>CM053032.1:97225442-100067942 GCA_028564925.1 Lithobates sylvaticus | reverse complement strand
GGACAGACGGGAGAGAAGGAGGGGCCGGCGGGGAGCAGTGCCACACCGCTAGCAGTATTTTTATCGGCATCGCGGCATGTAATACAGCCGCTTCAAGTGGCCTCTCATGTGGCCAAGTCCGGGCCCCTAAGGGCCCCGGGCCCTCGGGCGGCGCCTGAGTCACCGACTTCTCAGTCCGCCCCTGGTGTCATTTGCAGCCTTGCCCAGCTTTATTTGCAGCCTTGCCCAGCTTTATTTGCAGCTTGCCAGTGTCATTTGCAGCTTGCCAGTGTCATTTGCAGCGCCGTTTGCAGCTTGCCCAGCGCCGTTTGCAGCCTTGCCCACGTTTAAATTTCCCACCGCAGAGACAGACCGAGTGAGTGCCGCCAAAAAATACAGAGCGCCGCCGAAAAAGACAGAGCGCTGACGAAAAAGGGCGGGACTGCGAGCGGAGCCGAGCCGAGTACACAGTACAGTCGACTCGGTCTTTTTTGACAGCGCTCGCTCCAGAAACAGCAGGGAGGTGGGACTGCGAGCGGAGCGGAGCAGGCGGCTAGGTCTTTTTCATCGGGGCTCGGTCTTTTTCGGCGGCACTCTATATTTTTGGGGTCACAGACAGTGGGGATCGGCGTATAACACGCACCCACCACTTTCCCCCCATTTTAAGTATAGATAAAAATACGGTGCTTACCTTGTCCCTTGGATCCTGCGCTGTGTGTGCGGGCTCCTCCGCTCGATTCACACAGTGCCGAGTGCTGCTGATCTCCGTTCCCTGCGACGTTACGACGCACGGGAGTGGAGATCGGCGCCAAATTCAAAAAAGTTAAAACACACAAAACACATACAGTAATGTAATCTGTAAGATTACAGTACTATATAAAAAAATTACACATCCCCTTTGTCCCCAGTGGCCTGTCCAGTGCCCTGCATGTGGTTTTATATAATAAATACATTTTTTTCTGCCTGGAAACTGGAGATTGTCCATAGCAACCAAAAAGTGTCCCTTTATGTCAAAAGTGGTTTTAGACCAGCTAGAAAACAGCGCTAATAAATTAGAATCACAATTCATCATCAAATACTAAATCTAATGACAGCAACAATTCTGCAACTGAGCAAATTTCAGTGTTTTTGATTTGATTACATTATTGAATAATTTTTATAGTTATTTATTATATTATAATTTATGATTTTGTGTTTCAAACTTTATCATACCCGGATGTCTACTAGACTCTGGTTTGGACAGATTTAAGTGAGTTATTCATAAGAATTGCAGGCCTACAATATAAAACGCCAAATTTCCATGCAAAATAATTGTACCGCTTTTGGTACAAAATTCCTGACATAATCATACCGCCAGGGTGGTTAAAGGATAGTTCATGCACGCATCCAGATGAGCCTCCAGGAAACCCTCAACTACCGATAAAAACATAAAGTGGTATACAACACTACAGTTTGATAAATAAAAAAAGTTCATCTAGCTGGAGATCCCCCCTCTTAAAAAAATTGCATGCAAAATATGCAGATATATGGTTCTCCTATGCTCCAAGCAGCTTACATGCCCTTCAGCTTTGAAGAGTGCTTTGAGAGGGAAACCCCCCCATAATATGGGGATCTCCCTCTATAACACCAGTGCCCGAGGCTGATGAGGACTGAACTCTTCATCAGCCAGGTGGCACTTAGTAAACTGGTTTTAGGGGCTCCTAACCAGTGCACTATACAGTGCAAAGTGAACTAAACACAAAGCTAAACACATAGCCCTGTGAAAAAAAAAAAAAACTTTATTAAAGCTGAAGTGTGCTCCAACACAGAAGAATCATGTTCGGGAGAGGAGCTTTTGGGCATAAAAAAATACCAAAAATGGCTAAACGCATCTAAATGCGACTAAGCACTAGGCATGTTTAGCTCTTGAGCGATTACTTATTTCAATAGCCAGAATAAATAAAAATTCTAGCCAATTAAATAAATGCCCAAATGCAACTAAACGTGCCTAAATGCATTTGAAAATATGTGGCGTAGGTGTGTTTTTAATGATGTTATCCTGTCAGGATAAATGGCATTTACAATGAACCAGTGTGCATGAGGCCTCTGTTTGCTGTGTTAACATACAAAACCATTTCACTTAGGTATAAATAACTATGTCTTAAAGTGGTTGTAAACCCGTTACAACCACTTTTACCTACAGGTAAGCCTAGATTAAGGCTTACCTGTAGGTGCTCGAAATATCTCCCAAACCTCCACGGTTTAGGAGATATTTACAAAAAAGGCGATCACCGATGTCTACGGCGCATGCGCTGTAGACAACGGCGCAGGCGCGCCGTTTCTAAAGGAGATCGTGCTGTTACCTGGGGCTTCTGCGCGCAGGAGTGACATTGTCACGGCTCCGGCCAATTACAGCGCCGGAGCCGCGATACCCGGAAGGAAGATGAACGCTTTGTGGAAGAGGGGACATCGGCGACATTGCAGGCTTCGGTTTCAGGTAAGTGACAAATAATGGGCTACTATGTGATGCATAGTAGGCCATTATGCTTTACCTTTGCAGGGAAACAAAGAGGAAGTAAAACCCATCAGGGTTTACTTCCTCTTTAATACTGTTTCTGAAATAAAGCCTACTGTATGTGATCTAGCACTTGGGAAAATGGGAAAATCGGGTTTACAATGGTGTTGGACATGCAGTATTTCAATGGTTTAATACAGTATGTGACATTATAAATATTTTTTTTTTTTACAATAGATTACTATTTACAACAGAGGAATTTATTACTATTATTTTTTTTCCCTTTGATTCAGAGTAATCAGCAGAGCTCCAGGCCTGAAGCTGGTGGTGGAAACCTTAATATCTTCTTTAAAACCAATCGGAAATATTGTACTGATTTGTTGTGCCTTCTTCATCATTTTTGGGATCCTTGGAGTGCAGGTACTGACACATGTATTATTCCATATACAGTGGGGAGAACAAGTATTTGATACACTGCCGATTTTGCAGGTTTTCCTACTTACAAAGCATATAGAGGTCTGTAATTGTTATCATAGGTACTCTTCAACTGTGAGACGGAATCTAAAACAAAAATCCAGAAAATCACATTGTGTGATTTTTAAGTAATTAATTTGCATGACATAAGTATTTGATACATCATAAAAACAGAACTTAATATTTGGTACAGAAAACTTGGTTTGCAATTACAGAGATCATACGTTTCCTGTAGTTCTTGACCAGGTTTGCACACACTGCAGCAGGGATTTTGGGCCACTCCTCCATACAGACCTTCTCCAGATCCTTCAGGTTTTGGGGCTGTCGCTGGGCAATACGGACTTTCAGCTCCCTCCAAAGATTTTCTATTGGGTTCAGGTCTGGAGACTGGCTAGGCCACTTCAGGGCCTTGAGATGCCTCTTACGGAGCCACTCCTTAGTTGCCCTGGCTGTGTGTTTCGGGTCGTTGTCATGCTGGAAGACCCAGCCACGACCCATCTTCAATGCTCTTACTGAGGGAAGGAGGTTGTTGGCCAAGATCTTGCAATACATGGCCCCATCCATCCTCCCCCCAATATGGTGCAGTCGTCCTGTCCCCTTTGCAGAAAAGCAGCCCCAAAGAATGATGTTTCCACCTCCATGCTTCACAGTTGGGATGGTGTTCTTGGGGTTGTACTCATCCTTCTTCTTCCTCCAAACACGGAGAGTGGAGTTTAGACCAAAAAGCTCTATTTTTGTCTCAGACCACATGACCTTCTCCCATTTCTCCTCTGGATCATCCAGATGGTCATTGGCAAACTTCAGATGGGCCTGGACATGTGCTGGCTTGAGCAGGGGGACCTTGCGTGCGCTGCAGGATTTTAGTCCATGACGGCCTAGTGTGTTACTAAGGGTTTTCTTTGAAATTTTGGTCCCAGCTCTCTTCAGGTCATTGACCAGGTCCTGCCGTGTAGTTCTGGGCTGATCCCTCACCTTCCTCATGATCATGGATGCCCACAAGGTGAGATCTTGCATGGAGCCCCAGACCGAGGGAGATTGACTGTCATCTTTAACTTCTTCAATTTTCTAATAATTGCGCCAACAGTTGTTGCCTTCTCACCAAGCTTCTTGCCTATTGTCCTGTATCCCATCCCAGCCTTGTGCAGGTCTACAATTTTATCCCTGATGTCCTTACACAGCTCTCTGGTCTTGGCCATTGTGGAGAGGTTGGAGTCTGTTTGATTTAGTGTGCGGACAGCTGTATTTTATACAGGTAACGAGTTCAAACAGGTGTAGTTAATACAGGTAATGAGTGGAGAACCGGTTCTGGACCAGCTGCCACAGTTATACTGCATCATAGCTATACGTCGTGGTGCTGGGGGGGACGTGTGCGCTCGCACCCCCTGCCGACCGCGACCATCGGATTAGATCAGGAACCGATCAATCCCCAGGCCAATAATATCTGGCCTGGACCTGGTGATCGGTCCCGACGAATGAGATCCTTCCCCTGTCGTGTAAGTGTAAACACTGACAGGGGAAGTGATGTCATCTCTCCTCATGTCGGTCTTTTCCATTCAAGAGATGACATCTAAAAGTGAGTTGCACAACACTACACTGACACCAGGTCACGTAGGCACACAATTCACCCCCCGATCACCCCCCCAGTTAATCCCTTCACCACCTGTCACTGTGTCACCCAGTACAGCAATCAGATTTTTTTTGATTGCTGTACTAGTGTCATCAGTGACAAAAATCAGCATTAGGGCAATTAGTATTAGCCCCAGATAGGTCTAGGGACGCCCCCTAACCCCCCAAATAAAGGTTTAACCCCTTGATTACCCCCGTCACCTGTGATTACTGTATAAGTGTCATTGTTGATGCAGTTTAGCTAGATTTTTTTATAGCGTCAGGGCACCGCCCGTATTTTACCCAATAAAGGTTTAACCCCCTGATCACCCGGCTGGTGATCAAAGTTAGGTTTTAGCATCAGATAGGGTCTGCATCACCCCAGGCAGCGTCAGATCAGTGCCAGTAGCGCTAACACCCTTGCACGCACCATACACCTCCCTTTAGTAATATAATGTCTGAACGGATCAATATCTGATCTGATCAGATCTATACTAACGTCCTCAGCAGGTTCCCAAAAATGCAGCATTCGCGGGATGAGCCCAGATACCTGCTAGCACCTGCGTTTAGCCCCTCCGCCCAGCCCCCCCAAGTGCAGTACCAATCGATCACTGTCACTTACAAAACACTAAACACATAACTGCAGCATTCGCAGAGTCAGGCCTGATCCCTGAAAACGCTAACAGTTTTTTTGGTAGCGTTTGAATCAGTCGCTAACAGTCAGGAGCTTTTTTACCTGTGAGTCTCACTACTGTACCAGTAAATTTAGAGACCAACATGTCAAATCAAAGGTACAGTAGTGAAGAGGCCCACACGTTTATCAGCATGACAGATAGTGAAGAGGAAGTCACTCATCTGTCAGATTCAGGCTCAGAATACAAACCTGTAGACAGCAGCTGCACCCTGACAGATAGCTCTGACGACGGAGTTGTAGTCCCTGCCAAGGTCACGCGTACCAGACCCCGTTCTTCTTCTGCTGTCGTTGAGGCGCAAGAACCGCAGGTCCCTCGTATGGAGCAGAGAGCCAGTACTAGCACCGCTCATCCTTCTGGTGAACTGGCAAGCACCAGCGGCCTAGTACACCCTGGTCGTACATCCAGCATTGCAGATACACTTGGTGACGTGGCAAGTCCCATTAGTGCAGTTCAAGCTGACAAGAAGACAAACACAGGCCCGTCTAGCCCATATTGCCCTTCCTGCTGCATTTGCCAATCTTAATTGGGAGCCAACCACTCTGCAGCACCCGTACTTCCCCCCATTCACTGGCCAACCTGGAATTCAGGTGGAAAGTTGATTTTACATCACTTGATTTTTATTCACTGTTTTTTACCAAAGATCTCTATAGATCTATTGTGGATCAAAGCAATTTGTATGCTGGTCAATTCATCACCCATAAACCCCAGCTGACCCTTGCCAGAGATTGAAAACCAATTACAGTTTCCGAATTTAAGACCTTTCTGGGCCTATCCCTCCTCATGGGCATAACTAAAAAGAGTGAGTTGCGGTCATATTGATCCACTGACCCAATTCATCATATGCCCTTGTTCTCTGCCTATGTGACACGTACACGGTACGAGCAGGTCTTGCGGTATATGCACTTCAATGACAATGAACTCTGTCGTCTTCGGGGTGACCTTGGATTTGATCGGCTCTACAAAATTCGCTTGTAAACCACTTTAACCAACGTTTTGCAGCCTTGTTTACTCCCGATCAAGTTGTCTGTGTTGATGAGTCCCTAATTACGTTTTCTGGCAGCTTGTCTATCAAACAGTATCTTCCCAGAAAGTGTGGCAGATACAGGGTCAAGATGTATAAGCTCTGTGACAGGGCAAGAGAAGCTATATATATAGTTTTATGGTTTACAAGGGAAAAGATAGTCACATAGAGCCGGAGAACTGCCCAGACTACATTGGGAGCGCTGGTAAGATAGTGTGGGACTTGGTGTCACTCTTATTCGGAAAGGGGTACCACGTAGACAAATACATGAGCGTGCCACTTTTTAGTCACCTTTTTGATTATGGAATTGGCGCATGTGGCACCATGCAATCTAATCGCTGGGGCTTCCCCCAACGGCTTGTAGAATCCCCATGGGGAGAGAGAGCCTGCTTGAAGTGTAACCATTTATTAGCAGTGAAGTGGAGGGATTCACTGAATGTTTTCGTTCTGTCCTCGCTTCACACAGACATGGCAGTCCAAATTCCTAACACGACTGGTGTTGTAGAGAAACCCCTCTGTGTCCAGGAATACAACCTTAACATGGGAGGGGTGGGCCTCAACGACCAGTTGTTGGCGCCGTACCTAATTGCCCGTAAGACCAGATGCTGGTACAAAAAAGTGTCTGTTTATTTATTTCAATTGGCTTTGCTGAACGCTTTTGTGCTATACAAAGCTTCAGGATGGACTGGATCCTTCCTTAAATTCCAGGAAGAGATCGTCCGAGCCCTTCTGTTTCCAGATGGTGTTCTTGCCCAACTTCCCAACGCAAATACAGTGAGCCGGCTGCATGAGAGGCATTTTCCTTATGTCCTCCCTAATACCCCTACCCAAAAAACACCCCAAAGCAGATGTCATGTCTGCAGTAAATGCGGATTTAGGCATGACACACGCTTTTATTGTCCCTCATGTCCTGACCAACCTGGTCTCTGCATTGGTGAATGTTTCAAACGCTACCACACACTAGTATTAGCATAGGGTACAGCACCACACAGTAGGCACACTAACACAGGGTCTTGGGGTCTCGAAAGATGTGATGGCCATCACATTTTGAGAGACCCTAATCTGCAACGTTCAGTTTAAATTTTTTTTACAGTTTTTATAAAAGTGAAAAAGGTGAAAAAAATATATAATATGTCCAAAAATAGTTGTGGTTGTATTTTTCTTCTCTCTCGATATTGTTCTCTCTATGTTCGCTCTCTACTGTCCGCTCTACTGTTCGCTCACTATTTTTCTATATCTATCGTTCTCTCTATGTTTTATTTTTACTATTATTTATTGTATTTGCTTTGCAGGTATGATATGTTATACTGTAATGTTTGTTTTATTGTTGACCACAATTTGCTTAGCAGGTACGCCATTCAGCTGCAGCGCAGGTTTATTTATCTTGACAGCAACAGCGTTTGCTCCTACGATACATAAAGCCGTGGCTCCAGCACTGTTGGAGGTGATTTCACCACCACAGTTAAAAAAAGAGCATATATGCCAAAGCATGGGGGCAGGGGTGGAGGAGCGATTTGCTCCTAACATTAGGGACGGATTGCCCCCATGCTTCATGAATATATTTTTTTAGGCACAGATTGCAATGTTTTATTTTTACTATGTATTGTATTTTCTTTGCAGGTATGGTAAGTCTTATTGTTATACTGTAATGTTACTTTATTTTATTGTTAACCATCATTTGCTTAGCAGGTACGCCATTCAGCTGCAGCACGGGTTTATTTATCTTGACAGCAACAGCGTTTGCTCCCATGATACATAAAGCCGTGACTCCAGCACTGTCGGAGGAGATTTCACCACCACAGTTAAAAAAAAAAAAAAAGGAGCATATATGCCGAAACATGGGGGCAGGTGTGGAGGAGCGATTTTCTCCTAACATTAGGGGCGGATTGCCCCCATACATTGCAATGTATGCCCAACAAGGACCAGCAACATACTGGTATGTTGCTGGAATTTGAGTGGTTATACCAGAATGATGCCTTCAGGTTTAGGTATCATCTTGGTATCATTATTTTCAGCCAGTGGTCGGCTTTCATATAAAAGCAATCCTAGCAGCTAATTAGCCTCTAGACTGCTTTTATAAGCAGTGGAAGGGAATGTCCCCCCCCCCCCACCGTCTTCCATGGTTTTCTCTGGCTCTCCTGTCCCAACAGGGAACCCGAGAATGCAGCCGGTGGTTCAGTGAGCTGACCATAGAGATGATCAGAGACCAGAATGGCTCTAATCATCTCTATGGCCTAAGAAATCGGAAGCTACGATCATTTCATAATTTCTCTCTGTCAAAATCGATGGCACAACTATCAGCCCATCCCCACATGCCAAGGTTCTAGGTGTAGTCCTGGACTCTGAACTCTCCTTCAAGCAACACATCCAATCACTGTCCAAATCCTGCTGCCTCCATCTCCGCAACATCGCCAAAATACGCCCCTTTCTAACCAATGACACAACAAAGCTCTTAATTCACTCCCTGGTCATCTCTCGCCTCGACTACTGCAACTCCCTTCTCATTGGCTTACCTTTACATAGTCTATCACCTCTGCAATCCATCATGAATGCTGCTGCCAGACTCATCCACCTTACCAATCACTCTGTGTCTGCTACTCCTCTCTGTCAATCCCTCCACTGGCTTCCACTCGGCCAAAGAATTAAATTCAAAATACTAACAACTACGTACAAAGCCATCCACAATTTCGCCCCCAGCTACATCACTAGCCTAGTCTCTAAATACCAACCTACTCGTTCCCTTCGTTCCTCTCAAGACCTCCTGCTCTCTAGCTCAAGCATCACCTCCTCCCATGCTCGCCTCCAGGACTTTTCCAGAGCCTCTCCAATCCTATGGAATGCCTTACCCCAATCTGTCCGCCTATCTCCTACTTTATTAGCTTTTAGACGATCCCTGAAACCCCTTCTCTTCAGAGAAGCATATCCTACCCACACATAACAACTGTATCTTCATTTTCTCCATCAGCTCACCCCCCACAGTTATTACCTTTTGTTCCAATTGACCCTCCCTTCTAGATTGTAAGCTCCAAAGAGCAGGGCCCTCTGATCCCTCCTGTATTGATTTGTATTGTAATTGTACTGTCTACCCTCATGTTGTAAAACGCTGCGCAAACTGTTGGCGCTATATAAATCCTGTATAATAATAATAATAATAATAATTTCATGACTTAGGTTTCGCCGGATATAAACTGCGTCATTGGGAAAGTGGCAAAGCATTTTATCACACCGATCTTGATGTGGTCAGATGCTTTGAGGGCAGAGGAGAGATCTAGGGTCTAATAGACCCCATTTTTTTCAAAAATGAGCACCTGTCACTAGGTGTGTGCATCTTCACTGGTCTTTTATTAAAAGTCAGAAGTTACACTTTTTTTGTAGCTGCTGACTTTTAATAAATACAAAATTGTCTGGAACTCCGCTTTGAATTAATAATAATTGCACTCCCTTAAAAAGTGCACTAATCCGGTGCGCTACAGGGTACAGACATTCACACACACGGCTGCTGGGAGGTCAGGAGGGATTACAATCCACAGCTGACAAACAGCCTTGTGAAGTTCCCTGTACTGTCTTTGTGCTGACCAGTGGCAGCTGGTGCTCAAAATTTTTGGGGGGCCGCAAACAAACTGAAAAATACTGAACCTCCCTATCAAATGCAGCCACTGTGCCCATCAAATGCAGCCACTGTGCCCATCAATTGCAGCCATCACTTCACTAACCCCCCACAATGCACGGGCCGCCACTGGTGCTGACAGTTCCGTGGCATTCCTGTTTTCACCTTCTAGCACACTAGGAGTTAACAGTGGAATGTGCAAAGGGAAGCCCAGGGACAAACATTTGTACTCTACTTACTGTTGATACTTTGTTTTAACAAATGCCATGTTACAATGAATGATGTGCCCCGCTGTATGTGCTTTTTAAAAAAATGTGTCACTTCATACCAAATTTCACAGTAAATACATCTCGATCATGTGACTGCTCGGCCCGGCCAGTCCCGCCTCTCTCCTCTCTCCTCTCACATTTCATGTCTCTCGAGTCCTGACATCAGCGGGAAATTCTCAGCCCCGCCCGCCTCTCTTCTGATATGATGGCTATAGTCAGCGGGCAGGGCTGAGAATTCCCTGCTGACGTCAGGGCTCGAGAGACGTGAGAGGAGTAGGAAGTAGCAGCAAAGAACTCTGGATAGCCGCACACCGAGAAGAATTAATATCCTGTGCTTTTTATTGCAAAAACGAAGATCGCATCAAATAATCCACAGCAAAGGGGGTACCAAAAACGGACGCATTTCGCACTGAGATCAGTGCTTACTCATGCAATAAAAAGAACAGGATATTAATTCTTCTCGGTGTGCGGCTATCCAGAGTTCTTTGCTGCTACTTCCTACTTGTGTATGTATCAGCCAGTACCTGGGGCTCCCTGAATCGATGCAACGATTAATTTCATCACCCCTACCTGTCACTACCTATTATCATAGGGGATATTTACATTCCCTGAGATAACAATAAAAATTATAAAAAAATGAAATGAACAGTTTAAAATATAATAAAAAAGCAAAATAAATAATAAAAAAAAAAGCACCCCTGTTTCCCCATGCTCACGCGCAAAGGCGAACGCAAGTGTCGGTCTGGTGTCATATGTAAACAGCAATTGCACCATGCTTGTGAGGTATCACCACAAATATCAGATCGAGGGCAGTAATTTTAGCAGTAGACCTCCTCTGTAAATCTAAAATGGTAACCTGTAAAGGCTTTTAAAGGCTTTTAAAAATGTATGTAGTTTGTCGCCGCTGCACGTTTGTGCGCAAATTTAAAGCATGTTGTGTTTGGTATACATGTACTCTGCATAAGATCATCTTTTTTATTTGATCAAACATTTGGGCAATATAGTGTGTTTTAGTGCATTACATTTTAAAAAAGTGTGTTTTTTCACCAAAAATTGCGTTTGAAAAATCGCTGCGCAAATACTGTGTGAAAAAAAAATTGCAACACCCACCATTTTAATATGTAGTGCCTTTGCTTTAAAAAAATATATAATGTTTGGGGGTTTAACGTAATTTTATTGCGTGTAAACAAAAAGTGTCAGAAAGGGCTTTGTCTTCAAGTGGTTAGAAGAGTGGGTGATGTGTGACATAAGCTTCTAAATGTTGTGCATAAAATGGCAGTATGGGGATACCTCATGTGTGAGACTTTTTGGGAGCCTAGCCACGTACAGGACTCTGAAAACCAATCACCGCCTTCAGGATTTCGAAGGGTGTAAATTTTTGATTTCACTCCTCAATACCTATCACAGTTTTGAAGGCCATAAAATGCCAATATATAATACATAGGAGGACTAGGACACCGGAAGTGACGTCCGGAGTACAAGCGCGGCGCTCGTTTTGTTTTGTATGTGTAATATACACAAATGTGCAAAACAAATTTGCTGTGGAGTGGCGGTGTGTCAAACAACTGGTCTATCTTATCCCTTGAAAATAGCGAGGAAAAAAAGGCCTAGTGCACAAGGCACAGCACATACCCCTTAGGATGTTAATTAGATGAACCAGTCAGTATTGCAAAAGTATATATTTATTGAAAAAACATATAAAATAGTTTTAAATATGAAAAAATTTACAGAATACAAAAAAGTCAAACAAAGACAATATTGTCACATGTACATGAGAAGGTCATGTTATGGGTAGAGAATGACGCCGACATGTTTTGGACTATTCGGTCCTTTTTCATAGGCATTTACAATCATCTCAAGAACATATGGTCTATAATACAAATATAATCCAATTAGTTATCAAAATAATAATGAGTAACAAAGATACATAGGTGTATAGCTTGATACATTGATCATGATGGATAAGAAAGATTATTAACTGTACTCACATGCCAGAAATCCCCTCTCAGATCAGCACCAGGAATTAAAATTGCTACATAGCATAAGATTGTCCAAAGGGCTGTGGGTACGGTGTATTATGAGCCTTAAATGCACACAAAAGCAAAAAGCTGACACAGACCAAAAAATGGTTGGTGATTAGAAATGCTGAATGCTGCAGGACCTCCACTGACCAGGTTGACCACCTATGTCAGTATAACCACAGCAAGGTGTACACTAGGGTATATCTGATTGAAAAAATATGATATAAAGATAGAGCATATGAGTACTCGTGTATAAAAATGAGACCAAGTGCTAAAGATAATGAATAGCAAAGTATAGTAAGATATTTACCTCAGTTGGACTGTGATGTAGAAAGTACCTCAACGGCCTGTAACCCACAGCGCACTGAACGCCGTAAGTGCAGGCTTTAAATAGCACATAAGTGCTACGAGATCAGCTGTGGAAAGGCGCCATTGGCTGCCTCCACAGCTGAGGCCGGTGAGATGGACCGCTGCGCCATTGGCTGCAGACAGTCCATCTAAGGAGATCCTTGATGAGGCGGAGGGGGGCCACCCAGTATGGGCGGGACCGCGTCCAGCGTCGCTACGTCACCGGCGCACGTGGGAAGCCCCGTCTGCCCGCGTTCCATGCTGGAACGCAAACAGGAAGTGAGCGCAGTGCGAATTCTGAGCTCTAAGAGCGGAAGTTCACATGATCCGCAGAGTGTAAGCAACGGACCTGTGGGTCTCCCATGCGCCGGGCAGCGTCAGCACCTAACACCATGTGTAAACTATTGGAGTTTAGCTATCCACAATCCATACAAAGAATAGAAAGGCAATATTAAGGAAAAAGTAAGGAAAAAATATTCATCATGGTAGTATCAGTGATTTCCTGGTGGTGACGCATGGGGGATCACAGGTTGGAGTCAAGATATAAGTACAACATCTGAAATGACAAAAATTTGGTGTCAAATACAGGTGATGGTATACACATACAAATCACATTTAAAAGTGATGTAGTATAAGATAGAATACAACATATAGATAATATCATATGTAATATGCAGTATGCTTTGTTCACTATTTCCAAGTAAATGCTTGATCTTAAATTGATAGCACAGACCCATTAAAAATAAGGCCTATGTGAGTGTCAACATAACAGCCCCAATCCAAGCTAGATTTGGAATAAAGGGTTTTCCAGAGAATATACAAACAATTTGTCAAAATTATAATCAAAAATGGATAGTTAAGAACTCAAAGGTCAAGTTCGCAAACCTCGGATTGAAAGACCTCAAGGCAGGGTTTGAAATTGAATGCCTCATTGAGGCCAAGGGGCGAAGTAGCGTTGAGGTGGAAAATCCACCTCAATTCACTTTGCAACAGTGCCTTTGTTATAATTCCCTCCTCTAGTACTGGGTGGGATATGGTCAAGAGACTCTCGGTGTGTGATCAGGATGTACTACATCACAGTGGCGGCCAATAGGTAGGTCCGGGTCTTTTTTGTTAATGCTAACTATATGACGATAAATGCACTGCCAGAATGGTAACTTTATTTTCCCCACATAAAAGCAGCCACACTCACATTGTAGGAGGTAAACAATCCCAACAGTGCGACAATTAACGTAATGGTGTGGATGAAAACACTGTCCATATATTTACAGTATCCACAGTTGCCGCAGGGGTAAGTACCTACAAGTTTGGTAGTACTTGATGTATCGGCAAGGTAATGACTCTTGACCAATTTGTCGCGAAGGGAAGGAGCTTTCCTATATGTGAGTAATGGCTGTGGGGGTACAAATAGTGCAAGGGAATGGTCTGTAGTGAGTATATGCCAATAAGAGATAATATACATAGTATAGTATAGTATAATCTGTTGATACTGTTGGCAATACGTGGTAATTATTTTTAAAGGGGGGCATTTGTCCTCCTGTTTCTTTGAAAACAAAAGATCATGTCTTAATTTAGTTTTGGCTTTTTTGTATGCCTCTTTTAGCACACTATTAGGGTAGCCATGGGCACGGAGTCTGTCTCTAAGTGTAGCAGCTTCTTGTTCAAAAGAAATATCTGTTGAACAATTACGTCGAGCTCTCAGGTATTGAGCAAACGGAATGGAATTAGGTAAAGGTTTAGGATGAAAACAAGATGCGGCTAAAATAGTATTGCCAGCAGTGGGATTCCTATATACTTGTTCTGTAGGTGTCCGTCATTATCCCCTCATAATGATCAAATCTAGAAAGGATATACTGGTAGGGCTATGTGACATAGTAAACTTCAGATTAAATCTGTTCTTATGCCACGTACACACGATCGGAATTCTCGTCGGAAAAAACTCTGATGGTTTTTCCGACTTGAATTCAGCTCAAACTGTGTTGCCTACACACGATCACACCAAATTCTGACGGTCAATAATACAACGGCAAAAAAAAACGTTTGACAGCACTATAAAAGGGAAGTTTAATGCTTCCGAGCATGCGTCGAATTGTTTCCGAGCTTGCGTCGGAATTTTGCGTGTTGGAATTGCATACACACGATCGGAAAATCCGATAGAAAGGTTTTCCGTCTGAAAAATTGAGAACAGGTTCTCAATTCAAAGTCCGTCGGAAATTCCGACAGAAAAAGACCGTTGGGCATACACACGGTCGGAAAATCCGATGAAAAGCTCCCTTCGGACTGTTTCCATTGGAAATTCCGACCGTGTGTACGTCGCATTAGAGTTTAAATAATGGAGGGTCTGACCCAACAGGTCCAAAGGACCATTCCAGAAAAGCAGGATATCGTCAATATAGCGACGCCATGACGCTATATGGCGGCTATATCAAGCCGCATCATCATCCAAAAAGAGTAAACGTTCCCACTTCCCCAGGTCCAGGTTGGCATATGCCGGGGCACAGCAGGTGCCCATGGCAACGCCCTGTACCTGGAGGTAGTGGGAACCATTGAATGAGAAAACTGTGTGTAAGAATGAATTCTAGAGCTTCCACTATAAAATTGCACAGCTGTTCGGAGTATAACTGTCAGGTTGATAAAAAAGTTAATAGTAGAACGACCCAAATGATGTGGGATGGAACTATATAGGGCCTCTACGTCAATGGAGACCAGTATAGTGTTGCCACCGACGTGGAGGTCCGCAAGAGTCCATAATAGATGAGAGGTGTCTCGAGTACAAGATGGCAAAGCAGTCACCAAGGGCTGTAGCAATTTGTCAATGTATTTACTGAGGCTATCCATCAGGCTACCTCGGCCAGATACAATGGGTCTTACGGGCAGTCTAGTGAGGTTCTTATGCACCTTCGATTATTAAGGGGTTGGCTTTCAAGCTTTGAAGGGCAAGGTATTCATTATATGTAAAGTTTTTAGTACTTTGACATATAGGTTTGAGGTTACACAGTTCGCAAGTTACTAGTTTCAAGAAAAGAGCCGCATTGGAATTGGTGCTGGGAGGGGGATATAAACTCGATTTTTTCCTTCATGGAAATATCAGACTGAGCAGGGGTGGGAGGACATGACAAATCACCATCCACCTCGGCAAGAATTTTATCTAAGTCTATAGTGTCGATCAAGTCCACAGGATCGTTTTCTTCTAAAACATCAATCAGATCTTGAATGGCAGTTGTCTCAGTGGATGTGTGTAACAGTGAATCTGTGAATGGTGTTTTGGTGCACATGCATTGTAATAATAATTTCCAGATGAATAGATGTACATCCTTAATAACAACAAATTTATCGATTTGTGAAACTGGGAAATCGATAAATTTGTTGTTATTAAGGATGTACATTCGTCCGGATATATATTGGTCTCCATTGACGTAGAGGCCCTATATATTTCCATCCCACATCAATTGGGTCTTTCTACTATTCACTATATTTTATCAACCTGACAGTTATACTCCGAACAGCTGTGCAATTTTATAGTGGAAGCTCTAGAATTCATTCTTACACACAAAGTTTTCTCATTCAATGGCTATCACTACCTCCAGGTACAGGGCATTGCCATGGGCACCTGCTGTGCCCTGGCATACGCCAACCTGTACCTGGGGGAGTGGGAACATTTACTCTTTTTGGATGATGATGCGGCTTGTTATAGCCGCCATATAGCGGCATGGCATCACTATATTGACGATATCCTGCTTTTCTGGAATGGTCCTTTGGACCTGTTGGGTCAGTTCCTCCATTACTTAAATTCTAAGAACAGATTTAATCTGAAGTTTACTATGTCACATAGCCCTACCAGTATATCCTTTCTAGATTTGACCATTATAAAGGATAATGACGGACACCTACAGAGACAACTATATAGGAAACCCACTGCTGGCAATACTATTTTAGCCGCATCTAGTTTTCATCCTAAACCTTTACTTCCATTCCGTTTGCTCAATACCTGCGAGCTCGACGTAATTGTTCAACAGATATTTCTTTTGAACAAGAAGCTGCTACACTTAGAGACAGACTCTGTGCCCGTGGCTACCCTAATAGTGTGTTAAAAGAGGCATACAAAAAAGCCAAAACTAAGTTAAGACATGATCTTTTGTTTTCAAAGAAACAGGAGGACAAACGCCCCCCTTTAAGAATAATTACCATGTATTGCCAACAGTACCAACAGATTAAAGATATATTATCTCGTTATTGGCATATACTCAATACAGACCATTCCCTTGCACTATTTGTACCCCCACAGCCATTACTCACATATTGGAGAGCTCCTTCCCTTCACGACAAATTGGTCAAGAGTAGAGTTGAGCGGACACCTGGATGTTCGGGTTCGGCGGGTTCGGCCGAAGTTCCGAAAAAAGTCCGGGTTCGGGACCGAACTTGACACGAACTTGACCCCGAACTCCGAACCCCATTGAAGTCAATGGGACCCGGACTTTTGAACACTAAAATGGCTGTAAAAAGGTAACGGAAAGGGCTAGAGGGCTGCAAATGGCAATAAAATGTTGTTAAGAGCATGGCAAGTGATCTGCAAACAAATGTGGATAGGGAAATAACTTAAAATAACATAAAAAAAAAAAATGCTGGAGGCCCCCTTCTCAGCAGAAGAGGTACAGGAAGTCATTAAGAACCTCAGAAACTCAACGGCACGATGCCGCACATATGGTGGGAATACCCCAGAATACGCACTTTCTGGAAAAAATTATTCAATTTAATGGATAAGATAGTGGGAAAATAAAATACTTGGAAATTAAAAAAAATGAAAAAATTATAATCTTGACCTAGGAGGACGAAATTCAAATGGAGTAGGAGGTTGAGGTGGCGGTGGATGTGGCGGTGTAGGTGAAAGCGGCGGTGGAGGAGGACGAGGTAGCCAACACTGGTTCAAAAATACAACAATGGCTGGGTAAGGCTAGTGGTGAATGATGTTTTGAATTCTGTCCCCCGTCGCATAGTGTCCGCCCTGTACTGCACTTGCTCAGTACGTAGGACAAGGGGAAGAGACTGCTGCATGATTTGGGGCTCAGACTGATTGGCTGATTTGCAAGGGGGTGAGGTGAAAGACTGATGGACATCGGCTGCAGGTGCCAACTCTGAACTTTCATCAGGAGACTGGGTGGGAGACAATGTGAAGGAACCGGAGGCACTGTCAGCAGCAACCCAATCTACTATCGCCTGTACTTGTCCTGGCCTCAACATTCGTACAGCCTCATTAGGCGCACCAAAATACTGCTGCAGGCTCTGTCGCCTACTCGCACCTGAGGAAGGTGTTTCACTAGTGCGTGTAGCTGGCACAGATCGACCACGTCCTCTCCCTGCAACAGGAGCGCCACCAGCAGCACCACGACCCGGGCCACGTCCCCTTTTTGATGATCTCCTCATATTTTCAAAATTTATGATCTCGCCCTAAATGGGTGTTTTTGTATATAGCAGAATACACGTACAGTATCTAAAGCGTTTATGAAAACGCAGAAAATGCTATTGGGAAGAAAAAAAAACACTGCAAAATTAAATTTTTTTGCAATGTTTTTCCAATATCAGAATAAACGGATAGTGTCTAAAGCGTTTATGAAAACGCAGAAAATGCTATCTGGAAGAAAAAAAACACTGCAAAATTAAATTTTCTTGCAATGTTTTTCCAATATCAGAATAAACGGACAGTATGTAAAGCGTTTATGAAAACGCAGAAAATGCTATTGGGAAGAAAAAAAACACTGCAAAACTAAATTTTTTTGCAATGTTTTTCCAATATCAGAATACACGGACAGTATGTAAAGCGTTTATGAAAACGCAGAAAATGCTATTGGGAAGAAAAAAACACAGCAAAATTAAAAATTTTTGCAATGTTTTTGCAATATCAGAATACACGGATAGTGTCTACAGCGTGTATGTATGAACACGCAGAAAATGCTATTGGGAAAAAAAAAACACTGCAAAATTAAATTTTCCTGACGCCTTCATGGCAGCACACACTGGGTTGTGACTCCGCCCCCACAACCTGACCGGATTGCTTTAACTATAAAGTTGAAGGGGAGACCCCCCGCTGCATTCTCCTTTTTTTCCTCACCTGACAGGTTGGACGGACAGGTTCTCCTACGACAGATGAATAAGCCTCTTACCGCAATCGCCCCAGCAGGTTCAAGCCTCTCCTGTTTGGAAGTCCCTCCTGTACAGTCTCTAAAGGAGCTTTTATGGAGGGAACCCCCATTCTGGTGGTCTCAGGGGGCGACGAGGATTCCGGCAAGTAAACAAGCTTTAAAGAAGCTTTCATTTTGCAGTGGACTCCCCTATCTTATTTTCTCTATTTCCCCCTTATGCATCAAATAGCTTGCACCCCTTTTTAAATGCTAGCCGATTATCCAATAGGCCGTGGTTAAAAAAATGTATATATTTATAACTGGTTTCTTACACTGGGCCTGCTGGCCCTTGTTGTCCTCCGGTTCCAGATAAATAGGAGTAGTAAGCGTATAATTAAAAAAAAAAAAAAAATATATATATATATATATATATATAAAGAGGGGGAGGGTACATATAAATATATATATGTGTAAAAAAAAAAATATATATATATATATATATACGTTTATTTTTTTATTTCCCAGA
Organism: Lithobates sylvaticus; assembly: GCA_028564925.1. Taxonomy (NCBI): domain Eukaryota; kingdom Metazoa; phylum Chordata; class Amphibia; order Anura; family Ranidae; genus Lithobates; species Lithobates sylvaticus. Next base: position 100,048,787 of record CM053032.1, on the reverse strand, counting down.
CTGCCCTGTCTCCTTCCTTTTTTCCCTATGGAGTCCACTGCCCACGCAGACCACCATCAGCAAACTAGGTAAGAGGCCAGACCAGATAGGTAAGTATTGAAGGGGAGAAAAAAAGAGTGCCAGATCGCTAAATGCTGCATTTCTCTTGGCAGCCCGACGAGATCAAGAACCACCAGCTCCCGGCATGGGAAAAGATCAAGCCATACCTCAAGCAGGAGGTCCTGCAGGAGCCGTTCAAGATCTCCTTCGCGTCACCGAAGACACAGCCGCTCACGGCATAGTTACTCACGGCACAGTCGCTCCTGTCGCAGCAGGTCAAATCGCAGGAGGTCCACTACAGAGAAGGAAGCGGACGCAAGGATGGCGACAGATCTCATAAGAGAGTCAGTGCGGGAGTCTCTACTGGAAACAACAGCACCACCATTGGATAGGGCTGCTCCCAGTACATCCTCAGCGGAACCTCCTCACACCCAGGCCTCGGATTCTTCCTCTGAGGGCGAGGTTCAAGAGATGTCAGCAGGTTTTGATTTTTCTCTGGTGGAGCCTTTCGCAAAATCAGTCAAAGAGGCGATCGGCTGGGAAGACGACAAGGCAGAACCCCAAAAAATTCGGAAATATTTTCCAAACTTAAAGAGGGATCCGGAATCCTTTCCCTTTATAGAAGAACTTGAGGATCTCATAAAGGATGAATGGGAGAGGTCTGACAAACGATCTAGTCTGACCAACAGGCTGGCCAAGATGTATCCCTTGAAGGAATCGAAAATAAACCCCTTGATTAACGCTCCCGTCGTCGACGCTTCTTTGATGCGTCTCGCCCGCCACGTCACATTACCGATTGAGGATGCGGTCTCCTTTCGAGATGTGCTCGATCGAAAGATGGACCTGGAGTTGAAAAAAGCCTATTCCACAGCCGGAGGGGCCTGCAGACCTGCAATAGCTACAGCAGCGGTAGGCAGAGCCATCTCGGGATGGACATCTAAAATAGAGAAGGACCTGCAGGATGGCGTCGAGATGGAAAAAATAATTTCCTCCCTACAGGAAATCAGACTGGCAGGTGATTTTGTAGCGGAGGCATCTGTAGATGTCATAAGGTCGTCAGCCAGAACTATGCTGGCGTCAGTAACAGCAAGGAGAGCCCTATGGCTCAAACCATGGATGGCCGATACGGCATCCAAATTGAACTGGTGCAGGATCCCGTACGACGGCGCAAATCTGTTTGGTACCAAATTAGACTCTGCCATCTCCAAAGTAACTGGGGGGAAGTCAGGTTTAATTCCCTCCGATAGGAGACCCAAGACGCAGAAAGGGCCAGCATATAGACGTAACCTCCCGAATAAGTACAGAGAGGCCAGATCCTACCGCCCTGGTAGGAAATTTAGGAGGGACTGGAAGAACACAAAGCCTGCCTTTCTGAGAATGCAGAAAACCAAGACCACCCCGGCAGGGGAACAGCAGAAGTCGTTTTGAAATTTTGCCTGTCCACCCGGCTCAGGTGGGCGCCAGGCTAAAAAACTTCTCCCAAATCTGGACGAATCACATAAAAGATTTATGGACATTATCCACGATAAAATTCGGACACAAATGGAGGTTCATAAGCAGACCTCCAGGGAACCACTTCCAGGCAACCAGACTACCATCCTCACTACCCAGGAGAAGTCTACTAATAAGGTATGTGGCAGAACTGAAGCAGAAGGGGGCAATACTGGAAGTCCCATCATGTCAAAGGGGGAGAGGATTCTACTCCCCCCTATTCCTGGTAAAGAAGAAAACAGGAGACTTACGCCCGGTGTTGGACCTCAAAAGGCTCAACAAAGGAATCCAGGTCGAGGCCTTCAAAATGGAAAGCCTCCAGTCCATACTTCTGGCAGTGAATCTTGGTGACTGGATGCTTTCAATAGACTTATCGGACGCTTATCTTCACATACCAATCCATCCAGCTTTTCAAAAATTCCTTCGGTTTGCCATAAACCAATGTCATTTTCAATTCCAGTGCCTCCCATTCGGCATTTCCTCGGCACCCAGGACTTTTACAAAAGTTCTGCTACCTTTGGTGGCACTCCTCAGAGAAAGGGGATTACGGATTCACCATTATCTGGACGACATCCTACTGTTAGCGGAAGATCAAGAGACGCTGATCCACCACCGAAAGATCCTACTTGCAACTCTCCAGAAATTCGGTTGGATAATCAACTGGAAGAAGAGCAGTCTGCAGCCCACCCAAAATATGGTATTCTTGGGAGCGGATCTAAACACCAACACAAACAGGATACAACTCCCACAAGAGAAGATCCAGCCTCTAATTCGGAAGATGCAGAGGCTACTATCAACCAATCACCTACCAGCCAGAGCCTGTCTGAGTATACTGGGATCCATGTCCGCAACCATACCAATGGTACAATAGTCGCAGTGGCACATGAGAGCCCTACAGAACTCATTTCTCAGGCAGTGGGATGGAGTATCGATGCATCAGACCATCTCTATCCCCGAAGCAGTGAAACGGTCAATATGGTGGTGGACACGTCAGGGCAACCTCAAGAAATACAAACCCATAATCCCTCCGGATCCCGAAGTTGTCACCTCGGATGCCTGCCAGAGCGGTTGGGGAGCCCACTTCCGAGATCGGGCAGCCCAGGGCCGATGGCCTTTTCAGGCTCAAGGGCTAGTCTCGAACATTCTGGAACTCAGGGCAGCCTTCCATGCGTTAAAGGCATTCACACCACTACTAGAGGGGGAAGATGTGCTGATCAGGATGGACAACAGGGTAGCAGTGTCCTATATTCAGAAACAAGGAGGTACCAGGAGTGCCACTCTGATGGAGGAAGTCCGACCCATCTTGGAATGGGCCCAAATACACCTGGCGAGTTTAAAGGCAGTCTACGTTCCAGCGGCTCAGAACATGCTAGCCGATTACCTAAGTCGGGAAACGTTGTCCAACAACGAGTGGTCATTGAGCCCTCAGGCATTCTCTCTCCTTACAGAAGCCTGGGGAATGCCAGAAATAGACTTGGCGGCCACTCCAATGAACACCAAATGCCACAGGTTCCTGACGAGGGGCTCATTTCCATCAGCAGAGGGAATAGACTGCCTGATTCACCCATGGGACTTCAAGTTGGGGTACATATTCCCTCCAACCCCCGTTAATTGCGAGGTTCCTATCCAGACTCCGGAGATCCTCGGTAACAGTAATAGCGGTAATCCCAATGTAGCCAAGAAGGCCGTGGTTCACGACCCTCTTACAATTTAGCCTTCAACCTCCAATTCCTCTTCCAATAACCCCGGACCTTCTATCTCAGGGGCAGTTCCTTCACCCAGCACCAGAGAGGTTACACCTGATGGCCTGGAGATTGAGAGGGTTAGACTAAGGGCACAAGGCTGTTCGCAAGAGGTTATATCGACCCTGATGCAGGCCAGGAAAGTATCTACTAATACCATTTACATGAGGGTTTGGGAGAGATTCTGCTCCTTGGCACAACAGAGAAGATGGAATCACCTCTCTCCAGAACCATACCAAATCCTAGAGTTCCTCCAATTAGGGGTGAGCAAAGGCCTAAGCTCAAGTACCCTTAAAGTACAAGTGTCGGCTCTGTCAGCAAAGACAGGTACTAGGTGGGCATTCCATCCCCTGGTAATCCAGTTCTTAAAGGCCTGCCTAAAGATAACACCTCCCAGAAAACCAGTTTTCCCATCATGGGACCTATCAATAGTTCTCCATGCTTTCTCCAACCCTCCGTTTACTCCATCCGAAACCATATCTCTATGGGACTTGACCTTGAAACTATCATTCCTCATAGCAATAACATCAGCAAAGAGAGTGTCAGAGATCCAAGCACTAATGATCTCGGAACCCCACTTAGTCCTCTTACCCGACGGAGTAATTCTAAGACCTTCTGAGCGCTTCATACCTAAAGTAGCAACTTCTTTTCACTACAACCAAGACATCATCCTCCCATCCTTCACTGACGATCAGGGTGAACCGCATCCATTGGACATCAAAACAACCATTTCTAACTACTTAGCAGCTACCACCTCCTTTAGGAAGACGGATTCTCTTATGGTCATTCCCCATGGAACCAGACGCGGGCAAGCAGCCTCCTCACGTACTATCTCGTCCTGGCTAGTCAGATTCATTAAAAAGGCATATTCCACTCAGCATCTGACGATCCCTGAAGATATCAAGGCTCATTCTACTAGGGCAGTGGCTACCTCCTGGGCAGCGTATTGCAGGGTCTCACCAGAGACAATATGCAGAGCAGCGACATGGTCCTCCAGACATACTTTTATTTCTCACTACAAAGTGGATTCTGCCCATTTGTCCATGTCAGACTTCGGAAGATCCGTTGTTAGAGCCAATTCTTCTGCATTATAGGAATAAACATTATTTTACTTGCACCCACCCGACTGGCGAGTTATTTCCCAGTGTGTGCTGCCATGAAGGCGTCAGGAAAACGGAAAATTGTATACTCACCTTTCCGTAATTTTCCTTTCCTGACGCATCTTCATGGCAGCACACAATTTCCCACCCCGTTTTTGTGATAATATATACAGAGAATGCAGCGGGGGGTCTCCCCTTCAACTTTATAGTTAAACCAATCCTGTCAGGTTGTGGGGGCAGAGTCACAACCCAGTGTGTGCTGCCATGAAGATGCGTCAGGAAAGGAAAATTACGGAAAGGTGAGTATACAATTTTCCGTTTTTTTGCAATGTTTTTCCAATATCAGAATAAATGGATAGTGTCTAGAGCGTTTATGAAAACGCAGAAAATGCTATTGGGAAGAAAAAAAACACTGCAAAATAAAAAAAATTTGCAATGTTTTTCCAATATCAGAATACACGGACAGTATGTAAAGCGTTTATGAAAATGCAGAAAATGCTATTGGGAAGAAAAAAAACACTGCAAAATTAAATTTTTTTGCAATGTTTTTCCAATATCAGAATACACGGACAGTATGTAAAGCGTTTATGAAAATGCAGAAAATGCTATTGGGAAGAAAAAAAACACTGCAAAATTAAATTTTTCTGCAATGTTTTTGCAATATCAGAATACACTGATAGTGTCTACAGCGTGTATGTATGAACACGCAGAAAATGCTATTGGGGGAAAAAAAAAACACTGCAAAATTAAATGTTTTTCCAATATCAGAATAAACGGATAGTGTCTAAAGCGTTTATGAAAACGTAGAAAATGCTATTGGGAAGAAAAAAAACACTGCAAGATTAATTTTTTTTGCAATGTTTTTCCAGTATCAGAATAAACGGATAGTGTCTAAAGCGTTTATGAAAACGCAGAAAATGCTATTGGGAAGAAAAAAAACACAGCAAAATTAAATTTTTTTGCAATGTTTTTCCAATATCAGAATACACGGACAGTATGTAAAGCATTTATGAAAACGCAGAAAATGCTATTGGGAAGAAAAAAAAAACGCTGCAAAATTTATTTTTTTTGCAATGTTTTTCCAATATCAGAATACACGGACAGTATGTAAAGCATTTATGAAAACGCAGAAAATGCTATTGGGAAGAAAAAAAACACAGCAAAATTTATTTTTTTTGCAATATTTTTGCAATATCAGAATACACGGATAGCGTCTACAGCGTGTATGTATGAACACGCAGAAAATGCTATTGGGGAAAAAAACACCGCAAAATTAAATGTTTTTGCAATGTTTTTCCAATATCAGAATAAACGGATAGTGTCTAAAGCGTTTATGAAAACGCAGAAAATGCTATTGGGAAGAAAAAAAACACTGCAAAATTAAATTTTTTTGCAATGTTTTTCCAATATCAGAATAAACGGACAGTATGTAAAGCGTTTATGAAAACGCAGAAAATGCTATTGGAAAGAAAAAAAACACTGCAAAATTTAATTTTTTTGCAATTTTTTTGCAATATCAGAATACACGGATAGTGTCTACAGCGTGTATGTATGAACACGCAGAAAATGCTATTGGGAAGAAAAAAACACCGCAAAATAATTTTTTTTTGCAATGTTTTTACAATATCAGAATAAACAGATAGTGTCTAAAGCATTTATGAAAGCGCAGAAAATGCTATTGGGAAGAAAAAAAACACTGCAAAATTAAATTTTTTTGCAATGTTTTTCTAATATCAGAATAAACGGACAGTATGTAAAGCGTTTATGGAAACGCAGAAAATGCTATTGGGAGGAAAAAAAACACGGCAAAATTTAATTTTTTTGCAATGTTTTTCCAAAATCAGAATACACGGACAGTATGTAAAGCGTTTATGAAAACGCAGAAAATGCTATTGGGGAGAAAAAAAACACTGCAAAATTTAATTTTTTTGCAATGTTTTTCCAATATCGGAATACACGGACAGTATGTAAAGCGTTTATGAAAATGCCGAAAATGCTATTGGGAAGAAAAAAAACACTGCAAAATTAAATTTTTTTGCAATGTTTTTCCAATATCAGAATACACGGACAGTATGTAAAGCGTTTATGAAAACGCAGAAAATGCTATTGGGAAGAAAAAAAACACCGCAAAATTAAATTTTTTTGCAATGTTTTTCCAATATCAGAATACACGGACAGTATGTAAAGCGTTTATGAAAATGCAGAAAATGCTATTGGGAAGAAAAAAAACACTGCAAAATTTAATTTTTTTGCAATGTTTTTCCAATATCAGAATACACGGACAGTATGTAAAGCGTTTATGAAAACGCAGAAAATGCTATTGGGAAGAAAAAAAACACTGCAAAATTAAATTTTTTTGCAATGTTTTTGCAATATCAGAATACACGGATAGTGTCTACAGCGTGTATGTATGAACACGCAGAAAATGCTATTGGGAAAAAAAAAAACACTGCAAAATTAAATGTTTTTGCAATGTTTTTCCAATATCAGAATAAACGGATAGTGTCTAAAGCGTTTATGAAAACGCAGAAAATGCTATTGGGAAGAAAAAAAACACTGCAAGATTAATTTTTTTGCAATGTTTTTCCAGTATCAGAATAAACGGATAGTGTCTAAAGCGTTTATGAAAACGCAGAAAATGCTATTGGGAAGAAAAAAAACACAGCAAAATTACATTTTTTTGCAATGTTTTTCCAATATCAGAATACACGGACAGTATGTAAAGCGTTTATGAAAACGCAGAAAATGCTATTGGGAGGAAAAAAAACACGGCAAAATTTAATTTTTTTGCAATGTTTTTCCAAAATCAGAATACACGGACAGTATGTAAAGCCTTTATGAAAACGCAGAAAATGCTATTGGGGAGAAAAAAAACACTGCAAAATTTAATTTTTTTGCAATGTTTTTCCAATATCGGAATACACGGACAGTATGTAAAGCGTTTATGAAAATGCCGAAAATGCTATTGGGAAGAAAAAAAACACTGCAAAATTAAATTTTTTGCAATGTTTTTCCAATATCAGAATACACGGACAGTATGTAAAGCGTTTATGAAAACGCAGAAAATGCTATTGGGAAGAAAAAAAACACCGCAAAATTAAATTTTTTTGCAATGTTTTTCCAATATCAGAATACACGGACAGTATGTAAAGCGTTTATGAAAATGCAGAAAATGCTATTGGGAAGAAAAAAAACACTGCAAAATTTAATTTTTTTGCAATGTTTTTCCAATATCAGAATACACGGACAGTATGTAAAGCGTTTATGAAAATGCAGAAAATGCTATTGGGAAGAAAAAAAACACTGCAAAATTAAATTTTTTTGCAATGTTTTTGCAATATCGGAATACACGGATAGTGTCTACAGCGTGTATGTATGAACACGCAGAAAATGCTATTGGGAAAAAAAAAAAACACTGCAAAATTAAATGTTTTTGCAATGTTTTTCCAATATCAGAATAAACGGATAGTGTCTAAAGCGTTTATGAAAACGCAGAAAATGCTATTGGGAAGAAAAAAAACACTGCAAAATTAAATTTTTTTGCAATGTTTTTCCAATATCAGAATAAACGGACAGTATGTAAAGCGTTTATGAAAACGCAGAAAATGCTATTGGAAAGAAAAAAAACACTGCAAAATTTAATTTTTTTGCAATTTTTTTGCAATATCAGAATACACGGATAGTGTCTACAGCGTGTATGTATGAACACGCAGAAAATGCTATTGGGAAAAAAAAACACCGCAAAATAATTTTTTTTTGCAATGTTTTTACAATATCAGAATAAACAGATAGTGTCTAAAGCATTTATGAAAGCGCAGAAAATGCTATTGGGAAGAAAAAAATTTCTGCAAAATTAAATTTTTTTGCAATGTTTTTCTAATATCAGAATAAACGGACAGTATGTAAAGCGTTTATGAAAACGCAGAAAATGCTATTGGGAAGAAAAAAAACGCTGCAAAATTTATTTTTTTTGCAATGTTTTTCCAATATCAGAATACACGGATAGTGTCTACAGCGTGTACAGTGGTGTGAAAAAGTGTTTGCCCCCTTCCTTATTTCCTGTTCCTTTGCATGTTTGTCACACTTAAGTGTTTCGGAACATCAAACCAATTTAAATAATAGTCAAGGACAACACAAGTAAACACAAAATGCAATTTGTAAATGAAGGCGTTTATTATTAAAGGTGAAAAAAAATCCAAACCATCATGGCCCTGTGTGAAAAAGTGATTGCCCCCTAAACCTAATAACTGGTTGGGCCACCCTTAGCAGCAACAACTGCAACCAAGCGTTTGCGATAACGTGCAATGAGGCTTTTACAGCGTCCTGGAGGAATTTTGGCCCACTCATCTTTGCAGAATTGTCCCAATTCAGTTACATTAGAGGGTTTTCGAGCATGAACGGCCTTTTTAAGGTCATACCTCAACATCTCAATAGGATTCAGGTCAGGACTTTGGCTAGGCCACTCCAAAGTCTTCATTTTGTTTTTCTTCAGCCATTCGGTGGTGGACTTGCTGGTGTGTTTAGGATCATTGTCCTGCTGCAGAACCCAAGTTCGTTTCAGCTTGAGTACACGAACAGATGGTCGGACATTCTCCTTCAGGATCTCTTGGTAGACAGCAGAATTCATAGTTCCTTTTATCACGGCAAGTCTTCCAGGTCCTGAAGCAGCAAAACAGCCCCAGACCATCACACTACCACCACCATATTTTACTGTTGGTATAATGTTCTTTTTCTGAAATGCAGTGTTCCTTCTACGCCAGATATACTTGGACACACACCTTCCAAAGAGTTCCACTTTTGTCTCATCGGTCCACAGAATGTTGTCCCAAAAGTCTTGGGGATCATCAAGATGTGTTGTGGAGAAATTGAGACGAGCTTTGATGTTCTTTTTGCTCAGCAGTGGTTTTCTCCTTGGAACTCTGCCATGCAGGCCATTTTTGCCCAGTCTTTTCCTGATGGTGGAGGCATGAACGCTGACCTTAACTGAGGCAAGTGAGGCCTGCAGTTCCTTGGACGTTGTTGTGGGGTCTTTTGTGACCTCTTGGATGAGTCGTCGCTGCGCTCTTGGGGTAATTTTGGGCGGCCGGCCGGCCACTCCTGGGAAGGTTCACCACTGTTCCATGTCTTCGCCATTTGTGGATAATGGCTCTCACTGTGGTTCGCTGGATTCCCAAAGCTTTGGAAATGGCTTTATAACCCTTTCCAGACTGATAGATCTCAATTACTTTCTTTCTCAATTGTTCCTGAATTTCTTTGGGTCTCGGCATGATGTGTAGCTTTTAAGGATCTTCTGGTGGACCTTACTGTGTCAAGCAGCTCCTATTTAAGTGATGCCTTGATTGTGAACAGGTGTGGCAATAATCAGGCCTGGGTGTGGCTAGAGAAATTGAACTCAGGTGTGGACAACCACAGTTATAGTATGTTTTAACAAGGGGGGCAATCACTTTTTCACACAGGGCCATGATGGTTTGGATTTTTTTTCACCTTTAATAATAAACACCTTCATTTACAAATTGCATTTTGTGTTTACTTGTGTTGTCCTTGACTATTGTTTAAATTGGTTTGATGTTCCGAAACACTTAAGTGTGACAAACATGCAAAGGAACAGGAAATGAGGAAGGGGGCAAACACTTTTTCACACCACTGTATGTATGAACACGCAAGAAAATGCTATTGTTAAAAAAAAAAACACAGCAAAATTAAATTTTTTTGCAATGTTTTTGCAATATCAGAATACACGGATAGTGTCTACAGCGTGTATGTATGAACACGCAGAAAATGCTATTGGGGAAAAAAAAAAAAAAGCAAAATTAAATTTTTATGCAATGTTTTTCCAATAGCAGAATACACACAGACTATGGTGTATCTCTTAGTATATGCAGTGTTGGTCCTAATGGTGCACTGAGCTTGCAGGTAAAACTTTTATATTTTGTCTGGCACTGGCCTCATGGCACTGTTAAAAGACTGTGCACTGCACTCCAGCCAGGGTACAATTGATTTAGGAATCTCTTCAATAATTCTCTCTGCCTCTTTCTTTTGCTTAATAAAGAAACTCCCTACTCTACTCTAGCTATGTAGATCGCTCACTGATCTAACTAATTAGAAGAAAAGTTAAGGAATGCTGACTGCCTGACTGACTGAATCACACTAACTCCTAAAATCCTCTCAGCAGCACAGGAACCTGTCTATAGCAGAATGACGCTGTGTGCTGTGTGTCTGGACTATATATAGAGGCTGGGTCACATGCTGCACTGCCCAATCATAGCCATGCCATTAGTAGGCATGGCTGTGATGGCTTCTAAGGGCACACTAGTGAAACGATCGTCGATTGGCTGCCCTGCAGCTGTTAAAAAGGCGCCAATACAGCGCCGAACACCGGACCCGAACCCGAACTTACAGCCGATAGTTCGGGTTCGGGTCCCGAACACCCAAAAGTCCGGTACGGACCCGAACTTTACAGTTCGGGTTCGCTCAACCCTAGTCAAGAGTCAATACCTTGCCGATACATCAAGTACTACCAAACTTGTAGGTACTTACCCCTGCGGCAACTGTGGATACTGTAAATATATGGACACCACTAAGAGGGCAATTCTGCCCAATGGGCAGTGTTTTCGTCCACACTATTACGTTAATTGTCGCACTGTTGGGATTGTTTACCTCCTACAATGTGAGCGTGGCTGCTTTTATGTGGGGAAAACAAAGTTACCATTCTGGCAGCGCATTTATCGTCATATAGTTAGCATTAACAAAAAAGACCTACCTATTGGCAGCCACTGTGATGTAGTACATCCTGATCACACACCGAGAGTTCTGTTTATGTCTCTTGACCATATCCCACCCAGTACTAGAGGAGGAGATTATAACAAGGCACTGTTGCAAAGTGAATTGAGGTGGCTTTTCCACCTCAACGCTACTTCGCCCCCTGGCCTCAATGAGGCATTCAATTTCAAACCCTGCCTTGAAGGCTTTCAATCCGGGGTTTGCGAACTTGATCTGTGAGTTCTTAACTATCCATTTTTGATTATGATTTTGACAAATTGTTTGTATATTCTCTGGAAAACCCTTTATTTCAAATCTAGCTTGGATCGGGGCTGTTATGTTGACACCCACATAGGCCTTATTTTTAATGGGTCTGTGCTATTAATTTAAGATCAAGCATTTACTTGGAAATAGTGAACAAATCATACTGCATATTACATATGATATTAATATCTATATGCTGTATTATATCTTATACTACATCACTGATTTTAAATGTGATTTGTATGTGTATACCATCACCTGTATGTGACACCAAATTTTTGTCATTTCAGATGTACTTATATCTTGACTCCAACCTGTGATCCCCCTTGTGTCACCACCAGGAAATCACTGATACTACCATGATGAATATTTTTTCCTTACTTTTTCTTTAATATTTCCTTTCTATTCTTTGTATGGATTGTGGATAGCTAAACTCCAATAGTTTACACATGGTGTTAGGTGCTGATGCTGCCCGGCGCACGGGAGACCCACAGGTCCGTTGCTTCCACTCTGCGGATAATGTGGACTTCCGCCCTTAGAGCTCAGAATTCGCACTGCGCTCACTTCCTGTTTGCGTTCCAGCATGGGACGCGGACAGGCGTGTCTTCCCACGCGCGCCGGTGATGTAGAGACGCTGGGCGCGAATCCTGCCCATACTGGGCAGGGCCCCACCCCGCGCCGCCTCGTCAGGGATCTCGTTAGATGGACTGTCTGCAGCCAATGGCGCAGCGGTCTGTTTCACCAGCCTCAGCTGTGGAGGCTGCCAATGGCGCCTTTCCACAGCTGATCTCATTAGCACTTATGTGCTATTTAAAGCCTGCACTCACGGCGTTCAGTACGATGTGGGTTACAGACCGTTAAGGGTACTTTCTACATCACAGTCCAACTGAGGTAAATGTCTTACTATACTTTGCTACTCATTATCTTTAGCACTTGGTCTCCTTATTTTATACATAAGTACTCATATGCTCTATCTTTATATCTATATTTTTTCAATCCTAGTGGACACCTTGCCGTGGTTATACTGACATAGGTGGTCAGCCTGGTCAGTGGAGGTCCTGCAGCATTCAGCATTTCTAATCACCAACCATTTTTTGGTCTGTCAGCTTTATGCTTTTGTGTGCATTTAAGGCACATAATATACCGTACCAACAATTTTATGCTGTATAGCAATTTTAATTCCTGGTGCTGATCTGAGAGGGGATTTCTGGCTTGTGAGTACATTTAATGATTTTTCTTATCCATCATGATCAATGTATTAAGCTATACACCTATATCTTTGTTACTCATTATTATTTTGATAACTAATTGGATTATATTTGTATTATAGACCATATGTTTTTAATATGATTGTAAATGCCTATGAAAAAGGACCGAATAGTCCGAAACATGTCGGCGTCATTCTCTACCCATAACATGTGATAAGCCTTCTCCTAATTGGTACCTTCTCATGTACGTATGTGACAATATTGTCTTTGTTTGACTTTTTTGTATTCTGTAAATTTTTTCTTATTTAAAACTATTTTATATGTTTTTTTAATAAATATATACTTTTGCAATACTGACTGGTTCATCTAATTAACATCCCAAGGGGTATGTGCTGAGCCTTGTGCACTAGGCCTATTTTTGTCGCTATACACAAATGTGAGTACCTTTTGATGCGGTTTTATATCTAATAAACTTGAAGAAATTTTTACATACTTCACTATTGGGGTTCCTCCTTTCCTTCCCTATATGTTATTTGTGACACATTGCCCGAGTGCCTAGTGGAAACCAAACCTGCAGTCCTGTAAAGTTACAGACCTAGCCATACCCTCCACAGAGTACAGCGCTTTGGACACAGTTAATGTTGTTTGCGTTGCGTTGCTGTTGCGTTGAGTCAATCAGCCTATACCATTCACAGACTCTTTTTTTTTTTCAGCACTGTGTGCATTCACGGATTGTGTGTATATGTATATGTGTGTGTGTATGTGTGTATGTGTGTGTGTGTGTGTGTGTATATATATATATATACACTTTATTCATTGATGCAAAATACTGTGTATTTGGTTTTACTTATTATTTATTTGATTTAACCAGTTATTCAACATTTATTAATTTGGATACATATTTATTGCTAGTGTGCACATATATATATATTATATATTGTTTTCAGCACATTGCACTTTGACATATTTTGGAGCGCACCACCATATATTGATTTATTTTCAACTACTTTGGGGGGGGGGGGGTTGTACCCCTGTCTGTGGTTTGCTGCAGCCAAACCTAGTTTATATTGTCTTTCTACACATTAATAGCGCAGTAATACCTATCCATCTTTTCATAGCACAAACCCTCCCCCCCAAAATGACCCAATTTTGGAAAGTAGACACCCCAAGCTATTTGATGAAAGGCATGTTGAGTCCGTGGAATATTTAATATTTTGCCACAAGTTGCGGGAACATTTAAATTTGTTTTATTTTGTCACCAAATTATATATTGTTCAAACATGGCATGGTTATATGTGGAATTGCACCCCAAAATATATTCTGCTGCTTCTCCTGAGTACGGGGATACCACATGTGTGAGACTTTTTGGGAGCCTAGCCACGTACAGGACCCCAAGAATCAATCACCGCCTTCAGGCTTTCTAAATGCGTAAAATTGTGATTTTACTCCTCACTACCTATTACAGTTATGGAGGCCCTGACATGTCTAGATAGCACAAAACTCCCCAAATTACCCTATTTTGGAAAGTAGACACCCAGAGGTATTTGCTAAGAGGCATGGTGAGTATTTTGCAGATCTTATTTATTTTTGAAAATGAAGAAAGTAAAGAAAAATGTATTATTTTTTTCTTTTTAAAATTTTCAAAACTTTGTGACAAAAAGTGAGATCTGCAAAATACTCAACATGCCTCTCAGCAGATAGCTTTGGGGTGTCTACTTTCCAAGATGGGGTCATTTGGGGGTGGGGGGGGTTTTGCTATCTGGGCATTGTATGGCCTCCGAAACTGTGATGGGCGGTGATTGGATTTCGGGGTCCTGTACGTGGTTAGACTGCCAAAAAGTTCCACAACTGTGGTATCCCCATACTCAGGAGAAGCAGCAGAATATACTTTGGGGTTTAATTCCACATATAACCATGCCATGTTTGAACAATATATTTAGTGACAACGTTGTGTAAAAAAATAAAATAAAAAAAAATGTTTTATTTCTCCGAAACTTGTAGCAAAATATTAAATATTCCATGGACTCAACATGCCTCTCAGCAAAGGGCTTGAAGTGTCTTCTTTCCAAAATGGGGTCATTTGGGTGGGGGTTGTGCTATCTTGTCATTTCATGGCCTTCGAAATTGTGATATACTGTAGTGAGGAGTGAAATCAAAAATTTACACCCTTTGAAATCCTGAAGGCGGTGTTTTGGTTTTCGGGGTCCTGTACGCAGCTAGGCTCCCAAAAAGTCTCACACATGAGGCATCCCCCCACTCAGGAGAAGCAGTAGAATGTATTTTGGGGTGTAATTCCACATATAACCATGCCATGTGTGAGCATTATTTAGTGACAACTTTGTCATTTTTTTTTTCAATCACTTGTGACAAAAAAATGTAATATTCAATGGGCTCAACATGCCTCTCAGCAATTTCCTTGGGGTGTCTACTTTTCAAAATGGGTCATTTGGAGGGGGGGGGGGGGGTTGTACTGCCCTTCCATTTTAGCACCTCAAGATAGGCAGTCATAAACTAAAAGCTGCGTAAATTCCAGAAAATGGACCCTAGTTTGTAGACGCTATAACTTTTGCGCAAACCAATAAATATACGCTTATTGAAATTTTTTTTACCAAAGACATGTGGCTAAATACATTTTGCCCTAAATGTATGACTAAAATTTAGATTTAAGTTTTTTTATAACAAAAAGTAGAAAATATCATATTTTTTCCCAGATTTTCGGTCATTTTCCATTTGTATATAGCAAAAAATAAAAATCTCAGAGGCAATCAAATACCATCAAAAGAAATCTCTATTTGTGTGAAAAAAAGGACGCAACTTTATTTTGGGTACAACATTGCATGACCGCGCAATTACCAGTTAAAGCAGCGCAGTGCCAAATTGTAAAAAGTCCTCCGATCATTGAGCTGCCAAATCCTCCAGGGCTGAAGTGTTTTTTTTTTTATAAATGTATGTTTAGTAAAGATTTTTTCATAACAAAACAGGAAAAAACAAACAAACACGATACAGAGAAGCATCACTGTCATCTTATGCGAAGGAAAACAAAAAATAGCATCGTTTAGTGGATGATATAGTCTGAGGAGGGAAGAAGAAAGAAGAGTAAAGTAAGGGGGAGAAGGTACACCATGGATCTTGGTACAGCAATTGTATATTCAAAGAATATGTAATAATAGCAGGTAGGCTGATCACTTGCGCATGAAGTGATTAGTTACCTAAAGGACATTCGATAGTATTTTCGGATAGTGATTCAGGATTAAATGAGGATTTGTCCCAAGGATCCCATATCTTTGAGAATTGAGGCAGGGAGTCCTGAGTCATCGCTGTCATATGTTCCATTCTGCGCATCTGCGCTATAGCTAAGATCAGTTGGGATTGTGTGGGAGGGTCGGAGGATAACCAATGGGTAGGTATTACTCTCTTGGCAGCCAAGAGAATATATGACATCAACTTCTTGGCATGTTTAGATATTCCCGGGACTGGGAGACCTAACAAGTAATGAGCCGGATCCTTTGGGAAGTCCATCTTCAACACAGATTGAAGCACTGACTGGACCGAGGACCAGAATGGCAAAATTAATGGGCATTCCCAGAAGATATGGTAGTGTGTTCCCACATCCCATAGACATCTCCAGCATTTTTGGGATACAGAGGGATCATATTTATGTATAACCTCTGGGGTCCTATACCAGAACATGAGGACCTTATAGGCTGTCTCTCTCTGCTCCACGCATCTGGAAACCTTAGATGTAGAAGTCCAGATCTCCTGCCATTGAGGGAGGGATATAGGGGATGGGAGTGCCTTGGCCCATCTCTGCATATATACATGAGAGTCTAATGTGGGGAGTTTTGAGTCATGAAGTATCTTATATATAGAGGATATGAGGCCCGGCTGATATGGGCCTTGGGTACATAAAACTTCAAAGGCATTGGGTTTTTCTAAGGTCATGGCAGGTGATACGGATTGGAAGTGGGTGCTTAAATTGAAGATAAGAAAAAAAAAGCTTTTTGGGTATGTCAAATTTGTTTTGGATATCTTGAAAGGGGAGTAGCTTGCGGGTCACAGGATGCACTATGTGACAGAGCTGAAAAATGCCCGCCTGAGACCACGGATACATGTTATCATAGGAAAGGCTGTCTGGCATGTCCGGGTTAAAAATAATGTTCAAGAGAGGTGGGCATGGAAAAGAGAGAGAGAACTTCTTGTTACATTTTTTCCAGATAGAAAGAGTAAACAGCATTGGTCCTAGGCATACATGTCTGAGCTGAGATATGGAAGAGGTCAGGTTGGACCAGAGCATTGAACAAGGATGTACAGGGCTAGTAACACTTATTTCCAGTTCCGACCATCTACTTGTTGCAAAGCGCGATGACCATGAGACGGTTGCTGTGAGATGGGTAGCATAGTAGTATTTACTAATATCGGGTGCTCCCAACCCTCCTTGGGAGCGGGGAGCAAATACCACTGAGTTAGCAATCCTGTGCGCTTTGTTGCCCCAAATAAATTTAGTGAAGGCCCATTGGATATTTCAAAGTTGTGACATTGGGAGCGCAATTGGCAACGTTTCAAAAAGGTACAAGAATTTTGGAAGTATGGCCATCTTGAGGACATTTATCCTGCCCAGAAGAGACAGAGGGCAATCCGCCCATTTACGGAATAGGCAATGTGTTTCTGAAATTAAGGAGGGGAAGTTAGCTTGGTACAAAGTGTGATAAGCTGCCGTTAGGTGAATGCCTAGGTATTTAAGGGACACAGAGCACCAATGGTAGGGGAAGTTTTTTTGTAGGGTGGTAAGAAGCGTGGGGGGAATGTGGATAGGGAGAGCTTCCGTCTTTGCCGTATTAACTTTATAACCTGAGAGTTTACTGAATGTATCTAATAAAGCGTGGAGGTTGGGAAGCGAAATATGTGGTTTTGTTAAAGTGAGTAGTATATCATCTCCGAAAAGGGACAATTTGTACTCTCTCTGTCTCAGAGAGAATCCACTTATATCCGGGTGCTCGCGGATGGCTGCAGCTAGGGGTTTAAGGCATAATATAAACAATAAGGGGGAGAGGGGACACCCTTGTCTGGTGCCATTGCTATGTGTAAAGGGTGGGGATACAAAGGATGCCAGTTGTACCTGGGAGGTGGGGCGGGAGTATAAGGCCTGGAGAGTGGACATAAAGGAACCTGAGAACCCAAAGCGCGTAAGTGTGGCAAACATGTAACCAGCCGAGTCTATCAAACGCTTTCTGCGCATCTAAGCTCAAGATAAGGGCAGAGCGGGATGTTTTGTCGAGTAAATCTATCAGATCAATGGTGCGTCTGGTGTTGTCTCCTGCCCGTCTACCTGAGACAAAGCCTACTTGATCACTATGAATGAGGTTGGGTATTATAGAGGAAAGTCTATTAGCTACGATTTTTGTAAAGATTTTATAATCTGAATTGAGTAGGGCTATGGGCCTGTAGTTATCTGGTAATGATGGGGGTTTGCCAGGTTTCGGGAGAACTAATATGAGCATGTAGAAATTGAGGGTGAGGGATAATACCCTTCTGTAGGGAGGTAAAAAGGTTTAATAAATGTGGGCTTAGAATTGGGAGAAAGGTCTTATAATAAAGATAGGGTAAACCATCCGGACCTGGGGACTTATGCAGAGGCAGTTTTTTAACTACTGCAGCTAGTTCTTCTGGTGTGATAGCCACGTTAAGGGTAGCTGCTTGAGATGGTGACAATTTGGGCAATTTCAAAGGGTCGCAAAAGGAGTTAAATTCCTCTTAGGGAAAATAGGTGTTTGGGATCTGTATCTAGGCAGTTATATAGCTTTTTATAAAACGTTCCAAAGACTTTGGACATTGTTTTTTTTTTTTTTAATAAATGTTTATTGAAAGAAAAACAGAGAATACAAAGCGTATGAACATTCAATACAGACTATACAGTTTATGTTAGAGTGATGGATAATTTCAGCGGGTGTGCAACTACACAGAGTAGCTGGTGTAGTCCAAACTCTCTACTATAGGGCAGATTATACATCCATACGCATTTGAGCTAACCGTCAAAAAGTACTTACGCTTTTCATCAATCATAACAGTAAGTGTACAAATAGGGCGTTTTAAGTGTCTAGTCTTGGCATAGGTGGTTCAGGAAAGCAGGAACCACAGAAAGACTGTATAGATAGAAGGAGGAAAAAGGAGCAAGAAAAGGGGAGGGGGGGAAGGGGGCTGACATGTATGTTACATCGTATACCATAAATCACTTTGCTTATTGTTCCACATTACAGTGGTCAGGTATAGGTCAAGGAATACCCTTAACCGAGGCGACCTATGTTGTAGATGGCCTGTCCTTATGTATGTGAACGGGCTCAGGACTGGTGGACAATTATTTCCTTATATGTCGTGGTGTTCTGAAAGTCCGTCCACTGGGTCCAGGTTAGAGTATGACGATCGGAGGTGTTCCTATCTCGATGGGTAATCTCTTCCATGAGATGGACTTCAGCGATTTTTTGGAACCACTTTTTCATTGGTGGGGTCTCAGGTTGACCCCAGTACGCAGGTATTAGTGCCTTGGCTGTGTTCAGTAGATGAGGGACTATGGAGCGCTTGTATTTACCGATTGGTTCCGTGGTTGCGTGAAAAAGGATGATCCATGGATCGGAGGGGAGGTTGACATTGGAGATCTGTTGTATAATTTGGATGACGCTGGTCCAATATGGGCGAACAAGAGGGCACGACCACCATATATGAGCGTGAGTTGCTTTGTTCCCACAATTCCTCCAACACAACGGGGAATTGGCGGGGAACATCTGATGGAGTTTTGATGGGGTATAGTGCCATCTAGTTAGTAGTTTGTAGTTGACCTCGGTCATTTTCGATGCAATTGAAGAGATGTGGGTTAGCTGTAGGACCTTGTCCTTTTGGTTATGCGAGAGGCAGGAACCCAGATCCGCCTCCCACTTAGCAAGGAAGGGGGGGTGTTTGTCATCCTGGAGCCTAATGAGCGATTTGTAGAATAGTGAGATAGAGCGTTCCGGAGGGTCCGTAGGGTATAGTATTTCCTCGATACCATTTAAGTCTTGTGCTCCTCTTAGTGGCTGCGGGAGAGTGCAAAGGAAATGTTGTAGTTGGTTGAACCTCCATATATCCAGGAATAGAGGTGGTTTGGGACCAAGGATGTCCTTTAGCGGTTTGAGTGTATTGGCTTGCAGAACATGGTGCAGTAGTAGGGGTCTGTCTGGAGACCATGACTGAAAGCCAGGGTCCAATTGACCCGGAAGGAAATATGTATGACCCAGGAGAGGTAGTAAGGGTGAAGCGTATGACCATGATAGTTTCTTATGCAAAGAGTCCCAGATATCCAGGGTGGAGGTGGTTAATGCTGAGGTATTTGAAGAGAGATGCCTGTAGGGGCGTGGGAGCCAAGGAGTAACTGCTAGGTCTGTGTTGCTTAAAGCGTACTCTAGGCTCACCCACAGTTTAGAGTTAGCGGCGTACTTCCATTCAGAGATCCTAGACAAAATCACCGCGTTATAATATGCCTTAAAATTTGGGAGAGCCAGTCCCCCAGACACCTTGGACCGAAAAAGCACGTCCTTGGATACTCTAGGGTGACTGTTCCTCCAAATGTAGCGGGAGACCATGGTCTGTAAAAGGGAAAAGAACCCTATGGGGACACCCAGTGGGATCATCTGAAAGTAGAAGAGAACTCTAGGTAGTATATTCATCTTGACTATATTCACCTTTCCCAACCAGGAATGTGCTAACGTGTTCCATTTTTTGAGGTCACTTCTGATGTTATTCAGCAGAGGGATATAGTTGTGTTTAAAGAGAGATTGAATATTGGGCGTGAGGTTTATTCCCAAGTACTTCATGCTTCTGTTAACCCACCTAAAGGGGAAGAGGGGTTTTAATCGTTCTGCCTCCCTGCTGGGAAGGTTAATGTTCAGTATTTCGGACTTAGATAGATTAATTTTAAAGTTGGACATTGTCTGATATGTAGCGAAGGCTGACATTAAATTGGGCAAAGAGGTGTGTGGCTGCTGGACAAAAAATAAGATATCATCCGCATAAGCTGCATATTTATGAGTTTTGTTTCCTACCCGGATCCCGTGTATGTTTATATTACGCCTTACCGTTGCCAGGAAGGGTTCTAGGGTGATGGCAAATAAGAGGGGTGAAAGGGGGCACCCCTGTCTGGTCCCATTAAACAATTGGAATGAGTCGCTCAGAGTTCCGTTTATGCGAATTTGTGCCGTTGGGCAGGTGTATAGGGAGGTAATGCGGTGAAACATTTTAGGCCCCAGCCCGAAGTGACGTAAGGTCATCTTTAGGTAGTCCCAGTCCACTCTATCAAACGCTTTTTCAGCATCCGTGGATATAAGTAGGGTGGACTGGGCAGACCTTTGAGCGTATTGAATCAGGGATATCGCCCGAAGAGAGTTATCTTTGGCTTCTCGGTGAGGCATGAATCCCGTCTGGTCTGTGGAGACCCAGCTGGGTATCAAGGGGAGTAATCTGTTGGCCATGACTTTTGAATATAATTTGATGTCCACGTTTAGTAGGGAAATTGGCCGATAGCTGCTACATTGAGTAGGGTCCTTTCCAGGCTTGGGGATAACTGTGATGTGTGCTGTAAGGGATTCTGGTCGAAGACCCGAGTTCTGTGAGATAGAGTTGGCATAGGACGTGAGGTGGGGCAGGAGGATGTCATTAAATTTTTTATAGTACAGGATTGTGTAACCATCAGGGCCGGGGGCTTTACCTGTCGGGGATGATTTCAAGGCTGTCTGGAATTCATCAACTGTGAGTTCAGCTTCCAGTTCCCTAAGGGCTACGGGTGGCAGTTTTGGTAAATTAGCCTCTTTTAAGTATGTAAGCATGCGACGCCGCCTTTCTTTTGTGGTCAGTGACGGCAGATCACCTTTCACATTATACAGGTCAGCGTAGTATTCCCTGAAGGCCTTAGCAATGTGCGGAGTCGCATGTACCAAGTTACCGTCTGCTAGTTTTATTTTCGGGATGAATGACCTAGTCTGCTGTTCCCTAAGGGATCTCGCTAAGTGTCTACTAGGCTTGTTCCCCCATTCATATAACTTTTGTGAATAGCGTTGGAATTTTCTTGTAGTGTCTAGGTCTAGGAGATTTTTCAGTTCTTCTCGCTTCAGTGTAAGTGCCTCCAGGTGGGATATGTGTAGAGTAAGTTTATGTTGTTTGTCGAGCTCTGCTATGTCATGTAAGACCCGTTCGAGTTGTTGGCCATGTTCTCTTTTTTTCCTAGCTCCCAGCTCAATGAGGCGGCCTCTCATGGTGGCCTTGTGGGCTTCCCAGACTGTTGCAGGGGAGGTATCTGCAGGTTTATTTTCTTTAAAATATTGTGATAACTGTGTAGATAACAATGCGACTTCTGCTTCATTGGAGAGGAGAGAGTCATTGAGCTTCCAGTTGTAGGAGTGACGGGCCAAGGAGGGCATGGTCAAGTTAATCGAGACGGGTGCGTGGTCTGATAGTGTTGCAGTGCCTATGCTAGCAGATTGTAATTGCGTGAGGTGGTGGTGGTCTATGAAAATGTTATCTATGCGGGAATAAGACTGATGCGTTTTTGAGAAATGAGAGAAGTCTTTGTCCTTAGGGTGCAGTATACGCCAAGCGTCTACTAACTGCCCTTCTGTAAGTTTTTTTTTAACTAGGGTAAGGCGCTTAAAAGAGATGTGGGAGCGCCCCTGTGAGGTGTCCATCGCGGGATCTAAGGGCATATTTATGTCCCCTGCTAGTATTATTAAGCCCTCTGCGAAAGCAGTCAGCTCGGTGAGGATCTGGGTGAAATAGAAGGGTTGGTTGTGATTCGGGCAGTAAATGTTTGCTAATGTACATTGGGTGTTGCCCAGAAAGCCCTTTAGGAAGAGGAAGCGACCATGGTCATCCGCTCGCATAGTTGCAAGTCTAAAGGGTACGTCTCTACCGAAGCCTATGGCCACCCCTTTAGCTTTGTTTGTATCTGAGAGGCTGTAGTACCACTGTGGAAAATAGGGTGAGGTCAATTTAACCTGTGTGGTGTGAGTTAGATGTGTTTCCTGGAGGAATACTATGGAAGTGGCTGTCTTTCGTAGCTCTCGGGTAATCTGGTGCCTCTTAGCCGCTACATTCAATCCCCTGACATTATAAGAAGTGACTTTAAGCGTGGCCATTATATCGGTAGGACGTGACCCTCCAGCCTAAAACAACATGCGTGCCAGCCCGTGGGGGGGGGGGGGGGGAGGAGAGGTATAGTAGGTTAGAGAAGAAAGAAGAGAAGATAGATTTAGATTTACATAAACAACAACGTCCAAGTGGACACATGTGGGAACTCGTGTCATGTCACGCAGAGTCCTGCGGTGATCCCTGTGGGGGATGAGAGAGCGGGCAACCATCCATGGCTCTAAGGGGAGCATGGACCGCAACAAACGAGGGCCGCACGCTCTCACCCTCCCCAAAAGGAGACGTGGGTAGGGGGGTGTACCGTGTGAAAGGCACATGGGAGCATTGTGCTCCACCAGCATTCAGCAACAGTGCTTATAACCTAAGGGAGAAAGGATTTTGCTTCAAAAGTAAACGTTACTAAGACCCTTAAAACAATTCTAACCATTTTACTTTTATCAAACATGGCTTTGTGTGTTAAGCATTATTTTTGGCAGGAATACTCATCTAGCAGTAGGGAGTCTTTATCTGTGGTCATCCACCGGGTTTCCCGGGTACTGTCAAAAGGCAGTCCATTCTCTGGCATACAGGTGGGCGCAGGGATTTTAACATTGTCGGTGGGTTCCTACTAGGTGTGCTTCTTGTGATTGGAGTACCTGCAACATGTAGAACAGTCACAAAGCCAAGGCAAGAAAGAAAAATAACGTGAAGGGAACCAAAAAGTTAGCTCAGGGTATTTAAAGCCTCATTCCTCATCCGTGCTTTTGTGCGGAGCCAGGCACATATGAGTGCCTTTCTTTTGTGGGCGGCTTTTGCCATTGGGAGTCCTGGATTGTGGAAAACTTTGGGACCGGGTCATGCCAGCCAGGCAGATCTATCGGAGGTAAATTTAGATCCTTTGAGAATTGTGGCAGCTCTTCTGGGAATCTGAGGGTATAAGAGCGGCCATTCTTGGTGGCGATAAGGCATGCCGGGAATCCCCATCTGTAGACGATCCCGTTTGACCGTAAGTGCTCCAGAAGTGGCTTAAGGGCTCTGCGGCGATCTAGTGTTTCTTTAGATAGATCCGAGAAAATGCTTAGAATCGCTCCATGGAAATCAATGTTGGGGGTGTTCCTCAATTTGGCCGTAATGGCGTTCTTGTCTGAAAAGTAATGCAGACGGCATATGACATCCCTGGGTTGTTCGGTGTTAGTGCCGCGGGGTCTGAGCGCACGGTGAACTCGGTCAAATTGCAGTGGGTCCGTGGGTGGTTTTCCCAGTATTGTGTTAAAGACCCCACGAATTGACGGTTCTAAGTCGTTATCGCCGGTTGCCTCCGGAAGCCCTCTAATGCGCAAGTTGTTCCTGCGGTTTCTGTTCTCGAGGTCTTCGAGCTTATACAGCGAGGCACGGTGGGCGAAGGCAAGCTGTGAAACAGTCTCCTGTAATTCTCTTATGGCCACAGCGTGCGAGTCCTGTCTCTGTTCCGTGTCTTCAACCCTGTCTAGAATGTGCGCCATATCTGCTCTTACACCTGTGATTTCCTTTTTTATGGATTTTTCTAGGCTGTGAAACATCCCGGCTAATTCCTTCTTAATGCCGCTCATCAGGGATGTCATTTCAGATCCCGTGGGGGACCCAGGGTCTTCCATAAGGTCCGAGCAGTAGGATGACGCAGGCGAGCTTTCCCTTACGGAAGGAGCCAGCGAGACAGGGGATGCGCTACGCCTCGCGGACCTAGATTGGCTGCCACTCGCGCCTGAGCCTGTTCTGCTGGTGGCCAAAAATTTCTGTATTGAGCCTGTAACCACTTGGTTTATTGCCAGACTCTTGTTAGATTTTTTTGCAATTACGGATCTGGTTTTCGGCGTCTTTGCTGGCATATTTGGAGCTTGGGACTGAATGCTGGATGGAGCACGTCTCAGTTACATCTTTTTAGCATTGTGTGTTGCACAAAGCAAGGAGTTCACGCTTTTGTGGGCCCATTTCCAGTATGTACTTATGTCGACCAGTAAGGGTACACTGGTAGAGAGTGAGGAGGGTGCTTATATGTGGCTAATTGGTGATCTTTGCCCGTTCTCTGGTCCTGTTTGGGGCAGATTGGGTGTACTTGAAGTACCAAGATGGCCGCCGCGGACTTTCCTACTCTCAGCGTCCGGAGGTATAGCGGGCCGGGCCAATTCACGGGTCTCCCTTCTGTCCCTATTGAGTCCTCTGTGGGGGGGGGAGCCCTCGGGATGGATGCCACTGGTGCAGGACAATAAATGGGGAGGAAGCAGCGTGTGGAAGGCTTTTAAAGGGTGTCCTCGACCCTAATCACTCACCCGACTAGGCACGGATCTGCGGTGTCTGCTCCTTAGCCCTTTCAGCTGAAGTGTCCGGAGTGGCAGCCGGCGGTGCCTGCGGTCAAAGCGTTGGCTGGATCCTGTGCCCCAGCGGGGGGGGATGCAAGCGGCCCTCCGCTGTGCGGCTTGTCTGGTCCCGTTGTGGTATAGGCCGCAAGATGGCGGTCAGAGGCCTACCGCGCTGTCACCCTCGTGGCGTCCCAGGGCCGGAATTTGTGGCTGTTGGCACCGTCGGGATGGTCAGCGGTACTGGGGATTAGCTGGTTAATCTCCTCGCATAGCAGGGGGATTGCTGGAAGCCTGATGGCTGAGGATTAAGCAGGATTTAGCTTGGGCGATGCGGAGCTCGGTCCCTGTGCGACTGCTCTTGTTCCCGGCCGGGGCAACCCCCTAGATGACCCAGGTAGGTGGGAGAGTAGTGGGTGGAGGTAGATGAAGGTCCTTTGGGTGGTCTGCGGTCCCTGTGGGGTAACGGAACGGCCGTGGAGCGCACCCGCGGGCACGGGGCTTTAGGAAAGGCCGGGGATCCTGGGGTATTGCTAGGCCGCACCAGGCCGGGCCCGGCCGCGGCCTCCACGGGTGTCACAGAGGTTCAGCACTACCTCCGGAATGATCCTGACGGGTGAGTGGATGTCGGGGGGGACGGATGGAGGTCCCTTACCTCGTAAAGTGGTGTTTTTTAAAGCGATCTCTTGGAGGCCCTGGGGAGGCAAGATGGCGGCGGCCGCGATCGTCTGGAGGTAGTGAATCCCGGGCGTCCTCGGGCCGATTTTGCTCAGAAAAACAGCCCAGGACACAGCAGTGTGCTGGGCTGAGTTAATTGTAGTGCTTGTAATGTTTTTTTTTTAAGCGTGGGTGTGCGGATGGCTATGGATTGCTCCAAGGGTGGCCGGAGCTCTCAGCAAAAGAAATATTTTGTTTTAAAGAATGCTAGAATGTCACTTTGGACATTGTTAGTGGGCAGTGAGTTGGGGTTCCATCCACCTGGATGAGAAATTCGGGGTAGGAATGGAACGGGCATGGTTTGAGCTTATTCACTAGCATCCTATGGGGCTTGTTAGCGAATTCATAACATTTTTGTTTTGCCCAGAGTAAGGGCATTTGTTCATATCGATAGATTTTAACCGTTCGCGTAACGAGGTGACTGTGTGCAGACGAGCCACCGTAGGGGAGGGCAAAAACAAACCTTCTGCTTTTCGTAACTGTGAGAGAATATCGAGTCTCTGAGCTGCCGAGTCCCTCTTTAAGCGGGAATAAGCTGAAATACATAGGCCTCTAAAGTAAGCCTTATAAGCCTCCCATAGGGTGGACACATCCGCCACAGATTTGTCATTCAATTGGAAGAATTCGGTTAAGTTTTGAGACAATTGAGTTTCAGTGATAGGGTTATGTAGGAGAGAATCATTAAGTCTCCAATGGCAGGTTCTAGGTGTGGATGAGGAAAGTGTAAGATCAAGCTGGACAGAGGTATGGTCCGACCAAGTTATAGGGTTTATTTCTTAGGCTACAGAGGATGTTAGTAAGGGGTCCGTGACAAAAAGATAGTCCAATCTGGAGAACATCTTATGTGGGGGGGGAGAAGAAAGAAAATTGTTTATGCATGGGATGTTTGATTCTCCAGATATCTAGTAAATTGTGAGATCTAATGAGTTTACGGAATGAGGTTGATTGGCGTTCTATTTTAGCTGAGGGGATGGAAGAGAATAGCGTGCGTCTGTCTCTTTTAGGGGATAAGGTCATATTGAAATCTCCCCCTACAATCATAAAGGGCTGAGCATATTTGCCGAGATTCCCAAGTACTTTAGTGAGAAATTGAATTTGACCTGAATTGGGGACATAAACATTGATCAGAGTGAAAGAGCGTGAGAGATAATCGCAGTCCAGGAGAATATATCTACCCCGAGGGTCTGTGAATGAGGATTTTATCCTTAAGGGGCAGGATTTCCTAATCAATATGGCAACACCCGCTTTGCCTGAGGGATCAGATGCCATAAATGAGACTGGAAAGTGCTTAGCAGCAAATTTAAGGGATCCCCCCGAGCGGAAGTGTGTCTCCTGGACTAAGATTACGTCCGCAGCTGAAGATTTGAACTCCTTCAAGGCTAACCAGCGTTTATGAACAGAGTTCAAACCCTTCACATTATAAGTAAGAACCCGTAGAGCCATCATTATGAAGTGGGGTCAGGCTATAGTAACCATAAAAAGAAAACAATATCCATGAGTACATGTACAGACAAAATGAGCAAATAATTCCATGGTGTATCCTGTGGAAAAAAAGCATGCAATATTACTTTAACATTAGTGAGAAATTTCGATGGACACAGTTATAAACAAGACAATCAAAAAAAGGGAAATAGGTCAAAAAAGGACCTATAAAAACAAAGAGAAACATTGAAATGTAGCCTGGGGGGTAAAAACCACCCAGGAGTCCACAGCCGTGGCCGTGGAACAAAAAGAGGCACACGAGGGGCTCCAGCTCATCTGGAGTGATCCCCGCCGTCTTCCGACTAAATTTGAAAATAGAAAAATTTAACCATAGTCCGCAAAAAAGATATCCCATGTGCATGGGTGTAAACGCCCCAAATTAGGGGAAACTTGGTGGAACAGGGGCCGAAGCCAGATTGAACAAGCTGCAAGAGATACATCTCTCAAGGTGGGAGCTTGGGAAAGGGGTGTCGCTGGGGTGTAGAGTAGGCTCTCTGCGGTTTCTGACGAGCAGGGGTCCAAATCCGGCCTGGAATGGATGTGGGTTTAGGAGTCGTCGGGAGCGGTGTGGGGTCTTCCTCTGGTAGCGGTGGAAGACCAAGATTGCGTACGAACACTTCAGTTTCCTGAAGGTCCCTCATGGAATATTGGACACCATCCTTCGAGGCAGACAAGCGAAAGGGGAATCCCCAGCGATATGGGAGACGATGGTTTTGCAGGTGCATGGTCACCGGGCGAAAGCTGCGACGTTTATCAAGGGTTATAGGAGACAAGTCGCTAAAGATTTGTATTTTAGCCCCCTTGAATTCCAGCCGAGATTTATTACGAGTGGCCATGACCAGGGCTTCTTTGCTGTCGTAATAATGAAAGCGTACTATAATGTCCCTGGGGTTTGCTCCTGCAGGGGGTTTGGGAGCCAGTGACCTGTGTGCTCTATCTAGTCTCCAGTCTATATCCGGAATCAGAGGAGCCATGATGTTAAAGAGGCTTAGTAGGTATGGTCGGATCTCTCCGTCACCTATGGCTTCAGGGACACCTCTAATACGCAGGTTTTGACGACGTTACCTGTTCTCCAAATCTTCTTGTTGGGACTGGAGCTGTGAGACAGATTGTTTTAAGCCAGCGTTGTCTTCTTCTAAAACATGAACATATTGTACCAGGTGATCAAATTTAGTTTCTAAGACATCGGTGCGTTCACCTATTTGAGCGATCTCCTCCCGCAGTTCGTGTGCAAGCTTCCCCATCTCCTTAGAGACATTGCTGGTCAAATCTTGCAGGAGAGCTTGTAGTTTATCGTCTAGGATGTCTACTGTTACGGGAGCTGACATTTCTGCTGATGGTGTGGTTGTGAAGATCCGAGGCGTGTCTCTTACCTCTCCCTGAGTGCCGACGTGGTACCGGGCAAGCTTGGGGCTGAGGATTCAGGCCTGCTCAGGAAACGGTCTAGTGTCCGTGCAGACCGTAGCTCTGAGGTGTGGGATTGAACAGGTTGCTTCGGCCCGTATTTCACCATGAGGTGCCTGGATAGGGTAATGGTCAATTGCGACTTCTCCCGTGGTTGATGTAACAGTTGTTCGCTGTGCGGGAGCAGTGGAAGGCGGCAGGGATCAGAGTGGAGGAGTAACATGGTCTCCATCATAGGGCGCCCCTTACGTGACCCCTGTAGTGGCATCTGCAATGTGTAGAACACACAAAAAAACAAAAAAAAAACCTGAGAATAAAAAATAATAATAAAAAGACATGCTTTGTGTAAGTTGGTCTTGGCAGTTTTGCAGGATGGAGGCTGTTAAGAAGCTTGGCCAATGTCTATGGGGTTGGGAACAGGAGCAGGCCCGGACTCTGGGTGTAGCAAGATGGCCGCCAAGTAGGCCGAAGCCGCGGCCTGTCCTAAAACGCCCCCCGGGTGGAAGGGCGATGTTCCGCCTGGGTCACAGTTCTTTCTCTGTGAGCCAGCAGCCTACAGCCGCTACGGATGTGCTCTGTCCCTGCCAGGTAGTGTCTACAACCGAGGTCTGGGGCAGGAGGGATGAGGAGGTAAATAGTGGGCCTGAGGTGTAGCAAAAAGGCCGCCGCCGCTCACCTGTATCCCTGGAGCTTCAATCCTCCTCAAACCCTTGTCCGGTAGTCTGTGTGTCGATCTCCCTGGCTAAGAAGGCTGTTGTAAGCGTGCTCAGAGGAGTCCTGCAGAGCGCTGCAGGCAAGTGTGGAGGATGAGGAGACAGGCCGTGTAGGCCGCAAGATGGCGGCGGTGTGTCTGAGGATGGAGCCGGCCGCGGGCCAAATAACTGGGTGCAGAGCCGTCCTAGGCACCTGATACTAGTGTCTATCTGCACTGGGTGAGCCTGGCAGTAAGGATGGGTGTCCAGGAGGTCTCTTGGGAAAGCCTCTACAGCGGATGGCCATGGATTTTAGAAGGCCCAGCAGAGCTCCACAAAGGTGCGTCTTTCCTCCTACGCTTCCGGTCACGCCCCCCAGAGCTGAAGTGGTTAAAGAAAAAATAACAGGTCTGTGAGAGCCAGTGTTGTAAAAATTTCTGCGACCCATGCAGAACCTCGACCGCGTCACTTCCGGTTTGACTCCGTCACTCAAACAGCAGGCGGTGGGGCTTTATCGCGCATGCAAGGTTTCATAGCCCTTGATCGTGCATTTGCGGTAGCTATCCGCAGTCCAAAAATATTATGCTCGCGGGCGGAGGCGGAGAGATGGTTAAACGTCAAACAGCCCCGCCCACCCCATTAACACGCCCCTCGAATCTCACATGCGCAAATCTTATGTATGTCCTGGGTCCAGAAAAATGATGGACTCGAGGGGGCGGGCGGAGAGTTGGTGGAAGGGGGAGATAGAGCGGAGCTTGGAGAGGGGGGCGGGCCCCCGTGCATAGCACTGAGTCCAAGTACAGTACATTGTTCTGCCATCAAATACGCAGCCACTGTACCCATGAAACGCTGCCTCACTGTACCCATGAAACGCTGCCACTGTGCCCATCAAACGCTGCCTCACTGTGCCCATCAAAGTATGCAGACATGCATGTGGTCAGGGGATGCAGACATGTAGGGGTAGCAAACAGAGGGGTTCCCTGTGTAAGGGGTGCACACAGAAGGATCAGTCATGTAGGGGGATCACACAGTGGGATGAAGTCCTGATGAGAGCTGTCACAAGAGGGCCCTCACACAGGACACATGGCAGGCAGGGCAGTGAGTTTGGCACACACAGGGTGATCATGTTCCTGTTCTTAGGGGAGATGGGGTCCTGATCCCCAGGGAATATGGGGTCCCTAGGTGAGATTAAGTCCCTGGTGCCAGGGGAGATGGAGTTCCTGCCCCCAGGTGAGATAGGATCCCTGCCCCAGAGTGAGAAGGGGGTCCCTGTCCCCAGAGTGAGAAGGGGGTCCCTGTCCCCAGAGTGAGAAGAGGGTCCCTGTCCCCAGAGGGGAAGGGGGTCCCTGTCCCCAGGAGAGAAGGGGGTCCCTGTCCCCAGGAGAGAAGGGGGTCCCTGTCCTCGGGGAAGATGGAGTGGGATATGGGATGGTCTCACTTACCATGACATACAGGTCACTCATTTATGGTCGTCTGGGCTCCCTCCAGCAGCACGGATGGGCGATCAGTAGGGGTGCTGAAATTAATCGATGTATCGATGCATCGCGATTCGGGTGTCCCCGATGTGGCATTAATGCATGCGACCGCAGAAATCGATTGCCGGTGACGTCATTGCCCCGCCCCTCCCGTGAGAGCGCTCCGAGCGTATCCCCTGTTCTGTACAATGCCCGCTTCTCTCCTCTCACTTCCAGCTCTCCTCACGGCAGTGTAGAATTCTCAGCCCCGCCTGCTGACTGTCAGGGGCTGAGAATTCCCTGCTGACGTCAGGAGAGACATGAGACTTGAGAGAAGAGAGGCGGGCCAGGCACGGGCTGTCACACCGGAGTAACTTATGCTCAGGGCCGCTGATAAAAGGTGCAGGCAGCCCACCCACATAGTTCACTAGGCTAGCAGGCCGGTGTTGTGTCGAATACTGTCCCCCGTCGGATAGTGTCCGCCCTCTATTGCGCTTGCACAGTACGGAGGACAAGGAGATGCCGAAAGTCTCCGAAGATGAACGGCGCCTGCGCACTCAGTCCAGGTTCAAGCCCCACCATCCAAGTGGACATAGAGTTAGAATAAAAAAATGCCAAGTGAAGCAAGGCCATGCCTGAAGTGTGGCGAGCGAAGCGTGGCGAGCGAAGGAGCCCGCGAGGGGCCCTGTTACTAAGTGCTACCGTATGTCCACTTGCATGGTGGGGCTTGAACCTGGACTGAGTGTGCAGGCGCCGTTCATCTTCAGAGACTTTCAGAGTCTCCTTGTCCTCCGTACTGCGCAAGCGCTGCACCTGCGCAGTACGGGGCGGACATTATCTGATGGGGGGACAGCTTTTGGCAGAACACCGGGACTGCCGAGCAATGTCAGGACTCGGTATGGAGGGACAGAGGGAACTTGAGATACCCAATGGCAGCAGGAGGCGGTGCTGCCTATAGGCGACACTGCCTCCTGCTTCCTCCTCAGCCAATGGGTGCACAAGGAGGCCTGTCCATCACATTCTTCGTCCCCTGGTCTTCCTGACTTGGTGTAGGCACTGGATGGAGTGGCTTTCAATGGAGCTTCTGAGCAAACTGCATTTGCTGACTGAGGTGAGGAGAGTTTTGTCCAAGTACTAATAAAGGTAAACTGAGTAGCTGCTAGAAGTGACGACATGCCTGGATGGATGCTGGGGAAGCCCATGCAGTGATAGCTCGGGTAATCAAAAACTGGCAGCAAAGGAAAACTTCCACCACTAGCTTTCTCTGCTGGGCTCTGCAATAGATGATGTCTTCAGTCAGAGCCTGGCAGAGGAGTGAGCAGAGTAGTCAAATAAAGTGATTTTGCGCTAAAGTGCATTAGATAGTGTATACGAGCCAATCCACGGCACAATTAGGATCAAAATAAAAAGTAAAGTGCATGTGACAAAAAATGTATATATCTACTTGCAAATATAAATAAATAAATATGTACACATATATATAATTATATAGTGATAAATGATACAATGTGCATCAAGTGCTAAAAAATGTGTCAAAATATCACAAAATATATAGATATAAAAGTGCCAATAATCAATTAATTAAACCTGATATCACAGAAACCACAGTACCATATAAATGGGATAAAAATATCAAAAAAATGGATGAATATTACAAAATATTATAAAATATTAAAAAATCTCATAAAATATTATATATGTGTTTGTATGAGTAACGAGTCCAACAAAGAATAAAAGTGACTGAAAAAACGCAATGGTGGTACCCCCTTTCCCGGGGTGTCACTATCAAAGTCTCTATAGAACTTGTTCGGATTAACTTCAGACAGTGGGGGATGTGGGTGGTGAGGACCTAATTCAGTATGGTGCTCGCTAGCCTCTCACCTCTCAAATGATCAAAACACGCATCAAAGCCAATATGGATGATGAGCTGTAGTTCCAGATCCCTCCTTAGGTGTCGCCCAATCAACTGGTCAAATCCGTTCCAAACATAGGGGGAGATGGTGTCACTTCCTCAAAGTAATGGATACCAGGATAAGCCGTCCCTTCCTGGATCTGTGGTAGTAACTACCTGCAGCCGTAGCTCACTCCTAAAGATCAATGTGGGTGCGGGCAAAGGTGAAGGGAAAATACAAAGGGGACCCAATCGTGAAGTATGCCAAAATAATAGCCAAACCTTTAATTAATAAAAATGCGCTTACATTCAAATTGATAAAAACAGCCAGAGAGAAACGAACGTGTCCGTCTGACAGCACTTCCGGTATCCTCCGTCCAGCCAATCCCTACGCGTTACGTCACGTGACCTCGTGACTTCATCTGGGGATGCTGATAGGCTATGTGGACTTGTCTTTTATATGCTTTAAACCTGAAGTTTAGTGGCGGCCATTTTGCCAAGGACCATCAAAAGTAAACAAAGCGCGGCCATTACTTTGTGGCCATTATAGCGCTCTGGATGATAGACATTTTTAGTGTCTGTGCTGCAGAATAGTGATATATTGACCTAGATTACAACTGAATGTCCATGGATCAGATTAACGTTAATAATTTATCCGAAAATAAATGAATGGATTTGGGTAGTGTAATGTAAACAATCCCGCCATAGCCATTCATAGGTGGCTTGGAAGGTGATAGCACCCATCGGGGTACCGCATACGGACAATTGGCTGGTTGTCTTAATGTTATGCCCCTCTCATCTAAAAACGGACCATTTAGAATTACCACAATCTGAATATAGTTAATATCAGTGGTGTAGAGATAAATTCCGCTCAACAGTCTATAAATAATACGGTTCAAAACCGATATAATGAAAAAAGACAAACATTAGGGCAACGTGATAACGTTGTTCCTATATGTGGCAATATACATAAACATATCTAGCAAGGCAATGCTTCAGAGTAAATGAAATAAAACCTGGACTATAAGATGACTCTGGAATAAACTAATTTCCATTCATCCTAAAAGGTGTAAACTCCTGTATTTATATTAAAAAATATTAAAAAATATTATTCAGTGACTTATAATTAATTATAAAATACTGTCTACTTATTAAAAATATTTTTAAAATTATTTTTATTTTAAAATATAGTTATAATATTGAGATATAATATGAGGTAGTGTATATAATAGACATGAATGAAAAATAAGATACAAAACTAGGCGGATACTGCGTCATGGGTTTGTCAGGGGAATGGGTTTAAAATCAAATCACATATCTGAACCCCTAATTTCCTCATCTGGGACTGGTTACCGGAAATGCCATGTCGGATTGTATCATTATAAGATCATATAAACAGAAACCATAGTAACATATACCTATGAATAGTGGTTATATGTAAAACTAAATATGTCAAGATATGCAAATTCCAAGGTTAAAAAATGTTAAAAAATGTTGTTAAGAAGTTAAAATAGTGTCTACACATGAGGGATAAGATCTGAGTGTGTGTCAGTAGGTTTAAAAAATAACTCGAAAATCTTATAATATTCCTGATTAAAAATTGCTTAAAAAACAATTGAGGTCAAACTCAACGTTCAACCCTTCAGGTACTAGAGTCCGCATAGAATAGATCCACATTGATTCCTTCTGGCTGATTGTCCTTACTTTGTGGCTGCCCCGCCAGGATGCATTATATCGTTCTATCCCCCAAAACTGTAACTGGTTGGGGTCTTTATTATGAGCCAGAGCAAAGTGTCGAGAGACATTGTGTTTAGGACAGCCTTTGATGATCTTCTGGATGTGTTCTTTAATGCGTATTTTCAACTCCCTTTTCGTTCTCCCTATATATTGGAGGTTACAACTGCATTGCAGACAATAAACAACTCCCTCAGTGCGGCAACTAATAAAATCTTTAATGGTAAAATTTTCCCCTGTGGTCGTAGCTATAAAATCTGATCTTTTGCCCTGAAATTTCTTGGCCTTACGGCAGGCATAGCAATTTCTGCACGGATAAAAACCCTTTCCAGAGAAAAAAGAGAAACCTTTTTTGGGGGGTGGTTCCACTACATTCTTAACAACCAAGTCTCTCACTGTGGGTGCCCGTTTATAAATGATTTTTGCTAGGTGCTAGGTTTCAAGAAAAAGGCTATGAAGAATCCTGGATCAAAAAGCAAATTATCCAAGTGGAAAACATGGACAGATCCAGTATGCTTAAGGACAAACTCAAAAACAAGTCTATTACTTTTAGTGAGGCTCCATGTCTGATTTTGGACTATAATGCACAACATAAAGACGTGGCCAAAATCATCCAGAAACACTGGCATATACTGAAGAACGACAAAGACCTCAAAACCATCCTTCCAGAGAAACCAAAAATCATTTATAAACGGGCACCCACAGTGAGAGACTTGGTTGTTAAGAATGTAGTGGAACCACCCCCCAAAAAAGGTTTCTCTTTTTTCTCTGGAAAGGGTTTTTATCCGTGCAGAAATTGCTATGCCTGCCGTAAGGCCAAGAAATTTCAGGGCAAAAGATCAGATTTTATAGCTACGACCACAGGGGAAAATTTTACCATTAAAGATTTTATTAGTTGCCGCACTGAGGGAGTTGTTTATTGTCTGCAATGCAGTTGTAACCTCCAATATATAGGGAGAACGAAAAGGGAGTTGAAAATACGCATTAAAGAACACATCCAGAAGATCATCAAAGGCTGTCCTAAACACAATGTCTCTCGACACTTTGCTCTGGCTCATAATAAAGACCCCAACCAGTTACAGTTTTGGGGGATAGAACGATATAATGCATCCTGGCGGGGCAGCCACAAAGTAAGGACAATCAGCCAGAAGGAATCAATGTGGATCTATTCTATGCGGACTCTAGTACCTGAAGGGTTGAACGTTGAGTTTGACCTCAATTGTTTTTTAAGCAATTTTTAATCAGGAATATTATAAGATTTTCGAGTTATTTTTTAAACCTACTGACACACACTCAGATCTTATCCCTCATGTGTAGACACTATTTTAACTTCTTAACAACATTTTTTAACATTTTTTAACCTTGGAATTTGCATATCTTGACATATTTAGTTTTACATATAACCACTATTCATAGGTATATGTTACTATGGTTTCTGTTTATATGATCTTATAATGATACAATCCGACATGGCATTTCCGGTAACCAGTCCCAGATGAGGAAATTAGGGGTTCAGATATGTGATTTGATTTTAAACCCATTCCCCTGACAAACCCATGACGCAGTATCCGCCTAGTTTTGTATCTTATTTTTCATTCATGTCTATTATATACACTACCTCATATTATATTTCAATATTATAACTACATTTTAAAATAAAAATAATTTTAAAAATATTTTTAATAAGTAGACAGTATTTTATAATTAATTATAAGTCACTGAATAATATTTTTTAATATTTTTTAATATAAATACAGGAGTTTACACCTTTTAGGATGAATGGAAATTAGTTTATTCCAGAGTCATCTTATAGTCCAGGTTTTATTTCATTTACTCTGAAGCATTGCCTTGCTAGATATGTTTATGTATATTGCCACATATAGGAACAACGTTATCACGTTGCCCTAATGTTTGTCTTTTTTCATTATATCGGTTTTGAACCGTATTATTTATAGACTGTTGAGCGGAATTTATCTCTACACCACTGATATTAACTATATTCAGATTGTGGTAATTCTAAATGGTCCGTTTTTAGATGAGAGGGGCATAACATTAAGACAACCAGCCAATTGTCCGTATGCGGTACCCCGATGGGTGCTATCACCTTCCAAGCCACCTATGAATGGCTATGGCGGGATTGTTTACATTACACTACCCAAATCCATTCATTTATTTTCGGATAAATTATTAACGTTAATCTGATCCATGGACATTCAGTTGTAATCTAGGTCAATATATCACTATTCTGCAGCACAGACACTAAAAATGTCTATCATCCAGAGCGCTATAATGGCCACAAAGTAATGGCCGCGCTTTGTTTACTTTTGATGGTCCTTGGCAAAATGGCCGCCACTAAACTTCAGGTTTAAAGCATATAAAAGACAAGTCCACATAGCCTATCAGCATCCCCAGATGAAGTCACGAGGTCACGTGACGTAACGCGTAGGGATTGGCTGGACGGAGGATACCGGAAGTGCTGTCAGACGGACACGTTCGTTTCTCTCTGGCTGTTTTTATCAATTTGAATGTAAGCGCATTTTTATTAATTAAAGGTTTGGCTATTATTTTGGCATACTTCACGATTGGGTCCCCTTTGTATTTTCCCTTCACCTTTGCCCGCACCCACATTGATCTTTGGGAGTGAGCTACGGCTGCAGGTAGTTACTACCACAGATCCAGGAAGGGACGGCTTATCCTGGTATCCATTACTTTGAGGAAGTGACACCATCTCCCCCTATGTTTGGAACGGATTTGACCAGTTGATTGGGCGACACCTAAGGAGGGATCTGGAACTACAGCTCATCATCCATATTGGCTTTGATGCGTGTTTTGATCATTTGAGAGGTGAGAGGCTAGCGAGCACCATACTGAATTAGGTCCTCACCACCCACATCCCCCACTGTCTGAAGTTAATCCGAACAAGTTCTATAGAGACTTTGATAGTGACACCCCGGGAAAGGGGGTACCACCATTGCGTTTTTTCAGTCACTTTTATTCTTTGTTGGACTCGTTACTCATACAAACACATATATAATATTTTATGAGATTTTTTAATATTTTATAATATTTTGTAATATTCATCCATTTTTTTGATATTTTTATCCCATTTATATGGTACTGTGGTTTCTGTGATATCAGGTTTAATTAATTGATTATTGGCACTTTTATATCTATATATTTTGTGATATTTTGACACATTTTTTAGCACTTGATGCACATTGTATCATTTATCACTATATAATTATATATGTGTACATATTTATTTATTTATATTTGCAAGTAGATATATACATTTTTTGTCACATGCACTTTACTTTTTATTTTGATCCTAATTGTGCCGTGGATTGGCTCGTATACACTATCTAATGCACTTTAGCGCAAAATCACTTTATTTGATTTCTTGTACGAGTTTGTGTTCACTCTTAGATTTTGCAGCTTTTATATAGGAATTTTTCCACACTTAGCATTTAGGTTTATTTTGTTCACATTTTTCACTTATTCATCTATATAGTTTCTAGTTCGTTAAAATAGCGCAAAGGACACCCACACTCAGTGAGCAGAGTAGGTTTTCTTTTGTGAGATCATCTTAGCTATCACTGCGCTGGCATCCCTTCAGATGAGAAAAATCATCAGACAAGAAAAGTGAAAGGGGGATGATTCTTCTACAGGATTCCATATGGATCAAACAGCCAGGTAAGGAGCACCAGTGCCCCCCTCCCCTACTGACTGGCAGTGCCTCCAAACTGCCCTAATTAGGCACCAGGACCCCTATCTCCCCTCACTAAGCACTTGAGCCTCCTATCTCTCCCCACTAATCATCCCCCATCTCTCCCCACTAAGCGCCAGGACCCCCATCTCCCCTAATTGAGCACCAGTGATCCCTTTTGT
The DNA here is from genome assembly GCA_028564925.1 of Lithobates sylvaticus. NCBI lineage: Eukaryota > Metazoa > Chordata > Amphibia > Anura > Ranidae > Lithobates > Lithobates sylvaticus. The sequence continues at coordinate 100,010,446 of CM053032.1, read as the reverse complement.
CCTCCTTGAAAATAATGGGGATATTTATTATAGCAAAAATAAAAAATATTGTGTTTTTTCAAAATTGTTAAATTTTTTTGTTTATAGCGCACAAAATAAAAACCGCAGAGGTGATAAAAATACCACCAAAAGAAAGCTCTGTTTGTGGAAAAAAAGAACGTAAATTTTGTTTGGGAGCCACGTTGCACGACCGCGCAATTGTCAGTTAAAGCGACACAGTGCCGAATCGCAAAAAGTGCTCTGGTCAGGAAGGGGGTAAATGCTTCCGGGGCTGAAGTAGTTAAGTGACTAGGCTAGGTGTTTTTCTGTTTATTAAAAGTCAGCAGCTACAAAAAAAGTGTATCTTATTTTAATAGACACTCACCTGTCCCACATTCCAGCGACGTGGCTACCCAAACCTTCCCTTCTCTCCCCGCCTGTCCAAGGTGCTGGCAATACTACTGTGGGCATCCGGCTGTGACAGCTTGCAGCTTCACAACTGGGTGCGCATGTCTCACTGTGCTGTCCTGAATGGCGGGGCAATCTTTTGTGGACCTGTGATGTGTTCCAGAAGATTGCATGGTGGATGGGCAGCCTAGGTGGCCTAAGTGGAAGTGGGAGTTTGTCGGTAATCGTGATGCATTGGGGAATCGAATCGTTGACCAGATAATCGCAATCGAATCGAATCGTGAGACCAGTGAAGATGCGCAACCCTAGCGATCAGCATATCCCCAGGGAGCACAGCTATGGTTTGACAATCTGGCAGCAATTGATGGGCACACTGGCAGTAATTGATGGGTACAGTAGCTGCGTTTGATGGCAAAGTGGCGGCAATTTATGGCAACAGTGGTTGCGTTTGATGGGAACAGTGGTTGCGTTTGCTGGGTGCAGTGGCAGCGTATGATGGGCACAGTGAGGCAGCGTTTGATGGGTACAGTGGCTGTGTTTAATGGCACAGTGAGGCAGAATTTGATGGGCACAGTGAGGCAGCGTTTGATGGGTACAGTGGCTGTGTTTGATGGGCACAGTGAGGCAGCGTATGATGGGTAAAGTGGTTGCGTTTGGGCACAGTGAGGCAGCGTTTGATGGGCACATTGAGGCAGCGTTTGATGGGCAAGTGAGGCAGTGTTTGATGGGTGCAGTGGCAGTGTTTGATGGGCACAGTTGGTGTTTATGACACAGTGAGGCAGCATTTGATGGGCACAGTGAGGCAGTGTTTGGGTACAGTGGCTGCATTTGATGGGCACAGTGAGGCAGCATTTGGGTAAAGTGGTTGCATTTGGCGCAGTGGCTGCATTTGATGGGCACAGTGAGGCAGTGTTTGGGTACAGTGAGGCAGTGTTCAATGGCACAGTGGCTGCGTTTGATGGGTACAGTGGCTGCGTTTGATGGGTACAGTGGCTGCGTTTGATGGGCACAGTGAGGCAGCGTTGATGGGCACAGTGAGGCAGTGTTTGATGGCACAGTACCTGCGTTTGATGGGGACAGTAGCTGCGTTTGATGGGCACAGTGGCAGCGTTTAATGGGCACAGTGGCTGCGTTTGGGCACAGTGAGGCAGCATTTGATGGGCACAGTGGCTGCGTTTGATGGGCACAGTGAGGCAGCGTTTGATGGGCACAGTGAGGCTGCGTTTGACGGGTACAGTGGCTGTGTTTGATGGGCACAGTGAGGCAGCGTATGATGGGTAAAGTGGTTGCGTTTGGGCACAGTGAAGCAGCGTTTGATGGGCACATTGAGGCAGCGTTTGATGGGCAAAGTGAGGCAGTGTTTGATGGGTGCAGTGGCAGTGTTTGATGGGTACAGTGGCTGTGTTTAATGACACAGTGAGGCAGCATTTGATGGGCAAAGTGAGGCAGCGTTTGGGTACAGTGGCTGCATTTGATGGGCACAGTGAGGCAGCATTTGGGTAAAGTGGTTGCTTTTGGCGCAGTGGCTGCATTTGATGGGCACAGTGAGGCAGTGTTTGGGTACAATGAGGCAGTGTTTAATGGCACAGTGGCTGCGTTTGATGGGTACAGTGGCTGCGTTTGATGGGTACAGTGGCTGCGTTTGATGGGTACAGTGGCTGCGTTTGATGGGCACAGTGAGGCAGTGTTTGATGGCACAGTAGCTGCGTTTGATGGGCACAGTGGCAGCGTTTAATGGGTACAGTGGCTGCGTTTGGGCACAATGAGGCAGCATTTAATGGGCACAGTGAGGCAGCGTTTGATGGGCACAGTGAGGCAGCATTTGATGGGCACAGTGAGGTTGCGTTTGACGGGCACAGTGGCTGCGTTTGATGGGCACAGTGAGGCAGCGTTTGATGGGTACAGTGGCTGTGTATTTGATGACAGAACATTGTACTGTACTTGGATTCAGTGCTATGCACGGGGGCCCGTCCCCTCTCCAAGCTCCGCTCTATATCCCCCTCCCACCAACTCTCTGCCTCCCTCGAGTCCATAATTTTCCTGGACCCTGCACATACTGTTGCCTTATGAGTTTATGTGAAATCTCCATTAATAGCTGTGAAATATTGTAATTATGAATATATCTCTTTTGGCTTCCAGCTATGATAGTGGTGCCAACCGCCTTCCTCCCAAGCTCTTGTTAATTGCAGCTAATGCGGGGCCGAGGCTTGTATATACAAACAATGGAGACCCAATTCCACTGTTTGTCACCTATTTACTTCAAAGGACCACATGTTGGGGTATGCAACGAAGAAGCCACAAGGAGTGGCCTGAAAGGGGGCTGACTTATGTAGTAGACCCTCCAATCATGCTCCAAGCTAGGCCAGCCTATGAGACATCAGCCTGGTTTTGATATCCTCAGAGGAAAGGGGAGTTAACTTGCTCTTTCGGGGAAACCAGCAAGCAGAATGGAGCTGAGGTAGGATGGCAGCTAGCAGGGGAAGGTATGCCCTGCTACTTGTAACTAAACATGCTTGTAGATCACGGTCTGAAGGAATATACTCTATATTCCTTCATGGATATATATTTTATTTCAACATAGTATTTTATGCCTTGATGCAAGTCCATAGCTAGAGATTTGTGTATTAGCTAGACTTTTAACTAACTTTAATAAATGCTATTATATTTAAAGCTTTTCTTCCTGGTCAATAGAACTTTTTTTTTTCTATTATTTAACCCATATCATATTTTGTGAGTAATAAATCAGAAATACAGATTTTAGAGGTTAACATACATAAGATTCACGCATGCGCGATTCAGGGCGTGCTAGTGGGGTGGCCGGGCTGCTTCTGACATTTAACCGTCTCTCCACCTCCGCCCGCCCGCCTGCTCGAGATCATAATATTTCTTGACTCGATCAAGGGCCGTGATACCGCGCATGTGCGATAAAGCCCTGCCGTCAGCTGTTTGAGTGACGGAGCCGGAAGTGATGCGGTCGAGGTTCTTCATGGGTCGCAGACATTTTTACAACACCCGAATTCTTACCGTTTGGTAGGTGATCAAATACTTATGTCATGCAATAAAATGCAAATTAATTATTTAAAAATCATACAATGTGATTTTTAGGATTTTTGTTTTAGTTTCCATCTCTAATAGTTGAAGAGTACCTATGATAACAATTACAGACCTCTACATGCTTTGTAAGTAGGAAAACCTGCAACCTGCAGTGTATCAAATACTTCCCACTGTGTATATATATATATATATATATATATATATATATATATATATATATATATATAAAGGGCTGTTACTGATTAAAAAAATTTTTAATCGATTAATCGACTAATTTCGATTAATTATAAGGCACATACAGTTTTTTTTCAAAAAATGTCCCCCCCCCCCCCCATACTGTACTGTCCACATCTCCCCCATACTGTACTGTCCACATCTCCCCATACTGTATTGTCCACATCTCCCCCTTACTGTACTGTCCACATCTCCCCCATTCCCCATACCTTAATATTCACGATTGTCTGCTCTGTCCAGAATAGACAGCAGGCAGACCTGTCCGTCCTCAGAGTAGACGGCACAAGCAGGCAGGCGATGATGACGTCAGCGCGCCGCTACTAAGCCGCCGTCGGGTGGACCAAGATGGCTGTGTCTCCAGAGCTAGGCTGAAGCCGCGGCCTTTCCTATGGGCGAGACCGTGGAGCTCACTCCGTGGGTCGTCCTCGATCACAATTATTTTGATTGATCAAAGAAATTAACGATTAATCGAACAATTAATCGTTAATTTCTGCAGCCCTTTGTATATATATATTTGCCTATTACTGGGTTTTTAGATATCACTAATGTTATAGGTAATGATTTGAATTTTTACTTGAAATTTTGCAATTTTAATGTAATTTGCAAGAATTTAATGGACTTTTTTTCACAACAGAGTTTAATTATTTTAGGGGCAGAATACATATACATATATACAGAATACATATACAAAAAAAGCAAGCTAGTGTCCATCATTAATTCCCTAGTTTATCTGGTGATGAACATCAGATCATTTGCAATTCAAAGTAATATTACAGGGCTTTGTTTGTTCTTTATAATTTCAATCGTTTTTTATTGAATTTTTTTCAGAGAAACAGAAAGTAGTATAAAGTATACCGTAAATGTGGTATAAAACAATAACAAGATGTTCTAACATAGTAAGGTATCAGTTGCCCTTATATTGTAGTTAAAGCAGGGTTCCACCCTAAAGTGGAACTTCCGCTCATCGGAACCCTCCCCCCCTCCGGTGTCACATTTGGCACATTTCAGGGGGGGAGGGGGTGCAGAGACCACTTCCGGGCATAGACTCCCACCGGAGTCTATGCCTCTTCCTGTCCCGCCGCGCTGTCTGCTGGGACACACGGATCCCAGAGACAGCGCAGAGCATTCCTATTGCATTGCGCGACTCGCGCTGGTGCAATAGGGAACCAGGAAGTGGAACCGAGCAGTGAAGCCGCAAGTCTTAATTCCTGATTCCCATACCCAAGATGGCGGCAGCAGCATCCGAGGACCAAGGGACAGTTCGGCCTCGGGTGCCGACGTCGCCTGACCCTGTGACAGGTGAGTGTCATTATTTTAAAAGTCAGCAGCTGCAGTATTTGTAGCTGCTGACTTTTAAAAAAAAGAAAATTCGCCGGACTCCCTCTTTAATATGCATAGGCACTTATTCAATGACTTTACTGATGATTACCGTATATACTCGAGTATAAGCTGAGTTTTTCAGCACATTTTTTTGTGCTGAAAGTGCCCCCCTCGGCTTATTCTCGAGTCAAGCACTTTTCTGCAGCAAAAAATGAAATTGTCTGACCCGACTTTGGGGCCTTGTATATCGGGGCCACTTGGTGCTAGGAATCCCAAATTTGGTGTGCAAACCCAGTGGAACTAGCACTACAACATATCCAAATTTGGATATGGGGCCCCAAAGTCGGTCAACTGTGTCCATCTGCAGCAATGTCATTTCAGGACCCTTTGGGTCCAGAGACCCCAAATTTTGTCTGCAGCTAGGTACCCTTAACTACCAAGTTTGAAGTTCGGGGGACCTATGGCTGCAAATGGGCACAGTGAGGCATGCAAATGGGCACAGTGCGGCTGCAAATGGGCATGGTTGACCCTCTTTTACACTTACAGTAGCTGCGCATTTCTCACCCTAGGCTTATACTCGAGGTGCCTTGGCTTATATTCGGGTCGGCTTATACTCGAGTATATACGGTATATTATCAGAGTGACTTATGACAATATCCACTGTCATATTGTAAAAGGGGAATCTCCCCTTCCGGCACCCCCATTGGGATCATACTGTGCCTTGGGAGGGGAGATTCTTGTCCCTCCCAATGTACATGTATTGGTATCAGACTTTTGGTGGTTATTGATTTACCCATCTTAGACAAAGTTTAGTTATTGCTTTGAGCAAGAGAATGGAACTGTTTGAAATGACTAACAATATACGTTAAACATAATTGGCAACAAAAGAGAAAAAAAAGGAAGAAAATAATAAGTGAAATTAAACAAATGAATGTATACACAGCTTTCGTGTTTTTGGTTGTTTATAAGTCATAAGTAGTATTTCAAACTTTTTGTCTGATACCAGTCAGTCCACGGTTTCCATTGTTTGTGTGATGATTGACATTTTCCTTGGGCTGAAGCATACATAATTTCGTATGTGGCGTGCGTGTTAGTTGTTAGTATTATTTCTTTTAATGTAGGTGTATCTGGTTCATTCCAGTGTCTCATAATGACCAGCCTTGTGCTAAGTAAGTTGTGGGTTCTTATTACCCTTGTATCCTTTGGGAGTGAGTCTATACCCAAGGATAGGATAGACAATCCTAGAGTTTTAGGGATACGTAGTTTCCATATTTGTGCAATCATATCGAATACTTTATCCCAAAGTTTACGTATATTTGGACATTCCCAGAGTATATGGTATAAAGTGCCTATCTGGTTACATTTCCTCCAGCTTAATGGAGATGCATGAGTACCAAATTTAGAGATTCTGTGTGGGGTTAGATACCAGAGCAGTAATATTTTTTGTGTTCGTTCCCATAAGTTAATGCATTTAGTGGCAGAGTATGTTATTTGCAGTGTTCGTTGCCATTGGTCTGGGGTGTAGAGTGTCCCTACCTCTTGCTCCCAAGCTTCAATATTTGAAGACTTAGTGAATATTAGTTTGTCGTTTAGAATATTGTAAAAAATAGATATTCCTTTGATGTTACTGGAGTGTTTGGTGAGGTATAATGATATTCTCCAATGTAGTTGGATGGAGAGTGAAGGGTTAGTTAGGAGGAAATGTTTTATCTGGAGGTACCTGTAGAATTTAGACTCCCTCAGATCAAATTCAAGTTGCATTGTTCTGAATGTTTTCATGGTGGAGCCTACCATAAGATCTGTGATGTTTGAGATTCCTTTTCTACCCAATGTGCTGTGTGAAGATCAGGTATAATTCCAGATAGACTGGTGATAGGTATTGGAAGTGAAGATATAGGGGAATCTGTGTTTGGTGTTTCTATCAGTGTTTTCAATGCTATGAGTGATGCCTTTATTGAAGGAGATAGAGAAGTGAAGCAGGGTGGATTAAATGTACTTATCATTAAATAGTCATAAAGGTTGCTGTTTGGAGTTTGACTTTCCTCTATTTCTTGCCATCTTGTTCTAGGGGAGTTGGGGAACCATGCTCTCAGTTGTGCTAAAATCAAGGCGGTATAGTAATCTTTGATCATTATGTTTCCCACTCCTCCCACCTTTCTGGATGCTATAGATTTTCTGAAGGCTCATCTCGCTTTCTTTCCTTTCCATAGGAACCTGTTAAGTATGGATTGAACTTTTGAGAAATAGGAATTAGGAACTGTAATAGGGAGCGTCCTAAACATATATATTAATGGCGGTAGTATCACATCTTAAAAGCTGCTAAGTGTCCTGACCATGAAAGTTCTGATTTGGCTAATTTCTGAAGTTTTAATGGTAGGGAGCTGAGAAAGGGAACATAGTTAGCCGTGAATAGGTCATCTGTGAGTGCGGTTAAGGTAATTCCCAGATATTTTATACCATCATTACGTATATGGAAACCGTGAGATGAGTTTGTTCTTTAGTTGTTTACTTATGCCCATGCCCAGTATGTATGATTTACTCTTGTTCACTTTATAGTAAGAAATTGTATTGAACAATTCGAGTGCTGCATGTACCGAAGCCAGGGATGATTCAGGGTCCATGAGCATTAGAATGATGTCATCGGCAAATAAGCTAATGATATGTTCAGATTTGTGGATCGAGAATCCTTTGATGCATTGATGTGATCTAATATATGTAGCTAAGGGTTCTAATATTAGGTTAAATATTAAAGGAGAGAGTGGGCATCCTTGGCGGGTCCCATTTGTTACATTGAAGGGTTTGTATAGTACCTCTGCTGTATACACTTGGGCTGAGGGTTTCGAGTAAAGGGCCATTACTGCGGTTAAGATGGTTCCAGAGAACCCAAATTTCTGCAGGACCAGACTTTGGTATCCCCAGTAGACCCTATCAAAGGCCCTCTCTGCATCCAGTGCTAGCAGCAAAGAAGGCCTTTGTTGAATTTTGGCTGAATGAATTATGTTTGTCAGCCTCCTCATAGCATCAGAGGTCTGACGTCCTCTGGTAAACCCAGTCTGGTCCGAGTGTATTAAATGAGGTAGAATATCTATCAGACAATTTGCTAGAAGTTTAGCATATAGTTTTAGATCTATATTTAATAATGATATAGGTCGGAAATTGGCTGGGATATTTGGTTCTTTCCCTAGCTCGGGTAATGTCACTATCAAAGCATGAAGCATTACTGGCGGAAAGGAGGAAGAGGCAGCAGCTACATTAAATAGTTTATCTAAGTAGGGTGAGAGAAGGATTTTGTAATTTTGGTAGTATTCCCCTATAAAACCATCTGGACCTGGAGATTTATTGGCAGGTATTGAATTTACTGTTTTGTGGATTTCTTCTGTAGTGAACGGTAAGTTTAAAGATTCTATTTGTTGTGGGGATAGTGTCGGTAGTAAGGTTGCCACCTTTTCGTCAAGCCAAAACCGAACACTTAAGCAGCGCACGCCAATTTTTTATTTTTTTTTGTAGTACATTAAATTCATTACCTCTGTACAGAGCAATGCACAGCAATTGTGTTATGTAGTATACACTATACATATATTTTTGTAATTAAATAACATTTCTAATCATATGGAATTAATCTCAAGAGTCTCCCTTTACATCAGAGTTTCCCCTCTGAATCCGCAGCGTTCCCCTTTACATCTGAATGCACAGGGTTTGTTCCCCTTTGTTCCCCTTTACATCTGATACTGCAGGAGAGGAGTGTGGACGGTATGATGGAGACAGTATGTACAGGAGAGGAGTGCGGAGGGAATGATGGGGGCAGAATGTACAGGAGAGGAGTGCAGAGGGGATGATGGGGCAGTATGTACAGGAGAGGAGTGCGGAGGGGATGATGGGGCAGAATGTACAGGAGAGGAGTGTGGAGGGGATGATGGGGGCAGAATGTACAGGAGAGGAGTGCGGAGGGGATGATGGGGGCAGAATGTACAGGAGAGGAGTGCGGAGGGGATGATGGGGCAGTATGTACAGGAGAGGAGTGCAGAGGGGATGGTGGGGACAGTATGTACAGGAGAGGAGTGCAGAGGGGATGATGGGGGCAGTATGTACAGGAGAGGAGTGCAGAGGGGATGATGGGGGCAGTATTTACAGGAGAGGAGTGCAGAGGGGATGATGGGGGCAGTATTTACAGGAGAGGAGTGTGGAGGGGATGATGGGGGCAGAACGTACAGGAGAGGAGTGTGGAGGGGATGATAGGGCAGAACGTACAGGAGAGGAGTGTGGAGGGGGTGATCGGGGCAGAATGTACAGGAGAGGAGTGTGGAGGGGATGAATGGGGCAGAATGTACAGGAGAGGAGTGTGAAGGGGATGATGGGGCAGTATGTACAGGAGAGGAGTGTGGAGGGGATGATGGGAGCAGAATGTACAGGAGAGGAGTGCGGAGGGGATGATGGGGGCAGAATGTACAGGAGAGGAGTGCGGAGGGGATGATGGGGGCAGTATGTACAGGAGAGGAGTGTGGAGGGGATGATGGGGGCAGAATGTTTAGGGATTTTCTGCAGTGTCTGTGGGGTGACCAGGGAGTGATGTTGGGAAGATAAGGAAAGGATGTATAAAGTGGTCTGGGGGGGTGATATAAGCTGGGGTCAGATAGTAATTTTTATGATCAAAAAAAGCTTTTATACCCATCTACTAATATATACAGCAATAAATCATACAGCAGTGTGACGGAACGTCCCTACACTCCTCTTGAGTGCGTTCGTCATATATCACTTGCTTCCAGTCTGGATATAGGTATAAGATATTCCAACCGCTCCCAAGCACCAAACGAGACAACACTTGCTTAGTTGCTAAAACATGGACTGAAGATTTATTACAAAGATGACATTTATATACAGTAGAAGAGGGGATCCCCCCTCCTGCTCATATTATTCTAACAATACACTTGTAACAACTTAACATAAACTAATTAGCTAATTCCTTTAAGCAGCCGATGTGACTCAGGATTTCACTACAGGCCAGACTTGTGGTCACCGAGCTAAACACAGTTGATTATAAATTAACATAATTACCACCACAAGACATCTCATCACAATAGCAGGAGACCACCAGTAACAGACGGAGCGTCTCCTGCATTGTGCAGAGGACAATGGGATCAACTAACTCAATTAACATCTTGAGTTCATGACATTGAATGGGACACAAGGTGTCAGATGCTAGTCTATTTCTAATGCCAAATGCATATACAGAGAGTGTATTTTGGGGGGCCCGTGATCAGCTGGCAGGAGGCTAGCATGTAGTCCTCTCAAAAAGCCCGTGTCCCGGCTAGGTCTGTCACATTTCTCCCCTTTCGGCAGGAGACTAACACAGGAGGAGACCCCAGACGGGTTGACTCCGAAGTTAGTCCATAGTTCCAGTCCTCTAATGCTGGTACCCACACAGTACCCCAAACAAATTGTTTCAAACAGAGCACTACTCACCCAGCCAACCTCTGCCTCTCTCATAGAACATATCTGCCGCTGGGGAGAGGCCTGGACTGGCCCTTCTCCCTGGAGTCTTTTCAGCCGCTGGAGAGAAGATAGGGTGACTGGGCTCACTCCATCATGCTGTTGGGGATCTGGGCCGACAGCCCAGCATCCCTGGGGTATACAAGTGGGGACTGAAGTCCCATCCACCGATATCAGCTCAAGCTGCAGTTGTGAAGTGCAGATTGCATCCTCTCCTTGGGTCCTGAGCTGCTGCTCGGGAGTGACCACCACCTCCTCACCCTGGGCCTCCAGAACTGCCACAAGTGTGGGGCAGAGGTCTTGGACCCTCTGTCCGGTTGCCAGCACTTTAGCTGGGTTGGTGTCATCATTCTGGGGCGCCGTCTGCTGCTGGACAGTGTGACCGATCGCCCCAGCTTCTTGAAGCTGTAGAGACACTGTAGGTGCTAGGCAGAGGCCAGCGGTGCTCTGCCATGTTGCCAGTGATTCAGCTGGGAGTAGCAGCTTCACTACATCAGCTTGTTGCTGGAGAGAGGGGCCAACTGCCCCGGCTTCCTGGAACTCCACAGATACTGCTGTTGGTGCTGGGCAGAGCTCAATGAAGTTTGGCCCTAATACCAGCTCTTCTGATGGAGGCTCATCAGGCTGTTTTTCCTCAGCGGAAAAGTCTATTAAATCCCCTGTCTCTGTAACTGGTGTCTGGGGATAGAGGTTCACCATCTGTCCGTGGAACCTAGAAGATGCTATCAGTGCTGAGCAGAGGTTGGCAGAGCTCTGGCCGGTTGTCAGCACTTCAGTTTCTGGGGTGGCAATTTCCAGATTTTCCACTGCCGATTCCCTGGCATGCTGCTGGACAGGCACATTCCTCCATCCAAGATCATCCCATGCAGAAACAGGATCATCAAGGTCAGTCAGCACTTGCTGCATCCGCCATAAGACCTCCGCGTCCATAGCTGCAGGGGCAGGTTGGCAAAGCACACTGTTACTCTGCCACATTGCTGACTCTTCAGACAGGATTTCAGAGTTGTCCACTGGCATTTCCTTATAGTCCCAGGCAAAGGGAGCCCAGCCCTGGCACTGAGCAGAGTCTAGGAGACGTCTGTAGGCGATCTCCAGCTCCCATTCCTGATCGGCCAGAAACTCCAAATCTTCCAGTGCCCAGTGCACTTCCGAGACGTTCAGTAGCCCTTTTCTGAAATCCATGATTTCATCCAACCGCCACTCCAAATCACTCCCAAAGTTAGAGTCCCCTGTCAGCTTCACACACAACAGTCCCAGGCCGCCGTAGCTTAAGCCTTCCGTTGGGCTGTCATCTGCTATCCAAGGGCATGCTTGGGATACATGCCACCGGAGGGCTCTGTAACTCTCATCCAGCTTCATCTCTGCCCAGACCAGCCTGCTTAATTCAGCTGTCTGCTCCTTGTGCGGTTTTTCTCCCAAAAACAGCACCCGCAATCCATACTGCGACCAGTACCTTTCCTGGATGGAGGGGAGAACTTTTCCCTGGTGACGCTGCTCACGGGCTAGCGCTTCCTTCCAGAGTTCGCAGCAAATAGAATCAAACCATCCCAGCAGGACCTGCTCTGATACTGGTCCTCTGTGCTGTAGCTGCATCTCTCGCAACCTCCTCCTGAATTCCTCTTCCATGGCGGCTGGTATCTGTACCTCTCCTCCTCTCCTGCTATCCGGACCTTGGATCCAGGTGGAGGTTTGGATGTCCCAGACTGCAGGAAGCACAATCCCACTGCTTGCCACCAATGTGACGGAACGTCCCTACACTCCTCTTGAGTGCGTTCGTCATATATCACTTGCTTCCAGTCTGGATATAGGTATAAGATATTCCAACCGCTCCCAAGCACCAAACGAGACAACACTTGCTTAGTTGCTAAAACATGGACTGAAGATTTATTACAAAGATGACATTTATATACAGTAGAAGAGGGGATCCCCCCTCCTGCTCATATTATTCTAACAATACACTTGTAACAACTTAACATAAACTAATTAGCTAATTCCTTTAAGCAGCCGATGTGACTCAGGATTTCACTACAGGCCAGACTTGTGGTCACCGAGCTAAACACAGTTGATTATAAATTAACATAATTACCACCACAAGACATCTCATCACAATAGCAGGAGACCACCAGTAACAGACGGAGCGTCTCCTGCATTGTGCAGAGGACAATGGGATCAACTAACTCAATTAACATCTTGAGTTCATGACATTGAATGGGACACAAGGTGTCAGATGCTAGTCTATTTCTAATGCCAAATGCATATACAGAGAGTGTATTTTGGGGGGCCCGTGATCAGCTGGCAGGAGGCTAGCATGTAGTCCTCTCAAAAAGCCCGTGTCCCGGCTAGGTCTGTCACAAGCAGTACTAGTCAATGAAAACAATCTGTTATAAACTGCAAGCACACATACATATATATATATATATATATATATATATATATATATATATATATATATATATATATATATATATATATATTGTGATATTGGGGGTTCTTTAGCGTCTGTGTAGAGCACACCAGTGAGCAGAGTCAACGCCAGTCATGCCGTTTAAGGGCTTGTTGGCCCACTTTTATTAAAAAAAAAAAAGAAAACAAAGTTCCATAAATGAAAACAAAAGATGGTTTCCCTCGCAGGGGGTTTTCACTGCCAGCAACAAACAAAAGGATATTCAGCCTCCTGGCTTACACATGCAGCATTGCAAAAAAATACCGAGCCACCTGGCTCTCTTCAGCAGCAGATGCACCACTGCTCAGGCTCCCACATGGAGCTCTCCTGACTACTGTCAGCAACCTCAGACTCAGGTCTCTGGTTTACACAGTGCAGCCTGCACTCTCTGGGTTCTCCCTTGCAAGCCTGGACTCCTCGGGAGGGTGGAGCCCAGAATCATGGTCAGGTGTCTACAAATAGCCCAGCACACACCTGACCAGTCAGTGTGCTGGGGGATCCCAAAACCCGGATCCAGGATTGGGGATTTCATCCGACCCGGATCTCTAAGAAATCCCCGGGCTCCAGGTCCCAAAGTGGATTTTAATAAACAATGAGGAAACTGAAAAGCCAGTTTCCTCCCAAATAAACAACTCCCCTGGAGCCCCTCAACCTGCCTGGTTGAGAACCCTGCATCATTCTGCTGGTGTGGTGGTACCACACTACCACATACCCCCCCCCCCCCCCCCCCCCTTGTTTCGACCCAGAGGGCGGAACACACAAGTTTATTTTGGCACCTCTGTGCCAGCTACCATTTACAGGAGTCAAATCCTGTCCAACCTCCCTTCTTCTAAAGGGGAACTCTACCCAATGCCTCCTTTGGTGTCTCCCTCTAATCCTCACTGTCACTCTGCTATGAGCTTTGATGCAACCTTCCCAACTTTTCTTCCGAGTGCATTTCCATAAGCACTTCCTACAGGTTGCATTAACCCACTATTCACCTGCACACATTTAGTATTAGCAGCTTGCACTAAGACATCACCACTATAGGGTGCAGTTCCACTCTGTCCCACCAGATTCACATCACCGTTGTCCAGGGCAACCTCCGGCTTCAATACATGAAGTTCCCTGGAGATGTCTGGGGACAACTGTGCTGTCTTACCACCAGTTGCTATGGGCAACGGCCCATCTTTAACCACAACGTTTGCTTTGCAAGAACCTGGGGTTTTCCCAGCAGCAGTACATTTTCCATATTCATCAACATTGATAGTATTCATACCTCTTGCAGGCTGTCCTAGCCCACTGCCAACTTGAGACTGGTAAACATTAGACACATCACTATGCCCCTCTTGAGAAGCACACACAGATGCAGGTTTGACTTTAACCCCTGCTCCCCCACTGTACAGGGTACTGCACAGGGAAAAGTCCCCCTCAAGAACATCTTCAGTGGCCCCACTAACTGGGGTCACTTTCACATCATCGACAGTCTCATAACCAGTCTTTTTCCACATAAACTCATCATTTCCAGTCATCATTCCATTAAAGTCAGTCTTACCCACCGCAGTAGTAGGGGTCACCATCTTCACTTGAGTACGGCGTCTCACGAACAAGTCCTCTGCTGCACTTTTACTGGGCAACTCCTCCTGGTGGCCACGGGATGAAACTACAGCAGGAATCTCCCACTGTTTAGCACCCCCTGCCGCCACAAAAGGAAACTCCTTCTTGTTGCTAAGGGTGACTGCAGACATATTTTCACAGGAATCTGAGCCTGCAAACGAAAACTTTTGCTCAGCAATATTATCTCCAGCCGCATTCCATAATCTAGGGCAAGAAAACATACCATGCCCCAGCTGGCCACATTCCAGGCATGGTACTGGATGACTTTTTCCCAGGGTGCTTCTCTCCTGGCGACTCACAGATGGAAAAAACGCACAGGCCTCTTTGTGGGGACGTTGGGCCAAATCTCCCCTGCAGCTCCTCCTTTCAGGCACAACTTTCACTCCTGTCGTCATGGGAGATCGCACTCTCCCAGCAGAGCTTTGCTGGATCTTTTGAACATGCTGTATTGGCTCCTCCAGAAGCCACTTGCCACGACCCTTGGAAGGAATACCCCATGGTCCACAGACAGCCCGATTGGCCTCCTCTGTGTTGCTATGGGCAACCACTCTCAGTCCTGGCCTTTGGTCAGCCTCTCTTCTGGCACATAACACAGGCTTCCCTCCGCTGGACCCTGTCTTAAGCTGTGTCACTTTCACATTTTCCCCAACAACTGCTGGTTTAATTACAGCAGCGTTGCCAGGGGAAACCACACCCCTCTCCCAGGTATGGACATCCGACAGCTCTCTCTTTGTAATGAAGGTTGGCTTGCCTTTCACTGTAGCTTGGTCCATTCCTGCCAGGTGCCGCTTGCACCAATCCACTGCAGATTCAAATGCTGGTGGACTCTCCATACTAGCAGTTACTTCACTGCACAGAACAACAGGAGCACTGTCTCTTTAAGGGGCCTCACCCTTCCAGGTACACCCCCTGCTGCACACACTGCAGAGCACAGGCAGTTTCTGGCAATAGCTCACTGGTTAATGCGAGGATCTTCAGTTATGCCCGCATCCGAGCACCACTTGTGATATTGGGGGTTCTTTAGCTGTGTAGAGCACACCAGTGAGCAGAGTCAACGCCAGTCATGCCGTTTAAGGGCTTGTTGGCCCACTTTTATTTAAAAAAAAATAAAACAAAGTTCCATAAATGAAAACAAAAGATGGTTTCCCTCGCAGGGGGTTTTCACTGCCAGCAACAAACAAAAGGATATTCAGCCTCCTGGCTTACACATGCAGCATTGCAAAAAAAATACCGAGCCACCTGGCTCTCTTCAGCAGCAGATGCACCACTGCTCAGGCTCCCACATGGAGCTCTCCTGACTACTGTCAGCAACCTCAGACTCAGGTCTCTGGTTTACACAGTGCAGCCTGCACTCTCTGGGTTCTCCCTTGCAAGCCTGGACTCCTCGGGAGGGTGGAGCCCAGAATCATGGTCAGGTGTCTACAAATAGCCCAGCACACACCTGACCAGTCAGTGTGCTGGGGGATCCCAAAACCCGGATCCAGGATTGGGGATTTCATCCCACCCGGATCTCTAAGAAATCCCCGGGCTCCAGGTCCCAAAGTGGATTTTAATAAACAATGAGGAAACTGAAAAGCCAGTTTCCTCCCAAATAAACAACTCCCCTGGAGCCCCTCAACCTGCCTGGTTGAGAACCCTGCATCATTCTGCTGGTGGGGTACCACAATATATATATATATAATCCAGCACTCTGTATGTACTGTACAGATGATGTGAAGGTAATGTATGACAATTCATATATTATAACCCTATGTTATCCAAGCTCTGTACAATCAGAAGTGTAGACTCATCACTAGAGTTGAGCGGACACCTGGATGTTCGGGTTCGGCGGGTTCGGCCGAACTTCGGAAAAAAGTCCGTGTTCAGGACCGAACTTGACCCGAACTTGACCCCGAACTCCGAACCCCATTGAAGTCAATGGGGACCCGGACTTTTGAACACTAAAATGGCTGTAAAAAGGTCATGGAAAGGGCTAGAGGGCTGAAAATGGCAACAAAATGTTGTTAAGAGCATGGCAAGTGATCTGCAAACAAATGTGGATAGGGAAATAACTTAAAATAGCATAAAAAAAAATGCTGGAGGCCCCCTTCTCAGCAGAAGAGGTACAGGAAGTCATTAAGAACCTCAGAAACTGAGGGGGGCCTGCTTCCGCTTCCGCTGACGCGACTGGATGTGACGGTCGGACGCGGCGTTCGGATGTGAATAGCGGGAGGTTTGAGATCAGCCTGAGTCTCCGACAGTATCCTGATTAGCCCCTGCTACCGAGACCCTAAACCCGCGAAACGAACGCTTGGTGGTGCCCGAGTCTCCTATGGAACCCTAATCAGCCTTTGCTACCGAGACTTTAAACCCGTGAAAACGATCGCTTGGTGCGATGAGCAATAGTAAGCAGTCGGCGGCCGATCGTCTTAAAGAATTTGCTCGAACGGATAAGCAAGACAGCGGGCGTAGCCCCCCACAGACACGGAGTGGTGGACCATCAGCGCTGGAAATCCAGAACCTTAACACGCCCCAGCCGCAGTCCGGGAAAGCAGCAGAAAAACAGGAGAAACATCCCAAACTGACCCTGGAACAGATGAACTCCCAGATAATGGAGGCCATCCACTCGAGCAATACAGCCTTAACAGGTAAAATGGATGAGATTATAAATGATATAGGACTGATCAGGCATGATATGCAGAGTATAAGAGAGAGAATGATGGAAGTGGAAAATAGGACTGCTTTATTGGAAGATACTGTTACCCCTATGCCTAAAAAGATAGCTACGATAGAAAAACAGATTACCCTGTGGCATCAAAAATCTGATGATTTTGAGAACCGTATGCGCCGCAATAACCTAACAATAGTCGGTTTACCAGAAAAGGCAGAAGGGTTTAATCCTGGTGACTTTATAGAAAAATGGCTGAAAAATGTATTCCCAGATATGGAGGTATCTGCAGCATACGCAGTGGAGAGAGCGCATAGGGTGCCGGCAGTAACACCTAAACCAGGGCTTCCCCCTAGACCCCTGCTGGCACAACTACTAAACTGCAGAGACAGAGACACAATTCTGCGGAAAGCAAGACAAAAAGGAGAGATTCGCTATGAAAATAGCAAAATATCAATATTTCCAGACTTCTCTCTGGAGCTGCAAAAACAACGGGCAACATTTTATGAAATAAAATGAAAAATGAGGCAGGAATTGAATATTCTATGGCATACCCAGCGCGATTGAGAGTGGAGGAAGGGGGAAAGACTTTGTTTTTCAGCACACCTGAACAAGCTAAAGACTGGCTGGGAATAGTCAAGCCTATGCCTCGATAGGAGAAATAGAGAAGCCCTGAAAGGATAAGAGACACCAAGAAGATCGGGACTTTGGGGGGGGGGGGGGGGATGAGAGGGACACTCTCCCTACTTTAGTTTATTTACCTTTTATCTCCCTTTTTTTTTTTTTTTTTTTCTTCTTTCCTTAGGTTAAAGGAAGAAGTTTTAATAATTTACTGATTTGGTTTTCCCCCTTTTTTTTTTTCTTTTGGTGTGTTTTGGTTTTTTTTTTTTTCTTTCTTTCTTTTCCTTTTTTTTTCTTGTACTGTGCCTTTTTTTTTTTTTTTCTCCCCTTCCTTTTTTTTTTTTTTTTTGAGGGGAGAAATGGGGAAAGGTAAAATGTTTATTTGTGTGTTTATTTGATAGGGGAGGGGGAGGGATGGGGAGGAGGGGGGTAAATGGAGGGTGATGGGGTGTGTATAAATAGGAAAATGGAGCTAAAATCACAGCGAAACACATTGAAATAAGCACTAGTTATAAAGGGGGAAGGGAAGGGGAAGGCAAAGGATGGGAAGAAGAGAAGGAAGAGAGAGAGGAAATCTTTCTCTTTTTTTTTTTTTTTAAAACACAACAATAAGGGAAGGCTCGGGTAAGGTAAAGAGACACATTATAAACACTATAAACACAAATAAATGGGGGAAGGGGGGAGGGATGGGGAGTGAGTAGATGAGACAATAGAGTTGTGCACAAGGAAGGAAGGAGGAAGGGAAGGGCAGAGGGAGGGAAATGGAGGAAAAGAGAGAACAAGAATTTTTTTTTTTTTTTTTGCTGTGCGGTGTTCCCCCTTTTTTTTTTTTTTTTTTCTCTTTTTTTGATGGGTGTTTTTTAAAAGGCAGGGAGAGGGTGAAAGGGGGGGATGCCTCCTCCTCCCCCCTCCTTGGCGGCTCCCCCCTCGCCCCTCATATTCCCGATTAGGCGGGAAAGGGTAGGAGCAGACAGGCTGAAATCGAAATAAATTACCTATATAAGAGCAAAAATGCAATATGTTGGTAATGCCCTAAAAAAAATGATATGGATGAATGGAATGGAATGGATGAATGAGAGGAGAGAGGTAGAAAATAGAATGGTCACGGAAAGGAAAAAGGGACATAGGATTTTTTTCCCTCTTCTTTTATTTTTCGGGGGAATAATGGCTAAAATAAAATACAATAAATATGAGTAATCAGCACACATTTCTGTCATGGAATGTGAGAGGTATGGGAACGCAATTAAAACGAACACAGGTTTTTTCAGAAATTAATAAAGTGCAGGCAAAGATCATTTGTATCCAAGAAACACATATGACTAAAGAGAGATTGAAGTATCTAGAAAAACCTTGGATACAATGGTCAAGCCATTCATGCCATACAACATACTCAAGAGGGGTTTCTCTCCTGGTCCACCGGGGGGTAACATGGGAGTGTATTAGAGAAAAAAGAGATCCCGATGGAAGATATGTTTTTGTCTTTGCGTTGGTGCATGCATTGCCTGTTGTAATCATGGGGATTTATAACCCTTCCCCAGCTACAAGTACTGAAAGAGGCAGTGATATTTGTGTCAGAATATCCAGAGGCACATGTCGTATGTATGGGAGATTTCAATATGTGTTTAGACCCAAAACTAGACAGGTTCGGAAGAAGTAAGCATAAAGGAGGGGAAGGGCCGAAGGTGTTGGAGAAATTTATGAATGAAGTAGGATGGGCTGACTTGTGGAGGATTAGAAACCCTGAGATCCGGGCTTATTCATGGCATGCGCCAGGGAGAGGGCGCATGTCTAGAATAGATATGGTAATGGGGAATGAAAAGATCCTGCCAATGGTTCGGTCTGTGGCGTACATGACAAGAGGGGTGTCTGACCATTCTGGATTAACCTTTGAGCTAAAAATAGGCCCAAAAAGAATACGACCAGGTTACAGGATACAGGCTCAATGGTTAACCCAGATAGGATTAAACAATAGAATTCCAGAGCAAATGGGAATGTTCCTGGAAGCACATGGCAACAGGAAAATAGATGGAGTACTCTGGGATACATTTAAGGCATACTTGAGGGGGATAACAAGATCAACAATATCATACATTAAACGTACTAACAGACAGGAAGAGGAGGAAATGGAACAATTATGTGCACAGGCAGAAAATAGGTTTATAGGGGACCCCTCAAACATAAACCAAATAAGATGGCAGCCTCATCACGGCAATATAAGAACCAACTAATAATTAACGCTAAGCGTAAGAAACTCCAATATGCACAAAAAAACTTTGAACAAGGACAGCAATCTAATAAGATGCTGAACTTTATGATAAAACGACAAACCCCATCACTAGTAATATCAGAGGTGAAAAATGAAAAAAGGGAGATGGTAAACACATTAGATGAGATACTTGAGACATTCCAAAAATACTATATTAATATGTATACATCAACACTGACCTGTGCGCGAGAAGAGATAGAAGACTACCTGAAGGATTTGGACTTTCTTAAATTAACAGAGGAACAAAAAGAGGAGTTAGAGAGGGACATAGAGGAAGAGGAAGTACGAGAAGCTATCTTCTCTCTGGGAAAGGGTAAGTCCCCAGGGCCAGATGGCATACCACTGGAAATGTACCAGCGATATGCAGAGATTATGGTACCAGTTATGACCAAAATGTATGGAGAGGCGTTCCAAAGGGGAGAAATGCCTGTCTCTATGTATGATGCTACAGTTATATTGATACCAAAACCAGACAAAGATAGAACTGAGTGTGGGTCGTACAGGCCAATATCATTATTAAATATAGATTACAAAGTACTGGCAAAAGTGCTTGCCAAAAGGCTCAATCAGGTAATTTTGTCTATAATAGCGGAGGATCAAACTGGATTTATGCCAGGGAAATCCACCTCAATTAATATTAGAAGGACACAATTTATGACACAAATGAGAGAGTTTATCCCGGAAACAAGTGCCTTGGCATCGCTGGATACAGCCAAGGCATTTGATTCTATAGAATGGGAATTTCTGCAGACAGTCCTGGAAAGGAATGGATTTGGGGAAAAATTTAGAAAATGGGTGAGAATAATCTATAAACAACCAAGCTCCAATTTGCTAATAAACGGTATATTATCTCCTACAATAACATTATATAGAGGAACAAGACTGGGCTGCCCAATGTCACCGCAACTATTTGCTCTGGCAATTGAGGCATTGGCAAATAGATTCAGACAATCAGATAAATATAAAGGGATTAAAGTAGGAAAAAAAAACGAACATATAGGCTTATACGCGGACGATATTATACTATATATGGGAGATGCACAAGCATCTCTGACGGAAGCAATGAGAATAATAGAAACATACGGGAGGTTCTCAGGATTAAAAATAAATTGGCAAAAATCCGCACTGATGCTTTTAGGAACAGGTAATGAAAAGAGAGCTCAGACCCCATTAAAAATAGTTGAAGTTTTTAAATATTTAGGAGTAAATATTATGTTGAAACATGAAGACGAGATGGAAGCTAATATACACCCACTAGTAGAACATGTTAAGAGAAAATTGGAAATATGGATAAAGCTACCAATATCAATGGCAGGCAGAATTCACCTGATAAAAGCTATTATATTACCCAAGTGTTTATATGTATTTGCACATTCCCCAGTAAAAATACCAAAACAGATATTTAAAAAATTAAACTCGCAGATGACTCGGTTCATTTGGGCATATGGATGATGCAAATTAAAATTCAATAAATTACAAAGACCAAAGACAGAAGCTGGACTGGCCCTCCCGGATTTATATTTATATTATTTGGCAGGGCAACTGAAACATCTAAGATCATGGGTAGGACAGGAAAAAATAACAAGGATAGAGGAATATCTCCTTAGTAAAATGCAAATAGATGACTTAATGATGGGACTAGAATTAAAAGATCTGAGGAGAGTGGGAGTAAAAATCCCCCTTTTGAAAGTGGCAAGGACAGTATGGAGAGAGGCTAAGAAACTGACGGGATTTGTTGGAATTCCAACAGAAACTGCGCTTTGGAACAATCCAAAATTTGAACAACTGGAAGCCTTTGAGGATAGTAAATTTTGGAAGCAGAATAAGATAATAACTTTTGGTCAGCTATATGACAAAAATGTGATACTAACCTATGAAAACCTATGTAAACAATATAATTTATTGAGTAAACAGTTCTACAGATACCCTCAGCTGAGGCAGGTGCTACAGACACAGTTTAGAAGAGAGGAATTAAAAATATCTAAATATCCCCTTATAGGTATCCTGAGATCACAGGGACCTAAGGGATTGATAGCAAAGATTTACACACACTTGCTACAGAAGAAAATAGAAGGCGAACCATTGAAAATAAGGGATAAGTGGCAGGAGGCCATTCCAGACATGAGCGATCATGAATGGGATGAAGCCTGCAATTCCCATTTGAAGGTATCCCCTGCAATGAATAACAGGATAATACAGATGAATATAATACATCAGACGTACTTGGCTCCAAATAGACTGCATAAAATGGGGAGGATGACTGAGCCAAGATGTACTAGATGCGGGCAGGGGGGAGCAGACTTCCTTCATGTAATGTGGTACTGTGGCAAAATAGGAAAATATTGGCAACAGGTAGCTAGGAAAATAGGAAAAGTCTTGAATAAACCTTTTATAGCTACGATGGAATTGTGTTTGTTGGGGATATTAAGGGAAGAGAGAGATAATAGAGATAATAATACCTTCTTAAGGGAGGTACTGTTTCTGGCAAGAAAACAAATAATAGAAAAATGGATTCAGCCATATCCCCCGACAGTAACCCAATGGGTGAGAGCAGTAAATCAGGTCCTACCCTATGAAAAAATAATGTACGAACAAAGGGGAAATGGGCGAAGGTATGAGAATATATGGGCAAAGTGGAATAGAACATGGCTAACAGTGGATAGAGAAATATCTGAAAATATAGTATAAGGTGACCATAGAGGGTGAAAGAGGAAGGAATGAAAGAGAGGAGAAAATGTAATTATAATTTGTATTATATAAAGAAATGTAAAAGTATATAAAAATGTATAATGTAAATTATTATGTAAGGAAAAATTTGGAATAAAGAGTTTTGAAAAAAAAAGAACCTCAGAAACTCAACGGCACGATGCCGCACATATGGTGGGAATACCCCAGAATACGCACTTTCTGGAAAAAATTATTCAATTTAATGGATAAGATAGTAGGAAAATAAAATACTTGGAAATAGAAAAAAAATGAAAAAATGATAATCTTGACCTAGGAGGACGAAATTCAAATGGAGTAGGAGGTTGAGGTGGCGGTGGATATGGCGGTGTAGGTGGAAGTGGCGGTGGAGGAGGACGAGGTAGCCAACACTGGTTCAAAAATACAACAATGGCTGGGTAAGGCTAGTGGTGAATGATGTGTCGAATTCTGTCCCCCGTCGCATAGTGTCCGCCCTGTACTGCGCTTGCTCAGTACGTAGGACAAGGGGATTTTAAAACTCTCCGAAGACGATGCGCGGTGACTCCAGATTCAAGCCACATCATCCGAGGTTGAAGCCTAGCCAAGCGAGCCCGTGAGGGGCCCTGTTACTATGTGCTACCGTATGTCCACTTGGATAGTCGGGCTTGAACCTGCACTTACTGCGCAGGCGACGTTCATCTTTGGAGATTTTGTGAATCTCCTTGTCCTCCGTACTGCGCAAGCACTGCACCTGCCCAGTAAGTGGCCAGACACTATCCGATGGCAAGACAGTTTTCGTCAGAACACCGGTATATGTGTCTATTCTGCTCAAGGTACGGCCAAGTCCTGTGGGATCCATGCCTGGTTCATTTTAATGAACGTGAGCTTGTCCACATTGGCTCTGGACAGGCGGCTGCGCTTGTCTGTGATAACGCCCCCTGCCGTGCTAAATACACGTTCAGATAATACACTGGCGGCAAGGCAGGCCAGCACCTCCAAGGCGTAAAGGGCAAGCTCAGGCCATGTGTCCAATTTGGAGACCCAGAAGTTGAAGGGGGCAGACCCATCATGCAGTACGTGTACGCGTGTGCACACATACTGCTCCACCATGTTGGTGAAATGCTGCCTCCTGCTAAGACGTTCCATGTCAGCTGGTGGTGCTGGTTGTTGTGGCGTGCCGACAAAGCTTTTCCACATTCCGGATATGCTAACCCTGCCTTGCAGGGGTGCTGGCGGTGCCCCGGCTGCGTTGGCGACCTCTTCCTCCTCCTCTGCCTTCGCCTTGTGCTTTCACCGTACCCCCGCTTCCAAGTGGGAATGCCACCAGCAGCGCGTCTACCAGCGTGCGCTTGTACTCGCGCATCTTACGATCACGCTCCAGTGAGGTAATTAAGAACGGCACGTTGTCCTTGTAACGGGGATCCAGCAGGGTGGCCACCCAATAATCAGCACCAGTTAAAATGTGGGCAACTCGGCGGTCGTTGCGGAGACACTGCAGCATGTAATCGCTTATGTGTGCCAGGCTGCCCAGAGGCAAGGAAAAGCTGTCCTCTGTCGGAGGTGTATCGTCTGTGTCCTCTGTATCCCCCCAGCCACGCACCAGTGATGGACATGAGCTGGTCTGGGTGCCACCCTGCTGTGAACATGGTTCCTCCTCCATCTCCTCCTCATCCTCCACCTCATCATCCTCCAGAACTGTGCCCTTGCTGCCAGACAATTGTGTACCTGGCGCTTGTTGGTGCAGGAACCCACCCTCGTAGCCACTTGAGAATGACTGCCCTGAAAGACTTGGAAATTATCCCGGTTCCTCCTCCTCCTCCTCATCCTGTGCCACATCCTCTTCCATCATCGCCTTAAGAGTTTTTTCAAGGAGGCATAGAACTGGGATAGTAACGCTGAGAACGGCATCATCGGCAGTGGCCATGTTGGTGGAGTACTTGAAACAGCGCAACAAGGCACACAGGTCTCGCATGGAGGCCCAGTTATTGGCGGTGAAGTGGTGCTGTTCCGCAGAGCGACTCACGTGTGCGTGCTGCAGCTGAAACTCCACTATCGCCTGCTGCTGCTCGCACAGTCTGGCAGGCATGTGCAAGGTGGAGTTCCACCTTGTGGGCACGTCACATATGAGACGGTGAGCGGGAAGGCCGAAGTTACGCTGCAGCGCTGACAGGCGAGCAGCAGCAGGGTGAGAACGCCGAAAGTGCGCACAGACGGCCCGCACTTTCTGCAGCAGCTCTGGCATATCGGGGTAATTCTTCAGGAACCTCTGGACCACCAAGTTCAGCACATGCGCCAGGCAAGGGATGTGCGTCAAACCGGCAAGGCCCAGAGCTGCTACGAGATTTCGCCCATTATCGCACACCACCAGGCCGGGCTTGAGGCTCACTGCCACCAACCACTCATCGGTCTGTTGTTCCATGTCCCTCCACAACTCCTGCGCGGTGTGGGGTTTTTCCCCCAAACAGGAAAGTTTTAAAACTGCCTGCTGTCGTTTAGCCCTGGCTGTGCTGAAGTTGGTGGTGAAGGTGTTACGCTGACTGGATGAGGAGGCGGTAGAGGATGAGGAGGCAGAGTAGGAGGAGTTAGCAACAGGAGGCAAACTGAAGTGCCCTGCAATCCTCGGTGGTGGAAGGACATGCGCCAAACTGCTATCCGCCTCAGGCCCAGCCGCCACTACATTTACCCAGTGTGCTGTTAGGGAGATATAACGTCCCTGACCGTGCTTACTGGTCCACGCATCCGTAGTTAGGTGGACCTTGCCACAGATGGCGTTGCGCAGTGCACACCTGATTTTGTCCCCCACTTGGTTGTGCAGGGAAGGGATAGCTCGTCTGGAAAAGTAGTGGCGGCTGGGCACGACGTACTGTGGGACAGCCAATGACATCAGCCTTTTAAAACTCTGCGTCTCCACCAGACGGAATGACAGCATTTCAAAGGTGAGGAATTTTGAAATGCTGGCATTCAGGGCCAGGGATCGCGGGTGGCTAGGGGGGTACTTCCTCTTCCGCTCCAGTGTTTGGGAAATAGAGAGCTGAACGCTTCCATGGGACATTGTGGAGATGGTTGGTGACCCAGGTGGTAGTGTTGCTGGCAGATCCTCTGTTTGCGGGTTGGCAGGTGTCACTGTCACTACAGAGGTGGATGAAGAGGCCGAGACTGCAGCAGAAGAGGAAGCAGGAGGAGCCAGAGACCTTTCTTGGTTTTTGCGGTGTCTACTCCACTGCATCTCGTGCTTTGCACTTAGATGCCTGGTCATGCAGGTTGTGCTCAGGTTGAGAACGTTTATGCCTCGCTTCAAGCTCTGATTGCACAGCGTGCAAACCACTCGTGTCTTGTCATCAGGACATTGTCTGAAGAACTGCCACGCTAGGGAACTCCTTGCACCTGGCTTTGGTGTGCTCGGTCCCTTGCTGCGTTGGGCAGTAGCAGACGTACTGTCTAGGGGACGGACGCTCCGCTTTTGCACCCTGCTCCCTCTTCTGCTGTGCTGGTGGCTCTGTGCGACCACCACCTCTTCCTCTGAACTACACTGGTCACCTGCATGATGTTGATTCCATGTGGGGTCAAGGACCTCATCGTCCTCCACATCATCTTCCACCCAAAATTCACCCCTGCCCTCCTTGTCAGTCTGCACAATGGCGAAAGCAGCAGCAGTTGGCACCTGTGTTTCATCATCATCCGAGACGTGCTGCGATGGTCCTCCCATGTACTCATCATGAAACATAAGTGGTTGGGCATCGGTGCACACAATCTCTTCCACTTCTGGGGCAGGGCTAAGTGGATGGCCCTGGGAAACCCTGCTAACAGAGTCATCAAAAAGCAGAAGAGATTGCTGCATGATTTGGGGCTCAGACTGATTGGCTGATTTGCAAGGGGGTGAGGTGAAAGACTGATGGACATCGGCTGCTGGTGCCAACTCTGAACTTTCATCAGGAGACTGGGTGGGAGACAATGTGAAGGAACCGGAGGCACTGTCAGCAGCAACCCAATCTACTATCGCCTGTACTTGTCCTGGCCTCGACATTCGTACAGCCTCATTAGGCGCGCCAAAATACTGCTGCAGGCTCTGTCGCCTACTCGCACCTGCGGAAGGTGTTTCACTAGTGCGTGTAGCTGGCACAGATGGACCACGTCCTCTCCCTGCAACAGGAGCGCCACCAGCAGCACCAGGACCCGGGCCACGTCCCCTTTTTGATGATCTCCTCATATTGTCAAAATTCATGATCTCGCCTTAAATGGGTGTTTTTGTATATAGCAGAATACACGTACACGTAAAGCGTTTATGAAAACGCAGAAAATGCTATTGGGAAGAAAAAAAAACACTGCAAAATTTTATTTTTTTGCAATGTTTTTGCAATATCAGACTACACGCAGGGCCGGATTAACATAGGGGCTATTGGAGCTGCAGCTCCAGGCCCCTTTCTCAAGATAGGCCCATTTGGCCAAAAAAAAAAAAAATCCCCCCCCCCCCAAAAAAAGATAGACTTCGAGGGTTGTAGCTCGACGATCAGGAGTCACAGAGACCCCACATTTGGGGGGTAGGTAGCTAAAGACCTACCCCAGCACTGGTTAAAATATGGGGCTGCTTTCATCTATGGTTCCAGAGATATTGGGCTGCTTGCGCAGCCTGTCAGAAGCTACATACAGAGCAGCCAGTATAAATACAAGCTGGAACACTCTGCAGCAGACTGAGAGGATGAGATCACAGGGCTTATAATAATTATTTGTATATTACTTATGATAATCAACCCCTTGCCACCCAGGACAATTCTGACACTTCTCTCCTACATGTAAAAATCATAATTTTTTTGCTAGTAAATTACTCAGAACCCTCAAGCATTATATATTATTTTAGCAGACACCCTATGGTATAAAATAGTGGTCTTTTCAACTTTTTATGTTACACGATATTTGTGAAGCAATTTTTCAAAAGTTTTTTTTGGAAATAAACTGTTTCATTCTTAAAAAAAAACACTAAAGTTAGCACGATTTTTTTTGTGTACCAAGCGATGCTTTAATTTTTTTTTTACAGGTTACTTGTTTAGAGTTACAGAGGAGGTCTAGTGCTAGAATTATTGCTCTCGCTCTAACGATCGCAGCGTATGTAACCTGTGTGTATCTGGCTCTGATACTAACCAGTGCCTACCCAGCCACTGACTAGTATCTCTCCCCAGCCTGTCCCCACACACCCTCTCACCTGCTGACCTGTGAATGGGGGAATCACTCCCGCAGTGTTATTGTGTTCTGCCAGTGAATACAATGATTAGTGTTGCTTACTATAGCTGGCAGCACTGATTATTTTGGGGAAAACCTGACAGGCTGGCTGTACTCAAGGCGGTTAATAGGTTGACTTGTGTAAAACCAGGTAGCCCATACATAGATTGACTATGGCTGGTCTCTGCTTAATTTGTGTAATTTCAATCCATGTATGGCCCGCTTAACCACTACACCGTCCCTAAACATCCTTCCACAAACCTTGACATTTTTCCTTCCCAGATTACTTCATCCTCCTCTCCTATACATAGTGCTCACTGTCATACTCTCCACACTTCTCTCCTGTACATAGCGCCCGCTGTCATATCCTATACACTCCTCTCCTGTACATAGTGCTCGCTGTCATACACTTCTCTCCTGTACATAGTGCCCACTGTCGTACCCTCCACACTCCTCTCCTGTACATACTGCTCACTGTCATACCCTCCACACTCCTCTCCTATACATAGTGCCCACCGTCATACCCTCCCCACTCCTCTCCTGTACATACTGCTCACTGTCATACCCTCCATACTCCTCTCCTGTACACAGTGCCTACTGTCATACCCTCCACACTTCTCTCCTATACATAGTGCCCACCGTCATACCCTCCACACTCCTCTCCTGTAATTACTGCTTACTGTCCTACTCTCCACACTTCTCTCCTATACATAGTGCCCACTGTCATACCCTCCACACTCCTCTCCTGTATATATTGCTCACTGTCATACACTCCACACTCTTCTCTTATACATAGTGCTCACTGTCATACCCTCTACACTCCTCTGCTGTGCATACTGCCCAGTGTCATACCCTTCACACTCCTCTCCTGTACATAGTGCCTTCGGCCATACCCTCCGCACTCCTCTCCTGTACATACTGCCCACTGTCATACCCTCCACACTCCTCTCCTGTACATACTGCCCACTGGCATACCCTCCAGTCTCCTCTGCTGTGCATTCTGCCCACTGTCATACCCTTCACACTCCTCTGCTGTACATAATGCCTTATGCCATACCCTCCGCACTCCTCTCATGTACATAGTGCCCACTGTTAGACCCTCCACATTCCTCTACCTCACCTGCACATACTTCTCACTTTTATACCGTCCATACTCCTCCCCTATGCCTCTTACCCACAAAAACAGTTCTTTAAAATTATACTGAATATCCTCAATGTTACCAGCTCTAGAATGGGCACACTTTTGTTAGTTCAACTAAAGGAAATATCAGTCCTCATATTAGTTCTGCCCCATTATTAGTACTTATTTAATTTTGTAATTACTATTTTGATGTATAGAGGAACATAGGGGATGTCAGCTACTCTAACTATAGCACTTGTAAAAAAAGTGTCCCTGAAAATATTTTTGAAATGTTGGAAACTATGCACTTAGGCACTGGCCACCGGGTTAGTAGAGGGCCTCATGAGAGGCTCCTGTGATATTAAAGCGGTAGTAAACCTTTCTAACATTACTACTTTTTAGAGGCCCTGAGGTGGGTTGTACAAGTATGCACCGAATATTAGCACATTAGGGTACACTTAAATTGTCAGACTGAGCCCTCCAGTGCTGTGCTGTGATCAATCCGGCGGGGCCCAGGCGCATCCATCTTCACACGGTCTTCCTTCCGGGTTCTGTGCCTTCGGTCACTTGCCATGGCCGGGCTGCGTTGATGTCATTCCCACGCATGCTCATGTGCATCCTCTTTCTCTGATCCCCCCTTTCTCTCTCCCTCCCTTACCCCTCACACCTTTTTTTATTCCCTTTCTCTCTCTCTCTCATTCTCCCTCTCTCTCTTAATTTAATTTGTTATAACGAAAAAATTTTGCATTTTTAATTATTTATTTATTGTTTATAAAAGGCCCCACCAAAATCCTCAGCACCAGGCCCATGAAGTTCTTAATCTGGCCCTGACTACACGGATAGTATGTAAAGCGTTTATGAAAACGCAGAAAATGCTATTGGGAAGAAAAAAAAACACTGCAAAATTGTATTTTTTTGCAATGTTTTTGCAATATCAGACTACACGGATAGTATGTAAAGCGTTTATGAAAACGCAGAAAATGCTATTGGGAAGAAAAAAAAACACTGCAAAATTTTATTTTTTTGCAATGTTTTTGCAATATCAGACTACACGGATAGTATGTAAAGCGTTTATGAAAACGCAGAAAATGCTATTGGGAAGAAAAAAAAAAATGCAAAATTTTATTTTTTTGCAATG
Source organism: Lithobates sylvaticus (assembly GCA_028564925.1). NCBI lineage: Eukaryota > Metazoa > Chordata > Amphibia > Anura > Ranidae > Lithobates > Lithobates sylvaticus. The sequence continues at coordinate 99,980,234 of CM053032.1, read as the reverse complement.
TTTTTGCAATATCAGACTACACGGACAGTATCTACAGCGTTTATGAAAACGCAGAAAATGCTATTGGGAAGAAAAAAAAACACTGCAAAATTTTATTTTTTTGCAATGTTTTTGCAATATCAGACTACACGGACAGTATCTACAGCATTTATGAAAACGCAGAAAATGCTATTAGGAAAAAAAAAAAACAGTGAAAATTTTATTTTTTTGCAATATCAGACTACACGGACAGTATCTACAGCATTTATGAAAACGCAGAAAATGCTATTGGGAAGAAAAAAAACACTGCAAAATTTTATTTTTTTGCAATGTTTTTGCAATATCAGACTACACGGACAGTATCTACAGCGTTTATGAAAACGCAGAAAATGCTATTGGGAAGAAAAAAAAACACTGCAAAATTTAATTTTTTTGCAATGTTTTTGCAATATCAGACTACACAGGCAGTATCTACAGCGTGTATGTAGGAACACGCAGAAAATGCTATTGGGAAAAAAAAATAAAAAGCAAAATTCTATTTTTATGCAATGTTTTTCCAATAGCAGAATACACACAGACTGTGGTGTATGTCTTGTGGAGTAATGTTGCACTGACCTTGAAGGTAAAACGTTTAGATTTTATCTGGCACTGGCCTCATGGCACTGTTACTGTGACTGCACTGCACCCCAGCCAGGGTACAATTGATTTAGGAATCCCTTCAATAATTATGTCTGCCTCTTTCTTTTGCAAAATAAAGAAACTCCCTCCCTATTCTAGCTATCTAGATCGCTCACTGAGCTAACTAATTAGAATAAAATTCCAGGAATGTGGACTGACTTTAGCACACTAACTCCTAAAATCTTCTATCTATCTGCAGCACAGGACCCTGCCTAACAGTGTGTGTCTAACAGAATGACGCTGTGTGCTGTGTGTGGGCTATATATAGAGGCTGGGTCACATGCTGCACTGGCCAATCACAGCCATGCCATTAGTAGGCATGGCTGTGATGGCTTCTAGGGCACACAAGTAAAACGATCATCCATTGGCTGGCCTAAAGCTGTGAAAAAGGCGCCAATACAGCGCCGAACACCGGACCCGAACCCGAACTTACAGCCAATAGTTCGGGTTCGGGTCCGGGTCCCGGACACCCAAAAGTCCGGTACGGACCCGAACTTTACAGTTCGGGTTCGCTCAACCCTACTCATCACATATATACAGGTTACATGAATGGTCACACATTACTTTCACATTATCTAGTCTGATTGATTGGTGGGTGTTTGTATAGACATGTGTGCTGCTCAGGAGGTATCTGTCAGCTGTGATCGGGCTGCACACTCCCCCCTCCCCCATACACTCACTATCTCCTCTGATTCTCCTGTCACCTGCAATACAAATACTCCTAAACTTTGCAGCTTTGCTTCCTAGGAGACTTTTTTCAGGAAAAAGAAAATTCAGCTCACCTCTTCTCTTTCTCTGGCCAGCCCGTCAGGAGCTTCAGTGAGCTCTGCCTCCCGATTCTCTCAGCACTCCGCACTGGTGATTGGAGGGGGGAGGCTGAGTCAGAGATACCAGAGACTGTGCAGGAGACTGGAGGAAGGGGGGCACAGAAAGGAGCTTTGGATTCCAGCATACACTGCAGGCACAGTGTACTTATTTAAAAGCAATGCCACTGCTGCGCCGATGGTCACCCCCCGCCTGAATGGTTTCTTCCTGTTCTGAGCTGAATCATGTGCCCGGGTTACAGGCAGTACAAAACCCGGGCACATGATTCAAGACCCGTACTGTCCGGGTGAATCCCGGACAGGTGGCAACCCTAGTCGGTAGAGATATTTGGAGAAGAATGAGTATTCTTTTTCTCCAGAGTGCAATGACAGCCACGCATCGTATAAATCCTCTTCATAAAGGGCTTGTTGAAGGAATGCAGTTGAAGTTTTTGTATTCGTTGTTGTGTCAATGGATGGGTCTGGAACTATGTTAAAGTCTCCACATATCACTAGTGACCCCTTCTTATGATTGTTAATTTTTGTCAAGAGTTTGTGGAAGAAGCGAATCTGGTTCTTGTTTGGAGTGTACACATTTACAATAGTGTATGTTACCATGTTAATGTCACATATTAGGATTATGTAACGTCCTTGGGGATCTGTAAACTCTGCATGTAAAATGAATGCCACTGTGTCTCTTATTGCAGTCATTACACCTTTAGCCTTTGATTCTGCATTGGCAAAGAAAGTGTATGGAAATTTCTTGTGCTTGCATAGTGGAGTGGATACGGTACAAAAATGGGTTTCCTGAGCACACAGGATGTCGCATCTATTTGTTAATGCTTCTTTCCATAGGGACTTCCATTTAACGGGGTGATTAAGCCCTTTGGTATTTATAGATAAAAATTGGATAGCCATGAGTCATTTTTTTGAAGGTATGCTGGATTAGATCTTTGTGTGAACTTATATGAAGCAATAGCTCCCTCCTGTGGGCATTGTGAGAAAGGTTTTTTTCAATTGTGTGTTGAGGTTACTCTAGTAGTAGATTCTAGTAGTGCTTCTGAGCATGTAACATTTCTTCCCGGATCTGGTGCTGTCCTTTTTCTACGGGTGGGAATATTTGATGCTTGATAGTCAGCTGTGTAATTCCATACATAAAAAGATTAAAAAAAAAAAAAAAAAAGAGGCCAAAAACAGAAAACATAGAATGTTAGGTATTTTTTCAACTTTCCATGAACTTTAGAACATTCCACATGGATAAACTCCTCCATATGGTTGTAGTGGGTTTTACCCGTGTGCAACAAACTGCTGCTCAAGTAATTGGGGTGTGAGTTCAACGGCTAATCCGGGTCACCTCGTAGGGACACATATTAACTCCTATGTACTAACGAGTATTAAATGTGCGATTTGGCGTTTCTTTGTGTAACCGTTTTCCATTCTGGAGTGGAAGGTCGTCTATTCGTTGAAGTGTTGTTATTGTCACTGGAGTCTGGAAGAATATTCCAATCCCTCAACAGGGAAATGTCTTTATCCAGAGAATCCACAACGTAGGTTTGGTCCTGTCTAGTGATAGTGATTCTAGTGGGGTACCCCACCTGTATGGTATGTTGTGGTTTCTGAGTACTTTGGTAATAGTATTCAGATTCCTTCTTTTTTGCAGTGTGTGCTGAGAGAGGTCAGCGTAAAATTGTAGATTTTGATATTGGGATGACATTCGTTCCTGTTTGTGCATTGCTTGCATTAGTTCCTTCACGTGGAAAAAGTGCAAGCGTAGAATCACATCTCTGGGAACTTTATCAGGGAGATACAATGGTTTGGGTAACCGGTGTATTCTATCAATGGTGACTTCCATGTCCGACAGGTCATGAAGGATGGCAGTGAATAGTTCGATTGTATACGATCACAGATCTGATGGTTGTACTGACTCAGGGATCCCCCTTATTTTGAAGTTATTCCTTTTAGACCTGTCTTCAATGTCTGCTAATTTGTTTTTAATACATGTTGTGTCCTCTTCTTGCTCCTCATTAGCGTCCACCAGCTCATTTATGGTGGAGGCAAATTCCCCCATCTTGCTTTCAATATGGTCCACCCTGGCCTCTACTGCATTCAATTCCCCACTGAATTTGTGCATACAGTTCATCATGTCTGTTTGCAGCGTGCTTCTGAGTGATACAAGCATGTCCGTTCTGTTGTATCCAGCACCATCCAGCCTTAGTTTAGTTTTTGCTGGGCTCCCTGATGGTGAAGTGGAAGGGAGGGAGTGATGGCTGTTGTGGGACTCATTATGATGTGATGAGGCTGTTATGTGAGTTTTAGGCTTGTGTCTGTGGGCCGGGGTGGGGACGAGGATCCGGCGCCATTTTGTCTACCTCCGTTCCGCGGCTGTGTGAAGTCGTCCATCAGCCATTGTGGCTTAGATGAGCCTTTTCTTTTGTGTGTCATGGTCTCCAGATGTGCCCGGATCCGATCGCCAGCTGGGATGGTCGGAATGGAGTGGGTTATGTGCCGTTTTCAGCCGCTGTATCCACGAGGGTGCCGGAGCTCCGGAGTTATGCTGCCATTCAGCTCCGCTGCAGGCCACATCCCCCTTGTTTTTTCTTTATAATACCCGTGTACATTAAGCCAACCACACAGACTGTTATCTCTACCCTGGAGAGTGACTACAGTGCCTTGAAAAAGTATTCATACCACTTGAAATTTTCCACATTTTGTCATGTTACAACAAAAAAAATGTAAATGTACTTTATTGGGATTTTATGTCCATAGACCATCACAAAGTGGCAGATAATTGGAAATTGGAAGGAAAATGTTACATGGTTTTAACCGCTGTGTTGCAGCGCTGCCAAAGGGCTTTTCCAGGCACTTTGGTAGCCCTGCCTACTCATTTCAATGGGCAGGGACTTTTGGGAGCAGTGTATACACCACTCCCGCACCGCCCCAAAGATGCTGCTTGCAGGACTTTTTTTCCCGTCCTGCAAGCGCAGCATCCCAGTGTGAAAGCACTTGGGCTTTCACACTGGGGTGGCTTTACAGGCGCTGTTTTTAGCTCTAAGGTGCCTGAAAAGCGCTCCAGTGTAAAAGGGGCCTTACTCTGATAGCCCTAACTAAAATCTAGTGGAACCAATTGCCTTCTGGAGTCACCTAATTAGTAAATATAGTCCACCTGTGTGTAATTTAATCTCAGTATAAATACAGCTGTTCTGTGAAGCTCAGAGGTTTGTTAGAGAACCTCAGTGAACAAACAGCATCATGAAGGCCAAGGAACATACTAGACAGGTCAAAGATAAAGTAATGGAGAAGTTTAAAGCAGGGTTAGGTTATAAAAAAATATCTCAAGCTTTGAACATCTCACAGAGCACTGTTCAATCCATCATACATAAATGGAAAGAGTATGGCACAACTGCAAACCCACCAAGACATGGCCATCCACCCAAACTGACAGGCCGGCCAGGTAGAGCATTAATCAGGAAATCAGTCAAGAGGCCCATGGTAACTCTGGAGGAGCTGCAGAGATCCACAGCTCAGGTGGGAGAATCTGTCCACAGGACAACTCCACAAATCTGGCCTTTATGGAAGAGTGGCAAGAAGAAAGCCATTGTTGAAAGAAAGCCATAAGAAGTCCCGTTTGCAGTTTGCGAGAAGCCATGTGGGGGACACAGCAAATGTGGAAGAAGGTGCTCTGGTCAAATGAGGCCAAAATTGAACTTTTTGGCCTAAAAGCAAAACGCTATGTGTGGTGGAAAACTAACACTGCACATCACCCTGAACACACCATTTCCACCATGAAACATGGTGGTGGCAGCATCATGTTGTGGGGATTATTTTCTTCAACAGGGACAGGGAAGCTGGTCAGAGTTGATGGAAAGATGGATGGAGCCAAATACAGTGAAACCTCGGATTATGAGCATAATCCGTTCCAGGAGTATGCTCGTAATCCAAAGTACTCGCATATCAAAGCGAGTTTTCCCATTGAAGTCAATGGAAACGAAAATTATTTGTTCCATATTGACTTCAATAGGATGCAATACTGCATGCGGTGCGACGGTAGGACCCTTTGCTACCTGGAGGATTGCTGGTTTACACCAGATTTTGGAGAGAAAGGCAAGCTGATTGCACAGCTGTGTGCTGGGCTATTTAGTTTTGACCTGGCTATGGCTCAGGGTTCCACCCAACAGACAGGAAGTCTGTGTGTGGGAGTCAGGTGGACTCCCATTCCTCTGAAAGGAGTCAGAGACTGCATGTCTGCAGGAGGCAGACGTATTTGGTGACAGAGAAGCAAGGCGCTGATCAGGAGTGAGCTAGGAGAGAGCTTATCTCTAGGAAACTCTTTTGGGTCTGAGGAGCAGACCTAAGGCCTAGGCTAAAGGCCTGAATCAGCCTTATGGGAAGAATGTAAGCCAGGAGGCTAAAGTATTGAGTGTGCAAGATAGGGTAATCATGGAACCCCCCTGCGTGGGTACTGATGTCTTTGTGAACTGTTTTGTGCTTTTAAATAAAAGTGGACTACCAGGCCCTTAAAAATACAGTTTTGTACTGGCGTACTCACTGGAAAACGCACCTACCATTGAGTCTGATAACCCCAATCTTACACGTGGTGGAGAATGCGGGGAGATTTGGGAAGTGTTCCAGATCCTTGCATACCAAAAACAGTGAGTAGCAAGAAACTGTGTTTTACAGCAATGCTGTGAGGAGCAGCTAATGTGAACCAGTGGAGTCTGCATGTGAAAGTGTGCTGTTTGCAAGTCTTAAAGAAGACAGTACGCAAAATATTCCTGTGTTAAAAGGAACTGTGTTAAAAAGCGTTGTGTGCCTGACTGCAGAGATGGGGCAGTAAAAACACAAAAAGGAAGCAATGTTTGCTGAGATGAGAGAAAGAACTTTGTGGCTGGAGTTGTTGTTACCGACAGAACAAGCCCCAGACTGGTGCAAGATGCACTTGGCCGCACTGGAGCAAAGGAAAAAGGAAAGCAAGCCGTCACTTAGTGCAAAGAGTGAGCAGATGGGTGCGGTTTCCCATGGCAACAAAGCAAAAATCCGTACAGCTGACTTCATATGGCCTATGCTGCCTTCTGAACATGTTGAAGACTTTTTGGATGATTTTGCGATGATTGCTTCCTCCAGAGGATGGCCCAAAAGTCGCTGGGTTGAGTTGGTGCAACCTTTTCTGATGGTGGAGTACCAAGAGGTGTACCGGGGATGTATCATAACCGAGGTGACTACGACAATTTCCTAGGAGCAATCCAATCTAGAGAGCGCTGGAAAAGATCAGCGAGAAGAATGTGGTCTCCCATAGCAACCAGAGAATGTCTGTTTGCAGAAAGGAGGAGCTACAGCAGAGATGTGGCTCAAATTCTGAGTGAAGAGGTTTGTGTAAAAGTGTCTGTTGTCACCCCTGGCAACCGTGAAGGAAATTTTGTTCAGCCTGCAGGGGGTAATGGAGAGCACAAGAAACCAGTGGTTTCAAGTTATGGCTGCTTGTGTGAAGTGGTCAGCCTAGAGAAGAAGGCACAGGATCCAGCATCCTGCAAGGGGTATGACCATGTGTGTGGGTCTGCTGTTACCCTTGGCAACAGGAAATCTGTTTGGTCTGCAGGGGATGTTGGAAAATCCAAGAAGGATGCAATGTTGCCCCGTGTCCATGTGGGGGCATTAGCTTGTTAGAGCACAGCTAAGAAGGGTTCAACACCCTCAGTTGAAGCTTTCAACACCTGCCAAATGGAATGGTAAGACTGTTGCAGTTACAAATGTGAGAGGGACTGGTTATGGGACTATTCCCTGTAAAGTGGGAATAAGTCCAGCAAAAAAATTGCTTTCAGAGACTTGCTGCAAGTGAATACCTGGTGTAGTAGCAAAGCCCAGCTTGAAGCTGAACCTGCAGCAAGCTTGAGGACTGGTAAGGACTTGTCTCCATGCAATGTTCTTTGTAGCAGAGAGGCAAGGGTTAAAGCTAAACCTAATGATGTGGTGTGTACTAACAATTCTGAAAATGGTGATACGTTTCCCTCTATGTTGGTGTTTAAAGGGACATACTAAAACATTTAGGCCCCTTTCACACTGGGGCGGTTTGCAGGCGCTATTGCGCTAATAATAGCGCCTGCAAACCGACTCGAAACAGCTGTTGCTGTGTCTTCAGTGTGAAAGCCCGAGGGCTTTCACACTGAAGCGGTGCACTTGCAGGACGCTGGAAAATGTCCTGCAAGCCGCATCTTTGGCTCGCTATAGGAGCGGTATATTTACCGCTCCTATAGCGCCCGTTCCCATTGGAAACAATGGGGCAGCGCACCGAACACGCCCGCAAAACGCCGCTGCAGCGGCGGTTTGCGGGCGGTATTGACCCTTTTTCGGCCGCTCGCGGGGGGTAAAACCACCCCGCGAGCGGCCGCAATGCGCCGCTAAAACGCCGGTAAAGCGGCGCTAAATATAGCGCCGCTTTACCGCCAGCGCCCCCACCGCTCCAGTGTGAAAGTAGCCTTAATGTGAAAATGGCTTAATGTAGCTTAACGTGTAATAAAGTGCCTAAACCTCAATCAATTGCCCTGAATCTTTGCACAGCCTAAGATCTCAACTTCCCAAACCTATCCAAGAAGTTTCATGCGATTCGATGTTCCACAAATCAAACTAGGGACATTAAACTTGTTTTTTGGGGAGCTTAATGTACAAAAAAGACCTTAAATGTTAACCAATTTCGGCCAAACTTCACATAATAAAAGACTAAATACATGCCAACATATTCTAAAAATGTCAGCTCATTTGGTAAATCTTATCAAAAGTTATTCACATTAAGCTATATTTTACAATGCTAAAACATTTAATGTAAAGAGCTTAATGTACCATAATGTGCCTAAACTTCAATCAATTGCACTGAAACTTTGCACAGCCTAAGATCTTAGCTTCCCAAACCTATCCAAGAAGAAGTTTCATGCGAATCGGTGTTCCACAAGGCAAACTAGGGGCATTAAGCTTGTTTTTTGGGAGCTTAATGTGGCTTAACGTACAAAAAAGACCTTAAATGTTAACCAATTTCCCCCAACCTTCACACAATAGAAGACTCTATCTATGCCAACATATTCAGAAAATTTCAGCTCATTGGGTTAATCACACCAAAAGTTATTCACGTTAAAGCGGGACTGTACCTGAATTTTTTTTTAAAAGCCAGCAGCTACAAATACTGCAGCTGCTGACTTTTAATAAATGGACACTTACCTGTCACAGGTTCCAGCGATGTCGGCAGCAGAGGCCCATCAATCGCTCGGCTCTCTGCTGCTGCCGGCGACATTCTCGGTGAGGGAATCAGGAAGAGTCGCGTTGCGGCTTCACTTCCCGGTTCCCTACTGCGCATGCGCGAGTCGCGCAGCGCAATGAGAATCGTCCGTGCTGTCTGATGGGACCCGTGTGTGTCCCGGCAGACAGCGTGCCGGGACAGGAAGTGGCGTAAACTCCCGTGGAAGTTTATGCCCGGAAGTGGGTGTAAATACCTGTCTTAGACAGGTATCTGCACCCCCCTGAAAGGTGGCAAATGTGACACCGGAGGGGGGGGGGTTCCGAAAAGCAGAAGTTCCACTTTAGGGTGGAATCCCGCTTTAAGCTATATTTTACAATGCTAAAACATTTAATGTGAAAATGGGTTAATGTAGCTTAACGTGTAATAAAGTGCCTAAGCCTCAATCAACCTACGATCTCAACTTCCCAAACCTATCCAAGAAGTTTCATGCGATTCGGTGTTCCACAAGGCAAACTAGGGACATTAAACTTGTTTTTTGGGAGCTTAAAGGGACAAAAAAGACCTTAAATGTTAACCAATTTCCGCCAAAATTCACACAATAGAAGACTCTATACATGCCAACATATTCTAAAAATGTCAGCTCATTTGGTGAATCACATCAAAAGTTATTCAGATTAGGCTATATTTTACAATGCTAAAACATTTAATGTGAAAATGGCTTAATGTAGCTTAACGTGTAATAAAGTGCCTAAACCCCAGTTGATTGTCCTGAAACTTTGCACAGCCTAAGTTCAAAACTTCCCAAATGTATTCAAGAAGTTTCATGCGATTAGGTATTCCACAAGGCAAACTATGGACATTAAGCTTGTTTTTTGGGGAGCTTAATGTGGCTTAACGTACAAAAAAGACCCTAAATGTTAACCAATTTCCCCCAAACTTCACACAATAGAAGATCCTATCCATGCCAACATATTCTGAAAATGTCAGCTCATTTTGTAAATCACACCAAAAGTTATTCACATTAAGCTATATTTTACAATGCTAAAACATTTAATGTGAAAATGGCTTAACCACTTGCCGACAGCTGTCGGCACATATACGTCGGCAGAATGGCACGGCTGGGCAAAGTAAGGTACCCGTACGTGATTTTACCGCCCCGCCCACACGGCAAGCTCCGTGACAGTGCCCACCATTCCCGCGGACTCAGTCACTGCGGGGATACCCGCAATCGCATCAAGAACAGGTAGATGCTGATGTAAACAGCATCTCCTCGTTATGCCTAATGACAACACACTGATCGTCTGCTCCCTGTCATTGGGAGCATCGATTAGTGTGTGGTGACACACACAGCCATGCCCCCAGACAGCTATAAACACACCCCTAGGATACACTTAACCCCGCCCCCGAGTGGTTAACTCCTTCACTGCCAGTGAAATTTTTACAGTAATCAATGCAATGTTATAGCATCGATCGCTGTATTAATGCCAATGGTCCCAAAAATGTGTCAAAATTGTCCAATGTGTCCGCCATAATGTCGCAGTCACGATAAAAATCGTTGATCGCTGTGTTAAACAATAAAAAATCACTGATCGCTGCCATTACTAGTTTAAAAAAAAAATTATTAATAAAAATGCCATAAAACTATCCCCTATTTTGTAAACACTATAACTTTTGCGCAAACCAATTAATAAACGCTTATTGTGATTTTATTTACCAAAAATATGTAAAAGAATACATATCGGCCTAAACTGTGGAAAAAAATTGTTTTTTTAAATATATTTTTGGAGGAAATTTATTATAGCAAAAAGTTAAAAATATAGCTTTTTTCAAAAGTGTTGCGCATTTTTTTGTTTATAGCGCAAAAAATAAAAACCGCAGAGGCGATCAAATACCACCAAAAGAAAGGTCTATTTGTGGGAAAAAAGGAATGCAAATTTTGTTTGGGTACAACGTCGCAGGACCGCGCAATTGTCAGTTAAAACGACGCAGTGCCAAATTTTAAAAAGTGCTCTGGTCAGGAAGGGGTAAAATCTTCCGGGGCTGAAGCGTTTAAAGGGATTTTAAAGACAGAAGGTTTATTTATCTTAATGCATTCTATGCATTAAGATAAAAAGCCTTCTGTGTGCAGCAGCCCCCCTAACACTACCCTGAGTAGTCCCATCTAGATCCAGCGATGACATTGCAAGACCCCGACAATCACAGGCATGACTCCTAGAGGCAGAGGCATGATGGGATTTATAGTTTCACCACAGCTGGAGTGCTGAGCTTGCCTAACCACTGACTTAAGATAACAACGTAATACATGCATTTTTTTTTTTTTTTAAAGGACAAACAGGCTTTCTTTTTGTGAATATTGTCCTGCAACAATTATTTTTTTTTTGCAATCCTTAGACAATTAAATGTAATAAAATTAAACAAAAGGCATTTTTTTATTTCTTTCAGTGTATATATATATATATATATGTAAAAAGGTGTCAAAAAAATTTACATTTTAATAAGCAAAGCAAACAAAAAACAGAAAAAAAGTTTAACTATTAGTTAATAAAATAGAAAAGGAAGAATCACCAGGAAAATTACAATTCAATAGAGAAGGAGAATATAGGGTTAATCAGTGCTGATTAGAAAAAAACTAAAGGGTTAATAAGGAGTTCAACAGAGGAACATTTAATTAGAAAAGAAATATATATTTTTTTACATGTCAAGGTTGCTTTAACTCTCTTCGTCTGCAAATCGAAGTTCATCCCTTTGATCTGTGAATGCAAAACACAGAAAGTTACAATTGATACAATGTTTCAATGTAACTTTCTGTGATGTGGTTGTTGATAAATATTGCCAGCCTGCTTCTATTTTTAGACAGTTCCTGCTGAATTGTTGGGTACTGAGACAGGGAATGGTCCCAGCAGCAGAGCAGAAGGACTGGATGTACTAGACTTCACCTGTGTACACTAATGACATGTTTTTGGGCGTGTCTAGTGTGCCCAAAGTCTGCAACTGGTTAAGGATTGTAAAAAAAAATGGTTAAATGTGAATAACTGTTGGTGTGATTTACCAAATGATCTGGAATCTTGAATAGGTTTGGGAAGTTGAGAACTTTCAAGACAATTGATTGAGTACAAGGCACATTATGGTACGTTAAGCTCTTTATATCAAATGTTTTAGCATTGTAAAATATAGCTTAATGTGAATAACTTTTGGTGTGATTAACCAAATGAGCTGACTTTTTTAGAATATGTTGGCTTGGATAGAGTCTTCTATTGTGTGAAGTTTGGGTGAAATTGGTTAACATTTAAGGTATTTTTTGTACGTTAAGCCACATTAAGCTCCCCAAAAAACAAGCTTAATGTCTCTAGTTTGCCTTGTTGAACACTGAATCACATAAAACTTCTTGGATACATTTGGAAAGTTGAGATCTTAGGCTGTGCAAAGTTTCAGGGCAATCGATTGAGGTTTAGGCACTTTATTGCATGTTAAGCTACATTAAGCCATTTTCACATTAAGGCCCCTTTCACACGAGGCGGACTCCGCTTGCACGGAGTCCGCCTCTGTCCGTCGGCTCAGCGGGAGATCTCTCCGTTGATCTCCGCTGAGCCGGCGGATGACAAGCCTCTCTCCGCTCACTGAGCGGGGAGGGGCTTGTGAGCGCCGCTGGTCTCTATGGAGAGATCGGATGAAAATGGACAGTGTGTCCGTTTTCATCAGATCTCACCCGATCCGATCCGCCAGCGACGGATCTGGACGTGGGGCCATACGTCTGCTTTTGGCGGATCGGACCGGGTCAGATGTCAGCGGACATGTCTCCGCTAACATCCGACGCTCCATAGGCTAACATGAAGCGCCCGTTCAGATCCGCCGTCAAAACTGACAGGCGGATCTGAACGGTCCGTCCATGTGAAAGGGGCCTAAATGTTTTATCATTGTAAAATATAGTTTAACGTGAATACGTTTTGGTGTGATTAACCAAATGAGCTGAAATTTTCAGAATATGTTGGCATGGACAGAGTCTTCTATTGTGTGATTTGGGGGAAATTGGTTAACATTTAAGGTGTTTTTTGTACGTTAAGCCACATTAAAGTGGATGTAAACCCACTCTCATCAATTCAAAACTACTGCCATAGTGGTGATCTATAAGGATATACATGCCTCCTGCATGTATCCTTACCTGTCAAATGTCCCCCCTTTAGCTGTAAGAAACCCCCAAAAAGTGCAGATTCAGTGGGCGGGTCTGTTGTTCGGCGCTCGGTGGGTGGAGTCATGATGTCAGCAGACTCCCCGCCCACCTGTTCACTCCCCTTGGCCAGAGCATGCAGGAGAGGCAGAGCGCGCTCACGGCCCCCTGTCATTTCAGTAAATACACATGACAGTGGGGGATGATCTGTGCGATGGGACAGTTGTGAGCACCGACCCCCCCACCCCGCATGCTTTTCATCATCTGCCTCTCCTTCCTCCCAGAGGCTTTCACCTGGAAAGCCATGCAGGGGGGATCGGTGCTCACAGCTGTCCCGTTGCACCGATAATCCCCCCCGCCCCCTGTGTCTTCCTGCTCCTCCTTCACCCTGTTCTCCTCCTCCCCCGATGTCATTCCCCCTGCCGTGTATTCATCATCTGCCCCCCCTTCGTTCCCCCCCGTCGTGTATTCATCCTCTGCCCCCCCTCGTTCCCCCCTGCCATGTATTCATCCTCTGCCCCCCCTCGTTCCCCCCCCGCCGTGTATAAATCCTCTGCCCCCCCGCCGTGTCTTCATCCTGCACCCCCCCCTCGTCCCCCGCAGCCGCCGGCTTTTCTCTGTAAGGATGAAGAGCGGAGAAAAGTGCCGTTATGTCATTTGACATATCGTCTCTTTTCTGAATGGGACACTGATCGCTCCTGTGTCCTGTGATAACTGAGCAGAGTAACCTGTGTGTTACTCTGCTCAGTGTATGAATGGAGAGAAGCCGCTGTCTTCTCTCCATTCATCTTCACTGCAGAGAAAGGACTGGGGAATCTGTCCTCTATCCTTTCTCTGTCTCAAATGGGAGATGTCAGGGGTCTCTGTTTGGACCCCTGACATGTCACCAAAGCCCCCAACAGGGCTGATAAAAAAAAATAGTCCAAAATAAAAAATTGTAAAAAAAAATAAAAAAGAAAAAAAAATGAAATTGAAAAATAAAAAACAACTGACACCACACCCCCCCCCCCCCCCATACTGACACGGTCCAGAGCCCCAGGACCACTGACACCTTCCACTGCCCCACTGACAATGACCACTGACAACGTCCACTGCCCCACTGACACCGTCCACTGCCCCACTGACAACGTCCACTGCCCCTCTGACACCGTCCACTGCCCCTCTGACACCGTCCACTGCCCTTCTGACACCGTCCACTGCTCCACTGACACCGTCCACTGCCCCACTGACACCGTCCACTGCCCCACTGACACCGTCCACTGCCCCACTGACACCGTCCACTGCCCCACTGACACCGTCCACTGCCCCACTGACACCGTCCACTGCTCCACTGACACCGACCACCCCCTTTCCCAAAAGCACTGTGAAAAAATATATTTAAAAAATAAAACCCCACCCTCCCATCATTGTTAGAATAGTACAAAAAAAAATGAATTGTAAAAATGTATAAAAATAAAAAAAATCCACTGGTCCCAAAAAACCTTTTAGAAAAAAAAAATTAAATTGTAAAATAAAAAAATAATCTGACACTGTCCACTATCCTGACACCATCCTGCATGTACTACCCACCACTGTACACTCTGCATTCCTGTGATTTGCACCGCATTGCTGTTCAGATCACATGCGATGTCTGTGCGATGCAATTTCAGCCATACAAACTGTATGGCTGAAATCGCATAACATTCGGACCAAACTCTGACAGGACCCTTTTTTTGGTCCGCACCAGAATCGCATGGGTGTTCACACCTATGCGATCCGATTCATGTCCTGTCAGTTCACAGTGCGATGTGCAAGCTGAAATGGGGGTGTCGTTAACATTGTATGACACTCCCCAGCAGTTAGCATATGGCAGTGTGAACTGCCGTGCGAGTTGGATGCAATGTGGGAACCCGCAGTGGATTCACAGGGTTCCCGAATCGCAGCCTTGGTGGGAGCAGTCAGGTGACATTTGTAGGCTGTATGCTTGGAGGCTCGGTTCACAATATTGCGATGCGAGAACCCTGCAAATCCACTGCGAGTTCCCACATCGCATCCGACTGGCATGGCAGTTCACGCTGCCATATGCGAACTGCTGGGGAGTGTCATACAATGTTAACGACACCCCCATTTCAGCACGCATATCGCACTGCGAACTGACAGTTAGGACATGAATCGGATCGCATAGGTGTGAACACCCATGAGATTTTGGTGCGGACCAAAAAAAAGGGTCCTGTGCGATATCACGCATACTATCTGTATGGCTGAAATTGCACTGCACGGACATCGCATGTGATTTGCACTGCAGTGCAGTGGGAATCACTTGCGATATCCCAGAGCACACTGGTGTGAACTGGCCCTAAGATCATTCAGCCTTACTGGGTGTAATTATAAAAAGTGAGAAATCCACCCCTCCCCCCACATAACAAATCCTGAGTGATGGGAAGGAATGTTATCTGTGATCAGGTGACCTCAGACACACACACTGCACTATAACAATCATCAGATCACTGGATGTTCTACTCTGCCCAGCTCTGACTACATACAATTCTCCTAAATCACTTGTCTGTCTATAGTCTGCTGACTGTCCACTACATCTCATGATGAGAAACGTCCAGTCAAAACACAGCAATCCTGGGAGAGCTGGAGGGGAGGGGAGGGGGCTGTGAATTATGAACTTTTTACACAGGATGTGCCTGTCTCTCAGGCTAGTGCATGAGATATGTAAATCACCTGTCACTCACAGCAAGGGAGCATTTTTGACAAAGTTTTCAAGACTTTGTCAAGAATTCTCTAACTAAACAATAAAAAAGGATTGCTCAGGCCTCGAGTAAATCTGTGTGGCAAGACTGGGCTCAAATGAAAGGAAATCGTATTCTCTACATTATGATATTAAAAAAAAACAAGCTTAATGTCCCTAGTTTGCCTTGTGGAACAAAAAATCGCATGAAACTTATAGGATAGGGTTGGGAAGTTGAGATATTAGGCTGTGCAAAGTTTCAGAGCAATTGATCAAGGTTTAGGCACAATATGGTACATTAAGCTCTTTACATTAAATGTTTTAGCATTGTAAAATATAGCTTAATGTGAATAACTTTTAGTGTGATTAACCAAATGAGCTGACATTTTCAGAATATGTTGGCATGCACAGAGTCTTCTATTGTGTGAAGTTTGGGGGGAATTGGTTAACATTTAAGGTCTTTTTTGCACGCTAAGCCACATTAAGCTCCCAAAAAACAAGCTTAATGTCCCTAGTTTGCCTTGTGGAAAACCGAATCGCATGAAACTTCTTGGATTCGTTTGGGAGGTTGAGATCTTAGGCTGTGAAAAGTTTCAGAGAGCAATTGATCGAGGTTTAGGCACATTATCTAGAATTAAGCTCCTTAAATTAAATGTTTTAGCATTGTAAAATATAGCTTAATGTGAATAACTTTTAGTGTGATTAACCAAATGAGCTGAGATTTTCAGAATATGTTGACATGGATAGAGTCTTCTATTGTGTGAAGTTTGGGGAAATTGGTTAACATTTAAGGTCTTTTTTGTACGTTAAGCCACATTAAGCTCCCCAAAAAACAAGCTTAATGTCCCTAGTTTGCCTTGTGGAACACCGAATCGCATGAAATTTATAGGATAGGTTTGGGAAGTTGAAATCTTGCCCCTAGCAACCATGACAGGTGCAACGAGGTTGTCCCTGGAGACCTCCCAGGAACTTATGGTGTCTGAGCTTGAGGTCTCCCAGGATGACTGTGTAGCCACCCAGACGGATGAGAGAGTGTCTTATAAAGCAAAAAGTTATGTAATAAATATCCCACAGGCTCAAGCTGGTAATTAGCTGGGACAGCCTATTAGAGCCAGGAATGATAATGAGGAATATATTTATGAAAATGTTGATGAAGGTTTTCCCATGGCAACCACAGGCAGTGCCGCAGAGTTTTCCCTGGAAATTTCACTAGGACTCCCATTGTTGGAGCCGGCGGGGGTCCAGGACAGCTTTGATACTGCTCAGGTGGAACACAATGGGAAAACAGCTGAAATGATGGGGCATGTATTATCACAATCTGATGTGGTTGACAGTGACTGGTGCAGGATGCCTGCTGCTAAACCACTCTGTCCACCTGTGTCTCCATGGGCAGACGGAGCAGTACTGCGGAGTGCTGGTGACTGGAGCACAGACAGGATAGACTGGGATAGTCTTGCCATAAAGGTGTTGGCGTGGTGGAAAGAAATTTCTGAAGGTAATAGTAAGGTGGACACTATTGCTGCTGTGACAAATGGAGAGGCTGCAAAGCCAGTAGACACTGGTGCATTGGCTGTTGCAGAACTTAACCCCCTCCAGGCAGAAGCATCAGAAAAGGGAACATACATAGCAGAAGTTTTGTCCACAGCAAAAGAGATGAGTAATGTTGAGTGTCAGGATGGTGGGATAATGGTCAGGGACTTGCTGAAAATGAGAGGATGAGTGTGACACATGCGTTTTGCAGTGCTCACGGGGAGCCGCAAGTTTTTTCAGTTGCCTCTGAGGTGGAGGTCTCTTTGAGTGTCTCAACCTCTCAAGCCTTAGCAAATGAGCCCCTCCATGTCATTGGTAAATGGAAAGTCCCTAGAGTTCTGTGTTTAGATGTGGCATGTCTAGAAATAACTGAGATGTTGTTGGAATTGGCGACAATCTTTCCGCTGTACACCTGCATGTATCCACCGCAGATGGGTGACCTGGTACTGCGTAGTACCAATCAGTGGAGACACGTGGTACCAGCAAAGTTAGGCAATGTTGATAAAAATTGGTTACTGCAATGTTGGTTACTTTTGTGGAAAGTGGTCTCACAGTTCTCTGTGCGGAAGACGTTCAGGGGAACTGCTAGAGGAATCGTAAATATTAGACATATTGGAAGTCTCTCCGTATGCTGGTGTGATGGGGCGCATTCCTGCTGGTGCGGTCCGAGGTGCGGCTGAGCAGTGGTTGGTACATGGCTAGTCCTCATGTAAAGGAAGGGCCCAGATCAGATGTGGCAGTAGTGGGAATTCGGTCCATCATTCGCAGGGAGGTGCAGTTTGTGGTACCCAGAGACACTCTGATAGGAAATAACAGGGATAGTAAAAGTAATGGAAAAGTGTAGGAGAAGCACTGTCAGACAGCTCAGTGGAATTGGTTGGGGTACCAATAGACACAGAAATGGTTAAAGAGATTGGTGTGGAAAAATGTGGCGAAAAATGTGCGTTGGTGGACAGTGGGTATTGGAGTGTTGGACAACAGGGGGCGATGTGAAACTGCTGGAATGTCCCATAGGGAGTAACTGCTTGCCTGTAGATGGTCTCTACCTAGACACTGTCCTAGCAAACAAGATGACAAGAGGTCCTGATGATAATGATAATATTGAGTTGAATAACCCCTTGTGGAACATTGCTATTGAGGTTAAACAGAAGCATGTGGTGTTGATCTCAGATGATTTGGTTGGCAAGCGTAACCACACAGGGGTTAGTGAACCTGAGAAACGGATGTTGTTGGTTAGTGTTGCGTCAGGTAGTGAGAGGGGTCAGTTCCTGACAGGTTTCATGGAAGTGGGTCCCCAACAGTCCCGGGAGAGTAGGTCTATGGGAGAAAAAAAGAAAGGGAGGATCCCGTGGCCAGAAGGTAGAAGGGATAGAGAGGTTAGTGGAAGCCAACGGTTTAGGAAGAAGTGCTGATGGAAGCACACCCGGAAAAAGATGTGGGTGGAGTGCCCCTTTATAAAAAAGGTTGGGCAGATTAGGACTCTTGATGCTGATAGTTGGCACAGAGGTGCCAAGGTGAAGTGCTGGTGGAAACATACCCAGAAAAAGTAATGGGCCTACGCAGCTAATGGCTGGCACAGAGGTGTCCCATCCATGGTGAAGGGTTTATGTGTTCCTCCCTCCGGTTCGAAACAAGGGGGGAGGATATATGGCGGTAGGACCCTGTGCTACCTGGAGGATTGCTGCTTTATGCCAGATTTTGGAGAGAAAGGCACGCTGATTGCACAGCTGTGTGCTGGGCTATTTAGTTTTGACCTGGCTATGGCTCAGGGTTCCACCCAACAGACAGGAAGTCTGTGCATGGGAGTCAGGTGGACTTACATTCCTCTGAGAGGAGTCAGAGACTGCATGTCTGCAGGAGGCAGACGTACTTGGTAACAGAGCAGCAAGGCACTGATCAGGAGTGAGCTAGGAGAGAGCTTATCTCTAGGAAACTCTTTTGGGACTGAGGAGCAGACCTAAGGCCTAGGCTAAAGGCCTGAATCAGCCGTATGGGAAGAATGTAAGCCAGGAGGCTAAAGTATTAAGTGTGCAAGATACAGTAATGGTGGAACCCCCCTGCATGGGTACTGATGTCTTTGTAAACTTTTTTGTGCTTTTAAATAAAAGTGGGCTACCAGGCCCTTAAAAATACAGTTTTGTTCTGGCGTACTCACTGGAAAACGCACCTACCGTTGAGTCTGATAACCCCAATCTTACATCGGCCAGAGGCGGGGGGCGCCGGAGAGCTTTGAAAACAGCCGAAAAGGCTTGAGCACACTTCGGCTGACCTCGGCAAACCTCGTAAAGTCTCCATTCCCGAGGTTTGCCGAGGGCAGCTGAGCTGCCCTCTGCCCTTTCCGTGCATTTCCGAACGGTGCCCCCCACCTCAGGCCAAAAGCGGTACTGCACACCGCCTTTGGTCTAAATCCTGCTCGTTTTGTGAGACAACACTCAGAGTTTGGATTTTTAGAAATACAGTGCTCCTTTTGCGAAACGCTCATTAACTGTGTTTCTCGCAAACCGAGGTTCCACTGTACAGAGCAATCTTAGAGGAAAATCTGTTATGCCGCGTACACACGATCGCACATTCCAACAACAAAATCCATGGGATTTTTTCCGACGGATGTTTGCTCAAACTTGTCTTGCAAACACACGGTCGCACAAAGTTGTCGGAATTTCCGAACGTCAAGAATAGGGATGGGCCCGGTGTTCGATTCTAACCCACGTTCGAATCGAGCACCGGGCATTCGTCCGCTCGGCGAACCCAGAACTATTTCGGCTGTTCGCATCACATTCGTGTGATGCGAGCAGCCCGCAATGCATTGCGCCAGTCGCAGTGCATTGCTGGCTGATGATTGGCCAAGCATGCACTGTGACCCCGCATGCTTGGCCAATCACAGCACCGGCAGCGAGGAGAGCAATAATTGGCTACAGGCAGGACACCTGTAGCCAATTAAAGCTCAGGGGCTTTAGTACGCGCCCCACTGTATAAAAGGCCGTCGCGCCGTCGGCCTAGTGCACTGTGTTCCGGCTTGATTCTGATATAGGCAGACTGCTGATGCTGATTCATGATCATTACTACTGAATACTGATCATTTGATTGCATCACTGATTCATTCTGCTGATTGCACTGCTGCTGAGTGGTGACATTATCTGCTGCTGAGTCTAACTGCTGTGATTCTGGGGATTAGTCTAGTGTGTGCGTGCTGTTAGTACAGCATTGCAGTATCACCTTCTGTCCTATTGTGATCTAAGGCAGGCAGGCATTTATAGGAGCTAGTGTGTGTGTCAGCACACATAAAACCACCTCAGTCACTCTATCTGCTATAAGGCCCAGTTGTTGTCATCAAAGGCAGCCAGGCATCTCCAGGAGCTAGCGTGTGTGTGTGTGCTCTGTTAGTACAGCACACATAAAACCACCGCAGCCTCTCTATCTGCTATAAGGCCCAGTTGTTGTCATATAAGGCAGCCTCTATCTGCCTTAAGGCCCAGTTGTTGTCATCGAAGGCAGCCAGGCATCTCCAGAAGCTAGCGTGTGTGTGTGTTCTTTGTTAGTACAGCACACATAAAAACCACCGCAGCCTCTCTATCTGCTATAAGGCCCAGTTGTTGTCATATAAGGCAGCCTCTATCTGCCGTAAGGCCCAGTTGTTGTCATCGAAGGCAGCCAGGCCTCCCCAGGAGCTAGCGTGTGTGTGCTCTGTTAGTACAGCACACATAAAACCACCTCAGCCTCTCTATCTGCTTAAGGCACAGTTGTTGTCATATAAGGCAGCCTCTATCTGCCGTAAGGCCCAGTTGTTGTCATCGAAGGCAGCCAGGCATCTCCAGGAGCTAGCGTGTGTGTGTGTGTGTGTGCTCTGTTAGTACAGCACACATAAAACCACCTCAGCCTCTCTATCTGCTATAAGGCCCAGTTGTTGTCATATAAGGCAGCCTCTATCTGCCGTAAGGCCCAGTTATTGTCATCGAAGGCAGCCAGGCATCTCCAGGAGCTAGCGTGTGTGCTCTGTTAGTACAGCACACATAAAACCACCTCAGCCTCTCTATCTGTCATTTGTCATTGGGACGGAAAGTGAGGTGAAATGTTCTGAACAGATGTGCAAAGACAGCAAATGTTACAGGGGTGATAACCCCTCCCTATGTTCTCCAAAAAGCTTAAAAATAGACTTTTTTTTGGATGGAGCTACACTTAAAAATGTACCTGTTCAGATTCTACTTAGGAACAAACCTACAGTCCCTGTCTTGTTTGCACCGCCTGTATACTGCTGTTCAGAGTATGTAGGGTTGTAGGTAGGGATGGGCCCCGGTGCTCGATTCGAACCCACGTTCGAATCGAGCACCGGGCGTTTGCTCGCACGGCGAGCCCAGAACTATTTGGGCCGTTCGCATCACATTCGTGTGATGCGAGCGGCCTCGCAATGCATTGCGGCCGGCGCAGTGCATTGCTGGCTGATGATTGGCCAAGCATGCACTGTGACCCTGCATGCTTGGCCAATCACAGCGCCGGAAACTAGGAGAGCAATAATTGGCTACAGGCAGGACGCCTGTAGCCAATTAAAGCTCAGGGGCTTTAGTACACGCCCCACCATTTAAAAGGCCGCCACGCCGTCGGCCCCGGTCACATGTGTTCCGGCTTTAGGACAGAGCAGTCTGCTGATTCTGTCTTTGCTTGATTGCTATTTCTTTGCTAAACCATTGCTACCTGAGTCATTCATCATTAGTGATCGTTCATTGCTGCTGATTGCACAGTTAAGCCCCATACACACGCGCGGATTATCCGGGGACCAGGTCCATCGGACCATGTCCGTCACACTTTGTCTGATGTTGGTTTTGCGTACACACGGTCAGACAAAGTTGTCGGAAAATCCGATCATTCTGAACGTGGTGACGTTTGTTGCCTACGACGGGACTACGTAGAGGCTAGTAGCCAATAGCTTTGGTCTTGTAATGTGATCTGAGCATGCGTAGCACTTTGTCCGGTCGGACAACCGTACACACGATCGGATTTGGTGTGATCGGACCGTGTTGACGGCAAAGATTTCCAGCAGGAGATAAGACTTTGTCCGTCGGTCAAACCGACGAACACTGTCCGATGGTGCATACACACGGTCTGATTTTTCAACAACCTTGTCCGATCGGACAGAATCCATGAAAAAGTCCGACCGTGTGTATGGGGCTTTAGTGTGTTATTAGCTGCTGCTGGGGATTAGTCTGGTGCGTGCGTACTGTTAGTACAGTATTGCAGTAGCACCAACCACAGTGCTGTTAGCACAGCATTGCACCCCAACTTCTGTCCCAACCTTCTGTCCCATCCATATACTACCTATAGTGTCTTTGTGTCAGCAGCACCCATAGGACTTCTAGTGTGTTAGTGGCAGCACACAGAGCTCCTATATTTTCTTGTCAGCAGCACACATATACTACTTATTGTGTCAGCAGCACCCATAGGTCTTCTAGTGTGTTAGTGGCAGCACACAGAGTTCCTATATTTTCTTGTCAGCAGCACACATATACTACCTATTGTGTCAGCAGCACCCATAGGACTTCTAGTGTGTTAGTGGCAGCACACAGAGCTCCTATATTTTCTTGTCAGCAGCACACATATACTACCTATTGTGTCAGCAGCACCCATAGGACTTCTAGTGTGTTAGTGGCAGCACACAGAGCTCCTATATTTTCTTGTCAGCAGCACACATATACTACCTATTGTGTCAGCAGCACCCATAGGACTTCTAGTGTGTTAGTGGCAGCACACAGAGCTCCTATATTTTCTTGTCAGCAGCACACATATACTACCTATTGTGTCAGCAGCACCCATAGGACTTCTAGTGTGTTAGTGGCAGCACACAGAGCTCCTATATTTTCTTGTCAGCAGCACACATATACTACCTATTGTGTCAGCAGCACCCATAGGACTTCTAGTGTGTTAGTGGCAGCACACAGAGCTACTATATTTTCTTGTCAGCAGCACACATATACTACCTATTGTGTCAGCAGCACCCATAGGACTTCTAGTGTGTTAATGGCAGCACACAGAGCTCCTATATTTTCTTGTCAGCAGCACACATATACTACCTATTGTGTCTTTGTGTCAGCAGCACCCATAGGATTTCTAGTGTGTTAGTGGCAGCACACAGAGCTCCTATATTTTCTTGTCAGCAGCACACATATACTACCTATTGTGTCTTTGTGTCAGCAGCACCCATAGGACTTCTAGTGTGTTAGTGGCAGCACACAGAGCTCCTATATTTTCTTGACAGCAGCACACATATAGTACCTATAGTGTCTTTGTGTCAGCAGCACCCATAGGACTTATAGTGTGTTTGTGGCAGCACACATAGCTCCTATATTTTCTTGTCAGCAGCACACATAGTACCTATAGTGTGTTAGTGTCAGCACCCATAGGACCTACAGTGTGTTGTGAGCACACATAGGAGCTCTATTTTTTATACTATATACACTACCGACTACAATGGCTGGAAGACCGCCAAGGAGAGGCAGACCGTGCCGAGGCAAGAACACAGGGCAGGCAGGCTCTGTTTCTAGAGACAACAGTGCTGGCTGTGGACGTGGTCGTGCATCGTCATCAGCACGTGGCCATGGGACACGCTTGTCTTTGTTTTCGGCAGCTGGACATGTGGAGCCGCATCATGCTGAAGGCTTGGTAGAATGGATGACCAAGCCCTCCTCATCCTCCTCATCCTCTCTCACCCAGGCTCAGGGTACTGGCAGAGCAGCTGCCAACGCGTACTCAATGGCATCATCAGCCACCCCTTCCCTAGACCCACCATGTCCTCCTGAGGAGTCCCCCGAACTGTTTGAGCACAGTGTTGGGTACATGCTCCAGGAGGATGCCCAACGATTCGAAGGCTCGGATGATGATACCCAGCTTGAGGAAGGCAGTAGTGTGCGCGCAGAGAGAGGGGATGCTGAAGGACAGCAATCTGGCAGTACTGTTCCACCAGCTGCAGCTTACTGCCAGGTTTGCTCTAGTGGTGAAGAGGGAGGGGATGATGAGGTCGCTGACTCCACGTGGGTGCCTGAAGGGAGAGAGGAGGAGGAGGATGCGGCGTCACATGTCCAACGAGGCAGGATGCCCCCTGGAGGCCAGCTAGAGGCCAGCACAGCAACTGTATCACACCGCAGAGCTCCGCCTGTGCAGGGCGCTGCCTCTGCATGTTATCACAAAAGTTCTTTGGTGTGGGCCTTTTTTGAGACGAGTGCATCAGATCGCACCACTGCTATTTGCAATATTTGTCTCAAGCGTATCTCGCGTGGCAGGGCGGTCAGCGGTAAGGTGCATATTACCGCTGACTCATGGTCCAGCAGGCATGGACAGGGATGTTATCTTTCTTTCACGGCCCATTGGGTCACTCTATTGGCAGCTGGGAGGGATGCAGTACAAGGTGCAGTAGTGTTGGAGGTTGTTCCGCCACCACGCCTCCAAAATGCTACTACTGGTTGTGACACACCTCTCTCCTCCACCCCCTCCTCTTCTTCTTCCTCCAGTGCTCTGTCCTCGGAACCAGCGGTGCTCCCTAGGCGTACAAGGGGCTACGCGAGTACGCAGGCAAAAAGATGCCATGCCGTGCTTGCGCTGGTGTGTTTGGGGGACAGGAGCCACACTGGGGCAGAGGTTTTGGCAGCTCTGCAGGGGCAGGCCGAGAGGTGGTTGACGCCACGCCAGCTTAAGCCAGGAATGGTCATTTCTGACAATGGCACCAACCTCCTCTCCGCCCTGCGACAGGGGCAGCTCACCCATGTGCCCTGTATGGCTCACGTCCTCAACCTGGTGGTGCAGCGGTTCTTGGGCAGGTACCCAGGCTTACAGGATGTCCTGAGGCAGGCCAGGAAAGTCTGTGTGCATTTCCGCCGATCTTATAATGCCAGTGCTCGGCTGACTGAGCTGCAAAAGGAGCTGAACCTGCCCAAGAACCGCCTAATATGTGACATGCCCACCAGGTGGAACTCAACGTTGGCCATGCTGCAGCGACTGCACACGCAGCAGAGGGCCATCAATGAGTACCTTTGCGACTACGGCACCAGGACAGGGTCAGGGGAGCTTGGCTTTTTTTCCCCACGCCAGTGGAGCATGATCAGGGATGCATGCACTGTCCTCTCACCATTTGAGGAGGCCACGAGGATGGTGAGCAGTGACAGTGCATTCATCAGTGACACTGTACCTCTTGTCCACCTGTTGGAGCATACGCTGCGTGGGATAATGGACAGGGCACTTGAGGCAGAACAGAGGCAGGAAGAGGAGGACTTCCTTGCCTCTCAAGGCCCCCTTTATCCAGACAGTGTTCCTTCTGTCCCACCCATCACACAGGAAGAGGATGAGGAGGAGGAGGAGGATTGTGTGAGCATGGAGGTGGAGCCTGGCACTCAGCATCAGCAGCAGCAGTCTTTTAGGGATGATGTACAGTCCCAACAAACCAGTGGACTTGTACGTGGCTGGGAGGAGGTGGCTGGCAATCATGTCATCCTCAGTGACCCAGAAGACTCCGGACCGAATGCCTCAGCTAACCTACGTAGCATGGCCTCCCTGATCCTGCAAAGCCTGCGGAAGGATCCTCGTGTTCTTCGGATCAAGGAGAGGGACCATTACTGGCTGGCCACTCTCCTTGATCCACGGTACAAGGGTAAGGTTGCGGACCTTATCTTGCCGTCGCAGAGGGAGCAGAGGATGAGACATCTCAGGGAGGCCTTGCAGAAAGGTCTGTGCAACGCGTTCCCAGAAACTGGGAGGTTACAAACTCCTGGTCCTGGACGACGAGTTGCTGAGGCTTCGGTCAGTAGCAGAAGGAGCGGTGGGGAAGGTGGACGTCTGACCGATGCGTTCAGACAATTTTTTAGTCCGCAGCCCCAAGGTATGATCGGTTCCAGCAACCATCGCCAGCGTCTGATATACATGGTGCAGGAATACCTAGGGGCAAGGTCAGACTTGGACACCTTTCCCACCGAAAATCCTCTGGCTTACTGGGTCCTGAGGATGGATCACTGGCCAGAGCTTGCACAGTATGCAATTGAGCTACTGGCCTGTCCTGCATCCAGCGTTCTTTCCGAACGCACATTCAGTGCTGCTGGAGGATTTGTCACCGATCATAGGGTGCGCCTGTCCACCGACTCGGTTGATCGACTGACCTTCATAAAAATGAATCAGTCTTGGATCACCACCAGCTACCAGGCACCTGAAGCGGATATAACTGAATAATTTATAATGTCACATCCCTTCAAGACTGCCTATGCTGATGCTGAGTGACTGTCCTGTTATGTTCACTGACTATCCTCTTCCTCCTCCTCAATGATCCATGCCACCACACCACTGCCTAAGGCACAATTTTTCAGCCCCTGTATAACAGAGGCGTGTACTTACAATTTAAAAAAAAATGCTTCTCAACAGGTGTGACTGCTGTGCTCCAAGTACAGTATCTGTGAGGGGTTGCAGTGTTGTGGCACCAGCACCAGTGCCTAAGGCACAATTTTTCAGCCCCTGTTGGGGCGTGTAATTACAATTTTTAGGCAATGCTTTGCAACAGGTCTCATTGCTGTGCTCAGAGTATAGTATCTGTGAGGGGTTGCAGTGTTGTGGCACCAGCACCAATGCCTAAGGCACAATTTTTCAGCCCCTGTATAACAGGGGTGTGTAATTACAATTTTTTAAAAAGATGCTTCGCAACAGGTGTGACTGCTGTGCTCCAAGTACAGTATCTGTGAGGGGTTGCAGTGTTGTGGCACCAGTGCCTAAGGCACAATTTTTCAGCCCCTGTTGGGGCGTGTAATTACAATTTTTAGGCAATGCTTTGCAACAGGTCTCATTGCTGTGCTCAGAGTACAGTATCTGTGAGGGGTTGCAGTGTTGTGGCACCAGCACCAATGCCTAAGGCACAATTTTTCAGCCCCTGTATAACAGGGGCGTGTAATTACAATTTTTTAAAAAGATGCTTCGCAACAGGTGTGACTGCTGTGCTCCAAGTACAGTATCTGTGAGGGGTTGCAGTGTTGTGGCACCAGCACCAGTGCCTAAGGCACAATTTTTCAGCCCCTGTTGGGGCGTGTAATTACAATTTTTAGGCAATGCTTTGCAACAGGTCTCATTGCTGTGCTAAGAGTACAGTATCTGTGAGGGGTTGCAGTGTTGTGGTACCAGCACCAATGCCTAAGGCACAATTTTTCAGCCCCTGTTTAACAGGGGCGTGTAATTACAAATCTTGATCTAATAGTTCACAGCAGGGCCCATTCCTGCGCCCACCAAGAGTAACTATGAGGGCCTACAGTCTTGTGGCAACACCGTCCACCACCACCACCAAAGGCCCAATTTTTCTGCCCTGTTCAACAGGTGCATGCAATTACAAATCTTGATCTAATAACTCACAGCAGGGCCCATTCCTGCACCCACCAAGAGTAACTGTGAGGACTTACAGTCTTGTGGCAACACCGTCCACCACCACCACCACCACCACCAAAGGCCCAATTTTTCTGCCCTGTTCAACAGGTGCATGCAAGTACAAATCTTGATCTATTAACTCACAGCAGGGCCCATTCCTGTGCCCACCAAGAGTAACTGTGAGGGCTTACAGTGTTGTGGCTACACCAACATCTAATAGGGCAAATTTCTGCAGAGTATATACGGCAGGCCCCTACTTTCAAACATCCAACTTACAAACGACTCCTACTTGCAAACGGAAAGAAAAAACAGGAAGTGAGAGGAAATCTACCCCTAGGAAGGGAAATTCTATCCATCCTGTTACATTTAATTTGGGAAAAAGGTATCTCCTCTCTACTGATGCTTTGTCACCAATCCTTGTTTCAATTAAAACCCCACTTTTCCTAAAACATTTGTCATTGGGACGGAAAGTGAGGTGAAATGTTCTGAACAGATGTGCAAAGACAGCAAATGTTACAGGGGTGATAACCCCTCCCTATGTTCTCCAAAAAGCTTAAAAATAGATTTTTTTGGGATGGAGCTACACTTCATAATGTACCTGTTCAGATTCTACTTAAGAACAAACCTACAGTCCGTGTCTTGTTTGCACCACCTATATACTGCTGTTCAGAGTATATAGGGTTGTAGGTATAGGGTTTTATTTTGGGTGCGGGGCCCCCCTTAATATCCATACAAGACCCAAGGGGCTGGGGTGGGGGGGGGGGGGGGGTGATGGGGTAGCCATGCCATTTTTCTCAAGGATTTTCAGCCATATGGCGGCCAGGACAAGACATGACATTAAAGCCTCAAGTGGTTTTAAATGGCTTATTTTTTTCCTTTACAAATGTCATTTTGTGCAGGGACAGTTCTAAACACGGGAAACACATGTCACTTCACAGGCATACTTTAGACACCCCCCAGGTACCATATTTAAAGGAAAATTTCACTTTTTTTTCACTTTATGCATCATTAAAATGACTGCTCCCGAAAAAACGTTAGTTTTTAAAAGTTCTTTTTGCATTGATATATGTCCCCTGGGGCAGGACCCGGGTCCCAAAACCTGTTTTATGACATTTACATGCATATTGGCCGTTGTAATTAGCAATTTTGATTTCGAACGTTCGCGTCCATTATAATGAATAGGGTTCGAAAATTTGCGCGAACTTTCGGTCCGTTCGAAGGTTCTGGTGCGAACCGAACCCAGGGGTGTTCGGCTCATCCCTAGTTGTAGGTATAGGGTTTTATTTTGGGTGCGGGTTCCCCTTAATATCCATACAAGACCCAAAAGGGGCTGGGGGGGGGATGGGGTAGCCATGCCATTTTTCTCAAGGATTTTAAGACATATTGCCAGGACAAGACATGACATTAAAGCCGCAAGCGGTTTTAAATGGCTTATTTTTTTCCTTTACAAATGTAATTTTGTGCAGGGACAGTTCTAAACACGGGAAACACATGCCACTTCACAGGCATACTTTAGACACCCCCCAGGTACCATATTTAAAGGAATATTTTACTTTTTTTTTTTCACTTTATGCATCATTAAAATGACTGCTCCCGAAAAAACATTAGTTTTTAAAACTTCTTTTTGCATTGATATATGTCCCCTGGGGCAGGACCCGGGTCCCCAAACCTGTTTTATGACATTAACATGCATATTGGCCGTTATAATTAGAACTTTTGATTTCGAACGTTTGCATCCATTGTAACGAATAGGGTTCGAAAATTCGCACGAACTTTCGGTCCGTTCGAAGGTTCTGGTGCGAACCGAAACCGGGGGTGTTCGGCTAATCCCTAGTCAAGAACGCGGTAACGTACAACACGTACGATGGCACTAGAAAAAGGAAGCTCAATACCAAGTGCGCCACCCTTTGGGCTCCTTCCGCTAATCTTGTGTTAGTAGAAGTTTGGTGAGAGACGATTCGCGCTTTTCAGCCTCCTGCGTTTACGATCGTTACTGCTCTTCAGTTTGTGATGTGGGTTCGTATTTATATTACGTATTTGATTTACAGTGCTTTCTTATCCGCTCGTATCTGAGTTTCAGCTGCGGCCTTTCTGTTTTTCAGTGCTTTCTGTTAGTTCGTTCTGACCAGCTGACCATTTTGAAGCCACGAGGACCCTCACCCCAGACCAGAGGGTTTATAACTACCATCTGGCCAGAGCCAGAAGAGTGGTGGAGAACGCTTTTGGGATAATGGCCAGCTGGTTCCGCCTATTACTTATGCCAATCAACATGGCGGAATATAAATCTAACCATATAATCCTTGCATGCTGCATTCTACATCACTCTTTAAGGAGAAATTCAATGAACTATGTGGCCTTATTTGGGCCTGAGGCCACACTTCAACAAGAAACCCCGACGGCGCTTGAAACTAGCTGTCCTGGCTTGCCCCCCCCAAGGAGCCCACAAAGAAAGACAGAAGTATGTTGAGTACTTTATGGGTGGGGGGCCATTGATATGGCAGAAACTGTTTAAGAATAATTTTATTCTAAATTTTTGTACTTAAACTGAAAGAAGATTTCCTTTGATTTACTGCCTGGGTTTCTTTTAGCTGTCTCCTAGGTTCTCCAATGGGCTTTTCTTTTTGGACATTTTCTTCAATAGTGCTAATGTAATTTATTTCATACATGAGGTGACAATCTCTTCTTCTGCTAACTATTATTATGTTGTGGGTCTGCTACACACACCTTGTTTTTGTTGTTAATGTATGTAATGCATTACTGACAAATATTCATCATTTTCAGCACCATGAATGAATTTTGTGGAGTCATGAAAATGGCATGATTGTGGCAAATTATAAAGCACTATGGGAGTCATTTACTAAAGGAAAATCTACTTTACACTCCAAGTGCACTTAAAAGTGCACATGAAACTGCACTTGTAGTGCAAAGTGGATTTGCCTTTAGTAACTAACCCCCATTCACTTTAAACACCAACTTACAACAAAAATTGATATTAAGCTTTGAAAGAAGAAGCCACACATTGTTGAGTAGAAAACACATTCACATGTACGTTAGAAAAGGGTTTTAGAACAAATCAACATCTTTGGTGTATATTTTTTTTTTCGCATTGTAAATATCCTTTTTTTGGTTTAACCACTTGCCGACCGGCGCACACAGATGTACGTCGACAGAATGGCACGTGCAGGCAGGAGGGCGTATATATAAGTCCCTCCTTTCTGCCTGTCTGTGGCATCGGGAGCGCGCCGGGAGCGGCGCTCTCCCGCGCCGGTCGGGGACCCCCGTGAGTCCGATCGCGGGGACATCCGCGATCGTCTCACGGGACGGCTGAACGGGGAGATGCCGAGATAAACAGCATCTCCCCGTTCTGCCTAGCAACTAGTGACACCGATCTCTGCTGATCTCTGATTGGAGCAGAGATCAGCATTCACTAGCTGACAGCCACGCCCCCCCACAGTAAGAAACACACCCCTAGGCCTACTCAACCCCTACACTGCCACCTTGTGGTTAACCCCTAAACTGCCAGTGTCATTTTTACAGGAATCAATGCATTTAAATAGCATTAATTGCTGTAAAAATGACAATGGTCCCAAAAATGTGTCAAAAATGTCCGATGTGTCCGCCATAATGTCGCAGTCACAAAAAAAATTATTAATAAAAATGCTATAAAACTATCCCCTATCTTGTAAACGCTATAACTTCTGCGCAAACCGATCAATAATCGCTTATTGCGATTTTTTTTACCAAAAATATGTAGAAGAATACATATCGGCCTAAACTGAGGAAAAAAAATGTTTTTTAATATATTTTTTGGGGATATTTATTATAGCAAAAAGTAAAAAATAATGCATTTTTTTCAAAATTGTCGCTCTATTTTTGTTTATAGCGCAAAAAATAAAAACCGCAGGGGCGATCAAATACCACCAAAAGAAAGCTCTATTTGTGGGAAAAAAAGGACGTCAATTTTGTTTGGGAGCCACGTCGCACGACCGCCCAATTGTCAGTTAAAGCGACGCAGTGCCGAATCGCAAAAAGGGGCCTGGTCCTTTGGCTGCAAATTGGTCCGGTCTGAAAGTGGTTAAACAGGCATGTTTCAAAGCATAACCTACACTACTCAGGAACTTACAAAGTTCAACTTTGACAAATTGAAGGCAATATCAGATATGAGTATGTCCAAACTGTGTTGATATTGCCTTCATCAGATGGGGTGATGTCACCCCTGTAAAAGCCAAAATTTTGAAGATGCACACAAATTGGGATTCAAACTGGGGATTTGCCTCCTGATCCCATGCCTAATCTCAACATGTGCTAGCTCCCATCTTGGGGGATAAATGGACGTGTTTTGGGGGTGCAACCCCTTCCTCTCACCTAATTGAGTTGGAAGGAAGGGGTTGCACCCACAAAAATACTTACATTGATATCCCGTGATGGCAGATAGCACATGTTGACACTGTGTGCATCTTCAAAATTTGGCTTTTAAAATACTTTAAGTTTTTTTTAAATTCAAAAATACACAAGAAACATGTCCAATTTTTGTGTGTTTTAGATTCTGCCTAAAATATCAATGATGTTCTGAATTTTTTTTGAATATCATTGATGTTTTCCTTTATATTTTCTAAATCACAATTGTACCCCATTCTCTCCCTGATGAGGATCTGGGCACTTTCACTGGTGAAATGAGATTCTTCTTCCACAACATCACCTAAAAGGTGAAAAAAACACACCATGTATTAGAAATATGCAGAAACAGATATCTTACCTGAAACTGTGGTCTCAGACACTCACCTGTTGTGGTGACAATTTTGCCAACTTCATAAACCTCTTCCTCCTCATCCTCTGCTTGTGGTGTGGGGATTTCCCCTTCTTTAGGAGGTGGGGGGTCCCTGGTGTCCTCAGATGTCCTGAGTCTTTTCTCCCCTATGTGAATAAAAATAGGTATACTTCGCACACAGATATTGGAGGGCAGAAATAGGAATATGAAACATTGCTTGAAAGTGTCATACAATTGTCTGTTTTGGCAGAGGTCCAAGCTAAAGAACATTTTATTT
The DNA here is from genome assembly GCA_028564925.1 of Lithobates sylvaticus. Taxonomy (NCBI): domain Eukaryota; kingdom Metazoa; phylum Chordata; class Amphibia; order Anura; family Ranidae; genus Lithobates; species Lithobates sylvaticus. The sequence continues at coordinate 99,947,725 of CM053032.1, read as the reverse complement.
CCTTTCTAAAGCTAGAATACTTACCTTTTTTGTTAAAAAAGTTTGTTCTGCTGTTACACAATAGTGCTCCTGCGTCCAGATGTGTAAACAGCTGCTGAATGTCCTCTCCTTACACTAAATCAAGTTTGCCTTTCATTCTAGTTACAAACCCATCTAGACAACAAATTTATTTTAATACAAATAGGCATGAACAAATGTAGTTAACCTGTATCTGCCTAAAACATCTTATAAGTGGCCGAACAAACAATGTTTCCTACGACCGATTACTGTGCCCATGAACATGAAAGTTGCCATTTTAAAATGTACAACAGTAAAAAAAAGCACACGGAGCAGCATGAACATTAAGAAGAATAGGAACACACGACAAAATACTTACTTTTTTACAAATACTTACTTTTTTACAGCACCCTCTTGATTCTTCTGTACTGATCCTGCTCCCTCAATTTGAGGTCTGACCATCGTTTCCTCAGTTTATCCTTGGATCGTTGTACCCCAAAATTCCTGTGCAGACTCCTCATAACTTTAGGCATGATCTTGTATCTTCTCACATTTGGGTTTTGGTACGGTCCATACTTCCCATCATAGTCGGCCCTCTTGAAGATGTCCACCGTCTCCACCATCTCTATAAAGGCCATAATTGAGGCCTTCAATCTCCTCCGGAATCAGGAGGTTCTGGGCTCCGGCCTTTTGTCTTTGCTGCCCTCCTCTGCATGTAGCTGTTGTCTCTCTGCCATGTGCTCTCCCACTGCGCTGAAAAACAAGGGGCAGGGAATAGACTAGATAGAACATCAGGGGCGGGAAGAGTTTCACACATGCGCAGTGTATATAAATCGGAACACGCGTGCGTCGTACGTACGATCTGTGAGCAGAGGACCAAGTAACGGAAGCTATGATCCTTATAACGAAGGTACAATTTTAAGTTGGTGCATCAGTGTCCTATACTGCTTATAGATTGAGGCCTATATTGGTTCAAGATTAGGAGAGTTTCACCTGACATTAAGGTTTGTCTTGTGTTGTCTTGCAGAGAAAATGGATCTATTCAATGATGAGGACTTTATCCCCATATTCATTGATATATACAGGGAGCTGCCCTGTCTGTGGCAGGTAAACCACCCCTTTTATAACAATAAACCAAAGAGGAAGGAGGCACTGGATCAATTGCTGGAGTTTGTGAAGCTGGTAATCCCCACGGCAGACATCCCCTATTTGAAGGCCCTAATTGGTGGCATGAGGAGCACATATAATAGGGAGTGCAAGAAGGTCCAGGATTCCCAGAGATCAGGAGCTGCAGCAGATGACATTTATGTACCCAGGCTGTGGTACTGTGACAGACTGCATTTTCTGGCAGGCCAGACTGAACCCAGGCCAGCACTCTCCAGTCTTCCTTCAAGGTTTCCTTCCACTTCAGCTGAGGCTTCCGATGACCAACTGGGCCTTCCAGGCAGCAACATGTGGAGGAGCCCGGCTTGAGTCAGGTATAGCATTCTTCAAAATATTTCTGTTTGTCAAATTAATGATGTTAAATATATATGTTAGTTTTGATAACTAATTTCTGATTTCCCAAAGTGTTTTACATATCAATAGACAGTAGTGGCCACAAATGATTGGGACAAAAATGGAAAATGCTGGGGTCTGAATGATAGTCTTTTCTTTTTATTAACATTCAATTTGCAACAGTCATGAGCTGAAAATTGTTTGTAATTGATGAACCAAAAACTAAAACTATGTCCCTTTTTCATACACAGGTAAGCCTCAGCCAGGCCGTGGAAAGAGGCAGTCAGGAGGTGGCGGGGGTCATTGGCAGCCAGGAGGTGGCCGGGCCCAGTAGCCTGCCCTAATTGCAGGTCACTCCCCTCGGCCTTCCACAAAAAAGTGACAGGAAGAGGAGTAACCTGAAGGAGGCAGCAATTGGCCTATTTCTGAAGGCTACTGCGGCCCTCAGAACCCCCCCCCCCCCCCAGTGTTCAAGAGGACTATGTCTACATGACAGCATGCAAAATGCTGGAAATGGAGGAGGGCCAACGACTCTTATGTGAGGAAGTGATCTTGCAAGCCCTAAATAAGGGGATGAGGGGCGAACTCCCAAGCCAAATCCACATTTATGAGTTCAACCATGGTCTTCCTCCTCCACCTCCTGCCACACCTCCAACACCAGAGCCACAGCCTGGAAGGAAGCATGTAAGGAAGACAAGAGTGTGATGGCCTGGGTTCAGTCTGGTCTGGCAAAAGACGCAGGCTGTTGTATGACCACAGCCTGGGGACAGATATGTCATCTGCTGCTGTTCCTGATCTCTTGTAGTCCTGGACCGGATTGTGCTCACGATTATAAGGACTCCTCAGGCCACCAATACAAAGGCTACACAAATTTCAGCAGTTTCTCCAGCTTTGCTTTCCTCTTTATTTTGTTATGACACAGAATAAATGGCTATTTCTTTTTTACAAATACTTGCCTATGTGTTTTACTTCAAATAGGACAGTTTGTTTGTGAGTAGGCAGGTACATTTAGAAAATACAAGGTCAAATTAACAAGGGGCACCAACCAACCTCCTTTAAGTTAAAAAATACAAAATAATAATTGTGTTGTGGTAACTTGATACACATGAGAAATAATAAAGAAATCAGTTTGTGAGAACTCTGTGTGAATATGAGCAGCAAAACAACTTCATTCTTTTAGCATTAGAAAGAAGACGGGAATGCATTAAAAGATTTAAAATTTGCAGCGTGACGAATGTGCTATCTCCATTACGAACGCTAGTTTTACCAGACCGAGCGATTTCGTCTCGTAATTTATTCTGAGCATGCGTGGCACTTTGTGCGTAGAAATTGTGAACACACGATTGGAATTTAAGCAAACGGATTTTGTTGTGGGAAAATTTGAGAACCAGATCTCAAATTTTGTGCGGCGGAAATTCTGATGGAAACTGTCCGATGGAGCCTACACACGGTCGGAAAGTCCGACTGTGTGTACACGGCATTAGAGTCTGCAAAAGACTTGAGACTGGGGCGGAGGTTCACCTTCAAGCAGGACAACGACTCTAAACATATAGCCAGAGCTACAATGGAATGGTTTAGATATAAGCATATTCATGTGTTGGAATGTCTCAGTCAAAGTCCAGACCTAAATCCAATTGAGAATCTGTGGCAAGACTTGAAAATTACTGTTCATAGATGCTCTCCATCCAATCTGACAGAGCTTGAGCTATTTTGCAAAGAAGAATAGGCAAAAAGTTCACTCTAGATGTGCAAAGCTGGTAGAGACATACCCAAAAAGACTTGCAGCTGTAATTTCAGAAAAAGGTGGTTCTACGAAGTATTGACTATTTTTTTTTTTTTAACAATCAGGATTTATTTTATTAAAGGATTAATGACTGAACACTTTTCACATATTTATTTGTAAAAAAAAAATTGAAAACCATTTATCATTTTCCTTCCACTTCACAATTATGTGCCACTTTGTGTTGGTCTATCACATAAAATCCCAATAAAATACATATGTTTTACTTACCTCCTCTGTGCAGTAGTTTTGCATAGAGCAGCCTGGATCCTCCTCTTCTTGGGTTCCTCTTCGGCTCCCCTGGCCCCTCCATCCCTGTTGAGTGCCCCCACAGCAAACAGCTCGCTATGGGGCACACGAGCAGAGCTGCAGCTCCTTGTGTCCATTCAGACACAGAGCTGCCTTTTGGCCCCGCCACCCTCTCTCCTGATTGGCTAACTGACTTTGGCAGCCGCAGGAGCCAATGGCGCCACTGCTGTGTCTCAGCCAATCAGGAGGAGAGTCCCGGACAACCGAGGGTCTTGTGGACATCACCGGACAGAGATGGGGCTCAGGTAAGTATTAGGGGGTGCTGGGGAGGCTGCTGCACACAGGTTTTTTCTTTACAACTCCATTAAATTACTATTAGTTAATGGGTATAGTTGTATTCCTTTGTGCAGATCTGTTATAGGAAACTCCACCATCAATGCTCTTCTATCCTGTGCTGCTTAGAGTTGAATGTCACTCTCACAGAGACAGCTGTATCTGTGTTATCACTGCTACAACAGAGTCTGATGAGATGCATGCTGGAAAACAAACCAGTAATTTGAATACTGGATATTTGTAAAAACAGCAGCAGGGGGTCTTGCTAAGAGACATCAGGCTGTAATGGCCTTACCCTCAGTGATGAGTTGGTAGTGTTATATTATGCTGCTCCCTACAATGCAGATGTGTGAATTTGCCAGATATCAACATTTATTTCCCATTATAGTTGCAGCTGCCTGAGAGGAAGAAATGGTTAATGGCCGAGGCTATAGGTACAAGCAGGCAGCTGCAAGGCAATGACCACTGACTTCTGCTTACATTCAACTGACCCTGTGTGGGACTTGCCTCTGAACTCTGTGTTACATTCTTCTGACCTCTGAACTCTTCATTGCTTACTATCAAACTTTGCATGACTTACTCCTGACCCCTGTGCTCTCCATTACTTACTCTTTACTTACTGACTCCACCCACTGCCATGCTAACCACCATCCCTTGCCCTGCTAATCCCCACCCACTACCATAGTGATCCGTCCTCTGCCCTGCTGATCGCCATAAACTGCCCTACCTACTACTGACCTCTGTACACTGCCCTACATACTACTGACTCCTGTACACTGCCCTACCTACTACTGACCTCTGTACACTGCCCTACATACTACTGACCTCTGTAAACTGCTCTATGCACTACTGACCCCATTACACTGCCCTACACCCTACTGACCCCATTACACTGCCCTACACCCTACTGACCTCTGTACACTGCCCTACACCCTACTGACCTCTGTACACTGCCCTACACCCTACTGACCTCTGTACACTGCCCTACACCCTACTGATCTCTGTACACTGCCCTACACCCTACTGACCTCTGTACACCGCTCTACATACTATCGACCCTTTGACACTGCCCTACGTCCTACTGACCCCTGTAAACTGCACTATATATTAATGACCTCTGTACACTGCCCTACATCCTACTGACCCCTGGACACTGCTCTACATACTACTGACCACTGTACACTACCCTAAATACTACTGAATCTTTTACCCCTACATGATCATCCTACTGACCTTTGTACACTTCCCTACACTGTTATATTATGCTACTTCCTGCAATGCAGATGTGTGAATCTGCCTGATATCAACATTTATTTCACATTATACTGTGCCTTTCCTACTACTGACCTCTTCCCCCCGACTTACCTACTACTATCCCCTGTTCACTTCCCCTCATCCTGCTTGGTCTCTGTACACTGCCCTACATACTAATGACCCCTGTACACTGCCCTACATAATACTGACCCTTGTACACTGCCCTACCTACTACTGACCCCTGTACACCTCCCTACATACTACTGACCCCTGTACACTGCCCTATATACAGTACTAATGACCTCTGTAAACTGCCCTTCATCCTACTGACCCCTGGACACTGCTCTACATATTACAGACTTCTGTATACTGCCCTAAATACTACTGGCCTCTTTACACTGCCCTACATGATCATCCTACTGACCCCTGTACACTTCCCTACACTGTTATATTATGCTACTTCCTGCAATGCAGATGTGTGAATCTGCCTGATATCAACATTTATTTCACATTATAGTGAGGAAGAAATGGTTAATGGCTAGTGATATAGGTATAAATAGGCAGCTTCTTGTTAATGACCACTGATTTCTGTAACATTCAACTGACCCTGAGCTCTGTGTTAGGACTGACCTCTGAACTCTGTGTTACATTCGTCTGACCTTTGACCTCTGCACTACTTACTACTGAACTCTGCATGACTTACTCCTGACCACATGCTCTTCATTACTTACTCCTTACCTACTGACCCCACCCACTGCTGTGCTAGCCGCCATACTCTGCCCTGCTGACCCCCATCCACTGCCGTACTGACCCTTGAGCTCTGCCCTGCTGACTGCTGTAAACTTCCCTACCCACTACTGACCTCTGTACATGGCCCTACATACTACTGACCCCTGTACACTTGCCTACCTACTACTGACTCTTGTACATCGCCCTACTTACTACTGACCTCTGTACACTACCCTAAATACTACTGACCCCTTTACACTGGCCTACATGATCATCCTACTGACCTCTGTACACTGCCTTACCTACTAATGACCTCTGTACACTGCCCAAACTACTACAGAACCCTGGACACTGCCATACATACTACTTAAACTGGCCAGAGCTTTTAGGGTGGGCTTAGTTTATATTTTTATAGTAATGTTTGTTTTGTTATATTTTTATGCGTTTTCTTCATGTTGTCCTTACTTTTATTGGTGCCTTCCTAGTTAATTTCTTAATAAAAAAAAAGGGGAGGGGTGCTGAACCTCGGTGATCTTTGATCTCTTCTTTGTTGCTCAGGTAAATCTTCACCTTTTAAAGGTTGCCTATCCCTGCTCCAACACTGGCAGAGTGGTATAAAGCAAGAATGGAATAAACCAACATAGGGGCTTTCTCTACCACAGATCTTCCTAACACCATATGTATATTTATTTTATGCACCAGATATCCTAAACAAAACTACATTAATTTAATTCATTCATTCATTCATTTCCCATTGATTGATTCTACTAAAAATACACATGCTTACTCCTTACTTTTGTATAAATGTAATTAATACTACAGCTTTGAAAGGGATTAAATGGAGTATCATACGTCTTATGTCTGTTTGCTATATATGTGCATGAAATAGTTTATCATTGTTCTTACATATTTCTTCATCTCACTCTTTGTATGCCCTTTAGCTTTTTAAAGGTAAATTTTTCTACTGCCTTGGAGTAGATGTTCGAAATGTCACCAACAAGTCAGACTGTGAGGCTGCCAATTATAAATGGGTTCACCACAAGTACAACTTTGATAATCTAGGACAGGTAAGGCTTAATATCTATTTCCAGCAACATCCCTGTATTGTCATATGAAGACTTAAAAATCTAGTAATTATTTTTTTTTCTCATTCTTCGCTTCACGTCAATTGTTTCTTTTTTTTCATTCCAGGCTTTAATGTCACTTTTTGTTTTGGCATCAAAAGACGGATGGGTTAATATTATGTATAATGGTCTTGATGCAGTTTCTGTGGACCAGCAGGTATCTATTCTTTCTGGATTAGTTACATTTTCTCCAAGAAGTACAATTAAAACAGTGTATTTTTATGACATAAGGTTTTTGAACCTCCCTCATCCCATCGTTATTCAAACTCAAAACAGCATGCAATATTCTATAATGATATTACAAATGTTTAATAGAGTATGTTGAGTTACAGTTTGTTGTCTCATCTTTGACTAGCTTGTGCCAGATCTAAATCTATATATACAGTAATTCCACATGATAGTCTGCACCACCTCGCAATATTTTATTTCAGCAGAGCTTGTACAAAGTTATGCAACGGTTTTGAATCACATAGCCATCCTGGCATGATCAAAAGAGAACAATCTACTGTATATAAAAAGGACATATTTTCAACATACACGTGTTCTTTTTTTTTTTACAGGTTGTTCTATTTTGATCATGCCTGGAGCAATGCATTTTTTGTTTTCAAATGTGTGTGTTCAGTACAATCATACCGATACTATGTATATTATTGGATACAGATGACATGGACCTCCAGTCCATTCATTATTTTCTAGTGTAAGGTGCGTCACTGATGGTCTTACCTGTAAAATAAGTTGTACTGTTGTACTGTATGTTGAATAACGTTTACAAACTTTGCTGGAACAACATATATAACTGAAATGGTAAGTGCTTCCTGCCTGTTAAAATTTGGAAATTTAGGGGGCATTGCGACCGCCCTCTAGTATGGCTGCTGATGGAAGCAGCTCCGCTCAGCTTGCCGGAATATCTCACTCCAGGGCGCATCTGCTGACCACTGTTGAAAAATAAGAGAAATTAAATGGGATTTTTAAAGTGCCAAAACAGAGCAAAATTATTTTTATTTTACAGAGAGTAAATGTTGATAATACAGTACTAATACATGACTGATTTAATCTAATTTTGCTCTGTTTTGGCACCTTAAAAATTCCATTTAACTTCTCTAATTTTTCAATAATTTTCGAAAGGGATGTGATGTTGTTTAGGTTAGATGATAGGCAAAACATTTTTCTCATCTACTGATCACTTGTTGACATCCCCAGTGCCCTGCACCTCTGCTCCACTCAGTGGTATGTCCGGGTCCCGTAAAAACCCATTACAGCACCTTAAAATTACTGAATTCTTTCCAGCCACGGGACGGAGACCACAACAAAATGGCAGCAGGTCCACAGAGCCGACGGCCGCTGGTGTAGCTCTAGTGTCTGGAGCAGTGGCCATTTTGGAGGTGACTGCCCCATCCACTAATACAGCTGCTTCACCATCCAGATCTGATATATCTATGATGAAGAAAACTCTGGACAGCCGCACTCCGGATTGCCGCTGTCCAGAGTTTTCTTCATCTTACCTACTTGCTTGTGCATTAGCCAGCACCTGGGACTCCTCACCTGGAAACCAAGTCATTATCCTGGTGGATTAACCTAGAGCGGTGGCTCTCTCTTCCCCTCTGATATATCTACACCAGACATCCGCAGCCCATTAAAATCACAGCCAAGGACAGGTTAAGTGCAGCCCATGATTCAGCACACTATACTACAGCAGACCCAGACCCCATTGCAATCTTCCCCACTACTGGACAGCCCATCTCTGACACAACACTAAAAGAAATGCTGTTTTCCTTGAGTGCTTCCATTTAATCTGATGTTCTATCTTGCTTGCAACAACATAAAGCTGAAGTTCATGAGCTAGGGAACAGAGTCAGTCATGTAGAGGACAAAATGAGCGAATTCGCAACTTCATTTAACACATTGGTTGACACCAATAACGATCAAGCAGACAACATCGCTTGGCTGAAAGCCAATGTGGCGGATTTGGAGGACAAATCAATTTAAAGGTATGTGGCATTCTGGAATCTATCACCACATCCCAACTATCACATTACGTCCGTGATGTATTTTTAACAGCAATCCCCACATTATCCACAGCTGATCTTACCATCGACGGCATCCATAGGGTGCCTAAACCCGCTCACATTCCAGCTAGTGTCCCTAGAGATGTATTGCTCAAAATACATTTTTTCCAAGTAAAAGAATAATTACTCAATACATTCCGCAGGGCTGACCAATTACCTGAAAAATAGCACATATCCAGTTACTTCCGGATTTTTCGAAGCACACATTACAACTGAGGTGGAACCGCCAAACGGTAACCAAAGCACTCAGGAACCACAAAGTGGCTTACCAATGGAGGTATCCAGCCACACTTCTGGTCAACCACCAAGGCACCACGACTAGGATATCCTCCTTGAAAGATGGTCTCAACTTTTTGCGTCAATGGCAAATCCTACCTGAGCTTCCTCCTCTACAAGCAATGTCCAGCTCATTTCCAAAGAAAGCCTTTTTTGGAACCAGAATGGTGCACAACCCAACACAAGCAGAAAAGGCAAAAAGACAAACATGGCACCTGATGATACAAGCGCATTAATCTCATGACAACATTTCATGGAGGCTCCACATGCTCCTGAAGTACACATCACCGTACTTCATTACCCCCCATGTTATTGCAGTTTAACTGCTCTAGACCCCAACAGGGTCTTTATTTTTTTAAGTCTTTTATTTTTGCTCCGTTTTCAAATTAATGTTTTGTTCTTGTTTGGGACATGTTTCTACACTGTTTAATTGAGGCAAATTTGACCTCTTCGTTATGTCAGGACACCATACTCCTATTATTGAATGATCCCACTTGCAATAACAGTGGACCTAGTCCAGATTGGAACTTTCTAGTCTTCATGTTCCAGGGATTTTCAACAACCATCACAGCTCTACATGGACTTCTCTCTCTTGTGCCCAATGGCGATTCCATAATATATAGTCACTTCTTAACATGGGTCTTCAGTGTTTATCAATAAACGCTAATGGCCTTAACCATCCAGCCAAAAGACGCTCTCTTTGGGAAGAAGCTGCACACCATAAGGCGGATATCCTGGCAGTTCAGGAGACTAATTTCCATAAAGACTTTACCCCGATATTCTAACATAAAAATTATCCACATGTGTTTATCTCTTCTACTAGCGCAAAGAAAAGAGGTGTACTATTGGCCATCAAAAACTCAGTGTCATTTGTACTTAAGAATATGTTCTCTGACCCTAATGGTAGGTTTATTTTTGTATCAATTTTTCTAAACCTTACACCCTGGTTTCCATCTATGCACCAAAAACACACCAACTAGGTTTAATTCGCAAAATGATCTGGAAAATTTCTAAGGTGTTATATGGAAGTCTTATTATGTGTGGAGACTTTAATGTAGTCCCCTACCCAGAGCTGGACTCCTCATTGGCACGTTGTCGAGGCCCCTCCTTGAAAGACAAGGAGGATATATATGATGTTTGGCGGGTTTAAGCATGCCAATGAGAAGGACTTCACCTTTTATTCTGCTAGACACAATACCTACTCCCGTATAGATCACTTTTTGGTATAAATTGGTACTACAGCAGGTGTCTTCTTCATCCATTCACAATATTACATGGTCGGACCATGCTGCCATCTCCATCACCTTGGATGAAGGGGACACCTGTTCTCCTACTCTGATTTGGCGATGTAGTGACTCTATTTTACAATCCTCCCTCCATCAATCTACCATTAGTAAACATTTACTTATTTTTATGTGGGAAAACAACTTACCAGACACAAATCCCTTCACATTGTGGAATGCCCATAAGGCATTCATAAGAGGCATATTGATACAAATTGGCTCCAGAATTAAGAAACAACGTGATGCCCATCTTAATAAACTAATCTCGGATATACAGACCCTTGAAACATGGAATAAAACCTTTGACTTTCCTTGCTTCCTCCTTGTCTAAACTTCGTACCGAACTTAGAGTGTTACTATACAAACGTCACGATAAACAAATGAAATCACTTAAACTGAAATTCTGGGCCCATCACAACAAAGCAGGCAATTTCTTGGCCAACAGGGTTAAAGCTAAGAGAGCAAAGGCTCAAATTCAATACCTTTATTCTTTACTCCTAAAACTAAACTGTTGAATGCGCAGGCCATTACTGATGCTTTTGCGGATTATTAAAGCTCCCTGAACAATATAAAAAGATGACTCTTCCACCCCCCAACCCTCAGATGCAGATATACAAGTTTTTTTAGCCAAATTACAACTCCCTACCCTAAGCACAGTATACTACACAGTTAGAGTTGTTAAACTCTCCTTTCGCTATTTCTGAAGCTACCAAAGTCATCAACTCACTTCCCTCTGGTAAGTCGCCAGGACCAGATGAGTTTACAAATGATTACTACAAAACTTTTAAAGATATCCTTTCTCCACATTGCATTGCTGTGTTTCAAGAAGCAGCTTCCGGTCATTCGTTTCCACAATAAATGCTGAAAGCATATGTGGTTACCTTGCCAAAACCTGGCAAGGAACCCACATTCCCTGAAAACTTTCGGTCATTATCCCTACTTAATTTGAATGTAAAAATGATACTCCAAATTACTTGCACTACGTCTAATAAACATTATGCCCATTCTAGTTAAACATCAAAGATCAAATGGGCTTTACAAAAAAAAAGACTACTGACACAACTAGGTGCTTATCAATATTCTGCATCTCATAGAAAAAACTCATAAACCTTCTCTGCTTCTCTCCATAGATGCAGAGAAGGCATTCGACAGTGTCCACTGGCAATATATGCAGCTAACACAGGAAAAATGTGGCTTCCAGGGGACTATTCTTTCAGCCATCCTTGCACTGTATTCTCATCCATCATCACAAGTATATACATCTGGCCTTCTATCAAAAACATTTACTATATCGAATGGAACCCATCAAGGGTGTTCTCTTTCCCCATCAATTTTCAATCTAATGATTGAACCACTGGCGGAAGCAATTCGCTCACAACCTCTAATATCAGGATTTCGTACACGCACTACCTCTCACGTCATTAATTTGTTTGCTGATGATGTAATACTTTTCTTATCTCACCCTTTGATATCATTACCTGCGGCACATCACATCCTAACTAGCTTCAGCAATATCTCATACTACAAGGTGAATTTTACTAAATTAAAAATCCTAGATTTAGGAGTCCAGAAACTCACTCCCCAACACCTAAAGCAAGAACTACATTATGCGTGGGCTGAACACCATATACCCTATTTAGGTATACTTGTAACATCATCCACCTCTACATTAGCGGACACCAACTACAAACCCCTTCTAGAAGATATTGGAAAAGAACTTCATCGCTTATCCAATTTCAAACTTTCTTGGACAGGAAGGATAGCTACCTATAAGATGGTAATTTTACCTAAAATATATATGTATTTTGCATTTTACCGATCCCCATTAAACCTAATCTCTTACGTGCTCTATTGGTACAACTTAAATGCAAAAGAGCGAGCTGCTCACATATGCACCTAATCAGACACAGATAATATGGGGGCTTGGGTATGGTGGATATTGCAGACTACTATTTAGCCTCTTTATTGGCACAATCAAAAAATTGGTTTAACCATCATCCAGAAGCCCTATGGGTAGGCATAGAAAAACACTCAAAGGGAACTTATGATTTAGCTCTACTAATCCTAGCAGACAGATGGAAACCATTAAACTTTAGGTCCAAACACAAGTTTACTCACAAAAAATTCACTAAAGGTATGGGATATAATACAGAAAAGGCATAAATGGGACTATAATTCACCCCTAATTCCACTTTTAGATACAAACTTCTTCCTACCCGGAAAGGAGGAGCACATATATTTTAGTAGGTGGGCCAACAAGGATAATTTAAGATTGCAGGACATGATGGAAGGAAATAGATTATATACTTACACGGAAATCACTCGGGAATGGGGACAGAAAGCACTAGATAAGTGGAGATATACTCAGTTACAACACTTTGCACAGAACTTGCCACTGCCACTATGAGGAAAAACACAATTGAGACCCTTAGAGAAATTATTGGAGACACCACAAAGCTTAGAAAAAAGGATATCTAAGACATATAAAATATTATTGAAAGAGGCAGATCACGAATACCCATCTTACTTAGAAAAGTGGGAAAGAGAAATAGGCCCGTTAAGTAGTGACGAACATAGGGACAAGATAATAAGGCTTGTTCACTCGGTAGCAAAAGATACGCAAACAGTTGAAATGTCGTATAAGCTTTTAGTGAGGTGGTATGTAACCCCACAGAGAGCGAATGCCTACAACGGGGATAACTCCCCAATTTGTTGGCGAGGTTGTTCTGTGGTTGGCACTTTCTCACATTTTGTGGTGGGAATGCCCCAAAATACAGGGACCAAGTAATTTAATTAATTTTTAATATAACAGGAGAAAGGGTCAAAAAACAACCATGGGTATGCCTGTTCCACGACACAGAGATGGGAGTGAGACCATATCGGTCCACCTTAATCCCCTACCTATTGAACTCAGCGAAAGCCCTTATCCCGTGCTGGTGGAAATGCCCAAACGCCCCATCCATGAAAGAATGGGTAGAGAGAATATAGTGGATAAGAACTATAGAAGAGTCGATTCATAAGATATAAGACATAGAAGGGAAATATCAAAGGATATGGAAGCAATGGGGGGAGTTCAGGAAAACGGAGAGATACCTGAGAATGCTTGAAAGAGAGACCTGAGGGAAATAGAAGGAAGTGAGCGAGATGGGGTAGATCCCTCCCCCTTTTATTATTTTGTATTATTTTTCTTTCTCAATTTTTTTTTTCTTTTTTTTCCCTTTAGGGGAAAGGGGGGTGGGAGGGGCGGGGAATAAGAGGAAACAATTGTATGATTATTAATGAATGTAAAGGAGCAATGTTTGTATAATTAAATTAAATTGAGAAAATAAAGAATATATAAAAATAAAAAAAAAGGAAACCATTAAACTTGAATACCTTTCCTCTACCCATTCGAGCCACTTTATTGGCGTGGAGAACACTATTCTCACAAACCCTCCAACCCATACGAAATCACCAGATACGTACTCCTATCAAAACCATGGAACTCCTTATCCCGTACTTAAATCTTTAAAAATGGGTGGATAGAGGCTTATTATTGGTAGACCAGCTCTTGAATTGCACTGTATTGAAAACTATAGAGATACTAAAACAAACTGGTTTTACTAATGCACATGAATTTACATTTATCCGCATAGGGCAAAATCTAAACACCCTCTCCCCATGGTTTCAGTTGACTCATCAGTTTGGTTCTTTCTATCCTCGACCCACATAAACACCAGGGGAATTACACTCTTTTGCAACTTACTACGTCAAAAGTTGTTTTTTGAGAAAACACATCCAATCCTTAAATGGGAATCAGAACTTGGACAATCTTCCCCCCCCCCCCCCCCCCTTTCCAGTGGCTTTCTGCCTTTAAATCGATTTACTCATCATCTCACTGCACCAACCACTGGGAACTGCTACAAAAATGTATCACCAGATGGTATTATACTGCTTACCAACTGTCCAAATTCTCCCCACAGAACTCCGCCTTATGCTGGAGAGGCTGTGGGCAGACAGGTACCCTTTACTATATATTTTGGTCCTGCAGAAATCTCTCTAGTTTCTGGAGATAAATATTTAAATTGATTGCATTACAACATTACAGGGATCTTCCTTAAATCCAACCTTGCCCTAGCAATCCTGAACTTCCAAATTGATAACCTTCCACCAGCTTTTCGCATTGTGATGACCCACATTCTTGTTGCTGCAAGAACGGTAGTAGCCAGACACTGGAATACTTCTCAAGCCCCTAACAAATCAAATGAATTACTCTTATAAAAAATCCCTATTTACCATTACAGGCAAGAGACAATTATTTGACATTTCATAAAAACCATGGACAGACTGGTGTCACAAATGATCCTGATAATCCTATATATTACCCTTTATTCCTCTCTGTAAAATCTTAAGACCTCTATTCTCGTTTGAATTTAGAGTGAACTGTATGGATGTAAATGTATGGATTTTCCTGACATGTTATTTCTTGCCTTCGTTAGAATAAAACCACCTATATCTTCTTATTTTGTTTTGTTTTGTATCCTGTATTTTCTCTTGATACTCAATAAAAATGTATTGAAAAAAAAAATTACCTATTTTTTGTTATAGATTTTTTTTTTTTATTTAAAGACTTTGTGAAAATGCTAGAAATTTGCAGTGTGTATGCTCAGCATAACCCTACTAACTGTAGCTAACTACTTATATAATAACAATTTACAATTACAACAACAACAGTAATAATTATGTGTTGTAATATGTAACACTTTAGACACGAATAGCAGAACTGTTTAAAAAAGTTTAATGTTTGTGACTTTTGTTTCTTTTTTTAGCCAATTACCAATCACAACCCCTGGATGTTGCTGTATTTTATCTCCTTCCTACTTATTGTTAGTTTCTTTGTACTCAACATGTTTGTGGGGGTAGTAGTAGAAAATTTCCATAAGTGCCGTCAACATCAAGAAGCAGAGGAAGCCCGGAGACGAGAGGAGAAGCGCCTGAGACGCTTGGAAAAAAAAAGAAGGAGTAAGTCTTCTTCCTATCTTCTTCCACCCACCTCGAGTGCCACTATTAGTGATCATGATCTACCTTGCACATTTAATACTTAATTTCTAAATCTAGACCAAAAGTTTTTAAATGCCCTGGCATATATGTATCAGGGATTTCCCATTGTTGTTGTACAATGTCTGCTATATTCAGTTTGGCAGATAGTGTTACAAACTTTCAGATCAACCATATTGTTAAACAAACAGTAATCATACAAAAACAACAATATAAGTGTGAATATCTATTTTTATATTGCGTTATCACTGTTATAAATTACAGTGGTGTTTGTTCAACAATCCTGACCTACATTTGTGATCTTGCTAGCATGCACTTTGTCTCTTTTTCAAGGCATGAATAAATGTCTTATACAGTGTATTAGTGATTATCTTTTGAGAATGGTGTGGAGAACAGTTGACATTTCCACTGCTGAGTAACACTCTTGCTGCAATTTCATTACTTGACATTCATGAAATTTCTCATTCCTTAATATTAAACTAGTGGCATCACAGCTGGCATTCTTAGCAACTTTGTCTATTTTTGTTTCCCTTTTATATAAACAACATTAAGATATTATATAAGAATCTGGAGCTGCATGCAGTGGGTGCAGTGCTTGCCAAGCTGTAAACTGCTGATTTAGATATGTCAGACGGATGGACTTTGATTAAAAAAGACAGTTACTTTTCTAAAGAAGCATTTAGATGCACCTGATTTTTTTTGTGGCCTGAACCATTATTTAAATGCAGGATATGGTTTGTATTAGGAACAAAAACACAATTAAAAAAAAGGGTCTGGGATCTCTTTCAAAAACATTTTCTTTATACATAGACCCTCTAAAATGCCCATATTTTTTATAATATTGTCACCCAAATATCAGGTTTTAGTTTCCTGTAAAAAAAAATGTTTTGAGCTACAACTCTTAGCATGGACCAAAAAATTGCACTTGCTACTTCATGTTGGAAACTAGCTTCACCAAAACTGCACAACCACAATGTAGGCCTACATTTTACATTGCACATTTTATTTTGGAATTGGTAAAATGTAATGTAGGCCTCAACAATTTAAATATATTCATGGGTGAAAAGGGGAGTCAAGAAAGATAGAAAAGGGAAGAAGGATTTAACTTGTAATTTGCAAGAGCAATTCTGTTCTGTTAAATTCTGCTAGCCCTTACCTACTGTATGATTACCCACTTTCTTTTCGGAGCCAAGATATTGCAAGATATTTCTATACAATGTGTTGCAAACCTTCTCTGGCAGGGAATGGGGTTAATGCATTCACATCAACATTATTTTAATGTGATTTTTGTATTCAGGCACAAATCACTCTGACCTAGATCACACATACAGTAATGTATTTGCAAGTTCTTTACTTTTAGGTTAGCTCGAAGTTGAAAGACATTTTCTGGACCCTCTGGGTCTCAAGTTGACTTTCTTCACTGATGAAATCAGAGCTGAACAAAATGTTTGCTGAAAAGTTATTACATTTTTTTCATTCTTAAACCTTTTATTTTGTCCTTTGTAACCAGACAATGTGCAGAACTTTTATGGTATTTTGTGATGTCAGTGTTTCCTGTATGTAGAAAACATGTCTTAACCACTTTCCGACCGGCGCACGACGATGTACGTCCCTTTTTTGAAGAGGGATATCTCGGCAGCAGCAGCTCTTTAGGCGCCGGTCGGCTGTCCGATAATGGTGGTCATCGCGGCGGATTCGCCGCGAGATCACCGTTATCGGCGGCGGGAGAGGTCCCCCCCCTCCCAGAACCGTCGGCAGCGGCGGAGGCGATCGGGTCGTTTCCCCTGATGTGCATAGAGATGAGTGACGCTAAGATGGCCGCCACTCATCTCTATACCATAGGAGGGCGGAAGCGACGTCAAAAACGTCACTTCCGCCCATACCTCTTAAAGGTATTTTCAAATGTCATTTTTTTAAATGACATTTTTTTTTTTTTTTTTTCATTGAAGTCCAAATATGAGATCTGAGGACTTTTTGACCCCAGATCTCATATTTAAGAGGACCTGTCATGCTTTTTTCTATTACAAGGAATGTTTACATTCCTTGTAATAGGAATAAAAGTGAGCCAATTAATTTTTTTTTAAAAAACAGTGTAAAAATAAATAAAATCAAGAAAAATAAATAAGAAAAACAAAAATTTTTTTTTTTAAAGCGCCCCGTCCCGACGAGCTCGTGCGCAGAAGCGAACGCATACGTGAGTAGCGCCCGCATATGAAAACGGTGGTCAAACCACACATGTGAGATATCGCCGCGATCGGTAGAGCGAGAGCAATAATTATAGCCGTAGACCTCCTCTGTAACGCAAAATATGCAACCTGTAGAATTTTTTAAACGTCGCCTATGGAGATTTTTGAGGGTAAAAGTTTGATGCCATTCCACGAGCGGGGGCAATTTTTGAAGCGTGACATGTTAGGTATCAATTTACTCGGCGTAACATTATCTTTCACAATATATAAAAAAATTGGACTAACTTTACTGTTGTCTTATTTTTTTATTCAAAAAAGTAAATTTTTTCCAAAAAAAGTGCGCTTGCAAGACCGCTCCGCAAATACGGTGTGAAAAAAAGTATTGCAACGACCGCCATTTTATTCTCTAGGGTGTTATAAAAAAAACAATATATAATGTTTGGGGGTTCTAAGTTTTTTTCTAGCAAAAAAACTGTTTTAAACATGTAAACACCTAAAATCCAAAACGAGGCTGGTCTTAAAGTGGTTAAAAAAAGACTGCAAATTAATCTGCATATCACCTCTACAATGCTAGCCTGTTTATAAAATATTGGCAAAATGTGTGGGAGGCACTAAACCACTACTTGGGTTATAGGAAAAATAAATAGACACTTCCAAAAAACATAGTCAATTTAAGGGATCTAAAATGAGGGAAACAAATGGCATCCTGCTGTGAAGAGGAATACATCTAACAAGCATTAGTGATCTAATGCAAAGGGATGAGGCCATAGGAAAGGTAGTGGAAAGCAATTCATATTTTATTAAGCCGTATAGGCAAAGAAATCACCACCACATTTTGAATACATGCACCCATTTTAATAGGGCTGAAAGTTAAAAAAAAAAAAAAACAGATGGCTGAAAATGTGCCTTAGAAGGACACTGCACTGGATGTAGATGTTCATTTAAAGCTTGGTTGGAATGGCTACAAGCTCTTGCCACCATGGCTTTATGCTGAGGCTTCCTGTATTCTGGGGCATGATAAATGACCCAGAGGATTTTGTTTCTAAAATTGCAATAGTTGCCAAGGGGCTAAACCAGTGGATTCATGATAAGGTAATATAAATATGATCTGGACTGGGTGCTCATAAGTTGTATGACCATACTTTATTAACAAAATTTGCCAATTAAGTTGGTAAACTACTATTCACATGGCTTCAACATCTTTCTAGATGCCATTTGGCTATTTTGTAGCTATTTTATAAAACAGTTGGAAAAAAAATGGCTGGAAGTAAGATATGGGATATGAGGATATGAGGAACCTGACTTGTAGTCCTGGTTTACATGACTGGCAGACTTACAAGGAAACACTGAACCAATTTTTTACATTTTGCCAAAAAGAACCTGGAACAATAACTGGAAAAAGCTAGGCCTAGGTTGCTGAAATTGGGAAATAGGAAATGTACAACATAAATTTCATTGCTCTATAAATATTGAAAAATCCACTTGGAAATAGATTTCCCCTGGAAAAACCATGAGGTCACACAGCAGCAAGCTTTAAAAAAAAAAAAAAACGTTGAAGCTGAATGTCAAAATGCTTTTATAAAAGGGTTGAAAGGCAAACCGTAAAATGAAAAGTTCTAAAAAATGATTTTGCCCATTACAAATATGTTGCATTAGGTAAAGTTGATAAAAGTTTTTTTAATAAAGAATAGAAAAGTTGAACGCTCCAGATCAGCCAAGATTGAGGATATTACAAACAATGCTAAATAAGTGTCTCAGCGGGTAACATGCAAAGGAGAAAAGTATGGAAGGGGACAGTATGTGCAGGAGAGAAGTGGGCATTTCATGCAGGAGAATGAAGGGTGTGACAGGCCGTATGTTCAAAAGGGCAGTACTGAGGGCAGTATTTGCAGGAACAAAGTGCAGAAGGTGTTATAGGGGGCAATATGTGTAGAAAAGAAGTGTGTAGAGTATAATAGAGAACAGTACAGTTATAAGGAAAATAACATGCCAAAGTGCTAACACTTTGGCATGATATTTTAATATAATCCTTGATAGTAGTGTTCGTAAGATAGTTAGTCAGATAGTCAGAATGCTGTGTTTATCAAATGATAATATAACCGTGGCCTGCATTTTAGGATTAGCTTTGGGAGTTAGGTTGAAATTAAGGGTTAAGTTCAAGGGTTGGGTTGAGGTTAAGGTTCAAAGGAAAGATTTAGGTATTAAGTTAAAGGACAGCTTCACTTGTCCTTTATTACATCCCACCCCCCATTCCTATTGCAACCTATGTAGAATAATTCTTACCTTCATTCCTGCTTTACTGTGTGGTCCTGCCTGGCACCACGCAGCGTTTACACCAAAAAAGCCCTGGCTGCATCCTGTGCCTAGAGTAAAAAAGGATTCTGCTGGTCACCAAGCTTAAAAGCAGGTTAAAAAGGTGATAATGATTAGTCTGGTTACACATTTTCCCAATGTGATTCCTTATCAACTCCTTTCCTTTTTCTTCTTTATGTGTGTCTTGATCGATCTGTTGTAAGAATTCAGCAACTTGACATATTTTGTCTCCAAGCTATCTTTTTTGTTTTTCTGTCTCCACAAAATTGCTACTCTGTAATATTATTTTTTTTCTTATGTCTTTATGCAGAAGCCCAGCGTCTGCCATATTATGCCACCTACTGCCCTGCACGCCTTTTAATTCACTCTGTTTGCACAAGTCATTACTTGGATATTTTCATTACAATTATCATTTGCCTTAATGTTGTCACAATGTCCTTGGAGCACTACAGCCAACCTAAGGTAAGCTCAGAGCTCTACTTTTTTCCAGCTGGCATAAATCTTGGAAAATACATTAAAGTGAAGCAGTACTTTGTCAGTTAGCTCAAGGGAAAGGTACAGTTGCTAATACCAAAACAAAATGAACCTGCAAATGTTAATTAAACAGCTAAAGCACTTCTGTCCTCGTTTGTTAATATGGAAAATGCAATACTTTGATTTCCCCATAATGTTTGTTCTCAGTAGAAAGCTTCTGATACTGAAAGCAAGTGAAAATTATTTTTTATATCAGAATATCCCTGACCTGTTACACTTTTCCTAACCTTTTAAATGATCTTTCAACTCCCCTTTTTTTATTTTTTTTTCCAAAGTACATTTTTATTAAGGATTTTCAAGACTACAATATAAAAACATAAAAAAAATCAGACATTCCAACATGTGACTAGTCGTACAACATTCAATATACATTGCAACTGATTGTAAATGATACTAAACCTTGCGGGTATAACAAAAGAATCAATTCATAGTCAGACAATGACTATGTCAAACAAACTCGAACTACTATCTGAGAAGACCGAAATCTGCTTCTTTAGACTGGAAACACCATCTAACAGTCAAACATAAAGGTTCTATAAACTGTTGTGGGAAGTAATGTTGCTCAAAACAGCACAATAGCAGTATAAGACATGAAAACGAACATAAAGAGCATAGAACATACAGTATGTGTCTAATTCACTAAGAATAAGGAGAAAAAGTAGTCACTTTACATCTAGTTACTCCCAATTAAGACCTCAACTAGGTGAACATGTGAACGGAAACGTGAGTATGTGAGCTTGAGTAAATTCCAGTTTGGCATAGCTGCAGTTTACATAACTGCCAATTGCCAACGAGTTTCCTATATTGCTGTGCATAGTTTGGTTTCTTCTTTTGCTAACGAATGGTGTTCTGACAGGGGTCAAGTCCTGGGGAAGAAAGTGTGGGAACTCCCACCCAAGATCCACTCCCCCACCAAAAAAAAAAAAAAAATTATGCGCTCATATGCCTATATATTTCACAGAAAACAGTGCAACATTTATTGTAAAGTGCCAGTTTACATAAACAAAATAAGTTAACTTGTCAAACTAACAGAATAATCACCACAATGGGTGATGATCTTTCCCTCGTTCGATTCCTCCCACTGACACCAATGATGGGGGACTATTCCTTCCACCAGAGAGCACGTGTTCCCATCAGAGTGCCCCCCATCAGAGAGCAGGTATCCCCATCAGAGAGCCCCCCCATCAGAGTGTCCCCAGAGTTCCCCATCAGAGTTTTGACTGAGCCATCACAAAGTAGAAAAACGTGTACCTGGATAAGTCCTTGATGAAGGAGCATGCTGCAGGGGGCCAAAGCCGGGCGGAGGAACTTGCTGATGAGGACGGTGAGCACAGGTGATGTCATTGGTTTTTGGGACAATGGCAGTTCTAGCAGCCAATGACAGTATTGCATCGGGGATCTAGCGCTGCAGATTGGCAGGCGCGGCCCTGTATAGTATAGCCGTGGTTGCTGAAGGAGGAGGAATGAGGGAGGGGAGGACGCCGTCCTTCACTATGCGGCGATGCTGGGCATCACTGCTTAGTGAAGGATCGGCTCCAGGGCTGGACTGGGACAAAAATGTGGCCCTGGACTTCATTTAGACCTGCCCAGGGCACAACACATTAGGGTACGGTACATCAGGGCACAGCATATCAGGGTACAGAGCCCAGCACATCAGCGTACAGGGCACATCAGGGCACAAGACATCAGGGTACATGGCACAACACATCAGGGTACAGGGCACAACACATTAGGGCACAGTACATCATGGCACAAGACATCAGGGCACATCAGGGCACGGGGCACATCAGGACACAAGGCACATCAGGGCATAGGATATCAGGGCATGGGGCATATCAGGTCATGGGGCCCATCAGGGCATAGGACATCAGGGCACATCAGGGCACGGGGCACATCAGGCCACATGGCACGTCGGGGCACATGGCACATCAGGGCACGGAGCACATCAGGGCTCGGGGCACATTATGGCACATGGCACATTATGGGGCACATCAGGGCATATTATGGGGCACATAGCACATCAGGGCACATCAGGGCATGGGTCACATCAGGCCGCATGGCACATCAGGGCACATAGCACATCAGGGCACGGGGAACATTGGGGCACATAGCACATCAGGGCACGTTGCACATCAGGGCACATTATGGCACATGACACATGAGGGCACATGGCACATTTTGGGGCACATCCGGACACATAGCACATCAGGGCACATGGCACATAAGGGCATAGGACATCGGGGCACAGCATACATCAGGTCACGGGGCCCATTAGGGCATAGGACATTGGGGCACATCAGGGCATGGGGCACATCAGGGCATGGGGCACCTCAGGGCATGGGGCACATCAGGCCACATGGCACATCAGGGCATGGGGCACATGGTACATTGGGGCACATTAAGGCACATTATGGGGCACATCAGGGCACATTATGGGGCACATAGCACATCAGGGCATGGGGCACATCAGGCCACATGGCACATCAGGGCACAGGGCACATAGCACATCAGGGCATGGGGCACACCGGGGCACATCAGGGCACATTATGGCACATTATGGAGCACATAGCACATCAGGGCACGGGGCACATAGCACATCAGGGCACGGGGCACATAGCACATCAGGGCACGGGGCATATTAGGGCGCAGGGTATGGGGCACATAGCACATCAGGGCACGGGGCATATCAGGGGGCACATTATAGGGCACATCAGGGGATCTTACTAGCCAGCATGCAGAGTAGCGCAGGAAGCGTTTGTCTGTAGTAAGTTTTCTCTCATGTCACGCAGCGCTGCTCGCTCCCCGGCGGCCCCTCCTCTCTTCCCGTCTATCCCCATTGGCTTGTAACATCTGGGATAGACGAGAAGAGAGGAGGGGCCACCGGGGAGTGAGCAGTGCTGCGTGACATGAGAGAAAACTTACTACAGACAGGCGCTTCCTGCGCTACTCTGCATGCATCTCAACATTCGGGCAGCTCTAGTACTGCAAAGGGAACGGTGTTCCTGCTGTGAAAAAAGTGCAGCGACGTCATTCCCACGCCTTCCCGCAGGACTCGAGCCCTGTGTTCTGAATGATTACTACAGTGTAATGTCTGCTATTCCGTAAGGTTATGTGTACTTATCATTTACAGTTACATATCCTTTATATGTTAATTTTTTTTTCTTGTTACATTTCTTTTTTAGGAGACTATAGAGTTCTTACATAGTTAGCTAGGCTGAAAAAAGACACAAGTCCATCAAGTTCAACCATAAAAAAAGAAATAATAAATAAAAAAAAAAAAATATCGTACAATCCAATATACCCACAGTTGATCCAGAGGAAGGCAAAAAAAAAAACCCTAGAAGAGCATGCTCTAATCTGCTACAGCAGGGGGAAAAAATCCCTTCCTGATCCCCCTAGAGGCAATCGGATTTTCCCTGGATCCACTTTACCTATAAATGTTAGTACCCAGTTATATTATGTACATTTAGGAAAGTATCCAGGCCTTTCTTAAAGCAATCTACTGAGTTATCCAGAACCACCACATTTTCACAGCTCTTACTGTGAAGAAACCTTTCCGTATTTGGAGATGAAATCTCTTTTCCTCTCGACGTAAAGAGTGCCCCCTTGTCCTCTGTGTTGACCGTAAAGTGAATAACTGAACACCAAGTTCACTATATGGACCCCTTATATATTTGTACATTTGTTCTAATTATCTATGCTCATTCTTTAATCATACTTACCTATTATGCAAGTCTAATCTTACTCAGAACATTGGCCTACACAGATAACAAAAGCACTTAGGTCATGAGTCCAAATCCAAACAATGCTAACACCCTGCATGTTCACTAGTGTTTGATTATTTTATTGCCACACAATAATATTTTTGTTAAATAACATACCATTGCATGCAAATTATGGAAACAACCATGCTGATGTGGCAGTGGCAATTAGGCGTTCACTTACTTTCAGCATACTCTGCTGTTTAAAATGTAATTTGATACCATGCTTTGAATTTGAACCCATGGTCTTACTAGCCTTTCAAGGTAGGAGTGCTACCCACTAAGCCATTAAGATAAGTACAATTATTCTAAGAATATACAGTAGTACTATGTTAAATGAATGAGCATAGATCAAAAGAATCTATACTCTCTTAAAATACAAATGCAAGATCATTGCTAAATCGTCAAAAATTAGATGTGACTTGTTTTGCTTCTTTTGCTTATATTTATATTATTAGCATTTAGATTTATAGCTATGTTCTATATATGTCAAACTTTTTCTTATGTGTAATTCTATTTTTATGAAAATGTTGAGTTCTATTTATATAGAATCATGGTACTTCTTTATATTCTAGGTATAGTTGTACTCAGCACAGTGGCTTAATCTTTAGCACTCTTGGCTAGAAGCACTTGGGTCATGAGTTCAAATTCCACCCATGCTACCACCTCCCTAGAATTGCAATGGCAAATGCATATGTGCTTTGGCGAATGTATAAGTGCCATCAGCTAGAGGTAAATTGTACCACGGTGATGGCAAATATGCTTTCGCCTACACACATATCCATTCGCCATTGAAACTTTAGCGAGGTGATAGGTAGCTACATAGGTGAGATTTGACCCCATGACCTAGATCAGAGTGCTAACCACTAAGCCACTGTGTTGATCAGATTTCTACTTAGAATATATAGTAGTACAACGATGAAAGCATAAACATATATAGTTAGAAGTCAACATTCTAATAAAATTCTATTTAGACATTTATTTATCATATAATAGAGACCTAAGAGCCTGGTTTGGATTGGGGGGACCCCTACCCTGATTTTTTGACTTTTTGACCTTTTTGCCAATCAAGTTCATGTTGTTACACCCACTTGTGGCAGGCAGCACAACTCCACTCCACAATGCTATGTAGAGTTCCCTGGACACAATTAAGAGCTACTCCTAACTTTCTAAATGTTACTGAAGTGGATTTCTATTTTGAAAATGTTGTTGCAAAGCAAACAAGGATTAGAAGTAGTTAACTAATTCATTGTAGGTGGCTAAAGGTGGCCATACACTATACAATCTGATTGTACAAGCTCTGTACAATCTCCTTTAGATTTACCAAAACTATATAATGGGAGGACACACCAGCTATCCAACCACTCGATATCCAATCAGGCAGGCCCTTGCATTACAAAATTGATGTCAGATCTAAAGGAGATTGTACAGTTTATGCTGAGCTTTACAGAACTCAGGACAAGCTTCTCCTGTTTTTAATACTACTGCTCTATTCATTTTTTTTTTTTTTCAAAGAAGTTTATTGAAAAATCAAACAGTTTGACATAACATCAAGCATATTGTACATATTACAACGTCAGTATTGACAAAAAGAAAACGATCACCAGAAATGGTAAACAAGACAGAATATACAAATAGAAAGAGATTCAATATCAAAAATCTAACATAGGCCCACATACATATGCACGTAGCATTAGGTGAAGAACAGTAAAGTGTCGGGTTTAGTGTTAGCTGATGAGACTATGAATCAGATTAAGTTTACCCTTTAAAAATGGGGAGCAAAGTGCCCCGTGGTCAAACTGGAAAATTAGAGTGGAACAATAAGGGAGTCATGTGATCAAGTGTGTGTAGTGCAGTAAAGGCTTCTACCCTTAGGGTTGGGTTCAGGGGTAAGGACACGTATGGGTCATGTTAGCGTTTACCTAGGTAGGGAGTTCAGGTATCATAAGATACATTCAGTATGACGGTATAACGTTATCAGATGTGATGTATTGGGGGTGGGTAACGGGGTGGGCATGTCAAGGGGGGGATAGGGAAAAAGAGAGGTGTAAGGTACAAGGATAGTTTAGAAGGGTGGTAGTGGTGGTCATATCTTGCCTCCCTCCCCAGACAGAGTGTGCATAGCCTAATAATTGTGTGGAGATCACCGGCAAGTGAGGAGGATATACTTCTCATATGGATGGGAGTACAGTATTCCTGCAAGAGATAGAGAGGATGGTGTGCAACCAACTCACATTCTCAACCTGATGGTTCTTAGTTATTCAGATTCAAGTCGGTTGAGTATATAATTGAGAGAATTCTGTGGTCGTTTGGAAATGTATCCAACAGGCCCATTTTTGTGGGGTGTCTCGAGAGCAATGAACGAGCTCTTCCATTTCAGCTATTCTGTTGATTCTCCTAAACCATTCCTTAAGGGTGGGAATGGCCTGGGATTTCCAGTGAACAGGAATGCAGTGTTTTGCCGCATTAATCATGTGCATTGCCAAAGATTTGTGGTAAGCCGACTGAGGAAGGTGTGTGTGGTGGAGTAAAAATTGTGAAGGGGTAAAGGGTAAGGCATAGGTCGTGACTTGGGTAGTGATACGGTGAACTTCCTTCCAGAAATTCTGTATGCGAGGGCATTGCCACCATATATGCAACAACGTACCCCTGTCTGCGAGGCACCTCCAACAGGAGTCAAGGATATCGTGGTTGAATTTATGTAACAGAGACGGAGTGCGATACCAACGCGTCTGAATCTTGTAACCGTTCTCCTGTGTTGAGACATTCATGGAACCTTTGTGGATGTTTGTGTGTATGTTGGTCCAGTCTGCCTCCGATAAATTAGTAGAGAGGTCTCTCTCCCAAGCTTTGCACATGGTTGAGTCGTCAGGTCGGCGGTCTGCGAAAAGAAGGGAATAGTTTGCGGATATGAGGTGCGTTTGGGGAGCCGTTTGTACACATAGTTTTTCAAAGGGTGACAGGGTTTTGTGGCAAGGGGAATGTCTGCTTAGGGAACTCAGGAAGTGAGTAATCTGGTTATACTTCCAGGTCGGGATGGTAGGTTTGTCATGGATCGTGGCTAATTGGGAAGCTGAAAGTAGCCGTTCACGGGCATAAAAGTGATGAGCTAGGGCTCGGGATTGTGGCCAGAGGTCTTCAAGAAAGCTCTTAGACATGCCCGGAGGAAAATTGGGGTTCATTTGTATCGGAGTCATGGGAACCGGAATGGATGAAAGAGATGTATTGTGACATATGTTAACAAAGGAGTGGATAGTGGGTTTGACCAACGGGTGTAGACCCACATCCTGACGCGACAGACAGTTTTTGATCCATGGTAGAGAGGCAAGGGGAAGCGACGTAAGGGAAGCTTCCAGGGTTACCCAGTCTTTTGTGGAGACGTGAACGTTCCAGTCAAAAATGCGCGTGTAATTGTGGATGTCAGGTAGGCCTATCCCCCCTAAGTGCTTACGCAATGTGAGTTGTGCGTAGTTTATTCTGGGTTTGTGGCCTCCCCAAAGAAATTTGGTGAAAAGGCTTCTGTATGATTTGAAGAAAATGGGGGGTATGTGGACAGGCACCGTTTGAAGTATGTAGAGAACCCTTGGTAGTGCGTTCATTTTCAGGATCGCCGCCCTGCCAAACCACGAGAAAAGCGGTTTATTCCAGCGGGCCAGATCTATCGTTAGCTTATTCAGCAGAGGAAGGTAGTTTTTTGTGTAGAGATCTTGTGGCTTGGCAGGGAGTTGAATGCCCAGATAAGTGATCGCATCAGATTTCCATTGGAAGGGGAAATTTTCCTTACATAGAGCTACTGTTTGAGGGGGCAGCGTGATATTGAGTGCAAAACATTTGAAAAAGTTGATCTTAAGATTGGAAAGTACGCTGAAGCGTTTGAATTCTGCTAGTACTACCGGGATTGTAGTATGGGGTTGTGTGAGGAACATTAATATGTCATCCGCAAAGGCGGCAAGTTTGCTTCTAATGCTGTTCAGAAGAGGTTCAAGGGTGAGGATGAAAAGTATCGGGGACAGTGGGCAGCCCTGTCTCGTACCGTTATGGATGGAGAAGGCATTCGACAGGGTATCATTTACTCAAATTTTCGCTGTAGGGTGTGAGTATAGGGATAGAATGAGATCGAGCATGCATGGACCCAGTCCTATAGAGTGCAGTACAGCTGCCATATAATCCCATGCAACCCTGTCGAATGCCTTCTCCGCGTCCAGTGAGAGAAAGAAGCCTTTTTGGTTGGATGACGTGATACAGTGATGGAGATTGATGGCCTTTATGGTGTTGTCCCTGGCTTCCCGGCCAGGGACAAACCCTACTTGGTACTTGGAGACTAGTGAGGAGAGGTGTGGCAATAATCTGTTGGCCAATATCTTCGAGAAAATTTTGAGATCTACATTAAGTAGGGAAATCGGCCTATAATTAGCTGCTTGAATAGGGTCTTTGTCGTCTTTGGGAAGAACCACTATGTGTGCCTCTAACATGTCCCGGGTTAATGGGCTGTTTTGAGAGATTGAGTTGAAGGCCTTTCTGTACGGGGCACCTAGGGAATCCTTGAAAGTCTTATAATAGCTAGCAGGTAGCCCGTCCAGGCCCGGGCATTTGCCCGGTTTCAGTTGTTTTAAAGCCGTGTCCCATTCCTGTTGGGTGATCGGGCACTCCAGAGAATCAGACACCTCTTGGGGAATGGTCCTGGGGCAATGTTGATTTAGAAACTGTTCGATATCAGTTGCCCTAAAGGTGGGTGTGTTGATTGAGGGATTCGTGCCCCCAATGTTGTATAGTGTTGAGTAAAATCTCTCGAATTTGGTGGCTATGTCCGTGTTTTTCGTGTAAACCTCCCCTTTGGATGAGTGAAGTTTGTGAATCGTGTTTTTAGCTTCCCTAGTACAAAGTGCTTGGGCTAGCAGGTGACCACTTTTGTTACCGAATTCATAAAAAATCTTTTGTGTGACAATGTATTTTTTCCGGGAAGTCCTGCCCAACTCCTCCTGTATTAGAGACCTGGTTTCTATAAGTTCCTGATGTAAGTTCTGGGCTAGTGTGCGTTTGTGTAATGTCTCAAGCGTTTGGTGAATAGGTCCGAAAGAGTCTTGCGTTTTTCCCTTCGGATTTTAACTGTCATCGAAATAAGTTTTCCCCTGACAACGCATTTATGCGCCTCCCATTGTGTCCCATTGTGTCATACTGGTCGTGTCTGGCATTTTATTGTCTTTGAAGTAGTTCTCTATACAGAGACGAATTTCCTCGTGTCTTACTATATCTGATCGGATTGTCGGGTCCAGTTTCCAAGTCTGTGAGCGTCTGATTTTTTCTGGTAAGGATAGCGAGATTGAGATGGGGTGATGGTCGGATATAGTCATGGGCTCTATGGTGGCTCTAGTTAAGAATGGAAGATCACGCTGGGTCAGAAAAAAGTAGTCCAGCCTGGAGTAACGGTTGTGGGGATTAGAAAAGAATGTATAATCTCTCTCCTTGGGATGTAACGTGCGCCACGCGTCGTGAAGCAGGAGGTTTTGAAGGCTTAGTTTGATTTGACGTAATGCTTTGTATGGCAAGTGAGAAGTACCCGAGGACGTGTCAATGAGGGGTTCCAGGGGCACATTGAAGTCTCCGCCTACTATTAGTATACCTGTTTGGAAAGTGGCTAAGCGCTGAGAGATGTCACGGAAGAATGGGAGTTGGGATGAATTGGGGCTGTATATATTGGCCAGGGTTAGGGGTTTATCCTTCCAGGTCCCTTTTAAGAATAAGAATCTACCCTGTTCATCTGCCAGCGTGTCTGTCACTTGGAAGGGAACAGTTCTAGAAAGGAGAATCGAGACACCCTTCGATTTGGCTTCCGGATTCGTAGCATGGAAGCAGTGTGGGTAAAAGAAATTGGCCATTTTTGGTCTGGATTTTGAGCAGAAATTAGTCTCTTGCAGGAAGACTATGTCAGCTTTTATGCTACGCATATTGGCAAGTACTTTTGAACGTTTTTCGGGGATATTCAAGCCTTTTGCGTTCAGGGAAACCAATTTAAGAGTAGGACAAGAAGAACTATGGTTAATTGCAGCCAAAGTGAGCTGGCTATAGTGTTGTATTTAAAAGAAACTTATGTTCAATCCCCACAAGTGGAAGAAACATAAGTTTTTGTATAAGGTATCACAGCGTGCGATTTTGTAAAACCGCAGCAACAGTTCTAGTGGAATATCACATCCATCAAAGTGAAAGGGTGACAAAAAAGTGCACTGGAAAATATTTCAAGAATCTAGGGCAATAAATAGTATAACATAATATATGATAGTTATAGTGTTATCTCTTAGGGTGAAAAAAATTTGGCATTCAGCATAGATTAGCATGAAAACATAGCATTCCACATTATTTAGCACCCAGCAAACATCCTACTGAACATCACACTAATCAAAGAGTGAACAGAGTGAAGTATGTGCACTGTAAGCGTCTCAATATTCTAGGACATAAAATGACATAATATAAAATAGTTATAACTAAAGTGAAAAAAATGGTCAGCGTTAATGGGTTAGCATCAAGCAGACTCTTAAGCTATAAACCACAGTGTATAAGGGTTATTTAAAACTTAGTAGAGAAAATAGAGGGAGTCCATTTTCATAGTATATCTCTCAACTGAGGTGATGCGACTGTGTTCATATAGTCCTCAAGGAAGTGAGGTGTGTCGCTATGGGAGTTCTAGGTTCTCAATCAACTTATTGGTCTCTATGAAAAAATGAAATGGTGTGGATACCCTTACCGGAACCGTTGGACTCACAGACCTCTCGGTGGTGAGTCGAATAGGCTTGAGCCGGGTAGAACCGGATTTGTGGTAGTCGCGTTGCAGTCTGCCAAAAAGACTGGAGCGATATTCTAGGTAAGCGTGTCCACTTACCAACAGCTTATTGGAAGATCCCGGTGGGGAGATAATAGACGGGGTCCTTGTAAAGGTCCTCACCAGCGATGGTTCAAGCAAGGAGACAAAAGAAAAAGGAGGCAACTCCTCATAGTGTATTTCAATTGGTGTTTATTGGTTTAAAAAGGGTTAAAAAGTTTTGCGCAAAAAACAAAGGCAATTGTAGTGGCTCAAGTAGACATCCAACCAGTTTTCCAGTGCACTTTTTTGTCACCCTTTCACTTTGATGGATGTGATATTCCACTAGAACTGTTGCTGCGGTTTTAGAAAATCGCACGCTGTGATACCTTATACAAAAACTTACGTTTCTTCCACTTGTGGGGATTGAACATAAGTTTCTTTTAATCATAGGCTTTACACCTTCCTCCAGCCCAACCATCTTGTCAGTTCTGCGATTTTGTAATCGCATTGGGTTTGGATCACACTTATAAGTGTGTGCCTCCTACAGGTATTTATTATAGACGATCCTGAACAACTACAGTCTAGACAAATGGTATCATATTGTTTGGTTTATTTTAGTATTATTTTCTAATCCACTACTTTTTGTAACACCACCCTTTGGGGATCAATTCACACATACCAGTGGAGAAGTTCCAACTGGCACACCCTTTTGTGGTGACACTTATCAGAAAAATTCCTGCTTCACAATTTTGTCCACAGGCTGTTGCCTCCCTGTGTGGCTGTACGTGAAAACCAGGGACATTGGTTGATTATTTAAAGCGCTGCACTTTTTTTGCCTTTATAGTTTACACAATTCACGTCTAATTGTTGTGCCAGCCACTACAGTGTATTTAGGTTTGGCGCAGTATTTCCCCCCACATTCATAGTGTTGTATTTGTTGTGTCTTTCCCCCTTTTTTTTCCCCCCTCCTCACGTTGTCCTTAGAATGTTAAGGGGGGGTCTGTCCGGAAGGGAAGCAAGACGGACCACCTGTGGGAGACGGTGTTGTAAGACTAGGGAGGAAAAAGAGGTATGGGTAAAAGACAGGCGGGATGGGAAAAAGGGAAAGGGATCTATATAGATAAGAGGGCTAGTGGTGAGAGTCTCGGGGGGGGGGGGGGTATGGGGGGGTAGGTAGGTAAGTGGGTACGGTCTGGTGGCGGGTCAGACCACTGGTCGACCCGGTGTGTAAGGCACCAGAAGGGGTCAGTGGAGTCTCACAGAGACCACTGTGTGTGGGAGTGGTAGAGAACGGTTCCTAGAAGGAGATAATCTCACAGTCCCAAGAGGTCATGTGTGGTTAGATGTGGGCAGGGGAGGACTGAGTGTACAGAAGATATTGTGTTCAGCACCCGGGTACTGCGGGGAGGTGTGTGATTCGAGCCCGCTAGGGACATGTGTTAGCCGTTATGAAGTGTTTCGGCAATATATAGCATCATATGGCATGAAAAGTAGATAACCACATTGCAACATCAACAAACAATCAATTGCATACAGATTATGAGGAGACAAACTCGTCTAACCATGGGTTCCACGGGAACGTGTACATAAAAGATAATGTGCTTATATGTACATGAGGGCCCCCTTGGGTACAGGATCAGAACGTGGTGGAGCAACCTCCATCACGTAGGGAAGGCCAGGGTGGCATCCGGGATGAGGACTAAGCTGGCTGAAGGATGAAGGGTAGCTAGTGAGAGGGTCTCGAGCCGATGCAGAGGCAAGGTATATAAGCTAGCAATGATAAAAAGGGGCATCGTTTAAGCACACGCCTCTGAGCTATTACCACCGAGAGGGGGGGCTGCGGCTGCGTGAGCGGGTTGAGCTCCTACTCGAGGAGCGCGGCTCTCTGGATGAGGCCTGTGTGTCTTGCACGCCGTCTCTAGGTCGCGGCCGGAAGATTTCCGGGATTTGGCGGCCGGTTTGAGAGCTTTGTGTCCTGGGGGACCGGGATCTTGTTGCTGTCGTGCTCCGGGGTGTGTTTTCCATCATCAGCCCTGCGGATGCTGCCTGTGGACTGGACGCTAGACCTCGGGATCCGGGAGCAGAGAGATTAAGCGTCCATCTTGGTACCGAGCCAGGCCACGCCCCCCTGCTCTATTCATATAGGCTGTTACCTGATCTCTCATTTCCTGCACTCTCCACAGGAACAGATCTATGCAAGATGAATTTAAGACAAAAAAAACGTCTGTATTTAGTGAGACCAGTGATCACTAATTAATTGTATTAGAAAACCATGCACCTAGCTGGGGGTGGTTGGGATCTTCTGGAATAAGGGAACGCAGCCACAGGTGTGTGCTAATTTGGTCATCTTAAGAATGCCTTCCTGTGTCTTATTGGCTCCTATGTCTAATATCTACATACCAGCAAGAGATAAAGCGCTCTAAGGAAATATAGCAAAAGTCAGCATTGCAAGGAATGGGGAGGAACATCAACATTGGAGCTGTTAAAAGCTTGCTCTTTTAGTTTTGGGTTTACACTTTTCCCTCTATTTAATGACTTGCATGTGTGCAGAATAAAATTATTTTGTAGCAAAGTAGATTTTGAATTGGGATTGGAAGGTGTGTTAACAATACATTCCACTTAAAAAATATTTTATTGTTTCTCAAAAAAAGACTAAAAAACTATTTAAAAACAACTCTACATTTTATTTTGACAATAGGAACACTATTTTATACATAGTTACTTTGCCCAAAAAAATTACTGACATTTAATGTTGCAACATTTTTTACAGCACTTTACAATATGGTTAGAATGGTCCTGCTCTAAAGAGCTTACAATCTAAAAGAGAAACGCTTCAATTGGACACACCTTAAATTTCATAGTGTATAGCAGGGACAAAAATAAGGTGAGCACTAACCATGTCAAACATTTTAGGGTATAACAACTCTCACCACCTTCGGTTATCTGAAGATGATTGGGGAATGGTTGATAGAGATCTTACTCTGGAGGATGTTGAGGTGGGTTATTGCCTCCTACCACCGCAAATCTCAGGGACTAGACGGCTTGCCCTCGGAGTGGTATGGGACATTGGAAGACTTGTTGTCTCCTTGTCATCAACCCTGTCCTCAGGGCCCACTAACAGGCCAGGTTTTATGTATTACCTTGGGGAGATGCAGACTAGAATACTAGAATCAAAGAAAGGTAATGCTGCGCAAGCGTTAGCGCAGCACCACCTTTCTTTGATTCTATTTATTCATGGGTATGGTTTGACCCTCATTCAGTGCCTGCAGCAGTTCCATTATCCTCCTTTTATGGTAGCGCAGGAATAACTATACACTTGCAGACTAGAATACTGCAATCACTAAACAGCAAATGATATCACCTGTGATGTATTTCAGTTATCTTGCAAACCTGGCCTGTTAGTGGGCCCTAAGGACAGGGTTGATGACCACTGCCCTAGGTTACTTCTGGTGTCTAATTCAGTGAGAGAGGAGGGTAGCTTGCCGCCATCTATGAGGGAGGTTCTAATAGTCCTGATCCCTTAGGGTGGCAAAGACCCTAAAGAGTGTGACTCGTACTGCCCAATCTCCCTGATAAATGTTAACACTGAAATTCTTGCCAAGATCTTGGCCTATAGACTGCAGCCGGTCATTTTGAAACTCAGTAATGCTGATTAAAACTGGCTTTATGCGGGGCAGATGTGCTCAAATGAATATTAGGAGGCTTTTTGTGAATTTACAATCTCTGCATGACAACTTGTGCAAGGGTGGTGGCCTCATTAGACACTAAGAAGGCTTTTGACTCTGTAGAGTGGCCTTATTTATTCCTTTTACTTGAACAGTGTGGTTTTGGGCCAAAATTTGTGTCCTGGGTATGGTTGTTATACACAAATCCGATACACGTTAATAATGTTATCTCAGATCCCTTCTCTATATTTCGGGAAATGAGAAAGGGGTGACCTCTATCCCCACTCCTGTTTGCTATTGAGCCATTGGCTGCCAAGTTAAGGGAGGTCGGTTCCTTCTCTGGCCTGTGGTATGGCCAGATGGAGGAACGTGTGTCGTATGCTGATAATATGCTCTTGTACTTACAGGATTCGGGGCCATCTCTATCGGCTGCTTTCTCCATAATCCAGGATTTGGGAACTATTCCGGGTTTTGTATTAACTGGTCCAAATTGTCACTTTTCCCCATTAATGATGTTTCGGTTGTCCCTGGGTACTGCCCCATTTCATTGGCCACGTTCTTTAAGTATCTGGGGGTCCAGGTACAGTTACCCGTATCAACATTTTTTGGATAACAATTTAACACCAGTGGTGGTGGCGGCATTCTGGGAATAGGTGAGGAGATGACAGGCCCTTCCACTCACTCTTATGGGACAAGTGAATCTATTTAAAATATTTCTCCCAAAATTCTTATACATACTGTCTAACTCCACTATGTATGTGCCGAAAAAGATCTTTTGGGCTCGTACTCCTAGATTATCTCGAGCCACTTTGAAATTGCCAGATCTTCGGACTTATTATTTTGCTTCTCAATTGATATATCTCCATTGGCGTTTTTTCTACAGGACTTTATAGGGGAGGGGTTCTGGGTAAGGAAGTAGGCGAGGTTCTGTCATTACCGGGAAAGATTTTTCATAAATGCTCCTACTACGTGGGCGATGATTCCTTAACTTGATCTCCTGAAGTGAGTCACATACCTGACTGTGGAGCCCGAGATGATGAGGGTGGCCTCTTGCACATTTCCTGTCCAAGCACCCCTGGCAGTGGAGACAGGGTGCAGCTGCCTGGCAGCTGTAGGAGTGAGCTGTAACTTGAAGACACAGGAGCCCTCCCAGTGGTGGCGTGGAGTCTGGCCACAAGCTTTGTTCAGCGGGAGCCAGGCAGACAGGTGCAGAATCAGGATCAGTTGCAAGGTCAGAAACAGGCAGAAGTCGGTAACGTGCTGACGGTGGGGTACCAAATCAGGAGGTGGAGCCGTAGTCTTAAATCCAAGCCAAGGTCAGTAACATAAGGAAGAAGCAGATATAGCAGGCAGGGGTGATCCAAGAGAGTTCACAGACCTAGCCAGGTCAGGAACAAGGTCAGCAGACATGGATAAGAATCAGGAGCACAGGAACCAAAGCTGAAGACAATCCACCACTGAAGCCAGGCAGACTCGGTTTAAATAGGCTGCTGGGCGCCAAAATGTATAGATGCGTGCACACACTAACGTGTGCTCGCACGCAAGTTCCAATATGCATGCGCATTCCAGTCCTTGCTCATCTTGGTCTGTGACTCTGCACATGCGCATTAGAATTAGCACTTGCTGAACGGGCATTAGCAGCTGCTGAATGGGAATGAGAACGTACTGCACGGGAATGTGCACCTGCTGCATGAGTTTTCTGACAGTGTGTGTAGGGTTAATTGTCCAGACGGATAAATCACTTTATATTGAGTTAGATAATGTGCTGAAATCTGGATGCCTTCAAGACCCAGCAGTTACTTACCGTTTATCAGAACAAGTGGATAATTTCCGCTTGGTGTATGTAGGGTTAACAGACCAGATGGATAAAACACCTAGTTGTTTGAGGGTAAGGAGGAGATGAGTAGAAAAGCTTAGATACCGCACTGTATATCCAATTCCCATTGAAGTCGCAAATGATGAAAAGCTTCGGGACGTGGCCATGGGAATCTCGGTTCATGTGTTGATCATGGGAGAGTGTGGAAGGTGACTACACTGACAGTTGAAACCAGTGTGGTGGTGGTGAGACTGGGATGAGTTGTTGCCTATCTGATACCTACCAATTTACATGCGATGTACAAGATGATTTTAAATGTGAGTGGTTTACATGGATTTCAATAAATGTTTATGTGATTAATGCACTATTGGAGGCTATTTGTTTTCTCACACACATGCGATGAGATGAGACCTGCTAATTGTGGAGTGATACTATCAGGTAGATATTGACCTAAAAGCTTATTTGCCTTTTCATGAGAGTGAAAGGTAATTCAATCTGATGAGGGCATTTCTGTAGGGGAGATGGCTCTATTTATTCTCACCGGTGGATATAAGGTGTATTATTCCTGGCTCTATTCACATGGAGAGTTGACTGTTAATCAAGAACTTCCTGAATTGAATCACTTTGAAGATTTATTTTTGATTTATACACCGTTATTTTGACAGTTTTATGGACTTATTTGTATGATTTTTGAATATTTTGTAGTATTTTCACGTTTGATTATATCACTTGCAGGTATACGATTGTCCACTGCATAGTAGCAGTGGTTGAGCTACTGTGGAATTGATTGTTGGTTGGTGCACTAATATTCATGTCACAATTTTTTTTGTCTCTTATAGCCCTTTGTGGTGCAACCCGTTCTCAGGGGAATTTTTTAAGATCACAGATGCCACTTTGTGGGCTCATTATGGGATTAAATATTTACACCAATTTTTCTTTGAAGGGGATTTTTGCTCTTTTGATATGTACAGCTTCGCCATGCTGCAGTTGCCCAATTTGGAAGGGGTATGGTGGAGTTTCATAATACTAAACTGGAAGCTCTCTTGCTAGACTGATCCTGGGGGGGGAAGGTATCTAGATATTATGGCAACAAATGTTGTTAAGAGCATGGCAAGTGCTCTGCAAACAAATGTGGATAGGGAAATAACTTAAAATAACTTAAAAAAAATTAAAAATAAAAATAATATGCTGGAGGCCCCCTTCTCAGCAGAAGAGGTACAGAAAGTCATTAAGAACCTCAGAAACTCAACGGCACAATGCCACACATATGGTGGGATTGCCTCAGAATACGTTCTTTCTGGAAAAAAATATTCAATTTAATGGATAAGCTAGTGGGAAAATAAAATACTTGGAAATTAAAAAAATAAAAAAAATTATAATCTTGACCTAGGAGGATGAGGTCCATATGGAGTAGGAGGTTGAGGTGGCGGTGGATGTGGCGGTGTAGGTGGAAGCGGTGGTGGAGGAGGACGAGGTAGCCAACACTGGTTCAAAAATACAACAATGGCTGGGTAAGGCTGGTGATGTGTCGAATTCTGTCCCCCGTCTTATAGTGTCTACCCTGTACTGCGCTTGCTCAGTACGTAGGACAAGGGTATTTCGAAACTCTCCGAAGACGATGCACGGTAAGTCCAGGTTCAAGCCACATCATCCCAGGTTGATGCCTAGCCAAGCGAGCCCGTGAGGGGCCCTGTTACTATGTCCACTTAGATGGTGGGGCTTGAACCTGCACTCACTGCGCAGGCGCCGTTCATCTTCAGAGATTTTGTGAATCTCCTTGTCCTCCTCCGGACACTATCCGATGGCCGGACAGTTTTTGTCAGAACACCGGTATACATGTCTATTCTGCACAAGGTACGGACAAGTCCTGTGGGATCCATGCCTGGTTCATTTTAATGAACGTGAGCTTGTCCACATTGGCTCTGGACAGGCGGTTGCACTTGTCTGTGATAACGCCCCCTGCCGTGCTAAATACACGTTCAGATAATACACTGGCTGCAGGGCAGGCCAGCACCTCCAAGGTGTAAAGGGCAAGCTCAGGCTATGTGCCCAATTTGGAGACCCAAAAGTTGAAGGGGGCAGACCCGTCATTCAGTACGTGTAGGCATGTGTACACATACTGCTCCACCATGTTGGTGAAATGCTGCCTCCTGCTAAGACTTTCCATCTCATCTGGTGGTGCTGGTTGTTGTGGCGTGCTAACAAAGCTTTTCCACATTTCGGCCATGCTAACCCTGCCTTCTTAGGTGCTGGTGGTGCCCCGGCTGCATTGGCGACAACTTCCTCCTCCTCTGCCTTCGCCTTGTGCTTCCACCGTACCCCCACTGTCAGGTGGGAATGCCACCAGAAGCGTGTCAGCGTGTCGCTCATGTGTGCCAGGCTGCCCAGAGGCAACGAAAAGCTGTCCTCTGTGGGAGGTGTATCGTCGGTGTCCTCTGTATCCCCCCAGCCATGCACCAGTGATGGCGATGAGCTGGTCTGGGTGCCACCCTGCTGTGAACATGGTTCCTCCTCCTCCATCTCCTCCTCATCCTCCACCTTGTCATCCTCCAGAACTGTGCCCTTGCTGCCGGACAATTGTGTACCTGGCGCTTGTTGGTGCAGGAACCCACCCTCGTAGCCACTTGAGAATGACTGCCCTGAAAGACTTGGAAATGATCCCGGTTCCTCCTACTCCTCCTCCTCCTCCTGTGCCACATCCTCTTCCATCATCGCCCCAAGCGTTTTTTCAAGGAGGCATAGAACTGGGATAGTAACGCTGAGAACGGCGTCATTGGCACTGGCCATGTTGGTGGAGTACTCGAAACAGCGCAACAAGGCACACAGGTCTCGCATGGAGGCCAAGTTATTGGTGGTGAAGGGGTGCTGTTCCGCAGAGCGACTCACGCGTGCGTGCTGCAGCTGATACTCTACTATCGTCTGCTGCTGCTCTCACAGTCCTGCCAGCATGTGGAGTTCCACCTTGTGGGCAGGCCGAAGTTACGCTGCAGCGCTGACAGGTGAACAGCAGCAGGGTGAGAATGCCGAAAGTGCGCACAGATGGCCCGCACTTTCTGCAGCAGCTCTGGCATATCGGGGTAATTTTTAAGGAACCTCTGGGCCACCAAGACCACCAAGTTCAGCACATGCGCCAGGCAAGGGATGTGCGTCAAACCCGGCTAGGCCCAGAGCTGCTACGAGATTTCGCCCATTATCTCACACCACCAGGCCGGGCTTTAGGCTCACTGCCACCAACCACTCATCGGTCTGTTCCATGTCCCTCCACAACTTCTGCGTGGTGTGGGTTTTTTCCCCCAAACAGGAACGTTTTAAAACTGCCTGCTGTTGTTTACCCCTGGCTGTGCTGAAGTTGGTGGTGAAGGTGTTACGCTGACCGGATGAGGAGGCAGTAGAGGATGAGGAGGTGGAGTAGGAGGAGTTAGCAACAGGAGGCAAAATGAAGTGCCCTGCAATCCTCGGTGGTGGAAGGACATGAGCCAAACTGCTATCCGCCTCAGGCCCAGCCACCGCTACATTTACCCAGTGTGCTGTTAGGAAGATATAACGTCCCTGACCGTGCTTACTGGTCCACGCATCCATAGTTAGGTGGACCTTGCCACAGATGGCATTGCGCAGTGCACACCTGATTTTGTCCCCCACTTGGTTGTGCAGAGAAGGGATAGCTCGCCTGGAAAAGTAGTGGCGGCTGGGCACAACGTACTGTGGGACAGCCAATGCCATCAGCCTTTTAAAACTCTGCGTCTCCACCATACGGAATGACAGCATTTCAAAGGCGAGGAATTTTGAAATGCTGGCATTCAGGGCCAGGGATCACGGGTGGCTAGGGGGGGTACTTCCTCTTCCGCTCCAGTGTTTGGGAGATAGAGAGCTGAACGCTTCCATGGGACATTGTGGAGATGGTTGGTGACCCAGGTGGTAGTGTTGCTGGCAGATCCTCTGTTTGCGGGTTGGCAGGTGCCACTGTCACTACAGAGGTGGATGAAGAGGCCGAGACTGCAGCAGAAGAGGAAGCAGGAGGAGCCAGAGACCTTTCTTGGTTTTTGAGGTGTCTACTCCACTGCATCTCATGCTTTGCACTTAGATGCCTGGTCATGCAGGTTGTGCTCAGGTTGAGAACGTTTATGCCTCGCTTCAGGCATCAGCACATTGTCTGAAGAACTGCCACGCTAGGGAACTCCTTGGACCTGGCTTTGGTGTGCTCGGTCCCTTGCTGCATTGGGCAGTAGCAGACGTACTGTCTAGAGGACGGATGCTCCGCTTTTGCACCCTGCTCCCTCTTCTGCTGTGCTGGTGGCTCTTCCTCCGAACTACACTGGTCACCTGCATGACGTTGATTTCATGTGGGGTCAAGGACCTCATCATCCTCCACATCGTCCTCCACATCGTCCTCCACATCGTCCTCCACATCGTCCTCCACATCGTCCTCCACATCGTCCTCCACCCAGTCTTCACCCCTGCCCTCCTTGTCGGTCTGCACAATTGCGAAAGCAGCAGCAGTTGGCACCTGTGTTTCGTTATCATCCGAGACGTGCTGCAATGGTCCTCCCATGTACTCATCATGAAACAAGTGTTTGGGCATCGGTGCACACAATCTCTTCCACTTCTGGGGCAGGGCTAGGTGGATGACCCTGGGAAACCCTGCTAACAGAGTCATCAAAAAGCAGAAGAGACTGCTGCATGATTTGGGGCTCAGACTGCTTGGCTGATTTGCAAGGGGGTGAGGTGAAAGACTGATGGACATCGGCTGCAGGTGCCAACTCTGAACTTTCATCAGGAGACTGGGTGGGAGACAATGTGAAGGAACCGGAGGCACTGTCAGCAACTCAATCTATTATCGCCTGTACTTGTCCTTGCCTCAACATTCATACAGCCTCATTAGGCGTGCCAAAATACCGCTGCAGACTGTCGCCTACTCGCACCTGCGGAAGGTGTTTCACTTGTGCGTGTAGCTGGCACAGATCGACCATGTCCTCTCCCTGCAACAGGAGCTCCACCAGCAGCACTACGACCGGGGCCACGTCCCTTCTTTGACATTCTCCTCATATTTTCAAAATGTAGGATCTTGCTCTAAATGGGTGTTTTTGCAATAGCAGAATACACCCAGAGTATGTACTGGGTGTATCTCAAAAGCTGCAAAATTGCAGAAAATGCTATGAAAAAAAAAAAAAAATTTCACTCAAATTTTTTTTTTTGGAATAACACAATAGAAGAAAAATAGATTAATTGAATGTCAATCCTGCACATATGCAGAAAACACTGCAATTTTTTATTTTTTTGCAATGTTTTTGCAATAGCAGAATACACCCACAGTATGTACAGGGTTTATCTCAAAAGCTGCAAAACTGCAGAAAATGCAATGAAAAAGGAACATTATCAAATACTTACTGTAATTTTCCTTCTGATGGACTCCATGGCAGCCTAAGTGTGGGTTAACCCCAGCTCCTCTCCAATGCTATAGGACCCCATTCAAATAAAAGAGAGCTCACCGCTAGGTACTGTGTTCCGTAACTAGCCTACTCAATAACTGATGGGTGGGAACTCCATCTGCCATGGAGTCCATCAGGAAAGGAAAATTACGGTAAGTATTTGATAATAAATTTTCCTTTTTCCTGACAGACTCCATGGCAGCCTACGTGTGGGAAATAACGAGCCAATCTACACGGGTGGGTATGCTGAACAGCAATAAATTTCAATTTGACCCGTTAACTGACAGGATCGATTACAAAAGTTTCATAGAAGATAGCGAAGCAGGCTCAGCATAGTGACGATAAAGTTTTAATAGAGGCCCATGAGGCAAATCACGTCTGGAGCCACGCTGCTGCCCATGAATCTGCTATATCCCTGGCAGAATGTGCCATCACTGCTTCCAGAGGGGCTGAAGGATGAACTAGATGATC
Organism: Lithobates sylvaticus; assembly: GCA_028564925.1. NCBI lineage: Eukaryota > Metazoa > Chordata > Amphibia > Anura > Ranidae > Lithobates > Lithobates sylvaticus. The sequence goes on along the minus strand of CM053032.1, from coordinate 99,905,132 downwards.
CAGGCCGCAGTTGTTCTAGTCGAAGCTGGAAAATAGCTTGCAGATATACCTTCCGAATTTCGCCTATACCCAGAAAATTAACTTTTAGTGGACTCTTGGACCTAAATGTAGGTAGGACGATCTCCCGGCCCTTATTGAACTTTGAGGTAATTTCTGGAATTGAGCTGAACATAGGAATAAGGACCATCCGGATTGGAAAGAAGGACAGAAGAGGTTCCTCGTAACTTAGGGACACAACTCCCAAGACTCCCCTGGCGAGGGTAATGGCAACAAGGAATGTGATTTTAGATGAAAAGGTCTCAAGATAACAAGCGGGGAGGACCCTGTATTAAATTAGTGGTGCAATAGGGGCGCTGTTATACATACACAAATTACCAAAATTAAATACGTATAATATATATATAGAAAAAGATAAATTCTATCTTTCTTAGATTGGGTGATCTGACAGATAGGATTATAATGTGCCTAAAGTGTGGTGCTGAAAAACCCTGTTTGCCAGGGGAAACGTGAAAAATCTGACTAGTGATATTGGGTTCTAGTATGACTTAGATACTCCATATGTTGGGCCTAAGCCCATGTACTTGCAATCTGATGAAATTAGTAATTAATTCATCTGATATGCCACTCAGAAGACCAAGTAGCAGTTAATGCTGCATTGCTACTTTGACAGTTGCTTTGCGGTGGCGCTCTACTCACAGTGCTAATTTAATATATTTGATCTGTACAATTACACGTGTCTCCACATACATTGCTCAATCAAAAAAATATAGCACGAGAAAATACATACAAGAACTCCACAACAAATGTATATATATACTCGCTCTAGTTGGTCATTGGTGTTGCTAGAGCCCAAACATATCACCATAAACAGAGTCCCAAGTAGAGTTTTTTACTATATAGAGTAGCTCAATCGTGAAAAAAATGACTTTTTGCTGATTGAAAAACCATCCATGAAAAGTGTAAATAAAAATAAATAATAATAATAAAAATAAAAATAAAATTAAAAATAAGAAAGTTCGTGACAACAGTTCTTTCTGTAAATATGTGATATTTCACTCCTTCTGGAGTAGCGTGACAGCCTTCACCACAGCGTTCTTCTTACACCCAAAGTGACAAAGCAAGAAAGTTTGGCTGGCCGCTTACCAAATGTAGTTGATTGTTTTAATTAAAAAACAATCAAATGCGCTTATACAGGACTTGTCCTGTTCACAGATACACCCGTACTTTAGACAGCTCTTCCTCCTCACAGATCAGTTCAAGTATGATGGATACATAGGTGGGAGCAGAGAGAAACACACCTCAGTGTAATCTTGCTTTATTAAAAACTGGATAAAAACACAGAAGCCAAATGGCTACTTACATTCCTCGGTGCCCGCCCGGCACTGGGGTTGCTCGCTTTGTAATTATAATAAATTGGAGGATCTTTCCCTTTCGGATTTCCTGCTGTGCTTCGGCGTGCGTTCCACTCGCTGCTGCCGCTAGACCAATCAAACAGGAAGTCCTGGGAGTATTACGTTTAGAGTAGTGATCAGGTACCTGATCACGAGTATATATATATACATTTGTTGTGGAGTTCTTGTATGTATTTTCTCGTGCTATATTTTTTTGATTGAGCAATGTATGTGGAGACACGTGTAATTGTACAGATCAAATATATTTAATTAGCACTGTGAGTAGAGCGCCACCGCAAAGCAACTGTCAAAGTAGCAACGCAGCATTAACTGCTACTTGGTCTTCTGAGTGGCATATCAGATGAATTAATTACTAATTTCATCAGATTGCAAGTACATGGGCTTAGGCCCAACATATGGAGTATCTAAGTCATACTAGAACCCAATATCACTAGTCAGATTTTTCACGTTTCCCCTGGCAAACAGGGTTTTTCAGCACCACACTTTAGGCACATTATAATCCTATCTGTCAGATCACCCAATCTAAGAAAGATAGAATTTATCACTTTCTATATATATATTATACGTATTTAATTTTGGTAATTTGTGTATGTATAACAGCGCCCCTATTGCACCACTAATTTACTACCACAAAATCGATTTTCAAAGGGAGCGGCTCACTACTATTATTATCTATTTACATAGTAATTTTTTGTACACTTTTACTTTTTGAAGTATTGGTGGCTATAGTCTATTAGTATATACACCTTAATATACTCCAAGCGCGGGGTTGAAATAACCAAACCAAGCGGTTGTTTATATCCCAGGACCCTGTATTACTGAACCCTGACAGTGAGTTGAGGACAAGGAAAAGATCCCAAATGGGGAATCTTGGTCTTCTTTGAGGGCTGAGTTTTAACTCCTTACAGAACAACCACCAGATTAAAAGGTAAACAACCCGCTGAGCTCTGGAGAAAGCCGACAAGGCTGAGACTTAGACTCAAAAAGAGCCAAAGGATAGAGATAAATCTAGGCCTGAATAAAGAAAGCTGAACTTTGGATCTCTAAGTGAAGAATAGGAGAACACAACAGACTTGGCCAATCTTTTTCCTAATTTGCGCTCGTTCCCATAGAGCTCATGAGAGTGGAAATCACCCTAGAAGTACACCCAAGACGGACAAGGATGCAGGACTTCTCCTTGAGCGTAATACCTCCCCAGCTTGAAGCTACCTGGGAAGAGAATAGATCTACCTCGGGATTGACTCCCAGAGACATAATCTACATAAATGATTGCACACGAAGAGACCACTTGTTAGCGACCTAACCAAGTGCTTGACAGGAAATTCACTCGGATGTTCTGGACCCTGAGGAAGTATGGCGATGAAATGTTGCCTAGACATGATAGGTTCGGCCTCCCGGAATTATGTAGTGCTTCGAGAACCTCTATGATTCTTCACATGAGAATGGTCAACACTGCGATGAACACCTGATAAGCCGACTCTCCCTTCCACAGATAGAAGGACTAAAAGGCACACCAAGCTGCTGGAAGTTCCAGAACGTACTAGCCCAGGCTGAAAAGACTCGTACCCTTGAACAAGATCCGATGTGCAGCGAGTTCCCCAACCGATACTGCTTGGCGTAGGTCATGACCTTAACCCATGATATGGGACAACGAAGTGGCAATCTGAGCCAGTTTTGTACTGAAACCACCAGAAGAAGCTGCTCCTCGTTGTTGATGACATGTGAATAGGTTGACTGTTGCCCCTTGATATCCATTACTTGCATAAACCTGACAGGACAGGGTAAAACTTCTGCAGGGAGTGCTTGGCCATAGGGGTCGTGGAGACCATCGAACCGATGGATTCAGGTACTATGAGGCCCCCTGCCGTGAAGAGATTAGAGACCACGAATTCCCTCTTGGATGACTGTAATATTCCCCACTGGAAGAGAGATGGTGCTTTCCACTGTAACGAGCTGGGCCCAAAAGAACATCAGCCGGACTGGTTCTAGGTGGCTTTTTTTTTTTTTTTTTCAAAGAGCCACCCAAAGTTGGTCAAGATGGAGAAAACCTATTCCCTGTGAACTAGCAGCTGGACTTTGTCCTAAGACAGCAACAGAAAGTCATCGAAACAGTGATAAACACACTTGTTCTGATGAGGGCCATTATGGCCAGAAGAATTTTTACACAGAACTGCAGATGGAACCGGAGGTATTTGGGAAACTCCTTCTCTACCTGAACATGGAGGTAAGCATCTATAAGTCGATTGAGATTAGCCAATCGCCTGATCGTACACCATAAACTGTTCTCTTATTGTACCAAAAAGAGGGGAAATATACCTCCTGGAATTTTTCGTCCTGGGGAAGGCGTAACTATAAGGCCCATTGAACCGCGACCGAGGACCATTTAGACCAAACCAATCGGAGGATCGGATTGACACCAGCTCCAGCTCCTTAATTGCTGAATTTTTGGAGAACTCCTCGGAGTACGAGCCTCTGTACTCTGTTCAGGTTTCCATATCTCTAGACATGGCTGCTAGAGCCAGGGCAGGTGTACAAGCCATATCGACAAACCCGTACGTTTATCTTGAAGTCTTGAATCATTTTCGCTCACGTCCGTCCAGGACACAGCATCCTCTAAAAGCATAACCTGTTTCGCCAGACGCAACAAAGTCGCATCAATGAGGGGAAAGTTTCCCAGACACTTCACCTCTCCTGCCTTAAAGGAATACAGTCTGGAGGTCTTTGCTTGACAAATTTTCTTGTCCATCTTCATGTGCCAATTGGTGGATTCCCCAACTAGAAAGAATGCACTGTTAGATCTATTAATTACGAACGATCCCAGTCTGATCTCAGATATGGAGATACACGACAACTTGGGATCTAGCTATCATAGGATGATCACATTTAGCATAAATCACAGGGAAAGGAGACATATGCGTAGTACAAAAACACAAAATTTCAAATGAGACACTTTTCCTGAACTACAGTCATTGCTACATGACAGCAATTGTGACCAAATTCTGGAATCATTGAATCCAGAAGAGATATGGGAGCATAGTAAACAAAGGGCTGCACAGTGGTGTAGTGGTTAGCACTTTTGCCTAGCAGTAAAAAGGTTTGCTGGTTCGAGTCCTAACCATGACACCACCTACCTGGAGTTTGCATATTCTCCCTATGCCTGCTTGGGTTTCCTCCAGGTACTTTCATTTCCTCCCACACTCTGAAGACATGCTGGTAGGTTTATTGGAACCTGTCTAAATTGGCCCTAGTATGTATATGTATGAATGTGAGTTAGGGACCTTAGATTGTAAGCTCCTTGAGGGTAGGGACTGATGTGAATGTATTTTTTATATATACATAATGTAGGTAAAGCACTGCATAAATTGACATAAATAAGTACCTGAAATAATAATAACAAAGGTATCAAACAGTGCATTCCAATGGACAATAAATATAGAAGAGCGAAAATTAAACCCGGGTGGCTAAACCGTAATGTGAGTAGGCTCATCAAGGAGAAAAGTATGGCCTTTAAAAAATATAAAGTGAATTGGTCACCTTCAGCTTTCCTGCACTATAAGAAATGTAAAAATGCATTTAGGGCAGCTAAAAAGGATTACGAGAGACACGTAGCGGAAGAGTAAAAATAACCCAAACTATTTTTTTTAGATGTATTAACAGTAAGGCATGGGACGTTTTTACAACCTCTCCTGAACGATTTAACTTGACAGATAGTAACCCACGTTTAAAACTTCCATTTTGCAGCGTTTACATGCTGCGTTTACCGCGTATTTCAAAATAGCCAAAAATTAAAAATGCCTGTAAACGAAACGCGGCTAAATGCGAGTAACCGCGTTTGGCGTCTGAACTCATTTTTTTGCCTTCAAAGAAAAGCCTATAAACGCAACTGCCTAAAAATGACATTAAACAAACCTGTGTACATGTACACATAAGATAACATTGGATGAGTTCAGGGGAAGTTAAAAAAAAAGCATCCAACTGCCTCTGAAAGTCCGTTTACCAGCAGTAGTGTACATGAGGCCTAAAAATACAAAATTGGAGCACATTGCACACTTAAAAGATTAGGATGGGAAGATGGTTACAGATGACACAGGGAAGGCAACTATACTAAATGCCTTCTTCTCCACAGTTTTTACGCAGGAAAGAAGGGTTTACCTTCAGCAACTGTAGTGTTAGTAACACAACACATGACATACACTCGTGGCTAACAGAGGCCAGAATCATGGAAAGACTTAATAAACTTAACACAAATCACGAGGACCAGATGGCTTACACCCTAAAGTCCTCAGAGAACTCAGTCAAGTGATAGCCAGGCCATTGGTACCAGCTGATTGGAGAAAAGCCAACGTAGTACCAATTTTTAAAAAAGGGCAGAGACATATTCCTGGGAATTACAGACCAGTAACATCAATAGTGGGTAAATTATTGGATGGGATGATTAGGGACTACCGTATATACTTGAGTATAGGTCGACCCGAATATAAGCCAAGGCCCCTAATTTACCACAAAAAAACTGGGAAAACGTATTGACTCGTGTATAAGCCGAAGGTGAGAAATGCAGCAGCTACTGTAAGTGCAAAAGAGGGTCAACAATGCCCATCTGCAGCTGCATGCCCTCCTGTGTCCTGTACATACCCCCCTGTGTCCTGTACATACCCCCCTGTGTCCATTGCAGTCTACCTGTGCCGATCTGCATCCTATGTCCCCCATTGCATTCTTCCTGTGCCAATCTGCATCCTGTGTCCTGTGTCCCCCATTGCATTCTTCCTGTGTCGATCTGCATCCTGTATCCTGTGTCCTGTGTCCCCCATTGCATTCTTCCTGTGCCGATCAACGGCCATTGCAATGTTCTAAAGCCGCGCCTCCTCCTCATCTGTGATAGGGGGAACACTCTGTTTTCCCAGCAGTCAGTGTTCAGTGTTCCGCCTATCACGGACATCCTCTCATCCTCGTCCATGAGATGAGAATGACAGGATGTCCGTGATAGGCGGAACACTGAACACTGACTCACTGCTGGGAAAATTTGTGTTCCTCCTATCACAGACGAGGAGGAGGAGGCACGGTGTTTGAACACTGCAATGGCCGCCGTCTGTCTGCATGACACGCTGATCATGTAGGCAGACAGCGGTGACTCAAGTATAAGCCGAGGGGGGCACTTTCAGCCCTAAAAAAAGGGTTTAAAATCTCAGCTTATACTCGAGTATATACGGTATATCCAAAGTTTTACTGAGGAGAAGAATATCATCAGTTGTAATCAGCATGGGTTTATGAGAGATTGTTCCTGCCAGACCAATCTGATAACATTCTACAAGGAAGTGAGCTGCCATCTAGACATGGGGAGGCCTGTGGATATGGTGTATCTGGACTTTGCAAAATATTTTGATACAGTTCCCCATAAACGCTTAATTTACAAGCTGAGGTCTGCAGATTTGGACCATAGGGTTTGTGCTTGGGTAAAAAACTGGTTACAGGGATGGGTCCAAAGGATAGTGATTAATAACATGTACTCAGACTGGTCTGGAGTGGTGAGTGAGGTACCCCAAGGTTCTGTCTTGGGACCAATTCTGTTCAATATATTTATAAATGATAAACAGTATGGGATAACTAGTTCAGTCTCAGTTTTTGTGGCCCACCTCACTACCTGTTCCCTTGACCCTGTCCCCTCATAATTACTGCGACCACCTTCCCACTCTATCCTCATAACCCACATCTTCAACCTCTCCCTCTCCTCTGGCACCTTTCCTTCCCAGCTCAAACATGCACTGGTTACCCCATACTCAAAAAACCCTCACTAGACCCCACCTGTTTGAATATTTTAGGACCCATCTCCCTACTCCCCAAACCCTCCAAGCTCATCGAACGCCTTGTCCATGACCAAATGAGTCGCTACCCCATGGACAACAACCTTCTCGACCCCCTACAGTCTGGCTTCCGCCCACAACATTCTACTGAAACTGCCCTACTAAAACTCACCAATGACCTACTAACTGCTAAAACCAATGGCCACTACTCCATACTCATACTTTTAGACCTCTCTGCTGCCTTTGACACAGTTGACCACCTGCTCCTCCTCAGCAAATTACACTCCCTTGGCCTCCGTGATTCTACTTTATCCTGGTTCTCCTCCTACCTATCTCAGCGCACTTTCAGTGTCACTTACCACTCCATCTCCTCTGCTCCCCTTCCTCTTTCTGTTGGGGTACCCCAAGGTTCCGTCCTTGTGCCTCTCCTATTCTCACTCTATACCTCTTCCCTGGGCCAGTTGATAACCTCCCATGGTTTCCAATACCACCTCTATGCCGATGACACCCAGATCTATCTCTCCACTCCTCAACTCACCCCCTCAATCTCCTCACGGATCTCAAACTTACTGAATGACATATCGGTATGGATGTCACGCCTCTTCCTCAAACTCAATCTTTCTAAAACTGAGCTTGTTATATTTCCTCCTTCACGGTCCCCCCCTGTGACTTCACCATTAATATCAACAACACAACAATTGGTCCCTCCACACATGCCAGGGTCCTGGGTGTAATCCTTGACTCTGACCTCTCCTTCGGCCCCCATATCCAATCACTGGCTAAATCCTGCCGCCTTCACCTCTGCAACATCTCCAGAATTCGACCCTTCCTAACGACACCACAAAGCAACTCATTCACTCTTTGATTATTTCCCGCCTTGACTACTGCAATTCTCTCCTTAATGGCCTACCCTTAAGCAGGCTACCCCCCTTCAGTATATTATGAATGCAGCTGCTAGACTAATACATCTCACTAATCGATCCATGACTGCCACCCCTCTCTGCCAATCCCTTCACTGGCTTCCACTACCCCACCGTGTAAAATTCAAAATGCTAACCATAACATACAAAGCCATCCACAACATCGCCCCCATCTACATCACCAACCTCATCTGCAGATATAACCCAAATCATCCCCTTTGCTCCTCCCAGGACCTCCTGCTCTCTAGCTCCCTTGTTACCTCCTCCCATGCTCGCCTTCAGGACTTCTCCAGAGTCTCTCCCATCCTCTGGAACTCCCTGCCCCATTATGTCCGATCAGCCCCTACTCTGTCCACCTTTAGGAGATCCCTAAAAACGAATTTATTCAGGGAACCCTATCCCACACCCACCTAACAACTGTCCCCGAGCCACCCCCATCAAATCATTCTCTGCAGCTCTTACCTTTTTGTACCACCACCCTGTCCCTTTAGAATGTAAGCTCTACGAGCAGGGCCCTCCTGTACCTTTTGTATTGAACTTTACTGTACTTAAGTTGTCCCCCCTATACATTGTAAAGCGCTGCGTAAACTGTTGGCGCTATATAAATCGTGTATAATAATAACAAGTATGGGATAACTAGTTCAGTCTCAGTTTTTGTGGATGACACAAAGATAAGCAGAGTAATAAACTCACATCAAGACATAGAAATGACCTGAACAAAATAAAGGAGCAGGCAGACAAATAGCAAATGAGGTTTAATGTGGAGAAATGTAAAATAATGCAAAAAATTGGGGGCAAAAAATATAAATGCTAAATATTCACTAGGGGTGAACCGATGGGAGACTCAAGGATGGAGACGGATCTAGTGGCGCTAATAGATGACAGATTGAGCAATAGCATGCAGTGCCAAGCTGCAGCTACCAAAGCAGGCAGACTATTAGCATGCATAACAAAAGGGATATACTCCAGGGACAAAACTATAATTCTGCCACTTTATAAAACTCTGGTTAGGCCTCATCTGGAGTTTTCTGTCCAATTCTGGTCACCATTCCTTTTGAAGGGATGTGCTGGAGCTAGAATGAGTCAAAAGAAGGGCAACAGAACTAATAAGGGGACTGTAGGACCTCAATTATGAGGAACGGCTGCAAACACTACATTTTTCTCGCTGGAGATGAGACACTTGAGAGGAGACATGATAGCGATCTACAAATATCTCAATGGGGACCCCAGCATAGGAATTAAACTATTCAGCCCTAGGGAGTGTATAAGGACACAGGGCACACAATGAGACTGTAGGAGAAGCGGTTCAACCTTAAACTGAATAGGGGGTTCTTCACTGTTAGGGCTATAAGGATGTGGAACTCTCTCCCACAATTGGTGGTGACTGCAGGGAGTATGGATATTTTTAAAAGACTCTTAGATGTACATCTAAAAGGACACAACATACAGGGATATAGGAAATCATTATAGACACTGATACACTTACACCTTCACAGGTTGAACTGGATGGACTATTGTCTTTTTTCAGCCTCACCGACTATATAACTATGCAATGCTGCATAATACAGTACAAATAGAGTTGTAGATTAATTACCCCCCCCCCAACAGTTAAAGTGGTTGTAAAGGCTGAAGGTTTTTTACCTTCATGTATTCTATGCATGAAGGTAAGAAAAACTTCTGTGTGCAGCATCCCCCCGCAGCCCCCCTAAAACTCACCTGAGACTGGAGGGAAGCACACAAAAGTGCCCCATAGCAATCGGGTTGCTATTGGGGCACTGGTCAGGGGGGAGGAGCCAGGAACGCTGGCAGGGGACCCGAGAAGCGGAGGATCTGGGCTGCTCTGTGCAAAACCACTGCACAGAGCAGGTAAGTATGATAGGTTTGTTATTTAACTGGTTCCCGCCCGGCCTATTGTAGAATGATGGCTAGACGGGACCGCTGTTGTTCTGCCAGGACGTCCTCCCATTCTTCCTTCGGAAACAGAGCATCACTGATCACAGTAAAGAGCCAATGATGTAGGCTCTTACCATGGCTCTTTAACGTGATCAGCTGTGTCCAATGTAAACAAATGCTGGTTATCTGCATTTCCTTTCCCCAGTGCTATCAGTGTCTGAGAAAAGGAAATTTGATAAGTGGCTTTCCTGTGGCAGGGGCATTTAGACTGACAATCAGGAAACTGATCATCAGTGCAGCATATGAGTGCCCATCAGTGCCATCTATCAGTGCCTCCTATCAGTGCCCATCAATGCTGACTTATCAGTGTAGCCTCATCAGTGCCTTTCCACCAGTGCCCATCAGTGCAGTGTATCAGTGCAGCATCATCAGTGCCACCTCATCAGTGCCCATCAGTACAGCCTATCAGTGTCCACCATTGCAGCCTATCAGTGCCCATTAGTGAAACCTCATCAGCACACATCACTGAAGAAGAAAAATTACTTATTTGCAAAATTTTATAACAGAAACAAAGAAAAAAAAAATTTTATTATTTTTTTCCATTTGTTTAGCAAAAAAAAAAAAAACGGTGGTGATTAAATACCACCAGAAGAAAGCTTTATCTGTCTCAAATTTTTTTCCAAATTTTATATTGTTACACTTTTGCTTGACCGTGCAATTGTCATTCAAAGTGCAATAGCATTGAAAGCTGAATATCGGCCTTGGCAGTAAGAGGATGAAAGTGCTCGGTATTGAAGTAGTTTAGAGAAAAAAATAAATAAACTTTAGCCACTTTAATGCTGGACACTTTCACCCCTACCCCTACTTTCCAACCCATGCTAATTTTCAGCTTACAGCTCTGGCCCAATTTGAATAACAATTGCGTAGTCATGCAACGCTGTACCTATATGACTTTTTTTTTTTACAGAAATAGAGAAACAAAAAAAAGACTGAACATTTCTGTTTAAAAAATTTGCAACGTAATTATCCTTTCTTTATAAATTTAGGCTAAAATGTATTCTGCTACATTTCTTTGGTGAAAATAACCCAATGACTGTATATTATTTAGTAGGGCTGTTAATGATTAAAATTTTCGTGTTTGATTAATCGTTTTTTTTTATAACGCACATACAGATCCAACTACTTTTAGGTGACTTCCTTGCATTGCAACTCTGCATTAGTCAGTGGTAAATGTGGTATACACTATATACAATCACCCGACACTAGTTAGTTTCCACAATCCATGACTTAACTTCACAGTTCACACAAATACATTTTAAATTTAGACTGTAGCACTGACGCAAGTAATTTTTTTTTCCACAGTAGTGTGACAATCCCTCCACCTCTCATCTAACTAATCACTCTCACCTTATGGCATGGACCCCTGTGCAAACAGGAGGTCATGCAAGCGGGTATCAAAAGGTTTAACACGGACCATAAACTTCTCCCATGTCTCCTTAGATCTCAGCAAGAATTCCAGGTCATGGGTAGAAAGAAAAGATCTAAGTGCTCACCGCTTAAGTATAAGATTACATTTTTGTGTTTAAAGACAAACTACTCACATAAAGATGATAAAAATACAGCATGTAAAGGCTACAATCATGTTGGTTCCGTAGGGCAGCAGCAGGTGACATCATGCATAGCTCCTCCCCCATACGCGTTACGTTCAATCAGAACTTCAACGTCACGGACTCCTCCCCCTTCCCTTCATTAACAGACAGAGGCACTTGGGGAAAGGGGGAGGAGTCCGGTGACGTTGATGTCTGTGACGTCACCGGATCTCCGACGGAACTCCCTGAAGACCCAGAAGCAGGCGGAGAGGTGAGCACAAATCAAAAGAATTTTGATCGATCAAAAAAATGTATGATTAATCGAGGAATTAATCTTTAATTTCCAAGGCCCTATTATTTAGTCTGTGTGAAAGTTATAGAGTCCACAAATCATGGTACACACAGTACTGTATATCGGAAAATTGATCAATCCTGATGTACTGAAGGCCTATCTCATTTCTTGAGGCCCTAAAATGCCAGGACAGTACAAATATTCTCCAAATGACCCATTTTGGAAATTACACAGTCTGAGGTATTTAGTGAGAGGCATGGTGAGTTTTTTGAAGTTGTAATTTTTTGTTTTTATTTTTTGTTTTCTTTCACAATTTTCTTTTTTTTAACATACTGTTACCAGTGTAGTACAGCGTCGTCATACGACTGCTGTGGCGATGATTAGGGACACTGACTGGTGACAGTATTTTTAAAAAAAAAACATTTGGCTGCTAAATGCATGGGCCATTTTTTGCGATTCGGCATTGCGTTGCTTTAACTGACAATTGCGTGGTCGTGTGACACTGCACCCAAACAAAATTAACGTCCTTTTTTTTCCACAAATAGAGCTTTCTTTTGGTGGTATTTAATCGCCTCCATCCCGATCCCACGAGCCGGCGTATAGCTAAGACGGCTCGTGGGTTTGTGCAGACCTGAAGCAGTAAATTGACGGTGGCTGGTCGACAAGTGGTTAAATGTTTTTTTATTACATTTATTTTTTATTTTATCACATTTATTTTTTTACATGAGCAAAACAATGTTACCATAGTAACAAGGTACTACACTGGGGAGGTGATCAGAATTTTGTTTTTCATAGATTTTTTTCTGTTATAAGCAACCTCTTTTTCTAAATGAAATCTATTCATTCAGTATTTACTATCTACTATTGCTATCACAGCTAATCGTAGCTGTGATTAGCCACAGCTAATCACATAGTACAGATAGGTTGTGATTGGCCCTGTCTGTACCATGTGATAACTTTGACCAATCGCAGAGATCAACACAATTGTACACAATGAATGATATGAATGGATGCTATCCATAGTGTACATTTGTCATGACGCTGGGGGATATAATTGCAGAAAACTGGCTCTGTGTCAGGGCTGGGCTCAGCCCTCCCTTCTTAGTGCTCAGCTATCGGTTAATTGCCAGCATTCATAGTTCCACAGTGCCTCACCTTGTGATCATTTCCTGCTCGTCAGCCAGCCCCTTTTGCCTATTTAAACTGCCTGGTTCGTTTCTCCCATATCTTCGCCTTGGTCAACATATCTGAAGATTCTCTGCCGTGTTCCTGTTAAAGACTTGCCTGGCTGACATCCCTTCTGGTTCCTGATCCTACTTGCTGTCTCCAACTACGCTGATCTCTGGCTTCCTGATTTACTGGCTTGCACTGACTACCTGCTTTGATTACCAAATCCTGGCTATGTTTGCTTGTTGTACCATTCTTACCACTATATTAAAAGGTGTGATTTTTACTGCATTTTCTGTCTCCGTCTAAATCATGGTTCCTGACACACTCATCCTGGGGGTTATTATTGCTGCTACTGACACCAATTCTGCGGGCTAAATATACTTTGTTTAGTACTGGCAACAAAGTATTCCTCAGCCCCTGACTGTATCTGAGTGTATACATCTCCAGGAAAGGAGAGTGGGAGGGGGGCTGAGTTCCTTGGTTCTACTTGCCCCCTGGGCCAAATGTTGTCAGTCAGCCCCTGATTAGACCCATAATGTCTCCATAAAGAGTGCCTGTCACCTACCCAATGCTATCACATAAGGGTTTATTAACCCCTTGTGATAGCAATCAAATAAAAAAAAAGAAAAAAAAAAAAAGAAAGTTTAAAAAACAATTAATTATAAAAATAAAATATATTAAAATGAGAAAAAATAAATAGGCGTAACCCCCCCCCCCCCCCCCTGCCCCTCAGACATATTGCTGCGAATGTCAGAGTGAGAACAATAACTCTAGCACAAGAGTTCCTAGTTAACTGTAAACTGATGAGCTGTAAAATAACCTATGTTGAGTTTAAGACATGGAATGTTTGGTATCTATTTACTCGCTGCAACCTCATCTTTTATATTTTAGCTAAAAATTGGGTAATATATTGTTTTTTTTGCACTAAAATGTATTTTATTATATTTTTTCCTGAAAATTTGTATTTAATAAACAGTTGTGCAAATATCATGTGACAAAAATGTTTTAACCTTTTTAATCTACAGGGCCTCTGCTTTCAGAAAATGTATAATGTTCAAGGTTTAAGTAGTTGTAAAAATCCAAATTTTTGACAATACATGTATGTGAAAAGTAAAAACAATTGCTCTGTAGCCGAACTGGTTAAATAAAGCCTGAAGTGTAGATATGCACTACCCTATTAAATCTGGATATTATGGTGTTGATATAATGTTGGTGTCATTATTTCTTTATCGTACATCATGGGACACAGAGCCATATTTATTAACTTAATGGGTATATAGGCACCTTCAGGTGATGGACACTGGTATACCCAATACAGGAAGTTTATTCCCCTATATAACCCCTCCTCCTCCTTCCAGGAGTACCTCAGTTTTTTGCCAGTGTCTAAGGCGTTGGCCACGAGTTAAGAGGTGCTCTGAAGAGCTCCAAGCTGGAGGGATCCCATGCTGGATTTAAACAGCCTCCATAGACCGGATCCATCCAAAGTGCCACTAAGGCCAAGGTGGATGGTACCCGGGCCCCGCATAAGAAGAACAAGGTTTTGCCTGTAACGCCTCTTTGTATAATAGGGACCCAGTCCTTGAATTGAATTGAAGTTTGGATCTGTCTGTTACAGCAGTATCTTGCAGTGAGGAAAAGGTAAGGGAAGTATCCTAGGAACTGTAAAAAGTCCACCTATGCTTTTTTCTTGCATAAGTAAAAATGTTGTTGTGCCTAAAGTCTCCACTAGTGGGAGTAGTGGGAGTAAATGCATACCTTAGTACAGTGGTCATCAACCCTGTCCTCAGGGCCCACTAACAGGCCAGGTTTGCAAGATAACTGAAATACATCACAGGTGATATCATTTGCTGCTCAGTGATTGTAGTATTCTAGTCTGCATCTCCCCAAGGTAATACATAAAACCTGGCCTGTTAGTGGGCCCTGAGGACAGGGTTGATGACCACTGCCTTAGTACATTGCTTCTCAGTCAGCTCAGAAGTCCCAGCTAAAACAGCATGTGTGTGTTCTCAGCAAGCCAGGGGGGATCCTCATCTAGAACATTTCCCCCCTGGGGGAGTGTGGCGGCGGCAGAAGCAGCTTTTATTTAAAGTTTATTCTTCTATTTCCCACAGAAAGTTTTTAAACTTCCCTTGCCTCCCCTCTCGCTCAAGGAGCGTATCAATGCCGTCTGCGCGGACTAGGGCTAATTAAAACAGAGTGGGGGGAGTAGACGAGCACACGGCGCAGGCCGTGGGGACAAAGACAGACACTCACAGCTCACAGTTGCAGCCGACACATAGGACACAAGAGTGCTGGGGGCATGTAAGGGATGCAGGCATTTCCAGTACAGGAAATAACATTGATAACAACTAAAGCATTGTCTTTTTCTAAACTATTTTGCTTAGCGAGTTGTGCATTTACTTTACATTTTGTGCTCAGCACTTTGGCTCCAAAAAAGACACCCCAAAGGTACCAAAAATTCCACCCCCAGGCGCTGGGAACTCCAGTCGTGTCTCCACACTGTCATCCTCGCCTGAGATACCAGATATGGCAAGCCAGGGTGAGTCATTGGGTCCAATTGGTGGTGCTGCTTCTCACATTTCAGTCCCTGTATACGTGACTGAAGATGCTTTTTCCTCCGCCTGCAGGGCTTAAAAGGAAGATTAGCGACTTTAATTGCATCCGCTATCCAAAAGGATAGGAAGAGTGTTAGATTCCCCCACCTCAGACCCCTTACCAAGGGAACAGTGGGTAGAGGATGAGAGGTTACCTCAGGTGATCAGGAAGAAGGGCAAACCGATTACTCCTCTGCGAAGGAAACAACGGTAGATGAACCTTTTCCAGCCTCGCAATCTGAGAAATTGCTGATACAATCTCTCACAGAGATGGTTTGTGCCTTTCAAGCTACCTCTAGCAGAGTCAGCTGATAGTTCTGTTTCTTCTTTAGGTTGCTTAAAACCTTCACAGCCTTTTCATGCGTTTCCTGTACAT
Source organism: Lithobates sylvaticus (assembly GCA_028564925.1). Lineage (NCBI taxonomy): Eukaryota > Metazoa > Chordata > Amphibia > Anura > Ranidae > Lithobates > Lithobates sylvaticus. Next base: position 99,889,088 of record CM053032.1, on the reverse strand, counting down.
GCATTATTAGAAAAGCTTATTTATACTGAATGGGATCACCCAGATAAGCATTTTCTCCCTCCAAAGAGATTCACAGCACTCTATACCATGGAGGAGAAATTCACCAAAAGATGGAAGGTATCAACAGTTGACGCTGCAATTTCCAGTGTGAATAATAGTCTAACTTGTCCAGTAGACAATGCACAAATGCTTAAATCCAACTGATAAAAGATTGGAATTTTTGTTAATCCTCTTTTTCTTTGGCAGGTGCGGTTACTCAGCCTGCAGTTGCGGCAATAGGCATCTGTTACTCCCTAAGAGACCAGTTTAGACAGGCCCTTAAAGAGGTCCCTGCACAACAGGCCCACGATTTGGCCAAAGGCGCTATGTTTTGCCATAGATGCCATGAAAGATTCTATTCACCAGGCGTTCTGCCTTGCACTTGTGCTAGTACACATGCGTAGGACCCTGTGGTTAAAAAAATTGGTCAGCCGAAGCACCTTGCAAAAGGCATTTGACTAGTTTGCCTTTTCATGGGGATCGACTATTTGGGTTAGACCAATTACTAGTTCAGGGGGTGATCATCAGATCCCCACAGAAGAGCAAGGTTTGGGGTTTTATTCAAACCTCTTATGGTACCAAAACCGAATGGAGATGTCAGACCCAATTCTAGATCTAAAGAATCTAAATCAGTTCCTGAAGATCCGCTCCTTTCGCATGGAGTCGATCAGGTCAGTAGTTTATATCCTACAAGGAGGAGAACTTCTGGCGTCTATCGACATCAGGAATGCATATTTGCATGTCCCTATATTTCCCGCACACCAAAGGTTTCTGCGGTTCAAAGTAGAACAGCAACACTTTCAGTTTGTAGCCTTGCCCTTCGGTGAACACAAAAGCACTGGCCCCACCTCTAACCAGGTTAAGGGCACAGGGCATAACAGTCTTGGTGTACCTAGATGATCTATTGCTAATAGACCGGTGGCTCGTTTGGAGCAAAGTGTACGCCCAATTACCTGAAAAGTCTGGGTTGGATTCTCAACCTAGAGAAGTCTTCCTTAAAACCACTAAAAAAGCTAGAGTATTTGGGTCTGATCATAGATACAGCCCAGAAAAAGGTGTTCTTGCCTCAGACAAAAATCAACAAAAAAAAAACAAAAAAACAAAAAAAAATGAACTCGATAAGAGAGTTGGTGCGGATGGTCAGGTCAAAAGGAGATCCCTCCATTCGCCTTTGCATTAGGTTGTTAGGAAAGATGGTGGCTTAATTTGAAGCGGTTCCCTATGCCCAGTTCCATTCGAGACTGTTGCAAAACAGTATTCTATCTGCTTGGAACAAAACGATCCAAGCTTTATACTTGCCAATGCAGCTGTCCCCAAGGGTGTCCCAAAGCCTCAATTGGTGGTTACTAACCCAGAATCTGCTGAAAGGAAAATCCTTCAGACCAGTTATCTGGAAAGTGGTAACAGACACCAGCCTTTCAGGCTGGGGAGCAGTACTAGAGAAGAAAACTGTCCAGGGACAGTGGTCAAGAACCGAAAGAGCCTTGCCCATTAATATCCTAGAGATTCGGGCAGTGCGTCTGGCTCTGAAGGCCTAGACTTCCAGGTTACAGGATTGTCCTGTCAGGAACCAATCTGTCAATGCCACAGCGGTGGCCTATATCAATCACCAAGGGGGCACCAAGAGTCTTGCAGTGCAGACAGAAGGGAACCATATTCTAACTTGGGAAGAAAGGAATGTTCCGTGCCTGTAGGCAGTCTTCATTCCGTGAGTAGAGAATTGGCAGGCGGACTGAGTCGCCAGCAGTTATTCCCGAGGGAATGGCCTCTTCCCCCCCAACATTTTTCGGGCTATTTGCCAAAGATGGGGGACTTCGGACGTAGATCTTCTAGCGTCCAGCTTCAACATGAAGTAAGTCAACTTTGTGTCCAGGACAAGGGATCCACTCGCATGTGCAACAGATGCGTTGGTGACACTGTGGGATCAGTTCTCACTGATCTATGCATTTCGCCCTATTCAGTTGCTGCCTCGACTTCTTTGCAGGATCAAGCTGGAAAGAAAACCGGTAATTTTGGTAGCACCAGCATGGCCCAGAAAGTCATGGTATGCAGAAATCGTAAAGATGGCATGGGGGATCCATGGACCCTTCCACTACGGCCAGACCTACTCTCACAGGGCCCGATATTCCATCCTCCCTTATGAACGCTAAATTTAATGGCTTGGCTATTGAAACCCACATTCTGAAGAAATGTGGGCTTTCCGGGTCCGTTATCTCTACCTTAATTAATGCAAGGAAGCCAGCTTCCAGAACTATATATTATAGAGTCTGGAGGGCTTATGTTTCCTGGTGTAAATCCAAGTGTTGGCACCCTCGGAGATATATCATAGGCAGAATTCTTGCCTTTCTACAATTGGGGGTAGAGATGAAGTTGGCCTTGAGTACTATTAACGGCCAAGTCTCAGCTTTATCGGTCTTATTTCAAAACCGCATGCTACACATTTTTTAGTCTGGGGTTTTATGCAAGGGGTGATGCGGGTTATTCCGCCAGTTAGATCACCTTTAAACCCTTGGGACTTGAACTTAATTTTGTCAGTGTTACTAAAACAGCCATTTGAACCGATACAGCATATTCCCTTAGTCCTTCTGACAAGGAAGCTAGTGTTCTTGGTTGCTATATCCTCAGCAAGGAGGGTTTCAGAATTGAAAAAAGGAAAATGTATACCGTGCTAACCTAAAAAGTAAAATAAAATTAAAATAAAAAAGGCTGCAGCTTATAATTGCGAGATATACACAATCACTAACAGAAAATATGGAATGGAAGCCACGCATAAATTAAATTAATTAAATTAAATAAATATGGTGACAATGTTAGTTAATTATATATAATGACAATATAACTATATAAATCAATACACTAAAAAACACCACAATAACTTCAATATGCAGTGATAAATGATAATAAATAAAAATCAAGTGGTTGAAATTAAATAGATCACATAAGTATATATTGAATGAATAAAGTCCAGTGATTAAAGTGACATAAATCACATACATAAATATTCCTCTGTGTGAAAACGCAAGACACCACCGATTTAGTGAACCACCACCACACAACTTATGCGCTTAACAGAAGGCAAGCGGTGTAAAGCCTGTAGTATCCAAACAGCATCCAGACATCAGATCACAAATGGTGGCAATCCACTGCGAGTGTAATGAGAGCAAACCGGGGGATCCCAACTCAATAGTAAGTCCAGCAGGCAGCAATCACGGTCACCAGTGCATAAACGTTGAAAATGTAAGTGCTCTCCTCCACTTCAATATCCTAGCCGCTCACCTCATGCTCACCTGTTTCAGCAGAAGGTCAGAAAAAGCTCTCTGGGATACAAACGGATCAGCTGGTCATGCAACTCCTATTCCTTCCGTGCTGCCTCCGGCCTCTACTACAGGTTTTACACCGCTTGCCTTCTGGTAAGCGCATAAGTGGTGTGGTGGTAGTTCACTAAATCGGTGGTGTTTTGCGTTTTAACACAGAAGAATATTTTTTTATGTGATTTATGTCACTTTAATCACTGGACTTTATTCATTCAATATTTACTTATGTGATCTATTTCATTTAGGGTTTCAGAATTGGCTGCTCTTTCTTGGGGAGGGAACTTCCTGTATTGGGCATACCAGTGTCCATCACCTGAAGGTGCCTATATACACATTAAGTTAATAACTATGGCGCTGTGTCCCATGGTGTACTCCAAGAAAAGGATTTTACAGGTAAGCTGTTATAAAAATCATATTTTTCACTTCATTTAGTAAATCTGCTTTTGATTAAATCATAACATCATACTCCTACTACACATGATGGTGTGTTTACAATGAACTACATTTAAAAAGCCAAATCCCCTTAGTAAATCACCCCTACACAGATTTGACAAGAAGAACAGATTTTTCCGCAGACACCCTTTACAGTAATTAATACTTTTTCTTAATTTTTTCTTTTTGCAGTCCCTTGAAGTTGCCCTAAAGTACTGCAACTACATGTTTACTACAGTCTTTGTACTTGAAGCTGTGCTGAAACTGGTGGCATTTGGATTTAGAAGATTTTTCAAGGACAGGTAACTATTCACTGAGACAAATGTAATCTGAGATGTTTTAAAAGTTCTCAAGAAAATGTGAAGTTACTGTTCAAGAAACCCTATAATCACATTAACCACTTGACCACTGGGCACTTAAACCCCCTTAATAACCAGACCAATTTTCAGCTTTTGGTGCTCTCACATTTTGAAGGACAATTACTGAGTCATGCAACACTGTACCTATTTGAAATTGTTGTCTTTTTTTTCACACAAATAGAGCTTTCTTTTGGTGGTATTTAACCACTTTCAGACCGGACCATTTTGAAGCCTTAAGACCAGAGGACTTTTTACAATTTGGCACTGCACTGGTTTAACTGGTAATTACGCGGTCATGCAATTTTGTACCCAAACAAAATTTGCGTCCTTTTCGTCCCACAAATATAGCTTTCTTTTGATGGTATTTGATTGCCTCTGCAATTTTTATTTTTTGCGCTATAAACAGAAAAATAACGAAAATTTGGAAAAAAAAATATATTTTCTACTTTTTGTTATAAGAAAAATCCAATAAACTCAATTTTATTCATACTTTTAAGCCAAAATGTATTCAGCCCCATGTCTTTGGTAAAAAAAAAATGTCAATAAGCGTATATTTATTGGTTTGCGCAAAAGTTATAGGGTACATTTTCTGGAATTTACACAGCTTTTAGTTTATGACTGCCTATCTCATTTCCTGAGGTGCTAAAATGGCAGGGCAGTACAACCCCCCCCCAAATGACCCCATTTTGGAAAGTAGACACCCTAACGAAATTGCTAAGAGGCATGTTGAGCCCATTGAATATTTTATTTATTTGTCCCAAATGATTGAATGACAAAAAAAATGTTTACAAAAAGTTGTCACTAAATGATATATTTCTCACACAGGCCATGGGCATATGTGGAATTACACCCCAAAATAAATTCTACTGCTTCTCCTGAGTACGGGGATACCACATGTGTGGGACTTTTTGGGAGCCTATCCGTGTACGGGACCCCGAAAACCAAGCACCGCCTTCAGGATTTCTAAGGGCGTACATTTTTGATTTCACTCCTCACTACCTATCACAGTTTTGAAGGCCATAAAATGCCAAGATGGCACAAAAACCCCCCAAATGACCCCATTTTGGAAAGACACCCCAAGCTATTTTATGAGAGGCATGTTGAGTCCATGGAATATTTTATATTTTGCCACAAGTTACGGAAAAATTACAAACCTTTTTTTCTTTTTCACAAAGTTGTCACTAAATGATATATTGCTCAAAGATGTCATAGGCATATGTGGAATTACACCACAAAATACATTCTGCTGCTTCTCCTGAGTACGGGGATACCACATGTGTGAGACTTTTTGAGAGGCTAGCCACGTACGGGACCCCAAAAACCAAGCACCGCCTTCAGGATTTTGAAGGGTGTAAATTTCTGAATTAGCTCCTCACTGCCTATAAAAGTTTCGGAGGCCATGGAATGCCCAGATGGCACAAAATCCCCCCAAATGACCCCATTTTGGAAAGTAGACACCCCAAGCTATTTTCTGAGAGGCATGGTGAGTATTTTGCAGCTCTCATTTGTTTTTGAAAACGAAGAAAGAAAAGAAATTTTTTTTTTTTTCTTTTTTCAATTTTCAAAACTTTGTGACAAAAAGTGAGATTTGCAAAATACTCACCATACCTCTCAGCAAATAGCTTGGGGTGTCTACTTTCCAAAATGAGGTAATTTGGGGGTATTTTGTGCCATCTGGGCATTCCATGGCCTCTGAAACTGTGATAGGCAGTGAGGAGTGAATTCAAAAATTTACACCCTTCGAAATCCTGAAAGTGGTGCTTGGTTTTTGGAGTCCCGTACGTGGCTAGGCTCCCAAAAAGTCTCACGCATGTGGTATCCCCGTACTCAGGAGAAGCAACAGAATGTATTGTGGGGTGTAGTTCCACATATTCCCGTGGCATGTTTGAGCAATATATCATTTAGTGACAACTTTGTGCAAAAATAAAAAATAAAATAAAAAAATATATTTTTCCCGCAACTTGTGTCAAAATATAAAATATTCCATGGACTCGACATGCCTCTCAGCAAAAAGCTTGGGGTGTCTACTTTCCAAAATGGGGTCATTTGGGGGGGTTTTGAACTGTCCTGGCATTTTATGCACAACATTAAGGGCTCTTTCACACGGGGCGGATCTGTAATGATCTGCCCCGTGAAGATCCGCTGCTCAGCGGGGATCGCACAGCTGTTCCCCGCTGAGCCGGCTGATGACAGGGCGGTCCCTGCACACTGTGCAGGGACCGCCCTGTCAGTTCTCCGCTCTCCTCTATGGGGGATCGGATGAACACGGACCGTCTCTCTGCAGACAGATGAAAAAATAGGGTTTTCCTCCGTCTGCAGAATCGGACAATTGCGGAGGCGGACAATAGCGGGTGTCAGCGGATGCTCATCCGCTGACACCCGCTACCCCATAGACATGCATGTATGTCCGTTTTTCATCCAAAAACGGATGGATGAAAACGGACATACGGTCCGCATGTGTGAAAGGGGCCTTAGACGCTTATGTCACACATTACCCACTCTTCTAACCACTTGAAGACAAAGCCTTTTCTGACACTTTTTGTTTACATGAAAAAAAACATTTTTTTTTTGCAAGAAAATTACATTTAACCCCCAAACAATATATTTTTTTTAAAACAAAGGCCCTACAGATTCAAATGGTGGGTGTTTCATTTTTTTTTTCACTCAGTATTTGCGCAGCGATTTTTCAAATGCATTTTTTTTTGGAAAAAACACACTTAAACACACTTAATTTTAATGCACTAAAACACACTATCTTGCCCAAATATTTGATGAAATAAAAAAGAAGATCTTAGGCCGAGTACATGGATACCAAACACGACATGCTTTAAAATTGCACAGAAACGTGCAGCGGTGACAAACTACATACATTTACTACAGCATTTAAAAGCCTTTACAGGTTACCACTTTAGATTTACAGAGGAGGTCTACTGCTAAAATTACTGCCCGCGATCTGACCTTCGCAGTGATACCTCACATGCATGGTGCAATTGCTGTTTACATATGACGCCAGACCAACGCTTTGCGCGAGAGCAGGGTGGGACAGGGGTGCTTTTTTTTTTTTAATTATTTATTTCGCTTTTTTTTTTTATTTCTAAACTGTTCCTTTCAGTTATATTTTTTTTATCATTTTTAATGTAACTATCCCCTATGATAGCAATAGGTAGTGATAGGTACACTTTTTTGAAAAAATTGGGGTCCATTAGACCCTAGATCTCTCCTCTGCCCTCAAAGCATCTGACCATCTGACCACACCAAGATCGGTGTGATAAAATACTTTCCCAATTTCCCAATGGCGCTGTTTATATCCAGCGAAATCAGAAAGTCATGAAATGTTCGTAGCTTCCGGTTTCTTAGGCCATAGAAATGATTGGAGCCGTTCTGGTCTCTGATCAGCTCTATGGTCAGCTGGTGGAACCACCGGCTGCATTCTCAGGTTCCCTGTTGGGACAGGAGAGCCAGAGAAAACCATGGAAGACGGTGGGAGGGGGGTCATTCACTCCCACTGCTTGTAAAAGCAGTCTAGATGCTAATTAGCCACTAGGATTGCTTTTATATGAAAGCAGACCGCTGGCTGAAAAGAATGATACCAAGATAATACCTAAACCCACCGGCATCATTCTGGTATAACCACTCAAAATCCAGCAACATACCAGTACGTTGCTGGTCCTTGTTTGGCATACAGGGGGTCCCCGGGTTACAAACAAGATAGGGACTGTAGGTTTGTTCTTAAGTTGAATCTGTTTGTAAGTCGGAACAGGCACATTTTGTGTAGCTCCAGCCAAAAAATCTATTTTTACGTTTTTTAGATAACATAGAGAAGGGTTATCACCCCTGTAACATTAGTTTTGCTGTCTGTGCCCCTGTTCAGAAGATTTCACCTCACCCTCTGTCCCAATGACAATTGGATTTTGAAAATTTGGGGTTTATAGAGAAACATCGACTGGTGATAAAGCATCAGTGGAGACACCCTATTCCCATTTAACTCTTCTAGGAAGGGAAATTCCCTTCCTAGAGGTGGATTTACTCTCACTTCCTGTTGTCTCCCTCCGTTTGTAAGTAGAAGTCGCTTGTAAGTCGGATGTTTGTAAGTTGGGGACCCCCTGTATATTGTAATCTTTTTTTTTCATGCAGCCTGTGGGCTGAACTAAAAAAAAAGATTGATCGGTGGGTATGCCCACCATTAGAATACCTCCCTTCATCCACCCACTTCTAATGATGGGCATACATGCACCATTTTGTTTTTAACTGTGGTGGTGAAATCACCTCCAACAGCGCTAAAGTCACAAATTTATGTATCGTGGGAGCTAACACTGTTGCTGTAAGATAAATAAATCCACGCTGCAGCTGAATGGCGTACCTGCTAAGCAAATTGTGGTTAACAATAAAACAAAGTAACATTACAGTATAACAGTAAAATTTACCATACCTGCAAAGCAAATACAAAAAAACAGTAAAAAATAAAACATTTTTTAACGCAACCTGTGCCTAAAATATATATATATATGCCGAAGCATGGGGGCATCCTCCCGCAAAAGGTTGGAGCAAATCGCTCCTCCGCCCCTGCTGCCCCCATGCTTCGGCATATATGCTCTTTTTTTTAACTGTGGTGGTGAAATCACTTCCGACAGCACCGGAGTCACGGCTTTATGTATCGTGGGAACAAACGCTGTTGCTGTCAAGATGGATAAATCCGCGCTGCAACTGAATGGCGTACCTGAAAACCAAAAAATGGTTGCAGAATAGAATACAGTAAAAAAGAGAAAAAGAGAGAGAGAATAGAGAGAAAGAGAACAATAAAAACGACAACTATTTTTTTTTTTTTTTTATATATTTTTTTTTTTTTTTACTTTTTTTTTACACTTTTTTTTGTAACTGTAACAGTTCTAATGGAACTGTTGTAACGGTTTCAGCGGTTTTGGTCTCAAAATGCGATGGCATCTTGGGAGACCCTGTGAACGTGTGCCTAGTCTGTGCAATGCTGTACCCTACGCTAATACTCAACTAGTGAATGGTAGCGTTCAAAACATTCACCAATGCAAAGACCAGGATTGTCAGGACAGCGGGGACAATAATAGCGGGTGTCACGCCTATATCCACGCTTTCTGCAGACACGACATTTTCTTTGGGGGGCTCATTGGGTAGGGATACGCGGGAGGGCATAAGGATAATGCCGCTTATGCAGCCGGCTTACTGTATTTGGTTGGGGAAGGGGAGGTGGAGCACCGACTGGATGCAGAAGGGCTCCGATGACCTCTTCCTGGAATTTAAGGAAGAATCCAGTACGTCCTGAAGCTCTGTATAGCACATGAGCGTTCAGAAAAGCCAATTGAAATAAATAGACACTTTTTTGTACCAGCGTCTAGCCTTACGAGCAACTAGGTACGGCGCCAACAACTGGTCGTTGAGGTCCACCCCTCCCATATTTTGGTTATATTCGTGGACACAGAGGGGTTTCTCCACAACACCAGTCGCCGTAGTAATTTGGACTGTCATATCTGCATGAAGGGAGGTAAGAACGAAAACATTCTTATTATCCCTCCACTTCATAGCGAGCAAGTTATTACACTTCAAGCAGGCTCTCTCCCCCAGCCTAAGATGGGAATCTACAAGCCGCTGGGAAAAGCCCCGGCGATTAGGACGCACGGTGCCACATGCTCCAATCTGCTGATCAAACAAATGACTAAACAGTGGCACGCTCGTGTAATAATTGTCCACGTACAAGTGGTACCCCTTTCCGAATAAGGGTGACACCAAGTCCCACACAATCTTGCCAGCGCTCCCTATGTAGTCAGGGCAGTTTGTCGGCTCTACATGGCTATCTTTGCCCTCATAAACCATAAAACTACATGTATAGCCTCTGGCCCTGTCACAGAGCTTATACATCTTGACCCCGTATCTGGCACGCTTGCTGGGAAGGTACTGTTTGAATGACAAGCGGCCAGAAAACGTAATCAGGGACTCATCAACGCAGACAACTTGATCGGGAGTAAACAAGTCTGCAAAGCGTTGGTTGAAATGGTTTATGAGGGGCCGAATTTTGTAGAGCCGATCGTATGCAGGGTCTCCACGAGGACGACAGAGTTCATTGTCGTTGAAGTGCATGAACCGCAAAATCATCTCGTATCGTGCCCTGGACATGGAAGCAGAGAACACGGGCATATGGTACATTGGCTCAGTGGACCAATATGAACGCAACGTACCCATTTTAACTACGCCCATGTCAAGGGAAAGGCCCAGAAAGAGCTTAAATTCGGGGACCGTAATTGGTCTCCAATCTCTGGCAAGGGAGGACTGGGGATTAGCGACGATGTATTGACCAGCGTACAAATTGCTTTGGTCCACAATAGATCTATAGAGATCTTCGGTGAAAAACAGCGAAAAAAAATCAAGTGACGTAAAATCAACTGTTTCCACCTGAATGCCGGGTTGGCCAGTGAATGGGGGAAGTACAGGTTCTGCAGAAGTGGTGGGCACCCAATCAGGATTGGCAAATTCTGCAGAAAGGGCACTATGGGCACGACGGGCCTGTCTTTGTCTTTTTCTTGGTGGCAGCGGGACACTGCTTGCCACCTCACCAGCTTGAACTGCACTTATGGGACTCGCCACGTCACCACGTGATACTGCAGTGCTGGATGTACGTCCAGGGTGTACTAGGCCACTGGTGCTTGCCAGTTCACCAGAAGGAATAGCGGCTCTAGTACGTCTCTGCTTCCTACGAGCGACCTGCAGTTCTTGCACCTCAACAACAGAAGAAGAAGTTCGGGGTCTGGTACGCCTGACCTTAGCAGGGACCACAACTCCGCCGTCAGTGTTATCTGTCATGGAGCCGCTATCGTCTACAGGATCGTATTCTGAGCCTGATTCTGACAGATGAGTGACCTCCTCTTCACTATCTGTCATGCTCAGAAATGTGTAGGCCTGTTCACTAGTGTACTTACGATTTGCCATTTTGGGCTCTAAATTTAGTAGTACACTAGTGAGACTCACAGGAAAAAAAGCTCCTAGGCTGTTATCGACTATCAAAACACTACCAAAAAAACTGTTAGCGATCGCAGAGATCAGGCCTGGCTCTGCGAATGATGCAGTTATGTGTGCTTAGTGTTTTGTAAGTGACAGTGATCGATCGATACTGCACTTGGGTGGGCTGGGCTGGGCGGAGGAGCTAAACGCAGGTGCTAGCAGGTATCTGGGCTGATCCCGCTAACACTGCGTTTTTGGGAACCCTAAACTGCTGGGGACGCTAGTATAGATCTGATCAGATACCACTAAGGGAGGTGTATGCTGCGTGCGTGGGTGTTAGCGGTACTGGCACTAACCCGATGCTGCCTGGGGCGACGCAGACCCTATTTGACTCTAAAACCTTACTAAAATCACCCGCCGGTCCATCAGGGGGTTAAACCTTTATTAGGTAATAAACGGCGGGTGCCATCAGATACAATCCAACATCAACAGAAAGGAGGTGGGGGCTTGGTATCAATTGTCACCAACCATGCAAACAAAGAATCAGCATAGCGTGATACCGTTTCAGAAACAAATTTATTTAAAATATAAATAAAAGCACTCGCATTTCAAAGAAGATTTGTAGACATTGAAAATGTATGTGGAATAGCGATATCCACAGAGGGGTCCACCCAACGCGTTTCGATTAAACATTCGTCATCAATGCCTACAAATCTTCTTTGAAATGTGAGTGCTTTTATTTATATTTTAAATAAAACATTTCTGAAACGGTATCACGCTATGCTGATTCTTTGTTTGCATGGTTGATGACAATTGATACCAAGCCCCCACCTCCTTTCTGTTGATGTTGGATTGTATCTGATGGTTGTGATTTGATGGTCTGATGATGTCGCTGCAAGGTTACAGGTGGGGAAGGAGTGCCACAGTATCTGTTCAAAGTAGTGGCCAACCCAGAAATATTGTTACCCAAATGAATTAGAGAATTGGATTCTTTTTCACAAATGTCAAACTATAAAATTAATCTTGTAAAATCTGAAGTAATAAATTTTACAATTAATGAAGACAGAATATCTACCCTGAAGTGGAGCTTTCCATTTAGATGGGTGTCAGAGAGACTCAAGTGTCTAGGCATCCATCTTACGCGCACTCTCACTGAAATATTTCAGTGTAATTTTCCACAATTATTGTGCAGTATTAGACAAGATCTGAGACGCTGGCAACATCTTACACACACATGGTTTGGAAAAAAAACATATCCTAAAGATCATAGGCGTGCACAGCCTATTGCATTAGGGTGTGCACTCCAAAGCTCAAACACGCATCAACTCTTCTGGGAAGTCTGTCCACAAGGGAAGTCTGTCCACAAGGTTTAGGAGTGTGTATTTGGAAATGTTTGACCATTCTTCCAGAAACACATTTGTGAGGTCAGGCACTGATGTTGGACGAGAAGGCATGGCTTGCAATCTCCGCTCTAATTCATCCCAAAGGTGTTCTAACAGGTTGAGGTCAGGACTGTGTGCAGGCCAGTCAAGTTCCTCCACCCCAAACTTGCTCATCCATGTCTTTATGGACCATGCTTTGTGCACTGGTCCAAATCATTTGGTGGAGGGGGGATTAAGGTGTGGGGTTGTTTTTCAGGGGTTGGGCTTGGTCCCTTAGTTCCAGTGAAGGAAACTCTTAAGGCGTCAGCATACCAAGACATTTTGGACAATTTCATGTTCCCAACTTTGTGAGAATAGTTTAGGGATGGCCCCTTCCTGTTCCAACATGACTGCACACAAAGTGCACAAAGCAAGGTCCATAAAGATATGGACTTAGCAAGGGTGATGGAAAATTAACTTCAAGTGCAATAATTCACATTTTAATAGTAACTAAATCATATAAAATGAAGTGTAACAATCTACAAAAAAAAATCTGTAGAGGGGTTTCCACCATCCCTGCTAAGATTTTATATGTTATGTCTTGTTTTCAGTTTGATGTGTATTATATGTGAAGTTGCGTATAACAGAGACCAGTATTGAGGTAATATGGAAGTTTATTGAGATTTCCATACATTAGAGGGTTCCTCCATTATTGTTAAATTATTAATTAGTAAGTTAGCGCTGCACTTTTTTTTTGTGGTGTGGGGACACCTAACAGTGCTTAGCGGCAGGCCTTTTACTGACACTTTTTTATTTTACCTCTAGTAGTTTATTGTAAATAGTAGTGTGGTGATTAACTATTATACCAAAGATTGGCATGTGGCATTAATAAACATGAATGGATTTGGCTGTGGAACAGAAACTCCCAGAAAAAAAAGAAAAATACCCAAATGTAAAAGAGAAAAACAGAGAATTGTATTTCAAAGAGAAACTAGATGATGGATAAGGTGATGAAAATAATGACATATAATGTGAGAGGGCTGAACTCTCCCCAAAAAAGGGACCGCTTATGGCACGAGGTGAGTCACCAGGAGGTGGACATAATTTTTCTACAGGAGACCCACTTCGGGCCAGGACCGGTCCCCAAACTACCAGTATTCCTATATAATCAGTGGTTCCATGCTACGTCCCCAATAGCGAGAGCAAGAGGAGTATCCATAGCCCTCGGGAAAACTTGCCCCATGAGGATAACTGAGGTGCAGGCGGACCCGGAAGGAAGGTTTATATTTATAAAAGGGGCTCTCCTGGGATCAATGTACACGCTGGCATCCATTTAGATGGGTTTAAGGAGGGGTGTGTGATTCTGGGGGGGGACTATAACATAATTATGGACCCCGACTTAGACACTACATCGCAGAGAACTGGGCTACCATTCAAGATATGGAAACGGGTGAAAGAATATTTGAAACGAGTGCACTGGGTAGATACCTGGAGAGCACTCAATGAAGGAAAAAGAGATTACAGTTATTTTTCTAAAACCCATGGGGTATACTCAAGGCTGGATATCTTGATGGTAGACCAGTATTACCTGGATAATGTACAAGAAGTAAAAATAAGAGCTATAACAATCTCGGACCACGCCCCAGTAGTCATGAGGTTTCGATCGTTACCCGGAGGTCAGAAGGAAAGAACTTGGAGATTAAACGAGTCACTATTAGATGACAATCAGATATCAGAAGACATAGAAAATAAATTGGTGGGCTATTTTGAAGACAATAGATCGGGGGAAACATCAGAACAAGTAAGATGGGACGCCCATAAATCAGTGGTAAGAGGAGTATTATTAGCCCATGGAATTAGGAAAAAGAAAGAAAATAAAAAGGAGCTGGAGGAACTGATTGGAAAGATATATAAAATGGAACAGAAACATAAAAACGGTAGGAACCCGGAAGAGGCCAGACAGCTGGAAAAATACAGATTAGAGTATAATTTGCACCTGGATAGGAAAACGCAAAATAAATATAGATATGCGGCGCATAAATTCTATGAAAATGGGAATAAATGCGGGAAGCTGTTGGCTAACCAACTTAAAAAACAACAAGAAATTTCCCACGTACACGGTATCCAATCCAGGGACAAATTAATAACAGATACCAAATCGATAGCAAAAGAATTTGAAAATTTCTATAAAAAATTATACAATATAAAAATGGAAGGGGGAGATGGGGATAAGAAGGAACAAGCTGAAAGAATTAGGGAATATATCAGAGAAGCCTCACTGCCGAACTTGGCTCGAGAAGTGGTAGAGGGGATGGAAGTGCAGATAACCGAGGAAGAGATAAAAGGCATAATAGAAAGTCTCCCTAATGGCAAGAGCCCGGGCCCTGACGGGTTGACGAGCGCATATTATAAAAAATTTAAAAACATACTGGCAACACCGCTAAGTGAATACTTTAATCAGATAACAGTTAACCAGAGAATGTCCCCGGAATCCCTGACAGCCTTCCTGACAGTAATCCCAAAACAAGGAAAAGACCCGAAATATTGCTCTAATTACAGACCCATCTCCCTCTTGAATACAGACACGAAACTATTAGCAAAGATCCTAGCAAACAGTCTACAAGAAAAAACAACAAGGGTGGTACATAACGATCAGACAGGTTTTATGGTAGGCAGAGAGGCTAAAGACAACACTATAAGAGCTATACACCTGCTACACTGGATGCAGAATGGCCCCCAAAAGAGCCCAAGAGTTACTCTGTCAATGAATGCCGAAAAGGCCTTTGACAGAGTAAACTGGGTCTTCATGCTAGAGGTATTAAGGGAAATGGGACTGGGAGAGCGGATGATGGGATGGGTGACAGCACTATACACCGGACCAAAAGCACGGGTTAAAGTAAACCGAGAGAAAACCGAAGCACGCACGTACACCCGGAGTCAAAAAAGAAATTAGCACTCCCAATTTCCCAAAACTCGATTATTAAAGATACGGACGATCTAAAAATTGTGAATTTGACAGACACCATACTCACAGACGATCATAAAAAATTACTACAGAAGGGCATGTCCTTCTCCCCTACAGCTAATATGGACGAATTTACCGTCTATAAGGACGTTGCTTTATTTTTAAGGAAGGTCTTTTTTCGATCCTTATACACTGAACAAGATAACACAGACACTATCATTGCCAACACTGACAAAGAAGGACAAAGGGCTATGGACATTTTAATGTCCTTACTGGATGAAAATGACGATAGTACTGAGCCCCCTCCTCCCTCACGACGTCAAACCAGTATTAAAATAAAGTCACAGAAAATGCCACCACTATCAAAGAACAGATGGTTATATCTTTTCTTGGAATTTGTCCAAAGGGACTTAGAAAAAATTAATTGGTCAAGTAGCTCTATAGACAATCTCACCAATGGGGAGAGACTAGCCCTTAAAGATCTACAAAAAAACAAAAATATCGTAATTAAAAAGAGCGACAAAGGGGGCAACGTGGTATTATTAACCCAATCCATGTACGAGAAAGAGGCAAAGCGCCTACTAAATGACAAAGCCACCTACAAGGCACTCGATAGAGACCCATTCCCAAGCCTAGTGCATGAATTAAATGAAAAGCTGAAATTCGCCAGAGATGAGGGTCTGTTGACCAAAAAGGAGTTCCAATATCTTGTGGTGGGGGAGTTCAGTGTGCCGACCTTTTACCTAATCCCCAAGGTGCATAAAAACTTAAAAAATCCTCCAGGCCGTCCCATTGTGTCAGCTTGTCAGGGCCCCCTTGAGCGGATAGGCCGATACCTGGACTCCCTGCTACAAGACATGGTCAAGAACCTTCCGTCATATGTCCAAGACACCAGACATGTCTTGTCCATAATATCCAATATGGAACCCTACCACAACCCAGACGAAGTCTGGCTTGTAGGCATAGACGTGGAATCTTTGTACATCCCCCATCAAGCTGGTATCAAAGCGGTATCTAGCTTCTTGGAGACGACATACCCTCTGGCATGTCACCAAAACGAGTTCCTTATTGATTTATATAATTATTTTCAATTTTTGACGGTGTACTATCACCAAATACGAGGAACCTCGATGGGAGCTGCTTGGGCACCCTCCTATGCATGCCTTCACTTGGGCCACTGGGAGAAGGAGGAGGTATATCCCTCGTCGATGTACCGCAGCCACGTACAAACCTGTCTGCGGTACATCGACGATGTGTTGATGATATGGCGTGGTACTCTGGACGATTTACACAACTTTATGTTGAATCTTAATACCAACCAGAGAAATATCAAACTCACTTACAGCTATGATCGCACGTCCTTACCCTTCCTCGACCTCAGTGTCTCAATCAAAGACGGACTCTTGGGTACCAACACCTTCCGTAAGTCCACAGCAGCAAACACTTTGTTGTTTGCTTCGAGCCATCATCCACAATGGCTCAAAAATGGGATACCGGTTGGGCAGTTCCTCCGTATTAAGAGGAACTGCACTGACCCAAATAACTATAAAAAAGAAAGTGAGGAGCTGTACACCCGATTTCGGGAACGTGGCTACTCTCATAGCCAAATCAGGCGAGCCAGAAAGAAGGCCGCCCTAAGAGACCGTGAAAGTCTGCTTCAGAGTAAATCCAAGCGAGAACCAATCTCCACAATATCTCATCAGATCCCCGCTGAACCAGTCAGGATTATCACTACCTTCGGCTCTCAATGGAATGAGGTCCGATCAGTGTTAGAGAAACACTGGGACATCCTGACTGGCTCCCCGGGACTCAGCAAAATTGTTGGCAGCACCCCCAAGCTCGTCGCCAGACGAGCGAAGAGCTTGGGTGATGTC
The DNA here is from genome assembly GCA_028564925.1 of Lithobates sylvaticus. Lineage (NCBI taxonomy): Eukaryota > Metazoa > Chordata > Amphibia > Anura > Ranidae > Lithobates > Lithobates sylvaticus. Next base: position 99,871,781 of record CM053032.1, on the reverse strand, counting down.
TTAATGCAATCGGAGTTTGTTAAAGCACCGGATGCATCTTGGCTCTCGGACTATCCCCGGACCAAAGGCATGTTTCCCTGCACGAAATGTCAGGTGTGCCCTTACGTGCATCGAACTGCTACTTTCTCAGATGCCCTGGGGAAAGAGCACTTCAAAATAATAGATCTCATTAACTGCTCTAGCACTAGAGTCATTTACATGATAACTTGCCCTTGTCCAAAGATATATATAGGCAAAACTAAACGCTCCCTTAAAATCAGGATAGGCGAACATTTGAGGTAAGATTCCAGAGAAGCCCCTGGCGAAACATTTCTATTCGCACCGTGGAGGTGATCCATCTGGCCTAACTGTCAAAGGCATTTATATGTTGAAGCTGCCAACAAGACGAGGCGACTTTGACAGGATTTTACTTCAAAAAGAAAAATGGTGGGTATACCGCCTTAAATCTTTGGTTCCCGTGGGCCTCAACACAGAACTCAATCTTCAGGCTTTTTAAGGCTTATGACATTCTCATTGACAATATCCCACCTTTAATACTAAGTCCAAAAAAGATATGAATTATTAATCGCCAGAGCGGTGTCAGTAAACACTGCGTCTTTTTCAGCTTCCACACTTCTTACTTTTTCATCTTTCTCTCTGCCTCGTCCAATGTTGCCATCTCCTGCCACCCTCCTCCGCTGAATACCTAAGACGGCTATATATAGAGATAATAATAAATAAAGTACCCTGACTATAAACATCACTAGGTTGACTTTGTATCATTTAATACTTAACAGAAACAGCTTTTATGGGAATTCCAGCTGGAGGATTTAACCTGGCCACCTGACAGGACGACCTGACTCAATACATTCCTAACCAGGGCCGTTTGAACAATCGAAAGTTTAGATCCCCCTGTATACTGTTTGTTCTTACTTTATTTTTTATTTATTTTTTGTCACATTTGAATGGCCTAATAACGCCAATATCTAAAACAGCGTTTGCTATAGGCAGATCATATGGTTAGTACCCTAATTACAAATAACATCGGGCTGTTCCTGCATTACCCTGCATTTCCTTTTATTTAAACTAATCTCGAAATACCGAAGAATTATTTTCAATGGGTAGTCAAGTAGAAGGACCCAACCTGACTATTGAAAGAGCAGTCGATTTGGTATTCATTATGATATACCAACACAAAAATGTCATGCTCGCCCCGCACTCTCAATGGCATATTTTTTCCATGAGTGACGTTATTTGAACGGTCTGGCAATATCCACCTTTCTCCCTACTTGGATTCGTGCGTATCCCAAAGAGAGAGAGAAAATAGGGCTCATAGGTTAAAAGAGTGAATTCCTCTTCTTGGCCAGCATTAATGTGCAGTATGCATCCCCCTGCACCCTCCTTTATCTGGTTGAATTTTTCATCTCAGGTTATTATGCTCACCAGTCTCTCAGCTGTCTGCTCTCATAGTTCCGGCGGGATTGGCTTTTTAAACTATCAGTTGCCGATCTAAGCTGTCGCTAAGGCACAAGTAAACTACTATCCCTTCTTTTCTTCACGATCTCACACCATTTTAAATGTGTTTTCCAGTCGAGTGATATGAAAATATTTATTTTCTCTCTCGACCGGGTCTTAAGTGTAATAAATGTTTTGTCTAAATGTTTCCTTGCCCATTGTCTAATACACGTAATCTTTCAATGTTTAACAAACCGTTATTAGGTATGAACAGTATTAGATGTCTAATTAGTATGACATCTATATTATCCTTGCTCCACGGTTTAAATTGACACAACACTTCAAGTGCAATCACCTCCTTTCAAGTCAACACCTGTTGATGTTTGAATACCCCGGTATATGAAGGGACTCCAAACACCTTTACAACACACGTCAGGAAGAAGCAAAAGCAACTACGCCTATTGCGAAACGCGTCACGTCACGCATCACGTGACGGCCAGTTGATTAGCACTATACAGAGCAGAGACACGGAGGACTTGAGCAGCACTGACCGACTTTGATCGATAGTCGGAAACCGGGAAACGGAGCTCCCCGCACGGCCATTTGGCCTCTTCACTACCAGGTGATTGTCCAATTAAAAGGACACGGAGTGGCCATCCCGATCCCGGACAGCGGCAACTAGTGGCATCGGTAACCGATACCCCGACTGGAAAGATTGAAATCCCCGACATTGCATCCTAATAAGGAAGACGCCGGCTGGGTAACGTTACAAAGTCCACCTTATCTCCTTTTATTTGACTGTCTGAGAACTTATAAAGTCATCATCAACCTACGCTGATTTCCTTAAACAGAACTAGCCAATCGCTATATGTCACAGAACTCATGTTTGATATCACTGAATCGCTAACATTTGAGACCCAATTGATTGAGGATATTGTCTCGAGTTGATCTGAATATTAATGGTCAGCATAAAGCATAAATATGTTTGCATCTTATTAAACCTAGTCTGAAAAACAGTAACTACATCTGGGCATATTCTTGGCGATACGCAGATATATAAGGACAGCTGAAACCAATACATGGTTCATGGTTCCGTTCCATTTAGACTGAACCCAACAAGGACTTTTTCCTCTTTTTGGAACCAAAAATCTTTACCAGTCAGGATGCACAATCTCAATCTAATTTACCAGAACTTTTTACCGATCCTTTAGTGTCAGCTGGCATGTCACTTTGGTTAGCTGCAATTACTAAATCAGCGCAGCCTCCTCAATTAAACAATTTGCCTCTAATATTAGCTCCACTAGTGCCATGATCATCCAATTCGGAATACCTAAGGTTACATGACCTTACCAGCACTATCAATATATGTATATTAACTTGATATTCTTCCCTTTTGTTTGATCATTTTTCACTGTTCTGTTACACGTGATGCTTTCAATGTTGTTTATATGGTGTCCAGTCTATGTCTTGTTTAGTGTTGTCTGTAATTGTTGGTTCTAGATATCCAGGTGTCTGGAATCCTATTTTAATGGGAAATACACAAGCATTGTTTATAAATAAATAAAAATTCACCTTTTTCAAAGAATATACTTTGTTTCGATCTATGCTTGTCTCCATTTAGTAGCCTCTTTTTTCTCTGGGTTCCTGTCTTTAGGACCCAGTAACCGCCTCCTTTATTCCTAAAGTAAATGGGGCACTGTCAGAAGGATTTGAAATCACAAACGGAACAAGACAGGGCTGCCCACTGTCCCCCTTATTATTCTCACTGGTATTAGAACCCTTCCTATGCAAAATAAGGGAAAACAGGAGGATAAAGGGAGTAGAAATGGGTATAAAGGAATACAAGGTCTCATCATATGCTGATGATCTACTGTTCTTCCTATCAGACCCACAAGAGTCAGTGAGAGAGGTAATGGGGGAGGTGAAGAGATTTGGAAATCTCTCAAATTTCAAGATTAATGTGGAGAAATCGATAATATTACCGATACATATATCAAGAGATTTGAGAACAAAAATACAAAATAATTACCCATTTGAGTGGCAAGAAAAATCACTGTTTTATCTGGGAGTACATATTTCAGCAGATGTAAAAACAATGTTCGAACCAAATTATACCCCTCTATTAGTAAGGATAGAAGAAGACCTGAAGAAATGGAAAGGAAAGATATTTACCTTATTCGGCAGAATAAATACGATAAAAATGAATATAGTGCCTAGGCTCCTATACGTCCTATATACACTACCAATCCCAGTACCCCAAACTTTTTTTAGAAAAATACGGAAAATATTTACGGCTTTCATATGGGAAAATGGGAGAGCAAGGCTAGCACATAAGATTTTATGTAGGAACAAGGGAGAAGGAGGGGTAGGCCTACCGGGCTAAAATATTACAGAGCAATGACATTAGTCAGAATCTTGAACTGGTGTCATGATCAGGATAATAAAGCATGGGTGCTGCTGGAAAAGAATCTGGCTGGCAGAGATTTAGCAGGGGCACCATGGATACCAACTAAAGATAGGGGGCTATCGGAATGGATATCACCACTAACGAGGAACACGCTGTCGGTATGGGACAGAATGAATAAAACGGGAAGATATGCCCCGAAAATATCACCCTTAGCCCCATTGGGTGGGTATCCATGGTTCCCTCCAGGCGAGGAAAAAGGAGCGCTAGGACCCTGGGAAACAGAAGGGAAAACGATGAGTTTAAAATACGCCCCGGATGGGGTTATCCTGTCACAGAGGGACTTAGAATCAAGATATGGAAGCACAAGATGGACGGGGTGGAGGTATAATCAAATGAAACAGTTTTATAAGGAAAAAGATAAACAAATCCGATCACAGGATTCTTTAACTGTGTTCGAGAAAATGTGTATAGATATATCAAAGCCCAACCACCTATTATCTCAGATGTATAAAATAGTACTCAGCGAGGAAGAAAATATAATACCATACTTTATAAGGGAATGGGAAAGAGAATTAGGGTACAAATTCACGACACTACAAACAAAAAAGGTAATAGAAGCCACTTACTCATCGTCAACAAGCTCAGCCATACAGGAAATGTCATATACATTTTTAACCAGATGGCACAGAACCCCTGCCCGATTGGCACAAATATACCCAACCACAGAGAGCTCCTGCTGGAGAGGATGTGGAGAAAAGGGAACTCACCTCCATATATGGTGGACCTGCCCTGAGATAAAGAAATACTGGTGTGAAATAGCCCCATGGATCAGGAAAATGGAAAAAGAGAAGATGGAGATGAATCCAGAACATTACCTGTTCCATGGGGCTATGAACACCAAGGCAGTACACAAAGAAAATATAACGCAGCACTTATTGAACGCAGCCAAGAAACTAATACCAAGAAATTGGAAACAGATTAAGGGCCCAACATTGGAGGACTGGACAAGAGAGGTAGATAAATTCCAAGAGGCAGAGAGATGGGTATATAAAACGAGAAATAAACAAGAGAAATACGATGCAATCTGGGAGGGATGGGAAGAACAGGCCAAGGAAATAGAAATTGAAATACAAGACAGAAAAAGCGAAGAGGACTGAAGTAAACAGACAGGGAGGAGACCACAACCTGGGAAACCTATTCGGGGAATGTACAAACTAGTTTTTGTGTTTTTTTTTTTTTGTTTTAAAACAGAAATGTATAAGGAATTGCTGAATACAAAGTTGATGGATGCTTGTTGTGGAGGGAGAGGGGCGCTCTCGGCGGCCGGGGACCATAGGGATGAGGAACAAATTAAAACCTTTAAAATTTTTTTTTTTTTGCTTTTTTGCTGACACCTGCACAAATACAAGACAAACTACACTTAATTAGGTAGGTATAGGGATGGGGTATAAGGAGAAAATAACACATAGATGGAGTGGTGTGTAGGGGGGGGGTGGGGGGGAGGGGAGGGGTAACAGGGGGAGGTTAAGAAGGGAGATTTGAGGGGGGAACACGGATCGCGGAGCAATTGGGAAACGCACACCCCCACAAGGAAACACTTAGGGAGGAATGAGCCTCCTCCCCCTAATCAAACAAACATATATAAACACATATATATATATATATATATATATACACATATTAAGTCCTTTTTTTTTTTTTTTTCCTCTCTTCTTTCTCTCACCATAAATTAAGGAAAACCACATTGGATTAGGAAGGCACAAGGACGGAGCACTTAGAGAAAGCAACACAACACTCAAATGGAGCAGAGCACAGAGGGAGGGAGGGGGGGGAGAAAGGGGAAGACCGATTGGGAGGACAGTAGACCCTGATTTGGTCGGGGAAGACTGTAGGACACTTAAACACTTTTATCCAATAGGTGGGAAGACACTAAGGACACGTAGTAAGAGAGTAACTGAAAATTACTTTGGGGAATAGGTGTTATATCACCTGAATTTTTTTATTTTTATTTATTTTTATTATTTTTATTGTTCTGGCTTTTTGGCTTTTTGCTGCTCCTCTCCCGGGGGACGGGGGCCGCTGGAAGGGCCAATCTTCAGACCACGGGGGTATTAAATGACCGGATAGACTAAAGGATATGTAATCAGCAAAATGTAAATTGTATAAACAAAATTATTAATAAAGATTTCATTATATAAAAAAAAAAAAATATGGAAGTTTATTGAGATTTCCATACATTAGAGGGTTCCTCTATTATTGTTAAATTATTAATTAGTAAGTTAGCGCTGCACTTTTTTTTTTGTGGTGTGGGGACACCTAACAGTGCTTAGCGGCAGGCCTTTTACTGACACTTTTTTATTTTACCTCTAGTAGTTTATTGTAAATAGTAGTGTGGTGATTAACTATTATACCAAAGATTGGCATGTGGCATTAATAAACATGAATGGATTTCAGTTGTGCTCCACTAAGCCACCCCCCCCCCCCCCATGGACAATGTGCCTGACAGCTGAGTTTATCTCCCCATCCATGCACTCAGTGCACTGATGGGCACTGATTGGCAGCGCTGATGGGCACTGATAGGTAGCACTGATTGGCACTCATAGGCTGCACTGATTGCCAGCGTTGGTGGGCACTGATAGGCAGCACTGATGTCCACTGATTGGGGGCAGTGTTAGGCAGAAATGATTGGCAGCACTAATGGGCCACACTGATGGGCCCTGATTGGCAGCACTGATTGGCACTGATTGGCAGCACTGATTGGCACTGATAGGCTGCACTGATTGCCAGCGTTGGTGGGCACTAATTGGTAGCATTGATTGGCACTACTGATGGGCACTAATGGCCAGAACACATGGACACTGACAGGGTAGAGGGAGAGATTCACATGCAGCAGATAGTGAAGCCTGCAAGAGCCACTCAGTGTGTGACACTGTCAGGTAATGTAACTGCTTGCAGGGAGAGACCAGCTGTCACAACTGAGCCGCAATGTCAGGGATGGGCGGGACTGAGCAGCTATCAAAACACCAGCCAATGATTGTGCTGCTTATGAAAGGCTGCGGGGCCACATAAATGTAGCGACCTGCCCAGACCCCATTCCATTGGCCGGTGTTTTATAGCCGTTTGGTCCCGCCCACCCCTGATATCACTGCTGAGTTTTTACAGCTGGTCTCTCTGCATGCAGTTATATTACATGACAGTTTGACACACTGAGCGGCTCTTACAAGCCTCACAATCTGCTGCATGTGATACTGTTTCACAGGCAGTGCTGGCTACACACTCCTAGGATGCATTTCAGAGCAGATCTTGGGAGACAGCACAGGGGGATTAGGATGTGCCCAGGCACACCCTGTACGCACGCCTATGCTAAAGATGTGCTCCCCAGACTGGACTCTTTCAGATTCTTCTGTTGACAGTTCCGAATAAGTTCTTAAGACAAATTAAATGAGAACTTATGCAATGCCTTTGGTCAGACAGTCGGCCTAGGATTAAAACAGAAATACTTGCCATGCCTAAAGGCTTTGGGGTTTTCAGACCCAGATCAATATTAACGAGCTTCTCATTTGTCTCAAATCTTGGACAGGTGCAATCATACCAAGGAGAAGCACTGGATATCTCTGGAACAATCTAACTTGCACATTCCGCTTAAGGCTCTTCTGTGGCTTGGTAATCCATACCCAGCCCAGGTAAAAGACCATCCCATTCTGGGTGCCACCTATAAAATTGCTCAGGTGACAAGAGCTAAGGTGACGAAATCCTCACTGACATCACTTATGAATTTCCCACCTGGACTGTTTGATCCTAAACAGAGGTTAATTGAAATAGACAAATTCGAACTGCGAGATTTCAGTGATTTGAACGGCTGGAAATCCATAGCAGATATTCAATCTATGCTTTCACCTCCCCTTCCATTATGGCAAGTAATCCAAGTAATCACTATCTTGCCCCTTTTATTCAGAGTTTTATGATACACCCACGGCGTTTGAGCAATTGTGTGCAGCAGGGGCCTTTCTAGGGCATATACTGCATTTATTACACCTATGGATTAATTTAGTCCATCTTTTATTATGGCATGGGAAGAATACTTAAATAAAACATTAAATTGGGGTACTAATGCGCAAACCAAACAAATCAAAAAAAATATTAAAAACTAAGTAGCTGCCAACATAAATGGTGTTCCCGCACAGTGCTAATAGTAAAATGAATAATAATAATAATAAAAATTTGATAAATCTACACATAGTCTCACTTAAGATACTAAAGGTGAGCAAATAAAAAAAAATATCAATAATCCTTCATAAGCAATACTGTGCAATAATCCAAAAAACTATACTTGAAGACAATATAGTGCAAATAACAGTGATGAATGTGATAAACTTTTCATTCAATGCAGTGCAAATAACAATAATATATAAATGTGATATAATTTTCCTTCAATAATAAAGTGCAATAATTCCAAGGTGACAGTACAGTGAATCAATGTGAACGTGCCTAATCATAAAGTTCATATAAATAAAGTTCTTGTGCAAAACAGCAGGAAGATCCAATATATCCAAATGCTTCCACTATCCGATGTGCGCCAGTGGGTACCCCAGCCTCTCACCTTGGACAGAGACCCCTACAGGTCGAGTCAAGCCTTAAGGGTCCGGGACCAAGCAGAACCATTAAGTCGTCAGTCAAACTCGGTTAACCAATCAGGAGAGAGAGGGGCGGGGCCGAACCATGGCTCTGTGCCTGAATGAATACACAGAGCTGCAGCTTGGCTCGGGTGCCTCCATAGCAAGCTGCTTGCTGTGGGGGCACTCAACAGGAGGGAGGGGCCAGGAGCTCCAGCCAGCCCCCCCCCCCCCGAGAAGAGGAGGATCTGGGCTGCCCTGTGCAAAACCACTGCAGAGAGCAGGTAAGTATAACATGTTTGTTATTTTAATAGAAAAAAAACACAAGACTTTACAATCACTTTAAGGCATAAGATATTTGTAACTCTTGTTACCTTTGATCCAATTGGGGACATACTAAACTGCATATTGGGATGATGGGATGATTGAATTATTGGCTGCAATACTGAGAACTCTCACTAGATGTCAGTGTAATTTATACACATATATATGGTAATGACTCTTTTGTTTCTCAAAATATGTTATCTTTCCTGCAGTGCTTGATACAATGTTGCAAGAAGCAGTTGCTAATGTTTAACTGTTCACTTGCTGATATATATGCAGCTGTACAACAGATCATAGTAAATTATACAGAAGCAGGGGCGGACTGACAACTCATGGGGCCCCCGGGCAATAGGAGATTATGGGGCCCCCAGGCAATCAGAGATTATGGGGCCACACAGTATACACACGCACAGTATACAATCACACAGTATACACAGACATGTTTCTATTGGCTGAGAAGGTACTGGAGAGGTGGGGCAACTATAATCTCTGGATTTTTAGACCAAAGGGATGTCGGTAAGGGACATTATAGAGACAGATGTAAAAAAACACAGATTTTTACATACTGTCCCTGGTTTTACTGAGGCTGGCAACCCTGATGGGGCCCCCTAGTGGCCCAGGGCCCTCGGGCAGTGCCCGAGTGTCCGAATGGTCAGTCCGCCCCTGTACAGAAGTAATGTAAAAATTATATTTGACCTGTTTTTGATGGGAATATGGGTAGAATAATTATTTCTCAAGGGGTTTATGGGAGGAATATCATATTAACTCCTGACAAAGAACATATTTAACCCATTATTGATAAGAATATGCATATAATTATTTTTCTACATGGGGATGATGGGTGGAATATTGTTTATAAATATACAAAGCAACATATTAAACCTATTTCTGATATGAATATGCATATAATTATTTTTCTACATGGGGATTATGGGTGGAATATTGTTTATAAATATACATAGCAACCTATTTGACCCATTTCTGATAAGAATATGCATATAATAATTTTTCTACATGGGGATGATGGGTGGAATATTGATTATAAATATACATTGGAACCTATTTAACCCATTTCTGATTAAGAAAAATTGTTGCCCATATTTACGGTATTTTTCCTTTCCTGGATCCTCCCCATGTCAGCCTACTATGGGTCAGCTCCGCCCCCTCTGACCCCTCCAGGACCACCTTTTTCCTAGCCCATAAAGGGCGGCTGTCTGCCCACACCAGTGTTCAAAAAATACCCGCCTCGCGACGGATAAACTGTGTGGGAATCCTCCGGCTGACATGGGGAGGATCCAGGATTACGGTAAGTATGGGCAACAATTTTCCTTATTCCTGGACCTCCCCATGTCAGCCTACTATGGGATGTACCAAGCAACATTAAAAAGGGAGGGAAGACAAAAAATAAGCCAAACCCTCAATGCAATGCTACTCAAATTTTTAATGGGCAACAGCTGCCTTAATAACCATAGAGCCAAATGTTTCCAAGCCAAATTAAGCCTGTAATGCCTAATAAAAGGTGTTGGGCGCGCTCCAGCTTGCTGCTCTGAAAACTACCTCAGGGGCGACCCTTACATATGCTGCCCAGGATGCTGCCATACCCCTCATTGAATGTGCTTTGATCTCTGAAGGAGGAGGAAGGCCCAGCGTTTTGTATGTAATATGTATGGTCTTTGACAAATCCCATTGGGAAAAACTACAGCTGATCTGCTTTTAGTCCATTCCAGGTAGGTTGAAATCGCAGAGGCCAGGTCTAACCTACTCCACTCATCAGCTGTATCTGCCGGAAAGGCTGGGAGAATGACCTCCCAGTTCCTACGAAATTATATGGCAACCTTAGGTAGTGTGACAGACCTAGCCGGGACACAGGCTTTTTGAGAGGACTAAATGCGAGCCTCCTGCAAATCGATTATGGGCCCTGGATTTTAATGGGCACAGGGTGAAGGAGAACCCCAACCCCAGTCAGATTCAATGCTGTATATATGTGTATATCTAATGTGTGTGGTCTCATGCTGTTGGGACACACACTTTCAGATGTTAGTGTCATGAACTCAAGATGTTAATTTAGAGAGCTGATCACCTTGTCCTCGGTACAATGAAGGAGACGGTCCGTCTGTTACTGGTGGTCTCCTGCTATTGTGATGTAATGTCTTGTGGTGGTAATTATGATAATTTATAATCAACTGTGTTTAGCTCAGTGACAACAAGTCTGGCCTGTAGTGAAATCCTCAGTCACATCGGCTGCTTAAAGGGATTAGTTAATTAGTTTATGTTAAATTGTTACAGGTGTATTGTTAGAGTAATATGATCAGGAGGGGGGACCTCCTCTACTATTGTATATAAATGTCAGTTTGGTTTTGTAATAAAACAGTCCATGTTGAGCAGCTGAGCAAGTCTCCTCTCATTTGCTGCTTGGGAGCGGTTGGAATATCTGATATCCATATCCAGACTGGGAGGAAGTGATATATGACGAACACACTCAAGAGGAGTGTAGGGACGTTCCGTCACAGGTAGTAAGCTTGGTATCGGCCTAAGGACTATCTTGTCTGGGAGCACCAAACAATATGGTTCTTTAGATGAAAAGGCGCACAACTCAGGGACTCTTCTGGCCGAGGCAACGGCTAGTAAAAAACCAAAAAACTGTTAAAAGAAATAATGAACAAGAGAAAGCTTGATCAAACGGAGGAACCAGCGATGTTCCCAAGACTAGTGTTAAGTCCTCTTTTGGAAAAAACGATTTCAATGGACGTCAAATTTCTATGGCTGTCCCTAAAAATTGGATCACCAACGGATATAGAGCATATCTTGTACATGACATAGCCGACAAAGCGGGGATTTGACCCTTCAGGGAATTATAAGCTAACCCTAAGAGACCACTCTGCAGAAACTCCAAATTTTAGATACCGAAGGATATCCAAGGCCCCAAACCCTTTCTATAGTATTCCAGATCTGGTAATAGGTTACAATCCTGGACCTCTTACGAGCCTGTAATAATGTCTCCACTATACTGCCCGAGAGACCCAAGCCAGCTAAAGCCTCCCTCTCACTTCCAAGTTATTAACCTTATCCTCCTGCGGTTCGGGGTGTCAGGCCCCACTCCGCGAAAGGAGATTTTGACAAGGAGGCAGTGGAATTGGTGAGCCCAACTTTATCCTCCAAGCCAGAGGGAACCACGGCTGCCTGAGCCAGTAAGGTAAGACTACTATAGCTGTGATCCTTTCTCGCTGAATCTTCAGCAGGATTTTGAGAGCCAATGGAAGCGGCAGGAACACATATAGCAACCCAACCCTGTGGATGCCAGGTCCGGGAGGAGAAGCAAGGCCGTTGACAATTCTCCAATGCCATAAGATCTATCGATTGAGGCCCCATTCGTTGTGATCCTCAAAGCTTCGACTCAAGTGATCTGCTAAAACATTCCCAGGCTCAGGGAGATAAGATGAAGTAAGAGAGTCGAGACTCTTCTCTGCGCATAGGTAGATTGACATGCCACCTGAAGGAGAGGGCGACTTCTTATGCCACCTTGATGAGACACATAAGCCACCGTAGTTGTTCAAAGACTCTTGACAGCTCGACCTCGCAACATAGGTTGGAACGCTAAGAGAGCGCGTCTGACAGCATCCAATCCCAGGTAATTTGAACTCTTCACCCCACAAAAGTTCCATCAGCCTTGAACCTGCTGTCCCAGGCAGTGTGCCCCGCAGCCTGCCAGACTGGCATCGGTCGTCACCACTATTGGTTCTGAGGCCTTCAATGGAACTCCGGGGAAAGATTGCGAGCTACTGAACCCCAAACCAGGGACCAGATTATCGGAATTGGCAGATAGATTTTCTGGAACAAGGAGTGACGATCCCACTGAAGAAGAAAGTTGCATTGAAACCTCCTTCTGCACCACCTGACCCATGGGACTACTGGAACTGTGGCTGATAGAACCCCCAGATACTGCATGCATTGCTTCACCATCATAGAAGGCCTGGCTATCACTGCTTTTGTCTAAGACTGAATCTCCTGGACCTTCCTCTGAGGAAGAGAAACACCCCCCTGATCTGTGTGGAATTGTACTCCCAAATACTCCAACATTTGGGTCGGATGCATCTGGCTCTTCCGAGAGTTGAACAACCAACCGAAACGAGCTAGTGTTTTACAGGTGAAATTCACATGAAGTAGAAGGAGCTCATTTGACGGACTCAGAAGTAGCATGTCGTCTAGATAATGGAATATTTGCACTCCCTTGACCCTGAGAGTCGCGATGACAGCAGAAAGTAGCTTTGAGAGCATTCTCAGAGTCGTGCAGAGACATTAAAGACATTAAAATTGAAAATTAGAGCATTCCACAGAAAACCTGAGAAATCGATGGTGAGATGCGTCTATGGAAACAAGAAGATACGCACTACCAGATCGATGGAAACCATCCAGTCTCCTGAGTCCAATGACTCAATTTTTAATAGTGGTACCTTCATGTAAGAATTCCGAAACCCCCTGAAGCCTCTGGGACCAAAAACAGGGGAACATACTCTTTGCCGCAATTCGTGCCTTGGAACCGGAAGGATGGCCCTTGCTGCCAACAGCTCCCCTATATAGCCTCACAAACATCCGTAGGAAGCCCAGCTTCTACGAACAAGGTCTGAGGAGGCCTTGTTTTTTGAACTTGAGATGATAACGTAATCAAATGATGGCTACAATCCAGGCATCCTGTAATTCGTCCGCCCAACCCCCCCCCCCCCCCCCGAATTGGGCTAGTCTTGCTCCTACTCGAGAGGGTCAAGTGGAGACACCTTCAGAAGGACCTATTTGAAGCCTGAGGAGCTTCGTTGGCCCTGGGCTTGGAAGGATTCTGGAAGGTTGAACCGGCTCGCTTCCACTGTCTGAAAAACTGTCTGTAAGCACTGGCCTCTGAATCCTTCTTTGGATCTCTTGTTAAACCGCAAGGGCTGCTGTTGTCTTTTTTCTCTTCTGCAGGATTAGGCTAGATCTGCCGCTGGAAACCCGCTGAATTGCTGATTCTAAGTCTTCCAGGAATAGTAGCTTCCCGTCGAATAGAACTTAACATGACTGTGCTTAGAAGCCTTATCGGCTGACCAATGCTTCAACCATAAGGCTCTGTGGGCTGTGACGGAATGAGCCAATATCTTTGCTTTAATTTTTGAACCAGCTCCCTGACCTAGTCAACAGCCACTTCAGCCACAAAATCTAAAGCAGTCTTGAAAACTGCAAGAGAAGAACTGCCACTTCCCAGACTGTCATCTGAACATCCATCCACCAGCTCCGCTACCCCCAGTCTAAGGCTGGATTCACACCCATGCATCCCTGTATTCCGCAGACCCGCACCACAGAACACGTCCCCTAGGAAACCACGGTAAATAAATGGTAGAGCAAAACTGCAAAAAGCACCAAAATAAATAAATACATAAATAAAAATAAAAACGCACAGGTGCAAATCCACCCCAAGTGCTTCTGCCACAGAAGTGAGCACTACCGCCGGCCTGAAGGCTGCTCCGGCCAAACTATACAACTTTTTTTTTTTTTTCATGTCTGCATTTATTTCTGTGATTCATAAGATCCCTAAAGGTATCCGAATCCTCCAGCAGAAGTGGAATGTGGCAGGCGAATCTACGCAATGAAGTATCCACCTTAGGCGTAGTGTCCCAAGGGTTACAGCCTCGATGCTCTATTATGCACATTGAGCCCCTTCTCAGGCCCCGCCCACTCATCATCAAATACTTCTTTAATTTCAGAAATGAATAGGAAGGAAGGTAATGATTTCTTTAAATACGGGTAGTAGCTCTGCTGTTTCTTTTGGAGGTGACAATTCTTCCTGCCACTTCATCGCAGCCTCCACCAAGGGGGGAACCAGTGCAAAAAATCAAACGTATGCGATTCCGAGACCTTCACAGCCTCAGATGGATCCGAATCGCTATCGACTTCAGAGTTAAAACGCACTGAAAACACAGGATCTGAATCTGCAGATGCTTAAAGATACAGCAGGATGAGCAGGATTCCTTGAAAGGCTGTTTAACCCTTTCTTGACTGTGTCCTGTAGGATTTAACCTGGCGTGCATTTGCAGCATTGTCCTGAGCCGCCTCCTTGAAGCAAGATACACAAACCCACTTTCCTCTGATGACCTCAGCTGAGCAGGCCCAACAGGATTCTTCTTCTGCCTGGGCTGGCGATGAAGATCTATCCAAAGAAGAGGATCTTCTTCTCTGTCTGCGCCCAGATATGCTCTTTCTAGAGGCTTTCTGACGTCCTGACCTCTCTTGGCTCTAGTCCGAGCAACTAAAGTGAGGTAAGGGTGAGGGAGATCTGGAATGCAGCGACAAAAGGCATCTATCCAGCTGCATGCGACTCTGCGATTTGTCATGTCCAGTCTCCTTTTTACCTCTTTTGAGGCTGGAGTGCTGATTAGGAACCTCTTTGCAGGCATTTAGCGCGCATTGGGCCCTTCTCTCTGTAAAACAGAGGATGTGCTCTCTTTTTTTAAAAATACAAATAAAAATAAATAAATAACTAACTAACTATCCAAATAAATAAAATAAACTTCTCCATCCGAATCTTCAGTGCTAAGGTAGCTAGGCAGGCAGGCAAAACTCCCCAGATCTATAAAGGCACAGGATAATAAAAACACTCCAGACAAGCAACACAGCAGTAAGTAATTGAAGTCAGGCTTACCAGAGCAGAGTAGCAGATTGATCAGCTGGAGACTGAGATTAGCCTAAAGGACAGAGCCCGCTGCAGTCAGTAGTGAGCATTCTGGTGTTTGCTAAGCAATCCAAGAGGAAGCTACCTCTGACCTCACCTGCTCAACTCTGAGCTTCATGAAAGGAATACATGTGGAGGTGGTGAACTGCAAGTCCCAGCGAGCCAAACCACTGCATGAACGCACAAAAACATGGAAGGAGAGAGTGCCAGCACCTGCCTAACGAAGGTGTATATAGTAATTTATACTGTTGTGACCTTGTTTTCAAAATGGAGCTATGATTGGGCAATCCCACCATATGTGAAACATGTCTCCTAGTTCACCACAGTTTCTCCAGCATTGTGGGGAGTGAGCTGGGAACATGGCTGCTAGTCTGGTAGGTGTGTAGTACCATTTATGGTATAGCTTCATCAGGGTTTCCCAATGGGTTACATTTTTGGATATGTTGGTTGGTATGCGAAGCGCTTGGTGCCATTCCTCCAAGGGGAATGAGGCTTTCAGATGTGACTCCCAGTAGATTAAATTTGTTGGTTTATGCGTTGAGGTTGGTCGAGATAGAAGGGGCGTAAATGTAAGAAATACCTTTGATTTTGCCGGTCTGGAGAGTGTAGTATGTGAGCAGGCCCCTGGAGGTCGTTTCTGTGGTGGTAGGTATCTTTGAGAGAATAAGTCAGATCCTAAGGTAGATGTAAAAGTCCTTGTTTAATATGCCAAATTCCATGGTCAGTTGTTGGTAGGTTTTGAGGTTCGATTGGAGATATAAGTCTCCAATAGTCTTAAGTCCAGCTTCAGACCAGTGTTGGATGTTTAAAGTTGGAGACAGGAATTGCAGTGTTAGAAATATTAGCTTTTTCAAGGTATCTCCATGTATTCCTTGGTGGGCATGGCTAAGAGCTTTTATTTGTGCTACACATGCATTTACCGTAGGAAGGTATGAGAGCGGTACATGGTGGTTCATCCAAGTTGCTGAGATTATAAGTTGTAGGGCGTTTGGTAATGCCGTTGCCTCTATTTGGCGCCACATAGTGTTGGAATGCTGGGACCACCATTGTTTTCCTTGGTCCAAGACTGTAGCTTTATAGTATCGTTTGACATCAGGCGCACCCATGCCTCCATAAGTGGTAGGGGTACACAGCGTTGCAGACTTTAAACGTGGCTTGCGTGCTGCCCATATAAAGGAGTTGAGGGTGTGTTGTAGTTTGGCCAGTTCACTGGGCAGTATAGGTAATGGAAGGGTCCTAAAGTAGTACAGTATATGGGGGAGAAGAAACATTTTGGTCAGGGCTATCCTTCCACCCCAAGAAGCCTTGATGGATGACATATCCGAGATTAGAGAGTTTAATTTCTGATGCAGGGAGGCTAAGTTAGTACGAAGTAGTGTGGAGGAGGGGGTTACCAATTGAATGCCTAAGTACTTCATTGAGGAACCGGAAGCCCAGGAGAAGGGGGGAAACTTTAGAGACCTCTGATTTGAGTTTAGGTGACACATTAATGCCAATCATGGATGATTTAGAATGGTTTAATTTATACAATGAAATTGCACTAAAGTTCTCTAATACTTGCGTTAGAATGGGGAGGGAGTTTACTGGGTCAGTGAGCGCCATTATGACATCATCTGCGTAGAGGCCTATTTTGTGGTAGGTGTCACCTATTAAGATCCCGGAGATGAGGGGATGTGCGCGGATGGTCTGTGCTAGGGGCTCCATCACCAAGGCAAAGATCAGGGGTGAGAGTGGACACCCCTGATGTGTGCCATTGGTGATTGTGAAGGAATCAGAGAGTATGCCCGAAGTGCGTACTTTAGCGCTAGGCGAAGAGTAAAGGCCTAGGACGGCCTGTAGAAAATTTCCCTCTATGCCAAATTTCCTTAGTACTCCCTCAAGATATCCCCAATGGACTCTGTCAAACGCCTTCTCTGCGTCTAAAGAGATCAGCAGAGAAGGCGTCTGATGATGTTCTGCCCAATGTATAAGATCTATGAATCTGCAGGTGCCGTCTGAGGCCTGGCATTGGGGAATGAATCCCACTTGATCTGGGTGTACAAGGTGTGTCATGTGTTGTGCTAAACGCGTGGCTAACAATTTGGCATATATTTTTAGATTGGTATTGAGAAGCGAGATGGGGCCATAGTTAGCTGGATCATGGGGGGTCTTTCCTGGTTTGTGGATGGTGGAGATGATAGCTTCTAAGGATTCGGTTGGGATTTCTCCGGTTGTAAGGAATCTGTTAAATGAGTTACACAGGTGTGGGAGCAGTTTTTAGCAATACGTTTTATAATATTCATTTCCAAAGCCATCCGGGCCTGGAGCTTTGTGCAGCGGTAGTGCTGTGATCGCGTCTCGGATTTGGAGTTTGGAGAGGAAATTCTGGATGTTTGTGTCAGTAGGTCGTATCTTTTACGTTGTATAATTTGTGATAGAATGAGCTAAAACAGTCTGCTATGTCTTTTGGGGTTAGTTAATCTGTGACCATTAGAGTCTTCAAGGTATGGGATTGTGGCTTGTGCTGCTTTATGTTTATATTGTTGTGCTAGGTTTATCCCTGCTTTGTTTCCCTGAGAGTACCAGGTAAGTTTGAGTTTCCTAATGTAGAACTCATGTCTGTTCTGTTTTAATTATTTTTATTAATACATTTTTTACATATACAGAGAACATTTCACATTTTTACAAGTTCTTGTGCACATATATATATATATATATATATATATATATATATATATATATATATACATATACACATACATACCGATAAATATACATATATACAAATATACACACACACACATATACAATATACAATACTTGTACATAAAAAAACACAAAAAAAAACACACAATCAACAAAACACATGGATCAATCTCGATATATTTTTCAAAGAAACCAATAGTAGTCCCCCGTCTTCCCCCTTTTCCTGATGTAATTCATTACCCCCTCTGACTTTATTCGAACAATATTTTATTTAGTATTCTCTTTCCCCTTTTTCCTCCTCCCCTCCCCCCCCTCCTCCCCCCCCCTAAGTTATTAACTACTCCCCAGTCCACCTCTCACCACCCTTCCTATAATCGCCTGTTGTGTATTTATATTACCCCCTGTGTGAGCTATAGTGACGTCCTCTTCCAAAAGTAAAAAAAAGAAGGTAAGGGAAGAGGAGAGAGAAAAAATAAATAAATGAAGAGTATACATATACATATATACACACATACACACACACATACACATCTACACATACATATATACATATATACACACATACATATACACATACGTATACATAAGGGGAGGGGAAGAAGGACACCATCCATCCCCCTCCTGTATTGGTGAGCGATTCGAAAACCCCCTTCATTTATCTTAATAAATCCCTAAGTGGTGCCTTCTAATACTAGTGAAACAAAAATTTAGTAAAGAAGGTAGGAAAGGGGGGTGCTGCCCACCTCCTACTTGTGATACTATAAGGTAATAAACCCCTACATCTATTTTAGTGAATCCCTAAGTGAATCTTATTACAAAAGTGAAAAGGGAAGAGAGGGAGGAAAAAAAAAAGAAGTATTTCTCCTCTCCTTCTCTCCCCCTCCTCCCCCCGTAGTGACTAGGTGGAAAAAAAAAAGGGGGCCCTTTATCTAATTTTGTTAACTCCCTAAGTGCTTATTTTTTTTAACTGGTGAGAGAAAAAAGGAAGGAAAATGGAAAAAAGGGGGGGGGGGAGAGAAGAGAGGGGGAGGGGGGGCAAGAAATCGATAGCAATAAGGCATCTAACTACTCCCCACACAACTCATATAGGCCTGACATAGTCTAAATTCTAGCCAACACATCCACGTGTCAAGATATTTTGTTTCTGAGTTGTTTTGCAGGTGTATTACTTCTTCCATACGTCTAATTTTATCTATCTCCCTAAACCAATCCTTTGTTGTCGGAATGTTTTTGGTCTTCCAATGTCTCGGAATTAATTTCTTTGCTGCATTCAGCAGGAATGGTGTAATAGCTTTTCTATATTTCTTCCTCGGTATCCCTGTTACTGGAACAGGCATTGCCAGGGGTCAAGTTTCATTACAGTCCCGCTAATCTTCTTTATCCAATCCACCACTTCTCTCCAATATGATTGAATTAAAGTGCACTGCCACCATATATGTGCATGGGTACCTGTCTCTCCACACTCCCTCCAACATAGAGGTGATTGATTGGGGTTAATTTTATGCAATTTAATTGGGACATAATACCACTTTGTTAGTAGTTTATAATTAATTTCTTTTATCCCTGTGTCCAGTGAGGTTGAGTGGGTGTAATCAAAGACTTTACTTCTCAAACTTTCAGGCAACGGATGATTCAATTCCCTTTCCCAACTCTCCACGGGACACAGGGAGTCCAGTTCTGGGGGGGTTATCAATAAGCTATATACTTTCGAAAGCCCCTGTCTATTATTCCCTGCCTTATCGACTAATCTTTCCCATATATCCAGTCTCCTATCTGAGCGAATCGGCTTTGGGAGAGAACCTACAAAATGTTGGAGTTGCCTATATCTCCATGCATCCCAGGGCATTTTACCATATTTTCCTTGTAATTCAGGTAGTGTACAGAGAACATTCCCTTTCAGAACATCTTTTAACCTCAGATGGTCCGATAATGTCAATCCTAGGTATAGTTTATTTTCTTTGCCTGGAGGGAAGTAATTGTTACCTGTGAGAGGTAAGAGAGGGCTATTGTATTGCATAGATCTATTTTTAGATAGTTTATCCCATATTCTGAGTGTCTCTACAGTAATTGGGGCCATATCACTAGGGAGGCCTCTATATTGGGTTGGGATCCAGATAATCTGGTTCAGGGCAGAATTACTCAATTCTGATTCAAGTTTTACCCATTTTTATATGGGGAGCCGTGGGCCCGGTCTAAGACTCTCCGCAGTGACGCTGCCTCATGGTATTTTTCAAAATCTGGGAAAAATAATCCCCCTCTCTCCTTTGGTCTACTCAGAACTTTATATGAGACACGATTCCCTTTATTATTCCATATCAATTTTTGTATTATTAGTCTGAGTATTTTGAAAAATGTAGCGGGGATATTTATTGGGAGACACTGAAAGATATACAAGGCTTTCGGGAGATTTCGGGAGAGTCATCATTTTAATCACGCTTATTCTGCCAAACCATGACAATCTTTGAACCTGGTAGCCTTTTAGATCCTGTTTAATTTTATTTAGTAAGGGCAAATAGTTATCTTGGTACAAGTCCGTAATTAATGTTGACAGAGACACTCCCAGATACTTCAATCCTCTTTTCCTCCACCTGAATGGAAACAGGATTTTAAGATCCCTAGCCTTATCTGGGGGAACCGAGATGTTGAGTATCTCAGTTTTCTCCATGTTAATCTTAAAATTTGAGATAGCCCCATAGCCATTTAATTCCGTCAAAATATCTGGGAGCGTCTGTGCCGGGTTTGTTACGTAAAGCATAATGTCATGTCAGTCTCATGTCTGTTCTGAAGGTAAGTGCTTAGTTCAGACCTGAGTCTACTGAGTTCTTCATGGGCGGCCTCTGAGGGCGATTGCATATTATTTTTTTCTAGGGTCTTTATTTTGTCTAGAAAGGTCGCAAGGGTTGCATTGCGTAGTTTTTTCTCCTGGGCTGCCAGTTTTAGTAGGGTACCCCTGACCACTGATTTGTGGGCATTCCAGAGCAAGGTAGCATTAGATACGAAATGTTTATTCAAAGTAAAATAGTAAGCTATCTGGGATCCGACCAGTTCTTTGACATCCTTGGCACCGAGTAAGGAGGCGTTTAGGCGCCATAACTTGCGCGGAGTGATAGTGGGTGTTAAATTGAGGGTGATTGATATAGGGGCATGGTCAGACCATGATATTGCCCCGATGTTGGAGCCGGTAACAGATTGGAGCAGTACTTTGGATGTCAGGAACAGGTCGATCCTGGAGTATATTCTTTGGGCAGTGGAATAGAAGGTAAAATCTCTCTCAGTACCATGTTGACACCTCCAGGGGTTGTATAGTTCTTCTAGTGCCATAGAAGAGAGGGCTGTGGATCGTTTTCTCTGCGGTGTGGAAGAATCGAGGGAGTGATCAAGTATATCGTTAAAGTCGCCACATAGAATAATACGGTTTCTCGGGTAATGTTGTAGTTTGTGCATGATAGTTTTATAGAATAATTTTTGGTGAGTGTTTGGGGCATACAAATTGACAATCACTAATGCCGCGTACACACAAAGGGATTATCCCGCGGGATTGTCCGCTGGACTAAGTCCACCGGACAATCCCCTCGTGTGTGGGCGCCGGCGGACTTTTTGGCGCCAAAAGTCTGGCGGACTAGGTTTTAAGTTTTGTTTTAAAACCTAGTCCGCTGGACTTGGCAGTCCGGCGGTCCGGCGGACAATCCCGCTGTTAGTAGGCTAGTCCGCCGGACTTTTGAAATGAACGGACTTGCCGCTCATCGGAAAGTCCGTTCATTTAGCACGTGACTTCAGGTATACGTAGCTAGCGTAGGCAGTGAATGCCGCCGCGCTAGCTCCGTCACATGGCATGGATTTAAAGGGACTCCCCACGCTGAAAAACGGCGTGGGGGTCCCCCCCAAATCCATCTCAGACCCTTATCCGAGCACGCAGCCCGGCAGGCCAGGAAAGGGGTGGGGACGAGCGAGCGCCCCCCCCCCCTCCTGAGCCATACCAGGCCGCGTGCCCTCAACATGGGGGGTGCCCTGGGGAAAGGGGGGCCGTGCGGCCCCCCCACCCCAAAGCACCTTGTCCCCATGTTGATGAGGACAAGGGCCTCTTCCCGACAACCCTGGCCATTGGTTGTTGGGGTCTGCGGGCGGGGGGCTTATCGGAAGCTGGGAGCCCCCTTTTATAAGGGGGCCCCCAGATCCTGGCCCCCCACCCTATGTGAATGAGTATGGGGTACGATGTACCCCTACCCATTCACCTAAGGTGTAAAATGTAAAGTAAAAAACCACACAATTTAGAAAAAATATTTTATTGCATTGCTCTGGGGGTCTTCTTCCGTCTTGGGGGTCTTCTCGCCGGACTCCTCCGCCATTTACCTAGCTCTTTTACCGAGTAGAGAAGTCCGGCTACCTTCTTCGTCATCGTCGTCGCCGTCGTCTGGGGGTCTCGATCCGCCTTCAGGGGTCTTCCGGGGTCTCTTCTGTTCTTGCCGCGGTCGTCGTTTTCCGCGCCGCCGGCGCCTTCTTCGCCTTCTTCGCCTTCTTCTTCTTCTTCTTCTTCTTCCGATGTTGACCCGTCGCTCTCTCTGGCCAGAATGCCAGAGCCGCGCTGTGCTGGGACTTATATAGGGACAAGGGGACAGGGTCACATGCCCATGTCACATGGTGACCCCGCCCCCTTGTAATGTCACAGTCCCAGCATCCTCCGGGACTGTGACATCACAAGGGGGCGGGGTCACCATTTGACATGAGCATGTGACCCTGTCCCCTTGTCCCTATATAAGTCCCAGCACAGCGCGGCTCTGGCATTCCGGCCAGAGAGAGCGACGGGTCAACATCGGAAGAAGAAGAAGAAGAAGAAGAAGGCGAAGAAGGCGCCGGCGGCGTGGAAAACGACGACCGCGGCAAGAACAGAAGAGACCCCGGAAGACCCCTGAAGGCGGATCGAGACCCCTAGACGACGGCGACGACGACGAAGAAGGTAGCCGGACTTCTCCGCTCGTAAAAGAGCTAGGTAAATGGCAGAGGAGTCTGGCGAGAAGACCCCCAAGACAGAAGAAGACCCCCGGAGCAGTGCAATAAAATATTTTTTCTAAATTGTGTGGTTTTTTACTTTACATTTTACACCTTAGGTAAATGGGTAGGGGTACATCGTACCCCATACTCATTCACATAGGGTGGGGGGCCGGGATCTGGGGGCCCCCTTATAAAAGGGGGCTCCCAGATTCCGATAAGCCCCCCGCCCGCAGACCCCGACAACCAATGGCCAGGGTTGTCGGGAAGAGGCCCTTGTCCTCATCAACATGGGGACAAGGTGCTTTGGGGTGCCCCCCTTTCCCCAGGGCACCCCCCATGTTGAGGGCACGCGGCCTGGTATGGCTCAGGAGGGGGGGGGCGCTCGCTCGTCCCCACCCCTTTCCTGGCCTGCCGGGCTGTGTGCTCGGATAAGGGTCTGAGATGGATTTGGGGGGGACCCCCACGCCGTTTTTCGGCGTGGGGAGTCCCTTTAAATCCATGCCAGGTGACGGAGCTAGCGCGGCGGCATTCACTGCCTACGCTAGCTACGTATACCTGAAGTTACGTTCTAAATGAACAGACTGCTCCGTGTGTGGGCAAGTCCGTTCATTTTCAAAAGTCCTGCGGACTTTGTCCAGCGGATTGTCCGCCGAAGAAGTCCAGCCGTGTGTGGGCAAGTCACACGCTCGGAAGTCTGGGCGTGTGTGGGGAAGTCCCGCCGGACTAGGTCCGGCGGACAATCCGCTGGACTAGGTCCGGCGGACAAAGTCCAAACGTGTGGGCATTAGGGGCAGTTATTAAAGTTTGCCGAAAGTATGAGGTATCTCCCAGCAGGATCCTGCTCTGTATTGGAGACCGAGAACGATACGGTAGAACGTACCGCTATGGGTACTCCTTTTACCTTTTTGTAAGTTTGAGAGTGAAAGATGTGCAGAAACAATTTGTGGGTGCACAATGGTGGGTTGATTGAGGAAAGGTGCGTTTCTTGAACGCATAATATATCGGAGCGTTGGGAGATCGCTTCCCTCCATATTAGTGATCTTTTGAATGGGCTATTTAAACCCTTGACATTAAGGGAGGTGATTTTGAGTGACATGAGAGAAGAGTAGCAGGTGTCAAGGTGGAACTGGGGTCGATTGTGTCCTGAAGTAAGAAATGCAGTAGTAAATCAAACTCTTTAAACCTTATAATTCGTTTACCATTAGTTGCAGTGAACAGAAATAAAAATCAAACTTCTAATATCACAATAAAAGTTGAAATAGAGGCTTATAATACTTAGTTGAATAAGTACGTTACAAACAGAGAATAGTCAACAATACAGTTAATCTGAAACGTAAGGTAGTAGCTTAAAGAGAAAAAAAAAAACGAAAAAGTAAATGCTGTGTGCGTTGCACACTATAGCAAAGTGGCGTGGGAAGTTCAGTGACGAAGAGATGTTCGTCCACATTTTTATGGGAGGTCAGATCCAGCAGAATGCAGAGACATTATAAAGGGTCGTATAGATGTATTCAAAGAGCTAGATTTTATCTTTTGCTACCCACTTATTGGGGATCCTTGAGGTTCTTTTGTTCAAGGGGGGCGCTGGAGGCATGTTTGGGGCAATGCCCCAATTGTGTAACTGCTTGATCCCATCCTTAGGTGTCAGAATTGCGACTTGCTGGTGTTGGTAAGTGACAATTAGTTTAGTGGGAAATCCCCATTTGTATGCGATTTTGTGCTCCATGAGGAGCGATGTCACTTGCGCAAAAGCTTTGCGCGACTGTGAATTTGCTGCCGAGATGTCATTATAAAGCTGTATTTTAGAGAACGGTTCAGGGAGGTTCCGCGGGGACCTAGCGGCTCTCATGATTTGCTCTTTAGAGTGGAAATAGTGGATCCTAGCTAGGATATCCCTAGGTAGCGATTCGGGTAGGTGCTGTGGCTTATGGATCCTATGAGCTCTGTCTATGAGGAGGTCCTGCGGAGTCAATGTCGGTATGATTTTACGGAACAGTTGGTGGAGGTATGGGGTTATTTCAGGAGGTGTTATGGCTTCTGGTACCCCTCTGATTGTGATATCCTCGTGGTCAGCGATTTTAAGACACAGCTGATGTATAGCATCCGAGTGCTCGTCTTGTATATCAACCATGGTGTTGTGGGCGGCAGTAGCTGCAGATAAATGTTGCTCAATATGCTCAACACGCTCCTCCATATCATCTACTCTGTCCAGTAAATGGTTAATTGAAGACCTATATTCTCTTTGCATATCAGCCTGCAGAGAGAGCAGCATGGCTTTCAGCGTGTGTTCTGAGGCAGGGTTATCTGTGGTATTATATGTGGCCAGGGAGGCAGAGTGATCACTAGATGCTGTGGTACCACAGGTCTCAGCACCATGCTGCCTTTTCACCAGGGGTGGCTTTGTGCGGGAATGTGCTGGAGAAACAGCAGACCTCTTACCTCTGTGAGTTGGAGAGGGGTTTGGCTGCTGCTGTTGTGCCTCAGATTCCTCCATAGCTGAGACAGGTTGCTCTGTCCACGCTGATGCTGTGTGAGAAGCCTGTGGCACGGGATCTCTATCCCGGTCGGCGCCATCTTGAGCAGGGATCCTGGCAGGCTGCATGTAGAACGCTGCATGCACGGACGCTACGACATATTTTCTTATTTTTATTTATAAACTGCTGACATTTGTTTATTTTCATTTATAAAGGGCTGACACCAGTTTAACATACATAGATTCTATGTTTAATGGCACAGTATAGATTTGAAACCAATTTGCTGCCCTTTGTTAATAAAGAGGATTCCAGTATTAACCATCACATACTCAGAATGAGGCTTGACACACAAGCTATGGGCGCCATCTTCCCTCAAACCGGAAGTAGTTCAATTAATGAGCCAGCGGTGATGTTAGGCTGACCTCATCTGTAAGTACCCCTGTACCTATATATAAGCGGTGGCTCCAGTGAATCAGCACCCCCAGATGATGCCTAACTGAGGCGAAACGCGCTGGGAGATGATTTGCTGATGCCACTGCTGCCAATATCCTATACATGCCTAATTGTTTCTTTGTACATGTGAGTACCCATCTATTTGATTGTAATACATTTTTAATTGCCTGGCGGTATTACGCTATATGGTTTCATTCTTTCATTGTCGGTAACACCACTGGGGATGAACCATATGATATACCTTGTAGAAATAAAAAACTGCGCCAAGGTTAAAAGACACTACTACAAGAGGAAAAAATGAAAGGATATCCAATTCACATTGGCAATAAGTGTATCCAATCATTTGGCACTTAAACCAATACTGACAATAGATGTTCAATTTGCCTTCATAGTGACATTGGCATAAGCAAAAAAGAGCTCTACAAGTCAATAAATCGTGCGAATCAGGATATTCACAAAGGTGTCCAAGAAATGTGACTAAAGATGCTTTAGTAGGTGGTCCTCATTACGATAGGTTAATCCTTATGTGCATGACACTTTTCACCACACCACTGTGCTCCACATCTAACGGGGTGCCACCACCTATATGTAGGCTCCTTACCAGATGAAAGGTAAAAAACGGCACTCAGATTAAGCCCTGGACCAGGATCCGGACACCTGAGGGGAACACACCTCAAAGGATTTCTTCCGAGGGTCAACTGTTTGGAACTTTGAACTCCAGAAGGGGCGCAATACCATATATGAATGGACAATCACAGCACTCAGCGGTGCATCCAGGTAATAGCATGAAAAAAAGATTAAGGACAGACCATCATGTGATTCTGTATTTAAAATTTGGATTATTTATTGGGGATAAAATATTACTCACATTTGTATTGAAAAAAGCAAGCAGATACAAATCCGGAAGATATTAATAAAGAGCGCCGGCCACATCGAGTTGGAGCCCTTCCTCCTTCCTCTAACGAACGTGGTGACGTCACTGCACTTTTGGGAGGGCGCACAGTGACGTCACCACGTTCGTTAGAGGAAGAAGGAAGGGCTCCAAATCGATGCCGGCCGGCGCTCTTTATTAATATCTTCCGGATTTGTATCTGCTTGCTTTTTTCAATACAAATGTGAGTAATATTTTATCCCCAATAAATAATCCAAATTTTCTTGTACAAAGGTTTTTATTAAAGATTCACATTAATGAAAAGGATACAAAACAAAAATGGTACTGGACACATTGTAAGTTTACATGTTTACAACAGTATGTTACACGAGGATTATCCTGGAGTCCTAAATAAAAACTATGAGTCAAACTGTATTGCACCAAGAGTATGGGCAGGAGGACATCTAAAAGACATCAACAGATCTTGAGTCTTGGTATAGTGGTGTTGCCTTGAAACTAACTTAAATACTTATTATCGCTCTAGGTCGGTTATGGAACCTGAGGCGAGATAACAATATAACAAACAATATCTTGAAAGAGCAGTAAACTGGACAGCCATCTTGGGGAACGGTATTGTTCCCCGGTGAAGACAACAAAAACAAACAAAAAATAAAAATAAAATAAAATCATAAGAAAGGAAAAAAAAAGGGGAATGTGTCCTGTCAAGTATCCAGTCCCAGCAGGATCTGCCCCGTGGGCTGGGGAGACCGAAAGGGAGAATAAGGGGAAAGTTGAAGAAGAGCGCAAAGAGGGAAGAATTCAGGGAGAATATCAGAAGATAAAGAGGGAGAAAGGGGTGATGTGAGCTTTTAGTGTAGAAAAGAAGAGGAGGTTGAAATATAGAGGGAAGCCAAAGAAAGAAAGGAAATGAGAGGGGGAGGGAAAAAGAGGGGGACCCCGGGGTGGGGGGAACAGAGGCTTATTAAAGGGAGAGGAGCATTGGATCGAATCGTAAAGGGCGAATATGAGCCACCCAGGGTTGCCATACCCGGAGGAACTTAGCATGAGTGTCTGCTAACACGGCAGTAAGTTTCTCATTTACCATAATGTCATTCACGCTGTTTTTAACTGCTTCAAAGCTGAGGGCCGGGGTTTTCCAGGCCCGTGCTATGGTCAGTTTAGTTGCAGTAAAGATGTGTGCAGCCAATTGGCGTTCAGGACAAAGAAGTTCCATAATGGGTGTCCACAATAGGGCCTCAAAAGGGTCCCGCTTTATAGTGGTGTTGAAAAGCTTACGAAGTAACGCGTATACTCTGATCCACAGTCTGCGTACCCTGGGGCAGGACCACCAGATGTGCGCCATTGTGCCCTCTTGAGAGCACCCACGGAAGCATAAAGGGGAGTAAGACGGGATAAAGCTCGCTAATCTGGCTGGGGTGTAGTACCACCTATAAAAGACCTTGTAGGCATTTTCCAAGAAGAGGACATTTTTAGAGCATTTAGTTAGCGCCATGGTCATTCTCCGCCAGTCTTCCGGCTCTCGTTGTTTCCCAAGTTCGGCCTCCCATTGGAGATGATAAGGTCTCAGTGGTGGTTTCCTAGAGCCTATTATAGCTGTATATATGAGAGATATCATACCCGAGGATTGAGGACGTGATCTACATAGACTTTCAAAAGGGGTCATAGCATAGGGAATAGGTTGGGATCCTATTAGTTGTTGGAGAAAGTGTCGGAGTTGTGTATAGCTATAATGTTCCTTTAGGGGGATGTTGTGAGAAGAGCGTAAGGCTGCGAATGGGACAATTTTGGTTGGAGTGAGCAAAGATTGAACGTCCACAAAATCGTGGTCGGTCCACCATGCAAACTGAAAGGGATTATCGCATCCCGGCGGGAATAACGGGCAATGAAGGAAACGGAGTAAGGGGAGATGGGGAGAAATCAGGCCTGCTAAGAACTTAACTGTGTCCCATAACCGTAGGGAATGAGTCAAGCATGGACCTATGGTAGGTGGGCAGTGAGCCTTGGGGAGCCAAGGAAGGGAAGCCAGGGGAACCGGGTGGGAATCCACCAGATCAATGATGGCCCACAGTGGCATTTGATGTTTCTCGTGGAGGTGAGCGAGTGGGGCGATACCAGCCGCTGTATAGTAGGCTTGTAGGTTTGGGACCGTAAGGCCTCCATCTATTTTAGGAGAGATTAACATCTGGTGAGTGGCCAATTCTTATGGTGGTGGTGGTATCGTCACTATAGTGGTGGATAAAGGCAGCACGGACACAGGAATTAGGAAGATTGAAACACTTTTATGCTGAAGATTGCTTTCTCAGCACCAGCAGAAATTACTACGGACATTTATTGTTTTGTTGTTTTTTGGTTTCGTTTGGTTTGTTTTGCCTAAATTTAATTTTGTTTTTTTGGCACGCAATAATTAATATTGGAAGTCACGGGTGAACAGCAGAAGAAAATATAGATTTTTATTGATTTTTTTTAATTATTATTATTACTTCTATTATCACTAATGTATACAAACGTATAAATTTATTGTGGTATATTTAAATGCATATTTTGCTTGAAGCACTTTAAAAACACATAATACAAGGGAGCGCAGTCAACACATATATATTTTTTATATATATTTTTTTCTCATACTTTTTTACAGGTTTTAATCTTAGTAGAACCTTATTTGACTGCAGCACACCACACAAATTCACACATCTTCACAAATTTGGATGGTTTGATTATAATATTATTTTAATTTGCGCCGGTAGACACTTATTTTAGAATTTATTTTAGGAGAGAACCTGCCGTTTGATCCTGGGTTTTGTTTTACCCCAGACAAACTGCATGATCTTGCGTTGATGAATTCGGAGGATATGGGAGGGTATCTGGACCGGTAAAATTCGGAGTAAGCGCTGTATGAGTAAGCGCTGTATTTAGCGTGAAACGCGTCAGCTGTGTGCCCCCCCTTCCCTGTTTTGCTGTGTTTTTGGACTTTGATGTGATTCCTGTTTTTAAATAAATCCATTTGATTTTTCATCTTCGTCTGGTGTGCGGCTGTCCAGAGTTCCCCTTGTTACTTTCTAACTACCTTGTTATTAGCCTGCACCTGGAGCTCCACACTAGGAGTAGAAGCATTCGCCTTGAAGGATCCCTCTGGAGCGGTGGTCATCTCTCTCCCTATCCACTATGCGCTATTTGTTGGATTTGAAGGAGCCGCCTAATGGCATCCCCTGCCTGTCTACGGGGGACAAATCCCACTTGATCTTTTTTTATCAAACGCGGGAGAAATGAGTTCAGGCGGTTGGCCAGAATCTTTGTCAGGATTTTCATGTCAATATTTATTAAGAAAATTGGGTGGAAATGTGCCCAAGAAGAGTGGTCCCTATCTGGTTGGGAATAATTACAATGTTGGCGGTCAGCAAGTCTGGTGTAAATGAGTGGCCGTCTTTTACCGAGTTATACATAGCCGCCAAATGTGGGGCAAGGACCTCTGCAAATTTCCGGTAGTACAGGGCTGTGAAGCCGTCAGGGCCCGGTCTCTTGCCTATCTTTAATTCTTTGATACAGTGGAGAACTTCTGATACCTGTATATCTCTGTCCATAAGAGACCCTTGGGTGGCAGATAGGGAAGGCAAGGGCAGATCCTTCAGGAAATGAGTCAGGCCGTGGGTAGAAGCATGGGTAGGGGCAGAATAAAGCTTGGTAAGACGATGGCGGAATTCGTCCAAGACCCGACGAGGGTTGCCCGTAAGGATATTGTGGCGGGTGCGTAAGGCTATAGGGGCAAATTTCGGGGTGAAAGTGCGCAGTCTATTGGCTAGCATCGCCGTGGGCTTATTTGCCTTAGTATACCACTTCTGACGAGCCCAACGCAGGGTGCGTTCTGCATCGTCCGTTACACTTAGATCCAGGTCCAATCGGGCTTTGTCTAAAAGATTGCTATTGGTTGGGGTGGGATCTTGTTTAAAGGCCGTGGAGAGGACCTCCAGGTTATGCTCAAGTTTACGCCGGGTTTGGGTTCGCTCTTTTTTGCGCTTTGACGCTATGCGGATAACGTGGCCCCGAAGGACCGCTTTATAAGCTTCCCAAAGGGTCACCGGCGAGGAGACCGTGCCTGTATTAAGTTTAAAATAGTCTATCGATGCTTTGTGTATCTCAGTGAGGATCGGCTCAAATGACAAAAGAGAGTCATTCATCACCCAAGGAGCGTGCTGTGGTTTGCTGAGCAGGGAATGGCAAATAGTCAGAATTGGGTCATGGTCTGACCAGGGGGTTGCTAGAATAGAGACTGTATCAATTAAGGGGAGATGCTTCCGTAACACAAGCATGTGATCGATCCTGGAGTGTGAGTGATGAGGATGGGAATAATGGCTGTAATCC
This sequence comes from Lithobates sylvaticus, assembly GCA_028564925.1. Taxonomy (NCBI): domain Eukaryota; kingdom Metazoa; phylum Chordata; class Amphibia; order Anura; family Ranidae; genus Lithobates; species Lithobates sylvaticus. Next base: position 99,840,460 of record CM053032.1, on the reverse strand, counting down.
CTACCAAGGGGATGTAGCTCCCGCCAAATGTCGACTAGGTCATGGTTTTGTAGGGTTCGTAAAAAGGTTTTTGCGGCTGGGGAGGGGAATTTATGATCCGATGGGTAATTATCCAGAGAGGGGTTTAGCGAGACATTAGAGTCACCCGCCAACAGGAGGATGCCCTTCTGGTGGTCCCTTAACAGGGAGCAGACATGTGTCAAAAAGGGGCCCGGGTTAACATTCGGGGTGTAATAGGTCATAATAGTTACCTCGTTGTCCTGAACGGAACCCTGCAGGAGAAGGTATCTACCGTCAGGGTCAGCAATTTGTTTACTGCAAATAAACGGGACTGATTTTCGTATGGCTATGAGAACCCCTTTCCGCTTAGTAGGACCGTTTGCTAAATAAACTTGGGGATAGTTTGCATCAAAGTATTTGGGACAAGAAGAGGAGGAGAAATGGGTTTCTTGTAGGCATGCTATGTCAATATTGTGTTTGAGGTATTTGAAAGCCTTGACCCGTTCTTGAGGCGAGTTCATGCCCTGAACATTCAGGGATAGCCAACGGAGGGTCATTGGGTCAAATAAATGTAGCCATATAATACTCTGTTCCCGCACCCCGGGGCTCTAGGAGAAGGGAAGGAAGGGAGGGGGATGGGAGAGGCTGGGAGGAGAGAAGAGAACAGGGAGGAAAGAAGAGAGATAAAAAAGATGAGAGTACCGAGGAAAGCTCGGAATAGAACAAATGCTATGTGCATAAATGTAGCGCAGCGTGGGTTGTAAAACCTACTTCGGGTTGGGAGCCTGGCTAAGAAAAACCTCCTAGCCGGGTGCCAACACATGGGGGTAGCAGTGGCCTGTCGGAACCACTGGTCTGTAGTTAAAACGTTACAAACATTTTAAACATTTTTAACATAGGATCTGGGTGATGGTACCTAAAAGAGTCGTCAAAAAGAGGGAGCTGCAGACAGTAACAATAAGGTAACCAGAGTACACCATTAACATATTGGAGTGTAGGAGGAAGGTCCCCGGAGCCCCCAGCGAGAACAGCCATCAGGCTATTCTCTCCAGGGGGTCGGGCGGGACCATGTGTGCCAATCACCGCCACAGCCTCACCAATCCACAACGCAGGATTGCAGAACCGCAGCACAGTGATATACAAAATAAACAATAAGCATAATGGTAAACGTGTGCCCCCACCTAACTTGACCTAAGACCCCCCCACCCGCAGCAGACCCCGAGTCCGCTTAAAAAAAAAAAAAAAAAAAAAAGCAACAAGTAGCAGCCCAATCCGTTTGGGCAATTGTGGATGCGGCAGGGTGGGGGAGACAGGTTGATGCCGAAGTTCTGCCTGATCACCTAAGGGGGGTGAATTACGCCCCGGGCCGCCATCTCACAAGCGGGGCTGCCTATCTTGGGGCGACCCCCTCCGACCAGGTATCAGAAACCAATGTTAAGAAAAATATGGTGGGGGAACTACTTCCAAAACATGTCACTCTGGTTCCCATATAAGAACAGCCAGTAGGTCAAGGGAAACTGGTTTAGCACGGGATCAGGTGACCAAGAAAAGCTGAAATTAACAAAAGGTTGAACTTAGCTTCTTCATCCGTTGTTAGATGGTTGAAAACGTTGGGCCTGTAGGTCCCGCAGCGCCTGGGATCCAGATTGGGACTTTTGGGATGCTTGAGAGGGCTGACGAGGAGGCCTGGAGGGTCCCTGTCTGGAGGGTCCGGGCCTGGTGGACGAGGATGGGACATCAGGCTGAGATGGAGGAAGGTCCAGCTGTAGTTCCAGGAAATGGCGTTTTAGGTCCGAAGGAGAGGTGGCGTGGAATTGACGGCCTAGGTGGGAGAAGGAGAGCTTAAATGGGAACCCCCATCTGTACTTGATTTGGTGAGCTTGTAAGACTTGGAGGTAGGGTTTGAGGCCTCGACGCCTGGCGATAGTGACCGGGGAAAGGTCTGCAAATAGCTGGAGGGTGTTACCCTGGAAGGAGAGGTTCTGTTGCTCTCTCGCAGCTTGTAGAAGTCTCTCTTTGGTCCGGTAGTAGTGGAACTTGATGATGACATCCCTCGGGGGTCCTTCAGAGGGTTTGGGAGCCAGGGATCTGTGGATACGGTCAAACTCCAGTCTGTCCACCCGGAGTTCTGGGGCCAGTTCTTGGAAAAATGCTATAGCTGTTCCCTGTAGGTCAGTAATTACCTCAGGGATACCGCGGATGCGAAGGTTATCCCTCCGGGCCCTATTTTCTGCGTCCTCCAGCTTGTCCCTCAGGGCTTCCAGCTCACCGGACATTTTGTCCACTTCTTCTTCATGGCCCTCTAGCACAGTGGTTGCCAAGTCCATGCGGTGTTCTAGCTGGTTAGTGCGGTGGCCTATCTCTTTAAGGCCCCGCACTAAGTCAGAGGAGAGCTTGCGGGATGCTGTTGTAATCTCATCCCTGACTATGGTGCGGAATTTGGCCAGCATGTCCTCTGATTCAACAGGGGGGGGACTCACCCGGTCCGTGGGGAATAGGTGCAGGCTGTCAGCAGGAGATTCTGGGCCTGCAGCAGAGAGCTGAGTCTCGTCGCCAGGCTCCGGAGGATCGTGCGCCATCTTAGATTTGCCTCTGCCTGATACTGGGGAGAGTTTGCTATGCTGCCGGCTCTTGGGGTGCTTTTTTGCTGATTTGTGCATCACCGCCGGTAGCCTGGGGTGTTCCGGAGCCTCCGGAGCTATGTGTGCAGCGTCCCCTCTATGCCTATGTCGGATTAGACCGGCCTTTTCGTTCCGACGGCGCGGAGCAGTGGAGTCAATCGGCCATCTCCGTTGCTCGCGCGCAATCGCCCCCAAATAATCCAAATTTTAAATACAGAATCACACGATGGTCTGTCCTTAATCTTTTTTTTATGCTATTACCTGGATGCACCGCTGAGTGCTGTGATTGTCCATTCATATATGGTATTGTGCCCCTTCTGGAGTTCAAAGTTCCAAACAGTTGACCTTCGGAAGAAATCCTTTGAGGTGTGTTCTCCTCAGGTGTCCGGATCCTGGTCTAGGGCTCAATCTGAGTGCCGTTTTTTACCTTTCATCTGGTAAGGAGCCTACGTATAGGTGGTGGCACCCCGTTAGATGTGGAGCACAGTGGTGTGGTGAAAAGTGTCATGCACATAAGGATTAACCTATCGTAATGAGGACCACCTACTAAAGCATCTTTAGTCACATTTCTTGGACACCTTTATGAATATCCTGATTCGCACGCTTTATTGACTTGTAGAGCTCTTTTTTGCTTATGCCAATGTCACTATGAAGGCAAATTGAACATCTATTGTCAGTATTGGTTTAAGTTCCAAATGATTGGATACACTTATTGCCAATGTGAATTGGATATCCTTTCATTTTTTCCTCTTGTAGTAGTCTCTTTTAACCTTGGCTCAGTTTTTTTATTTCTACATTACATTGTGTGTTTATCTCACCATTCTGCAGACGGTTTTAGTTTTAGTTTTAGCTGGTATGATTGCGTGTGCATGTCTGGGTTAGCGCGTTTTTTTGCCCACATATGATATACCTGCCTACTACCTTCACCTTGAGTTCCTACTGATCATTCAGTGCATAGCCTTGTCCGTGGCCATCATACATCGTAACCGGGAGTAGCTGCTTACATCGGTGTAATCACAACACCATTTAGCGCCTTTGACTCATACAACGTAAGCCTATCTGAGTCCACGAGAGTCAGTAAGCCTTCTTCCAGTTGGTGACGGAGCACATCAGACAAGCCGCACATGTCACTTTATGCATATATAATATTCACTTATGTCACTATTATGGTGTATTATTGTTGATTTTCTTTAAAAATATTTTTTGTGATTTTGTGATTTATCACTGGTTTATTCGTGATACTCTTATTGGATCACGGTTGTTTGCACAAAGTTGGTCTCCTCAATTTTCACCTATATGATTCATTATTGTTATTTTTTAAGATACCATATATAGAGCTTACACTCCTATTATTGGTTATCTATATGTATATCTTTTTATTTTGTTATATATTTTTTCATTAATATATATCATTTTACACTAAATGTTTGCACTTTATATATATTCAGGCTGCATGTAGAAATCCGTTAGTTTCCGCGCTCCGTGGGTCGCCGTTCTGCCGCGTGTCATGTCCCTGAGGATGTGGGGAGTCAGCTGTCCCTCCGTGCTGTTGGTAGAGCTGGGTCTAGGTGCTGGATGTTGCGGGGTTGCTCTGTGGACGAGCGGAGCACTTCAGTCAAGCGGCCATCTCCGTGTGCGGCCAGGCCATGCCCCTTTAACCCATTTCTGATAAGAATATGCAAATAATTATTTTTCTACGTGGGGATTATGGGTGGAATATTGTTTATAAATATACATTGGAACCTATTTAACCCATTTCTGATAAGAATATGCATATAATTATTTTTCTACATGGGGATTATGGGTGGAATATTGTTTATAAATATACATTGGAACCTATGTAATCCATTTCTGATAAGAATATGCATAAAAATTTTTTTCTACATGGGGATTATGGGTGGAATATTGTTTATAAATATACATTGGAACCTATTTAACCCATTTCTGATTATATGCATATATATTCTACATGGGGATTATGGGTGGAATATTGATTATAAATATACATAGCAACCTATTTAACCTATTTCTGATAAGAATATGCATATAATTATTTTTCTACATGGGGATTATGGGTGGAATATTGTTTATAAATATACATTGGAACCTATTTAACACATTTCTGATAAGAATATGCATATAATTATTTTTCTACATGTGGGATTATGGGTGGAATATTGTTTATAAATATACATTGGAACCTATGTAATCCATTTCTGATAAGAATATGCATAAAATGTTTTTTCTACATGGGGATTATGGGTGGAATATTGTTTATAAATATACATTGGAACCTATTTAACCCATTTCTGATTATATGCATATATATTCTACATGGGGATTATGGGTGGAATATTGATTATAAATATACATAGCAACCTATTTAACCTATTTCTGATAAGAATATGCATATAATTATTTTTCTACATGGGGATTATGGGTGGAATATTGTTTATAAATATACATTGAAACCTATTTAACCCATTTCTGATAAGAATATGCATATAATTATTTTTCTACATGGGGATTATGGGTGGAATATTGATTATAAATATACATAGGAACCTATGTAACCTATTTCTGATAAGAATATGCATATAATTATTTTTCTACATGGGGTTTATGTGTGGAATATTGTTTATGAATATACATTGGAACCTATTTACCGTATTTATCGGCGTATAACACGCACCAGCGTATAGCACGCACCCCAAGTTTAGGAGGGCATTTTAAGGAAAAAAAGTTTTAGGAGGGAAGTTTAGGGAAAAAAAAACAACTTACATTTAGGCGTCATTTGCAGCTTGCCCAGCGTCATTTGCAGCCTTGCCCAGCGTCATTTGCAGCCTGGCCCAGCGTCATTTGCAGCCTTGCCCAGTGTCATTGCAGCCTTGCCCAGCGTCATTGCAGCCTTGCCCAGCGTCATTGTAGCTTGCCCAGTGTCATTGCAGCCTTGCCCAGTGTCATTGCAGCCTTGCCCAGCGTCATTGTAGCTTGCCCAGCGTCATTGTAGCTTGCCCAGCGTCATTGCAGCCTTGCCCAGTGCCATTGTAGCTTGCCAGCGTCATTTTCAGTCTTTTCCGGGTTTAAATTTCCCGCCGCCGAGACGCTCTGTCGCGTGCGCCGCTGAAAAAACCCGAAGCACGGCCGAAAAAGACCGAAGCGCGCCCGGAAAAAGCCGAGCCGACTCGGACGGCTAAGCTTGCGGTCCCGCCTCCTTGCTGTTTCCGGAGCGAGCGCAGGGAGGCGGGACTACGAACAGTCTGCTCGGCTTTTTCCGGGGGCGCTTCGGTCTTTTTCGGCCGCGCTTCGGGTTTTTTCGGCAGCGCTCGCTATTTTTCGGCGGCGCTTGCCATTTTTGTCATTTTTTTGGGGGGTATCGGCGTATAACGACTTTCCCCCGATTTTAAGGGGGAAAAAGTGCGTGTTATACGCCGATAAATACGGTAACCCATTTCTGATAAGAATATGCATATAATTATTTTTCTACATGGGGATTATGGGTGGAATATTGATTATAAGTATACATAGAAACCTATTTAACCCATTTCTGATAAGAATATGCATATAAATAATTTTCTACATGGGGATTATAGGTGGAATATTGTTTATAAATATACATAGCAACCTATTTGACCCATTTCTGATAAGAATATGCATATAATTATTATTGTACATGGGGATTATGGGTGGAATATTGTTTATAAATATACATAGGAACCTATGTAACCCCTTTCTGATAAGAATATGCATATAATTATTTTTCTACATGGGGATTATGGGTGAAATATTGTTTATAAATATACATAGGAACCTATGTAACCCATTTCTGATAAGAATATGCAAATCAATTTTTTTCTACATGGGGATTATGGGTGGAATATTGTTTACAAATATACATAGCAACATATTAAACCGATTTATGATATGAATTTGAATATAATTATTTTTTTACATGGGGATGATGGGTGGAATATTGTTTATTAATATACATTGGAACCTATTTAACCACTTCCCGACCGCCCCATGTAGATATACGTCAGCAGAATGGCACGTACAGGCAGAATCACGTACCTGTACGTGCCATTCTTCAGGCGGTTGGGGGGTCCGATCGGACCCCCCTCCGCCGGCGGGGACGGTCGGGATCGTGTCAGGAGCGATCCGGGACGAGGGGACGGCCAGTGGTTTCTGGCCACCCCCTCGCGATCGCTCCTGGCCAATGAAAAGCTTCCCCTTCCTGTCTATTGTATAGACAGGAAGGCGGAAGTGATGTCACGCTCGGTGCGCCGGTCTATGTGACCGGGGACGCCGAGCTGTGAACATGTAAAGGTTAGTGCACAACAGTACACTGACACCAGTACAGATAGGCACATATTCCACCCCCCTGTCACCCCCTGATCACCCCCCAGATCACCCCCTCCCCCCCCAGTCACAGTGTCACTAATTGCAGTGATCATTTATTTACTGATCACTGCATTTAGTGTCAGTGTGACTGTAATAACTGTCAGGGTAGTTAGTTTTAGGTCCAAGGTAGCCCCCTACCCCCCCCTAATAAAGGTTTAACCCCCTTATTGCCCCTAGTTAACCCCTTCACCCCCTTTTGCCAGTGTCACTAAGCGATCGGTTTTCTGATCGCTGCATTAGTGTCGCTAGGTAACCATTTATTTTTTTTTTTTTAACCGCCATGTTTATATAGGTTCATAAATAGGTTTATAGGTCAGGTACCCCCATATTACAACCTAAATAAAGGTTTTAACCCCCTGATTGCCCCTAGAGTTAACCCTTTCACCAGTGATCACTGTATAAATGTCACTGGTGACGCTGGTTAGCCAGTTAGTTATTTCGTTATTTAGGTTCCCCGTCAGGTTTTTATATAGCGTCAGGTACCCCCATATATTACCTAATAAAGGTTTTAACCCCCTGATTGCCCCTAGTTAACCCTTTCACCCCCTTTTGCCAGTGTCACTAAGCGATCGTTTTTCTGATCGCTGCATTAGTGTCGCTAGGTAACCAGTTTTTTTTTGTATTACTGTTACGGGTGACGCTGGTTAGTTAGCTTGTTTTTTATACTGTCAGGGCACCCGCCATTTATTACCCAATAACGGTTTAACCCCCTGATTGCCCGGCGGGTGATATCAATTAGGTTTTAGGGTCAAATAAGGTCTGCGTCGCCCCAGGTTAGTGCCAGTACCGCAAACACCCACGCGCAAAGCATACACCTCCCTTAGTGGCACAGTATCTGAACAGATCAATATCTGATCTGATCAGATCTATACTAGCGTCCCAGCAGTTTAGGGTTCCAAAAAAAACGCATTGTTAGCGGGATCAGCCCAGATACCTGCTAGCACCTGCGTTTTCCCCCTCCGCCCAGCCCAGCCCACCCAAGTGCAGTATCGATCGATCACTGTCACTTACAAAACACTAAGCACACATAACTGCAGCGTTCGAAGAGTCAGGCCTGATCCCTGCGATCGCTAACATTTTTTTTGTGGTAGCGCTTTGATTCAGTCGCTTCAGTCAGGAGCTTTTTTACCTGTGAATCTCAAAAAAATAAAAAAATAAAAAATAGTTGTCGTTTTATTGTTCTCTCTCTCACTCTATTCTCTCTCTATTGTTGCTCTTTTTTTACTCCATTCTATTCTGCAATGTTTTATTATGTTTTATCATGTTTTATCATGCTTGCTTTTCAGGTATGTAATTTTGTTTACTGTGTTTTAGTGTTAAGCATTTTTTTTGTTTTCAGGTGCGCCATTCAGTTGCAACGCGGATTTATTTATCTTGACAGCAACAGCGTTTGCTCCCACGATACATAAAGCCGCGACTCCAACGCTGTAGGAGGTGATTTCACCACCACAGTTAAAAAAAAGAGCATATATGCCGAAGCATGGGGGCAGCAGGGGGGGGGGGAGGAGCGATTGGCTCCTAATGCCGAAATTCCGACCGTGTGTACACGGCATAACTTTTGCGGGAGGATGCCCCCATGCATCGGCATATATAAATGGTGCATGTATGCCCATCATTAGAAGTGGGTGGATGAAGGGAGGTATTTCTAATGGTGGGCATACCCACCAATCAATCAATCTCTTTTTTTTCGTTCAGCCAAGAGGCTGCATGAAAAAAAAAAGATTACAATATATGTCCAGTATGTTGCTGGACTTTGAATGGTTATCTTGGTATCATTCTTTTCAGCCAGTGATCGGCTTTCATGTAAAAGCAATTCTAGCGGGTAATTAGCCTCTAGACTGCTTTTACAAGCAGTGGGAGGGAATGTCCCCCCTCCCGGATATAAACCGCGCCATTGGGAAATTGGGAAAGCATTTTATCACACCAATCTTGGTGTGGTCAGATGCTTTGAGGGCAGAGGAAAGATCTAGGGTCTAATAGACCCCAATTTTTTCAAAAAAAGAGTACCTGTCACTGCCTATTGCTATCATAGGGGATATTTACATTCCCTGAGATAACAATAAAAATCATAACAAAGAAAAAAAATGGAAGGAACAGTTTAAAAATAAAATAAAAAAGCTAAATAAATAAAAAAAAAAACAAAAAAAAAAAAAGCACCCCTGCCCCCCCTTCTCTTGCGCAAAGGCGTACACAAGCGTTGGTCTGGCGTCATATGTAAACAGCAATTGCACCATGCATGTGAGGTATCACCGCGAAGGTCAGATCGAGGGCAGTAATTTTAGCAGTAGACCTCCTCCGTGAATCTAATGTGGTATCATGTAAAGGCTTTTAAAAATGTATGTAGTTTGTCGCCACTGCTTGTTTGTGCGCAATTTTAAAGCATGTCGTGTTTGGTATCCATGTACTCGGCCTAAGATCATATTTTTTATTTCATCAAAAATTTTAGCAATATAGTGTGTTTTAGTGCATTAAAATAAAAAAAAGTGTATTTTTTCCACAAAAAATGCGTTTGAAAAATCGCTGCGCAAATACTGTGTGGAAAAAAAAAATGCAACACCCACCATTTTAATCTGTAGGGCCTTTGCTTTAACATTATATATAGTGTTTGGGGGTTCAACGTAATTTTCTTGCAAAAAAAAAATATGTTTTCATGTAAACAAAAAGTGTCAGAAAGGGCTTTGTCTTCAAGTGGTTAGAAGAGTGGGTGACGTGTGACATAGGCTTCTAAATGTTGTGCATAAAATGCCAGGACCGTTCAAAACCCCCCCCCCCCCCCCAAATGACCCAATTTTGGAAAGTAGACACCCCAAGCTATTTGATGAGAGCAATGTTGAGCCCATTAAATATTTTTTTTTTTTGTCCCAAGAGATTGAATAATGAAAAAAAAATATATATATATTTTATTTTTACAAAAAGTTGTCACTAAATGATATATTGCTCAAACATGTCATGGGCATATGTGGAAATACACCCCAAAATACATTCTGTTGCTTCTCCTGAGTACGGGGATACCACATGTGTGGGACTTTTTGGGAGCCTAGCTGCGTACGGAACCCCAAAAACCAATCACCGCCTTCAGGCTTTCTAAGGGTGTCATTTTTTTATTTCACTTCTCACTGCCAATCACAGTTTCGGAGGCCATGGAATGCCCAGATGGCATAAAACCCCCCAAAATGACCCCATTTTGGAAAGTAGACACCCCAAGCTATTTGCTGAGAGGTATGGTGAGTATTTTGCAGATCTCGCTTTTTGTCACAAAGTTTTGAAAATTGAAAAAAAGAAAAAAAAAAATGTTTTTTTTCTTTACTTTCTTCATTTTCAAAAACAAATGAGAGCTGTAAAATACTCACCATGCCTCTCAACAAATAGCTTGGGGTGTCTACTTTCCAAAATGGGGTCATTTGGGGGGGTTTTGTGCTATTTTGGCATTTTATGGCCTTCGAAACGGTGATAGGTAGTGAGGAGTGAAATCAAAAATTTGCACCCTTAGAAATCCTGAAGGCGATGCTTGGGTTTCGGGGCCCCGTACGCGGCTAGGCTCCCAAAAGGTCCCACACATGTGGTATCCCCATACTCAGGAGAAGCAGCAAAATGTATTTTGGGGTGCAATTCCACATATAACTATGGCATGTGTGAGCAATATATCATTTAGTGACAACTTTTTGAAAAAAAAAAAAAAAATCTTTTTTATTTTTGTCTTTATTCAATCACTTGGGACTAAAAAAAAAAATATTCAATGGGCTCAACATGCCTCTCAGCAAATAGCTTGGGGTGTCTACTTTCCAAAATGGGGTCATTTGGGGGGGTTTTGTACTTCTCTGCCATTTTAGCACCTCAAGAAATGAAATAGGCAGTCATAAATTAAAAGCGGTGTAAATTCCAGAAAATGTACTCTAGTTTGTAGACGCTATAACTTTTGCGCAAACCAATAAATATACGCTTATTGGCATTTTTTTTTACTAAAGACATGTGGCTGAATACATTTTGGCCCAAATGTTTGACTAAAATTGAGTTTATTAGATTTTTTTTATAACAAAAAGTAGAAAATCTCTTTTTTTTTCAAAATTTTCGCTCTTTTTCCGTTTATATCGCAAAAAAATAAAAATCACAGAGGCAATCAAATACCATCAAAAGAAAGCTCTATTTGTGGGAAGAAAAGGACGCAAATTTCGTTTGGTTACAAAATTGCATGACCGCGCAATTACCAGTTAAAGTAGTGCAGTGCGAAATTGAAAAAAGACCTCTGGTCCTTTGGCTGCCAAATGGTCCGGGGCTGAAGTGGTTAACCCATTTCTGATAAGAATATGCATATAATTATTTTTCTACATGGGGATTATGGGTGGAATATTGTTTATAAATATACATAGCAACCTATGTAATCCATTTCTGATAAGAATATGCATATAATTATTTTTCTACATGGGGATTATGGGTGGAATATTGTTTATAAATATACATAGAAACCTATGTAATCCATTTCTGATAAGAATATGCATAAAATTATTTTTCTACATGGGGATTATGGGTGGAATATTGTTTATAAATATACATTGGAACCTATTTAACCCATTTATGATAAGAATATGCATATCATTTTTTTTTCTATATGGGTATTATGGGTGGAATATTGTTTACAAATATACATAGCAACATATTAAACCGATTTATGATATGATATTGCATATAATTATTTTTATGCATGGGGATGATGGGTGGAATATTGTTTATTATACAAGTATATGTGCAGTAAGATAAAAGAGATTTTTTCACATACAGTGCGGGATAATCTAAGACTATATAAATACACTGTTAATCCAAACAAAGTCCATAGTATGTATAGTCCATATATTAAAAAAGATTGGGGATCCAGTAGCAGGGGGTTCACACACACAGGGCAGCCTCAGGGGAAACCGAAACCATGTTCCAGAACTGCAAGAAAATACAAGAGAAAAGGCCCCTCTGGGTGTAGACTTAAAACCAATTTAATCATATAAGACAGGCAAATCAGGCAACTCACATTTTTGCAGGTTAAAATGAGCATAGATTAAAAATAATCCAGGCAGTGGGGATCATCCAATCGGTCTGATCTTCCTTGCTGGCTGGGACGCTGAAGCTGCTATACAGGATACAGGAAGCTGCTCAGGAAAAAGCGCTGGTCATGGAGACAGAGGGGACCCATAGGTGCTAAGTCAGTGCAGCAAGAGCAGAGCACAAGCTTGTGGAACCAGCACACCTACAGCAGCAAAATTTTGATGAAGGAGCGCGGCTGTCTTGCCATTTCAGCCCTAAAGCTCACAAAACCGGTCGCATGCCAGTGACGTCATCATCCTCCGACTGCGTTCCACCCCTCGCTCTGTCTCCATGTTCAGCGTTTCTTCCTGAGCAGCTTCCTGGATACAACAGCTTCAGCATCCCAGCCAGTAAGGAAGATAAGACCGATCTGATCATCCCCACTCCCTGGATTACTTTTAATCTATGCTCATTTTAACCTGCAAAAATGTGAGTTGCCCGATTTGCCTGTCTTCTCTTGTATTTTCTTGCAGTTCTGGAACATGGTTTCGGTTTCCCCTGAGGCTGCCCTGTGTGTGTGAACCCCCTGCTACTGGATCCCCAATCTTTTTTCCTATATGGACTATACATAATATGGACTTTCTTTGGATTAACAGTGTATTTATATAGTCTTAGATTATCCCGCACTGTATGTGAAAAAATCTCGTTGATCTTACTGCGCATTTACTTGTATAATAAACAAAATTCCACCCATTATCCCCATGTAGAAAAATAATTATATGCAAATTCATATCATAAATCAGTTTAATATGTTGCTATGTATATTTGTAAATAATATTCCACCCATAATCCCCATATACAAAAAAATTGATATGCATATTCTTATCAGAAATGGGTTAAATAGGTTCCAATGTATATTTATGTTTACAATAGTTTTTATTGGTTTTAACAAATAAAATGAACAATTAGCATTACATAAAAACAAATGCTAAATAAAGGTGTAAAGTTAGACTAAGCAAAGTAGGAACATCACATTAGCGGAACCTGACATAAATATATAGTTATTTAGTACCTAGTTCAGCTAAACAAGCACACGAAAAATCCATAGAAAAAGAAAAAAAGAAAAAGGGTGAAAAAATAAAAAGAACAGAAGGAAAGATAGAGGTAAAATAATGATGGGGGGAAGGGAGGAGTGCACCCCTGATAACTATCATATATGCATAATAGGGATGAGCCGAACACCCCCGGGTTTGGTTCGCACCAGAACCTTCGAACGGACCGAAAGTTTGTGCAAATTTTCGAACCCTATTCGTTATAATGGACGCGAACGTTCGAAATCAAAATTGCTAATTACAACGGCCAATATGCATGTTAATGTCATAAAACAGGTTTGGGGACCCGGGTCCTGCCCCAGGGGACATATATCAATGCAAAAAGAACTTTTAAAAACTAACGTTTTTTCGGGAGCAGTCATTTTAATGATGCATAAAGTGAAAAAAAAAAAAGTGAAATTTTCCTTTAAATATGGTACCTGGGGGGTGTCTAAAGTATGCCTGTGAAGTGGCATGTGTTTCCCGTGTTTAGAACTGTCCTTGCACAAAATGACATTTGTAAAGGAAAAAAAGAAGCCATTTAAAACCACTTGCGGCTTTAATGTCATGTCTTGTCCTGGCCGCCATATGGCTGAAAATCCTTGAGAAAAATGGCATGGCTACCCCATCACCCCCCCCCCCCCCCACCCCAGCCCCTTTGGGTCTTGTATGGATATTAAGGGGGACCCCGCACCCAAAATAAAACCCTATACCTACAACCCTATATACTCTGAACAGCAGTATATAGGTGGTGCAAACAAGACAGGGACTGTAGGTTTGTTCTTAAGTAGAATCTTAACAGGTACATTATGAAGTGTAGCTCCATCCCCAAAAAATCAATTTTTAAGCTTTTTGGAGAACATAGGGAGGGGTTATCACCCCTGTAACATTTGCTGTCTTTGCACATCTGTTCAGAACATGTCACCTCACTTTCCGTCCCAATGACAAATGTTTTTGGAAAAGTGGGGTTTTAATTGAAACAAGGATTGGTAATAAAGCATCAGTAGAGAGGAGATACCTTTTTCCCAAATTAAATCTAACAGGATAGAATTTCCCTTCCTAGGGGTAGATTTCCTCTCACTTCATGTTTTCTCTTTCCGCTTGCAAGTAGGAGTCGTTTGTAAGTTGGATGTTTGAAAGTAGGGGCCTGCCGTATATACTCTGCAGAAATTTGCCCTATTAGATGTTGGTGTAGCCACAAGACTGGTGGGCACAGGAATGGGCCCTGCTGTGAGTTAATAGATCAAGATTTGTACTTGCATGCACCTGTTGAACCGGGCAGAAAAATTGGGCCTTTGGTGGTGGTGGTGGTGGTGGAAGGTGTTGCCACAAGACTGTAAGCCCTCACAGTTACTCTTGGTGGGTGCAGGAATGGGCCCTGCTGTGAGTTATTAGATCAAGATTTGTCATTGCATGCACCTGTTGAACAGGGCAGAAAAATTGGGCCTTTGGTGGTGGTGGTGGTGGTGGACGGTGTTGCCACAAGACTGTAAGCCCTCACAGTTACTCTTGGTGGGTGCAGGAATGGGCCCTGCTGTGAGTTATTAGATCAAGATTTGGAATTGCATGCACCTGTTGAACAGGGCAGAAAAATTGGGCCTTTGGCGGTGGTGGACGGTGTTGCCACAAGACTGTAAGCCCTCATAGTTAGTCTTGGTGGGAGCAGGAATGGGCCCTGCTGTGAACTATTAGATCAAGATTTGTAATTACACGCCCCTGTTAAACAGGGGCTGAAAAATTGTGCCTTAGGCAGTGGTGCTGGTGCCACAACACTGCAACCCCTCACAGATACTGTACGCTTAGCACAGCAATGAGACCTGTTGCAAAGCATTGCCTAAAAATTGTAATTACACGCCCCAACGGGGGCTGAAAAATTGTGCCTTAGGCACTGGTGCTGGTGCCACAACACTGCAACCCCTCACAGATACTGTACTTGGAGCACAGCAGTCACACCTGTTGCGAAGCATCTTTTTAAAAAAATTTAATTACACGCCCCTGTTATACAGGGGCTGAAAAATTGTGCCTTAGGCACTGGTGCTGGTGCCACAGCACTGCAACCCCTCACAGATACTGTACTCTGAGCACAGCAATGAGACCTGTTGCAAAGCATTGCCTAAAAATTGTAATTACATGCCCCAACAGGGGCTGAAAAATTGTGCCTTAGGCACTGGTGCTGGTGCCACAACACTGCAACCCCTCACAGATACTGTACTTGGAGCACAGCAGTCACACCTGTTGCGAAGCATCTTTTTAAAAAATTGTAATTACACGCCCCTGTTATACAGGGGCTTAAAAATGGTGCCTTAGGCACTGGTGCTGGTGCCACAACACTGCAACCCCTCACAGATACTGTACTCTGAGCACAGCAATGAGACCTGTTGCAAAGCATTGCCTAAAAATTGTAATTACACGCCCCAACAGGGGCTGAAAAATTGTGCCTTAGGCACTGGTGCTGGTGCCACAACACTGCAACCCCTCACAGATACTGTACTTGGAGCACAGCAGTCACACCTGTTGCGAAGCATTTTTAAAAAAAATTGTAAGTACACGGCCCTGTTATACCGGGGCTGAAAAATTGTGCCTTAGGCACTGGTGTGGTGGCATGGATCATTGAGGAGGAGGAAGAGGATAGTCAGTGAACATAACAGGACAGTCACTCAGCATCTGCATAGGCAGTCTTGAAGGGATGTGACATTATAAATTATTCCGTTATATCCGCTTCAGGTGCCTGGTAGCTGGTGGTGATCCAAGACTGATTCATTTTTATGAAGGTCAGTCGATCAACCGAGTCGGTGGACAGGCGCACCCTATGATCAGTGACAAATCCTCCAGCAGCACTGAATGTGCGTTCGGAAAGAACGCTGGATGCAGGACAGGCCAGTAGCTCAATTGCATACTGTGCAAGCTCTGGCCAGTGATCCATCCTCAGGACCCAGTAAGCCAGAGGATTTTCGGTGGGAAAGGTGTCCAAGTCTGACCTTGCCCCTAGGTATTCCTGCACCATGTATATCAGACGCTGGCGATGGTCGCTGGAACCGATCATACCTTGGGGCTGCGGACTAAAAAAATTGTCTGAACGCATCGGTCAGACGTCCACCTTCCCCACCGCTCCTTCTGCTACTGACCGAAGCCTCAGCAACTCGTCGTCCAGGACCAGGAGTTTGTAACCTCCCAGTTTCTGGGAACGCGTTGCACAGACCTTTCTGCAAGGCCTCCCTGAGATGTCTCATCCTCTTCTCCCTCTGCGACGGCAAGATAAGGTCCGCAACCTTACCCTTGTACCGTGGATCAAGGAGAGTGGCCAGCCAGTAATGGTCCCTCTCCTTGATCCGAAGAACACGAGGATCCTTCCGCAGGCTTTGCAGGATCAGGGAGGCCATGCAGTGTAGGTTAGCTGAGGCATTCGGTCCGGAGTCTTCTGGGTCACTGAGGATGACATGATCGCCAGCCACCTCCTCCCAGCCACGTACAAGTCCACTGGTTTGTTGGGACTGTACATCATCCCTAAAAGACTGCTGATGCTGAGTGCCAGGCTCCACCTCCATGCTCACACAATCCTCCTCCTCCTCCTCCTCCTCCTCATCCTCTTCCTGTGTGATGGGTGGGACAGAAGGAACACTGTCTGGATAAAGGGGGCCTTGAGAGGCAAGGAAGTCCTCCTCTTCCTGCCTCTGTTCTGCCTCAAGTGCCCTGTCCATTATCCCACGCAGCGTATGCTCCAACAGGTGGACAAGAGGTACAGTGTCACTGATGCATGCACTGTCACTGCTCACCATCCTCGTGGCCTCCTCAAATGGTGAGAGGACAGTGCATGCATCCCTGATCATGCTCCACTGACGTGGGGAAAAAAAGCCAAGCTCCCCTGACCCTGTCCTGGTGCCGTAGTCGCAAAGGTACTCATTGATGGCCCTCTGCTGCATGTGCAGTCGCTGCAGCATGGCCAACGTTGAGTTCCACCTGGTGGGCATGTCACATATTAGGCGGTTCTTGGGCAGGTTCAGCTCCTTTTGCAGCTCAGTCAGCCGGGCGCTGGCATTATAAGATCGGCGGAAATGCACACAGACTTTCCTGGCCTGCCTCAGGACATCCTGTAAGCCTGGGAACCTGCCCAAGAACCGCTGCACCACCAGGTTGAGGACGTGAGCCATACAGGGCACATGGGTGAGCTGCCCTTGTCGCAGGGCGGAGAGGAGGTTGGTGCCATTGTCAGAAACGACCATTCCTGGCTTAAGCTGGCGTGGCGTCAACCACCTCTCGGCCTGCCCCTGCAGAGCTGCCAGAA
Organism: Lithobates sylvaticus; assembly: GCA_028564925.1. Classification (NCBI taxonomy): domain Eukaryota; kingdom Metazoa; phylum Chordata; class Amphibia; order Anura; family Ranidae; genus Lithobates; species Lithobates sylvaticus. The sequence goes on along the minus strand of CM053032.1, from coordinate 99,823,055 downwards.
CCTCTGGCCCAGTGTGGCTCCTGTCCCCCAAACACACCAGCGCAAGCACGGCATGGCATCTTTTTGCCTGCGTACTCGCGTAGCCCCTTGTACGCCTACGGAGCACCGCTGGTTCCGAGGACAGAGCACTGGAGGAAGAAGAAAGGAGGAGGGGGGGTGGAGGAGAGAGGTGTGTCACAACCAGTAGTAGCATTTTGGAGGCGTTGTGGCGGAACAACCTCCAACACTACTGCACCTTGTCCTGCATCCCTCCCAGCTGCCAATAGAGTGACCCAATGGGCCGTGAAAGAAAGATAACGTCCCTGTCCATGCCTGCTGGACCATGAGTCAGCGGTAATATGCACCTTACCGCTGACCGCCCTGTCCAGCGAAGCATGGACATTGCCTTCCACATGCCGGTAGAGAGACGGAATCGCCTTCCGTGAGAAAAAGTGGCGTTTGGGAACCTGCCACTGAGGAACCGTACATTGAACAAACTCACGGAAGGGGGCCGAGTCTACCAACTGAAAAGGCAGCAGTTGAAGTGCTAGCAATTTAGCCAAGCTAGCATTCAACCGCTGGGCATGTGGATGGCTGGGAGTATACTTCTTTCGACGGTCCAGCAGCTGGGGCAGGGAAATTTGCCTGCTACAATCGGACGTCGGTGTACTGCAAGTACTTGGTTGTGACACACCTAATTCTACACCTTCAGTCCTCTCAGAGCAGCTTTCAGAGAGGACTGAAGATATAGTGGGGATGGAGATCCCAGCTGATGAGGAGCAAGGAGAGGTCCGCTTTGTTCTTTGGTGTGGGTCTTTTATGTGTGCTTGCCAACGAGCTGCATGGCAGGTCGACATATGTCTGCTCATGCTTGTGGTGCCCAAGCGGCTGATGTTTTGGCCACGCGAGATGCGCTTGAGACAAATATTGCAAATAGCAGTGGTGCGATCTGATGCACTCATCTCAAAAAAGGCCCACACCAAAGAACTTTTCTGATAACGTGCAGAGGCAGCGCCCTGCACAGGCGGAGCTCTGCGGTGTGGTACAGTTGCTGTGCTGGCCTCTAGCTGGCCTCCAGGGGGCATCCTGCCTCGTTGGACATGTGACGCCGCATCCTCCTCCTCCTCCTCCTCCTCCTCCTCCTCCTCTCTCCCTTCAGGCACCCACGTGGAGTCAGTGACCTCATCATCCCCTCCCTCTTCACCACTAGAGCAAACCTGGCAGTAAGCTGCAGCTGGTGGAACAGTGCTGCCAGATTGCTGTCCTTCAGCATCCCCTCTCTCTGCGCGCACACTACTGACTTCCTCAAGCTGGGTATCATCATCCGAGCCTTCGAATCGTTGGGCATCCTCCTGGAGCATGTACCCAACACTGTGCTCAAAGAGTTCGGGGGACTCCTCAGGAGGACATGGTGGGTCTAGGGAAGGGGTGGCTGATGATGCCATTGAGTACGCGTTGGCAGCTGCTCTACCAGTACCCTGAGCCTGGGGGTGAGAGAGGATGAGGAGGATGAGGAGGGCTTGGTCATCCATTCTACCAAGCCTTCGGCATGATGCGGCTCCACATGTCCAGCTGCCGAAAACAAAGACAAGCGTGTCCCATGGCCACGTGCTGATGACGATGCACGACCACGTCCACGGCTAGCACTGTTGTCTCTAGAAACAGAGCCTGCCTGCCCTGTGTTCTTGCCTTGGCACGCTCTGCCTCTCCTTGGCGGTCTTCCAGCCATTGTAGTCGGTAGTGTATATAGTATAAAAAATGGGTGCTGCTGAGAAGAAAATATAGGAGCTCTGTGTGCTGTCACAAACACACTAGAAGTCCTATGGGTGCTTCTGGGAAGAAAATATAGAAGCTCTGTGTGATGCCACTAACACACTAGAAGTATTATGGGTGCTGCTGAGAATAAAATATAGGAGCTCTGTGTGATGCCACTAACACACTAGAAGTCCTATGGGTGCTTCTGGGAAGAAAATATAGGAGCTCTGTGTGATGCCACTAACACACTAGAAGTCCTATGGGTGCTTCTGGGAAGAAAATATAGGAGCTCTGTGTGATGCCACTAACACACTAGAAGTCCTATGGGTGCTTCTGGGAAGAAAATATAGGAGCTCTGTGTGATGCCACTAACACACTAGAAGTCCTATGGGTGCTTCTGGGAAGAAAATATATGAGCTCTGTGTGATGCCACTAACACACTAGAAGTCCTATGGGTGCTTCGGGGAAGAAAATATAGGAGCTCTGTGTGATGCCACTAACACACTAGAAGTCCTATGGGTGCTGCTGAGAAGAAAATATAGGAGCTCTGTGTGATGCCACTAACACACTAGAAGCCCTATGGGTGCTTCTGGGAAGAAAATATAGGAGCTCTGTGTGATGCCACTAACACACTAGAAGTCCTATGGGTGCTGCTGAGAAGAAAATATAGGAGCTCTGTGTGATGCCACTAACACACTAGAAGTCCTATGGGTGCTTCTGGGAAGAAAATATAGAAGCTCTGTGTGATGCCACTAACACACTAGAAGTCCTATGGGTGCTTCTGGGAAGAAAATATAGGAGCTCTGTGTGATGCCACTAACACACTAGAAGTCCTATGGGTGCTTCTGGGAAGAAAATATAGGAGCTCTGTGTGATGCCACTAACACACTAGAAGTCCTATGGGTGCTTCTGGGAAGAAAATATATGAGCTCTGTGTGATGCCACTAACACACTAGAAGTCCTATGGGTGCTTCGGGGAAGAAAATATAGGAGCTCTGTGTGATGCCACTAACACACTAGAAGTCCTATGGGTGCTGCTGAGAAGAAAATATAGGAGCTCTGTGTGATGCCACTAACACACTAGAAGTCCTATGGGTGCTTCTGGGAAGAAAATATAGGAGCTCTGTGTGATGCCACTAACACACTAGAAGTCCTATGGGTGCTGCTGAGAAGAAAAATATAGGAGCTCTGTGTGATGCCACTAACACACTAGAAGTCCTATGGGTGCTTCTGGGAAGAAAATATAGGAGCTCTGTGTGATGCCACTAACACACTAGAAGTCCTATGGGTGCTGCTGAGAAGAAAATATAGGAGCTCTGTGTGATGCCACTAACACACTAGAAGTCCTATGGGTGCTTCTGGGAAGAAAATATGGGAGCTCTGTGTGATGCCACTAACACACTAGAAGTCCTATGGGTGCTTCTGGGAAGAAAATATAGGAGCTCTGTGTGATGCCACTAACACACTAGAAGTCCTATGGGTGCTTCTGGGAAGAAAATATAGGAGCTCTGTGTGATGCCACTAACACACTAGAAGTCCTATGGGTGCTTCTGGGAAGAAAATATGGGAGCTCTGTGTGATGCCACTAACACACTAGAAGTCCTATGGGTGCTTCTGGGAAGAAAATATAGGAGCTCTGTGTGATGCCACTAACACACTAGAAGTCCTATGGGTGCTTCTGGGAAGAAAATATAGGAGCTCTGTGTGATGCCACTAACACACTAGAAGTCCTATGGGTGCTTCTGGGAAGAAAATATGGGAGCTCTGTGTGATGCCACTAACACACTAGAAGTCCTATGGGTGCTTCCGGGAAGAAAATATGGGAGCTCTGTGTGATGCCACTAACACACTAGAAGTCCTATGGGTGCTTCTGGGAAGAAAATATGGGAGCTCTGTGTGATGCCACTAACACACTAGAAGTCCTATGGGTGCTTCTGGGAAGAAAATATGGGAGCTCTGTGTGATGCCACTAACACACTAGAAGTCCTATGGGTGCTTCTGGGAAGAAAATATGGGAGCTCTGTGTGATGCCACTAACACACTAGAAGTCCTATGGGTGCTTCTGGGAAGAAAATATGGGAGCTCTGTGTGTTGCCACTAACACACTAGAAGTCCTATGGGTGCTTCTGGGAAGAAAATATGGGAGCTCTGTGTGATGCCACTAACACACTAGAAGTCCTATGGGTGCTGCTGAGAAGAAAATATAGGAGCTCTGTTTTCTGCCACTAACACACTAGAAGTCCTATGGGTGCCTTTGGGGTGCAATGCTGTGCTAACAGCTCTGCGGTTGGTACTACTGCAATACTGTACTAACAGTAAGCACGCACCAGACTAATCCCCAGCAGCAGCTAAAAACACAATCAGCAGCAATGAACGATCAATGAATTAGGTAGCAATGGTTTAGCAAAGAACTAGCCAATGGTTTAGCAAAGAAGAGCAAATCTTTCTGGAGCAATGTATCAAGCAAAGACAGAATCAGCAGACTGATCTCTCCTAAAGCCGGAACTCATGTGACCGGCGCCGACGGCGTGGCGGCCTTTTAAATGGTGGGGGTGTACTAAAGCCCCTGAGCTTTAATTGGCTACAGGCGTCATGCCTGTAGCCAATTATTGCTCTCCGAGTTTCCGGCGCTGTGATTGGCCAAGCATGCGGGGTCACAATGCATGCTTGGCCAATCATCAGCCAGCAATGCACTGCGCCGGCCGCGCCGGCCGCAATGCATTGCGGGGCCGCTCGTATCACACGAATGTGATGAAAACGGCCCAAATAGTTCTGGGCTCGCCGAGCTAGCGAACGCCCGGTGCTCGATGCGAACGTGGGTTCGCATCGAGCACCGGGCACATCCCTAATGCATAACAGTACATCAGAAACTTCCAGACAAATAATTCATCCATGGCTCCCAAATCATATCGAAGATTGACAATTTGTCGTTCAAGACAGCTGAGAGGCGTTCATTAATCATAATCCAAGATAATTTAGCTTTCACTAAGTCAAATGGAATTACAGGTGATCTCCAGGATTTAGCCACAGCAATCCTGGAAGCCGTACATATAAATGATATGAGTTTTTTCTTGTGCCGCGGAATATTTTCTAGTTCATCTCCTAATAGTGCCTGCAGTGGAGATTTAATAAGATTTATCTGGGTTAGTGAGTGGATAAAGTTATAAACTCTTATCCAAAAATGGCGGATCTTGGGACACAACCACCATGTATGATAAACGGTTCCTTCTCTACCACATCCCCTAAAACATAAAGGAGATAAGTTATGAACAAATGTAGCCATTCTTACTGGCACCATGTACCATCTCAGCAAAACCTTGTAATTTGCCTCTATGAGAGAAGTATTGAAAATTGACTTTGAGGTGGTCTGTGCCAACTTAATCCATTTATCAATATCCAATGATATCTCTAAATCCTGCTCCCACTTAATCATGTAAAACAGTTTTTCAGATTTTGAGGACAAGATACGATATATTTCTGAGATGTGACCTGTACACTTATCAAAGGATTTGATAAAATTTACAATCTGAAGATAGTGGTACAATTCTGTGTCAGGGAGTTTATATCTTTCCTTCATAGCACGTTTCGATAAGACACTCTTATGATCACATAGGTCGGCAATACGTAACAAACCCTAATTAGTCCACCAAGCAAACTCTCGAGGATCAAGACCCGGGGTGAAGTCAGGGTTTCCAAATAATGGGGCAAGAGGCCTATGGACAGATTTGAATGTATAACTTCTTGACAATCTGTCCCATAGACTCAAAGCATAAGATAGAGTAGGGCACATTATAGTCGGTCTGTTTTTCATGTTGAGCCCCATCATGTGACTAATTGGAATAGATGGGTTGAGGGATGACTCAATTAGCAACCAAGATGGTTGAGTATGTGAGGAGTGGGAACGAATTAACTGAGCCATCTGTGCCATCTGTGCAGCTTCGAAATATTTAGCCAGGTCTGGAACCCCTAAACCTCTCCTAGATTTGGGAGTGAAAGGGGTGTGCTTATTCACTCTGGGTCTTTTGTCTCCCCAAATAAACTTCACAATCTTATTCTGCATATCATTAAGATCAGGTTTGTGAATTGCAATAGGAAGTGTCCTGAACAAATATAACAAGCAAGGTAAAAGATTAATCTTAATCGTGTACAGTCTGCCGAACCATGACGGTGGATTGCAGGCCCATTTTAAAAGATCGTCTGACAGTTTCTTATATAAAGGAGGGTAATTGGCCTTGTACAATGTTTGAATTGATGGGGTTAAAAAAATTCCCAGGTATGGAAGGGCTTCTTTCTGCCATTTGAACTGAAAAGATTTCTGAATGAGATGTATCACTCGAGGGTCCAGGGAAAGATTAAGTGCCTCAGATTTATTTTGATTTATTCGGAGACCAGAAATGGTTGTGAATTGGTGTATGGTTTTGTACAAGTTTGGTAGCGACGTGATCGGGGACGAAAGGAACATTAAAATATCGTCTGCAAAGAGGGCACATTTGTGTTCCCTATCTCCACAATAAATGCCCTTTATATCTGGGTGATTTCTTAATTTAATCGCTAAGGGTTCTAGAGCTAAAATAAACAAAATAGGGGATAGAGGGCAACCTTGCCTCGTCCCTCTGTGAATATCTATGTTGTTTGATCTAAAACCTTCCATTAGGAGCTTAGCAGTTGGTAAGGTATATAATGTCCGCAGTATAGTTAAAAAACCTGGTCCAAATCCATAGCCTTTCAAGGCATAATTAATGTAATCCCATGTCACGGAATCGAACGCTTTACATAGATCTAAAGCAGGTAGCATTCCTTTGCGTTCGCCTTGATTGTCCCAATTTGATTTGACTGCTGAAACAACATTTATTACTCTTCTAGTTTGGTCGGGGGCTTGACGACCAGGTACAAAACCTACCTGATCAGGATGAATATATTTAGATAGGAAAGTATTTATTCTAGTTGCTAAGATTTTGGTCATTAACTTAAGGTCGACATTAATAAGCGATATTGGGCGATAATTAGCAGGATCCCCATTATCTTTCCCAGGTTTAGGAATTACATGTATGAAGGCATTATTCTCAGGTAATTCAATCGTCTTTCCTTTTCTAAATGCATTAAAAAAGGAGCATAAATGAGGTGTCCAAATATGAGCAAATTTTCTATAATAGTGGCCAGAAAAGACATCAGGACCAGGAGCTTTGGAAGGGTTCAAACTTTTTATTGCTAATACTATTTCACCCTCATTGAATTCTTCCTCCATTAAATCTATATGTTCCTGTGATAACCGTGGGAGGGGGATGTCTTGAAAGAATTTATCTGCCTGAAATAATGGAAACGGACCTGTTTTTTTATATAGATTAGAATTTTTTTTTGAAAATTCTGTTATAATTGACTCCGGATTCTGGGTCAATTTCCCTTCATGTGTTCTTATCTTAGGCATAGGCAGGGTTATAAGGTCTAGGGGTAAGTTTCCTGGCTAGTAGCGTAGAGGGCCTATCACCCAACGTATAGAAGTGATATCTAGACCAACGCAAATATTTTTCAGCTCTAGTAGTGAGACTAATATTTAACGTAGTGCATGCTTTATCAATCTTATGTCGCAAGTCTTGTTTAGGATTAGATTTTTGTTCCTGGAGAATGTTTTGCAGCTCAGTCTCATGTTGTTGTATTTGTTTGGCGTAATTTTGTTTAGTTCTGGAGGCTATTTGAATCAAAAGGCCACAAATCACGGCTTTATGAGCTGTCCAATTAATAGAAGGGGAGGTATCAATGCTTCTATTATCAGCAAAAAAATGTCTTAGAGCAGTCTCAATTTCAGAAAATATGATAGGGTCATTTAATAGTGAAACATTCAAGCGCCACGTTGAAGGTTTAGGTCTTGTCCACATGTTAGTAAGTGAGACTTTTACTGGAGAGTGGTCTGACCATGAAGAGGACAATATTTTGGCTGTGACCACTGAGGGAAGAAGTGACGAGAGCGTAAACAAATGGTCAATACGCGAATATGTTTTGTGGACATGGGAATAGTGAGTGTAATCTTTGGTGGAAGGATTGAGGTCCCTCCAGATGTCTATAAGATCATAATGATGTAACATCCGAGCTAATTTACATCCTTGCTTGGGGGTATGTTTCAAAATAGGTTTATGGGAATTGGTTCTATCTAGGGTCTGGTCAAGAGAAACATTACTATCTCCACCTAATAATATAAAACCCTGTATGTGTGGTATTAACACCTTAAACATGTCTTCAAAAAATTTAATTTGACCTGTATTTGGGGCATAATATGAGACCAGGGTTATCATACGTTCATCTATATACCCCACTACCATAACGTATCTCCCTTCTTTATCTGTTAGAACTGTGGTTGGAATAAATGGAACAATTTTTGCAATGCAAATCGCCACTCCTCCTTTTTTCTCAGGTCCATTAGATAGGTAAAATGTAGGATATTTAGCATGCAAATATTTTGGTGCGGAGGCGTTGGAGAAATGAGTTTCCTAGAGAAGCAGGATATCTATATTTAATTTGTAATATAATTGGAAGGCTATGGCACGTTTCGTAGGGGAATTTAGGCCCTGAACATTATGAGTCAGTATTTGAGTACGAGAGAGATGTACCTTCAACATAATGAATCGGCAGACTGTACTCGCCTTATTTTATAGATCATCTTCATCATGTTATCGCTTGTGGTACGGTTGAGAACTGAGGGTATCTTGATCAGGGGTGCACTCGAAGGTTGGGACATGACAGGAAAAAGGAAGAAAAAAAGGAAAAGAAAGAAACAAGAGTTATAATTAGGATGAAGTATACTGGACCAACATATACTTTCAACCCGAAAACACATATACTGTGACAGCATATTTAATATTAACAATAACCTGGAGGTCCGGGAAATAAATATTCCCATTACGTAGTATGAGGATGAAGTTACCAGTCAGGTAACAGCAAGCTCACAAGTCAGTGGCATGTGGTTTCGCTCCCAGGGATTTCCATCTATATAATTATACAAAGGATATGGGGGACACATGCAAATCAGTCGGATTAAAGTAGATAAACTTGAGAGGGAGAGATCAACACTATATCAATCTAGCATGAGATCAGAAGCACTCCACTAGATATTTAAATAGGAGTGACCTCCTTAATAACCAGGCGAAGATCGAGAAATACAAAAACATCAGTAACGTATTTTAACTATGTGCAACTGCACAATCTTCAAATAAACTCGTAGAAGTGTTCTTTTCTTTCATTTGTTTGGTGAAATCAGTGAAACCGGACAACTTCTCAGGGAAATATTCATGTGAAGATGTCGTCGTAGTCATCCTAGAGGCCCCACCGGGGGATGAAAATCCTTTAATGGAGAACGCTGTTGTAGATTCCACAACGGAGAAAGTGGGCGGACATCCGATTGATGAGCCGAAGGAGAGATGGGTTCCTTAGAGAGTAGTCCCAGGCTAGTGAGGATATTTTCCCCGTCTTGAAAATTAACAAAGGAATATACTCTACTTTTGTAAGTGAAGGATAAACGAAAAGGAAACGACCATCTATACTTGATTTGGTGATTAGAGAGATGGGCCAAAAGTGGTTTTAATGCACGCCTTTTTTGTATAGTAACTTGAGAAATATCAGCAAAAATCTGTATAGGATGGCCCAAAAGGGTAATATTACCCCTGAAGCGAGCCAATGACATAACTTTCTCTTTAATGGTATAGTAATGCGGTTTCACTAAGATGTCTCTTGGTAGGCCATCTTGTCTGGGGGCAGCTAAGGCATGATGTATACGATCGATTTCCATGTGGCGCAGTGCGATTTCAGGGATCAAGTCTTGCACCAAGGTATGCACAGCATTTTCAAGATCAGTCACTGATTCTGGTAGGCCACGAATTCTAAAATTATAACGTCTGGACCTCCTGGTCCTCAATTTTAGCGTTTGTCTGGTCTAGTTGATATTGAAGGGAAGAAATCATGTTTGAATTCTGATTAACCCTCTTCACTGTACCATCCATCTTAGATTCAATAGCGTCAAGACGTATGCCGATACTATTAAAATCGTGTCTCATTTCAGTAGTAATAGATTGGCAGGCTTTAGTCAGCTCCTGATGTAGTAATGTGGAAAAACGGCTCAACAGGAAAGAATCACTGGAACATGATGCTGGGATCGGAGGTGGATTATGACCCCCCGTGCTGTTCTGACTTATTGCTAGGTTAGCTATCTCTGCCACACTGCTGCTCATGGATGAGTTTAGAGAATCATGACAGCTTAAATAATCTTTATCCATATAAGCAGGGGATGAAGATATGGCTTTATGAGACACTTCCAGATCCCCCTGAGACTGTAAAGGGAAGGGATCTCCTCTATGGCTCATTTGTGAGGCATCTGGGCTATGAGGAGAGTTAAATCTCTGTGTGAGGAGGGCTGAGTCTGTCAGCGTTCCGCTCACCTTCCTTGCTGCGCACTGCTCGTAGTGGCTGACCGACGCCATCTTGTCTGAGGGAGCTGTATTAGGCCCCTGTGCTGTGTCTCCCGAACGGGAGGAATGTGTGAGTTGCAGAGGTTTTCTCTTAGTCCGCCCCCCTCCTTGTCTCCTCATGGTGTGATATACGACAAGCAGAACGAATTTGCCAGTTCCCCAAGGGCTATCTGAGAGGTGGAAATCCCGGCGGCGTGCGGAGCAGGTTAGAACATGTCCGTTCCCGTGCCCGCGTGCATGCACACTCCCAATGTATATTTATAAACAATATTCCACCCATAATCCCCATGTAGAAAAATAATGATATGCATATTCTTATCAGAAATGGGTCAAATAGGTTGCTATGTATATTTATAAACAACATTTCACCCATAATCCCCATGTAGAAAAATAATTATATGCATATTCTTATCAGAAATTGGTTAAATAGGTTCCAATGTATAATAATAAACAATATTCCACCAATAATTTCCATGTAGAAATATAATTATATGCATATACTTATCAGAAATGGGTTAAATAGGTTGCTATGTATATTTATAATCAATATTCCACCCATCATCCCCATGTAGAAAAATAACTATATGCATATTCTTATCAGAAATGGGTTTAATAGGTTGCTATGTATATTTATAAACAAACAATATTCCACCCATCATCCCCATGTAGAAAAATAATGATATGCATATTATTATCATAAATGGGTTAAATAGGTTCCAATGTATATTTATAATCAATATTCCATCCATAATCCCCATGTAGAAAAATAATAGCATATTCTTATCAGAAATAAGTTAAATAGGTTGCTATGTATATTTATAATCAATATTCCACCCATCATCCCCATGTAGAAAAATAATTATATGCATATTCTTATCAGAAATGGGTCAAATAGGTTGCTATGTATATTTATAAACAATATTCCACCCATAATCCCCATGTAGAAATATAATTATATGCATGTTCATATCACAAATAGGTTTAATATGTTGCTTTGTATATTTATAAACAATATTCCACTCATCATCCCCATGTAGAAAAATAATTATATGCATATTCTTATCAGTAATGGGTTAAATATGTTCATTGTCAGTTAACATGATATTCCTCCTATAAACCCCATGAGAAATAATTATTCTACCTATATTCCCATCTAAAACAGGTCAAATTTAATTTTTACATTACTTCTGTATAATTTACTATGCTCCTGTTGTACAGCTGCATATATATCAGCAAGTGAACAGTTAAACATTAGCAACTGCGTCTTGCAACATTGTATCAAGCACTGCAGGAAAGATAACATATTTTTAGAAACAGAGTCATTACCATATATAGGCCCCTTTCACACGGGGCAGAGTCGTATTGATCTGCCCCGTGAAGATCCGCTGCTCAGCGGGGATCGCACAGCTGTTCCCCGCTGAGCCGGCTGATGACAGGGCGGTCCCTGCACGCTGTGCAGGGACCGCCCTGTCAGTTCTCCGCTCTTCTCTATGGGGGATCGGATGAACACGGACCGTCTGTCCGTGTTCATCCGATCCGCTCTGCAGACGGATGAAAAAATAGGGCTTTCCTCCGTCTGCAGAATCGGACAATTGCGGAGGCGGACAATAGCCGGTGTCAGCGAATGCTCATCCACTGACACCTGCTATCCCATAGACATGCATGTATGTCCGTTTTTCATCCAAAAACGGATGGATGAAAAACTGACATACGGTCCGCATGTGTGAAAGGGGCCTTATGTGGATAAATTACAATGACATCTAGTGAGAGTTCTCAGTATTGCAGCCAATAATCCAATCATCCCACCATCCCAATATGCAGTTTAGTACGTCCCATCAAATTGCCCTTTTAAATAAATGAAGAATTAAAAAAAAGAAAAAAAAAGAAAGTGCTATCACAGGACGTTACAACAACATTGGATGTCTGGGAAGATCAATGGGTACTTAATTGTATAACAAAAATGTAAAACAAATGTACCCACCACATCTTAAGACTTGTAAGCTGCAATATATTAAATATTTTTTTCTTGGATTTAGATATATTTAAAATATCATAGTTGGTGGCCCAGCTAATTAAACATATTTAGGGGACTTCTCATATCTGTTCAGTGGGGTAAAAATGTATTCTGTCATTCAACCTGTTCAAATGTCTGTCCAATGTGTTTGTTATGGTAGCCAGTACAAATGCAAATTACAATTATTTTTAGTAAAAGCTGCATTGCTTTTTTGAATACCAGAACAGATGTATTTGTATTTGTTGCCATGAGTCATCCTTTATTGGCTGCATTAATGGCGCATTTACAAAATTCACCAAATTCCAAACAAACCCTTTACTTTGTAATTATCAATCAAACCACATATACTGCGCAGTTGTGTATTATTCTAATTAACAAAGGATTGTATTCATTAAAATGATTAGCTGATGAATAGACTAAATGAAGCAACTGTTAAAATCTCAAAACATAATTTTAAGCATTTTTTTGGGGGGGGGGTTCAGATTCTAAAGAGATTGTAGTATGTGGGTCTCAGATTCCTAGCACTTAGATCGTATGCAGCCATGTTCATGTACGTAGCTAACTGACAGCAGCTTCCTGATGCAAAAAAAGAGCCTAGGATTTGTACAGTTTTGTATCACGGGCATCCTTGTTATAACACATTTGCTCTAATGGAGTTTGATCAGTTAGAGCTGTGAAATAGTAGGGCATATAGAGTAGTTAACTTTCCAGTTCAAAAAGATTTGCAGATTGCAGATTTGCTGTGATTCTGTACGCGATTTGAAAGCGCCAATGTGTGAATGACAAATCGCGGGCATTTTAATGATACCTCAAGTCGCAGTGCGGGTCTGCTGCAAATGTACCCGCGATTCAAATTTCGAAATTGTGAAAGCAACCTCAAAGATGAAAGATAGATGTAGACTGCTAAGAAGACTCAAACATTTATTAGGCAAAGTAACAAGTTCACTAAGGCTCCATTCACACTAGCGCGTTTTTTGATGCATTTTGCATTTTGCAGAAATGCAGGGAAATTTTTTAACATGGGTTCCTATGGAACATGTTCACATCCAATGCATTTTTGTGCCTCTGCGTTTTTGGAAAGGGTCGGGGACTTTTTTTTCATGCAAAATGCAGAGTTTTGCATGTAATAGAAGTCAATGGACCAGCATCCAAAACGCAAGTGCCGCGTTATTACTGCGTTTTTACCGCGATTTTGCCGCGATTTGCGTTTTGCGTTTTTTTTTTACACTGTATATAGCTGGTTGCTAAGCAACCACAGTGTAAAAAAAATGCAAAATGTGGCAAAATCGCGGTAAAAACGCATGTCCAAAAACGCGGCAAGCACCGCAAAAAGCACTGCAAAAACACTCAAAAGCAAAATGCATAGATGTGAATCGAGCCTTAGGCTCAATTCACATCTATGCATGTTGCTTTTGAGCGTTTTTGCAGTGATTTTTGCGGTTCTTGCCGCGTTTTTGGACACGCGTTTTTACCGCGATTTTGGTGCGATTTTGCGGTTTGCGATTTTGGCGCGATTTTGCTTAGCAACCAGTTATATACAGTGTAAAAAAAATGCAAAACGCAAATGGCGGCAAAAACGCAGTAAAAACGCGGTACTGGGACACGTTCACTATCATGTTTATCTATGCTTTTTTCAGCCGATGCATTTTTGGAAAAGGTAAGGGCCTTTTTAATAGCAAAATGGTGTATTTTAGGTTCAATAGACTTCAAGGGAGAAGCTGTAGCAAAGCATGTAGTGCGTTTTTGCCCCAATTTTACTCCGATTTTGCAACTAATCAACTAATTGGCAAAAGAAAAGAATAATAAATGCAAAACACAACATGCATCAAAAAAAGGGTGAAAAATGCGTGTGTGCAAAATGCACCACAAAAGCACTGCAGAAATGGATCAAAAGCATCTGCATAGGTGTGAACAGAGCCTTAGGCTCGATTCACATCTATGCATTTTGATTTTGAGCATTTTTGCAGTGCTTTTTGCGGTGCTTGCTGCGTTTTTGGACACGCGTTTACGTTTTTTTTTTTTTACTTTTTTTTTTACACTGTGGTTGCTTAGAAACCAGCTATGTACAGTGTAAAAAAAAAATAACCCAAATCGCGGCAAAATCGCGGTAAAAACGCGGTAAAAACACGGTACTTGCGTTTTGGATGCGAGTCCATTGACTTCTATTACATGAAAAACGCTGCATTTTGCATGAAAAAAAGTCCCCGACCCTTTCCAAAAACGCAGAGGCACAAAAATGCATTGATGTGAACATGTTCCATAGGAACCCATGTTAAAAAATGTCCCTGCATTTCTGCAAAATGCATCAAAAAACGCGTTAGTGTGAATCGAGCCTTACAGGAGACACTGTAGGCAGCCGTTAATTTTCTTGGCTGTGCTCTCCCAAGAACCACCACGAAATACCCTGTACTGGTTTAAGGTAACAAAGGACTAGACTAAGTGAAATATATCCACATATTTTGAATTGAATGGTCTGTGAGTGTAGGTGATTGCTTACGATTTGACCAGTATTAAAGTCCAACTCCATATTAACTTCATATACGGTATATGTGTATACTCAGATTGTTCTGTTTATTGGATCTTGTAAGATGTGTTGTTGGATATTGTAATTTTTGGGTGTAAAACATAAAAAATATGGGCTTGTTCGCATGGTATAATATAACGCCTTGGTGCCTCGATAATATTTTATGAATTGATGAACAAATGATAGTCCCCCTACCTCCCCAAAGTGCTGCACTAATTCCTGGGTTGAGCACTGTTACATGGGGAGTACACATTGCCTTGTGTACATGTCTAATTACTCAGCAAGTCTAAATCTCTGGTGCCTTGATGTTGCAAAAACACACAGAAAACCGGAAGCGCTGCAAGTCTAGGTCAGGTAAAATCAATTAATCTAATTTGAAGGTAGCCGAATGGATGGATCAAAATCAGTGCACGCAGCACAGCACAGAAAAATGCAAATAGTCAAAGAAAAAACTAACTGCAGCGATCTGAAAAATTGATCGATTGCAATCCAAAGTGATGCTATGTGCATAAATAAAGCTTGCTACCAGTCAAATGAATGAATAGTGTTGTTTGTTCCATAGAATTGATGAAGAAAATGTAGAAATATCTAAAATCTACATATTCTAGTAAAATACATGTTATATATTCTACTATGCTCCCAGGGGCATTTCTGGATGAATATCAAAGTCTTCGTATAAATTTGTCAGTGTGCTCTCTCCTAGAGGGTGTGTGTAGAGGAGAATTGTTTCAGTCTTTATCCAAGGCCGAATTTTCAACTTACGTTTAGGAATTAGTTTCTTAGTAGAAATTGAAGAATCCTTTGTTTGTACGATACTTCAAGAAAGGTTGTTTTATTGTTCAGAAAGATAAGCAAAGACTTACAATAATGGCATTTGGTAACATAGGGCATGGTGATGGCCTCAGAAGGAGGGAGAGACCTCTGATGTTACATTCTCCAAAGTGTAGAGTTCTTTCTCTTCCCACCTCTCTTCTACCATAACCCTACTCCATTCTTATACTGTTTCATAATGTTATGTCAGCATATCCTAGAATAACATTCATTCTTATATGGCTTCAGTCTAAAGATAAGTAATATAACTCCACCCATTGTCCTGAAATAGTAACTCAAAAATAGAAGTACCTATACAGCAGAACCATATCTCTCTGTCCTCTGTCCTCTGTCCTCTGTCCTCCGTTCTGTAACCTTCAGAGACCATCACTAATTACATATACAGTAAAATATGAATTAACTCAATCTTCTAACAATTAATAAAAATCAAAGAAAAATATAACAATCAAAATAAAAATGACTGGTGAATGATACCAGTGATCTCGGGCTAGATAATGGGGGAAACAATCATCCGGAAGGCTTGCTTGGGGGTGGTAAAGCACCAATCAGCATCCTGAGGAGTGGAGAGGAATTCCTGGTCCCAGAAGGGGAGTATACTGGCTGCTAGATGGAACCGCTAGCTCTGGAGTGATTTCTGGAGGAATAAAATAGGCAGCCTGTGTGATGGTGACTGCTCCAGGGAGAACAACCAAACAGAGCAGAGTCGATACACCTGTGATGTCAGTGCCATGGAGAGGGAAGGGGAATCACTGATGTCAATTGCTTCCAACGTCTACTGTTCTGTTCAGTTGCCGTAACTTACATGTTTCTCGCGCATGCTCTTTGTCAAAGTTACGGCCAGGACAGCAACAGATGCAGATATAGGGAGAAAAAACTAAACTCAAGCCTGTGGATGATTGTCATCACCTCACTGCCTGATTTTAAAGGGACAGGTTAAAAAATGTTCTATTTACATAATACAGAGATTAAATGTCAGTAGAGACATGAGAAGCCACAGACTGCAACTCTCTATTATAACACCGAACATTGTGGAACAATAAAAATGATTGTCATATATATGAACATAATCAAATGAAATAAATACTAAACAAAAAATAAAAAAAAAATAAAAACTACAGATAGCAGTTATAGAGAAGTGCTATTTAAAAGAGGAAAACTTAACACTTCTAACTAGACTGGAAGATTATGAAAATTCACTGGTTAATTGCATATCATTGGAAATCCCAATCAATTCCTTTAGAACATTTGAAAACCAGAATTAACAACATCAATCTCATGGAAAATATATTTCATACACTTCAGAACACCATTCGTGTATATAATAAAAAATGGGATCCTTGGTTTCAACATTCCATATCCTTTTTTAATCCAACCTGAGAATGTCTACACATAAAACATCAGTCTATCCTTTGTAATGTACTATAGACCATAATCAAAACTTTTGTACCACAACTAGGAATTCTTACCTAATTATTTGTATCTTACAATGTTACATATGTAAAACGTATTATTACTGTTAAAGTTTCAACATATTTTTGTACTATTTTTGTACCACCTTTTGCACCCAATAAAATAGTTTGTAAAAGATTATGAAAACCGAGCCAGACGTTCCAATCTGTGCATCAGGGGTATCCCTGAAATGGTCATTGATCTGCAATATGCATTATTTCAAGAACTTCAACCGGCTATTCAAATTGAACGTTTGGAATTGGACAGAGTACAAAAAAGAAGACGGCCCCCATGCGATATAATCGCAAAATGGCATTACTACCAAACAAAAGAACAACTCATGGCGGCTGCCAGAGATAAAAAAGCTTTAAACTTCCAGGGCAACAACTATCAGCTGTTCGCTGACTTATCCCAACTTACCATAGCCAAAAGGCGTGCAATGAAACCACAGCTAATGGAGCTACAACGTCATAACATTACATACCAGTGGGGATTCCCTTTCTCCATTAATTTTGTCTATCAAGGCTCTAATTACACATGCAGATCTGCAGAAGAGCTTCAACAAACCCTCCTAAAATTGCACCTGGTGGAAACCTTATCTAACATCTCTCCATCACGCAGAACAGCCTCCTCCTAATCTCCAAATAGCACCTTTCAGATCTCTGGGAAAAATGCAAACCAGCACTCCCACAAGAGAGGTTGTGATGTCTCTCCCCCACTGGACCAGGAGGACTCCTTGGACTGACAACATAGGATTCCATTCGCTTTGGTTCCAAAAAACTCCCTCCTACATACTTGTTCTGTGATCAAAATACACATGGCCTAATGGGGCCCACCTCTGAAATTTCATGCTGAAACTGTGTTTTTTTTGGTCCTTTAATGCCTCATAGGTATTGAATACCAATCATTTCCTATGTCTGGTTATAGTGCTTGCTGGTAGTAATGAGGATGGCCCACAAATAGAAAATGAGCCTAGCATATTTGGGTTTATCAGAGGACCAACTGCCTAGAGACCAATTTTTCCTAATCTTCTATCCCATAGGGTAGCACTAGTCAGAAAATGTTAAAGAAAATTTGAGAACTATAGCAGACCTCTTTCAAAGGTCATGGGTCAAAGTTAATGTTCAAACATTATAACCATATGTTACTAAGGTAGTAAGTAAACTGACTCTGCAGTTAATTTGTTCATATGATACTTTAAGGTATGACAATGGTTTTACTACTCTGACTACTTCAGTTTGATTAGTTTTAATACTTCCATGCAGTCAAGGACCCTGATCCTCTTCCACACCCTCATAGCCTTATACAATACTAACCATTCCCCATACCCTTTCCCCCCTACCTCCAGATCCCTTCCCTACCCTAGATTTATTAGATTGCGCAGTGACTGATCTTGTATACACCTTTTAGTAATACCCCTTTGTAGTAACAACTGAACATGCACCACGGCACACATTTAACGCCCTGCGGTCCAAACACATATGCATCTTTACAATGCTCTCTCTTTAGGGCTTTTCTCCTACATGCGGAAGATCTGTGTGCCCTTCTTTACCTCCCTCGTTCTGCCACCCTTGATATGTGGGAGTCCGATGAAGGCATTTTTTTCCCTGATTAGTTAGTTAGTTAGTTAGTTAGAAAGGTTGAATAAAGACACGTCCATCCAGTTCAACCTGAGTGAGTGTCTACAATTGTCCCTATCCCTGTACATTGCACACTCACATCGGTCCCTACCCTCAAGGAGCCCACAATCCAAGGTCCCCATTCATATACTAGGGCCAATTTTTGGACAGAAGCCAATTAACCTACCTGCATGTCTTTGGATTGTGGGAGGAAACCGGAGTACCCGGAGGAAACCCACGCAGGCACAGGGAGAACATGCAAACTCCAGGCAGGTAGTGTCGTGGTTGGGATTCGAACCAGCGACCCTTCTTACTGCTAGGTGAGGGTGCTAACCACTACACCACGGTGCCGCCGCCTGATTGGGATTTTTATTCCTTATCACGGACTACTTTTGTAATTCTTTTTATGAAAATTCAAAAATTGCATTATCTAACCTTATATGTTATACATTTTTTCTCCACTCCAGACTCCACTGGATTCTTCTCTTCTTTCTTCTCCTCTAAGTCCACACAGGTCGATTCAACCAGCCAGGCTTGTATAATAATCGGTAAGTCCTATTTCCCTAATCAGCTACCATGGCACCGTTTAAACATTCTCACCCTGAATGTTATGTCAGGATATTAATGTACCACAGAAACAGACCAAAGCGTTCTGAACTTTTAATGCACGAAAATATATTCAGCGTCAGCCACCACCAAACAACAGGGTAGTCTCATAGCATTCCACCGCTCCACTCCATTCACTCTCCAAACTGAAATCAAAGACCCTGAAGGAAGACACTTCTTCTTCATGGGACATATTATGGATACACCGATTACAGTGATCTCATATTATGCTCCCAACAAACAGCCCACACCTTTCCTCTCACACCTTTTAAAGGTGGTGACCACACATAAAATGGTACATTTATGTGTAGGGATTCCAACCAGGTTCTCCTCCCATGTCTTGATAAATCTCCCTACACCCCACCCGAAACCCAACAAACTGACAAAACCCGACAAAACAAATATTTACCTATTACTCACATCCCCATTAGTCATTCACTCATATTGACCATATATTCCTAACAATTGGTATGTTACCAGAAATACTCACATCTGATATAATTCCTATCCCATGGTCTGACCACAATGCTATTGCCTCCACTATAACCAAGGCACATGATTCCACCTGGTACCTACCGGATATAAAGCTTAAACACCCATCCCATCACCTAAAAATAGAACAAGCGTTAAAGGAATATTTGACACTTAACACCAGCCCAGACATCTCTACATTAACACTTTGGGAAGCTCACAAGCCTGTATTGTGTGGAGTATTCCAGAGACAAATTATTATGTTCAAACGTGAATCCAAAGTTATTGCTCGAAAATTTGAATCCGAATTTAAAGTGGTGTCGCCACCAAAAAAAAAAGTGTGGCTTAAAAATCATAAAAAAAATAAAAAAAAATAATTGGAAAAAAAAAAGTTCTTTACTCACTCTAAATGCCTGTTGCTAGGGGGTCCCTCGTAGTCTGCCACCTTCATTGCCCGGGCTAAACGTCACTTCCCCTAGGCGCCGCACAGTCATCTGGGACCTGTCATGTGTCCCAGATGAGTGAGCGTCGAATCACGGCGCACAGCGCCGCTCGCGCATGCGCAGTGAATCCTCGGCTGTGAAGCCACAGCCGGGTTCCCACATTAAGAATGCCGGCGCCGCGAGGGGAGCGGGGAACGAGGGGGGGGTCTCGTTCCCCCGCATCGCTGGACCCCGGACAGGTAAGTGTCCGATTATTAAAAGTCAGCAGCTGCAGTATTTGTAGCTGCTGACTTTTAATTTTTTTTTTTTTTTTTGTGGGCACTCCACTTTAATGCAGCCTTTATATCCTTTCAAGAAAGCCCTTCTCTGAATACTAAAAATAGATTGGAAAAAACTCGCTTGGAACATGACCTGTTCCTCACGGAATCCATTGACAAATCTTTCAACCGTTCTAGACATAACTTTTACACGAAATCCAACAAACCAGGCACATATCTGACACGCGCACTGAAGTCAGTAAACAAATCATTCAAACCAATCCGTTTAAAATTATAAAAAAATATCTACACTAGTAACCCTGTCAAAATTGTTCATAAATTTCACTCCCACCTAGCCTCCTTGTACGAGGCAACAAATGATTTTAATCCTACTGAAGCCAACACCTTATTTTCCCATTTAATCCTGCCAGAATAATTTCACGCCCCAAAAGAGTCTACTAGAAGAATCTATCACTACGAGGAGGTAGCGAATGCCATTAAAGAATTAAAAATGAATAAAAGACCAGGTCCAGATGGATATTCGGCTTTATATTATAGATCGTTCACAATAACTCTTTCACCCATCTCAGCTGAAGCCATTAATGTATTACTGGACGGGCATTCCTTTAGACAGGAATATTTAACGACGATTGTGTGCATGATACCTAAGCCCCAGTCAGATGAAACTTCTTGTACAAATTATCGCCCCATCTCTCTTTTAAACCTAAATATTAAACTCCGGGCAAAAATTTTAGCAAAATGCCTTAACAGAATCATAGGCAATATAATTCTGTAGCCTGGCCATATTTGCATTACTCCCTACAGAAATGTGGTTTTGGCCCACATTTTATAAAATGGATTGCAATATAGAAAGGGGTACACGCCAGGGTTGCCCACTATCCCCCCTCCTATTTGCTCTTCTAATAGAACCCCTAGCCCTAGCCCAAATCAGAACCAACCCTACCATAACAGGTATAGAGATAGGGGGATATCAGCACAAACTTTGTATGTTTGCAGATGATATCCTGCTGTTTCTATCATCTCCACAAGTCTCGGGCCCCAATCTCCTGCCCGTTCTCAATAGGTTTGCAGCCTTTTCCTGCCTCGTAATTAACCCTAAGAAATGCCTGGCTCTTAATATAGCCCTCTCCAATATGGAATTGGTTGCAGCTAAGAATGGTCTCCCCTTTACCTGGGCGGAGAAATCGATTCCGTATCTTGGAATACACCTGACAGCTTCTAATACAGACCTATTCACAGCCGAATATCCTCCGGTACAGAGACAGGTCACAGGCCTATTGAAACAATGGTCACCCCTTCCATTATCATGGATAGGTAGGATTAATGCAACAGAAATGATGATTATGCCCAAACTATTATATTTGTTCAGAGTCCTACCGATCCCAATTCCTTCCTATTATTTGAGACTAGTACAGAAAAGGGTGACAACGTTTATTTGGGGTTCCTCCAAATCACATATACTCTTACACACATTGCACCTTCCTAAAATTAACGGAGGCCTTGGGTTTCCCAATTTTGCAACTTACTATAAAGCCGCACATCTTGCCAGTCTTTCTACATACAACGCAACTCAGGAAATTCCCTTATGGGTAATAATAGAGGCTTCAGAATGCGACCCATTATCAATTTCTAACTTGTTATGGCTTCAACCCAAAGACCGCTGGGGCTTACGTAACCCCATCACTAAACACTTTATATCCCTTTGGGATAAACTCAAATTTAAACATCATCTGCAATCACCACACAACCCCCTCCTATTCTTCCTAAATAACCCTGCTTTTTATCCTGCATGGATCTCCCCCAAACCATTTAAAGTTTGAACATCCTTGGAAATTCTGAGGCTTCACCAATTTGTCTCTCCTAAATCCTTTCTTTCCTTCCAACTCTCTGTGAGAGTTATGACTTACCACAATCAGAATTATTCAGGTACCTTCAAATTAAAAACTTATTCACACCTTTTATAAATGTTGAAAAGGCATTAACCCTTCTTTCCAATTTGGAATCCGTATGTAAGAAAGACCCCCATTCTAAAGGTATGATTTCATCCCTCTACACTAAAATTCTAGTCAACCCTAATATAGATAAACCTACCTACGTCTGGAAATGGGAGGAGGATCTGGTCGATAACAAAATTAGCCTCACCTAACATTATAGCGATGGAAGCTAATTATAAAGTTCTAACCCGATGGTACTTTGTACCTTCCATAGTAGCAAATACACACCTAATTACTCTCCTCTCTGTTTTAGGGGTTGCTCGGAAGTAGGTACGCATCTACATATTTGGTGGACATGTCCGATAGCCCAAACCTTTTGGAAAGAAATCTTTGACATTGCCTGCAAAATTTTTCTGATTTTGGTGTGACCAGACCCATTCACTGCACTACTTAATTTGAAACCAGATTGTTTAACAGATTCCCAATTCAAACTTTTTGTTCAACTCCTCACGGCCACAAGACAAACAATGGCAAAGTCCCCTGCATTGGTGATTGCTGAAACAAAGCATAGAATGAATTCCACCATGTCCCACGTCAAAATGATGGCTATCGAACGAGACCAAATTCCCAAGTTTGAAAAAATATGTCACCCATGGTTAAAATATTACCTACCGCCAACCTTTAATTGAATCGGTCCTCCAACCATGGTAGCTGTTTCATCCATTCATTCATTTAATCAACCAAACCATTTCTTGTAATGACGCTTGGATCGACCTTGTGGACTTCTCCAACTTTCTACCCTCCTCCTCTTCTACTTTTTCTCCCCTCTTATTCTCACTATACAGCTCACTTTTTAAATGCATAGGACCTGTACCCTCAAAATGCATTAGTGTATAATTACTGTTGATACTGTTAATATTACATAAGTGATTATATTGTCACATAAATTCTCACCAACTCCTCAGGTTGTATTTAAATACATTCCACTTGAAAGATACTTTTATTTAATTGTTAATGTTTGCATAACGTTGTATAGCAAAGAGCTTTAATTTCTCTATTTCTATAAGCGTAATTGACATACCTCTTAATTGCTGTACATTTAATAAAATCTTTTGACAACAAAAAAAAAAATTGTTATTAATGGTACCTTCGTCCCATTGAAATATAAATAGAGAGAATGAGGCTGTGTGTGGACCGTATATTAACTGGTATTAGACAGTCAAGGGTAAAATTATTAAGGAATTTTTATTACAAAATATATAAATAGAAAACATATTCACAGAATAAAAAGCAGACCATGACAAAAATTACAGCATTAAACATAGATACCATCTCTACATGTTTCGCTAGTTTACAGTAACCACTTCAGGAGCTTTCTATATTTAAACTGTGTAAAGAATTGATTGTCATATAGCTATGGAAAATAGAAAAATATACAAATGACTCACAAAGTACATTTTGTAGATATACACATTGATAGCATTGCATGTAACTATAGAGCATCTGTTGCAAGAAACCCCCCATCATGCCTATATCTTACCAAAAGGTGTCAGGCGGTTGGGGGCTAGGAAAAGAGGCGACCCACCCCGGAGGGCATGGGAGCCCATTTAAAAGGCACAAAGTACACTCAATATTAGTCTAGTTAGAAAAGAAAAGAACGTTGTCAAATATACTTGAGGGCCATCCCTCAAGACTGACAATTGTATGATAATTTAAGTAGAATCGCATTTCTTATACAAAAGAAAATGCCAATGAAGTTACATACCTTGATGGGGGTATATATGCGACTATGCAGGCTCAAGTAAATGGTGTGGTTAATCCTTGCAAAGGAGGCTATATCTATAGGATGAGGGCACACATGTTAGCTCAAGATGTATAGCATGTAGGCAAACTGCCGCCATATGTGTGTGTGGGGACATAGCCACATGCATATATGTATATAAAATCAAATTGCAATGTACCTATGATTCTTTAAGAGGACATCAAGATATGGCACTGGCTTGTTACATCTACAGTACCGCATCAGTCAAAAAACATGCTGGACCTCATACCTATAGAGGGTGTAATAAAATATATAATAAAGTAATTTGTGCCTGCATTCACGAGAGTGTGTGCATATCTCTATGCATACAAAGATCGTGCATCACTTATATTTGCCTCTACTGATCTATATGTATGGCTTCCTTACCTTTGCAGTTAATTGTAGTTTGTATTTGTGTAAAATATACAAATCAGGAACAAACCAATGCATGGACCAAAAAAAACTCAGGTGGAAAAGTATCCAAGGATAGGCAATATATCCTAAAGATCAAAAAATAATCATTGATCCAAAAGCATGATAGGGGCCATTGATGTATAATAAAAGGGGCTTACCAAAGAGCCTGTCTCAGAGTGCATCCCCCAGAGAGACACCCAGGTGATACTGCTATCATAGTCTCTTTTTATATTGTGTGTCCGGTAACGCCCACAACGCTGAAAGCCCTTTACAAAAAATAGCAGAGAAATGTCACATTTGAACATTATAATTTAAAATAATTTTTTTAATAAACATATTAATGTAATCTAAAACTGTCTGTCATAAGCAGAATCACCAGACCATCTACAGTCCAATGAAACATACAACATGGAGAGAAGTAAAAAAGAAAGAGAAAAAATAAAAATAAAAAAATTATAGGATGGAAAATAATAAACAGAAGTAAAGGGTAAAAAAACAAAAAAGATATGAACAATTTTCTACTGTAAATCTGGCTTAGTTTATAAAAAGGGCTTATATGAATTGACCTCATAGAGGCCAGGCAGAATCATTGCATCCAGAGTGTCTCACGTTGGAGTATAATTGTGTCCCAGCTTCCCCCCTGAGGTTCATTGGGATAACTTCAAGGACAAAGAAAGAGATCATTTCAGTGCGGTACTTATGGTAAAGCCCGATGTGTCTAGTAATGGGCGTCACACTTTTCCCACCATCAGAATAAGACGTATGATCTCCAATTCTTTGTCTCAATTCATGTTTTGTTTTCCCGATGTAAAATACACTGCATCTACAAATCATGATGTAAATTACTCCTTTAGTTGAACAGTCAGCAAAAGTTTTGGATTCATGGCATTGGCCATTCAGTAATCTTATACCCTTGCCCTCTCTGACCCATGGGCAACGTGGACAATTACCACATTGGTATGTCCCTTGTGGTTAAGAGCTTCTGTCCCTGTGTGGTACATAATGACTAGAGATAAGTTGATGCCTCAGTGTGGTTGCTTGTCTGAAAATGAGTTCCGTGGTAGGTCTAATATATTACGAGATAGTATCATCCTCTGTGAGGAAGTGCCAGTTTTTGGCACTACGTGTTCGTAAATGTCGTTCATGGGATTTAAAACCTAGTGACCAGACCCACAGTTTGGTGTTCAAGTTAGAGGGGGGTATAGTATAGCCCCCCTAGTTTTCTTCCATGCCTTGTTAAAGGAGTGTCTCAAAAGGGTGCATGAATACCCATGTGCAAGTAGTCTATCACGCAAGGAATCTGCTTGTTTTTTGAAATCTGAGTCTGAGGTACAATTTCTCCGAAGATACTGAGAATATGGTATGCTTCGTATCAGAGAATCAGTGTGTGAGCTGCTGGCATGAAGTAAGGTGTTGCCGGAACTAGGTTTATGGTAGAGGTTAGATTGTATATAGCCTTCTGAATCAACTAAACTCTTGATCAAGGAAAGAAATTCCTGCCGTATTAAATGTATACGTAAATTTTAGATTATAACTATATTTAGTTGATCCATAAATGTATGCAAATCCTTTCCTTTTTTATGGAAATCGTTTTCACCAGCAATTCATTGATAAATCTGAACCAGCACAGGATGCAGGGAAGCCAGGGCACATATTGATTGCTAGAGAAGACCTCTCTCTTTCATCCCCCAAATAAAGGTTCACATAGGATGGTGCACAACATGTGCCCATGGCTACACTCGGCACCTGTAAATAAAGCTGGTCCATAAATACAAAATAGTTTTGTGTTAGGATAAAAGACAATAGTTCCAAAATAAATCGATTGAAAGGCCAGGAATATCTGTCCTCTTCCATCAGGAAGGACTCAGCCATTCGGACGCCCTGTTCATGCGGGATACTCGAATACAAAGATTCTATAAATCGATAGAAACGAGCAGGGCGCCCGGAGGGACATGAGTGTCTGAGCAGATTTGGTGTATCCTTTATAAAAGATGGCAAGCTAGTGACATGTGGAAGCAAGAATGAATCCACATATCTACTTGCACATTCAGGCAGAGACCCTATCCCAGAAATGATCGGTCTTCCTGGCGGACATTTTACATTTTTATGAACCTTAGCCAAGGCGTAGAATGTGGGGTCCATGGAAAAGGATTGACGAGATATCCTAAAGTATCACTGTCAATCCACCCTTTTTGGTGGGCCTGTGTACATAGACCCCAAAACTAATTTTCAAAGGAAGCCACTGTATGCGAGTCAAGCATACAGTACCATTCTCTGTTATTGAGTATGTCGTAACACATGCGTTGGTACTGAAGGAGGGACATCAATACAATGTTCCCACCTTTGTCCGATGGTTTAATGACAAATTAAGTTTGTGTTTTAAGTTGTTGCAGTGCCAGTAGTTGTGTATCTGAAAGATTAGAAGGAAGTGAAGAGGAATAGGATGCTTATCTCTAATGGATTTTTGGAGAAACATCCATACATAAGGGCACAGTGATAATTCAGGAAAGTGACATGATTTGGACTTAAATGTAATGACTACAGTTGTATCATCTGGTGTCTCTAGTGAAGGGGTCAAATTCTATTTGTCCCTCATCATATAGTATCATTAGATCTCTCAGAGCCCTAAAATCTTTCATAGTGAAACCTTTGATTTTATTGGTTATTTCTCTTTTTTTAACTTTACGTTCTGAATCGAACATGTATTTAAATTACAGGCAGAGAGGTATAAATGCTTCATGGTTTCCATTTTATCTATTTCATAAGAGGATCAAAATCACAATTGTAGAACAGATTTCTGTGCATTACTCAACAGTGAGATTGATTATGTTGAGCTCTGAGGATTGGGTGTTTGTGGAGCTCTCACTACAAACGTGTTTAGGTTGCTTTGGACTTTGGCTTCTGCCAGAGCCAATGTTGGGTCTAAAAAATCGTCAATGTCTGTGGGGAGTTTTGTATTTGCTGGTACTGCAATTGTACCCTTATTTAAAAGGTTTTGTATGACTGGTATAAAGTTATTTTTTACAATACCTTGATCCCCCACTTGAGGTGACACATTAGAACATGCTCTTTTCTCATTTTCCTTGTCAAAAATACTTGATTAAGTTCAATAAAATGGAGTACAATAAAATTAATATTGAGTATTGTACAATTCAGAATACTTATGTAGTAATCATATGTGGTTACAATTATAGAATTGATTGTGAGGTAACGCATTGTTAAAAATTGAAGTAATTAGTTAACAATTATGAACTAAACCAATATTGATAAAGACATTAAAATATTATGTAATACTTAAGAGTATGAAAAAACGAAATAAAGATTTCCTGAATAATCTTGATATAATGAAATATGCTACATTACTAATGATTTCTTTGTAACCGAAGGTATAGCTAAATCATAAGGTGTAAAGAAAGACAGAGTAGAGAGAGGAAGAATAAGGTAAAGAGTGAAGAGTGAAAAAGGTAAAATAAATGAAAAGAGGGGTCCACTGGGTCGATCCAGAAGTCACAGTCCAACCAGTATTGTTAGCATGAGTTTAAATCATCTACCATGGCCATAAAACAATATCATTGAATGATAATGGTAAGAAATGTTTTAACCAAGGCTGCCATAGTTTACAAAATGTAGGTATTTGGTTTTGTTCAATAGCAGCCATTTTAGCGTTTATCATAAAATTAGTCATTCTTTATTTGGTCTCGGCCAACTCTAAAGAGGGGGGTTTTCCATGCCCTTGCCACAATTTATTTTGCTGCTGTGAGCAAAAATACAAATAGTTTAAATTGGGCATGAGTTAGACACTCTGGTTTTAGGCATAGTAGTGTTATTGTAGGGTTAGGATGAAGGGTAATATTGAACATTTTGGAGGAATATGTAAATATTTCTTTCCAAAATGTCTGTACTATTGGACAGGACCACCAAATGTGCTTATATGTACCTTCTTCCAAACAGCCCCGAAAACAGTGATATGAGTATCCAGGGGTAAATTTAGTGATTTTGGCAGGTACTAAGTACCATCGAGTTAGTACCTTATAGTTGGTTTCCATGGCTAGTACATTAGGGGAGGAAGATTTAATTGTGGACCAAATTTTAATCCACTCTGCCTTGTCTAGAGTGTATTCCAAGTCCTCCTCCCATTTTCGCACATAAGTAGGTATATCTTTATCAGAGTTTATTAGTAATTGAGAGTAGAGAGAGGAAATTCGTCCTCTAGCATGTGGGTCGTTCTTGCATGTGGATTCAAAACTGGTTAAAGGTACATCAGAAATGGTATTAGGTGTGAAGAAATGTTTTATTTGTAAGTATCGGAACGATTCCGATTGAGGAATACCGTGTGCTTCGCAGAGAGATGGAAAAGGGATAAAAGATGACGAGTTAACAAAGTTGTGGAAGTTCAATATACCTAAAGAAGACCATGCTTTAAAAGAGAGAGGATAAATCCATGCTGGGTAAAATTTTTAATTTTTGAAGGAGAGGAGGGGGTTATGTAAAGATTGCAATTTATATTTGAATTTAAGCCTGTCCCAGAGGGATAAGTAATGTTTAGTAATAGGATTACCTGGTAAGTATAATGTTTTGATGTTCTTTTCTGGATAATAGGTAAGTAGTGAGCAGGGACTGCAATCGGTATTACTCTAAATAAATATAGTAGTTTGGGTAAAATCGACATTTTAACAACATTTATTTTCCCCAACCAGGAGATGGGAAGGTGGGAACAACTGTTCATTAGGTTTGTAATGTGTTTTAAAATGTTAGGGTAATTAGCAGAGTATAAGTCATATAAAGAGGTTGTAAGGTGAATGCCTAAAAATGGAATTGATCTCGCTGCCCATGTGAAAGGGAGTGCTACTTTTGATGAGGTTAGTTCTATTGTTGAAAGTGATATATTTAATGCTATACATTTTTTGGAGTTTATCTGTAGCGCTGATATGGCAGCAAATATGTTGAGAATAGGTATTAGATTTGGGCCTGATTTGGGCCTGAAACTTGGGGAGATGATAGGAACCATAAAATATCGTCAGCAAGGGGGGCGCATGTGCGGCGCGATGCGGGACAGATGCGAGTGACTGCAGCTCCGTCAGACCCGGTGAAAGCAGGCAAGATCCCCAGGGCCAGAACACCTTTTAACCGCCGAAAATACCTACCACCCCTGTGGGAACATCTTGTGCATGCCCGGGAGCAAAAACCGGCGCTCTAGCCGCCAGCACCACAATCTAACTAACTTTCTTCTGAACAGCAGAGATAGACAACGCAGGATGTCTCAAAATGGCGCCGGCCACGGACCCCACGCAGAGGCCGGGAAGCCCACACTGAACTTCAGCTCTCCACAGGACCGCAGTGAGTACATGTCTCCCTTGTCTAAAGCGGACCTAGATGCTAGTCTGGCCAGTATATTTGAAAAGCTGGTGGAGAAGATTGAGCAAATCCACCACGGCCCTATCACAAGAAATTGCTAACATTGGTGGGCGCACGGATGTATTAGAAACAAAACATGATGAACTCTCACTGGCACATAATGACCTGAGGAAAGATTATGAGAATCTGGCAGACAGCTTTGCTTTTATGCAGGCCCAAGTCGAAGATCTCGACAACAGAAATTCGCCGCCATAATATCGGGGTGCGCGGGGTCCCCGAGACGGTCACAGAATTAATGCCAGCCATTAGCAAAATATTTCATGACCTCCTCCCTGACAAACCCCTGTCTGCATTCATGTGTGATAGAATTCACAGGGCGCTTCGCCCCAAACCAACACCAGATAAACCCCCCAGGGACATCATTATGTGCATGAAAGATTTCCTAGTTAAAGAAGAAATAATGAGGGCCTCAAGAAACACACATAATATTGAATATGAGGGCAAAAGATTACAGATCTTCCCAGTCATCTCCCCAGCCACCCTGGACAGGAGACGCAGAATGAAGGAAGTAACCACCATTCTTCAGAGTGCAAGAATCGGATATAGATGGGGATTTCCCTTTAAACTCACAGTCCCTCACAACGGCTCGACCTACACAGTGTATAATGTGATCGAAGGAAAAGAACTGCTAGTCAAACTGGGTCTGCTGGACCCTGAACCCCCTAACTGTCTTCCAGCCACCCCCAGACCTTCTCCTATCTGGTCCACACTTTCTACTCGCCGCAACAACAGTAACCAGAGGCGCCTAAGACAAGCTTTTCAAGATTTTGCACCTTGATTATCCAACAGGCCAATATTCCCCTTCTTACCTTTGTTGCCCAGGAGAAATACCCTACCACTCCAACACACTTACATTCAGTTTATATACCAGGTTTCGGTTTGTTGGTACATTAAGGAGGGTAGGGTGAAGGAAAGACACAAAGAAGAATGAAGAGAAAATTCTTTGAAACGCTAGATAAATATAACTCCCCTCATGTAATCCTAGGTGGCGACTTTAACCTAACTGCACACCCTGCTCTGGACAGAAGTAAGGTTGTTCCTTCTGCCAAAGCTTTCCCTAAAAGCCTGAATCACTACCTTAACAAACTCCAGCTAATAGACACCTAGAGGGTGCACAATGTTGGCATTAAAGCCTACACACACTACTCACATCCACATGATGTTTACACCAGACTGGATTACATATTCTGTACCCCCATTCTGGTTGCAAACTCTACAAAAGCCAATATATACCCATGCCCCTGGTAAGATCATGAAATTACCTCTTTTGAGACTTCACACATAAGTCTTACCCCTTCCCCATTTAACTGGCGTCTAAATGACTCATTACTCTGTGACCCGGCCATCTTCCAATCAATTTCTACGCACATTGAAAATTACTTTAAAGAAAATATTAATGAAGACACCCCTCCAACAACTTTGTGGGTAGCCCACAAAGCTGTCCTCAGAGGACACTTTATCAGCCTAGCTGCCAAAAGAAACAAAGATAGACTAGTTGACATAAACAGGTTGACAAAAGACCTAAACCTACTTCATAACAAACTACAGCATAACCCCTCCCAAGAGATAACTACCCTAATCCAAAAAAAAGCACCATGAACTAAATCACATATTATCAGCAAACACTGAAAAATCGCTCAGATTTTCAAAGGCAAAGTTCCTACTTCAGGGCAATTGCCCCTCTGCTATGTTTGCCAAAAAATTTAACCAAGACCATAAACCCCCTCATACCTATAAAATTAGAAACCAAACAGGCAACCTTGTCACACACCCAGTAGAAGTACTAAATATATTCTCAGACTTTTATAAGGACCTACTTTCAGGTCCTCAACCCCTGCCAAAACTATCCTCCATAGACTGGTTGAAAGAAACAATACTACCATCCCTTGATTCGAATCAAACCAAAGCTCTTAATGCCCCCTGCACTGATTCCGAAATTTCTACAATCATTAAATCCCTTAAATCCACCACAGCCCCAGGACCGGATGGATTTTCTTCAACCTATTACAAAAAATATGATCCTCTTCTTGTCCCCCACCTGACCAAACTTTTTAATAACATCCTCAAAGGTAACCATTTCCCGGACGAAATGTTATTAGCTAACTTATCTTTAATACCTAAACCAGATAAAGACCACTCACTCCCACAAAATTTCCGCCCAATTTCAGTACTCAATAATGATCTTAAAATCTTTGGTAGATTGCTTGCGGACAGATTGGCCTCAGTTATCACTGATTTAATTCATATAGATCAATCTGGCTTCATTCCAGGCCGTCAAATTGTTGATAATATTAGATTGGTAACTAATATTATACAAGATGCCAATTTGCACTCTCGGAAACTATGCCTTCTGAGTTTAGACATTCATAAGGCTTTCGATAGTGTTAACTGGACCTACCTAAATCAACTTCTACCAAAATACGGTATCTCTGGTAACTTCCTGCATGGATTTAATGCACTGTATCACTCGCCACAGACTAGAATTAGAATCCCGGGCCACAACTCTGAATTCTTCCCCCTTAGCAGGGGGACAAGACAGGGCTGCCCCCTATCCCCCCAATTATTTGCCTTAGCAATTGAACCATTGACACAGAGAATTAGAAACAACACCAACATTCAAGGCTATACTAAAATCAATGACAAATTCAAGATTAGTTTATATGCAGACGATGCCCTTATTTTTCTCTCAGAACCCTTGATCTCCATCCCTTCACTCCTTAAGGAACTTAATATATTCCATGATATCTCTGGTCTAAAAATTAACTTAAATAAATGCTCTGCCTTACCGATCAATTACCCCCAACATGAACAGGACCAACTTAAGGGGAATTTCCCATTTGTATGGTGCCCTAACTCACTTAAATATTTAGGGATATGGGTAACATCCTCATACAAAACACTATACAGAACTAATTACCTTCCACTTTTCTCCCATATCTCCACTCTCCTTAATACATGGTCTAATTTCCACATTTCATTCCTTGGTAGAATATGTGCTTTTAAAATGACTATCCTTCCCAAACTTTTATATTACTTCCGAGCACTCCCAGTAAACATTTCAAAATCCAAACTTACTTCTCTTCAGAGAGAAATCAACAAATTTATATGGGCAGGGAAAAAACCTAGATGTAGCTACACACATATGCACAGATCTCAAACACTAGGGGGACTCGGTCTCCCCAACATTTGGTTATACTTCCTCTCAGCTAGATTAATGCATATTTCCCAGTGGTTCTCTCCCACGCTGAACACCCCTTGGAAAAAATTTGAAACTCTCTCTATTGCTCCACTGGATCTTCATAGTATCCTATGGAGCAAAATCAACATATACAATAAACTCACTAAATTTAACACCTTGATAACCCACCTCTACCAATTATGGCTCAAGATAAGAAGCCCATTCAGATTATCCCCAGACTTTTCTATCCTCACTTCATTCTTAGGTGATCCTAGATTCTTGATAGCTCATAATAACGTAGCACAGTTCTCGCATTGGACCTCTAGAGGTCTGACGTCTCTAAACTCTACTGACAGATGATGAATTTACCCCATTTATATTACTTCGTGCAAGATGGGATATCCCCTCTTCAGAATCTCAAAACTACATTCACATCCAAAATTTTTTCGCAGACTATTTCCCCCCTTCTCCCTATCCTCACGCCACTTTATTTGAGAAGATTTGTATCTCCTCTGCAGAGGAAAGAGGCCTCATATCCAAAATCTATAACTATCTTAATGGTCTAGACGTACCAGACAAATCTGGACCAATGCTCCACTGGGAATCAGAACTTTCCTGCACTTTCTCCCCAGAAAACTGGCTAGAAACGACAAACAATCTACGTAAAAGTAATAAAGCTATCACAAAAATGTTCTCAAGATGGTACCTGACCCCCTCTAAACTCAACACATTTTTCCCCTCAATCTCACCAAATTGTTTTAGGGGATGTCAGACACCAGGTACAGTCCTCCACATATTCTGGAGCTGCCCTCACCTTGAGAATATCTGGATAAAAGCTATAGACAGAATAGTTCCCACACCCCAAAATTGTCTTTTATATGCAAACATACCAGATATCCCTCCCCCATGTATGAGACTCTTCCACTCTCTATGTAGCTCCATCCAATGGATGATTGCCTTTAACTGGAAGTCAGACAATCTTCCATGGCCTCAAGTGCTCCCCAGAATGGAGAATGTCAGACTATCCGAAAGAATATATCACACATTACATGACTCAATGAATATTTATAATCAAAAATGGTCATACTGGAACCTACCTGAACCATAAAACCGTATTCTCCCTGTAGTTGAGTTGGTTATCTATATCTTTTTATCAGAGTAACCTCATGTACTTGAAAACACGAAAAACTACCACAGTGCAAATAAAATCTAAAACCTTCTACCTAGACAACATATTAAGTTTCTCACATGCTGTACATTGTATTGTCATTATAATGTAAAATCACTGTCTTTATTCATGTGTTCATTTATTATTCTCAGTTTGTAATTGTTTGTATACAATCGAACTTCCAAATAAAACTTTTGTAAACAAAAAAAAAATATTGTCAGCAAATAAGCTACGTTTTTGATGAATTCCACCTAGTTCTATTCCAGTTACTGTTGGCTCTAATCTAAGGTATTGAGCTAAAGGTTCTACTAAAAGGGCACATATTAAGGGGGAAAGTGGGCAACCCTGTCGAGTGCTTCCTTCTATATTAAATTGATCCTGCATATTTTACTTAGGCTTGGGGTTTGTTATAAAGAGCTGTTATCCAACTAGTGAAGTGGGGGCCAAATCCCCATTTCTGGAGAGTGTAATGTAAATATGGCCAGGTTACTGAATCAAAGGCTTTTCTTATGTCAAGAGATAGAAAGCATGTAGGAATTCATATTTTTTTAGCTATGTATGCCAAGAGGGTTGCTCGACGTACATTATCACTTGCTTGCCTTGTTGGCATAAATCCTACTTGGTCATTATGAATGATTTTACCAATTATCTTGTTAAGGCGGGTAGCTAGGATTTTTGCTAAGATTTTAATGTCTTGATTTAAGAGGGAAATAGGACGGAAGTTTGTGCAAGATGTATTATCTGAGTGGGGTTTGGGAATCATACAAATACCGTATATACTCGAGTATAAGCCGAGATTTTCAGCCCTTTTTTTAGGGCTGAAAGTCCCCTTCTCGGCTTATACTCGAGTCAGTGCCGTCTGCCTACATGAACAGCTTGTCATGTAGACAGACGGCAGTGTTCAAAAGCCGGGCCGCCTCCTCCCGCCCGTCCGTGATAGGCGGACACTAATTTTCCCAGCAGTACAGTGTTCCGCCTATCACGAATGTCCTGTCATTCTCATCTCATGGAAGAGGATGAGAGAATGTCTGTGATAGGCGGAACACTGCACACTGACTGCTGGGAAAACCGAGTGTTCCTCCCATAACGGACGAGGAGGAGGCGCGGCTTTCAAACATGTAATGGCGCCTGGCGCCTCAGCGTGTACGCTGATCGCCAGGATCAGCAATGGGGGGGAAACCGGACAGCGGACACCGGACACGGGACACGGGACACCGGACAGCGGACACCGGACAGCCAGTGATGTGACACAGATCGGCGGGAGACAGATCGATCGGCACAGGTAGGCTGCACTGGGGACACGGGGGTTTGTATAGGACACAGGGGACATGCAGATGGGCATTTGCTGACACTCTTTTGCACTTACAGTAGCTGCTCCATTTCCCCCCCTCGGCTAATACACAGGTCAATAACTTTTCCCATTTTTTTTGTGGTAAATCAGGGGCCTCGGCTTATATTCGGGACGGCCTATACTCGAGTATATACGGTAATAGATAATAATGATTCACGTCTAAAGGAATAGCCGTCTATTAGAGTGTTGAATGCTTCCTCTAATATAGGTGAAAGAGTTTCAGAAAATGTTTTATAATATAAGGCTGAATATCCATCTGGGCCAGGCCTTTTGTTTATTTTCAATTCTTTTATGGTTTTCAAAACTTCTGCTGATGTTATGCATTCTTCCAGCAAGCTATTTTGTGTGTGTGTAAGTTTAGTAAGATTTATTTTAGAGAAGAAGTTATCAGCATCAGACTGGTTGAATTATTTTGGTTCTGAATATAATGATGATAAATATTTACAGAATTTTTGAACAATTTTAAGAGGATTACTCATGTAAGTGTTATTTTTATAGTTTAAGTCTGATTGGGTTTGATTGTCTGTTAATAGATTTCAGCGCGCGTGCTAGAAGGGTATTAGGTTTGTTTGATTTCATGTGTTTTGATCTGCGTAGTGTCTTATTTGCTGATTCTGTTAAGAATAAATCATATTCTAGTCTGGCTTTTTCCAATTGTTCTTTTAAATTAGAGGAAGGGTTGTTTTGAAATGAAGCAAAAGCAGTGTTGAAGTTGGTTTCTAATTTTCGTGTTAGGCTAATGCCTTTTGTCGTTGGATCAATCCCCATACCACAGGCTTATGTGCTTCCCATAAGGTAAGTGGAGAAACCTCTGGGTTAGTGTTATATTCTAGATAGTCTTTAATACCTTGTTCAATTATTTGACTATGTAGGGGGTTTTTAAGTATGACGTCAGGGAGGTACCATGTTGGGTTATGGGCTTTAGGGATGCTAGAGGATATTGTGGTGTATACTGCATTGTGGTCTGACCAGGAGATGGGGATTGTGATGTTGGATGTTGGATGTAAGAATTTCCGGTATCATAGCTGTGGTTAGAAAAATGTGGTCTATACGCGTGAATATCTTATGTGGGGGAGAATAGTAGGTAAAGCATCTTTTGGATGAATTACATTCTCTCCAAGAGTCTACTAGGTTATATTGAGAGAGTAGTTTAGAAAATGATTGATTGCTTGAGTTGCAAGAGGGCATATAAGACGATTTGTCTAGAAATGGGAGGAGGACCTGGTTAGAGTCACCGCATATGATTACTGTACCCATTTTATGAGTATTTACTACTTGTAATAAGTGTGAAAAAAATGAGGTTGGTTGTCTATTAGGAGCGTAGTATGATACTATGATACTATCGTTACCGCATTATCCATAATATGACCAGTAATAATGAGATAATGCCCCTCAGGGTGTTTAATTTCAGATTGGATTAAGAACGGGGTAGATCTGTGGAAGGCTATAAGGGTACCTCTTTTTTTGATGCTGGCCAAGGCTGTAAAGACTTGAGGGTAAAAAGGACTCATATATTAAGGAGTAGAATTTTCTGTAAAGCGAGATTCTTGTAGGCATATGAGCCTTCTTAGCTTGAAAAGAACGAAATGCTTTTGTTCTTTTTTGGGGTATGTTGATTCCCTGAACATTCAGGGAAAGAATGTTTAAGGGTGCCATAATAAATGATTCGAAAGGCAATGCTCACCATCATCTGTTAGTGTCTGACTGGATAAATCGACCCGTGTGGACCCAAAGAGGGGATGAGGAGGAGGGACTAAAGCTGTTAGGAGTATAAAGAGATAGAGAAAACTGAAAATAAAAAGGATAAAGTTAGACAAGATGCATAAAAGCATGTAATGAAAAGTAGGGTTTAGCCGTGATGGGGCATATAGGCCACCATCATGGGGAATGTAGTCTGTGTCATCCGCCCACATATTATGTATGTGCGGACGAGGAGGGCTAATTGGGGCACACTGAACTTCTGTGAGAGGTAGAAAAGCCCTATTAATATTATTTAAACAAAACAAGAAACAAGAAAATGCGGAATGATTTGATGTAAAATGAATACAAATAAAACCCGCTTGGTGTTGGAATATATTATTCCTAGAATAGATGGAATAATATGAATCTCAATTAAGGTAACCATCTAGTAAAAAATTGAATATGCTAGATCAGAACAGTACCTAGATCTCATAGTAAATCTTAATAACTTTATAAAATAAGGAGACCAGTCAGTAACCTTATGAAGTGATTTTAAAGATAAAATAAAATAAGATAAGACCTACAACGTTGTCTTTTAGAGTCTAATTACAGAGGAGGGAATGGGGGAAGGGAGACTAAATATATTAGAACAAAGCAGAACAAAAAATTCTTATTTAATTTTATTAATAAATGAATTAAATGAAAAGACCGGTCAGCAACCTTGGACGATAGCTCTTTTCCTGTTTCATTTTACCCTTCCTTCTCTTTTTTTTTCCTTATCTTTTCCCTATCCCTTTTTCTTCACCCCAACCCCCCTTCCCCTTATTTTTTTTATAATTTTTTTCTTCTTTTCCCTTTTTTTTCCTTCTCCCACCCCTGAAGATAAAATAAAATAGAATAAAATCAAATAAGACCTTCCAATTAGTCTTGAAGGGATTGGTCACAAAAAAAAATATATAAAAAAAATATGATATGTGGGGGGAATGGGGGAAAGGGGAATTAAATAAATGTGACCATAGCATTAAACAAATAAACGTTAATTTAGCTGATCATGTTCGTTAATATTTAAATTATATAAATATAAAATTATGTTCTATATCATAACAAGTAGACTCAGATTAGGCGTTGCAATATTATGTTTTGAATTTAGGAAGTCAAATGAGTTTTCATCTGGGTGAAAAGGTGAATAATGGGTAGGAAAGTTATGATTCAAATATAATAGCGAGTCAGGGAAACAGCTTAAATTGTTCAGTCCATGGTTTCTTCAGTTTACTGAGGAGGGGAATCCAAACGACTTCTTTTATGAGAGTGGGAATGATTTCCATTTCCAGAAAGTTTGGAGGATTTTTGTGAATATGCTGACACTGATCTTCTGCGTGGGGAATCAAGATCAGACATGGTATCCATTAAATGCAGATTTTGTAGAGTTTGCTGTAGTTCTGCCTCTGATCTGCAGATGAATTTTGAGCCTTTGCATGCGAATCGTAAAGGAAAGTTGAATCCCCATTGATAGTTTATGTGATGGTTTTGTAATATCAGTAGTAGGGGTTTCATTGCTCTGTGTTTGTTTATAGTGAGTTGAGAGAGATCAGCAAATAGTTGGTACTTCTGTCCTTGAAAACATAGTTCACTTCTTTCTCTTGCTGCTGCTAGCAGATTCTCCTTAGTGCGATAAAAATGAAACTTCGCTATTATATCGCATGGGGGACCTTCTGCTTTTTTAGGTGCAAGAGTGCGATGAATTCTATCCATTTCAAAACGTTCTGCTGACAATGTAGGCAGAAGTTCCTGAAATAAGGCAGTAATGATAGTTTTCAGGTCTGTCACTGACTCTGGGATACCTCTGATTCTAATATTGGAGCGTCTAGCCCTATTCTCAAAATCTTCTAATTTTGATTGTAAAGCTAGATTTTCCTCCTTAAGATTATCCAGTTCAGACATGTATTCCTGTACTGAAATGTCTATTTCATCCACTCTGGTTTCCAGCGCTTCAGTGCGGCTACCCAGCTCTCTTATCTCTTTTGTGAGGCTTTTAGTGATATGTTCTAAAGTTTGCCTCAGAGCTTTCTTAAGCATTTTTTCAAATTACCTTAAAAGTGCTGGAGAGGCAGGGAAATCTTGTGAGATAGACTGTAAGTCATTTGTTTCTGAGTCTGACTCACCAGGAGAAGTTATTTGTATAAGCTGCTGCTTCTGTGAGAGCGCTGAGGCTTTTGAGGAGGAATGTATCTACGCCATTTTAGCTGCAGTGCGTGCTTTGGTTTCTTTAATGGAGGCATTTTTGTTTTTGGTGCGGATGCTTCCCAACACCATCATTTTGCCCCAAATGTTACATCTGTGTTCCAGGGGTTATCCGTTGTGTTTCTGTGTGTCTGGAACCGGCAGGCTACAGTTATTAATTAGCTTTTCTCCTCACACAGAGCGGAGCTCTAGAAGTGCATAACCATTCCTGTCAGAGTCCGTTGTGTCTCCTCCTTTCTCATTTTCAACTAGTGAATACCCACCACCTTGATTACATGTTCTTTTACTTTGATGTGCTCATGATGATTGAGAATTATGCTGCGTACACATGACCGGTTTTGCCATTGGAATAAACTCTGAAGGTTTTTTCGACAGAGTTCCGACAGAATTCCGCTCAAGCTGTCTTGCATACACACGGTCACACCAAATTTTGATCGTCAAGAACGCAGTGACGTACAACACGTACAACGTGACTATAAAAGTCAAGTTCAATACCAAGTGCGGCACCCTTTGGGCTCCTTCTGCTAATCTCGTGTTTATCTCGTGTTAGTAGAAGTTTGGTTAGAGACGATTCACGCTTTTCAGACTCAAGCTTTTCAGATTGTTTTACTGCTGTTCAGTTTGTACTTCTGGGTTTGTATATGTTTTTCAGTGCATGTAGTCAGTTCGTATCTGTTTTTCACTGCATTCTTTTCCACTTGTTGCTGATTTTTAGCTCGCTCTTCACAGGCCTTGCTGTTCTTCAGTGCGTTCTGTTCGTTTGTTCTGACCAGCCAACCATTTTGAAGCCATGTTGTGGGTACGTACTCGTCGTAGAGTTAGTGCTGTGCGGGGGCTTGGTGTTTGGGTTTTTACTTGGACCCAAGCCCAGTCCATGAACGGGAAGGAGTTTATGGACCAAGAATTGGTTACTCCAGCGTGACCAATTCTCTCATATGCTTTTGCTGCGTGAGATCCAGAAGAATAATCCTGATGATTTCAGGAACTTTCTCAGGATGACGGAACCCGTTTTTCACCGTCTGTTGGCTTTGCTGACCCCTTA
This sequence comes from Lithobates sylvaticus, assembly GCA_028564925.1. NCBI lineage: Eukaryota > Metazoa > Chordata > Amphibia > Anura > Ranidae > Lithobates > Lithobates sylvaticus. The sequence goes on along the minus strand of CM053032.1, from coordinate 99,782,409 downwards.
TATTAGCAGGCAGGATACCTGCACGAGGCAAGCCGTCACTCCGGAGCAGAGGCTAGTTGCCACATTGCGGTACTTGACGACTGGGAGAAGCCTGCAGGACCTCAGGTACTCGACAGGCTCTGGGAATCATTATCCCAGAGACCTATTCTGCTATTATTCAGGTCCTGCAGAAGGACTATATTAAGGTAAGTTTTCTAATTTAACATCACATTCTATGTATTTAATGTTTTCTAATGTATTGCATTTCTTTAATCATTCCCTAATTACCATGAATGTAATATACTGTGAATGTCCCCTTTGTCCTCATGCATGCTGTACTCTTTTAATGCTCCTTTTTTGGCCTACATGCATATTTGCCTTCACTAACCTCCCCAGCATGCTATCCTGGGCCCATATACACCTAGCCTAGTCACTTCACCACTTCAGCCCCGGAAGCATTTACTCCCATCCTGACCAAAGCATTTTTTTGCGATTTGGCACTGCGTCGCTTCAACTGACAATTGCGCGGTCATGCGACGTGGCTCTCAAACAAAATTGACATCCCACAAATAGAGCTTTCTTTTGGTGGCATTTGATCACCTCTGCGGTTTTTATTTTTTGCGCTATAAACCAAAAAAAGCAACAATTTTAAAAAAATCACATTATTTTTTACTATTTGCTATAATAAATATCCCCAAAAAAATATATAAAAAAAACATATTTTTTCCTCAGTTTAGGTCGGAACATATTTTTCTACATATTTTTGGTAAAAAAAAATCGCAATAAGCGTTTGATTGGTTTGCGCAAAAGTTATAGCGTCTACAAAATAGGGGATAGTTTTATGGCATTTTTATTAATAATAATTTTTTTTACTAGTAATGGCGGGGATCAGTGATTTTTATCGTGACTGCAAGATTATTGCGGACACATCGGACAATTTTGACACATTTTTGGGACCATTGGCATTAATACAGCGATCAATGCTATAAAATTGCATTGATTACTGTAAAAATTTCACTGGCAGTGAAGGGGTTAACCACTAGGGGCGGGGAGGGGTTAAGTGTGTCCTGGGGGAGTGTTTCTAACTGTCTGGGTGATGGGCTGTGTGTGACACGACACTGATCTCTGCTCCCGAAGACAAGGAGCAGATGATCAGTGTCCTGTCACTAGGCAGAACGGGAAGATGCTGTTTACATCGGCATCTTCCCGTTCTTCAGCTCTGTGACACGATCACGGGTATCCCATCGGCGATCGAGTCCGTGGGTCCTCGGCGGCGCGCGCATGCACGGTGGGAAATTCAAAGTAACGTACGTTACTTTGCCCAGCCGTGCCATATATGCTGACATATATTTGCTGACAGCGGTCGGTAAGTGGTTAACAATGTATTTTTTCAGCTCCATTGTAGTGCTTTACCCAAAACACCCCCTAAAATGTGTCCAAATGTTATTGTTGTCCTTAAATTCAGGCAGAGTGCCAGGGGCTCCCCCCCTAAACTGTTTGCAATGGGCCATCAGAGGGGGGGGGGGGGAATCTGATAAGTGGACCTTATGTTTTTGTCCTTAACCGCTTCCCGACCGGCCACTGCATATATACGTCAGCAGAATGGCACGGGCAGGCAGAATCACGTACCGTACGTGATCGTGCATGTGCCTGCCCGTGGGTCACGCGCGCGCCGCTAGCGGCGCGCTCGCGACCCGGTCGGGAGCTCCGTGACCCCGGCCGCGGGACCAGCGGACCCGATCGCCGCTGGTATCCCGCGATCGGGTTACGGAGCGGAAGAACGGGGAGAGGTCTATGTAAACAAACCTCTCCCCGCGCTTCCTACACTGACTGTCAGTGATCGGCGGTTCCCTGTCATCGGGAACGCCGATCAATGACGTCAGACGTACAGCCACGCCCCCCTACAGTAAACACAACACAACACGTCACACTGACTCCTCCCCGCCCCCTTGTGGTTAACCCCCTAAATACAACTGTCATTTACATAGGAATCAGTGCTATTTAAATAGCACTGATTTCTGTATAAATGACAAATGTCCCAAAAATGTGTCAAAAATGTCCGATGTGTCCGCCAAAATGTCGCAGTCACAATAAAAATCGCTGATCGCCGCCATTACTAATAAAAAAAAAAAATATTAATAAAAATGCTATAAAACTATCCCCTATTTTGTAAACGCTATAACTTTTGCGCAAACTAATCAATAATCGCTAATTGCGATTTTTTTTACCAAAAATATGTAGAAGAATACGTATCGGCCTAAACTGAGGAAAAAAAATGTTTTTTTATATATTTTCTGGGGATATTTATTATAGCAAAAAGTAAAAAATATTGCATTTTTTTCAAAATTGTCGCTCTATTTTTGTTTATAGCGCAAAAAATAAAAACCGCAGGGGCGATCAAATACCACCAAAAGAAAGCTCTATTTGTGGGAAAAAAAGGACGCCAATTTTGTTTTGGAGCCACGTCGCATGACCGCGCAATTGTTAGTTAAAGCGACGCAGTGCCGAATTGCAAAAAGGGGCCTGGTCCTTTGGCTGCCAATTGGTCCGGGGCTGAAGTGGTTAAAAGAAATGTTATACTGATGTTGGGCAAGAATGTTTTTGTGTAACCTGCTTGCAATGTTATCTACAAAAGTACTAATATTTTTTTTCTGGTTTGACTCCACAGTTGCCTTCAATGCCACAGGAATGGCAGACTGTGGCATCCCATTTTGCTGACCGTTGGGACTTTCACAACTGTGGAGGGGCTATAGATGGGAAGCACATCCACATCGGGCCACCACCCCATAGGGGGTCTTACTATTATAACTATAAGGGGTTTAATAGTGTTAATGGCGGTGTTGGCACAATATGAGTTCCTCTATGTGGAAGTGGGGAGGAATGGCCGGATGTCGGATGTCGGAGTCTTTGCCCAGACGGAGTTTTACCAACATCTCCAGACTAGTGACCTGGCATTGCCACTTGATGCGGACAACGTGGAAGGAATCCCCTTCGTCTTTCTTGCAGATGAAGCCTTCAGTCTGGGCGAGCACCTGATGAGGCCATTCCCCCAGAGGACCCTCACCCCGGAGAGGAGGGTTTTTAACTTCTGGCTGGCCAGAGCCCGAAGAGTCATTGAGAATGCCTTCAGGATAATGGCCAGCCAGTTCCGCCTGTTTCTGACAGCCATACATATGGTGGACTACAAAATCAACCATATCATCTTAAGCTGCTGCATATTACACAATTTTTTAAGGACAAATGCCACAAATTATATTGCCTCAGTTGGGCCTGAGGCCGGACATATTCCTGCTAATCCTCTGACGGGCCTGAATACTGGCCGTCCTGGCTTGGCCCCCAAAGCGCCCGTGAAGTTTGGCAGAAATATGTATTTTACGGGTAGGGGGGCCATTGCTATGCCAGACAATGTGTAAAAATATTTTTAATAAAAAAAAAGTATATGATACAATCTTGAATTTTATTTATTGCTTGTGTTTCTTTTTACCTGTCTCCTAGTGCACTTGTAGTGCCACATGGATTTCCCTTTAGTAAATAAGCCCCATTGTCACTGTAAACACAAAATCACTTGAAAAACTGGTATTGAGCATTGAAATAAGAAGCCACAAATTTTTGATTAGCAAACTTTTTATACTCTGTGCACATTCACATGGGCATTCTAAAATTTAAAAATTTTTCTAAAGTTTTTAAAAAAATAATTTCTTTGGTATAAACAGGCATGTTTCAAAACCTAACATACACAACTCTGGAACTTACAAAGTTCAACGTAGAAAAACTGAAGGCAATATCAGACATTATAGTGTGTCCAAAATGTGTTGATCTTGCCTTCATCAGATGGGGTGATGTCCCCCCTGTAAAAGCCAAATTTTGAAGATGCATACAAATTGGGGAGTCAAACTGGGTATTTCCCTCCTGATCCCATGCCTAATGTCAACATGTGCTATCTCCCATCATGGGGGATCAATGGACGTGTTTTGGGGGTGCAACCCCTTCCTGTCACCTACTAGAGTTGTGAGGAAGGGGTTGCACCCACAAAATGCATACATTGATATCCCCTGATGGCAGATAACACATGTTGACACACTGTGTGCATCTTCAAAATTTGGCTTTTAAAATGTCCTAAAAAAAATTTTTGACAGTCGTAAAAAAAGGTAAAATGGTGGCATTTTGAAGATATTTATATTCTCCCCAATACATCAATCATGTTCTTCATTTGTTGTTCAAGAACTTTGAATTTATTCCTTATGATGTCAATTTCACGATTCCACACCATGATGTCCTGGATTAGCATTTGTGCACTTTCACTTGTGAAATGTTGAGCTTGCTCTTCCACAACCAGCACATCACCTAAAAATTAGAGTATAAAAACAGGTATTATAAATATGCAGGCATACATATATTACCTGAAGCTGGGGTGTCAGACACTGACCTGTTATAGTGACAAGTTTGCCCACTTCCTCAACCTCTCCTTCCTACAGATCCTCTGGGTGTGGTGTTGTGCTGAGTTTCCCTTGTTTCTGAGGTGGGGGTCCCAGGTGTCCTCTGAGTTGTGTCCTCCGAGTCTTTTCTCCCCTATGAGAATGAAACAAAAGGTATACTTAGCACACAGATATTTGAGACCAGAAATAGGAATATGAAACATTGCATGGACGTGGGGTACAATTGTCTGTTTTGGCAGGGTTCCAAGCTGAAGACATGATTTTTTACCTTACCAAAGCGGGAATACTTACCTTTTTGTGACATTTTTCACACATGGATACACCACAAGTATCCACTGTTGCACCTGTGTGGGACACCCTAAAATGTTACTTCTGGTTTCCCACACTAGTGCTCCTGAGTCCAGATGGAATCAAGCTTGCATTTCGTTCTATTTACAAACACATCTAGACAGCAATGTTCCAAACTTATTTTTATACAAATTGGCATGACCAAATGTATTTAACCTGTATCTGCCCAAAATATCATATTTAATGAGCGAACAATGTTTACTACGACCGTTTACTGTGCCCACGAACATGAAAGTCACCATTTTAAACTGTACAACAGTAATGAAAATCACATGGCGCAGCATGCAAGTAATAATAGGAGCACAGGACAAGTACTTTTTAGAAGCACTTTCTTGATCCTTCTCTACTGATCCTGCTCCCTCAGTTTCAGGTCTGACCAGCGTTTCCTCAATTGCTCCTTGGATTGTCGTACCCCAAAATTCATGTGCAGACTCTTCACAACTTTAGTCATAATCTTGGCCTTTCTCACATTTGGGTTTAGGTACGGTCCATACTTACCATCATAGTCGGTCCTCCTCAAGATGCCCACCATCTCCACCATCTCTTCAAAGGACATATTGGAGGCCTTAAATCTTCTCCTCCAGGATCGGGATGTTTCTGGCTTCGGGCTTTCCTCCTCCTCGTTACTGTAATTAACACACACCTGCTGTGTCTCCGCCATGTCGCTCCTACTGCGTGCTGAAGAGAAGGGGGGGAACTAGACTAGAAAGAATGTCGGGGCAGGCGGAGTTTCACGCATGCGCAGTGTATATAGCATGCGCAGTGTATAGCTAACACGCGTCTGTTGCACCTACGATGAGTGGAGGAAGGGCCGATCGTGATAACGGAGGTAAGATTTTAACTTGGGCCATCAGTGGCCTATACTGCTTCAAGATTGAGGCCTATATTGGGATAATATTATGAGAGATTAGGCTCACATTAGTGTTTTTGGCTTGTGTATTGTCTTACAGAAAATATGAATCACTTTAAGGACCCAGAACTAATGTCCAGTTTCATCACAGTTTTTCATTTTCATTTCAGTTTTCAGACAGGTACAGGGAGATGAGGAATTTGTGGGAGGTGAAACACAGCTTATATTTTAATAAACAAGCTAGGAGGTCAACGCTGGAGAAACTTCTGGAATTTGTGAAGACTTGGGTCCCCGATGCAACCATCGTGTTCTTGGAAAAGAAAATTGGGATCTTGAGGAACATGTATAAGAAGGAGCATAATTAGATCCAGAACTCACTAAGATCAGGAGCAGCAGCAGAGGATATGTATGTACCCAGGCTGTGGTACTTCAACAAACTGCAGTTTCTGGATGACCAGACTGAAGCCAGGGAATCACTTTCTACCCTTCCCTCCACCCTTCCCTCAACCCCAGCAGAGGCTGACGAGGAACAACCTGGGATTTCCATCCTGGAAGAAGTGGATGCGCCCAGCTGGAGCCAGGTATATTATTTGTATACATATTTATTGTCCTAATATTAATGATGTTAATTAGATGTTATAATTGATAACAAATTAATGATTTAAAAATAAGTGATCTACATATCAATAGAGAGTAGTGGCCAAAAATGTTTGGGACAAGAATGAAAAATTCTGGGGTCAGAATGATAGTCTTTTCTAATTATTAACATTCAATTTGCAAGTAATGAGCTGAAAATTGTGTGTGAGTGATGAACCAAAAACTAAAACTAGGTCCCTTTTTTATACACAGGATGAGCTCAGCCAGGAGGAGGATCTGGAAAGTTTCAGACAGGAGGTGGCCGGGCCCAGTGTCAGCCAGGAGGTGGGCGGGCCCAGTGGCCTCACCCAATCACAGGTGGCTCCCCTCCGCCTTTCAACCAAAAGGCTCAGGAAGGGGATGATGAGGGAGGAGGCAGCACAGGGAAGCTAGTGATGTCCTCAGAAGCCCCCCTCCCCCCCCGACGTGGAAGAGGTCTATGGCTGCTATCTAGCCACTAGGTTGCAAAAATTGGAGGAGGGCCAATGCCTCCTCTGGCCCTTCATAAGGGGTTGATGGGCCAGCTTATTGAGGACAGACACATATGTGAGCTCGCCCATCCTCCTCCTCCTCCTGCCACAAGTCCACCACGAGAGCCACAGCCTCCAGGGAAGGCTGCAGGTTAGGCTGCAGGGAAGCGTGGAGGGAAAGGCTGAAGGGAAGACAAGAAAGTGATGACCTGGCTTCAGTCTGGTCTGACAGAAGACGCAGGCTGGTGTAGTACCACAGACTGGGGACATATATGTCATCTGCTGCTGGCCCTGATCTCTGGGAGTCCTGGACCAGATTGGGCTACAAATGATATGGACTCCTCAAGATAACAAATTTCTTTTCCACAGACTTGATGTGTGCCCTGGGGGCCAAAAGGCTTTGCAAATTCCAAAAGTTTCTTCAGCGTTGCCTCCCTCTTTATTTTGTTACCCAGAATAAATGGATATTTTCAGAAAATACTTGCCTATGTGTTTTTCTTCAAATAGAACAGTTTGTTTGTGAGTAGGCAGGTACATTTCCAAAATACAATGTCAAATTAACAAGGGACACCAACCTCCTTGAGGTTGAAAAATACAAGATAATAATGTTATTGTGGTAACTTGACACCCAAAAAAAAAAGTGTTTTTTCCGTTTGAAATGTATTCCATCGGAAAAATATAGAACATGTTCTCTATCTAAGTCCATCTGAATTTTCGACAGAAAAAGTCCGATGGGGCATACACGGTCAGAATATACGATGAAAAGCTCACATCTGAATGTCCGACTCTGTGTACACGGCATTAGATACTCGTGAGTGAGCCTGTGAAGAAATAGAAGCAGTGGTAGAAGAATCGGATTAGATCATCTATTTGAGCATGCATATAAGAAGTTTTCCAAAATTTCTATTAGTTTTGCCCCCTGTCCACCTGTATGCATACCCCTCCGTGAACACCATTTTATCCAAATTTAATTTTACGTAACTTCGTTGGCATTTTCTTTTGCATAAGAAATGCAATTCTACTTAAATTACCATACAATTGTCAGTCTTGAGGGATGGCCCTCAAGTATATTGACAACGTTCTTTTCTTTTCTAACTAGACTAATATTGAGTGTACTTTGTGCCTTTTATATGGGCTCCCATGCCCTCCGGGGTGGGTCGCCTCTTTTCTGAGCCCCCGACCACCTGACACCTTTTGGTAAGGTATAGGGATGATGGGGGGTTTCTTGCAACAGATGCGCTATATATAAATGCAATGCTATCAATGTGTATATCCACAAAATGTACTTCGTGAGTAATTTGTATATTTTTCTATTTTCCATAGCTATATGACAATACAATCTTTACAATGTTTAAATATAGAAATCTCCTGAAGAAGCGGTTATTGTAAACCCGCAAAACATGTAGAGATGGTATCTATGTTTAATGCTGTAATTTTTTAAGTCCTTTTCGATTGTCATGGTCTGATTTTTATTCTGTGAATATTTTCTATATATATATTTTGTAATAAAAATTCCTTAATTTTACCCTTGACTGTCTAATACCAGTAAATATACGGTACCATCAAAGTCTGCACACAGCCTCATTCTCTCTATTTATACAGATAGCAGTTACTGTATGGAACCATTGATGCCTGATGTACTGTATAATCTAAATTTATTTAATAATACATTAATAGACGGAATAGGCCTTCCCCATGAACATACAAGTATATAATTGGAAATTGTCCTTCATCTTATGTCCAATATACAAATTTTATAGTGTAAAGTATTAATCTATAAGAGAAAATCTTTCCTGACCTGCCATGCTTGGATAAGGGTCTGGTATGAATCTTGGGGGGACCCAAACGCAATTTTTTTTGCTGTGGGGGTTCCCCTTAAGATCCATACCAGACCGATAGGTCTGGTATCGTCTTGAAGGGGAACCTCACTCAAATGTATTTTTTATTTTTGCTGGGTTCCCCCCTCAAGATTCTCAGCACACAAGTCACACCGCAAGTCGGATCCTCTTGATCCGACTTCTGGTGCGACCTCTATTCAAATCAATGGGCTCCTATAGGGAACCATTGATTTTGAATAGAGACAGAAACGCTGGATGAGGCTTAACACAGCGTTAATCCTCGTTAAATCACTTTTAACACCTTTTGCTGGCGTCTGACGTTTTTACAGCTCTAGCGCTGGAGCCTCAGAACGCACTGGTCCTGTTTTTTTTTGCAGCTTAAAAATGGCTATGCCATTTACAGCTCAAAAACACTATGGTGGGCATGATGCCATAGGCTAACATGGAGAGGCGTTTTTAAGCTGCAAAAAACGCTCAAAAAAGTGGCTGTAAAAACGTCCCTGGGCATGAAGCCTAACTGACAAGGAGAAGCAATCTACAAATATTGCTAGATTTATAACTATGTATAATGACAAACACAAGTCCGTCTCCAATGTCATTCGTAAACATTATAACTAGGGATGAGCCGAACACCCCCCCCCCGTTCGGCTCGCACCAGAACCCGCGAACGGACCTAAAGTCCGTGCGAGCTTTAGAACCCTATTAGTTATAATGGATGCGAACGTTCGAAATTAAAAGTGCTCATTTTAAAGGCTAATATGCATGTTAATGTCATAAAAAGTGTTTGGGGACCTGGGTCCTGCCCCAGGGGACATGTATCAATGCAAATTTTTTTTTTTTTAAAACGGCCGTTTTTCAGGAGCAGTGATTTTAATAATGCTTAAATTGAAACAATAAAAGTGTAATATTCCTTTAAATTTCGTACCTGGGGGGTGTCTATAGTATGCCTGTGAAGGGGCGCATGTTTCCCGTGTTTAGAACTGTCTCTGCACAAAGTGTCATTTTTGAAAGTAAAAAAGCTATTTAAAATCACTCGCGGCTAATGTTAATTCACGGCTCCCGTAACACAGAGAACAGTGATTCATTGAAACTCATTCATAAAAAAAAGTCATTAATAAAAAAAAAAAAAAAAAAGCGTAGGGGTCCCCCCAAATTCAATAACCAGGCCCTTCAGGTCTGGGATGGATATTAAGGGAAACCCCAGCCAAAAAAAAAAAAAAATGGCGTAGGGTCCCCCTCAAAATCCATACCAGACCCTTGAGGTCTGGTATGGATTTTAAGGGGAACCCTAGCCAAAAAAAATGGCGTGGGGTCCCCCTCAAAATCCATACCAGACCCTTATCCGAGCACGCAACCTGGCAGGCCGCAGGAAAAGAGGGGGGGACGAGAGCGGCCCCCCCTCTCGCCTGAACCGTACCAGGCCACATGCCCTCAACATTGGGAGGATGCTTTGGGGGTCTAAGACCCCCAAAGCACCTTGTCCCCATGTTGATGAGGACAAGGGCCTCTTCCCCACAACCGTGCCCGGTGGTTGTGGGGGTCTGCGGGCGGGGGGCTTATCGGAATCTGGAAACCCCCTTTAACAAGGGGACCCCCAGATCCCGCCCCCCCCCCTGTGTGAAATGGTAAGGGGGTACAAAAGTACCCCTACCATTTCACCAAAAAAGTGGCAAAAATTGTAAAAATGACAGGAGACAGTCTTTGACAATTCCTTTATTAAAATCTTCTTTCTTCTTTCTTCATCCTTCGGTTTCTTCATCTTCTCCTTCCTTCATCTTCTTCCATCTTCTTCTTCCATTTTCTTCTTCCTCCGATCCGCTTCTTCTTGCGCTGGTCTTCTCGTCCTTCTCGTCCGGCATCTTCTTCCGTCGGCGTCGGTGTCGGTGTCTTCTTGGGCCGCTCCGCGCAATGGGAGGCTCCCGCTGTGTGAGGCTCCGCTCCATCTGACAGGTCTTTTAAAACGGAGGGCACCTGGTGACCCCGCCCCCCTCTGACGTCATGGGGAAAGCCATCATGGAATTCCCCATGACGTCCCTGTGCGTCAGAGGGGGCGGGGTCACCAGGTGCCCTCCATCGTACTTTTACCATAGATTAGGCATTTTTCAATTTCGCAAGTTGGGTTGCTTAACTTGCCAGTTTATAACACATGGTAGTACAAACATTACGACTAATAATGGTAAAAACTTTCAAATTAAACTATTTATTACTTGTTCTACTGAGTTTGTGATCTATGTTCTACGATGTCGGTGCAAGATGTTATATGTCAGGCGGACTATACGCACTTTAAGAACAAGAATTGGTGAACATTGGAGGTTTATACAAAAAGGGTGTGATAAACATAGTGTCCCGCAACATTTTTTTAAAGCACACAAAAAGGACATTAAATGCCTTGAGGTCTTGTCCATCAAGGCTATTCCAATGGGTACACTTACGGCCAGTGAGATTTTCTCTCCTTTGCAGGAGAGAAACGTTTGGATTTTTATGATGGGGTCGCTTTCGCCATATGGCTTAAATGAAGAACTTGAGGCGAATACCCTCATTTAAATTCGCTCACTCATGTGCACACATTTCTAATGTAGGTTTATATTTTTTTTTAAGGAAGATTTTTTAGAAAGTTTTTTTTTAATTTTTAAGAAATTTTGTTTTGAAACGTTTTTTAAGTCATCTTATTTTATTTTGTAATTGCTCGTCTCCCTCCCCCAAGTATCTGGTGATATGGAATTTTTTCTATAGGTAATAATAAGTGCTAATTTTAAAGGCTAATATGCAAGTTATTGTCATAAAAAGTGTTTGGGGACCTGGATCCTGCCCCAGGGGACATGTATCAATGCAAAAGAAACTTTTAAAAACGGCAGTTTTTTCAGGAGCAGTGATTTTAATAATGCTTAAAGTGAAACAATAAAAGTGTAATATTCCTTTAAATTTCGTACCTGGGGGGTGTGTATAGTATGCCTGTAAAGGGGCGCATGTTTCCCGTGCTTAGAACTGTCCCTGCACAAAGTGTCATTTTTGCAGGAAAAAGTCATTTAAAATCACTCGCGGTTATAATGAATTGTCGGCTCCCGTAATACAGAGAACAGTCATTGAAAGTCATTGATAAAAAAAATAAAAATATGCGTGGGGTTCCCCCCAAATTAAATTACCAGGCCCTTCAGGTCTGGTATGGATATTAAGGGGAACCCTGGGTCAAATAAAAAAAAAATACGTGGGGTTCCCCCTAAATATCCATATCAGTCCCTTCAGGTCTGGTATGGATTTTAAGGGTAACCCCGTGCCAAAAAGAAAATGGCGTGGGGGTCCCCCTCAAAATCCATACCAGACCCTTATCCGAGCACGCAACCTGGCAGGCCGCAGGAAAAGAGGGAGGACGAGAGAGCGTCCCCACTCCTGAACCGTACCAGGCCACATGCCCTCAACATTGGGAGGATGCTTTGGGGGTCTGTGACCCCTCAAAGCACCATGTCCCCATGCTGATGAGGAGAAGGGCCTCATTCCCACAACCCTTGCCCGGTGGTTGTGGGGGTCTGCGGGCGGGGGGCTTATCAGAATCGGAAGCCCCCTTTAACAAGGGGACCCCCAGATCCCGCCCCCCCTGTTTGAAATGGTAAGGGGGCAAAAGTATCCCTACCATTTCACAAAGAAAGAGAGAGGGGGGCGGGATCTGGTGACGGGTGGCCCGGTCCTCCTCAGTAGGGATGGGCCCGGTGTTCGATTCGAACCCATGTTCGAATCGAACATCGGGCGTTCGTCCGCTCGGCGAGCCCAGAACTATTTGGGCCGCTCGCATCAAATCTGTGTGATGCGAGCGGCCCGCAATGCACTGCGCCAGTTGCAGTGCATTGCTGGCTGATGATTTGCCAAGCATGCACTGTGACCCGCATGCTTGGCCAATCAAAAAGTCAGCGGCGAGGAGAGCAATAATTGGCCACAGGCAGGATGCCTGTGGCCAATCATAGCTCAGGGGGTTTAGTACACGCCCCACAGTATAAAAGGCCGCGGCGGCGGCGGCCCTCGCATATTGTGTTGTGTTGTCAGTGTCAGCGTTGTGTTATGTGCTGCTGACTGCTGACATTATGTGCTATGATTCTGGGGATTTGTGTGTGCGTGCTGTTAGTACAGCATTGCAGTATCACATCTGGGGGGTGTCTATAGTATGCCTGTGAAGGGGGGCATGTTTCCTGTGCTTAGAACTGTCCCTGCAAAAAGTGTCATTTTTGCAGGAAAAAAAGCTATTTAAAATGACTCGCGGCTAATGTATTGACGGCTCCCGTAACACAGAGAACAGTCATTCATTGAAAGCCATTCATAAAAAAAAAAGTCATTGATAAAAAAAAAAAAAGCGTGGGGGTCCCCCCAAATTCAATAACCAGGCCCTTCAGGTCTGCTATGGATATTAAGGGGGACCCCTGCCAAAAAAAAAAATGGCGTGGGGTCCCCCTCAAAATCCATACCAGACCCTTGAGGTCTGGGATGGATTTTAAGGGGAACCCCAGCCAAAAAAAAATGGCGTGGGGTCCCCCTCAAAATCCATACCAGACCCTTATCCGAGCACGCAACCTGGCAGGCCGCAGGAAAAGAGGGGGGGACGAGAGCGGCCCCCCTCCCCTCCTGAACCGTACCAGGCCACATGCCCTCAACATTGGGAGGATGCTTTGGGGGTCTGAGACCCCCAAAGCACCTTGTCCCCATGTTGATGAGGACAAGGGCCTCTTCCCCACAACCCTGGCCATTGGTTGTGGGGGTCTGCGGGCGGGGGGCTTATCGGAATCTGGAAGCCCCCTTTAACAAGGGGACCCCCAGATCCCGGCCCAAAAAAGTGTCAAAAATGGTAAAAATTACAGGACACGGTCTTTGACAATTCCTTTATTAAAATCTTCTTTCTTCTTTATTCTGGTCTTCCTTTCTTCATCCTTCGGTTTCTTCATCTTCTCCTTCCGGCATCTTCTTACATCTTCTTCTTCCATCTTCTTCTTCCTCCGATCCGCTTCTTCTTGCGCTGGTCTTCTCGTCCTTCTCGTCCGGCATCTTCTTTCATGGCGCCGGCGCCTCTTCTGTGCCGCTCCGCGCAATGGGAGGCTCCCGCTGTGTGAGGCTTTGCTGCGTCTGACAGGTCTTTTATAACGGAGGGCACCTGGTGACCCCGCCCCCTCTGATGCACGGGGACGTCATGGGGAATTCCCTATGGCTTTCCCCATGATGTCAGAGGAGGGCGGGGTCACCAGGTGCCCTCCGTTATAAAAGACCTGTCAGACGGAGCGAAGCCTCACACAACGGGAGCCTCCCATTACGAGGAGCGACCCGACAGAAGAACAGACGCCGACGCCATGGAAGAAGATGCCGGACGAGAAGGACGAGAAGACCAGCGCAAGAAGAAGCGGATCGGAGGAAGAAGAAGATGGAAGAAGAAGATGGAAGAAGGGTCCCCCTTAATACCTGAAGGGCCTGGTTATTGAATTTGGGGGGACCCCCACGCTTTTTTTTTATGAATGTCTTTCAATGAATGACTGTTCTCTGTGTTACGGGAGCCATCAATACATTAGCCGCGAGTGATTTTAAATAGCTTTTTTTCCTGCAAAAATGACACTTTTTGCAGGGACAGTTCTAAGCACAGGAAACATGCGCCCCTTCACAGGCATACTATAGACACCCCCCAGGTACGAAATTTAAAGGAATATTACACTTTTATTGTTTCAATTTAAGCATTATTAAAATCACTGCTCCTGAGAAAACTTTCGTTTTTAAAAAAAAAATTTGCATTGATACATGTCCCCTGGGGCAGGACCCAGGTCCCCAAACACTTTTTATGATATTAACATGCATATTAGACTTTAAAATTAGCACTTTTGATTTTGAACGTTCGCATCCATTATAACTAATAGGGTTCTAATGCTCGCACGGACTTTAGGTCCGTTCGCGGTTTCTGGTGCGAGCCGAACGGGGGGTGTTCGGCTCATCCCTACTCCTCAGCTGTGTCTCTGTTGAGAAACCCCTGGGAAACCCAGGCTTCCCCAGTGATGTAAGGGTGACCCCTCCCCCCTCTGACGCAAGGGAAAAGCTGGGCTTCCCCTGTGATGTACAGGTGACCCCGCCTCCCTCTGGTCACCCGTACGTCACTGGGGAATCCCAGCTTACCCTTGCGTCAGAGGGGGGCGGGGTCAGGTGAAGGGGTGGCCCAGTCCTCCTCTGCTAAGACGGGATTCCCGCAGCATCTCCATGGAGACAGGATGCGCTGCGCTGGACGTCGTCGGAAGAGATCAGCCATCGCTGGACCCGGGGAAGATCACCCGTCGCTGGATAGCAAGAGTAGATTACCACCGCTGAAATCTTTTTTTTTTTTTTTTAATAAAGGACTTTTCCCAACGATGTCTGTGTTTTTTAACTATTTTTTACACTTTCTTTGTGAAATGGTAGGGGTACTTTTGTACCCCCTTACCATTTCAAACAGGGGGGGCGGTATCTGGGGGTCGCCTTGTTAAAGGGGGCTTCCAGATTCTGATAAGCCCCCTGCCCGCAGACCCCCACAACCACCGGCCAGGGTTGTGGGGATGAGGCCCTTCTCCTCATCAACATGGGGACATGGTGCTTTGAGGGGTCACAGACCCCCAAAGCATCCTCCCAATGTTGAGGGCATGTGGCCTGGTACGGTTCAGGAGGGGGGGCGATCTCTCGTCCCCCCTCTTTTCCTGCGGCCTGCCAGATTGCGTGCTCGGATAAGGGTCTGGTATGGGTCTTGAGGGGGAACCCCACGTAATTTTTTTTTAAATTTGACCTGGGGTTCCCCTTAATATCCATACCAGACCTGAAGGGCCTGATAAACGCATATTTTTTATTTATTTTTTATCAATGACTGTTCTCTGTATTACGGGAGCCGACAATTCATTATAGCCACGAGTGATTTTAAATGCTTTTTTTCCTGCAAAAATTACACTTTGTGCGGGGACAGTTCTAAGCACGGGAAACATGCGCCACTTTACAGGCATACAATACACACACCCCAGGTACGAAATTTTTAAGGAATATTACATTTTTATTGTTTCACTTTAAGCATTATTAAAATCACTGCTCCTGAAAAAACAGACGTTTTTAAAACTTTTTTTTGCATTGATACATGTCCCCTGGGGCAGGACCCAGGTCCCCAAACACTTTTTATGACAATAACTTGCATATAGGCTTTTAAAATTAGCACTTTAGATTTTTCCCATAGACTTTTACAGGGTGTTCCGCGGCTTTTCAAATTTGCCGCGAACACTCTAAATCGTTCGCTGTTCGGTGAGCAGGCGAACAGGCAATGTTCGAGTCGAACATGAGTTCGACTCGAACTCGAAGCTCATCCCTATTAGATATATGTATGTTGTGTTAATCTTAGAGATTGTATTATTCATTTATCAATTTATATTATACATCAGGCATCAATGGTTCCATACAGCAACTGCTATCAGTAGTTTTTTGCTTGTTTGCTTTTTTGTTTTTTGTTTAGTATTTCATTTGATTCTGTTCATATATATGACAATCATATTTATTGTTCTACAATGTATGGTGTTATAATAGAGACCTGCAATCTATGGATTTTCATGTCTCTACTGACACTACGTAAATGGAACATTTTTTAACCTGTCCCTTTAAAATCAAGCAGTGAGGTGATGAGAATCATCCACAGGCTTGAGTTTATTTTTTCTCCCTAAGACCCCTTTCACACTGCCAGGGTTTTTCAGGCACTACAGCGCTAAAAATAGAGCCCGTATAGCGCCTGAAAAAAGCTGCTCCATGCACCCCAGTGTGAAAGCCCGAGGGCTTTCACACTGCAGCGGTGCGCTGGCAGGGCGTCACAAAAAGAACTCACCGCTCCTCCACCGCTGCTCCCCATTGAAATCAATGGGGCGCTTTGCGGGCTGATTTAACCCCTTTTCGGCTGCTAGTGGGGGGTTAAAACCAACCCGCTAGCGGCCGAATAACGCAGCTAAAACAATGGTAAAGCGACGCTATTTTAGCGCCGACGTCGGCCGCGGCTTGGTGTGAAAGCCGTCTATATCTGCATCTGTTGCCATCCTGGCCGTAACTTCGACAAAGCGCATGCGAAACATGTAAGTTACGACAACAGAACAGTGGACGTTTGAAGCAATTAACCTCAGTGATTCCCTTTCCCTCCCCGACACGGCATTGATGTCACAGGAGGCGAGCAGGCACGCTGACAGTATCGACTCTGCTCGGCTTGGTTGTTCTCCCTGGAGCGGTCACCATCAAACATGCTACCTAGTTTATTCCTCCATCCAGCCACAGAAATCACTCCGGAGCTAGCGGTTCCAGCTCGCTGCCAGTACGCTCCCCTCCTGGGACCCGGAATTCCTCTCCACTCCTCTGGATGCTGATTCGTGTTTTACCACCCCCAAGCAAGCCTCCCGAATAATTGTTTCCACCACTATCTATCCTGAGGTCACTGGTAACCTTCAACCCTATCAGTCATTTTTTATTTTGATTGTTATATTTTTCTTTGACTTTTATTAATCCTATGGTCCCATGCTGTGTTGGCTGCACTGAATTTGATCCATCCATTCGGCTACCTTCAATTAGATTAATTGATCTTACCTGACCCCTAGACTTGCAGTGCTTCAGGTTTTGTGTTTTTGCTCTCTTTCTGGATTGTTCCTGTATAGCAGCTCGTCGGGAGTATTTGTCCTACAAATTTCACAACAGTCTTGATGAATAGTGATTACCATGGCTTTTATTGTTTATCATATTGAATCCTTTGACATTCTGATGGTTTTCACAGACTTAACCAAGCTTGATTTGATTTGATTCGATGTGATTCGATATATTTTTTTATATATAATTTTTGGGTACTAATTTTACCCTGTTACTGTCATGATCACTCATGTACACACGATCGGAATTCCGTCCATAAAAAGACCGATGAGAGCTTTTCATCGGAAAATGCGACCGTGTGTAGGCTCCATCGGAATTTTGCTGGCCGAATTTCCGACAGCAAAGAATCGAGAGCATGTTCTCAATTTTTCCGACGGAAAAGGTTTCTATCGGGAATTCTGATCGTCTGTAGCAATTCTGACGCACAAAATTCCTACGCATGCTCGGAAACAATTCGACGCATGCTCAGAAGCATTGAACTCAGCTCTTTGTAGTGTTGTACGTCACTGCGTTCTTGACAGTCGGAATTTGGTGTGACCGCATGTAGGCAAGACAGTTTGAGTGGAATTCCATCGGAATTCCGGTGGGAAAACCGTCAGAGCTTTTTCCGACGAGAATTCCGATCTTGTGTACACGGCATAAGTGTCCCTGTTCCTCATTCCAGCACCTGGCTGTTGGCTGTTGCTTTTCCCCTGTCTTTGTTCACCTGTTAGCTGATTGATTTGCTCAGTCATCTGATATAAGCAAACCGAACACTCTATCCCTCGCTTGTGATAGACTTACCTGCATTGTTCTAGATGAAGCCTTCCGTTAGTCTGCCTTGTTTGCTGTTGGATCTCCTGTGTATGAACCGGATTGGATACTGGACTATCCCCTGAACTCAGCCTGCCTTTTACCTGGAACGGATACTGGATTATCCCCTGAACTCAGCCTGTCTTATTACCTGAAATGCCATTGAACCATGCTATCTGTCTGCTAAACTGCAAGTATCTGTTTGCTTTGCTCAGTTCGCATTTGCCCTGGCGTGGTGGCCAGACACTATAGCATTGTGTATGTCCTGGGGGCAACCAAGTACTGGTAGGCCTGCTTGTCTTAAGGGAAAGGGGGCTGCTATAGGTGAAGCACACGGTAGCCCGCTATAGTGTCTGACCATCTGCGTTGGGGTAGATGTATCATACATGACATTATTACAAGCCAATAACAAAAAATATTCTGTCAAGATGGACACTACACAGGCCCGTTTATTTGCTGAGGAAATTTGCAAACTGACACGCCAAGTCCAGGAACTGTCTTTGCCTGTAAACGCACCTCCAGCAGTAACGCTGTTAACCCACCTGACCATTTTTCTGGTGACCCCATGTTTTTTTTTTACTTTAAAAACAGATGTACAGTTACAAAAAAAAGTATTAGAACCCTTTTGGAATGATATGGACAAATTGGTCATAAAATGTTATCTGATCTTCATCTAAGTCACAACAATAGACAATCACAGTCTGCTTAAACTAATAACACACAAATAATAAAATTTAACCATGTTTTTATTGAACACACTATGTAAACATTCACAGTGCAGGTGGAAAAAGTATGTGAACCCTTGGATTTAATAACTGGTTGAACCTCCTTTGGCAGCAATAACTTCAACCAAATGTTTCCTGTAGTTGCAGATCAGACGTGCACAACTGTCAGGAGTAATTCTTGACCATTCCTCTTTACAGAACTGTTTCATTTCAGCAATATTCTTGGGATGTCTGGTGTGAATCGCTTTCTTGAGGTCATGCCACAGCATCTCAATCGGGTTGAGGTCAGGACTCTGACTGGGCCACTCCAGAAGGCATATTTTCTTCTGTTTTAAACCATTCTGTTGTTGGTTTACTTCTATGCTTTGGGTCGTTGTCCTGTTGCAACAACCATCTTCTGTTGAGCTTCAGCTGGTGGACAGATGGCTTTAAGTTCTCCTGCAAAATGTCTTGATAAACTTGGTAATTAATTTTTCCTTCAATCATAGCTATGCGTCCAGGCCCTGACAAAGCAAAGCAGCCCCAAACAATGATGCCCCCACCACCATACTTCACAGTTGGAATGAGGTTTTGATGTTGGTGTGCTGTGCCTCTTTTTCTCCACACATAGTGTTGTGTGTTTCTTCCAAACAACTCAACTTTGGTTTCATCTGTCCACAGAATATTTTGCCAGTACTGCTGTGGAACATCCAGGTGCTCTTGTGCAAACTGTAAACGCGCAGCAATGTTTTTTTTGACAGCAGTGGCTTCCTCTGTGGTATCCTCCCATGAAATGCAATTTTCGTTTAGTGTTTTACATATCGTAGATTCGCTAACAGGGATGTTAGCATATGCCAGAGACTTTTGTAAGTCTTTAGCTGACACGCTAGGATTCTTCTAAACCTCATTGAGCAGTCTGCGCTTTGCTCTTGCAGTCATCTTTACAGGGCGCCCACTCCTAGGGAGAGTAGCAGCAGTGCTGAACTTTCTCCATTTATAGACAATTTGTTTTACTGTGGACTGATGAACAGCAAGGCTTTTGGAGATACTTTATAATCTTTTCCAGCTTTATACAAGTCAACAATTCTTAATCGTAGGTCTTCTGAGAGCTCTTTTATGCGAGGCATCATTCACATCAGGCAATGCTTCTTGTGAAAAGCAAACCCAGAACTGGTGTGTGTTTTTTATAGGGCAGAGCAGCAATAATCAATACCTCCAATCTCATCTCATTGATTGGACTCCAGTTGGCTGACACCTCACTCCAATTAGCTCTTGGAGATCTCATTAGTCTAGGGCAGGGATATGCAATTAGCGGACCTCCAGCTGTTGCAGAACTACAAGTCCCTTGAGGCATAGCACGACTCTGACAGCCACAAGCATGACATCCAGAGGCATAGCATGATGGGACTTGTAGTTTTGCAACAGCTGGAGGTCCACTAATTGCATATCCCTGGTCTAGGGGTTCACATACTTTTCCACCTGCACTGTGAATGTTTACATGGTGTGTTAAATAAAAACATGGTAACATTTCATTCTTTGTGCATTATTAGTTTAAGCAGACTGTGATTGTCTATTGTTGTGACTTAGATGAAGATCAGATCACATTTTATGACCAATTTGTGCAGAAATCCATATCATTCCAAAAGGGTTCACATACTTTTTTTTTGCAACTGTATGCTATAGACATGTGCACACTGAAATATTTCATTTCGGAAATTTCGTTTTCGTCCCAAAAATACATTTATTTAGTTACTCCCGAAATTCGTTTTTATTTATTTTGTTTTTCATTAAAAATTGCATTCGTCCGAAAATCCAAATTAATTAAGGTTGAATCTGTCATTGAAGGCTTATGGTGTCTGTCGAATGTTCAAAGAAGATTTGACGGAGCAGCTAAACTGTATGACCCTGTATAGTTTAGCTGCAATTCCACCCATTTCCAGCAGCAATCTTTTCTCTCTACGTCAAATCTTTTCTCTCTACGTCAAATATTTTCTCTCTATGTAGAATAATCTTGGACTAATAGAGTTAAGGTTAGGCACATTCGACCACAGGTTCAATGGACACAGATTGTTTTTGTCAGCGTTGAATCTGTTATCTATATCGAACTGTTGTCACAACGAAAACGAAAATAAAGCATTTGTTTATGTCGGATCTTTAGTTTTTCGGACTCTGCACTTTCGTTATCGTAAAATTTTTATCCGAATGTGTGGACTTGCCCACACACGTCCGGACTTTTCCAGCGGACAATCCGCCAGAGTTTTCACGGAAGTCCGCGGGACTTTTGAAATGAACGGACTTGCCCCACACACAGAGTAAAGTCCGTTCATTTAGAACGTGACTCCAGGTAGATGGGACTAGCGAAGGAAGTCAATGCCGCCGCCTCGATGGGCGACACTGACACTTCGCTAGCCCCGTCACCTGGTATGGATTTAAAGGGGAATCCCTACACTGAAAACACGGCGTGGGGGTCCCCCCAAATCCACCTCAGACCCTTATCCGAGCACGCAGCCCAGCCGGTTAGGAAAGGGGGTGGGGATGAGCGAGCGCCCCCCCTCCTGAGCCGTACCAGGCCGCATGCCCTGCGGCCCCCCCACCCCAAAGCACCTTGTCCCCATGTTGATGAGGACAAGGGCCTCTTCCCGACAACCCTGGCCGTTGGTTGTCGGGGTCTGCGGGCGAGGGGCTTATCGGAATCCGGGAGCCCCCTTTAATAAGGGGGTCCCCAGATACCGGCCAAAAAGTCCGCCGGAGCCCCACACATGGTCGGATTGTCCGGTGGACAATCCCGCCAGAAAGTCCGATCGTGTGTACGTGGCATTAGGTTTACTTTATGATGATCCTGACCATGCCCATTCAGCTGAAGCTACGTCAGGGTAAACTCCCCGCTGAGCTATACTGTTTTGATTTCCACCGCTGGGCACCTGACTCAGGGTGTAATGACCCCGCTCTAAGAAGCCAATTCTGCTTAGGCTTATCAGACTCTATCAAGGACTCCTTAGTTCACTACCCTGAACCAAAGTCATTGAATGAAGCCATGCAAGTAGCCATCCGTATTGACAAGCGTTTACGGGAAAGGCGTACAGAGAGGTTTGTGTCTTTGCCCCCCCCCCCCCCCAGTATGCTGCCCACCCCTTCTTCTTTTCCTGAGCCCTCTCAACCTCTCCAGGAGGATGAGCCCATGCAAATTCGTGCTACCCATTTATCCCGTGGGGAAAAGGCTAAAAGTAGATCTCAGGGGCTCTGTTTATATTGTGGGAACCATGACCACTTTGTCGCTGACTGTCCTAATAAACCGAGAAACGCCAAGAGTCTAGTGTGGGTGGGGTCCGCTTCTATAGACCATACTGTGTCTGTTTCCCTCAGAAATGGCTTATTTGTTCCTGCACAACTTAGGTCTGCCAAGTTCTCCCACCACCTCTCTGCTTTCATTGATTGTGGTGCTGCTAGCAATTTCATTGATAGGGACCTAGCACACCGTCTACAGATTCCAGTGACTAAGGTACACAGACCCTTCTCAGTCTTAGTCGTTGATAATTCTCCCTTGTCCATGGGTCCAGTGACCTTGTGTATGGTATCTATTACCCAGACCATTGAGGAATTTCACAGGGAGGCAATCAGCTTCTACCTGATCTCTTCTCCTGCTTATCCCCTTATCTTGTAGTGTCCCTGGCTTAAACTTCACAACCCGCACATAGACTGGGCTGCACAGGTGATTGGGTCCTGGTCCCAGACCTGCATCCAGAATTGCATTACAACCAGACCCTTATCCGAGCAAGCAGCCCGGCCGGTCAGGAGAAGGGGTGGGGACGATCGAGCGCCCCCCCCCCTCCTGAACCGTACCAGGCCGCGTGCCCTCAACATGGGGGGTGCTTTGGGGGAAGGTAGGGATGAGCTTGGTGTTCAAGTCGAACCCATGTTCGACTCGAATATTGTCTGTTCGCCCGTTGGGCGAATTCCGAACGTTATGGTCCGTTCACACCAAATTCGAGTGGTGCGTCACGGCCCATAATTCACTGCGGCAGTGCATTGCTGGCTGATGATTGGTCAAGCATGCACTATGACCCGCATGCTTGGCCAATCACAGCTCCGTCTGTACAGAGAGCCCTAACTGGCCAAAGCCAGGGTGGCTTTGGCCAATTATGGCTCAGGGGGTTTAGTACATGCCCACACTATATAAGGCCGCCAGCGCTGCGGCCTTGTGTAGTGTGTTGCGGCGGCCAGAGATATAGACAGAGAGACAGTGTGATTTCATTTAAGAGATATACACAGAGAGACAGTGTGATTTCATTTAGAAGATATACACAGAGAGACAGTGTGATTTCATTTAAGAGATATACACAGAGAGACAGTGTGATTTCATTTAATTTTGAAGCTGTTGCAAATACAGTGGGTGTATTGTGCCATCTGCACAGTGTACACCTGAAGCTACCCCAATTGCTGTTTTTTCTGTACATCCTATCCGTAGTCAGCTGTTGCAAATACAGTGGGTGTAGTGTTCCATCTGCACAGCGTACACCTGAAGCTACCCAGATTCTAATACATTCTATTTAACAACAAACCTACACAGTTCCTGTCTTGTTTGTACCGCCTGTATACTGCTGTTCAGAGTTTATAGTGCCTGGGGGCCCCACGCCTTTCCTTTTTTTAATTTGGGTACGGGGTTCCCCTTAATATCCATACAAGACCCAAAGGGGCTGGTAATGGGCGGGGGGGGTACCCATGCCGTTTGTCTCACTGATTTTCATCCATATTGCTGGGACCAGACATTACATTAAAGCCGCAAGCAGTTTTAAATGACTTTTATTCCTTTAAAAATGTCATTTTGTGCAGGGACTGTTCTAAGCACGGGAAACACGCACCACTTTACAGGCATACTACAGACACCCCCATGTACGATATTTAAAGGAATATTTCACTTTTTTTTCACTTTAAGCGTCATTAAAATCAGTGCTCCCGAAAAAACGGACATTAAAAATAGCACTTTTGATTTCGAATGTTCGAGTCCCATAGACTTTAATGGGGCTCTAAAGTTTGCACGAATTTTCGGTCCGTTCGCAGGTTCTGATGCGAACCAAACGGGGGGGGGGGGGGGGGTGTTCGCCTCATCCCAATACAAAGATTGTCATTGGAGTTTGTTATAGACCTCCCAGTTTTAGTGAGGAGGTGCATACTCAGCTTCTTGCACAGATGAAAAGGGCTGCAAGGGCTGGGACATTGATAATAATGGGGGATTTTAACTACCCAGAAATTGACTGGAGTAATGGCACTGCTGGGACAGTTAAAGGACAAAAATGTATAAGTCCATTACAAGACAATTTTAGGGTCCAGTTTATTGAGGCCCCTACTTGGAATGGCGTTCTGCTGGAACCATGGAGAGCTTATTACCAATATTCATATACAAGAACATCTGGGTAGCAGTGACCATAACATGATTTCATTTAATGTTAACAAACACATACGGGTAAGATAAAAACACTTAACTTAAAGAGAGCAAATTTTCAAAGGATAAGGGCTGCTCTCCAGGACTTAGACTGGGAGGAAAAATTGGCATTAATGGACACAGAACAGAAATGGGAATTCTTCAAAGTGACTGTGTGTAAACTCACTGCAAATTATATTCCCATGGGCAATAAGATTAAAAGGCTAAAAATAAAACCGATGTAGCTCACGGCCAAAGTTAAAATGGCTATAAATAATTAAAAACGAGCTTTTAAAAAATATAAAAATGAAGGAACGATATTATCGTTTAAATGTTACAAAGAATATAACAGAATATGTAAAAACGAAATCAAGGACGCAAAAATTAAAAACGAAAGACAGATTGCAAAAGATAGGACAAATCCCCAAAAACATTCTTTAAATATAATAATATCAAAGAATATGGAGGTTTGTGACGAATTCTGCTAATTGACATCCAAACATCCCAATCTTGAATAATGTACAAACTTTCCCCCTACAGGGCAGGACTTTATGGGCATGAAATGTGACACAAATAATTTTATAGAAAAGTATAAAATATTTTTATTTAACAATTCTCCAAAAAATATATAGAATTATGTGCAAAACATCATATAAAATGACTGTACAGTTTGTTCTTGAGTGCGTAGTGTTTGAAAGCGCTCACAGAAAAAGCAGAAAAGAAAAAACAGAAAAGAAAAACAAAAAGCTTCCTGCTTGATGGAGCAGATGGACGCAACGATCTCCTGGGTGTGAACCGTGATTGTGGTGGCAGGTGGCTGGAGGTATGGCGAGGAAATGATTATGAAAAACTGCAACTAAGTATAACTTTGTACATCCATATTATTTGTTCATAGAGTATCAAACTTAGTTAGCTATTATCCTCATAAAAGAGTAAAATGAGAAAAAACATACGGCTGATGTATTCATATTGCAAAAGCCAAATGAAAAAAGGAAAATTTATATTTAAAACGGAACAAAAAATTATATATGTACCTCAAGAGAGTGCTGTGTGTGTATGGATGAGAACCAACATACAATGATGGCAGTAGAGTAATATCATCAGTTCGCAGTTGCAGAGAAACAGTTGTATATCACTGTGTCAATATTCCATGGATATAATTATATGGCTTCAGATAGCTCCCAAAAGGGCCCCTATCGTATGTCCTGAATAGAGAAATCCAAACAGAACAAGATGTATGAATGACTAGGGTTGAGCGAACCCGAACTGTAATGTTCGGGTCCGTACCGGACTTTTGGGTGTTCGGGCCCGGACCCGAACCCGAACTATTGGCTGTAAGTTTGGGTTCGGGTCCGGTGTTCGGCGATGTATTGGCGCCTTTTTAACAGCTGCAGGGCAGCCAATTAACTGTAGTTTCACTAGTGTGCCCTTAGAAGCCATCACAGCCATGCCTACTAATGGCATGGCTGTGATTGGGCAGTGCAGCATGTGACCCTGCCTCTATATATAGTCCAGACACACAGCACACAGCGTCATTCTGCTATAGACAGGTTCCTGTGCTGCTAAGAGAGAGGATTTTAGGAGTTAGTGTGATAAAGTCAGTCAGTCCACATTCTTTTAATTTTCTTCAAATTAGTTAGATCAGTGAGCGATCTAGATCGCTAGAGTAGAGTAGGAAGTTTCTTTATTAAGGAAAAGAAAGAGGCAGAGAGAATTATTGAAGAGATTCCTAAATCAATTGTACCCTGGCTGGGGTGCAGTGCACAGTCTTTTAACAGTGCCATGAGGCCAGTGCCAGACAAAATATAAAAGTTTTACCTGCAAGCTCAGTGCACCATTAGGACCAACACTGCATATACTAAGAGATACACCATAGTCTGTGTGTATTCTGCTATTGGAAAAACATTGCAAAAAATTTTAATTTTGCTGTGTTTTTTTTTCCCAATAGCATTTTCTGCGTGTTCATACACGCTTTAGATACTGTCCGTGTATTCTGATATTGGAAAAACATTGCAAAAAAATTTAATTTTGCTGTGTTTTTTTTCTTCCCAATAGCATTTTCTGCGTTTTCATAAACGCTTTAGACACTATCCGTGTATTCTGATATTGGAAAAACATTGCAAAAAATTTTAATTTTGCAGTGTTTTTTTTTCTTCCCAATAGCATTTTCTGCGTTATCATAAACGCTTTAGACACTATCCGTGTATTCTGATATTGGAAAAACATTGCAAAAAAATTTAATTTTGCTGTGTTTTTTTTCTTCACAATAGCATTTTCTGCGTTTTCATAAACGCTTTAGACACTATCCGTGTATTCTGATATTGGAAAAACATTGCAAAAAATTTTAATTTTGCAGTGTTTTTTTTTTTTTTTTCCCAATAGCATTTTCTGCGTTTTCATAAACGCTTTAGACACTATCTGTGTATTCTGATATTGGAAAAACATTGCAAAAATGTTTTATTTTGCAGTGTTTTTTTTCTTCCCAATAGCATTTTCTGCATTTTCATAAACGCTTTAGACACTATCCGTGTATTCTGATATTGGAAAAACATTGCAAAAAAATTTAATTTTGCGTTTTTTTTCTTCTTCCCAATAGCATTTTCTGCGTTTTCATAAACGCTTTAGACACTATCCGTGTATTCTAAAATTTGAAAAACATTGCAAAAAAAAATAATTTTGCAGTGTTTTTTTTCTCCCCAATAGCATTTTCTGCGTTATCATAAACACTTTAGACACTATCCGTGTATTCTGATATTGGAAAAACATTGCAAAAAAATTAAATTTTGCAGTGTTTTTTTTCTTCACAATAGCATTTTCTGCGTTTTCATAAACGCTTTAGACACTATCCGTGTATTCTGATTTTGGAAAAACATTGCAAAAAATTTTAATTTTGCAGTGTTTTTTTTCTTCCCAATAGCATTTTCTGCGTTTTCATAAACGCTTTAGACACTATCCGTGTATTCTGATATTGGAAAAACATTGCAAAAAAATTTAATTTTGCGGTGTTTTTTTTCTTCCCAATAGCATTTTCTGCGTTATCATAAACGCTTTAGACACTATCCGTGTATTCTGATATTGGAAAAACACCCATTTAGGGCGAGATCATACATTTTGAAAATATGAGGAGATCAAAAAGGGGACGTGGCCCGGGTTGTGGTGCTGCTGGTGGCACTCCTGTTGCAGGGAGAGGACGTGGTCGATCTGTGCCAGCTACACGCACTAGTGAAACGCCTTCCTCAGGTGCGAGTAGGCGACAGAGCCTGCAGCAGTATTTTGGCGCGCCTAATGAGGCTGTACGAATGTTGAGGCCAGGACAAGTACAGGCGATAGTAGATTGGGTTGCTGACAGTGCCTCCGGTTCCTTCACATTGTCTCCCACCCAGTCTCCTGATGAAAGTTCAGAGTTGGCACCTGCAGCCGATGTCCATCAGTCTTTCACCTCACCCCCTTGCAAATCAGCCAATCAGTCTGAGCCCCAAATCATGCAGCAGTCTCTTATGCTTTTTGATGACTCTGTTAGCAGGGTTTCCTAGGGCCATCCACCTAGCCCTGCCCCAGAAGTGGAAGAGATTGTGTGCACCGATGCCCAACCACTTATGTTTCATGATGAGTACATGGGAGGACCATCGCAGCACGTCTCGGATGACGCAGGTGCCAACTGCTGCTGCTTTCGCCATTGTGCAGACCGACAAGGAGGGCAGGGGTGATGACTGGGTGGAAGATGATGTGGAGGACGATGAGGTCCTTGACCCCACATGGAATCAACGTCATGCAGGTGACCAGTGTAGTTCAGAGTAAGAGGTGGTGGTCGCACAGAGCCACCAGCACAGCAGAAGAGGGAGCAGGGTGCAAAAGCGGAGCGTCCGTCCCCTAGACAGTACGTCTGCTACTGCCCAACGCAGCAAGGGACCGAGCACACCAAAGCCAGGTCCAAGGAGTTCCCTAGCGTGGCAGTTCTTCAGACAATGTGCTGATGACAAGACACGAGTGGTTTGCACGCTGTGCAATCAGAGCTTGAAGCGAGGTATAAACGTTCTCAACCTGAGCACAACCTGCATGACCAGGCATCTAAGTGCAAAGCACGAGATGAAGTGGAGTAGACACCTCAAACACCAAGAAAGGTCTCTGGCTCCTCCTGCTTCCTCTTCTGCTGCAGTCTCGGCCTCTTCATCCACCTCTGTAGTGACAGTGACACCTGCCAACCCGCAAACAGAGGATCTGCCCACAACACTACCACCTGGGTCACCAACCATCTCCACAATGTCCCATGGAAGCGTTCAGCTCTCTATTTCCCAAACACTGGAGTGGAAGAGGAAGTACCCCCCTAGCCACCCGCGATCCCTGGCCCTGATTGCCAGCATTTCAAAATTCCTCGCCTTTGAAATGCTGTCATTCCGTCTGGTGGAGACGCAGAGTTTTAAAAGGCTGATGTCGTTGGCTGTCCCACAGTACGTCGTGCTCAGCCGCCACTACTTTTCCAGACGAGCTATCCCTTCCCTGCACAACCAAGTGGGGGACAAAATCAGGTGTGCACTGTGCAACGCCATCTGTGGCAAGGTCCACCTAACTATGGATGCGTGGACCAGTAAGCACGGTCAGGGACGTTATATCTCCCTAACAGCACACTGGGTAAATGTAGTGGCGGCTGGGCCTGAGGCGGATAGCAGTTTGGCGCATGTCCTTCCACCACCGAGGATTGCAGGGCACTTCAGTTTGCCTCCTGTTGCTAACTCCTCCTACTCCGCCTCCTCATCCTCTACCGCCTCCTCATCCGGTCAGCGTAACACCTTCACCACCAACTTAAGCACAGCCAGGGCTAAACGACAGCAGGTAGTTTTAAAACTTTCCTGTTTGGGGGAAAAAACCCACACCGCGCAGGAGTTGTGGAGGGACATGGAACAACAGACCGATGAGTGGTTGGTGGCAGTGATCCTCAAGCCCGGCCTGGTGGTGTGCGATAATGGGCGAAATCTCATAGCAGCTCTGGGCCTTGCCGGTTTGACGCACAACCCTTGCCTGGCGCATGTGCTGAACTTGGTGGTCCAGAGGTTCCTTAAGAATTACCCCGATATGCCAGAGCTGCTGCAGAAAGTGCGGGCCATCTGTGCGCACTTTCGGCATTCTCACCCTGCTTCTGCTCGCCTGTCAGCGCTGCAGCGTAACTTCGGCCTTCCCGCTCACCGTCTCATATGTGACGTGCCCACAAGGTGGAACTCCACCTTGCACATGCTTGCCAGACTGTGCAAGCAGCAGCAGGCGATAGTGGAGTTTCAGCTGCAGCACGCACGCGTGAGTCGCTCTGCGGAACAGCACCACTTCACCGCCAATAACTGGGCCTCCTTGCGAGACCTGTGTGCCTTGCTGCGCTGTTTCGAGTACTCCACCAACATGGCCAGTGCCGATAACGCCGTTCTCAGCGTTACTATCCCAGTTCTATGCCTCCTTGAAAAAACGCTTCAGGCGATGATGGAAGAGGATGTGGCACAGGAGGAGGAGGAGGAAGAGGGTTCATTTCCAAGGCTTTCAGGGCAGTCATTTACAAGTGGCTACGAGGGTGGGTTCCTGCACCAACAAGCACCAGGTACACAATTGTCTGGCAGCAAAGGCACAGTTCTGGAGGATGACGAGGTGGAGGATGAGGAGGAGATGGAGGAGGAGGAACCATGTTCACAGCAGGGTGGCACCCAGACCAGCTCATGTCCATCACTGGTGCGTGGCTGGGGGGATACAGAGGACACAGACGATACACCTCCCACAGAGGACAGCTTTTCCTTGCCTCTGGGCAGCCTGGCACACATGAGCGATTACATGCTGCAGTGTCTCCGCAACGACCGCCGAGTTGCCCACATTTTAACTGGTGCTGATTATTGGGTGGCCACCCTGCTGGATCCCCATTACAAGGACAACGTGCCGTCCTTAATTACCTCATTGGAGCGTGATCGTAAGATGCGTGAGTACAAGCGCACGCTGGTAGACGCGCTGCTGGTGGCATTCCCATTTGGAAACGGGGGTACGGTGGAAGCACAAGGCAAAGGCAGAGGAGGAGGAAGAGGTCACCAACGCAGCCGGGGCACCGCCAGCACCTCGGAAGGCAGGGTTAGCATGGCCGGAATGTGGAAAAGCTTTGTCAGCACGCCACAACAACCAGCACCACCAGCTGAGATGGAACGTCTTAGCAGGAGGCAGCATTTCACCAACATGGTGGAGCAGTATGTGTGCATATGCCTACACGTACTGCATGACGGGTCTGCCCCCTTCAACTTCTGGGTCTCCAAATTGGGCACATGGCCTGAGCTTGCCCTATACGCCTTGGAGGTGCTGGCCTGCCCTGCCGCCAGTGTATTATCTGAATGTGTATTTAGCACGGCAGGGGGAGTTATCACAGACAAGCGCAGCCGCATGTCCAGAGCCAATGTGGACAAGCTCACGTTCATTAAAATGAACCAGGCATGGATCCAACAGGACTTGGCCGTACCTTGTGCAGAATAGACACATATACCGGTGTTCTGATGAAAACTGTCTTGCTATCGGATAGTGTCCGGCCACTTACTGCGCAGGTGCAGTGCTTGCGCAATACGGAGGACAAGGAGATTCACAAAATCTCCAAAGATGAACATCGCCTGCGCAGTGAGTGCAGGTTCAAGCCCGACCATCCAAGTGGACATACGGTAGCACATAGTAACAGGGCCCCTCATGGGCTCGCTTGGCTAGGCTTCAACCTCGGATGATGTGGCTTGAACCTGGAGTCACCGCGCATCGTCTTCGGAGAGTTTCGAAATCCCCTTGTCCTACGTACTGAGCAAGCGCAGTACAGGGCGGACACTATGCGACGGGGACAGAATTCGACACATCATTCACCACTAGCCTTACCCATTGTTGTATTTTTGAACCAGTGTTGGCTACCTCGTCCTCCTCCACCGCCGCTTCCACCTACACCGCCACATCCACCGCCACCTCAACCTCCTACTCCATTTGAATTTCGTCCTCCAAGGTCAAGATTATAATTTTTTCATTTTTTTTAATTTCCAAGTATTTTATTTTCCCACTATCTTATCCATTAAATTGAATTATTTTTTCCAGAAAGTGCGTATTCTGGGGTATTCCCACCATATGTGCGGCATCGCGCCGTTGAGTTTCTGAGGTTCTTAATGACTTCCTGTACCTCTTCTGCTGAGAAGGGGGCCTCCAGCATTTTATTTTTATTTTTTATTTTTTTATGTTATTTTAAGTTATTTCCCTATCCACATTTGTTTGCAGTTCACTTGCCATGCTCTTAACAACATTTTGTTGCCATTTGCAGCCCTCTAGCCCTTTCCATGACTTTTTTACAGCCATTTTTGTGTTCAAAAGTCTGGGTCCCATTGACTTCAATGGGGTTCGGAGTTCGGGGTCAAGTTTGGGTCAAGTTCGGTCCCGAACCCGGACTTTTTTTCCGAAGTTTGGCCGAACCTGCCGAACCCGAACATCCAGGTATCCGCTCAACTCTATGAATGACAAAAATAATATATTAAATCAAAATTGCATCTGTGTAACCAGCCAAATTAATACCGCTGCACAGAATGCAGAGTAAAAAAGAGATATATACGGTCTATCTCTATAGACGCAGAGTGCCTGTAAAGGGATATATGTTGTGGGAGAATTGACATAGATATAGAACTAAAATATTGCATATAATTCACACAGGTACTAAACAAAAAGAATACCACCCACAAAAGATAGCTGATGCTTTTAGTTTCTATTACGGAACTCTGTATAACTTTAAAGATGACCCTGGAACGATACAACCAGATCTTGAGACCTAAACTATCTTCTGACCAGCTTCATTAAATCAACCCTTCACTATACCAGAAATCCATAATTCTATTAAAACTCTTCCCTCTAATAAATCACCAGGGCCTGATGGGTTCAGTGGGGAATGTTACAGGGAATTTATGACCCTTCTATCCCCACATTTACTCCAAATTTTTGATTCTGCCTCTGCCTCTTTTCCTCCTGAAATGTTGGAAGCATTGATTGTTACCTTGCCAAAACCAGGGAAGAATTCAGACACACCTGCAAATTTTAGACCAATTTCGCTTTTAAATATTGACTTAAAGCTATATGCTAAGATGGTAGCTGTGCGCCTCGTCACCATTTTACCCACACTCATCCACCCTGATCAAACGGGTTTTACCAAAAACAGACAAACACTGGCTGTATTTGGCCAGGGTGTTGCGGTCATTTGGATTTGAAGGTAACACATTTACAGCTATAATGGCACTGTACTCCAAACCATCGGCCAGAGTATATATATGTCAGGAATTTTGTCCTCCCCGTTTACTTTATCCAATGGAACTAGACAAGGGTGTCCATTATCGCCCTTAATCTTTAACCTCTTGATGGAACCCCTGGCTATATATATCAGAAATCACCCTAGCATTAAAGGCTTCCCAACAGGTGATGGAGTGCACACTATCAAACGCAAAAAAACGTTCAAACATAACACAGTCTCTCAGTTGGGAATAGAGGGTATGGGTGATAAAGCTCAGGCACTTCAGAACTGCTGACATCAAATAAATGTCTCTTTGGATAGCCCAGAGAGTAGCCACTCGCAACTGGACTCTTCACTGTTGGATAAACCCTTGTCTGTAGATCTAGCAGCCAACAAGTGATTCAAAAACTAGCACAGTCTGTGCCACAGACTAGATTGTAACCGAAGGATGGGTTAGGAACTTTTCCTATGGTACCTGAATCTTCCAGCCATTTCGGCGATACCGTAGGAAATGCAGATTCACTAGTATCCATACAATCTCAGCTCCCAGGCTCTTACCGAGCAACAAGCTTCATGGCCTTCCTCCGAAGAGTCCTCCCCTGGTTGCTTGTATGAGTTGCTGTGCCTCTCCAATCCTAAGAGGACACCGGGACACTTCAGAATCCTCCTTCAGTTACTGGGCCTCGATATAGCCAGTTCCGAGGGTCGGGAATGGACGGATCCCCACCCCAGGCCATGAGGGCCTCTGGGGCTGGTCAGGGTGATCAGGTTTACGGGGGCAGCAGACACTCCTGGGTCTGGGACCCCTCACGGGGGTTGGTCCGGACTGGAACCAGGAATCCAAGAGCAAGCCGAGTAACCCTGAATACGTGACTTCAGCATCTTAAATACCCCTTCCCGGAATACACAGCGGGGCCAGACGCGCCCACTGATTGGCTCCGAGAAAGATTGGTACCCAACGCTTCCAACAAGGCTGCGTTCTCAGCCTGTCACATGTGCTCACTTCACCTATGACCAGGCAATTAACCCCCAGAACTCAGTTACAGTTCTGGAAAAACAAAATTTACAGACTAGCGCACACTTTAGAAAAGTGTCGGCACTACATCAGCTTGGGAATTTACAAAACTGTGGAAGCTTATCTCAAATCGCAGTATCCATACTCGTGGAGCACTGAGGGGATACACTATCTTGGTATAACACTGACATCCAACACTGAACAGTTGATGGATGCAAATTACACCTCATTCCTTAAACAACTTAACTCTAAACTAGAAGTTATTTCCAAGACACAACTGACTTGGTCCGGTAGATTGGCAGCTTTTAAAATGACCATACTACCACAATTCATTTACATATTCCAAACCCTTCCTATCCAAGTCCCAAATTCTTTTTATACTAAAGCACAATCATTATTTAACTAGTTCCTGTGGCAAGGGTAAAGGACCAGGAGTGTAGGAGGTGTGGGTCATGTCCTCATAAAGGACTAATTGGAAGGCCGGGTACCGGCCTGAAGTTATGGGAGGAGCCCGGAGGGTATTTAAGCAGCCCTAAGGCCGCCGGTCTTTGTCGGTTTCCTGTGCGTGATATCTGATACGTCAGACATCTAGGACCGACTCGTTCGAGACAAGCGCTGTTGGTGCCGGTTCGTGAGCTCCGTTTTCGTCTGTCCGTCTCCTCTTGTTGCAGTCCCGTGTTCGTAAGTTGTGTTACCCCTTTGTGTCGCACTCGTGTCGCCGAGTCGCAGTTTCGTACAAAGAGTCTGGTTCGGCTGTCGCAGGTAGGGCTTCGGCTCCCATGTTTTACGTTCTCATGCACTGCTTATCATGTCACTAAACTGTGGTCTGCGTAGCTCACGAACCACGCGCTGCTTGTCTCGAAACCTAAACACTTACTCGCACGTTTTTGGTTGTACACGATCGGGAACCATCTAGCGGCACGCACATTCAGGGCCGCCCGCCACAACACTCCGACCGATGCCGCATCCGGCACTCGAGGGTTCTCCTTTCTCGGTCGTGCTACGCAGTCTTTGAATCGTTCAAACATGACTCACGCACGGGTGCCGTTCGCACTCACACGCATCGTTCATGTCCTACCGTTATTCAAATCGGTTGCGCCAGCGAGCGTGCCGAATCACTAATTGCATTCCGAATCGCTGTTGGCATATCAATTGTACGAATCACTTCGACCATGTCGAAACATTTCACGTATTAGCATGACAATCATTTCATCATTTCAAAAATGGCTAACGTATCAGGCCATCCGGTCATGCTAAA
Source organism: Lithobates sylvaticus (assembly GCA_028564925.1). Lineage (NCBI taxonomy): Eukaryota > Metazoa > Chordata > Amphibia > Anura > Ranidae > Lithobates > Lithobates sylvaticus. The sequence continues at coordinate 99,747,773 of CM053032.1, read as the reverse complement.
TCATTTCGCATCAGTTAAACAGGGCGTTCATGCCATCGTTTCGATCCTGGTCTGGTCGCATCCATAGATGCTCCAATCGGGGCGATCCAGATGCACGACTACCCAGCCTCATTTCGATACATGCGCCAAGGGCGGAATCGCATCACTGGTTGCGTACATTCTTGATTCTTGCCCCTGTCATGGTATATCATTTCTGTCACCTTACCACGCCCGGCATGAATGCAGTCACTTCCCTGAACTAATTCATGTCGGCGTGCCCTAGGCCCGGCCTCATTTCAATACATGCGCCAAGGGCGGAATCGCATCACTGGTTGCGTACATTCCTGATTCTTGCTCCTGTCATGGTATCTCATTTCTGTCACCTTACCACGCCCGGCATGAATGCAGTCACTTCCCCGCACTAATTCGTGTCGGCGTGCCCTAGGCCCGGCCTCATTTCAATACATGCGCCAAGGGCGGAATCGCATCACTGGTTGCGTACATTCCTGATTCTTGTCCCTGTCATGGTATCTAATTTCTGTCACCTTACCACGCCCGGCATGAATGCAGTCACTTCCTCGCACTAATTCATGTCGGCGTGCCCTAGGCCGGCCTCATTTCAATAAATGCGCCAAGGGCGGAATCGCAATAACTGGTTGCGTACATTCCTGATTCTTGCCCCTGTCATGGTATCTCATTTCTGTCACCTTACCACGCCCGGCATGAATGCAGTCACTTCCTCGCACTAATTCGTGTCGGCGGGCCCTAGGCCCGGCCTCAGTTTAATACATGCGCCAGGGGCGGAATCGCAAAAAAAAAAAAAAAAAAAAGGAGACTTTGATTCTTGTCCTTGTCATGTCATATCATTTCTGTGTCACCTTACCACGCCCCGGCGTTAATTGGTCACCTGCCTGTACGAATTCGCGCCGGCGTGCCCTAGGCCGGCCGCATTTCTACAAAAAAAAACGTGCTCCAGAGTCCGGCTCACAGTCACCCCCACACGGTACGAACGGGCCGGGCCCTGTCACGGGAAGTTCATTTCAGTTAAGGCAACATATCATGTCAGTCATTCGTGCTGTTATCTGTCATTTGATTCCACAGCGGTCTCGGCAGTCGACTTAAGTCACTATCGCCTGTTGTTATCATCTACGTTGGGTTCCGTCGCTCTGGACGGCAGCAGTTTCAGGCTCTTAAATAGGTACTTTCTCTCACACTCTCTCAGGTCAGTCGGATTCAGTAGGTCCACCTGTACCAGCTTGATCAGGGTTCCAGCAGGTAAAAAAAAAAAAAAAAAAAAAAATGCAGAGGCACGGGGGGGCTCCTGCTTTCTCATGGCAGGTACGTATACCATAGGTGACACGTCCAAACTCATTTCTTGTCACCTCTTTATAGGCCCAGCCTGCAGACACGTGACCAGTCTACTAAGTAACGGGTCTTGGCAGCCGCCATGTCATCAGTCGGCAGCGATGACCTCACCACCCCGCTATCCCCGGCGTCAGCCTCCGAGGCTGGCAGTGTGCAGTCTCTTAGGGCATGGACAATTCCCAGGCTGTCCGCCGAGCTGAGGCGCAGAGGTATACCCTTCTCGTCCGCGGCCAGGAAGGCGGAGCTATTCAGGCTGCTCTTCCCACCACCGGCCGCAGCAAGCCCCAGCAGCCAGCAGGCGTCTCTGGAATCGATTTCAGCCGCCGTCGCTCAGCTACACACCCTCGTGTCTTCCCTGTCTTCCTCAATCGTTGAGGTCCAGGACAGGGTGTCTCGTCTAAAGACCAGCCCGGCTGCCACGGTTCCGGACCCTGCGGTGGTCCCAGCCATCAGTGCACCGGCCGCAGGTAGTGAGCTTGCCACGACTACCGTTCATCCTTCCCACCTGGTGCCACCCAGCGTAAGGAAGGACATTCTAGAGGGCAGAGACGTTAACCTGGCCTCACTCTTGATCTCGGTCCATGACTTGGCCGAGAACAAGGCCTACACCTGGGGGGACGTCTCTGTGGTTTTGAAAGCAAAGGATCCGAGGCTCAACAGAAAGCTCATGGTGCCCGAGTTCACGCTCGCCTTCGGCATGTTCAGGGACGTGCTGTGCTCAGCCTCCCCCGGCAGACGGGAGGAACTGGACCTCTACCTCCATTTGATCGTAGACCTGGGCCACAAATACGGTGGCTCAGCGTTCTACGATTATCATCGGTCCTTCTCGGCCAAAGCCGCGGCCAGATTCTTACAGTTTCATTTGACAACAGACTGGAGCGTAGTGGACACGGAGTTGTTCTGCCGCCACTTCGCGGGTCTACGCTCCCCGCTATGTGCTGTCTGTCAGTCAGCGTCCCACACCACAGTCTGGTGTGCCAACATAGCCTCGGTCCATCCGATAGCTAGCACGGCCTCTACCAGCACGAACCAGGCTCAGCAGGCCCCGGCGCAAGGGCAGAAGGTGGACAAGTTGGGACGTCCGGTGCGGATGGTTGGGGGAGCCGCCATTTGCAACAATTTCAATTACGGCTCCTGCAGTTTCAGCCAGTGCCGGCTCTTGCACGTTTGCACCCTATGCCAGAGGGCGCACCCCAGGATCCTATGTGAGGTCAAACAGAAGAAACCATGACTAAGCCGGGTCAATGTCCTTTGGCTCGATGTTTACTTGACCTCACACCCCACTCCGTCACTTGCCAGCTACCTCATCAGGGGTTTCACCGATGGGTTTCATACCGGGCTCATCACCCTGCCCCACTCCACCCACGAATGTCCGAACCTACGCTCTGCAGCAACAGATGAGCCGGCGATTGAGGTCCTTCTGCAGACGGAGTTGGATCGGGACTTCATGATAGGCCCGTTCAGTCAGTCTCCCTTTAGCATCTGGAGGGTTAGCCCTATCGGGCTTGTACAGGGGAAATTTTTCAAATAAAAAACGTCTGGTGTATGATCTGTCAGCGCCTCATTCTTCCGTCGTTCCCAGTCTCAACTCGCTCATCCCCTCCGAGGAGTTCTCACTGAAGTATACTTCGGTAGACATGGCTATCCAGTCCATTCTCAGGGCGGGGGTGGGTGCTTGGCTCTCGAAGGCGGACATATCCGACGCCTTCAAGCTGCTGCCCATTCATCCTTCCCTGCGGTGCTGGCACGGCATCAAGTGGAGGGAGCGATATTATTTCGCGACCAAACTGACCTTCGGGGCTAAGAGTAGTCCTTGGCTTTTTGACAAGTTCGCCGAGACCCTGGCGTGGATCCTTCTCCATGAAGCACAGTGCCACGAGGTCATCCATTATTTGGATGACTTCCTTCTGATAGAACCGCCCGGGGCTCCCCCAGGGACCTGGGAAAGTTGAGGACAGTTTTCGACAAACTGAACGTCCCCATAGCGGAGCACAAGGTTGATGGCCCAGCACACAAGATCACGTTCTTGGTCATCGACCTTGACACGCTTGCCATGCAGGCCAGCCTTCCCGCGGATAAGTTGGACCATATCAGGACGGTTCTGCGAGAGTTCACCCGGGTGGGGGGAGGTACTCAGAAGCAACTTCAGTCTCTCCTCGGGATGCTGAACTTCGCTGTGAGGATCATCCCCCAGGGCCGCTCCTTCGTGTCCCGGTTATTGGTCTTCCTGTCCTACACTCAGGACCCGGACCAGGTCATCAGGCTGGATTCTGCAGCCAGGGCAGATCTGGCCATGTGGGAACACTTTCTTAGTAATTGGAACGGTGTGTCGCTGTTCATCCCAGTCGTGTCCACGCAGTCACCACAGGTGGTGACCGATGCGGCGGCATTCACAGGATGCGCCGCCATTTTTGGCCATTTGTGGTTCGCCGCCCCTTGGCCTCCTCAAGCCCAGCCTCAAGCAGGTCCTGGCGTTTATCGCCTATTGTCATTCTCACCTAGCACTGTCACACAGCACGATACGACAGTACGTAGCCGGGGTGCAGCACTACTTGTCACTTCAAGACCCCGCGAGGCCTTCGGTGTTCCCCTGCCACGCAGTGAGGGCCCTACTACGTGGAGTTCAGAAACACCAGTCGCCAGTCAGCCCGAAGCGGCTGCCTATCACGGGGGAAATCTTCAAGGGGATGTCTGACATCCTGGATAGGTCCCCTTTCGGTCTCCTCCTCAGCACCGTCCTGCAGGCTGCGATTCACATGGCGTTTTATGGGTTTCTACGGCCCAGCGAGTTCACTCGCAGCCACCCAGCCGGTCCAGTCTTGCATAGAAGTAATCTCTGCCGCCACCAGGATCACTACGTCCTTCACTTGGCGACATCCAAAACTCAGCAGCGAGGTTCCGGAGTAGATATTCACCTGTACAGGACTCACAACAACTGGTGCCCAGTTGCCGTGTTAAACCGCCTGACGGCACTGCTATCCGACCGCCCAGGGTCCAGTCCGCTTCTACCCTTTCCGGTAAAACCCCTCAACTCGTCGCAGTTCGTGGAACATGTCCGGGTCCTTCTCGGCAATCTTCAGTTGGACCCCAGCCAGTACTCCGGGCATTCATTCCGGATCAGGGCGGCCACGACGGCCTCAAGACAGGGGGTTCCGGACCACGTGATCAAGATACTGGGTCGGTGGAAATCGGCCTGCTTCTCTCGCTACATTCCTAACCCACAGTTAGAGATGGCTCAGGCCTTTGCTCGACTTACTCAGTGACATTGCCTTTAATAAATAATTATCCCCTACCTGAAGGTTTTTGCCCCCTTATTTTGGTGTACCATACGGTAGACCAAGGCACACTTTCAGGTCTATTTCATGTTGGTGAGTTTTGTGTTGTTCCTATGTGTCATCGTTACTCATGTCGTCCGTAGGGCTCTAGACCATAAATTGGAAGGCCGGGTACCGGCCTGAAGTTATGGGAGGAGCCCGGAGGGTATTTAAGCAGCCCTAAGGCCGCCGGTCTTTGTCGGTTTCCTGTGCGTGATACCCACCCACCCTCCCCTTTTAAAAGCCTCTTCCAAGTATTCTTACCCCAGACTGAATACTCATTCCATATTATTCCATAACTACTTCTTATCATTCTTTATCTAGGGTATGCCCCCTTATTTTGGTGTACCATACGGTAGACCAAGGCACACTTTCAGGTCTATTTCATGTTGGTGAGTTTTGTGTTGTTCCTATGTGTCATCGTTACTCATGTCGTCCGTAGGGCTCTAGACCATAACTATAAAGCAGCTATTTTAGCACACATAAGACACCAGGTTCACTCAGAACCACACACCCAGATGATATGAACTAGAGAATTATCAAAGCCCAAACAAAAAAATATTTGACCTACTCATGGCTAGTAATTTAATTACACAAACTCCCAAGGAAATCTCACCTACCATGGTAGCAGCATTACAAGCCTGGAAAACGCTCCTAAAAACCCATACAGATAATGTACTTTCCAATCTCATCCCTTTTACCTATCACAAGTCTACAACTCTTAATACCAAACTAAAAATGTTAGACATTGGGTATCTAAAGGCATAACAACTACTAATGATTTCCAAATTGGCCCTTCACTTAAAACCTTTAGAACACTCCAAATAGAATATGGATTTAAAAATAGTGATGTCTATACCTATATACAGATTTCCCATATATTAGCAACAATTCCCAATCCCTCCATTAAATTACCATGGGAAATATCCTTATATTTTACAAACCCTACTACCTCAATAAAGGACATTTCTCTATTTTACAATATCTTAAACCAAAAGTCAATATTCACTAAATCACCCTCTATGAAGACGTGGGAAATCGACCTGACTACTTCATACTCCAATGAACAATGGAAAAAAGCATTGTCATCTACCTACAAAGCTACTAAAAATGTAAATCTATGGGAATTGCATCAAAAGCTACTATTAAGATGGTACTTGACACCCACAAGAATAGCAGGTTTTGTTCCGCAATCATCCCCACTATGCTGGAGACAATGCGGCAATAGAGGATCACTAATCCACATATTTTGGAAATGCCCTTTACTACAACCCCTGTGGTCAGCCGTTTTTAACATTATTAACCACATAAATTATTAACCACCACCTTTCAGGAAAATAATTTTCCATATTCTACTAGGTGTAAGACTGGAAATTGCTAGACACTGGAAACAAACAGATACCCCGACCTTTACTGAAATAATACGAACCATTAATCTACATATTTCCTATGAAGTTATGTTTGCTATCTCCCAAGACAACACCCAATCATTACAAACACACTGGAAGCCCTGGGCAGATTGGTATAAAACAAACAAAGTCTGATAAATACTATCCTCATAACAAACAATATTCTTAACCTATCCCCCTGTGTTCCAAATCACATCCCACTTTCTGTTTATATTACTTTACTGAGTACTGTATTCTTCTATAGCAGTTCACATTCAACACCAATTCCCTAACTTCTGAATTTGAGTTAATAGACAGATGGTCAAACTACAGGACACCCCGTTGTGTGGTTGTGAGTCCTCCTGGCAGCTCTTGCGTGGAGTCGCAGTGTGTGCCCATGAGGGGCGACACCGGTGGGGTGTGGCTGGGGCCCATGATGCATGACTGTGGTGTCACTCCGACACATTAATGCTAGACCTGCTTAAAATTCTAGCTAAAGTTAACTACCATATGGATGGTTAATAAATGTTTTTATATTCTTTTGTTAACAATGTATCATATGTCATATGTCAAGTGCAACATCCAAAAATATACATTTAAATAACTTTAGTGAATTGTACTATCTATATGTATATATATATATATATATATATATATATATCATACATCCTTGTTTTTATTTTATGTTTATGTTTTTCATTGTCTTTGCTGACACATGTTATACTTGAAAAATTTCTTAATAAAAATCAGTGATCCAAAAAAAAAAAATATATATATATTGATTGGGTGTTAGATGGAGGAGTCAGTTTTGCTTCATTTTTGATTTCATGGTTCATAATGAGCATAATTGGATGGAATATGAAGAGTTTTTCTGGTAACATCAACCCGAAGCCAGTCACCCTGTAAGCCATATATATGAGATAAAGCTCTGAGAGACCTCTATTTGATATGAGGTCTGACCACATGGTAAGGAGTGTGACTATATGTTGGTGAGAGTGAAGAATATCTCCATGCGTCAATACTTTTTAGTGAAAAGTCCTTGGATTTCAGACACAGTGAACTCAAATGAGACTTTATTTGATTGGTGATTTTGCACTTTTAGCACATATCATGATCTTATACTAAGAGATAAGCACTAAATGAATGTGTTTTATTATTTAACACTTTGCCTTTTAAATCTTTTATTTTATTTAGGAAACAACATTCCATAATATCACAGTCAACAAAAAAGGAAATGATCACAAAACAATAATGTCCTGACCAGGGGGATATTAAACTATTTACTGCCTATTCTTTTATTAGTCATCTTGACTCTTTCACTCTGGTCTTATATTTCCCGTACTCTGCTCCCATATTTGGGCTCCCTCATACAGACTGTATTTGGAAACCCCCACACAAATGTTCTTCACCAACACCCCCCTCCCCCCAAGAAAAAAAAAAAGGAAGTACAATACCTCTCCTACTAATAATAATAAAGTCTCTCCTCCTCCCCGTCCCCTGGGCCCACATACAGTTACATGCATCGCTCTCTGTCCCAGGTTTCCGGCTGCCAAAGGATGTATCATAGTTCCCTTAACCCTCTGGGTCCTCAGCGATGAGTCTCTCCCTCCTCTGAGTTGATAAAGAGGTTCCAGAGAGACCATATCTCCCTATATTTCTCTTGTTTCTGCCTTCCTGTCCACACCAGGTTCACTAATCGGTTCAGCTCTTCCACCTTCTAAAGCCACATACCCACCGAAGGTGGTTGTGTCTTTTTCCATCTAAGTGGGATACAAGATCTTGCTGCATTCAAAAGATGACACAGAATAGTGTATAGTAGTATATAATAGAGTTCTTATATGTCTTGACTGGTGTTTTATGGTCATGTAACAGAAAAAAGGTTGGGTCCTCCGGAACCGCATAGTCACAAAACTTTTAGGTGATCCTTCGGACCTCCGTCCAGTAGCTCCTAATTTCATTCCATGACAAAAAAATGTGTAATAGTGTCCCACTTTCCTTCCGGCAGCGCCAGCATCTAACAGAAGTGTCTAGGAAATATCTATGAAGCAGGGCCGGGGTTCGGTACCACTGTTCTGTCCACATCCATTCTGGAAATCCCCCGGGGGCCGTCAGCAAATCATACATGCTTGAGATTGTGTGGGGGAGAAATCCTCGCTTCATACAGTATTCTTCGAAAGGAAGTAAGTTCTGATTATCGCTATCTGAGGTTTTTAAGCCCCGGAAGATTTGGCTGCTCAATGACCAGGCCATTTTTATTGATACAGCACTGCGTCGCTTTAACTGACAATTGCGTGATCGTGTGACCTTGTACCCAAACAAAATGAACATCCTTTTTTTCCCACAAATAGAGCTTTCTTTTGGTGGTATTTGATTATCTCTGCGGTTTTTATTTTTTGCGCTATAAACAAAAAAGAATGACAATTTAGAAAAAAAACTATATTTTGTATTTTTTGCTATAATAAATATCCCCACTTTTTTTTCCTCAGTTTAGGCCGATATGTATTCTTCTACATAGTTTTGGTAATAAAAACCACAATAAGCATATATTGATTGGTTTGCTCAAAAGTAATAGCATCTACAAAATAGGGGAAAGATTTATGGAATTTTTATTTTATTTTTTTACTAGTCATTTCGGTGATCAGCGTTTTTTATCGGGACTTCGACATTATGGCAGACAGATCGGACACTTTTTGGGACCATTGGCATTTATACAGCGATCAGTGCTATAAAAATGCACTGATTACTGTTTAAATGTCACTGGCAGGGAAGGGGTAGGGGGCAATCTAGGGGTTAACTGTGTTCCCTAGGGAGTGATTCTAACTGTAGGGGGAGGGGACTGACTGGGTGAGAAGACTGATAATTGTTCATACTTAATATGAACAACAGATCGCTCTCCTCACCCCTGACAGCACGGAGGTATGTCTGTTTACATTGACAGATCTCCTTTCTGTCTCTGTGTGAAGCGATTGTGGGTGCCAGGTGATCATTGTGGCCGTCGGGCACGCGCATCAGCTCCGGCGGCACGTCTGTGGCGTGCACGCCCCCCCCAGTGGTCAAAAGGCAAACCGACATACAGTTACGTTGGTTCGCCCATGGGAGCCAACCTGCTGCAGTAAACTGCGGCGGCTGGTCGGGAAGGGGTTAAAGATTATAGAAAATCTCAGTTGGAAACAACCATTTCCAGCTGTCAACACCTGGTATGTAGGCCAATCTCCTGATGTCATAAAGTGAGACACCTGATATGTCCCCTGTGTTACTACAATTTGATGGCACAATTTCTAGGCCCTTCTTTTCCCTGATTTGTTTTAAAAGGTTAAAAAAGTACACAAAAAAGACACACTACTACCCCATTCCTCTCACCTCTTCCTCCCCTTCTCGGTACCCAAATATAATAAAGCTAAAGACCATAGGTATGGTCTGGAAGAAATTAGGCAGCAACAGGACATATTTTTTTTTTTTTTAGCAGCAAGAACTAAAACAACTGACACCAACGGGGGTACACAAGACACAGGCAACTATTTTGGTTAAAAATAAAGCTTTAGATACAGTTGTGTAAAATTGGCAAACAGCTACGTTTTGCATCAATGGGAACATGGTTCAAATGCGGACACTGAAATCACATAAAGATGATTCAAAAAATAACTTTTATCCTTTTTTATTTTAGTAGATGTACATTGCCTTGCAAAAGTATTCACCCCCTTGGCATTTTTTGTGTTTTGTTGCCTCACAACCTGGAATTAACATGGATTGTTTGAGGGTTTGCATCATTTAATTTACAGAACATGCCCACAACTTTGAAGATGTTTTTTTTTATTGTGAAGCAAACAACAAATAGGATAAAATAACAGAAAAAGTCAATGTGCAAAATTATTCACCCATTAAAGTCAATACTTTGTAGAGCCACCTTTTGCGGCTATCACAGCTCCAAGTCGCTTTGTATAAGTTTCTATGAGCTTGCCACATCTTACCACTGGGATTTTTGCCCATTCCTCCTTGCAAAACTGCTCACTGCTCCAGCTCCTTTCTGTTGGATAGTTTGTGCTTGTGAACAGCAATCTTTAAGTCTGACCATTGGATTTTCTATTGGATTGAGGTCTGGGCTTTGACTAGGCCATTCCAACACATTTACATGTTTTCCCTTAAACCACTCAAGTGTTGCTTTAGCAGTGTGTTTGAGGTCATTGTGCTGCTGGAAGGTGAACCTCCGTCCTTGCCTCAAATCGCACACAGAGTGGTACAGGTTTTGCTCAAGAATATCCCTGTATTTAGCACCATCCATCTGCCCCTCAACTCTGACCAGTTTCCCAGTCCCAACTGCTGAAAAACATCCCCACAGCATGATGCTGCCACCACCATGTTTCACTGTGGATATGGTGTTCTTTTAGTGATTTGATGTGTTGGGTTTGCGCCAGACATAGCATTTTCTTTGGCTAAAAAGTAAAATTTTTGTCTCATCAGACCAGAGCACCTTCCTCCATACATTTTGGGAGTCTCCCACATGCCTTTTTGCAAACTCAAAAAGTGTTTTTTGCTGAAAGTAATGGCTTTTTTTTCTAGCCACTGCCATAAAGCCCAACTCTATGGAGTGTATGGCTTATTGCCATCCTATGTACAGATACTCCAGTTTTTGCTGTGGAACTCTGCAGCTCCTCCAGGGTTACCTTAGGTCTCTGTGCTGCCTCTCTGATTAATGCCCTACTTGCCCGGTCTGTGAGTTTTGGTGTGCGGCCGTCTCTTGGCAGGTTTGCTGTTGTGCCATGTTCTTTCCATTTGGTTATGATAGATTTGATGGGGCTCCTAGGGATCATCAAAGATTTGGATATTTTTTTATAACCTAACCCTGACTTGTACTTCTAAACAACATTGTCCCTTACTTGTTTGGAGAGTTCCTTGGTCTTCATGGCAGTGTTTGGTTAGTGGTGCCTCTTGTTTAGGTGTTGCAGCCTCTGGGGCCTTTCAAAAAGGTGTGTATATGTAATGACAGATCATGCAACATTTAGATTGCACACAGGTGGACATCATTTCACTAATTATGTGACTTCTGAAGGTAATTGGTTGCACCAGAGCTTTATTTGGGCTTCATAACAAAGGGGATGAATACATACGCACATGCCAATGATCAGTTTTTTTATTTTGAAAAATAGTTTTATGTATATATTTTTCTAATTTTACTTCACCAACTTAGAGTATTGTGTTCTGATCCATCACATATAATTCAGATAAAAAAAAACTGATTATAAAGGCTGTATTGTAACAAAATAGGTATATAGCCAATGGGGTGAATACTTTTACAAGGCACTGTATTGCTTTTTTGGTAAAGGAAAGGAGGAGGAGGAGGTAAGGTGCCAAGAGGCAGCAATGTTGGCACATAGCAGCACCCTTAATCATTACATTTGTGTAAGCAGCATTAGGAAGAGGGAAAAGTGTCTGGAGTTTTCCTTGTAAGTAAGTAAATTATTTATTTATTTAATCATTGACATCTACAGTGGGTATTTGGTTCTCTTGCAGCCCTAGCACTGCTTTGACATGCTTAGCTTGAATACGGGAGGTTTTCATTTTTTACTACCTCCACATACTGCACCATTGCTTTTAATCTTTTATGTAAACCCTTTTCTTTGTCAGGTTAATTCCTATATTTTTGGAGGGGATAGGATGTTGCTGTAAACTGTGTACACTGTGACGTGGTTATGGTGCATACTGTTTTTGTACTTGGCTGAACAGATGGTCTGCAGAAAATTCTAAGCCTGTGACACAAATGTTTTGGCATGTAATATTAGATATGAGGGGGTGGTACAATTTCACATAAGGAATCATTTTTTAATCAAAGGGACAGAAAATATTTGAGGTATATACACTTTGTACAGTTTCTGTAGTTTATCCTAACATTTAAAGTATAATTTGTGTTTGTTTCTGTATATAGGTGGAACCAACTGGATCTGGCCATTGTGCTCCTTTCTGTAATGGGAATCACCTTGGAGGAAATAGAAATCAATGCGGCTTTGCCTATCAATCCCACCATTATCCGGATTATGAGAGTGCTTCGCATAACTAGAGGTAACAAAAACTATGATAAACTGTCTAGAAAAAAAAAACAACCTCACATTTCTCATAGCAGCCAGTCGCTGTACCCAATTCAGCTACAACCATTTTTTTTCTTGGTAGAGTAGGGAAAATTAAGACATATGTCAAGTTTTAATTGCCCTCACTGCTTGTCCCGTTGATGTAACATTCTGTTATAGTGTATGAACAGGGGAAAAGGTTTTGGTGGGATTTTTAAGGTGCCAGGCAAAATGGCAAACTAGCATGTAACTGAAAAAAACATTAGAGATGTAAAAAGATATATAAAAAGTTTATTACATAAAACACAATTAGAGAAACATTTGGCTGTACATAGGTTATGCAGTCATAGATACACATCTACCCAAAATAGTCACTCAACAGTAACTGGAGTGGGAACTCCCTACATGTTTGGGGGCTTCTTCAGGGATGGTTTAGATGGAAGGTGGATGTGATTCTGCATAGACAAATACAATTAAGAAATACACATGCAATGGTCATATGACAATTCTACATAATGTAGGTGTATTGCTGGCCGCCCCACCCGATGCTCATTAACCACCTGACGAAGAGTGTATTACCTGCAGCTTGGAATGAGGCAAAAAGGGAAAAAACAGACACTACGCGCCACTATAGATCGCCACTCACAAGGGGGCCCAGAGGGCAAGGCCCAGGAACCAATTTCTGTCTGGTGAGGAGTGTAAATATGTGTACACAAATATTTGCTAATGGGTAAATTGGAATGGTGGGGGGGAAGGGTGTGTGAATGGGTATGGTGGGAAAGGAGTGAGGGAATGAAGTGAAAAGGGAGAAAGGGGGGAAAAGGGAGAAAGAAGGAGGGGAGGGAGAACCAAGATAAGTCGGGAAAGAGAAGGAAAAGGAAAAGGGGGGGCACGGGGGGATGAGGAAAGAAGGGGGGAAGAAAAGGGAAGGGGGAGAGGAAGGAAAGAGGGGATGGAAAAGGGAGAGGGGAAGGAAGGGAAGGGAAGAGGGGGCGGAAAAAAGGGGACATAAAAAACAGTGAGGGGATGAGGGGAGTATGGAGAGGGGAGGAAGGGATAGTGAGGTGAAAAGGAGTGAGAGAAGAAAGAATAGGGGAGAAAGAGAGGGATGGGGGGAAGAGGGGAGAAAGAAGAGTGCAGGGAGTGGAGGGAAAAGGGTAGACAGAAGGGAAAGAAAGAAAGGGAAGGTGGGGAAAGAAAGGGGAAAGATGGGGAAAGGGGTGGAGAAAAGGGGAGAGGGAAGGGTGGACAGGATGGAAAGGATGGGAGGGTGGGGAAAGAAGAGGGGAAAGATGGGTAAGGGGGTGGAAGCAAGGGGAGGGGGAGGGAGAGGGGGAAGGGGGAGGGTTGGTGGAAGTGGGGAGAGGGGAAGGAAGGGAAGGGAGGGGGGTGAAGGGAAAAAAGGGGGGAAGGGATAGAAGTGATGGGAACATGAGGGGTTAAAACCAACCAATTTCTGGTTAGAAAGGTGAGTGCAGAAATAAAGATCTAAATATACAAAAACCATTACCGCGATCCAGCGCCTCCTCCGCCCTGCCTCTGGATCACCGGGCATTATGGGGATTGTAGTCTTTTTTTTTTTTTTTTTATTTATTCTTTATTACATTTTTCATATATACAAAAAGTCAAAGATAGAAAAAAAAGAGTACCATTTACATCAAGAAATACATTCCACATTTCGTGACTTCTATTCAACTCTATATATTCCTTTATCTCTCCATTATAAACCATACATTATTGACTACACTTCCATTTAATGCCTCGAGGGGAGCACAGGGGGATTCCTCTTCCCTTTCTACTTATTGTCCCTTTCCCTCCCCTTTTTAATCTATAGGCTCAGACGGGTTCATTTTATTTAGCCATGGGCTCCACATTTTATTGAATTCTCTAATATTACCTCTCTTTATATATACCGCCTTTTCTCTATACAGGTTCTCGTTTACTATCCCGATCCAGTTATCTACCGTGGGTGGTTCCTTTGACTGCCATTTACCTGCAATTAGTTTTCTGGCTTGAAATAAACATCTCAGGACTGCCATAGTTTTGCTATTACTCTCCTCTCTTTCTTCTCTATATCCCAATATACACTCTTTAGGTTCCAGTTTAAGTTTAATTCCAAATATCTCACTTATACTGCTGGTCACGCCCCTCCAGTAATATACCAGCTTGGGGCATTTCCACAGCATATGAATGAGGTCTCCTGTTTTTTGGCATCTGGGACAATTATTGTCGGCCCTTCTGCCGAAACTAAACAGCCGTTTGGGGGTATAGTATGCTCTATTAATCAGCATCAAGTGTGATATTCTCTGCGGAGGGGATACTGACACTTTTGACCCTTTCTCCAAAATTCTTTTCCATTGTATATCTGTTATTGGGCCAACGTCTTTCTCCCATTTTTCTTTTACCTTTACAAGTCTCCCCTTTGCATCTATTTCTTGTCCCATGTATTCATATAACCCTGATATCAGTCCTTTAGTTGATCCTGTCTGTAAAATCTTTTGGAATAGTGGCATTCTTTGCCATATTAGTGGTTGTTCCAAGAATTGTGCCCCAAGGGCGTGTTTCACTTGTAGATATGAAAAAAGGGAATTCTGTGATATATTGAACTCTCGCTTCAGCTCCGTGAATTTTTTCAGTGTATTACCTCTGTATAATTGCCTCAGTTTCCTAATCCCATTTTTTTCCCACTCCCTTATTTTACCTATCAAGTAAATCTCTTTGAGGTTTTTATTATTCCACAAGGGTGTTTGGTCAGTCATTCCTTTGTAATGTAGTTGTTTTTTAACTGATGTCCAGATTTTCCCCACCATTTTTATTGTAGGATATTCATTACCAAATGAGCCCGCCTCTATTGTTTCTATTAGTGTATCGTGTCCTGCTTCCACCAACATCAGTTCTGAATTCGGTGCCCCCCCCCCCCCGGAACCCCACATCCCAACAGTTGCTGCAACTGGGCCGCCAGGAAGTAGCGCTCCGGGTGGGGCACCGTGAGGCCCCCCTCTCTCACTGGGAGTTGCAGAGTACCGGGAGGGATCCTAGCCTGACCCCCTTTCCAGATGAGTTCCCTAAAAAGGGTTTCGATTTTCCGGAACCAACTCCTGCATACCCACACCGGGGAATTGTGTAGCACATACAGGAGCTGTGGCATCCAGATCATCTTTATGAGAGCACATCGACCCGCAACTGACAAGGGAAGATGTTTCCAGATAGCTATCTTCCTTTTAAACCTGGTCAATAACGGTACCAGATTAAGCTTCACATATTGGTTAGGATCCCTCGTCACGACCACTCCCAAATATTTCAGGGCATTAACTACCTCCAGTTGGGGCATTCCTGGTATTCTAACCTCCGCATCTGTACTAATTGGGAGTAGTTCTGATTTTTTCCAATTTATCTCAAGTCCTGTAAACCTGCCATAATCCTCCACTATATTCATAGCTTTAGTTAGGGATTGATTCAAGTCCCCCAGGAATAGTAAAACATCGTCTGCATATAAAGCAATTTTTTCCTCCTTTCCCCCCTTCCTTTGGAAACCTATTATCTCGGCGCTATTTCTAATAGCAATGGCTAGTGGTTCCGTTACGAGCGCAAAAAGGAGAGGTGACAGGGGACACCCCTGTCTCGTCCCCCTCTCCAACTCGATTTCTTCCGACAGTTCATTATTAATTTTTAATCTAGCCTTTGGCTTATCGTAAAGCAGTCTTATCCACCTGGTGAAAAGGGGACCTACCCCAAACTTCTCCAGCACTTTTCAGATAAATCCCCACTCCACACTATCAAATGCTTTTGTTACATCAAGTGCCATCACCGCTCTTGGTCCCTCGTTCACCACCGGACTTTGTAAATTCAGAAATGCTCTTCTTATATTCATACTTGTAGATCTGTCGGCTATAAAACCTGTCTGGTCCGGGTGAACCAGCCTTGCAATAACCTTGCTCAGTCGGCTCGCCAATACTTTGGCTAAGATTTGTGTCAGAAAACAGCAGAGAAATTGGTCTATAAGCCGAGGTATCTAATGGATCCTTCCCTTCTTTCTGTAAGATTATGATAGTGGCTTCTAACATTGAGGTAGGTAACCTTCCTACTTTATTGGCCTCCTCCAGCGTGTTTAGTAGTGCAGGGAGCAATATCTCTCCATACGTTTTATATACCTCAACAGGCAGTCCATCAGGACCAGGTGATTTTTGGTTTGCCATACTATTTACCACCTGTTGAAGCTCTGCCAAGGTCACTGGAGCCTCCAATTCCTCTCTCTCTACTTGAGTCACTGAGGGGATCTCCAGCTCCCACAAGAAGTCCTCCATTGCACTCTCCATCCCAACCTTCTGTGCTGTATATAGTTTTTTTATAGAAACTCCTAAACGTCTGGATTATCCCCGTAGAGCTCGTTATAATCTCTCCTCCCTCAGATCTAATAGCCTGAACACCAGAGGCTGGGGAGTTTGTTTTTACTACTTGTGCTAACATCCTTCCTACACTTTTCCCTTCTGCAAACGCAGATTGTCGTTGAAGGAGCCTTCTAGTCTCTACTTTTTCCATAATAACTAGCTTATAGTTCCTTTGCCTATTGAGCCAGATTTTTTTATTCTCTACTGATGGATCCATTACAAAATAATTTTCGGCTTCCATCATTTCTCTCTGCGCTTTCTCCTCCACTACTCTCGATTTTTTATTAAACTTGGCCACTTGCTGTATCAAGACTCATATTATACTCGGCGATGCTGATTCTTTATTAAGTATTAAAAATTCATTTATTTTAGGCATCATCTCATCTGGTTCTTTGATCAACTCTAACCACCCTGGATTTATCCTCCACTCCCCCCGCACTCTTTTTTCCCCCACTTTCATTGTCATTACTATTGGGGAATGATCCGATATCCCCCTTGGGCAATATTTAACTTTTTCCACCCTCGGCACCGCTGCCGCACTCCCCAGGATCAAATCTATCCTGGAGAGTGTGGAATGCGTAGCCGAGTAGCATGAGTATTGATACACTTTTGGGTTACGAACTCTCCATATGTCCACCCATCCCAATTCCTCCAACAACTGCCCCAATTTGCTTCTCTCCACCGTATCAGGGGATGTCTTCAGAGGAAACCTATCTAGTTTGTTATTTAAGACCTCATTAAAATCACCCATTACTAATACTGGGGTTTCCCCTTTATCCTGTAAAAATTCATTCAATTTGAGCAGCACATCTATCTTAAATGGCGGGGGGATGTATACATTTGCAATCACGTATGCTCCATTTTCAATCATGCAATACAAAAAAACATATCTTCCATTTTCATCGATATCAATCTGTCTGCAGGAGAAGTTCACTCCAAATTTTATCAGGACACTAACCCCCCTGCTATATGTAGAATATACCGAATGATATTGAAATTGATATTTCTTGTTCTGCAAGCCCCGGGCAGTATGTTTAGTTAAATGAGTCTCCTGCAGACAGATCAAATCTACCCCCCATCCCTCCATTACGGCAAATACAGCAGCTTTCTTGGCCGGGGTCCCCAGTCCCCTAACATTCCACGTTCCTATGTTAACCACTGACATTTCCCCTTATATGGGTACAATAGCACCGGAAAGCCTGAGGTGGACCCCTATTTGAAGCCACCCCCACAACTATTATCCTTTCCACCCCCAGTCCCCTAGTACTACCCCTTTCCCCCTTTTCCTCTACCAGAAAACCCTCGTCAATATGTGATCTCACCCACATTTCATATACCAGTGAGAGAGTTAACAGTGCAGAAACATATATGAGGGAAACAACAAAAAAAAATTAAAGAAAAGAAAAAAGGAGGGAAATGTTCCTATAATCTTTTACCCCCATTATCTAATAGTGAAGAAAACAAAAAACAAAAAGGAAAGAAAAAGAGGGGAGGAAAATTAACTATATACATCCCTCCTCCCCAGCATCTTCCTCCATTCATGCATCTTTTATGTAGAAGTTCTTTCTTAATTCTAAGTGAAATTTGTGTCACTCCTTTATTTAATGTGCTTATATTCTGTGTTGTGTATCTCTCTTTGAGTTTATAACAAGTTGTTTTTATCCTATCTTCCCTTTTCCCTCCCCACCTCCCTCTCCCTTCCCCCCCCCCTCCCCACCTCCCACTCCCTCCCTTTCTTTTACACCTACCTAGGTGTCCCCCTAGGGGGCTATAGGTGACCAGTGTCCATTCTAACATTACCACATTTTCCCTTTCACACATATCCCTTTCTTACTCCCTGTGTATCCCCCGTGTATCCCCCCGTCCCCCAGTCCTAACGACAGCACCCCTTATCTCTATACATTAGATCTTAAACATCCCCCCCCTCCCACCTCCCCCCTCCGTCTTCAAATAGTTGCAAGTCTTTCTTTATTTGTTTCCATCCATTTCTCCACTGCCTCTGGGCAATTAAAAATCTGCGACTCCCCCCATGCTGTCACCCGTAATCTTGCCGGGTACATAAGGGCATAGGGTATTTTTACCCTCTGGAGAGAGCGCTTGACCTGTATGAATTCTGCCCTCTGTCTCTGAAGCTCTGGAGAAAAGTCAGAGTAGAACGAAATCTTAGTTCCGTTGAAAAGGATATTTCCTATTTCCCTCGCTTTACTCAAAAGCGCCACCTTGTCCTTATAATTGAGGAATTTAAACAGTAGCGGCCTGGGGAACTTTGCCGCTGGAGAGATTCTAAAGGGGATTCTATGAGCCCTTTCGATGGCAAACGCTGCTGAGAAAAATTCTCTGCCAAAGAGTTCGATTAACCACTTCTCCATGAATTCCACGGGATTTGACCCCTCGGTTTTCTCTGGGAGACCAATCATCCTTACATTATTTCTACGGAGCCTGTTCTCCATTTCTTCCAATTTTAGCATGTGTCTTAATATTTGTTCTTTCATATTTTTTACATCTGCGATTAAGGGGGAGGTATCATCCTCTAATTGGCTTATTCTCCCTTCCAGCTCCAATGTCCTTTGCCCAATTTTTTCCAGCTCTTGTTTAACTATAATCACATCTTCCTTCACTCCTCTTATCTCGTCACATAGTTCTTTAATTGATCCATTGCATGTATTTACCGCCAGCAGTACATCTTTTAAAGTTGGTTCTCTTTCAACTGTTTCAACAGTTTCATTAGATTTTACTTTCCCATCTACTCCAGCTGTATCTACTGCAACCACCCCGCCTGTTATATTTTTAGTATTGGGGCCTTTGGCTACCCCAGAAGTCGAAGCATTATTTGGTTGCCCCAGACTTTTTCTATCTGGGGGTGCACCTTGTTGTATTTTGACCTGTGCTCCCTTTTTAGGGGGGGTCTGTACTGGGGTATGTGCATATTGCTCAAGCCTCGCTACCGCTGAGGCAGATGCGGCTGCTATCTGTTGCTGAGTTTGCTGGGAAGTTTTCTCCTTAGCTGAGCGCAAATGTTGCATGGTTGATAGGACAATGATGCCGATGTAGTCAAAGGGAGGAAGAATAATGTCCTAGCTGTTTATTAACTTTCAAAAAAAAAAGGAGCCCAGAGTGAGGAAGCACAGGGTAGATCCCAATTGAGAATCTTATTTTTAGTCCTGGGAGCAGTCCTGGAGGCAGCAGAAGGGGGGAGAGAGAGAGAGAAAAAAGGGCAGAAAGATACCGGGAAGAGGAAAGAGGATATTCACCGCCTTCACCTCTACTCTCTAATACGTGTAGAAGAAGAGTAATCCTTATGCCGTTAAAAAAAAAAGGAACACTTTTATATAGTACAAAGCAACATTAAAAAAAAAAAAAACCCTTTGCTCTCAGTCCACATTTATACCTTTAAGCAAGTATCTGCCATAAGTAATTGCCCAGAATCCGCAAATGATATACGGAAAAAAATAACAGTCCTTGTATCTCCACCAATCACCGCAATTTAACATGCGGCTATCCCACAATCCTTTGCCAGGTAATTATTTTGTATGGTATTTCTTTTTTTTTTTTTTCCTTTCCTTTTCCTGGTTTAATTAGTGGTTTTAATACCCTTCACTCTGTCCCATCAGATTTGCTTTTGCTCATATGTCCTGTACTGCACACTCCAAACCCCTCAAAGTCTCCAAACAGGATTACTGGTACTTATCAGTCAAAAGATTGCTTTAAGCAGGCAAGGTTTCATGATCTCTTACCGGTACATATCTGCCTCTTCAGCCTGTAGATGTGTTACACTTACTTCATAGGGTGATATCAGTTTGACCCCTGGACAGACGTCCATAAACAACCATGCAGCCCTGCACATAGGGTCTCACAAGGGACAGTCTGGCAAATATACTTGCGCTGTAGCGATATGGTCCGCTCACCGAGCCGCCGTCAGCTGTTCCTTCGTCCTCACATGGCGCTCAGTGTCAGCGCGTGACGTCACCCTCGGTAATCTCTGGACCCAGTCGGGGCCATACGGGATATCTGCAGATCCTCCAAGCGCGCCTGCATAGGGCTGTACGCAAAGCCTCTCCAGGTCCTGCTACTCGGCAACCGCACAGCACGCTTTGCTTTGTGCCGTTAAACTGCACTCTCCAACAGGGATTTTCCTAGGCTGTGCACCGCTTCACATCAGCACATCAGTGGGGCATGTCAGCAGGGCGGAGGGCGGGTGAACACACAGCTGATCTCACTCAGCTCTCATCTCTCTCAGCTCAACCATCTCACACGTCCACACCTGGTCACACCCCCAACTCATGGGGATTGTAGTCTAATTGGGTAACTCTTGTAGAAATCAGCTAAATCGCCCCGTCCACCTGCACTGCATCACATGATGTCAGATGTCAGGTGCACGGCGTGTGCACTCCTTATAAAAACACTCCTCTCACATTCATCTGGGAGACATTACCAGGGCTGCCACGCTTTGATTTCTCCTGTGTAAGGAAATTCTTAGATACCTATATACCCTTGTTTTATTCACATTGTTTGGCTGTGAATGGCTGTAGATGTTGCTACCTATTTTATGTGCTAGGTTCCTTTTTAAACTTATATAAATATATTATTATTTACCTGATGCCATCTGTTTCTCTATCCCCATCCTTTGAATGGGGACAGACGTCTTTGCTAACAGGGATTTTGTCTCCAAATGTGTTGGATGACTAATGCACATATACTTATCTACACATATATATGTTACAATTAGAGTTAAGCGGACACCTGGATGTTCGGGTTCGGTGGGTTCGGCAGAACTTCAGAAAAAAGTTCAAGTTCGAGACCGAACTTGACCCGAACTTGACCCCGAATCCCATTGAAGTCGATGGGGACCCGAACTTTTGAAAACTAAAATGGCTCTAAAAAAGTAATGGAAAGGGATAGAGGGCTGCAAATGGCAACAAAATGTTGTTAAGAGCATGGCAAGTGCGCTGCAAACAAATGTGGATAGGGAAATAACTTAAAATAACATAAAAAATAAAAATAATATGCTGGAGGCCCCCTTCTCAGCAGAAGTGGTACAGGAAGTCATTAACCACTTCAGCCCCGGACCAATTTGCAGCCAAAGGACCAGGCCCCTTTTTGCGATTCAGCACTGCGTCATTTTAACTGACAATTGCACGGTCGTGCGACGTGGCTCCCAAACAAAATTGGCGTCCTTTTTTTCCCACAAATAGCGCTTTTTTTTGGTGGTATTTGATCGCCCCTGCGGTTTTTATTTTTTGCGCTATAAACAAAAATAGAGCGACAATTTTGAAAAAAATTCAATATTTTTTACTTTTTGCTATAATAAATATCCCCCAAAAATATATAAAAAAACTTTTTTTTTCCTCAGTTTAGGCCGATACATATTCTTCTACATATTTTTGGTAAAAAAAATTGCAATTAGCGATTATTGATTGGTTTGCGCAAAAGTTAGAGCGTTTACAAAATAGGGGATAGTTTTATAGCATTTTTATTAATATTTTTTTTTTTTACTAGTAATGGCGGCGATGAGCGATTTTTATTGTGACTGCTACATTATGCCGGACACATCGGACATTTTTGACACATTTTTGGGACCATTGTCATTTATACAGAAATCAGTGCTATTTAAATGCACTGATTCCTATGTAAATGACAGTGGCAGTGAAGGAGTTAACCACTAGGGGGTGGGGAGGAGTTAGTGTGACGTGTGTGTGTGTTTTTTTTACAGTAGGTGGCGTGGCTGACATCTGACGTCACTGATCGGCTTTCCCGATGAAAGGGAACAGCGGATCAGTGACAGGCAGTGTAGGAAGCACGGGGAGAGGTTTGTTTACACAGACCTCGCCTCGTTCTTCAGCTCTGCGACCCGATCGCGGGACACCAGCGGCGATCGGGTCTGCTGGTCCCGCGGCCACGGTCACGGTGCTCCCGACCGGGTCGCGAGCGCGCCGCCGGCGGTGCGCGCGCGGCCCACGGCTGGGCTCTTAAAGGACCACATACAGGTACGTGGTTTTGCCCAGCCGTGCCATTCTGTCGACGTATATGTGCAGGAGGCGGTCAGGAAAGCGGTTAAGAACCTCAGAAACACAACGGCACGATGCCTCACATATGGTGGGAATGCCCCAGAATATGCCCTTTCTGGAAAAAAAATTATTAAATTTAATGGATAAGCTAGTGGGAAAACAAATACTTGGAAATTAAAAAAAATAAAAAATTATAATCTTGACCTAGGAGGACGAGGTCCATATGGAGTAGAAGGTTGAGGTGGCGGTGGATGTGGCGGTGTAGGTGGAAGCGGCGGTGGAGGAGGACGAGGTAGCCAACACTGGTTCAAAAATACAACAATAGCTGGGTAAGGCTGGTGATGTGTCGAATTCTGTCCCCCGTTGGATAGTGTCTGCCCTGTACTGCGCTTGCTCAGTACGTAGGACAAGGGGATTTCGAAACTCTCCAAATACGATGCGCGGTGAGTCCAGGTTCAAGCCACATCATCCATAGTTGAAGCCGAGCCAAGCGAGGCCGTGCCCGAAGGCGTGGCGAGCGAAGTGAGCCCATGACGGGCCCTGTTACTATGTGCTACCGTATGTCCACTTGGATGGTGGGGCTTGAACCTGCACTCGTGGCGCAGGCACCGTTCATCTTCAGAGATTTTGTAATTCTCCTTGTCCTCCGTACTGCGCAAGCGCTGCGCCTGCGCAGTAAGTGGCCGGACACTATCCGATGGCCGGACAGTTTTTGTCAGAACACCGGTATACATGTCTATTCTGTCTAATATCCTGGTCCTGTCCTGGATCCCACAGGACTTGTCTAAGGTACGGACAAGTCCTGTGGGATCCATGCCTGGTTCATTTTAATGAACGTGAGCTTGTCCACATTGGCTCTGGACAGGCAGCTGCGCTTGTCTGTGATAACGTCCCCTGCCGTGCTAAATAAACGTTCAGATAATACACTGGCTGCAGGGCAGGCCAGCACCTCCAAGGCGTAAAGGGCAAGCTCAGGCCATGTGCCCAATTTGGAGACCCAGAAGTTGAAGGGGGCAGATCCATCATTCAGTACGTGTAGGAGTGTGCACACATAAAGCTCCACCATGTTGGTGAAATGCTGCCTCCTGCTAAGACGTTCTATCTCAGCTAGTGGTGATGGTTGTTGTGGCGTGCTGACAAAGCTTTTCCACATTTCGGCCATGCTAACCCTGCCTTCTGAGGTGCTGGCGTTGCCCCGGCTGCGTTGGCGACCTCTCCCTCCTACTCTGCCTTCGCCTTGTGCTTCCACCGTACCCCCGCTGTCAGGCGGGAATGCCACCAGCAGCGTGTCTACCAGCGTGCGCTTGTACTCGCGCATCTTACGATCACGATCCAGTGAGGTAATTAAGGACAGCACGTTGTCCTTGTAATGGGGATCCAGCAGGGTGGCCACCCAGTAATCAGCACCAGTTAAAATGTGGGCAACTCGGCGGTTGTTGCGGAGACACTGCAGCATGTAATCACTCATGTGTGCCAGGCTGCCCAGAGGCAACGAAAAGCTGTCCTCTGTGGGAGGTGTATCATCTGTGTCCTCTGTATCCCCACAGCCACGCACCAGTGATGGACATGAGCTGGTCTGGGTGCCACCCTGCTGTGAACATGGTTCCTCCTCCTCCATCTCCTCCTCATCCTCCACCTCGTCATCCTCCAGAACTGCGCCCTTGCTGCCGGACAATTGTGTACCTGGCGCTTGTTGGTGCAGGAACCCACCCTCATAGCCACTTGTGAATGCCTGCCCTGAAAGCCTTGGAAATGATCCCAGTTCCTCATCCTCCACCTGTGCCACATCCTCTTCCATCATCGCCTGAAGCGTTTTTTCAAGGAGGTATAGAACTGGGATAGTAACGCTGAGAACGGCGTCACGGCACTGGCCATGTTGGTGGAGTACTCGAAACAGCGCAACAAGGCACACAGGTCTCACATGGAGTCACAGTTATTGGTTGAATGAGTGCTGTTCCGCAGAGCGACTCACGCGTGCGTGCTGCAGCTGAAACTCCACTATCGCCTGCTGCTGCTTGCACAGTCTGGCCAGCATGTGCAAGGTGGAGTTCCACCTTGTGGGCACGTCACATATAAGACGGTGAGCGGGAAGGCCGAAGTTACGCTGCATCGCTGACAGGTGAGCAGCAGCAGGGTCAGAATGCCGAAAGTGCGCACAGACGGCCCGCACTTTCTGCAGCAGATCTGGCATATCGGGGTAATTTTTAAGGAACCTCTGGACCACCAAGTTCAGCACATGCGCCAGGCAAGGGATGTGCGTCAAACCGGCTAGGCCCAGAGCTGCTACGAGATTTCGCCCATTATCGCACACCACCAGGCCGGGCTTGAGGCTCACTGCCACCAACCACTCATCGGTCTGTTGTTCCATGTCCCTCCACAACTCCTGCGCGGTGTGGGTTTTTTCCCCCAAACAGGAAAGTTTTAAAACTGCCTGCTGTTGTTTACCCCTGGCTGTGCTGAAGTTGGTGGTGAAGGTGTTGCGCTGACTGGATGAGGAGGCGGTAGAGGATGAGGAGGCGGAGTAGGAGGAGTTAGCAACAGGAGGCTAACTGAAGCGCCCTGCAATCCTCGGTGGTGGAAGG
Organism: Lithobates sylvaticus; assembly: GCA_028564925.1. Classification (NCBI taxonomy): domain Eukaryota; kingdom Metazoa; phylum Chordata; class Amphibia; order Anura; family Ranidae; genus Lithobates; species Lithobates sylvaticus. The sequence goes on along the minus strand of CM053032.1, from coordinate 99,722,693 downwards.
ACATGCGCCAAACTGCTATCTGCCTCAGGCCCAGCTGCCACTACATTTACCCAGAGTGCTGTTAGGGAGATATAACGTCCCTAACCGTGCTTACTGGTCCATACATCCGTAGTTAGGTGGACCTTTCCACAGATGGTGTTGCACAGTCCACACCTGATTTTGTCCCCCACTTGGTTGTGCTGGGAAGGGATAGCTTGCCTGGAAAAGTAGTGGCAGGTGGGCACGACGTACTGTGGGACAGCCAATGTCATCAGCCTTTTAAAACTCTGCATCTCCACCAGACAGAATGACAGCATTTCAAAGGTGAGGAATTTCGAAATGCTGGCATTCAGGGCCAGGGATCGCGGGTGGCTAGGGGGTACTTCCTCTTCCGCTCCAGTGTTTGGGAGAAAGAGAGCTGAACGCTTCCATGGGACATTGTGGAGACAGTTGGTGACCCAGGTGGTAGTGTTGCTGGCAGATCCTCTGTTTGCGGGTTGGCAGGTGCCACTGTCACTACAGAGGTGGATGAAGAGGCCGAGACTGCAGCAGAAGAGGAAGCAGGAGGAGCCAGAGACCTTTCTTGGTTTTTGAGGCATCTACTCCACTGCATCTCGTGCTTTGCACTTAGATGCCTGGTCATGCAGGTTGTGCTCAGGTTGAGAATGTTTATGCCTCGCTTCAGGCTCTGATTGCACAGCGTGCAAACCACTCGTGTCTTGTCATCAGCATATTGTCTGAAAAACTGCCACGCTAGGGAACTCCTTGGACCTGGCTTTGGTGTGCTCGGTCCCTTGCTGCGTTGGGCAGTAGCAGACGTACTGTTTAGGGGACGGACGCTCCGCTTTTGCACCCTGCTCCCTCTTCTGCTGTGCTGGTGGCTCTATGCGACCACCACCTCTTCCTCCGAACTACACTGGTCACCTGCATGGCGTTGATTCCATGTGGGGTCAAGGACCTCATCGTCCTTCACATCATCTTCCACCCAGTCTTCACCCCTGCCCTCCTTGTCAGTCTGCACAATTGCGAAAGCAGCAGCAGTTGACACCTGTGTTTCGTCATCATCCGAGACGTGCTGCGATGGTCCTCCCATTTACTCATCATGAAACATAAGTGGTTGGGCATCGGTACACACAATCTCTTCCACTTCTGGGGCAGGGCTAGGTGGATGGCCCTGGGAAACCCTGCTAACAGAGTCATCAAAAAGCAGAAGAGACTGTTGCATGATTTGGAGCTCAGACTGCTTGGCTGATTTCCAAGGGGGTGAGGTGAAAGACTGATGGACATCGGCTGCAGGTGCCAACTCGGAACTTTCATCCTGAGACTGGGTGGGAGACAATGTGAAGGAACCGGAGGCACTGTCAGCAACCCAATCTACTATCGCCTGTACTTGTCCTGGCCTCAACATTCATACAGCCTCATTAGGCGCCCACAAAATACTGCTGCAGGCTCTGTCGCCTACTCACACCTGAGGAAGGTGTTTCACTTGTGCGTGTAGCTGACACAGATCGACCACGTCCTCTCCCTGCAACAGGAGCTCCACCAGCAGCACCACGACCGGGGCCACGTCCCTTCTTTGACGTTCTCCTCATATTTTCAAAATTAAGGATCTTGCCCTAAATGGGTGTTTTTGCAATAGCAGAATACACCCAGAGTATGCACAGGGTGTATCTCAAAACCTGCAAAACTGCAGAAAATGCTATGAAAAAAAAAAAATTTCACTCAAATTTTTTTTGTTGGAATAGCACAATAGAAGAAAAATAGATCAATTGAATATGTCAATCCTGCACATATGCAGAAAACACTGCAAAATTTAATTATTTTGCAATAGCAGAATACACCCACAGTACAGTATGTACAGGGTGTATCTTCTCACAGTAACATATGCAGTGCTGGTGCACTGAGCTTGCAGATAAAAGTTATATTTTGCCTGGCACTGGGCTCATGGCAGTGTAAACCACTGCAACCCAACCAGGTAAATCTATGTAGATTGCTGACTATTATTACTAGAATTGATTTCTGAATCTGGACTCCTATATCATTCTCTCTCCCTCAAAGCAGACACAGGAACCTTGCCCTACACTCTATATCTATGTAGATCGCTGACTGATTAGAAGATATTTCATGAATCTGGACTGACTCCTAGCATGTCATTCTCTCCCTCACAGCAGCCAGGTACATTTCCCTACACTGTGTAAAGCAGAGTGACGTGCTGTGCTGTGTGCCTCTAGCTTATATAGAGGCTGGGTCACATGCTGCACTGGCCAATCACAGCCATGCCATTAGTAGGCATGGCTGTGATGGCTTCTTAGGGCACACCAGTGAAACTAATGTTGATTGGCTGCCCTGCAGCTTTTAAAAATGCGTCATTACATCGCCGAACACCGGACCCGAACCCGAACATACAGTCAATTGTTCGGGTCCGGGACCCGGACACCCAAAAGTCCGGTACGGACCCGAACTTTACAGTTCGGGTTCGCTCAACCCTAGTTACAATATTATTGGTATCCTTAAATCAATTATTCCTCTGCAGCACACAGCCAACCCTTGTGTATTTACTCATTTACTCTTTGGAGAAAATATCTATAAAATATTTATACTTACATTAATGTAAAATCCTTCTTTGAAACCAGAAATTACCCTACAATCTAGGCACCCCTGGCCTTTTCACTGATCAGATTGGTCATCAGTAAGTATATTTGCTTATATGCAAATACATTTTGTCCTCACTTCACCCCTCAAATTGTGCACTTTAACTCATTACTAATTATCACGGTAATGGTTTTTGTATATTTAGATCTTTATTTCTGCACTCGCCTTTCTAACCAGAAATTGGTTGTTTTTTTACCCCTCACGCTCCCATCACTTCTATCCCTCCCCCCTTCCCCCCTTTTTTCCCTTCCCCCCCTCCCTTCCCCTCTCCCCACTTCCACCAACCCTCCTGCTTCCCCTCTCTCCCCTCCCCCATTTTCCCCCTTCTTTCCCTGCCCTTCCCACCCCCCCCCTCCCCTTGCTTCCACCCCTTCCCCATCTTTCCCCTCTTATTTCCCCACCCTCCCTTCCTTTCCATCCTGTCCACCCTTCCCTCTCCCCTTTCCCCATCTTTCCCTTTTCTTCCCCCACCTTCCCTTTCTTTCCCTTCTGTCCACCCTTTTCCCTCCACTCTTCTTTCTCCCCTCTCCCCCCTCCCTCACTTTCTCTCCTATTCTTTCCTCTCTCACTCCTTTTCACCTCACTATCCCTTCCTCCCCTCTCCATCCTCCCCTCACTGTTTTTTATGTCCCTTTTTCCGCCCCCTCTTCCCTCCTTCCCCCTTCCCCTCATTCCCCTCTCCCTTTTCCATCCCCTCTTTCCTTCCTCTCCCCCTTCTTTCCACATCCCCCCCTGTGCCCCCCCTTTTCCTTCTCTTTCCCGACTTATCTTGGTTCTCCCTCCCCTCCTTCTTTCTCTCTTTTCCCCCCTTTTTCCCCTTTCACTTCTCATTCCCTCACACCTTTCCCACCATAGCCATTCACACACCCTTCCCTTCCCCCCACCATTCCAATTTACCCATTAGCAAATATTTGTGTACACATATTTACACCTTCTCCTCACCAGACATAAATTGGTTCATGGGCCTTGCCCTCTGGGCCCCCTTGTGATTGGTGATCTATAGAGGTGCGTAGTGTCTGTTTTTTCCCTTTTTTGCCTCATTCCAAGCTGCAGGTAATACACTCTTCGTCAGGTGGTTAATGAGCATCAGGTGGGGCGGCCAGTAATACACCTACATTATGTAGAATTGTCGTATGACCATTGCATGTGTATTTCTTAATTATATTTCTCTATGCAATATTACATCCACCTTCCATCTAAACCATCCCTGAAGAAGCCCCTAAAAGGGCGAAACATGTCAGGAGTTCCCACTCCAGTTACTGTTGAGTGACTATTTTGGGTAGATGTGTATCTATGACTGCATAACCTATGCACAGCCAAATGTTTCTCTAATTGTGTTTTATGTAATAAACTTTTTATATATCTTTTTACATCTCTGATGTTTTTTTCAGTTACATGCTAGTTTGCTATTTTGCCTGGCACCTTAAAAATCCCACCAAAACCTTTCCCCCTGTTCATACATAGTAATCAGGGATGTTGGTGCCTTTTTGTTGACACTGTCGCCTATCCATATCCATTATTATTCTGTTATAGTGTTTTTGTGCACAGTACCTGGAGAACAAGAGACATGCTGCTGCATCATGCTTTGTAGTAAACATATGAAAAGGACAATACAGCCTAAATCAAAAATCCGAGCAATTTTTTTTTTTCTTTTGTATTATTAGGTGTGTAAACAAGTTACTTATGCTAATGCATATGCAAAGTCAGTATTGTTGCTGTGTCCTTTACAATACTTATATTGTGTCCCAAAATACTTCCAGCCACTGTGATATAAGAGCTACTGCTCTCATGTACATAATAGCTAGTGTAATTTATACACTCCTCTTTCCTCTGCTATTTAAAGAATATCTTGGTTTATATGAATGGTCCACAGAATAAACAGTATCCCGGAAATAGATAAGGGAAAGGGGAGTGGATAAATCACACTAGCGCTTTTGTGCATGGGAGCTGCAGCTCTCATATCAGCAGTGGGACAGAAGTATAGCAGGAGCAGCACCATAGGTGTGCGCAGCCTTTTGCATTAGGGTGTGCACCCCTAAGCTCAAACACACATGCCTTTCTTTGCAGCCTGCAGTGAATGAATGGGAATGGGATACTGAGTGGCTTCCTGTTCATTCACAAACTGAAGCATAGTAATTATGTTCCATACTGAAAAATCCCCCGCAGCAGCCAAGGAAGAGGAGAGAAGGGAACCCAGCAGCACTGCGGGGCGGGTAGGCCAACAAGGTGGGGGGGGGCAGGCAGTAGGGGGACTCGGCACTGCACATAGTGATTAGGCTGTGCCCAGGCACACCTGGCACACACCCTGCGCACACCTATGAGCAGCACTATCTGGCCATAACAAAAGTATAGATTGTAAAAGACATAGCAGTGATCCTGATTTTGTTTACACATCAGCAGACAACTTTTATTTACTCTGGTATTTAAAAAAAAAAAATAATAATTTTGCCTGTACTGATTTAAACCCCATTCTGAAAAAACTAGAGTGTGTCATAATATTGTGTGCTCACCAACTCCTTTCTTTTAATAAATTATTGCAATAAGTTAAAGCGGTTGTATACCCTCAATTACAACTTGCACCTACAGGTAAGCCTAGATTAAGGCATACCTGTAGTTACAAGAAATATCTCCTAAACCTGCGCGGTTTAGGAGATATTTGCAAAGAACGTTTTACAGCGTTGTCTATGGCGCATGCACGGGTATACAACCACTTTAAGTAAATGTACAGAGAAAGGTAAGCTGTAATTAGTGACCATAATATGGTACATTTTTGTAATGTAATATCATTTGGTGGCTTCACTACTTCACCAGATTTGAAACAGTGTTTTGCAGTATTCTCTTTACACTGTATGAATGTGTAGCCTTCACTGAGCCTTAACTATGTGTTGTATAGTAACTTCTACTTTTCAAAATCCATGGATTTTAGTTGTTATGTTTCAGTGTTGCTCTTTAATTTTACATAACCTACTTTTCTAAAGCAGCTTGCCACTAATGACATTAAATAAATGTCTGACTAACCCAAAATGGATGCTTTCAATTCAGCTCTGTGGAACAGACACCAATAGGACAGAAACATGTTACAGTCTGCAAAGAGAAATACATTAAAGTTAGGAGAAATTTCTGCCCAGGAAGGCTATGAGAAAGGAGGTCACAGAGATTCATCTTGCTAAGGTCAAAGTGTATTATCCCTAAGCTATTTAATAGGTACACACAAAAACAGTATCCTTAAAAAGAGGTTATAACACACAAGCTGAAACCTACACTGTTTATAGAAAAAAAATGGTAAATGGGTAAAGAAAAAAGAGAGTCCCCAATGGAGTGCAACCGTAGATTAAAGATTATTAAGTGGCCCGGGGGGCGTGCCGACCGGACTCCAAGATGGACCTGTGATCTGGAGCTCCGCTCGTCCATGGAAGGCAATCCTCAGCCATCGACCCTTCCCGGCTGTATTGAAGCCCCACACTCGGTCTACATCTCACGGTGACCTAGAGGAACCGAAAGGAGATGGCTAGGCACAGAAAAAACCCACAGCAGCCGCAGAAAATGTCGGGTAATTATGCCGCGAACGGGACCTCACAAAATGGCGGCGGAGGCGCTCGTGACCAACAGCAGAACCAGAGACAGGGTGCGGACAACACAGGACTTCCATCCACCTCAACTCATCCTCCAAAAGCACCCAGCGACTCGTCCTCAGGCCCTCCAACCCCCACCACATGGAGCCCGGCCAAATCTAGGCCGAGGAGGGAATCCCCATGTAGGCCGCAACCGACCCTGGATATGGAAGTAAGCGGAGCACACACAGCCACCGCTAGTCAGCACAACCAGAGAGGAGACCCCATATCAGAATTCCCCACAGCTGACAGGCCTGTGTCAGATTAAATGTTAAAGGACATGTTACTATCATTACGCTCTTCACTGCAGGCTGATATGGTCAGGGGGATTACTGAATGCAGGAGGGAAGTAAACTCACTAGGCCTGAGGGTGGACAGAGTGGAACACAAAATGGAGGAATTGACCTCATCATACAATGTAATGGTTGAATCTAATGCATCACAGGGGGAAGACAATGGTTAGATTAAGGAAAAATTGGCAGATCTTGAGGACAGATCCAGGAGGAACAATCTAAAATTGAGGGGTATACCTGAGGATGTACCCCCCAACCAGTTACTACAATTTGCCCAGGCCCTTTTCTCCACCTTATTACCTCAGGCAACAGCACAAGACCTCATTGTGGACAGGATTCATAGAATCCCTAAACCATCCTTCCTGCCTGCTGAAATCCCTAGGGATGTTCTCTTGAGAGTACATTACTTCCACATTAAGGACCAGATTTTACAGGCATCCAGGAAACAAGAAAATGTCCCCCCACAATATGCCAATATAAGAATGCTCCCTGACTTGTCAAGACACACCTTACAGCGCCGACGTAACCTAATAACCATTACCCATTACCAAAGCCCTGAGGAACCATAACATCCTCCATAAGTGGAAATACCCTGCTACACTGTCGATCGCTCACAATGGTACCACCACCTTGATCTCCTCATAAGATGACGGAATAAAATTTCTGCGCAAATGGAATATCTTGCCTGACATGAACGCCCAATACCCCTCGCCAGCAGGGCCATTGCTTGTTCAAAATGAATGGCAAGTTGTCTCACATAAGAGGTCTGATAAAAAATCTGCCGGTGTGAACTAAAATAAATTTCAGCCACCCACATGATTGTCTCTAAGGATGAGTTTCTTATACTCTATCTTCTTACTACCCCCAAGTTACCAATAGCAGTTACATCTGCTCAAGGATCGCTTCATGGATCCATTTCTTATGTTATTCTTGTTTACCTTAACTTTTTTTCTGTTTTGTTTCTTGCATTTTTTCCTTGATATGCATGGTCCTGCTGAAAGCAATATCAACCCTTCTACTTCATTCGAACAGTTGATACCTTCCTCACAAGATGTCCACCACACGTTGGGAAATAGCTCTATGGTCACAGTGAGTACTAAAATATCAGCATCACATAATCTCTCCACAAATGTTCAATGACCATTTCTTGCCTATCCATTAATGCACATGGACTAAATCACCCAACCAAACGATTCTCTCTTTGGAAGGAAGCCAACAAACATAGGGCGGATATCCTGTGCGTACAGGAAAAGCACTTTCAACTTGACAAGACTCCACAATGCTCACATAAAGACTATCCTCATATGTATCTGGCATGCAACCCTCATAAAAAAACAGGAGGTGTCCTCCTAGCCATTAAAAACTCTCTTTCATTTCAACCCAAGGACTCTTTCCTTAAAACTGAAGGCAGGTTCATCATTGTCTCAGGAGAAATTAATTCACAGCCTTTCACTTTAGTTACTATATACACTCCAAATAAGCATCAGCTTTGTTTCTTCAAAAAAGTTCTGTGCAAACTCAAATCCTTGAAGTACTGATTTGCGGGGATTTCAATCTTACTTCAGATCCACAGGTGGACACGTCCTCAGCCAAATCCAACAAGACACCGGCGCTACAGGACATTCTCCACAAGGAGGAATTGTTTGATGCCTGGAGATGTCTCCACGCCAATGAAAAATACTTTACCTTTTTCTCTAACAGACACCAATCCTATTCCTGTATTGATATGTTCATAACTGATAGATGGCTATTACAGGATGTAGTTACAGCTAACATACATGATACTACGTGGTCAGACCACGCAGCAGTCTCCTTAAATATAGTGGAAAAGGGTGTCTACTCTTCACCCCCCATCTGGTGATGCAACACTAGATTGATACAGGAACCTTCCTCTGGTAAACAATTATCACAACACCTCATACATTTTTTCTTAGATAATTTTGGTTCAGTTACTGACCCCCATATTTTATGGAACTCACATAAAGCATACATGAGGGGAATCTTCATACAATTGGGTGCCAGAGCGAAAAGGCAGAGGTCTCAGCAGCTTCAAACTATTCTCACTGATATTAGGGATCTGGAAACACAAAATAAGAAATTGCCTACTACGCTCTTATCGAATAAATTATCTTCCCTCAGGGAACGACTTAGAGAGATTCTCTCTCAACAGTATAACAGACATCTCAGGCGCCTGAAATTGAATTACTATAATAACGCTAACAAAGCAGGCAAGTACCTTGCTAATAGATTGAGAGCTGTAGGCACTAAAACAAGAATAGCATACCTCAGACATCTCACTTTGAATCACAAAGTCATACATCCTCAGGAAATAGCTAACCAATTTGCCGAATATTATGGTTCACTTTATAATCTACACAATGATCCCAATACACATCAACCTACCAGAGAAAACATACAAGACTTCTTACAACACATTCACTTGCCTTCTCTCTCTACACAACAGTTAGAAGCTCTCAACACACCGTTCACCGCTCGAGAAGTTGAGAAGACCATTGATACACTTCCAAATGGTAAATCCCCTGGCCCTGACGGTTTCTATAATGAATACCTCAAATCGTTCAAACACATTATATCACCTCATCTAGCAAACTCTTTCAATGAAGCTGCTGAGACTGCATGCATGCCTCCAGATATGCTGAAGGCCTACATAGTCACCTTACCAAAACCAGGTAAAGACCCCGACACACCGGCTAACTTTAGGCCAATATCGCTTCTAAATTCTGATACCAAGGTATACGCCAAAATGCTGGCCAATCGCTTATCACATATTATTCCCTCCCTAATAAAAAATGACCAGATGGGATTTGTGAAGGGGAGACAAACTTCTGATGCAACTAGAAGAATTGTTAATGTATTATACCATGCTAAATTACACCGAACGCCTTCTCTGCTGTTATCTATTGACGCAGAGAAGGAATTTGACAGAGTCCATTGGACCTATATGCAGATGACACTCGTAAAGTTTGGATTCCAAGGTCGTATACTTCAAGCTATTATGGTATTATACTCTTGCCCCACAGCTCAGGTGTACACGACAAATACTTTATCAACACCGTTTAGTATCAGAAATGGAACTAGGCAGGGTTACCCCCTGTCTCCTTCTATTTTCAACCTAATGATAGAACCTCTGGCTGAAACAATAAGGACACATCCTTCAATCACGGGTTTCCAGTTTGGTAGGAATAAACACACCATTAACCTTTTTGCTGATGACGTTATCTTACTATTGACTAATCCACGCACTTCCCTGGCGCATGCTCACAAAATTCTCCAAGACTTCGGCAAAATATCCTGCTACAAGGTCAATTTCTCGAAATCCTTGATACTTGATCTAAGCATACCGCCCAAAACGAGACTTGCTCTCCAAACGCACTTTCCGTATACAAGGAGTAAAGAGGGTATACCATACCTAGGAATTATACTGAAAGCAAAAATTTCCAAGCTTGCAAAGGCTAATATGACCCCACTTATTACCAAACTGGAAGCCCAACTAAAGAATTTCTCAATGAAGGAATTGTCCTGGTTCGGTAGAATAGCAGCATATAAAATGTTTGTTTTACCTCAAATATTATATGTATTTCGGTCTCTCCCAATCCATATTCCTCAACACTACCTTAATAAGTTAGCTACTATGGGATGGAAATATATATGGAATGGTAAAAAAGCTAGGTGCTCGAGGAACAATCTTACTTCCCATAAAAGAATTGGAGGTGCAGGTCTAGTAGATATACACGACTATTACTGGGCAGTTAGATTGGACCAAATCAAACACTGGTTTCAGACCATCGACCCACCACTATGGGTGGATATCGATAAAACCTCTTAATAACGTTACTACTCTCTTACTGACCGATAGCTGGTCCGAATGGGACTTGCATACCTTGCCCCCTACAATACAAATTTCATTGAAAGCATGGAGATACATTCTAGATAATGACCATGGGGACCTTAAAGACGTACCTTACGATATACCACTGTCTATCCTTGAAGCAAAAATTCCATTGCTGACAGTCAATGACTTGACAGTTAAAGGGGTTACACACATATCAGACTTATATGATAGCACGCAACTTAAATCCACTGAACAATTACTTTTGCAATATAACCTACCAGATGACAAGACATTCAAGTGCCTCCAAATAGCGCAATTTCTCAAGACCAAACTTGCACCGACAATTATAATACCGTATAAAATTTGGCAGTTCTACTCTACGGATAAATGGGACTTGAAAGGCATTTCTTACTTTTACAACATTCTGAAAGACAAATTAACATTTACCAAAACGTCTGCTATGATTAAATGGGAAACAGAACTTGGTTCTGACTTCTCAGAATACCAATGGCGTCAAGCTTTTTCGAAAATTCACAAAGCGTCCCACTGTGCTAAACACTGGGAACTGACAATCAAACTAACCAATAGATGGCACTATACCCCATATCGCTGAGCGACCTTCTTCCCGGGTACCTCGCTACATTGTTGGAGGGCGTGCGGTCAGATATGTAATCTATTACATATGCTTTGGCATTGCCCAACGATCAAAAGCTTATGGAATAGTGTTTTCCAATTGATCTCATCCATCACGGGTATACTCACTGATCCAGATCCTGCACTAGGAATTCTTCACTTGAATATTGACAAGTTTCATAAAGACTTTAGACCAGTAATATCCCATATCTTGCTAGAAACAAGGTTATTGATCCTCTGTAACTGGAAATCCACTAATGCTGTAAATGTGTCTGATGTCACCACAGCTGTGCATAGAAACTATACCTTTGAACGCCTGATAGCCATAAATGCCTTGAAATGTCCACAGTTTGACAAATGTTGGTCTATATGGCCCAAAGGCCTTTCTTTGGGTTGATCCTTAGTAAATTTATTAACTATTGATTACTACTTTTTTTGACGTTGCTAGATACATGTTTACTGATATTGATATTTCATGTATACAATGCATATCTTCGGTATAGATATTTACTGTACACAATGCATATCTTCGCAATTGTTTTCTTTTCTTTTTTCCCCTTGTTTTTCTGTATTTTTTGAAATATTCAATAAAAACGAAATGATTAAAAAAAAAAAGATCATCAAGTGGCCCAAAGTGCAACCATAGATAAAAAAAAAAAAAAAAAACTCAAGTGGCCAGATGGCCAGATGGCCAAGTGGGATATACTTATCAGATCTTTAAAGTGGAAGTAAAGTCACATTTTGGATTTTCACCTACAGGTAAGCCTATAATGAGGCTTACCTGTAGGTAAAAAAAATATCTCCTAAACCTTTATTCCCAAGAAATCAATAAAATAGCGGAGTTAAATCTACAGGCAACGGTTAGAACATGCCTCTTGGGTTTGTTTGAACAAGGATCGGCCTCAAACGACGTGGTCGATTCGGCTTTAAGGGCTTTATTCCAGGCCAGAAAGCTCATCGCTCAACATTGGCAGTCCCAATCCCCCCCGACATCGGAGAACTGGTTGAGGAGCATGAACTCAATAATTGGCAATGAGAGAGTATATTTTACTAAACAGGGGAACCACAAAAAATTCCAGAAGATGTGGGGCCCTTGGATTGAAAATATATCAGAATAAGTAAACTAGGGGATATAATATTTTCTCCCCTATCCCTCGATGGGACTTTTCTCCCACTCTTTTCCTGGTTTTTCTTTTTTTCTTTATTTCCCTTCTTTTTTTTTCTTTTTTTTTTTGGTGATCCAGTTTTTTCTTTTTTCTGTGTCTTTTGGTTGGACCTCTTTCTATATATAGGATATGGCGAGTATAAGATACCAGCACGGGAAAACGCCTCTCAACCTGGGGTGAACGGGAGGGCGTAGTTTAGGGGGGTAAAAGTTAGCCAGCAGCGATAAATAGAACAGCAGGTGGCATTGGTATACCCAAGGAGTAAACTATATAATTTGCCCATAAAGGCTCCTCTCTCTTCAGTCCTTCTTTTTTAATATAAAGCTGTAACCCTCTTTAATGTATAAGAATAAAAGGTAGTATTAAATGCAAGAGGAAAATATAAGCCACAATGATGACAAGACTGAGTAGGGACGGAGAAAAAGGCCTTGCTGACCTAGTCCTACACACTAGCTTTTCTGAATTGGCAAAAAAAAAAAAAAAAAAAAAAAAAAAAGGAGATATTCCCCGTGCAATACGCCGCTGACTGCAGCGGCGCATGCGCACGGGGGATTCTCGACTGAAAGGCCGGCAGAATACGAACCCTGCCGGGACGAAGTCTCCCGTGCGCATGCGCGGGAGTGACAACATCGCGGCTCCAGCCACAGCGCTGGAGTCGCGATACCCGGAAGACACGCCGAAGCAACATGTCAGCGACCTCGGCGTGGACCAGGTGAGTTACCGACGCCTCGTTCTAAGGTAAGTATTTCATAATGAGCTAGTATGCGGTGCATACGAGCTCATTATGCCTTTTCCCTTACAGGTGTATAAAAAAAAAAAACATGTCAGCGGGTTTACTACCGCTTTAAGTTCCTGAAATTCTCGAAATACTTTCCAGGAGATCAATATTTGGCTATATCATTCATATGTTTCTATCTCCTGGGCCAGGAGCGACTCCATGCAGACAATATGCTTCATTTCAGTAACTCATTCCAAAAGAATGGAGACTTTTGGTAACCTCCAATGATAGGAAATAACAGCTCTAGCTGCAGTAAGAAAATGCCTAAGAATGCCTCTTTCAACTTCATTGATAGATGCATGGATCATAGATAAGACGGTACCTGTGGAGAATTGGAAGTTTTAACACCTGTGAACCTGGCATAAAATAGAGGAATTTGGGCCCAGAATACATTAATAGCAGGACAGGACCACCATATGTGCACCAATATCCCCATATGACCATAGTTATGCCAGCACTGATCATATGTAGAAGGTTGATACAATGAAGAAAAACCTGACTCCAGTACTATCGAGACAATATTTTTAAAGGGGTTGTAAAGACAGAAGGTTTTTTTTTCTTAATGCATTCCATGTGTTAAGATAAAAAAATCTTCTGTGTACAGCAGCTGCCCCAGCACCCCCTAATACTTACTTGAGCCCCCTCTCTCTCCAGCGACATCCATGACTGCCTCAACCATCTGAGACTCTGCTCCTGATTGGCTGAGACACAGCAGTGGCACCATTGGCTCCCGCTGCTGTCAATCAAAGTCCGTCAGCTAATCAGGAGAGAGAGGGGTGGGGATCCAGGGTTCCATGTCTGAATGGACACAGGGAGCTGTGATTCGGCTTGGGTGCCTCCCCATAGCAAGCTGCTTGCTGTGGCGGCACTCAACAAGAGGGAAGGTCCAGGAAAAAAAATGAGACAATCACTTTAAGCTAATCTCCTGGACTTTGCTCGGCAAAGATAGGAGATGAGTCAAGATTTATCCCACTCTTCAGATGAAAAAGTAATTTTCAATTCAGTTGCTCATTTATTAAAAAAGTCCAGAGAGTTTGGATACACCTGGGATAATAAAAAAATATAAATAACAGCAAGGGTATGTTTCTGAGGTGAAACTTGTAGCAACAGATCTTCTGAAGGTGTCTGATCTCTAGTTAGTGCATCCCTATTTAGGATTGACTGGAAAAATTTGAGAAGGGATAATAGAATGTTCTGAACAGAGGAAAAGGGTGGTAAAATCTGAGATAATTGCTCAAAAGACAATGCAGGAAAAACCTTTTGGATTTCCAAATAAAATTGTCATCAGGCCCACTAAAATCGTTTACATGTTTTATAACAAAAAAAACTAAAAAAGTCGGTGTGTCAAAAAATAAAATAAATATGATGGGCCTCAAAGAATGGCCATCTGGCAAGGACCTGTTTAATATTGCTTAGAATCCAAGCCATGAAACCAATTTACCCAGGGCTGTCTTTAAGGCAGGGAAAAATGAGCAGCTTCCCTGGGCCCTGTCATTGTTATGGGGCCCAAAGCAGCTGCCTCGTACTTGCCAACTATCCCAGTTTAAATTACCTTGTCTCTTGAAGTTTTAGTCCCGTGCTGTGTTCTGATATCTCAGTGTGAATTGCTGCTACTAATGCTACCCAACTCTGCCCTATTGTGTACAGATGACTGACCTGTAGACCCTGTGTTTACATGTAAATAACTGGCATTGATATGTAATAAGCGGTTTCATTCATATGTAAATAGCCACAAACCAGGGGTATTCATATGTAAATAGAGGCAGCATTCATACGTATATCATGCCCCACTGAGGTCATATCCACCATCGCCTATAGTGAATGCTGCCCACTGGGGAGATAAAGGGGCATGCTTAAAAGTCCTGCCTGCAACTGTGTTCATTCAGCCAAGCATCAGCCTGTTCTGCAAAGGTAAGCAAATTGGTGGTGGTGGGGGTTTTAGTGTGGGGTGTGCAGAGGTAGGCAGAGAAGGAATTACAGTTTGAGTGCACAGGGGAGTAAGGAGGAGATGCATAGAGGTAAGGAAGGTGGGTGCAAAGATGAGCAGAGGAGGCAGGTAAAGTTAAAAGGGGTGGAAGGTTGGAGTGGAGAGGATAGGGGAGGTTTGGGGTGCAGAGGTAAGCAGGGGTTTTAGGATATAAAGATGTACTGACAGGGTGGATAAAGATGTAGGTCACATGTAGGGCAGCCCAATTATTTCAATGGTCTGCTCTAAGAGCAAGAAATGCGGAAGAAAGTCCCTAACGCTTTTTCAAATTGTCAGGAGATGTGTGAGGGTGTCATTAACAATTAATGGCACTGCTGTGTATCTGCTAAAGGGTAGCACGTTTATGTGGTGTCAGGAAAGCGATTTTGCATGAGTTTCCGACACACAAATGTGAACGCAGGCTAAATGTCTCAGTAACATTGGTGGTTAGTGTAAATAGTCTCATTAGAATCCTTTCATTCACACTAATTATAAGACATGTGCACACTGAAATATTTTGTTTCGGAATTTCGTTTTCGTCCGAAAAAAAAAATGTATTTAGTTACTCCCGAAATTCGTTTTTATTTATTTTGTTTCGTTAAAAAATGCATTCGTCCGAAAATCCAAAATAATTAAGGTCAATCTGTCATTGAAGGCTTATGGTGTCTATCAAATGTTCTAAGAAGATTAGACGGAGCAGCTAAACTGTACATTTCCGGTCGAATGTTCCGCCTACAAGCTATAGTAGAATTCTAATGTTGTATGACACTAGTGATAATTATATTTATTAATTATTATTACTAGTCAACCAACATTAGAATTCTTCTATAGCCTATGGGTGGAGCATTTGACCATAAATGTCCACTCACAGCGACTGCTTTGACGAATCTTCATGTCAAATCTTTTCTCTCTATGTCCAATAATCTTGGACTAATAGTTAGGTTAGGCACATTCGACCTTTTTTGCTATTGTCTCTATAATGTCGAATCTTTTCTCTCTGTCAAATCTTTTCTCTCTGTGTAGAATAATCTTGAACTAATAGAGCTAAGGTTAGGCACATTCGACCACAGGTTCGATGGACACAGATCGCTATTGTCAGTGTCATGTCGAATCTCCTTTCTATATCGAACTGTTGTCAAAAACGAAAACGAAAATAAAGCATTTGTTTCATGTCAGATCTTTCGGTTTTCGGATTCTGCACGTTCGTTATCGCTTGTTAAAACGATAACTAAAATACCCGAAATTCAGAGGAAAATGCATTCGGACAAAAACGAATGCACATGTCTACTAATTGCCAGTGTGAAGGTCCCCCTTACA
This sequence comes from Lithobates sylvaticus, assembly GCA_028564925.1. Classification (NCBI taxonomy): domain Eukaryota; kingdom Metazoa; phylum Chordata; class Amphibia; order Anura; family Ranidae; genus Lithobates; species Lithobates sylvaticus. Next base: position 99,706,445 of record CM053032.1, on the reverse strand, counting down.
TTAATGGTCAGTGTAAATCCCTTCTTACATTGGTGGTTACTGTGAATGCTCCTATTACATTAGTGGTCAGTGTAAATCCCCTTTACATTGGTGGTCATTGTAAATATTCTCATTATATTGGGGCTTGGCGTACAATCCTTTTATTCACATTAATGTCCAGTGTGAAGGTCCCCTCCTTAAATTGGTGGTTGCTGTGAATGCTTCTATTACATTAGTGGTCAGTGTAAACCCCTATTACATTGGTGGCCAGTGTTGAAACTCCTCTTTATATTGGTAGTCGGTAAAAAAATCTGCATTGTCATTGATCAAACCCTCCCCTCCCCCCAGCACTGCCACTGATCCCAGGAGTTCTAGGTTCCCTAGGAGTTTTCTGTCTATTGATGTGTCTCCTCAATACCCCAGTCCATGGTGTGCAGGCAGATGAAGCGCAAAATTGCATGGGGGGGGGGGGGGCAAGAAAATGTTTGCCCATGGTCCAATCAATATTAAAGATGGCCCTAAATTTACCAATCAAACTAAACTGATGCAGTATAATACAAAGATAGGTCAAGAACACCAACACTGCCTTTAGATTTAGGAAGACACAGAGTTAATCTGTGCAATCTGACCCCATATAAATTTAGTAATTGGAGTTTGTAACACTTTAAAAAAAGGAGCAGGGGAGTGCAATAGTTCATGTCTGGAAGATGTATAAGAATCTCAGGATGATAATCATTTTCAACTTATTAATCCCACCAAACCATAAATACTTTCCACAATTGTAAGATTTTTAAATCTGCTAAAGCAGGGGTGTCCTCCATGCAGCCCAAGAAAGGCTATGAATGCGGTACAACACAAAATGGTAAACTTACTTAACCACTTCAATACTGGGCACTTTACCCCTTCCTGCCCAGGCCAATTTTCGGCTTTCATCGCTATTGCACTTTTATTTCAATCGTTTTTACTGAGGTTTATCAAGGAACATGAACAACAGATATTGACTGTCAAACATTATAATATGTTGACAAGTATCATCTAGTGAATACACATGACAGGGTAGTAAAATCAAGCATAAATGAATAATAAACAGCAAAGTTACTACTAAGTTCTGATAAGTGGGGCGTGGCTTGGCGCGTGGCGAGGATGGCAGCTTAGCTGAGGAGCTCCGTCGGAATCACAGCCCTAGCCCGTCTATTTGCACTAATTTCACCCGAGGATGAACAAACAGAACCGGCACTCACACCACACCCGCTCCTGTCGATCTTTTGCCGCAAGCACGGGGAGAAAGATCACACATATCTTCAAAAACCAAGCGACTGCTCTGCAAGTCACAGCGGGGGGCAAGATGGCGCCGGTGCATGCTGATGAGGATTTCAGCGAGGACTCGGTCGGCTGCAGAGGACAACAGCAGGAGGGGTACTCGCTCTGATCACCCCCTTACCTACGAGGATATGTCCGGTTTTGCAGCTGATATAAAAGCCTCATTTTCTGCCGCCATAACGGACCTTAAGACCAGCTTCCTGGTTCTACAGGAGAAGATGGCCACCGCAGAGACGGTGGGGTAAGCAGAGGGACAAAGCAATTTCTAGACTGGACAAAACTGTTCACTCTCATGCCCTACATTTTATCGAGATGAATAGGCACCTGGAAGACCTCGATAATTGGGGGAGACGTAACAATATTAGGGTGCGGGGTATACCGGAGTCTGTTATGGCCGACCAAATAACACCAGTGTTACAAAGAGTTTTCAATACCCTTCTAGACAGGCCAGAAGACACAGGCATTGATTTTGTCAGAGCGCACAGGGCACTCAGAGCCAGAGGACTGGATACACTACCCCCCCACGACATTATTTGTTGTCTGCAAAACTTTGCCCTCAAGGAGGACATCATGTTCAGGGCACGCAGGAACGAGCAAATTGTATTTAAACTTTTCCAGGACCTTTCACAGATAACTTTAAAAAAACGCAGGGCTCTGCGACCGCTCCTGGATAAGTTAAGGGAGAAGGATCTGCGCTACACATGTCGCTTTTCCTTCGCCCTGTTGGTCACGCACAATGGCAGACAACACAATCTCCACACGCTAGATGATCTCCCAGAGTTTTGCACCGCTCTCCAAGTGGAGCCTGTCGAACTGCCAGAATGGTATCAAGAATTCATCATGCCTCCCAGGGACCGGAGCCCGCATCATTCTCCCTTAACGTCGCCTGAAAAACATCAAAACAAAGGCCGCCCTGAGACGCCAATGTCTGGTACACCCCGAAACCGACCACATTCCTCCAGGAATCTGTTGGGAGATTAAAAGACAAGCAATACCTGAATTACTACTGTAGAAGGTTTGTGGATTCACCATCGCACGGAAATGTCATCATCCATGTACTTGAAGGTACTGCCGAACATTAGACTGAGCCATATTACAGCAACGATCAGACTGTTGATTTTGACTGAGGCAGTGCTGTGCCGATTGAGGTGTCACTTACTTCCCTGCAGTTATTGTCTGCCAGTTCATTACTTATTCAACAGACCATAACAATGGCACGGTGGTATACTTACTTGCTTGGCACCCCATGGAGTTACGCACGCCATGGCAGAAGCCTTCCCATATGAGGAAAAGCATACTACTACCCACTTTTTGGGTAGCACAGTGGTGTAGAGGTAGGTTAATTGGCTTCTGTCCAAAAATTGGCCCTAGTATATGAATGGGGACTTTGGATTGTGGGCTCTTTGAGGGTAGGGACTGATGTGAGTGTGCAATGTACAGGGATGGGGACAATTGTAGACACACACTCAGGTTGAACTGGATGGGCTGATGTCTTTATTCAACCTTACTAACTATGAAACTATGAAACTACCCAGAACACTGATCCTAACTGCCTTCCATGTTTGGGCCCTGCATGGAGTTTTGCATGGCAGTCCATGAGAAGGCTCTATGCAAGCTGCATGATCGGCAGACACATGTTGCTATAGGTGATCGCCCAACCCGGTGATTCCAGAACTAGGCTTAGATGTCTATTAACTCTTCTAGCTTGAATCTACACATCACGCGCTGGGAACATCTATGGGAGAGATTGCTTCCTTTGGAGAAGGGATGAATGAGGGGACTTACTTCTCCCCTCCTTCCTTGACCTTGTCTCTTCCTGGGATGTTTCCACGTGTTGATCACCATGTTGGTGTTGTTTCTGAATGATTCATTGTTACAGGATTTTTCATTCTTTCTTTATGAGTCTTAGTGCAAATATGACCATTAAGCACAGGTCATTAGCTTATAACAGGCCGCGACCCGACCGTTTCCAGGTTTATAGTTAAATTCTTTATATCGGTATATTGATTTATTGATTTATTGGTATATTGACTCGCTATCTTTTTCGCTCATACTGCCTTACACTGGCACACATACTGTTGTTTTTGTGTGCTTAGTGTAATATAGGCTGTTCTCGCCAGGGACTTTCCTAGTCCCCGCAATAGTGCCTTGGGAGGGACATATTTGGTCTCACTCATACGCACTAAATTTGACCCTCGGGGGCGTATTATACGCCTGAAGAGGGAGTGACCTAAATTCTCCTTACCTACTTATCTCTTTCTTCTGATCTCAGCTATTCTCTACTCAATTTTTTTCTGTCCCTACACTAGTAATTTGAGTAACAAGATACTTCAACTGCATCTTTAAAATACTTATTGACTTTTAAGTTGTATTTTCAGAAGGTAAACACCATCTCTCTCTGAGTCCTCACCATGGCCTTCTCGGGACTGGGCTGCTGTCCTACAGTGATTTCTCACAACATCAAAGGTCTAAACATACCTGAGAAGAGAACTTCTCTACTAAGGGAGCTTAAAAAAGGTAGGCCCAGTTTCGTCTTCCTCCAGGAGACACACTTTAAGACTAACCATGCACCTAAGCTTACTGATTCTTATTTCATAGAAATCCATGCCACAAACGATTCGGCACAATCCAAAGGCGTTTCGATCCTGGTGAGCAGAGAAGCCAAGTTTGAGTTATCAGAAAAACTTATAGACCCGGAGGGGAGATATATCTTCCTCAAAGGGTCCTGCCATGGAATTCCTTTGACACTGGCTAATGCCTATTTTCCCAATTCTGCTCAGCTTACATTCTGCCGTAAGTTGATAAATGAGTTAACAGGATTTAGCTCTGGTTGCTTGGTTTTGGGGGGGACTTTAATGTCCCTCTCACAAGAGACCTCCACTGGGAAAACAGTGCTCACATATAGAACCCTGAAAAAAATTTAACAACTCCTGCATTAACTAAATTTAATAGACACCTGGTGTCACCTACATCCAGATGACAAAGATTATTCATTCTACTCAGTCCCTCATAACAGACACTCAAGGATAGACTATTTGTTTGTCACACAGAGGGAACTTCATTTACTTACGGGAGCACACATAGGGCTGCAAACCCTCTCTGATCATGCCCCAATCTCCATCGCTTTGAATCTTTCAGATCCACCTGCCAAGTCTAACATCTGGAGACTAAACTCCTCTTTACTCACTGACACAGAGCTACTTCTTAAACTGACTTCCTCTTTGTCAGAATTCTTTTCACATAATGTTAGCCCAGAGGCAGATCCCCTGATGGTGTGGAAAGCCCATAAGTGCTATGTTAGAGGGGAATTAATTTGCATGGGGGCACGCAAAACAAGAGACAGGGACAAAGAAATCTCGAATTTGATTAGCACAATCCGAGCCCTACACAAGCATTCCCTCACGATCAGCTCGGCGGAATCTCTTTTAGAGGCCAGAAAATCTCTCAAACAGATCATAGATACTAAGACCAAGAGATTCTTATTTTTTAAGAAAAAATGTACTATGAGCATGGAGACAAATCAGGGAAGATCCTAGCCAGGGCACTGAGGGTTCAGTCCACTCGACACAATATAAAAGGTATCTTAAATAAAGTGGGGAAAATAGACAGAGAAACAGCTCAAATTGCACATCACTTTTACGAATATTACACCTCTTTGTACAACCTCCCATAGTCACGCCAACCGCCCGACGTGCAGGCTAACAGATCACAGGCGATAAAAGACTACTTAAAGGACGCTAACCTTCCCACCTTATAAGATACTACAACTAGAAGACCCAATAGACAAAGCAGAGATCAGACTGGCCATTAAAGACTTAAAGACTGGTAAAAGCCCAGGCCCAGATGGGTTTAGTGCTATATATTACAAGACATTCATTGACCTACTAACTACAGCATTCAGCATTCAGCAATGAACTCCCTTTCCACCCAGAGACAAATTCTGACTGACTTTCTATCGGCCTACATTACTGTACTGCCCAAAGAGGGCAAAGACCCACTAAATTGCACTAGTTATAGGCCGATTTCTTTGTTGAATCTAGATGTCAAGATCATGTCTAAAATTATAGCGAACAGATTGAAACCCCTGCTCCTTGAACTTATTGGTCCAGATCAGGCTGGCTTCATGCCTGGTAGAGAGGCCAAAGACAATATTACAAAAGCCATGGACTTGATTTATGCAGCCCACCAGCGAAAGATCGAAGGCTTTCTCCTGTCAACGGACGCGGAGAAGGCCTTCGATCGAGTAGCTTGGGACTATATGTTGGAGACGTGCAGACATGCGGGTCTGGGTTCTCATATGCAGGCGTGGATCTCAGCTCTCTACCAAAATCCCTCTGCCAGACTTAAAATTAATGGTACGCTCTCGGAGAGAGTCACCATTAAAAATGGGACGAGACAGGGCTGCCCCCTGTCACCCCTACTCTTCATTATCTCGCTGGAACCATTTATCAGGCATGTCCTGGCAAATAAATCCATTAACGGATTCTAGATCAACACACTGGGTTATAAAGTCACTGCCTATGCTGACGACCTCCTGTTTTTTTTGACTGACCCGCATGTCTCCATTCCTTCACTTATGAGAGAGTTTGAGGTGTATGAACACATATCCAACCTCAAAATTAATTATTCTAAGTCGGAGGTGATGAATGTCTCACTACAAGCAAACAGACTGTCCTCGGCGCAACATAACAGCCCCTTTAAATGGGACGACACAGCTATAAAATACCTAGGGATTTGGTTGACCCCCCAACTCTCATCAATCTTTGACAGAAATTTCCCCCCACTCCTTAAGATCATAGAAAGGGATCTACAGGAGTGGCAACCAAAACACTTCTCGTGGTTTGGCAGGGCAGACATTTGTAAAATGACTGTTCTGCCAAAAGTTCTTTACCTCTTCCGCACCCTGCTGATTAGGATACCACATAGTTTCTTCAAAACACTCCATTCATTACAGATGAAATTTATCTGGGCACACAAACCGCCCCGCCTAAAATCCTCTCTCCTCACTAGATCCAAAGATAAAGGGGGTATGGGTATTCCCGATTTTAAATCCTACTACTATGCAGCTCACGTGGCACGTATCATTGATTGGCACTGCCATCAACAATTCAAGGATTGGGTCTCAATAGAAAATGAGATGAGCACAATACCCCTCCAATTCTCACCTTGGATTTCAAGAGCCAAATACCCATTATCCATAAAAACACATCCTCTCATAGGTGCCACCCTTGAGATCTTTCACACATTAGCTAAAAACACCAAATTCTCCACCTCATTGGGCCCCCTCACCCCATTGCAGGAAAACCCAGACTTCCCACCAGGCATCAGGAATCACTTGATACAACCCAGGGATTCTAAGACACCCCGTCTTGCTTCACACTGCTTCTCTAATAAACTGATCATGGACTTTGCCAAACTCAAATCAGACAGCAAGACCCCACTAATGCCCTTATGGTCATATTTTCAAATGCGCAACTATGTCAATGGAGCCGCACGCAGGGCTCACTTCACAATAGAAATTACTGAGTTCAAGGTGGTATGCTTGGAGGGAGAACAGACTCAGAGGACTATGTCCCTTTCATACACCTGGCTACAAGATATGAGGCCCCGGGAGGGAGATAGACTTAGAGAGAGATGGTCGGAGGAACTGGGAATACAGGTAACTGATATCCAATGGGAACGTGCCTGTATTTTGTCCCACAAATGCTCCCTCAGCACTCGTATGCAAGAAACAGCATACAAGGTCCTGACCCATTGGTACGCCACACCCGAGAAAATCCACAGATGGTACCCACTAACGTCGGATAAATGTTGGAGATGCACCAAGGAAAAGGGCACTTTGCTTCACATCTGGTGGCAATGTCAACTTTTGATCTCAGACTGGTCGAAGGTAATTGAAACGATTTATCAAATCACGTAGAGACCAAGCTCAGGTTGGATGCAGCATGCTGCTTACTACACATATCTAATTTTTCTTTCAAGAAATACAAAAACTCGCTCTCGAGACATTTAATCAATGCGGCTAATTCACTGATTCCACTTCTCTGGAAATCGACAACTACTCCCACAATAAAATATTGGTTACACAAAGTGTCTTTCATATGTGAGATGGAAGACACAGCGGCCCAATCTAATGAAAAGGTGGAACAATACCATAGGACCTGGTCTCCCTGGTTTGTATACAAGTATTCGCAGAACTACGAAAACTTGCTAAAACAGATTTGATTTAATAAAGCCATCTGTTGGGATTAACTAAGTACTGAGGTCATAGACATGGGCCATGGACCACAAGACAGTTTCTCCTCTTTCTCGCTTTGATGAGTGATTACGATCATTGGTGCAGTATCTTGATTGCATCCCGGTAGGGCTGCAGAAACCTTCTCCTCTTCCTCTCACTTCACTGTTCTCTCTTCACTAAACTTTCTCATCTTTCTCTTCTACATAAAATATGTGAAACGTTTATTAACCAGGTGATTGATTCGGAAATACTATGCAAATGGTCACAGTGTATCGGATTGACTTTTATTCCGATATCCGCTGTGACTCGAAATCACCCCAGTTGTAATTGCAATTGTTTGTTACATGAGTTAACTTTATATATTTCTTATTTTCTGGATATTTCGAATCTAATTTCTTAGCGTTGCATGATTGTATGTTGATTGTTTTCCATATGGACATGTAATTCCTTCTTTCTTGCTAATAAACTTTAATGTTTATAAAGTTCTGATAAGTATGGTAATGAATATTGTCCTCACCCCTGGACACCCCATTGGGGACAAACTGTGCCCTGAGGGGAAAACAACATCATTGTCTGTAGTTCTCCTTTAACCATACATATTAACAAGAATGAGTGGCTGCCACGCTTATAATACAGTAAGAGGGGAAGTAGAAAAAGAAAAGAGGCATATAACAGAAGTGATCAATTCTACTGCATAATACCTAATTTGACGGAGAAATATAGCTGATTACTATAAATCATAAGTGGTGATAATTAGGGAAAGTTGAGAGAGGTCTGCTAGTGCAGTTGCGTGGGCCTGCAACCCATTTTGTCCCCACTAATAGAGCTTTTTATTGGTGGTATTGGATCACCACTGGGTTTTTTTTTTGCTAAGCAAATAATAAAAGACCGAAAATTTTGAAAAAAAATGTTTTTTCTTTGTTTCTGTTATAAAATGTTCTAAATAAGTTTTCTCCTTCACTGATGGGCACTGATGAGGCTGCACTGACGGGCACTGATGGGCGCTGATGAGGTGGCACCAATAAGGTGGCACTGATGAGGAGGCATTAATATGCAGCACTGATAGGCGGCACTGATGGGCACTGATAGGTGGCACTGATGGGAATTGATAGGTGGCACTGATGGGCAACTATAGGCAGCCCTGATGAGACACTGGCAGGCATTACTGTCACTGATTGGCACCTCTAATGGGCACTAATTGGCAACCCTGGTGGTCATGGGTGGGCATACCTGGTGGGCATCCCTGATAAGCATGGGTGGGAATCCTCAGGGGGGCTGCACTGATAATCAATCAGCGCAGACCACCTCTGTCAGGAAAGAAGCCAATCTGCTCTCCTCTACTCGTGTCTGTCAGTGCGAGTGAAGGAAAACCCGATAAACGGCTCTTCCTGTTTTTTTTTAAAAGAACCTTTACCTATCCTTTAAGAATTTCCAAAAAGTACAGATCAGGTAAAAAAAAAACAAAAAAAAAACCATAAATGTCTCTATTTCTGACAATATATCAAATCAAATAGGGTACATAGGCACAACACTCAGAGTATAAATGTAACCATAGGTAGAATTAATCTCCATCTAAACAACATAGCTTTCAAGACTATGACATAAATAGGTAAAATGTGTAGTAACAACCAGTCATGTTCAGGAAAGTAACCATTGGAATACTCTGTGTATATGGTAGACAGCCCAATAAATACCTCCCCTAGACGTTTTTAAGAAATGTTGGCAGTATCATCGGATTAGGTAAGTAATGCAGCCAACTATCACAGAAAATGAATAGGAAAGGATATTGGGTACAGGTTTACACTGTGATCACAGCTGATTACATGGTAAAGAGCCTACATTAGAGGCTCTTTACTAAGATCAGTGGTGTAGTGTGTCAGATCAACACACCACACCAACGATCGCTACACTGTGAGCCCCTGCAGCCACACGATCACGGCTTATCCTACTGGACGTCATATGGCGTCCAGTCAGGATAATTAATCACTTTGCGCACGTCGTTTTGTTATATGTCAAAAAGAAATTCCACCATGGGAAATACTAAAACATTTAATGTGAAAATGGAAAATTGTATCAAATACTTACCGTAATTTTCCTTTCCTGACGCCAAACCATGGCAGCATACTAGTGATAAAGCTCCGCCTCTTGACCACTCCCTCAGGACCAGTGAATAGCATAAATATAAGGCCAAGTTAGGCCCCACCCCATTCTCTGTAATTAGCTACATACCGAAATGTATAAGGGTGGGACCATATGCTGCCATGGTTTGGCGTCAGGAAAGGAAAATTACGGTAAGTATTTGATAAAATTTTCCATTTTCCTGACGCCAACATGGCAGCATACTAGTGATAAATAACTAGCTGACAGGGTGGGATCTACTTGTCAAACCAATCTTCTAATTAGGATGAGACAGAGGACTGAATAGTCCTTCCTACAAAGTCCCCTGATGACAAGGCCCCCGGGTCTATTCCGTCAAGTTTGAGTAGGAATGTTGGAGCGACCGTGTACCCCTGTACAGATAGACACCATAGATTCTCTTGAATGTGTTGCCTATGAGGCTTTAACCGCTCTGGCGCCACTGACGGAAGCTCGTGACCTCTATCCTTTACACAACCAAGCCTGCTAGGATCCAGGCAGTAACCTCTTTCCCTTGATGATTCCCAACTGGAATGACAAAAGGTTTACTTAGATGACCTGAAAGGTACAATTGTGGAGATACTCCTTTAAAGTTCTAAAAACGAACAGTACGTGTGACTTTCCTGTGTGATGTTCTGGAATGTTAGGCAATGTCCAGCTGTCTGTTAAATAGCAGTCTGTTACTACGTTTGATGCAGAATGATCTACAAGATCCAACTCTATTCTTTCTGGAAAGAAAGGTTTATATTATATATCATTTTTTCTTTATTTTATTTATTTATTTATTTATTTTTTTACTTTGAAGCTCCAAGAGCTTGAATCTCTGTCTCTGATAACCTTCTGCTTAAAGTTCTTGCAATTGATACTGCTTTGTAAGTGATGGCTAAATGGATAAACGGATATGAGATCCAGCAACTGCAATAGATCTTTTCTTCCTTGGTGACCGACTCCTCACGACTGCCCTCAAAAGTTGTGCAAACTGAAGGATTCTTGGTCCTTTCAAATGTGTTATTGCCAATATAGCCCACACTCGTGAGCTATGTGAGGATAGGCTAAGGCCTGGAGGAAGAATACAACAGCTGACACTGGAAGGGCAGTAGGATCAATGTCTCGCCCTACCAAGAAAAAAAGCAAACTTGTTCCAGAATTAGACCTAGATGTTGTAAGTAGAATGTCTTCTCACACACAACAAAAGTAGAGATCACTCTGGAGTGAAACTGGAGCAACCGGAGTTGCCCATCCTCCCCCTTTAGTGCCCCTGCTTGCAGCCCCAGTCTGCGCATGTTATTGAGGGGAAATGTCTTCTGTATCCTGAAATGAATGGCCAGGGAAAACCTAGGGCCTCCTGGTCAATATGGAGAAGTGGCTATGACAACTATGTTCTCCCTTGACAGCCTCAAGGGAAATCTCATTTACGGGAAATGTTGGGGAAAATATATAGGTTAGATTGCAGACCCAGGGAGAGACCAGAGCATCTGCCCCTTGCGCCTTGGAGGAGGCCTGAGGAGGTCTGTCTGTGGTAGGCCCCACCTGTGGCCAGCTGAGAGAAGACCTTGGATGTAGACCCAGGGGTGGTGCAAGGGTTTTTGACACCCTAGGCAAAACCTACTTTTTTCACCACCATTGGCTCCACCCCCCTTTACACTGTCCATGGGGCAGAAGGCGGCGCTATACAGAAAGCATCGGCTCGGCTTCCTCTAGCGCTGGCTCCAGTGCTGCACCTCTAATTACACTACCGGTCAGACTTAGTTAGTTGCATTCTGCAGCCTGCAGAGCATGCAGACGCTGGGAGGTAAACTGCTTCCTGAAATTTTGCTGGTGATCTTCTGCCCCAGGTGTTATGGGTTTCACCTCTCCCAATAGCATATTGCTGCGAGTTTCATACTGGAGCTGAATATAGGCGACTGCTGCCCTGTTGCTAAACTGCAGGGAGATTGGTCCTCCTTGACTCTGTGTAGTGAGGCCAAAGTGCTTAAAAGGGCTGTTTGAACCCCCAGTGCATTCAAGATTATCCACCTTGGCTGGGAAGCTCTGATTGCCTTGACTGAAAGTCCCTCGCAATGCATCTACCCGGCTGTCTTGCAGACATGATTTGTAGCAATTCTCCAGTCTAAAAGGTCCTAACGGACCGAGACATCCTCAAGGTCTTTCCATCACCGCTGAGCGCTACTCATACTGAGTAACACTGGCTATGACAACTATGTTCTCCCTTGACAGCCTCAAGGGAAATCTCATTTACGGGAAATGTTGGGGAAAATATATAGGTTAGATTGCAGACCCAGGGAGAGACCAGAGCATCTGCCCCTTGCGCCTTGGAGGAGGCCTGAGGAGGTCTGTCTGTGGTAGGCCCCACCTGTGGGCCAGCTGAGAGAAGACCTTGGATGTAGACCCAGGGGTGTGTTCTATACTGTTTCCTCCCTCGCACTAAGAATTCTAGATAAAATTTGCGCAGGTGCCCATGCACCCCAGGAATCATCTATATGCATGATGACGTTGTGCCCAGATGACTGAGGCACTGAGAAGCCATCAAACAAGCGGAAGTATTCATCCTCAGAAATCTATTCCTGACTATCACCACTTCCTCTGATTGAAATAAAACAGAAGAACTAGCAGAGCACCCCCGGGTACACCAACCATTGGGATGGAGAAAGTTGGCTTTGCTTTCCCTCTAAGGTGTGAGGATAGGATAGGCATCCTGACGATCCAGCAAGAGCCTCCAGCCATGTGGTTATACTGTTTAATGGACTCCGTCTTAAAGAACTCAAAGAGGACCCCACAGGGTTCAACCTCTTCCAATCTGCAACTGGACACTAACCAACATCTCCTGCGAACCCCAAACAGGATTGGGTAGAAAACGTGCAAACCCTCTTGAGTCTGAGGTGTCTGTAAGCAATGTAGCAGTCTACCCGCTGTTGTGGTGGACTTGGCAGCTTCGTGGAAGAGAGGAGCAGTGAGGAATCTCCCGAAGTGACCATGAGTGTCTGATATCTTCATCCAACATGCCGTCCAGAAACCAGTGAAGCGTGCCTTCTAGGTCTTACCTTAAGAGTCTGGGCATGCACCTGTGTGACTGGCTCACTTATCCCCCCAGAAGTCTGCACCAAGACACAAGCCAGACCCTCGGCATCCACTGTCACAAAAATCTAATTTTTGGCAAGACACATCCAATAGGAAAACATATCTAAAGGGATGCAGACCCTGACACTCTCTTCAGAGTCCTGCAGGTGCAGCAGCTGGTTGATAATTATTAAACCATTCCCATTAGACTTACCCAGCACATGGGCTGGTTATTGCTGGTCTGCCGACATCTGCAGATGCTACAGTATGTAGGGGCAGGTTGACCATTAGCTTGTTCAGAGTATACAGTTTCAAGATCCTGTTTATACGGGAATTTTTCTCAAACCCCCTTCATTCTTCCCCACTTTTGTTTTTAGGGAGCAATACGCAGCCCAGGGTCTCAACCATATGGCCTCCCTAGCCGCCAAAGTGCCAGGGTGCTCTTTCAGTGGCTATACAAGCAACTAGGAGGGACTTCCTGGTCAGCCTCCATATTTTGAATAGCAGACTGCTGCATCTGTAATAAATGTAACAATGACCCAGGCCCCCTTCAGTCCAATGGGAACCTCCAGAGCCATGAGTTGTCAACATCCCTCCACATAGAGTGGGTTGTAAGGCATAGTAGGTGCAGAGCATGACTTTGGATTGTGTTGAGAAACCCACACAGGGAGAAGAAATAAACATCAAAACAAGTATTAGCATGTTGGGGAATTGAACCAGCAACCCCAGTGCTACTAGACAGAATTGTCACCCACTTAGCCAGCAGGCAGCCTCTGCAAAGTAGATTCATGGGCACCAGACACCTGTGCCACCTGTCCAGGATTCACCCAGACAGTTCGGATTTTGAATCATGCATCAGGGTTTCAGTCCACCCGACCCGGACATATTACCCAGACCTGGCTGTGGCTCCCCAAGTAACCAAGATAGTCATATACAAAACTGTTGCTGTTGTAGGTGGCTGTTTGGCCTCACTGAAAGGTGATGATGTCAGCAAGGGCAATTTGGCCACACCCACTAGAGCGCTCTGTGCATTACATTACTACTCTCCTTGGGGCACCCAAATGTGTCTGTGCAACGCCAACCCGGCAGACTCCCAGACTACTACAGGACAGCCACGCAGGGAAAAGCATCCAGCAAGATGCCACATCTGCACGTGAACAAGTACGCTGTCTCCTATGGCAACAGTCTCCAATACAAGTGTAACAGTTGCTCCGGGTAATTAAGACAAGTCCAAAACAGAATCTTGTGCCAATCTTATCAATAATAAAGACATTTGGCATTACCTGTTAGCTGCATACTTCTCCAGGCAGTGTCTACTCACCAGCCTTCTGGGCATGGATACTGCGTCACAGGCCCTGCAGGAATCTTGCTGGGGCGCTGGCTCTGGGGAAGAGGAGCAAAGACGTCTTTCTTGGAGCTCTTCTCCTGAGTGGGAGCGCCTTCCGGGCTATGCTCCTCTGAAGAACGTCCGCCTTGCCTTGGCCCGGCCATCTTGAGAGCGTGGGCGTGCGGGGCTGAAGCAAATCAAAGCCAATCCGCATGAGAGGGCACTCTTTTTCCTGAAAACTTACCAATATGGTGGTCCCCACCCTAGTTGTTGAGGGTCTTTATATGAGCGGTAACTGACTCTTTATCTGTGGAGAAATGGGACGGCCAGCTGAGGTGAGGATAGCTGAAAAGTGTAGATATAGGAGAAAGGATTCCACCTTCCTTTTTTTTTTTTTTTTTTATTTATCTACATATACTTACATATGTACACATATACAAACATACCCACACACACACATACATACCTACACACATATACTGCAGAGGGTCAGTCTGGGGCGGGTTAGGAAAGGGTTAATTAAAGAGGGTAGGAACCTTCAGCCCTGATTACTGTCAGCTGAGCTGAAGATGTCAGAGGAGTTGTGTGTTTGGAGAGAGAGAGACACACAGCAGCATTCAGTTTAAGGATTCATTTGCTGGGGTGAGTAAAACAATATAAAAAAACTGTATCTCAGACTAGAGCCATGTACTTTGTCTATATATCAGCCTGTTGGTTAAAGAGACTGAACCTTTCCTATCTCTGCACCTGTGTGACAAGACAAGCCTGTCTTTTTCTTCTGTTTGTTTTGCTGAATAAAGCCATTTTTATTTTACTGAACTGGCATTTCACCCCTCTGATCCCCTACAATACATACATGTATTTACATAGACCCCCACACATATGCATACCCACACATCCACATACAATTTTTTTTTTTTTTTAAACGTGTATATACATATACACACACCCATATCACATATACATACATACATATATACCTATACACACACATGCAACACCTGCAGAGGACAGCAGGGAATGGGGAAGGTAATGAAGGACATGAAGGAGACATAAGGGGCTAAGAGAGAGATAAAGCATAGCTGCCCCCCCATATTCCACAAGTGCTGCAGTTATCAATTTTAAAAGCAGATTTCGTTCCTAAAGAGGAAACACTGCAGGGGCCCCAATAAGACCCACAGAAGGGATTCCCAGGCTGTTTAGCGCATGTTAGCAGCCTGAGCGCTAGGACTTCGCACTGGGAGAGGCTTGAACCCAGCCGGATGCTGCACAGAGGCAGAGGGGGGGACATAGTACTGCTTACTCTTCACTGATGCGTTGAGGTATGAGGAAAAAAAGAAGAATGGGGTGGGGCCTAACTAGGCCTTATATTTATGCTATTCACTGGTCCTGAGGGAGTGGTCAAGAGGCAGAGCTCTATCACTAGTATGCTGCCATGGTTTGGCGTCAGGAAAATAGCTTAATGTAGCTTAACGTGTAATAAACTGCCTAAACCTTAATCAATTGCCCTGAAACATTGCACAGCCTAATATCTCAACTTCCCAAACCTATCCAAGAAGTTTCATGTGAGTCGGTGTTCCACAAGGCAAACTAGGGACATTTAAGCTTGTTTTTTGGGAGCATAATGTGGCTTCTTGTAAAAAAAAGACCTTAAATGTTAACCAATTTCCCCCAAACTTCTGAAAATTTCAGCTCATTTGGTTAATCACACCAAAAGTTATTCACGTTAAGCTATTTTTTACAATGCTAAAACATTTAATTTGAAAATGGCTTACTGTAGCTTAACGTGTAATAAAGTGCCTAAACCTCAATCAATTGCCCTGAAACTTTGCACAGCCTAAGTTTTTATCTTTCCAAACCTACCCTATAAGTTTTATGTATTTCGGTGTTCCACAAGGCAAACTAGGGACATTAAGCTTGTTTTTTAGGGAGCTTAATGTGGCTTAATGTACAAAAAAAGACCTTAAATGTTAACCAATTTCCCCCAAACTTTACACAATAGAACACTCTATCCATGCCAATATATTCAGAAAATTTCAGCTCATTTGGTAAATCACACCAAAATTTATTGACATATTACTTACATTACTACCATTAAGAGGATCCTCAACCTGAGCCATTTAACCACTTTAAGACCAGCCTCGTTTTGGATTTTAGGTGTTTACATGTTTAAAACAGGTTTTTTTTGCTAGAAAAAAACTTAGAACCCCCAAACATTATATATTGTTTTTTTCTAACACCCTACAGAATAAAATGGCGGTCGTTGCAATACTTTTTTTTACACCGTATTTGCGCCGCACATTTTTTGGAAAAAATTCACTTTTTTGAATAAAAAAATAAGACAACAGTAAAGTTAGTCCAATTTTTTTATACATTGTGAAAGATAATGTTACTCTGAGTAAATTGATACATAACATGTCAAGCTTCAAAGTTGCGCCCGCTCGTGGAATGACATCAAACTTTTACCCTCAAAAATCTCCATAGGCGACGTTTAAAAAAATCTACAGGTTGCATGTTTTGCGTTACAGAGGAGGTCTATGGCTATAATTGTTGCTTTCGCTCTACCGATCGCGGCGATACCTCACATGTGTTGTTTGACCACTGTTTTCATATGCGGGCGCTACTCACGTATGCGTTCGCTTCTGCGCGCAAGCTCTTTGGGAAAAAAAATTTCTTCTTATTTATTTTTCTTGATTTTATTTATTTTTACACTGTTTTTTTAAAAAAAAATTGTTTTTTCTTGTAATAGAAAAAAAGCATGACAGGTCCTCTTAAATATGAGTTCTGGGGTCAAAAAGTCCTCAGATCTCATATTTGGACTTAAATGCAAAAAAAAATAAAAAATGTCATTTAAAAAAATTACATTTGGAAAATGTGCCTTTAAGAGGTATGAGCGGAAGTGACGTTTTGACGTCGCTTCCACCCTGCTATGGTATAGAGACGGGTGGCAGCCATCTTAGCCTCACTCAACGGCTCCGGTAAGCGCCGGAAGGCGCGGGGGGAGCACCTCTCCTGCCGCCGATAACGGTGATCTTGCGGCAAATCCGCCGCGATGACCACCATTATCGAAAATTACGACCGGCGCCTGAAGAGATGGATATCTCGGTTGTGGCAGCAGCTGCTGCCGTTACCTAGATGTCCCTCTTCAAAATCAGGACGTACATCGTCGTGCGCCGGTCGGAAAGTGGTTAACAGTGCCCTGCTTGATATTCTGAGACCATTGTCAGTTGAGAACCTAGATATCAGGTGTAGACATGTGGCTACTGTGGCACATGTTTATAACATAAGGTGACCATACTTTTGAAATGAAATCCGATGACATATATTTTTTTTATTGGCAAATGGTAAACTATTTTATAAGCATATTTTCCTCAAATGATATATGCAGTGTATGTGGTATGTGTTTATGGAATGATTGTATAATATATAGGTTATTTCTCACATTTCATGCATGAGATAAAAAAAAATTACTTCTTAGAATTTTTTGAGATATGACTACCAAATGTTGAGACGATAAGATAGAGAAAAAAGTATAGAGTTCAGGAGTGTGCTACATACAGATTGCAGGGCTAAGGAGCATGCTGCATATACAAGGCAGGACTAAGGAGCGATCAGGAGCGCGCTGCATAAAAAATGCAGGGCTCAGGAGTGCACTACATAAAGAATGCAGGGCTCAGGAGCAGGCTACATAAAGAATGCAGGGCTCAGGAGCAGGCTACATAAAGAATGCAGGGCTCAGGAGCAGGCTACATAAAGAATGCAGGGCTCAGCAGTGTGCCAAATAAAGAATGTAGGGCTCACCAGTGCCCATCAATGCCGCCTCACCAGTGCCCAATAATCCAGCCTCACAAGTGCCCATCAATGCAGCCTCACAAGTGCACATCTATGCAGCCTGATCAGTGCCCATCTATAGAGCCTGACCAGTGCCCATCTATAGAGCCTCACCAGTGCCCATCCAATGCAGCCTGACCAGTGCCCATCTATGCAGCTTGACCAGTGCCCAGCAATGCAAGACTAAAATTGGGCGCTACCCCCCCATCTAAATTTGTCTCACCACTTCCTTTTATGTGAGCAGTCCAATTGGATCTGCCTGTCTGTTTTTCAGGGAGAGAGAGATGACCACCGCTCCAGAGGGATCCTTCAAGGCGAATGCTTCTACTCCTAGTGTGGAGCTCCAGGTGCAGGCTAATAACAAGGTAGTTAGAAAGTAACAAGGGGGACTCTGGACAGCCGAAAAACAAGACGAAGATGAAAATCAAATGGATTTATTTAAAAACAGGAATCACATCAAAGTCCAAAAACACAGCAAAACAGGGAAGGGGGGGCACACGCTGACGCGTTTCACGCTAAATACAGCGCTTACTCATAGCTAGACAACTCTTGGATGAATGTCATATATATATATATATACAAGCCTATGTCTGGGATATGTGTCACATAGTGAGATAATTAGAAACAGCTGTTATGAACAGCTGAGACACAGCATTGCTTTAATCCCAACATGTGCTGCTGAGTTAACCGTTTAATCCAAGAGATGTGGGGTGGAAAAACCAAAAAGCTTTTAATTTATTATGTGAATAGTGTTGAAAAAATGTGTATGGTAATGAAAACATTACTTAAGTATGTTGCAAAATGAATATCGGTGTGTAAACGGGTCGGTGAAGACCTGACTAAAACTAAAATTGAGTGTGAACATTATGTGATTGGCAGTAGAAGTGAAAGAATTCTTAGATTTTAAATGGTGAAAAAAGTATATATATATATATATATATATATATATATATATATATATATATATATATATATATATATATATATATATATATATATATATATATATATATATATATATATATATATATATATATGTGTGTTTAAGTGAAAATGATGTATCATTTAAAATTAGGAATGAGGGCAAATAAAAATATATATGTATATACTTATATACATGTGTATACATAAATACACAGTACATAAATACATAGATGCACATAAACGCATGAATGTGTGATCGTGTATTAAATTATATTCTATAAGTTATAACCCTTATTATGACCACGTCCGCGGTCTGGATGCGGGGAAAAGTTGACGAGGTAAAGTCAAAAGGGGGAACTAATGAAAACTATACAATATAGAGAATGCACACATTGCATGGTGTATGGTGTGGTGACTTGTATGAGCAATGTGGATGACTTGTGAGAAAAAGCTATATTCATGTAGCTAAACTAAAATAAATAAATAAAATATCTCAAGTGTCACTTGCCCTAATTTTAAATAGGGTGTGCTGGTGATTAAATTTAGAGTGTGGATAAATTAAACCTGTGTATACATCTATATATATGTAGGTATAAACACAGATGCTTCTCCATATTCTTTGCAAACACATAGGTGAATCCTTGGAGTGGTTTGCTAAGCAGCACATGTAAAAATATGTGAAATACACAGAAATTACAATTACATCTTGATCAAAATGCAATAAGTGTATACAGTGTGTTGTGGATAATGCATGCATTTCATCAAAGAGATGATACTACCTAGAATCTATGTATAATCTGGTGTAGTCACCTGTTATTATGTGTTTAATTCATGAAATAAAAAACTGATAAATCATGTTTCAACCCTATTCAAAAACAAAATGTAAAACCATTTGATGTAGAATATATATTAATTATTAATAATCAGCATCATAGCCGTAATTATAATACTGCCTACTTGGTAGTTTGCATAGGCATAGGTACCTATGTCTCGTATTGGTTTTCCTGGTCACCGCTTTTGGTGTTTAAAGATCTGGCATCAGTGGCTAAACTTTTATGGGAGATGGCAGGTGTATTGAGATCAAATGGCTGATCTATCTGCGGACACCTGTCTAGAAATACCCTGCCTATATCAAAAATTGCCATTGCCAAGACCTTCAATGTATAATTTTATATTCTTATCCAAGAGCGGTGGCGATTAAGGAACATGAACCTCATTATGCGGCTTATTTCACTAAGACAACTTTTATTAGTGTAAGTTCAGGAAATTGGAAGATTAATTTATGATAGTTTTTATGTGTTTTAGTTATTAATTTATCATTCATTTGTTGTTTATTAAGTTGAAACAATATTCATGGCCTATATATATATAGGGTAAGCGAGGAATACAGTGTTAAAGTCTAGTGTATACCTATAGTTAGAAAGCAATGGAAATATCAGTAGGTAGAGCGTTATTGTGGTCAATAAAAATTTAACCGATGTCTGTATGTGTATGGGGCAGTCAAATTTGGTGGAGATGGTGTACCGAAACAGATCAACATGTCCACATCAATTAGGTCTGAGCTAGATAGACCACAGGAGTAAGCCGACAATTAGTGGCTCTCAGCTGTTGTGAGTATAAGACTAGGGCAAAGGTTTTGTGTGTGGTCATTATCATAGTCCTAGGCTCAATAGCGATCTTAATCTGAAACACTCTTCATGGTCCATAAATAAAATTGAACGAAGTGTGTAGTGTTCAGATATCCTGTGTCTGCACAAGAGAACAAAAGAAAGCAAAAGAAATGTCAGAAGATGAAGCGCTGTTATGGGCTTGTGGATCTTTCGCCGATATCAGTGTTTAACCGATATTGGTAAATGTATGGGGCAGTCAGGTTCAATAAAAGTAGTGAGCTAAAACAAATACACATGCATTCACATCGATTTTCCTAGTCCTAGACTCAATAACGGTCTTAATCTGAAACACTCCATGGCCCATAGACATATGTAAAGTGAACGAAGTATATAGTATTTAGATATCATATGTCAGCAAAAGGGAACAAGAAAAATATCAGCATATGGAGCGCAGTTATAGGCTTGTGGATCTTTACCCGATATCGGTATTTAACCGATGTTGGTAGGTGTGTGGGGCAGTCAAGTTTAATGAATCGCTGTTATGGACTTGTGGATCTTTCACCTAAATCGGTATTCAGCCGATGTTAATAGATATATGGAGCAGTCAAGTTTGATAAGAATAATGAACTGAAAACAAGTCCACACGTTCACATCGGTTAAATATAAGAAACAGCTAGGTCACACAAATAGGCAGATCGTTAATAGCTCATAGCATAGCTATAGCATACCGATATTAAGCAGATGTTAGTAGGTGTATGGGGCAGTCAAATTGGATGAAAAATAATGAACTAAAACAAGTTCACAAATTCACAACGATTGAATAGCTCATAAATTTTATAAAAAAAGGTCAACTTATACAATCCTGTACAAACAAGAAATCATTTGAAATTTCTTAATTTATTAATTGTAACACACCCTTTCTGGTTTACATGATTACATGCACCAGTTGCCAAGTCCAATACGTGGGTCGTACAACACGTCGCCTAAAAGATAGGCTATAAGACCACCTATATGATATCCAAAAGAACCACTCAACTAATATTGCAAAACATTGGAACCTGGTGCATGACAAATGTGTTTCCAGTTTGGTCATACAAGGAGTAGAGAAAATCGTCATTCCCAAACGAGGAGGGGATACGTTCCGTACACTATGTAAACATGCCACAATTCATCTGGCATGACGCCTAGAATATATATATAACTTCTCCATTATAATATTCTTAAAACATGTGTCTGGTTAAAAATCAACATTTTAAAATCCCCAATTATTGCTAATACAGCTTAAACACAATTAAAATCATTTGCACAAATATAGCACATTTGCTACATTTGCTGTTATTAGAAAAGAAACACCCTTTAACTTCAATAATGCAAGGATAGGCAACTACAACTAAAACAGTCCTTAAAGTCAGACTCTGGCTGAAATAATCAAGACACCCTTGTAATATGTCCCGAAGGACATAGCACAGCGGGGGAAGTGTCACTTGGAACAGAGGGGCGGTAGACGAAGGGCAGTGTGTACTTCCTGGGGACCAGACACCATTATAGGGCGGTGGGCAGTGATGTAAGTAACTGAGTTAAAATAAACTGAGTTACCTAACGCAGTTACTTTAGAGGGTAACGAGTAATCTAACTGATTACTTTTCCCCTCATGGTAACTCAGTTCCCATTACTTTGGCTTAGTTACCCCAATTACATCTACCGCCACTAGATGGCAGTAGTGTAATTCCGGTGTCCTGCCGGAAAAGTTCCCCCGCCCGGATAAGGACCCCCTGTACTGCGCAGGCGCAGGGCTTGCGTAGTACGAAGGACTACGGAGCTTCCGAAAATTGCCGAACCTAAACAGCTCTGAGAAAACTCTACACCGCGCAGGTGCAGTTAACATGTAATTGTACGAGGAGATGCCGCACGCTCCCGATGCTCGTGCTACTCTGCATGGGGCGTTTATCGTGTAAGTAAGTGGCAGGTCTAAAATTACTGTAACCAAGGGGCGCATTTATTATTATATATCGAGCTCTGCCCATTAATTTAACATTCGCCCTCTTCTGTAGCCATCCGCCACTTACACAATATAATAATAATAGACCCGCCACTTGCTTACACGCTATAACAGATCTGCCCCTTGGTTAGAGTAATAATAGAGCAGCCCCTTGGTTACACGATATATAACAATAATAATAAATGCGCCCCTTGGTTACAGTAATACTAGGCCCGCCCCTTAGTTACACGTATAGAATATTTTAAAAAAAAAAAGTCAGTTACTTTGCTGCATAACTAATTACTTTTCCAATGTAGTAACTGAGTTACTAACGCAATTACTTTTTGGGAGAAGTAATTTGTAACTTAACTAATTACTTTTTTAAAGTAAGATGACCAACACTGGTGGTGGGTGACTACTTGACTTCCTCTTTTCTGTCTTTCTATACACATAAACAATACAACCATTTTGATTTTTAATTTTTTTTGTAAACCCTTCTTCATGAATGACTTTTGCAACTTTAAACCAAGAATCTGCTGCCCGTAGCAGCCCATGATCTGACAATAAGCCCCTTTTACTCTGGCTGTAGGCGTCCGCCTAAATGCATAGTAATTCCACACACCTTTGCCAACTTTTTTCCTTTCTTAACAGCATCTTTCTTTTCTCACTCTAGTACCAAGTCACAAGCCAAACTACCCTCTTTTGTTTTTTCAAACTTTTGTCCCATTGTTGACTATTGGAAAGTTTATGTGCCCGGGCTCAGGTTTTGTCCAGCGGTTTTATGAAGCTGTCTGGACTCAGAGGGTCGGACAATTCTTCTGACCACCACCTGTCCTCTTTCGGACCACTTTCCAATATAACACTGTCTCACTATGTTCTGTCTTGATTACTGGGATATTTATGTGTGTCTGCTCAGGAGTTTTGATGGGTCACGAGGCTGTCGTGGACGCGTCGTGGACGCGAGGGTCTGACAATTCCTCTATTTGTCCCCTGGTACCGGTTCAGACTATATCACAGTCTCAAGTTAATGAGGACAAAGATAGATGGAGTGAAAAGAGGAGATAGAGAAGAGAGAGATAGAGAAGAGGATAAGAGAAAAAGAACGTCTACAGTGTTCGGCTGCCATGCGAACGTGCGCCTTCCCAAAACGTAGACCAGTCACACGGACCTGTTCTGCCGGGTTGGCTGACAGGTGAAACGATGCGGGTAATATGTGACTACTTATTACTCTCAACAAGACATAGTAAATGGGATAGATTTATAGAAGAAATTAAAAAACACAACAGTATTAGAAAACACAATTGATATTCAATACTTCACTTCAAACATCATGGACATGCCCCAGTTCAAAACCCAAACTTCTCACTCTATTTTTCTCCGCTTCTGGTCTATTCTAGACCGTGACTTCCAATAATTGTCCAAGAACAAACTCTACTGGATAATGTACGTTAACTCTCAATACCATAATATGTGGGCTCTCTGGTGCCAAGGGTTTATAACCAAGACATTCTATTTCATAACCTCGATTTATCACTCTAACCAGACCCCAACCTTCCTCATGAATCCCTAACATCAGTCCACAAACACACCTAGAACATGACATTACCACCAAGAACAAAATATACAACTGTAAGATTATACAGGACTACTCAGATAGATCCCACGGGATCCCCACGCCACCTCTGGGCGTATTCCTGACGCCTCCTCCTGATTCTCCTGTGCACTATTCCACAATCAAATTGTTTATCGTCAATTAATTCTCATCCGTGACTATATAAGTAATTCCTCTTTATCAACAGCCGTCAGCAAGACACAAGACTTACAGAACAAAATACATAAAATACAGGCAAGGCAGATATATGCAGGTTCCTTATTTTATCAAATGCCGGGAGACAAGTGAGACAAGATATTAATAAACTGAGCTCAAATCACAGGACAAATTCCGTTGCCATCATCCCTGAAAATGGTGAACAGTAAACCTCTCGGAGTAGGATTTTTAAGGCAACCATAATAGAAAAAATGAATAAAGTTATATAAATTTCATAAATGTATTGTACTAAAGACACAGAATGTTTGTAACCAAATATACATTTCCACATCAAAGATAAAAACAAAGCAGATGTTTCGAGATGATATACATAAAGGTAGGTGAAAATTCCGATGCGTTTCCAAACGGCTAAGGGAATTAAAATCACCATCTACAGGATATCAAAACACACTGATTACAAAATTATTATATAAAGATTCAAATGCCAGACTAATCATAAAATGGAATTTTATACAAAAAACTGATTTATGAGAGTGCTATATTATAACACACTTACATCATCATACAGAACATCATATATGGCATTGCTTCCCATTCACTTTCAGAGAAACCCGGGTGGATGTCCAAAACAGCAAGGGGAAAGCATGATTCCCAAACTCCCTACAAGACGGTGTAGAAACGATATTTCTATGACTTAAATGGCGTTTGAAACCTACAAATAACCACAGATGGAGAAACAAAGCAAAGAGAGGGGATAATGAGGAAAAAACCTAGATGAAAAAATATAGGCAGAGGAAAAACCCCCACCAAGCACCCAGATATCCTAAACTCACCCAAATCGTTCTATAGAAATTCCCAGAGGGGATACTCCAAAGTGGACCAGTCCGGTTAGTAGAAAACAACTCCTACAGCACCATGCTGTGGAGGGGAATGACGCCATATGCCATCTCAGGTGTCCTTTTATAGGTGTACCCGGATCCGTCCCACCCCTAGGGGGCGTCAACTGATGACGCTGCACGCAAACGGCGTACAGCATCATCGGAACGCGTCCCCCCCATTGGGCTGTATCATGTCCTGGACAAACTGCCAGGACCATGATGCAGTGGTGCGGCCCAGGTGCGCATGCGCGACGACACGTCTGAGCGTCATCGCGTACCGCAGAGTGCGCATGCGCGACGAGGCGTACACACATCATCGCGCACCGCAAAGTGCGCATGCGCGACAGATCATCCGAAAGTCATCGCACACCGCACAATGACAGCCAGACCACAAACCTCCCATTCTACTCCGGACCAGGGGGCGCGCATGCCCGCAAACCCCACAGCTCCAGAGTAAGAAATGGCAGGAACACACCCAGTGCAGAAACACTGCCTAGGGGGTGGCGATGCCCCGAAGGTGAAAACACCGGCCCACTCCAGGACAAGACCGAGGGAAAATTGGAAAACCAATAAATCCCAAAGGCCACCCGTCCTAGGAGCCGGTGATGGGGGCCAAACACTGCAAAATGAACACAAGGGGAGATAGAAAATCCTACATCCCCATAAATGGACATATGTCCAGGGGTCGTACTCATGAATTACATGAGATCGGCCAGGGGCATAGGATAAATAAAGGAGGGAGCCTATGTTAATGGGGGGAGAGACTACCCACTGATCAAGGCCCCCAAGCTCCGAAAATGGGCCGAGGCCAAGTCTGAGGGCAAACTCCCCCCAAAAAACCAAGGACTCAAACCACTGGCATAATCACCACTTGTGGGGACCAGAAAGCCTCCGGACCCCCAAGTGAATGTATTAACCCCAAAGGAGTCAAAACGCCCCCTCTCCCAACCAAAAAGCAGGGGAGGGAAGCCTCGTCCTCCCACCCACGAAGATAAACATCGTGGTAGCGAAGGAACCTGAAGACCCCATGGGGTTAAGATGCCAGGTAGGGAGAGAAGGAAACGAATCCCCAAAAAAAGAAATGGACCATCCAAAATCCACAGGTAAGTGAATCCCAGGGAAGCAACACCATTTACAATAATTGAATAACATAATCAAAATAATAATAAAAAATACAAAAAAAACCCCAATGAATAATTCACTTCTCCAATTGCACCACTTAGAGAGAAAGCACTCCCTGAAATACATCAACCCCTTGAAATATAGAGACAGAAAGAGGTAGAAAAGAGGAATAAGACAAGACCAGTAAAACCCATAGATGAATTAGTATGTTTTACCCGAACTGTAGCCTTCCAAAAAGGGCCTAAAACTTTCAACCTCATTAAGGCCTGGAGGAGTGGTTGCCCTAAGGCTCCTAATCCAGCGCATTTCCCGCTGGAGTAGCACCTTATTCCAATCTCCCCCCCTAATTGGAATGTGTAGTCTGTCTAAAACAGTGAAGTTTACCCTGGGAAGTCTGTAATTATGTTTTTTTGCAACATGGCGTCCCAAGGGCAAATATTAGTTACAAATTTTCATGTCATACATGTGTTTCTCTACTCTCTTGCTGAGTTTATGTCTTGTCTTACCGACATAAAAGGCACCACACTGACACTGCATGAGGTAGACCACCCCCTGAGTCTGACATGATGCATAATGTTTCAGGGAGAAGTCTACCCCATTCGGCAGCCAGCGTCAGTGTGGTCCTCTGTCCAATCACTAAGCATTGAGCACAATTTCCACAGGGAAAAGTGCCAACATTTTTACATGGATCCCTTCTTGAATTTCCTCTATATTCGCTTTGTGTCACTAAATTACCTATAGAACCTGCTTTTTTATAAGTAATAAGTGGAAGGGGAGTTACAAGACCACCTACAATTGGATCCTCCGTCAGGATATACCAATGCTTGGTGATGATTTTGCGAATCATCTGATGTTCATTGGAGAAACGCAAGATAATGTGTGTATTGTCCTCCACATCTTTTTTCTTTTTAGCTTTGAAAAGAAGATCTTTTCTAGCTAAAGATTTGACTCGATTAAAGGCCTTCTTGAGGCAGGTTTTGGTGTAACCCCTAATTAGTAATCTTTGGGTGAGTTCATCACTTTCTCTTTGAAAATCCTCCTCACCAGTACAGTTCCTTCTGATCCGAAGGAACTGACTGAAGGGAATAGACCTCTTTAGGGAGGGCGGATGAAAGCTATCTGCATGGAGCAGAGTGTTTCCTGCAGTTTCCTTACGAAATAGCTTACTGAGGTTCCCATTTGAGGCTTTCTGAATACAGATGTCCAAGAAATTGACCTCATTGAGATCATAGCTCATTGTAAAGAATAGATTAAAGACATTGTCATTCATGAGTTGTAGACAATCCATTAGCTTGGCCTCCGGGCCGTCCCAAATGATAGGGACATCGTCTATGTACCTCTGCCACATGAGAATGTGACAGGTGTACATAGACGCACGCTCACCGGCCAAGAAATCTTTTTCCCACTCCCCCAGGTACAGATTCGCATACGAGGGCGCGCAACACGTCCCCATAGCTACTCCCTGTACCTGGAGGTAGTGGGAATTCTTAAAAATGAAAACGTTGGAGCGTGGCCTGGGCCGGCATGGTGTGAGGAGTGCTGACTGGGAGCTCCGCTTGCCTAAACTCCGTTTATTCACATCCTTGGGCTAATTATCACCCTGCAAAACCACACACCGAGCCTAAAGACGTCCTAAGACACAGTGGACCATGTCACCTCCGAAAAAAGGGACAGAGGCAGCCGCAAAATTGGCCAAATTCCGTCTACAGGAGAAGGAGGCCCCGGAGGAAAATGGCGCCGAGCCCTCTCCCGCGCGGCCCTCGGCGACAGAGGACACTGGACGGGTCCTGGAAGCGATCTCGGATTGCAAAAGCACATTAACCTGCAAAATTGAGGAGGTGAAGGTGGACGTGTCCCTGATCCGTCAAGACATTCAGAAACTCAGAGAGCGCGTCACCGAGACAGAGGCCCGTATCAGCCAAGTGGAGGATGACATCCCCCCACTGCAGATAACCACTGAAAGACTCCAGCATCAGCTAAGTGCAGTCCTGGCTAAACAAGATGACATCGAGAACCGCCTTAGGAGGTGCAATCTGCGGTTCATGGGACTACCTGAGGGTGCGGAGGGTTCTGACCCCCCCTCGTTCCTGGAAAACCTTCTTACCACCACGTTCGGGAGGGCAGAGTTCTCCACCTCATTTGCAGTGGAGCACGCCCATAGACTAGCTGGGAGACCCCCCCTCAAGACGCACCTCCAAGAACCTTCATTTCTAAGATGCTTAATTTTCGCGACCGCGACGCGGTCCTCCGCCTCACCCGGCTGAAAGGAAACATCCCCTTCAGGAACGGAGAAGTCAGGGTCTTCCCTGATTTCTCCGCGGAAGTCCAGAAAAAATGAGCGCAGTTCACCGAAGCGTAAAGGCAGCTGAGAACCCAGCACTACCCGTATGCCATGCTCTTCCCCGCGCGACTCCGGGTCACGGGAGAAGACAGAGCACATTTCTTCGAAACCCCAGAAGCCGTGTTTGCCTGGCTGGGGAGCAGAGCGGGACCGGCTCGTGAACCCGCCTAACACAATGCACTGATCCGGACGGTCACGGGGGTGGCGGACACCACTTTGATGCTTTGTACCCCAGAGGAATCCTGGACTGGCCCACACCACTCAGGTACAATGCCTTACAATTCTCTTTGAAAACCGTTATGCCTCCCCCCCCTGCCTTGTTCTATGTCCCCGCATGGACGCTGTCCTGCCTTCCCTCTGCCTTCCCTCTCCCTTATCTCCTGAACTCAGTGATCGCATATGTCCTGTCACCCCCCACCCCCCTCCCTGGATCCCTGGACACTGTAGGTCGATCAAGCCAAGTTGCCCATGTGACTCTTCTTCAACGGCAAGCTACCCCCCATTGTGACACCCGGGACAGGAACTCTAACCCCCAAATCCTACTGTTCCCCATACCCTTGCCATCCTATAGCTCCACAACCGGGGGTCTCACCCCCCGCACCGTCGTCCGGTATGCAGCGAACAATCGCTCCCTTAGTTGCAGGAGCCCTCAAAAGCCCTGCATTTCCTAATTTACTATGCAATGTTCGCTATTTGGCGCAAGTCATGTTTCCCTACACTGTCTGGGTTCTATGGCGGCTCCATAGTGTGAAGTGGGACCGCTCTGAGCCCAGGCAGGGCAGTGTGTTATGCAAACTGCAATTTTCTTTTCCTTGTTTTGTTTTTTTTGGTTTATTTTGGTTCACATTGGTCTGTATAGATGATGCTGAGAAGACCCCTCAAACATGGGTAGAAACCGGTGTTGCGTACGCTAAACAATGCTCTGAGGCCCCACTGGGGCCACCTAGGACCTGGCTTCAATGGCTTTTTAATGTTGGATTGTGCCTCCGCTCCCGCTGGGCCCTCGGGCACCCCGAGCACACGCCTCCGTTGGAGTGGGCTGTGGAGACCGCCTGGGGCCCTTGGGAATCGTTGGCACAAATAGAAACACGATACTCCAATGCCCACCGTTAGATGCATTACCTGGAATGTGAGCGGTATTAGAGCCAAGCCAAAGAGGAACGCAGTCTTGTCACATTTAAAAGCACAGAGGGCGGAAATTATGGTCCTGGTGGAGACCCACCTTACGGGCCAACTGCTGTTGTCCATAAAAAAAACATGGGTGGGGTGGGTATACCAGGCTCCTCACACTGCCAATTCCAGAGGGGTGGCAGTTCTGGTGGCCAAGACGGTACAATTTGTCTTGCTGACCCTGAGGTCTGACCCACAAGGTAGATTCTTGTTTTTACATGCCAAGGTAAACTGCACAGAATTCCTTATATTGGCAGTGTATATACGCCCCCCCTTCCAGTTTGCTGTGCTCACCGAGGGCCTCTCCTTCATGGCCCAGTTCCCTACGGTCCCCGCGATTTGGCTGGGAGATTAACTATGACCGACTAACTATGACTCCATCTGACAATCCATCCCACTCCGGCACCAGATTTGGAAAATTCCTAACGGAGTTGTCCCTGGTGGATACATGGAGACACTGCCACCCCCAGGCCAAGGCATTCTCGTGTTTCTCAGCGTCGTACAACACAATGTCACGTATCGACCTCATATTACTCTCCCGGTCTCTCCTTCCATCACTGGGGAAGGTGGGCTTCTCCCCCCGCATGCTCTCCGACCACGCCCCATACTGGGTTGAATTGAATGTTGACTCCCCCCCTTCATCCTATTCCTGGAAGCTGAACCCCTTTTGGCTGTCGGTGGTCCCAGGTGTTGGGGAGCTCGACACTGAATGGGACTTTTTCTTCCAGACTAACAAGGACACGGCCCCACCTGAGATAGTATGGGACTCGTTTAAGTCTCACGCACGAATGGTTTTGGCCCAACGTATAAATAAACACAGGAAAACCTCATCCCAAGTGATTACACAAGCCAAACAATCCCTTGCTGAGATTGAGACGGCATTCTCTACTGACCCATCGTCAACTAATGCTGACCGCTTGAAACTACAAGCCCGTCTGGTAAATAGCCTCCACTTCGAAAAAGCAGAGAGAAAGATATTTTATAATAAACAGAGGATATATGAATGTGGGGAACGCGCTGGACGCCTCCTGGCCTACCTGGCCCATATGGAGCACAGGCCCCCGACGGTGGTTTCGCTCCGTACGGGTGGCGGGGATATAATTAACGATCCTGACAAGGTAGCTGAGGAGTTCTGCTCCTACTTTACATCGGTATATGCCTCTACGGCCAATAACTCGCGGGAAGGGCTGACATCACTTCTATTGGGCATTGATTTGCCCACACTCACACAAACGCAGGTGGAGCTTTTAGAAGCCCCTATCTCAGAGGAAGACATTGCCAAAGCCATATCACAACTGAAGCCATCTAAAGCACCTGGCTCTGACGGGCTCCCTTTAGAATTCTACACTACGTACCGTGAAACCATGATCCCCAGACTAAAGGAACTCTGGGGGGGTAAGATAACTTAAGACCGTTATCTTACCCTACTTTGCTCCCCCCACTCTGGAGCATATACCCACCCCTTTCAGATGATACTCAGGGAACCTACTGACCCATGGGAGCTGGGAGATCGAAAGGGACTCCTCTACCATCACTGCAAAGTGTGGGAGGTAGCGAGACGTAGGCTCAAAATACCTCCCACACACTCCCATACACCACTTTGGGATAACCCAGGCTTGAAGGAACTACTTACTGTACCTGACCACAAACTGTGGATATTCCATGGGGTGACCTACCTCTCGGATGTCTACCAAAATAGTGCTCAACAACTTAAAACAGAATTTACTCTCCCCAACTTTATGTTCTTTCGATACCTCCAACTCCGCCACGCTCTCCAAACGCAGTTTCGTGGTGACGCCCCTAACCTAGAAACTTTTGACTCTCTAAGCACTCTCTTGGGACAGGATCCCTCAAAACTCATTTCAACGCTTTATAATGACCTCCTACGCCCCACAGCGGCTACGCTAGCCTATGCTCTCAAAGACAAACGGACAGACGACGTGGGGGAGATGGAGGATGAGGAGTGGGAGGAGGCGCTAGAAACCTGCAAAAAAGTTTCCACTAAACTGTCAGACCGCTTAACCCAAATATACATACTCCACAGGGTATATGTCACCCCTAGTCGAATGGCCAAGTACAGACCTGACTATAACTCACTTTGCCCTAGATGCAACAGCCCCAATAGCACCTTTTTTCACCTCATATGGTCATGCCTGGACATACAGGACTATTGGTCCCACATAGTCAAATTCATCCACGATGAAATTGGATCCCCCCTACAACTATGCCCTAAACAATGCCTGCTCGTGTATTTCCAGACCCTGACGCTGACAAATTTCATATCACTTTCCTGCAAGAATCCCTGTTCTTGGCGAGGCTGCTGATAGCAAGGAAGTGGCTGAGGGCATTACCTCCGACAATACAGGAATGGATTTCTGCCATTAATAATGTTCTACCCTACAAAAAGGAAATATACGCCCATAGGGGTTGCCCGAACAAGTATGAAAAAATTTGGGGATCCTGGTTAAACAATGCAGCAACCTGTAACAGTATCTCTGATAACCCCTGATTTACCTTGTATGTTCCCTGAGAAATGCCTACCACCCTTAATGTGCACACCTGATACGTAAACCCTCACAAGAACGTCCTCACCATATAAGCTCATGTAATGCACTACTGGAAATACGTTGATACATATCCAACATTGTCATCTGAATCGGCCCCGGCTGACTGTCTCTTACTTTGATTCGCTGTGTCACTTGCTTGTATGTAACACCACTGTATATACTGCCTTATCTTGTATGTTGTGAAGTCTTCTCAATCAATAAACACGTTATTTGTAAAGAAAAAAACAAAAAAAATGAAAACGTTGTGTCGAAGAATGAAATCCAGCTTTTGAATAACAAATGCATTGAACTTCCAGTCGGTGGTGGTTCTCTGTCTCAGCACCCTGTCCACTGCAGCAATACCCCGATCATGGGGAATGCTGTTGTATAGCGACTCTACGCCTATAGTCACCAAAATCGCTGTTTCGGGAATGACTAGATCCTCAATGATACGCAACAGATGGATGGTGTCCTTAGTATAGGACGGTAAATCCATAATGTGAGGTCTCAGGTAATCATCGATTTCCTGGCTGATACCTTCTGAAATTGATCCATTACCCGATACTATAGGTCTACCGGGTGGATTTTTGAGACTTTTATGCACCTTAGGGAGAGCATAGAGGGTAGGCAATCTGGGGTGTCTAGTTCTTATAAAATCCCACACTTCTCGAGTTATCGCTCCCTCATTGAGGGACTCATCAACGAGGATATAGAAATTCTGGTTGTATTTGTCCACCAATGAAGGGGGAATTTTTCTATAGCATTTTTGGTTGTTGAGTATTTTCAAAACCATATTTTCATAATCCAAGTTGTTCATTATCACTATATTGCCCCCTTTGTCTGAACCTTTGATTGTAATCTCTCCGTTATTGTTGAGGGATAAAAGTGCCTTTTTCTGTTCCAGACTCAAATTTTGCTGTCCTAATTCCTCCTTAAGTCTCTCCAAGTCCTTAGTGGTCTGTTTAACAAACAGTGCCAAGGCCGGATTTTGATTGAGTTGTGGAAAAACATGTGATCTACGTTTGAACTTTTTGGGGTCGTAGGCCACATCCTTTTCCATTTCCTCCTCACTCCCCTCACTGTCCAAGTCATCCTCCTCCTGCTCATCTCAAGACCCACTCTCAAGCAAAAGGAGGTTGAGGTCCCTTAAAGCTCTAAAGTCCACTACCTAAATTAGGTAGTAAATCTCCTTCTTTTTGAGTTTGTTTTTTATATAAACTCTTATAAAAATAACTTCCGTGCAAACAAATTGATGTCTTTGATAACTTCAAAGGCATCAGTATTTTTGTTAGGGCAAAAGGATAACCCAAATGAAAGCACCTCATGTTCCGATTTAGTAAGCATATGTGAGGACAGATTTATGATATTCAGTCCTCCTTCGTTTGGCCCTTGACTATTATAGGCTATATCTCTATTTGGGTCGTTACTACCGTGTTTCCCCGAAAGTAAGACAGTGTCTTACTTTCTTTTTATCCCTAAAAGCCCCACTATGTCTTACTTTCGGGGTATGTCTTATATTGTATCTTATATCTGTACTTATATCTTATATCTTATATCTTATATTGTACTTATATCTGTATGACCAGCACTGACCTTTTTCCGGGAGGACACAGAGCCAGTGACACCTGTCGGCAGTGATCCGGGACCTGGCACAATAATCCCCTTCTCTGTGATTGCGTCGCGCGTTCTGATCAGTCTCGGGCAGCGGCTGTCACTCTGCTCGGCCGAGACTGATCAAAACGGCGCTGTCTCTTCAGTCGGAGGGGGAGGGCACTGGCCTGGCACCCCCCCCCAGGGTGCGGCCCGCACCCCCAGCCCCACTCTTTGTACCGTACGTCACTGGAGGCAAATCCCCCGTGTTTCCCCGAAAGTAAGACATATGTCTTACTTTCGGGGTACGGCTTATATTAGCTGACCCCTCTGAAACTCCCGATACGTCTTACAATCGGGGGTGTCTTACTATCGGGGAAACACGGTAATGGAGATACTCCCATTTGTATCAATGGGGTTGATAATGGTACTTGTGGTATCCGATTCCGGTCTAAAAAATCGTCCAACTGAGTGCGTTGGCTTTTAGAGATCGCTCCTTGATCTTTTTTGCTGCCTTTATTGCGATTAGAAGAGTTATTTTTCAGGATTCCACCTGTTGAATTTTTAAATGTGGCTATGCCTGTCTTACCGTCCCGATCCATCTGAAGATCAGTGGCTGATTTTTTAGGGAGTTGATGGACCTCACCTTCCAATTCATGTTGTCTAGGAAATAAACCTTTCCTAACAGACTCCATGGCAGCCTACGTGTGGGTTAACCCCGCCTCCTCTCCAATGCTATAGGACCCCATTACCATAAAAGAACACTCACCACTCCATACTGTGTTCCTTTTTTGTCCTCCTCCTATGGACCTTCACATTCCGTTCGCGTCCGGTAGGATTTCGGATTTTTCGTTTCTGAAGAAGCATACCTATGCGGTGCAAAGCTCTGTGCTCAGCCATGGGCGGGCGAGTAAGCTTTTTGAGGCTGGATGTCCTTCTCCCCCCAGAACGGGGTGGTGTTGCCTCGGTATGCTGGTGGTCGCAGGGACGTTGGACGGATGGCATCGGCGGCTGGCAAGGTCTGCACCGTTATTTGTGGCTCCATGGCAGTATTATTTGTTATATGTGTTGTCCCTGGCGTCTAGTGTACTCCCCCCCTGGATGGCGGCTGGAGCGCTCCTGCGTTCCAGCTCGCCGTATGATTTCCGGGTTTCTGGCCGCTTCGGCGGTCTGCGCATGCGCACCAGCCTCCGGCGAAAGCGAGGCCTGGTTCGCGCGTGCGCGGCCTGACGGTCGCGCATGCGCAGTATGGTTTTCCCACGGCGCAGGTGTGCGGTGGAGGAGCGGTGACGTCACGGGCGGGGAATTTAAATTCTGGGCTGCTGCTGCAGTCCTATCTGGGTTTCCAGGAGAGTGGAAGCAGCAAGCCCGTTCCCCAGCCCAGGCAAACTACTACAAGGTCAGTGCTTGTTACTCTGAGTGTACTGTTTTAAAAAAAAAAAAAAAGTAAAGTTTCTTTTAAAAGTATATGCATGTATTTAAAATTGTGAATATATTCTTTTGGGGTTATTTTCTTCCAAATGTAATGGCACAATACCGTCTTATGCTTTTATGCGTGGATATATATATATGCATTTAGTAATATGATGTTTTAAAAAAAAAAAAAAAAAAAAAAAAAACAGAGATGGCACGCATTGTCCTTGCTAGTTCTTTTTGGCTGGTTTGTTGCTTAGGGTATTTTTCTCTTACAGACTGCAGTATTCATATTGTGACGCCCGTCGTCCACAGGTTATGGACAATTCACCGCCTTTTAGTGGCCAGCCCTTACGCACTAGGTATGTGCTGGTAAGGGAGGGGTTGATGTACAACTGTATGGCTTGTTTGCTTTCTCTGATGCCAATGTTTTTTTCCCCACCCTGTTTGTGCTTCAGCCCTTCCAGACCGGATTCGCAGGATAGGGACCTTGCCAGGCCACAACAAAAGCAATCTTCTAGATCTAAGCAAGGATCCTCGCATGGGTCTCATCATCAGAGGAGAAGTTCTCATTCCTCCTCCAGACACCGCTCCCACCGCCATGATGAACGCCCAAAGTACAGAACGTGCTGGGGCTGTAGGACACGAGTCCCGGATGACAAGTCATTATGTGACAGATGTTTTGCCAAGGCGGTCGGGGAAAAAGACACGGAAAACCAGCGCATGGAGTCCCTGGTGAAACGTGTTGTACAGCAGTCGCTTAAGGACATGGTGGTCCCTCACACGTTGAGCCAGTCAACGACGGCGTCTGGTCCTCAGGCTGATGAATCCCGTGACGATCCGGGTACGTCCCAGCCCTACGAGGCTTCTGGTGAGTCCTCGGGAGAAGAATTCCCAGACGAAGAGATCGGGGGCTTTGATTTCGCCATGGTCTCACCACTGATTAAGGCAATTAAAGAAGCCCTCAAGTGGGAAGAAGCATCTACTCCCCCGGCCAAACAGAAGAAGTTTTTCAAGCAGCTGGGTAAAGAGCGGCCAAACTTCCCTTTACTCACAGAATTAAAGGATGTGATAGAGGAAGAGTGGAGCAGGGTGGATAGGAAATCCTCCATGACTACCAAGACTTCCAGGCTGTACCCCTTTAAGACGGAAGAGGTGAAGCATCTGGAGAACGCTCCGCTTGTGGATGCAGCGTTGATGCGCTTGGCCAAGCATGTCACTCTCCCGATGGAGGACTCGGTTTCCTTTAAGGATGGTCTGGAGAGGAAGATCGACCAGGACCTCAAAAGGATCTACGGTCTGGCTGGAATGGCCTGTAAGCCCGTCTTAGCCCTAGCGGCTATGTCCAAGGCCATGGAGGCATGGACTGAAAATGTGGACTCCTTCCTGAATAGCGTATCGGCCGAACTGGCCAGGAGTTCAGCAGCAGCAGAACTAAAACTCGCAGCAGTTTTTCTGGGGGAGGCTTCCATCGACTTAATTCGTCTGTTGGCACGCATTATGCTGTCATCAGTCACGGCTAAGCGCGCCTTGTGGCTACGTCCTTGGCTCGCCGATCCTGTTTCCAAACAAGCCTGGTGCAAAATCCCCTTCGAGGGATCTACGTTATTCGGTAACAAGTTGGATGATGCCATAACGCGGGCGACAGGCGGTAAGTCAGGGTTCCTTCCCCAGGACAGAAGACTGCTCGGGCGGAAGAAGCCTCAATTCAAGAGACGAAGTCCTGAGCGCTCGAGGGAGGTACGCTCCTACAAACCAGGAAGGGACTTCAGAAGGAATTGGAACAGGGGACAGAGTTCCTTTCGCAAGTCCATCAAGAACCAGTCGTCTGGTGGACGTGAGCCACCTAAGTCCTTCTGAGATCGTGCCCGCCCAGGCGGGTCGGGTGGGGGCCCGTCTATCCCTCTTCCGGCACGTCTGGGTGGCCTCGATCTCGGATTATTGGGTCATCAAGACGGTCTCGTCAGGGCACAGGTGGACCTTCTCCAGCATTCCCCCTCCCAGGTTCGTGTCTACCCAACTTCCTCGGTCGGAGGACCAGAGACAAGTTCTACTCTCATACGTGGAGCTGTTAAAAGCCCAGGGGGCAGTGGTCCGGGTGCCAGAAGAAGAGCGTTTTCAAGGGGTCTACTCTCCCCTCTTCTTAGTACAGAAGAAAAGCGGATCATGGCGACCAGTGATAGATCTGACATACTTAAATCGGTATATACAATACGGGAAATTCAAGATGGAGACTCTTCTAACTATACAACAAGCCATCCAACCAGGGGATTGGATGGTCTCGATCGACCTAAAGGACGCTTATTTTCATGTTCCAATAGAGGAAAGCTGCCAAAGGTTTCTAAGATTTCATGTCGATCAAGACCATCTACAGTTTATCTGCCTCCCCTTCGGGTTGACGACCTCCCCTCGAGTCTTTTCAAAGGTGCTCTTGGCAGTGGTGGCCCTGATCAGGCTGAAAGGGTATCATTATCTAGACGATCTGCTGGTCCTGTCGCAAAACAAAGAGCAGCTGTTAGTTCATCGCGAGCAGGTGATGTCCACATTAACCAGCTTCGGTTGGCTCCTAAACATGGAAAAAAGCCAGCTAGTGCCAACCCAACGGCTGATTTATCTGGGTGCCCAGTTCGACACCGTGCGAAGTACAATCTCGTTACCGGTGGAAAAGATCCCGGTCATCCGGGAAAGGGTTTCTCAAGCCCTTCATACACAATACCTGAGAGCCTCGCAGTGTCTCAAAATCGTGGGGACAATGGTCTCCACGACACCCATGGTCAAGTGGGCCTTGTGGAGACTACGCCCGTTCCAGTCGGGTTTTCTGAAACAATGGAAGTCGGGAAGCAAAAGCCAAAAGATACGAATAACATCAACAATGAGGAACAGTCTCTTCTGGTGGCTCCAACACAAGAATCTCCTGAACTGTCACTCGATAGCTCCCATCTCTTGGGTAACGGTCACAACCGATGCCAGCGGGACCGGCTGGGGGGCCCTTTGCGGGTCGGATCTTGCACAGGGCAAGTGGGACATAAGTCTTCCTGTCCTAGGATCGAACATTCTGGAACTCCGGGCAGCCTGGTGCGCTCTCCAGCACTTCTCCCAGATCTTGAAGGGGAAGTCGGTACTGTTGCGAATGGACAACACCACAGCGGTCTCCTATGTGAAGAGACAAGGGGGCACCAGGAGCTCTACCCTTCTCCGGGAAGTGGAACCCATTCTGTCATGGGCACAGAAGAACTTGGTGAATATTTCTGCGGTTTTTCTCCCAGGGGTGCAGAACACGCAAGCGGACTTTCTATCACGCACCCAGTTGGACAACAACGAGTGGTCCCTCCACATTCAGTCCTTCAAGTGGATCCTGTCGCTGGGTGTCGATCCAGAGGTAGACCTTTTTGCCTCCCCGTGCAACTTCAAAATAGAGAGGTTCTACACGCGGAACCGCTGCAGCCAAGCTCTGGGGACAGACGCATTGACAGACCAATGGAAATTCAGGAGGGCCTATGCCTTCCCGCCACTTCCCCTGATTCTCAGATTTCTTCAGAGGCTCCAGATGGAGACGGTGGAGGTAGTGATGATCGCTCCTTACTGGCCCAACAGGCCTTGGTTGCCTCTGCTAGTTCAACTGAGTATACGGGAGCCGGTATCTCTCCCGCTCAGGACGGACCTTCTGTCTCAGGGGGCGGTACTGCACCCATGTCCAGCAATACTGAAACTGATGGTCTGGTTCTTGAAAGGAAGAGGCTAGAATCCATCGGGTGCGCTTCTAGTGTGATTTCTACCTTATTGAGTTCCAGGAGATCAAGTACGAATAAGGTATATGGCAGGATCTGGTCCAGATTTGTGAGTTTTTGTGTATCTACGGAGAGGTCCTTTGAACATCCAGGTGTCCAAGATATCCTCGGTTTCCTACAGACTGGCCTTGACCTTCCCTTATCCGTAGGCTCTCTCAGGGTGCAAGTTTCAGCTTTGTCAGCCTTCTCCGGTACCTCCTGGGCAATCCATCCGTTAGTTCGTCAATTTTTCAGGGGGGCCTCAAGACTCAAGCCCCAAAGGAAGTCGAGATTCCCTAAGTGGGATCTTCCCCTGGTCCTGGATTATATTTCTGGGCTGAGTATGACGGGGCCATCCCCGCTTTCCGTTAGAGACTTTTCGGAAAAGGTTGCCTTTCTGGTGGCAGTCACCTCGGCCAAGAGGGTATCAGAAATCGGGTCGCTGGGCTTTGAAGAACCCTTTTTGACTTTCTTTCCGGACCGGGTGGTCCTCATTCCTATGTTGGGATCCAATCCTAAGGTAACCTCGGTATTCCATCAGAATCAGGAAATTGTTCTACCTACCTTTAAATCGCCAGGATCTGATGACATTCATCCTTTGGATGTCGGGGAAGCACTGAGGGAATACCTTCGCGTTACCTCCGCCTTTAGGCGTTCAGATCATCTTTTCATACTGCACTCCGGCAGCAACAAGGGGAACAAAGCTTCAACCAGGACTCTTGCAGCTTGGATTGTGAGAACGATACAGCAGGCTTATAGGGCTAAGGGCTTGGCTCCTCCTGAGGCGGTGACAGCGCATTCGACTAGAGGAATGGCTACTTCATGGGCAGCGGCCCGGCACGTGGCTCCCGAGACAATCTGCAAGGCAGCTTCTTGGGCTTCTATTAATACTTTTATGTCACACTATTGCGTTGAACCTGCTTCTTTATCCTCTGTTAATTTTGGTTTGAAAATTCTATCGGCTGATAGACCAGATTAAATATTTTTTGTTTAAAGCATACCCACCCGTGTGGTCGGCTAGTTATTTCCCACACGTAGGCTGCCATGGAGTCTGTCAGGAAAAAGGAAAATTTATTATCAAATACTTACCGTAATTTTCCTTTCCTGATGGACTCCATGGCAGACGGAGTTCCCACCCATGAGTCATATGAGTAGGCTAGTTACGGAACACAGTATGGAGTGGTGAGTGTTCTTTTATGGTAATGGGGTCCTATAGCATTGGAGAGGAGGCGGGGTTAACCCACACGTAGGCTGCCATGGAGTCCATCAGGAAAGGAAAATTACGGTAAGTATTTGATAATAAATTTTCCTTTTTCCTTTTTCCAAATTGTCGGCCTGTATGGGAGGAGACTGAGGAGGACGAGTTAGAGGGTGTGTCAGATAAATCATCATTAGATTTAAGCATATTTTCCGCAGGACCCTTTTTGTCTTTGCGGATCATTTTAGAATTTTTTAATTTTTTGTCCAGGTTCCATTTATATGCTCGATTCTCCCCAAACGCATTTTTATCTCTCCAATATTTTTTCTCCTTTTTAATCAGGATTTGTTTACTAAAAGTTTCTAGATGTTCCTTTAGTTTAATTTCTGATTTAGTATAATCCTCATGACTTTTTAGGGGTGTGAGTCGAGCATAAAGGGAACCAATTTCATCATTCATAGTTTCTAATTGTGACTTATATTCATTCTGAAGCAACAACATAAGATTTCCAGAACAGTCATTAAGTTTGTTTTCCCAATTGGTTTTAACCGCTTCCCGACCGGCCACTGCATATATACGTCAGCAGAATGGCTCGGGCAGGCAGAATCACGTACCTGTACGTGATCGTGCATGTGCCTGCCCGTGGGTCGCGCGCGACCCGGTCGGGAGCTCCGTGACCCCGGCCGCGGGACCAGCGGACCCGATTGCCGCTGGTATCCCGCGATCGGGTTACGGAGCGGAAGAACGGGGAGAGGTCTATGTAAACAAACCTCTCCCCGCGCTTCCTACACTGACTGTCAGTGATCGGCGGTTCCCTGTCATCGGGAACGCCGATCAATGACGTCACACGTACAGCCACGCCCCCCTACTGTAAAAAAAAACACACACACGTCACACTGACTCCTCCCCGCCCCCTAGTGGTTAACCCCCTAACTACAACTGTCATTTACATAGGAATCAGTGCTATTTAAATAGCACTGATTGCTGTATAAATGACAAATGTCCCAAAAATGTGTCAAAAATGTCCGATGTGTCCGCCAAAATGTCGCAGTCACAATAAAAATCGCTGATCGCCGCCATTACTAATAAAAAAAAAAATATTAATAAAAATGCTATAAAACTATCC
The DNA here is from genome assembly GCA_028564925.1 of Lithobates sylvaticus. NCBI lineage: Eukaryota > Metazoa > Chordata > Amphibia > Anura > Ranidae > Lithobates > Lithobates sylvaticus. Next base: position 99,665,126 of record CM053032.1, on the reverse strand, counting down.
CCTATTTTGTAAACGCTATAACTTTTGCGCAAACTAATCAATAATCGCTAATTGCGATTTTTTTTACCAAAAATATGTAGAAGAATACGTATCGGCCTAAACTGAGGAAAAAAAATGTTTTTTTATATATTTTTTGGGGATATTTATTATAGCAAAAAGTAAAAAATATTGCATTTTTTCAAAATTGTCGCTCTATTTTTGTTTATAGCGCAAAAAATAAAAACCGCAGGGGCGATCAAATACCACCAAAAGAAAGCTCTATTTGTGGGAAAAAAAGGACGCCAATTTTGTTTTGGAGCCACGTCGCATGACCGCGCAATTGTTAGTTAAAGCGACGCAGTGCCGAATTGCAAAAAGGGGCCTGGTCCTTTAGCTGCAAATTGGTCCGGGGCTGAAGTGGTTAAGCTCCTTGGAGATATTTTCCAAAATGGGAAATATCTGTATACGTAAACCAATGGGGTTAATATTTTCCCGTATGTATCTTTACGGCTTTTTCTTGTGGGAAGGTAGGGTTCCATCATCTGATCATTTAAGTCAACTCCCCCCATGAACAAATTATAGTCATGGACACATTTTGGTTTCTGGATTGGGCCGTTTCGTCTGGGGATTTCCACGTAGGTGTCGTTGTGGATCGTTGCAAGCATGTGGACATTTCGTCTGTCCCTCCACCTGAGAGCCAATAGCTCTTCATTGTGCAAAGATGCCGTCTCCCCTTATCATAGTCTTTCAGTAACGAGCCTTTGCGGGAAGCCCTTCCTATTGGCTCGCACTGTACCACACGCTGGAGTGTCCTTGCGGTAAAAATTGCGGAAGAGGGGCAAGCTCGTATAATAATTATCCACATAAAGGTGGTAACCCTTTCCAAGGAGTGGATATACAAGCTCCAAAACAACCTTTCCGCTGGCTCCGATATACTCTGGACATTCAGGGGGATGCAGTTGGGTGTCCTTCCCTTCATACACCCGGAAGGCGTAGATATACCCTGTTTCTCAGTCGCATAGCTTGTAGAGCTTAACCCCATATTGGGCCCTTTTGCTGGGGATAAACTGCTTGAAGCCAAGACTGCCTGTGAAGTGGACCAATGACTCATCCACAGAGATATTTTGGTCGGGGATAAATAGTTGGGGGAATTTCTCAGAGAAAAAAATTAGAAGTGGCCTAATTTTGAATAATTTGCCATGTGATGGGTCATTTCGGGGAGGGCACTGGGTGTTGTCATTGTAATGGAGGAAACGCATTATCATGAGGTATCTTGATCTTCGCATGAATGAAAAGTGTGGCATGTGGTGGATCGGGTTGGTGGACCAATAGGAGTATAGTTCATTTTTTTTGTGAGACCAATATTAAATATTTGGCCTAAAAATAATTTAAATTTCTTCACTGTAAATGATCTCCACTCATACGGACGGGCATAACTTGAACCAGGGTTGCTTGTTATGAATTGTTGTGCATAGAGGTTGCACTGGGCCATGATGGAGGATAATAGGTATTGGGTAAAAATTTTATAAAAAAAACAATAGGGGCAAAATTCTCTGTGTTCACCTGAACACCTGAAAGGGGAGATGTTTGCTGCTGCTGAATTAGCGGGAAGCCACAGAGGGTTTTCAAGGGCATATGGAAGGCCGGCATGGGTCCTAACGCTTTGGGGCCAAGATGACTCCCCGCTAGTTCTTGGCCTTTGCTGCAGTGGTACTTCATTTCTTCTGGTGGATGGCACTGAGCTACTAGTTGATGCCACTGTATTTCTGGTGGATGGCACTGAGCTGCTGGTTGATGCCACAGCACTACTTGTGGTAGCCTGCTGCTCCATGCCAGAACGCCTTAGTTTTACAGGCGCACTTTGCTCTTCCTCCGATTCTGTACCAGACCCACTGCTTACAACGGGTTTTAATATTCTGAACCAGAATCAGATGCAGACTCGGAGAGCTCCCCGCTGCTCTCATCGGTCAAGATTAGCTGTTGGTATGCCTCCTCAGTGGAAAAAAAAATTCTCGCCATACTGGTGACTGTGGGCTGTGGTGACAAACTGCTGTGGTAGGGACACTTGGAAAGATATGGCTGCAGTGATGGGTGCTGATGAGACTGGTCTAATGAGGCTGCACTGCTGGGTGCTGAAAAGGCTGCACTGCTGGGTGCTGATGAGGGTGCACTGCTGGGTGCTGATGAGGGTGCACTGCTGGGTACTGATGAGGGTGCACTGCTGGGTACTGATGAGGGTGCACTGCTGGGTACTGATGAGGGTGCACTGCTGGGTACTGATGAGGGTGCACTGCTGGGAACTGATGAGGGTGCACTGATGTACACTAATGCACCACACTGAGGATACACTGATTTTCTGGCACTGATGTGCACTGATAAGGTAGCACTGGTGGGCGCTGATGAGGATCCACTGATATGGTGGCACTGATGAGCACTCACTTATGGGCACTGATGTGCACTATTGGGTACTGTAGTGGCACAGATGAGCGCTGTCGTGGCACTGATGAGTGCTCTAGTGGTGCAGATGAGCACTCTAGTGATGCTGATGTGGTACTGATGGCAAAAATGAGCACTGTATTGGTACTAACGTGGCACTGATGAGCACTGTAGTGACACTGAGCACTGTAGTGGCACTGATGTGGCACAGATGGAGCACTGACATGGCACAGATGGAGCACTGACGTGGTACGGATGGAGCACTGACATGGCACTGATGGGCACTGTAGTGGCACAGGTGGCACTGATGGGCACTGGTGGCACCAATGTGGCACTGGTGGCACTGATGAACACTGTAGTGGCACTGGGGTGGCACTGACATGGCATTGGAGGCACAGATGGGCACTGAAGTGGCAGAGGTGGCACTGATGGCACTGATGAGCACTATAGTGGCACTGATCTGTCACTGATGAGCACTATAGTGGCACTGATGGCACAGATGAGCACTTTAGTGGCACTGATGGACACTTTAGTGGCACTGATGGGTACTGTAGTGGCACTGATGGTTAGTGTAGTGGCACTGGTGGCACAGATGGGTACTGTGGTGGCACTGGTGGTTAGTGTAGGGGCACTGGTAGCACTGTATGGCACAGATTTGCACTGTAGTGGCACTTGTGTGGCACTGTATGGCACTGCTGGGCACTGTTATATTGATAACTCACTGTGTGGCACTGTATCTCACTGTATCTCTCTTCTCTCCTCTCACGCTGTATCAGTGTGAGGAGAGAAGAGAGCTGGGACCTTTGCATGACCCTAGTTTGTTGACATTATGATCGCTCCCTCATTGGAGAGGGCGATCACGTGGTGAAGGGCACGCGGGGAGCGAGAGTTCCAGAGGACATCCTACGGACGTCCACCTAGAACAAGCCGACTGCGCTGTAGCCATCTTTCGGCTATGGCACGGTCGCAGGGGCGTTGCTAGGTGGCAAAAAGACCAGGGGCTTCAGCCCGAGGTCGAAGAACCGGGGGGGGCGCGGGCGGTTTTGCGGCATTTATTTTTTATTTTTTGGCCTGGGTGGTGGGGATGTGTGGCTTACATACACTGACCTACATACACCGACCACTGACCTGCCTGACCTACATACACTGACCACTGACCTACACACACTGACCTGCCTGACCTACACACACTGACCACTGACCTACACACACTGACCTGCCTGACCTACACACTGACCACTGACCTACACACACTGACCACTGACCTACACACACTGACCTGCCTGACCTACACACACTGACCTACACACACTGACCACTGACCTACACACACTGACCTGCCTGACCTACACACACTGACCTACACACACTGACCACTGACCTACACACACTGACCACTGACCTACACACACTGACCTGCCTGACCTACACACACTGACCTACACACACGGACCACTGACCTACACACACTGACCTGCCTGACCTACACACACTGACCTACACACACTGACCACTGACCTACACACACTGACCACTGACCTACACACACTGACCTGCCTGACCTACACACACTGACCTACACACACTGACCACTGACCTACACACACTGACCACTGACCTACACACACTGACCTGCCTGACCTACACACACTGACCTACACACACTGACCACTGACCTACACACACTGACCACTGACCTACACACACTGACCTGCCTGACCTACACACACTGACCTACACACACTGACCACTGACCTACACACACTGACCACTGACCTACACACACTAACCACTGACCTACACACACTGACCTACACACACTGACCACTGACCTACACACACTGACCTGCCTGACCTACACACACTGACCACTGACCTACACACACTGACCTGCCTGACCTACACACACTGACCTACACACACTGACCACTGACCTACACACACTGACCTGCCTGACCTACACACACTGACCACTGACCTACACACACTGACCACTGACCTACACACACTGACCTGCCTGACCTACACACACACTGACCACTGACCTACACACACTGACCACTGACCTACACACACTGACCTGCCTGACCTACACACACTGACCACTGACCTACACACACTGACCTGCCTGACCTACACACACTGACCTGCCTGACCTACACACACTGACCACTGACCTACACACACTGACCACTGACCTACACACACTGACCACTGACCTACACACACTGACCTGCCTGACCTACACACACTGACCTACACACACTGACCACTGACCTACACATACTGACCACTGACCTACACACACTGACCTACATGCACTGACCTACACACACACTGACCTACACACACTGACCTACATGCACTGACCACTGACCTACACACACTGACCTACAAGCACTGACCTACATGCACTGACCACTGACCTACACACACTGACCTACAAGCACTGGCCTACATGCACTGACCACTGACCTACACACACTGACCTACACACACTGACCTACATGCACTGACCTACACACACTGACCACTGACCTACACACACTGACCACTGACCTACACACACTGACCTACATGCACTGACCACTGACCTACACACACTGACCTACATGCACTGACCACTGACCTACATGCACTGACCTACATGCACTGACCACTGACCTACACACACTGACCTACACACACTGACCTACACACACTGACCACTGACCTACATGCACTGACCTACACACACTGACCACTGACCTACATGCACTGGCCACTGACCTACATGCACTGACCACTGACCTACATGCACTGACCACTGACCTACATGCACTGACCTACACACACTGACCACTGACCTACATACACTGACCACTGACCTACACACACTGACCACTGACCTACATGCACTGACCACTGACCTACACACACTGACCTACATGCACTGACCACTGACCTACATGCACTGACCTACATGCACTGACCACTGACCTACACACACTGACCTACACACACTGACCTACACACACTGACCACTGACCTACATGCACTGACCTACACACACTGACCACTGACCTACATGCACTGACCACTGACCTACATGCACTGACCACTGACCTACATGCACTGACCACTGACCTACATACACTGACCACTGACCTACACACACTGACCTACACGCACTGACCTACACACACTGACCACTGACCTACATGCACTGACCTACATACACTGACCACTGACCTACACACACTGACCTACACGCACTGACCTACACACACTGACCACTGACCTACATGCACTGACCTACACACACTGACCACTGACCTACATACACTGACCTACACACACTGACCTACACACACTGACCACTGACCTACACACACTGACCACTGACCTACACACACTGACCTACATGCACTGACCTATGACCTACATGCACTGACCTACACACACTGACCTACATGCACTAACCACTGACCTACATGCACTGACCACTGACCTACATGCACTGACCACTGACCTACATGCACTGACCTACACACACTGACCTACATGCACTGACGTACATGCACTGACCACTGACCTACACACACTGACCTACACACACTGACCACTGACCTACACACACTGACCACTGACCTACACACACTGACCACTGACCTACACACACTGACCTGCCTGACCTACACACATTGACCTACACACACTGACCTACACACACTGACCACTGACCTACACACACTGACCACTTACCTACACACACTGACCTGCCTGACCTACACACACTGACCTACACACACTGACCACTGACCTACACACACTGACCTACACACACTGACCACTGACCTACACACACTGACCTGCCTGACCTACACACACTGACCTATATGCACTGACCTACACGCACTGACCTACATGCACTGACCACTGACCTACACACACTGACCTACACACACTGACCACTGACCTACACACACTGACCTGCCTGACCTACACACACTGACCACTGACCTACACACACTGACCACTGACCTACACACACTGACCTGCCTGACCTACACACACTGACCTACACACACTGACCACTGACCTACACATACTGACCACTGACCTACACACACTGACCTACACGCACTGACCTACACACACACTGACCTACACACACTGACCTACATGCACTGACCACTGACCTACACACACTGACCTACAAGCACTGACCTACATGCACTGACCACTGACCTACACACACTGACCTACAAGCACTGACCTACATGCACTGACCACTGACCTACACACACTAACCTACACACACTGACCTACATGCACTGACCTACATGCACTGTTAACCTGATGGTGCCCAGGAAGGCACTATATACTTTGCTAATCAAGTAGGTGCAGGTCAATAAAGTTATTTAGCTAATTCATTTTTTTTTTTTTAGATAGAAATTAACTGCTGCTTGGGTACAACAGGGATGGTTGTACTGCCCTATCAGCGGCCCTGCTTGGATGGACTTTACTTTTATTAGAATATTGGCAGCCAATTGTAAATGCATTTGAGTCTGTAATCTGTCAAGTTGAAAGGCCAATTGTCATTGGCAGTGGAACCATTTACATACCACAATATGTGTAAAGCTACTCTGTGGATGAGCTTGATATGTTATTGCAGCATTATATGAGTATGGACGCCTGGGATCTAACTAGTTTTCCAAGCCCTTCTCTTTTGTTATGCCAGCATTTATTGCTTTTATGTTACTTTTGCATGCTAATACTATATAGGTTAAGATGTTCACAGTTATGTTTGGTATATAGGTGGTTAGCACAAATTTTGTAACAATTGTGTTTGGCTATTTTTGTGGTACATATTGGTATTATGAGTACTGTATCTTGCATACATTCTGTGTTATATTTATAGAACCCAGGTACTTCCCGGATAGGTGCTCTTGCTGAATACGTTTTGGGGGTTTAAAAATGCAATTAGTTTATACAACTGTGAAATATTTATTTGTTTACATGCACATGTTGGTTTATACCCCACTTTAATTGGCATTTACATTTCAGAGGGCTCCTTGATAAGCTACAAGGAGTTTTAAATGTTTTTAGAGTCCATTCACACAGGGGCAACTTTGGATCCGACTTCAAGTCTCCCCAAGTCGCCCCAAGTCGCCCCTAGTCACCTTAAGTCACGCTACATGAAAAAATCAATGTAAGTGAATGGATCTGTCTTAATGCACACTACTGCAGTCGCTCCGACTTCAGAAAAGGTTCCTGTACTACTTTAATATGAATTCTAGGCGGCTTGTACCCATAGAATTGGAAGTCGCCTCCAAGTCGGATCTCCATCTATATTGAAGTGACTTTAGTGACAATGTCGCCTCTCTAATAATAAAAACTGGCATGGGTTCCCCTTCAAGGGCAAACCAGGCCCTTAGGTCTGGTATGGATTTTAAGGGGAACCCCAACGGTGTGGGGGTCCCCCCAATATCCATACCAGACCCCTATCCGAGCACGCAGCCCAGCCGGTCAGGAAAGGGGGTGGGGACGAGCGAGCCCCCTCCTGAACCGTACCAGGCTGCATGCCCTCAACATGGGGGGGTGGGAGCTTTGGGGAAGGGGCGCCCGGCAGCCCCCCCACCCCAAAGCACCTTGTCCCCATGTTGATGAGGACAAGGGCCCTCTTCCCGACAACCCTGGTTGTTGGTTGTCGGGGTCAGTGGGCGGGGGGCTTATCGGAATCCGGGAGCCCCCTTTAATAAGGGGGCCCCCAGATCCCGGCCCCCCACCCTATGTGAACGAGTATGGTGTACATCGTACCCTACCCATTCACCTGAGGGGAAAAAAGTGTCAATAAAAAACACACTTGACAGGTTTTTAAAGTAATTTATTAGGCAGCTCCGGGGGTCTTCTTCCGACTTCGGGGGTCTCTTCCAACTCCTCCGCTCTCTCTGCCCTCTTCACCTGGTCTCTGGTTCTTCTCCCGCTCTCCGGTTCTTCTGCCGGGCTCCTCCGCTATCTTCTTCCAGCTCTTTTACTAGCGTTGGCCCGGTCTTCTCTGTCCTTCTTCCCTCTTCTCTTCTTCTGATGTTGACACAATGCTCTCTCCCGCTGTAATGCCATGTGCGAGGTGTGCAACGACTTATATAGGCATGGGGCGTGGTCACCGGGTGATGTCACACGGTGATCCCACCCCTTATGAAGTCACAGTCCCAGCATGCCCCAGGACTTGATGTCATAAGGGGCGGGTGACCACGCCCCATGCCTATATAAGTCGTTGCTTACCTTGCACACGGTATTACAGCGGGAGAGAGCGTTGTGTCAACATCGGAAGAAGAGAAGAGGGAAGGAGGACAGAGAAGACCGGGCCAATTATAGTAAAAGCTGGAAGAAGATAGCTGAGGAGCCCGGCAGAAGAACCGGAGAGCGGGAGAAGAACCAGAGACCGGGAGAACATGGGGACAAGGTGCTTTGGGGTGGGGGGCACAGGGTGCCCCCCTTCCCCAAAGAACCCACCCCCCATGTTGAGGGCATGCGGCCTGGTATGGTTCAGGTGGGCGGGCACTCGCTCGTCCCCACCCCCTTTCCTGACCGGCCGGGCTGCGTGCTCGGATAAGGGTCTGTTGTGGATTTTGGGGGGACCCCCACGCCATTTTTTCGGCATGGGGGTTCCCCTTAAAATCCATACCAGACCTAAGGGTCTGGTATGCTCTTGGAGGGGGAAAACATGTCGTTTTTTTTATTTGAAATGTGGTGTGGAGTTCCCCCTCGAGAGCTGATTATTCTGTGATTGGCCACGGCCAAAGTCGCCTGTCCTGGGGGCGACTTAAAATTCTGTTGTAAGTCGCCCCAAGTCGCGTTGTGATTCATACTCAAGTCATGTCCAAGTTGCCTGGGAAATGGGGGGAAAACAAAGCGCTGAACCAAAAACAATACTAATAAATAGGGTTGAGCGAACCCGAACTGTAAAGTTCGGGTCCGTACCGGACTTTTGGGCGTCCGGGTCTCGGACCCGAATCCGAACTATTGACTGTATGTTCGGGTTCAGGTCCGGTGTTCGGCGATGTATTGGCGCCTTTTACAAGCTGCAGGGCAGCCAATCCACGCTAGTTTCACTAGTGTGCCCTTAAAAGCCATCACAGCCATGCCTACTAATGGCATGGCTGTGATTGGCCAGTGCAGCATGTGACCCAGCCTCTATATAAGGTACAGGCACACACTCTGCTATAGACAGGTTCCTGTGCTGCTAAGAGAGGATTTCATTAGGAGTTAGTCTGATACAGTCAGTCAGTCCACATTCCTTAAATTTTCTTCAAATTAGTTATATCAGTGAGCGATCTACATAGCTAGAGTAGAAACTAGAGAGTGTCTTTATTAAGGAAAAGAAAGAGGCAGAGAGAATTATTCAAGAGATTCCTAAATCAATTGTACCCTGGCTGGGGTGCAGTGCACAGTCTTTTAACAGTGCCATGAGGCCAGTGCCAGACAAAATATAACTTTTACCTGCAAGCTCAGTGCAGCATCACTGCACTGCATATTTTACTAAGAGATACACCATATGCCGCGTACACACGAAGGGACAATCCCGCGGGATTATCCTCTGGACTGAAGTCCAGCGGATAATCCCCTCGTGTGTGGGCGCCGGCGGACTTTTTGGCGCCAAAGTACGGCGGACTAAAGTTTGAAGTTTTGTTTTCAAATTATCCGCTGGACTTGGAAGTCCAGCGGACAATCCCGCCGTTAGTGGGCAAGTCCGCGGGACTTTTGAAATGAAGGGACTTGCCGCTCATCGGCAAGTCCGTTCATTTAGCACGTGACTTCAAGTTACGTAGCTAGCGTAGGCAGTTACTGCCGCCGCGCTAGCTCCGTGACCTGGCATGGATTTAAAGGGACTCCCCACGCCGAAAAAACGGCGTGGGGGTTCCCCCCAAATCCATGTCAGACCCTCATCCGAGCATGCAGCCTGGCAGGCCAGGAAAGGGGTGGGGACGAACGAGCCCCCCCCCCTCCTGAGCCGTACCAGGCCGCGTGCCCTCAACATGGGGGGTGCCCTGGGGAAAGGGGGGCCGTGCGGCCCCCCCACCCCAAAGCACCTTGTCCCCATGTTGATGAGGACAAGGGCCTCTTCCCGACAACCCTGGCCGTTGGTTGTCGGGGTCTGCGGGCGGGGGCTTATCGGAATCTGGGAACCCCCTTTAATAAGGGGGCCCCCAGATCCCGGCCCCCCACCCTATGTGAATGAGTATGGGGTACGATGTACCCCTACCCATTCACCTAAGGTGTAAAATGTAAAGTAAAAAAAAACACCCACACTTTTGAAAAAATAGTTTATTGCACTGCTCCGGGGGTCTTCTTCCGTCTTGGGGGTCTTCTCGCCGGAGTCCCCCGCCATTTACCAAGCTCTTTTACCGAGCGGGGGAAGTCCGGCTACCTTCTTCGTCGTCGCCGCCGTCTTGGGGTCTCGATCCGCCTTCGGGGGTCTTCTTCCGTCTTGGGGGTCTTCTCGCCGGACTCCCCCGCCATTTACCAAGCTCTTTTACCGAGCGGGGGAAGTCCGGCTACCTTCTTCGTCGTCGCCGCCGTCGTCTGGGGTTCTCGATCCGCCTTCGGGGGTCTTCCGGGGGTCTCTTCTGTTCTTGCGGCGGTCGTCGTCTTCCGCGCCGCCGGCGCCTTCTTCTTCTTGTCCTTCTTCTTGTCCTTCTTGTTCTTCTTCTTCTTCCGATGTTGACCCGACGCTCTCTCTGCCCGGAATGCCTGTGCCGCTCTGCGCTCGGACTTATATAGGGACATGGGCGACAGGGTCACATGCACATGTCACATGGTGACCCCGCCCCCTTGTGTTGTCACAGTCCCGGAGGATGCTGGGACTGTGACATCGCAAGGGGGCGGGGTCACCATGTGACATGAACATGTGACCCTGTCGCCCATGTCCCTATATAAGTCCGAGCGCAGAGCGGCACAGGCATTCCGGGCAGAGAGAGCGTCGGGTCAACATCGGAAGAAGAAGAAGAAGAACAAGAAGGACAAGAAGAAGGACAAGAAGAAGAAGGCGCCGGCGGCGCGGAAGACGACGACCGCCGCAAGAACAGAAGAGACCCCCGGAAGACCCCCGAAGGCGGATCGAGACCCCCAGACGACGGCGGCGACGACGAAGAAGGTAGCCGGACTCCTCCCCTCGTGAAAGAGCTAGGTAAAAGAGCAGAAGAGAGCGGAGGAGTCCGGCGAGAAGACCCCCAAGACGGAAGAAGACCCCCGGAGCAGTGCAATAAAATATTTTTTCAAAAGTGTGTGTGTTTTTGTACTTTACATTTTACACCTTAGGTGAATGGGTAGGGGTACATCGTACCCCATACTCATTCACATAGGGTGGGGGGCCGGTATCTGGGGGCCCCCTTATTAAAGGGGGCTCCCAGATTCCGATAAGCCCCCGCCCGCAGACCCCGACAACCAACGGCCAGGGTTGTCGGGAAGAGGCCCTTGTCCTCATCAACATGGGGACAAGGTGCTTTGGGGTGGGGGGGCCGCACGGCCCCCCTTTCCCCAGGGCACCCCCCATGTTGAGGGCACGCGGCCTGGTACGGCTCAGGAGGGGGGGGCGCTCGTTCGTCCCCACCCCTTTCCTGGCCTGCCAGGCTGCGTGCTCGGATGAGGGTCTGACATGGATTTGGGGGGAACCCCCACGCCGTTTTTTTCGGCGTGGGGATTCCCTTTAAATCCATGCCAGCTTGCGGAGCTAGCGCGGCGGCATTTACTGCCTACGCTAGCTACGTAACCTGAAGTTACGTTCGAAATGAACGGACTGCTCTGTGTGTGGGCAAGTCCGTTCATTTTCAAAAGTCCCGCGGACTTTTGGCCCACACCCTCGGAAAGTCCAGCGGACCTAGCCGGAAAGTCCCGCGGGATTGTCCGCTGGACTAGGTCCGCCGGCAAAAGTCCCTACGTGTGTACGAGGCAATACTCTATGTTTTTTTTTTTCCAATAGCATTTTCTGCATGTTCATACACGCTTTAGACACTGTGCGTGTATTCTGCTATTGACAAAAAATAAAATCTTTCAGTGCTTTGTGCATGTGTGCAGGAGTGTGACATACAATCGATCGATATTTCTTCTATTGTGCTATCCCAAAAAAAAAATTGTAGCGACATTTTTTTTTTTCCAATAGCATTTTCTGCATGTTCATACACGCTTTAGACACTGTGCGTGTATTCTGCTATTGCCAAACAATAAAATCTTTCAGTGCTTTGTGCATGTGTGCAGAAGTGTGACATACAATCGATCGATATTTCTTCTATTGTGCTATCCCCAAAAAAAAAAATTGGAGCGACATTTTTTTTTTCCAATAGCATTTTCTGCATGTTCATACACGCTATAGACACTGTGCCTGTATTCTGCTATTGCTAAAAAATAAAATCTTTGAGTGCTTTGTGCATGTGTGCAGAAGTGTGACATACAATCGATCGATATTTCTTCTATTGTGCTATCGCAAAAAAATAAATTGGAGCAACATTTTTCTTTTCCAATAGCATTTTCTGCATGTTCATACACGCTTTAGACACTGTGCGTGTATTCTGCTATTGCCAAAAAATAAAATATTTCAGTGCTTTGTGCATGTGTGCAGGAGTGTGACATACAATCGATCGATATTTCTTCTATTGTGCTATCCCCAAAAAAAATTGTAGTGAAAATTTTTTTTCCCAATAGCATTTTCTCCAGTTTAACAGTTTTTGAGATACACGCTTTACATACTGTGGGTGTATTCTGCTATTGCAAAAACACCCATTTAGGGCGAGATCATAAGTTTTGAAAATATGAGGAGATCATCAAAAAGGGGACGTGGCCCCGGTTGTGGTGCTGCTGGTGGAGCTCCTGTTGCAGGGACAGGACGTGGTCGATCTGTGCCAGCTACACGCACTAGTGAAACACCTTCCTCAGGTGCGAGTAGGCGACAGAGCCTGCAGCGGTATTTCGGCACGCCTAATGAGGCTGTACGAATGTTGAGGCCAGGACAAGTACAGGCAATAGTAGATTGGGTTGCTAACAGTGCCTCCGGTTCCTTCACATTGTCTCCCACCCAGTCTCCTGATGAAAGTTCAGAGTTGGCACCTGAAGTCGATGTCCATCAGTCTTTCACCTCACCCCCTTGCAAATCAGCCAAGCAGTCTGAGCCCCAAATCATGCAGCAGTCTCTTCTGCTTTTTGATGACTCTGTTAGCAGGGTTTCCCAGGGCCATCCACCTAGCCCTGCCCCAGAAGTCGAATAGATTGTGTGCACCGATGCCCAACCACTTATGTTTCATGATGAGTACATGGGAGGACCATCGCAGCACATCTTGGATAGTGACGAAACACAGGTGCCAACTGCTGCTGCTTTCGCCATTGTGCAGACCGACAAGGAGGGCAGGGGTGAAAACTGGGTGGAAGATGATGTGGAGGACGATGAGGTCCTTGACCCCACATGGAATCAACGTCATGCAGGTGACCAGTGTAGTTCGGAGGAAGAGGCGGTGGTCGCACAGAGCCACCAGCACAGCAGAAGAGGGAGCAGGGTGCAAAAGCGGAGCGTCTGTCCCCTAGACAGTACGTCTGCTACTGCCCAACGCAGCAAGGGACCGAGCACACCAAAGCCAGGTCCAAGGAGTTCCCTAGCGTGGCAGTTCTTCAGACAATGTGCTGATGACAAGACACAAGTGGTTTGCACGCTGTGCAATCAGAGCCTGAAGCGAGGCATAAACGTTCTCAACCTGAGCACAACCTGCATGCCCAGGCATCTAAGTGCAAAGCACAAGATGCAGTGGAGTAGACACCTCAAAAAACAAGAAAGGTCTCTGGCTCCTCCTGTTTCCTCTTCTGCTGCAGTCTCGGCCTCTTCATCCACCTCTGTAGTGACAGTGGCACCTGCCAACCCGCAAACAGAGGATCTGCCAGCAACACTACCACCTGGGTCACCAACCATCTCCACAATGTCCCATGGAAGCGTTCAGCTCTCTATTTCCCAAACACTGGAGCGGAAGAGGAAGTACCCCCCTAGCCCCCCGCGATCCCTGGTCCTGAATGCCAGCATTTCAAAATTCCTCTCCTTTGAAATGCTGTCATTCCGTCTGGTGGAGACACAGAGTTTTAAAAGGCTGATGTCATTGGCTGTCCCACAGTACATCGTGCCCAGCCGCCACTACTTTTCCAGACGAGCTATCCCTTCCCTGCACAACCAAGTGGGGGACAAAATCAGGTGTGCACTGCGCAACGCCATCTGTGAAAAGGTCCACCTAACTACGGATGCGTGGACCAGTAAGCACGGTCAGGGACGTTATACAGTGGTGTGAAAAAGTGTTTTCCCCCTTCCTCATTTCCTGTTCCTTTGCATGTTTGTCACACTTAAGTGTTTCGGAACATCAAACCAATTTAAACAATAGTCAAGGACAACACAAGTAAACACAAAATGCAATTTGTAAATGAAGGTGTTTATTATTAAAGGTGAAAAAAAATCCAAACCATCATGGCCCTGTGTGAAAAAGTGATTGCCCCCTAAACCTAATAACTGGTTGGGCCACCCTTAGCAGCAACAACTGCAACCAAGCGTTTGCGATAATGTGCAATGAGGCTTTTACAGCGTCCTGGAGGAATTTTGGCCCACTCATCTTTGCAGAATTGTCCTAATTCAGTTACATTAGAGGGTTTTCGAGCATGAACGGCCTTTTTAAGGTCATACCACAACATCTCAATAGGATTCAGGTCAGGACTTTGGCTAGGCCACTCCAAAGTCTTCATTTTGTTTTTCTTCAGCCATTCGGTGGTGGACTTGCTGGTGTGTTTAGGATCATTGTCCTGCTGCAGAACCCAAGTTCGTTTCAGCTTGAGTACACGAACGGATGGTCGGACATTCTCCTTCAGGATCTCTTGGTAGACAGCAGAATTCATAGTTCCTTTTATCACGGCAAGTCTTCCAGGTCCTGAAGCAGCAAAACAGCCCCAGACCATCACACTACCAGGACCATATTTTACTGTTGGTATAATGTTTTTTTTCTGAAATGCAGTGTTCCTTCTACGCCAGATATACTTGGACACACACCTTCCAAAGAGTTCCACTTTTGTCTCATCGGTCCACAGAATGTTGTCCCAAAAGTCTTGGGGATCATCAAGATGTGTTGTGGAGAAATTGAGACAAGCTTTGATGTTCTTTTTGCTCAGCAGTGGTTTTCTCCTTGGAACTCTGCCATGCAGGCCATTTTTGCCCAGTCTTTTCCTGATGGTGGAGGCATGAACGCTGACCTTAACTGAGGCAAGTGAGGCCTGCAGTTCCTTGGACGTTGTTGTGGGGTCTTTTGTGACCTCTTGGATGAGTCGTCGCTGCGCTCTTGGGGTAATTTTGGGCGGCCGGCCACTCCTGGGAAGGTTCACCACTGTTCCATGTCTTCGCCATTTGTGGATAATGGCTCTCACTGTGGTTCGCTGGATTCCCAAAGCTTTGGAAATGGCTTTATAACCCTTTCCAGACTGATAGATCTCAATTACTTTCTTTCTCAATTGTTCCTGAATTTCTTTGGGTCTCGGCATGATGTGTAGCTTTTAAGGATCTTCTGGTGGACCTTACTGTGTCAAGCAGCTCCTATTTAAGTGATGCCTTGATTGTGAACAGGTGTGGCAATAATCAAGCCTGGGTGTGGCTAGAGAAATTGAACTCAGGTGTGGACAACCACAGTTATAGTATGTTTTAACAAGGGGGGCAATCACTTTTTCACACAGGGCCATGATGGTTTGGATTTTTTTTCACCTTTAATAATAAACACCTTCATTTACAAATTGCATTTTGTGTTTACTTGTGTTGTCCTTGACTATTGTTTAAATTGGTTTGATGTTCCGAAACACTTAAGTGTGACAAACATGCAAAGGAACAGGAAATGAGGAAGGGGGCAAACACTTTTTCACACCACTGTATCTCCCTAACAGCACACTGGGTAAATGTAGTGGCGGCTGGGCCTGAGGCGGATAGCAGTTTGGCGCATGTCCTTCCACCACCGAGGATCGCAGGGCACTTCAGTTTGCCTCCTGTTGCAAACTCCTCCTACTCCGCCTCTTCATCCTCTACCGCCTCCTCATCCGGTCAGCGTAACACCTTCACCACCAACTTCAGCACAGCCAGGGCTAAACGACAGCAGGCAGTTTTAAAACTTTCCTGTTTGGGGGAAAAACCCCACACCGCGCAGGAGTTGTGGAGGGACATGGAACAACAGACCGATGAGTGGTTGGTGGCAGTGAGCCTCAAGCCCGGCCTGGTGGTGTGCGATAATGGGCAAAATCTCATAGCAGCTCTGGGCCTAGGCGGTTTGACGCACATCCCTTGCCTGGCGCATGTGCTGAACTTGGTGGTCCAGAGGTTCATTAAGAATTACCCCGATATGCCAGAGCTGCTGCAATAAGTGCGGGCCGTCTGTGCGCACGTTCGGCGTTCTCACCCTGCTGCTGCTCGCCTGTCAGTGCTGCAGCGTAACTTCGGCCTTCCCGCTCACCGTCTCATATGTGAACTCCACCTTGCACATGCTTGCCAGACTGTGCGAGCAGCAGCAGGCGATAGTGGAGTTTCAGCTGCAGCACGCACGCGTGAGTCGCTCTGCGGAACAGCACCACTTCACCACCAATAACTGGGCCTCCATGCGAGACCTGTGTGCCTTGTTGCGCTGTTTCGAGTACTTCACCAACATGGCCAGTGCCGATGACGCCGTTCTCAGCTTTACTATCCCAGTTCTATGCCTCCTTGAAAAAACGCTTCAGGCGATGATGGAAGAGGATGTGGCACAGGAGGAGGAAGAGGGTTCATTTCCAAGGCTTTCAGGGCAGTCATTTACAAGTGGCTACGAGGGTGGGTTCCTGCACCAACAAGTGCCAGGTACACAATTGTCAGGCAGCAAGGGAACAGTTCTGGAGGATGACGAGGTGGAGGATGAGGAGGAGATGGAGGAGGAGGAACCATGTTCACAGCAGGGTGGCACCCAGACCAGCTCATGTCCATTACTGGTGCGTGGCTGGGGGGATACAGAGGACACAGACGATAAACCTCCGACAGAGGACAGCTTTTCGTTGCCTCTGGGCAGCCTGGCACACATGAGCGATTACATGCTGCAGTGTCTCCGCAACGACCGCCGAGTTTCCCACATTTTAACTGGTGCTGATTATTGGGTGGCCACCCTGCTGGATCCCCGTTACAAGGACAACGTGCCATCCTTAATTACCTCACTGGAGCGTGATCATAAGATGCGCGAGTACAAGCGCACGCTAGTAGACGCGCTGCTGGTGGCATTCCCACTTGGCAGCGGGTGTACGGTGGAAGCACAAGGAGAAGGCAGAGGAGGAGGAAGAGGTCGCCAACGCAGCCGGGGCACCGCCAGCACCTCGGAAGGCAGGGTTAGCATGGCCGAAATGTGGAAAAGCTTTGTTAGCACGCCACAACAACCAGCACCACCAGCTGAGATGGAACGTCTTAGCAGGAGGCAGCATTTCATCTCAATGGTGGAGCAGTATGTGTGCACACGCCTACACGTACTGAATGACGGTTCTGCCTCCTTCAACTTCTGGGTCTCCAAATTGGGCACATGGCCTGAGCTTGCCATTTACGCCTTGGAGGTGCTGGCCTGCCCTGCAGCCAGTGTATTATCTGAACGTGTATTTAGCACGGCAGGGGGCGTTATCACAGACAAGCGCAGCCGCCTGTCCAGAGGCAATGTGGACAAGCTCACGTTCATTAAAATGAACCAGGCATGGATTCCACAGGACTTGTCCGTACCTTGTGCAGAAAAGACACGTATACCGGTGTATCTGGCCATCGGATAGTGCCCGGCCACTTACTGCGCAGGCGCAGTGCTTGCGCAGTACGGAGGACAAGGAGATTCACAAAATCTCCAAAGATGAACGTCGCCTGCGCAGTGAGTGCAGGTTCAAGCCCCACCATCCAAGTGGACATACGGTAGCACATAGTAACAGGGCCCCTTAGGGGCTCGCTTGGCTAGGCTTCAACCTCGGATGATGTGGCTTGAACCTGGAGTCACCGCGCATCGTCTTCGGAGAGTTTTGAAATCCCCTTGTCCTACGTACTGAGCAAGCGCAGTACAGGGTGGACACTATGCAACGGGGGACAGAATTCGACACATCATTCACCACTAGCCTTACCCAGCCATTGTTGTATTTTTGAACCAGTGTTGGCTACCTTGTCCTCCTCCACCGCCGCTTCCACCTACACCGCCACATCCACCGCCACCTCAACCTCCTACTCCATATGGACCTCGTCCTCCTAGGTCAAGATTATATTTTTTTCATTTTTTTAATTTCCAAGTATTTTATTTTCCCACTATCTTATCCATTAAATTGAATATTTTTTTTCCAGAAAGTGCGTATTCTGGGGTATTCCCACCATATGTGTGGCATCGTGCCGTTGAGTTTCTGAGGTTCTTAATGACTTCCTGTACCTCTTCTGCTGAGAAGGGGGCCTCCAGCATTTTATTTTTATTTTTTTATGTTATTTTAAGTTATTTCCCTATCCACATTTGTTTGCAGAGCACTTGCCGTGCTCTTAACAACATTTTGTTGCCATTTGCAGCCCTCTAGCCCTTTCCATGACTTTTTTACAGCCATTTTAGTCTTGAAAAGTTTGGGTTCCCATTGATTTCTTGGGGTCAAGTTCGGGTCAAGTTTGGTCCCGAACCCGGACTTTTTTCCAAAGTTCGGCCGAACCCGAACATCCAGGTGTCTGCTCAACTCTACTAATAAACAGTGCAAAATATATCTGAAATATATAAATGTGAAAGCAGCCAACACTCTAACGAACAAAGTTAAATAAGCATAGAAAAAACAAACGTGTAGCGCTAACAAAAGTACAATCATAGACAGTATGAGCATCTATGGAGAAAGTGTATGTCAATGTAATAGTGTGCAAAATAGTCCCATAGATAATAAAATGTTAGTAAAATTCGTGTGAACGTGATAAAGTCTTTGTGCCAACAAACTCTCATGCGAAATATCAAGACGTCTCTGGACTCCTGAGATCTGATGTATATACAAAAGTATACAGGAGAAAAATTCGAAGGTGTGTAATGGATACGCTTACCAGCGGTGGTGGACACACCTACCATATGGCAGTGAGTCAATTACGCTTTGGGTTTTCCTGTGGGTGGCACCTGGAATATTGATGTGGGTCCTTGGTCCAAACAGCACGCCTCGAGGACACGGATGGATAACCCGGATGTTGTTCCAACTCCTCCAAGATGGCACGGGTGGACGATCAAGAAGGTACCCCAACTCGTCCAAAATGGTATGTGGCACTGTACCTCTAGTTTCTGCTAAATGATCTGTCTATTGTTAGCACTGCTATGGTATATCCTCTGTTCCATATGGATCGATCATACATTCGTGTGAATGAACATACGTGTGAATGAACACGAATGTATGATCGATCCATATGAAACAGAGGAGTGCAGTACATGTGACCAGACCAGGCTGGCCTTCTCATGTGATATACCATAGCAGTGCTAACAATAGACAGATCAGTCAGCAGAAACTGGAGGTACAGTGCCACATACCATTGTGGACGAGTTGGGGTACCTTCTTGATCGTCCACCCATGCCATCTTGGAGGAGTTGGAACAACATCCGGGTTATCCATCCGTGTCCTCGAGGCATGCTGTTTGGACCAAGGACCCACATCAATATTCCAGGTGCCACCCACAGGAAAACCCTAAGCGTAATTGATTCACTGCCATATGGTAGGTGTGTCCACCACCGCTGGTAAGCGTATCCATTACACACCTTCGAATTTTTCTCCTGTATACTTTTGTTTATACATCAGATCTCAGGAGTCCAGAGACGTCTTGATTTTTCGCAAGAGAGTTTTTTGGCACAAAGACTTTATCACGTTCACACGAATTTTACTAACATTTTATTACCTATGGGACTATTTTGCACACTATTACATTGACATACACTTTCTCCATAGATGCTCATACTGTCTATGATTGTACTTTTGTTAGCGTTACACGTTTGTTTTTTCTGTGTCCAATTTGCCTCCCAAAGTCGCACTAGAAGTCGTGTTGCCCCTGTGTGAATGGACTCTAAGTGTCAGGGTGTTTTCTCTTTTTCATTATGCTATATTGAATACATGATGCATGTTTTACACAAGCAGTGCAGCAGATTGTTTTTTAGAGGGGGATTATGGTGGGTTTACTGACTTCTCACATGGTACCCCCTGGTACCCCACCCTGTCCCAGATTATGCTAAAATTATTATGATAGAGAATATATTTTCTATAAAGCAAATGTCATAAGCCAATTACAAATGAATAATGTTGATGTATCACTATAATTTATATACTCTATGTGGAGCACATGTGTGGCGCTGAGCAAGATGGACGCCTAATCTTGTAGCTCCGCACTACACTGGGTACGTGTAGGCTTCTAGAGAGCTATAAACAGCCTTAAACCTGCCACTTCTAACACCCCTAGAGGCACTATGAACAGTGCATGCCGTCGAAGAAAAAATCCCGGGGCTCAGCGCAAAAGTCATTTACCCACTATCTTCTCTGCACCAGTGAGCAATACAAGCAATACATGTCCTAAAATGGTGCCGTGGATCGAGCAGACTCTCCTGTTACAGTGGCCTTCTCTCTTCTGTCTGTCCCTGGCTCACCCTCTGAATCGGGCAGTGAGTATCCCACATCACTATATAAAGCTAATTTAGATGCCAGCCTGAAAGTGATGTATAATAGACTTGCTGCAAAATTCCAATCTGAATTGCATAAGACCTCCCATACACTGTTGCAGGAGATTGCAGCTCTGGGTACGAGAACAGACAGGCTGAAAACAAAACATGATGAACTACCTCTGGCATATAGTGATCTTAGTAGAGAGCATAAAACATTTTAGGTGGCATTTAATCAAATACAGTCACAAGTGGAAGACCTGGACAAGAGGAATAGATGCAATAACCTTTGATTGTGTAATATCCAAGAGTCTGTTACTGATCTGATTCCCACAGTCATCAAACTGTTTAAGTCTCTTCTACCGGACTGTGAATCTGCAGCCTTTAAATGTAAAAGGATCCAAAGGACCCTCAGACCGGAACCCCCATTGGACAAACCTCAGCGGGACATAATCCATTGCATGAAGGATTTCCTGACGAAAGAGGATTTTCTGCGAGCGGCCAGTAACACGCCACGTATCACCATGGATGGTTACACGGTTCAAATTAATCCTGATATTTTGCCTGCTGTGTTGGACAGACGCAGAGGTATGAAAGATATAACTACAATACTTCAAGCAGCTCGGATCTGCTACAGATGGGGTTTTCCATTCAAACTAGTTGTTCCCCATAATGGCTCCACATATGTTGCTACCACTGTGCTGGAGGGTCAAGAGATCCTGGTGAAATTGGGCCTCTTGGAAGCAGAAGCGGTACGTCGCCCGCCCCCTGTGGCATCTCAAATCTGGCGCACTACTTCTCCCAGAAGGGATAGAAGAAGAATTTTTTATGAAATTGCTTGAAGGGGACAACGGAAGACAACGACGCAAGGGTAAAGTTTTCTTTTTGAAGAGCTCCGTTTGATTCAACGACGACGCACTATCAGTTTTAAATCATTAATTTCATCGGGAGCCTGTTCCTTGGTGCTGATGCATGACCTCCCCACCCAGCAGTGATGCCAATTTTTTTTCACAGCGAGGTTGTTCATACTGACTTTTTCATTTGGTTTTTGGTAAGTGTTTGCTGTGCAGCTGGGTTTGAAACCTAAATGTCTTGGTTCTGATGTTCTACTTTCAGGATATATAAATGTTCCTGACCCAGTTGGGTTTTTGTTCCTTAAACCGTATCTGAACATTGAGTGTTTTATTGTGAGATGAGTTGCAAGCTAATAAAATAGAGTTTTTTTTCCCAATAGCATTTTCTGCGTGTTCATACATAGACGCTGTAGACACTATCCGTGTATTCTGATATTGGAAAAACATTGCAAATAATTTTTATTTTGCTGTGTTTTTTTTCTTCCCAGTAGCATTTTCTGCGTTTTCATAAATGCTTTAGACACTATCCTTTTATTCTGATATTGGAAAAACATTGCAAAAAAATTTAATTTTGCAGTGTTTTTTTTCTTCCCAATAACATTTTCTGCGTTTTCATAAACGCTTTAGACACTATCTGTTTATTCTGATATTGGAAAAACATTGCAAAAAAAATTTATTTTGCAGTGTTTTTTTTTTCCCAATAGCATTTTCTGCGTTTTCATAAACGCTTTAGATACTGTCCGTGTATTCTGATATTGGAAAAACATTGCAAAAAAATTTAATTTTGCAGTGTTTTTTTCTTCCCAATAGCATTTTCTGCGTTTTCATAAACGCTGTAGACACTATCCGTGTATTCTGATATTGGAAAAACATTTCAAAAAAATTTAATTTTGCAGTGTTTTTTTTCTTCCCAATAACATTTTCTGCGTTTTCATAAACGCTTTAGACACTATCTGTTTATTCTGATATTGGAAAAACATTGCAAAAAAAATTAATTTTGCAGTGTTTTTTTTTTCCCAATAGCATTTTCTGCGTTTTCATAAACGCTTTAGATACTGTCCGTGTATTCTGATATTGGAAAAACATTGCAAAAAAATTTAATTTTGCAGTGTTTTTTTCTTCCCAATAGAATTTTCTGCGTTTTCATAAACGCTGTAGACACTATCCGTGTATTCTGATATTGGAAAAACATTGCAAAAAAATTAAATTTTGCAGTGTTTTTTTTTCCCAATAGCATTTTATGCGTTTTCATAAACGCTTTAGATACTGTCCGTGTATTCTGATATTGGAAAAACATTGCAAAAAAAATAAATTTTGCTGTGTTTTTTTTTTCCCAATAGCATTTTCTGCGTTTTCATAAACGCTTTAGATACTGTCCGTGTATTCTGATATTGGAAAAACATTGCAAAAAATTTTAATTTTGCAGTGTTTTTTTCTTCCCAATAGCATTTTCTGCGTTTTCATAAACGCTGTAGACACTATCCGTGTATTCTGATATTGGAAAAACATTGCAAAAAAATTAAATTTTGCAGTGTTTTTTTTTCCCAATAGCATTTTATGCGTTTTCATAAACGCTTTAGATACTGTCCGTGTATTCTGATATTGGAAAAACATTGCAAAAAAAATAAATTTTGCTGTGTTTTTTTTTCCCCAATAGCATTTTCTGCGTTTTCATAAACGCTTTAGATACTGTCCGTGTATTCTGATATTGGAAAAACATTGCAACAATTTTTAATTTTGCTGTGTTTTTTTTCTTCCCAATAGCATTTTCTGCGTGTTCATACATACACGCTGTAGACACTATCCGTGTATTCTGATATTGGAAAAACATTGCAAAAAAATTTAATTTTGCAGTGTTTTTTTTTTTTTTCCCAATAGCATTTTCTGCATGTTCATAAACGCTTTAGACACTGTACGTGTATTCTGTTATATACAAAAACACCCATTTAGGGCGAGATCATACATTTTGAAAATATGAGGAGATCATCAAAAGGGGACGTGGCCCGGGTCGTGGTGATGCTGGTGGCGCTCCTGTTGCAGGGAGAGGACGTGGTCGATCTGTGCCAGCTACACGCACTAGTGAAACACCTTCCTCAGGTGCGAGTAGGAGACAGAGCCTGCAGCAGTATTTTGGCGCGCCTAATGAGGCTGTACGAATGTTGAGGCCAGGACAAGTACAGGCGATAGTAGAATGGGTGGCAGCTGACAGTGCCTCCGGTTCCTTCACATTGTCTCCCACCCAGTCTCCTGATGAAAGTTCAGAGTTGGCACCTGCAGCCGATGTCCATCAGTCTTTCTTTTTTTTTTTTGCATAAAAGATTTATTGAAAATTAAGCAGAATACAGATAATTCAACATGAGTACAGTATCATGAAATAACATAAACATTGAACTTGTGTGAAGTATCAAGTTACATCCAAAGGTAACAGTTGTTCATAGAAAAAAGCTCAAAACTATAGTAACTGGCTGACTTAGATTATGTAAAGCCCGTTTGGTAAGGCTTGGAAGCCCCAGCCGCCTCCCAACAGATATTGGGAATTGTACTCAGAAAGTGGATGAGGTTTAGATAAAGGACAGAATTAAAGGGAGGAAGATGTGGGAAGTGGGGGAAGAAGAGATTGGAAATATCCTAAACCTATTGTTGCGTAAGGTTCTAGTAAGGACATACAGAGTTAGTTCAGCACTTTAGAAGTCTCCTTTGGGACATACCGTATAGAAGATGCGTGCTGTTTTCATCCTACTGATCAAATAGTAAATTCGTGGATAATTGGACCTCGGGTCCTACTCAGTTAATGTTGTATATTCTTGGGAGAATCTAAAGCTGAACCAGGGAGACCAAGTTTTGAGATAACGCTCAGCGTTTTCCTCAGATTGGGCCTTAGTATCTTCCATTTCACAAAAATGAGAGACCTTGTGTAGCCACTCTTTCGCCGTAGGCACTGAAGTGGCTTTCCAATGTAGTGGAATGAGTGAGTTGGCAGCGTTCAGTAAGTGTTTGGATAGGCAATTTTTATATTTCTGTAAGGAGAAATTGGAGATGTGCAATAGGCAATTTGCTGCGTCTAGAACCAGTCTAGTCTCCGTGATTCTATAGATCAGCTCAGTCACTGTATTCCAGAATGGTGCCAGCTTTTCACACTGCCACCAAATGTGGAATAGAGTGCCTCTTCCTTCACTGCATCGCCAACAAGTGTCGTCAGTTTGAGGGAACCATTTGTGAATCTTCACCGGTGTGGTATACCAGTGAGTGAGGATTTTATATGCCGTTTCCTGAGACCTCGTGCTAATCGAGCATTTGTGTGCCATTATGCAAGCTCTTTCCCACTGAGCGTCCGTGATGTCCATGTTTAGGGCAGCTGACCATCTCTCTCTGAACCTGTCCGGGGCGGGTGTGTCCACGTGTTGCAGCCATTCATAGGCTGTAGAGGTAGTTTTGGGCACCTGCTCCCCTTTTAGGCACACCGACTCCAACTCCGATAGGGCCCTGGTAAAGTGCTTCTTCCGTGTGGGATTGTGAATGTAGGTGCGGATCTGGAAATATGTCCAGAGGGGCAAGGATGGTATGTTATTATCTATCTTAAGATCTGAGAAATCCTTAATAGTCCCACCATTGAGGCAGTGGGAAGCAAGAAGAGGTGAGTGTTTATCATTTAGTTGTAGTTGTTTATTTCCCATGCCTGGTGGGAAGTCTGGATTATCTAGCAATGGGGTCAGGGGACTTAGTGCGGAGAAAAAGGCCCTTTTCTGTCTAGCGAGGAGGTGGAAGATACCCAAGGTGGTCCCTATCAGGGGGTGAGTCTTTAGACCGGTTGGGTACTTGTTTGGTGGGATCCAAGGTGAGTATTTTAAGGGGATCGGGCTTGAGACATTTTCAAGAGACACCCAGTCTTTCAGTTCCCCATGGCAGTGCCAGTCCAGGATTCTTGCAATGTGTGTGGCATAATAGTATGTTTTGTAGTCTGGCACGCCCATGCCTCCCTGAGCCTTGGCTCTTGTCAGTAGAGAGATTTTAATACGTGGCGCTTTGTGTGCCCAAATGAATCTCATTTGAGTAGCCTGGATTGATCTAAAAAAGCTTTGTGGAATTTTAATGGGCAGAGTGCGTAATAAATACAACACTTTTGGCAGGACGACCATTTTGCATATGGCTGCCCTACCAAACCAGGAAAATAGTTTGGCGTGCCAACGGCATAGATCCTCATCAATTGCTTTGAGCAGTGGTGTGAAGTTGTGCGCAAAGATGTCAGTAATCCTTGGTGTCAGCCAGACCCCCAAGTACTTGACCGCCTTGGTGACCCACCTAAAGGAGTTATTGTTCATGGTGGCTTTCAAGGTGGTGTCTGGGAGCGCAATATTCAGCGCTTCCGACTTGGTGTAGTTGATCTTAAGGTTAGAGATATAGTTATAGGAGGTGAATTCCTTCATGAGGGAAGGGATGGAGATGTGTGGATCTGTCAAAAAGAATGCAAGGTCGTCAGCATAAGCTGCCAGCTTGTATTCCTTTCCAGCCACCCTGAAACCGTGTATTGCGCGGTTTGCCAGGATTCTCCTTATGAATGGCTCTAGTGTGATGATGAAGAGTATTGGAGATAGGGGGCACCCCTGCCTGGTTCCGTTCTTTATATCAACCTTGTTAGACAGTGTGCCATTAATTTTAAGTTTAGCTGACGGGTGTTGGTACAGGGATGAGATCCAGTTGAGCATCTTCGGGCCTAACCCTGCGTATTTGCAGGTTTCAAACATGTAATCCCAGGCTACTCGATCGAAGGCCTTCTCCGCGTCCGTGGACAGAAGAAGACCCTCGATCTTTCGCTCATGGGCGACATGAATCAGGTTAAGGGCCTTGGTGACATTGTCTCTAGCCTCTCTGCCAGGCATGAAGCCCGCCTGGTCAGGGCCAATCAGTACGTGTAGCAGGGGTTTCAGTCTTGTGGAGATGATTTTCGCCATAAGTTTGACGTCTAGGTTCAGTAGTGAAATTGGTCTGTAACTAGAGCATTGTGCTAGGTCCTTGTCAGGTTTCGGTATTACAGCAATATAAGCTGATAGAAAGTCAGGGGAAACTGGCCGACCATCTGCAAGGGAGTTAAAGGCCGATTGCAGATGGGGGGTCAGTGTGTCAGCAAATGTCTTGTAATAAATGGCCGTATAGCCATCTGGGCCGGGACTTTTGTTGGTTTTTAATTCTTTTATGGCCAACTTAATCTCTGCCTGGTCTATGGGCCTATCTAGTTCAGAAGAGTCGTCACTTTGTAGTGAGGGTAGATTGGAGTCCTTAAGAAAATCCTGAATCACCTGGAGTCTATGTCCGTGGAGGTCAGGAGGCCTATGTGACGGGGGTAGATTATATAAATTGGTGTAGTATTCCTGAAAATGTTGGGCTATTTTGTCGGTTGTCCTATCTAGGTGACCGTCCCTGTCACGGATGCCCAGGATTGTATTTTTGGTTGTTAAGTCTTTTAATGCCCTTGCCAACATGTGCCCTGCTTTGTCACCATGTTCATAGTATACCTTTTTCTTAAAGAACAGGATACGTTTGGTCTTGGCGTCTAAGAGTTGTTTGAGAGCTCTCCTAGTCTCGAGGAGTTCCGTGGCAGAGCTTACGGATAAGGACTGTTTGTGGAGTGATTCTAGGAACCTGATTCTTTGTATCAGTGCTTGGGTTTCAGTGTCCCTTTCTTTTTTTCTTTGGGCTCCTAGTCTCATTAATAGCCCTCTTATGGTGCACTTGTGGGCCTCCCAGATAGACAGTGGGGTCATGTCGGGCGTTGTGTTAAGGGCAAAGAATTCCGTCAGAGCCGAGTGTATTTGCGGTAGTAGGACTGGGTCCGTCAATAAGGAGGAATTTAGTCTCCATTGTGTGGGACCTCTAGTAGCTGTAGTTGGAGCAAGGTCTATGGAAGTAGGCGCGTGGTCTGATATTGACTGGATCCCTATTTTAGCCTCAGTAACTGTGTGGAGATCACGTTGTGTAATGAAAATGTAATCAATCCTTGAGTGGCGGTTGTGTGGTACTGAGAAAAAGGAAAAGTCTTTCTCGTCAGGGTGTTTATATCGCCAAGTGTCCACCAGTTCCAGGGAGTGTAAGAGTTTCTTGATTTGTTTTAGGATTTGGAAGGTAATGTACGTCTTCCCAGTGGAAGTGTCCAGTAGTGGGTCTAGGGGGATATTAAAATCTCCGCCTAGAATTAGGCGACCTGTGCTGAAGCCCATTAGATCCCTCACCAGTCCCCTGCAGAATGACAGATGTCCTGAGTTGGGAAAGTATACATTAGCCAGTGTGGTGGGTATGCCCGAGAGAGTACCCTTAAGGAATATGTATCTCCCTCCCACATCCGTCAGCTTATCTGTGATTTCAAATGAGGCATCCTTGCTAAGCAGAATGGATACCCCTTTAGATTTAGAGGTGTCATTTGTGGAGTGATGTGCATCGGTGAAGTAGGAGTCGGTGAGCCTGGGGACATGGTGCGTTTTGAAATGAGTCTCCTGTAAGAAGACAATCTTTGGCTTACCTTTCTTTAATTCACGAAGTAGAGTAGCTCGCTTCTCAGGAATGTTCAATCCCTGTACGTTGTGAGACACCAGCTTCGGTGTTCTGCCTAGAGCCGAATAGGCCATTGGACAGGCCCAGAGAGAGACGGCACCACGCACCTGAAATTACAACTAAGAATGGATATGAGAGCTTCTCACAAATTATAAACCTACGCCTGATATGTCTCTTCAAGTAGTTATAAGGATAGGATAGTAAGGTGGAAGAGGGGATCAGAAAGAAAGTCAGAGAGATAGGGGAGAAGGAGATTCAGTGTTTGTGACCCTCCTGAACCGCAAAACCGTCCAGGAGGGTAGAATAAATACGCCTCAGTGAGGTCAATATCCCTCAGGTGAGTACGTGTATATTTGTGGGGGAACCTGGGAGACACGCAATCAGAGAGACAACTATGAGAGTCTGGTAACAAGTATACAGTAGAATCTCAATAGAAATGGAGGTGTCAAACCCAGGCCCTATGAAGGTAAATTAGCAGTGCTAAAGGAGCTTCACTTAACTTTTCTGCCTAGCAAAAAACAAAAAAGGAGACAAAAAAAAATGCCAAGAAAAAAGAAGGTTTTAACTTTCGCAAGGTAATCATTACCACATTAGGACCTTATCCGCTGAACCACTAAGTGGGCATTCCTCTATACCGGGGGCAATAAGGCATGTCACAGGGGGGAATGAGAAGTCAGATGCAAAACCGCCAGAAATCAAAAAATTTAAAAATAAAAATAAAAAATAAAAAGAACAAGGGGTGAGGATAGCTGCGTTTAAACACCTCACCCCTACAGTGCTTCGTCTATTGCTTGCAGAGTGCTTTCCGCAGGAATACCCAGAGTAGACATTACCAAAAACCTAGTTTAGTGGAGCTAGTGGTGGTTGTGAAGCCCCTTTCTGATAGAGCATCGCAGGTGGTAATACAGTGAGTCATGTCTCTGGTGTTTGTGAATGCTCAGCCGGTGTCAGCGAGGCCTAATCCATCAGGTAGATTGGTCTGTCAGGCCCAGCGACATGACCTATCGAGTAGTCATCTGGGATCAATGGACTCTAATGAGATGGTGTTACAGTCTAAGCGGGGATATGTGGTTGTCAAAGCGGTAGATGACAATGATGGACGGGTGAAGCAAGGCAATAGTCGGTGCCTGTATGGCGGTGAATCGTCTGTTGCGGTAGGTCGAGGAGTATGTTGCGGGCAGAGTTTTGTTCGCTGGCATGAGTATGGAAGCCTACTTAGCCCGGTGAAGAGGTTGCCTGCGGTGTAGGTTATTATCTGTGTGGATTAGTCCTCATAGGCTGCCCTGGAAGAGTGGGCCCTGCTGCGAGGTGTACCTGGTCCGGTGTTGTCCTGTCGGTTCTGTCTCAACTTCTTTGCTTGGTGTTTCTCAGGTGTTGCCAAGGGTGAGTGTGGCGGACTTCTTTCTCTCGGGGGAAGAGCAAATTCCTGGTACCAGTCTGGGAGATCAACGTGGCCCAGGTGCAGGGTGTCACAGAATTCCGGCAGGTCACTCGGCGTACGGAGGGTATGTTGCTTTCCGTTGTGCGTCACAAGGAGGGCGAAGGGGAAGCGCCACGTATAGCGTAGCTCCTTTTCCCGCAAGACATCCAGTAGGGGGCGCAAAGCCCTGCGGTTTTTTAGCGTAATCTGCGACAGGTCCTGGAAGAGTTTTATGTTTTCGCCATTAAACACTATGTGTTCATTCCTCCGTGCCTTAAACATAATTTCTTCCTTCAGTGTAAACCTCTGCAGGCAGCAGATAATGTCGCGCGGTGGAAGTGTGTCAGGTCCCCTTGCTCTCAAGGCTCTGTGCGCCCGTACGAATTCGATCTCCGTGTCCTCGGGCCTTTCCAGCAGGCTGTTAAAAACTCTCTGGAGGACCGGGGTGATCTGTTCTGCCACAACAGATTCGGGTATACCACGTACCCTGATGTTGTTCCTCCTTCCCCTGTTGTCCAAGTCCTCCAGGTGCCTGTTCATCTCAATAAAATGCATTGTGTGGGAGGTTGCCACCCTGTCCAGTCTGTGTATGTCCTTATCCCTGTTCTTCCCAGCCGCTTCTGCAGTAGCCATTTTTTCTGTCAGGACTAGCAGATTGGTCTTAAGGTCGGTAATGGCTGCCGAAAATGAGGCCTTAATGTCAGCTGCAAAGCCCGACATGTCTGCGTAGGTAAGGGGGTGGTCAGCCCGAGTATTCCTCCTACCGTTCTCCTCTGTGGCCGACTGGGAGTCCTCGGACAGATCCTCCTCGTGGTGCACCGGCGCCATCTTGCCTCCGGCCGAGATACGCTGTATTGCGGCCTGGTTTTTAAAAAGTTCCGTGATGTTTCTCCCTGCGGATGTGGCGGTTGATCGGCGGGACCGGGTGTGTTGAGTGGAGCGGTTCTGTTTGCTCATTATCGGTTAGGGACCGGCAGAAAAGGTGCTTAGGGCCTTAGGTTTGGCGGAGCTCCTCGTTTAGGCTGCCATCTCCGTCGCGCGCCAAGCCACGCCCCGTCCATCAGTCTTTCACCTCACCCCCTTGCAAATCAGCCAATCAGTCTGAGCCCCAAATCATGCAGCAGTCTCTTCTGCTTTTTGATGACTCTGTTAGCAGGGTTTCCCAGGGCCATCCACCTAGCCCTGCCCCAGAAGTGGAAGAGATTGTGTGCACCGATGCCCAACCACTTATGTTTCATGATGAGTACATGAGAGGACCATCGCAGCACGTCTCGGATGATGACAAAACACAGGTGCCAACTGCTGCTGCTTTCGCCATTGTGCAGACCGACAAGGAGGGCAGGGGTGAATTTTGGGTGGAAGATGATGTGGAGGACGATGAGGTCCTTGACCCCACATGGAATCAACGTCATGCAGGTGACCAGTGTAGTTCAGAGGAAGAGGTGGTGGTCGCACAGAGCAACCAGCACAGCAGAAGAGGGAGCAGGGTGCAAAAGCGGAGCGTCCATCCCCTAGACAGTACGTCTGCTACTGCCCAACGCAGCAAGGGACCGAGCACACCAAAGCCAGGTCCAAGGAGTTCCCTAGCGTGGCAGTTCTTCAGACAATGTCCTGATGACAAGACACGAGTGGTTTGCACGCTGTGCAATCAGAGCTTGAAGCGAGGCATAAACGTTCTCAACCTGAGCACAACCTGCATGACCAGGCATCTAAGTGCAAAGCACGAGATGCAGTGGAGTAGACACCGCAAAAAACAAGAAAGGTCTCTGGCTCCTCCTGCTTCCTCTTCTGCTGCAGTCTCTGCCTCTTCATCCACCTCTGTAGTGACAGTGACACCTGCCAACCCGCAAACAGAGGATCTGCCAGCAACACTACCACCTGGGTCACCAACCATCTCCACAATGTCCCATGGAAGCTTTCAGCTCTCTATTTCCCAAACACTGGAGCGGAAGAGGAAGTACCCCCCTAGCCACCCGCGATCCCTGGCCCTGAATGCCAGCATTTCAAAATTCCTCGCCTTTGAAATGCTGTCATTCCGTCTGGTGGAGACGCAGAGTTTTAAAAGGCTGATGTCATTGGCTGTCCCACAGTACGTCGTGCCCAGCCGCCACTACTTTTTCAGACGAGCTATCCCTTCCCTGCACAACCAAGTGGGGGACAAAATCAGGTGTGCACTGCGCAACGCCATCTGTGGCAAGGTCCACCTAACTACGGATGCGTGGACCAGTAAGCACAGTCAGGGATGTTATATCTCCCTAACAGCACACTGGGTAAATGTAGTGGCGGCTGGGCCTGAGGCGGATAGCACTTTGGCGCATGTCCTTCCACCACCGAGGATTTCAGGGCACTTCAGTTTGCCTCCTGTTGCTAACTCCTCCTACTCAGCCTCCTCATCCTCTACCGCCTCCTCATCCGGTCAGCGTAACGCCTTCACCACCAACTTCAGCACAGCCAGGGCTAAACGACAGCAGGCAGTTTTAAAACTTTCCTGTTTGGGGGAAAAACCCCACACCGCGCAGGAGTTGTGGAGGGACATGGAACAACAGACCGATGAGTGGTTGGTGGCAGTGAGCCTCAAGCCCGGCCTGGTGGTGTGCGATAATGGGCGAAATCTCGTAGCAGCTCTGGGCCTTGCCGGTTTGACGCACATCCCTTGCCTGGCGCATTTGCTGAACTTGGTGGTCCAGAGGTTCCTTAAGAATTACCCCGATATGCCAGAGCTGCTGCAGAAAGTGCGGGCCGTCTGTGCGCACTTTCGGCGTTCTCACCCTGCTGCTGCTCGCCTGTCAGCGCTGCAGCGTAACTTCGGCCTTCCCGCTCACCGTCTCATATGTGACGTGCCCACAAGGTGGAACTCCACCTTGCACATGCTTGCCAGACTGTGCGAGCAGCAGCAGGCGATAGTGGAGTGTCAGCTGCAGCACACACGCGTGAGTCGCTCTGGGGAACAGCACCACTTCACCGCCAATAACTGGGCCTCCATGCGAGACCTGTGTGCCTTGTTGCGCTGTTTCGAGTACTCCACCAACATGGCCAGTGCCGATGACGCCGTTCTCAGCGTTACTATCCCAGTTCAATGCCTCCTTGAAAAAACTCTTCAGGCGATGATGGAAGAGGATGTGGCACAGGATGAGGAGGAGGAGGAGGAGGAGGAGGAGGAGGAAGAGGGTTCATTTCCAAGGCTTTCAGGGCAGTCATTTACAAGTGGCTACGAGGGTGGGTTCCTGCACCAACAAGCGCCAGGTACACAATTGTCTGGCAGCAAGGGCACAGTTCTGGAGGATGACGAGGTGGAGGATGAGGAGCAGATGGAGGAGGAGAAACCATGTTCACAGCAGGGTGGCACTCAGACCAGCTCATTTCCATCACTGGTGCATGGCTGGGGGATACAGAGGACACAGACGATACACCTCCCACAGAGGACAGCTTTTCCTTGCCTCTGGGCAGCCTGGCACACATGAGCGATTACATGCTGCAGTGTCTCCGCAACGACCGCCGAGTTGCCCACATTTTAACGGGTGCTGATTATTGGATGGCCACCCTGCTGGATCCCTGTTACAAGGACAACGTGTCGTCCTTAATTACCTCACTGGAGCGTGATCGTAAGATGCGCGAGTACAAGCGCACGCTGGTAGACGCGCTGCTGGTGGCATTCCCACTTGGAAGCGGGGGTACGGTGGAAGCACAAGGCGAAGGCAGAGGAGGAGGAAGAGGTCGCCAACGCAGCCGGGCACCGCCAGCACCTCGCAAGGCAGGGTTAGCATGTCCGGAATGTGGAAAAGCTTTGTCAGCACGCCACAACAACCAGCACCACCAGCTGAGATGGAACGTCTTAGCAGGAGGCAGCATTTCACCAACATGGTGGAGCAGTATGTGTGCACACGCCTACACGTACTTCATGACGGGTCTGCCCCCTTCAATTTCTGGGTCTCCAAATTGGGCACATGGCCTGAGCTTGCCCTTTACGCCTTGGAGGTGCTGGCCTGCCCTGCAGCCAGTGTATTATCTGAACGTGTATTTAGCGCGGCAGGGGGCGTTATCACAGACAAGCGCAGCCGCCTGTCCAGAGCCAATGTGGACAAGCTCAAGTTCATTAAAATGAACCAGGCATGGATCCCACAGGACTTGGCCGTACCTTGTGCAGAATAGACACATATACCGGTGTTCTGACGAAAACTGTCTTGCTATCGGATAGTGTCCGGCCACTTACTGCGCAGGTGCAGTGCTTGCGCAGTACGGAGGACAAGGAGATTCACAAAATTTCCAAAGATGAACGTCGCCTGCGCAGTGAGTGCAGGTTCAAGCCCGACCATCCAAGTGGACATACGGTAGCACATAGTAACAGGGCCCCTCACGGGCTCGCTTGGCTAGGCTTCAACATCGGATGATGTGGCTTGAACCTGGAGTCACTGCGCATCGTCTTCGGAGAGTTTTGAAATCCCCTGGTCCTACCTACTGAGCAAGCGCAGTACAGGGCGGACACTATGCGACGGGGGACAGAATTCGACACATCATTCACCACTAGCCTTACCCAGCCATTGTTGTATTTTTGAACCAGTGTTGGCTACCTCGTCCTCCTCCACCGCCGCTTCCACCTACACCACCACATCCACCGCCACCTCAACCTCCTACTCCATTTGAATTTCGTCCTCCTAGGTCAAGATTATAATTTTTTCATTTTTTTTAATTTCCAAGTATTTTATTTTCCCACTATCTTATCCATTAAATTGAATAATTTTTTCCAGAAAGTGCGTATTCTGGGGTATTCCCACCATATGTGTGGCATCGTGCCGTTGAGTTTCTGAGGTTCTTAATGACTTCCTGTACCTCTTCTGCTGAGAAGGGGGCCTCCAGCATTTTATTTTTATTTTTTATTTTTTTATGTTATTTTAAGTTATTTCCCTATCCACATTTGTTTGCAGATCACTTGCCATGCAGGTGTTCCAACCCGAAAAACTGACCAGAGCTAGAGCTGCCACAATCCAGGCCAGAAGGCCAGGGACTCGACCCTTCAGCGCCAACCCTGTGGTTCTCCATCCCCATCAGAAGGCTTCCCTTTCGGCTACGAACCGCTCCAGGTCACATTTACACCAGCAGGCTTTTGCATAGCAACCGCCACCCCTGCTCCACCTCGCCGTAGAACAGGGACGGAAGCAAGTGCCACCTCCTGGCAACTGATAAGAACAGATACTACACTTCTTAGCCAAAAGGCCGAGAAGCACTAGGGAAACACCTTCCTCAGGTGCGAGTAGGCGACAGAGCCTGCAGCGGTATTTTGGCG
This sequence comes from Lithobates sylvaticus, assembly GCA_028564925.1. Lineage (NCBI taxonomy): Eukaryota > Metazoa > Chordata > Amphibia > Anura > Ranidae > Lithobates > Lithobates sylvaticus. The sequence goes on along the minus strand of CM053032.1, from coordinate 99,629,954 downwards.
CGCCTAATGAGGCTGTACGAATGTTGAGGCCAGGACAAGTACAGGCGATAGTAGATTGGGTTGCTGACAGTGCCTTCGGTTCCTTCACATTGTCTCCCACCCAGTCTCCTGATGAAAGTTAATAATTTTTTCCAGAAAGTGCGTATTCTGGGGTATTCCCACCATATGTGCAGCATTGTGCCGTTAAGTTTCTGAGGTTCTTAATGACTTCCTGTACCTCTTCTTCTGAGAAGTCGGCCTCCAGCATTTTATTTTTATTTTTTATTTTTTATGTTATTTTAAGTTATTTCCCTATCCACATTTGTTTGCAGATCACTTGCCATGCTCTTAACAACATTTTGTTGCCATTTGCAGCCCTCTAGCCCTTTCCATGACTTTTTTACAGCCATTTTAGTGTTCAAAAGTCCGGGTCCCATTGACTTCAATGGGGTTCGGAGTTCGGGGTCAAGTTCGGGTCAAGTTCGGTCCCGAACCCGGACTTTTTTCCGAAGTTCGGCCGAACCCGCCGAACCCGAACATCCAGATGTCCGCTCAACTCTAATTATTTCCAAAATATCACGTGCTTTACATGAAACGAAACTCAAGAGAAGATAGCAGTATTATGGAAAAACTAAACTTGATTAGCAAGACTTGAGCATATCTATTTTGTGAAATGGATGTTAGAGAGACACAAAATGGAAACTGACTATAATACAAAGAAGTGGTTAAACTAAATATCCCTTCAATCCCCTCTTAGATCATATAAGATGATCTCTACATTCTATGTTGTGTTTTAATACTTCTTTGGGGCTGTGGCATAGATTGCCTGATGTCTCTTCATGTATGTCATGTGAGATAGAACCTTATCATCAGGAGATTGAAGGCGTGCAATTATGCAAGTGCAACATTTAAAACAGAGGTAAAGAATCAGAGCAAGGATACATATCATAATAAGGACAATGTCTTTTAACCATGAAAATATACCTCCAAGCCCAAATCCTGCATTGGCAAATGGGCTCCATGTTTTAGCAATGTCCCTAGCTTCTTGTTGGAGCTGGCCTCTCGGGGATGTCCCCTTTTATAATCCCCTACCACTCCCATGACAGATAACAAGGATGCAAGATAACACCATCCCTTAACATGGAGGGGCACCCAGGGATAACACACTTTCCTACAACATACATAGATACTTTGTCCCAGTGCAAAAGGTCTCTTAGCGCGACAAACTCATGAGTGTACTTGTCCTGTGTTGCGATTATAAATTAGTGTAGTATAGCACCTACATTTTTAGAGAAAAAGAAAAGTTATGCAAAGTACAGTTTAACCCTGGGTCAGATACTTGAAACAGTGAGCAGGCAGGGGCAGAGACTCTGGATTCGCACATGAAGATATTAAATATTGACCTACTGCAGAAAGAAGGGTTAGTCTGTGTCTCATTCCCTAAATTAAAACACCAATCAGGGGAATGACTTCTACCTGCTATTGGAAAGGTAACAATGTTGTTTATGTAAAGAGTGGATATGTTAGTCAAGAATACAGGAGTCTCGTTGAGAAAGGAGGAAATATTTAAAGTCACAGCCAAAAGGGCAATTCGGGCAGTGCTAGGATGTAATATGCTACATATCTAACATTCTTCATACCCTGATTTTTTTTAGCATAAGCATACTTAAATTTTAGCAAAAGCATCTTATCAGTAAAACTATCTCCAATCTCTCTCTCGGTTCTAGCTTGTGTCAATATAATGTTCTCGTGTGTGTGTGTGTGTGTGTTCCCACAGATACTTTTAATTGCACCCTAATCTTCAGGGTGGTAGATACAGTTAGTGGTGATCCAGGTGGGTAGGAACACTGTCAGAGAGATCAGTGGGCAGATGCCTTGCCAGAAGTCTGTGGTGAAATAAGCAAGGTCATCTTCTCTGGCCGGACCTGCTTTCCCAGGAACTCCTTTGTCTGCTTGGACTTCTGCTTGAGGGCCTCCTGTATCCAAGATCTCCTTCCCGCTCTTGGGGCTTTGGGCAACCTTTTTCACTCTGTTGGCATGGATCCAGGACTGGCAATTTTCCACTAGGATGGCTGTTCTGGTCACTGCAACCACTGTGGTAGGAGGTCCAAAGGGATACTCTTGCTTCTTATTTCTGTTCAGCTGTTGGACCACCACGGTGTCTCCCAATTTGAGGGGGTGAGTAGTTTCCTGTGAAGAAAAAGAAGAGGTGCGAGCAACATTTCTCTCAACTGTTTACAATGTTTCAACCGATTATCTTACATATTCTTCCTGTAATAAGTCTAAATCTCCCTTTTCTATCATTAAATGTGCTCTGGCCCATGGGGTGGGGAAAGGTCGACCCATCAAGACATCAAAAGGTGAATACACTGTTGTCTTGGAAGGGTCATTCTTATTTCTGCCAGGACTGCTGGGAGGACCTTCTTCCAGTTGGCAAAGGTTCCTCCTGTGGCCTTTCTTATTTTGTCTTTTATTGTTCTGTTCATTCTTTCTACTATCCCTGAGCTTTGAGGGTGTTAGGGAATGTGAAACTTCCGTTCTATCTTGAGAGTTTTTTTACCAAGTCCTGGCAGACCCTTGATACAAATGCAGGTCCATTGTCTGTCTGAGTTTATATGAAGTGGGCATCCCCATCGAGGAATGATTTCCTGAACAAGGATCCTCACTACTGTTGTGCATCTTCTTTTGTGGTTACAAAAAGTTCAACTCATCTTGAGAGCTTGTCCACAATTTCCAAAATATATTCCTGTCTTTTGCCTAGTTTGGGTATGTGTGTGAAGTCAATCTGCAAATGTGTAAAAGGAGTTGTTGGATATATCAGGTGTTCATGTTCGGGCCTTGTGTGGGTTGTTCCTGATACATGTGATGCATCTTGCTACATAAAATCGGCCAGGAAAGTTCTGTAATGTAAAAGTCTTTCTCCAATAGTTCACAAGTGGCTTTCCAGCCTCTGTGACCTATTCCATGGAACTGGGAAATAAGAAGTGATGCAAAAAAGGGATGCACTAGCTACAAAAAGTGATGCACTAGCTACTGGTATACATGGCTTCCCCTCTTTGTAGAGAAGTCCAGTATTTGGATCTTTCTGCACACCTATTTTGTCCCAATCTCTGAGATCAGCTTCTTCTGCACATCCCTGCAAATCTGAAAGAACCTGATCAAAAAAAAAAACAATTCTGGTGCTAGCATGGGCATGTGGATCTGTGCATTTTGTGAAGTAGCAGCTTGTTTAGCAGCTAATCAGCCAGAGCATTTCCCTTGGCTATCTGTTTGTTGGCCTGTGTATGCTCTGCAGTGTTGTGGAAGATACATCAGACCTGGGTGATGTGTCTTGGTGAATAAGGTTTATGCAATCATGTCGTGGCACAACCTCATTCTGCTCTCCTTTTAATCCTAAAATGGCATTTGGATTGGTGCTGGTCCTGTAGTGGGAGAAGCATATTTGATGTGCAATTTTGGATTAGACAGCAAGATCACCTCATAGAAGATCAACCTTTGAGCAGACATGTGCTGTGTATTTACATTTTTGATACATTGTGGGTGGTGTGAAGTGTAGTGTCATGCCCCAGAGTGAAAGAAGTGGCCATCTCAACCATCATCGAATAGGATGCTAAAGCTCTGAGACACACAGGCATGCCTTGAACCTGCACCGGAACCATCTTTGAAAAAAATAGGGCGCAACTTGCCTCCATGCTCCTGAGCGAGGACACCTGACAACGTCCTTACAATTTTTCCTTGCAAACAAATGAAACTTTTTTCCCTAGTTAGGGAGGCCGAGCCCTGGAGCCATTACCATAGCATTTTTAAATTACACAAAAGCATTGCACATTTCATTTGACCATTTTATACAGTCTGGCATGTGTAAACCTATGGCTTGTCTCAGGAGATTGTAGTAGGAACAGTCAGGTATCCATTGGCTGCAGTAACCAATCATACCAAGAAAGGTGAACATGTCTTTCTTAGCAAGTGGGCGGGGCAGACCCACAAGAGCCATAGCTCTTTTGTGATTGACTTTCCTTTCTCCTTTTGAGAGTACAAAACCAAGATATTCAACCTTTTTCTGACACCATTGCAATTTTTCTTTGACACTTTGTGACCACTTTCAAAAGGACATTTCAAAAGATCCCTACCATCCTCGAGGGCGGCCACCCGAGTAGAACTGCAGACGAGGAATTCAGCCACATACTGCAGCAGGGATGAACAATGTCCTGGTATCCAAGCTCTGAGAGTGGTTTGGAGGACAATGGGATAGACTGCAAGGGAGTCTATATAGCCCTGGGGCATTCTACACCATGTTAGTTGGCGGTTTAAAAAAAAAAAACATAAAGCAAAGATTGGCTGTGTCTCCTCATCCACAGGGACGGAAACAAAAATGCGTTCAATAAATCAATCACAGTAAAATACTCTGCATCGTAATGTATGGCGGTAAATATTGATGGCACATCAGGCACTATTGGGGCAATCGGTACCACTAGGCTATTGATGGCCCTTAGGTCTTGTACAAACCTATAGTCACCATTTGCCTCCTTTACTTTTCTTACCTTCTCTTTTAATGTAGGGCGGGATAATTTCCCTTTAAGATCCCTTTATAAAAATAAATCTTCAACTATTGGCTGTAAGCCATCCTCTTTTTATAAAAGTTTCCCCTTTGATTTCCTGAGAAATCATTTTTGATAATGTGTCTGCACTGGTGTTTCAAACTCAATAGCACACTCTGCTATTTACTGTGTCCTTGTGTGAGGAGGTCTGTGCAGCTCTTATCTGGTTGTGGAATGTAAGGGGAGGAGGCGGGGCGCATGATACAGGCATGGAGAAGGTTAATTTAACCCCTAAATCCACCATCCCATGACTCTGCTAAACCCATCGTGGACAATGTTTGGGCTAGGATGCCATAGGGAGCCACGGTCCAGCCGAAGAGCTCCACAGCATCTTTCTTTTTCTTTGTAAACATTCTGATTTTTTTTTTCTTGGCAAAATGCCAATAAGCACTCCTTATGGCCAGAGGTTCCCCTGATCACAAGCAAGCTTTGTACGTTATTACTTTTCTTATTATTTATAACCAAATAATTATTTTATTAATTTCAAATTTTATTTTTGTTTTTTGGCAGAGTGCCAACAGGTTCACACAGTACTTGCAACTGCTGTAGTACCAATGCCGCAAACAATTCTTCACTATCTATTATGTTCAGTGAGATATTAGCACTTGAACCATGTTGGCAAAAAGCCAAACATCCAAATTTTGCACCTGACTTCCCTTGCACAGCAGCAAAAGGAATCATTCAAATAGCATGTTTTTATCAAAAGTTAGCCTCAGAGTATACTACCGACTATGTCAATTTATGTATTACCTTAAGAAAGTGTTATTAACATTGCTATTACGCTCACTCTAGAGTCAAAACATTCATATGTAAATCATTAAGAATAAACATCAATACATCACCGGATACTGTAGCATTACTCTACGTTTCGATTGGGAACTTCCATCAATCACAAAAAGGAGCCAGGAGTTCACAGGAAGACACATCTGTCGCCTTAAATCCAAGTCCTATGATAACACAGAGCCGTGGAAGGCGTTGTCTTACCTTACAAACGCTAACAAGTTCCACACAGACAGTTTACAAATTATCTTAACATCTACACGATACATAAGGGAAGCAAAGAGATCGGGTTTTGTACGGCACACCTTAGCAGACTTAGCAGAATTACAGTACTGTATAAATCATTATCCTACGGACTCCTTAATGTCCTGGAACCTACCCAAGGTTCTCACACTACTGTTCATCCCGAACAGAGGCTGCGCAGACTTATAAATGGACTTCTCAGAGCCCATAAAAACTGTTCACCCGAAACATCTGCTGCTTCTCAGAGCAGTCTTATTAATGGGCTTCTTAAAGCCCATTCAGCCCCCTCAGGGCTGTCGCTGTTTCTCAAAACAGCTGACTTATTATCAAAGTCTAAAAACTGCTTCTACATAAATCACAGGTCCCATTAAAGGAACGATTTCTAAATAGGTGTCATGGTGAGAGAAGATACATATGTCAATTCTACTCACCAGACAAACATATTATAATCAATCCCGGACGAGCCCCCAGCTGAAAGGAAATAAATGTAGATTATTTAGGGGTCTCTCTCTCTGCTATAGTGTACCGTCCAATTCCCAAACAGGCCTGTGAGATTCGCTCTTTGAGACAATGAAACATACAGCAAGGTTCTCTCCAAGCAAATCTAATCTTTATTCTTGGGTGTGAATATAAAAGGGGCTTTCAGAAAGTACCGCCCTTTGACAAATTATCCAATCATATACAGAGACATATAAGTACAGTCTATGCCCAAAGTGAAACTAATTATTTCTAAAATATCACGTGCTTTACAAGAAACGAAACTCAAGAGAAGATAGCAGTATTATGGAAAAACAAAACTTGATTAGCAAGACTTGAGCATATCTATTTTGTGAAATGGATGTTAGAGAGACACAAAATTGAAACTGACTATAATACAAAGAAGTAGTTAAACTAAATATCCCTTCAATGTGTTTTTAGTTACAGCTGATGTAGCATCGCTGTATACAGTGATAAACCATGATGATGCCTTATTAGCCTTGAATTGGGCTCTAAGTAAAAGAGATGATCTACCATTTGTACAAAATAATTTTTTAGGGAGTGTTTTAGATTAGTGTTTAAGTCATAATTTTTGGTATGCTGGTAGATATTACATGCAGATCAAAGGTGTAGCAATGGGCGCCAAGTTTGCACCATCTCTAGCTAGCCTGTTTATGAGTGCCTGGGAAGATAAATCTATATATAGGCAGCAGAGGAAAGAGTTACTTTTTTATAAAAAGTTCATAGATGACCTGTTTTTTATATGGGTGGGCACAGAATCTTCCCTAGAATCCTTTATTATTGATCTTAATAATAATATGAATAATATCAAGCTTGAATGCAAATGGAGTCACAAATCAATAAATTATTTGGATGTAACAGTGATGCTAACTAATCAACAGGTGACTACCAAATGTTTCTTCAAACCAAGTGATCGCATCAGCTATTTATCAATCCATAGTGGACACCATCCCACATGGCTGAAAAACATATCCAAAAGGACAGTTTACAAGAGTGCGACGGAACTGCACACAAAATAGTGATTATTTGGAACAAGCACAGGTCCTAAAAAATGTTTCGTAGAAAAAGGGTACAAGATAGGCACTTTGGATAAAGTGATAGATGAAATACATAATATACCCCAAAATGATTGTTTGATTTATGGACCGAAACAAACTAACACTAAACATGAATGGGGATTTATTAGCGGGTACCACGCCCAGTATAAAGAAGTGGAAGACATTTTTTAAAAATATTAACCACGGTTAACCTCTGATAAAATTTTAACTAAAGTAATTCCAGAGGACCCAGTTTTTATTTATAGAAAGGGACAATCATTTGGTGACAAGATTGTGAAACAAATCTTAGATCCCCCTTCCAGGCCAACTATGTTTTGGGATAACCCTGGCTTCTTTTCTTGTCGAAGATATATATCGTGTAGACAAGTTCACACCAAACTAAGAGTTATAACATGTGTACGTAAAGGTACCGGCGCCAATTCAATATGTTATGCCAACTTACATATGCGATAGGCTGCAATCTAAAAAACAATAGTGCTAATTGCCCAATGTCTATAGTTCTGGTTAGTGTACAAAAGGAGAGTTGCGCCAATCAGCTTAGTTTCAGCTCTATCAAATATTGTGCTAAATTCCAAAAACATATAAAACAAAATAAAAACTCGGACAGATATGGAAGATGCAAATCCTCAAGTCGATGCAAATGCAACCACTCACACCACGAGGGATACTACCAACACCCCTTATCTGTCTCAGTTGCCCCTAGTTTCCACTGTAAAACTCTTATAGTGCTGGAACAAACATAAAATGAAAAATATATATAGTTGTACCCCAATTTATGGTGACCTTAGTGTACCCTTAATTCATATATAATGTCCTACCCATATACATGTTCTTATTTTGTGTAAACAAAACACGTTTCTGTGAAACAATCCTGAAAGGAAAAATATAGTAATAAAATAATATAATACTAGATTGCCACAAATCCTATGTGCCAACAAATTAATTAATTAAATAAAGTCCATGTGCGTTCTAAGGTGAAAGAAGCTTCAACACTGCTTTCACTTTATGTGCCAATGACCGATTGCTCCCACTGGTACCACCGCTTGTGACTGAATATTCTGGTGCTTGTGAAAGTCACCCTAATGCCGCGTACACACGCCCGGACTTCCGAGCGTGTGACTTGCCCACACACGCCCGGACTTCTCCGGCGGACAATCCGCTGGACAAAGTCTGCCGGACTTTTGAAAATGAACGGACTTGCCCACACACGGAGCAGTCCGTTCATTTAGAACGTAACTGCAGGTAGACGGAGCTAGCGAAGGCAGTGAATGCCGCCGCGCTAGCCCCGTCACCTGGCATGGATTTAAAGGGACTCCCCACGCCGAAAAAACGTTGTGGGGGTCCCCCCAAATCCATCTCAGACCCTTATCCGAGCACGCAGCCCGGAAGGCCAGGAAAGGGGTGGGGACGAGCGAGCGCCCCCCCCCCTCCTGAGCCATACCAGGCCGCGTGCCCTCAACATGAAGGGTGCTCTGGGGCACCCCAAAGCACCTTGTCCCCATGTTGATGAGGACAAGGGCCTCTTCCCGACAACCCTGGCCGTTGGTTGTCGGGGTCTGCGGGCGGGGGCTTATCGGAATCTGGGAGCCCCCTTTTATAAGGGGGCCCTCAGATCCCGGCCCCCCACCCTATGTGAATGAGTATGGGGTACGATGTACCCCTACCCATTCACCTAATGTGTAAAATGTAAAGTAAAAAACCACACAATTTTGAAAAAATATTTTATTGCACTGCTCCGGGGGTCTTCTTCCGTCTTGGGGGGTCTTCTCGCCGGACTCCTCCGCCATTTACCTAGCTTTTTTACCGAGCGGAGGAGGCCGGCTACCTTCTTCGTCGTCGACGCCGTCGTCTGGGGGTCTCGATCCGCCTTCGGGTGTCTTCCGGGGTCTTCCGGGGTCTCTTCTGTTCTTGCCGCGGTCGTCGTTTTCCGGGGCGCCGGCGCCGCCTTCTTCTTCTTCTTCTTCTTCCGATGTTGACCCGTCGCTCTCTCTGGCCGGAATGCCAGAGCCGCGATGTGCTGGGACTTATATAGGGACAAGGGGACAGGGTCACATGCTCATGTCACATGGTGATCCCGCCCCCTTGTGATGTCACAGTCCCGGAAGACTCTCTACGCGTTTCGCAAATACACTATGTGTCATTAGGAAGCTTCCTGATGACGCATAGTGTATTTGCGAAATGCGTAGTGGCTACTGGGTAAACACGTGACGCAACGCCATTCCCGATCCGAGCGGCAGTGAGACGAGGGGCACAAACAACCAACACGCTGGTTTTGAGGTCACCACAAACACGGCTGGAGAGGCTCAGTGCCGACCTGAGGGCACAGGCAAATGTGAGTGTAATAATTATTTGTTTTTATTGTTTGGCAATACATTTTTTTGACATATTACACTATGGGAGCATTTTATTATTTTCCTTGAGAGCGAAGGCTACCCAGATTACAAAGCTTGGATTTCACAAAGAAGAGTGACCAGAGGAAGGAGTGGTTATCCGGCCAATTAAACCAAACGCCCAAAACTCACCTGGTTCTGGTGAGTGGGCATTTTTTAGTGGTGGTGGATTCACAGTTAGGTTGGCTTTCACAAGCACCAGAATATTCAGTCACAAGCGATGGTACCAGTGGGAGCAATCGGTCATTGGCACATAAAGTGAAAGCAGTGTTGAAGCTTCTCTCACCTTAGAACGCACATGGACTTTATTTAATTAATTAATTTGTTGGCACATAGGATTTGTGGCAATCTAGTATTATATTATTTTATTACTATATTTTTCCTTTCAGGATTGTTTCACAGAAACGTGTTTTGTTTACACAAAATAAGAACATGTATATGGGTAGTACATTATATATGAATTAAGGGTACACTAAGGTCACCATAAATAGGGGTACGACTATATATATTTTTCATTTTATGCTTGTTCCAGCACTATAAGAGGTTTACAGTGGAAACTAGGGGCAACTGAGACAGATAAGGGGTGTTGGTAGTATCCCTCGTAGTGTGAGTGGTTGCATTTGCATCAACTTGAGGATTTGCATCTTCCATATCTGTCCCAGTTTTTATTTTATTTTGTTTTATATCTTTCTGGAATTTAGCACAATATTTGATAAAGATAGAACTAAACTAATTGGCGCAACTCTCCTTTTGTACACTAACCAGAACTAAGAGTTATAACAGAATTTCAATCCACAGCAAACTCAATAGTGTTCAAAATCAAAGATTTTATTTAATGTATGACCACACATGTGGTTTATACACTTCAGTGCCCGTGTAATTTGATGTATATCGAACGTACTAAAAGAACTCTAAGCAAACGAGTGTCCGAACACATTAATAACATCAAAATAAGGTATAAAGACCACAGTGTCTCAATGCATTTAAAAACCAAACACAATGGAGACCCTTCAGGGTTAAAGTTCTGGGGTGTAGAGAAATTGCACCTAGACTGGCGAGGATGCAATAAAGTCAGGGAATTGTCAAAGTGTGAGACTAAATGGATATATTTAACTGACACATTAAGTCCGAGGGGCATGAATGTGGAACTAGATTTTTAACCGATTTTTAACCGATTTTTAACCGATTTTTATAAATAATACTATTAATCGATTTTAACAGATTTTTAGGATTAATGCTATTAACTTGAATATAGTTTACAATTATAAAAATATATTTTAGTATATTTTATATGTTGGTATGTGTTTTGAGCATGTTGTTAATTGCATGGGTATGTGATACCGGATTAGCAACTGAAAAACTTTATAAAGTCACACGGTAAACATCATCAGTAATGCATACTAAGTGTTAAACTACACATGGTATTTGGTGATTGGTGGAACAAATGTTAGATATTTTTATCAGATTAAATGCATGGGTATGTGATACCGGATTAGCGACTGCAAAAACTTTATAAAGTCATTATCAGTAATACATATGAGTGTTAAACTACACATGGGATTTATTTAGTGATTGTTGGAATAAATGTTAGACTTTATGTCAGATTCTTATGACAATACAATTATTATTAATGAATAAAAGAAAATGAGTATAGCACTCATCGGGTTGTAGCCCTGATTACAAACAAACAATTTTGTGGTGACTATGATACAGAAAAGAAAGCGTACCATGCCACCATTGTAGGTTACACCCTTGGTATTGCTATTAAAGGTTTTTTCTTTTTAAGTATAAGTAGTATACACTGAGTGATCGTGATCGAGTAATTACAATCTTGGTGCTGATTCGATCCATTTGTGCAGTGTACTAGGATACTCCGACTGTATATTCTATCAGTTTGTGCAGTGTATTAATATACTCCTACTTTTCAGATAGGAATATGCCAAGTTGTTATACAATGATATTCTAAACTTGTGAAGCCAATATACAAATAGATACACAGCATTGCATAGATGGACACAGATTGCAGACTGTGACTGACGGGCGGAGTGCGCCTTCAGATGGGTTTGCAACACACGTCATCGCGGGAGGAGGGATCCTCAGGCGGGTTAGTGTGTACTTGAGGTTCAGAGCTGTGCTGCGTAGCCACGCCCTCTGATGAAAATGATGAAACGCGTCAGGGAGTCGCTATGCAGCATCTTTCAGTGTCGGTCTTCCCTTGTCTTTCCTTCCCGGGAACACAGTGGGAGCGGTAAGAGGTTAGATGGGATTGCACGACTAATTTAATTACATGCCTTTGTTTTATGTATATCATGTGAGTGTTTTATCATGAGATGAGTTTTAAGCTAATAAAATAGTGTTGTACTGGATTACGCAATGGGGGATTTTCGTATCTATTGCTTATGATGAGCATAATACAGATGGAAAGTGTCCAGTGCATAGGGATTATTTGTCTGATTGACAAGTGTACAAACCAGCTGGGTCTGGTAATTGGATTACCTATAGGGCTGTGGCACAAGTGGTGTGGTGAAGAAGTTCGTTCCACATTGGAATTGTTATTAATGCTTTCCTCTATGATGATTTATGGCACACTCACCTCTGCACTGTAATGGACTTTTACTGAGTTGATTACTACCGTTGCACCTGTTTGAAGCAGACTTTAAGTTAACCCATTGTCAATTTAAATGCCTGCTAATGTATCTATAGCGCTGCTAATGTTTTAGAAATGTATTTTTTTCTTTAACATATATTTGATTACTTTATTTTATTATAGTAGCTGCTTTGAGTGTTTGACTAAACAAACATTTTTTCTGTGAGCGCTGAGGGTGAGATATAGAACACTGTTTTGCTATTTCTCATTTTTTTTTTATTTTTAGTATCTGAACATTCTTTTTTTTAGCTGTATGTCTCAGTTGCTCTCAGTCATTCGTATCCTTAATGGACTTCATAGCGTAGGTATGGACATGGTACTTTTAATTGATGATTTAGAGTCAGTTGGGTTGTCTTCAGTCTGTTATCAGCAGATTGTGGCAGCACTTCCTACACCAGCAGGGAGTGTAGATTTAGGCTCCAGATTAGAAGGTATTTTGGACGCCTGTCCTTCACTAAATCAGTTGAACGTATGCTTTGATCTTGCTCATGGCATTTAATTGTATCTCACATAACGTTCAAGGTTTTAACTCACATTTGAAGAGGCGAAAGGCCTGATCTTATTATAAACAACTCAAGGCTAAAATGTTATTGACTCAGGAGACTTACTTCTCTGAATCCTCCCACCCTCGATTTTTCCACAAAGCATTCTCCTAATCTTTCTACACACTTCATTCCTCAAAGAGTTGGGGTGCTGCCATATTTCTACATGCTTCCTTCCCTATGGAAGTCCATCAGCTATACAAAGATAAAGAAAGTCGTTTTGTTATAATCAAGGGTGTCATCCATAATTATGAGCTTACTGTTGCTAGCAGTGACTCCTCTGTCTCCTTCACCTCCTTTTTTGAAATACTTACAAAATATCAATCCCCTCATAACATTATAGGTGGGGACTTTAACATGGTAGCAAATCCCACACTCGATAGGGATACAGCTACCACTCGTTCTAAAGCTTTTCCTAAATCCCTCTCACATAAACTTCCCTATAGGGGCAAAGGAGTACACGTTTTTCTCTCATCCCCATAATAGCTACACCAAACTATATTATATTCTCGTTTACAAAAGTTTTATTTGGAAGATTCATAAAAAGGTTACAAAACAGTGAGAATATTGTCCATTAAAGATACAATAATGTACATTAGAGACATTGAACAGGTACTGAAAAAATTTCCACAAGTGTTCGAAAACAAAAAACATAGTCAGTTATGGGCTAGAATATACAACAAAACTACCATATATCAAGGAGCTAGGTGTCGACAGGATGTAGATACCTAGAAGTGGGATAGGAAATCGGCAGATGTAAATGACAGTGATGGAAGATCAGGAAATTCGAATAGTATAAGGTTTAATCGTCAGTCCAGTACATCCATTTTGTATTGAAGGTGTGTATGCTGTCATATAAAGTGTGATGGATTCTCTCAAATAGTTTAAGTTTTTCCATCCTAGTTATAACCTTGGGCCAGGGTAAGTTGTTGGATTTCCAATTAAAGGCAATCAATTGGAAAGAACTGAGTAGGGAGAGAATCAGTCTAACACAGGGAGGGGGTATGTCTGGGATATTTGCATATAGTATGCAAATTTGTGGAGAGAGGTTGATTCTTTTTTTCGCCATAGATTCTATTTTCATAGCGGCATTTCGCCACACTGGTTCTAGTTGCTTGCAGCTCCAGAATATATGAGTATAAGTGCCAGATTCAGTGCAACCTCTGAAACAGCATGGAGAGGTTGATGGGTAAAATGAGTGGATTTTTACAGGGGTCATATACAATCTGGAGGATAGTTTCATTGTTGATTCTCTGAAAGAGGCTGCTAGATTGCATTTGCGGAGGTTGTCTATCATAGTATTCCAGGGTTCTATGGGGATAGTGCTATCTAAGTCAGATTCCCATTGTAGCATTGGGTTGGATTTTTCAGGCAACGTAGAGTTATTAATATCTCTATAGAACAAGGAGAGCGGGCCTTTATCTATCGAGGAATTTATACAGTTGTGTTTAAATACTGTCATTGGGTTTTGGATGACTAACGAGTAGGGTTGAGCGAACCCGAACTGTAAAGTTCGGGTCCGTACTGGACTTTTGGGTGTTCGGGTCCGGTGTTCGGCGATGTATTGGCGCCTTTTTAACCACTTCAATACCGGGCCATTTTACACCCTTCCTTACCAGAGCACTTTTTGCGATTCGGCACTGCGTCGCTTTAACTAACAATTGCGTGGTCGTGCGATGTTACACCCAAACAAAATTGACGTCCTTTTTTTCCCACAAATAGAGCTTTCTTTTGGTGGTATTTGATCGCCCCTGCGGTTTTTATTTTTTGCGCTATAAACAAAAGAAGAGCAACAATTTTGAAAAAAAAAAAAACACTATATTTTTTACTTTTTGCTATAATAAATATCCCATTTTTTAAAAAAAAAAAACAATTTTTTTACTCAGTTTAGGCCGATACGTATTCTTCTACATATTTTTGGTAAAAAAATCACAATAAGCGTATATTGATCGGTTTGCGCAAAAGTTATAGCGTCTACAAAATAGGGGATAGATTTATTGCATTTTTTTTTTTTTTTTTTACTAGTAATGACGGCGATCTGCGATTTTTTTTTCGTGACTGCGACATTGCGGCAGACACTTCGGACACTTTTGACACATTTTTGGAACCATTCACATTTACACAGCGATCATTGCTATAAAATTGCATTGATTACTGTGTAAATGTGACTGGCAGGGAAGGGGTTAACACTAGGGGGCGCTGCAGGGGTTAATGTGTTCCCTAAAGAAGTGATTCTAACTGTGGGGGGAGGGGACTCACAAGGGGAGGAGACCGATCAGTGATCCTCCGTACTGGGATCACATGATTGGTCTCCTCTCCCGCTGACAGGACGTGGAGCTCTGTGTTTACACACACAGCTCCACGGTCCCGCACGGTCCCGTTGTTTTTAATGGGCAATCGCGGGTGCCCGGCGGACATCGAGCGAAGCCGCGGGTGAGATAAGCCAGGCGGCCGGGAAGGAGAGGATGTCATATGACGCCCACCCAGGATGGGAGATCCACCTTGTGGGCGTCATATGACTATGGGCGGGATGGGAAGTGGTTAAGAGCTGCAGGGCAGCCAATCGACGCTAGTTTCATTAGTGTGCCCTTAGAAGCCATCACAGCCATGCCTACTAATGGCATGGCTGTGATTGGGCAGTGCAGCATGTGACCCTGCCTCTATATATAGTCCAGACACACAGCACACAGCGTCATTCTGCTATAGACAGGTTCCTGTGCTGCTAAGAGAGAGGATTTTAGGAGTTAGTGTGATAAAGTCAATCAGTCAGTCAGTCCACATTCCTTAAATTTTCTTCAAATTAGTTAGATCAGTGAGCGATCTAGATAGCTAGAGTAGAGTAGGGAGTTTCTTTATTAAGGAAAAGAAAGAGGCAGAGAGAATTATTGAAGAGATTCCTAAATCAATTGTACCCTGGCTGGGGTGCAGTGCACAGTCTTTTAACAGTGCCATGAGGCCAGTGCCAGACAATATATAAAAGTTTTACCTGCAAGCTCAGTGCACCATTACTGCACTGCATATAGTAAGAGATACACCATAGTTTGCTATTGGAAAAACATTGCAAAAAAAATTAATTTTGCTGTGTTTTTTTCCCCCCCAATAGCATTTTCTGCGTGTTCATAAACGCTTTAGATACGGTCCGTGTATTCTGATATTGGAAAAACATTGCAGAAAAATTAAATTTTGCTGTGTTTTTTTTTTCCCAATAGCATTTTTTGCGTGTTCATACATACATGCCTTAGACACTATCCGTGTATTCTGATATTGGAAAAACATTGCAAAAAAATTTAATTTTGCAGTGTTTTTTTTTCCCCAATAGCATTTTCTGCGTTTTCATAAACGCTTTAGACACTATCCGTGTATTCTGATATTGGAAAAACATTTCAAAAAAATTTAATTTTGCAGTGTTTTTTTTTTTTTCCCAATAGCATTTTCTGCATTTTCATAAATGCTTTAGACACTATCCGTGTATTCTGATATTGGAAAAACATTGCAAAAAAATGTAATTTTGCAGTGTTTTTTTTTTCCCAATAGCATTTTCTGCGTTTTCATAAACACTTTAGACACTATCCGTGTATTCTGATATTGGAAAAACATTGCAAAAAAATTTAATTTTGCAGTGTTTTTTTTTTTCCCAATAGCATTTTCTGCGTTTTCATAAACGCTTTAGACACTATCTGTGTATTCTGATATTGGAAAAACATTGCAAAAAAATTTAATTTTGCAGTGTTTTTTTTTTCCCAATAGCATTTTCTGCGTTTTCATAAACGCTTTAGACACTATCCGTGTATTCTGATATTGGAAAAACATTGCAGAAAAATTAAATTTTGCTGTTTTTTTTTTTCCCAATAGCATTTTCTGCGTGTTCATACATACACGCCTTAGACACTATCCGTGTATTCTGATATTGGAAAAACATTGCAAAAAAATTTAATTTTGCAGTGTTTTTTTTTTTTTTTTTTCCCCAATAGCATTTTCTGCGTTTTCATAAACGCTTTAGACACTATCCGTGTATTCTGATATTGGAAAAACATTTCAAAAAAATTAAATTTTGCAGTGTTTTTTTTTTTTCCCAATAGCATTTTCTGCATTTTCATAAATGCTTTAGACACTATCCGTGTATTCTGATATTGGAAAAACATTGCAAAAAAATTTAATTTTGCAGTGTTTTTTTTTTCCCAATAGCATTTTCTGCGTTTTCATAAACGCTTTAGACACTATCCGTGTATTCTGATATTGGAAAAACATTGCAAAAAAATTAAATTTTGCAGTGTTTTTTTTTTTCCCAATAGCATTTTCTGCGTTTTCATAAACGCTTTAGACACTATCTGTGTATTCTGATATTGGAAAAACATTGCAAAAAAAATTTAATTTTGCAGTGTTTTTTTTTTTTTTTCCCAATAGCATTTTCTGCATTTTCATAAATGCTTTAGACACTATCCGTGTATTCTGATATTGGAAAAACATTGCAAAAAAATTAAATTTTGCAGTGTTTTTTTTTTTTTTCCCAATAGCATTTTCTGCGTTTTCATAAACGCTTTAGACACTATCCGTGTATTCTGATATTGGAAAAACATTGCAAAAAAATTTAATTTTGCAGTGTTTTTTTTTTTTCCCAATAGCATTTTCTGCGTTTTCATAAACGCTTTAGACACTATCCGTGTATTCTGATATTGGAAAAACATTGCAAAAAAATAGAATTTTGCAGTGTTTTTTTTTTTCACAATAGCATTTTCTGCGTTTTCATAAACGCTTTAGCCACTGTACGTGTATTCTGCTATAGACAAAAACACCCATTTAAAGCGAGATCATAAATTTTGAAAATATGAGGAGATCATCAAAAAGGGGACGGGGCCCGGGTCGTGGTGCTGCTGGTGGCGCTCCTGTTGCAGGGAGAGGACGTGGTCGGTCTGTGCCAGCTACACGCACTAGTGAAACACCTTCCTCAGGTGCGAGTAGGCGTCAGAGCCTGCAGCGGTATTTTGGCGCGCCTAATGAGGCTGTACGAATGTTGAGGCCAGGACAAGTACAGGCGATAATAGATTGGGTTGCTGACAGTTCCTCCGGTTCCTTCACATTGTCTCCCACCCAGTCTCCTGATGAAAGTTCAGAGTTGGCACCTGCAGCTGATGTCCATCAGTCTTTCACCTCACCCCCTTGCAAATCAGCCAATCAGTCTGAGCCCTGAATCATGCAGCAGTCTCTTCTGCTTTTTGATGACTCTGTTAGCAGGGTTTCCTAGGGCCATCCACCTAGCCCTGCCCCAGAAGTGGAAGAGATTGTGTGCACCGATGCCCAACCACTTATGTTTCATGATGAGTACATGGGAGGGCCATCGCAGCACGTCTCGGATGATGACGAAACACAGGTGCCAATTGCTGCTGCTTTCGCCATTGTGCAGACCGACAAGGAGGGCAGGGGTGAAGACTGGGTGGAAGATGATGTGGAGGACTATAAGGTCCTTGACCCCACATGGAATCAACGTCATGCAGGTGACCAGTGTAGTTCAGAGGAAGAGGCGGTGGTCGCACAGAGCCACCAGCACAGCAGAAGAGGGAGCAGGGTGCAAAAGCGGAGCGTCCGTCCCCTAGACAGTACGTCTGCTACTGCCCAACGCAGCAAGGGACCGAGCACACCAAAGACAGGTCCAAGGAGTTCCCTAGCGTGGCAGTTCTTCAGACAATGTGCTGATGACAAGACATGAGTGGTTTGCATGCTGTGCAATCAGAGCTTGAAGCGAGGCATAAACGTTCTCAACCTGAGCACAACCTGCATGACCAGGCATCTAAGTGCAAAGCACGAGATGCAGTGGAGTAGACACCTCAAAAACCAAGAAAGGTCTCTGGCTCCTCCTGCTTCCTCATCTGCTGCAGTCTCGGCCTCTTCATCCACCTCTGTAGTAACAGTGACACCTGCCAACCCGCAAACAGAGGATCTGCCAGCAACACTACCACCTAGGTCACCAACCATCTCCACAATGTCCCATGGAAGCGTTCAGCTCTCTATTTCCCAAATACTGGAGCAGAAGAGGAAGTACCCCCCTAGCCACCCGCGATTCCTGGCTCTGAATGCAAGCATTTCAAAATTCCTCGCCTTTGAAATGCTGTCATTCCGTCTGGTGGAGATGCAGAGTTTTAAAAGGCTGATGTCATTGGCTGTCCCACAGTACGTCATGCCCAGCCACCACTACTTTTCCAGACGAGCTATCCCTTCCCTGCACAACCAAGTGGGAGACAAAATCAGGTGTGCACTGCGCAACGCCATCTGTGGCAAGGTCCACCTAACTACGGATGCGTGGACCAGTAAGCATGGTCAGGGACGTTATATCTCCCTAACAGCACACTGGGTAAATGTAGAGGTGGATAGCAGTTTGGCGCATGTCCTTCCACCACCGAGGATTGCAGGGCACTTCATTTTGCCTCCTGTTGCTAACTCATCCTACTCCGCCTCCTCATCCTCTATCGCCTCCTCATCCGGTCAGCGTAACACCTTCACCACCAACTTCAGCACAGCCAGGGCTAAACGACAGCAGGCAGTTTTAAAACTTTCCTGTTTGGGGGAAAAACCGCGCAGGAGTTGTGGAGGGACAAGGAACAACAGACCGATGAGTTGTTTGGTGGCAGTGAGCCTCAATCCCGGCCTGGTGGTGTGCGATAATGGGCGAAATCTCGTAGCAGCTCTGGGCCTAGGCGGTTTGACGTACATCCCTTGCCTGGCGCATGTGCTGAACTTGGTGGTCCAGAGGTTCCTTAAGAATTACCCCGATATGCCAGAGCTGCTGCAGAAAGTGCGGGCCGTCTGTGCGCACTTTCGGCGTTCTCACCCTGCTGCTGCTCGCCTGTCAGCGCTGCAGCGTAACTTCGGCCTTCCCGCTCACCGTCTCATATGTGATGTGCCCACAAGGTGGAACTCCACCTTGCACATGCTTGCCAGACTGTGCGAGCAGCAGCAGGCGATAGTGGAGTTTCAGCTGCAGCGCGCACGCGTGAGTCGCTCTGCGGAACAGCACCACTTCACCGCCAATAACTGGGCCTCCATGCGAGACCTGTGTGCCTTGTTGCGCTGTTTCGAGTACTCCACCAACAGGGCCAGTGCCGATGACGCCGTTCTCAGCGTTACTATCCCAGTTCTATGCCTCCTTGAATAAACGCGTCAGGCGATGATGGAAGAGGATGTGGCACAGGAGGAGGAGGAGGAGGAAGAGGGTTCATTTCCAAGGCTTTCAGGGCAGTCATTTACAAGTGGCTACGAGGGTGGGTTCCTGCACCAACAAGCGCCATGTACACAATTGTCCGGCAGCAAGGGCACAGTTCTGGAGGATGACGAGGTGGAGGATGAGGAGGAGATGGAGGAGGAGGAACCATGTTCACAGCAGGGTGGCACCCAGACCAGCTCATGTCCATCACTGGTGCGTGGCTGGGGGGATACAGAGGACACAGTCTATACACCTCCCACAGAGGACAGCTTTTCCTTGCCTCTGAGCAGCCTGACACACATGAGCGATTACATGCTGCAGTGTCTCCGCAACGACCGCCAAGTTTCCCACATTTTAACTGGTGCTGATTATTGGGTGGCCACCCTGCTGGATCCCCGTTACAAGGACAACGTGCCATCCTTAATTACCTCACTGGAGCGTGATCGTAAGATGCGCGAGTACAAGCGCACGCTGGTACACGCGCTGCTGGTGGCATTCCCACTTGGCAGCGGGGGTACGGTGGAAGCACAAGGCGAAGGCAGAGGAGGAGGAAGAGGTCGCCAACGCAGCCGGGGCACCGCCAGCACCTCGGAAGGCAGGGTTAGCATGGCCGAAATGTGGAAAAGCTTTGTCAGCACGCCACAACAACCAGCACCACCAGCTGAGATGGAACGTCTTAGCAGGAGGCAGCATTTCACCAACATGGTGGAGCAGTATGTGTGCACATGCCTACACGTACTGAATGACGGGTCTGCCCCCTTCAACTTCTGGGTCTCCAAATTGGGCACATGGCCTGAGCTTGCCCTTTACGCCTTGGAGGTGCTGGCCTGCCCTGCCGCCAGTGTATTATCTGAACGTGTATTTAGCACGGCAGGGGGCGTTATCACAGACAAGCGCAGCCGCCTGTCCAAAGCCAATGTGGACAAGCTCACGTTCATTAAAATGAACCAGGCATGGATCCCACAGGACTTGGCCGTACCTTGTGCAGAATAGACACATATACCGGTGTTCTGACGAAAACTGTCTTGCTATCGGATAGTGTCCGGCCACTTACTGCGCAGGTGCAGTGCTTGCGCAGTACGGAGGACAAGGAGATTCACAAAATCTCCAAAGATGAACGTCGCCTGCGCAGTGAGTGCATGTTCAAGCCCGACCATCAAAGTGGACATACGGTAGCACATAGTAACAGGGCCCCTCACGGGCTCGCTTGGCTAGGCTTCAACCTCGGATGATGTGGCTTGAACCTGGAGTCACCGCGCATCGTCTTCGGAGAGTTTCAAAATCCCCTTGTCCTACATACTGAGCAAGCGCAGTACAGGGCGGACACTATGCGACGGGGGACAGAATTCGACACATCATTCACCACTAGCCTTACCCAGCCATTGTTGTATTTTTGAACCAGTGTTGGCTACCTCGTCCTCCTCCACCGCCGCTTCCACCTACACCGCCACATCCACCGCCACCTCAACCTCCTACTCCATTTGAACCTCGTCCTCCTAGGTCAAGATTATAATTTTTTCATTTTTTTAATTTCCAAGTATTTTATTTTCCCACTATCTTATGCATATTCCCACCATATGTGCGGCATCGTGCCGTTGAGTTTCTGAGGTTCTTAATGACTTCCTGTACCTCTTCTGCTGAGAAGGGGGCCTCCAGCATTTTATTTTTATTTTTAATTTTTTTATGTTATTTTAAGTTATTTCCCTATCCACATTTGTTTGCATATCACTTGCCATGCTCTTAACAACATTTTGTTGCCATTTGCAGCCCTCTAGCCCTTTCCATGACTTTTCTACAGCCATTTTAGTCTTCAAAAGTTCGGGTCCCCATTGACTTCAATGGGGTTCGGAGTTGGGGGTCAAGTTCGGTCCCGAACCCGGACTTTTTTCCGAAGTTCGGCCGAACCCGCCGAACCCGAACATCCAGGTGTCCGCTCAACTCTACTAACGAGTAGTGTTCAATATATACGTTTTTGATTTGAAGGTAGTTTGTGAGTTCAGAGAAAGGGAGATTGTATTTGGATTGAAGTGTGGGAAAAGTGAGGAATGTTTTGTTTGAGATCAACGATTTCAAGGTGGTCAGATTATTGTCACGCCGTGAGGGAATGAGTAGATGTTGTTCAGGTTTTGTGATAGTCTGGAGTCTCCTAAAAAGGATGCTAGAGGGGGAGTATCTGAGGATAGTTTTAAGGTTTTGTTGACTTTGAGCCATATTCGGTGGGAATGGGCCACTATGCTGTTTAATTTAATGAGTTTGTGGTGGTGGATAAGATTAGACCACAATAGGCCTTGTAGGTGGTATGGGGAAACAGAGGATGATTCAAAGTTTAGCCATGGGAGGAATGGGGTAGGGGCAAACCATTGGGCTATTTGTGTAAGTTTGGTTGCTATGAAGTAGTGCCAGATATTAAGGAGGGCAAGTCCGCCCATGTTTTGGGTTCTAAACATGAGGGAGTAACTACATCTTGGTTTCTTATTTAACCAGATAAATCTGTTAATCTGTCTTTGAAGGGTGTCTATTCTAGTTTTAGGGACATTGATGGGTAGAGCACGGAAATAATATAATATTTTGGGAAGAATAGTCATCTTAAAGGCGCAAATCCTACCTAGGAGGGAGATATGATAAGTGGACCAAACTTTAAGTAAAGAGCTAATGTGCAAGAAGAGGGGGGGGGGGTGTAATTTGTTTTATATAATGATTTATAATGGGAGGTAATGTGGACACCAAGATATCTGAACCATATAAAATTAAACATTTTTTGTAAGGTGGTGGTTAGGTTAGGGGAGAGATTAATAGGAAGGGCCGAACATTTATTGATGTTAATGCCTAGACCTAATAAGTTGTGGAAGGTGTTAAGTTCAGATATGAGGTTAGGTATAGATGTTAGGGGGTTTGTGAGGAACACTGGAGCATCATCTGCATAGAGGCTTAGTTTGAATTCATTTGAACCTTTATTGTATCCATTGATGTTTGAATTATTTCTTATGGTTTGTGCAAGAGGTTCTATTGCTAGAGCGAATAGAAGTGGGGAGAGGGGGCAGCCCTGTCTAGTGCCCCTGCTTAAGGAGAAGAATTCAGAGTTATGGCCTGGGATTTTGATTCTGGTTCGGGGGAGGTGGTAGAGGGCATTGAAACCATGGATAAATGTATCTGTGATACCAAATTTAGGGAGTAAATGATTCAGGTATGACCAGTTTACACTGTCGAATGCCTTGTGTATATCAAGGCTGAGAAGGCAGACAGGGCAGGAGGAAAGAGCGTTTTGAACTGTGTTGGTGACAAGTCTAATGTTATCGGTAATTTGTTGACCAGGAATAAATCCCGATTGGTCAATGTGGATAAGGGATGTAATGACTGATGCCAATCTATCTGCGAGGAGTCTGCCGAAGATTTTCAAGTAGTTATTATGGACTGAGATAGGGCAAACATTTTGATGGAGGGAATGGTCTTTGAGAGGCTTAGGGATAAGAGATAGGTTTGCAAGGAGCATATCTTCAGGGAAATGGCCACCCATAAGGATATGATTAAATAGCTTAGTTAGTCTGGGTACTAGTAAGGGTGCAAATTTTTTATAGTATAATGTAGTGAAACTGTCTGGGCCAGGCGCTGTCGAGGTTTTGAGTGATTTGATAATATTCGTGATTTCTTGATCCGTGCAGGGATCATTGAGAATAGAGGTTTGTTGGTCATTGAGTGTAGGGAGATGTATGTTGTCTAGCCAGTTGATTGAGGTGTGAGGGGGGTGAGTTTGGGGACCCGAAAGAAGATCTTTGTAAAAAGTGGAGAAGATGTCTAGGACCTCTCGGGGGTGAGTGACCAAATTACCAATTTGGTTACGTAGCTTGTATGGGGGGGGCAGGGTTGTGTTCATGGTTACATTTTTTTGCAAACATTTTATAGGTAGATTGGGGCGGCACAGTGGTGTAGTGGTTAGCACTCTCACCTAGCAGTAAGAAGGGTCACTGGTTCGAATCCCAACCACGACACTTCCTGCCTGGAGTTTGCATGTTCTCCCTGTGCCTGCGTGGGTTTCCTCCGGGTACTCCGGTTTCCTCCCACAATCCAAAGACATGCAGGTAGGTTAATTGGCTTCTGTCCAAAAATTGGCCCTAGTATATGAATGGGGACCTTGGATTGTGGGCTCCTTGAGGGTAGGGAGTGATGTGAGTGTGCAATGTACAGGGATGGGGACAATTGTAGACACTCGCTCAGGTTGAACTGGATGGACTGATGTCTTTATTCAACCTTACTAACTATGAAACTATGAAACTATGAATTGCTGTGTAACAAAAACTTGGCTTTAGAAAATCTCAGGGATTTCTCAGTGTCTGCCGAAAGGATTGTGTCTAAGGCTTGACGTTTGGATTGAATTTGTTTTGTAATTTTGGGGGAAGGTGATTGGCCTAGCTTGATATATAGGAGGTCTAGGTCTTTAGTTAGGGACTTCATTTCTGTAAGTTTAACTTTATTTTTGGCTGCGATACTAATCAGGGGTCCTCTAAGAACCGCCTTATGCGCAGACCACAGTGAGGTAGGGGATATGTCATCGGTTGAGTTGTTAATAAAGTAGTCTTCAATGTGAGTGTTTATGTTTTGGAGTGTGGATGGGTCAGATAAGAGGGAGTCATTCAGACGCCAATTATATGAGGTGGGGGCTAGACCAACATGAGAGGTTTCAAATTCAACCATGTCGTGGTCAGGACAAGGGTGAATTCAGGCTCTCGAGGAGTTTGCCAAAAGTATAGGTGTACTAAAAATCTAATCGAGTCTGGCATAACAATCATGTGGGTGAAAGTAGTGGGTATAAGCCTTTATGCCAATGTTATGAGCTCTCCCTGAGTCGATCAGTTGGAATTTGCTGAGTGAGCGATTCATTGACTTGGAGAAGGCTTCTGAGGAGAGAGTAACTTTGCTCCTATCTAAGGAGGGGTGTGCAGCTAAGTTGAAGTCTCCTCCTAGTACTATATGGGGGGAGCTATAGCGGTCTAGGGTTTCAAAAATGTATTGAAAAAAGAGGATTGAGCTTCATTAAGTTCAAATAGAGGCAATCGTAAGCGAGCGTTTGTTCATTGTGCCTTTTAGTATAATAAAGAGGCTTTCTATATCTCTATAGATGCTTTGTATATCAAAGATGATTGAGTTGCGGATAAATATTGCTACCCCCCTTGATTTATTAGAGAAGGTAGTGTAGTAATGTTGGTTATTTTGTTTTTTTTTGTCAAAGTAGTGTGGGTGTTTCTCCGAGGAGAAGTGGGTTTCTTGAAGGAGAATAATGTCAGCACCCAGTCTTTTGTAGTGTCTGAATGCTTTTTTGCGCTTGTGTGGGGAGTTAAACCCTTGGGTATTGTGAGAAAAAATTTTAAGACCCATTTTTAAAGGGGAAGTATAAACAAACTATATGGATTAGGCTAGAGAGAAATCTATGTAAGGATTGAGCCATAAGTACATGTATAGTAGGATATGACCGGCTATAACTGTTATCGGCATAATATATAGAGATACACATTGTATAATATAGATCAAGGCTATGACTTGCGGTGAGGTAACATCTGTAGAACAGTAGTTTGAATATCCTCGTGAGTAGAACTATAAAAACATAACGATGGAAATTACCAGAAAAAATTCTAGTTAGAAAAAAATGCCATAAGGGCAACAGGAAATATTTTTTAGTATACCATAAAGGGGCCAGAGGACACATTGTCAACTGACCATACAGATTTTAATCTCCCATAATATATTCTAGTTAGAAGAAATACCATAAGGGTAACAAAAAGTAATTTGTATAATAACAAAAGGGGGCCAGAGGACTTAATGTCATCTGACCTTACAAATTTTAAAGAAGCAAAAAAGTCCTAAACTCACAACCCAGGTCCAGCACGGCCACCAAACCAATGGGGGTGCCGTGCTGGGCCGCGGACAAGAGTGTGGGGTCAAACCAACAGTGACGGATGTGCCAGGAAAAGTTGTTTGAGAAAATCAGCTGTGTGCATGTTGAAAGTAACAATCTAATGCAGCGTACATACGATCGGACTTTGTCCGCCGAACCTAGTCTGGCGGACAAACCGCCGGACTTTCCAGCTGGGCTTCGCCGGACTTGAAAGCGAACGGACTTGACCACACACGATCACACTAAAAGTCCGGCGGTTCACGCGATGACGTACAGCACGTACGATGGGACTATAAAAAGTAAGCTCAAGATCCAAAACGACACCCTTTGGGCTCCGTCTGCTAATCTCGTGTGTATTTCATGTTAGTAGACGTTTGGTTAGAGACGATTCGCGCTTCTCAGACTTCAGCTTAATTCGCTCGTTTTCTGCGGTTCAGTTTGTGCTTGTGAGGTTTGTATCTGTCTTTCAGTGCGTGTGGATCAGTTCGTACCTGTTCTCAGGCCGTTCTGGTCCGCTTGTTCCTGTTCTTCAGGTCGTTCTTCATAGGCCTTGCTGTTCTTCAGTGCGTTCGGTTAAGTTTGTTTGACCAGCTGACCGTTTTGAAGCCATGGAGTGTGGACGTACTCATTTGCGAGTTCGTGCTCTGCAGGGGCTCGGTGTTGTGGTTAACACTTTGACCCAAGTCCAGTCCATGAACAGGGTGAGGAGCAGTTCATGGACGAAGAATTGGCTGTGCCAGCGTGGCCAATTCTCACATATGCCTTTGCTCCGTGAGATCCGTGAGAATAATCCTGAGGATTTCAGGAATTATATCAGGATGACGGACCCCGTTTTTCACCGGCTGTTGGCTTCGCTGTCCCTTTTTATCAGCAGGCAGAATACTTGCATGCGGCAAGCCATCACTCCGGAGCAGAGGCTGGTCGCCACGTTGCGTTACTTGGCGACGGGGAGAAGCTTGCAGGACCTCAAGTTAACGACAGGCATCTCCCCCCAGGCTCTGGGGATCATTATTCCAGAGACCTGTTCTGCCATTATTCAGGTCCTGCAGGAGGAATATATTAAGGTAAGTTTTATCCTTTAAAATTACCTAATATGTATTGTATGTTTGCTAATGTAGTGCATTTATTTCATCATTAGCTAATTAGCATGATAGGAATATTCTATGAATGTCCCCTATTCATGCATGCATTTTCTAATTTTTTTAGTGTTTTTTTTGGGCTCTTTTATTTGAAGATTTTTTTGAATTTCTCCTTTAGTGGCCTACATGCATATTTGCTTGCACCAACCTCCCCAGCATGCAATCCTGGGCCCATATACACCCATAGCCTAGTCCCTTTATTATAAATAAAATGTATCTTAACAGCTCCATTGTACTGCTTTACATACCCCCCCTTTCACCCCCCTCGCCCCTCTTTTTCAAATGTGTCCAGGTGTACTGTGTGGCCTTATAATTAATTACTACCCCCCCCCCACCTCTTTTAAATGTGTTCAGGTGTACTGTGTGGCCTTATCATTAATTACTCCCCCCCCACCTCTTTTAAATGTGTTCAAGTGTACTGTGTGGCCTTTTAATTAATTACTCCCCCCCACCTCTTTTAAATGTCTTCAGGTGTACTGTGTGGCCTTATAATTAATTACTCCCCCCACCTCTTTTAAATGTGTTCAGGTGTACTGTGTGGCCCTTTAATTAATTACTCCCCCCACCTCTTTTAAATGTGTTCAGGTGTACTGTTTGGCCTTATAATTAATTACTCCCCCCACCTCTTTTAAATGTGTTCAGGTGTACTGTGTGGCCTTTTAATTAATTACTCCCCCCCCCACCTCTTTTAAATGTGTTCAGGTGTACTGTGTGGCCTTTTAATTAATTACTCCCCCCACCTCTTTTAAATGTGTTCAGGTGTACTGTGTGGGCTTATAATTAATTACCCCCCCACCTCTTTTAAATGTGTTCAGGTGTACTGTGTGGCCTTTTAATTAATTACTCCCCCCCCACCTCTTTTAAATGTGTTCAGGTGTACTGTGTGGCCTTTTAATTAATTACTCCCCCCACCTCTTTTAAATGTGTTCAGGTGTACTGTTTGGCCTTTTAATTAATTACTCCCCCCACCTCTTTTAAATGTGTTCAGGTGTACTGTGTGGCCTTTTAATTAATTCCCCCCTCCCACCACCTCTTTTAAATGTGTTCAGGTGTACTGTGTGGCCTTTTAATTAATTACCCCCCCCACCTCTTTTAAATGTGTTCAGGTGTACTGTGTGGACTTATAATTAATTACCCCCCCACCTCTTTTAAATGTGTTCAGGTGTACTGTGTGGCCTTTTAATTAATTACTCCCCCCCACCTCTTTTAAATGTGTTCAGGTGTACTGTGTGGCCTTATAATTAATTACTCCCCCCCACCTCTTTTAAATGTGTTCAGGTGTACTGTGTGGCCTTTTAATTAATTACTCCCCCCCACCTCTTTTAAATGTGTTCAGGTGTACTGTGTGGCCTTTTAATTAATCCCCCCCACCACCTCTTTTAAATGTGTTCAGGTGTACTGTGTGGCCTTTTAATTAATTACCCCCCCACCTCTTTTAAATGTGTTCAGGTGTACTGTGTGGCCTTTTAATTAATTACTCCCCCCACCTCTTTTAATTAAATGTGTTCAGGTGTACTGTGTGGCCTTTTAATTAATTACTCCCCCACACCTCTTTTAAATGTGTTCAGGTGTATTGTTTGGCCTTTTAATTAATTACTCCCCCCCAACTCTTTTAAATGTGTTCAGGTGTACCGTGTGGCCTTTTAATTAATTACTCCCCCCCACCTCTTTTAAATGTGTTCAGGTGTACCGTGTGGCCTTTTAATTAATTACTCCCCCCCACCTCTTTTAAATGTGTTCAGGTGTACCGTGTGGCCTTTTAATTAATTACTCCCCCCAACTCTTTTAAATGTGTTCAGGTGTACTGTGTGGCCTTTTAATTAATTACCCCCCCCCCCCCCCACCTCTTTTAAATGTGTTCAGGTGTAATGTGTGGCCTTATAATTAATTACTCCCCCACCTCTTTTAAATGTGTTCAGGTGTACTGTGTGGCCTTTTAATTAATTACTCCCCCCCACCTCTTTTAAATGTGTTCAGGTGTACTGTGTGGCCTTTTAATTAATTTACTCCCCCCCACCTCTTTTAAATGTGTTCAGGTGTACTGTGTGGCCTTTTAATTAATTACTCCCCCCCACCTCTTTTAAATGTGTTCAGGTGTACTGTGTGGACTTATAATTAATTACTACCCCCCCACCTCTTTTAAATGTGTTCAGGTGTACTGTGTGGCCTTATAATTAATTACTCCCCCCACCTCTTTTAAATGTGTTCAGGTGTACTGTGTGGCCCTTTAATTAACCCCCCCCCCCCCCACCACCTATTTTAAATGTGTTCAGGTGTACTGTGTGGCCTTTTAATTAATTACCCCCCCCCACCTCTTTTAAATGTGTTCAGGTGTACTGTGTGGCCTTTTAATTAATTACTCCCCCCACCTCTTTTAAATGTGTTCAGGTGTACTGTGTGGCCTTTTAATTAATTACTCCCCCACACCTCTTTTACATGTGTTCAGGTGTACTGTTTGGCCTTTTAATTAATTACTCCCCCCCACCTCTTTTAAATGTGTTCAGGTGTACCGTGTGGCCTTTTAATTAATTACTCCCCCCCACCTCTTTTAAATGTGTTTAGGTGTACCGTGTGGCCTTTTAATTAATTTACTCCCCCCCACCTCTTTTAAATGTGTTCAGGTGTACCGTGTGGCCTTTTAATTAATTATTCCCCCCTACCTCTTTTAAATGTGTTCAGGTGTACTGTGTGGCCTTATAATTAATTACTCCCCCCCACCTCTTTTAAATGTGTTCAGGTGTAATGTGTGGCCTTATAATTAATTACTCCCCCCACCTCTTTTAAATGTGTTCAGGTGTACTGTGTGGCCTTTTAATTAATTACTCCCCCCACCTCTTTTAAATGTGTTCAGGTGTACTGTGTGGCCTTTTAATTAATTACTCCCCCCCACCTCTTTTAAATGTGTTCAGGTGTACTGTGTGGACTTATAATTAATTACTCCCCCCCACCTCTTTTAAATGTGTTCAGGTGTACTGTGTGGACTTATAATTAATTACTCCCTCCCACCTCTTTTAAATGTGTTCAGGTGTACCGTGTGGCCTTTTAATTAATTACTCCCCCCCACCTCTTTTAAATGTGTTCAGGTGTACCGTGTGGCCTTTTAATTAATTACTCCCCCCCACCTCTTTTAAATGTGTTCAGGTGTACCGTGTGGCCTTTTAATTAATTACTCCCCCCTACCTCTTTTAAATGTGTTCATGTGTACTGTGTGGCCTTTTAATTAATTACCCCCCCCCCCCCACCTCTTTTAAATGTGTTCAGGTGTAATGTGTGGCCTTATAATTAATTACTCCCCCCACCTCTTTTAAATGTGTTCAGGTGTACTGTGTGGCCTTTTAATTAATTACTCCCCCCACCTCTTTTAAATGTGTTCAGGTGTACTGTGTGGCCTTTTAATTAATTACTCCCCCCCCCACCTCTTTTAAATGTGTTCAGGTGTACTGTGTGGACTTATAATTAATTACTCCCCCCCACCTCTTTTAAATGTGTTCAGGTGTACTGTGTGGCCTTATAATTAATTACTCCCCCCCCCACCTCTTTTAAATGTGTTCAGGTGTACTGTGTGACCCTTTAATTAATTACTCCCCCCCCCACCTCTTTTAAATGTGTTCAGGTGTACTGTGTGGCCTTATAATTAATTACTCTCCCCACCTCTTTTAAATGTGTTCAGGTGTACTGTGTGGCCTTTTAATTAATTACTCCCCCCCCCACCTCTTTTAAATGTGTTCAGGTGTACTGTGTGGCCTTTTAATTAATTACTCCCCCCACCTCTTTTAAATGTGTTCAGGTGTACTGTGTGGACTTATAATTAATTACCCACCACCTCTTTTAAATGTGTTCAGGTGTACTGTGTGGCCTTTTAATTAATTACCCCCCCCACCTCTTTTAAATGTGTTCAGGTGTACTGTGTGGCCTTTTAATTAATTACTCCCCCCACCTCTTTTAAATGTGTTCAGGTGTACTGTGTGGCCTTTTAATTAATTACTCCCCCACACCTCTTTTAAATGTGTTCAGGTGTACTGTTTGGCCTTTTAATTAATTACTCCCCCCCACCTCTTTTAAATGTGTTCAGGTGTACCGTGTGGCCTTTTAATTAATTACTCCCCCCCACCTCTTTTAAATGTGTTCAGGTGTACCGTGTGGCCTTTTAATAAATTACTCCCCCCACCTCTTTTAAATGTGTTCAGGTGTACCGTGTGGCCTTTTAATAAATTACTCCCCCCTACCTCTTTTAAATGTGTTCAGGTGTACTGTGTGGCCTTTTAATTAATTACTCCCCCCCACCTCTTTTAAATGTGTTCAGGTGTACTGTGTGGCCTTATAATTAATTACTCCCCACCCATATCCCCATTATTATGTTCTATGGGCCATCAGAGGGGTCATCAATCTGAGAATTGGGCCTTATCTTTCATATTTTATATTTTTTTAACGACTACTTTAAAAAATACATATGTTGCTCAAAAATGTTTTTTAATTTGTTGCTTTTTTTATTTTTTTTTAGTTTGTATTTACTTATAATTGTATCTTTCTGTTTGACTCCACAGTTTCCTTCCACGCCACAGGAATGGCAGACTGTGGCTTCCCAGTTTGCTGCCCGTTGGGACCCTCCCAACTGCGGAGGGGCGATTGACAGCACACATGTCAGAATTGTGCCACCACCCCATTCGGGGTGTTACTATTGGAACTATAAGGGGTTCAATAGTATTGTGTTGATGGCGGTGGTGTCGGCACAATATGACTTCCTCTATGATGATGTGGGGAAGAATGGCCGGATGTCTGATGGAGGAGTCTTTAACCAGACGGAGTTCTGCCGTCCTCTCCAGACTGGTGGCCTGGAACTGCCACCAGATGCGGAGAATGTGGAGGGACTCCCCTTTGTGTTTATTGCTGACGAAGCGTTTGGTCTGGGCGAACAACTGATGAGGCCGTTTCCCCAAAGATCCCTCACCCCTGAGAGGAGGGTTTTTAATTATTGGCTGGCCAGAGCAAGAAGGGTGGTCAAAAATGCTTTCGGAATTATGGCCAACCGGTTCTGTTTGTTTTTAACTTCAATACATCTGGCAGAATACAAACTTAACACCATTATCCTGAGCTGCTGCGTACTCCATAATTTTTTACGCAAACATTTGGGCAGCTACCGGCAACCTATTGGGCCTGAGGCCGGAGTTCCCACCGAGATGACAGGCCTGGATCATGGCCGTCTTGGCTTGGCACCCCAATCTGCACAGCAAGTGCGCGACAGATATGTCACCTATTTTAATGGTAGGGGGGCCATTGCAATGGCAGCACACCATTAAAAATGTATTTATTTTTACAAAATAAATCCATTTATTTCAGAAAAAATATTGTGGTTTTCGTATTGTTTGCTTTTCTTTTTGGCTGTTTTCTATGTTCTCCTAGTGCACTTATTATAGTGAAAAACTTGTTTTGCCTTTATTAAATAAGCCCCTTTGTCAATGAACCCCAACATTTTTTGATCAAACTGGTAGTATTGAAAAAGAAGAAGCCACACACATTGTTGTTTAATTTGTGCAAACATTTTTGTTTTATTATAGTGCACATCCAAACATGTTCCTTTTTTTTTTTTTGGTGTTTTCCTCATTTTTTTTTCTTTTTTTTTGGTGATTTCTTATAAAAAAATGTATTTATTTTTTTTTTTTTTGTGAATCCAAAATATTTTTTTGATTTTTTCCATAAATATTTTATATTTTTATTTATTTATTATAAAATATATATATTTTTTTTTTATTTTAAATTTTTTTGGTAAAAAAATTAAAACATGGTTTAAAACAGTTAAAACCTTTTTTTTTTGTTCAAAATATTTACAGAATATAAAACTATGGAACTTACAAAGTTCAACTTTGACGGCAACTCTAAAATCGTGCAAAATTATGGTATCAAAAGGTGAATGAAGGACATGATTAATGATTTGAAACGGAAAAGGGGTATTAGATTCTCCCCAAAACATCAATCATGTCCTTCATTCCCTGCTGCATGGTGGCCATCTGGTTTTGCATCCTTTCCAGTTGGCTATTCCAGGCCATGATCTGCCCAATAAGCCTGTGGGCACTGTCAGACGAAAATGGCTCCGCAGCTTGGCCTTCCACAACCAGATCATCACCTAAAAGTTGGGTAGATAAAACCAAAAAAAAAAGGTCAAAAACATGCAGACATTAATTTATTATCTCAATCTGTGTTCTCAGACACTCACTTGGTGGGGTGCAGATGTTCTCAACTTCCATCACCTCTTCTTCCTCCACATCCCCGCGTGGGCTTGGGCTAATTGCCCAATTAGGCTGGTGAGGTCGGGAGGTCCTGGGATGTCCTGAGTCAGGTCTGAGTCTTTTTTCCCCTATGGAAATGGAAACCAAAGGTACACTTTTAAGCACAGTGATATTTGAGTCCCTAAATAGGAAAATTAAACATTGGTTCAAAGTGGTGTCCAATTATTAGCAGTTTGTTACAAGATCCTAGTTGAAGACATAATTGCAATCCCTATCTAATCAAACTCCAATACTTAAAGCAGGCTTCCACCCTAAAGTTGAACTTCCGCTCATTGGATCCCTCCACCCCTCTGATGTCATATTTGGCACCTTTCAGGGGGGAGGGGGGTGCAGATACCTGTCTAAGGCAGGTATTTGCACACACATCCGGCCATAGACTCCCACAGAAGTCTACGCCACTTCCCGCCCCACCATGCTGTCTGCTGGGACACACACGGGTCCCAGAGCTAGCGCAGACCAGTCCTATTGCATTGCGCGACTGGCACATGCCCAATAGGGAACCGGGAAGTGAAGTCGCAAAGCTTCATTTCCTGATTCCAATATCAAAGATGGTGGCTGCAGCATCCGAGGGACGGTTCGGCCTCGGGTGCTGACGTCACTGGACCCTGTGACAGGTGAGTGTCATTATTAGAAAAGTCATCAGCTACAGTATTTGTAGGTGCTGACCTTTTCTTTGTAATTTTTAGCCGGACGCCCTCTTTAACATGGTTACAGATGGAGACCCCCCAAACCATCCTCTGGAGTCCCTGTGTGAGTTACCCCCAAAACAATTACTACAGTAGTAATCCTGACAATAATAAAAAAAACATTAAAAATAAAATAACCCTCTGCCAGTTAAACACAACAAACTTTATACCGACAAATGAAATTTCATAAACACTTTGCAATATTCATCAACGATATCTACTAAAAACTTCGCAATATTCACGAACGATATCTACTAAAAACTTCGCAATATTCATGAACGATATCTACTAAACACTTCGCAATATTCACAAACGATATCTACTAAAAACGTAGCAATATCGAAAAATATTTACGATCGGTAATTACGTTCAAATATAAGCATAGTAGCGCATGTCAATTACTTCCTTTTTTTGAGCGCCTTTTTTATTCTCCTGTACTGATCGTGCTCCCTGGGTCGAGGGTAGGGGCCATTTTCCCCGTCGTAATCTTCCCTTTGGAGGATGTCCACCATCTCCACCATCTCTTCAAAGGCCATATTGGTGGCCTTATATCTGCTGCTGGATGCAGATGTCTGTGGTTCTGGGCTTTCCTCCGCGCTACTTGATGAGAATGTGGCCGCCATCTTCATCTAATTATTCACCCACAGTGCAACGAGGGGAAGCGGGGCGGGGAATTCTCGTCACAAGGAACGTCATGGGAGGGCGACGTGGAGGACGCAGGCAGAGCTCGACGCGTGCGCAGTGTATATAAGGCTATTTCGACGGCAACGTATTTTTCGAACGGAAGTAGCGATCGCTCTGAAAGAAGGTACGTTGTTTGTAGTGTTTTGGGCCTGCATTTTAGTCATGTGTGTGTGTGGGTGTATGTGTGTGTGTGGGTGTATGTGTATGTGTGTGTGTGTGTGGGGGGGTTTATGTGTAAGTGTGTGTGGGGGTGTGTTGTGTCAATTAAAAAAAAAAAACATAATGTGAGTTTGTAGTGACATTTGTGTTTTTTGTCTTGTGTATTGTCGTTCATAACAAAAACAGAAAGATGTCAACATTCAAATTAAATCCATTTAAGGAGGAGGCTTTCATGAGCCAATTTATTGCCTTGTATATGAAAAACAAAAACCTGTGGGAGGTAAAAAAAACCTTATATGGTAATAGAGATGTACGGAAGGCAACACTGGTGCCACTTTTGGATTTTGTGAAGACTCGACTCCCCAAGGCAGACATCAAGTTTGTTGAAGAGAGAATTGCAAGTTTGAGGCATATGTACAGGCGGGAGCACAACAAGATTTTGGAGTCGCAAACATCAGGAGCAGCAGCAGATGCTATTTATGTACCCAAGCTGTGGTACTACAACCAACTGCGTTTTCTTGATGACCAGATGGGACCCAGGCAATCACTGTCCACTCTTCCCTCCACCCTTCCCTCCACCCTTCCCTCCACCCCAGCTGAGGCTTCCAAGGAAGTAGAAGACCCTTACACCTTGGAGCAAGTTGATGCGCCCAGCTGGAGCCAGATATATTTTTTTTGCGTAAATAGTGATTGTGTTAATATTAATGATGTAAATGTAAAGTTTTCAACAGAAGGGTTTATTAAAACAGCACACTAAAAACTTACATCAAGGCAACCAAACATCAGCAAAAATAAATGCACATGAAAAACAGAGCGGTGGTTAGAAGTCTCACAATGGGCTCCACCCGTCTTCTTTAAATTATTTATGCTTATGGTAGGTGTTCGGACCTTTTAGGTTGCAGCTTTTCTTTATCTATATATTTTCATTTATTTTATTTATGTGATATGCAACTGAGCACGCCGGCAGGAGCCAGCGGGCAACAGAGAAGGGGTTTTGGGACTTTAAATGAAGCTCATGGTTGAACAGGGATGGAAGCCCATGGTTTGCTCTACTAGTTTATTTAAGATCATTTTGACATTGTTCCTGCCGCTTTCTTTTTCGTTCAAAAAAGTTTTATTGTTTTCAAAAAGCATACATTGTACAATTTGGCATTGTACGTCGATTAGCGACGTAGGATTTACATGAAATTCAGTATAACCATAAAGAGTATGTACTTAAACTCTGTGTAAATAGCCTATATTTTAGGTGATAAACAAGAAAAACGTGGTAAACATAGAACGAAACCTGACCTCTCAAGTGGCACCCCTAACGGGAACTTTAGTGCCACAGGAGAGGAGAGGAATCACTAGTATATCATATATAATGTGGACAGCGTTAGCTATGGGTTAGTAGCATAGGTATCATAGTGTATATTCTCCAGGGGGTTGAAGTATCGCTCAGTCAAGAAGTGGAGCGTCAGGATGAATGCGGGTGTCTTTAATTACTAGTCGCAGTTGTAGGCGCAGTTGAAGTCCAATTAATCCAGGGTTGCCAGTGAGCATTGGTCTTGGTATAGCTACCATCACTGGTTGCTGTCATAAGTTCGTAGCTGTAGTGTAAGGCCACTATATTTAAGACTTGTGAGAGTGTCAAGGATGAGGAAGATTTCCAATGTCTAGTGAGGTTGAGCCTGGCTGCTAGGAGTATGTGTGTAGTAACATATCTGATGGGGTATGGGAGGTCATCGATGGTCAGGTTCAAGATTGCCAGAGCAGGTGACTGGGGGATTGGGATGTTGGCGATTTTGTTGAGAAGTTGGAATACTTCCGCCCAGTACTTTCTTACATCTGGGCAGAGCCAGAATATGTGAAGCATATTCCCTTCAGTAGAGTGGCATCTCCAGCAAGTGGAGGGGTTACGAGGGTCAAAGGCTGATATCCTGGAAGGTGTAAGGTACCACCTTAATGATATTTTTTGTGTGAGTTCCCAAAGGGCGGCACATTTCGTGGATTTGTAAATCGTCTGGAATGCGAGTTGCCATTGTGTGTCTGAGAATGTGCGTGCTAGGTCAGTTTCCCATCTGAGATGCGGGGACAGTTTGGCGAAGCAGTTTTTTTGGTGGAAGAGAGCGTAAAAATGGGAGATTCCCCTGGTGGTAGAGGCCGGGTTGGAGAGGAAGTCCCAGGATTTGGGCTGTACAGTGTAGAGGGGAAGAGGGAGGTTGCGCAGGGAGTGATGTATGCGGAGGTAGGTAAAGTGTTCCGAGAGAGGGAGGTCATAGTTGATTTGTAGTTGGGGGAAGGATTTAAGGGTGTTCCCGTTGACAAGGTCTTGTATGTGTCGGATCCCCTTGAGGGTCCAGAGTGCGATTGGGAGATCTGGGGTTAGGAACAACAAAGAGTCGAGAGGTATGCAGAATCGAGGAGAGGAAGAGTCTGGTGAATTGTGTGTGACCAGTTTTTTCCAGGCTAGGGCCGAGGCCTTCATAGTCGGAGAGAGGTACGATGGAATTGTGGCCCCTAAGGGAGTAGAGAGTAGCCAAGATTTCAGATTGGATCCAGGGAGCGAGGAATTTTCTATTTGTGCCCATAGAGGATTCAAGTTGGATTGGAACCAGCTGGGTAGTTGGGCTAGGATGGCGGCCAGATAGTAGTCTTCAAAATTAATGGACCCTACACCTCCCATCAGTTTATGTTTAATTAATTTTAGGTGGGCACATCTGGGTTTCTTGCCTTTCCAGAGAAATTGGTTGTATATTGTTTGAAGAGACCTGAAGAAGGATTTGGGGAGTGGGATGGGGAGCGTTCTGAAATAGTAAAGAATCTGGGGAAGGCAAATCATTTTGTAGGCTGCGAGTCTACCTGACCAAGATAGTTCATGTTTCGCTATATTTTGTGACGTCTCTCGGATATTGCGTAATAGAGGTATAAAATTACTGGGGTATATGTGTCTAAGGGATCTCGGCAATTGGATTCCTAAGTAAGTGATATCTGTGTCAGCCCATGTGAAAGAGTATTGTAGCTGTAAAAGATTCCTAGTGGTAGCGTCAATGTTGATGTCAAGTA
Source organism: Lithobates sylvaticus (assembly GCA_028564925.1). Taxonomy (NCBI): domain Eukaryota; kingdom Metazoa; phylum Chordata; class Amphibia; order Anura; family Ranidae; genus Lithobates; species Lithobates sylvaticus. The sequence continues at coordinate 99,592,140 of CM053032.1, read as the reverse complement.
TAAACGATTTGTTCGTATTCAGTTTGTAGTATGACACTGAGCTAAACCAGGTTAGTAGATTTTGTACCTCAGCCAGGGAGGAAGTCGGGTTGGTGAGGATAAGGATGACGTCATCAGCGAATAGGCTGATTTTGTGTGTCGTTGGTCCAATTTGCATTCCTGAAATTGCAGGGTGGGTGCGGACATGTTCTGCCAGGGGTTCCATGAGTAGATTAAAAATAAGGGGGGACAGTGGACAGCCCTGGCGAGTGCCATTCGTGATGGGGAAAGGGCGGGAAAGCATACCGTCAGAGAATACCTGGGCTGTGGGGTTGGAGTAAAGTGCCATAATGGCGTTTAGGATGGTGCCCTTAAAACCAAATTTCTGTAGAACATTCTGGAGGTATGACCAGTGGACTCTATCGAACGCCTTCTCTGCGTCCAGAGATAGGAGCAGAGAAGGCGTTCCGGTGGATTCAGCATGGTGAATGAGATTTAGCATCCTTCTAGTGGCATCTGATGCCTGTCTACCTTTTGTAAATCCCGTTTGATCCTGGTGGATAAGAGTGGGCATAATCGTAAGTAGTCTCGTTGCTATAGTTTTAGCGTAAATTTTGATGTCGATATTCAACAACGAGATTGGGCGAAAATTTTGGGGGACATTCGGCTCCTTTCCTGGCTTTGGTATCGTAAGTACAAGAGCATTCAGGTATTCTTTATTAAAAGTGGAAGAGGAGGCAGCGTCATTGAAGATTTCAGTAAGGTGTTGAGCCAGAAGCGGGGAGTATGTCTTATAATATTCCCCTGATAATCCGTCTGGGCCTGGTGCCTTGCCAGTCGGTAGGGAGTCAATAGTCAGTTTAATTTCCCGTTCTGTAAATGGGGCATTGAGAGTCTGTAGTTGTTCTGTGGTCAAGGTAGGTAGATTCAATTTTTGGAGGAACATTTCAATGTCATGTTGTGAGGGTTGAGGAGTGAGGGGGTCTCTGTTTAAGTTGTAGAGGTCACCATAGTAGTCACTGAAAGCGTCAGCTATATCTTGTGGGTTGGTAAGGGGGATGTTCGTGTGGGGGTGAAGAAGTTGTGAGATCTTTGACTTGTCGCGTCTAGCTTTGAGGCGTTGAGCCAATTTTTTCCCCGCTTTGTTGGAGGTGGAATATGAGGTCGCCTTGAATTTTTTGTAGAGGAATTCATAAGAGTAGAGCAGTAGGGATCTAAGTTCTTGTCGTAGGGATAATAGTCGGTTCGTTAAGGAGTCTCGGGTGTCAGTCTTGTGCTTTGTCTCGAGCTCTGATATTTGAGCCACTAATTCGTCTAGACGCTGCGTCCTTTTCTTTTTATGGTATGAACTCATTTTGATTAACATTCCTCTCATGAAGGCCTTATGCGCGCTCCACACCACTCCAGGGTCGGACACTGTTCCCTTGTTCAGCATGAAAAAATCTGTAATATGTTTTGATATGTCTGGCACATAGTTATTATTTTGGATAATGTAGTTGTTTACTCGCCAGAGACGTGCGTTACCTTGAAGAGTAGAGTCTTCAATGGTAATGGTAATGGGAGCGTGGTCCGACCATGTTGTGGTGTGGATTGCAGAGTCAGAAATTTTTTGCAAAATCCATTTATCCGATAGAAATAAGTCTATTCGAGAGTACGAGCGATGTCTGGGGGAAAAAAAGGTAAAGTCTCGTTCGGAGCCGTGATGGCACCGCCATACATCGTAGAGATCTTGGACAGTTAGAAATTTTTTCAATGGTGAGGGTTGTCTTTTAGCAGCTGAGGTAGAGTCCAAATGGAGGTCGGGGGTCAGGTTGAAGTCTCCGCACACTATCAAATGTCCCTTCTGAACAGGTTTGGCAGTGCGTAGGACCTTGTGCAGGAACTTCATCTGATGGGAGTTCGGAGCATATAGGTTAACGAGAGTGTAGGGCACTCTGTTGATGGTGCATATAAGGATTATATAGCGACCTTCAGGATCTGGGATAGACTGTAGCAATTGAAAGTCGACCGTATTTTTGATCGCTACCATAACTCCTTTAGATTTGGTGGAGTGGGAAGCATGAAAGGTGTGAGGGTATAGTTGGTGTTTGCAGAGATGAGTGTCTCCTGGCAGCAGGTGGGATTCCTGGATGCAAATGACATCACTGTGGAGAGCTGTGGCAGTTTTCCATAGTGAGTGGCGTTTGGCAGGATGATTCAGTCCGTTGACATTGAGCGATAGTATGTTAAGCGGCATCGTGTTCGAGGTGGTGTAAGGAAGGTATCAAGTAACACTTACAGTTAGATGCTTGAAGACGGTTCTGGATTTCACTGGCGTCTAGTTGTAGATACTCGGGAGTCCAAGGGTCTGAGGAAGGGTTGCGATGTACAACTGCGGATAGAGCAATACAATGCGACCTAGATGTGGTTAATGGAAGTAGATTAAGTAGATTAAGGTACTTGAGGTGGAGAAACAGAAAAATAATTCAGTGTAAGAACTCACGTGGTATACTACTGGTATGGGCTCCGAAAGCGCACTTATATAGGTCAAGGCTAAAACATGCCCAAAAGAGATCAAATCAAATAAATAGAAGAAAAAGAAAAAAAAGAAAAATCGCAGAGGGGGTGCAGAACACCACAGTAGCCTCCGTAGGGGGGTGCAGAGAGTCAGTAAGGCTGGAGAGTGCAAACAGGGGTAACAGTTCGTCAGCTCGCAGGGGAACTTGCAAGACGGTACGTTGTTGGCCACTTCAGTTGTGCGGTATTGGTCCAGTTAGACATTGGGGTGAGCCGGATACTTGTGGGACGAATGAGGTCCTCTGGCGTGAGAGGGAGGTGCAGGAGGGTCAAGAAGGATGCCCCAGGCGTGGAGGAGACGGAGGCCTTTTTCTAGATCACTAACAGTGTGAGTTTGCCCATTGCGGGTGATGAGGAGTGTGGCTGGATATCTCCATTTATACTGTAGCTTGTGGTTCTGTAGGCCTTTCGTGACAGGGTTCAGTAGACGTCTCATTTGGAGGGTATATTTGGAAAGATCTGGGAAGAGTTGTATCCCAGTATAGGGCGCTGGCAGTGGTGTTCTGGCTTTGACCCCCATCAGAAGCTTTTCTTTGATATGGTAGAAGTGGACCCTCATGAGGACATCTCTGGGGACTGAGGCTGCCAGGTGAGGTGGCTTAGCAATCCTGTGGATCCTGTCTATGATGACATCCCTTGGGGATGCTTCAGGTACAATTATATGCATTAGGTCTTTCGCATAACGGGACAAGTCCGCAGGGGGTATATTCTCAGGGACCCCCCTCAGTTTAACGTTGTTCCTGCGGGACCTATCTTCTAAATCGGCCAGCTTGGCGCGCATCCATGACTGTTCTTCTTTAATCTCGTCATAAGTGTCAATGATGTCATTTACCGTATGGGTGCAATCCGATAGGCCTTTCTCAGTGTTGGTTACTCTAGTATCTAATGTGCGGATATCAGAGGTGATTGTTGAAAACATAGTGGAAAGGTCAGTCATGAGGGAGGTTTGGAGGGAGAGCAACATGTCCTTCAGTGTCGTATCCATGACAGGCTGGCCAGAGGTGGGGAATGATGCCATGGAGGATTGCAGTGTCTGGTCAGAAAGGAAGGGCTTCAGAGCCTGGGCCTCAGTATGTGAGAGCAGTGGTCGTTGCGGCGGCGCGTCAAGCCGCATTTTAGCTTTGGCAGGGCTGCCAAGCAGGGGGTCAATATCTTGGGTGTCTGGGGGTCTGTGGAGGTACCTGATTTAGGATGTTCTTCTGGAGTGGCATCCGGGAGGTCCGTGTATGCTTCGCTCTGTGCGTTCGAGCCGGCGCCGTTCGGAATCGCTGTGAGTCGCTCCACGGGCTTGTAGGCAAATTCAGTCAGTTTTTGAGGTACTCGGTCCGTGTATCTCTTCCTGGACTGGTTCATTTTGATATCTAGGTTGTCCTGAACAAGGATGGCTGTGAGTGGAGTAGTGCGTGGGGCCTGCGTCGTTAGGTTTTGTCCCCTGGCTGACGAGCAAGCGGATCAAGTGTCCATCATCTTCTCCGGCCGGCTTTCCGGTCGCAGAGGGTGAAGAGAGAGAGATCCAAGATGGCCGCTATACACCGGGCTGGTGTGCTTCCTATAGGTTGATATGGGGGAGTTGCAGTGAGTGGTAAAGGCAGCTGGGGTAGGTGGGTGAGCTTAGATTGTTATATGGAGGAGAGATAATAACAGAGTCAGTCTGGGGAGCCTGTATTAGTATTGGTACTCTTTTGGGTGGACCAAGATGGCCGCCATGTACCTGGCCTGAGGTAGTATTCGCTCCCCAGGCCTCTGAGAAGAATGATCTGTGGGTGGCTCGGGCGGTGGGTAGTAGCAGGATAAGCCCTGGAGGTTGAGGGGTGTCCAGGCCGGCTTGGGGGACCCGGATTAGGAGCACAGTCTGCCGGTGGGTGTAGCAAGATGGCCGCCGTATCTTATATTAGGCCCGAGCCGCGGCCTGTCCTCCGGGTGGCCGCGGAGATGTCTTTCCACGGATCGGATCCCTCCCAGGAGTAATCTGCCCTGGTGTGGGTGTATGGATGGCCCTCGTTCCGCCGATTGCGGAACTCGAGCCCGGGGATGATGGAGGCCGTATAGGCCGCAAGATGGCGGCGGATCGGCAGTGAGGAGCTGGTCTAGGTCCGGTAAGCAGCCTAATCTGCCAGTGGAAGTTCCCAATTTCCCCTAGGTTTGGTGTGGCAGGGGCCCAGCAATAGATGGGGAGAGTTTGGATGCTCACCCTAAGAATTTTCCTGTCAGATGGCAATGGATTATGGAAGGGTCAGCAGAGCTCTCCAGAGACACGTCCGTCCTCTTCCACTTCCGGACACGCCCCCTAAATGTAAAGTTTTGAATTGCTTACAAATGTATGTTTTAATCCTAAATTCTATTATGTGTAACCACCTCCACTCCCACTCTATAACAGGCTGCTATGTCTTTTCACGGCTTACCGATTACCCGCTTCTTGTAGCTTGTCATTCATTGTCTAGGGGTTCCCCGGGTTAGTAACCATCAATTGCGGAGACCGATACTAAAAACCTTTAATTTGTTAAGATTTTGGATCATTATTTCACAACGTTTAAACATGACACAGTCTCTCGGTTGTAAATTGAGGGCATGGGTGATAAAGCTCAGGCACTTCTGAACTGCTGGCATCCCAATAAATTTTATTAAGAAAGCCCAGAGAGTAGCCCCTTACAACTGGACACTTCACTGTTGGATAAACCCTTGTCCGCAGATCTAGCAGACAACAAGTGACTTGGAACCAGCAAAGTCTCCGCCACAGACTATGTTGTAAGGAAAGGGTGGTTTTTAGCAACATTTCCTATGGTACCTTTATCTTTCAGCCGTTGCAGCAAAACAGTAGGACATGGCAATTCACTAGTGTCCATACATCTCAGCTCCCAGGCTCCTAACAAGCAGCCATCCCCACTGCCCTCCTCTGAAGAGCCCCCTCCCCCCGTGTTCGCCGGTACGAGTCGCTATGCCTCTCCAATTTTGAGAGGACACGGGGCACTTCAGAATCCTCCTTCAATTACTGTGCCTCAAACTAGCCAGTTCTGAGGCTCGGGAACGGATGAATCCCCACCACAGACAACGAGGGCCTCTGGGGCTGGTCAGGGTACCCAGGCTTAAAGGGCCAGCAGACACTCCTGGGCCCAGGAACACTTGTGGGGTTGTTGCGGACCAGAACCAGGAATCAAAAGTGAAGCTCAACCCTGAACACGTGACCTCAGCATCTCAAATACCGCTTCCCGAAATACACAGTGGGGCCAGACGCTCCCACTGATTGGGTCCGAGCAATTGTAACCTAATGTGTACAACCAGACTGTGTTCTCAGCCTGTCACAGGTGCCTCACCTCACCTATGACCAGGCAGAACTCCAGTACAGCCCAGACAAACTGATGTCAACGTAAAAATGTCAAACAATTAACACCCAGAACTCAGAATTCTTACCAAAAATAAATAAAAACAAACCGAAAAACTAGCGCACACTTCTAAAAAGTGTTGGTGCTACATATGTATACATATAACTATACAGTAGTGGCCAAAAATGCTGAAAACATATTGGTGAACTGCTTGTAAAATGCTGGGGTCAAAATGATAGCCTTTTTGATATATGGAAAAATTAATTTGCACGTAAGAAATGTAATATTGTCTGATTGATGAGGCCAAAACAAAAAAACATGTCTTTTAATTTTTTTTTTTGGATACACAGGATGAGCTCACCCAGGAGGATGCCGGGACAAGTGGTATGGAGGAGGAGGCCATGACCAGCCACAGCCAGGAGGTGGCTGGGCCCAGCAGGAGCCAGACTGTAATCAGTCAAGTCCCTCCCCTGCGCATAGCCACAAGAAGGTCCAGGAGGATGACCAGGGTTGAGGAGGAATCACTTGCCCTCATTCGGGAGGCGAGTGAGGTTCTCCGAAAAAACCCCAATCCTGAAGAGGCCTATGCCACCTACTTGGCCAGCAGGTTGCTGGAAATGGAGAAGGGCCTGTGTGAGGGCCTATTTTTTGAGGCTCTTCAGAGGGGTTTGAGGGGTGAACTGACTCCATCCACCAGCCTATATAATGCAGACCCTACTGTAACTCCTCCTCCTCCTCCTACCACAAGTCCACCACCAGAGGTACAGCCTCCAAGGAAGCGTGCATTGAAGACTGCAGGGCAGCGTGGTGGGAAGGCTGCAAGGAAGAGTCAGAAGTGATTGCCTGGTAGACATGTGCACAACAAAAAAATTCGTTTATTTTCGTTTCGTTTTTTTCGTTTCCGAAAAAAAATCGTTTTTTTTTTCGTTTCCGTCGATACGTAACGATTCGTACATTCGTAAGTCGTCGTTGTTCGGATTCGTAACGATTCGTACATTCGTAAGTCGTCGGTGTTCGTATTCGTAACGATTCGTACAGTGGTGTGAAAAAGTGTTTGCCCCCTTCCTCATTTCCTGTTCCTTTGCATGTTTGTCACACTTAAGTGTTTCGGAACATCAAACCAATTTAAACAATAGTCAAGGACAACACAAGTAAACACAAAATGCAATTTGTAAATGAAGGTGTTTATTATTAAAGGTGAAAAAAAATCCAAACCATCATGGCCCTGTGTGAAAAAGTGATTGCCCCCTAAACCTAATAACTGGTTGGACCACCCTTAGCAGCAACAACTGCAACCAAGCGTTTGCGATAACGTGCAATGAGGCTTTTACAGCGTCCTGGAGGAATTTTGGCCCACTCATCTTTGCAGAATTGTCCTAATTCAGTTACATTAGAGGGTTTTCGAGCATGAACGGCCTTTTTAAGGTCATACCACAACATCTCAATAGGATTCAGGTCAGGACTTTGGCTAGGCCACTCCAAAGTCTTCATTTTGTTTTTCTTCAGCCATTCGGTGGTGGACTTGCTGGTGTGTTTAGGATCATTGTCCTGCTGCAGAACCCAAGTTCGTTTCAGCTTGAGTACACGAACAGATGGTCGGACATTCTCCTTCAGGATCTCTTGGTAGACAGCAGAATTCATAGTTCCTTTTATCACGGCAAGTCTTCCAGGTCCTGAAGCAGCAAAACAGCCCCAGACCATCACACTACCACCACCATATTTTACTGTTGGTATAATGTTCTTTTTCTGAAATGCAGTGTTCCTTCTACACCAGATATACTTGGACACACACCTTCCAAAGAGTTCCACTTTTGTCTCATCAGTCCACAGAATGTTGTCCCAAAAGTCTTGGGGATCATCAAGATGTGTTGTGGAGAAATTGAGACGAGCTTTGATGTTCTTTTTGCTCAGCAGTGGTTTTCTCCTTGGAACTCTGCCATGCAGGCCATTTTTGCCCAGTCTTTTCCTGATGGTGGAGGCATGAACGCTGACCTTAACTGAGGCAAGTGAGGCCTGCAGTTCCTTGGACGTTGTTGTGGGGTCTTTTGTGACCTCTTGGATGAGTCGTCGCTGCGCTCTTGGGGTAATTTTGGGCGGCCGGCCACTCCTGGAAAGGTTCACCACTGTTCCATGTCTTCGCCATTTGTGGATAATGGCTCTCACTGTGGTTCGCTGGATTCCCAAAGCTTTGGAAATGGCTTTATAACCCTTTCCAGACTGATAGATCTCAATTACTTTCTTTCTCAATTGTTCCTGAATTTTTTTGGGTCTCGGCATGATGTGTAGCTTTTAAGGATCTTCTGGTGGACCTTACTGTGTCAAGCAGCTCCTATTTAAGTGATGCCTTGATTGTGAACAGGTGTGGCAATAATCAGGCCTGGGTGTGGCTATTGAAATTGAACTCAGGTGTGGACAACCACAGTTATAGTATGTTTTAACAAGGGGGGCAATCACTTTTTCACACAGGGCCATGATGGTTTGGATTTTTTTTCACCTTTAATAATAAACACCTTCATTTACAAATTGCATTTTGTGTTTACTTGTGTTGTCCTTGACTATTGTTTAAATTGGTTTGATGTTCCGAAACACTTAAGTGTGACAAACATGCAAAGGAACAGGAAATGAGGAAGGGGGCAAACACTTTTTCACACCACTGTACATTCGTAAGAGTTATTTTTTCGTTGATTCGTTTTTTCGTTAGTTTAATTTTCGGACGCATTCGTATTTATTCGTACATTCGTAACATTCGTAGATTCGTAATCGGAGCATAATTCATAATTTGATGTAATGTGTATGCTATTATTACATTTTAATAATTTACGAATCGAAAAAAAAAGTTACGAATCGAAAAAAAAGTTACGAATGTACGAATTTTTTTGTTCAATAGAGACACGGAAAATTACAAATCGAAAAAAAAAAAAAAAAGTTACGAATTGAAAAAAAAGTTACGAATCGAAAAAAAAAGTTACGAATCGAAAAAAAAAAGTTACGAATCGAAAAAAAAAGTTACACATTTTTTGGTTCAATAGAGACACGGAAAATTACAAATCGAAAAAAAAAAAAAAAAAGTTACGAATTGAAAAAAAAGTTACGAATCGAAAAAAAAAGTTACGAATCGAAAAAAAAGTTACCAATGTACAAATTTTTGGGTTCAATAGAGACAGAAAATTACAAATTGAAAAAAAAAAAAAAAAAAAAAGTTACGAATCGAAAAAAAAAAAGTTACGAATCGAAAAAAAAGTTACGAATCGAAAAAAAAAAGTTACGAATGTACGAATTTTTTCGTTCGTTTTCGTTTTTCGGATTTTCTTCATTAGTACATTCGTTGTTTTTCGGATTTTCGTTGTTTTTCGGATTCGTTCGATTCAAATGATTCGTTAATCGGATTCGTGTGATTCGAACGATTCCTTACGATTCGTTATTCGAATTCGTACGATTCGAATGATTCGTTCATTCGTACGAAAACGAACGAACGAAAATAACGAAAAAAAACTAAACGAATTGCACATGTCTATTGCCTGGCTTTAGTCTGGTCTGACAGAAGACGCAGGCTGTTGTAGTGCCACAGCTTGGGGACATAGATGTCATCTGCTGCTGTTCCTGGTCTGTGTGATTCCTGGACAATGTTGTGCTCCCTATTGTATTGAATATGCCCAATCTTCATTTTGTTGTTCACAAACTTGATGTCTGCCGTGGGGGAAAAAAGCCTTCACAAAATCTAAAAGTGTCTCCAGTGTTGCCTTCCCTCTTTTTTTTCCCTTGTTTTAACCAGAATAAATGTAAATTTAATTTAAACAAAATAATGTAATATGTGTTTGTAATCGAAAAACATAGTTTGTTTAGGAGTAGGCAGGTACATGTCAAAAGTCTATGGGGGTTATTTACAAAACGCACATTCATTTGACAATACAAGTGGAAAGTGTAACTTCAATTGCACTGCAAGTGCAGTCGCTGTAAATGTGAGGGTAACATCTGAAATAAGGGGAAGCTCTGCTGATTTTCTAATTTAATCATGTGTAATCCAAAATGCTTTTTAAAACCGAAACCAACCAAAAAAAATGAAAAAAATATATATATATATATATATATATATATATATATATATATATATATATATATTTATATCTAGATCTAGATATATCTCGCTCTATATATATATAATTTCACAAATTAATAATGAAGAAAAACGTTCGGGAGGACTCTGCATGAATATAAGCAGCAAGGCAACCTCATTCTTCAAGCACGATAAAATACAAATTGCGCTGTATTAAAATATCAAAGAATCAGCAGCGTGACGAATGTGCTAGCTTCAATACGAACGCTAGTTTTACCAGACCGAGCGATTCCGTGACATACTTGCTACTGAGCATGCGTCCTTTTTGGTCCGCCAGACCATACTACAGATCCGTATTGTCCGCCGGACTGCCAAGTTCAGTGGACAATTTTAAAACAAAACTCAAAACCTAGTCCGCCGGACTTTTGGGAAAAAAGTCAGTCGAAGGTCCACACACGATCGGACTGTCCGGCAGACTCGAGTCCAGCGGACAATCCCGCAGGAAAGTCCAATCGTGTGTACGCGGCATTAGTATAACCATAACAAATTAAGAAGTACAAAGGTGTGCAATGTTGTTGCTGCAAAGATACAATACCCCTCAAGTCAATCATATTTCTCTTTTTTTTTTTTTTCCTTCAAGGGAAGAAAGAACAATGGGCACTCCTGCTACCCACATCCACAACAGGGGTGAACTAATGCATAGTATGTAATATTAAGGGGGATTGAAATATTGTGGAATAGAGAGAATCAGGGTTTAGGAACAGTTGAGATTTTAAAGGGGAGAGGTGGGGCCTCCCATGTAGGGGATAGGGGAAGCAACAGATTATTATGTGATAGGGACTAATGGTACCAATAAAATAGGCTGCCTTGAGGGAGTGCGGGTACACAATTAAATGGGGTTATAAGGCTATTATGCCCATTCCCTCACCCACTAAAGGGTCCAAAGCTATAAAACAGTGTCAGGGTAAAGATTTTCTTATAGGAGGTAGGCAGTCATGTACTCTAAATTGGAGCACATGACAGTGAAGTTGGAGCAAAAAAAGCAAAAATAGAACAAGAAAAATAAAAACGGAATAGCAAGAAGAAAAAAAAGCAGGGATTTTTTTAAGCCTGGTCTTGGACGGATTGGCGCCATCTTCTCTGATCTCTTAGGTTGCGTCGAGTGGAGGGAGTAGTCCAGATGGTTGAAGAATGAGGTGTTACAGGAAGACGGTTCGGGGGTTCAGGTTCTAGCAGGCCTAGCTTGACGAGTAGTTATTTTCCTTCTATGACGTTGTAAACTGTGTGTGTGGTTCCATTATGCATCACGGACAGTTTAAAAGGAAAACACCAACGGTATTTGATTCTGGCTGTCTGTAGGATTGTAGTAACTTCTTTCATCCTAGGTCTGCGATCTAGGGTGGCAGGAGAGATGTCAGGATAGATTTGTAGTTTAAAGCCGTCCAGCTCAGTATTAGATGTGCTTCTGGAAGCCCTCGTGATGTCCTCTTTGGTGAGAAAGTCCTTCATGCACATAATTATATCGCATGGAGGTTTATCAGGAGTAGGGATGGGCCCGGTGTTCGATTCGAACCCATGTTCGAATCGAGCACCGGGCGTTCGCTCGCTCGGCGAGCCCAGAACTATTGGGGCCGCTCGCATCAAATTCGTGTGATGCGAACGGCCCCGTAATGCATTGCGGCCCGCGCAGTGCAATGCTGGCTGATGATTGGCCAAGCATGCACTGTGACCCCGCATGCTTGGCCAATCACAGCGCCAGCAGTGAGGAGAGCCATAATTGGCCGGCAGCCTCGCATATTCTGTTTCAGTCAGTGTCAGCGTGTCAGTGTGCTGCTGACAATATGTGCTCTATTTCTGGGGATATGTGTGTGCGTGCTGTTAGAACAGCATTGCAGTATCACATCTGGGGGGTGTCTATAGGTGGCCTGTGAAGGGGGGCAGGTTTCCTGTGCTTAGAACTTTCCCTGCAAAAAAGTGTAATTTTTGCAGGAAAAAAGCTATTTAAAAGCACTCGTGGCTAATGAATTGATGGCTCCTGTAACACAGAGAACTGTCATTCATTAATAAAAAACAAAAAAAAAGCGTGGGGGTCCCCCCAAATTCAATAACCAGGCCCTTCAGGTCTGGGATGGATATTAAGGGGAACCCCAGCCAAAAAAAAAATGGCGTAGGGTCCCCCTCAAAATCCATACCAGACCCTTGAGGTCTGGTATGGATTTTAAGGGGAACCCTAGCCCAAAAAAATGGCGTGGGGTCCCCCTCAAAATCCATACCAGACACTTATCCGAGCACGCAACCTGGCAGGCCGCAGGAAAAGAGGGGGGGACGAGAGCGGCCCCTCCTCCCGCCTGAACCGTACCAGGCCACATGCCCTCAACATTGGGAGGATGCTTTGGGGGTCTAAGACCCCCAAAGCACCTTGTCCCCATGTTGATGAGGACAAGGGCCTCTTCCCCACAACCGTGCCCGGTGGTTGTGGGGGTCTGCGGGCGGGGGGCTTATCGGAATCTGGAAGCCCCCTTTAACAAGGGGACCCCCAGATCCCGCCCCCCCCCCCGTGTGAAATGGTAAGGGGTACAAAAGTACCCCTACCATTTCACCAAAAAAGTGACAAAAATTGTAAAAATGACAGGAGACAGTCTTTGACAATTCCTTTATTAAAATCTTCTTTCTTCATCCTTCGGTTTCTTCATCTTCTCCTTCCGTCATCTTCTTCCATCTTCTTCTTCCATTTTCTTCTTCCTCCGATCCGCTTCTTCTTGCGCTGGTCTTCTCGTCCTTCTCGTCCGGCATCTTCTTCCGTCGGCGTCGGTGTCGGTGTCAGTGTGTCTGTCTCTTCTTGGGCCGCTCAGCGCAATGGGAGGCTCCCGCTGTGTGAGGCTCTGCTCCGTCTGACAGGTCTTTTATAATGGAGGGCACCTGGTGACCCCGCCCCCTCTGACGCACGGGGACGTCATGGGAATTCCATGATGGCTTTCCCCATGACGTCATTGGGGGGCGGGGTCACCAGGTGCCCTCCGTTTTAAAAGACCTGTCAGACGGAGCGGAGCCTCACACAGCGGGGGCCTCCCATTGTGCGGAGCGGGCCAAGAAGACACCGACACCGACGCCGACGCCATGGAAGAAGATGCCGGACAAGAAGGACGAGAAGACCAGCGCAAGAAGAAGCGGATCGGAGGAAGAAGAAAATGGAAGAAGAAGATGGAAGAAGATGACGGAAGGAGAAGATGAAGAAACCGAAGGATGAAGAAAGAAGATTTTAATAAAGGAATTGTCAAAGACCGTCTCCTGTCATTTTTACAATTTTTGCCACTTTTTTGGTGAAATGGTAGGGGTACTTTTGTACCCCCTTACCATTTCACACAGGGGGGGGCGGGATCTGGGGGTCCCCTTGTTAAAGGGGGCTTCCAGATTCCGATAAGCCCCCCGCCCGCAGACCCCCACAACCAATGGCCAGGGTTGTGGGGAAGAGGCCCTTGTCCTCATCAACATGGGGACAAGGTGCTTTAGAGGTCTTAGACCCCCAAAGCATCCTCCCAATGTTGAGGGCATGTGGCCTGGTACGGTTCAGGCGGGGGAGGGGGGGGCGCTCTCGTCCCCCCCTCTTTTCCTGCGGCCTGCCAGGTTGCGTGCTCGGATAAGGGTCTGGTATGGATTTTGAGGGGGACCCCACGCCATTTTTTTTGGCTAGGGTTCCCCTTAAAATCCATACCAGACCTCAAGGGTCTGGTATGGATTTTGAGGGGGGCCCTACGCCATTTTTTTTTTTTTTTTGGCTGGGGTTCCCCTTAATATCCATCCCAGACCTGAAGGGCCTGGTTATTGAATTTGGGGGGACCCCTACGCTTTTTTTTTTTTTTCATTTTTTTTTATTTTTTATCAATGACTTTATTTTTATGAATGAGTTTCAATGAATGACTGTTCTCTGTATTACGGGAGCTGTCAATTAACATTAGCCACGAGTGATTTTAAATAGCTTTGGGAATCAGGCCTGGCAGTTCCGATCAGACGGAGCTCTCAGCACACATGTCTGCGCATGCGCCCCGACTAGATTATATTCTATCCACCCCTATTATTCTAGCAAACTCAACTACTGCTTCCATACATAATTCTGTATAATCTGAACACCACATGTCCTCCTTTACCACTGAATTTAGCAAACTAGTCCCTACACCATTTACTTGGAGACTTAATGAGGCACTTCTTTCGAATGTGGCGATTGAGACGGAGGTGTCCCAAGCTATAGATGATTATTTTGCATTAAATGCCCTCCCAGAGACCCCCATCTTCACAGTGTGAGTGGCCCATAAGGCAGTGCTGAGAGGTAAGCTCATTAGTTTAGCGACTGCTCATAAGAAAGCTAATAAGAAAAAAATAGTATTGCTCACAGACGAGTTGGACAAACTGTATAAAAATGTATTTGAAGTCCACCAGACTCACTATTGAGCAGAAATGTCTAGAGAAGGCTTTGAGATGGTCCAAGGCAAGATTTTTATTGCATAGTTACTCCTCTTCAACTATGTTTGCTGGAAAACTGAACCAGTCTCTCTGCCCTCCACATGTCTATAAATTGACCACTCCTTCTGGGTTGCCTACATATCACCCACAGGATCTTAAAGATTTTTGAAAATTTCTATTCATCTTTGCTGGCTCCTCCCCAAACTGCTTCAGCTGATGGCCTTGCTTGGTTTAACTCTATTCCAATGCCCACTCTTACCACCTCACAATTAGACTCACTTAATTTCCCTATTACTCAATCAGAGGTGATGTCATTAAGGCGCTAAAAACAGGATCGGCTCCTGGTCCCGATGGATTCCCGCCTTATATTACATAAAAAAACTATCCCCCAGACTGGTTTGTTTTTTCAATTTTGTCCTGCAAGGTAATGTTTTTTCTGAGGAAATGCTGTTAGCAAACATGTCGCTCATCCCCAAACCGAATAAGGACCCCACCAATCCTCAGAATTTTAGGCCCATATCGGTTATTAACAATGGCCTAAAAATTTTCAGTAGGATCTTGGGTAATAGACTAGTGGCAGTGATATCCTCTTTGGTCTCTCCTTATCAGTCAGGGTATATTTCCCACCGGCCTTATCACAGACAATATCCGCCTGGCCACTGATATTATCCAGGACGCAAACCTTTTCTCTAAAAAAATGTTAATGCTAAGCCTGGACATGGACAAGGCATTTGACGGTGTGTCTTGGAGCTATGTGTCTCTCCTTTTATAGCGTTATGTATTTTAGGGAAACTCCATACAGGTCTATCAAGCTCTATACCAGAACCCCAGGATGCGGGTTAAAATCCTGGGTTGTAGCTCTGAATTTTTCCAACTCGGTAGGGGCACTAGGCAGGGGTTTCCACTGTCCCCACTGATTTTCACTCTGGCTATTGAACCCCTAGCCCTAGCAATATTGCAACATCCAGATATTTCAGGTTATAACAAAGCCTCCTCGACTTATAAACTCTGCATGTATGCAGACGATGTGCTACTATTTCTTACCAACCCCATGGTCACACTGCTGAATCGTCTTAAAACCCTTTCATTATTTGCCAATATTTCGGGCCTTTTGGTGAATGTGTCAAAATCTATTGCTCTCCCTGTTGGGTTTGCCCCTGCTGAGCTGGAGACTCTAAAGAGATCTTTTTCCTTCACATGGGCTAAATTGTCCCTTTCTTATTTGGGTATAAAACTCCCGGGGATCACAATTTATTATTTGACAATAATGTACCTCCTATGATTACTAAACTAAAACAGTTACTTAAAACCTAGTCATCCTATAGAATCTTCTTCCTAGGGAGAATAACGGTGTGATAGACCTAGCCGGGACAGGGGCTTTTGGAGGGGACTGAATGCTAGCCTCTTGCTGACCGATTATGGGCTCTGGCATTTGGGGGGAACGGTGCTCTTTGTGAGCTGTATGCCTGAGGACCCTTGAGGTGGTGCTACTTTGGATTCAGGTCTATGTCCCCCCAAGACACACAGACTTTGGGAAACCTGAATATGCCATATTCCACCTGTCTGTTGTCTGGTGCAATCTGTTTATGGTAAATAAGGCTAGTGTGGGCTCTAAGGCCCCTTTCACACTGGGGCGGGGAGCCGCGGTGACGGTAAAGCAGCGCTATATTTAGCGCTGCTTTACCGTCGTTTTAACCGCGGTATTCGGCCGCTCGCGGTGCGGTTTTAACCCCTGCGAGCGGCCGAAAAGGGGTTAAACACCCCCCGCAGAGCGCCGCCGTAGTGGCGCTTTGCGGCGGTAATGCCGCGGTTTCACCGCGGTGTCCCATTCTATTCAATGGGAAGGAGCGGTATAGGAGCTGTGAACACACCGCTCCTATCCCGCTCCAAAGATGCTGCTAGCAGGACTTTTTTTGTCATCCTGCTAGCGCACCGCTCCAGTGTGAAAGCCCGCCGGCTTTCACACTGGAGTTAAAGGGGCAGGATTTTTTCATGCGGTGAACAGGCGCTATTTTTAGCGCTGCACCGCATGAAAAACGCTTAGGTGTGAAAGGGGCCTAAGAGTCTTCCACCCATTGTTGTTTGTGTTAATTAACTCTGCTATTGTGAGAAGGTTTTCTGTGATAATGTTGATTGTGTCTTCTAAGCTAAAAGGCGGCAAGTCTGGCCTAAAGGTCATGTCTGACTCATCTAGACTGTCTAAAGGATTAGTAATTAGCTCATGTTAATTAGGTGTGGTCACCGGTGTATTTTAAGAGTAATATGAGCAGGAGGTATGCACCTCCTCATTTACTGTATATAAGACCTGCATTCCTTCCAATAAAGATTCATTTCTGTTTGACCCTCAAGATAGAGCCTTGTCTCGTATTTGGGGGGAGAGTTATTCGCATGGGTTCCTTGTTCGGCTGATCGGAGTGTTCGGTAGCTACCTTGGTGTTTGGTAAGTGAATGTCCAAAATGACTTTAACCCCTTTCATACTCGGGGTGTCGTTACAAATGGCAATCAAGATGGCGATCCTCCCTAAATTGTTATACTTATTTCGGGCCCTTCCTATTATGATATCTAAATCCTATTGCCTTAAACTCCAAGCATATGTTAATAGATTCATTTGGAATGACAAACCCCCAAGATTTTCTAGGGAGGTGCTGTATCGTTCCAATCGACTAGGTGGTCTGGAAGTCCCTCAACTGTGGCTGTATTATATCGCCAGAAGATTCACACAACTAGCCCAATGGAATACCAAAAATCCACATGTCCCATGGGTTAGATTTGAGCAAGAATCGATTGTCCCGTTCTACCTTCCGGGACTACTGTGGTCTTCTAAATCCCATGCCTTAGAATTGAGTTCTCGGAACCTGGTGGTAGCTCATTCACTGAAACTGTGGGATCTTTATAAATTGAAATTAGCACTCATTTTTGAAAACCCGCCAAGTACAGACTTTCTG
Organism: Lithobates sylvaticus; assembly: GCA_028564925.1. NCBI lineage: Eukaryota > Metazoa > Chordata > Amphibia > Anura > Ranidae > Lithobates > Lithobates sylvaticus. Next base: position 99,574,827 of record CM053032.1, on the reverse strand, counting down.
GGTGATCCTAGGCTTCCCAAAGCCTTTGGTGATCCGGATGCTTATCAGTGGTGAATAACCCAAGGTTTGAACATAATGAATGATTTTCGGCAAAGTTTTTCATTCTCCCAGTTGCAGTCTCAAAAAAATATCCCAGCAAGGCAATTCTATCATTATCTCCAAATCCGCCATTTTTAGCAGACACACTACTCAGTAATCCCATCGGATTTGCACACCTCTTTTGAATCCATATGCCAGACTGCCCCTAGACAGAAAGGTTTAATCTCAGGGCTTTATAAGTCTATGGAGAAGGGAAGGTGACAGCCCCAAATTAAGACACATGGTCGTTTGGGAGCGTGAGTTAAATTTGGTGTTTAATTTACAGGACTGGGAATCAAACTGGCAGAATATGCGTAAATGCACTAAATCCCTTGCCATACGGGAAACAGTGATTAAATGTTTTACTCGCTGGTACTATACTCCCTCGTGTTTACATACAACTTACCTGCAGGCCTCCTCATCTTAATTTCGGGGCTGTGCTCCCCTGGGTTCCTTTTTACACATGTTCTGGGAATGTGAAGCTCTGCAACCTACTTGGAGAAGGGTTCTAGAGTTGATAGATAAGCTGGCGGGGAGGCATGTAGCTCTAACGCACATTCACTGTCTTTTATTTGGGAAAATCACAGATATTCTGAAACACCTAATAAAACTCATACACACTATTTGTATTGCACTGCAATGGGCAATCGCCCTTAACTGAAAGTCTAATACAGTGTTGATCAGATAATGTTGACGGAAAAAATATTTCATACACTGCATGACTTAATCCCTACCTATGACGCTAAGTAGGACCCATGGTTCATTTATTGTCATCAAGAATGACCTGAGTTAATGTTTTCTTTACCATTTTGTTGGATTTACTGATTCTGGTTATAGTTTTGTTTTTTATATCATAACTGAGATAAGATCATATCCTACCAAGGAAATCTTGTTGTCATTGTCTGGTCATTGCCATCAAACTATACTTAAAGTGGATGTAAACCTTCACACATATACCCAGTGAAGTGAACAGTCTTATATGATACACAGAGATGAAACAAATCTCCCTACATAAGTTTTACATGCAGATCTGCTGTCTTTAGGTTTATATATTCTTCAGAAACTGCATAATATATTATAGATTTTTTTTCTTCCTGGTCAGCATTGGGAGTGGATTCTTGGCATACAGACAAGGCAGCTGATTGGAGGAAAGGCACCCCCCCCCCCCACCACATAGGCAATAAAGGAAGGAAGGAAGGAAGGAATGAGCAGAGTTGTTGGGACAAGACAAGCTATCTGCTAATCTATTTATAGCAACCTCCCACAACACAAATTTCAGGCTGGTTTTATCTTGGTTAATGGAGAACTTGTCAGAAGTTATCATGCTAATAATAGAGCAACAAAACAGCAGAAAGACATGGGGTGTAGTGCTTTGGAGAGAGATAAGAAGAGAGAGATAAGAAAACACTAAAGATATATGTGCTTAGGTCAAATTTCATGAATCAGGTTAACATCAACTTTAAACTATATAAATATAAATGAGATTATATGCTTGGGTACAAAATATACAGCTGCTAGCACAAAAATTCTGATACCAAATATATATACAATAAAACAAAAAAAGTGAAAACATACCGTATATTGTGAAATGATTACAGTTATTCAATATTTGTCATACAGGCGGTCCCCGGATTACAAACAAGATAGGGTCTGTAGGTTTGTTCTTAAGTTGAATTTGTATGCAAGATGGAACAGGTACATTTATTGATTAAATAATTTTTAAGGTGTTTGGGATAGCATATGGAAGGATTAACACCCCTGTAACATTTGTTTTGTTGTCCGTGCCCCTGTTCAAAAGAGGTCACCTCATTCTCTGTCCCTGTGAAAATTTGATTTTGAAAATTTTGGGTTGTTGTTAAAACCAGGATTGGTGATAAAGCTTCAGTAGAGACACCTTTTCCCCATCATAACTCTTACAGCAGTGAATTTCCCTTCTTATGGGTAGATTTCCTCACTTCCGTTTGTCTCCCTCTGTAAGTAGGAGTTGTTTGTAAGTTGGATGTTTTTAACCCGGGAACCGCCTGTATTTGAAAAGCAAATTTTCTTTCAAATATTTTGTTTATTTTAGCATCTTCTTCCAAATTACTGTTAAATCACACGTATTGTAACACTGTGTTCTCCTTAATTGTCTTTAATTTACAGTGTTGAAGCTGCTGAAAATGGCAACAGGCATGAGGGCATTACTGGACACTGTCGTACAAGCACTGCCTCAGGTAATGATAAACCTGATTTCTCTGGCAATGTTATGATGTCATTAAGATCAGTTGTGGTCATTGGAGCTGTAGACAGAAGAGTGATAATTGAACACTGTGCTTGTTTATAAAGCTGCCCATACACAAATACAAATATTAAACCGAGTCCTGAAAAACACATAATACACTTAACCACTTTCAGACCGGACCAATTTGCAGCCAAAGGACCAGGCCCCTTTTTGCGATGTGATGTCGTGTGACGTGGCTCCCAAACAAAATTGATGTCCTTTTTTTCCCACAAATAGAGCTTTCTTTTGGTGGTATTTGATCACCCCTGCGGTTTTTATTTTTTGCGCTATAAACAAAAATAGAGCGACAATTTTGAAAAAAATGCATTATTTTTTACTTTTTGCTATAATAAATATCCCCAAAAAATATATAAAAAAAACATTTTTTTTTCCTCAGTTTAGGCCGATACGTATTCTTCTACATATTTTTGGTAAAAAAAATCGCAATAAGCGATTCATGATCGGTTTGCGCAGAAGTTATAGCGTTTTCAAGATAGGGGATAGTTTTATAGCATTTTTATTAATAATTTTTTTTTATTAGTAATGGCGGAGATCTGCGATTTTTTTTGTGACTGCAACATTATGGCGGACACATCGGACATTTTTGACTCATTTTTGGGACCATTGTCATTTTTACAGCAGTTAATGCTATTTAAATGCATTAATTCCTGTATAAATGACACTGGCAGTGAAGGGGTTAACCACAAGGGGGCAGTGTAAGGGTTAAGTATGCCTAGGGGTGTTTCTTACTGTGGGGGGGCGTGGCTGTCAGCTAGTGAATGCTGATCTCTGCTCCAATCACAGGGAGCAGAGATCGGCATCACTAGTTGCTAGGCAGAACGGGGAGATGCTGTTTATCTCGGCATCTCCCCGTTCAGCCTTCCCGTGAGACGATCGCGGGGGTCCCCGCAGCGATCGAGTCCGCGGGGACCGCGATCGGACTCACGGGGGTCCCGACCAGCGCGGGAGCGCGCCGCTCCCGGCGCGCTCCCGATGGCATGGACAGGCTAAAGGAGGGACTTATATATACGCCCTCCTGCCTGTACGTGCCATTCTGTCGATGTATATCGTCGTGCGCCAGTCGGCAAGTGGTTAATTGGTGGCCCTGTCAACCCCTTCACACAACCCTCCCCCCATGTTGCTTATTTAAAAATAAAGGGAGCTGGGATGCATCCCTGTTCAGGTATTCTGACAGTTAAGTCAAGGTTGCTCTCAGAAACAGTCACATAGTTAAATAGTTATGTTGAAAAAAGACACAAGTCCATCTAGTTTAACCAAAAAAAAAAAAAACAAACAACCATACAATCCCATATTACGCAATCCTATATCCACAGTTGATCCAGAGGAAGGCGAAAAACCCCAGCAAAACATGATCCAATTTGCTACAGCAGGGGAAACAATTCCTTCCTGATCCCCGAGAGGTAATCAGATATTCCCTGGATCAACTTTACCTATAAATGTTAGTATCCAGTTATATTCTGTACATTTAGGAAAGAATTCAGGCCTTTTTGTAAATCTACTGAGCTGGCCAGAACCATCTCTGGAGGGAGTCTATTCCACATTTTCACAGCTCTTACCGTGGAGAAACCTTTTCGTTTTTGGAGATGAAATCTCTTCTCCTCTAGACGTAAAGAGTGCCCTCTTGTTCTATGTGATGACCTTAAAGTGAATAACTCAACACCAAGTTCATTATATGGACCACTTATGTATCTGTAAATGTTGATCATACGCCCCCTTAATCTCCTCTTCTCAAGCGAAAATACATTCAGTGCCTCTCCTCTAATCTATCCCCATAGTTGAGCTCTTCCATGCATCTTATCAGTTTGGTTATCCTTCTCTGCACTTTCTCCAGTCCCCCAACATCCTTTTTGAGAACTGGTGCCCGAAACTGAACTTCATATCCCAGATGAGGTCTTACTAACGATTTATACAGGGGCAAAATGATATCTCACTCTCTGGAGTCCATACCTCTTAATACAAGAAACGGCTTTGCTCACTTTGGAAACTGCAGCTTGGCATTGCATGCTATTATTAAGCTTATGATCTACCAAAACCCACAGATCCTTCTCCACTATGGAGTTACTTACCTCTTCATGAAAAGAAATCAGAGCAAACCAGAAAAAGCATTCAGGGCAGCAAAACACAGCCCGTACTCCTGATGCTCAATAGTGAATTAAGCTCTCCAAAAAATAAGGGTTAAAGGGGAAGAAAAAAAATCATACTCACCTCCATGCTGCAGCATCTGTGTGGTGCAGCTGTCCCACATCAGCAGTAAAATCAAATGATCACTGATTGCTCAGTCCTCCAGTCTTCTCCAAGCATGGAGAACAGTGACTGTCAGTGCTGGGCAGGGGAGGGGACAGGCACGGCATGCTACAAGGAAGGATTGACAGCTGGGTGGATCCTAACAATATTGTTGGGATCCTTCCAGAGCCTGGTGCTGCTCTGCCCCATCAGCTAATAACGGACTATTGCCTGCTCTGAACTGACTTTTGGATGACAAAAGTTATTGTGTTCACGTGACCCGCAAGAGAAGTATGGCTTCAAAAGCTTTTCCATACTTTTCTTTAAAATAATTAGGCACAACTAAAGGGTTAGCACATACTTACATTTGTGCAGTATGGTAAAACATGCATATTTTCATGCATTATGTCAGGATGATATTGAAATCATGGGGGCCTGGTAAGCTGGTAGACCTTGCTTTCTTTCAATAAAAATAATTGTACAGATAAATAATCAGACTGGGTGTGTTTTTTGGTGCTTTCTAAGCTAGGTGAAGTTGTAAGGTTCCAAACTAAACTCTTAACAACAGGGTTGAATTATGGACTTACCTAATTACTCCTGGTCCATATCAACAAAGTACGATTAGGCTGGATGGGAAATGGCATGAATTTTACTAGTACCAATTGAAAAATTTCCAAGGAACTTTACATGGCATAACAACCAAATATATACCGTATAAAAGTGGTTCATATAGTGAACTTGGTGTACAGTTATTCACTTTAGGGTAATCACAGAGGACCAGGGGGCACGCTTTACATCCGGAGAAAATTATATTTATCCTCCAAATGTGGAAAGGCTTCCTCATAGTAAGAGCTGTAAAAATGTGGAATAGACTCCCTCGAGAGATGGTTCTGGCCAGCTCAGTAGATTGTTTTAAAAAAAGGCCTGAATTCTTTCCTAAATGCACAAAATATAACTGAATGCTAATATTTATATGTAAAGTTTTACCCAGGGAATAATTGCCTCTTGGGGGATCAGGAAGGAATTGTTTCCACCGTTGGAGCAAATAGGATCATGCTTTATTGGGGTTTATTTTGCTTTTCTCTTGATCAACTGTGGGCATAGGATAGTGTATTTGGAGGTTTTCAATTTTGTGTGTGTGTGTGTTTTTTTGGGGGTTAAACTGGATGTACTTGTGCCTTTTTTCATCTAGATTAACTATGTAACTATAGTTGTACATCTCAAATGGAGAGGCAAAATTCATAGATGACTGGTGGGAATTGAATCGCAAACACCCCATTAAAATAATTTCTTCACAGGATGTGTCCCAGCCAGGTTAACCTTTCATTTAACCACTTCAGCCCCGGACCAATTGGCAGCCAAAGGACCAGGCCCCTTTTTGCGATTTGGCACTGCGTCGCTTTAACTGACAATTGCGCGGTCTTGCGACGTGGCTCCCAAACAAAATTGGCGTCCTTTTTTTCCCACAAATAGAGATTTCTTTTGGTGCTATTTGATCGCCCCTGCGGTTTTTTTTTTTTGCGCTATAAACAAAAATAGAGCGACAATTTTGAAAAAAATGCAATATTTTTGACTTTTTGCTATAATAAATATCCCCCAAAAATATATAAAAACATATTTTTTCCCTCAGTTTAGGCCGATACGTATTCTTCTACATATTTTTGGTAAAAAAAATCGCAATTAGCGATTATTGATTGGTTTGCGCAAAAGTTATAGCGTTTACAAAATAGGGGATAGTTTTATAGCATTTTTATTAATATTTTTTTTTTACTAGTAATGGCGGCGATCAGCAATTTTTATTGTGACTGTAACATTATGGCGGACACATCGGACATTTTTGACACATTTTTGGGACCATTGTCATTTATACAGAAATCAGTGCTATTTAAATAGCACTGATTCCTATGTAAATAACAGTGGCAGTGAAGGAGTTAACCACTAGGGGGCGGGGAGGAGTTAGTGTGACGTGTTGTTTGTTTTTTTACAGTAGGGGGCGTGGCTGACGTCTGACGTCACTGATCGGCTGTTCCCGATGACAGGGAACAGCAGATCACTGACAGTCAGTGTAGGAAGCGCGGGGAGAGGTTTGTTTACGCAGACATCTCCCCGTTCTTCAGCTCTGTGACCCGATCGTGGGACACCAGCGGTGATCGGGTCTGCTGGTTCCGCGGCCGTGGTCACGGAGCTCCCGCGCGTGCGACCCACGGCAGGCCTCTTAAAGGACCACGTACTTGTACGTGGTTTTGCCTGCCCGTGCCATTCTGCCGACGAACATCGGCATGAGACGGTCGGGAAGTGGTTAAGATATTCTGTACAACTCTTCCAAAGAAATGTGTCTTGTATCAAACCCAATATTTGCATGAATAATATTTAGAGTGGCCAAATACCCCTCCTCCCTGCATTATGGTCTAAACAAGGTTATCAGAGGTGGATAAATACCTAGGAAGATCATCCAGCTTTATTTCATCTTGGATATGGGAAAATATTAAGGTCAGGAATGGGAAAATATTAAGGTCAGGAATGGGAAAATATTAAGGTCAGGAATGGGAAAATCTAATGTCCACATATCAAACTGAGTTTGTACAGAAAGAGCAAATTAACTGGGTTGATTGTCTCTCTGGATCAGGAAAGAATTTGTTTCCCCTGCTGTAGCAAATTGGAGCATGCTTTGCTGGGTTGTTTTTTTTTCTGGGTGTGGGTGAAGGATTGTGTTTTTTTTTTTTTTTTTTTGGTTGAACTTGATGGACTTGTGTCTTTTTTTCAACCTGACTAACTATGTAACTATGTAAATTGAAGCAGAGATGATAACCTGGCTAGGACATGTCCTGTGAAGAAATTCTTGTATGGGGTGTTTGTGGTTCAATTCTGGCCAGTTATATATGACTTTTGCCTCTCTATCTAAGTTGTACAACTCTGCCAAAGAAAAGTAATTTTATGGAACTTTGTTTTATGGTTGAATATAATAAATCTTGTACTTTTTATATATATATTTGGTTGTTATGTCATGTAAAAGCCCGTGGGAGGTTTTTCACTGGTACAAAAATTGTAGTAGGGATTCTGGCAGCCTTGTATAAGACCCAAAATTTGCATAAATTTTACTAGTAAGTTTAACAATTTACATGCTTGAGCAGCCTTGTACACCACAGTTTTTGTGCTAATAAAAGTTTTATGTATATTGATTAGTTATCAGAAATTTTTATCTTTATAATGTTATATTTATAATCTAAACATCATCAAAGTAGTGCTAAAAATGGGGCTACCGTCTGGCAAGATGGAGGCCTGAGCTGATAGCTCCTCACACCCGCCAGGACATATCGATGATGCCTGCTCTTCTAGTGCTCTTCCGCTGCAGCCCTAAATCTCCCTGTTTTTCTGATACCACCAGGCATGCCCTGCCAAAAGTGAAACTTCTTCCCGCTGACGATCTGGCAGCCACAGCAAAATGCCATAGCCTTCGGCCAGCAGCCATGCCTCTAGTGGTGGCTTCACCGGGACCCAGCAAAGCAGATACAGGGAGAGACAGTGAAATCCCTGCTTCAGGCTCCAAAACTCTCACTTTCCAAAGCCCTGTAAAATCAAAACATCATAGAGAGGAGTCAGAGGATGTCCTTGATGGCATGCTCACTGAGGTAAACACAGATAATGAATGTGCATCCACTGCTTTATGCCTAATCCGATCATTGTGTTCCCCACGAGTGGGTAGCCGGTTTTAGACCCTATGATGAAGGATATGTCCCTGTCTCTCAGAGTATCTTTAAAGAAAGGCATGATGGCCTATATCCAACAAACAAAATTTGAAATACAGGAGCTGGGCGAACGAGTGGATCATGTTGAACGCACCATGTGTGATTTTGCTGATAATTACAATACGCTGGTTGACACTCATACCGCCCAAGCTGAGGACATTTCCTGGATTAAAGAAAAACTGGCGGATCTTGAGGGTAGATCCTGGAGAAACAACTTAAAGATTAGGGGCATACCCCAATCAGTGCAAGCTTCACAAGTTTTGCCATTTTGCAGGAAAACTGTTTCTAGCAAAAAATCCCGTCACTCACTTCCACGAATCTAACCATTGACAGGATTCATCGCATACCCAAACCATCCTTCCTACCAAGGGAAGTCCCTGGGGATGTCATCTTAATAATACATTCCTTACAAGTGAAGGAGCAGGTCTTAGTAGAATTCAGAAGGCCAGATACCTTACCTGAACAAGCTACAAAAGTGCAATTACTTCCTGACCTCTCTCAATTTACCCTACAGAGACGCAAGAACCTTATATCAATCACCAAAGCACTAAGGAACCACAACATACCATGTAAGTGGAAGTACCCAGCAAAGCTTGAGATCATGCACCAGGGTTTCACTTCCTACATCACCTTTCTGGAAGAAGGCCTCCACCTATTGTGACAATGAGGCATCATTTCAGGGTCTCCGCCACCTGATCACAGGTCCCAATAAGCACCTAAGTCTAACCCAGACTGGAGGAACATACCTGCAAAGCAGCATACTCATTCAACCTAGGATACATTCGGCCTATGCACTTTTCCAATAGGTGATGCACCACACGCCTGGCGGACTGGGAATTTCCTCACTTGATTTTCCTGCCTACTTCACAAATGTACGGCATCACTTCCTGCCACTTCCAGAGACCCTATGTGACGACCGGTGGCCTCATTTTTTTTACACTGTTTTGTTCTTTTTGTCACTGTTTATCACTATCAGTTGGAACTGTTTCCCTTTTGGTTCCACAAATCCGTTAACGTTTTAAGCGCCAATCTAGCCCTTTCTCTGTTGCCTTCGTCCATTTGGCAACACCAAAGTTCACACCTACTGACATGAAGACATTTTCACTTTCTTCCAATACCTTACCATCTTCTATTCCTGGACCAATTTTATCTCACCGCCAAGCAAGCTTTACTGCCATCTTGCCTATAGCTTCATAAAATGGGATTTAAGTTTTTATCACATAATGTAATAGGCTTGAACCATCTGGCCAAACACCACTCTATCTGGAATGAGGCCTGCAAACAAACTTCAGATGTCCTGAATATTCAGGAAACTCGCCTTTGGATTGATGCTACCCCTAAATGTACACATCCACCTTACCCCCATGTTTTTATGGCCAGTGCTTCTGAAAAGAAAAAAGGAGTTCTCATAGCTATCAAACACACAGTCTCCTTTGTCCTAGAAAAGTGCATTTTTGATCTTTAAGGCAGATTCCTTATTTTGATATGCACCCTCAACTCTATCCCATATATAATGGTGAATGCTTATGCACCAAACTCACACCATTCCTTAAAAGGGTTTTAAACCCTCATGGTTTTCACCTTAATGCATTCTATGCATTAAGGTGAAGAACCTTTTGTGCTGCAGCACAGCACTTTTTCTTACCTGAGCCTGAATGTTCCAGCGGCGGGGACGAGCAGCCGCTGTCTTGTGTCCTCATTGGATAGATTGATAGCAGTAGGAGCCATTGGCTCTCGCTGGTGTCAATCAAATCCAGTGACACAGGAGCTGGGGGAGGGGCTGAATCCTGCTGTCTGTGTCAATGGATGCAGCAGTAGGACTCTGGAGCGCGCCCGCACGAGTACCCCATGGAAAGCGGCTCTCCGTGAGTGCAGTGGAGAAGAGCCAGGAGTGCCATGGGGGGACCCCAGAAAAAGAGGATCGGGGCTGCTCTGTGCAAAACCCTTGCAGAGAGGAGGTAAGTATGACATTTGTTATTAAAAAAAAAAACAAAGCTGTACAATCACTTTAAGAAACTGTATTGGAAAGTTAAAGCGGTGCAAACTGGGCACCTACTCCTATGCAGAGATATCAATGGGGTTACCAACTCTAAACTGGATACTACTTCATCATCCAAGGGTAACCACCCAGCTCTAGGGGATTTCATCCACACTGAGGGACTTTATGATGTCTGGAGATGCCTTGATGGAGAAGAGAAAGACTACACCTTTTTCTCCTCTAGATTTTGTTCCTACTCCAGGATTGATTATTTTTTTGTTGATAGATGGTTACTACAACAGGTCTCTTCTTCCTCCATTTATGATATTTTGCGGTCAGACCACACAGCAGTATCACTCATTATGGAGAAAAAGGATGCCTGTCCTCCAAGGTTTGTTTGGCGGTGCAATAACAATTATTCAAAACCCTGAAAATAGATTGAGGCTAATACAACATCTCCGTGACTACTTCGCCGCCAATGATTCTTCTGATATAGGCATCTTTTCTTTATGGAATGCCCACAAGGCTTATATACGTAGGATCATCCTGCATATGGGTGTCAGAGCAAAACAGCAACATAATAGCAAACTCATGGTCCTCTTGACCTAGAAAATAAAAATAAACAATCACCCTCTAAATCTGACTCAGCTACTAAGGATGCTCCTATGCTTGCAATATGATCATTATTTGAGGTGCCTCAAATTGCATTATCATCCGTTTACAAAGCAAAAACTCAGAAACCCTCAACATATAGCTAATGCCTTCACTGATTGTTACAAAGTGCTGTACAATCTAAAAGAGGACACTACAACCCTCCAGCCTAATGCTGATGATTATGATCATTTCTTAAAACAAATTAACCTCCCAGCTCTATCCTCTGACCATTCAAAACTCTTGAATTCTCTCTTTACAGATGGCAAAATAGCCACATCAATTAAATCCCTGCCTACTGGCAAATCCCCAGGTCCTAATGGTCTTACAAATGAATACTATCAGTGCTTTGCCAAAACTTTAGCCCTGTACATGACAATACTTTTTTCAGAAGCAGCTAATAAAGCATCCTTTCCCATGAAGATGTTGTCAGCCAATATTGTCATCCTGCCTAAACCTGGCAAGGAACCTTATACTCCTGTCAACTTTAGGCCTGTTTCTTTGTAAAGGTTTATGCCAAAATTTTAGCTAAGCATCTTTTGGATGTTCTCTCTACCCTGATTGGTACTGATCAAACAGGATTCACTAAGGAACGACGGGCATCTGGCATGACCAGGTGCATATTAAATGTACTTAACCATGCAGAATCTAGTAGAACGCCTTCTCTCCTCTTGACTATAGATGCAGAGAAGGCGTTCAACTGCGTTCATTGGTTATACATGGAAAAGGTGCTGCTCAAACTTGAGTTTTTTGGGCACATCCTGTCGGCTATATTAGCTCTATATTCCACTCCCTCCGCACAGGTCTACTCCTCCAGCCTCTTGTCCAAACCTTTTCCCACTCACTTTATTTAGTAATATATCATACTATAACCTGAACTACACTACATTTCTATTAGACTTAGGAGTCCCCAAACATACTAGAAACCAACTTACTGCTTACTTGCCTTATACATGGGAAGATACAAGCATCCAGTTAACATCCTCTTTCTCCCAACTGGCAGCAGTGAACTATGCACCTCTCATTATAAAAGTGACCAAGGACCTTCACCAATACTCCTGATGCAAACTAACATAGATGGGTAAACTATCTACCTTTAAAATGATGATCCTACCCCAAATATTTTACCTCTTTAGGGCCCTTTCCATACCTATCAACAAAGAGTACATTCACTCTCTTAATGCCCTTCTCAAAAAGTTTGTATGGCAAAACAAAGAAGCACAGTGCTCCACCACCCATCTTCTCAAACATAAAAAGGCTGGAGGAGTTGGCGTTGTGGACTTTGGGGCTGCTATTATTCTTTCCTGCTTACCCAAATAAAAAATTGGTTTCACCATTCCCCAGACATTTTATGGGTAGATATGGAATTAACACTATCTAGAGTTATGGATTTCAAAGCACCCCTCTTAGCGGACATTTGGTCTCCCTTAAATCTTTTATCATTTCCCCCTACAGTTCAGGCATCCCTAAAAGCCTGGAGAGTTGTGGCACATAGCTCATTATATCACAAGCCTAACGCTAGTATATTAACTCCACTGGCAGAGTTAGCATTTCTTATCCCACATTTACAAACAAGATCTTGGAGGGAATCTGGTATCTTCTGGGTGGAGGATCTTATCCATAACTTTAGACCTAAACCTTTTTCTAAACTTATGTCCACCATCTATATACAATCCAATGATTTTTTTCTATTCCTACGTATCTCGCATTTTCTAAATACCACTCTCAAACCATCGATACACCTGCATCATCAACTCTGGCAATTTTATACCAACCATACTCCCCAGCCTAAGGTCATCTCACTATTCTGTAAAAGAAGCCACCACTCCAAATCCTTATGAAAACGATTTATTGGTACAAGTTAAAAGAATACAAGGGACTGACACATTTCGGCAAACCGCCTTGGTCACAGCTCAAAAATTTTAATGGGAATTAAAGATCCACCAGACCTTCCTTTCAAGGAGCTTCCGGAGAGACTCTAATTTTCTCCAAACCACAGAAGTTGAAAGAGTAAACATTGCCTGCGTGAATGTGTTTAAAGTGCTTAGAGACGTTAGACAGACCCTTTTTACATAGGGAGCCCCATGATAATGCTCACTAATTCTAGCTAGCTTGTAACAAACGTGTTGTTCATCACATATATTGGAGTTTTCACAGAGTACATTCTATAGTATAGACAACATTAGAGGAACCACAATGGCTATAATTATGAATTGTAAACTCTTTACCTGTGGCACAAGCCACAAAAGTTGTATGCTTGTTGCTATGCTTGGTACAGAAACGGCAGGCGCTTGTGCCACAAATATACAAGCCCTGGACATGCAAACATGTCTTCTTATAGCCAGAAGATGAAAATAGGCTTGGAAATAGAATATTACCCAAAGTTTGGGAACGGCAGCTAGAGAACATGCAGCAGGCAATATAAGCACAAGACCTGAATCAGCATCCAAAACTGGAAAATATTTTGAAGTAATCTCCTTTATGGAGTCCTATTCATGTGAAAAGGTTGTGACAAAAGTTATAGGGTTATGAGTGTCCGTAGAAACAAACAAAGAGAATAAAATAGAATAGAAAATAAAGGAATTTTTTAGTAATAAAGGAAAAAATAGACTAGAAAAGAATATAGCAGAAACTAAAAAAATATATACTATAATGGAGTAAAACAGAACACAATAGAATAGAAAATAAAATAACAGAATAGACTAGAATATAATATAAACAAATAGAATAGAATAACATAGAACATAACCATCTTCTGAAATTCGAATTTCAAATAGAATAAATTTGAATACATAAGAAAAGAATAGAAAAGAATAGAACAGAAAAAAGAGTAGAATAGACTATAATAGAATAGAAAAGAATAGAATTACAAAAACAATACAATAGAAAGAATATAACCATTTCCCAAAACTCAAATAGAATCAATTTGAATTTGAATAGAACATAAAAGAATAGATTAGAATAGATTAGAAAATAACAGAATAGTATAGAAAAAAACAATAGAATAGAAAGAATATAACCATCTTCCGAAATTCTAATTTCAAATAGAATAAATTTGAATAGAAAAGAATAGAATAGAAAATAATAGAATAGAATAAACAAAAAAAAAAAAACAATAGCATTAAAAAAACAATAGAATAGGTTTGAATAGAAAAAACCTAGCCAACATTCAAATAGAATCAATTTGAATTTGAAAAGAATAGATTAGTATAGGAAGATGGTTATATTCATTCTATTCTATTTTATTTTGTTGTTTTTTTCTATACTAAGATGGTTATTTATATTATATTCAAGTTTTTTTAATGTTATTCTATTCTTTTCTATTCTATTTGAATTTCAGAAGAGGGTTATAATCTTTCTTTTTTTTCTATTCTATTACTCTCTATTATATTATATTCTTTTATTTTCTGTTATATTCTTTTCTATTCTATTCAATTTTTTCTATTCTATTCCTTAATATTTTATTCTATTTAATCCTCTTTGGAAATTGGAAAACCATTTGAATTTGAAAACTTTTCTAATTCGAAAACGATTTGAAAACCTTTCGAATTGATCCGAAAATTCGAATCGCTTTGAAAACGAATAAACAAAAACGAATTCCAATACCGTGCATTTTCACCCCCTTCCGGCCCAAGCCATTTTTCAGCTTTCAGCGCTGTCACACTTTGAATGACAATTGCGTGGTTATACAACACTATACCCAAATGAAATTGTTATCATTTTGTCCCCACAAATAGAGCTTTCTTTTGGTGGTATTTGATCACCTCTGCGTTTTTTATTTTTTGCACTATAAACAAAAGAAGAGCGACAAGTTTGAAAAAAAAAATATTTTTTACTTCTTGCTATAATAAATATCCAATTTTTTTTTTTTTAAATACATTTTTTCCTCAGTTTAGGCCGATACATGTTTTTCGACATATTTTTGGTAAAAAAAATTGCAATAAGCGTATATTGATTGGTTTACGCAAAAGTTATAGTGCCTACAAAATAGGGGATAGATTTATTGCATTTTTATTATTATTATTTTTTTACTAGTAATGGCGGCGATCTGCGATTTTTATCAGGACTGCGATATTGGGGCGGACATATCGGACACTTTTGACACATTTTTGGGACCATTCACATTTATACAGCGATCCGTGCTATGAAAAAGCATTGATTACTGTATAAATGTGACTGGCAGGGAAGGGGTTAACACTAGGGGGCGCTGAAGGGGTTAATATGTTCCCTGGGAGTGATTCTAACTGTAGGGGGAGGGGATTGACAAGGGGAGGAGACTGATCGGTGTTTCTCTGTATTGAGAACACACCATCGGTCTCCTCTCCTCTGACAGGACCGTGGATCTGTGTGTTTACATACACAGATCCACGGTCCTGCTGTGCTACCGGGCAATTGCGGGTGTCCCCGGGGACATCGCGGCCTCTGGGCACGCGCACCGAGTCCCTGGTGAGCCGAAAAGGCATATGACGCCCTCCCGCTACAAGAGCTGCGCTGCCTGGCCATCAATTGACAGCCGGCGGTCAGCAACCAGTTAAACAAATTTAACTAAATACATTTATTTAACCACTACAATACTGTGCACTTAAACACCCTTCCTGCCCAGACCAATTTTCAGCTTTCAGTGCTCTCGCACTTTCAGTGACAATTGCGCGGTCATGCAATGCTGTAACCAAATAAATTTTTTATCATTTTGTTCGCACAAATAGAGCTTTAGTTTGGTGGTATTTATTCGCGACTCCGTTTTTTATTTTTTGCGATATAAGCGAAAACATAGCGGAAATTTTGAAAAAAAACAATATTTTCTCCTTTCTTTTTTAAAAGAAATCCAATAAAATCAAATTTTGTCATAAATTTAAGCCAAAATGTATTCTGCTACATTTTTTTTGTAAAAAAAATTCTGTTAAGTGTATAATAATTGGTTTGCGTGATCACGGACATATGTACGCAAATGATCATGTAAAAGGGGTGTGCAGGTGATCACGGACATATGTGTGCAGATAATCATTGGGACATGTGATTTTACTGGGACATATGTGAGGGACATGTGTTTTTATTATTTGGGGACATGTGTGTTTTGGGGACATGTGTGTTTTACTGTGGGGACATGTGTGTTTTACTGTGGGGACACTACACTGGTGATCAGTGAGTAAAAAACTGTAAAAAAACAGCTAATACTCACTGATCACCAGCCGGCTGCAGCGATCCGCTCTCCTCTCCTCACCGACGACTTCCGTGTGAGGAGAGGAGGGCCAATTGCCTAGCAACCGGCTGTTTGTTTACATCACATGACGGCTGTGATTCGACACGGCCGTCATGTGATCAGGAGGGCCAATCACCGAGCCCTCCTGCCGTTCCGAGATGCGCCGTGTCCGCATCAGACCACATCGGGTTTAGCGCCGCTGCGCGATCCCTCTACTTCTACGTTCCGGAACGTCCATTCAGAAGTAGACGGCTCCCACCCGGCCGTATATGTACATTGGCCGGGTGGGAAGTGGTTAAAGAACGAAATTAAACAAATCTAATTTTTTTCATGCTACACATGTCTAGTGCAGACAGAGGGGTTTATTTACTTAAGGCAAATCCACTTTGCACTGCAAGTGCACTTGGAAGTGCAGTCACTATAAATCCGAGGGGGACATGCAAGGAAAATAAAAAAACAGCATTTTTGCGTGTACATGATTGGATGATAAAATCAGCAGAGATTCCCCCTAATTTCAGATCTTCCCCTCAGATTTACAGTGACTGCTCTTCCAAGTGCACTTGTAGTGCAAAGTGGAGTTGCCTTTAGTAAATGAACCCCAGAGTCTTAAAATGGTGGCATAGGTTCCTTAACATAGACTCTGTATAATAGTCCCCAAAATATTCTTTGATCTCAATCAAGAAAATGTACTTTTAGTTGTACCTTGGTGAAAAAAACATAAGTGGATGAGTGGACTCAGGTAGTAAAGAGAAAAAAAAACTATACAGTGGTGTGAAAAAGTGTTTGCCCCCTTCCTCATTTCCTGTTCCTTTGAATGTTTGTCACACTTAAGTGTTTCGGAACATCAAACCAATTTAAACAATAGTCAAGGACAACACAAGTAAACACAAAATGCAATTTGTAAATGAAGGTGTTTATTATTAAAGGTGAAAAAAAATCCAAACCATCATGGCCCTGTGTGAAAAAGTGATTGCCCCCTAAACCTAATAACTGGTTGGGCCACCCTTAGCAGCAACAACTGCAACCAAGCGTTTGCGATAACGTGCAATGAGGCTTTTACAGCGTCCTGGAGGAATTTTGGCCCACTCATCTTTGCAGAATTGTCCTAATTCAGTTACATTAGAGGGTTTTCGAGCATGAACGGCCTTTTTAAGGTCATACCACAACATCTCAATAGGATTCAGGTCAGGACTTTGGCTAGGCCACTCCAAAGTCTTCATTTTGTTTTTCTTCAGCCATTCGGTGGTGGACTTGCTGGTGTGTTTAGGATCATTGTCCTGCTGCAGAACCCAAGTTCGTTTCAGCTTGAGTACACGAACAGATGGTCGGACATTCTCCTTCAGGATCTCTTGGTAGACAGCAGAATTCATAGTTCCTTTTATCAAGGCAAGTCTTCCAGGTCCTGAAGCAGCAAAACAGCCCCAGACCATCACACTACCACCACCATATTTTACTGTTGGTATAATGTTCTTTTTCTGAAATGCAGTGTTCCTTCTACGCCAGATATACTTGGACACACACCTTCCAAAGAGTTCCACTTTTGTCTCATCGGTCCACAGAATGTTGTCCCAAAAGTCTTGGGGATCATCAAGATGTGTTGTGGAGAAATTGAGACGAGCTTTGATGTTCTTTTTGCTCAGCAGTGGTTTTCTCCTTGTAACTCTGCCATGCAGGCCATTTTTGCCCAGTCTTTTCCTGATGGTGGAGGCATGAACGCTGACCTTAACTGAGGCAAGTGAGGCCTGCAGTTCCTTGGACGTTGTTGTGGGGTCTTTTGTGACCTCTTGGATGAGTCGTCGCTGCGCTCTTGGGGTAATTTTGGGCGGCCGGCCACTCCTGGGAAGGTTCACCACTGTTCCATGTCTTCGCCATTTGTGGATAATGGCTCTCACTTTGGTTTGCTGGATTCCCAAAGCTTTGGAAATGGCTTTATAACCCTTTCCAGACTGATAGATCTCAATTACTTTCTTTCTCAATTGTTCCTGAATTTCTTTGGGTCTCGGCATGATGTGTAGCTTTTAAGGATCTTCTGGTGGACCTTACTGTGTCAAGCAGCTCCTATTTAAGTGATGCCTTGATTGTGAACAGGTATGGCAATAATCAGGCCTGGGTGTGGCTAGAGAAATTGAACTCAGGTGTGGACAACCACAGTTATAGTATGTTTTAACAAGGGGGGCAATCACTTTTTCACACAGGGCCATGATGGTTTGGATTTTTTTTCACCTTTAATAATAAACACCTTCATTTACAAATTGCATTTTGTGTTTACTTGTGTTGTCCTTGACTATTGTTTAAATTGGTTTGATGTTCCGAAACACTTAAGTGTGACAAACATGCAAAGGAACAGGAAATGAGGAAGGGGGCAAACACTTTTTCACACCACTGTATATAGGGAATAGATATGTGCACTGACAAAAAATGTGTTTGTTTTCATTAAGTGTTCTTGCATAGCAAGATCACTTATTGTTATCTCACATATATATTATTATTAAGTGTTCTTGCATAGCAAGATCACTTATTGTTATCTCACATATATATTATTATTATTATTATTAAGTGTTCTTGCATAGCAAGATCACTTACTGTTATCTCACATATATATTATTATTATTAAGTGTTCTTGCATAGCAAGATCACTTATTGTTATCTCACATATATATTATTAAGTGTTCTTGCATAGCAAGATCACTTATTGTTATCTCACATATATATATTATTATTATTATTCTTATAGCCAAATTTTGCACGCTATCTCCTCCCACAGTTTTTATGCTACATATACCGAATATATACCAAAATGTGCGGATTGTTCCCGAATGGTGTGCTATTACTTTGTGGAACGTTTTTCCGAATGGTTCACGAAATATCGTCATTTTTGCGGCGAAATTTGTCCCATAGGAATGAATGGAGAAATGTTCAAAACTAGAGTGGGAGGTGACAAAAGCTCTGAGGGGAATTATAGCTCCTCCCACACAGCTCTGAGGGGATTATAGGTAGTCCCACACAGCCCTGAGGGGATTATAGGTAGTCCCACACAGCTCTGAGGGGATTATAGGTAGTCCCACACAGCTCTGAGGGGATTATAGGTAGTCCCACACAGCTCTGAGGGGGATTATAGGTAGTCCCACACAGCTCTGAGGGAGATTATAGGTAGTCCCACACAGCTCTGAGGGGATTATAGGTAGTCCCACACATCTCTGAGGGGGATTATAGGTAGTCCCACACAGCTGAGGGGGATTATAGGTAGTCCCACACAGCTCTGAGGGGGGTTATAGGTAGTCCCACACAGCTCTGAGGAGAATTATAGGTAGTCCCACACAGCTCTGAGGGGAATTATAGGTAGTCCAACACAGCTCTGAGGGGGATTATAGGTAGTCCTACACAAATCTGAGGGGAATTATAACTAGTCCCACACAGCTCTGAGGGGAATTATGAAATTTGAAAAGAAAAAATTAAAAAAAAATAATAATAATAAAAAAAAAAAATAATAATAATTTTAGAAAAAAATATGAAATTAGGAAATTTAAAAAAAATAATTATTTTTTGAAAAAAAAATTATTTTAGAAAAAAAATATCATTTAAAAAAAAAAAATTATAATTTGAAAAAATCATTAAAAAAAAAACATTTTTGAAAAAAAAAAAAATAATTAAAAAAAAATAATAATAAAAAAATAAAAAATAAAATAATTTTAGAAAAAAAAATGAAAATTAGGAAATTTGAAAAAAAAAAAAATCTTTTTTGAAAAAAAAATCTTTTTTGAAAAAAATATATTTTTGGGAAAAAAAATATTTTTTGAAAAAAATATCATTTAAAAAAAAAAAATAATAACTCAAAAAAAAATTAAAAATTATTTTTTTTTTATAAAAAAAAAAAATCAATCATTTTAGAAAAAAATGAAAATGAGGAAATTTAAAAAAAATAATCTTTTTGAAAAAAAAAATAATTTTTGAAAAAAATATATTTTTGGAAAAAAAAAAAAAATATTTTTTGAAAAAAAAATCATTTAAAAAAAAAATAATAACAAAAAAAAATTAAAAATTTTTTTTTTTTATAAAAAAAAAAAATCAATCATTTTAGAAAAAAATGAAAATGAGGAAATTTTAAAAAAATGATCTTTTTGGAAAAAAAAAATAATTTTTGAAAAAAAAAAACATTTTTTGAAAAAAAAAAAATAATTTTTGAAAATATTTTTTTTTCAAATAATTGAATAAAAATCAAAAAAAATCATTTAAAAAAAATCATTAAAAAAATAATCATTTTTGAAAAAAATAAATACGTTTAGTTACTCAAGCCACTTCACCCAGTTACTCCGCCCACTCCAGTAGGTGGAGGCAAGAACACGTCACACAATTTCCCCAGAAATTGTATCTTTTCTAGTTATTATTATTAAGTGTTCTTGCATAGCAAGATCACTTATTGTTATCTCACATATATATTATTAAGTGTTCTTGCATAGCAAGATCACTTATTGTTATCTCACATATATATTATTATTATTATTCTTATAGCCAAATTTACCACCCTAACTCCTCCCACAGTTTTTACGCTACATATACCGAATATATACCAAAACGTGCGGATTGTTCCCGAATGGTGTGCTATTACTTTGTGGAACATTTTTCCGAATAGTTCACGAAATATCGTCATTTTTGCAGCGAAATTTGTCCCATAGGAATGAATGGAGAAATGTTCAAAACTAGAGTGGGAGGTGACAAAAGCTCTGAGGGGAATTATAGCTCCTCCCACACAGCCCTGAGGGCAATTATAGGTAGTCCCACACAGCTCTGAGGGGAATTATAGGTAGTCCCACACAGCTGAGGGGGATTATAGGTAGTCCCACACAGCTGAGGGGGATTATAGGTAGTCCCACACAGCTGAGGGGGATTATAGGTAGTCCCACACAGCTCTGAGGGGAATTATAGGTAGTCCCACACAGCTCTGGGGGGAATTATAGGTAGTCCCACACAGCTCTGAGGGGAATTATAGGTAGTCCAACACAGCTCTGAGGGGGATTATAGGTAGTCCCACACATCTCTGAGGGGGATTATAGGTAGTCCCACACAGCTGAGGGGAATTATAGGTAGTCCCTCACAGCTGAGGGGAATTATAGGTAGTCCCACACAGCTGAGGGGGATTATAGGTAGTCCCACACAGCTCTGAGGGGGGTTATAGCTCCTCCAACACAGCTCTGAGGGGAATTATAGGTAGTCTCACACAGCTGAGGGGAATTATAGGTAGTCCCACACAGCTCTGAGGGGAATTATCGGTAGTCCAACACAGCTCTGAGGAGGATTATAGGTAGTCCTACACAGCTCTGAGGGGAATTATAGGTAGTCCAACACAGCTCTGAGGGGGATTATAGGTAGTTCCACACATCTCTGAGGGGGATTATAGGTAGTCCCAAACTGCTCTGAGGGGAATTATAGCTCCTCCAACACAGCTCTGAGGGGAATTATAGGTAGTCCCACACAGCTGAGGGGGGTTATAGGTAGTCCCACACAGCTGAGGGGGATTATAGGTAGTCCCACACAGCTGAGGGGGATAATAGGTAGTCCCACACAGCTCTAAGGGGAATTATAGGTAGTCCCACACATCTCTGAGGGGGATTATAGCTCCTCCAACACAGCTCTGAGGGGAATTATAGGTAGTCCCACACATCTCTGAGGGAGATTATAGGTAGTCCCACACATCTCTGAGGGAGATTATAGGTAGTCCCACACATCTCTGAGGGAGATTATAGGTAGTCCCACACATCTCTGAGGGGGATTATAGGTAGTCCCACACAGCTCTGAGGGGAATTATAGGTAGTCCCACACATCTCTGAGGGGAATTATAGGTAGTCCCACACATCTCTGAGGGGAATTATAGCTCCTCCAACACAGCTCTGAGGAGAATTATAGGTAGTCCCACACAGATGAGGGGGATTATAGGTAGTCCCACACAGCTCTGAGGGGGGTTATAGGTAGTCCCACACAGCTCTGAGGGGGGTTATAGGTAGTCCCACACAGCTCTGAGGAGAATTATAGGTAGTCCCACACAGCTCTGAGGGGAATTATAGGTAGTCCTACACAACTCTGAGGGGAATTATAACTAGTCCCACACAGCTCTGAGGGGAATTATGAAATTTGAAAATAAAAAAATAAAAAATAATAATTTTAAAAAAAGAAAAAAAAATGAAAATTAGGAAATTTAAAAAAAAAAAAAAAAATTTTGAAAAAAATATCATTTAAAAAAAAAAAATAATAATTAAAAAAAATCATTAGAAAAAAAAAATTTTTGAAAAAAAAAATTTATAAAAAAAAAAATAATAATTTTAGAAAAAAAAAATTAGGAAATTTGAAAAAAAAAAATATTCTTTGAAAAAAAAATTTTTTCTTTTTTAAAAAAAAAATTATAATTCAAAAAAATAATTAAAAAAAATGTTTTTTTATAAAAAAAAAAATCAATCATTTTAGAAAAAAAATGAAAATTAGGAAATTTGAAAAAAAAAATATCTTTTAAAAAAAAAAAAAAAAATTTTTGAAAACAATTTTTTTTAGAAATAATTAAATAAAAAAATTAAAAAAAACATTTAAAAAAAAATCATTAAAAAAAATAAATAATCATTTTTGAAAAAAATAAATAAAAGTTTAGTTACTCAAGCCACTCCACCCAGTTACTCCGCCCACTCCAGTAGGTGGAGGCAAGAACACGTCACACAATTTCCCCAGAAATTGTATCTTTTCTAGTTAAGTGTTCTTGCATAGCAAGATCACTTATTGTTATCTCACATATATATTATTATTATTAAGTGTTCTTGCATAGCAAGATCACTTATTGTTATCTCACATATATATTATTATTATTATTAAGTGTTCTTGCATAGCAAGATCACTTATTGTTATCTCACATATATATTATTATTAAGTGTTCTTGCATAGCAAGATCACTTATTGTTATCTCACATATATTATTATTATTATATTATTATTATTATTATAGCCAAATTTTGCACGCTAACTCCTCCCACAGTTTTTATGCTACATATACCGAATATATACCAAAACGTGCGGATTGTTCCCGAATGGTGTGCTATTACTTTGTGGAACGTTTTTCCGAATGGTTCACGAAATATCGTCATTTTTGCGGCGAAATTTGTCCCATAGGAATGAATGGAGAAATGTTCAAAACTAGTGGGAGGTGACAAAAGCTCTGAGGGGAATTATAGCTCCTCCCACATAGCTCTGAGGGCAATTATAGGTAGTCTTCGTCGTTTCGCCGAATGGTTTACGAAATATCGTCATTTTTGCGGCGAAATTTGTCCCATAGGAATGAATGGAGAAATGATCAAAACTAGAGTGGGAGGTGACAAAAGCTCAGAGGGGAATTATAGGTAGTCCCACACAGCTGAGGGGAATTATAGGTAGTCCCACACAGCTCTGAGGGGAATTATAGGTAGTCCCACACAGCTGAGGGGAATTATAGGTAGTCCCACACAGCTCTGAGTGGGAATTATAGGTAGTCCCACACAGCTCTGAGGGGAATTATAGGTAGTCCCACACAGCTCTGAGGGGGGGATTATAGGTAGTCCCACACAGCTCTGAGGGGGATTATAGGTAGTCCCACACAGCTCTGAGGGGGATTGTAGGTAGTCCCACACAGCTCTGAGGGGGATTATAGGTAGTCCCACACATCTGAGGTGGATTATAGGTAGTCCCACACAGCTCTGAGGGCGATTATAGGTAGTCCCACACAGCTCTGAGGGCGATTATAGGTAGTCCCACACAGCTCTGAGGGGGATTATAGTTAGTCCCACACAGCTCTGAGGGGAATTATGAAATTTGAAAAAAAAAAAAATAAAAAAAAAATAATAATAATAAAAAAAATAAAAATAAAATAATTTTAGAAAAAAAAAAAATGAAAATTAGGAAATTTGAAAAAAAAAAAATTCTTTTAATAATTTTAGAAAAAATATAATAATTAAAAAAAAAAAATAATAAAAAAAAAAATCATTTAAAAAAAAAAAATAATTTTTGAAAAAAATATTTTTTTTAAAAAAAAAAAAAAAATCTATCATTTTAGAAAAAAATTAAAAAAAAAATTTAGGAAATTTGAAAAAAAAAAACATTTTTGAAAAAAAAAATCATTAAAAAAAAATAATAATAATTAAAAAAAAAATATTTTTGAAAAAAAAAATTATTTTTGAAAAAAAAAAAATTATTTTTGAAAAAAAAAAATATTTTTGAAAAAAAAAAATTATTTTTGAAAAAAAAAATTATTTTTGTAAAAAAAAAATTTATAAAAAAAAATAAATCATTTTGGAAAAAAAATGAAAATTAGGAAATTTGAAAAAAAAAAAAAAAAATGTGAAAATTTTTTTGAAAAAAATTATTTTGAAAAATTTATTTTTTAGAAAAAATTGAATAAAAATCTAAAAAAATCATTTTAAAAAAAAAAAATCATTCAAAAAAAAAAAATTATTTTTGAAAAAAATAAATAAATGTTTAGTTACTCAAGCCACTCCACCCAGTTTCTCCGCCCACTCCAGTAGGTGGAGGCAAGAACACGTCACACAATTTCCCCAGAAATTGTATTTTTTCTAGTTATTATTATTATTCTTATAGCCAAATTTTGCACGCTAACTCCTCCCACAGTTTTTATGCTACATATACCGAATATATACCAAAACGTGCGGATTGTTCCCGAATGGTGTGCTATTACTTTGTGGAACGTTTTTCCGGATGGTTCACGAAATATCGTCATTTTTGCGGCGAAATTTGTCCCATAGGAATGAATGGAGAAATGTTCAAAACTAGTGGGAGGTGACAAAAGCTCTGAGGGGAATTATAGCTCCTCCCACATAGCTCTGAGGGCAATTATAGGTAGTCTTCGTCGTTTCGCCGAATGGTTTACGAAATATCGTCATTTTTGCGGCAAAATTTGTCCCATAGGAATGAATGGAGAAATGATCAAAACTAGAGTGGGAGGTGACAAAAGCTCAGAGGGGAATTATAGGTAGTCCCACACAGCTGAGGGGAATTATAGGTAGTCCCACACAGCTCTGAGGGGAATTATAGGTAGTCCCACACAGCTGAGGGGAATTATAGGTAGTCCCCCACACAGCTCTGAGGGGGATTATAGGTAGTCCCACACAGCTCTGAGGGGAATTATAGGTAGTCCCACACAGCTCTGAGGGGATTATAGGTAGTCCCCCACACAGCTCTGAGGGGGATTATAGGTAGTCCCACACAGCTCTGAGGGGATTATAGGTAGTCCCACACAGCTCTGAGGGGGATTATAGGTAGTCCCACACAGCTCTGAGGGGGATTATAGGTAGTCCCACACATCTGAGGGGGATTATAGGTAGTCCCACACAGCTCTGAGGGCGATTATAGGTAGTCCCACACAGCTCTGAGGGGGATTATAGGTAGTCCCACACAGCTCTGAGGGGAATTATAGTTAGTCCCACACAGCTCTGAGGGGAATTATGAAATTTGAAAAAAAAAATAATTAAAAAAAAATAATAATAATAAAAAAAATAAAAATAAAATAATTTTAGAAAAAAAAAATGAAAATTAGGAAATTTGAAAAAAAAAAAACATTTTTTAGAAAAAAAAAAAAATCATTTAAAAAAAAATAATAATAATTAAAAAAAAATTATTTTAAAAAAAAAAAAATAATTTTTGAAAAAAAAAAAATATGAAATTAGGAAATTTAAAAAAAATAATTCTTTTTTGAAAAAAAAATTATTTTAGAAAAAAAATATAATTTAAAAAAAAAAAAAAAATAATTAAAAAAAATCATTAAAAAAAAAAAACATTTTTGAAAAAAAAAATAATTTAAAAAAAAATAATAATAAAAAAATAAAAAATAAAGTAATTTTAGAAAAAAAAATGAAAATTAGGAAATTTGAAAAAAAAAAATCTTTTTTGAAAAAAAAATCTTTTTTGAAAAAAAAAAATCTTTTTTGAAAAAAATATATTTTTGGGAAAAAAAATATTTTTTGAAAAAAAATATCATTTAAAAAAAAAATAATAACACAAAAAAATTAAATTTTTTTTTTTTTTTATAAAAAAAAAAAATCAATCATTTTAGAAAAAAATGAAAATGAGGAAATTTTAAAAAAAGAATCTTTTTTGAAAAAAAAAACATTTTTTGAAAAAAAAAATGATTTTTTAAAATATTTTTTTTTTTAAATAATTAAATAAAAATCAAAAAAAAATCATTTAAAAAAATCATTAAAAAAATAATCATTTTTGAAAAAAATAAATACGTTTAGGTACTCAAGCCACTTCACCCAGTTACTCCGCCCACTCCAGTAGGTGGAGGCAAGAACACGTCACACAATTTCCCCAGAAATTGTATCTTTTCTAGTTATTATTATTATTCTTATAGCCAAATTTTGCACGCTAACTCCTCCCACAGTTTTTATGCTACATATACCGAATATATACCAAAACGTGCGGATTGTTCCCGAATGGTGTGCTATTACTTTGTGGAACGTTTTTCCAAATGGTTCACGAAATATCGTCATTTTTGCGGCGAAATTTGTCCCATAGGAATGAATGGAGAAATGTTCAAAACTAGTGGGAGGTGACAAAAGCTCTGAGGGGAATTATAGCTCCTCCCACATAGCTCTGAGGGCAATTATAGGTAGTCTTCGTCGTTTCGCCGAATGGTTTACGAAATATCGTCATTTTTGCGGCGAAATTTGTCCCATAGGAATGAATGGAGAAATGATCAAAACTAGAGTGGGAGGTGACAAAAGCTCAGAGGGGAATTATAGCTCCTCCCACATAGCTCTGAGGGCAATTATAGGTAGTCCCACACAGCTGAGGGGATTTATAGGTAGTCCCACACAGCTCTGAGGGGGATTTTAGGTAGTCCCACTCAGCTCTGAGGGGGATTATAGGTAGTCCCACACAGCTCTGAGGGGGATTATAGGTAGTCCCACACAGCTCTGAGGGGGATTATAGGTAGTCCCACACAGATCTGAGGAGGATTATAGGTAGTCCCACACAGCTCTGAGGGGAATTATGAAATTATGAAATTTGAAAAAAATAAAAAATAAAATAAAAAATAAAATAATTTTAGAAAAAAAAGAAAATTAGGAAATTTAAAAAATATCTTTTTTGAAAAAAAAAATCTTTTTTGAAAAAAAAATAATTTTAGAAAATTAATAATTAAAAAAAATTATTTTAAAAAAAAAAAAAAATTTATAGAAAAAAAAATATTATTATTTTAGAAAAAAAAATTAAGAAATGTGAAAAAAAAAAATTTTTTGAAAAAAAAAATATTTTTTGAAAAAAAAATATTTTTTGAAAAAAAAAAAATATTTTTTGAAAAAAAAAATATTTTTTGAAAAAAAAAATTATTTTTTGAAAAAAAATTATTTTTTGAAAAAAAAAATATTTTTTTTGAAAAAAAAAAATTTTTTTTTGAAAAAAAAAAATTTTTTTTGAAAAAAAAAATTTTTTTTGAAAAAAAATTATAATAATTCAAAAAAATCATTAAAAAAAAATAATTTTTGAAAAAAAAAAAAAATGAAAATTAGGAAATTTGAAAAAAAAATGAAAATTAGGAAATTTCAAAAAAAATATCTTTTTTGAAAAAAAAATAATTTTTGAAAAATATTTTTTTTTTAAATAATTAAATAAAAATCAAAAAAAATCATTTAAAAAAAATAAATAATCATTTTTGAAAAAAATAAATAAAAGTTTAGTTACTCAAGCCACTCCACCCAGTTACTCCGCCCACTCTAGTAGGTGGAGGCAAGAACACGTCACACAATTTCCCCAGAAATTGTATCTTTTCTAGTTATTATTATTATTCTTATAGCCAAATTTTGCACGCTAACTCCTCCCACAGTTTTTATGCTACATATACCGAATATATACCAAAACATGCGGATTGTTCCCGAATGGTGTGCTATTACTTTGTGGAACGTTTTTCCGAATGGTTCACGAAATATCGTCATTTTTGCGGCGAAATTTGTCCCATAGGAATGAATGGAGAAATGTTCAAAACTAGAGTGGGAGGTGACAAAAGCTCTGAGGGGAATTATAGCTCCTCCCACACAGCTCTGAGGGGATTATAGGTAGTCCCACACAGCTCTGAGGGGATTATAGGTAGTCCCACACAGCTCTGAGGGGATTATAGGTACTCCCACACAGCTCTGAGGGGGATTATAGGTAGTCCCACACAGCTCTGAGGGGGATTATAGGTACTCCCACACAGCTCTGAGGGGGATTATAGGTAGTCCCACACAGCTCTGAGGGAGATTATAGGTAGTCCCACACAGCTCTGAGGGGATTATAGGTAGTCCCACACAGCTCTGAGGGGATTATAGGTAGTCCCACACATCTCTGAGGGGGATTATAGGTAGTCCCACACAGCTCTGAGGGGAATTATAGGTAGTCCCACACATCTCTGAGGGGAATTATAGGTAGTCCCACACAGCTGAGGGGGATTATAGGTAGTCCCACACAGCTCTGAGGGGGGTTATAGGTAGTCCCACACAGCTCTGAGGAGAATTATAGGTAGTCCCACACAGCTCTGAGGGGAATTATAGGTAGTCCAACACAGCTCTGAGGGGGATTATAGGTAGTCCTACACAACTCTGAGGGGAATTATGAAATTTGAAAAGAAAAAAAAAAAAAAAAAAATAATAATAATAAAAAAAAAAAAAAAAATAATAATTTTAGAAAAAAATATGAAATTAGGAAATTTAAAAAAATAATTCTTTTTTGAAAAAAAAATTATTTTAGAAAAAAAATATCATTTAAAAAAAAAATAATAATTAAAAAAAATAATTAAAAAAAAAAAAATTTTTTAAAAAAAAAATAAATTAAAAAAAAATAATAATAAAAAAAAAAAAAATAAAATAATTTTAGAAAAAAAAATGAAAATTAGGAAATTTGAAAAAAAAAAATATTTTTTGAAAAAAAAAAATCTTTTTTGAAAAAAATATATTTTTTGGAAAAAAAAAATATTTTTTGAAAAAAATATCATTTAAAAAAAAATAATAATAACTCAAAAAAAAATTAAATTTTTTTTTTTTTATAAAAAAAAAATCAATCATTTTAGAAAAAAATGAAAATGAGGAAATTTAAAAAAAAAAATAATCTTTTTGGAAAAAAAAAAAAATAATTTTTGAAAAAAAAAACATTTTTTGAAAAAAAGATAATTTTTGAAAATATTTTTTTTTTAAAATAATTAAATAAAACTAAAAAAAAAATCATTTAAAAAAAATCATTAAAAAAATAATCATTTTTGAAAAAAAGAAATACGTTTAGTTACTCAAGCCACTTCACCCAGTTACTCCGCCCACTCCAGTAGGTGGAGGCAAGAACACGTCACACAATTTCCCCAGAAATTGTATCTTTTCTAGTTATTATTATTATTCTTATAGCCAAATTTACCACCCTAACTCCTCCCACAGTTTTTACGCTACATATACCGAATATATACCAAAACGTGCGGATTGTTCCCGAATGGTGTGCTATTACTTTGTGGAACGTTTCGCCGAACGTTTCACGAAATATCGTCATTTTTGCGGCGAAATTTGTCCCATAGGAATGAATGGAGAAATGTTCAAAACTAGAGTGGGAGGTGACAAAAGCTCTGAGGGGAATTTTAGCTCCTCCCACACAGCTTTGAGGGGGGTTATAGGTAGTCCCACACAGCTGAGGGGGTTATAGGTAGTCCCACACAGCTGAGGGGGGTTATAGGTAGTCCCACACAGCTCTGAGGGGGATTATAGGTAGTCCCACACAGCTCTGAGGGGAATTATAGGTAGTCCCACACAGCTGAGGAGAATTATAGGTAGTCCCACACAGATCTGAGGGGAATTATAGCTTCTCCCACACAGCTCTGAGGTGAATTATAGGTAGTCCCACACAGCTTTGAGGGGAATTATGAAATTTGAAAAAATAATAATAATAATTTTAGAAAAAAAAGGAAATTATGAAATTTGAAAAAAAAAATATGAAAATTAGGAAATTTGAAAAAAAAATGAAAAATAGGAAATTTAAAAACAAAATTTTTTTGAAAAAAAAAATATATTTAGAAAAATAAAAATATATTTTGAAAAAAAAAAAATATATTTTGAAAAAAAATCATTTTTAGAAAAAAATATTTTTGGTAAAAAGTCATTTAAAAAAAAAAAAATAATAATTAAAAAAAATCATTAAAAAAAAATTGGGGGAAAAAAAAAAAATCATTTAAAAAAAAATAAGTTTGGAAAAAAATGTAATTCTTGAAAAAAAAAAAAAAAAAAAAAAAAAAAAAAAAAAAAAAAAAAAAATTTTATAAAAAAAATCAATAATTTTAGAGAAAATATTTTTTGGAAAAAAAAAATCATTAAAAAAAACACAGCTCTGAGGGGATTATAGGTAGTCCCACACAGCTGAGGGGAATTATAGGTAGTCCCACACAGCTTTGAGGGGAATTATGAAATTAAAAAAAAAAATAATAATAATAATAATAATTTTAGAAAAAAAATGAAAATTAGGAAATTTGAAAAAAAAAAATATATTTTGAAAAAATAAATTATATTTTGAAAAAAATTTTTTTTAGAAAAATCAATCATTTAAAAAAAATATAATTTTGGAAAAAAATGTCATTCTTGAAAAAAAAAATATTTTAAAAAAAAAAATCAATCATTTTAGAAAAAACATTTTTTGGAAAAAAAAATCATAAAAAAAACACAGCTCTGAGGGGGATTATAGGTAGTCCCACACAGCTGAGGGGGTTATAGGTAGTCCCACACAGCTGAGGGGGGTTATAGGTAGTCCCACACAGCTCTGAGGGGGATTATAGGTAGTCCCACACAGCTCTGAGGGGAATTATAGGTAGTCCCACACAGCTGAGGAGAATTATAGGTAGTCCCACACAGATCTGAGGGGAATTATAGCTTCTCCCACACAGCTCTGAGGTGAATTATAGGTAGTCCCACACAGCTTTGAGGGGAATTATGAAATTTGAAATAATAATAATAATAATAATAATTTTAGAAAAAAAAGGAAATTATGAAATTTGAAAAAAAAAAAAAAAAAAATATGAAAATTAGGAAATTTGAAAAAAAATTGAAAAATAGGAAATTTAAAAAAAAATATGTTTAGAAAAATAAAAATATATTTTGAAAAAAAATCATATTTAGAAAAAAATATTTTTGGTAAAAAGTCATTTTAAAAAAAATAATTAAAAAAAAAATCATTAAAAAAAAATTGGGGGAAAAAAATCATTTAAAAAAAATAATTTTGGAAAAAAATGTCATTCTAGAAAAAAAAAAAAAATTATAAAAAAAATCAATAATTTTAGAAAAAATATTTTTTGGAAAAAAAAATCATTAAAAAAAAAACACAGCTCTGAGGGGATTATAGGTAGTCCCACACAGCTGAGGGGAATTATAGGTAGTCCCACTAATATAATAATAATAATAATTTTAGAAAAAAAATGAAAATTAGGAAATTTGAAAAAAAATATATTTTGAAAAAATAAATTATATTTTGAAAACAAATTTTTTAGAAAAATCAATCATTTAAAAAAAATATAATTTTGGAAAAAAATGTCATTCTTGAAAAAAAAAAATATTTAAAAAAAAAAAATCAATCATTTTAGAAAAAACATTTTTTGGAAAAAAAAAAATCATAAAAAAAACACAGCTCTGAGGGGGATTATAGGTAGTCCCACACAGCTGAGGGGAATTATAGGTAGTCCCAAACAGCTCTGAGGGGAATTATGAAATTAAAAAAAAAAAATAATAATTAAAAAAAAAAATAATAATAATAAAAAAGTAAAAAAAATAATTTTAGAAAAAAAAATATTTAAAAAAAAATAATTAAAAAAAAATCATTAAAAAAATTTTTTTTTAGAAAAAATAAAAAATGTCATTCTTGGAAAAAAAAAAAATAATTTTACAAAAAAAATCAATCATTTTAGAAAAAAAAGGAAAATTAGGAAATTTGAAAAAAAAATCATTTTAGAAAAAAAAAATCATTTAAAAAATAAAATCATTAAAAAAATAATCATTTTTGAAAAAATAAATAAAAAGTTTAGTTACTCAAGCCACTCCACCCAGTTACTCCGCCCACTCCAGTAGGTGGAGACAAGAACACGTCACACAATTTCCCCAGAAATTGTAGATTTTCTAGTTATTAAGTGTTCTTGCATAGCAAGATCAGTTATTGTTATCTCACATATATATTATTATTATTCTTATAGCCAAATTTACCACCCTAACTCCTCCCACAGTTTTTACGCTACATATACCGAATATATACCAAAACGTGCGGATTGTTCCCGAATGGTGTGCTATTACTTTGTGGAACATTTTTCCGAATGGTTCACGAAATATCGTCATTTTTGCGGCGAAATTTGTCCCATAGGAATGAATGGAGAAATGTTCAAAACTAGAGTGGGAGGTGACAAAAGCTCTGAGGGGAATTATAGCTCCTCCCACACAGCCCTGAGGGCAATTATAGGTAGTCCCACACAGCTCTGAAGGGAATTATAGGTAGTCCCACACAGCTCTGAGGGGAATTATAGGTAGTCCCACACAGCTGAGGGGGATTATATGTAGTCCCACACAGCTGAGGGGGATTATAGGTAGTCCCACACAGCTCTGAGGGGAATTATAGGTAGTCCCACACAGCTCTGAGGGGAATTATAGGTAGTCCCACACATCTCTGAGGGGGATTATAGGTAGTCCCACACAGCTCTGAGGGGAATTATAGGTAGTCCAACACAGCTCTGAGGGGTATTATAGGTAGTCCCACACATCTCTGAGGGGGATTATAGGTAGTCCCACACAGCTGAGGGGAATTATAGGTAGTCCCTCACAGCTGAGGGGAATTATAGGTAGTCCCACACAGCTGAGGGGGATTATAGGTAGTCCCACACAGCTCTGAGGGGGGTTATAGGTAGTCCCACACAGCTCTGAGGAGAATTATAGGTAGTCCCACACAGCTCTGAGGGGAATTATAGCTCCTCCAACACAGCTCTGAGGGGAATTATAGGTAGTCTCACACAGCTGAGGGGAATTATAGGTAGTCCCACACAGCTGAGGGGAATTATAGGTAGTCCCACACAGCTGAGGGGGATTATAGGTAGTCCCACACAGCTCTGAGGGGGGTTATAGGTAGTCCCACACAGCTCTGAGGAGAATTATAGGTAGTCCCACACAGCTCTGAGGGGAATTATCGGTAGTCCAACACAGCTCTGAGGAGGATTATAGGTAGTCCTACACAGCTCTGAGGGGAATTATAGGTAGTTCCACACATCTCTGAGGGGGATTATAGGTAGTCCCAAACTGCTCTGAGGGGAATTATAGCTCCCCCAACACAGCTCTGAGGGGAATTATAGGTAGTCCCACACAGCTGAGGGGAATTATAGGTAGTCCCACACAGCTGAGGGGGATTATAGGTAGTCCCACACAGCAGGTAGTCCCACACAGCTCTGAGGGGGGTTATAGGTAGTCCCACACAGCTCTGAGGAGAATTATAGGTAGTCCCACACAGCTCTGAGGGGAATTATAGGTAGTCCAACACAGCTCTGAGGGGGATTATAGGTAGTCCTACTTAACTCTGAGGGGAATTATAACTAGTCCCACACAGCTCTGAGGGGAATTAAAAAAATCTTTTTTGAAAAAAAAAATCTTTTTTGAAAAAAAAAAAATCTTTTTTTGAAAAAAAAAAAAAAAAAATCTTTTTTGAAAAAAAAAATTATTTTAGAAAAAAATATCATTAAAAAAAAAAAAAATAATTAAAAAAAATCATTAAAAAAAAAAAAACATTTTTGAAAAAAAAAATAATTTATAAAAAAAAAAAAAATCAATCATTTTAGAAAAAAAAAAAAATTAGGAAATTTGAAAAAAAAATATTTTTTGAAAAAAAAATATTTTTTATTTTCAAAAAAAAAAATTTTCTTTAAAAGAAAAATAATAATAATTCAAAAAAATAATGAAAAAAAAAATTTTTTTATAAAAAAAAAAAAAATCAATCATTTTAGAAAAAAAAATGAAAATTAGGAAATTTGAAAAAAAAAATATCTTTTTGGAAAAAAAATTATTTTTGAAAAAAAAAAAAATTTTTGAAAAATATTTTTTTTTAGAAATAATTAAATCCTGTGGAGACACCCCCCACCCAGGTAATAACTACACCTTATAACGACATAGGTTGGGAATGTAGTGCAGCGATACCCTGAATACTATGTTGATAGTGCTATGTTTCCTCCCTGTGCCGGCGGTATGAAAGTCATATTGTGCCATATGTACATATATTATACTGTATGAAGCAGTTTTTGTTGTTGTTTGTATTGTTTGTATTGTGTTTTGTCCAAAAAACTTTAATAAAAACGTTCTGTTAAAAAAAAAAGAAATAATTAAATAAAAATAAAAAATAAACATTTAAAAAAAATCATTAAAAAAAATAAATAATCGTTTTTGAAAAAAATAAATAAAAGTTTAGTTACTCAAGCCACTCCACCCAGTTACTCCGCCAACTCCAGTAGGTGGAGGCAAGAACACGTCACACAATTTCCCCAGAAATTGTATCTTTTCTAGTTTCATTTGTTTTTCTGCTTTATTCGGAAATTCAGAAATTCGGATTTTCAATGTCCGATTTTCAGATTTCCGAATTTCCAAATATTCAGAATTTTCAGATTTCTGCAT
This sequence comes from Lithobates sylvaticus, assembly GCA_028564925.1. Classification (NCBI taxonomy): domain Eukaryota; kingdom Metazoa; phylum Chordata; class Amphibia; order Anura; family Ranidae; genus Lithobates; species Lithobates sylvaticus. The sequence goes on along the minus strand of CM053032.1, from coordinate 99,540,020 downwards.
TTCCAAATGTTCTAATTTCCAAATTTATAAATTTCGAATTTTCGAATTTAAAAAATCCAAAAATTCGGAAATCTGAAAAAAAGAAAGAAAATCAGTAAAATTTTAAATAATAAATTATAGGTATTGGAATTTCCTTTCAAATTTGACTGTGAACGTAACAAATAAAAATTCATCTGAATTATCTGAATTATAATAACGAATTAATAATAAATAATAATAATACTAAGGTTTTATTATTATTATTATTATTGTTATTTATTATTATTATATTGTTCCATTTGTTTAGATATGACATTCATTATTTCAGTTAATTCGTAACTTTGAATAAATTCATACTCATTACATTCACAAACAACCAAATTTGAAAGGAATATTCCAATACCTATAATTTAATATTTATTATTAGTTATTATTTCCGATTTTCGGGTTTTCGAATTTTCATATTGTCATTCTTTTGAATTTTCAGATTTTCATTCTTATTATTGTATTTTCAAATTTCCTAATTTAGAATTTTCAAATTTCCGAAATATTCCAATTTCCAAAATGTGGAAATTCCGAAATGTGGAATTTCTGAAATTTCTGAAATTTGAAAATTCGAAAATGAGGAAATTTGAAATTAGTAATTTAGAAAATTCAGTAATTTCGGAAATTGAAAAAATTGGAAATTTCGGAATTACAGAATTTGTCAAAATAGGGAATGTCCCTGGAGCGTGCCTTCCACGGAGGATATGCACAGCAAACAAATAAAAGTGCAGTGCTCTGCGTAAAAGCTCTACGCTACTCATACTCAATATTGTAAATGTAATTCTCTGCTGCAGAAAAGTGCTTGACTGGAGTATAAGGCGAGGGGGGCATTTTCAGCACAAAAAAATGTGCTGAAAAACTTGGCTTATACTCGAGTATATATGGTATCTTCTGTGGTGGTACAGTCCACAGCCTATAGTAAATAACTTCTTCTTTACTCATAGCAATATCTTTAATTAATGATTATAGCTTTTACTGATACAGAGGGTGAATTATAGGGGTTGGTTTACTAAAGGCAAAAAATCTGTGCACTTTGTAAATCATTTTCGCCAGATTTTAGTGAATGTGGAACAGCTTCACTTTGTAAAGAATACCCAATCAGGTGCAAGAAAAAAAAAGACAACATTTTTGCTTGCTCATGATTGGATGATGAAAATCAGCAAAGCTCCGTATTTACTAGACTCTGGGGAAAACTAGTACAACTGCACTTACAAAGTGCACAGTCTAACCCCATAGTCTGCGTATAGACAAAAAAAGTACAGAGAGATTGAATATAACAGGGCTTATTGAGTTAGGCATAAGTGACCTGTGTATGTGTCACATAAAATAAATTTAAAAATCTAATTTCTTCATCAATTTAGGCCAATATGTAGTTTTCTACATATTTTTGGTAAAAAAAAATCCCAATAAACATATATTGATTGGTTCGTGCAAAAGTTTCTGCGTCTATAAACTATGTGATATTTTTATGAAATTTTTATTTATTTATTTTTTTATTTTTTAATAGTAATGGCGGCGATCAGCAATTTGGCCTGACTGCGACATTGCGGTGGACAAATTGGACACTAAGTAACACGTGACCCTTTGTGGGAACCAGTAATACTAATACAGTGATCAGTGCTAAAAAAAGTACTGTCACTGTATAAATAACAAGGGCAGAAAAAGGGCTTAACATTAGGGGCGATCAAAGGGTTAAGTGTGATTCCAGGGAATGCTTTCTAACTGTGTGGGGGATGGTTTAACTGAAGGACGAGAGAGATATGTGTTCCTGATTAGCAGGAACACAAGATCTCTCTCTTCTTCTCTCGCAGAACGGCGGTCTGTCTCTCCAGTTAATGATCTGCTGATTGGCTCTCACTGTGTCCAAGACCCGGAGGAATCAAACAACATACAGGTACATTGTTTGCGCAGCCTGCCGCAGTAAATGTGCGGTGGGCAGTCCGGAAGCAAAGGGGTTGTAAACCCTCACGGTTTTTCACCTTAATGCATTTTATGCATTAAGGTGAAAAACCTTTTGTGCTGCAGCCCCCCTTTTCTTACCTGAACCTGATCGTTCCAGCGATGGAGACGAGCACAACAGCTAAAGCGGCTGTCTAGGGTCCTCGTTAGATAGATTTATAGCAGCAGGAGCCATTGGCTCCCGCTGCTGTCAGTCAAATCCAGTGACATGGGAGCCGGGGGGCAGGGCCGAGTCCTGCTGTCTGTGTCAATGGGCACAGCAGCAGGACTCGGGAGCACACCTGCACGAGTACCCCCATGGGATACAGCTGTCAGTGGGGTGCACTCAAGAAGAGGAGGAGTCAGGAGCGCCATGGGGGACCCTATAAAAGGAGGATCAGGGCCACTCTGTGCAAAACCCTTGCACAGAGGAGGTAAGTATAACATGTTTGCTATTTAAAAAAAAAAAAAATAACTAAGTTTTACAATCACTTTAACTTCACTAAATCATTATGACCAATTGCATCAGTAACTGTTTCAAAAAGGAACAATGGATTGTGATTGTTACTTCATGTAGCCAGGGACTGGCACAAAGGCTCCTTGAAGGAAAATTAAGCAAAAATTTACTTTGCAGAGTTCTTTGTGCAGGACACCAAGTGCCCACCCGCTATGTCCCTATTCATGTCTCTCCCCTCCCCATCTGGTTGACATCGGACTGGGAGGAGGGAAACTACAGTTGCCAGGGAGCTATGCAGCCTGAGAGGAAGAGTGGAGAGGGGTGGAATTAACAGCTTGGAGTGGTTTGGGGCACTCTGCACTAGACCGGGAAAATAAGCAGACATCCAGGCTAGAGTGTTGATCCCTTAAGCACTCTCCTTTCAGGGCGGCATAAGCAGCAGCATCCCAGTGTTCCAGAATGGGTTCGCCAGTCTTCTCCTGCACTTTCAGCAGTACAGAGCAGGTTTACCAATCTTCTTCTTCGTCTCCAGCCATACAGAGTGGGTTTTCCAGAGCTCGAGCAATTGATCTATGAGGGACCCTCCACCGTCGGCATTCAAGGCTGAAGTGCAGGATTGGTGAAAGGGTTGTCAAACCATTACACACACTGTACAGCAGGAGTTGAGACTTTAGCTCATTACAGCCTTATCTTCCTCCTCCTTAGACATTGCATTGTCTGCTTAGTTAGCCACTGAGCACTGCCATATCATCCACCTAGGATTACCCCATTACAGTAATTCAGAACCACTTTACTGCTCCCTGAATTTGTTGCACTTTTCTTGCTACTATTTAAGTTTTTCTGCAAGTTAATTTCACCAAGCACCCTCACTTGTGCACCATCAAAAAGGCCCCAACAAAGCCGACAGGAACAACAATTTTTTTCTTTGAGACTATCCCATTCTGTCCCACAGCCCTTCACATAGATTTTACCCTCTGCTGCTTCTCACTTTCTCTTAACCCCCCTGGCGGTAATCCCGAGTCTGGCTCGGGGTGGAACTTCAGTACCATAGGCGGTAACCCCGAGCCAGATCGCATGGCAGTATACAGGGAGAGTTACTTACCTTGTCCCCTGGATCCCTCGATGTCTCGTTACGACGCACAGGAGCGGAGAATCCAGAGATTGGTTTAGATAGAAAGAGGGAACCACCGCTCCAGGATAGACCTTCAGGGCGAATGCTCTTTCTCCTATTCAGGAGTAGGGATGAGCCGAACACCCCCCCGTTCGGCTCGCACCAGAACCCGCGAACGGACCTAAAGTCCGTGCGAGCTTTAGAACCCTATTAGTTATAATGGATGCGAACGTTCGAAATTAAAAGTGCTCATTTTAAAGGCTAATATGCATGTTAATGTCATAAAAAGTGTTTGGGGACCTGGGTCCTGCCCCAGGGGACATGTATCAATGCAAATTTTTTTTTTTTTTAAACGGCCGTTTTTTCAGGAGCAGTGATTTTAATAATGCTTAAATTGAAACAATAAAAGTGTAATATTCCTTTAAATTTCGTACCTGGGGGGTGTCTATAGTATGCCTGTAAAGGGGCGCATGTTTCCCGTGTTTAGAACTGTCTCTGCGCAAAGTGTCATTTTTGAAAGTAAAAAAGCTATTTAAAATCACTCGCGGCTAATGTTAATTCACGGCTCCCGTAACACAGAGAACAGTGATTCATTGAAACTCATTCATAAAAAAAAGTCATTGATAAAAAATAAAAAAAATGAAAAAAAAAAAAGCGTAGGGGTCCCCCCAAATTCAATAACCAGGCCCTTCAGGTCTGGGATGGATATTAAGGGAAACCCCAGCCAAAAAAAAAATGGCGTAGGGTCCCCCTCAAAATCCATACCAGACCCTTGAGGTCTGGTATGGATTTTAAGGGGAACCCTAGCCAAAAAAAATGGCGTGGGGTCCCCCTCAAAATCCATACCAGACCCTTATCCGAGCACGCAACCTAGCAGGCCGCAGGAAAAGAGGGGGGACGAGAGCGGCCTCCCCTCTCGCCTGAACCGTACCAGGCCACATGCCCTCAACATTGGGAGGATGCTTTGGGGGTCTAAGACCCCTAAAGCACCTTGTCCCCATGTTGATGAGGACAAGGGCCTCTTCCCCACAACCGTGCCCGGTGGTTGTGGGGGTCTGCGGGCGGGGGGCTTATCGGAATCTGGAAGCCCCTTTAACAAGGGGACCCCCAGATCCCGGCCCCCCCCTGTGTGAAATGGTAAGGGGGTACTTTTGTACCCCTACCATTTCACCAAAAAAGTGGCAAAAATTGTAAAAATGACAGGAGACAGTCTTTGACAATTCCTTTATTAAAATCTTCTTTCTTCTTTCTTCATCCTTCGGTTTCTTCATCTTCTCCTTCCTTCATCTTCTTCCATCTTCTTCTTCCATTTTCTTCTTCCTCCGATCCGCTTCTTCTTGCGCTGGTCTTCTCGTCCTTCTCGTCCGGCATCTTCTTCCGTTACACGAATTTGATGCGAGCGGCCCCAATAGTTCTGGGCTGAGCGAGCGAACACCCGGTGCTCGATTCGAACATGGGTTCGAATCGAACACCGGGCTCATCCTTATTCAGGAGCCCCAGGTGCTGGCTAATAACACAATAGGCAGGAAGCAGTAGAAAAACTCTGGACAGATGAGTAAGCACTGACCCTAGTGCGAAACGCGTCACATTGTGTACCCCCTTTTTTCTTTTGCTGTGGACTATTGGATGTAATGTGATTCTTGATTTTCAATAAACACAGGATTTTATCTTTTTCCGGTGTGCGGCTGTCCAGAGTTTTTCTGCTGCTTCCTGCGCATGGGAGCGGAGATCGGCACCAAATTAAAAAAAGTAAAAACACATACAGTATACTGTAATCTTTACAGATTACAGTACTGTATAAAAAAAATACACATCCCCTTTGTCCCTAGTGGTCTGTCCAGTGCCCTGCATGCACTTTTATATTATAAATACAGTTTTTTCTGCCTGGAATTTGGAGATTATCCATAGCAACCAAAAAGTGTCCCTTTATGTCAAAAGTGATTTTAGACCAGCTAGAAAACAGCGATAATAAATTAGAATCGCTTGCAGAATTGAGCAATAGTGATTTGTGGGGAAATTCATCATCAAACCCTAAATCTAATGACAGCGACAAATCTGCAACTGAGCAAATTTCTGTGTTTTTGATTTGATTACATTTTATTATTATTTGTTATAATTATTTATAGTTTTTTTATTATATTATAAACTTTATCATACCCGGGATGTCTACTAGACTCTGGTTTGAACAGATTTAAGTGAGTTATTCCTAATGCCGCGTACACACGTGCAGACTTTTGCCGGCGGACTTAGTCCAGCGGACAATCCGCCGGACTTTCCAGCGGGGCTTCGCCGGACTTTCCGAGCGTGTGACTTGACCACACACGCACGGACTTCTCCGGCGGATAATCCGCCGGGCAAAAGTCCGGGGGACTTTTGAAAATGAACGGACTTGCCCACACACGGAGCAGTCCGTTCATTTAGAACGTAACTTCAGGTACGTAGCTAGCGTAGGCAGTAAATGCCGCCGCGCTAGCTCCGTGACCTGGCATGGATTTAAAGGGACTCCCCACGCCGAAAAAACGGCGTGGGGGTTCCCCCCAAATTCATGTCAGACCCTCATCCGAGCACGCAGCCTGGCAGGCCAGGAAAGGGGTGGGGACGAACGAGCGCCCCCCCCCCTCCTGTGCCGTACCAGGCTGCGTGCCCTCAACATGGGGGGTGCCCTGGGGAAAGGGGGGCCGTGCGGCCCCCCCACCCCAAAGCACCTTGTCCCCATGTTGATGAGGACAAGGGCCTCTTCCCGACAACCCTGGCCGTTGGTTGTCGGGGTCTGCGGGCGGGGGCTTATCGGAATCTGGGAGCCCCCTTTAATAAGGGGGCCCTCAGATCCCGGCCCCCCACCTTATGTGAATGAGTATGGGGTACGATGTACCCCTACCCATTCACCTAAGGTGTAAAATGTAAAGTACAAAAACACCCACACTTTTGAAAAAATATTTTATTGCACTGCTCCTGGGGTCTTCTTCCGTCTTGGGGGTCTTCTCGCCGGACTCCTCCGCCATTTACCAAGCTCTTTTACTGAGCGGAGAAGTCCGGCTACCTTCTTCGTCGTCGCCGCCGTCGTCTGGGGGTCTCGATCCGCCTTCGGGGGTCTTCGGGGGTCTTCCGGGGGTCTCTTCTGTTCTTGCGGCGGTCGTTGTCTTCCGCGCTGCCGGCGCCGCCTTCTTCTTCTTGTCCTTCTTCTTGTTCTTCTTGTTCTTCTTCCGATGTTGACCCGTCGCTGTCTCTGCCCGGAATGCCAGAACCGCGCTGAGCTGGAACTTATATAGGGACATGGGGACAGGGTCACATGCTCATGTCACATGGTGACCCCGCCCCCTTGTGATGTCACAGTCCCAGCATCCTCCGGGACTGTGACATTGCAAGGGGGCGGGGTCACCATGTGACATGAGCATGTGACCCTGTCCCCATGTCCCTATATAAGTCCCAGCGCAGCGCGGTTCTGGCATTCCGGGCAGAGACAGCGACGGGTCAACATCGGAAGAAGAACAAGAAGAACAAGAAGAAGGACAAGAAGAAGAAGGTGGCGCCGGCGGCGCGGAAGACAACGACCGCCGCAAGAACAGAAGAGACCCCCGGAAGACCCCGGAAGACCCCCGAAGGCGGATCGAGACCCCCAGACGACGGCGGCGACAACGACGAAGAAGGTAGCCGGCCTCCTCCGCTCGTGAAAGAGCTAGGTAAAAGAGCAGAAGAGAGCGGAGGAGTCCGGCGAGAAGACCCCCAAGACGGAAGAAGACCCCCGGAGCAGTGCAATAAAATATTTTTTCAAAAGTGTGGGTGTTTTTGTACTTTACATTTTACACCTTAGGTGAATGGGTAGGGGTACATCGTACCCCATACTCATTCACATAGGGTGGGGGGCCGGTATCTGGGGGCCCCCTTATTAAAGGGGGCTCCCAGATTCCGATAAGCCCCCGCCCGCAGACCCCGACAACCAACGGCCAGGGTTGTCTTGAAGAGGCCCTTGTCCTCATCAACATGGGGACAAGGTGCTTTGGGGTGGGGGGCCGCACGGCCCCCCTTTCCCCAGGGCACCCCCCATGTTGAGGGCACGCGGCCTGGTACGGCTCAGGAGGGGGGGGGGCGCTCGTTCGTCCCCACCCCTTTCCTGGCCTGCCGGGCTGCGTGCTCGGATAAGGGTCTGACATGGATTTGGGGGGAACCCCCACGCCGTTTTTTGGCGTGGGGAGTCCCTTTAAATCCATGCCAGCTTACGGAGCTAGCGCGGCGGCATTTACTGCCTACGCTAGCTACGTAACCTGAAGTCACGTTCTAAATGAACGGACTGAGCGGCAAGTTCGTTCATTTGAAAAGTCTGGCGGACTAGCCTACTAACGGCGGGATTGTCCGCCGGACTGCCAAGTCCAGCGGATAGTTTTAAAACAAAACTTAAAACTTTGGTCCGCCGGACTTTGGCGCCAAAAAGTCCGCCGACGCCCACACACGAGGGGATTGTCCGCTGGACTTTAGTCCAGAGGATAATCCCGCGGGATTGTCCCTTCGTGTGTACGCCGCATAAGAATTAAAGGCCTACAATGTAAAACGCCAAATTTCCATGCAAAATAATTGTACCGCTTTCAGCACCTAAAATCAGAAACAATCATACCACCAGGGAGGTTAAGTATTGATTATTCTCTTATATAATGAAGTCCTGCAGGCAAACTTGGACCTAGCAGGGTCACTCCAGGGTATAACGGCAGTGTAGTCTCTTTAGATTTATATCATTCTTCTTCAAGCTGCCTTTATAGCACCCTCTGTAATGCTGTTACTATTTAAGCTGAACGAGGTGTGTGGTGAAACCTGGGCCCAGTTATCTTTTAGGGTTTTTCTCCTCATGTAATTTTGGTTTAGTAGCAGGGGCGGACTGACCATTTGACCACTCGGGCACTGCCCGAGGGCCCCGGGCCACTAGGGGGCCCCATCAGGGTTGCCAGCCTAAGTAAAACCAGGGACAGTATGTAAAAATCTGTTTTTTTTTTACATCTGTTTCTGAAATGTCCCTTACTGACATCCTTTTGGTCTAAAAATCCCAAGATTATAGCTGCGCCACCTCTCCAGTACCTTCTCATCCAATAGAAACATGTCGGTGTATACTGTGTGATTGTATACTGTGTGTGTGTATACTGTGTGGCCCCATAATCTCCTATTGGCCGGGGGCCCCATGAATTGTCAGTCTGCCTCTGTCTATGAAAACAGACATTATAACATTTTTGTCATAGTTCTGCATTACCTTGCTTTATTTGATCAATCTATTCCTAATACACACAGTATCAAATGAATCTGGTGTTATTCATTCAACCGAGTAGGCGTGTGGCAGACCAGCTTAGAAGAGAAGGGGACCAGTTTGAGAGGGCTTTTTAAACTAGAGGCTCCTACATGGATGCGGTACATTAATTTCTCCTTTGTTATGTTATCTCCCTGCTTATCCCTCTGATATAGTTTTTCCATCCTGTTTGGAAGGACATAAAATATATATTTAGTATAACACATGTATTCATACTGGATCATAGGGTATGAATAGGGTTTTACATGATCCTTGTGTGCTATAACTCATCTTTATCCAATTACCATCAAACCACAACTACACAATGGATTTATATTTGTCTGTTAAAAGCAAGGAGGTGCATTATGAAAAACTGGCTCGCACAAGCACCATCATCAATGCTTATGGAGACCCCAAAAAAAGAGAGAAAAAAAAAGAGCCATAATGGGGAGAGGGAACTTTTAAAACTGTATGACTTTGACGGTGGCATGATGTAAAAAATCGCCAATCCTTAAACAGTTCGGCAGTAGCTCGACCAGATCCATATTAACCCTCTTAAAAGGGGCTGCAATTGTAGTCAAGATAACAGAAATCTTTAAAAATGTGTTTGGGATGCATTCATTTGACATGTGCAAGATTACAATGCTCTTCAGCTGCTATGTACATGCTGGGCTGGAGAAACTGCTTCTCAATACACTTTTTTTTCTTTCTTCTACCTTAAATAACCAGCCAATGCATGAAAATGGGCCAGAATACGGAAAGCATAAACATAATCTATGTGGAGAAACTCTGCAGATTCACTGCCTGCTATTAACAGCTACTTCAGTACAATAAACTTAAGTGCAATAAACATAAAGTGCATGTTCAATAAGTAAAGTTCATAGATACATTTCATATAGAAAGTCCGAAGACTCCATGAAACCATTCTACCAGAAAGGCAGACACTTGCATCAACTTAAGTGCACCATCACCCATGTAAAGCATGCAGTCTACTTACCAGAAATGTAGACCTCCTAATATGAGGTTTAATGCGCTAGTTCTGTGCCCAGTGGTAATGTTCAACCCGTCTTTATGATCACTCAGGCAGTCATATCTTTCACTCCGGAGCAGTCTCAGGCCACAATGTTCAGTTCGGTGTTATGCACACTTTACGCCAAGTACATGCAAGGAATGGGACACTCTGTAGTGCATCATCCAAGCACAATCTTTATTAAACGTTTTATTTACAATAAAGTGTACAGAAACAACATTAAGAAAACCAATACAGACTCGCATGAAAACCCCCTGGCTCCGGACTGATGCATTTCTTTTTCATACATCATGGGACACAGAGTCAGGCTAATATTCATTACCTGCTGGGTTATACTTCATCATCAGGTGAATGGACACTGGTAGACCAAAGGTCTTCAGACAGGAAGTGATCCCCTATATAACTCCTCCCATACAGGAAGTGCTTTCATTTTTTTACCAGTGTCTACAAGGTGGATGGCGCGGTTTGTTTGAGCTCTCTGAGCTCCAGGTCTCTAGTCCCACAAATGGTTCCAAAATGAATCAAGGGATTGAACAATCGGATCCCTTTGACACAGGCTTTTATGCTTAGATAAATGGTACCCGAGCCTTGCAAAGAAGACTCAAGTTCCTGCAAGGTTTTGCCTGTAATGTGGCCTCTGGGTGCTGGACCTTGCGGAGTGGAAATCCTGGACACTACAGCGCTAAGGCATTTCCTGCAGGGTGCTGTTAAGGTCCAAGGGAGTGGACCCTAAACACGAAAAGGATACCCAGTCCTTGAATGTCCAAGTGACAGGAACCCGCCGTGAAGGGTGAAGATCGGGCCCTTAGTTTCTAAGTAGCCCTGTGCCTGGACAGGTAAGTGAAACCCCTTTATTTTATTATTGTGGGGTGCCCCAGTGATTGTAACAATCAGTCAAGCTAGCTAAAAGCTGGACACCTGTGCACGGTGACTATACGGGGGAGTATTGGGCTAGCTGTAAGTGTTTGCAAAGTGTACCTTTTTTGCTTGTGTCTGGCTGTTTTTTACCTGTTTATGGCGCACAACAGTATGCCATTTCGCCTTGGTTCACCATGGCCCACGTGCGTTTGCAAGAGCGTCGCTGGGCTTAGCAGTTTGTTTGTCCGCTGGCCATAGTGCACGTGGCTTCGCCACACATGTGCCATAGCCTTTATCTGGGCGCACAAAGATTTGCGTCATATACGAATACAGTCAAGCCCGTTTTCCGGGACCACACATATGTGTGCACACGCACGCATAGAATGCTCTAGAGAGCACTGACACCAGCGCCAAGATAGAGAGAACTGACACCAGCGCCGAGATAGAGAGAACTGACACCAGCGCAGAGATAGAGAGAACTGACACCAGCGCCGAGATAGAGAGAACTGACACCAGCACCGAGATAGAGAGCACTGACACCAGCACTGACACCAGCAACTCGCTGCGGGACCCAAAAATATGACACCGCTCAACCTCTTCAAACAGGAGGGTACGGGCATATAGTACGGTGTGCTTTTTTTGTATAAGTGAGCCAAAGGTAGAAAAAAGGTCCATGTGCTAGATTATATAAATCGTTTATAGAGTTATGCATATACATGGTCTACTGGTAACATGTGTTGAATTCCTCCCGAGATCCATGCCTCATTCATTTGTATAAATGTAAGGTAGTCAACACTGTTGTGAGCTAGGCGAGTGCGCTTATCGGTCACAATCCACCCTGCTGCGCTGAACGTCCTTTCGGACAGGACACTGGACGAGGAGCAAGCCAACAGCTCTATTGCAAATTGTGCAAGCTCTGGCCAGAGGTCAAGCCTGCCCACCCAGTAGTCCAGGGGTTCATCACTTCTCAGAGCGTCCACATCGGCTGTTAACCCGATGTAGTCGGACACCTGTCGGTCTAGGCGTTCCCTGATGCTGGATCCGGATGACATCTGTTGATGGGTCGGCTGAAAGAATGATCTCATATCAGAAGTGACCAACACATCTTCAAACCGCCCTCTTCTTGCAGGCGCTGTTGGATTGGTACCCGCAACTCTTTCTCTGGGAGTGGGAATTCCTCTGCCAGCGCACGCAACAGCAGAATGCAGCATTTCTCTAAGCAAAGCCTGTACAGTGGTGTGAAAAAGTGTTTGCCCCCTTCCTCATTTCCTGTTCCTTTGCATGTTTGTCACACTTAAGTGTTTCGGAACATCAAACCAATTTAAACAATAGTCAAGGACAACACAAGTAAACACAAAATGCAATTTGTAAATGAAGGTGTTTATTATTAAAGGTGAAAAAAAATCCAAACCATCATGGCCCTGTGTGAAAAAGTGATTGCCCCCCTTGTTAAAACATACTATAACTGTGGTTGTCCACACCTGAGTTCAATTTCTCTAGCCACACCCAGGCCTGATTATTGCCATACCTGTTCACAATCAAGGCATCACTTAAATAGGAGCTGCTTGACACAGTAAGGTCCACCAGAAGATCCTTAAAAGCTACACATCATGCCGAGACCCAAAGAAATTCAGGAACAATTGAGAAAGAAAGTAATTGAGATCTATCAGTCTGGAAAGGGTTATAAAGCCATTTCCAAAGCTTTGGGAATCCAGCAAACCAAAGTGAGAGCCATTATCCACAAATGGCGAAGACATGGAACAGTGGTGAACCTTCCCAGGAGTGGCCGGCCGCCCAAAATTACCCCAAGAGCGCAGCGACGACTCATCCAAGAGGTCACAAAAGACCCCACAACAACGTCCAAGGAACTGCAGGCCTCACTTGCCTCAGTTAAGGTCAGCGTTCATGCCTCCACCATCAGGAAAAGACTGGGCAAAAATGGCCTGCATGGAAGAGTTCCAAGGAGAAAACCACTGCTGAGCAAAAAGAACATCAAAGCTCGTCTCAATTTCTCCACAACACATCTTGATGATCCCCAAGACTTTTGGGACAACATTCTGTGGACCGATGAGACAAAAGTGGAACTCTTTGGAAGGTGTGTGTCCAAGTATATCTGGCGTAGAAGGAACACTGCATTTCAGAAAAAGAACATTATACCAACAGTAAAATATGGTGGTGGTAGTGTGATGGTCTGGGGCTGTTTTGCTGCTTCAGGACCTGGAAGACTTGCCTTGATAAAAGGAACTATGAATTCTGCTGTCTACCAAGAGATCCTGAAGGAGAATGTCCGACCATCTGTTCGTGTACTCAAGCTGAAACGAACTTGGGTTCTGCAGCAGGACAATGATCCTAAACACACCAGCAAGTCCACCACCGAATGGCTGAAGAAAAACAAAATGAAGACTTTGGAGTGGCCTAGCCAAAGTCCTGACCTGAATCCTATTGAGATGTTGTGGTATGACCTTAAAAAGGCCGTTCATGCTCGAAAACCCTCTAATGTAACTGAATTAGGACAATTCTGCAAAGATGAGTGGGCCAAAATTCCTCCAGGACGCTGTAAAAGCCTCATTGCACGTTATCGCAAACGCTTGGTTGCAGTTGTTGCTGCTAAGGGTGGCCCAACCAGTTATTAGGTTTAGGGGGCAATCACTTTTTCACACAGGGCCATGATGGTTTGGATTTTTTTTCACCTTTAATAATAAACACCTTCATTTACAAATTGCATTTTGTGTTTACTTGTGTTGTCCTTGACTATTGTTTAAATTGGTTTGATGTTCCGAAACACTTAAGTGTGACAAACATTCAAAGGAACAGGAAATGAGGAAGGGGGCAAACACTTTTTCACACCACTGTAAGTGCTCCATTCTGACAGCCCTCTGTGATGGTGGTAACATTTCCGCCATTTTGTGTTTGTACCGGGGGTCTAAGTACGTTGCCACCCAGTACTGGTCCTTGATCTTTATGCTTTTTATACGGGGGTCCCTGTTAAAACACTGGAGCTCCCATTTGCACTAAACTGGAAGCGGTGTGGTGGCCTGGCTCCTGCTCATCATCCAGGATAATGTCGTCCTCCTTGTTCTCCTCCCCCCATCCACGGACAACAACAGGGATCCCAGAAAAGTTTAAAGCATGCTCTTCTTGCTCCTCCTCATCCGCCCTGGCACCATCCTCCTCTGACTCCTCTTCAGACTCCTGTTGTTGATAGAGTAGCCCCCCTGGGAATTCATCCAGCATTGTGACTTCCTCATCTTCCTGCTCCTCCACGGCTTGACACGACGCAATGCACGCTCCATAAAGAAGGCGTAAGGTACGATGTCACTGATGGCGCCATGGCTGCGACTGACCAGTTTGGTGATCTCATCAAATGGCCGCAGAAGTCTGCATGCGTCGCACATGAGCAACCACTGGCGCGGTGAAAAAAAAACAAGCTCCCAGAACCTGTTCTGCCGCAGAGTTCGTACAGGTAGTCGGTAACTGCACGTTCCTGCTGGAGCAGCCTATCAAGCATATAGAAGGTTGAGTTCCATTGCGTCAGGCAATCACAAATAAGACGTCTGACTGGCAGATTGTGTCGCCGCTGAATGTCAGCAAGGCGAGCCATGGGCGTGTAAGATCTTCTGAAATGGGCCGAGATTTTCCTTGCCTGCCGCAAGATGTCCTGGACCCCAGGGTATTTGACAATGAATCACTGCATGACCAAGTTTAAGACGTGTGCCATGCATGGCACATGTGTAATTTTGCCCTGTTTCAACGCGCTAAGCAGATTTGCACCGTTGTCGCACACCACTTTACCAACTGTCAAATTGAGCGGTGTTAGCCACTGATCTGCCTGTGAACGCAAAGCTGAAAGGAGTGCCGGGCCAGTGTGGCTCTTGGCTTCCAGGCACAACAGAAGCAGCACAGCATGGCAATGTCTCACCTGGCATGTCGAATAGGTTCTGGGGACCTTGGGCGGGGCAGCGGAAGCATTGCATTGGAAAAGGAGGAGTCAGCCGAGGAGGAGAGGGAGGATGGAGTAGGAGGAGGAGAAGAAGAGGCAGGCCTGCATGCAATCCGTGGCAGTAAAACCAAATCTACACGGGTGCCACGGGTTACATGCTTGACGGCCGTCAGAAGGTTCACCCAGTGGGCAGTAAAAGTTATATACCTTCCCTGCCCGTGTTTGCTAGACCACGTGTCTGTGGTCAGATGTATCTTGGCACCGACACTTGCCGCTGAACATGGCCATATAGCTCTGGGATGCCCTTCTGTGAGAAATACTTCCTTCCTGGGACCTTCCATTGTGGTGTTCCAATGGCCACAAATTTTCGAAAGGCCTCCGAATCAACCAATTTATATGGCGGTAGTTGGCAGGCTATCAGTTCTGAAAGCCAGCCGTCAACCGCTGGGCAAGAGGGTTATCCGGCGTCATCATTTTTTTACGCTCGAATCTTTGGCCCAGGGAAGCCTGCCTTTTTCCAGAAAAACGTGAGGACGGCATCATGGAAGGTGGAGTGGAGGACAATTCTGAGGAGAGAGGAGAAGAAGTAGAAGAGGCTGGACGGTGAGAGCCTGGAGTGTGGCTTTGTGGGTTCTGACGGCGTTGCTCCCACTGGGCTCGGTGATGGCAGCTCATGTGCTTCTTAAGTCGGTCATCCCTAGGTGAGTGTTGGGCTTAACGCGACTTATGCGTTGACTGCAAAGGCTGCAGATGGCAACACTATTGTCAGCAGCGGACACGTTAAAAAAAGCCCACACTGCGGAGCCATGTGCCGGCGTCCTGGGAGCGCCAGATGTGACCGTACATGGTTGATGCCTCGCTCCTGATACATTAGCAGTCTGGTTTGTCCCTCCTGTGCAATGTAAGTTCCGCCTGCTTCTCCTCCCTATCTGCTGGTCCATCTCTCTCTCTGAACTCCCCTCCTCTTCCTCTCATCATCGACGTCACCTTCCCCACCGCTATAATTGGAGATCTCGGAGTAGGCAGCAACAGCGGGGACCAACCTCCTTGGGCTTATCTGGGTACTGTCGTCAGACTGCTGATTGGCGGTTGTTGCTACCTCCTCTTCCTGATCCAATGCCAAGAATGGCTGCGCAATGGAAATGTCTTGTGATGATGGATCGGAAAATAATTCCTGTGACTCAAGCGGAGGGTATATGGTGGTGGTGGTGTTGGTGGTAGTGTCTTTGGGGGTGCACACAGCAGAGAGTGAAGAGGGTGCAGATCGAGAGAATGAGGAGGTGCAAAAGAGTAAGGCTGAGTGAGCCACTCACCAAGTCTGGTGCGTCCTTTGACGTAATCGAACGCACCTTCTGCAACTTCCCACTTTGGCTCAAGCCTGTTGCTCCTGCCCTACCCCTACCCCCCTGCGGAAGGGCCTGCCTCTTCCTCTGCCTGTCATTTTTTTAATGACCCTGTGACAAAAGTCTCTAGAGAAGTGCAATATACAGTGGTGTGAAAAAGTGTTTGCCCCCTTCCTCATTTCCTGTTCCTTTGCATGTTTGTCACACTTAAGTGTTTCGGAACATCAAACCAATTTAAACAATAGTCAAGGACAACACAAGTAAACACAAAATGCAATTTGTAAATGAAGGTGTTTATTATTAAAGGTGAAAAAAAATCCAAACCATCATGGCCCTGTGTGAAAAAGTGATTGCCCCCTAAACCTAATAACTGGTTGGGCCACCCTTAGCAGCAACAACTGCAACCAAGCGTTTGCGATAACGTGCAATGAGGCTTTTACAGCGTCCTGGAGGAATTTTGGCCCACTCATCTTTGCAGAATTGTCCTAATTCAGTTACATTAGAGGGTTTTCGAGCATGAACGGCCTTTTTAAGGTCATACCACGACATCTCAATAGGATTCAGGTCAGGACTTTGGCTAGGCCACTCCAAAGTCTTCATTTTGTTTTTCTTCAGCCATTCGGTGGTGGACTTGCTGGTGTGTTTAGGATCATTGTCCTGCTGCAGAACCCAAGTTCGTTTCAGCTTGAGTACACGAACAGATGGTCGGACATTCTCCTTCAGGATCTCTTGGTAGACAGCAGAATTCATAGTTCCTTTTATCACGGCAAGTCTTCCAGGTCCTGAAGCAGCAAAACAGCCCCAGACCATCACACTACCACCACCATATTTTACTGTTGGTATAATGTTCTTTTTCTGAAATGCAGTGTTCCTTCTACACCAGATATACTTGGACACACACCTTCCAAAGAGTTCCACTTTTGTCTCATCGGTCCACAGAATGTTGTCCCAAAAGTCTTGGGGATCAAGATATCAAGATATCAAGATGTGTTGTGGAGAAATTGAGACGAGCTTTGATGTTCTTTTTGCTCAGCAGTCGTTTTCTCCTTGGAACTCTGCCATGCAGGCCATTTTTGCCCAGTCTTTTCCTGATGGTGGAGGCATGAACGCTGACCTTAACTGAGGCAAGTGAGGCCTGCAGTTCCTTGGACGTTGTTGTGGGGTCTTTTGTGACCTCTTGGATGAGTCGTCGCTGCGCTCTTGGGGTAATTTTGGGCGGCCGGCCACTCCTGGGAAGGTTTACCACTGTTCCATGTCTTCGCCATTTGTGGATAATGGCTCTCACTGTGGTTCGCTGGATTCCCAAAGCTTTGGAAATGGCTTTATAACCCTTTCCATACTGATAGATCTCAATTACTTTCTTTCTCAATTGTTCCTGAATTTCTTTGGGTCTCGGCATGATGTGTAGCTTTTAAGGATCTTCTGGTGGACCTTACTGTGTCAAGCAGCTCCTATTTACGTGATGCCTTGATTGTGAACAGGTGTGGCAATAATCAGGCCTGGGTGTTGCTAGAGAAATATAACTCAGGTGTGGACAACCACAGTTATACTATGTTTTAACAAGGGGGGCAATCACTTTTTCACACAGGGCCATGATGGTTTGGATTTTTTTTCACCTTTAATAATAAACACCTTCATTTACAAATTGCATTTTGTGTTTACTTGTGTTGTCATTGACTATTGTTTAAATTGGTTTGATGTTCCGAAACACTTAAGTGTGACAAACATGCAAAGGAACAGGAAATGAGGAAGGGGGCAAACACTTTTTCACACCACTGTATGTGAAAGAAGGTATATAACACCCCGCTTCAATCTGTCGTTTTGGGGGGCCACTGGTCTATCACACCAGTTATAATACTTTTTTATAATTGCGTTTGTCACTCTTTGTAGTATCACTGCAGAACCGCTCAGCATTCACAATGCTGCACAGTAGAAATGCACTATACTATGCTTTCTATATTTGAAAGTATTTTATTATATTTAGTATATTATCAGTGTATTTCACCTCTATATACTGTACACCTATACCAGTCCTTAAAAGGATTTCTGTGGACCTAATAGTAGCTAGCTAGTGTATTACAGACTATCCCTGCTCCAAACGCCAACCTTTCCCTACACTGAGAAATGACAGCTGCACAATCGCTGAGCACTGCACTATAATATTTATAAGGTAGGGGGTATGTCCATGTGCTGAAATGTCTCAATTGGCTGTCCTGTACCCCATGATGGATGTGTCATGGGTCAAAGTTCTTCCCAATGGGGGGCGTGGCTTGCGCGCAGACCTGAATGGACGCCTGAGCGGTGAGCGCCGTTATCCAGACCGGCCGGGAAGCGACGAATGGGCCTCTCAACAACGCAATCCGGCTTCCTAAAAACACATTCAACCCTCTACAGCCCACCGATCGAGATGTCCCGCAAAAGGAACCAGGAGAAGGGACCGAAACGGCTGGAATCCTTCTCTTTCCAGCCACGCCGTCTGCACAACAGAGCCCAAGATGGCGTCGCCGACGATACAGCGCACCAGGCCCTGGGATACTCGGCCAGGCCTGGACACCATCCGATGCCAATACACCCTGGAATAGGGTCTTCTCCATCCCCTGACATGTCTCCAACGACCCCTGATGTCCATAGCCCAGCGAAATCCAGGATGAAGCTGGATCTGCAACAGGCCTCAGGCGCAGTGAGTACAGGAATGCATGACATGTCTGCCATTACCTCACTGCAGTCATCCATAGCCCAGTTCCCTACCACAGGACAACCAGTCTTAGACACTACTATGAAGGACATGTTAATGTCCCTGCAGTCCTCCCTCATGTCCAATTTCTCTACCCTGATCAATCAATTCTCACTGGAATTGAAACACATAGACAACGGAGTAGTGTTTATGGAAAACAAAACGGAGGACTGCACTGACACTGTAAACGAGCTGGTTGATGCTTACACTGAACAGAAAGAGGAATCTCTCTGGATCAAAGCAAAGCTCGCAGACCTTGAGGACCGCTCCAGACGCAATAACATTAAAATCAGAGGTATTCCTGAATCTGTACAACCCAAGGAGCTTCATGACTATGCTAGCACCCCCCCCCCCCCCCCCCACAATCTGCAACATCCTCATGAAAAAACAAATCCCTTCTCCTTTGGAACAGATCGAGCTAAGTTCAAGAACAAAATGCACTGATTTATTTGCCCATTTGCTACGGTAGGCCTCTATCCCGGACCGGTCTGGGTTTGGTCACCTTCATCTGCTTGCCGACCTTTCCCCCCCACACTCTGGTCAGTTGCCCAGTTGGGTCACCCCACACTGACCATATCATTTTTCAATCCTCATACCCGAAGAAACAAAGGGGAGTGATGGTTGCTGTTAGAGACACTGTGAATTTTCAACTGCACCAGAGTGTACTGGACCCTGAAGGTCGCTTCATTATTCTGATGTGCTCAATTAATAACGTACAGTACACTCTGGTCTCCATTTACGCCCCTAACATGGGTCAAATGACCTTTCTCAGAAAAACACTCCGTATGGCACGTAAACTCCAGAAAGGCCATTTACAACTATGCAGTGACTTTAACTTGGTACCAAATAATGCTCTTGATTCTACTGCCACAACTAAACGCCATGCGTCACCTCTGGACAATTTTATTACTACTGATGACCTGCAGTGATATAAGTAACTGAGTTAAAATAAACGGAGTTGCATAACGCAGTTACTTTAGAGGGTAACGAGTAATCTAACTGATTACTCTTCCCCTCATGGTAACGCAGTTCCCATTACTTGGGCGGCGTTACCACAATTACATTAGATAGCAGTAGTTTAATTCCGGTGTCCTGCCGAAAAAGTTCCCCCACCGGATAAGGACCCCCCCCCAACACCTACTCACGAATAGATCTCTTCTTGACCGATTAACGGTTACTGCATACAATATCGCAATCTACCATCCACACCACCTCCTGGTCAGACCATGCCCCTGTTAGCATCACCATATCTGAGGAAATACCCCAATCAGCCACATACATTTGGAGAGTGAACAATTACCTCCTTAATACCCTGTGCTACCAAACCCCCATCACACAACCATTAGAAGAATTATTTTCTCTCAATCAGGACTCAGTGTCTGACCCGCTGGTGGTGTGGAATGCCCATAAGGCCGTATTAAGAGGTATATTTTTACAAATGGGAGCCAGAGCTAAGAAAAAACGAACCCAGAGACTGGATGACTTGACGACTGACATATCCACAACCGAATCTCTAAACAAACTTCACCCTTCCCCCAATCTTCAGGCTAAAATTTTCACTTTTCGTCATGAGTTAAGATCCCTCCTCCTAGAAAAATATGATAAATCATACAAAATTCTTAAAGCTACCTCATACACAACAGGCAACAAAGCTGGTAAAGCCATGTCCCTGAGAGTCAAAGGGTTCAGAACCAAAACCCCTTTCATTCACCACCCACACTCCAACGAAAAACTCCTCAAACCACAACAAATTTCTGACGCTTTCAGTGCATATTATGAAGACTTATATAACCTCAAGAATGACCCGAATACTAACCAACCCTCCAGCGATGCGATACAAACATTCATGAACCAACAGACACTCCCGTCTCTCTCACAAGCACAACTTGCTTCCCTAAATGACCCTTTCACAATAGATGAAGTTCTTACCGTAATCAATAAATTGCCCAGCTCCAAATCCCCTGGCCCTGATGGCTTTACTGGGGAATATTACAAACAATTACAAAAATTGTTAGCCCCCACCCTTTGCCAAGTGTTTAACTCGGCAGCAACGTCTGCCACCTTTTCGAAAGAAATGCTCAATGCCATGATAGTAACCCTGCCAAAACCTGGCAAAGAACCTTCATCCCCCAAGAACTTCCGTCCCATATCACTCCTCAATACTGACATCAAAATTTACGCCAGAATTATCGCCAACAGACTTGAAAATATTCTCCCCTCCCTTATCTCTCCAGACCAATCTGGATTCACTAAAGTTCGCCAAGCATCAGATGCCACTAGATGAATGATCAACATCATCCACCATCTAGAATCCTCCAAAACTCCATCTCTCCTCCTATCCCTAGACGCCGAAAAGGCATTTAATAGGGTCCACTGGGGATACCTATCTGAAGTTCTGCACAAATTTGGCATCACAGGACCAATTCACAATGCAATTATGGCCCTATACTCCAATCCTTCCGCCCAAGTATATTCCGCAGATACTCTCTCTACCCCCTTCCTTATATCCAACGGTACCAGACAAGGATGCCCCCTGTCGCCGCTCATATTTAATCTCGTCATGGAACCCCTGGCCTAATCCATCAGATCTAATACACTAATCTCCGGCATTTCAGTAGGTGGTATGGAACACAAACTTAGCCTTTTTGCGGGCGACGTGATCCTTATGGTCACAAAGCCGGAACACTCCCTGCCCGAGATTCAGCGAACTCTAGCCTGCTTTAGCGACATCTCTTACTACAAAGTAAATGAAAATAAATCGAATGTTCTAGATCTCAATGTACATGCAAGTGCCTGCACACATCTTAAACAACGTTTTCCCTATACATGGGCAATCAACAATATAACATATCTAGGCATTTAACTAACAAAATCAACAAAATAATTATTTTCAGCTAATTATCTTCCACTTAAGCTCCAACTCAAACAACAACTGTCCAGACTTGCGTCTGTTGAATTCTCGTGGCTGGGACGACTAGCGGCATTTAAAATGTTCCACTTACTGCAAATACTCTATCTTTTCCGTACTATACCCATCCCTCTACTCTTACATTTCTTTAGATCATTGCAATCACTTCTATCCTCCTATATCTGGCAAGGTAAAAAATCCAGGTGCAAACACCACCAATTAATAAAACACAGACGTGCAGGCGGCACGGGATATGTAGATTTCCATGATTACTGGATGATATCCTCCATATTATCACAGGCCAAGGAATGGTCCCCCCCCCCCCCCTCTACCCACAATTTGGGGAAAAATCGAGTCAGCTGCAATTCAGACTGGCAACCTACCGGCTTGGCTCCATGCTGTCTCACTGGGGGCGAAGATCCCATCCCACATTTCCCCTACTTTAGTGGCAACATACAAGGCCTGGTACAAACTTGTACAATCCCCATTTGAACACTCAATACCAGCTACACTACAGATTCCGATAGAATCTCTCCAACACCTGATGGAATCTACATCCTTCTTATCTTGGAAAAAGAAAGGTATTACCCATGTTTCCAACCTAACTGATGGAAGCAGGATTAAACTTTTCCCAGAGCTACAAGCTGAATTTCACTTACCAAACTCTGACGTATTCCTATATCTCCGCACTTGTCACTATGTAGAATTCCTAAAATTCTGGACTTGTTCCATTCCCCAGGAGGCCTGGATCTTCTATAAAGCCCCGATACCCGATCGTAAAGGCATCTCACTTTTCTACAACTTACTGCATCACAAGACCACATTCACCAAAACACCTCCACTACTTAGATGGGAAGATGACCTAAAACAAACATATTCAACAGACAAATGGGAGACAGCTTGTAAATCTATATACAAAGCCACCTGCTGTTCCTCCCTCTGGGAACTAGCACTCAAACTCACATATCGATGGTACTTGACTCCCGACAGAATATCCAAATTTGATAAGAAAACAGAATTTACTTGCTGGAGACAATGTGGACTTAGAGGTGACCTTTTACATACCTTTTGGAATTGCCCCAAACTCACGAAATATTGGGAACATGTCTTCCACCTACTCCATAACATAACTCACCTACCCCTTCCTAGCAACCCCTCGTTGGCTCTCCTATCTCTGGACATAGACCTGTACCCTAATCACCTGAAGTGTATAGTAACTCATATCCTACTAGCAGCTAGACTTAACATTGCCAAGAGGTGGAAAAACATAGAACCGCCCACCATTAAGGAAGTGATACATACAGTGCACACTCATTTTATACACAAGACCACCCTGAAACTCAGAAGTGAAAAGAAGTACACTAACCAGACCTGGAGACCCTGGATTGACTGGACTGAAACCTCAAACTTTGTCAAACATTTCAAAATCTCTGACAGCTGACATTAACGGGTTCTACCAATGTTCACTACATCCCCTAATGTTTAACACTCTTTACTGGTTCATCTGTTTGTTTTGTTTCATTGATTGAGGCTTTTCCGCCTCTTATAAGGAGACATTTCTACACGGACACAGAATAGTACCCTATCAGGGGTGTCCGGACAGAACTGATCCCCAGTCACCATTCACACAACTGATTGGTGGCCACGAAGTTTCCATATAATGGTTTCACTACTACTCACAATGTTATCTGATATTGTTAAGTTCATTGTGTTTGCCGAGTAATGCTTGTTTTTGCCTCATTCCCCTTATACACCCTTCTACTACTGCCATAACAAGCTGTAAGCTCCTTCAATACTATGTCTTACTGCATATTTGTTTTTTTACTGTT
Organism: Lithobates sylvaticus; assembly: GCA_028564925.1. Classification (NCBI taxonomy): domain Eukaryota; kingdom Metazoa; phylum Chordata; class Amphibia; order Anura; family Ranidae; genus Lithobates; species Lithobates sylvaticus. The sequence goes on along the minus strand of CM053032.1, from coordinate 99,516,582 downwards.
TGCAAATACTTTAATAAAAATCTATTGAGTTAAAAAAAGTTCTTCACAATGTAAACGAATATGGCCGCCAGGATATCTCACAAAACACAATAGAGGATAAAGGAAAACCATGAATGGGAATACTGAGGGGGAGGGGTTTTATAAAATAAAGGAAAAGGGGTAATGGGATACACTTTAAAGTTTGGAGATTTTTCCCTTTTTTTTTTACTTCCCTGGGGGGGGGGGGGGGAGAGGGGGAGACAGAGGAATAACCTTAATATTTCTGGAATATATTTTGAGATTGATCCATGTATTATACTGACTGTGGTTTTTATGTGTCTTATTTTTGTAGTTTTGTACGTATGTATGTTAAAGTATGCTTATATATAAGGTTGAAATTAAATACAGAATATTTTATTATGTGAAAAATCTCTTAATAAAAATAATTGAAAACATCATTTATAATTATGGCTGAGGTTTATTTGGGCTGGCACAGTGGTGTAGTGGGTAGCACTCTCACCTAGCAGTAAAAAGTGTCGCTGGTTCAAATCCCAACCACGACTCTACCTGCCTAGAGTTTGCATGTTCTCCCTGTGCCTGCATGGGTTTCCTCCGGGTACTACGGTTTCCTCCCACACTCCAAAGACATGCTGGAAGATTAATCAGCTTCTGTCCAAAATTAGCCCTAGTATATGAATGTGAGTTGGGGACCTTGGATTGTGGGCTCCTTGAGGGTAGGGACCGATGTGAGTGTGCGATGTATGTGTCAATTGACGGCGCTATATGGGTACCTTAAATTAAAAATAATATAATAGCTGAGCATCTTAATGAGATGCACGGGATAGGGATAATTGCAGACACGCAGACTGGTGTCTTTATTCAACCTTACTAACTATGTAACTATGTAATGTGCACCTAAACCACTTTAAATTCAATTACATTCATTGCATCCTCCTATCCCCATAGTAAAAATGAAAGTTAGGCAAACACTGGCTAGGTCTATTTTCCATGATGACAATATGAATTTTAAAACAACCTTGCATTGGGAGTCCCCTCCTATTGCAAGCAATAAATACAATTTTTTATTTTTGTTATGTTTTTATTGTTCAGGGTTCCATTACAAATCGGTTTTACTTACCTTATCCCTCAGGCTTCCTCCTCTACATGCGACAGGTCCCCTGAAGCCACTTCTCATTTGGCGCTCTGTCCAAGTAAGAGTAGTTTTGACATTTTGGCTTTAAAACTGTCCTGCCGCTGACCAATTGTACACTGCTTTATCGACTGCGATCTCCTTACTCTTGCAATAAAACACGTTCCTGTATCCTGTTTCTAGTATGTTTCAGCCTAGTCTTACTAATCATAACTCATAGTATTGCCACTGGTCAATATTGCACTACCTTATCATCTTTTGTTTCTTCATTTTTGAAGGTTCATACTTGCCTGTGTCTCTGGTAAATTTTGGGCCAGTCTTGCTTATTAAAACTGTCCTGCTGCTGGTCAATTTTTTCACTGCTGTATCATCTGCGGGTTTACAATTGTTAATGAGAGTTTGATTGGCCAGTAGCAAGACAGTTTTACATCAATGAGAAGAGGGACTGCTCAGCAATCCACAGGCCAGTTTCAAACATGTGCCACCAGAATATGCGGTCACTGAGGCAGTCTATGAAAATCATACTATTCCCCAATATCATGTACAGGTTTGAGGCATGTACTTGTAAAAGTACTGGAAGTGAACACTTTGCTAGATTTAATGCCCAGAGAGCAAGCAATTGTGCTGCAAGTTTGAAAATTACTTGCTAAGCTATTGGTAGACTTGCCAGGCTTCACAAGTTTGTTGCACAATTGAAGTCCGCATTGCATGACTCCAGATCAATTATCAAAGATCACTTTCTTCTGCTGCAAGTTCTGGTTCAGTTATGTTGTGCAATAGTCATCCTACCACATGGGTCACTGTGGCTGAATTTTCATGCTGTAGACTTGCAGAGCTCTTGCTGTACACTCACCAACGGTGGCGGCTGGTGTTTTTTTGGGGTTGCGACAAACAATGCACCCCTCCCGTGGGGCAGTTGGGTCAATCGCAACCTCCCCCCCTATTGGTAAGTTTACCAGCCTGGCGCTTACCCAATCTATGGCACTGACAGTGCTTCCCTCTGGGTGAAGGGCATTGGCTTCCCCTGCATTACGGTGGCCATGAGTCTCCTCCCTCCTCCTCAGCCAATAGGGTCACTTCTCTTTTCGACCAATCAGGAATCGGGTCTCAAGACCCGCTTCCTGATTGGCCGGGAGGAGCATCTGTGTGACAATAGTGAATATTAATTTGCTATTGCCACACAACTGGGTGGCTCGGGCCACAGTGCTCTGCGCCCTGAGTCAACCCTCTTTTGAAGCCTATTAGAGCTCATGGCTCTAATCACATGCTTCAAAAAAGCATCCATTGGAGCGTCCCTAATGGATGGGCCACCACTGCTCACCAATGCAACTTTGCTCTTGCTAGAGACTTGCCACACAAATTTCCTACAAATTGAAAAATAGGGATAAGCCGAACACACCCCGGTTCGGTTCGCACCAGAACATACCGAACAGGCAAAAAATTTGGAAGAATACACGAACACCGTTAAAGTCTATGGGAAACAAACATGAAAAATCAAAAGTCCTCATTTTAAATGCTTATATGCAAGTTATTGTCATAAAAAGTGTTTGGGGACCCGGGTCCTGCCCCAGGGGACATGTATCAATGCAATTTTTTTTTTTAAAACAGACGTGATTTTTTTAATGCTTAAAGTGAAACAATAAAAATGAAATATTCCTTTAAATATCGTGCCTGGGGGGTGTGAATAGTATGCCTGTAAAGTGGCACATTTTCCCTATGTTTAGAACAAAAAAAAATTGTCATTTAAAACTGACCTCGGCTGTAATGAATTGTCGGGTCTCGGCAATATAGATATAACTCATTGAAAAAAGGGCATGGGATCCCCCCCCAGTCCATTACCAGGCCCTTTGGGTCTGTTATGAATATTAATGTAAAAATAGTTTTTTTACAAAATTGCGTGGGGGTCCCCCTAAAATCCATATCAGGCCCTTAAGGTCTGGAATGGAAATTAAGGGGAACGCTGCGCCAAATTAAAAAAAAAATGGAGTAGGGGTCCCCCAATCCATACCAGACCCTTCAGGTCAGGTATGGATTTTAAGGGGAACCCTGCGCCAATTTTTTTTAAAAATGGCGCTGGGTCCCCCCAAAATCCATACCAGACCCTTATCCAAGCACGCAGCCTGGCAGGCCGCAGGAAAAGAGGGGGGACAAGAGAGCGCCCCCCCCCCTCCTGAACCGTACCAGGCCACATGCCCTCAACATGAGGAGAGTGCTTTGGAGTAGCCCCCAAAGCACCTCCTCCCCATGTTGATAGGAACAAGGGCATCCCCCCCACCCGGTGGTTGTGGGGGTATGCGGGTGGGGGCTTATCGAAATCTGGAAGCCCCTTTTAACAAGGGGACCACCAGATCCCGGCCTCCCCTCTATTCATCTTCTGTCACGCCGCCGACGGACTGAAAAAGAAAAAAAAAAGCTGCAAGTGTCAGTCAGCAGTAGCCTCCCATGGAGGCGGAACGTTTGCGGCCTTTTTTTTTTTTTTTCGGTCCGTCAGCGGCGTGATAGAAGATGAATGGACATTGCTGGACATTTTTTTTTTTTTTAATAAAGGACTTGTCCCAAGCTGTCTCTTTTTTTTTTTTTTACCATTTTTTATTAAATGGTAGAGGTACAATGTACCCCGTTACCAATTCACATAAGGGGGAGGCTGGGATCTGGGGGTCCCCTTGTTAAAGGGGGCTTCCGGATTCCAATAAGCTCCCTGTCTGCATACCCCCACAACCACCGGGTAAGGGTTGTGGGGATGAGGTCAGTCCCCAAAGCACCCTCCCCATTTGAGGGCATGTGGCCTGGTACCGTTCAGGAGGGTGGGCGCTCTCTCTCCCCCCTCTTTTCCTGTGGCCTGCCAGGTTGTGTGCTCATATAAGGGTCTGGTATGGATTTTGGGGGACCCCTACGCAATTTTTTATTTAAATTTGGCGCAGGGTTCCCCTTAATTTCCATTCCAGACCTGAAGGGCCTGGTATGGATTTTGGGGCGACCCCCACGCAATTTGAAAAAAATATATATATTTTTTTCCAATGAGTTTTATCTATATTGCCGAGGCCCGACAACTTATTACAGCCGCAATCAGTTTTAGATGACAATTTTTCCTTTAGAAATGTAATTTTGCTGCAGTACTGTTCTAAACACAGAGAAAATGTGCCACTTTACAGGCATACAATAGACACCCCCAGGCATGATATTTTTTTTTTTTTTTTTTTTTTTTTTTTTTTTATTGAGTAAACAAGAATATAACAAAGGTTATTCCCTCGCAGGGGAATCTGAGAAGTACAGCAAAAGAGCATGTTAAACAGTGGCGATTAACTAGAGCATATACCGGAAATATATAGCAGTAATTCAATACAACTGAGTGCTTTGGGGGTATCAATGAGGGGTAATTAATCAGTTATGCGGAAAGCTGCACAAAGCGAATCGAGTAAATATTCCACCAGAGGGTCTGGTGACCCGACACCCCATCTGGGTTCAATCTGTGTCGGGGCCCCAGGGCCCTCCGGTCGTGATAAGCCCGGGAAGTCAATGTGCACTGCTTGGGAGTAAGAGACTCATGGAGTACTAAAAACTAAGAGGAACTCGAGTCCCTGCGGCGAGACCCCTGTTGGTCTCTAGGTAAATAATTGCCCTCAAGAGCAATCTTGGTACTGTCCCGTGGGGGATTGACCATTTGGTGAGTGGTACTTGAGAAAATGAAATGAAAGATTAACAAAATGTAAAGAAAGGTTACAACTTGACTTTTCGCCACTGATATATGAGTATCAGGTCTCAGGAACATGGACGCCCGTCCTTCCCGCTAGCAGGCGCCAGCGGGAAGGATGGGAAAAGGAGGAAGAGATATGAGAGAAGGTGGGAAAAGAGAAAGGAGAGAGGAGATAGGGGATCAAGAGCAAGGGGGTGTCTGTTTCGAGGAGAGCTTGAGGAGGTCAAGAGGGGTCAGATCTGGGAGTTCATCTGATTTTGGTCTTAGGTCCTGGGTTAGAGAAGGGTCCCAATGTATTGGGCCCAGGGTTCCCACACACATTTAAATTTATCTAGTTTGTCGAGGATGGTGTTGGAGGTTTTCTCTTGGAACATGATCCAGGTAATTTTTTGTTTAGTCAATGGGAATGAGACCTTAGGGGATTTCCATGATCGGGCTATTGTTAATTTAGCTCAGATGAAGATGTAGTGAATCAAGATTTGGCTATTTTTGGTGGTTTTAGGAATTCTCTGATTTAGGAGGGCTATTGATGGTGATTGAGGAACCGCAACGCCCGTGACTTTGCGGATTAGGCAAAAGATCTTGTTCCAATAGCTTCTGATTCTGGGACATTCCCAGAGGATGTGTAGAAGAGATCCTAGGTGGCCGCAACCCCTAAAGCATAGGGGAGAGGACTGGGGATAGAATTTGGCTAGACGTGTCGGTACCAGATACCAGCGGGTGAAGACTTTAATGTCTGCTTCCATTAGTGATACGTTAAGGATTCCCTTGAAGGCATTTGTGAAGCAGGAGTGCCAGGTGTCCAAATCCCACTCAAATTCTAGGTCGCGTTCCCAGCCCTGCATGTATTGCGCTTTCTCATGGGGTTCGGCTAGAGCAGAGTAGATCAGAGAAATTCCCCCCCTCATGTCCATGGCTGAGGAACACCATTGTTCATATGGGGTGACAGTTAGGGGGCTATTGTCTTGAGAGGATAGTGTGTGTAAGAAGTGTGCTATTTGTTGGTAGCGGAATCTCTCCGAGATGGGCATTTCTAGTTTTGAGGTGCATTGGCTTAGGTTAAGGGGACCATTTGAGTTGAAGAAGTGCCCTATTCTGTAAAGGCCTTTATCTAGCCACCATTGGAATGCCTTTATATCCAACCCTGGGGGGAATGCGGGGTTGTTGAAGATATGAGCAAGGGGTTGCCACCTTGATGTAATGATATTTAGTTTATGTATTGTGTCGCATAGAGCCAGTGAATGGGAGAGTGTAGGGGACATGATCGGGGGTCTGGATTTAGGGGGGCGCCAGATGAGGTAATCAATGGTGTACTTGGGGATAGCTTGTCTTTCCATTTCTAACCAATCAGGTTTGGGGCATCTAGAATAGATGGTCGATGTTTGGCTTAGTTGAGCTGCCTGGTAATACCACCAGAGGTTGGGAAGACCTAAGCCTCCTTTCCGTCTGGGTCTGAATAGGGTTTGTTTGGGGATTCTGTGGCTTGATTTGCCCCATGTGAATCTTATTATTTTAGATTGAAGGTTATGTATTTGGGCTTTGGGTACTGGTATGGGGAGTGATCGGAAGAGGTATAATAACCTGGGAAGTAGGGTCATTTTAACGGCATTAACTTTGCCTAGCCAGGACAGTTTATGGAGCGACCATTGTTCAAGGTCATTCTTAATTTTCTTAAACATAGGTGGGTAGTTGTGGCTGTATAGTTGGTCGATGTTGGGGGTGAGATGGACGCCTAGGTATGGGATGGAGGAAGAACTCCAAGAGAAGGGGAAGTGATTCTTTAACCTATCTACTAGGGCCAGAGGGGAGGAGATATTGAGGGCCATCGATTTAGTCATGTTGACTTGCAGACCCGAGGCCTGTCCAAATTTATGAAGGAGTTGCAGGATGTTAGGGGTGGATATGAGGGGAGAGGTGATGAAAAGGAGGACATCATCCGCGAACAAGGCGCATTTGTGCACGGATTGTCCACATTTGACACCGTGGATGTCTGGGTGATTTCTTATGGCAACAGCTAAAGTTTCAATGCCGATTGCGAAAAGGAGGGGGGATAGTGGGCAGCCCTGTCTAGTTCCTTTATTTATGGGGAATGTGTCTGATAGGTGGCCTTGGAGTCTAACCTGTGCTTTGGGTTGGGAGTAAAGTGCTTCGAGGAGATGTATAAAGTGCGCGCCAAAGCCCCATCTTTCTAAAATGTTGAATAAATATGGCCAGGTGATTGTGTCAAAAGCTTTTTGTAAATCAATGGAAAGGAGGAAGCCTTCTTGTGGGGGACCGCCGTCCCATCTTGATTTAAGCAGGGAAATAATATCCACTGCCCTCCTTATCTGATCCGGTCCCTGCCTCCCAGGAATAAAGCCCACCTGGTCTTTGTGTACATAGGACCCTATGAAGGACCCTAGTCTGTTAGAGAGGACTTTTGTCATTATTTTTAAATCATTATTAATTAATGAGATTGGTCTATAATTGCTCACTAGGGTCTGGTCCTTGCCAGGTTTGGGGGTGACAGATATGTAAGCAAGATTTGATGCAGAGTCCAAGGGTGATTTCCCGTTCAGGGAATTGAAGAACCGGACCAGATAAGGAGAAAGTACTTCAGAGAAGGTCTTGTAGTAATGCTTTGAAAAACCATCTGGGCCAGGGGCTGAGCCTTTTTTAAGCTCCTTTATGACTTCTCTGACTTCTACTTCAGTGATGGGGGCTTCCATGATTGAGCGGTGGGAGTCTGAGATCTTGGGGAGAGGAATGTTGTCTAGGAATGAATTGACTGACTGTGTACTGCTAGGGTTTGCACCAGAGTAGAGGTTCGAGTAGAATGTGTGGAAGGCTTCCAAGATATGTTTGGGGTTTTGTGTGAGGGAGCCAGATAGAGATTTAATTTTGGGTAGGGCCTGGGCTCTGTACTTAGGTGAAAGTTTCGCCGCCAAGTGAGGGCCGAATTTATCTGAGTTGAGATAGAATCTACCACTCACCCATCTCAAGTGTTTTTCTGCGCTACAGGTAAGGGCTGTGTTTAGGGCAATCCTGGCTGCGTCCAAAAGAGCGAGCGAAGTGGGGGAGGGTTGTTTTTTGTGAGATTTGCTTAATGCTCGAAAGTTTTTCTCTAGGTTGGTAATGTCTATTTGTCTTTCCCGTTTTAGGCGTGAGGCTAGCTGGATAAGTTTACCCCTCATGACTGCTTTATGTGCCCCCCATAGCACGTTGGGGGAAGTGTCTTTGGTATCATTGAGGCGGAAGTATTCTTTAAGGTCATTTTCAAGCATAATGCAGTGTACAGGGTTGGAGAGGAGGGATTCTTTAAGGCGCCATTGTGGGGTGCTAGCTTGATTAAGGAAACCGGAGATTTTGAGGGAGACTATGGAGTGATCGGACCATGGGACTTCGTTTATTGAGGCCTGAGAGGCTAGCTGAATGTCTGAGGAGTGGAGGAAAATATGGTCTATGCGGGCGTATGTTCTATGGGGTGCAGAGAAATGGGTGTAGTCCTTGGCAGTGGGATTTAACTCCCTCCAGGAGTCTATCATGCCCATAGAGTGGAAGAGCCGAGCAATGTTGAGACTCTGTTTGGGGGGTCTTTTGAGGCGAGATTTGTTTTGAGATGATTTGTCTAATATGTGGTCGAATGCGACGTTAGAGTCGCCTCCTATGATCACTTTGCCTTCTAAGTGCTGTGAGAGGGAGGTCAGCATAGAGGAGAAAAAGGGGGCTTGGCCTTTATTAGGGGCATAGTATGAGATAAGGGAAAAAAGTATTTCGTTTATGAATCCCTTGACTAGGATATATCTTCCCTCACTATCCCTGATGATTTGGGATAAAGTGAAAGGGGTGCGTTTGGAGATGAGGATGGCTACCCCTCTTTTTTTGTCATCTGCGTTAGCTAAAAAGAAGGTGGGATAGTTTCGGTGGAGAAAGGTAGGGTTGAAGCTTTTGGGGAAGTGGGTCTCTTGAATCAGGATAATGTCTAGATTCTTGGAGTGGTAGTTATGGAAGGCCTTACGTCTTTTCACTGGGGAGTTCAGGCCCTGTGCGTTGTGGGAGGCTATCTTAAGGGAATGTTGTTTGGGGATTTCGTCAGCCATGAACATGAGGGTGTGGGTACGCATACATGTTAGTATTTCTTACCTGATCCATGGGCGTAGGATATTGGAGCCAGGGGGTACGAGGTGAGCCCAGAATCTGAGTAGGCGTGAGTCGACAAGCTCTCCTCGAAGGCACCTGAAGGGGGGGAGAGAAGGGAACAAAGGAGGTGAGAAACGACCAGAGAGGGAAAGAAAGGAGGATGAGAAAGAAAGAGGGGAAGCCCAGAATATGAGAAATCCTGGGCTCCCTTTCTGCAGGGTTGGAAATCCAAGACCTGCTCCGATGCCCCAAAAAATGAGGGGATCGGGTGGAGGGCAACCCTAAAAGGGGTTGCAATCCTGATGTCACCATGGGAGGGTAGGTCCTCAGGGTCACAACAGGTGGAGTGGCAAGCGGTCCCGCTCCGGCCGCAAGGCACCCAATAACAGTAAACCGTAGCTTAAATATAAACAAAAACCAAAACAAAAACAAAAACAAGGGGAGGCCCCATGAAAAAGGGGGGCGGGTGTCTACCTGTCATAACTTATCAACCGGACAGAGAAACACAAGTCATCTAGTTAGAGACTAACATTAAATACTGTTTTAAGGCAACTGTGTCAAAGAGGGAAGGGGGGATGGGAAGGGATAGGGAGGGGAGGGGATGGGGAAGAGAGGGGTAGTTGGGGGATGGGTAAGGTTATGGAACTGCTAAAGTCCTTGGTCCAAGATCTTGACAACGTTCGTGATGTTGCAGGAGTGGGGGGGGGGGGTGGATGGATCATGAAGCCAAAAAGTAGCTAAAAAGATAAAAATGGGGGGGGGGGGGGGGGGGATGGGGGAGAGGGGATTTGGTCCGTATGCCCTGGGAGGGCTCGGTGGGTGTAGAGTCCATTTCTACACCATCAAAGGTTCCGACAAGGACGGACAAATGGTTTCAGACCCCTAGAGGATGGTAGGTCACAGAGTTCATCTTGGTGGGATGGAGTCACGGTGTCTCTTTGGCTGCTGTTTCACCCATAGGGGGGCTAGCGGGCTGTTTGGAGGCGGTCTCTTGGACGAGTTTGGGCGGGTCTCCATCTGGTCTGGGGCAAGTTCCTGGGTGATGAATCCTAGCTGGAGAAGTAAACGCTCACCGTTCTGGAAATTTGTGATATTGAATGTTTTTTCTTTGTATTGAAATTGCAGGCGAAAAGGGAAGGCCCATCTATATTTGATCATCTTCTGGGAGAGAACGTCCAGTAGAGGTTTAAGGGCTCTCCTTTTCTGGATCGTGGTGGGGGATATATCTGCGAAGATTTGGATTTTGTTGCCGTTCAGGGAGATATTGTCCCTATTGCGGGATCTCTTCATAATTTCTTCTTTAACCCCATAGAAATGTGGTTTGACCACAATGTCCCGAGGTAGGCCGTCTTGGCGAGGGGGTTGCAGGACTCTGTGGGCTCTGTCCAATTCGAGCTTGTGATCGGGAATATCTGGGATAAGATCTTTGATCACGGCTTTGACGGTGTCATTTACGTCAGTGTTGGATTCGGGTATCCCTCTGATGCGGAAGTTGTAGCGTCTGCTCCTGTTCTCCAAATCGTCTATTTTGGAGAGGGCAGTTTCAAGTTGGTCCTGTAGCGTCTGGATGCATGCTGTGTTCTGATTCGTTCGTGCTGCAGCTTCATCCATTGATTGTTCAATTACATCCATTCTGGCCCCCAGGCTCTGTAAATCCGCTTTTATTGAGGAGGTGATCTGCATTGCATTTTGGGCTAGACCAGCAGATAACATATTAGAGAAGCTGTTTAAAAGCTGAGCCATTTCAGGGGGGTTATTGGGCTGAATGGGAGAGGCCTGCAGAGAGTCATTTATGCTGCCAGGTGTATTAATCAAGGGGGGATACTGATTGTCCATCTGCAGTCTGCCCAGGAGAGACTCTGTTGAGGCAGGTGAGGAGAAGGGGTTCTGATTGCTACTCACTGTTAGTGGGGCCGTCAGGATAGGAACTGCCGTGTTGCTTAGTGTGGCGGTGACACCGCATGGATTAGCTGCGGTCGCCATCTTGGAAGGCTCTGGGGCTGTTAGGCCAAAGTTCAATTGACGATTAACGTCCTTTCGGTTGTGCGATTGCGACATACGGGTGGGTGCCCTGGGTTGTCCGGAGGTCGGCGGGGGTCTCCCCGTGTGTGTCCGCTAGTGGATGCTAAAGATAGGCGCCTTGGAGGACCGGAGCGGTGCGGAGCTCCCGACTAGCGTGGCGATCCGGAAGTCCCGCGCATGCGCACTCTCTCCCAGGCATGATATTTAAAGGAATATTTCATTTTTATTGTTTCACTTTAAGCATTAAAAAAATCCCTGCTCCCGAAACAACGGCCGTTTAGAAAAAAAATTGCATTGATTCATGTCCCTTGGGGCAGGACCCAGGTCCCCAAACACTTTTTATGACAAAAACTTGCAAATAAGCCTTTAAAATTAGCACTTTTGATTTTTCATGTTAGTGCCCCACAGACTTAAACTGTGTTCCGGCAGGTTTTGAATTTGCCCCGAACACTGCATACTGTTCGGTGTTCGCAGAACATCTGAACAACCAAAGTTTGGCCTGAATCTATGCTCGAGCCGAAGCGTTTGACCCTTCCTATTGGAAAAGTGTCAACTAGAAATTGTGCTTCAAGTGCTCTGCATGTTTACAACTTGCCAGTGAAAATATGCAGCAAGTTAACAAACCTATACTTCAACACTACCACAATTTGTAGCAAGTTATCCTTGCTATCTGGGTAGTTAACACTCATATCTTTTGCTCTGCTCTCTTCTACTCTTCTTCATGAGACACTTGCTTTTTGGGGTGGATGGGCAGGTACACTGCATACTAGTTCTAGGTGGGCTGTGAGCCTCAGGATAGAGACCTGAAGGTGGAGACTGATAATTGCATGCTGGGATTATATTAGCACAGAAAGTAGAAGGCTTGAGACTGCTGGTGCAGTGCAGACTTCAAAAGTAAAACTGAGCAGAGGGGGAAAAAAAACTTTTTATAATATATTTTTTTGCATAGTGTTTGCACATTTTATATGGACTTTATATGCACAGATATGTCAATTTAGGATATGTTTAATGCACTTTTATTATGTCTCTTAATAACTTATACCTAGCATAAGGATAGCTGTCGGGCTAGGCCTAGCCTTTCCTTTTCTGAGCTGGTCGCTCAGCTGTTGGCTAATTGCCAGCTCCTATCTCTCCACTGTGACTCACCTGTTGATGATCCTGCTCGTCGGTCCTACCTACTTAAGCTATCCAGTCCAGATGATCTCTGCCTTTGCCTTGGTCACATCTCTAGAGACACTCTTCTGTGTTCCTGTTAAAGACTTGCTTGGCTGACATTCCTTCTGACTCCCTGACATTTTGGCTTGTCTGACTATCCGTTCCTGAACTCTGGATATGTGTTGACTACGTTTACTCTGTTTACCTTTTTATTATTATTATTATTAAACAAGTGTGATTTAACTGTACTTCTGTCTCAGTCTGATTCATGGTTTCTGACAGTAGGCGAAGGCTATGCATTCAGAAGATGCAGTCAATCTACTTGTTATTAATAGTTTTTCCAGATTGGATGAGCAGGATCACTGCATGGATCAGTTTGCCATGGCATTACAAACGCTCCTGAGTCACACAGCTCACCTGGAATCTTCAACTGTGGCTGCTCCGGTACAACCTGTGTTGTAGGCCATCCCTGCTGCTGCTCCAGTCTCTGTGCAGGCACCCACCTCAAGCATTACCTCTATAAGAAGTATGTCTGGTTCCGATCCGCTTCCCCAGCAATTTGGGGGTGATCCAGTCCAATGCAAAGGGTTTCTCAACCAGGTTGAGATATAATTTGAGATGCTGCCCCAGGCGTTTCCCACGGACAGATGCAAAGTAGGTTTTGTGATATCTTTGCTTTCTGAGAGAGCCTTGGCAAACCCTCTATAGGAGACACAAAAACCTGTTGTCTTGAGTTTGTGGCTTCTTTTAAAAGGGTATTTGACGTTCCCGCACGCTCCGCTTCTGCTGCCAAGTGCCTCATGTCCATCAAACAGAGTACGAGAACTGTTGCCGATTGCGCCATTGAATTCCGTACTCTGACAGCAGAGGTTGCTTGGAACAATGAGGCCTTCATGGCTGCTTTTTTTCATGGTCTTTCGGATAACATCAAGGATGAGATAGCAGCTTGAAATATACCCACTGAGCTGGAGAAGTTGATCACGTTTGCCATCCTCATTGACTCCAGACTCAGAGAGAGACTCTCTTTTAAGGAGTGCTTGCGGAAGCATCCAGTACATTTGCCTTTAGGAGGAGGGAGAGATTGTGCCTTTATTGTGGCCAAGCATGTCACTTTTTGAAGTCCTATCCTACCCGTCCAACCTTGAGGTCCTATCACAGAAAGACCTTAGGTGGCATTGTTTTGTCCCCAGTTATCCAGAAGGCTAAGCCCCTGGTTTCGGTTAACCCTTTCTTGGGCTGAGTCGTCCATCGAGATACAGGCTCTAATCGACTCTGGGGCTGCAGGCCTGTTCATTGATGCTGCCTTTGTATCGAAGCACTCAATTCCACTACAGCTGCTTGACACTCCACTTGCCATTGAGGCTTTTGACGGGAGACATCTACAGCCCTCCTATGTGACTCATGAGACTGTTCCTTTGTCCATGGCCATAGGGGCTCTTCACCATGAGATAATCCAATTCCAAGTTATTTCCTCACCTAAGTTTCCACTGGTTATTGGTTATCCTTGGCAGAGACACAACCCCTCTTTTGATTTTCTCTGTGCTGATGTTCTCTCCTGGTCACCACAATGCAGTATGACTTAATTCCAGAAGGTAGCCAAGGTTCTGTGCACCTCTTCACTCTCCTCCCTTCTGGAGGAGTACTGCAATTTTAGCGTTGTCTTTGACAAAGGTCAAGCTGGTAGTTTGCCTCCACACCGGTCGTATGATTGCGCAATTAACCTTCAACCTGGTGCCATACCCCCTCGTGGCCTTTGTCGGTCTTGGAGGATAAGGCCATGTTTCATCTGCAAATCCTCATCTCCTGCTGGTGCTGGTTTCTTCTTTGTGAAGAAGAAGAGTGGTGAACTGAGAACTTGTAGTGATTATAGGGGTCTCAATCGTTTCACAATTAAGAATGCCTAGCCGATTCCATTGATTACAGAGTTATTTGACCGCCTCAAGGGAGCAACGGTTTTCACAAAGCTTGATTTAAGAGGGGCATAGAATCTCGTGAGGATTAAGGAGGGCAACGAGTGGAAAATTGCGCTTAATACCAGAACAGGCCATTATGAGTACCTCGTAATGCCTTTTGGCCTTTGTAACGCCCCGGCTGTTTTCCAGGAATTTATTAACGATGTCCTCCAAGATTTGGTTTATCTTGACGATATCCTCATATTTTCCAAGTCCCTGGAGAGCCACCACACAGATGTCTGTCGTGTGCTTCAGAAACTAAGAGAGAACAATCTCTATTGTAAATTGGAGAAGTGCGAATTCCATCATGAATAGGTTAAGTTCCTGGGTTATTGTCATTTCCACTGCTGGTTTTTTCGAAGGACTGAGAGAAACTTTCAGCAGTCCTACAGTGGCCCCCATGGGTTTACGTCCTCTGCAGCATTTTCTTGGCTTTGCCAACTATTATGGGAAGTTTATTCGTAACTTCTCGTCTGTGGTCAAGCCCCTGACTGATATGACCAGAAAGGATGGTAACCCACAGAGTTGGTCCATTAAGGTCTTTGAGAGTCTCAAGGCTGCCTTTGTTTCTGCTCCTTTGTTGGCACATCCTGATCCTATGTTACCTTTTATCCATGAGGTTAATGCTTCTGAGGCTGGAGTTGGCGCCCTTCTGTCTCAACGTCCTACTTCTGAGAGCACTATGCTTCCTTGTGGCTACTTTTCCAAGAAATTGTCACCTGCAGAGTGCAATTACCAGATTGGTGTTAGAGAGCTGTTAGCAAATATTTTAGCCCTGAAAGAATGGAGACATCTCCTCGAAGGTACCACTGTGCCAGTTCTCATTCTTACTGTCCATAAGAATCTCACATTCTTGTCTGAGGCTAAACGCCCTTTTCCCAGAAGGACGCGATGGGCACTTTTCTTTTCAAGTTTCAATTACATTGTCTCATTCTTACCCGGTACTAAGAATGTAAGGGCTGACGCTTTGTCACAACAATTTTCCTCCACTTCCAAGTTGGAGTCGGTTTTGGTTCCTGTGATTCCTCCTGATCGTATTCTGGCTACGGTTCGCACCAGTCTCACTTCTCCTTTGGGTGACAAAATTCTTGCTGCTCAGGTCCATGCTCCTCCTGAGAAACCTTGTGACCGCTGCTTTGTCCCAGAGAGTCTCCGTACTGCTGTGCTCCAGACTTACCATTTTACCAAGGCTGCTGGCCACCCTGGGAAGAATCAACCCTTTTGGGCCATTTCCCGACAATTCTGGTGGCCTAGTCTACGTGCTGATGTAACCACCTTCAGAGCTGTCTGTTCCGTGTGTGAGTAAGACTCCATGATACCTTCCAGTGGGCCTCCTATAACTCATACCCAATGGAGAGAGGCCCTGGACCCACCTGTCTATGGATTTCATTGTGGAGTTACCCAACTCTCAGGGCAACACAGTTATCCTTATGGTGGTTGACCGGTTCTCGAAAATGTCTCATTGTATTCCACTTAAGAAGTTGCCAACTTCTAAGGAACTGGCTTCCATTTTTGCTTGGGAGATCTTTCGCTTACATGGGCTACTCAAGGTGATTGTCTCGGACAGGGGTAGTCAGTTTGTGTCCCGGTTCTGGCGATCTTTTTGTGCACAGTTGGGAATTCAGCTTGCTTTCTGTATCACCCGCAGTCTAATGGGGCTGCAGAACGAGCCAATCAGTCCTTGGAGCAATTCCTACGTTGATATATTTCTGACCATCATAACAACTGGTCAGACCTCTTACCCTGGGCAGAGTTTGCTCACAATAGTGCCTTGAATTCTGCTTCTCGATTGTCCCCATTTATGGTGAAATATGGTTTCCAACCTTCCATGTTGCCTGACTCTTTTGTTCTGCATGAGTATTCCTGCATTAGAGGAGCATCTCCGTGGTCTTCGTTCAACTTGGGCACAAGTCTAGGAGGCTTTGCGACATGCTAATGATGACCGCAGACGCCTGCCTGTGCCTTCCTACCAGGTTGGGGACAGGGTCTGGCTGTCATCTCGCAACCTCCAACTTTGTGTTCCCTCTCTGAGGTTCGCACCTCAGTTTATTGGGCTTTTCAGTATTCTTCGCAGGATTAACCCAGTGGCTTATGCATTAGACCTTCCTTCTAATATGCATATCTCAAATGTATTTCATGTCTCCTTATTAAAACCTTTGGTCTGCAACCGCTTTACCATCTTGGTGCCACATCCTCACCCTGTTTAGATTGAGAACCATGAGGAGTATGAAGTACATTCCATTGTTGACTCCCGTAGGTTCCATGGGTGCATACAGTACCTGGTGCATTGGAAAAGGTACGGTCCAGAGGAACACTCTTGGGTCCCACCCTCGGACATACATGCCCCTGTCCTCCTCCGTAAGTTCCATAGACATATTCCCCTCAAGCCTGGTGGTCCTCCGAGGGGGATGGGTCATTGAGGAGGGGGTACTGTCAGGGCTGGGCCCCGTCCTTCCTTCTTTGAGCTGGCCACTCAGCTGTCGGCTAATTACCAGCTCCTATCTCTCCACAGTGACTCACCTGTTGATGATCCTGCTTGTCAGTCCTGCCTACTTAAGCCGTCCAGTCCAGATGATCTCTGCCTTCGCCTTGGTCACATCTCTAGAGACGCTCTCCTGTGTTCCTGTTAAAGACTTGCTTGGCTGACATTCCTTCTGGCTCCCTGACGTTTTGGCTTGTCTGACCATCCGTTCCGGTTCCTGAACTCTGGCTATGTTTTGACTATGTTTACTCTGTTTACCTTTTTATTATTATAATTATTAAACAAGTGTGATTTAACTGTACTTCTGTCTCAGTCTGATTCATGGTTTCTGATAATGGAACAATTTTTAGTGTTTGGTTGCACTCGGATTGGTGATTTAGATGCTGCTGTCAGTTCGATCTAATTGAGTTTTTATTGCATTTGTTTTTATTGCAAGTGCATGAATATTATCTTGGGTTTATTAGGTTTTTAGTGATGCTTGTGTCCCTGCTGATTCACCTTCACTATTTGCCATGATGACCATTGCCTCCAGCACAGAAAGAGATAAACAAGTATACATTTTTAAGTAGTCACCGGAGCAGGAGGTGAAGGGAAATCTTCCAATGGAGAATACTCTTCTAATCACAACTGCCTTGCCGCTCTGGAGAGAGTCACTCTGTTGTATCTCTTAACAGAAATGAAGGCAAATATCTCAAACAGGAGGGGCTTTACCATTCTATACTCAATAAAAAAGCAAACAAACACATTTTGGATTTACATACACTTCTATTGTGTTATGATATTGTCATTACAACATAATAGCAATCCCATTCATTGTATTTACCTTTATTATTAGAGCAAAATATACCGCAATTGTTTAGTCTCTTTTAGGTCTATTCTATTATACAACCAATTACCATTTTTTAATTAGGCCACATTGACAGTAATTGTCCACATCAAAACGCAGTTTCCATTATCTCAGTGTAATACTGCATAGCAGGATATTACTCCCACCTCTCCCACATAGTTCTTAGTTGTCAACGATTGTTGTACTACACATAAAGTTTTAGGAATCCACCAGACGTAATTTACCTTTCTTTTTTGCTGTTTTAATAAAACTTAAAGAATGCTGCAGACCAACATGGTAGACCAGGCGTTGGCAACATTAACCATGTCATCCACTGCTGTGTTTCAGAAGTAATGACATTTTCTGTTCCGTTCATTGAAATATGCAGAGTAGATCTTGATCTCTGAACATTGAGTTATAGTGCCAACTTCATAAGTAGGACACTAGGAACAAAAACAAAGCATAGCCTGCTGCTATCGGCACCATGTGACCACTGTTAACAATCACAGCAGGTTACATGTCAGTTGTAAACAATGGATGGCTTCCTTTCATGCCATCCATTGTTTACAATTGTGTTGCTAGCTGTGATTGGTCACACTGATCACATTGTACAGACAGGGCCAATTACAGCCAATCTGTACCATGTGATTAGATGTGACCAATCACAACAAAACAGACTGAATGAATCAAAGGGGTCATATGGGGGTATTTGTACTGTACAGGCCTCAAGAAATGAGATAGGCCTTCTGTACATCAGGATTGATTGATTTTCAGACATATACCTTAGTCTGTGGACTCTTTAACTTTCCTACAGCCAACATAACATACACTGATTTGGGTTATTTTCATCAAAAAAATGTGGCAGAATACATTTTGGCCTAAATTTATGAAGAAAAATTATTTATTTGCAAAATTGTAGAACAGAAACTAAGAAAAACGCTTTTTTTCCCACATTTTTGCTTTTTTTTTTAGTTTTTTTTTTTTAGCAGAAAATAAAATACCCAGTGCTGATTAACCACTTGCCGCCCGCCATATAGCAAAATGACAGTGACTAAGTGGCTTCAATATCCTGACCGGACGTCATATGACGTCCAGCAGGATATCAAGCCGATGCACGCCCCCAGGGTCTTGTTGTTGCGGTTTATCAACGCAATGCCGATCTAGGTAAAGAGTCTCTGACGGAGACGGGAAGAGCAGTTGATCGGCTTTTCCTCACTCGCGTCTGTCAGACGCCAGTAGAGGAGAGCCGATCGGCTGCTCCTCTGACAGGGGGGGTCTGTGCTGATTGATTATCAGCGCAGCCCCCCCCCCCGAGAATGCCCACACTGGACCACTAGGGATGCCACTAGAACCACCAGGGATGTCACCACCAGGTATCCCACCCTGGACCACCAGGGATGCCAATCAGTGCCTACAATGGATGCCAGTCAGTGCCCACAATGGGCATCACTGATTGGCAGGCATTATTGTTTGCCACTGATTGGCATCCATCTGTACCATCAATTATTGTACATCAGTGCCTATTCATGCCCATCTGTGCCGCCTATAAGTGCCCATCTGTGCTGCCTATCAGTGCCCATCTGTGCCGCCTATCAGTGCCCATCAGTGGCACCTATGTGTACCCATCAGTGCTGCATATCAGTGCCAGCTATCAGTGCCGCATATTAGTGCCCATCATCAGTGCTCATCAGTGCCACCTCATCAGTGCCACCTCATCGGTGCCCATCAGTGCTGCCTTATCAGTGCCCATCATTGCAGCCCCATCAGTGCCCATCAGTGAAGGAGAAAACTTACTTATTTACAAAGATTTGTAACAGAAAAAAAAAAAAAAAAACATTTTTTTTCAAAATTTTCGGTCTTTTTTTTATTTGTTTAGCAGAAAATAAAAATCCCAGAGGTTATCAAATCCAACCAAAAGAAAGCTATATTTGTGGGAACAAAATTATAAATATTTAGTTTGGGTACAGTGTTGTATGACCGTGCAATTGTCATTCAAAGTGTGACAGCGCTGAAAGCTGAAAATTGGTCTGGGCAGGAAGGTGTAAAAGTGCCCTGTTTTGAAGTGGTTAAATACCAACAAAAATAGCTCTATTTGTGTGAAAAAAATATAAGAATTTCATATGATTACAGTGTTGCATGAATGCGCAATTGTCATTCAAATTGTTGCAGTGCTGAAATTTGAAAATTGGCCTAGGCAGGAAGGAGATAAAAGTGCCAGGTATTGAAGTAGTTAAACAATGGTTGTCATTCATGATGCAATTGCTTATTACCACAATCTGTTACGCTCCGGGTATGGCGGGAAATGGGAGGTGGATCCCCTATGTCAATGAGGCGATAGCACGGGTTGTATTGGAGGACCGGTTCTAATGTTGCTACTGCTCTTCACCAGAGCCCGCCGCAAGGCAGTAGCAACCAGGTCGTGTCCTCCAATAGCAACTCGATCCCAATGACAGCTGAGAAAGGCACGGTACACAGGGATAAGGCAGAGGCGAGGTCAAACGTAGCAAAAGGTCGAGGCAGGTGGCAATGGTTCGTAGTCAGGGGCAACAGCAGGGGTCTGGATACACAAGCAGGAGCAAAACACACAAACGCTTTCACTGGGCACTAAGGCAACACAAGATCCGGCCAGGATAGGAAGGGGAAGTGGGTTTATGAGGAATTTGGGTGTAACAGTAATTTGGGCCAGGCACCAATCACTTGTGCGCTGGCCCTTTAAGATATGGCCGAGTTGCGCGCGCGCCTGGGGAGCGGGGACGCGCGCGCAGGGAGACACAGGCGGGGGCAGGTAAGGAGAGAGAGATGCGATCCCCGGGCGGACGGAGGCCGCCGCCAGGATCGCATCCCATGGCAGAGCAGCGCCTGCGGTCAGAGGAGCTGACCGAGGCGCTGCAGGACAACGGGCGCCGTGAGCGCTCCGGGATGGAGGGGACACCCGGAGCGCTCGGCGTAACAGTACCCCCCCCCTTGGGTCTCCCCCTCTTCTTGTGTATTCTATGGGTCTTTGCACATTATGATGACTACAGGCATTTTCTGACAGGGATGTTCAGAGGCAGGAAAAAAAAAACTTCTCAATTGCGTTTTCTGCAGAAGTTTAGGAGCTGCAAAAATGTCAATTGCTCCTAAACTCCTGTTATCTCTTGTGCACCTCAAGTTTCAAATGTTTATTTTATTTGGAAGTTAACTTTGCAGAGGGGAGTGTTGTTAAGTGCAAAAAATGTCTGTAAACTCAAACGCTCATAAACTCTCATAAACTCACCTAAACCTTGTACAATATGCTCTCAATTTGAGTTTTTTGTGCCACGTTTTTCCACCTTTTTTTTTTTTGGTCTGTGGGTTGCTGAAAGGGAGGGAGGAGGGAATATGGGATAAGGATAACAATGTTTTCATGTTTAAATGCTTGGATATATGATATAATGTGGATTTTAAATGGAAATGTTAAAAAAAACTAATACAATTTGATAATAAAAAAAATAAAAAAATAAAAACGCTGATGTTTTTTTCTGTTCCTCGTTTGCATGGAGCCTAACTGGGACTTGACAATACTGTGTATGCTGTGGCTAGGATGCTGGACATTATTTCTAGACAACTGTGTTGTACTGATGAGAAGATGTACTTGTGGTGTTTGAGCTGCCCTTGAAGATAAAGCCTGTCAGTTTTTTCTGTTTGAAAAATAAGCCATTTTTTTAAGTTGCTGAATTGTCTCTCAGAAGCCTGTTTACCCATCTGATCCTGACACAATATATAAGGCAAAATCTCTGCGCCAACGATATAATAAAACGTTATTATCCAGCCGCAGCCACTAAACTCACTGTGAAGTGTGCAAAGAAACAAATATGTGTATGCCTGTGCTAAAAATATCAAGTGTTAAACTACCTTAAACAAGAAAAAGTGTTTAATATTATATAAAATTTATCAACACAATATTCACTTTCAAAATATTGTGCAGCTCAGTTCACAAACAATGTGTCCATAACAATTATTCCTGAATCCAAATAAACAAAAACAAAGTTCTTAATGCCCACCATCAAGTGCAATATGTGAAAAAAAAATGAGTGAAATAAATTTGTACAAACATTTTCTTTGCTTAAAAGTGTGATGTCCAAAGCACCCAGTGTCCTTCACCTCTTCAGGTAAATGGCCCACCTCTTTCAACATAACTTAAAATACAAAGTAAAAATGTGTTTCTATTAAAAGGTATCATACACAAAGGGGTTGATTTACTAAAGGCAAATCCACTTTGCAATACAAGTGCACTGCAAGTGCACTTGGAAGTGCAGTCACTGTAGATCTGAGGGGAAGCTAGAAATGAGGGGAAGCTCTGCTGATTTCTATTATCCAATCATATGCAAGCAAAAATGCTGTTTTTTATTTTCTTGCATGTCCCCCTCAGATCTACATCAAGTGCACTTGTAGTGCAAAGTGGATTTGCCTATATTAAATAAACCCCAATGCATTCCACTACCAATCCTGTTGGAGCACTATGCAATCTTCAACAGACAACAATGGGTTAATGGATCCACTCTTCATTAATGGGCTTGCAAGGTTCTCACAGTTCCAAACCATTTACCAACATGTCAAAAAACAGAAAGGAAGGCTTCATAGTGTAAAACAATATATTATTTATTAACATGCCAATGTTAGTGTACTTATTATGTTTTTTATTAATAAATAAACAATTGTTTTACACTATGAAGCCTACCTTTCTGTTTTTGATATGTTGTCTTTCAGTCTCTGTTTTTGGCTTTTATTTGGGAAGTCAAAACTATTGTTAAACACGGTTACAAAACAACAGACTAATCCAACTGTAAATGCAACAATGGTATCCAAGTTCCCATTGTTTGAGCACAGCCTCTGTAATTGTTACCAAGGCATTAGTTTGCCAAGTATCCTCAAACCAACTCAAAAGTAACCTGATTTCTGTTTCTATCTAAACAGATTGTTCCCAAAAACTAGTCTGATGGAAAAATCATTCATATATTTATATCAAACGCAAAACATTCCGCCCTTGATTTTTCTCTCAGACTTCTTACAGAAAATCACTTCATTACTAACAAAACTTATACTGAATAATTTGCCTTGAATGCAACCCCCTGCCATATTTCTGCCACTGAAAAGGTGTTTCAGTCTTTGGCTAAAAGTTCTTTAATAAGTCCATTAGAAAGTTTTTTTAGAATCAAGTCCAGGCTTGTAACACATCAAAGGCCTTGCTCTCCACAGCTATTGTGGTCTTCCATCATGCAGCCACTTTTTTTCTGGTCTTCTTATAGATCAAATCAGGGACAGCCTGTGGAGTGGAAAACAAAGCGGTGTATCTGTTCCTTCTAAAAATACATAAACAGTAGACGCCGGCCCTTGAACTACAATCTCCCCTCGAACTGGCTTATTGCCTGGATCTCTGACCAACACTTTGTCACCTGCCTGTATCCACTTCTGACCCTCCTAAATTACCTTGATAGGGATATCTTCCAGAAGATCACTGCTGTTTTTTTTGGAAGGTTTTGATGTTGTAGAGCCTCACTTTTCACTCTTGCTGAGAAGTATTCACTAACCAGTCTGAGACAGAGCCACTGTCCTGAAGCTCATCTGCCAATGCGAATATAACTTCAAACCTTCCTTCTAGATTCCCTATCATTCCTAGATAGGCTTCAGCTTCAAATATGTCACTCTTGGTTTCTATGTCATGGGAAGCAGTAACTTGGTACCGATGCAGTCAATCTGCCAAATCTCTGCAGACCTATCTCCCCTCTTAATTGACCCAGTGGAGTACTTTTGCAATGGCCCTTGTCATACTTCTCCAAATACTGTACAGTTCCCTATTACATTCTTTAGTATGTCCATGGATACAGGCAATTCTCTCTATGTCCATTCATATGTTGCTTTCTTCCCCAAATGTCCAGATTGCTTGTGGGCCCAGTCGGCCAAGTTCATCAAGACAAGATCAATTGGCACAACTGAATTTACCTTGGCAATTTCATTTGCCACTCTGTTTTAGTTATCAAAATGTCTGGAATCAGGTACACATGTGGGTCAACATGTCCCATATTTATGGTGCGGGAGTGAGCTTCCTTCCACATGTAGTCCCAGACTTCCTTGCCTCCCCACACCATCTTTCCATTAACTATCCATTCATTGAACTTCCAAGTGGACATCCAAGTTGTCAGTGCTTTAAAGACCGCCCAGCTGCCAGTGTAGATAGTTACATGGGAAGAAGGATCCTCCTGAAGAGTCATCACTACAGCTTTCAACTCTGCATACTGATTGGACCCTCCAATTACTGTCTCCTGCAAGACAGTGTCTGTACTCGGGTTGTAGGCTGCTGCTGTCTATTTTCGCCCAGCCAAGGTGACTATGGCTGGCCCATCAGTGAACCATGCTGACTCTTTCATGTCTTCTGACAGAGACTCAAAGGGTGGAGCCTCTTGAATGGGGGATGA
This sequence comes from Lithobates sylvaticus, assembly GCA_028564925.1. Classification (NCBI taxonomy): domain Eukaryota; kingdom Metazoa; phylum Chordata; class Amphibia; order Anura; family Ranidae; genus Lithobates; species Lithobates sylvaticus. The sequence continues at coordinate 99,492,769 of CM053032.1, read as the reverse complement.
CTGCAGCACATGAATTTCTTATTCTGGCTGGGTGCTGGTAAAAGTAACAAACCCTGCCAACTATTTTGAAATGTCTCTGACATTCCCAGCGGTATTACCCCCTCTTCCTTGAAGGTACCACTTCCATTACATCAGTGTCTGTTTCTGAGCTACAGTTGCCCTAATTGTCCATCTATTATCTCTCATGATGCTTCAAAATGGCTTATTTAGCAGCCAGGAATGTGGTCTGCTGCTCTGAACTCCATGAGATCTCAGTCTTTTTTCTGGTGACATTGTATATAGGCCCCAGGATCATTCCAATATGTGGGATTTACAATCTCCAGAATCCCACATCTCCAATGAAATTCTGTGCCTCTTTTTTGATAGTACGGGGCGACACTGCCTGGATAGTTTGCACAACTGTCTCTGGAATTTTCCTCTGTGGCCCAGTCCACATCATTCCAAGGAATTTCACAACTGTGGTAGGTCCTTGGACTTTGTCTCTGTTGATAGGCCACCCTCTGTTCTCAATGTGCTGTATCAGCAGGTGTAGTGCTTCAGTTACATCTTCTTTTGTCCCAGAGATCATGATGTCATCAATGTAGTGAAACACAGCAACTTTTGAATTCAGGGTACTTAAATCTCGGGCAATTAGTCTATGAGAAATTGTTGGAGAATGAACATAGTCTTCAGGAAGGATGGTGAAAGTGTACTGGCGGCCATCCCACACAAAGGCAAACTGGTCCTGACACTCTGGGTCTATCAAGAAAAAAAAAAGGCGTTAGCCAGGTCTATCACAGCATGATATTCTCCTACCTCTTTAGCAATTTTCTCAATGATTGAGATCATATCAGGTACAGCTGATTTTAATGGAGGTGCCACTTTGATTAGACCTCTGTAATTCACAGTCATTCTATATGTCCCATCAGGTTTCTTTACTGGGAAAACCGGAGATAAGAAAGACTTACAGAAGGTCTAAGGATCCCTACTCTCAACAGTTCTTGAATAGTCTCCCCAATTTATTTGTGGCCTCCAGGAAGTCTGTACTGCTTGAGACAGACTGGCATCTCTGGTGGAGGATTGTAGACAGGGGTCCATTTTGCATGACCTCTGACCACAGCCTTCATATGCATATGGGCGTCGGTCTCCTGCTGTCACTGCCCTCACTGCTATTACAGGAGACCCACCTTTCCTTCAGGATAAAAGGATTTGGGTTTGGGCTCAGGTGCAGTTTTGATAATTCGTTTGGGGCTAACAGGAGGGGTCTGTTCTGTTTTCTCTAAATCTAAGCTGGTATTATCTTCACTAGGAGTACTGTTACTAACTCTAACAGTTTACCCCACTAAATGTTTCCACCTCTTCAATAATTCTGCAGTAGAAATCCCATCTATCTCATCCTTTAATAGGTCCACCCACATTTGTTTCCTAGAGATAACTAGCCTGGTTTTCTCGTCACCTTCTGTCTTTATCTACCACATTCCCTTTCTTTTCTGTTCTTTTCTACTTGTTTTATTACGGTCTGGCCCTGACCTTATCAACTGCACTGACAGGTTTAGTTTTAGTCTCCTCTAGCTCCCCCAACAGGCTTAAAAGGGTAGTAGCTTCATAAATCTCACTGTTTAATCCCAAGCCTCCCATCAAGGACAATAAAGGAGCCCTGAGATTAAGCTTCGCAGACTTCATTAGCTTAGAGCACAGAGCAGACGTAAAGGGTTCCATATCTGGACCCATCCATTCTGAAAACCTATTTAATCTGGTTATACAACCCATCTCACATAACCTGCAAATACCTTCTCCTATTGTTCTCCACGAGTAGGTATTTTCCAGGTAATTGGGAAAACCGAAGATGAGAAAGACTTACAGAAGGTCTAAGGATCCCTACTCTCAACAGTTCTTAATTAGGTTGGACTTGATGGACTTGTCTTTTTTCAACCTCACCTACTATGTAACTATGTAACTAGGACTAGCATATATTCGGGCTATCCAATCTCTCAGGAGGACAGTAAAAAAATTTACAGTAAACTCTCAGGCTTTTCACATGCCTGACGCAATTGTGAATCATGGGCTAACACTCCCATAGCCACTGCTTCCTTGCTTGACAAAACCGATGAGTCATCAGCTGTCTGCTGGCTTCCCCACTGACAGCTGAAATGTAATCAGAATAATTCCGGCAATAGAAAATGTAAAAAAAAACGGCTAAAATAAAAAAAAACGGCATGGTGTCCCCACCAAAATCCATTCCAGACACTTATCTGGGCACGCAGACCCTTATCTGAGTGGGTTCAGTGGGTTCTTTGGAGCAGGGGGCTTGTCAGAATCTGGAAGCCCCCTTTAACAAGGGGGCCCCCAGATTCCACCCCTCCCCATGTAAATGAGTATGGGGTACCCATTCACTAAAAAAGTGTCAAAAACTGTATAAGACAAGACACTAATCTCACTTACTGATCCCTGCTCTCTCCTCAAACGATCGGTGTGTGTGAGGAGAGAGCCAGGATCAGATAGTAGCTGCTGCTTTGTTTAGATTTGTGACCGGCTGTGATTGGACACAGCCGGTCACGTGGTAAACAGACAATTTCATTGGCTGTTTACCCTGATCGGGGAAGCGCTGTGTCCAAGGGACACACGCCTTCCCCGATCCCCACTCTGCGCGCACGGAGCTCGCCGCCGAGAATCCCGTTACCGGTGATCGGCTGTGATTTTGACACAGCCGGTCGCGTGGTAAACAGCCAATTACTTTAGGTTTACCGTGATTGGGGAAGTGGTGTGTCCGAGGGACACACGCCGTCCCCGATCGCCACGCTGCGTGCGGGCGCATGTCAGCATGTTATCCTGAATAGGGTTGAGCGAACCCGAACTGTAAAGTTCGGGTCCGTACCGGACTTTAGGGTGTTCGGGTCCCGGACCCGAACAATTGACTGTATGTTCGGGTTCCGGTCCGGTGTTCGGGAATTTAATGTTGCTTTTTAAAATGTCTTTTAAAAGCACTCGCGGCTATATGAATTGATATTCATATAGCCGCGAGTGCTTTTAATACAGAGAACAGTCATTGAAGTCATTTATTTTTAAAAAGTTAGTTATAAAAAGTGTTTGGGGACCTGGGTCCTGCCCCAGGGGACATGTATCAATGCAAAAAAAACTTTTAAAAACGTCAGTTTTTTCAGGAGCAGTGATTTTAATAATGATTAAATTGAAACAATAAAAGTGTAATATTCCTTTAAATTCCGTACCTGGGGGGTGTCTATAGTATGCATGTAAAGGGGTGCATGTTTCCAGTGCTTAGAACTGTCTCTGCAAAAAGTGTCATTTTTGCAGGAAAGAAAGCTATTTAAAATCACTCGCGGCTAATGTGTATTGTCGGCTCCCGTAATACAGAGAACAGTCATTCATTGAAAGTCATTCATAAAAAAAAAAGTAATTGATAAAAAAAAAAAAAAGCGTAGGGGTCCCCCCAAATTCAATAACCAGGCCCTTCAGTTCTGGGATGGATATTAAGGGGGATCCCAGCCAAAAAAATAAATAAAAATGGTGTAGGGTCCCCCTAAAAATCCATACCAGACCCTTGAGGTCTGGGATGGATTTTAAGGGGAAACCCAGCCAAAAAAAATGGCGTGGGGTCTCCCTCAAAATCCATACCAGACCCTTATCCGAGCACGCAACCTGACAGGCCACAGGAAAAGAGGGGGGACGAGAGCGGCCCCCCCTCCCGCCTGAACCGTACCAGGCCACATGCCCTCAACATTGGGAGGATGCTTTGGGGGTCTAAGACCCACAAAGCACCTTGTTCCCATGTTGATGAGGACAAGGGCCTCATCCCCACAACCGTGCCCGGTGGTTGTGGGGGTCTGCGGGCGGGGGGCTTATCGGAATCTGGAAGCCCCCTTTAACAAGGGGACCCCCAGATCCCGCCCCCCCCTGTGTGAAATGGTAAGGGGGTACTTTTACCCCTACCATTTCACCAAAAAAGTGTCAAAAATGGTAAAAATGACAGGAGACGGTCTTTGACAATTCCTTTATTAAAATCTTCTTTCTTCTTTCTTCTGGTCTTCCTTTCTTCATCTTCTCCTTCCGGCATCTTCTTCTTCCATCTTCTTCTTCCTCCGATCCGCTTCTTCTTGGCCTTCTCGTCCAGCATCGGTGTCTCTTCTGGGCCGCTCCGCGCAATGGGAGGCTCCCGCTGGGTGAGGCTTCTCTTCGGTATCTTCTTCCACGGCGTCGGTCTCTGAGGCTTCTCTCCGGTATCTTCTTCCAGGGCGTCGGTCTCTTCTTGTGCCACTCCTCGCAATGGGAGGCTCCCGGTGTGTGAGGCTTCGCTTGGGCTGACAGTTCTTTTATAACGGAGGGCGGGGCCACCTGGTAACCCCGCCCCTCTCTGACGCATGGGGACGTCATGGGGACTTCCCTATGGCTTTCCCCACGACCCCCAAAGCATCCTCCCAATGTTGAGGGCATGTGGCCTGGTACGGTTCAGGCGGGAGGGGGGGGGGGCTCTCTCGTCCCCCCCTCTTTTCCTGCAGCCTGCCAGGTTGCGTGCTCAGATAAGGGTCTGGTATGGATTTTGAGGGGGACCTCGCGCCATTTTTTTTGGCTGGGTTTCCCCTTAAAATCCATCCCAGACCTCAAGGGTCTGGTATGGATTTTGAGGGGGACCCTACGCCATTTTTTATTTTTTTTTTGGCTGGGGTCCCCCTAATATCCATCCCAGACCTGAAGGGCCTGGTTATTGAATTTGGGGGGACCCCTACGCTTTTTTTTTTTTTTTTTTTTTTATCAATGACTTTTTTTTACGAATGGCTTTCAATGAATGACTGTTCTCTGTATTACGGGAGCCGACAATACACATTAGCCGTGAGTGATTTTAAATAGCTCTCTTTCCTGCAAAAATGACACTTTTTGCAGAGACAGTTCTAAGCACTGGAAACATGCGCCCCTTTACATGCATACTATAGACACCCCCCCAGGTACGAAATTTAAAGGAATATTACACATTTATTGTTTCACTTTAATCATTATTAAAATCACTGCTCCCGAAAAAACTGCAGTTTTTAAAAGTTTTTTTTGCATTGATACATGTCCCCTGGGGCAGGACCCAGGTCCCCAAACACTTTTTATGACTAACTTCTTAAAAATAAATGACTTTAATGACTGTTCTCTGTATTAAGGGGGACACTTTATTATAGCCGTTCGGGTCCCCATTGACTTCAATGGGGTTCGGTGTTCGGGGTCAAGTTCGGGTCAAGTTCGGTCCCGAACCCGAACTTTTTTCTGAAGTTCGGCCGAACCTGCCGAACCCGAACATCCAGGTGTCCGCTCAACTCTAATCCTGAAGGACGTAAAATGACGCCCAGTCAGGATATCACAACCACTTCCCGGGCATCAATATGCTATTGTGGAAAAAATATGTGTAGCGCTTAAACACTTGAAACTATGCAAAAATACAAAGTGAAATAAAAATAATGCAACAAAGTAATGTGCACAAAAAAATATAAGGTATGGTGCACAATAGTAAAACTCTGTTCGAGATGATGGTGAACAGTGATAATACAAATGAGTGAAAGTCCCTCTATTCAGGCCCAGATATGGGTACAGATGTATCACGGGTATTGCAATGGCGTTGTGCACACAGGGATGTGTGAATGTGGTTCCCGGGCACTAAAAGCACTTAATGAGGTACTCTTACCAGCAGGGCAACCAACGGGTGCAGCACTAAACAGATGATAATCCCAATAATAAATATAAATATGAGGGAAAATAGTTAGACTAGTGATAATCCCAAACTTAAAAGGGAAAAAATAAATATGACAACTAATTTGGTGAAAACAATTAAGGTGGAATATCAACTCCAAAAAAGTGCTAAAAATATTACTAAAAAGCACTGAATATGCATACATGAATAGTAAACATAGATAAAATGATCATGAGTAATTTAACATTAGAAAATCATTAAATAATGAATCTCAAAAACTCATATGTGAAAACAATCTGAAAAAAGAAAACTAAAGCAAAATCCCAAGTTGTGAAAAACTGAATGAACAGTCCTAATTGAATAGTTATATAGTGATGAGATAAACCAGTGAATCTTGAATGAATTGACAACACAAAATTGTGAGATAGGATTGCTCCTTCAAGCAGCTGAGCACCCAAGGTGAGCAAATATTCTCCCTACCGACTCAAAAGACCAGCAAATTGGTCTCACCAAGCCCAAGGAATTCGGTTTCCCAAAAACCTATAACGGTGTATGAGAATCCTGGATCCATTTCAACTATTATATCTGTAGTTTTGCTCTTGGATAGTTCATATTGTTCTATATTATCTTAGGTTCCAAGGGGTCAATACTCTGAGGAATGTCTTCCAGGGTTCAGAAAATCTAGTTCTGTGTCTTCTTGGCTTTCCTTGGTTATCTTCTGTAGTCTGCGTTGTTTGTATGATGCCTCATCCTCTTTTTCCTCTTTGATACGGTGGCTGTGTTGATGTTTGTGCCGGCAACGCCCCCTTAATTCTACTTTAATGGATAAGGTGGAATGAAAACTCAATAGATTCTGACTAAGGCTGGCCATACACAGTTAATTTTTTCAGTCAGTTAGTGGGACACCTCCACTGTCAGAATATACCAAACAGTGGGTGCAGCCAACTGATAAAGAAAGCGTTTTCTAACAGTTGAGAGTTGATTGGTAGATTGACTTCTGTTGAGCAGGAACAGCCATGGATGGATCAAAAATTGGCTAGTCCCTGATAAACTGGTCAGATTTAGATCCATATACGAGCAGACCACTAATAAGAGTAGTAAATAAGAAATTAAAAATAAATTCATGTGCTTTTTCTTTCTTTACATATTTTGTACTTTTTTTTATTTAGAAAAAAAACAATAACAAAATAGACATGTGTAGAACGTAAACATTTATTTTGTGTTTGGATAGATTCGTTATGTTACTAATTTCGTTTTGTTGATACATTTCGGAATTAATTTAGTGTAGTTTCATTTTATTTAATTTTGTTTATTAATTTTGACAAAATAAAATAGAACAATATTTACAGAAGGCAAAAATTTTATCCATATCAGAAGAAGGTGCTACCAAGTTAGACAGTGATATCTCTATAGAAGAAATACAGCAGGCAATTAAAAGCACAGGGGTAGGTAAAAGCCCAGGCCTAAATGGATATACGTCATTATAGTTTAAGAAATTCTTAGTAATCTTAATTCCTTACTTCCAGACATACATGAACTCCATTGGCGGTGGTCTGGAAATGCGTAAGGAAGCGATGGGGGGTTGTATATCACTATTGGCAAAAGAAGGGAAAGATCCAACACTATGCTCCAGTTTTAGGCCAATATCTTTGATTAATGAGGATATTAAAATTTATGCTAGGAGAGGCTGAAATCCCACATGTCTAACTGGATAGAGAAAGATCAATTCCTGGGAGGGAAGCAAGGGATAATGTTTATAAGAACAATACTTTTGATGCATGTAGCCAAGAAAGAAATAGTACCAGTTTCTTCCCTATCAGTAGATGCTGAAAAGGCTTATGATAGATTGGATTGGGAGTATATGCTTTCGACACTACGTCCTTTTGGCTTAGGTCCGCGTATGTAAAAGTGGATAGAGGCATTATACTCCAAACCAACAGCCCAAGTATGGGTTAACAGGACTTTGTCAGAACCCTTTGTGCTCTATAACGGTACTCGTCAGGTATGTCCCCACATTCTCCTTTACTTTTTGTACTATCTTTAGAGCCTTTGTTAGCGACCATACGGGCAAACTAAGACATTGAGGGTTTAGAAATAGTGAAACAAGAGACCAAATATTCTTGCAGAATTTAAAAGGTATGAGGAAATCTCAAACTTAAAGTGTTATTAAACCTACAACAGTAAAATCAGTCTGTATATGCAGCATAGCATGCTTGTTATACTAACTGTGGAACTTAAGGGGTTAATCCTCTGCATTGTGTAAAAAGGCTGCTTTATCCTGTATGCACTGATCTGGGGAAGGCCAGCTAATACAGGCAGAGTAGCCGACCTGCACATGCTCAGTTGTGTCTTTTATGCCGTGGAGAATATTTCCTTGTCGAGCCAGGTCACATGATATTGACATCACACATGTGGGCTGAAGTGGAAATCTCCTCCTTCCTGAACTCTCAGCACTGGAGAAACTGTGCAGTTTGTCACTGATCGTGGTATACAGATAAGCCAAAAAGGTTTATAGTGCCAATATTATAATGTAAAAAGAAGATTTATAAGCTGTGGACACTGTGGGGGGGTTGGGCAGAATAACTATTTCCATATTACTGGGTTTAGTAACACTCTATAAAGGTAAAACACTCTATAACGGTAAATATATTGAAAACTGAAATATTAAATATCTCTGTTCCCCCAGTGGAGTGTAGAGCTCTTAGCCCCCGTACACACGGTCGGACATTCCGATGACCAAATCCGTCGGATCATTTCCGTCGGATTTTGTCCGAAGCCTGTGTTGCATACACACGGTCGGACAAAGTTGTCAGAATTTTCAGTTGTCAAGAACGCAGTGACATAAGCCGCGTACGACGGGACTAGAAAAGGGAAGTTCAGCACCAGGTCTGGCACCCTTTGGGCTCTTTCTGCTGATTTTGTGTTTATCGCGTGTTTAGTAAAAGTTTGGTTAGAGACGATTCGTGCTTTTCAGACTTGTGCTTCAGATTGTTACTGCTCTACAGTTTGTGCTTGTCTATGTGTATCATGCTGTGCAGGGGCTTAGTGTTGGGCTTTTAGCTACAAAAGAGAGATTGGCTGTGTGTCCCACCCTGTCGCTGTATATATGACACTGCTGCTGTGTTGTCCAGATGGAGCAGGACTGGGTGACTCTGTATGTAAGGCAGCAAGTTGGCTGTTACAGACCTAGCCAGGACACAGGCTTTTTGATACAAGCCCAGTCCATGAACAGGGTGAGGAGGAGTTCATGGGCCAAGAATTGGTTGCTTCAGCGTGACCAATTCTCGCACATGCCTTTGGTTCGTGAGATCCGGGAGAATAATCCTGATGATTTCAGGAACTTTCTCAGGATGATGGACCCCGTTTTTCACCATCTGTTGGCTTTGCTGACCCCTTATATCAGCAGGCAGGATACCTGCATGAGGCAAGCCATCACTGCGTAGCAGAGGCTAGTTGCCACGTTGAGGTACTTGGCGACAGGGAGAAGCCTTCAGGACCTCAAGATCTCCACAGGCATCTCCCCCCAGGCTCTGGGGATCATTATTCCAGAGACCTGTTCTGCCATCATCCAGGTCCTGCAGAAGGACTATATGAAGGTAAGATTTCTCCTTTAACATCACATTATATGTATTTACTGTTTGCTAATATATTGTATTTCTTTCCTCCTTCCCTAATTACCAGGATTGCAATATGCTGTAATATGCTGTGCCCCTTTGTCCTCATGCATGCTGGAAGCTTTTAAAGTTTTTTTTTTGTCCTTCATGCATTTTTGCATTCACTTACCTCCCCAGCATGCTCTCCTGGGCCCATATACACCTATAGCCAATCACTTAGCAATGTATTTTGTCAGCTCCATAGTATTGGTTTCTCCTAAACACCCCCTAAATTCTATACAAATGTTATGTGTGTGTTTAAATTCATGCAGAGTGCCAGAGGTTTTTTTTGGTGGGCCAAACTCATTAGGAACCCCCCTCCCCCAACTGCTAGATCAGCTGATACCAATCCTCTATCTGCTGACTTTGCCAAACCCAATACACACTATACCTACCTCTTTAGTGGTCAGATTTATGGATGAATTCACCAAAGCATGTAGTGCAAGGGCCTGCCTCAATACTTTAAAATGCTTTTTTTTTACTCCTATTATTATCTTGATAGGTAATAGCAGAATGTAAAAATGTGCTTCCATTTGTTAATTTTGTGGTTTTTTTTTGGTATTATGACACTTTTTACCTGTCCGGTCGGCTGCCAATAGTGTAAAGTAAGGAGGCTCTGGCCAAACTATCACACATTATTTAGGCATTCAGCTCTCAATGAAGTGGAGAGGGTTACCTGTCCAATACATCCCCCCGAATTTTTTGCAATGGGCCATCAGATGGGGGGTGGGGATGGGGGGGGGGTGAGGAATCTGCTAAGGGGACATTCTACTTTTGGTTTTACTGTTTTCCAAAAATGTTATACTGATCTTGCCCAAAATGTTTTTTTATAATCTGCTTGCAATGTTTATGTGCAAAATTAATAATTTTCTTCCTTGTTTGACTCCACAGTTTCCTTTAACGCCACAGGAATGGCAGACCGTGGCCTCCCACTTTGCCAGCCGTTGGGACTTTCCCAACTGTGGAGGGGCAATTGATGGGAAACACATCCGCATCATCCCACCCCCCAACTTGGGTTCCTTCTATTATAATTACAAGGGGTATAATAGTATCATTATGTTGGCGGTGGTGTCAGAGACATATGACTTTCTGTATGTGGACGTGGGGAAAAATGTCCGGTTCTCGGACGGTGGAGTCATCGCGCTGACGGAGTTCTACTGGCGTCTCCAGAGTGGCAGTCTGGGCTTGCCACCTCCAGAGGAGAATCCGGAAAGACTCCCCTTCGCGTTCGTCGCGGATGAGGCGTTTGCGCTGTCAAGCCATCTGATGTGGTCTTTCCCAATGAGGACCCTCACCCCGGACCAGAGGGTCTTTAATTTCCGGCTGTCCAGAGCCCGAAGAGTAGTGGAGAACACTTTTGGGATAATGGCCAGCCGGTTCCGCCTATTTTTGACACCCATCCCCATGGCGGAATATAAACTGAATCATATTGTGCTTTCCTGCTGCATTCTGCACAATTTTTAAGAAAAAAATACACCGAACTATGTGGTCTCAGTTGACCCTGATGCAGACTTACCCCAAAATGCCAACCTGATGGCCCTTGAAGCTGTCCGTCCTGGCTTACCCCCCCCCCAAAACGCCTGCGAAGTCAGAACAAGATATATGGAGTACTTTGTGGGTAGGGGGGCCATTGAAGGGGGGCCATTGATATGCCAGACAATGTCTGTGAGGCATTTTTTAAATAAATATTTCTTTTAAACTCAAATAATATTGGTTTTTATTTACTGCTTGGGTTTGTTTTAGGTGTCTCCTAGCTTATTTAATGGTTTATTTTTTGGCCATTTTTTTCAACCGTGTAAACCCACTTTCTTGGCGAGATGAGGTGACAGTCTCTTCCTTATAAAAATAATCTTCTAATGTTGTGGGTCTGCTACATACAGCTAGTTTTTCTAGTTAAGGTATGTAGTGCATTACTGACAAAAAGATTACAAATTTTCAGCACCATGACAGAAATGTCCTGAAAATGTCCTGAAAATGGCGTGATTGTTGGTAAATTACAAAGCACTGTGGGTGTTATTTACTAAAGGCAAATCCACAATGCACTAAAAGTGCACTACAAAAGTGCCCCTGAAACTGCACTTGCAAAGTGAATTTGCCTTTAGTAAAAAACACCCATTGTCACAGAAAACAACAACTTTACTACAAATATTGCTTTTGGGGTATTGAATAAGGAAGCCACACATTGTTGATGATTAAACATTTTACTTCAAGCACATTCACATTCGAAAAGGGTTTTACAACAAACCAACATATTTGGTGTATCTAACATTATTTTTGCTAACATTAATATAACTTGGCGCTTTTGTATAAACAGGCATGTATCAAAGCAGAACATACAGAACACAGGAACTTACAAAGTTCAACTTGGAAAAGTGAAGACAATATCAGACATGAGTAGGGATGGGCCCGGTGCTCGATTCGAACCCACGTTCGAATCGAGCACCGGGCGTTCGCTCGCTCGGCGAGCCCAGAACTAATTGGGCCGTTCGCATCACATGCGGCCGGCGCAGTGCATTGCTGGCTGATGATTGGCCAAGCATGCACTGTGACCCCGCATGCTTGGCCAATCACAGTGCCGGAAACTAGGAGAGCAATAATTGGCTACAGGCAGGACGCCTGTAGCCAATTAAAGCTCAGGGGTTTTAGCACACGCCCCACCATATAAAAGGCTGCCACGCTGTCGGCCCAGGGCACATGTGTTCCGGCTTCTGGAAGAGCAGTCTTGTGATTGATATTCTTCTTTGCTTGATTGCTATTCTTCTTCTTTGCTAAACCATTGCTAACTCCTGACCTGAGTCATTCAATTCATCATTACTGATCATTCATTGCTGCTGATTGCACAGAGTGTGATATTCGCTGCTGCTGGGGATTAGTACAGCATTGCAGTAGCACCAATCGCAGTGCTGTTAGTACAGCATTGCACCCCAACTTCTGTCCCAACCTTCTGTCCCATCCCAGGCAGGGATTTATAGGAGCCATATTGTGTTTGTGGCAGCACACATAGGACCTATATTTTCTTGTCAGCAGCACACATAGTACCTATAGTGTGTTTGTGTCAGCACCCATAGGACTTATAGTGTGTTTGTGGCAGCACACATAGGACCTATATTTTCTTGTCAGCAGCACACATAGTACCTGTAGTGTGTTTGTGTCAGCACCCATAGGACTTATAGTGTGTTTGTGGCAACACACATAGGACCTATATTTTCTTGTCAGCAGCACACATAGTACTTATAGTGTGTTTGTGTCAGCACCCATAGGACTTATAGTGTGTTTGTGGCAGCACACATAGGACCTATATTTTCTTGTCAGCAGCACACATAGTACTTATAGTGTGTTTGTGTCAGCACCCATAGTGTGTTTGTGACAGCACACATAGGACCTATATTTTCTTGTCAGCAGCACACATAGTACCTATAGTGTGTTTGTGTCAGCACACATAGTACCTATAGTGTGTTTGTGTCAGCACCCATAGGACTTATAGTGTGTTTGTGGCAGCACACATAGGACCTATATTTTCTTGTCAGCAGCACACATAGTACTTATAGTGTGTTTGTGTCAGCACCCATAGGACTTATAGTGTGTTTGTGGCAGCACACATAGGACCTATATTTTCTTGTCAGCAGCACACATAGTACCTATAGTGTGTTTGTGTCAGCACCCATAGGACTTATAGTGTGTTTGTGGCAGCACACATAGGACCTATATTTTCTTGTCAGCAGCACACATAGTACTTATAGTGTGTTTGTGTCAGCACCCATAGGACTTATACTGTGTTTGTGTCAGCACCCATAGGACTTATAGTGTGTTTGTGGCAGCACACATAGGACCTATATTTTCTTGTCAGCAGCACACATAGTACTTATAGTGTGTTTGTGTCAGCACCCATAGTGTGTTTGTGACAGCACACATAGGACCTATATTTTCTTGTCAGCAGCACACATAGTACCTATAGTGTGTTTGTGTCAGCACACATAGTACCTATAGTGTGTTTGTGTCAGCACCCATAGGACTTATAGTGTGTTTGTGGCAGCACACATAGGACCTATATTTTCTTGTCAGCAGCACACATAGTACTTATAGTGTGTTTGTGTCAGCACCCATAGGACTTATAGTGTGTTTGTGGCAGCACACATAGGACCTATATTTTCTTGTCAGCAGCACACATAGTACTTATAGTGTGTTTGTGTCAGCACCCATAGGACTTATACTGTGTTTGTGTCAGCACCCATAGGACTTATAGTGTGTTTGTGGCAGCACACATAGGACCTATATTTTCTTGTCAGCAGCACACATAGTACTTATAGTGTGTTTGTGTCAGCACCCATAGGACTTATAGTGCGTTTGTGGCAGCACACATAGGACTTATATTTTCTTGTCAGCAGCACACATAGTACTTATAGTGTGTTTGTGTCAGCACCCATAGGACTTATAGTGTGTTTGTGGCAGCACACATAGGACCTATATTTTCTTGTCAGCAGCACACATAGTACTTATAGTGTGTTTGTGTCAGCACCCATAGGACTTATAGTGTGTTTGTGGCAGCACACATAGGACCTATATTTTCTTGTCAGCAGCACACATAGTACCTATAGTGTGTTTGTGTCAGCACCCATAGGACTTATAGTGTGTTTGTGGCAGCACACATAGGACCTATATTTTCTTGTAAGCAGCACACATAGTACCTATAGTGTGTTTGTGTCAGCACCCATAGGACTTATAGTGTGTTTGTGGCAGCACACATAGGACCTATATTTTCTTGTCAGCAGCACACATAGTACTTATAGTGTGTTTGTGGCAGCACCCATAGGACTTATAGTGTGTTTGTGGCAGCACACATAGGACCTATATTTTCTTGTCAGCAGCACACATAGTACCTATAGTGTGTTTGTGTCAGCACCCATAGGACTTATAGTGTGTTTGTGGCAGCACACATAGGACCTATATTTTCTTGTAAGCAGCACACATAGTACCTATAGTGTGTTTGTGTCAGCACCCATAGGACTTATAGTGTGTTTGTGGCAGCACACATAGGACCTATATTTTCTTGTCAGCAGCACACATAGTACCTATAGTGTGTTTGTGTCAGCACCCATAGGACTGTGTTTGTGGCAGCACACATAGGACCTATATTTTCTTGTCAGCAGCACACATAGTACTTATAGTGTGTTTGTGTCAGCACCCATAGGACTTATAGTGTGTTTGTGGCAGCACACATAGGACCTATATTTTCTTGTCAGCAGCACACATAGTACCTATAGTGTGTTTGTGTCAGCACCCATAGGACTTATAGTGTGTTTGTGGCAGCACACATAGGACCTATATTTTCTTGTCAGCAGCACACATAGTACTTATAGTGTGTTTGTGTCAGCACCCATAGGACTTATACTGTGTTTGTGGCAGCACACATAGGACCTATATTTTCTTGTCAGCAGCACACATAGTACCTATAGTGTGTTTGTGTCAGCACCCATAGGACTTATAGTGTGTTTGTGGCAGCACACATAGGACCTATATTTTCTTGTCAGCAGCACACATAGTACTTATAGTGTGTTTGTGGCAGCACCCATAGGACTTATAGTGTGTTTGTGGCAGCACACATAGGACCTATATTTTCTTGTCAGCAGCACACATAGTACTTATAGTGTGTTTGTGTCAGCACCCATAGGACTTATAGTGTGTTTGTGGCAGCACACATAGGACCTATATTTTCTTGTCAGCAGCACACATAGTACCTATAGTGTGTTTGTGTCAGCACCCATAGGACTTATAGTGTGTTTGTGGCAGCACACATAGGACCTATATTTTCTTGTCAGCAGCACACATAGTACTTATAGTGTGTTTGTATCAGCACCCATAGTGTGTTTGTGACAGCACACATAGGACCTATATTTTCTTGTCAGCAGCACACATAGTACCTATGGTGTGTTTGTGTCAGCACCCATAGGACTTATAGTGTGTTTGTGGCAGCACACATAGGACCTATATTTTCTTGTCAGCAGCACACATAGTACTTATAGTGTGTTTGTGTCAGCACCCATAGGACTTATAGTGTGTTTGTGGCAGCACACATAGGACCTATATTTTCTTGTCAGCAGCACACATAGTACCTATAGTGTGTTTGTGTCAGCACCCATAGGACTTATAGTGTGTTTGTGGCAGCACACATAGGACCTATATTTTCTTGTCAGCAGCACACATAGTACTTATAGTGTGTTTGTGTCAGCACCCATAGTGTGTTTGTGACAGCACACATAGGACCTATATTTTCTTGTCAGCAGCACACATAGTACCTATAGTGTGTTTGTGTCAGCACCCATAGGACTTATAGTGTGTTTGTGGCAGCACACATAGGACCTATATTTTCTTGTCAGCAGCACACATAGTACTTACAGTGTGTTTGTGTCAGCACCCATAGTACGTATAGTGTGTTTGTGGCAGCACACATAGGACCTATATTTTCTTGTCAGCAGCACACATAGTACTTATAGTGTGTTTGTGTCAGCACCCATAGGACTTATACTGTGTTTGTGGCAGCACACATAGGACCTATATTTTCTTGTCAGCAGCACACATAGTACCTATAGTGTGTTTGTGTCAGCACCCATAGGACTTATAGTGTGTTTGTGGCAGCACACATAGGACCTATATTTTCTTGTCAGCAGCACACATAGTACTTATAGTGTGTTTGTGTCAGCACCCATAGTGTGTTTGTGACAGCACACATAGGACCTATATTTTCTTGTCAGCAGCACACATAGTACCTATAGTGTGTTTGTGTCAGCACCCATAGGACTTATAGTGTGTTTGTGGCAGCACACATAGGACCTATATTTTCTTGTGAGCAGCACACATAGTACCTATAGTGTGTTTGTGTCAGCACCCATAGGACTTATAGTGTGTTTGTGGCAGCACACATAGGACCTATATTTTCTTGCCAGCAGCACACATAGTACTTATAGTGTGTTTGTGTCAGCACCCATAGGACTTATAGTGTGTTTGTGGCAGCACACATAGGACCTATATTTTCTTGTCAGCAGCACACATAGTACTTATAGTGTGTTTGTGTCAGCACCCATAGGACTTATAGTGTGTTTGTGGCAACACACATAGGACCTATATTTTCTTGTCAGCAGCACACATAGTACTTATAGTGTGTTTGTGTCAGCACCCATAGGACTTATAGTGTGTTTGTGGCAGCACACATAGGACCTATATTTTCTTGTCAGCAGCACACATAGTACTTATAGTGTGTTTGTGTCAGCACCCATAGGACTTATACTGTGTTTGTGTCAGCACCCATAGTACTTATAGTGTGTTTGTGGCAGCACACATAGGACCTATATTTTCTTGTCAGCAGCACACATAGTACTTATAGTGTGTTTGTGTCAGCACCCATAGTGTGTTTGTGACAGCACACATAGGACCTATATTTTCTTGTCAGCAGCACACATAGTACCTATAGTGTGTTTGTGTCAGCACCCATAGGACTTATAGTGTGTTTGTGGCAGCACACATAGGACCTATATTTTCTTTTCAGCAGCACACATAGTACTTATAGTGTGTTTGTGTCAGCACCCATAGGACTTATACTGTGTTTGTGGCAGCACACATAGGACCTATATTTTCTTGTCAGCAGCACACATAGTACCTATAGTGTGTTTGTGTCAGCACCCATAGGACTTACAGTGTGTTTGTGGCAGCACACATAGGACCTATATTTTCTTGTCAGCAGCACACATAGTACTTATAGTGTGTTTGTGTCAGCACCCATAGTGTGTTTGTGACAGCACACATAGGACCTATATTTTCTTGTCAGCAGCACACATAGTACCTATAGTGTGTTTGTGTCAGCACCCATAGGACTTATAGTGTGTTTGTGGCAGCACACATAGGACCTATATTTTCTTGTCAGCAGCACACATAGTACTTATAGTGTGTTTGTGTCAGCACCCATAGTACGTATAGTGTGTTTGTGGCAGCACACATAGGACCTATATTTTCTTGTCAGCAGCACACATAGTACTTATAGTGTGTTTGTGTCAGCACCCATAGGACTTATACTGTGTTTGTGGCAGCACACATAGGACCTATATTTTCTTGTCAGCAGCACACATAGTACCTATAGTGTGTTTGTGTCAGCACCCATAGGACTTATAGTGTGTTTGTGGCAGCACACATAGGACCTATATTTTCTTGTCAGCAGCACACATAGTACTTATAGTGTGTTTGTGTCAGCACCCATAGTGTGTTTGTGACAGCACACATAGGACCTATATTTTCTTGTCAGCAGCACACATAGTACCTATAGTGTGTTTGTGTCAGCACCCATAGGACTTATAGTGTGTTTGTGGCAGCACAAATAGGACCTATATTTTCTTGTCAGCAGCACACATAGTACCTATAGTGTGTTTGTGTCAGCACCCATAGGACTTATAGTGTGTTTGTGGCAGCACACATAGGACCTATATTTTCTTGTCAGCAGCACACATAGTACTTATAGTGTGTTTGTGTCAGCACCCATAGGACTTATAGTGTGTTTGTGGCAGCACACATAGGACCTATATTTTCTTGTCAGCAGCACACATAGTACCTATAGTGTGTTTGTGTCAGCACCCATAGGACTTATAGTGTGTTTGTGGCAACACACATAGGACCTATATTTTCTTGTCAGCAGCACACATAGTACTTATAGTGTGTTTGTGTCAGCACCCATAGGACTTATAGTGTGTTTGTGGCAGCACACATAGGACCTATATTTTCTTGTCAGCAGCACACATAGTACCTATAGTGTGTTTGTGTCAGCACCCATAGGACTTATAGTGTGTTTGTGGCAGCACACATAGGACCTATATTTTCTTGTCAGCAGCACACATAGTACTTATAGTGTGTTTGTGTCAGCACCCATAGTGTGTTTGTGACAGCACACATAGGACCTATATTTTCTTGTCAGCAGCACACATAGTACCTATAGTGTGTTTGTGTCAGCACCCATAGGACTTATAGTGTGTTTGTGGCAGCACACATAGGACCTATATTTTCTTGTCAGCAGCACACATAGTACTTATAGTGTGTTTGTGTCAGCACCCATAGTACTTATAGTGTGTTTGTGGCAGCACACATAGGACCTATATTTTCTTGTCAGCAGCACACATAGTACTTATAGTGTGTTTGTGTCAGCACCCATAGGACTTATACTGTGTTTGTGGCAGCACACATAGGACCTATATTTTCTTGTCAGCAGCACACATAGTACCTATAGTGTGTTTGTGTCAGCACCCATAGGACTTATAGTGTGTTTGTGGCAGCACACATAGGACCTATATTTTCTTGTCAGCAGCACACATAGTACTTATAGTGTGTTTGTGTCAGCACCCATAGTGTGTTTGTGACAGCACACATAGGACCTATATTTTCTTGTCAGCAGCACACATAGTACCTATAGTGTGTTTGTGTCAGCACCCATAGGACTTATAGTGTGTTTGCGGCAGCACACATAGGACCTATATTTTCTTGTCAGCAGCACACATAGTACCTATAGTGTGTTTGTGTCAGCACCCATAGGACTTATAGTGTGTTTGTGGCAGCACACATAGGACCTATATTTTCTTGTCAGAAGCACACATAGTACTTATAGTGTGTTTGTGTCAGCACCCATAGTGTGTTTGTGACAGCACACATAGGACCTATATTTTCTTGTCAGCAGCACACATAGTACCTATAGTGTGTTTGTGTCAGCACCCATAGGACTTATAGTGTGTTTGTGGCAGCACACATAGGACCTATATTTTCTTATCAGCAGCACACATAGTACTTATAGTGTGTTTGTGTCAGCACCCATAGGACTTATAGTGTGTTTGTGGCAGCACACATAGGACCTATATTTTCTTGTCAGCAGCACACATAGTACCTATAGTGTGTTTGTGTCAGCACCCATAGGACTTATAGTGTGTTTGTGGCAGCACACATAGGACCTATATTTTCTTGTCAGCAGCACACATAGTACCTATAGTGTGTTTGTGGCAGCACACATAGGACCTATATTTTCTTGTCAGCAGCACACATAGTACTTATAGTGTGTTTGTGTCAGCACCCATAGGACTTATAGTGTGTTTGTGGCAGCACACATAGGACCTATATTTTCTTGTCAGCAGCACACATAGTACCTATAGTGTGTTTGTGTCAGCACCCATAGGACTTATAGTGTGTTTGTGGCAGCACACATAGGACCTATATTTTCTTGTCAGCAGCACACATAGTACTTATAGTGTGTTTGTGTCAGCACCCATAGTGTATTTGTGACAGCACACATAGGACCTATATTTTCTTGTCAGCAGCACACATAGTACCTATAGTGTGTTTGTGTCAGCACCCACAGGACTTATAGTGTGTTTGTGGCAGCACACATAGGACCTATATTTTCTTGTCAGCAGCACATATAGTACTTATAGTGTGTTTGTGTCAGCACCCATAGGACTTATACTGTGTTTGTGGCAGCACACATAGGACCTATATTTTCTTGTCAGCAGCACACATAGTACCTATAGTGTGTTTGTGTCAGCACCCATAAGACTTATAGTGTGTTTGTGGCAGCACACATAGGACCTATATTTTCTTGTCAGCAGCACACATAGTACTTATAGTGTGTTTGTGTCAGCACCCATAGTGTGTTTGTGACAGCACACATAGGACCTATATTTTCTTGTCAGCAGCACACATAGTACCTATAGTGTGTTTGTGTCAGCACCCATAGGACTTATAGTGTGTTTGTGGCAGCACACATAGGACCTATATTTTCTTGTCAGCAGCACACATAGTACTTATAGTGTGTTTGTGTCAGCACCCATAGTACTTATAGTGTGTTTGTGGCAGCACAGATATGACCTATATTTTCTTGTCAGCAGCACACATAGTACTTATAGTGTGTTTGTGTCAGCACCCATAGGACTTATACTGTGTTTGTGGCAGCACACATAGGACCTATATTTTCTTGTCAGCAGCACACATAGTACCTATAGTGTGTTTGTGTCAGCACCCATAGGACTTATAGTGTGTTTGTGGCAGCACACATAGGACCTATATTTTCTTGTCAGCAGCACACATAGTACTTATAGTGTGTTTGTGTCAGCACCCATAGTGTGTTTGTGACAGCACACATAGGACCTATATTTTCTTGTCAGCAGCACACATAGTACCTATAGTGTGTTTGTGTCAGCACCCATAGGACTTATAGTGTGTTTGTGGCAGCACACATAGGACCTATATTTTCTTGTCAGCAGCACACATAGTACCTATAGTGTGTTTGTGTCAGCACCCATAGGACTTATAGTGTGTTTGTGGCAACACACATAGGACCTATATTTTCTTGTCAGCAGCACACATAGTACTTATAGTGTGTTTGTGTCAGCACCCATAGGACTTATAGTGTGTTTGTGGCAGCACACATAGGACCTATATTTTCTTGTCAGCAGCACACATAGTACTTATAGTGTGTTTGTGTCAGCACCCATAGTGTGTTTGTGACAGCACACATAGGACCTATATTTTCTTGTCAGCAGCACACATAGTACCTATAGTGTGTTTGTGTCAGCACCCATAGGACTTATAGTGTGTTTGTGGCAGCACACATAGGACCTATATTTTCTTGTCAGCAGCACACATAGTACTTATAGTGTGTTTGTGTCAGCACCCATAGAACTTATAGTGTGTTTGTGGCAGCACACATAGGACCTATATTTTCTTGTCAGCAGCACACATAGTACTTATAGTGTGTTTGTGTCAGCACCCATAGGACTTATAGTGTGTTTGTGGCAGCACACATAGGACCTATATTTTCTTGTCAGCAGCACACATAGTACTTATAGTGTGTTTGTGTCAGCACCCATAGGACTTATAGTGTGTTTGTGGCAGCACACATAGGACCTATATTTTCTTGTCAGCAGCACACATAGTACTTATAGTGTGTTTGTGTCAGCACCCATAGGACTTATAGTGTGTTTGTGGCAGCACACATAGGACCTATATTTTCTTGTCAGCAGCACACATAGTACCTATAGTGTGTTTGTGTCAGCACCCATAGGAATTATAGTGTGTTTGTGGCAGCACACATAGGACCTATATTTTCTTGTCAGCACACATAGTACCTCTAGTGTGTTTGTGTCAGCACCCATAGGACCTACAGTGTGTTGTGAGCACACATAGGAGCTCTAGTTTTTATACAATATACACTACCCACTACAATGGCTGGAAGACCGCCAAGGAGAGGCAGACCGTCCCGAGGCAAGAACACAGGGCAAGCAGGCTCTGTTTCTAGAGACAACAGTGCTGGTCGTGGACGTGGTCGTGCATCGTCATCAGCACGTGGCCATGGGACACGCTTGTCTTTGTTTTTGGCAGCTGGACATGTTGAGCCGCATCATGCCGAAGGCTTGGTAGAATGGATGACCAATCCCTCCTCATCCTCCTCATCCTCTCTCACCCAGGCTCAGGGTACTGGCAGAGCAGCTGACAACGCGTACTCAATGGCATCATCAGCCACCCCTTCCCTAGACCCACCATGTCCTCCTGAGGAGTCCCCCGAACTGTTTGAGCACAGTGTTGGGTACATGCTCCAGGAGGATGCCCAACGATTCGAAGGCTCGGATGATACCCAGCTTGAGGAAGGCAGTAGTGTGCGCGCAGAGAGAGGGGATGCTGAAGGACAGCAATCTGGCAGTAATGTTCCACCAGCTGCAGCTTACTGCCAGGTTTGCTCTAACGGTGAAGAGGGAGGGGATGATGAGGTCACTGACTCCACGTGGGTGCCTGAAGAGAGAGAGGAGGAGGAGGAGGAGGAGGAGGATGCGGCGGCACATGTCCAACGAGGCAGGATGCCCCCTGGAGGCCAGCTAGAGGCCAGCACACCAACTGAATCACACCGCAGAGCTCCGCCTGTGGAGGGCGCTGCCTCTTGAAGTTTTCACAAAAGTTCTTTGGTGTGGGCCTTTTTTGAGACGAGTGCATCAGATCGCACCACTGCTATTTGCAATATTTGTCTCAAGCGTATCTCGCGTGGCCAAAACATCAGCCGCTTGGGCACCACAAGCATGAGCAGCTCGTTGGCAGGCGCACATTAAAGACCCAAACCAAAGAACAAAGCGGACCTCTCCTTGCTCCTCATCAGCTGGGATCTCCATCCCCACTATATCTTCAGTCCTCTCTGAAAGCTGCTCTGAGAGGACTGAAGGTGTAGAATTAGGTGTGTCACAACCAAGTACTTGCAGTACACCGACGTCCGATTGTAGCAGGCAAATTTCCCTGCCCCAGCTGCTGGACCGTTAAAAGAAGTATACTCCCAGCCATCCACATGCCCAGCGGTTGAATGCTAGCTTGGCTAAATTGCTAGCACTTCAACTGCTGCCTTTTCAGTTGGTAGACTCGGCCCCCTTCCGTGAGTTTGTTCAATGTGCAGTTCCTCAGTGGCAGGTTCCCAAACGCCACTTTTTCTAAACGTGTAATTACAAATCTTGATCTAATAACTCACAGCAGGGCCCATTCCTGCGCCCACCAAAAGTAACTGTGAGGGCTTACAGTCTTGTGGCAACACTGTCCACCACCACCACCAAAGGCCCAATTTTTCTGCCCTGTTCAACAGGTGCATGCAATTACAAATCTTGATCTAATAACTCACAGCAGGGCCCATTCCTGTGCCCACCAAGAGTAACTGTGAGGGCTTACAGTCTTGTGGCTACACCAACATCTAATGGGGCAAATTTCTGCAGAGTATATACGGCAGGTCCCTACTTTCAAACATCCAACTTACAAACGACTCCTACTTGCAAACGGAAAGAGAAAACAGGAAGTGAGAGGAAATCTACCCCTAGGAAGGGAAATTCGATCCTGTTAGATTTAATTTGGGAAAAAGGTATCTCCTCTCTACTGATGCTTTATCACCAATCCTTGTTTCAATTAAAACCCCACTTTTCCAAAAACATTTGTCATTGGGACGGAAAGTGAGGTGAAATGTTCTGAACAGATGTGCAAAGACAGCAAATGTTACAGGGGTGATAACCCCTCCCTATGTTCTCCAAAAAGCTTAAAAATAGATTTTTTTGGGATGGAGCTACACTTCATAATGTACCTGTTCAGATTCTACTTAAGAACAAACCTACAGTCCGTGTCTTGTTTGCACCGCCTGTATACTGCTGTTCAGAGTATATAGGGTTGTAGGTATAGGGTTTTATTTTGGGTGCGGGGTCCCCCTTAATATCCATACAAGACCCAAAGGGGCTGGTGTGGGGGGGTGATGGGGTAGCCATGCCATTTTTCGCAAGGATTTTCAGCCATATGGCCAGGAAAAGACATGACATTAAAGCCGCAAGTGGTTTTAAATGGCTTCTTTTTTCATTTACAAATGTCATTTTGTGCAGGGACCGTTCTAAACACGGGAAACGCATGCCATTTCACAGGCATACTTTAGACACCCCCCAGGTACCATATTTAAAGGAAAATGTCACTTTTTTTTTTCACTTTATGCATCATTAAAACGACTGCTCCCGAAAAAACTTTAGTTTTTAAAAGTTATTTTTGCATTGATATATGTCCCCTGGGGCAGGACCCGGGTCCCCAAACCTGTTTTATGACATTAACATGCATATTGGCCGTTGTAATTAGCAATTTTGATTTCGAACGTTCGCGTCCATTGTAACGAATAGGGTTCGAAAATTCGCGCAAACTTTCGGTCCATTCGAAGGTTCTGGTGCGAACCGAACCCGGGGGTGTTCGGCTCATCCCTAGACATGAGTATGTCCAAACTGTGTTGCTATTGCCTTCATCACATGGGGTGTCACCCCTGTAAAAGCCACATTTAGAAGATGCACACAAATTGGGGATCAAACTGGGTATTTTCTTCCTGAACTCATGCCTAATGTCAACATGTGCTATCTCCCATCATGGGGGATCAATGTACATGTTTTAGGGGTGCAACCCCTTCACCTCAGCCACTTTAGTAGCAAGGAAGGGGTTGCACCCACAAAACGTGTACATTGATCCTCCATGATAGGAGATAGCACGTGTTGACACACTGTGTGCATCTTCAAAATGTGGCTTTTTTAAAACTTAAAATGTTATGGTTTTAAAACTGAAAATGGATGCTAGCTAGTTTGGGGGTGTTTCAGATTCTCCCTAAAACATCAATGATGTTCTTAATTTTTTGTTGAACATCATTGATGTTTTTCTTGATATCATCTAAATCGCGATTGCACCCCATTATCTCCCCGATGAGGATCTTGGTACTTTCACTGGTAAAATGTGAGTCTTCTTCCACAACATCCACATCACCTAAAAATAAACCCAACAAAAACACTGTGTATTATAAATATGCAGGCATACATTGATTAGCTTACCTGAAGCTGTGGTCTCAGACACCTGTTGTGGTGCCAATTTCGCCAATTTCTACAACCTCTCCTTCTTCCACCTCCTCCTCTGCATCTGGTGTTGGTATTTCCCCTTCTTTGGGAGGTGTGGGGTCCCTGGTGTCCTCAGAGACGTTCAGAGTCTTCTCTCCCCTATGAGAATGTAAAAAAGGAATACTTAGCACACAGAAGTGTCATACAATTGTGTTTTTTGGCCGAGTTCAAAGCAGAAAACATTATTTGGGACACGTTCTAAAGCTGGAATACTTGGGGGGCGTGGCCTGACGCATGGAGAGGTGAGACGTGCCTGCACACAGCTCCCGGCTCCCTCGGCTCCACGGACCTCATAACGGCCAGTAAACCGGCCACAAAGCATCCTCATGGGGAAAGATAAGCCCAAGGCACCTAAGGGCAGCGGTGGACATCGCCCAGGAGGTGATTTAGAGGACTATTTCAGCCGTGGAAGATCATCCTCACAGCGCCGGCCGGAATCCAAGATGGCGCCGGCCCCTCCATCCCCAGCGCGCTCTGAATCAGCTCTGCAGTCCCAGGTGAGCTCACACAGCCTGCTCTTACACCCTGAGGACACTGATTTCTCCCCCAGACTGACCAGAAGCCGCTCCAATGTCTCCCTAGGATCAGGGGAAGGGTGGGACATGGAAGCACAGATCAGATCCCTGCACAGCTACATGAGGTCTCTACCCACTAAGGCTGACTTTGAACACTGTGTACACAGGATTGAAAAGACATATAAGAAAGAGATCTCTGACCTAAGGAAGGATGTGGGGGCACGCTTTGATGATGTTGAACACACAGTAGAAGGCCTCCGGGACACGGTACAGTCACATGACAAGATTCTCAACACCCACACGGTCATGCTACAGCAACTCTCATACCAGCAGGACGACCTCGAAAATCGCAGTCGCCGCAACAACATACGCATACGGGGGATACCCGAGACGGTGGACCCCAAGAATTTACCCGCGGCTGTGACGGCCATTTTTAACCAAATACTTCAACGCCCCAAAGACGACCCGATCGAATTGGACCGTGTGCACCGTACCTCGGGCCCTCACACCCCTGACCCCACCTTTGTGCGCGACACCCTATGTCGCATCCACTTTTACAAAGTTAAGGAGGACATCATGAGGGCCGCCAGCACACAGCAGTCAATCCTCTTTAACGGCACACCCGTCATGCTTCTCCCAGATCTCTCCCGCCAAACACTGGCTATGCGGAAATCACTGAGGCCCCTCACGCAACTCCTGCAAGCAAGGCAAATTAAATACCAGTGGCGTTTCCCATTCCACCTCCGAGTCCGCCACGAAGGTAAAGTCGCCATATTCCGCACGCTGGGTGACCTGCCGGCATTCCTCAGCACTCTTGAACTACCTCAAGTCGCATTACCCGACTGGCCGTTTGCACCGACTACCCCAGGCCTACCCTACATCCCACATTGGCAGAAGCAAGGTCGCAGACGCACACCTCGGTCTTCACAGCACCAGGACCCCAATGACTGAAACAATCCAGTGGGCCGCCTCGGGCCTGTTGTCCTCCTCTTTTTTTTTTTTGCTCCCCACCGCTGGGGTTCTTCCCCCTGTGATATGCTCAGACCCATATGGGTCAGAAATCTCAACCTCTAACTAACCCTCCTTTTCCTACAGGTTTGATATATACTTTACATGTTTTCTTTCCTTGTTCCCCCTCCCCCCCCACTCCGACAATCGGAGTACAGCATGGGGACTCTCTCCTCTACCAATGCACAGGTTCCAGGACTTGTCCTTGCACCCCATCGCTTGCTACAAACCCCCCTGTGTTGTGCTGTCCCCACCGGAACTTTACAGTTACTGTTATGCTCAGCCAGTTCCTTGCATAAGGCCCGATGCACACCCATACCCCCCGTGCAACATACATGTGATGCCTCTTTCCTGGTCTTTTTTTGTTTCTCTCTTGTTTTATTAAGCCGGTTTACTGATGTACTTTTTTGAAGACCACTATGATAACCTTGATTAAGAAGATGTTTTGTACAACTCTCAGGTCACAATTGATACTGCTCCATATGTGGAGCCGAGGCGAAGGGAGCTGCCCTGCTCTGTGGTCTCGCTTTGCACCCCCCCCTTTTTTGGGTTTTTTGTTTATCTATCGCCCCTCGGTGATCCAACAGACACTGAGGAGCGAACTGCCATGTGCCTTTATAAAAGGCCTTTTTCTTTTTTGTTACCTGCCTTTTGGAGCCACCTAGTGGCCTTTTCTGTTTTTGTTTCTTTTTTGGTTACTCCTTTTTCCTGCCTGATTCATTGGGCCCATCTCCCACGATTGGCTCGCAACAGTTATGAGTTACTCGCCCCCCTGGTTATTATAGTGGGAGAAAGCGGCCATGTCTATGACTGCTGGTATCTTCTGCATGAGATTACTTTTCTACCTTCTCTATTCCTTCTCGCTTTTCTTTTCTCCTCATCTTCTCTTTACCTGTACCTTCCTACCCTCCCTTCCCTCCCTTACCCTCCTTCAACAAGAACTAACTCCCGCCCCCTGTCCCCACAAAATTTAATCACATTGCCACCTATCAAAGTGATCCTGAACCTCACTCTCATAACTTCCCATGGCTAACGACGGTTCAATAACTTTTGCCTCCTTTAACTGCAGAGGCTTTAACACACCCGAGAAGCGGAGCCAGACACTCTACCATTTCCATAAAAAACGCATTAAAATTTTGCTCCTCCAGGAAACGCATTTTCGTGCAGGAGCAACCCCAGCCATACGCAATAGGTACTACTCGCAATGGTTCCATAGTGTCAACCCTCAATCCAAATCTAAAGGAGTGTCTGTTGCCTTCCATAAGTCTTTTAACCCGGAGGTTCTGGATTCTCTTATAGATGACTCTGGTCGCTACATATTTTTGAAACTGAAACTAAACGATTTTCTCTTTACAGTGGCTAATATCTATGTGCCTAATGTGGGCCAGGCTCGGTTCCTCTCAACGGTCCTCACCAGACTATCCTCCTTTGGAGGGACAGCTCTCGTCATCGGAGGCGATCTCAATGTAGCCCTATCCCCACCCGCAGACACATCCTCCGGTAAGTCCTCTGTTCCATACTCCACCTTGACACGCATCAAATCACTATTTCATTCATCCCATCTGGTGGATGCCTGGCGAATCCAGCACCCCACAGATAGGGATTACAGTTACTTCTCAGTGGCACACAACTCTTACAGCAGGTTAGACCATTTCCTCATCTCACAATCACTGCTTGACACACCCCTACAGACCTCGATAGGTACCATACTATGGTCCGATCATGCCCCCGTCTATTTGACTCTGGTTCGCCCCCCCGCTACCCGCCGGGGGGCTAACTGGAGACTTAATGACAATTTGCTACGAGACACTGTATGTGTAGCGGATGTCTCCACAGCCATTAGGAACTTTATAGGAGACCACGCATCTGACACGACCTCCCCACTGAACCAATGGGACACACTTAAATGTGTGCTACGGGGCACCCTCATACAGCACGGATCCCGCCTTAAGAAGGCCAGAGCTCACGACATATGCAAACTCCTCACCACGATAGCAGAACTTGAACCCCTCCACAAGCGGGACCTGGACCCTGCCATATATGTCCAGCTCTCTAATGCCCGCAGGGATTTACTCCAGCTCCTCGATGCGCACTCCTTAATTGCCAGAGACAAAGCACGAAACCACTTTTACTCACTAGCAAATAAATGTGGTAAACACCTGGCCAGGACCATTCACCCTAGACCCCCACGGCATTCTATTCCTTTTATCGTTCAACCGGACCAAACGAAAACATTTAACACCTCAGGGATATCTGCATCCTTCAGGCAATACTATTCACAACTATATAATCTCCCTCGCACAGTCCCTAACGCTCGGTCCCCCCTTCCCAATGACCCTATGCAAGACTACATTCTAGAGACAGCCCTGCCCACTGTTGACGAGTCAGACGCGACGGCTCTTGACGAGCCCCTGGACACCTCTGAATTCCTGCAGGCCATCAAAGATCTTAAAGTAGGCAAATGCCCGGGCCCCGACGGCTTTACACCCCGATTCTACAAAACCTTTGCCCCACAACTTGCACCACTACTAACAAAGGCCTTTAACTCAGTGGAGAGCTCCAACCCCCCCTCGAAAGATTCCCTATCTGCCAACATCTCCATTATCCCTAAACCAGGTAAAGACCCTTCCCAATGCAGCAGTTATCGGCCCATCTCTCTACTCAACATAGATATCAAACTATTCGCAAAAGTTCTAGCCACCCGTCTATCCCCCATACTACCCAAAATTATCCATAACGACCAAGTGGGGTTTGTCCCCGGAAGAGAGGCAAGGGACAACACCACCAAAACGATACACCTTATCTCCCTGATACAACGTAAAGGTCTAAAAGCTTGCCTATTATCCTTCGACGCTGAAAAGGCCTTCGATAGGGTCAGCTGGAGGTTTCTGCAGCTGTCCCTAGCTCAACTCGGTCTCGGGGTCCCCTTTATTTCTAAAGTCATGTCCCTATACTCCAGCCCCTCAGCTACGGTCCTAGTCAACGGCACCACATCAGCTCCCTTTAACATTACCAATGGCACCAGGCAGGGCTGTCCCCTATCTCCCCTCCTTTTTGTCATAGTAATCGAACATCTGGCCTGCGCCATACGTCAAAACCCCTCCATTCTCGGTATTCAAACCCCATCTGCCCACCACAAACTCTCCTTATATGCAGACGATCTCCTAGTCTATATCCAAAACCCACATACCTCTCTACCGTCCCTTCTCCGAGAATTCCAACGTTTTGGCACCCATAGCAACTTCAAGGTCAACATAACTAAGACAGAAGCACTCAACATTTCCCTCACCCCATCCACCCTATCCCTCCTGAAATCCAATTTCTCTTTCCGTTGGCAGGACAAAGGGATCTCTTACCTGGGAATCATTATACCCTCAAACCTAACCAACTTGTTCTCCCTAAACTATATCCCCCTACTCTCCCGTATACGAAAAGACCTAGAGGAATGGGGAGGATCCCCTCTGCCGTGGTTCGGCAGGATTAACACCCTAAAGATGGACACCCTACCCAAACTCCTGTACCTATTCCAAACGGTTCCCATCCACGTCCCCAAATCCTATTTCACCTCCCTACGCTCGCTAGCCATTAGATTCATGTGGAGCCGGGGACTCCCCAGAGTTAAATTTAAACTACTCACGCTCCCAAAGACATTGGGAGGTACAGGCCTCCCTGACTTCGAGACCTACCATAAGGCCACTCTTATGGCCCGCACACTAGAATGGTTCCCCCGTCCTTCCTGCAAGGCCTCGGTGACAGTTGAACAAGACCTCTCCCCTGTAGACCTCCGGGCCCTACTATGGGGCTACAAACAAGAGTACACTCGTCTGACATCCCTATCACCACTGACCCTAGCCTCTCTGCAACTATGGTACAAGAAAGGACTCAACACTATCCTTTCCTCCGACCCAAGCCCCTTGACATCCCTTTTTGACCACCCCGCACTCCCACAAGGAATAGGGGCAACCACCATAGGGTCCTTCAAACGCTCTGAGTGGCCACTAGCCCGTACATTTGTACATTCATCACAAGGGACCCCGGTAACTCCAGCAGGCCCCGGAGACTGGCTCACAACCTTACACATGTCTACGTTTACCAAACACCTATATTCCTCCTCTCAAATACACCGCAAGCTCACCAGTTTTGAGGAGATATGTTCGCTCCAAGAAACTCCCAAACACCTCCTTTCCTCTTTATATAACCTACTACTGACCCTAACACATGATCAACTCCCACACTATACCAGGATGTGGTCTGCGGATCTGGGTGAAGACATCTCTGCGCCGGAATGGCAAACATCTTTTTACTTTACGCACAAATCTACCATCTCTTGCTACTCCCAGGAAAAGAATTACAAGCTCCTGTCTAGATGGTATAGGGACCCTGCAACCCTGCACAAAATCTTCCCATCAGCTCCGCCCACCTGTTGGCGCTGTGAAACCTCTATTGGAACTTATATGCATATCTGGTGGGACTGTGAGAGGATCCGACCCTTCTGGACGCAGGTATTTGACTGTTATAATCTCGTGGCTGATAGACCAGTTCCTATCTCCCCGAAAATTGCGCTACTCTCTATATTGCCCGGGTCTTTAAAGTCGCAGAAGCAAAGATTGCTCCGTTTCTTTATGTCCTCTGCTAGGCAACTGATACCCGCTTACTGGAAGACAAAGAACACCCCTCCACTGTCACGGTGGGTATCGATTATGAATGACACCATGAGAATGGAGGAGTTGCTGGCTCTAGATAATGATACATACACCAAATTTATTGCTCAATGGTCAATATGGCTCCGCTTCTCTTCCTCTGATACCCTGCTGAACAAAACCGCGGACATATAGGGACATACTAGATCCCCTCCTACCCTACCCTCCCTGGACTTAACTGTGATCCTCCCCTTCCCCCTGCCTCCTCCCTCCCTACCTCCCTGCCCACCCCCCCATCTCTTCTCTACTTTACTCTATTCTTTTCTCTCTGCTCCTCCTATCTTTCTTTTTCCACGTTACTTACTGTATATTGTTACATATAGTGACTCATGAACTGCTTTCGCTAGCACTACCTCCTGGACCAGAGAACAGGTTCTCTCCCCCACCCCCCGAGCATGTGGGCGGAGGTCGGCTGTGGACGATAGTCGTTGGTTGGCCTCCCGCAATTATCCTTTTGTTACCGTTCTTTGTATACAATTACCTCATGTTGTTCACTGTTTTACTGTTTTCCTTTTGTGAAATACCAATAAAATATTTTCAACACTAAAGCTGGAATACTTACCTGTTTTGTGAAAGTTTGTCAGTTGGAGACACCCCTATAGTATCCACTGGAGCACGTGTGTGGGACATGCTAATAAAAAGAGTGTTCTGGTGTCCCAGCACTAGTGCTCCATAGTCCAGATGTGTAAACAGCTACTGAGTGTCCTCTCCTTTACACTGAATAAAGTTTGCATTTCATTCTATTAGCAAGCCCTGTATACAAGAAACTTCCTTTGACTAGAGATAGATAGGCCTGAACAAATGTAGTTTCCTGCAACTTGCCAAAACATCATATTTTAAGTGGGCGAACGATCAAGGTTCATTATGAACGATTCCACCCACGAACATGAAAGTGGCCATTTTACACTGTACAACATTAAATAAAAGCACATGGAGCAGAATGCAAGCAATAATAATAATATGAACACACGACAACTACTTACTTTTTTGAAGAAGTCGCTTGATCTTTCGGTACTGATCATGCTCCCTCAGTTTCAGGTCTGACCAGCGTTTTCTCAGTTGATCTTTGGATCGTCGTACCCCAAAATTCTTATGCAAACTCTTCACAACTTTAGTCATGATCTTGGCCTTTCTGACATTTGGGTTGGGGTAAGGCCCATACTTCCCATCATAGTCACTCCTCTTCAATATGTCCACCATCTCTGCCATCTCTACAAAGGACATATTTGAGGCCTTAAATCTTCTCCTCCGGGATCAGGACGTTTCTGCCTCCGGGCTTTCCTCGTCCTCCTCCTCGTTGCTGTAATAATTAGTGCGCACCTGCTGTGTCTCCGGCATGTGCTCTCCCCACTGCGCCATAAAGAGAAGGGGCGGGGAATAGACTAGAAAGATCGTCAGGGGCGAGCGGAGTTTCACGCATGCGCACTGTATATAAAACGTCACACGCGTGTGTCGTACATATGAGTTGTGAGCAGAGGGAGAGAGCGCCGATTGTGCGAACGAAGGTACAATTTGAACTTGGTACATCACTAGCCCATACTGCTTCTAGATTGAGGCTTGTTTTGGGACAAGATTAGGAGAGCTTAGCCTGACATTCTTATGGTTTGTCTTGTGTTGTGTCTTGCAGAGATTACTATGGATCCTTTTGACCTGCCTTTTTTTCGCCTCATGATCATTGATCAGCTCAGGGAGCTGCCCTGCCTGTGGCAGATTTCACACCCATTTTATAAGGACCTAAGTAGGAGGAAGGCAGCGCTGGATAAACTACTTGATTTGGTAAAGATCATGGTCCCCACGGCAGACAGCACATATGTGAAGTCCAAACTTCATGCCCTGAGGAGTACATATCTGATGGAGCGCAAGCAGTTCCAGATTTCCCTGTGATCAGGAGATCCAAATGACATTCATGTCCCCAGGATGTTGATATATGACAGGCTGCATTTTCTGTCAGCCCCGAGGGAACCCATGCCATCACTCTACTGTCTTTCGAGGCTTACTTCCCCCCCAGCTGAGGCTTCCGATGTCCAACCTGGGCCTTCCAGGCAGCAACATGTGGAGGGGCCCAGCTTGAGACAGGTATAGCATTGTTGAACATATTTCTTGTCGTACATTTAATGATGTTAAGTAGATGTTGACACATCAATTGACAGTAGTGACCAAAAAGGATTGGGACAAGAATGAAAAATGCTGGGCTCTGAATGATAGTCTGTTCTATTTATTAACATTCAACTTGCACCAGTCATGAGCTGAAAATTGTGTGATTGATGAACAAAGAACTAAAACTATGTCCCATTTTCATACACAGGAAGACCTCAGCTGGAGGAGGCTGTGGCAAGTGCTACAACTAGCAGAGCAGAGCCACAGCCTGGAAGGAAGCCTGGAGGGAAGTGCCTAAGGAAGACCAGAGAGTGATGGCCTGGGTTCAGTCTGGTCTGCCAGAAGATGCAGCCTCTTGTATGACCACATCCTGGGTACATAGATGTCATCTGCTCTTCCTAATCGATTGGACTTCTGGACCAGACTGTTCGCCCTCAGATATGTACTCCTTAGGCCACCAATTTTGCGATTACATATTTGATGTCTGCCCTGGGGGCCAAAAGGCTTCGCCAAATTGACTAGTTTATCCAGCGCTGCCTTCCTGTTTGATTTTGTTTAGGAGACCTAATAAAGGTTTTTTTTCTTGGTTCAAGAAATACTTGCCTATGTGTTTTACTTCAAAAAGGACAGTTTATTTGTGAGTAGGCAGGTACATTTCAAAAATACAAAGTCAAATTAACAAGGGGCACCAACACCAAACAACCTCCTAGAGATTAAAAAAAAAACAATAAAATAAAATTATAATAATGGTGTTGTGGTAAGTTGAGACACACAAAACACACCAAAAAAATTACGAAGATGAGCAAAATGTAAAATAAAGAAGATCTTGATTTAAAAAAACAACCTCAAATTTTACAAATAAAAAAAAGATTCTGGAGATCTGACAAATAAAAATATTCTAGTCATGAAATCATGAAAAAGACTAAAGAAATAAGTTTTGGAGAAGTCTGTGTGAATATGAGCAGCAAAAGAACTTCATTCTTCTAGCATTCTAAAGAAAAAGAGAATGTGCTGCATTAAACAATTTTTAACATTGCAGCGTGACGAATGTGCTATATCGATTACGAACGCTAGTTTTACATGACCGAGCGCTTCCGGCTGAGAATTTCTTCTGAACATGCGTGGACTAGGCTACACACGATTCGGAATTGGCGTGATCAGATTTTGTTGTCGGAAAATTTGAGATCCAGCTCTCAAACTTTTTCCATCAGAAATTCCGATGGAAAAAGTCAGATAGAGCCCACACACGGGCGGATTTTCCGACAACATGGTCCGATCGGACATTTTCCGTTGGAGTTTCCAACCGTGTGTATGGGGGCTTAGACCACTGTATCCTTTTGTGTGGAAGAAAAAAGCCTTAAAATATTTGGGTAGACTTCTATCTACATCAGTAATAGATTTATATCAGGATAACTGTCTGCCCTTACTCAATAAAATCAAACAAGATCTATAGGGATCCCCTGTTGACAGGATGTCCTGGTTTGGTAGGATAAATGTAATTAAAATGATGACCCTTCCGAAAGCCCTGTATATTTTTCAGACCCTCCTGATTAATATTCCAGGGACCTATTTTAAAACCCTTGTTTTTTTAATTAAGAGATTTATATGAAAACATAGAGGCTCTTGCATTCCTTATAAGACCCTGGCTAAACCAAAATCACATAGGGGTCTTCTTCCACATTTTGGGAAGTATCGTGATTCTGCAGTTCTGCGGAGGATAATAGATTGGGTTCATGGAACTTCCCAGAAAAAAATGGGTACAACTGGAGGAAATTCTATGCAATTTAAATCTGGGCAAGATAATATGGTTACAGAGGCAGTATAGAGGTCTTATTAATAATCTGGCCTCAATTACAGCGGAGACCTTGGGATAACCTACTTAAAAGTTTGTCTTGGCAACATAATAGACCTTTGATGCCTCTTGACCTTTGATGCCTCTTTACTCAAAGCCCCATTGGCTTTGAGTAAATAACGAGAGAAGAGCTTCTGACGGGTGCAGTGCGTTTATTATTTTGCCTAAAAGATGTGCATTAAGGTTGAACACCACAGAGGATAATCTTTTGACTCCTTAAACACTTTAAGCGCCATTTGTACCATAAGCACCATTTGCACCATATGCACCGTGAAAACTGTAAAATTACATACAATACATTAGTTTACAGAGATCACCAAAAAGGGTGTTACAACAGAATTACAAATGTGGAGTTACAAAGTGGTGTTCCATTATCTATACACTGTGGTAATGTGGTACCCCACCAGTGCATGTACCCAGAATTCTCAACCAGATGGGTTGAGGGGCTCCAGGGTAGTTGCTTGTTTGATAGGAAACTGGCTTTTCAGTTTCCTCATTATTTAGTAAAGTTCGCTTTGGGACCTGGAGCCTGGGGATTTCTTAGAGATCCAGGTGGGATGAAATCCCCAGTCCTGGGTCCAGAATTTGAGACTCACCAGCACACTGATTGTTCAGGTGTGTGTTGGCCTGATAGTAGAGTCAGGGCCATGGTTCTGGACTCCACCCCAGAGACACAGGAGGTCTCTAGGAGTCCAGAGAGTGCAGGTGTGCACTAATCAAAGCCAGAGATCCAAGTCTGAGGACCAGTACAGCAAGAGGCTGTAAGCTGGGTGCACCAAGGTGTTTGCTGGAAAAGTCTGTAGGAGACAGACAAGGGCCTGGAGGGTAAGGCCAGAGAAGAGTGCTGCAATTGAGAACCAACTAGTCTAACTGTCAGTTTTGTTGTTGACGGAAAGGAATGCTGAAACCCCTGCGAGGGAAACTTATCTGTGTTTATGGAACTTTCTTTTAATAAAAATGGGCAAACAAAGCCCTTAAAAAGAAGAACCAGCGAGTGGCGGAGTCCTTCAAGCTTTACCTTTGATGCTGATCCTTTACAACACATATATCTAAATTAACATTAACATTTAAGAAAGCATGACTATATGTTCAAACATGTGGATTGTCTACAGCATATCTTTTAACTAACAGCATGGACTTAATTTATGCCTAAAAACATATACACTGACAATGCACCTTTTACTGCATACCTTGCTCCGCTTGCCAAAGGGTGCAAAACTTTAAACTTTAGAAAACTTTCATAAACTGTATCCTTCTCACAATGTACTGCTGCTTGCCTGGATGCTGAATGAATGAGAAAGCCCCTTGCAAAACTAGAGGAAGCAGGAAGTGTCTGGTGATTAAAACATTCCCCAGGGGAACAAAAGTAAGGCAATAAAGGTTCCACCTGTCATTTAGTGCTGAACAAAGATTTAAAGGGACAAGCGGACTGTTACACTCCCACCAAATTATGTAAAGACGAAAAAGATTTAGAGTCATACATTATTTACAGAACATAATCATGGCCGCTATAAAAACATGTAGCTTGTAGGTACTTTTGTGACTGTCTACTGTATTGCGTGATGGTATGCTAGTATATCACTAACTGGCAACTCATTTACTTTCTATGAGAACTACTATCTTTTGAATAGGACGTTCAATAATTGAGGGTTTTGATACATAGTCCTTATCTTATCTTGCAATCTTCTGTCACCCACTAACACCTTGACTTGACGAACTAGACCGTCTTTTTTACCGAAGCCTGACTTCGGTAAAAAAGACGGTCTAGTTCGTCAAGTCAAGGTGATAGCATCTGGGTATCTTGATTTCCCTTAAAGCTTGCAGACTACTCCTCCTGGCCTCCCACCGTGGGCTTAAGGTCTCAGGAAGTGCTTCATCCCAACTGATGCCCCTGCGACAAAGCTCCTGGAGAATGCACTTGCCACTCAGTAAGAAGGGAGCTATGAAGCCTAGAGGATCATAAAGATCTACGACTGACAGTATACCACGATGAGTTGAGGGTCGATCCTTTATGTCAATGCTGAAACTGAAGGTGTCGTCTTCAATTGACCACTGAATGCCAAGTACTTGTCCTTCTGATGTTGAGTCTGGATTAAGTTTGAGAGGTTCACTAGTTGTTGCTCTTTCTGATGGAGCTACACAAAACAGGATGTCCCTTTTATTAGAGTTGAACTTATGCAGTCTTAAACCAGCATTTTTACATAATCCTATGTGCTTCGAGGATTAGATTTGTAGCTTCACTGACTGTTAAAACACTGGTTAGGCCATCGTCGACATAAAAGTTCTTCAGAATGAAGGCTGATGCTGAAGGATACTCTGCCTTGTGTTGTTGTGCAAGATACTTGAGGCCAAAGTTGGCACATCCTGGAGATGAACTGGCACTGAATATGTGAACTGCCATTCTGTATTCTTTTGGTTCTGTTTCTAACTGGCCGTTCTTCCACCAAAGGAACCTTAAGTAGTTGCGCATTTCTGGAGGGATGTAGAACTGGTGAAACATCCTTTCAATGTTGCATATCACAGCAACTTCTTCCTTCCTGAAGCGACAGAGGACCCCCACTAGAGAATTTATCGGGTCGGGACCTGTCATTAAGGTGTCGTTTAGGGAGATGCCTTGAAATTTTGCTGAACAATCAAAGATGACTCTTAACTTGTCTGGCTTCTTGGGGTGATAAACCCCATGATGTGGGATGTACCACACTGTTCCTCTGATAATGAAAGGGCTGGTTCTGCATCACCTTTTTTGATAGTTTCTTCCATGATAGCAGTGTAGTGTTCGTAGTACTGTTTATTGGCCTTTCTTTAGATGTTGAAGTCGAATGATGGCCAGCTTCTTATTGTTTGGTAGTGTTGGTTGACTGTTGTCTTTGAAGGCTAATGGCATCTCATAGTATCCATCTTTCCTTTTCATTATGGTTTCAGAGAGAAGCTGCACAAAACGAACATCATCTTGAGACACGTACTTATCTTCATAATTTCTTTCAGAGAAGTCCATTTCTAAAGCCTTTAACACATCAGTGACCGGGGGCATTGGCGTTTCGTTTACTATGACTTCGTGTACGAAGCTCTGGCTACCCTGTCTATCAAGATGTGGATTTGCTGATCCTATGATGCTCCAGCCGAGCATAGTTTTTTGAGCAAAGGGTTCATATTCAGAGCCCGTAATGACCTCCAAGGGAGCCAGTGCTGATGGGCAATTGTAACCAATCAGCAGTCCAACTTCGCAGTCTTGAAGTGGCTGTAACTTGTTTGCCAAATGCTTGAGGTGTGGCCACTAAAGTGCAGTCTCCTTGGTAGGGATGTGAGACTTATCTACTGAAAATGAAGTCTTTTGTATAGGCTTGAGAGTTGGACTATAGCTTTAGAGTTGAAACCACGCACTTGCAGACCGTGAGCAATTTGGCTAGATATAACTATATCAATGGCTGTCATGGTGCTGAGCTTTAGCTGTAACAGCTTGGTGCTCACACTTAGTTTAGATACCAGGTCTGACAAAATAAAGATGGAATCACTCTGCGTGTCAAGTAAGGCGTAAGTGAGCATTTCTCTCTGAGGCTTCGCTGCAGCTGACAACAGAACTGGAACGATGCAGGAGGTGGCAAGCGTATGCCTTGTCAATGTATGGGACATAACTTTGGGAACGTTGTCGTTTACCTTATCGCCCGTAGCTACTGAATCATCGTTTGGTGTTTTGACAGGCTCAGTGTTCCTCTGTATGTGCAAACAGGTTGGATGACGACTGCATATGCTACATGTGTGTCTTCCTTTGCAGTCTTTTGAAGTATGGCCCTTTCTTAAGCAACCAAAGCATAGGTGGTTTTCATAAATGAAGGCCTTCTTTTCATCAATGGTCCTTGCTGCAAAAGTCAGACATTTAGCGACACTGCGTTTTGTCTTTGCAGACTAGGCAGGGTGGTTTTGGTCTTGAAGCTGAGATCTCTGGAACACTGGAGGTGGAGAGTTACATTTGAGTGCTTGTGTTGAGCGCCTTGGCTCTTTTGGGAATTCTCTCATCTGTGGTCTTGGTACTGAGGAGAAAGGGGGAGGCAATGGGGTTGCATGCAATCTTGGCTTCCTTCTACAGGAACTCTGTGAAACGAGCAAAGGTTGGGTATTCTTGAGACTTCTCTAATTCGTCCACAACGATGCGACTCCATCTACGCACTATCCATTCAGGCAGTTTCTTGAGAAGCTTGTGGTTTTCTTCACAATCATTTAGAATAGCTAGGCCTTTAACATGGGGAATGGTCTCGACACAGCCTTGAAGGAAATCCGCAAACTCTCTTAGTGCTAAAGGGTCGTTTGCTGATATCTTTGGCCATTTAGTCAGCCATTCTCTGAAAGCTCTTTGCACTATGAATGGACCTCCATACCTGTCCTGTAGGATTCCCCAGGCACCCAGATAAGCATCTTCTGAATTCTGATAGAAACCTTCCACTGCCTTTTGAGCTTCACCACAGAGATACCTCTTCAAGTGCAGCATTTTTTCGCACACAGGGATTGGTTTTTGATCAATCAGTGCCATAAAGGATATCTTTCAATCTATGAACTTTAAAGGATCACCTGTAAATACAGTTGGTTCAGGTATAGGGAGACGGTTGGAGATGAGCAGACTTGCAAGTCCTGGAATTAGACTACCTTCTTCTTGTGGTCTTGACACCTCAAGTGGTATATTTGAAGGTTGAAATGACACAGCTTTCGGATTCAATGAGGTTTGTGGTTCATTTTTTTTTGCAAAAGGTTTTGTACCTTGTAGTCTGTCTCCTGTTCACAATATTCAAAACTATCATAGGCGTTGTAAGCTTTAACTCTTGCTGCAGCTACCTTGACTTTATTTTCTGCTTGTAGCTGTTGTAGTCTTGTCTTTTCCTCTTCTAACCTAAGTTTAATTTCTGCTTCCATTTTGCTCAGCTTAGCTTGTTCTATCTTGGCTACAAGGTCGCCTTCTGCATCTGCGCGTTTGCTAGAAGATCTGGAAGTGGTTTTCGAGCTTGAGTTAGAGTCTGGTAATGACTCTGAGAGGACAGTTTCTGTTTCCGTGTTTCCAAAGACTGACTCGTTTTCTTCTTTATTAAGTACTATCCTCACTCTCTCCTTCTCAAGTTGGTTTTGTTAAAGATTTCCTCCACATTCTCTAGCCGTTTGCTGGTGAGGTTGCAGATTTCAGCTGTTAACGTGGTGCATGCATCCATTCTTTTAACAATGTATGGGGTAGTGGAATGATTATGGCAAATGGACTCTTCTTTGGCTTTAATCTCCTTCATTCTTGTATCAAGGTCTTCGGCTAGGCAGAAGTTCTTTAATTTCATCCTAATTTATTTTTCTTTTTTCAAGAGTTGTACACCTTGTTGAATGCTATTTAATTTTTCTTAACTGTTTCTTTGTGCATTTCTTGGCCCTTTTCTGTTAATTTTCGGTCTCTGGTGCTGGACCGCACTTGTTGTGACTCGTGGGTTTGTCTGTTTCTTTAGTGGGTGACAACATATTGTTTTAGTGTACATTTGCCTTTTCAATTGTGTGTGTGCCTGAAGCCTAATCTGAATGAGTTGGCTCAAACTTGCTACCAATAGGCTACGAAAGAAAATACACTTGTAACTTACAAAGGTTAGCAAACAATGCATACCATATGACAAAATGTTGTTAAACGAATATACTGCTGATATTTTTTAACCAGACAATTTACCCTTTATGTAATTAACAGTTTAGTGGATTAGGAACTTAGGAGATAGTGTTGTTTACAATTTGACACTAGGCCTCTAGACACTAGGCACTCATATCATGAATATAATAACAAACATTGCTTTAGTAAAATGTTAATTATTTGGTTCGTATACTGATTGAAGGCGATTTCCAGACCACATGTAAAGCAGCCTGCAATATTTAAATGTCCATGTGACGCGTTTACTTTTCAGCCTATTCTCTGTTGCTAAGATGGTGTCCGCACATGTCCTTGCAAGGCGTTGGGAAGCCCTTACTCATAGTTTGATGAAAACAGCGACGCAGCCAGTGATGACAGAGATGTGGCATTGAGTTTCCACCTTAGCGACAAGTTTTCACTCAGCAACAAGTTTTCACTATAGCGGCCCCATTGGAGTAAATAACGAGAGGAGAGCTTCTGACGGGTGCAGTGCATTTATTCTTTTGCCTCAAAGATGTGCATCACATCACCACAGAGGTTAATCTTTTGACTCCTTAAACACTTTAAGCGCCATTTGTACCATAAGCACCATTTGCACCATATGCACTGTGAAAACTGTAAAATTACATACATACAGAGATCACCAAAAAAGGGGTTACAACAGAATTACAAATGTGGAGTTACAAAGTGGTGTTCCATTATCTATACACATATATCTAAATTAACATTAACATTTAAGAAAGCATGACTATATGTTCAAACATGTGGATTGTCTACAGAATATCTTTTAACTAACAGCATGGACTCAATTTATGCCTAAAAACATATACACTGACAATGACAATGCACCTTTTACTGCATACCTTGCTCCGCTTGCCAAGGGG
Source organism: Lithobates sylvaticus (assembly GCA_028564925.1). Lineage (NCBI taxonomy): Eukaryota > Metazoa > Chordata > Amphibia > Anura > Ranidae > Lithobates > Lithobates sylvaticus. The sequence continues at coordinate 99,451,314 of CM053032.1, read as the reverse complement.
TGCAAAACTTTAGAAAACTTTCATAAACTGTACCCTTCCCACAAGGTACTGCTGCTTGCCTGGATGCTGAATGAATGAGAAAGCCCCTTGCAGAACTAGAGGAAGCAGGAAGTGTCTGGTGATTAAAACATTCCCCAGGGGAACAAAAGTAAGACAATAAAGGTTCCATCTGTCATTTAGTGCTGAACAAAGATTTAAAGTGACAAGCGGACAGTTACACCTCTATCAGGTATAAATTACTTCCCACCAAGGAAGGAGAGAAAGATGTTACTTAAGTGGACCTCCTCAGATTGCCTGAGATTGAAGGATGTTCTGAATGGGAATGTCTTTTGTTCGCTATCAGAATTACGTAACAGGTGGCTCTTTTCTATGGGATGCTTCGAGATACAGACAACTCCAACACTTCATGGAAGCTCTCCCAAACCCCTCTGTTCTGTCCATGAACCCAGCCCTTGAGAAAGACTGATGGTCCAGGGGGGAATAAATAGACACGGATATCTAGTATATACAAGCTGCTGATTTCCCCACCTGATTCCGGGTCATCAGGCTTTTTAGAGAGCTGGGAGCATGAACTAGACCAATATCTACCAGACACATTAAGAAGTAAAGATATAGACTATGTTCATTCTATCTCAATGGATGCAGGGATAAAATAAATTACTTATAAATTGTTAGCGAGGTGGTACTATGTTCCATCAAAATGACATAAGTTTAATTTACTGTAGATGCCTTTGTGTTAGAGAGATTGTGGAGGCGAGGGACAACATGCCCATATATGGTGGTGCGGTGGAATGATTCAGATCTATTGGAGAGAAGTGTTGAGTAGAGTTAAGCGGACACCTGGATGTTCAGGTTCGGCGGGTTCAGCCGAACTTCGGAAAAAAGTCCGGGTTCGGGACCGAACTTGACCCCGAACTCCGAACCCCATTGAAGTCAATGGGGACCCGAACTTTTGAAGACTAAAATGGCTGTAAAGGGCTAGAGGGCTGCAAATGGCAACAAAATGTTGTTAAGAGCATGGCAAGTGCTCTGCAAACAAATGTGGATAGGGAAATAACTTAAAATAACATAAAAAAAAAAATATATATATAAAATGCTGGAGGCCCCCTTCTCAGCAGAAGAGGTACAGGAAGTCATTAGGAACCTCAGAAACTCAACAGCAAGATGCCGCACATATGGTGGGAATACCCCAGAATACACACTTTCTGGAAAAAATTATTCAATTTAATGGATAAGATAGTGGCAAATTAAAATACTTGGAAATTAAAAAAATGAAAAAATTATAATCTTGACCTAGGAGGACGAGGGCCATATGGAGTAGGAGGTTGAGGTGGCGGTGGATGTGGCGGTGTAGGTGGAAGTGGCGGTGGAGGAGGACGAGGTAGCCAACACTGGTTCAAAAATACAACAATGGCTGGGTAAGGCTAGTGGTGAATGATGTGCCGAATTCTGTCCCCCGTCGCATAGTGTCCGCCCTGTACTGCGCTTGCTCAGTACGTAGGACAAGAGGATTTTGAAACTCTCCAAAGACGATGTGCAGTGACTCCAGGTTCAAGCCACATCATCCGAGGTTGAAGCCTAGCCAAGCGAGCTTGTGAGGGGCCCTGTTACTATGTGCTACCGTATGTCCACTTGGATGGTGGGGCTTGAACCTGCACTCACTGCCCAGGCGACGTTCATCTTTGGAGATTTTGTGAATCTCCTTGTCCTCCGTCTTGCGCAAGCACTGCGCCTGCACAGTAAGTGGCCAGACACTAGCCGATGGCCAGACAGTTTTTGTCAGAACACCGGTATACGTGTCTATTCTGCACAAGGTACGGACAAGTCCTGTGTGATCCATGCCTGGTACATTTTAATGAACGTGAGCTTGTTCACATTGGCTCTGGACAGGCGGCTGCGCTTGTCTGTGACAACGCCCCCTGCCGTGCTAAATACACGTTCAGATAATACACTGGCTGCAGGGCAGGCCAGCACCTCCAAGGCGTAAAGGGCAAGCTCAGGCCATGTGTCCAATTTGGAGACCCAGAAGTTGAAGGGGGCAGACCCGTCATTCAGTACGTGTAGGCATGTGCACACATACTGCTCCACCATGTTGGTGAAATGCTGCCTCCTGCTAAGACGTTCCATCTCAGCTGGTGGTGCTGGTTGTTGTGGCGTGCTGACAAAGCTTTTCCACATTTCCGCCATGCTAACCCTGCCTTCCGAGGTGCTGGCGGTGCCCCGGCTGCGTTGGCGACCTCTTCCTTCTCCTCTGCCTTCGCCTTGTGCTTCCACCGTACCCCCGCTGCCAAGTGGGAATGCCACCAGCAGCGCATCTACCAGCGTGCGCTTGTACTCGCGCATCTTACGATCACGCTCCAGTGAGGTAATTAAGGATGGCACGTTGTCCTTGTAACGGGGATCCAGCAGGGTGGCAACCCAATAATCAGCACCAGTTAAAATGTGGGAAACTCGGCGGTCGTTGCGGAGACACTGCAGCATGTAATCGCTCAAAAGCTGTCCTCTGTGGGAGGTGTATCGTCTGTGTCCTCTGTATCCCCCCAGCCACGCACCAGTGATGGACATGAGCTGGTCTGGGTGCCACCCTGCTGTGAACATGGTTCCTCCTCCTCCATCTCCTCCTCATCCTCCACCTCGTCATCCTCCAGAACTGTGCCCTTGCTGCCGGACAATTGTGTACCTGGCGCTTGTTGGTGCAGGAACCCACCCTTGTAGCCACTTGTAAATGACTGCCCTGAAAGCCTTGGAAATGAACCCTCTTCCTCCTCCTCCTCCTCCTGTGCCACATCCTCTTCCATCATTGCCTGAAGAGTTTTTTCAAGGAGGCATAGAACTGGGATAGTAACGATGAGAACGGCGTCATCGGCACTGGCCATGTTGGTGGAGTACTCGAAACAGCGCAACAAGGCACACAGGTCTCGTATGGAGGCCCAGTTATTGGCGGTGAAGTGGTGCTGTTCCGCAGAGCGACTCACGCGTGCGTGCTGCAGCTGAAACTCCACTATCGGCTGCTGCTGCTCGCACAGTCTGGCAAGTATGTGCAACGTGGAGTTCCACCTTGTGGGCACGTCACATATGAGACGGTGAGCGGGAAGGCCGAAGTTACGCTGCAGCGCTGACAGGCGTGCAGCAGCAGGGTGAGAACGCCGAAAATGCGCACAGACGGCCCGCACTTTCTGCAGCAGCTCTGGCATATCGGGGTAATTCTTAAGGAACCTCTGGATCACCAAGTTCAGCACATGCGCCAGGCAAGGGATGTGCGTCAAACCACCTAGGCCCAGAGCTGCTACGAGATTTCACCCATTATCGCACACCACCAGGCTGGGCTTGAGGCTCACTGCCACCAACCACTCATCGGTCTGTTGTTCCATGTCCCTCCACAACTCCTGCGCGGTGTGGGGTTTTTCCCCCAAACAGGAAAGTTTTAAAACTGCCTGCTGTCGTTTAGCCCTGGCTGTGCTGAAGTTGGTGGTGAAGGTGTTACGCTGACCGGATGAGGAGGCGGTAGAGGATGAGGAGGCAGAGTAGGAGGAGTTAGCAACAGGAGGCAAACTGAAGTGCCCTGCAATCCTCGGTGGTGGAAGGACATGCGCCAAACTTCTATCCGCCTCAGGCCCAGCCGCCACTACATTTACCCAGTGTGCTGTTAGGGAAATATAACGTCCCTGACCGTGCTTACTGGTCCACGCATCCGTAGTTAGGTGGACCTTGCCACAGATGGCGTTGCGCACTGCACACCTGATTTTGTCCCCCACTTGGTTGTGCAGGGAATGGATAGCTCGTCTGGAAAAGTAGTGGCGGCTGGGCATGACGTACTGTGGGACAGCCAATGACACCAGCCTTTTAAAACTCTGCGTCTCCACCAGACAGAATGACAGCATTTCAAAGGCGAGGAATTTTGAAATGCTGGCATTCAGGGCCAGGGATCGCGGGTGGCTAGGGGGGTACTTCCTCTTCCGCTCCAGTGTTTGGGAAATAGAGAGCTGAACGCTTCCATTGGACATTGTGGAGATGGTTGGTGACCCAGGTGGTAGTGTTGCTGGCAGATCCTCTGTTTGCGGGTTGGCAGGTGCCACTGTCACTACAGAGGTGGATGAAGAGGCTGAGACTGCAGCAGAAGAGGAAGCAGGAGGAGCCAGAGACTTTTCTTGGTTTTTGAGGTGTCTACTCCACTGCATCTCGTGCTTTGCACTTAGATGCCTGGTCATGAAGGTTGTGCTCAGGTTGAGAACGTTTATGCCTCGCTTCAGGCTCTGACTGCACAGTGTGCAAACCACTCGTGTCTTGTCATCAGCACATTGTCTGAAGAACTGCCACACTAGGGAACTCCTTGCACCTGGCTTTGGTGTGCTCGGTCCCTTGCTGCGTTGGGCAGTAGCAGACGTACTATCTAGGGGACGGACGCTCCGCTTTTGCACCCTGCTCCCTCTTCTGCTGTGCTGGTGGCTCTGTGCGACCACCGCCTCTTCCGCCGAACTACACTGGTCACCTGCATGACGTTGATTCCATGTGGGGTCAAGGACCTCATCGTCCTCCACATCATCTTCCTCCAAGTCTTCACCCCTGCCCTCCTTGTCGGTCTGCACAATGGCGAAAGCAACAGCAGTTGGCACCTGTGTTTCGTCATCATCCGAGACGTGCTGCGATGGTCCTCCCATGTACGCATCATGAAACATAAGTGGTTGGGCATCGGTGCACACAATCTCTTCCACTTCTGGGGCAGGGTTAGGTGGATGGCCCTGGGAAACCATGATAACAGAGCCATCAAAAAGCAGAAGAGACTGCTGCATGATTTGGGGCTCAAACTGATTGGCTGATTTGCAAGGGGGTGAGGTGAAAGACTGATGGACATCGGCTGCAGGTGCCAACTCTGAACTTTCATCAGGAGACTGGGTGGGAGACAATGTAAAGGAACCGGAGGCACTGTCAGCAACCCAATCTACTATTGCCTGTACTTGTCCTGGCCTCAAAATTCGTACAGCCTCATTAGGAGCGCCGAAATACCGCTGCAGGCTCTGTCGCCTACTCGCACCTGAGGAAGGTGTTTCACTAGTGCGTGTAGCTGGCACAGATCGACCACGTCCTCTCCCTGCAACAGGAGCGCCACCAGCAGCACCACGACCCGGGCCACGTCCCCTTTTTGATGATCTCCTCATATTTTCAAAATGTATGATCTCGCCCTAAATGGGTGTTTTTGCAATATCTTGAAATATGCGTGTATCTCAAAAACTGCTAAACTGCAGAAAATGCTACACAATAGAAGAACTATCGATCGATTGTATGTCACACTCCTGCACAAAGCACTGAAATATTTTTTTTTTTGTCAATAGCAGAATACACGTACAGTGTCTAAAGCGTGTATGAACATGCAGATAATGCTATTGGGAAAAAAATGCACAAATCGCAGCAAAATTACATTTTTTTGCAATGTTTTTCCAATAGCAGAATACACCCACAGTATGTAAAGCGTGTATCTCAAAAACTGCTAAACTGCAGAAAAGGCTATTGGAAAAAAAAAAAAAGAAATTCACAGCAAAATTAAATTTTTTTGCAATGTTTTTCCAATTGCAGAATACACACAGACTATGGTGTATCTCTTACTAAAATATGCAGTGCAGTGATGCTGCACTGAGCTTGCAGGTAAAACGTATATTTTGTCTGGCACTGGCCTCATGGCACTGTTTAAAGACTGTGCACTGCACCCCAGCCAGGGTACAATTGATTTAGGAATCTCTTGAATAATTCTCTCTGCCTCTTTCTTTTCCTTAATAAAGACACTCTCTAGTCTACTCTAGCTATGTAGATCGCTCACTGATATAACTAATTTGAAGAAAATTTAAGGAATGTGGACTGACTGACTGACTTTATCAGACTAAATCCTCTCTTAGCAGCACAGGAACCTGTCTATAGCAGAGTGACGCTGTGTGCTGTGTGTCTGTACTATATATAGAGGCTGGGTCACATGCTACACTGCCCAATCACAGCCATGCCATTAGTAGGCATGGCTGTGATGGCTTCTAAGGGCACACTAGTGAAACTAGAGTCGATTGGCTGCCCTGCAGCTTATAAAAGGCGCCAATACATCGCCGAACACCTTACCCGAACCCGAACATACAGCCAATAGTTCGGGTTCGGGTCCGAGACCCGGACACCCAAAAGTCCGGTACGGTGTTGAGTTTAATTGAGAATAATGTAATGCCGAAGTTAGGCAGGACCCCTGGGAATGCCTATTTCACACCACAAGTCATTTAAGGAAAAAATATAGAGCAGCTCTTACCCCATTTCTGCTAAATGCAACTAAAGCATTAATCCCAAAATATTGGAATGGAAGGAAAATACCGACCATGAAGGAGTGGCTTAGGGAAATAGACAGAACTAGGTTAATGGAAAAATTAATACACCTACAAAATTATGTCGGACTAAGATTTTATAGAACTTGGAGAAGTTGGCTTGAGTTTAATAAGTCCTCAATCTATACGAGTTATATGGGTAGTGAGACTATATATCAAGAGAGCAGGGGCAACTGTTTGATGGATCATTAAGTTCAATAAGTATGAACCGTTCTCATTCGACTGTGTCTCCATTCCCTGCTCACCCCTGACCACCCCCTTTCTCCCTCCACCTCCCCCCCCCTTTTTTGTAAATGTGGTTAAATATTTAGTAAAGAAGTGTGTATTTGTTTTTTAGTGTGTTTTTGGTTGGAGATTAAGGGAAAGTGTAATTTTTATAGGTGGTACTGAGAATATTCCTAGTAAGGGGGTCCCATGGTCCTTCATGGTAAATATAATGGGTGTGTTTTTTGTTTGTAGTGAGTGGTGTTAGGTGGTTTTGGGCAGTGGTTAATAGGGGGACCTTGGGTTCCCCCTTCCTACATCAGTAAAATATTATGTTCACTTTACCTCACCCTCCCTTTTTCTATCCCCCCACCTTATCCTCCACCCCTCCCCCTTTTTTTTGAGGAGGGAGAGAAGAAAGGAGTTATATGTACATCAAGGGGTATTCCAAATGTTTTGAGGTTTGTACACTCTAGGAATGTTTCATTTAAATGTGATATTGACTGGTATGTGCTGTAATATCTTTTTATAATTTTTTTTTGAAAATGAATAAAAAGATTTTGAGAGACAAAAAAGAGCAAAAATGTGGTTTGTGCAGGGGCGGATCCAGAGCCTAGTCTCGGGAGGGGCACTGCCAGAAAATTTTGCAGGCAATTTGTCGGGGCAGTGGCTGGTGTTGGCGCTTCAATCATCACGGCGCCATGGTTGATATGGTGTCAGGATGATTGAAGCGCATTATTTCTATTATTACATTGTAATATAAAATTAAATAGTTCAACTCACCATAATGCAGAATCAGTCGGAGCCCTGAGCGTGTCACTTGCCACTGTCGGCTGCCACCAAATGCGGATTGTCACTTGCCATGTCACTTGCCACATCCCCTGCCACCAGATGAGATTTGTCACTGCCAATGTCACCAGCCACAAGATGCGGATTGTCACTTGCCAGTGGCAGTGTCCCAGAGTCAGGGCAGGAAGTGAGAGATAATGTAATCTCTGCTGCCCACGCCTGCACAGTGATGGCGGTGTTCTGTCAGAAGCTGAGCTGTGGTGATACAGGGTGAGAGATGATGTCAGAAAGCCACTACTCATCAGAATATGCAACCAAAGTGATGTTGCATTGCGGCCATCTTGGTAAAGCGGACATCTTTATACACCCACCGGAGTCTTGCTTTTCACAGTTATTTTTAACAGTAAACTCAGCTTATTTAGTGAAATATAAGTTGAATTTACTGTTACAAATAACTGTGAAAAGCATAACTCTGGTGAGTGTATAAAGATGTCCGCTTGCTGACTTATAACACTAGGCTTACTGTGGACAAGTGCGGGAGTACCAAGATGGCCGCGACGCAACGTCTCTTCAGTCACATATTCAGATAACACCCGCCGGCATGATTGCTCACTCACCAGCCTGCCTGTCAGCTCGCTCACCCGCCGGCTGCTCAGTCACCCGCCGGCTCACCCGCTCATTATTTTCTCGGGGGGAGCAATTGCCCCGTTGCCCCCCCTGGATCCGCTCCTGGGTTTGTGGAAGAAAATGCAAAGATTTTATGGCACAGTCTTTAGGAGGAGTGTGGAAAACGAGGAACACAAAATAAAAAAACACAGTAGGCCTGATTATTACTGCTAAATAAAGTGAGCTTAGAAATGATGTTGTGATTTAATTCTACTTTAATGAATAAGGTGGAATGAAAGCCTTTCAGTCAGATAGTGGGACAGAATGTCTGAATTTGTCAGAATGTACCAATCAGTGGCTGCAGCCAACTGATAAACATTTTCCAAATGTTGAAAGTCAATTGGTAGATTGACTTCTGTTGAGCAGAAAAAAAGTGATAAGTTGCGCTCAAAAATCAATTCATAACATGAACATAATAATCCAAAAAGTGCTCGTATGCCCCGGAAGAAGTCCATTTGCGACAAAATGGCAGGGCAGAGGATACACAGACCTGTCATTGCATTTGTTTAATCTGTACCATTTGCTGCTGTTTTTAATATTCTGTATTATACACTTGTAAGAAGGTCTTATACACTTTTGGAGCCCCTTGTTTATTTTTTTAATTTGGGGGGAACCCCACCCTTTTTTTTTTTTTTAATCAATGACTTTCAATGACTGTTCTCTGTATTACGGGAGCCAACAATTCATTATAGCCGCAAGTGATTTTAAATAGCTTTTTTTCCTGCAAAAATTACACTTTGTGCAGGGACAGTTCTAAGCACGGGAAACATGTGCCCCTTTACAGGCATACTATACACACCCCCCAGGTACGAAATTTAAAGGAATATTACACTTTTATTGTTTCATTTTAAGCATTATTAAAATCACTGCTCTTGAAAAAACTGCAGTTTTTAAAAGTTTTTTTTGCATTGAAACTTGTCCCCTGGGGCAGGACCCAGGACCCCAAACACTTTTTATGACAATAACTTGCATATAGGCTTAAAATGAGCACTTTTGATTTTGAACGTTCGAGTCCCATAGACTTTAATAGGGTTCTAAAGTTCACACGAACTTTAGGTCTGTTTGCAGGTTCTGGTGCGAACCGAACAGGGGGGTGTTCGGCTCATCCCTACCTATGAGACCTTCCATAATAGAGGCATGGGCGTCTGCAGGTAGGGGCAAGGGGGGTCAAGCGCAAGCGAATCAGGGATTGGATCTTAAATTCAGCCCAGTTGCGTCGATATTACCAGTGGGGCGACACCATCAGGGTGCTGTCAAGCCCCCCCCATCAGTGCACTTTGACAGGAGAAAGGCGAGCTGTGGGCTATCAGAGGTTTCCCCCGCTCACCCCCTCCTTTCTCCTGTCAGGGAGAAAAGATGGCGGCTCTCACCAGGTTCCCCGCCCAGCTTCCTGCCCGCTCTGTTCCTTCCCTATTGGCCATTACTGAGAGCCAATCAAAGGAGACTACGAGAGCAGAGCATCATGGGACATGTAGTCCCAAAGATTGACGGCCCCATTTTCCACAGGGAGGGTGCTAAAGCTCGATCATGAGAGAGATTGAGAGACTGCACCCTGAAAAAAAAGCTGAGGGAGAGAGTGCTACAGGACAAAGAACGAGGAGTGTGCTAGGCGGAAGCCAGAGAGAGAGCCATGCTGCCCAGCGCCACCAGAGAGAGAGCCACGCTGCCCAGCGCCACCAGAGAGAGCCATGATGTTTAGCGCCACCAGAGAGAGCCACGCTGCCCAGCACCACCAGAGAGAGGAAGACTGAGCCACTGCCAGGGTACAGACATGCTACACTACTGACCAGAGTTGCCCCCGGGGAACCCAGAGTGAGCAATCGTCCAGCCAGAGGGATCACTGCTATAGTTTCGCTGGGTCTGGTAAGAGGGCCTGTTGGCCATTATCAATTACTTATCCTAGGGATTGTAATACTTCTGCAGTCTCTGACCATAATAATGTGATAATGACATTGTCGAAAAGGGGCAGTGCATGGGTGACCCTAAAGTGATGAAAAAAGTTCTGCGGATGCCCATGAATAGAGGGTTCATAATGTGGGGTAAGAGCACATCCTGACTTTACTGTTGGTGAAATCACAAGGTGGAGGATTCCTTTTGGATTTTGCTTTGCATAAGCACCTTAGATTGTTGTTCATTGGTCTAATTAACTGTTTTCCTTCACTCTGTTGCTAAATGGACTCATACAAGCACTTTTTGGATTATTATGTTCATGTTATGTATTAATTTTTGAGTGCAACTTATCACCTTTTTCATTACTATTTTGTTGTGTCATATCTCACAATATTTGTTGCAGCTATTTTGTTATTATTCACACAAGTGCAATATTATTTTGTTTTTCCGATTCTTTTGAGCAGAAACAGCCATAGATGGATCAAAAACAATAACAAAATAGACATGTGTAGAACATAAAAATGTGTTTTGTGTCCGGATATATTTGTTATGTTACTAATTTTGTTTGGTTGTTGATACATTTCGAAATTCCTTTAGTGTTGTTTAATTTTTTTTAATCTTGTTTCATTTATTAATTTTATAATGAATTCCAAATGTCCGGAACAATTCGGATTGGTCGAAAAATGATCAACCAATTCAAATTCTGTGTGAAGAATAGTTGGTTGTTAGGGAGCGGGACGGGAAGCCAGCAGCCACGTCCTTAACGACCTATGACTCATCAGCTGTCAGCGGGCTTCCCCGCTGAGAGCTGAAACGTAATCAAAAGAATTCCGGCAATAGAAACTTCCGCAAAAAAAAAAACAGTATGAGGTCCCCCTTCAGGTCTGGTATGGATTTTACGGAGAACCCCACACCAAAATGTAAAAAAATAATTCATCCATACCAGACCCTTATCCGAGCATGCAGCCCAGCAGGCCAGACAAGGGGAGGACTTGCCAAAAACTTGTGTTGTGTCTTTACCTACTTTTTTGGTGAATGGGTATGGGGTACTATGTTTCCCATACTCATTCACATAGGTGGGGGGCATGATCTGAGGACCCCCTTGTTAAAGGGGGCTTCCAAGTTCTGATAAACTCTCCTAGCCCACAGACCCCCTCAACCACTGGCCAGGGTTGTGGGGGAGAGGCCCTTGTCCCATCAACATGTGGACACGGTGCTTTTATGATGGGACCAGCTCCCCCTGCCCCAAAGCACCCCCCATGTTGAGGGCATGTGGCCTGTATGGTTTAGGAGGAGGGGTGCTTGCTCGTCCTCCCCCTTTCCTGGCCTACTGGGCTGCATGCTTAGATAAGGGATGGGGGGGGAGGCTCACTCTGTGTAAACATGTGTCAGCTTGGTTTATTCATTCTAGAGAATTAAACACAAATATTACATAAACACACTATAAAGAGAAAATATACATTTTGGGGTTATTTTGTCTACTAGTCTCTATTCACCCAACATGGAATCATACTGTGAACAGAGATTAGACAAAGTGGTGTATGACCATGAATCCAAACCAGAGAAGAAAGAACGTATGTTAAAATACACCATAATCTCATTGGTACAGAAAGTTTCAACCTTTGGGTTGTCAGTGTTGAATACATTTCTTTAAATAGTTGGAGGCTCTAAGATGTGCAATCTAGGCTTGCCAGTTGTTATTAAATGCATCTGTAGTATAATTCTTACATGCAAACATTAGTTTGTAGTCAGCATGAGAGTTCAGTCTTGTGATAACATCAGATAGGTTAGGGGCAACATTTTATTTCCAAAGCTTCGTTATAGCAGTTCTTGCTGCTATTAAAATGTGAGCTACCATAGTTCTGTAATACAAGTTATACTTATCTAAATTAATTCCTAGTAACGTCATAGCTGGAGGGAGGTTAAGCAAATTACCTGTTAGGGCTGCTATAAAAGAAGAAATTGAGTTCCAGAAGCTTTGTAAACTTTTACAGCCCCATAATATATGAAGTATAATACCAGTTTGATTCTTACAATGCCAACAATCTGGTGATGAGGAGGGATACATTTTTGATAGTTTGCATGGGGTTCAGTACCATCTGTTTAAAATCTTCTGGGCGTTATCCCAGTGTTCAATGCAAGCGGAAGCTTTGCTAGTAGTCTTAATGTCTCTATTCCATTGGTCCCAAGAAAAGGATAGGGATAGATTTTTTTTTCACCTTTGCATATGGGGGCTTTTAACATTTTTGGGATAGGCAGAGAGCAGATTATAAAAAATCCTTTTCTTGTCAATATTTGTTGTAAAGTTTGCCATAATTCCAGTGGGGTTTCTATTTTTTTTTGTTAGGTTACCAGATTCTGGTATTCTAAAGGTAAATTATTAAAATAGTTGAATCCTTGAATAATCAAGTTCCTCATTGATAAACATGCTTTGCAGTATTCTATTACCTTTAAAGTGATTGTAAATGCACAAGGTTTTTAATGTTAATGCTTTCTCAAGCATTAACATAAAAAAAAACTTCTGAGTGCCTCGGGCGTCCGGGACTGTGGCTTGGCTAGGGTGCCCCCATAGCAATCTAATTGCTGTGGGGGCACTTAACAGGAGAGAGGGGCCAGGAGCACCGACTAGGGACCTGAGAAGAGGAGGATCCAGGCTTCTCTGTGCAAAACCGGGGAGGTAAGTATAACATGTTTATTATTTTTAAAGAAAAAAAAAACAAGACTTTAGTATCACTTTAAAGGTATAGTTAGGCCCCATGCACACGAGACGCAGTTAAACGCGCGTTCAGAGGCAGTTGGACACTTTTTTCAACTGCACCTGAACGCATGCAATGTTATCCTATGTGTCCATGCACACAGTCTAGTTTTTTCCCGTTTTTATGCAGTTGCGTTTAACCTCGTTTTTCCAGAAGCAAAAAAATGCGTTCAGACACTTTGCTTTTCCACGTTTCAGACGATAAACGCGTCTAAACGCGTCTAAACGCGTCTAAACGCGTCTAAACGCAGGCACCTGCGTTTAGCCGCGTTTGCGTTTATAAGCCTTTTTAAAGGAACCCAATTTTTTTGACCAGAAAACTCAGAAATATGATGGTAAACCATAAAAAATACTAGAAAAAATTGTTTAAAATGTCGTAATTAGTTTAGATAGTTCATAGAGCATATATACTCACTGATGTATACATGTTTGTGAAATGCATACATGTTTGTGAAATATCCAACGGACATTCGCTGTGCCATCAACGGATGGGTCCAATATCGACAAGCTCTGATTCTGGACCTCTCATACAAATTTGCGATGACATTGCTGCCTCATGAAGAGAACATCAGGAGCATTTCCTGACATATAATCAATATGGGATCCATTTTAAAAAAAAAAAAAAAAAACACAGAAAGAGAGGCAAATGCAAGTGTACAACTGCTCTCTCTGCTGCTCACTCTGATCAGAATGGCAGAAATAGTTAATAATACATGCTTTCTGAGCTTGGGGAGGGTCTGTATGATGTTATCTTTACAAATGCTTATAGACGCAAACGCGTCTAAACGCGTCTAAACGCGTCTAAACGCGGCATGAAAACACAGCCAAACGCGCGTTTTTAAACGCAGGTTTCTGCTTTTTAAAACACGCGTTCAGCAGAGTTTGCATCTGCGTCTCGTGTGCATGGGGCCTTATATGTATTGATTCATCAATATAATGTGTTTTAGATAAAATGTACTTCCATGCTAAAAGTGTAGACTTTATAGTGCAAATGTTAGGAATTTTTACTTTAGGGAAAAATATACACTGCATATACATATACATATACAAAGGAACAATTTGAAAACACATCAGATTTCAATGGGGAAAAATATCATGCTGGATATCTATACTGATATAGACTGGGTATTGTGTTAGGATGCCATATTGTTTGATGGAAATGAAAATTGTCAACCTACAGAGGGTTGAATTTAAAGACATCCCGAAAATCAAAGTGAAAAAATTATGCAGCAGGCTAGTCCATTTTGCTGAAATTTTATTGCAGCAACTCAAAATGGTACTCAGTAGTTTGTATGATCCCCACGTGCTTGTATGCATGCCTGACAACGTCGTAGCATGCTCCTAATGAGACAAGTGCTGGTGTCTTGGGGTATGTCCTCCCAGATCTGGACCCGGGCATCGGATGGACCCAAAACATAATGTCCCAGAGGTGTTCTATTGGATTTAGGTTACTCGAGCATGGGGGCCATTGAATGGTATAAATTCCTTCATCCTCCAGGAACTGGCTGCATACTCTTGCCACATGAGGTCAAGCATTGTCGTGCACCAGGAGGAACCCAGGACCCATTGCACCAGTGTAGGGTCTGACAATGGGTCCAAGGATTTCATCCCAATACCTAATGGCAGTTAGGGTGCCATTGTCTAGCCTGTAGAGGTATGGGCATCCCTCCATGGATATGCCTCCCCATACCATCACTGGCCTACCACAAAACCAGTCATGCTGAATGATGTTACAAGCAGCATAATGTTCCCCAGGGCGTCTCCAGATTCTTTAACGACCATCACATGTGCTCAAGGTGACCCTGCTCTCATATGTGAAAAGCACACGGCACCAGTGTCGGACCTGCCAATTCTGGTGTTCAATGGCAAATGCCAATCGAGCTCCATGGTGTCGGGCAGAGCCCACTAGAGGATGTTGGGCTCTCATTTCACCCTCATATACTGGTCCTACTGATGGGTTAAGGACCTTCTATGGCCCTGTCCAGCTCTTCTAGAGTAACTAGTGACAGTGGTAGGGGGCGCTAGTGAGTTAATTTGTTCAACTAACAATCAATTAATATTCAACATTGATATCTATATAGCATGATAAAGTGCTCTGTGCTAAATAATTGAAATTTTACATTCCATAAACACATAATCAAAACATAATTAAATCAATTCATTTAAAAGTCCATAGGTTCTTCAGTGATATTTTCCAACACTCAACACCATCACCATGCTGATACTGTACAGTTGCACATGATGTGTGTGGTTGGATTTCCTACTCACCAGAAGGACATGATCTCTTTAACTAAAAAGAAGGTCAGAATAGGCTTGGTTTGTGGGTTAAACTGGTTTAAACTTGCTTGAGTAGTGACTGGGGATGAATCATTGTATATTTCCAAATAGCAACCTCCTCTTCACCAGGTTGGCCCATTAGAAATAAGATAGCAAGGGTTCCATGTTGGATAAACCCCTGTCTGTAGATTTAGCAGCCAACAAGTGACTCAAAGATTTGTAACTGAAAAATGAGTTAGGAACTTTTCCTACGCTACCTGAATCTTCCAGACGTTTTGGCGATACCGTAAGAAATGTGGATTTACTAGTGTCCATACAATCTCAGCTCCCAGGCTCTTACCGAGCAGTCAGCTTCTTGGCCCTCCTCCGAAGAGTCCTCCCCTGGTCGCTTGTACTAGTTGCTGTGCCTCTCCAATCCTGAGAGAACACTGGGAAACCTCAGAATCCTCCTTCAGTTACTGGGCCTCGAACTAGCCAGTTCCGAGGCTCTGGAACGGACGGATCCCCACCCCAGACCATGAGGGCCTCCGAGGCTGGTCAGGGTGACCATGCTTATGGGAACAGCAGACACTCATGGGTCCGGGACCCCTCACGGGGTTGGTCCGGACCGGAACCAGGAATCAAAGAGACAGCCAAACCCTGAACAAGTGACTTCAGCATCTTAAATACCCCTTCTCGGAATATACAGCAGGGCCAGATGCGCCCACTGATTGGCTCAGAGAAAGATTGGTACTTAACCAGACTGCGTTATCAACCTGTCACAGGTGCTTCACTGCACCTATGACCAGGCAGAACTCCAGTACAGCCCAGTCAAGCTGATGCCAAAGTAAATGACCTAAACAATTAACCCCCAGAACTCCATTACAGTTCTGGAAAACGAAATTTACACATATAGCGCACACTTTGGAAAAGTGTCGGCGCTACAAGTACTATTGGCAGGGATGCACCGCCGCTCTGCTCTTGTGATCCGGCATGCATTCCACCACCGTAGTAGATTAGACCGGAAGTTCGAGACCCGGAAGTGACGTGACCGGAATGTGCCTCAACGTACGTTTCCTTTTTACGATGTCATCAACATGAGAGCAGAGCGGTGGTGCATCCCTGCCAATAGTACTATATGCCAGTGTCTTCAGTGCCAGGAAAAGGCAATTTGAAAATTAGGCAGCAATTTGTAATTTTGCTATGTATGTTAAAACAACGGTTTTACGCTATGGAACCCTCTGTATCATATTTCTAATGGGCTAACCTTGTGGAGAGGAGGTTCTTATTTGGAAAGATACCATGATTCATCTCCAGTAACTACTGAAGCAAGTTTACAGACCTACTACCCTGTTACGCTCCGGATATGGCGGGAATTGGGAGGTGGATCCCCTATGTCAATGAGGCGATAGCACGGGTTGTATTGGAGGACCGGTTCTAACGTTGCTACTGGTTTTCACCAGAGCCCGCCGCAAGGCGGGATGGACTTGCAGCGGCGGTAGCAACCAGGTCGTGTCCTCCAATAGCAACTCGACCCTACTGACAGCTGAGACAGGCACGGTACACAGGGATAAGGCAGAGGCGAGGTCAAACGTAGCGAAAGGTCAAGGCGGGCGGCAATGGTTCGTAGTCAGGGGCAACAGCAGGGGTCTGGATACACAAGCAGGAGCAAAACACACTAACGCTTTCACTGGGCACTATGGCAACACAAGATCCGGCCAGGATAGGAAGGGGAAGTGGGTTTATAAGTGTTTTGGGGTGTGACAGTAATTTGGGCCAGGCACCAATCATTTGTGCGCTGGCCCTTTAAGACATAGCCTGAGTGCGCGCGCGCGCCTGGGGAGCGGGGACGCGCGTGCCGAGAGAGACAGGCGGGGGCAGGTGAGGGGAGAGAGATGCGATCCCCGGGCGGACGGAGGCCGCCGCGAGGATCGCATCCCATCGGCAGAGCAGCGCCTACGGTCAGAGGAGCTGACCGAAGCGCTGCAGGACAACGGGCGCCGTGAGCGCTCCGGGATGGATGGGACACCCGGAGCGCTCGGCGTGACATACCCAAGCCTATTCTGACCTTCTTTTTAGTTAGAGGTCATGTCCCTCTGCCCCTTCTCTAGGCAAGCAGTGCCTATGTATCCTTCTCAGAACTCATATCAATCTTATACGATATTAAAGAAAATAAACTTCATGTTTTAAAATATATATCAACATCATAAATAAAGATTTAAACATGAAATTATGATTATGATTTATCTCAATAGATGCTTATGACTGGCTCCTTCTGAAGAAGCAGCAATTGCTGCAAAACTAGTCAACCACTTGCCTACCAGGTACGAACACCCCCTTCCTGACCAAGCCATTTTTCAGCTTTCAGCGCTGTCGCATTTTGAATGACAATTGCGCGGTCATGCAAGGATGTACCCAAATAAAATTTTTATAATTTTTTCCCCACAAATAGAGATTTATTTTGGTGGTATTTGATCACCTCTGCGGTTTTTATTTCTTGCGCTATAAACAAATTAAGAGGGACAAGTTTGAAAAAACGCAATATTTTTTACTTTTTATTATAATAAATATCCATTTTTTTTTAAAACTAATTTTTTCCTCAGTTCAGACCAATACATATTCTTCTACATATTTTTGGTAAAAAAAAAAATCGCAATAAGCGTCTATTGATTGGTTTGCGCAAAAGTTATAGCGTCTACAAAATAGGGGATAGATTTATAGCATTTTTATTATTATTTTTTTTTTTTACTAGTAATGGCGGCGATTTGTGATTTTTATCCTGACTGCGACATTGCGGCAGACATATCGGACACTTTTGACACATTTTTGGGACCATTCACATTTATACAGCGATCCGTGCTATAAAAATGCATTGATTACTGTATAAATGTGACTGGCAGGGAAGGGGTTAACACTAGGGGGCACTGCAGGGGTTAATATGTTCCCTATATGAGTGATTCTAACTGTGGGGGGAGGGGACTGACTGGGGGAGGGGACCGATCGGTGTCCCTATGTACAAGGGACACACCATCGGTCTCCTCTCCTCTGACAGGACGTGGATTTGTATGTTTACACACACAGATCCACGTCCTGCTCAATTACCGGGCAATCGCGGGTGCCTGGCGGACATCGCGGCCGCCGGGCACGCGCATCGGGTCCCCAGCTACGCGGCGGGCACGCGCGCGCGCCCCCTAGTGGCCAAAAAGCGAGCGCCGTCATATGACGGTGGCCCGCCATAAGAGCTGCACCGCCCCGCCGTCATTTGACAGTGGGCGGTCAGCTACAAGTTAAGGACAATCGCCAAGACGCATCATATCCGATACCCCACTTCATCACTGGGGGTCACCTTTATTTCTTGTAAAATTGTTTAAAGCAGCATACAAGGCTGTAATTATCAATTGTATCTAACTATTTTGTCAATGTGGTTTTGTAACACAATGTTTTTATATTCTATATGTAGGACTTACCCCCGAAGGAGCTGCTGGTATTTGATTGGGCTTACCGTTACCTCATCGTTCCACCATGTCCGTCATAGGGGTCCCATTAAAGAGTTGCTCAAAGATTTTAGCTTCGACACTTAGTCCATTTTTCCAATGCTTTATTGACAAAAAACAATTCCAATAGAGGGATGGAGGGTTAAGGGGAATTCAGGTACCTTGTAATTGCGGGTTAGGGGTACTTCTTGATCCAGAGGACAGCAGCTCCACAACTGGATCCAGCAACCACTGTATAGGCCTCTCTCACTGACCTAGCAGCCGATGCGATGATCGGTCATAGTCTCTGCCACAGACTAGTAGAATTAGTAGAACTGCCACAAGACTGCGCAACCAGCAACTTGTTGCAATGTTAAAGAACAGTCACATACCAGTACCAGTTTCTTTCAGCCGAACCGGTGGTACTGTGAGGTAGATGACCCGGGATGCATCCTCCAACTGAGTCTCCAGGCTCTTCTAGAGGTACCAGCCTTTCTGCTCGGTCTTCTCTCTGAAGAGTCCTCCCCTTGATCCTCCAGTCACTTGGCTTCTCCCCACAGGCAAGACAGCACAGGTGCACTCCTGGATCGGTAGGCCCCAGGACTTCTGGGCCTACCCTTCAGTAACGAAGCCTCGGGCCAGCCGTCCTGAGAAAATTAAGAAGGCAGCAGCACACCTTAGGCCAGGAGGGTAATCAAGTCGGAACCCACCCTGTCACGGGGCCTGTCCCTTAAGTATCCTCTCCCAGAATTCACAGCGGGCAGACCACACCCACTGACTGTTTCTGGGCAAAGAGACACTCAATACACCCAGCTTGTTGCAATTTCCAACCTTGGCCAAACTATAAGGGCGCCACCCCTCGGCCAAGGGGAAAACCACACAACCAGCTGAACTGGAACAGAACCAGAATTTACAACATAATCAGTCTGAGCTAAACTACAGCTCAGACAAACTAAATTTCTATTTATAGCGTCTGCCTATCAGAAGCAGGGCGCTACATACTCCCCCCACCGCAATAGACAATGTCCCCATCGTCTAAAAAACTAAATATAGACCCTCAATCCTGAGAGTCGAGTACCTGAATCCCAAAACTTGGATAGGGAGGGGAAAAAGGGTAAAGTAACAACAAAATGTATATTTAACAGTAACACACACAGAAGAATTACAGCAACATAATTCCCAACACCTAATTCTCTATCTAGACCACCCACTCTCCAGCAGCTTGATGGAAGATCCAGTTGAACATGAAACAAAACACATAAAAGGACCAAAATACACGGGTCAGTATACAATACAGGAAGCAAAGCCTCATCTCCCAGAAGATGAAACTCTCTTTCCCCCTTTTTTTTGGTATGTAAGAACTAAATGCAAAAGTTCAACCTTTGTTGTGCAAACTTCTACCACCTGGTGGCAGAAGACATTGTGACACAAGTCCTTTATGCAAGTACTGGAGCAGGTAGAAGATCTTGACTCAAAGTTGTTCTATTAACACTACCTGGCTATACTCCCCACAGTCCTTATAGCATAAAGGTCTCTTTTCCTTTTCTTAAAAAAACTGACATCAAACAGAACAGTCACTGTAGCTGATCACCAATAAAAGCGGGGATGGGGCAAGGTCAAAGCTTTTCCTTGTGCATACACAGTGGTAATAAAGTACACAACATTATCCTTGCCTGGCTGGCAGATGATCACTTTATCCGCATAAACGTGTCTCCCATACCTCCAATGTAGAAGGCATCCATTAAACCGATCATCCATTATTGGAGAACAACCTGTCTTCCTGAAAGGTTTTGGCACTTTTATATAGTCCCAAACAGCCTAAAGCCCCATACACACGGTCGGACTTTTTCATGGATTCTGTCCGATCGGACAATGTTGTTGAAAAATCAGACCGTGTGTATGCACCATCGGACAGTGTACGTCGGATTGTCCGACGGACAAAGTCTTATCTCCTGCTGGAAAGATTTGCCGACAACACGGTCCGATCACACCAAATCCGATCGTGTGTACGGTTGTCCGACCGGACAAAGTGCTACGCATGCTCAGATCACATTACAAGACCAAAGCTATTGGCTACTAGCCTCTACGTAGTCCCGTCGTAGGCAACAAACGTCACCACGTTCAGAATGATCGGATTTTCCGACAACTTTGTCTGACCGTGTGTACGCAAAACCAACATCAGACAAAGTATGACGGACATGGTCTGACGGACCTGGTCCTCGGATAATCCGCGCGTGTGTATGGGGCTTCACTGTACCAACATTCTCTGTTTTTCTCGATTTCCTGCATGATCTCTTTGGGGACATAGGGAAACTCCAGTCCATATTCAGTGGCCACCCGTTTGTTTAGCAACCGTTGTGATCGGGCAAGCCTTGGCAGAGATCTGGTGCTTCCTAATCCAGGGGGCACACACAAAGTTGGTGATTTGTGCACCATAACATGGATGGGTAATTTCTTTGACCCAAACAAACTGGTACCTTTGGTCAAAGTCTGGCTAGTAATTACAGGGGTTTTCACACAGGGTGATGTACTCCCCGAGTCGATGGCTATCTAATCAGACAAATTAAAGGCCGAGGAGACACATCATCGCTATTTGCCCATAGCATCTCCTGAGACAAGGTTTCAAACAGGTCATCATCTCTGGAGATATCCAACAGGAAGTCTATCTCAGAATCCCGTAACTCCTCTGCGGGCACAGATCTACAAACAGTCCCTTTATGTACATTTTCCCCATATCTCTCACCTGTTCCTGTCGTGGACTCCTTAGGAATTATTTATTTTTCTGGATCTGGTTCGGGTAGTCTCTGGGGTAGGCCTCAGCCGTGGGAGGCTTTTACATATCCCACCTTCTTTTGGGTAGGTGCAGCAAGGTTAGTAGTGGTGGAAGTGACAGCAGTAGTGGTTTCCACTGTTAGTTCTCTGATGGCAGTAACAGCGCCATCTCCCACAGGAACAGTTAGTGTATCAGGCTTGGAGAACGTAGGCCTGGCCGTATGAGCGAACCTAGCGGTCTCCTCAGTAGCGATGCCCATGGCCCAATCCATCCGGTAGGCACAAGGTGGCATGGTGGGCTTCTCTACAGCAAACACATACTCCCCGCAGTGTAGGCATCAAACAAATGGACGGGGGTTTGCGACCAGTCCCTTGCACCTGTTGCATAGCATACCCAAGGCCTCGACATCTCCTGTCGTGTACAGTATGAAACGCTGATGCAGTTTTAGGCGAATACCAGTGTCCATCAACAATGTACCAGGCAGCCTGACGCTTGTAGTGGTACCCACAGGGAACATCCTGGGCTCCATAGCAGACTGCATTCCTGGCATTTGGAACATGGCTTGCAACAATCAGATATCCCCCTCTGAATGTTCAGACACACACACGCTGTGTCTCACGCAGCAAGTAGACGAAAGAACTCCTCCCATTGGCTCCTCTGGTCACATAGCTCCCAGGCTTTCTTGACTCTGCCCACAGCTCACACGGCTGGGTAGTGACCCACAATTAACCCCTTTTTAGAACAATGGCACAGTCCAGAACCCTCTATTGCATAAGTTCCCGGTGAACAGTTTCCTTAAGTTGCGAGAGGTAACAGCAAATCCCGGACTTGAGCCCCCACATGTAGCACTTACCCCCAAAGGAGCTGCTGATATTTGATTGGGCTTACCGTTACCTCACTGTTCCACCATGTCCGTCATAGGGGTCCCATTAAACAGTTGCTCAAAGATTTTAGCTTCAACACTTAGTCCTTTTTTCCAATGCTTTATTGACAAAAGACAATTCCAATAGAGGGATGGAGGTCTGTCCCTTAAGTAAAAAATGGAAAGTTGTAGTGAGCGCTGTTACCCACACAATGTTAAAACTCAAACCTAAATGCTCACAATAAGAAAATTCACCACAACAATGGCTTGAATAAAGTCCATGTAACATGTAGAAATATAGCAGCTTTAGAAGGCAGCCCGTGGAAGCATAAGAAGCAATCTTCTGAGAATACTGTGGATAGAACAAAAAGCGCCACTCTAAGTGCAGTAAATCTGGAAATTTTAATGAAGGGCTAAAAACATGGTACTCACAAAGGTACAGGCAAGATCAGCATGTAGGCATATGATGCTGAGTGTCTGTGAGGTAGATGAGTGTCATACACTGGATGGCAGCGGTATCCGTGAAGCAGGCTGGAGCGCAGGCTGGAACGAAGTCTGCTGACACTTCCTGTGGGTGGAACGCAAGCTGCGAGCCGACAACCAGGAGAATGAGGTCACTTCCGGGAGTGAGAGCGAATAGGCCTATGACACCCTTCAACCTCACGGACACTCTGCATCATATGCCTACATGCTGATCATGTCTTTGAATTCAGCCCTCTGTAGATTGATCATTTTAATTTCCATCAAACGATGTGGTGTCCTTTAGTACCTAACACAAAACCCAGTCCATATCAGTATAGCTATCCAGCATAATATTTTATCCCATTGAGATCTGAAGTGTTTTCATAGTGTTCCTTTAATTTTTTTGAGCAGTGTATACAGGCATACCCCACTTTTAAGTACACAATGGGGTTTATTTACTAAAGCTGGAAAGTGCAAAATCAGGCTCACTTCTGCATAGAAACCAATGAGCTTCTAACCCCAGCTTGTTCAATTAAGCTTTGGTAATAAAACCTGGAAGCTAATTGGTTTCTATGCAGAAGTGAGCCTGATTTTGCACTTTCCAGCTTTAGTAAATAAACCCCATTGTGTACTTAAAAGTGGGGTATGCCTGTATGCTATGACTAATGCAAACATATTACCTGAAGTGACTTCCCATTCAATTACTAACCATAGTTTGTCTTTAGGAGTAAAAAAACAGTACCTCATTTGGTCTAAAAGTGATGCATAGTAAAAAAAAAATCAAATATCAGGAAGATGCATTCCTCCTCTGGATTTAGCAGAGGTTAATATAGAGAATGTGACTCTAGGTTTTTTTTCCCATTCCATATGAAATCTCTCAGTTTTGAATTCACTTTCAGAAAAAATGTAGGCTTTATTGTGGAAAGAGCTCGGAAATAAAGAATTTTAGGGAGGATTTTATTTTTAAATGCTGACCTGAGAAAGTTGTTTTTTTTGAATATCTTGGATGTCTTTACTAAGTTGATCTACAAGTTTAGGAAAATTTACTTCATATAATTTAGATATTGGATTGGTGAGTTGTATTCCCAGGTATATAATGGATGCCTGATCTCAAATATTGTTAAATCTTTCACGCAAGTTGTCATTTACATTTTTAGTCAAATCTATAGGCAGTACATAACATTTATTGTGGTTAACCTTGTAGGACGTACTTCCAAAAATATCTAACGTTTTTTGTAATTCAAGTAATGATGAATTTGGACTACAGGGAGATAGAATAATATCATCAGCAAATAGTCCAATTTTATGTTCCTGTTGACCAATTTTGATACCTTTTTAATGGCAGGGTTTGAGCGGATGTGTTCTCCTAGTGGCTCTATAGCTAACAAAAAAATTAAGGGTGATAATGGGCACCCTTGCCTAGTTCCATTTGATAAGTTGAAACTTTTGGATAGCATTCCTGAGGTGTAGACCTTAGCTGATGGTTGCATATATAAACATATAATGGCCATATGAATAAATCCGGTAAACCCAAACCTAAGCAATGTTTTTACCAAAATATAACCCCAGTGAATGGCTTCTCTGCATCCAAGGCTAGAAGCAGGGAAGGCATCCACCAGTTACTTACATGTTGAAACAGGTTGATTATGCATCTTGTGGACCTTAAAGGCCTTTGTCGAAGCCGACTTGATCTGATCCTATGAGCTGCAGTGTTATTTCCATTAATCTGTTCGCCAAAATGTTTACATATATTTTTAGGGCAGAATTTAATAATGATCTAGGTCTATAATTTGTTGGGGAGGTGGAATCTTTGCCTGGTTTTGGAAGGGTAATTATAACATCTTTAGGAAATGTACCTGCATTGGCCGCATAATTAAACATATTTGTTAGGTATGGCGCTAATGTGTCAGCAAATGCTTTATAATATTCACCTTGTAGGCCACCAATACCCGGTGCCTTGTTTTTCAGGAAAAGCTTTGATAACCTTCAATGTTTCTTTCAGACTTATTGGGTTATTATAATAAAGGAGAAAAAATGCCTAATATGGCAGCGTGTAGAGTGTACCAAGTATTTAGACTGTGTATGCTATCTAACCTCTATACATGTGAAACCAAAAAGAGGGTCACCACAAGAAAGTGACCAAAAAGTGAAGCTCTCGGGGTGCGCATGCGCGGAGCTCTGTGATGGACGCCTGATCTCAGAGCTCCAACACATCGGTGCCCATAGCGGAGGTTATACTCCCCCCCCAGACCCGAGACCGGGATCGGATACTCCCGGACACCCTCAGGCCCCCCCGGAAAAATTTTTTGCCGGTTTCCAGGCTCCACATAGGCCGTTCTTCATACCGGCTGACAGACGCTGTACTGAAGGGGACTGCGCAAGCATGCCGCTTTATAATGGCCACCTGATTCCAGAGCTCCGGCCCGCTTCAGCACGTCAGCACCCATAGCGGAGGCTATACTCCCCCCTCTAACCCGGGACTGGGATCGGACACCCCCGGACACCCTCAGGCACCCCCGGAGAAGCTTTTTGCCAGCCTTTAGACTCCACACAGACCGTTCTTCTATCCTGCTGGGAGACGCTGTGCTGGCCAAGATGGCGGCGGAACGGCCACCTCAGGACTTCTCAGGCAAGGCGGCCTCCTCTCCCTGGCGGATAACTCTTCTTGAGGAGGTATGTGGTGCAGCACAATCCCTCTCCCCACATATGGAGCCACATTCACCAGCCTCCACCATCTTCCTGCTACACCAGACCTTGAAAGACATGAATATACCCCCCCAAGCCTACCCACACAGGAGCCCTCACTGCTCACCTCACACCCCCAGGACCTTACTCTGCTATTTAACAGATTTGCAGAAATGCTTGACAAAGGACTCGCTCACACAGCTGCCTAAATCACCTCAGATATTACCTCTGACATAAAATCAGATCTTCACATGTTGGGCTCTCGCATTGAGCATATTGAAGACAAATTAGATGCCACTATTGATTGGGTTAACCAGAACACCGATCGATTCCAAGAATTACACGGGCAGCTGGAAGGGGCAATGGCCAAAATTGATGACCTTGAAAATAGGTCCAGAAGACTGAACTTTCGGATCAGAGGTCTTCCAGAGGATTTCATTGACATCCCAGGAGCAGTACATACCCTGATTAAAGAACTGAATCTGGATATTGGTGCACACAAATTGGAACTGGACCGGCTCATAGAGCCCTGGGGCCCCAGCGCTCAGATGGCCTACCCCGTGACATAGTAGTGAAACCCCATTTCTACAATGTGAAGGAAGAGATCATGCGGAGAGCTTGCACAATACCACATATGCAACTTATGGGACATTCGGTTCAAATTTATGCCAACATTTCTCCCTTCACTATACAACGAAGGCGGGCACTCAAACCCCTCCTTGCTGTTTTACAATAGAAAAACATCAAATACTGGTGGCTGTTTGACTTTGAAGTTTGACTTTAATGGCAAACAATACCGATTCGCCGCAATGGCAGAAGGGGAACTTTTGCTGAAGAAACTAGGTCTACTACCTACTAAACCAACTTCACCGATGCAAGCAACCTCTTACAACATGTCCAAAAGACCTCCTCCTCAGAGCCCTCTCACCCCGGCGTGGCAAAAACCGAAATACAAGAAGAGCAAGGAATCCGCTGCTACCTGAACTGATGACTGATCCTCATTTTTTTTCTAATTTTTCACCCTTTAAGGGTATTTTGGGCATAAATGGCCCTTAGGCTCCAATGCCTTCCACATTTTTCACTCTTCTGTTTGACTGACTAGATGAACCCCTATATACCCTGAGTTTATTTTGTATATTTTTACCTCTCATTCCTTTGCTAAACTCAGGCAGGCAATTACCCGATAAGATGGCCTTTTCAGAGGTCTTATAGCTCTTCCCTAGCACTTGAGCTCCACCTTTTGGTGAATTTTGGGAAATCCAACTTTAATTAGGGAATCCTGGGTTCGTTGCCAATATCCTTTTCTGTCTCCCATCCCGTTCAATGCCTTACCACTTGTCCCCTCTGGTAAATTATATTTTTTTGTTCACCTATTCACTGTTCCTTGGGTGGGGGAGTGGGCCTCCACTCACTACCATCTTTTATATTATTATAATATAGTAAAGGGCGCTGTGTTTGGTGCGGTGAGCGGTGCGCCCCATCCTACCCTTGGAGCCGGGAAAACTTAACTTTTTTCCCTGCTTTTGGTTAGGATCACCCCCACTGGTTGGGGGGACCGTTTTGACACCTCGGACTATGGTGTACATTTTTTCACCATATTCCTGAATCTTTTTGATTTTTTTGTTCTCTCTCTTCTGTCCCCTTTCTCTCTTTTTCATCCCTTTCCATAATTGCTTTTCTTTCAGTGACAGATGCGGTCTTCTTCACCGGCGGCTCCCGGTCCTCTGATGCTTCAAGCTTTCCAATGGATGACTCCAGTGGACTACCTCCCCGATCTAAGGTAAGTGATTGGGGATTGCTGGCATCTCACCCTCTCACGCCCTATGGCTGACCACACTACTTCTACACAAACGCTGCGTTCCACTTCCCACAATGTACAGGGAATTAATTCCCCTATCAAGCGTCGGAAGATATTTCAATACTACCATGACCAAAAAATAGACATGTTCTTACAGGAAACACATTTCCTGAAATCCTATGTCCCTTCATTCATACACGCTAAATTCCCTACATTTTATCTTGCCAACTCCGATACTAAAACCAAAGGAGTGGGCATATTTTTCTCCCGGAATACCAAATTCTCACTGATTTCTGAACACAAGGACCCTGATGGCAGGTTTATTTTTATTTAAAGGAATCATTGATGATCAACTTTATTCCCTGATATCCTACTATGCTCCTAATCGTGGCCAATCCACATTTTTCCAATCTCTTTTCTGCACCCTCGCCCCTCTGTTTGAGGGCACGGTGCTTTATGGAGGTGACTCCAACGTTGCTTTTGACACAGGGAAGGATAAGTCTAGACCCCTGGGTAAGGATGGTGTGCGTCCCACCAGACAGAGTTTAGATATAGCCAGACAGTTGTTCCAACAGGGCTTAATTGATGCCTGGAGGGAATCTAATCCTAGGGTCCGGGATTACACACAGTACTCGAACCCCCACAACACGTTTGCTAGAATTGACCACTTCTTCATTCTGCAAAAACATGTTCCATTGCTACAGAAGGTAGTCATCAGAGACTCTGTCTGGTCGGATCACTCTTTCCTTCTCTTGATCATTCACAAACCATCATCTCATCAACGTACTTCTCATTGGAGACTGAATGCCTCCATTCTCAGTAATCCCACTCATGTTAATGATATTGAAAAGGATCTCCGAGAATATTTTCTCTCAATGATGTTGATAATATCTCGGCCTCCACGTTGTGGGCAGCTCACAAAACCTATATACGTGGCAAGCTGATACAAATTTCCTCAAGGATACACAAAGCACGCAAACTAGACATAGCAAGGCTGGAAAAGGAGTTTTACTGTCTCAGCAAACAACACAAATATAACCCATCTCCTAGTTCCAAAGCAAAACTGGAAACTGCTCGCACGCACCTTAATTTATCTCTCACAGCCTTAGCGGAGAAAAGCATCCGCTGGGATGGTGGGAGATTTTATCACCAAAAAGATAAAATGGGAACCATGCTGGCACGAAGAATCACTCCCAAGGTGAGAACACGCACCTTACCCAAAATACGTCTTCACAACGGATCTCTAACACAAAACCCACAGAAGATTATGGAAGCCTTCCATGACTTCTTCCACTCTCTATATAGTGAACGCACCTCAGAACCCTCTACTAATTTGATTGACTCCTACCTCAACTCACTACGTATCCCCAAACTCAGAGTACACCATAGGGATAGCCTGGAGGACCCTATCACAACAGAGGAAATAGCTCAAGTAGTTCGCAATCTCAAAAATAACTCTGCCCCAGGGCCGGATGGCTTTTCCACCCCATATTACAAATGCTTTACCCCATTACTTTCTCCCTATCTATCCAGATTCTTTAACCTGCTTTGCGAAGGCACCCATCTGGACACTTCTATTAACTCTGCTTTCATCACAGTGATACCGAAACCTGGCAAAGACACTAGCTGCACCACTAACTATCGCCCCATATCATTAATAAATAATGACCTTAAAATTTTTACGAAAATCCTCGCAAACAGAATATCCTCATTTATTGGCTTGTATGTTCACGAGGACTAAGTGGGATTTATTCCTGGGAGACAGGGTCCAGACCAGATCAGAAGAGCCGTAGATGTAATATCGCTCCTGAAGTCTGGCTGGGACAAAGGAACTTCACAACAGGGCTTTTTACTCTCGTTGGATCTAATGAAGGCCTTTGACTCTGTCTCCTAGTCCTTTCTGTTCCCAATTCTTCAAAAATGGGGCTTTGGCAATTCCTTTCTCAATATGATAAAAGCTTTATATTCCTCACTGTGTGCTCAAATCAAAATGCAAGGTCATTATTCTCAGCCTTTTCGAATCTCCAAGGGTACTAGGCAGGGATGTCCCCTGTCCCCCTTGGTCTTTGCCATGGTCATCGAGACACTTGCTATCGCCATACGGGACAATCCCGATATACATGGAGTACGATGTAGCCCGCAAACCCACAAATGTGCTCTTTTCGCTGATGACGTGCTTCTTTTTATCACTTCTCCACTAGTCTCCTTACCTAACTTACGCAGGGTTCTTGATGACTTTGGCAAAGTCTCTGGGCTTAAGGTTCATTTCTTAAAGTCTATGGCTCTGAACGTGAATTTACCAGACCCCCTTGTATCACAACTCAAGGAAAGTTTTCGATTTAGTTGGGGGACATCTATGATACCTAACCTCACGGCATCCGTTGACACTCTCTATAAGGCAAACTTCCCCCTCTATATCTTAAACTTGAAGCAGAGTTAAAGTGCTGGTATACACTTGGACTCTCCTGGCTGGGTAGAATTAACTCAATAAAAATGACCCTCCTTCCCCGCATCCTTTATTTTTTTCGATCCCTACCCATACCCATCCTAAAAGATCACCTACGTAAGTTTCAGTCCAAAATTATCAAATTCATATGAGGTAAAAAGGGACATAGACTGGCTAAAAGCACCCTACATAGACACAGGAATCAGGGAGGTCTGGGAGTTCCCAACCTCCTCTGGTATCACCAGGTGGCGCAACTTGCACAATTATCCACCATCTACTCTAAATATGAACATCCGGATTGGGTACATATGGAGCGACAAGCTATCCCCCAGCACACTCTGGATTATATCCTATGGTCCTCTGCCAGATCTAGACCTGCCGTCATGGTCCCCACACTATCCCACTCGCTCACATTGTGGGACTCTCTCAAATTAAACCCACGGTTGGTTTCACATTGGCGACCGTTGTCCCACCTGTTCCGCAATCCTCTATTCCCTCCTGGAATGGACATTAAAGCATTTTAGTGGTGGTTGGATAAAGGGATGTATAGGATAGGAAACTTCACTAACGCCACGGGCCCCCTCACCATGACCCATTGCATTAGCAAACTCAACATGCCAAATGTGGAACGGTTCCGATACAGACAAATTGCCCACTTTATCCGGTCTCTTCATCCTCCTAGATCTAATTCTTTCTCGGTCACGGATTATGAAAGTTGGTGTGGTCATACTGAGGAGCAGAGGGGTGGGATTACAGTAATTTACCAATCACTTGCTCATGCTGATACCAAAACACTCTATATAAGAGAATGGGAAAATGATCTGCAACATACGTGGAGTGTAGCAGAATGGCATAGAGCCTCTATGACAGCCTCAAAGGGAATTTTGAACGTCACTTTGATAGAAGCTAATCTGAAAACCCTCATGAGGTGGTATATGGTTCCATTGAGACTCTCCAAAATCTATCCTGATGCTTCTCCTTTATGTTTCCGCAACTGCGGAGATGTGGGATCTATGTTGCATGTTTGGTGGGACTGCCCTAAGATCAGGAGTCTATGGAATAAAATATTCCACATCATTAGGAAAATTACTGGTATACCAATCCAACAATCGCCTCACATTGCTCTGTTAAATTTTCCTTGCTCTATTGCTCCCAAAACTGACCCAACGACTCATTCAGTTCATGCTTCTCGGTACTAAACTCACGATAGCACGGGCATGGAAAACACCAACTGTCTCTCTTTTTATGGTCAAAAGGATGATCTCTTGGATCATGACTCAGGAGAAAACAGCTAGTATTCTTCTTGACTCCACCGCTAAACATGATGCTATATGGTCTCCCTGGACTAGATATATGTCTATACCAGCCTTTGACTAGTTCTGAACCGAGTGCCGCTGGTGAACGAGATTCACACTGTTGTTCTTTAGCTCCTCCTTCTCCTTTTTCACCCCTATCTTCTTTCTTTTTCTCTCTTTCCCCCTTACAGCTTTTTCTTTAGGCCTAACATACAGGTCATGAATCAGTAATGTTTGGAATTGTCACATAAGCCTTATACTACATCTATAGAGATGGACGTTTCCCACTGGTTGATCCGTTCGCCTAAATACATTTTTTGTTCTATTGCTCTATATCAGTTGGGTTTTTTCTCTCCCATGTGTCTAGGTGGTATATCATATGATATTTGACCCTCAATCTAGACGTTTTCTACACAGGCTTTCTGATTTGATGGCAAATTTTTATGGTTTCTCTTTTTGTTTGTTTGTTTGTTTTTGTTTTTAATTTCTAACTACAGATATCTGGACGCGATTTCTTCACCTCGTTACTAGTTCCCGTTGATCATTTTGATGTTATTGTTCTTCTTATGCGATACTGATACCTGTATTGGCATTACATTATGCTTCTATTATTTCTGTAAAATTCAATAAAAATCTATTGAAAGAAAAAACCACTGGCGCGTTTCACACTGTTCATAGCTGAATAAGCACCTGCTATAACGGTGTGAAACGCGCCAGTGGTTTTATCCTTGCTGCATGGGTTTATTATAACAATAAAGAAATTGTTTTCATTAGAGTGCGGCAATCTGGACCTTTTTGTTAAATTTTTCCAAAGACATGCTGGTAGGTTAATTGGCTCCTGTCTAAATTGGCCCTAGTATGTGTATGTATGAATGTGAGTTGGGGACCTTAGATTGTAGGTTTCTTGAGGACAGGGACTGATGTGAATATGCAATATATATGTAAAGATAAATTTACGGCGCTATACACGTACCTGTAAAAAATAAATAATATAATTTCCTAATAATAATATAGAAATATATGAAAAGCTTACTCTTCATATATAGTTGTGTTCAAAATAATAGCAGTGTGTTTAAAAAAGTGAGTAAAGCTCAAAATCAAAACATGAAAAAAGTGAAGCTCTCTGATAGACAAAACAACTATGTCTATAATAAAGACTTTTATTCAAAATAGTAAAAAAGTATGTGGCACAACAATTACCAAAAGACAGGCTTATGGGCAGGATCAACAAACCACTATCATGGTCATGTGAGTATAAAATTTAACTGACTGAATGTGGCTACAGTCAGAACAAACACAGACAAAGGAGAGAAGACACATGAAAACATGTATAACAACATATAAGATAAAACACGTCCGGACGCCAATGAAATTGGTGACAGTCCAATTTCTCCGGGGGCTCGAGCCAAATATTATCAGTGCGGGCAGGGGGTAAAAGGTACTGAAGGTAAACTGATATTATGTGAAAACACTTGCTTAATTCGATGGGATGATGCAAAACAGCTGTGCAATGGAGGAATAGTATGCTAATGTCCTACATGTCCGCAGAGTATGCATATATATTGTTATTCATCTTTAAAAGACTTGTCTGATATAGCTTGCTTGTCAGAAAAATAGCATATAAGGATCGAATTGCTCAACATTAGGGATGTTCGGTTTGCACCAGAACCTGCGAACGGACTGAAAGTTTGCGCGAACATTCAAACCCTATTACTTTTGGAATGTTACCATGAACCACTCCATTCATGTGACCATATAACTTATGGAAGCATGTTGAGTAGGGATAGGCCCGGTGTTTGATTCGAACCCATGTTCAAATCGAACGTCGGCCGTTCGTCTGCTCGTCGAAACCAGAACTAATCAAATTCGTGTGATGCGAACGGTCCACAATTCACTGCGCCAGTCGCAGTGCATTGCTAGCTGATTATTGGCCAAGCATGCACTGTGACCCCGCATGCTTGGCCAATCATAGAGCCAGCGGCGAGGAGAGCAATAATTGGCCACAGGCAGGATGCCTGTGGCCAATTATAGCTCAGGGGGTTTAGTACACGCCCCACACTATATAAGGCCGCCGCGCCCGCGGCCTCGTGTAGTGTGTTCCGGCGTTAGGAACAGTGACAGACTGTACTGTACAGTGTACACACTATATGTGCTTGTGATTCATTTCTGTGTGGGAAATAGTGTACGGAAAGCGGAAAAATAGGCAGGGATAGTTTATTCTTCTCAGCCTTTGCTTGTGGGGAAAGTGTAGGGATAGAGGAAAAATAGGCAGTTATAGTGTGTTCTTCTCAGTGCTGTTCTCTACCAATCCAGCCATCTGCAGGAGTTAGTGTGTGTGTGTGTGCGTGCTGTGTGAGTATAGCACAGCAGTAGCACACTAAACCACCTTACCCTGTATCTGCCCTTCTGCCCTGTTGTCATCTAAGGCAGCCATCTGCAGGAGTTAGTGTGTGTGTGCTGTGCGAGTATAGCACAGCACACTAAACCACCTCACCCTGTATCTGCCCTTCTGCCCTGTTGTCATCTAAGGCAGCCATCTGCAGGAGTTAGTGTGTGTGTGCTGTGTGAGTATAGCACAGCACACTAAACCATCTTACCCTGTATCTGCCCTTCTGCCCTGTTGTCATCTAAGGCAGCCATCTGCAGGAGTTAGTGTGTGTATGCTGTGTGAGTATAGCACAGCACACTAAACCACCTCATCCTGTATCTGCCCTTCTGCCCAGTTGTCACCTAAGACAGCCATATGCAGGAGTTAGTGTGTGTGCTGTGTAATTCCGGCACAATATACACTACCCATTACAATGTCTGGAAGACCAACAAGGAGAGGCAGACAGTCACGAGCCAAGAAAACAGGGCAAGCAGGCTCTGTGTCTAGAGACAACAGTGCTGGTCGTGGACGCGGTGCATTGTCATCAGCACGTGGCCATGGGACACGCTTGTCCTTCTTTTCGGCAGCTGGACATGTTGAGCCGCATCATGCCGAAGGCTTGGTAGAGTGGATGACCAAGCCCTCCTCATCCTCCTCATCCTCTCTCACCCAGGCTCAGGATACTGGCAAAGCAGCTGCCAACGCGTACTCAATGTCATCATCAGGCACCCCTTCCCTAGACCCACCATGTCCTCCTGAGGAGTCCCCCGAGCTATTTGAGCACAGTGTTGGGTACATGCTCCAGGAGGATGCCCAGCGTTTTGAAGGCTCTGATGATGATACCCAGCTAGAGGAAGGCAGTAGCGTGAGCGCAGAGAGAGGGGATGCTCAAGGACAGCCATCTGGCAGTCATGTTCCACCAGCTGCAGCTTACTGCCAGGTTTGCTCCAGTGGTGAAGAGGGAGGGGATGATGAGGTCACTGACGCCACGTGGGTGCCTGAACGGAGAGAGGAGGAGGAGGAGGCGGCGGCACATCTCCAATGAGGCAGGATGCCCTCCGGGGGCCAGCTTGAGGCCAGCACACCAACTTAATCACACCGCAGAGCTCCGTTTGTGCAGAGCACCGCTGCTATTTGCAACATATGTCTCAAGCGTATCTCGCGTGGCCAAAACATCAGCCGCTTGGGCACCACAAGCATGACCAGACATATGTTGACCTGCCATGCAGCTTGTTGGCAAGCGCACATTAAAGACCCACACCAAAGAACAAAGCGGACCTCTCCTTGCTCCTCATCAGCTGGGATCTCCAACCCCACTATACCTTCAGTCCTCTCTGAAAGCTGCACTGAGAGGAATGAAGGTGTAGAATTAGGTGTGTCACAGCCAAGTACTTGCGGGCACTCTGCTAGCAGTACACCGACGTCCGATTGTACCAGGCAAATTTCCCTGCCCCAGCTGCTGGACCGTCAAAAGAAGTTTACTCCCAGCCATCCACATGCCCAGCGGTTGAATGCTAGCTTGGCTAAATTGCTAGCACTTTAACTGCTGCCTTTTCAGTTTGTAGACTCGGCCCCCTTCCGTGAGTTTGTTCAATGTGCGGTTCCTCAGTGGCAGGTTTCCAAACGCCACTTTTTCTCACGGAAGGCGATTCCGTCTATCTACCGGCATGTGGAAGGCAATGTCTTGGCCTCGCTGGACAGGGCAGTCAGTGGTAAGGTGCATATTACCGCTGACTCATGGTCCAGCAGGCATGGACAGGGACTTTGCCTGTCTTTCACGGCCCATTGGGTCACTCTTTTGGCAGCTGGGAAGGATACAGGACAAGGTGCAGTAGTGTTGGAGGTTGTTCCGCCACCATGCCTCCAAAATGCTACTACTGGTTGTGACACACCTCTCTCCTCCACCCCCTCCTCTTTTTCTTCCTCCATGGCCTCTTTGAGTGCTCTGTCCTCGGAACCAGCGGTGCTCCGTAGGCGTCCAAGGGGCTACGCAAGTACGCAGGCAAAAAGATGCCATGCCGTGCTTGCGCTGGTGTGTTTTGGGGGACAGGAGCCACACTGGGGCAGAGGTTCTGTCAGCTCTGCAGGGGCAGGCCGAGAGGTGGTTGACGCCACGCCAGCTTAAGCCAGGAATTGTGGTTTGTGACAATGGCACCAACCTCCTCTCTGCCCTGCGACAGGGACAGCTGACCCATGTGCCCTGTATGGCTCACGTCCTTAACCTGGTGGTGCAGCGGTTCTTGGGCAGGTACCCAGGCTTACAGGATGTCCTGAGGCAGGCCGATCATATAATGCCAGTGCTCAGCTGGCTGAGCTGCAAAAGGAGTTGAACCTGCCCAAGAACCGCCTTATATGTGACATGCCCACCAGGTGGAACTCAACATTGGCCATGCTGCAGCGACTGCACAAGCAGCAGAGGGCCATCAATGAGTACCTGTGCGACTACGGCACCAGGACAGGGTCAGGGGAGCTCGGATTTTTTTCCCCACGCCAGTGGAGCATGATCAGGGATGCATGCACTTTCCTGTCACCATTTGAGGAGGCCACGAGGATGGTGAGCAGTGACAGTGCATGCATCAGTGACACTGTACCTCTTGTCCACCTGTTGGAGCATACGCTGTGTGGCATATTGGACAGGGCACTTGAGGCAGAACAGAGGCAGGAAGATGGGGACTTCCTTGCCTCTCAAGGCCCCCTTTATCCAGACAGTGTTCCTTCTCTCCCACCCATCACACAGGAAGAGGATGAGGAGGAGGAGGAGGATTGTGTCAGCATGGAGGTGGAGCCTGGCACTCAGCATCAGCAGCAGCAGCAACTGCAACAGTGGACTTGTACGTGGCTGGGAGGAGGTGGCTGCGGATCATGTCGTCCTCAGTGACCCAGAAGACTCCGGACTGAATGCCTCAGCTAACCTACATTGTATGGCCTCCCTGATCCTGCAAAGCCTGCGGAAGGATCTTCGTATTCTTCGGATCAAGAAGAGGGACCATTACTGGCTGGCCACTCTCCTTGATCCACGGTACAAGGGTAAGGTTGCGGACGTTATCTTGCCGTCGCAGAGGGAGCAGAGGATGAGACTTCTCCGGGAGGCCTTACAGAAAGGTCTGTGCAACGCGTTCCCAGAGGCTGGGAGGTTACAAACTCCTGGTCCTGGACGACGAGTTGCTGAGGCTTCGGTCAGTAGCAAAAGGAGCGGTGGGGAAGGTGAACGTCTGACAGATGCGTTATGACAATTTTTTAGTCCGCAGCCCCAAGGTATGATCGGTTCCAGCAACCATCGACAGCGTCTGATATACATGGTGCAGGAATACCTAGGGGCAAGGTCAGACTTGGACACCTTTCCCACCGAAAATCCTCTGGCTTGAGGATGGATCACTGGCCAGAGCTTGCACAGTATGCAAGGCCTGTCTGGCATCTAACGTTCTTTCTGAACGCACATTCAGTGCTGCTGGAGGCTTTGTCACCGATCACAGGGTGTGCCTGTCCACCGACTCGGTTGATCGACTGACCTTCATAAAGATGAATCAGTCTTGGATCACCACCAGCTACCAGGCACCTGAAGCTGATATAACAGAATAATTTATTTCGAAATGTCACATCCCTTCAAGACTGCCTATGCTGAGTGACTGTCCTGTTATGTTGACTGACTATCCTCTTCCTCAATGATCCTGATGATAGCTTGGAAGAACATTTTTGTTTCTGGGTGCCACCACCAGTGGCTAAGGCCCAATTTTTCAGCCCCTGATTAATAGGGGCGTGTAATTACAATTTTTTTTTATGCAATGCTTTGCAACAGGTCTGATTGCTGTGCTCCAAGTACAGCATCTGTGAGGGGTTGCAGTGTTGTGGCACCAGCACCAGTGCCTAAGGCACAATTTTTCAGCCCCTGTTTAACAGGGGTGTGTAATTACAAGTTTTTATGCAATGCTTTGCAACAGGTCTGATTGCTGTGCTCCAAGTACAGCATCTGTGAGGGGTTGCAGTGTTGTGGCACCAGCACCAGTGCCTAAGGCACAATTTTTCAGCCCAGGGGCGTGTAATTACAAATCTTGATCTAATAATTCACAGCAGGGCCCATTCCTGCGCCCACCAAGAGTAACTGTGAGGGCTTACAGTGTTGTGGCAACACCGTCCACCACCACCACTAAAGGCCC
Organism: Lithobates sylvaticus; assembly: GCA_028564925.1. Classification (NCBI taxonomy): domain Eukaryota; kingdom Metazoa; phylum Chordata; class Amphibia; order Anura; family Ranidae; genus Lithobates; species Lithobates sylvaticus. Next base: position 99,414,088 of record CM053032.1, on the reverse strand, counting down.
AATTTTTCAGCCCCTGTTTAACAGGGGCGTGTAATTACAAATCTTGATCTAATAATTTACAGCAGGGCCCATTCCTGCGCCCACCAAGAGTAACTGTGAGGGCTTACAGTCTTGTGGCAACACCGTCCACCACCACCACCAAAGGCCCAATTTTTCTGCCCCTGTTCAACAGGTGCATGCAATTACAATTCTTGATCTAATAATTCACAGCAGGGCCCATTCCTGTGCCCACCAAGAGTAGCTGTGAGGGCTTACAGTGTTGTGGCAACACAAACATCTAATGGGGCAAATTTCTGCAGAGTATATACGGCAGGCCCCTACTTTCAAACATCCAACTTAGAAACGACTCCTACTTGCAAACGGAAGGAGAAAACAGGAAGTGAGAGGAAATCTACCCCTAGGAAGGAAAATTCTATCCTGTTAGATTTAATTTGGGAAAAAGGTATCTCCTCTCTACTGATGCTTTATCACCAATTCTTGTTTCAATAAAAAACACACTTTTCCAAAAACATTTGTCATTGGGACGGAAAGTGAGGTGAAATGTTCTGAACAGGTGCACAAATATTACAGGGGCAAATTTACCTGTTCAAAATTAGAAACAGATTCTACTTAAGAACAAACCTACAGTCCCTGTCTTGTTTGTACCGCCTGTATACTGCTGTTCAGAGTATATAGGGTTGTAGGTATAGGGTTTTATTTTGGGTGCGGGGTTCCCCTTAATATCCATACAAGACCCAAAGGGGCTGGTAAGGGGCTGGTAAGGGGCTGGTAATGGGCTGGGGTGGGGGGGGGTGTGATGGGGTAGCCATGCCATTTTTCTCAAATATTTTCATCCATATTGCCAGGACAAGACGTGACATTAAAGCCGCAAACTGTTTTAAATGGCTTATTTTTTTCCTTTACAAATGTCATTTTTTGCAGGGACAGTTCTAAACACGGGAAACACATGCCACTTCACAGGCATACTTTAGACACTCCCCAGGTACCATATTTAAAGGAATATTTCACTTTTTTTTTTCACTTTATGCATCATTAAAATGACTGCTCCTGAAAAAACGTCAGTTTTTAAAACTTATTTTTGCATTGATACATGTCCCCTGGGGCAGGACCCGGGTCCCCAAACCTGTTTTATGACAATAACATGCATATTGGCCGTTATAATTAGCACTTTAGATTTCGAATGTTCGAGTCCATTGTAACTAATATAGTTCTAACGTTCGCACAAACTTTCGGTCCGTTCGCAGGTTCTGATGCGAACCGAACCCGGGGGTGTTCAGCTCATCCCTAATGTTGAGCAATTCCATCCTTATATGCTATTTTTCTGACAAGCAAGCTATATCAGACAAGTCTTTTAAAGATGGATAACAATATATATGCATACTCTGCGGACTTGTAGGACATTAGCATACTATTCCTCCATGTACAGCTGTTTTGCATCATCCCATCAAATTAAACAAGTGTTTTCACATAATATCAGTTTACCTTCAGTACCTCGCACATTGTGCCCCTGCCCCACTGATAATATTTGGCTCGAGCCCCCAGGGAAATTGTTGACAGTCCCATCGGTCCGATTGTGGATCAATTGGCGCACAATTCAAACGCCAATTTGGACTGTCACCAATTTCATCGGCGTCCGGATGTGTTTTATGTTATATGTTGTTATACATGTTTTCATGTGTCTTCTCTCTTTTGTCTGTGTTTGTTCTGACTGTAGCCACATTCAGTCAGTTAAATTTTATACTCACATGACCATGATAGTGGTTTGTTGATCCTGCCCATAAGCATGTCTTTTGGTAATTGTTGTACCACATACTTTTTTACTATTTTGAATAAAAGTCTTTATTATAGACATAGTTGTTTTGTGTATCCGAGAGCCTCACTTTTTGGTCACTTTCTTGTGGTGACCCTCTTTTTGGTTTTATTGGTTTATTAGGTTGTCCTAATGTGGTCAAATCTATTTTTGTAAGGTTGATTTTGCGTAAAAAAAATTATTCAGTTATGTTATTTAATCAGTGTTAGATCTGCACATCTGGAAGATGGATGGCGGGTAAAACATAATGGGAATAAAGACTACAGTTACTTCTCTAAAACACATAATATGTACTCACGCTTGGATCTTTTCCTGGTGGATCAGTACCACCTGGAAAAGATCCGATCATGTACGATTGAACCAATAACAATCTCGGATCATGCCCCCATCACGATGACTATCCAACATATGACTGGAGGTTATAGGGAACAAATATGGCGGCTGAACGAGACACTGTTAGACGATAACAGTATAGTAGAGGAAATAAACAGTAAAATAAAAATGTATTTTGAGATGAATATCCCAGGAGAAACATCCGAACAAGCGGTCTGGGAGGCACACAAATCGGTAATCAGGGGTGAACTGATAGCACAGGGGTCAAGGAAAAAAAAAGAAAAACAAAAAGAGATAACAGAGTTGTTAGAAGAAATTAATGAATTAGAAAAAAACCATAAAAGACACCTAGATCCGGCTGATGTCGAGAAATTGGAAACTGCTAGGAGTAAACTAACACTATGTCTAGACTACAAAACAAGAAATAAAACTAGATATTTTGCTCATAGGTTCTATAAACAGGGCAATAAATGCGGCCGCCTCATCCATAAATTAACAGTTAAAAATAAAAAGATAGTAGAAACTCAGGCAATAGCAGCAGAATTTCATAGCTACTATGAAGCTCTATATAATATCCACTCCAAACAAACAGGTGGTATGGAAGAGAAGCAACTGAACGAAACTAGAGATTATATAAGAGATGCGGAGATGCCAACCTTGCCGACAGAAGTAATAGAAGAGATAAATAAACCAATAACAATAGAAGAAGTAAACAGAGCGATAACAAATCTGGCAATGGGGAAAAGCCCAGGGCCAGACGGCTTCACAAATTCATACTATAAAAAATTTGCTATACATTTGGGAAAACCGATATGTAATTATTTTAATTCAATCAACTCATTAAACCCCCTACCACCAGAAGCTTTATTAGCGTACATCACAGTGCTTCCAAAGCCAGGAAAGGACCCCCAGCAATGCGCAAATTATAGACCTATCTCCCTGCTAAATGCAGATACTAAACTCCTAGCAAAAATCTTGGCTCTTAGGCTACAAGATCATATAGTAAAAATAGTTCATCCCGATCAAACAGGCTTTATGAAGGGCCGCGAGGCTAGAGACAACACTATAAGGGCCTTACATATTTTACAATGGATAAAAAATGATCCAGATAGAGCCCCTAGAGTGATAGTCTCTATGGATGCCGAAAAGACCTTCGATAGGGTGAACTGGTGCTTTATGACCGAGGTCTTGAGGGAGATGAAAGTGGGGGAGCGTATAATGGGTTGGATAGTGGCACTATATTCAACACCAAGAGCTAGAGTAAAGGTGAATGGTACATTGTCAAAATATTTCCAGATAAATAATGGCACCAGACAAGGATGCCCCCTGTCACCTTTACTATTTGCAATAACATTAGAACCTTTTCTACGTAAAATAAGGAAAAATAAGGAAATCCAGGGGACCTGTATAGGATCAGAAGAACATAAGGTCTCGGCATATGCAGACGACCTGTTATTTTACCTGTCAGCACCCCAGCCCTCACTATCCGCTTTGATGGCAGAAGTATCAAAATTTGGCGCTATATTGAACTTTAGGATTAATTTTGAAAAATCTGTAATTCTTCCTTACTATATACCCACAGAAACAAGTAGGATACTGAAAAGCTTGTATCCCCTCATATGGGAAAAAAAATCTCTAGTCTATTTAGGAACACATATAACAGCAGACCCTAAACTCTTATATGACCTGAATTATAGAGTTCTAATGGAAGGGGTAACAGAGGATCTGAGGAAGTGGAAAGGGCAAACTTTAACCTGGTTTGGAAGGGTAAGTGCTATAAAAATGAGCATCCTGCCTAAAATTATCTATACCCTATACACAGTGCCAATTCCACTACCTCAGACCTTCTTTAAAAACATACGTAAGGCCTTCACAACCTTTATGTGGAATAATAAACATCCTAGACTAGCATATGATATATTATGTAAGGGGAAGTCAGAAGGAGGTATGGGGTTACCAGATTTAAAACTATATTACAAAGCAATGGCCCTAGTACGTATCATAAACTGGAGGCATGACCAAAAAGAAAAGATTTGGGTATCTCTGGAACAGAATATGGCAGGAAGGAGTCTAAAGGGAATTCCCTGGATCCCAAAGACAGACAGAGGCTTATCAAAAGAGACATCATTGTTAACTAAGAACACCTTAAAAATATGGGACCAACTGAATGAAAATGGAGACTATGCCCCACAGATATCACCACTAACCCCATTGGAAGGATTCCCATGGTTCTTACCAGGGGAAGAAACAGGATCAATGGGGAAATGGGGGATCGACGGGGACTCGACATGTGGCAAATTTGCCCAGATGGGTACCTTAATAACACTATCAGAATTAATACAAAAAATGGGAACAACCCCATTGATGGAGTGGAAGTACCTCCAATTAAAAAGCTTTTTTAATAAACTGAAGACCATGATGAGACCCTTGAATTCACTTACTATATTCGAAAAGAAAAATGTAAAGATGACGAAACCCAGACATTTATTGTCCCAAATGTACACACTAATTTTAGGGACCAGGAAAAACATAACACCTTATTATATTAAAGAATGGGAAGGGGAATTAAAATGTAATTTCACTACGACACAAATTAAAGAACTTATAGACTCAACATACTATACGTCTCAAAGTTCAAAGATCCAGGAAACATAGTATAAACTCCTGACTAGATGGTATCGAACCCCAGCAAAATTAGCGCAGATATACCCGACAGCAGATCCTAGATGTTGGAGAGGTTGTGGTCAAAGAGGTACCCTACTCCACTTATGGTGGACATGCCCTAAAATAAGAAGGTTCTGGCAAGAAATCACCCCTTGGATAGATAGACTATCACAAGAACAGATAGAATTAACTCCTTTAAACTATCTATTCCATGGGTCAATGAAGGTACGCAAGAAATATAGGAATAGTATTTTACCATACTTATTAAATGCAGCTAAATTATTGATACCGAGGTTTTGGAAACAACCTAGATGCCCAACTATTCTAGATTGGAAGAAAGAAGTGGAATTAATAATGGAGGCCGAGAGATGGATACATAAGATTGAAGGTAGAAAAGAGAGGTTTATGCAAATATGGACAGAATGGGAGCTGTGGAAAGCAGAGATTGATTGATAGAATGACAACAACTGAACCCGGAATGCCCTGGGGGAGAGAGGGGAGGGGATGCGGGAGAGAGGAACTTATCCTTTTTTTTTTTTTCTCCCCCCCCATGCAAACTCTATCCCTCCTTGCACTGAAATAGGAAGTTAAATACGGATTAAATTATAAACACAAACCACATGGAGACCTTAGTGAACTCCCACTTTTTTAATCTCTTTTTTATTTTTTATTTTTTATTTTTTTTTCTTTGGATAGAAGTGTAAAGGCACACCTGATAATATGGAGTCAAAAATAAACACAAACCACTTGGTGGATGTAATTTTTTCCCTTTTTTTATTTTTTTGAGATAGAAGTGTAAGGGTGTAAACACAAACTACATGATGAATGAGATACCCAATTTTTTTTTTTTTTTTTTAGACACATGGATAGAAACGTAAACGAATATATGAGAATGGAGGTATGGGGGGGGGGGAGGAAAGGGGGAGGAATATATAACCCTTTCCTTTGTCTTCCTTTCCCTTATTTTCAAAAAAAAAAAGAATTTTCTTCTTTCTTTTTTTTTTTTTTTCTCCTATCTGAATTTATATTACATTTTGTTATGTTTTTGGGGGGGAGGGGGGAATAAAAGAGTAGAATAAATATGATGTTATATTGTGTATGTATAAAGGACACAAGATGACTCTTTTAATGGAATTGTGAAAGAAAAACCAATACAAATTTGATAATAAAAAAAAAAAAAAATTTAATCAGTCTTGAGGCCTTTTCTAGGTTATAGAGTGTCTCATAGTGCTCAGAAAAGATGTCAGCTTTTTATTGAGGATTAAAAGTTGTTTTCCCTGTATTATAATGTGTTAACATGCGTATTTTGCTTTTATTTTGGCATTAGGCTAATTGAGAATCAAGTAGTTTACCAGCTCTGTTACCTTGTAAATAATAATTTTGTTTTAATTTTTTAAGAAATGTATCATGATCTGCTATCAGATTGGCTCTCAGTTCATCTCTGTTACTACTGAGTTGCTGTAGTAAGCTTGAAGTATCAGGGGATTTTTTAATGTTTTTATGATTTTTCTTCTAAATTGGATATTTCCGTCAGTAATCAATTTATAGTAGGGTCCAAACAACGAATCGATTAATCTTCAACCAATCGATTATGAAAATAGCTGTCAACTATTTTCATAATCGATTAGTTTGTCAGCCGATTAGTTGGCCTGCATCAAAATGCATTATTTGTTTACATATCAGGAAATACAGTGAAGAACACATGCAGGTCAGTACACCGTCCATACATGTGAGAGGACACAATGCAGCACACATACAGCTCAGTACACCCTCCATACATGTCAGTAAGTGGCTGAGACCTTGTGAATGTGTGAGGAGCAATGCCTCATGGGACATGTAGTCCTGGGCAGGAAGTGAGTGGTTCTAAGGCAGAAGGTTTTTTACCTTGCTATAGGAGCACTCTATACTATACTTTGCAGCTTATTATTGGTGCACTCTGAAGGCAGGAGGAGCCAGAAGCATTGGTGGGGGACCCCAGAAGAGGAGAATCAGGGCTGCTCTGTGCAAAACCTTTACACAGAGTAGGTATGTATGACTCTTTGAAGACTCTGTGCAGGGAAGATCAGCATCTGAACCCAGAGAAGGTGAAGGCTGATAGACTGGAGGTAATATAAGGCTCTACAATTATATTTAAGCCACTTTCACACTGGGGCGGGGGGGTTAGCGGTGCTTTTAGCGGCGCTTTACCGTAGTTTTAGCGCTGCTAGCGGGGCACTTTTAACCCCCGCTAGCAGGTGAAAAAGGGTTAAAAGCGCCCGCAAAGTGCCGCCGCCAAATCGATTTGCAGGCGCTTCAGCAGCGCTGGCTATTGATTTTAATGGCAGGGGCGGTTTGTACACCGCCCCAAAGGACTTTTTTTCCAGTCCTGCAAGCGCACCGCCCCAGTGTAAAAGCACTCGGGCTTTCACACTGGGGCTGCAGAAGAGACAGTTTACAGGCGCTTTTCAGGTGCTATTTTTTAATATTTTTAGATATTTTAGATTTATATCTCCCTTACACCCTTCATATAGCTTCATGTCTGACTCCTAGTTAAAGCGGAGTTCCAGCCTCAAAAACTTTTTTTAATGGTCAGCAGCTACAAATACTGTAGATGCTAACTTTTAATATAAGGACACTTACCTGTCCAGGGAGCCCGCAGTGTCGCCCTCCCTGAAGCCAGCTCAGGTGTAGGTGCCGTCATTGCCGTCATTGCAACACACACACAGTACACCTTATAGTAGCGATTAGCTACTCTTTTTCTATTATAAAGGGCTAATGTTTGTTTTTTTAGTCCCGTTATGACAGGTGTTAAATAAAAAACCATGCTGTGGCTACTAAACTTCTTAGGCCTGGTTCACACCTATGTGTTTTTTGGTGCTTTTTGCAGAAACGCACTACAGTTCATTTAACATGGTTTCCTATGGGACACGTTCACATCTATGCTTTTTTCAGCCGCAGCGTATTTGGAAAGGGTCAATGCATTTTTTCAACGCAAATTATTGTTTTTTTTTATTTTTTGGTTTAATAGACGTCAATGGAGAAGCTGCAGAAAAGCATGTAGTGTGTTTTTTGCCGCAATTTGCATTTTTTAATCTGCCCAACAACAAATTGTCCAAAAAAAGCATAAAAATGCAAAACACAAATCACAGCAAAATCGTGTGTGCAAAAATGCAAAAAGCACTTCAGAAATGTATAAAAAAAAAACTGCATAGGTGTGAACTGAGCCTTATGCTGGCCATACATGTATCAATTTTTGGACGAGGATATTCATACGGAAAATCTTTGTACATTCGCTGAATGAAAATTTCACTTGCTTTTAACATTCAGTTTTAAAATTAATGTAATTTATTTTTTTTATTATACATTTTTACACGTAAGGTATAACAAGGAGACAATACTTGCATATGGATCCCTATACGAGAACATGCAGGGGGTGAATTAAATTTGAAATAAGGTATAAACAAAGGTATAAATAAAAATATTATTTTGAACATTAGCTCCCAATGATTAACGCAATGGGTTGTTCTTTGAATTTCTCGGAAGGCGGCTTGCCATTGGTTTTGTCTGAAAGCTGTGTTCGGGTCTATTTCCCATTTAATAATCAAGTTTGTTTTCTTGAAGGCTAGTTTCCCCTGGAGGTTGTTATAAAAGAAGGATATTCCCTTAGGTCTGGGTTTTTGGGACGAGTAGTTCTTTCCTTGCGGATTCCTGCGTAGTTATCATGGGAATTGGACTCTTACATAGGAAGTGTACTATACGAGAGCACGTGAAATGTGCTGCTCCGGGAAGGTTGTGTTCTTGGATTAGGTTTTGTATTTTTTTAGGCTTGGAGTTGTGTATGAAATCCTGTACACAATTCAACCCGCACTTTTTTAGCAAGCTAGTGAAGAGCTGGGGGATCATGGCCTCCATCACTTGTATGGGACAATTATACTGCACTGCCGTGGTTGGTGATGTTTTTTGTTTGTGTAAGTAACGCCATGCCAAGAGGGAGGCTGGGATTGGTGGTGAGAGAGTAGATAATTCCCAAGGTCTCCACAGGTCACTCATAAGAAGAAATGGAAGATCGTGTGTGGGGGCCATGGCTGTTTTAAGTTCTATCCACAGAATTTCATCAGAACCCCTGAACCAGTATTGAATTTGATCCAATCTAGCCGCCCAGTAATAGTCCTTTATGTCAATCATACATGCTCCTCCAACAGATCTATGTGGGGTTAAGTTGGAATATTGGCATCTGGCCTTTTTATCTTTCCTTATAGATTTCCAAAGTAGACTTAACAGGGTATTAAGGAGGTGGTTGGGAATGGGGATTGGTAGGACTCTGAATAGGTATAAAACTTGTGGCAGGATTGTCATTTTGAGTGCTGCTATTCTGCCGGCCAATGAAAGATCATGTTGAGATATATTTTAGTAGTGGTTCGATTTTTGCAATGAGTGATTTAACCACTTCCGGACCACCGCACGCCGACTTTGATGGGGATATCATTATTATGGCAGCAGCTAGCTGCCATAACTCCAGTATCCTCTTATTCGGCCGGAGGTCCGCTTTAAGATAAAAGTGGTCTTTGCGGTGGATTCCCCCTCCCGCCATGCTTTGGTGCCCTCTGCCGCTTACCGGAGCCGTCGGCAGCGGCAGAGGCGAGTGAGGGGAAGATGGCCCCCACCCGTCGCCCCACAATGACATTGCAGGGCGGAAGAGACGTCAAAACGTCAGTGTAAATATGAGATCTGAGTTCTTTTTGACCCCAGATCTAATATTTAAGAGGTCCTGTCATGCTTTTTTTCTATTACAAGGGAAGTTTACATTCCTTGTAATAGGAAATAAAGTGACACAATTAAAAAAAGAAAAAAAGTGTAATGTCTTTTTTTTACCATTTTCACACATTTTTTGTGAAATGGTAGGGGTACATTTGGACCCGTTACCATTTTACACAGGGGGGCGGGATCTATGGGTTAAAGGGGGCTTCCAGATTCCGATAAGCCCCCCGCTCGCAGACCCCCACAACCACCGGGCAAGGGTTGTGGAGATGAGGCCCTTCTCCCCATCAACATGGGGACAAGGTGCTTTGGGGGGCTACCCCAAAGCACCCTCCCAATGTTGAGGGCATGTGGCCTGGTACAGTTCAGGAGGGGGGCGCTCTCTCTTCCCCCCTCTTTTCCTGCGGCTTGCCAGGTTGCGTGCTCGGATAAGGGTCTGGTATGGATTTTTGGGGGACCCCCACATCCTTTTTTTTTTAATTTTGGTGTGGGGTTCCCCTTAATATCTATACCAGACCGGAAGGGCCTGATATGGAATTTAAGGGGACCCCCAAGCATTTTTTAAAAAATGTTGGTTCGGGGTTCCCCTGTGGGGGAACCCCAATGCTGTTTTTATCAATGAACTTTTATGTGTATTGCCGGGACCGACAATTTATTATAACGGAGAGTACTTTTAAATTACTTTTTTTCCTTTAGAAATGTCATTTTGCTCTTGGACTGTTCTAAACATGGGAAACATGGGCCAATTTACAGGCATACTATAGACACCCCCAGGTACAAAATTTAAAGAAATATTACACTTTTATTGTTTCACTTTAAGCATTATTAAAATCACTGCTCCTGAAGAAACTGCCGTTTTTAAAACTTTTTTTTTGCATTGATACATGTCACCTGGGGCAAGACCCAGGTCCCCAAACACTTTTTTTGACAATACTATGCATATAAGCCTTTAAAATTAGCACTTTTGATTTCTCCCATAGACTTTTAAAGGGTGTTACACGGCTTTCGAATTTACCACGAACACCCCAAATTGTTTGCTATTAGGCGAACAGGTGAACACCCGATGTTCGAGTCAAACTTACGTTTGACTTGAACATCGGGCTCATCCCTAATGGTAGGGGATAATGGACATCCCTGTCGGGTCCCATTAGATATTTGGAATGTTTTGGACAGAAATCCTGAGGTGTAGACTTGTGCTGTTAGTATAACACTAGGATAGCAGACAGTATATGTCCTTGAAAACCTTTGACATATCTTGCCAGTGGACCCTATAGAACGCCTTCTCTGCATCTATATAGTGTAGCAGAGAAGGCATTTGATTTTTCTCAGCCTGGTGCAATATGTTCTCAATTGTTCTATTAGCATCAGTGGATTGTCTGCCCCTCACTTAACCCATCTAGTCCTGCTGAACCAAAGAAGGTAATATATCCATTAGCCGTTTAGCTATAATTTTAGCGTAAACTTTGACGTCAGTGTTTAAGAGCGAAATTCGGTTTCGGTAGTGTGACCACATAAGCTCTCAGCATCTCCTTTGGGAAGGAAGAGGTTAAGGCTGCTTGGGCAAAAACATTTTGCATGTGGGGAGATAGAATTTTGTTAAAAATTTTAAAATATTCGTTAGGTAAACCATCGTGGGCCTGGGGATTTTCCATTGGGAATTGTCATGATTATTTTTTCTATTTCTTGGGGTGTGAATGGAGCATTTAGAGTTTGGAGATGAGTGTCAGATAATGTGGGAAGGTGTATCTATTTTAGGAAATTCTGAATGTCTTCGTCTGTAAGGCCAATTGGTTACCGATTCCTTGAGGATTTATAATTTTGCTGTTAAGAGTGGGATGTATCAAGTGTGGGATTCTTGTTTTGGATCTCACTTGCTTCAGTCTGCTAGCTAAATTCTTCCCTGCTCTGTTGGCATTGGTGTAGGATTGGAGTTTAAGACGCCTAAGGTGAATGTGGTATTGTTGCATTAACAGGTTTCTTAGTTCCTCCCTAAGCTTGGATAACGTACTAGAAATGAGAAGTGATGGTTTAGATTTGTTCTGTACTTCTAGTATGTATATTTCAGAAAGCATATTTTTGAGTTTGGAGGTGTATCTCCTTTTTGCTCATTGATCTTGTTGGATGAGAATACCTCTTATGTAGGCCTAATGAGCATTCCACAGGACAAAGAGGCATTTGACTGAACACTTATTTTCACAAAAGTAATTCTGGAGATGCTGAGAGATTATCAAGGACCCCTGCAGATTTGGCAGTAATTTAGTGTAGCGGGCACACTTTCACAAGTATATGTGGAAATGTAGTTTTTTCCCTCAGAACAGTAATGGGGTTCTGAGGGTTAATTGTGCAGGTTAACTTTGGCATCAGTTTGGCTGGGCTGTACTAGGGTTCTGCCTGGTCATGGGTGCAGTGAGGTACACATGACAGGCCTAGAACCAGGCCTGGTTGGATGTCTTAGGTATCAGTCTTCCCCGGAGCCAATCAGTGGGTGTGTCTGGCCCCCCTGAGTAGTCTGGGGAAGGGTACTTAAGGTGCTGAAGTCACGTGTTCGGGGGTTCAGCGGCAGTCCTGTTTCCTGGTTCTGGACCAGGGTAGCCACTGCGAGGGGTCCTGGGCCTGGAAGCACTTGCCATCCAGCAAACATGGTCAGTTCGACTAGCCTTATAGACCCGCATGGTCTGGGGCAGGGATCCGTCTGTTCCCGAGTCTCGGAGCCGGTTAGCCCAAGGCCCAGTAACTGAAGGAGGATTCAAGGCATCCTGGTGTGCTCTCATTATTGGAGGGGCACCACAGCTTGTATAGGTGACCGGGGAAGGACTCTTTGGAGGAGAGCCAACAAGCTGGCATCTCAAGAGGAGCCTGGTTGCTGAGTTGTATGGACACTAAAGAATTCACACTTCCACAGTGCTGCCAAGGAGACAGAGAAAGTTCCAGGTACTGTGGGAGAGGTTCCTATTCACCTTCGGTTGCAAGTTTATTCTGTGTCAGAGACTTTTAACAAGTTTCCGGATCACATTTCCAGCTGCCATACCTCTGGCTAGAGGTTTGTCTGGCATTGAAGTACCCAGCTGCGAGTGGCTACTCTCTGGGTTTGATTAACCACTTTCAGACCGGACCAATTTGCAGACCAGGCCCCTTTTTGCAATTCGGCACTGCGTCGCTTTAACTGACAATTGCGCGGTCGTGCAACGTGGCTCCCAAACAAAATTGACGTCCTTTTTTTCTCACAAATAGAGCTTTCTTTTGGTGGTATTTTATCGCCCCTGCGGTTTTTATTTTTTGCGCTATAAACAAAAAAGTGCGACAATTTTGAAAAAAAACGCATTCTTTTTTATTTTTTGCTATAATAAATATCCCCCAAAAATATATAAAAAAAATATTTTTTTTCCTCAGTTTAGGCCGATACGTATTCTTCTACATATTTTTGGTAAAAAAAATCGCAATAAGCGACCATTGTCATTTATACAGCAATCAATGCTATTTAAATGCATTGATTCCTGTATAAATGACACTGGCAGTGAAGGGGTTAACCACTAGGTGGCAGTGTAGGGGTTAAGTATGCCTAGGGGTGTGTTTCTTACTGTGGGGGGGCATGGCTGTCAGCTAGTGAATGCTGATCTTTGCTCCAATCACAGGGAGCAGAGATCGGCATCATTAGTTGCTAGGCAGAACGGGGAGATGCTGTTTATTTCTGCATCTCCCCATTCAGCCTTCCCGTGAGACGATCGCGGGTGTCCCTGCGGCGATCAAGTCCGCGGGACCCGCGACCGGCCTCACGGGGGCCCCCGACCGGCGTGGGAGCGCGCTGCTCGCGGCGTGCTCCCGATGGCATTTTAAAAGGGACTTTTTTAAAAGGCATTTTAAAAGGGCCTGTCCGTGCCATTCTGCCAATGTACATCAAGGTGCGCCGGTCAGGAATCGGTTAAAGACATTTGTGGATGTCAGCAGTTCAAGGTGCCTGAGTTTCTTAACCCTTGCCCTCTATTCCTATCTGAGACTATGTTTTGTTGGATGTTACCACTGCAAGAATAAAAACCTTCAAAAGGACTTTTATGGTGTCAGCATCCAAAGTGTTTAGGTACTAGCCCTGGGAACCCCTGGATATTCATTGACAAGCCAAGCGGAGGTAACCGGTAAGCCCAAAAGTCAAGGCCACCCCTCTGAGGGTTATGGCTGCTACATTAGTATTGCAACGCCAGATGGGAACGGGGGACATCTCACTCGTTGATATTCATTAATATTGCAGCGTGATCAGACCAGGTGATGTCACAGATCGGGGTTGATGAAAATTTTTGCAAAAGCCATTTATTAGTTATGAACATGTCTATGCAAGAGTATGTGTTGTGCCTGGGCTAGAAAAAAGGTGTAGTCTCTTCCGTTACCGTGTTGGCAACGCCACATATTAAAGATTTCTTCTGTGTGAAACAAATGTTGAAGTGAGTTGGTTCATTTTTTAACTGGGGCTGACAAGTCAAGGTGCGGGTTGACCATGAAGTTGAAGTCTCTGCACATTAAAAGGTAGCCTTGTCTGACAGTAGATATTCGCTTGATGAGTTTGTGAATTAAGTGGGCCTGGTGAGAATTAGGAGCATATAGTGCTACCACTGTATAGGGCTGAGCATTGATTTCACACATAACTATGATATACCTTCCCTCAGGGTCCATGATAGCAGCTTTAAGTTGAAAAGCAAGAGTACTTTTAAAGGCTAAGAGGACACCTCTTTTTTTTCAGTGGTACAGGACAGAAAGATGTTTGGGTAATCCTTATTGGAACATTTGGGTGTGTTAGAAGATTTGAAGTGAGTCTCTTGGAAGCTGATAATGTCAGAATTATGTTTGTTCGCTTCTTTCCTCAATGAGAACCGTTTGGTGGGATGGTTCAATCCCCTCGCATTAAGGGATAGGCATTTGATAGGCATAGTCTGGTGTTGGGGTGAAATTGAGTGAGGTGCATGGTAAGTTACTCACAGTTGCGGTGGAGCATTGGCTCACGGGGAATGAACCAACTCAGAGAATTACGGCTCTCTGCAATCCTGGGTGGTCTGTCTTGAGAAGATGTGCAGCACTGCATGTACCAAACATAGAGGTATAGAGATTAAACAGAATCAAGTAGATTAACAACAACAAAGCAAAGTAAAAAAAAGGGTCCTGTATAGGATCCGTGAGCAATTTCAATTGCTGGGAAGAACTTGGGGGAATGCCCTGTACACACGGTCGGACTTTCCGACGGAAAATGTGCGATCGGATCTGGTTGTCAGAAAATCTGATCGTTTGTGTGCTCCAGCTGACTTTTTCCATCAGAATTTCCGACGCACAAAGTTTGAGAGCTGGATCTAAAATTTTCCAACAGCAAAATCAGATCGTTTAAATTACGATCGTATGTAGACAAATCCGACGCACAAAGTGCCACGCATGCTCAGAATAAATTAAGAGACAAAAGCTATTGGCTACTGGCCTGTTTATAGTCCCGACGTACGTGTTGTACATCACCTCGTTCAGAGCGATAGGATTTTTCGACAACTTTGTGCGACCGTGTGTATGCAAGACAAGTTTGGCCCAAAATCAGTCAGAAAAAATCAGACAGATTTTGTCGTCAGAATGTCCAACTGTGTGTACAGGGCAGAAGAAGGAAGGTGAACATTCCATTCCTTATCCGGGGAAATTCAGAAACTGGATGCTGTATTTGTAAAGTTAGGAGCCTCCACTTTTGTGTTTCTTCTTTCTTCTGGGATCGTTTTGGTAATACCGCCTGCCATCCAGTATCCAGTGATGATGGTTGAGGGCTTGAAGGCGGCGGCGACAGCGACGACGATGGCAACACAAGCCCGGGCCACCGCTCGTAAAAGAGCTGGAAGAAGAAAGCAGAGGCCCAGCAAGAAGAACAGAAGAGACCCCCGAAGACCCCCGAAGTCGGAACAAGACCCCCAGACGGCGGCGTGGTGACGAAGAAGAAACCCGGGCTCCTCCGCTAGTGAAAGAGCTAGTAAAATAGCAGAAGATAGCGGAGAAGTCCGGCGAGAAGACCCCCCAAGACGGAAGAAGACCCCCGGAGCTGTGCAATAAAGTATTTTAAAAAATGGTGTTGTTTTTTTTATTTACACTTTTTTCCTTAGGTGAATGGGTAGGGGCACATCGTACCCCATACTCATTCACATAGGGTGGGGGGCTGGTATCTGGGGGCCCCCTTATTAAAGGGGGCTCCCGGATTCCGATAAGCCCCCCGCCCGCAGACCCCGACAACCAACAGCCAGGGTTGTCGGGAAGAGGCCCTTGTCCTCATCAACATGGGGACAAGGTGCTTTGGGGAGGGTGGGGGGCACCCCCCCATATTGAGGGCACGCGACCTGGTATGGCTCAGGAGGGGGGGTGCTCGCTCGTCCCCACCCCCTTTCCTGACCGGCCGGACTGCGTGCTCGGATAAGGGTCTGATATGGATTTGGGGGGGACCCCCACGCTGTTTTTTCGGCGTAGGGATTCCCCTTTAAATTCATACCAGGTGACGGGGCTAGCGCGTTGTCAATGTCGCCGATTAAGGCGGCGGCATTCACCTCCTTTGGTAGTCCCGTCTACCTGGAGTCACGTTCTAGATGAACATACTTTCCTCCGTGTGTGGACAAGTCCGTTCATTTCAAAAGTCCCACGGACTTTGGCCAAAACTCAGAAGTCAGCCGGAAAAGTCCGGGCGTGTGTGGGTAAGTCCAGACGTTCAGAAAGTCCGGCGGACCTCCGCTGGAAAGACGGGCGGGTTGTCCGCTGGACTAGGCCACAGATGGCCGCGTACACACGATCGGACTTTCCGGCGGGATTGTCCGCTGGACTTCCTCCCAAAAGTCCGGCGGACCTAGTTTTACGTTTTGACTTAAAATTGTCCGCTGGACTCGCAAGTCCGGCGGACAATCCCGCCTTCTGTGTACTAGTCCGTGGGACTTTTGAAATGAATGGACTTGCCTCACACACGGAGGAAAGTCCGTTCATTTAGAGCGTAACTCTAGGTAGACGGGACTAGCGAAGGAAGTCAATGCCGCCACGCTAGCACCGTCACCTGGTATGGATTTAAAGGGGAATTCCTGCGGCAAAAAAACGGCGAGGGGGCCCCCAGATACCGGCCCCTCACCCTATGTGAATGAGTATGGGGTACGATGTACCCCTACTCATTCACCTAAGGAAAAAAGTGTAAATAAAAAAAACACACAATTTTTTTTAATACTTTATTGCACAGTCCGGGAGTCTTCTTCCGTCTTGGTGGGTCTTCTCGCCGGACTCCTCCGCTATCTTCTGCTCTTTTACTAGCTCTTTCACTAGCAGAGGAGCCCGGCTTTCTTCTTCATCGCCGCCGCCGCAGGGCCCCCCTTTCCCCAGGGCACCCCCCATGTTGAGGGCACGCGGCCTGGTATGGCTCAGGAGGGGGGGCGTTCGCTCGTCCACACCCCCTTTCCTGACGGGCCGGGCTGCATGCTCGGATAAGGGGGTCTGAGATGGATTTGGGGGGAACCCCCACGCAGTTTTTTCAGCGTTGGGATTCCCCTTTAAATCCATACCAGGTGACGGGGCTAGCGAGGTGTCAATGTCGCCGATCGAGGCGGCAGCATTCACCTCCTTCGCTAGTCCCGTCTACCTGGAGTCACGTTCTAAATGAACGGACCTTCCTCCATGTGTGGACAAGTCGGTTCATTTCAAAAGTCCCGCGGACTTTGGCCAAAACTCCGGCGGATTGTCCGCCGGAAAAGTCCGGACGTGTGTGGGTAAGTCCACACGTTCGGAAAGTGGGAAAAGTCGCTGGAAAGTCCGTCCGAAAAGTCAGATCGTGTGTACGCCGCATAATACGTAAATTTAGTCCCTAAAGAGGGCACACAGCCATGATCTGAAGTTAGAAGAAAGGAGGATTAACCTTATATTATGGAATAGGTTATTTACTGTAAGAGCAGTTAAAATGTGGAACTCTCTCCCCCAGGAAGTTGTACTAACTGAGACTGTTGGCAGCTTTAAAAACGTCTAGATGTCTTCCTCAGGAAGCAGAATATACAGGGCTTGTTAGAAAATAAAAATCACGCAAACATAGATTGAACTGGATGGACTGGATATCTTTTCAACCTTATAAACCAGGGATATGCAATTAGCGGACCTCCAGCTGTTGCAGAACCACAAGTCCCATGAGGCATAGCAAGACTCTTGACATCCAAAGCATGACACCCAGAGGCAGAGGCATGATGGGACTTGTAGTTTTGCAACAGCTGGAGGTCCGCTAATTGCATATCCCTGTTATAAACTATGTACTGTCACTATCTCTACAATACTTTTCTTCTGCAAAATAGACATTTCAGAATTAGCTGCACAACCCTAACCTGTTGGATGAAATATGAAAGTCTTTATAATCAAACAGTGTTACTCTTAAAATATTTTAATTTTATTTTATTTTAATATGTTACCCTGAAATATTTACTGAATTCATAATGAATGACACATACAATGGGTGGCCACTATTTTTTTTTACTCCCTTGACACCAAAAGCACCCGTGAACAGATAAGCTACATAGAAATGAGCTTGAAGATGGGACTGTCCTGGTAGCATACATGGTTGAATTCTGGCATAAAATATATAAACCTTTGAATGCTTCACAATCCAGGACTCATTAACACCATTCTTGGACAATCGTCAGTTCTCATTGGACTTCATCCCTGAGCATAGGGTAACAAAACAGATCCTTTTGGATTATACAAAGACATGTTTTATCAGGTAATTTCCCAATCCTATTGAAGCATATACAAACATCTTTTTCCCCCTCGGGAAGTGTCTAGTTTCTTCATAAGCAATTATTCAGCTTCTATAGAACCCCCCCTACCATGAAATACCACACACAGACCCCCTCCAGAAAAAAATACTTACAGGTTATTTAACCACTTCAGCCTCAGAAGGTTTTACCTAGACATGGGAACTGTCAAAAAATTTGTTTTGTTTCGTTTCGTCCCGTTTCGTATATAAAAAAATTTGTCATTCGTGTACGAAATTCCGTTCGAATTCGTACGAAATACGAATTTCGTCCGAATCGTAAAAAAAATTACGAATCGTTAGTAAAGTTACGAATCGTTACGAATCGTTAACGCGGCTAATGAATTGTCGGTTCTCATAACACAGAGAACAATTCGAATCCAACTACAAATATCGAATTTCAATTTCAAGTTACGAATCGTTACGAATCGTTACGAATCGTTACGAATAGTTACGAATCGTTAGTAAATCCAACTACAAATATCGAATTTCAACTAATATGAAAGAAATTATAATAGCGGATATAACGAATGCTTCGAATGAATTCGAGATTCAGTATATCTAATATAATCGTCTACGTAACAAAGAGAACAGTCATTCATTGATAAAAAAAAAACGGGGGGTCCCCCCGAATTCAATAACCAGGCCCTTCAAGTCTGGTATGGATATTAAGGGGAACCCCAGCCAAAAAAAAAATGGCGTGGGTTCCCCCCTAAATATCCATACCAGACCCTTCAGGTCTGGGATGGATTTTAAGGGGAACCCCGGCCAAAAAAAAAAAAAAAATGGCGTGGGGTCCCCCTCAAAATCCATACCAGACCCTTTATCCGAGCACGCAACCTGGCAGGCCGCAGGAAAAGAGGGGGGACGAGAGCGCCCCCCCCTCCTGCCTGAACCGTACCAGGCCACATGCCCTCAACATTGGGAGGATGCTTTGGGGGTCTGAGACCCCCAAAGCACCTTGTCCCCATGTTGATGAGGACAAGGGCCTCTTCCCAACAACCCTGGCCGGTGGTTGTGGGGGTCTGCGGGCGGGGGGCTTATCGGAATCTGGAAGCCCCCTTTACCAAGGGGACCCCCAGATCCCGGCCCCCCCCCCCTGTGTGAAATGGTAAGGGGGTACTTTTACCCCTACCATTTCACCAAAAAAGTGTCAAAAATGACAGGAGACGGTCTTTGACAATTCCTTTATTAAAATCTTATTTCTTCTGGTCTTCCTTTCTTCATCTTCTCCTTCCGTCATCTTCTTCCATCTTCTTCTTCCTCCAATCCGCTTCTTCTTGCTCCGGTCTTCTCGTCCTTCTCGTCCGGCATCGGCGTCGGCGTCTCTTCTCGCAGGCCGCTCCTCGCAATGGGAGGCTCCCGCTCTGTAAGGCTTCGCTCCGGCTGACAGGTCTTTTATAACGGAGGGCACCTGGTGACCCCGCCCCCCCTCTGACGTCATGGGGAAAGCCATAGGGAAGTCCACATGACGTCCCCGTGCGTCAGAGGAGGCGGGGTTACCAGGTGCCCTCCGTTATAAAAGACCTGTCAGCCGGAGCGAAGCCTCACACAGCGGGAGCCTCCCATTGCGAGGAGGGGCCTGTGAGAAGAGACGCCGATGCCGGACGAGAAGGACGAGAAGACCGGAGCAAGAAGAAGCGGATCAGAGGAAGAAGAAGATGGAAGAAGATGGAAGAAGATGACGGAAGGATAAGATGAAGAAAGGAAGACCAGAAGAAAGAAGATTTTAATAAAGGAATTGTCAAAGACCGTCTTCTGTAATTTTTACCATTTTTGTCACTTTTTTGGTGAAATGGTAGGGGTACTTTTGTACCCCCTTACCATTTCACACAGGGGGGGCGGGATCTGGGGGTCCCCTTGTTAAAGGGGGCTTCCAGATTCCGATAAGCCCCCCGCCCGCAGACCCCCACAACCACCGGCCAGGGTTGTGGGGATGAGGCCCTTGTCCTCATCAACATGGGGACAAGGTGCTTTGGGGGTCTCAGACCCCCAAAGCACCCTCCCAATGTTGAGGGCATGTGGCCTGGTACGGTTCAGGCGGGAGGGGGGGCCGCTCTCGCCCCCCCTCTTTTCCTGCGGCCTGCCAGGTTGCGTGCTCGGATAAAGGGTCTGGATTTTGAGGGGGGCCCCCACGCTTTTTTTTTTTTTATATCAATGAATGACTGTTCTGTGTTACAGAGCCGACAATTCATTTGCCGGCAATAGCCGCAAGTGATTTTAAATAGCTTTTTTTTTCAGCAAAAATGACACTTTGTCATTCGAATTCATTCGAATTCATTCGTTATATCTGCTATAATAATTTCTTTCGAATTAGTTGAAATTTGATATTGGTAGTTGGATTCGAAAAAATTTGGAGCTGAAATTCGTAAACGGAATTTTTCCTGCAAAAATTACACTTTGTCATTCGAATTCATTCGAATTCATTCGAATCATTCGTTATATCCGCTATAATTATTTTTTTTATATCAGTTGAAATTCGATATTTGGTAGTCGGATTCGAATAAATTCGGCGACGAAATTCGTAAACGAAATTTCGTATTCCGTATGGAATTCGGATTCTAAAAAATTCGTACTACGAATTTCGAAAAATTCGTACGAATTTCGAAAAATTCGTACGAATTTCGAAAAATTCGTACGAATTACGAATTCGTACGAAACGAATCGCACATGTCTAGTTTTACCCCGAGGCGGCTCTAGGCTATGTAAGGCCTTGAGCAAAACTTAGACATCAGGCCCACTCTAGCCCATAATGGGAAAACAAATTCAAGCAATAAAAATGGCTGCAGAAAGATGCACGGATCTACCACACAGTCAATCAGCACCACTTCCAGGGCACCCTCCTCACACATCAAACATATGCAGCCAAAAAAACATCTGGAACCCAGCAAGGTGACAAGCCCTCTAGGAATTTTCCCTATGCCTTGGGAGAATGAGGAGGGGTGTCACTGAGCCATTCTATATCCACAGGGGAGGGAGAAGGGGGATCACAGCACAGCGTGGGGTGAGTGCTCCGTCCAGGGGATCTGTTTGCGGTGAGAGAGTGGTCCCTGGCCACCTGCACCTTCGGCCATCCTCATTTTCCGGCCCCAGTCAGTCTGTCCTCTGGTCCTGGGAGGTCTTCAGAGCTCTTCTCCCTCCAAAGCTATCGGTAATTGCTGCCCTCACTGCTCATCTTCCTTGCCAGGCCTGCACTGGGACAATTAAATAGGCCCAAAATTTTAGACATGATACTGGTCCCTTTCCCGCTCTCCATCCTGACAGATCCCCTGCAGTAGCCTGTGTGAGAAAGGAGGGGGGAACATAGCAGAGCTGCAGGGAGTGAGGGGGGTCAGGAAAGAGCACAGGGGTAGAGAAGAGCACTGGGGGAGTGGAGAGAACTGGTGTGGTTGGAGAGCACATGGGTGGGGGCAAAGAGCAGGGAAAGTGGAGAGCACAGGGGTAGGAAGCAGAGAGTGCTGGGGGAGCGAAAAAGAAAAGGGGTGGAGAACACGGGGGGCAGAGAGCACTGGGGGGCTAGGAGTGTGGGGGGCAAAGATCACTGGGGGGAGCTTGAGCGCACAGGGGGCAAAGATCACTGGGGGGAGCTTGAGAGCACAGGGGGCAGAAAAAACAGGGGTGGAGAGCACAGGGGCTGGAAAGCACTGGGGGGACAAAGAGCAGGGGGAGTAGATGGGGGGGGCAGAGAGCACAGGGGGCCGAAAGTGATGGGCAAGGCTTGAGAGCAGCGGGGGCCAGAAAGAGCAGGGGTGGAAAGCAAGGGGGCTGGAAAGCACTGTGGGTCACGGAGAGCCCTGGTGGGGTTGGAGAGCACATGGGAGAGCAAAGAGCACTGGCGGGAGCCAAAAAGCACAGGTATGGAGAGCAGGGGGGCAGAAAGAACAGGGGTGGAGAGAACTGTATGGGGGGGAGATCGTTGTGGGGGGAGGAGAGCACTGGGGGGGGGGCAGAGAGAACTGGGAGGGGCCAGCAAAATAAGTTGAATAGGAGAAGAAGCAGGGGCAGCTGCATATAGAGGAATGGAGCTTTCCATATTCCTCCATGCAGCCAGTGTTAATTTTATCAACTAAAACATTTTAGTCGACTAAATGAATACTATTTTAGTCGACTAAAATACAACTAAAACTAAAACAATTGCAATGACTAAAATACAACTAAAACTAAAATGCCATTTTAGTCAAAAGATTAAAATGGGTCTAAAACTAAAATGCCATTTTAGTCAAAAGACTAAAGCCCCATACACACGGTCGGAAAATCCGACCACCAAATCCATTGGATTTGGTCCGACGGATTTAGTCCGACACTGGTGTTGCATACACACGGTCGGACAAAGTTGTCGAAAATCCGATCATTCTGAACGTGGTGACGTTTGTTGCCTACGACGGGACTACGTAGAGGCTAGTAGCCAATAGCTTTGGTCTTGTAATATGATCTGAGCATGCGTGGCACTTTGTCCGTCGGAATTCGCTACACACGATCGGAATTGGTATGATCGGACTTTGTTGTCGGAATATTTATAGAGCAGGAGATAGAACTTTGTCCGTTGGACAATCCGATGGAAACTGTCCGATGGTGCCTACACACGGTCGGAATTTACGACAACATTGTCCGATAGGACAGAATCCATCGGAAAATCCAACCGTGTGTATGGGGCTTAAGACTAAAACTAAATTGAAATTTGACTTCAAAATTAACACTGGTCTGTAGTGCATATTCATACATTGAATTCATAAATAATAACATATTCGATTTTTCACTCCTGCAATATATAATGAGTTTGGAAATTGTAGAGAAATGTTAACTAATGCATCACAATTTAATTGCACCCATTAGATTTTAGACGACTAAAATATAGTTTTAGTCGACTAAAATGTACTGGAGATTTTAGTCGACTAAATACGACTAAAACTAAAATAATTGAAGAAAACTAAAATGGAACTAAAACTAAAGCCCCATACACACGGTCGGATTTTCCGATGGATTCTGTCCTATCAGACAATGTTGTCGGAAATTCCGACCGTGTGTAGGCACCATCGGACAGTTTCCATCGGATTGTCCGACGGACAAAGTCCTATCTCCTGCTGGATAGATTTTTTGACAACAAAGTCCGATCACACCAAATCCAATCGTGTGTAGCGAATTCCGACGGACAAAGTGCTACGCATGCTCAGATCACATTACAAGACCAAAGCTATTGGCTACTAGCCTCTACGTAGTCCCGTCGTAGGCAACAAACGTCACCACGTTCAGAATGATCGGATTTTCCGACAACTTTGTCCGACCGTGTGTACGCAAAACCAACATCGGACAAAGTACGACGGACATGATCCGACGGACCTGGTCCTCGGATAATCCGAGCGTGTGTATGGGGCTTAAAATGTATATAAAAAGAGGTAGTGCTGCGCTGTATACTAAAGGTTCAATATATAAGTGCAAGAGAATAGATATAAAGTGCTTAGGAGAACAACATTCGCTTGTGGGTGAAAATAGTTGTACAGTGTCAAAAGTGACTATAAGTGCTTCCTGTGCAAAAATAATAACTTAATATAAAATTCAAATCTGAAATCCAAATCATATGTGAAAATAGCTTAATAAAAGTACTGTTTCAGATATAAAATATGTAATCTACTGCTATTAACCACTTCAGCCCCGGACCAATTGTCAGCTTAAGGACCAGAGGTCTTTTTTCAATTTCGCACTGCACTACTTTAACTGGTAATTGTGCGGTCATGCAATTTTGTAACGAAACGAAATTTGCGTCCTTTTCTTCCCACAAATAGAGCTTTCTTTTGATGGTATTTGATTGCCTCTGTGATTTTTATTTTTTGCGATATAAACGGAAAAAGAGCGAAAATTTTGAAAAAAAAAGAGATTTTCTACTTTTTGTTATAAAAAAAATCTAATAAACTCAATTTTAGTCAAACATTTGGGCCAAAATGTATTCAGCCACATGTCTTTAGTAAAAAAAATGCCAATAAGCGTATATTTATTGGTTTGCGCAAAAGTTATAGCGTCTACAAACTAGAGTACATTTTCTGGAATTTACACCGCTTTTAATTTATGACTGCCTATTTCATTTCTTGAGGTGCTAAAATGGCAGAGAAGTACAAAACCCCCCCAAATGACCCCATTTTGGAAAGTAGACACCCCAAGCTATTTGCTGAGAGGCATGTTGAGCCCATTGAATATTTTTTTTTTTAGTCCCAAGTGATTGAATAAAGACAAAAATAAAAAATAATTTTTTTTTTCTTCAAAAAGTTGTCACTAAATTATATATTGCTCACACATGCCATAGTTATATGTGGAATTGCACCCCAAAATACATTTTGCTGCTTCTCCTGAGTATGGGGATACCACATGTGTGGGACTTTTTGGGAGCCTAGCCGCGTACGGGGCCCCGAAACCCAAGCACCGCCTTCAGGATTTCTAAGGGTGCAAATTTTTGATTTCACTCCTCACTACCTATCACAGTTTCGAAGGCCATAAAATGCCAAAATAGCACAAAACCCCCCCAAATGACCCCATTTTGGAAAGTAGACACCCCAAGCTATTTGTTGAGAGGCATGGTGAGTATTTTACAGCTCTCATTTGTTTTTGAAAATGAAGAAAGTAAAGAAAAAAATTTTTTTTTTTTCTTTTTTCAATTTTCAAAACTTTGTGACAAAAAGCGACATCTGCAAAATACTCACAATACCTCTCAGCAAATAGCTTGGGGTGTCTACTTTCCAAAATGGGGTCATTTTGGGGGGTTTTATGCCATCTGGGCATTCCATGGCCTCCGAAACTGTGATTGGCAGTGAGAAGTGAAATAAAAAAATTACTCCCTTAGAAAGCCTGAAGGCGGTGCTTGGTTTTTGGGGTTCCGTACGCAGCTAGGCTCCCAAAAAGTCCCACACATGTGGTATCCCCGTACTCAGGAGAAGCAACAGAATGTATTTTGGGGTGTATTTCCACATATGCCCATGACATGTTTGAGCAATATATCATTTAGTGACAACTTTTTGTAAAAAAAATATATATATTTTTTTTTTTCATTATTCAATCTCTTGGGACAAAAAAAAAAAATATTTAATGGGCTCAACATTGCTCTCAGCAAATAGCTTGGGGTGTCTACTTTCCAAAATGGGGTCATTTGGGGGGGGTTTGAACTGTCCTGGCATTTTATGCACAACATTTAGAAGCCTATGTCACACGTCACCCACTCTTCTAACCACTTGAAGACAAAGCCCTTTCTGACACTTTTTGTTTACATGAAAACATATTTTTTTTTTGCAAGAAAATTACGTTGAACCCCCAAACACTATATATATTGTTAAAGCAAAGGCCCTACAGATTAAAATGGTGGGTGTTGCATTTTTTTTTTCCACACAGTATTTGCGCAGCGATTTTTCAAACGCATTTTTTTGTGGAAAAAATACACTTTTTTTTATTTTAATGCACTAAAACACACTATATTGCTCAAATTTTTGATGAAATAAAAAATATGATCTTAGGCCGAGTACATGGATACCAAACACGACATGCTTTAAAATTGCGCACAAACACGCAGTGGCGACAAACTACATACATTTTTAAAAGCCTTTAAAAGCCTTTACATGATACCACATTAGATTCACGGAGGAGGTCTACTGCTAAAATTACTGCCCTCGATCTGACCTTCGCGGTGATACCTCACATGCATGCTGCAATTGCTGTTTACATATGACGCCATACCAACGCTTGTGTACGCCTTTGCGCAAGAGAAGGGGGGGCAGGGGTGCTTTTTTTTTTTTTTTTTTAGTTTTTTTTTTTATTTATTTAGCTTTTTTATTCTATTTTTAAACTGTTCCTTCCATTTTTTTTCTTTGTTATGATTTTTATTGTTATCTCAGGGAATGTAAATATCCCCTATGATAGCAATAGGCAGTGACAGGTACTCTTTTTTTGAAAAAATTGGGGTCTATTAGACCCTAGATCTTTCCTCTGCCCTCAAAGCATCTGACCACACCAAGATTGGTGTGATAAAATGCTTTCCCAATTTCCCAATGGCGCGGTTTATATCCGGGAGGGGGGACATTCCCTCCTACTGCTTGTAAAAGCAGTCTAGAGGCTAATTACCCGCTAGAATTGCTTTTACATGAAAGCCGATCACTGGCTGAAAAGAATGATACCAAGATGATACCTAAACCTGCAGGCATCATTCTGGTATAACCATTCAAAGTCCAGCAACATACTGGACATATATTGTAATCTTTTTCCGCGCTGCAACTGAATGGCGCACCTGAAAACAAAAAAATGCTTAACACTAAAACACAGTAAACAAAATTACATACCTGAAAAGCAAGCATGATAAAACATGATAAAACATAATAAAACATTGCAGAATAGAATGGAGTAAAAAAAGAGCAACAATAGAGAGAGAGAGAGAACAATAAAACGACAACTATTTTTGTTTTTTTTATTTTTTTGAGATTCACAGGTAAAAAAGCTCCTGACTGTTAGCGACTGAATCAAAACGCTACCACAAAAAAAATGTTAGCGATCGCAGGGATCAGGCCTGACTCTGCGAACGCTGCAGTTATGTGTGCTTAGTGTTTTGTAAGTGACAGTGATCGATCGATACTGCACTTGGGTGGGCTGGGCTGGGCGGAGGGGGGAAAACGCAGGTGCTAGCAGGTATCTGGGCTGATCCCGCTAACAATGCGTTTTTTTGGAACCCTAAACTGCTGGGACGCTAGTATAGATCTGATCAGATCAGATATTGATCTGTTCAGATACTATACCACTAAGGGAGGTGTATGCTTTGCGCGTGGGTGTTTGCGGTACTGGCACTAACCTGGGGCGACGCAGACCTTATTTGACCCTAAAACCTAATTGATATCACCCGCCGGGCGATCAGGGGGTTAAACCGTTATTGGGTAATAAATGGCGGGTGCCCTGACAGTATAAAAAAACAAGCTAACTAACCAGCGTCACCCGTAACAGTAATACAAAAAAAAACTGGTTACCTAGCGACACTAATGCAGGGATCAGAAAAACGATCGCTTAGTGACACTGGCAAAAGGGGGTGAAAGGGTTAACTAGGGGCAATCAGGGGGTTAAACCTTTATTAGGTAATATATGGGGGTACCTGACGCTATATAAAAACCTGACGGGGAACCTAAATAACGAAATAACTAACTGGCTAACCAGCGTCACCAGTGACAGTTATACAGTGATCACTGGTGAAAGGGTTAACTCTAGGGGCAATCAGGGGGTTAAAACCTTTAGGTTGTAATATGGGGGTACCTGACCTATAAACCTATTTATGAACCTATATAAACATGGCGGTTAACCTAAAAAAAAACTGGTTACCTAGCGACACTAATGCAGCGATCAGAAAAACGATCGCTTAGTGACACTGGCAAAAGGGGGTGAAAGGGTTAACTAGGGGCAATCAGGGGGTTAAACCTTTATTAGGTAATATATGGGGGTACCTGACGCTATATAAAAACCTGACGGGGAACCTAAATAACGAAATAACTAACTGGCTAACCAGCGTCACCAGTGACAGTTATACGGTGATTACTGGTGAAAGGGTTAACTCTAGGGGCAATCAGGGGGTTAAAACCTTTATTTAGGTTGTAATATGGGGGTACCTGACCTATAAAACTATTTATGAACCTATATAAAACATGGCGGTTAAAATAAAAAAAAAATGGTTACCTAGCGACACAATGCAGCGATCAGAAAAACGATCGCTTAGTGACACTGGCAAAAGGGGGTGAAGGGGTTAACTAGGGGCAATCAGGGGGTTAAACCTTTATTAGGGGGGGGGGTAGGGGGCTAGCTAGGACCTAAAACTAACTGCCCTGACAGTTATTACAGTCACACTGACACTAAATGCAGTGATCAGTAAATAAATGATCACTGCAATTAGTGACACTGTGACTGGGGGGGGAGGGGGTGATCTGGGGGGTGATCAGGGGGTGACAGGGGGGTGTTTTGTGTGCCTAACTGTACTGGTGTCAGTGTAGTGTTGTGCACTAACCTGTACATGTTCGCCGCTCGGCGTCTCCGGTCACATAGACCGGCGCACCGAGCGTGACATCACTTCCGCCTTCCTGTCTATACAATAGACAGGAAGGGGAAGCTTTTCATTCGCCAGGAGCGATCGCGAGGGGGTGGCCAGAAACCACTGGCCGTCCCCTCGTCCCGGATCGCTCCTGAAGCGATGCCGACCGTCCCCGCCGGCGGAGGGGGGTCCGATCGGACCCCCCAACCGCCTAAAGAATGGCACGTACAGGTATGTGGTTCTGCCTGTACGTGCCATTCTGCCGACGTATATCTACATGGGCGGTCGGCAAGTGGTTAAAGGATCTTCATATATATAGTTCATAAAAGTTCATAATATGCTGATTACTTCAATAAAATCGCATAAGATCACATAAAATCGCATGGAGTCGCATACAAACGTATAATAAAAAAACGTTTGCATAAATAGAGTAAAAATTGCAGATCCTAATATGCAGTAGATCTAAATACTAGTGACATAGTAAACGGTGATAAATAAAGAGTGATATAAGTCCGTGAGATGAATCCTGTCTCAACTTGACCTAAATTGCAGATTGCTGTGACTTTAGTGTCATAAAAATAAACATTGCAGGCGAATCAAATGGTGATATTGGTGGTGCATTGGGGTTTGTTCTCCAAGGAGTAGTGCGCTCGGTGATTCAGTGGCTTCTGTTCCTCTATGGGCTATGGTATAGGTGTCCCCTTACCTTACCGCTGTAAGGTAACAGCGTATATAGATGTATGGGCTCCCAAGGGGCCTCTGCTTTTCCTGGGTGGCATCCCCCAAATTAGGGCTCTCTTAGGATCCTGGTAGCTGTGTCTCCTAGTAGGTGTCCCCTCTGTGACTTGGCGCTGGTGTGTGTACCTCGCAGGATGGGTAAAAGGGATGCTCGATAGTGTAGTATTTTAGTAAAAATTGTTTATTTGCAAATACATAAATAAAAACACTCACATTTGGTATCTGTAAAATTGCATGTAACAACGAGCGGCAAGCTCGTACTTCACTTCCGGTATCTCTGTAACGTCCCGACGCGTGTTCGTCGCGGTCACGTGACTTCATCAGGGGATCACCTCTGGCAACCAATTGCAATCAGTAAACTGATTTTGAGTCAAGCTGCTATTTATTGTATGTCTCAGAGCAGGTGGAGAGCAAAACTGCATGGGGGGGGGCCCAAGAAAAGTTTTGCCCAGGGTCCAATTAATATTAAAGACGGCCCTGTCTGGTCATGGGGGTCAGCTAGACGGCATCAAGAGATTGGAGCTCTGTCCTTCCTCTTCACAATCATGGTGACTACTGACTCAGATAGGCGGGCCGGGCAGGTGTGGAGTGGCGACGGCTGAAGGAGCAGCCTTAGGACCCCACATGGACATGCTGCCCGCACATCTTGGGGAGATGGCACCTGGAGCCGTGTACCGTCATCCGGACGGATTTTGAAAATCGCAGCAGGCGGGCAAATATCCGCATACGTGGACTGCCTGAAGCTACAGCCCCCAGAGATATAATCCCCTCTCTGGTCAGGATATTCAGAGAAATACTAGAACTCCCTAATACAGTGCCCATCAAGATCGATCGAGCCCACCGAGCTCTGAGACCCCCCTCGCAAGACGGTGCTCACCTCTTCTTCTACCAGGACATTTCGAGACGCACCCTCATGCAATGTAGAGCACTGAAACCAGTGTTGGCGGCTCTGCAAGAAGCAGGCCTGCCCTACCGCTGGGGATTCCCATTTTATCTACAAGCAACTAAGGATGGCCGCACGGTAACCTTACGCACAAAGGATGACCTCCCACACTTCCTCTCGGTGCTCGGTCTGGGCTCGGTAGATTTCCCAGACTGGCGCGGAGGCGGCAAGATGTTGGGGTTATCAGCCACTAGACCTCCCCAACCCTGGATGCAGATGCCACAAAAATACAACAGGAGATGCAGCCACAACCGCCAAGTAAGAGATGCATCGCCTGGCCACTCGGCCTCGAGAGACTGATGTCCCCAGCTAAAACCAACGCCGCCAACTACTCTGCCTGCTAACCTAGAACTAATCTACTTTCCAACACCCACCGGGCAAGACAAGAACTGAACATTGGCGCAGAATATCCCCCCCACCAGTAGGAACTATTCTCCAATGCTTACAGGAGTGCCCGAAGATCCTGACAAGGGCCCACATGGGGGAACATTTTCATCAGGCCTGGTCTTTATCCCTAGGGCCTTAGCAACCCCCCCCCCCCATGGCCTGGACCTCATAGGCAGCACTTACCTGACCCCAAGAAGCCCCTTTTGTATGGGCACCTACACCCGGACACCCGGTACTTCAAAACACCCTTTCAGAGGTGGTTGCAGAGCAGAACTCGCCCCCCTCCCTCTTTTTTTTTTTTTTTTCGTTCTTACCTCCATGCTGGCCCACGACCCCACAGTAGGCCCCCCATATACGGGTATTGATCCCATTGGGGATAACAGGCCCAGGCCGAGTGGGTCCCCCATATTGGGGGTACCCCTGGGCCTCGGCCTGCAGCTTTGTCCAACAGTTAGTTGTTTTTTTGTAACGGTTTATTTACACACTGTACTTATTGATGTTAACCTCTCCCTTTTTCTCTCCCACCCTCTCCCTTTCCTCTTGTTCTCTCTCTCTCTCACCGTTTCCTCAGATGAAATCCAAGTAGACTACCACTGCCCGCATCGGACCGCACCGCTAGGAGCACAGTCACCACACCTGACAAAGACACTATGGCGGAAGTGAAGGTAATCTCATACAACGTCCGTGGCCTTTGCTCCCCTAACAAACGTAGCAAACTATGGTGGGAACTGAAGAAGATGAGGGCACAGATAGTTCTCCTGCAGGAGACGCATTTCACCCATCACTCAATTCCCAAACTGCCTACCCACCTCTATAACCAGTGGTATGTAAGCACATCGCCAAATAGAAAATCTAGAAGCACAGCGATTGCTGTCCACAAACACTGCCCCCTACAACCCAGAGGTACTATTATAGACCCCCAAGGTAGATACTTTTTCTTAAAAGGCACCATCGCAGGTACGAAATACACTTTTGCCACCATTTATGCCCCTAACTCGAACCAACTGACCTTCTTAGATAAAGTAATGGAACGCCTGGCGAAATTTAAAGAGGGCCTATTAGTCCTGGACGGCGACTTTAATATCAGCCCTGATCCCCTACTAGAAATATCGCACGGCGACCCTCACACACACATGCCTTCTTCAGGCACTTCCATAAATCTCTCCTAACCGCAGGTCTGGTAGACAGCTGGAGGATCCTCCACCCTAAGGATAGGGACTACAGCTACTACTCTAGGGTCCACAACGTATACACCAGAATAGACATGTTATATATTGATCGCCCTGCTTTGGAACTGCTACAGCGCTCGTCCATCGGCAATATAACCATATCAGATCATGCCCCGATCACTCTCACACTCGCCTTGCTTTCAGGTGCCCATAGGACCTGGACCTGGCGACTCAATGAAAACCTGCTGGACGACCCTGCGTTAGAGTCAAAGATAACAGAAACTTTGCAGCACTATTTCCTAGAAAATACCACTGCAAACCTGCAAGAGGGAACAATATGGGAATGCCACAAGGCAGTAGTAAGGGGAGCGCTGATCGCCCTGGGCACAAAAATTAAACGGGAACGACAGGCAGATTTCAATAGAGTACTTACCGCACTCCAACAGGCAGAACTAAAGCACAAGCACCATAGCGACCCTGAGGCCCTTAGGAAATTGACAGAGCTTAGGGACATATTTTCACGCCTACTGGAAAGACAGGCGCAGAAGCAGTTAAGGTACCTGTCACACAAATATTACGAGCAGGGCAATAAGTGTGGCCGCATGTTAGCTAAAGCACTACAGAAAAAAGAGCCCAAACACAAATAAACAAACTTTGCTCCCCCTCGGGAGATTTGATGTACAAATCTTCCCAAATAGCTGCAGGGTTCTGTGACTATTACGCAACCTTATACAACTTAGACGCCAACGTGGCCCCGAACGACAAAGCGAGTAAAATACAAGAATACTTGCACAGTTATGGGTTACCTCCTTTGACCGAAGACCAACAAACTGAGTTAGATACCCCCATAACCGTTGAAGAGATAGTATCCACAATAAAAGCACTCCCAAACGGCAAGGGCCCAGGCCCAGGCCCAGATGGCTACACTAAGGCGTACTACAAAAAATTCTCACAGATATTAGTCAGATGTGCAAATATTTCAATTCCCTGACAAGGGGCAACTGCATCCCCCCAGAAGCCCTACTGGCACATATATCGGTTATTCCGAAAGAAGGGCAAATTCTGGCAAATCGATTGAAACACCTTATACACCTTAGACCAAACGGGTTTTATCACAGGAAGAGAAGCCAGGGACAACTCCATACGAGCGATCCAACTCATTAACTGGGCCAGGAGACAGGAAACCCCCCCCCCCCTACTTAATTCTCTCCACGGATGCTAAGAAAGCATTTGACCGCATCGATTGGTCCTACCTGCGTTCAGTTCTCGCTACATGGGGTTTAGGCTCCAATATGCTAAATTGGATACATGCCTTATACACAAAACCTAGTGCACAGGTCAAGGTAAACGGCATGCTCTCGCTCACATTCCCTATTAGGAATGGCATGAGACAGGGGTGTCCGCTGTCACCCCTCCTCTTCGCACTAGCATTGGAGCCTCTACTACATTGAGTAAGAATGAATCCAGACATAACGGGCCTGACGATAGGGACGGTAGAACATAAACTTTCTGCATATGCGGACGATGTACTATTCCACCTGACAAACCCCCTGACCTCGCTACCCGCCCTGCTGGAAGAACTCCAACACTTTGGGACGATGACAAACTTCAAAATTAATTACACAAAGTCTGAAATTTTGCCCATACAACTACCCCCAAATATGTCTGACATACTGAAATCTAATTTTCCCTTTACATGGGCTAAGAACTATCTTCACTACCTGGGCATAAACTGATATCTGAGGTCAAACAAGACTTGCTACACTGGACGAAAACCGCATTCACATGGCTAGGCAGAGTAAACGTAATAAAAATGAATGTCCTACCCAGAATCTTGTTCTATATGCAAATACTCCCTATATTCCTACCCAAAACCTTCTTTAACCACATATCCCACATGCTCACTAAGTTCATATGGAACTTCCAGAAACCGCGTATAGCTATGGGGGTCCTGAAACGCCCGAAGCGCTCCGGGGGCTTAGGAATCCCAGACTTACAGAGGTACTACCAGGCTATAACTCTCCAAAGATTGCTCAATTGGCGATTTCATGACCAAACCAAGCTTTGGGTCACAATGGAAAAGTATATGGCCGGAAGAAACCTAGCATATGCACCCTGGCTCCTGAGGGAGCACAGGGGGCTATCGGATAGCACATCCCCTCTGACACTTCTGACACTCCGGGCGTGGGACAAACTTAACCGAACAAGAAGCTTAGCCCCCCCATGTCACCTCTGGCTCCACTGGGGGGTTTCCTTTGGTTCCCCCCTGGGGAAAACACAGACTTCTTTGGTACGTGGGTCAACGACAGGAATGAATGAATGAATGAATGACTTGTATAGCGCTACAATGCGAACTGAATCGTCTCAAGGCGCTGTATGGGTGCTTTGTTGTCACCCTTCTTAGAAAAGGTAGGTCTTGAGTTTTTTCCTAAAGGCCTGATGGTTTTCTTCCATGCGGATGCCAGTTGGTAGAGCGTTCCATAGCCGTGGTCCTTGAACAGCGAATCTCCGTTCCCCTTTTGCTTTGTAGCGGGATTTGGGAATGAGGAGGAGGTTTTGGTTAGATGATCGAAGACTGCGAATGGGTGTGTAGTGTGGAATGCTAGTTGTGGGAAACTACTGCGGAATGGCAAACTGATACCCTATGACTCCTTAGCAGACAGAACTGGGAAACCACAATTGAACTACTGGAAGTATAGGCAGTTGCACCACTTTTTCGAGACAAATAGTAGCTCGATAAGAAATCTCACGACACTCACACCTTTTGAGGGCCTGTTCATAGCAGACGAACCAGTCCCACGGATGGTGTCAGAGATGTATCAACTGTTGGGGTCCTCCGCCTCCAAACCCGCCTGTATACGACTTTGGGAAAAAGATCTGGGGCAGGAACTCACTAGTTCCCAGCTGTCATACCTGTACCAGATGACACATTCTAGCTCTGCAGACTCCAAAATGCAAGAATTAAATTACAAATTGTTATCACGCTGGTACAGAGTGCCAGCAGACTTAGCGCGAATGTACCCCAATAGCTCTGACCGGTGCTGGCGGGGATGCGGAGGCCGGGGAACCCTCCTGCACATATGGGGGGATTGCCCCATAATCACTCCATACTGGGAAGATATTAAAAATCAGATTAAGGAAGTTATGGGGATAGATATCCCCCTTTCTCCAGCTACTTCCTCTTGCACATTCCTTCCATGCCTATAAGTCATTATAAAAAAAATGCACTGCCTCACCTACTAGACGCCGCTAGACGGCTACTCCCTGTTTTCTGGAACAAAGCGCAGATACTGAACAGAGAGGAATGGATGTGCAAGAGAGATCAGATCAGGGAAGCGGAAGAATGGGTTGCAACCTGTAAAGGCACTGGAGAGAGACACACGGCCAGATGGGCTCTCTGGACAGATCACTTCTCTACTCACAATCACATCCCCTCCAGTCTAGATGAATCTCTTTTACAATTAGCAGATCCGGCTATAGGCCAGGGTAGGACACAAAAAAGTACCTGATGCTAACCCCTCAAGGAAGGGGACATGAGCCACGGACGATGAGCTACTGTGCGAAGGTCACTACTTCCTCCACTACATGACGAACGAGCGGCTAGCGGTCCGGTGCCGGCAAGGTAAACCCTCTGAGAGCAAAAGGTGAGACTCTGCATCCCCCCTTCTCCCCACCACCTATCCCAGTTTCCCCCTCCCTTTCCTGAGTCCATCCTCATGACTGAACCTGGGATCATTATCCCCTTGTCTCTGTCAACCTCTATTTTCTTTCCCCCACTGTAACTTTTCTATTTCTCGCCAATATTTGCCTATTACAATGATTAAAGCGGACAAGACTGATAGTAGCAGTCCGCACACAGTTAAGATGCCTGCTCTCGGTGAGGCCAGGCGTGTACGCACGAGTGCCCTGTACAAGGGTGCTGGCGGTGTGTGGTCTGGTGGTGGGGGGGCGCAGACCCGGGCGATGCGCCAAGGGAGGTTTGATGGAGGCCCTGAAGGGCACCCCTCGTTTGGTGTGGCGCTCGGGGGAAATCATCCTCAGAGTTGGCTGCTGCGGCTCCCCCCGCTCCCCCTCCCCCCCCTAAATATGAAGCACAACTTGGTCCGAACCGCGAGCGGACACTAACTTTTCAGGAGCAACAGTTTTTAAGCCACAACCACTATATCTACAAAGAACCACACTATCATTGTCTTGTTATACAGATGAAAGTTGTTATTGATAAGAAATGCTACCTTATTGTTGTGTTACGTTTGAAACAAATAAAAATACTATTAACAAAAAAAAAAAAAATTGCATTATTTTTTCCCACAAATAGAGCTTTCTTTTGGTGGTATTTGATCACCACGGGATTTTTATTTTTTTGCGATATAAAAGTAAAAAAAAGAATTGAAAAAAAAATGGTAATTGCTACTTTTTGTTATGAAAAATATCCAATAAATTCAACTTTTGTCATACATTTAGGCCAAAATGTGTTCCGCCACCATTTGATAAAAAAAAAAAAATTCAATAAGCGTATATTGGTTTGCGCAAAAGTTATAGCATCTACAAACTATGGTATATTTACTGGAATTTACGCAGCTTTTACTTTCTGATTGCTTATCTCATTTCTTGAGGCGCTAAAATGGCAGGGCAATACAAAACCCCCCAGATTACTCCTTTTTGGAAAGTAGACACCCCAAGGAATTTGCTGAGAGGCATGTTGAGCCCATTAAACATTTCATTTTTTTTATCACAAGTGATTGAAAAATTACAAAAAAATTAAAATATTTTACACAAAGTTGTCACTGAAATTATATATTGCTCACACGTACCAAGGGTATATATGGAATTACACCCAAAAATACGTTCTGATGCTTCTCCTAGTATGGGGATACCGCATGTGTGAGAGTTTTTGGCAGCCTTCAGGATTTCAAAGGGCGTAAATTACTACCTATCACAGTTTCAGAGGCCCTGAAATGCTAGGATAGCATCAACCCCCCCCCCCCCCATGACCCCTTTTTGGAAAGTAGATACCCCAAGCTATTTAATGAGAGGCATGTTAAGTCCATGGAATATTTTTTTTTTTATCGTACATCATGGGACACAGCGCCTTAAGTAATTACCTAATGGGTTATAGGTAGACATGTGCACACTGAAATATTTCGTTTCGGAATTTCGTTTTCGTCCGAAAAATAAATTTATTTAGTTACTCCCGAAATTCGTTTTTATTTATTTCGTTTTTCGTTAAAAATTGCATTCGTCCGAAAATTCAAATGAATTAAGGTCGAATCTATCATTGAAGGCTTATGGTGTCTGTCGAATGTTCAAAGAAGATTCGACAGGGCAGCTAAACTGTATGACTCTGTATAGTTTAGCTGCAATTCCACCCAATTCCAGCAGGAATCTTTCCTCTCTACGTCGAATTTTTCCTTTCTACGTCGAATTTTTCCTTTCTACGTCGAATCTTTCCTTTCTACGTCGAATCTTTTCTCTCTATGTAGAATAATCTAGGACTAATACAGTTAAGTTTAGGCACATTCGACCACATGTTCAATGGACACAGATTGTTATTGTCAGCGTCGAATCTCCTATCTATATCGAACTGTTGTTACAACGAAAATAAAGCATTTGTTTATGTCGGATCTTTCGTTTTTCGGATTCTGCACTTTCGTTATCGTTTGTTAAAACGATAACGAAAATACCTGAAATTCGGACGAAAATGCATTCGGACGAAAACGAATGCACATGTCTAGTTATAGGCCACATTCAGGTGATGGGCACTGGTATACCCAATCCAAGAGGTTCACTCCCTATATAACCCTTCCTCCTTCCAGGAGCAGATCATTTTTTTTGCCAGTGTCTAAGGTGTTGGTCACGAGTGAAGATGTGCTCTGAGGAGCTCCAGGAGGGATCCATGCTGGATTTAAATAGCCTCCATACACCAGATCCATCCAAAGTGCCACTGAGGCCTAAAAGGATGGTACCTGGGGCTTTGTATCCAAAGCACAAGGTTTTGCCTGCAACACCTCTCAAATCTTGCAGCAGGGATAAGGTAAGGGAAGAAACGTAGGTATTAAAGAGGAAGTGTTGGCTCCCGTGCGAATGCGCGGGAGTGACGTCATCGCGGCTCTTGCCAGTAACAGTGCCGGAGCCGCGATACCCGCAAAGAAGATGGAGGCTCCGTGCACCAGGGGACAGCGGTGACATCGCAGACTCCTGTGTCAGGTAAAGTAGCCCGCAAAAAATGGATGTTTGGTATATGGGCCCTCCTATGTCAAACACCTCTCTGCGCTCAGAAGGATGATACCTTCTTGCTGTTTACACATGCATATGTAAGGTATATAAATAAATAAATAAATAAATATATACGTGACTCAGTGTGCACAATTTAAAAAACGGTAAACTGCTAGCAGCTGCTTAAGATCAAGGTAATGTGTATAAATACAATAAGATAACAAGAAATAAAATTAGAACTCATTAAAATACTGTAGCAGCGCTTATATATAAATTAATATACGTATAAATAAATATGAAAAATATATGTATTAATATACGTATCAATAGAATATACAGTAGTGTGAAAAAGTGTTTGCCCCCTTCCTCATTTCCTGTTCCTTTGCATGTTTGTCACACTTAAGTGTTTCGGAACATCAAACCAATTTAAACAATAGTCAAGGACAACACAAGTAAACACAAAATGCAATTTGTAAATGAAGGTGTTTATTATTAAAGGTGAAAAAAAATCCAAACCATCATGGCCCTGTGTGAAAAAGTGATTGCCCCCTAAACCTAATAACTGGTTGGGCCACCCTTAGCAGCAACAACTGCAACCAAGCGTTTGCGATAACGTGCAATGAGGCTTTTACAGCGTCCTGGAGGAATTTTGGCCCACTCATCTTTGCAGAATTGTCCTAATTCAGTTACATTAGAGGGTTTTCGAGCATGAACGGCCTTTTTAAGGTCATACCACAACATCTCAATAGGTCAGATTCAGGTCAGGACTTTGGCTAGGCCACTCCAAAGTCTTCATTTTGTTTTTCTTCAGCCATTCGGTGGTGGACTTGCTGGTGTGTTTAGGATCATTGTCCTGCTGCAGAAGCCAAGTTCGTTTCAGCTTGAGTACACGAACAGATGGTCGGACATTCTCCTTCAGGATCTCTTGGTAGACAGCAGAATTCATAGTTCCTTTTATCACGGCAAGTCTTCCAGGTCCTGAAGCAGCAAAACAGCCCCAGACCATCACACTACCACCACCATATTTTACTGTTGGTATAATGTTCTTTTTCTGAAATGCAGTGTTCCTTCTACGCCAGATATACTTGGACACACACCTTCCAAAGAGTTCCACTTTTGTCTCATCGGTCCACAGAATGTTGTCCCAAAAGTCTTGGGGATCATCAAGATGTGTTGTGGAGAAATTTAGACGAGCTTTGATGTTCTTTTTGCTCAGCAGTGGTTTTCTCCTTGGAACTCTGCCATGCAGGCCATTTTTGCCCAGTCTTTTCCTGATGGTGGAGGCATGAACGCTGACCTTAACTGAGGCAAGTGAGGCCTGCAGTTCCTTGGACGTTGTTGTGGGGTCTTTTGTGACCTCTTGGATGAGTCGTCGCTGAGCTCTTGGGGTAATTTTGGGCGGCCGGCCACTCCTGGGAAGGTTCACCACTGTTCCATGTCTTCGCCATTTGTGGATAATGGCTCTCACTGTGGTTCGCTGGATTCCCAAAGCTTTGGAAATGGCTTTATAACCCTTTCCAGACTGATAGATCTCAATTACTTTCTTTCTCAATTGTTCCTGAATTTCTTTGGGTCTCGGCATGATGTGTAGCTTTTAAGGATCTTCTGGTGGACCTTACTGTGTCAAGCAGCTCCTATTTAAGTGATGCCTTGATTGTGAACAGGTGTGGCAATAATCAGGCCTGGGTGTGGCTAGAGAAATTGAACTCAGGTGTGGACAACCACAGTTATAGTATGTTTTAACAAGGTGGGCAATCACTTTTTCACACAGGGCCATGATGGTTTGGATTTTTTTTTCACCTTTAATAATAAACACCTTCATTTACAAATTGCATTTTGTGTTTACTTGTGTTGCCCTTGACTATTGTTTAAATTGGTTTGATGTTCCGAAACACTTAAGTGTGACAAACATGCAAAGGAACAGGAAATGAGGAAGGGGGCAAACACTTTTTCACACCACTGTATGTATCAATAAATAGTTAATTCATTTAATAAAACAGTCCAGCAATATCCAAGAAAGGATGGGGAAGATGACAGTTCTATATCCAATATGGTGTGATCTGATCAGTCCATCCACCAGCACACTCCACCACGTGTATTAGGTTCCCCTATC
Organism: Lithobates sylvaticus; assembly: GCA_028564925.1. Taxonomy (NCBI): domain Eukaryota; kingdom Metazoa; phylum Chordata; class Amphibia; order Anura; family Ranidae; genus Lithobates; species Lithobates sylvaticus. The sequence continues at coordinate 99,374,184 of CM053032.1, read as the reverse complement.
GGGATGCACTCACCAGAGCTAAAACAAATATAGGCATATAATCTCCCAACAGGACTCTGCTCCTTCCTTTCCAGCTCTCCTCCAACTCTCCTCCACAGCCTCTAGTCAACAGCTCACCATTGCCAGCCAGGTCATGTATGAAAAGAATTGCATCCACATAGCGTAATACTGCTTAAACGTTTTATTAACCCTCCCCAAAGAATAAATAGAAAATAAAAAACCCCTTCACATTAAATGCGTACCAGAATAAAAATTCAAATTGGCAAATGTAAAAGCTTGCACTATGCCTGGATTTCCTTTCCGGATCAGCTATGCCGATTTCCGCTATGTCTAGCGGTGGTCTCAGCGTGCTGTAGGCTTCCTGGTCAGTGGAACGCAGGGATGGAGTGCCAATGTCGTCACTTCCTGGTTGTCTGGTTCACGTCCCTAACGCGCGTTTCGTCATATCCGACTTCGTCACGAGGGCGTGACCAGACAACTGGAAGCGTTCCTTTTCAAGTGACGGATCGCGCTCTTAGCCAATCGAAGTGTGCGCATGGATAGAATAGGAGTTCAATGCTCTATAATTAAAAAATCTTCGCGCTAGTATCTGATCATAATGACAAATGCTGATACCTACAGTACCTCAGATTAACGGTCATTATGGAGCACTAATAGACTATTAGGATATTAAGATTTATATTGCATTATATATTATAAGGGGTATGTGCACAATATATATCCAGGGTCCCGGGTTAACCCCATAATGAATATATTAATATGAATGGGCAAACCTTCAACACGCGATATTTAGCAGGTAAAAGCCAGATCAATAATGCATGGTCCTGCTATTCTAAAGTTCAGTATATGACATCCAACTATACATGCGAGCACACTGTGGCTAGATATTACAATAATCAAATGGCGGTGTATATACTGTATTACCATACATAAACAATGTATTGCCTTAGATGTGGCTTCCAATGAAGGAGGGATATGGCTCTAATAAATTACAGTTATGATCTATAAAATATTCTTTGAGAGACAATTAAAAAATTGCATAAAATGTGTATATATATATAGCATAAAGAGCAAATCAAAATTTGAAGAATTAATGAATTAAAATACCAGGAATTCATGCGAAAAAATGTATAAAAAGCATGATTAAAAGAGTATGTCAATGAGATCTAAAACTGCAGATAGAAAACATGAAAGTATTAATAGGACCCCAAATGCAGATAATATTTCAGCGATAAAATGAATTTTCAGCGATAAAATGAATCCGGATAAAATTATAAATTCATATATGTAAAATTCCAAACATATGTAAAATCACATAAAGTAATAAAATACATATGATAAGACCAAAATTTCATATGACCAACCATGGTTCATATATAATATACATTATGAGTGTGGTTAGTTGAGGCCTGCACCCACAGCCCTCCTTCAATGGTAACCACTCAAACCTCACAAACATGCCATAGATGATAGCCACTCAAAATATGTGTTATGGAATAATATGTGTTTTTGGAATAATAATCACATGAAAAAATATATCGCATGAAAAAATAAACGCATGAAAAAAATATATTAGATGTGTGAAATTATATATATAAAATATATAAAATATAAAATATGTGGAGTATTTCAGAAGGGTTCTGCTCGTGTCCCACAGATCATACAATTCAGTCTAGGATTTCAAGTATCACTGATAAAGCAATTTATTTCCAGCTCTACATTGAGACCCCTGGGGGCAAGTACATCAGTTAAAAAGATCCACTGAGTTTCTTTTTTGGATAACTCCCGTACCCTGTGGATCCCCCTCCAATGGGGCTGAAGGTGTTCTATGCCCCAGAATTCAAAGCCACTGGGGTCACTATCATGCTTCAATTTAAAATGCAAAGAAACATTGTGGTCCTTATAGCCTATTTTGATATTATTAATGTGCTCAGCAATTCGTATGCGTAAAAGTCTTTTTGTGTGGCCTATGTACATCAGGCCGCAGGGACATTTGAGCGCGTAGACCACAAACATGGTGTTGCAAGTAATAAACTGCTTAATATCAAATGATGTATGGTTAGCTGTTGCCGTGAAATTATCTAGAGCTCTTATGGGTTTCTTTACTTCTCTGCAGGCTTTGCACTTTCTGCATGCAAAGAAACCATTCTTGTCCCAGAAAGATGGTGGTTTCTTGGGTGGATCAATAATTTTCTTGATCACCTTATCCCCAAAGCTTGTTGCCTTTCTATATTTATCTTTATATATAAACTGGGGATTTGAGGGCAGGGCTGTGGTTCATTTTCTATCCAACAGTAAAACATGCCAATGTTTTCTGAAGATATTTTCCACTTCCTTGTATTGTTCATGATATCCAGAAATAAATGACCATTCCTTTTTGTGGTTGTTGTGGGTAGTGGTGGTCAGATGGGTCGGGTCCTTTTCTTCCAGTGTTGTGAATCGTGGTATTGCACCGACTTCCTCCACTATTTTCTTCAATTTATTTGGATCATAACCTCTGGCCTCAAACCTATCGGTTAAAATCTTCGATTGAAGTGTGAAGTTGTCATTCTCTGAACAGTTCCTTCTCACTCTCATTATTTGGCCCTTAGGTATGTTTCTCAGCCATAGTGGATGGTGACCACTGGATATAGGGATTTATTTTTGTATATACTGTACGGACTGCACTATTGTCAGGGCTGGGCTCAGCTCTTCCTTCTCAAAGCTGGCTGCTCACCTGTCGGCTAATTGCCAGCTCCTTTCTCTCCACAGTGACTCACCTGTTGATGATATCCTGCTCGTCAGTCCTGCCTACTTAAGCCGTCCAGTCCAGATGATCTCTGCCTTCACCTTGGTCACATCTCTAGAGATGCTCTCCTGTGTTCCTGTTAAAGACTTGCTTGGCTGACAATCCTTCTGGCTCCAGATCCTGCTTGCTGTTCTACTAGGCTCATCTCTGGCTCCCTGACGTTTTGGCTTGTCTGACTATCCTTTCTGATTCCTGAACTCTGGCTATGTTTTGACTACATTTACTCTGTTTACCTTTTTATTATTATTATTATTATTATTATTATTAAACAAGTGTGATTTAACTGTACCTTTGTCTCAGTCTGATTCATGGTTTCTGACAGTAGGCGAAGGCCATGAATTCAGAAGATGCAGTCAATCCACTTGTTGGTAGAAAAAAAAACAGATTGGATGAGCAGGATCACCACATGGATCAGTTTGCCATGGCATTACAAATGCTCCTGAGTCGCATGGCTCACCTGGAATCTTACACTGTGGCTTCTCCCCTGTGTTACACCCCTGTGTTACAACCTGTGTTGCAGGCCGTCCCTGCTGCTGCTCCAGTCTCTGTGCAGGCACCAGCCTTGAGTATTACCTCTATAAGAGGTATGTTTGGTTCCGTTCCACTTCCCCAGCGATTTGGTTGGCGATCCAGTCCAATGCAGAGGGTTTCTCAACCAGGTTGAGATATAATTTGAGATGCTGCCCCAGGCATTTCCCACGGACAGAAGCAAAGTAGGTTTCCTGATATCTTTGCTTTCTGAGAAAGCCTTGGCCTGGGCAAACCCTCTATGGGAGACGCAAAAACCTGTTGTCTTGAGTTACCCAGAGTTTGTGGCTTCTTTTAAAAGGGTATTTGATGTTCCTGAACGCTCCGCTTCTGCTGCCAAGTGCCTCATGTCCATCAAACAGAGTACGAGAACTGCTGCCGATTACGCCATTGAATTCCGTTCTCTGGCAGCAGAGGTTGCTTGGAACAATGAGGCCCTCGTGGCTGCTTTTTCTCATGGTCTCTCGGATACCATCAAGAAAGAGATAGCAGCCTGAGATATACCCACTGAGCTGGAGAAGTTGATCACGTTTGCCATACTCATTGACTCCAGATGCAGAGAAAGACTTCCTTTTAACCACTTAAGCCCCGGACCAATTTGCAGCCAAAGGACCAGGCCCCTTTTTGCGATTCGGCACCTCGTCGCTTTAACTGACAATTGAGCGGTCGTGCGACGTGGCTCCCAAACAAAATTGGCGTCCTTTTTCCCACAAATAGAGCTTTCTTTTGGTGGTATTTGATCGCCCCTGTGGTTTTAATTTTTTGCGCTATAAAGAAAAATAGAGTGACAATTTTGAAAAAAATGCAATATTTTTTACTTTTTGCTATAATAAATATCCCCCAAAAATATATAAAAAAATTGATTTTCTCCTGAGTTTAGGCCGATACTTATTCTTCTACATATTTTTGGTAAAAAAATCGCAATTAGCGATTATTGATTGGTTTGCGCAAAAGTTATAGCGTTCACAAAATTGGGGAAAATTTTATAGCATTTTTATTAATATTTTTTTTTACTAGTAATGGTGGCGATCAGCGATTTTTATTGTGACTGCGACATTATGGCGGACACATAGGAAATTTTTGACACATTTTTGGGACCATTGTCATTTATACAGAAATCAGTGCTATTTAAATGCACTGATTCCTATGTAAATGACAATGGCAGTGAAGAAGTTAACCACTAGGGGCGGGGAGGGGTTATGTCTGTGACGTGTGTGTTTTTTTACAGTAGGGGGCATGGCTTTACGTCTGACGTCACTGATCGGCTTTCCCGATGACAGGGAACAGCCGATCAGTGACAGGCAGTGTAGGAAGCACAGGGAGAGGTTTGTTTACACAGACTTCTCCCCGTTCTTCAGCTCTGTGACCCGATCGTGGGACACCAGCGGCGATCGGGTCCGCTGGTCCCGCGGCCACCGAGTTCAGGACCGGGTCGCGAGCGCGCCACTGGCGGCGCGCACGCGACCCACGGCTGGGCTCTTAAAGGACTGTGTACAGGTACATGGTTATGCCCAGCCGTGCCATTCTGCCGACGTATATGTGCAGGAGGCGGTCCTTAAGCGGTTAAGGAGCGATTGTGGAAGCCTCCTGTACATTTTTCTCCAAACTTTCCAATCCCACCCTTGCCTTCCTCACCTCCTATGCCTCCTGGTACCGAGTCGGTCTTTGAAGATAAACCCATGCGCTCTGGCTTCACACGTGTCTCTTCGGATGGGAGAACCCTTAGCCCTTAGGAGGAGGGAGAGATTGTGCCTTTATTGTGGCCAGGTAGGTACCTTTTTGAAGTCTTGTCCTAACAATTCAGGGAACACCCGAACCTTGATGTTCTGCCATGGACAGACCTTAGGTGGTGTTGTTTTGTCCCCATTTATCCAGAAGGATAAGCCCCTGGTTTTGGTCACCCTTTCTTGGGCTGTGTCGTCCATCGAGATACAGGCTCTAATCAACTGGGGCTGCAGGCCTGTTCATTGATGCTGCCTTTGTATCGAAGCACTCAATTCCGCTGCAGCTGGGTGACACACCACTTGCCATTGAGGCTCTTGACGGGAGACCTCTACAGCCTGCCCATGTAACTCATGAGACTGTTCCGTTGTCCATCGCCGTAGGGGCTCTTCACCATGAGATAATCCAATTCCAAGTTTTTTCCTCACCTAAGTTTCCGCTGGTTATTGGTTATCCTTGGTTACAGAGGCACATTACCTCTTTTGATTGGTTCCATGCTGAGGTTCTCTCCTGGTTGCCACAATGCAGTAAGTCATGTTTCCAGAAGGTAGCCAAGGTCCTGTGCACCTCTCCACTCTCCTCCCTGCCAGGGGAGTACCGCAATTTTTGCAATGTCTTTGACAAAGGTCAAGCTGGTAGTTTGCCTCCACACCGGTCGTATAATTGCGCAATTGACCTTCAACCTGGTGCCATACCCCCTCGTGGCCGGGTTTACCCTTTGTCGATCTTGGAGGATAGGACCATGGAGGAGTATGGTGCAGATGCACTTTCTCAAGGTTTCATCCGCAAATCCTCGTCACTGCTGGTGCTGGTTTCTTCTTTGTGAAGAAGAAGAGTGGTGAACTGAGAACTTGTATTGATTATAGGGGTCTCAATCGTTTCACAATTAAGAATGCCTATCTGATTCCATTGATTACGGAGTTATTTGACTGCCTCAAGGGTGCAACGGTTTTCACAAAGCTTGATTTGAGAGGGGCATACAATCTCGTGAGGATTAAAGAGGGCGACGACTGGAAAACTGCATTTAATACCATAACGGGCCAATATGAGTACCTCGTAATGCCTTTTGGCCTTTGTAACGCCCCGGCAGTTTATCAGGAATTTATTAACGATGTCCACCGAGATTTGTTATAGTTATGTGTGGTGGTTTATCTCGACGATATCCTCATATTTTCCAAGTTCCTGGAGAGCCACCACACAGATGCCTGTTTGCTTCAGAAACTTAGAGAGAACAATCTCTATTGTAAATTGGAGAAGTGAATTCCAACCTAAACAGGTTAAATTCCTGGGCTATGTCATTTCCACTGCTGGTTTTTCGATGGACCCAGAGAAACTTTCAGAAGTCCTACAGTGGCCCCGACCCATGGGTTCTGCTCCTGTGTTGGCACATCCTGATCCTATGTTGCCTTTTATCCTTGAGGTTGATGCTTCTGAGACTGGAGTTGGCACCCTTCTGTCTCAACATCCTACCTCTGAGAGCACTATGCATCCTTGTGGCTACGTTTCCAAGAAATTGTGAGTGTAATTATGAGATTGGTGACAGAGAGCTGTTAGCGATCATTTTAGCCCTGACAGAATGGAGACATCTCCTCGAAGGTACCACTGTGCCAGTTCTCATTCTTACTGACCATAAAAATCTCACATTCTTGCCTGAGGCTAAGTGCCTCTCTCCCAGAAGGGCGCGTGGGCTCTTTTCTCTTTTTCCTTGTAAACAAGGAAACTACATGTATAACCTGTTGCTCTGTCACAGAGCTTATATATTTTGACCCCATATCTGGCACGCTTGCTTGGGAGAAACTGTTTGAAAACAATGTGGCCAGAAAACTTAATCAGGGACTCATTATTGCAGACATCTTGTTCGGGATATACAAGGCTGGAAATTTTTGGTTGAAGTGGTTTACGAGGGGCCAAATTTTGTGGAGCCAATCATATACAGAGTCACTCCGAGGATGACATAGTTTGTTGACGTGCATAAACCGCAAGATTTGCTCCTATCTAGTCTGACTCCTGACCATGGCAGCAGAGAACACAGGCATATGGTGAATTGGGTCAGTGGACCAATATGACTGCAACTCACTCTTTTTAGTAATGCCCATGATGAGGGATAGGCCCGGAAATGTTCTAAGTTAGGAAACAATGATAGGTTTCCATGCAAATTGTCTGACAAGGGTCAAATTTGGGTTTGCAGTGATAAATTGATCAGCATATAAATTGCTTTGGTCCACAATAGATCTGTACAGATCTTCTGTGAAAAACAGCTTTTAAAAACCAAGGGCAGTTAAATGTGCTGTTTCCACCTGAATTCCAGATTGGCCAGTAAATGGGGGAAGTACAAGTGCTGCAGAATTGGTAGGCTGCCAATCAGGATTTGCAAGCGTATCAGGAAGGGCACTATGGGCCTGTGTTTGAATTCTTGGTGGCTGCGGGACACTACTTGTGCCAGCCACTGCAACAGCTTGAACTGCACTTATGGGACTCACCATGTCACCAAGTGTTACTGCAGTGCTGGTTTATCTACGACCAGGAGGTACTAGGCTGTTGGTGCTCGCCAGTTCACCATAAATTAGAGCAGCACTAGTAAAAGCACTCTGCTGCATATGAGAACCATGTGATTGTTGCACCTCAGAAACAGAGGAATGGGGTCGGGTACGCCTGACCTTAGCAGGGATCTCTACTCCGTCTTCAGAGGTATCTGTCAGGGTGCCGCTGCTCTCTACAGGTTTGTATACTGACCTGAATCTCATTCTGATTCTGACATTGTGGCTTCCTCTGCGCTCTCATCTGTCATGCTCAGTATCCTTTGTAGTGATATAATATGTTGTGGGTAGATGATTTGTAGTTATTAATAAGTATTGTTCCGCAGCAACCCAATTCTTCCAGAGAGAGACAATTTTATTGGCTTCCAACAAAGAACAGTCTTGCAATAGATGACAAAATCCAACAGAGTACATATGACAAATATTTTCCCTAAACCTGTGCCTTCATAATTACAAACCCTCCTAGCAGACAGAATAGACTGAACGCCATGTTATATCCCCCACACACTAAATGGTTGAGCAATTTGATTGGCCGTTTCCATTAAATGCTTTGAGCTGCTCCTGTCTTTCAGAGTGACAAAACATCACCCCAAGCTGTGAACAGCTGTAGTCATAAACTGCCCTAATCTGCATTCTTGCATATTAACATAGTGACTCTGGGCTATCTGTCCCCTTTGATATTTGGAGTAATTCTTGTTTGGCCACTTCCCCTTTGGTCAACAAGTCCCTTTTAATATGCACAATTAGATTAACAACTACCAATTTGACCTGCTTGGAATGGACTTGTCTTAGAATGCCTACATATAACACCATATATAAATATATAAAATACATGCATATATATATATATATATATATATATATATATATATATATATATAAATACACATAAAAAACACACTACTAGGGTTGAGCGAACCCGAACTGTAAAGTTCGGGTCCGTACCGGACTTTTGGGTGTTCGGGACCCGAACCCGAACTATTTGCTGTAAGTTCGGGTTCGGGTCCGGTGTTCGGCGCTGTATTGGCGCCTTTTTAACAGCTGCAGGGCAGCCAATCGACGATCGTTTCACTAGTGTGCCCTTAGAAGCCATCACAGCCATGCCTACTAATGGAATGGCTGTGATTGGCCAGTGCACCATGTGACCCAGCCTCTATATATAGTACACACACACAGCACAAAGCGTCATTCTGCTATAGACAGGTTCCTGTGCTGCTGAGAGGATTTTAGGAGTTAGTGTGATTCAGTCAGTTCCTTAACTTTGCTTCTAATTAGTTAGATCAGTGAGCGATCTACATAGCTAGAGTAGAGTAAGGAGTTTCTTTATTAAGCAAAAGAAAAAGGCAGAGAGAATTATTGAAGAGATTCCTAAATCAATTGTACCCTGGCTGGGGTGCAGTGCACAGTCTTTTAACAGTGCCATGAGGCCAGTGCCAGACAAAATATAAAAGTTTTACCTGCAAGCTCAGTGCACCATTAGGACCAACACTGCATATACTAATGCCGCATACACACGTGCGGACTTTTCCCGGCGGACCTAGTCCAGCGGACAATCCGCCGGACTTTCCAGCTGGCTTCGCCGGACTTTCCGAGCGTGTGGACTTGCCCACACACGCCCGGACTTCTCCGGCGGACAATCCGCTGGACAAAGTCCGCGGGACTTTTGAAAATGAACGGACTTGCCCACACACGGAGCGGCAAGTCCGTTCATTTAGCACGTGACTTCAGGTTACGTAGCTAGCGTAGGCAGTAAATGCCGGCGCGCTAGCTCCGTCACCTGGCATGGATTTAAAGGGAATCCCCGCGCCGAAAAACGGCGTGGGGGTTCCCCCCAAATCCATGTCAGACCCTTATCCGAGCACGCAGCCCGGCCGGCCAGGAAAGGGGTGGGGACGAACGAGCGCTCCCCCCTCCTGAGCCGTACCAGGCCGCGTGCCCTCAACATGGGGGGTGCCCTGGGGAAAGGGGGGCCGTGCGGCCCCCCCACCCCAAAGCACCTTTTCCCCATGTTGATGAGGACAAGGGCCTCTTCCCGACAACCCTGGCCATTGGTTGTCGGGGTCTGTGGGCGGGGGGCTTATCGGAATCTGGGAGCCCCCTTTTATAAGGGGGCCCTCAGATCCCGGCCCCCCACCCTATGTGAATGAGTATGGGGTACGATGTACCCCTACCCATTCACCTAAGGTGTAAAATGTAAAGTAAAAAAACACACACACTTTTGAAAAAATATTTTATTGCACTGCTCCGGGGGTCTTCGTCCGTCTTGGGGGTCTTCTCGCCGGACTCCTCCGCTCTCTTCTGCTCTTTTACCTAGCTCTTTCACGAGCGGAGAAGTCCAGCTATCTTCTTCTTCCCCGTCGCTCTCTCTGGCCGGAATGGCAGAGCCGCGCTGTGCTGGGACATGGGGACAGGGTCACATGCTCATGTCACATGGGGACCCCGCCCCCTGTGATGTCACAGTCCCAGCATCCTCCGGGACTGTGACATCACAAGGGGACGGGGTCACCATGTGACATGAGCATGTGACCCTGTCCCCATGTCCCTATATACGTCCCAGCACAGCGCGGCTCTGCCATTCCGGCCAGAGAGAACGACGGGTCAACATCGGAAGAAGAAGAAGAAGAAGAAGAGGCGCCGGCGGCGCGGAAAACGACGACCGCCGCAAGAACAGAAGAGACCACGGAAGACCCCCGGAAGGCGGATCGAGACCCCCAGACGACGGCGGCGACGACGAAGAAGGTAGCCGGTCTTCTCCGCTCGTGAAAGAGCTAGGTAAAAGAGCAGAAGAGAGCGGAGGAGTCCGGCGAGAAGACCCCCAAGACGGAAGAAGACCCCCGGAGCAGTGCAATAAAATATTTTTTCAAAAGTGTGTGTGTTTTTTTTTACTTTACATTTTACACCTTAGGTGAATGGGTAGGGGTACATCGTACCCCATACTCATTCACATAGGGTGGGGGGCCGGGATCTGAGGGCCCTCTTGTAAAAGGGGGCTCCCAGATTCCGATAAACCCCCTGCCCGCAGACCCCGACAACCAATGGCCAGGGTTGTCGGGAAGAGGCCCTTGTCCTCATCAACATGGGGACAAGGTGCTTTGGGGTGGGGGGGCCGCACGGCCCCCCTTTTCCCAGGGCACCCCCCATGTTGAGGGCACGCGGCCTGGTACGGCTCAGGAGGGGGGGGCGCTCGTTCGTCCCCACCCCTTTCCTGGCCGGCCGGGCTGCGTGCTCGGATAAGGGTCTGAGATGGATTTGGGGGGACCCCCACGCCGTTTTTCGGCGTGGGGATTCCCTTTAAATCCATGCCAGGTGACGGAGCTAGCGCGCCGGCATTTACTGCCTACGCTAGCTACGTAACCTGAAGTCACGTGCTAAATGAACGGACTTGCCGATGAGCGGCAAGTCCGTTCATTTAAAAAGTCCGGCGGACTAGCCTACTAACGGCGGGATTGTCCGCCGGACTGCCAAGTCCAGCGGATAACTTTAAAACCAAACTTAAAACTTTGGTCCGCCGGACTTTGGCGCCAAAAAGTCCGCCGACGCCCACACACGAGGGGATTGTCCGCTGGACTTGAGTCCAGAGGATAATCCCGCGGGATTGTGCCTTCGTGTGTACGCGGCATAAGAGATACACCATAGTCTGTGTGTATTCTGCTATTGGAAAAACATTGCACAAAAATTTAATTTTGCTTTTTTTTTTTTTTTTTCCCAATAGCATTTTCTGCGTGTTCATACATACACGCTGTAGACACTATCCGTGTATTCTGATATTGCAAAAACATTGCAAAAAAATTTAATTTTGCAGTGTTTTTTTTTCCCTAATAGCATTTTCTGCGTTTTCATAAACGCTTTACAATACTGTCCGTGTATTCTGATATTGGAAAAACATTGCAAAAAAATTTAATTTTGCAGTGTTTTTTTTCTTCCCAATAGCATTTTCTGCGTTTTCATAAACGCTTTACATACCGTCCCTGTATTCTGATATTGAAAAAACATTGCAAAAAAAAAATAATTTTGCTGTGTTTTTTTTCTTCCCAATAGCATTTTCTGCGTTTTCATAAACGCTTTACAATACTGTACGTGTATTCTGATATTGCAAAAACATTGCAAAAAAATTAAATTTTGCAGTGTTTTTTTTCTTCCCAATAGCATTTTCTGCGTTTTCATAAACGCTTTACATACTGTCCGTGTATTCTGATATTGGAAAAACATTGTAAAAAAATTAAATTTTGCAGTGTTTTTTTTCTTCCCAATAGCATTTTCTGCGTTTTCATAAACGCTTTACATACTGTCCGTGTATTCTGATATTGGAAAAACATTGCAAATTTTTTTTATTTTGCAGTGTTTTTTTTCTTCCCAATGGCATTTTCTGCGTTTTCATAAACGTTTTCATAAACGCTTTACAGTATGTATATCCGTGTATTCTGATATTGGAAAAACATTGCAAAAAAATTTAATTTAATAGCATTTTCTGCGTTTTCATAAACGCTTTAGACACTATCCGTTTATTCTGATATTGGAAAAACATTGCAACAAAAATTTAATTTTGCAGTGGTTTTTTTTCTTCCCAATAGCATTTTCTGCGTTTTCATAAACGCTTTACATACTGTCCGTGTATTCTGATATTGGAAAAACATTGCAAAAAAATTTAATTTTGCTGTGTTTTTTTTCTTCCCAATAGCATTTTCTGCGTTTTCATAAACGCAGAAAGACACTACCCGTTTATTCTGATATTGGAAAAACATTGCAAAAAAATTAAATTTTGCAGTGTTTTTTTTTTCCCAATAGCATTTTCTGTGTGTTCATAAACGCTTTAGACACTATCCGTGTATTCTGATATTGGAAAAACATTGCAAAAAAATTTAAGTTTGCAGTGTTTTTTTTCTTCCCAATAGCATTTTCTGCGTTTTCATAAACGCTTTACATACTGTCCGTGTATTCTGATATTGGAAAAACATTGCAAAAAAAAATAATTTTGCTGTGTTTTTTTTCCCCCAATAGCATTTTCTGCGTGTTCATACATACACGCTGTAGACACTATCCGTGTATTCTGATATTGCAAAAACATTGCAAAAAAATTTAATTTTGCTGTGTTTTTTTTCTTCCCAATAGCATTTTCTGCGTTTTCATAAAAGCGTTACATACTGTCCGTGTATTCTGATATTGGAAAAACATTGCAAAAAATTTTTATTTTGCAGTGTTTTTTTTTTTTTTTCCCAATAGCATTTTCTGCGTTTTCATAAACGCTTTACATACTGTCCGTGTATTCTGATATTGGAAAAACATTGCAAAAAAATTTAATTTTGCAGTGTTTTTTTTTTTCCCAACAGCATTTTATGCGTTTTCATAAACGCTTTACATACTGTCCGTGTATTCTGATATTGGAAAACCATTGCAAAAAAATTAAATTTTGCAGTGTTTTTTTTCTTCCCAATAGCATTTTCTGCGTTTTCATAAACGCTTTACATACTGTCCGTGTATTCTGATATTGGAAAAACATTGCAAAAAAAATTAATTTTGCAGTGTTTTTTTATTTCCCAATAGCATTTTCTGCGTTTTCATAAACGCTTTAGACACTATCCGTGTATTCTGATATTGGAAAAACATTGCAATTTTTTTTTTATTTTGCTGTGTTTTTTTTCTTCCCAATAGCATTTTCTGCGTTTTCATAAACGCAGAAAGACACTATCCGTTTATTCTGATATTGGAAAAACATTGCAAAAAAATAAAATTTTGCAGTGTTTTTTTTTCCCAATAGCATTTTCTGCGTGTTCATAAACGCTTTAGACACTGTACGTGTATTCTGCTATATACAAAAACTTCCATTTAGGGCGAGATCATAAATTTTGAAAATATGAGGAGATCATCAAAAAGGGGACGTGGCCCGGGTCGTGGTGCTGCTGGTGCCGCAAAAGCAAAAGCGGAGCGTCCATCCCCTAGACAGTACGTCTGCTACTGCCCAACGCAGCAAGGGACCGAGCACACCAAAGCCAGGTGCAAGGAGTTCCCTATCGTGGCAGTTCTTCAGACAATGTCCTGATGACAAGACATTGGGTTGCTGCTGACAGTGCCTCCGGTTCCTTCACATTGTCTCCCACCCAGTCTCCTGATAAAAGTTCAGAGTTGGCACCTGCAGCCGATGTCCATCAGTCTTTCACCTCACCCCCTTGCAAATTAGCCAATCAGTCTGAGCCCCAAATCATGCAGCAGTCTCTTCTGCTTTTTGATGACTCTGTTAGCAGGGTTTACCAGGGCCATCCACCTAGCCCTGCCCCAGAAGTGGAAGAGATTGTGTGCACCGATACCCAACCACTTATGTTTCATGATGAGTACATGGGAGGACCATCGCAGCACGTCTCGGATGATGACGAAACACAGGTGCCAACTGCTGCTGCTTTCGCCATTGTGCAGACCGACAAGGAGGGCAGGGGTGAATTTTGGGCGTAAGATGATATGGAGGACGATGAGGTCCTTGACCCCACATGGAATCAACTTCATGCAGGTGACCAGTGTAGTTCAGAGGAAGAGGTGGTGGTCGCACAGAGCCATCAGCACAGTAGAAGAGGGAGCAGGGTGCAAAAGCGGAGCGTCCGTCCCCTAGACAGTACGTCTGCTATTGCCCAACGCAGCAAGGGACCAAGCACACCAAAGCCAGGTGCAAGGAGTTCCCTAGCGTGGCAGTTCTTCAGACGTCCTGATGACAAGACACGAGTGGTTTGCACGCTGTGCAATCAGAGCTTGAAGCGAGGCATAAATGTTCTCAACCTGAGCACAACCTGCATGACCAGGAATCTAAGTGCAAAGCACGAGATGCAGTGGAGTAGACACCAAGAAAGGTCTCTGGCTCCTCCTGCTTCCTCTTCTGCTGCAGTCTCGGCCTCTTCATCCACCTCTGTAGTGACAGTGACACCTGCCAACCCGCAAACAGAGGATCTGCCAGCAACACTACCACCTGGGTCACCAACCATCTCCACAATGTCCCATGGAAGTGTTCAGCTCTCTATTTCCCAAACACTGGAGCGGAAGAGGAAGTACCCCCCTAGCCACCCGCGATCCCTGGCCCTGAATGCCAGCATTTCAAAATTCCTCGCCTTTGAAATGCTGTCATTCCGTCTGGTGGAGACGCAGAGTTTTAAAAGGCTGATGTCATTGGCTGTCCCACAGTACGTCGTGCCCAGCTGCCACTACTTTTCCAGATGAGCTATCCCTTCCCTGCACAACCAAGTGGGGGACAAAATCAGGTGTGCACTGCGCAACGCCATCTGTGGCAAGGTCCACCTAACTACGGATGTGTGGACCAGTAAGCACGATCAGGGACGTTATATTTCCCTAACAGCACACTGGGTAAATGTAGTGGCGGCTGGGCCTGAGGCGGATAGCAGTTTGGCACATGTCCTTCCACCACCGAGGATTGCAGGGCACTTCAGTTTGCCTCCTGTTGCTAACTCCTCCTACTCCGCCTCCTCATCCTCTACCGCCTCCTCATCCGGTCAGCGTAACACCTTCACCTCCAACTTCAGCACAGCCAGGGCTAAACGACAGCAGGCAGTTTTAAAACTTTCCTGTTTGGGGGAAAAACCCCACACCGCGAAGGAGTTGTGGAGGGACATGGAACAACAGACCGATGAGTGGTTGGTGGCAGTGAGCCTCAAGCCCGGCCTGGTGGTGTGCGATAATGGGCGAAATCTCGTAGCAGCTCTGGGCCTTGCCGGTTTGACGCACATCCCTTGCCTGGTGCATGTGCTGAACTTGGTGGTCCAGAGGTTCCTTAAGAATTACCCCGATATCCCAGAGCTGCTGCAAAAAGTGCGGGCCGTCTGTGCGCACTTTCGGCGTTCTCACCCTGCTGCTGCTCGCCTGTCAGCGCTGCAGCGTAACTTCGGCCTTCCCGCTCACCGTCTCATATGCGAACTCCACCTTGCACATGCTTGCCAGACTGTGCGAGCAGCAGCAGGCAATCGTGGAGTTTCAGCTGCAGCACGCACGCGTGAGTCGCTCTGCGGAACAGCACCACTTCACCGCCAATAACTGGGCCTCCATGCGAGACCTGTGTGCCTTGTTGCGCTGTTTCGAGTACTCCACCAACATGGCCAGTGCTGATGACGCCGTTCTCAGCGTTACTATCCCAGTTCTATGCCTCCTTGAAAAAACTCTTCAGGCGATGATTGAAGAAGATGTGGCACAGGATGAGGAGGAGGAGGAGGAGGAGGAGGAGGAAGAAGAGGGTTAATTTCCAAGGCTTTCAGGGCAGTCATTTACAAGTGGCTACGAGGGTGGGTTCCTGCACCAACAAGCGCCAGGTACACAATTGTCTGGCAGCAAGGGCACAGTTCTGGAGGATGATGAGGTGGAGGATGAGGAGGAGATGGAGGAGGAGGAACCATGTTCACAGCAGGGTGGCACCCAGACCAGCTCATATCCATCACTGGTGCGTGGCTGGGGGGATACAGAGGACACAGACGATACACCTCCCACAGAGGACAGCTTTTCCTTGCCTCTGGGCAGCCTGGCACACATGAGCGATTACATGCTGCAGTGTCTCCGCAACGACCGCTGAGTTGCCCACATTTTAACTGGTGCTGATTATTGGGTGGCCACCCTGCTGGATCCCCGTTACAAGGACAACATGCCGTCCTTAATTACCTCACTGGAGCGTGATCGTAAGATGCGCGAGTACAAGCGCACGCTGGTAGACGCGCTGCTGGTGGCATTACCACTTGGAAGCGGGGGTATGGTGGAAGCACAAGGCGAAGGCAGAGGAGGAGGAAGAGGTCGCCAACGCAGCTGGGGCACCGCCAGCACCTCGCAAGGCAGGGTTAGCATAGACGGAATGTGGAAAAGCTTTGTCAGCACGCCACAACAACCAGCACCACCAGCTGAGATGGAACGTCTTAGCAGGAGGCAGCATTTCACCAACATGGTGGAGCAGTATGTGTGCACACGCCTACACGTACTGCATGACGGGTCTGCCCCCTTCAAATTCTGGGTCTCCAAATTGGGCACATGGCCTGAGCTTGCCCTTTACGCCTTGGAGGTGCTGGCCTGCCCTGCCGCCAGTGTATTATCTGAACGTGTATTTAGCACGGCAGGGGGCATTATCACAGACAAGCCCAGCCGCCTGTCCAGAGCCAATGTGGACAAGCTCACGTTCATTAAAATGAACCAGGCATGGATCCCACAGGACTTGGCCGTACCTTGTGCAGAATAGACACATATACCGGTGTTCTGACGAAAACTGTCTTGCTATCGGATAGTGTCCGGCCACTTACTGCGCAGGTGCATTGCTTGCGCAGTACGGAGGACAAGGAGATTCACAAAATCTCCAAAGATGAACGTCGCCTGCGCAGTGAGTGCAGGTTCAAGCCCGACCATCCAAGAATACATACGGTAGCACATAGTAACAGCGCCCCTCACGGGCTCGCTTGGCTAGGCTTCAACCTCGGATGATGTGGCTTGAACCTGGAGTCACTGCGCATCGTCTTCGGAGAGTTTCAAAATCCCCTTGTCCTACGTACTGAGCAAGCGCAGTACAGGGCGGACACTATGCGACGGGGGACAGAATTCGACACATCATTCACCACTAGCCTTACCCAGCCACCGCCACCACAACCTCCTACTCCATTTGAATTTCGTCCTCCTAGGTCAAGATTATAATTTTTTCATTTTTTTTTATTTCCAAGTATTTTATTTTCCCACTATCTTATCCATTAAATTGAATAATTTTTTTCCAGAAAGTGCGTATTCTGGGGTATTCCCACCATATCTGCGGCATCGTGCCGTTGAGTTTCTGAGGTTCTTAATGACTTCCTGTACCTCTTCTGCTGAGAAGGGGGCATCCAGCATTTATTTTTTATTTTTTTATGTTATTTTAAGTTATTTCCCGATACATATTTGTTTGCAGATCACTTGCCATGCTCTTAACAACATTTTGTTGCCATTTGCAGCCCTCTAGCCCTTTCCATGACCTTTTTACAGCCATTTTAGTGTTCAAAAGTCCGGGTCCCATTGACTTCAATGGGGTTCGGAGTTCGTGGTCAAGTTCGGGTCAAGTTCGGGTCAAGTTCGATCCCGAACCCGGACTTTTTTCCGAAGTTCGCCCGAACCCGCCGAACTCGAACATCCAGGTGTCCGCTCAACTCTACACACTACATATACCCCCACTTGGGTCATTCTAACTACTAGAACTGACCCATAAATCAAGCAACAAACATATCATTACGATTTGAGGTACTGGATGCTTTACAATGGCTCATATAAAATATAAAGTTGAAACTGGTTACATCTCTCTTCACCAGCCTCTAAAATATCCCCATGAAACAGTTATTAGATAATATAAGTTTAGACCATGACTGGAAAAGGATTCGATAAACATCCGTGGCCCATATAGCTGTTAGGCCTTATATCACATCAAGATCTTGAATATTGCGCAAAGATGAGCTGATGTTACAGTCCATTCTTCGGTCTGACTTCATCACATCTCTCACCATCTCACTGAAAGTAAACTTGGTATGCTCTGGGAGTGCTGATCCACATAAATCCAGGATTCTCTCATCCCCAGGCTTAAGGTTTTCATTTTAAAGATGCTTTTGCACAAACACCAGCAAATCCTGAAATTCTACTTCCATCTTTATAGTAAGAAGAACCATCAATGTACCAGCACTCACTTTCAAGTTCAAAAGGTTTGGATACGGCAGAAAAAACTGTGCTGCAAACTATTTCCTTGCACTTGACATTCATGAGTTCATCTTGCAAGCATTTTACAATTCACATCTTCTTTCCATTTCCTATTTGAGCAATGATAACCTGTTGTGTACCTGTCAAGTACCTGAATTTGTTGATCAGTCCATAATTCCACCTGAATGGTATACCAATATACATATACCATATATCTTACCTTAGATGTCAAATATATTGATCAATATGTAATGTGTACAGGTGTTACGAAAATTATTTTAGGTTTAAATCTTTCGCTCTGGTTTTAAGATAAAGTTTCAAGAAATAAAATATAATAAAAAAAATGAAAAGCAAAATATATCTGGGAAAGGGTGAAAAATAAAAAAATAAAATAGGGAAAAGTCCATTGACAAAAAAAATAAAAAAATTAATGTTAAAAAAAAAAAGGGTCCATTGCTTGATGAATATTGAGAGAGTCCATGATATTGTCTATTCTGCGTTTCTCCCCCACTAGCCAGCAATTTCAGACTGTCCTTCTGCTATTCACATGCAAGCGAGTATCTCCGGCAACAAAGTCTGAAAGACAAAAAACTCTCCAACAAAAACTAATTAGCAAGGTCCTTAAACATTGTTTGAAGTTAAAACAAAGGACTATTTACACATTTACAGTTTGAAACAAATTCACCACCACTGCTAGAGAAGTGTCATTTACATTAAAAACAGATCTGGAGAATGTACATCTTCTGCATTTATGACACCCTGTACCCCCTTCAACTGCTCTAATAATGTATCACGTTCCCCTCTCATCTTATCATACTCAATCTTCAGGTGGTCATATTTCTGTTTTAACTGGGAAAACGGTATCCAGGTCTTGGACATTTTATTATTATTTTGGTCAGCTCTGTTTTTCATATTAATAGCACCTATATTTGACCTGGTGTCTCCTCTTTGGTTGTTATTATAAGATATTATCTTTTGAACTTTATGTTCAGTATTTGTCCTAAACAATGTGGCTAAATCAATTTTGACAGCTTGCTCATTTGACTTTCTCCATAAATGGTCTGCTCTCAACAATACGTCTTTTAAATCATGAGGATTTGGGGTAAATAGTAAAATATTTTGTTTGATATCTTCATGCAAAGCATCTAGAAACATACTCATATGTATCAAGCCACCACGCTCAAATGCAAGATTATTACCGACCAATAATTCCATAATATTTGCTATCCTGTGTGACAATTCATAGGGAGATTCACTTCGCATTTGTTTGATCTTTCCATGAATAGTAACATCAGAACGTACACCATACAAAACACATAATAATTCCAGTAATATGTCCCTTGTCCTCAGAGGCTAAATACAGATTTGTTTAATTCTCATCCAAAGACCACTTCCTATAGAATGTTGTATAACTCTTTCTAAATCAGATGGGTTGAGATTGTACATATCTCTGACATTCTGCAAGTCACAAAACCATTTTAAAAATCTATTTAGATCATGGCAGGGAACCATTCCTATTTCTTTAAGAATTGGATCTAATTCTTTTGGTTTCAAAGGCTTCGCTCCAAGCTGAACCTCACCTGTATTATTATTATTGTTATAAACTGTGGTGGTCACAGTGGGTGCAGCTGGCAATGAATTATCAGATTTAATATGAGGTTCTGTTTCATTAGATAGAATGTTTGCATTTTGCTGCAGATTGCTGAATCCAAGATTTGATGCATATCTGCATTCCTGAGATCTCTTCTCTAATTCCATAATTCTTAATTTCAATCTCTCATTTTCCTCTGATAATTCATCACAACTTTTAGATTTCTCAATCAAAGCTCCCCCAATGGTAACTGCATGTAATTTTAAATTTACCGTCTCAGTTTCTGATTGGTTTTGTAACCTCTGACAAACCTTGTTGCTATTATCAACTGCACTCTGTAACTCGGTAATTTCCTCAACCTTATCCTTCAAAGAACTTTCCATTGTTAAACAGCAAGATAACAAGCCCTGTACAATACAACCTTTTCTTTTACTTTCTCTAAAAATTCGTTCATCATAGTCCACGTCTGCTTACATTTTTCTGGAACTTCATAAGGACCACCATGACGATTAATACATTTTAACACCCATCTGTTAACTTTATCAGAACTGACACTAGCTTCACACTGAGTAAGCATTTTGACTATATTATTAATAATTTTAAAAAAGGGAAATATTTTACTCACAGCATTAGTTACTCCTTCAGCTTCCAGTTCAGGTCTTCTGGTACATAATACAGTCCTTTTTTGGTCGTTTTCAGTCTCCAGAGAATAATTCTGGGGTTGCAAACTTGTTTGATTTTGTAGATCAGACTCTTATGTCACAACCAGACATTAGAGTCACAGCACAGCTCTTGGGTCTCCATCAGACTTCTGTCCACCTCACAGGATTGTTGTCACCACCGACTTCTGTTTCTAAGTCCTGAAAATGCTCTTCTGGTCACTTGAACGGCACCAATGTAGTCATATAATATGTCGTGGGTAGGTGATTTGTAGTTATTAATAAGTATTGTTCCGCAGCAACCCAATTCTTCCAGAGAGAGACAATTTTATTGGCTTTCAACAAAGAGCAGTCTTGCAATAGATGACAAAATCCAACAGAGTACATATGACAACGAATATTTTCCCTAAACCTGTGCCTTCATAATCGCAAACCCTCCTAGCAGACAGAATAGACTGAACGCCATGTTATATCCCCCACACACTGAATGGTTGAGCAATTTGATTGGCCGTTTCCATTAAATGCTTTGATCTGCTCCTGTCTTTCAGAGTGACAGAAGATCACCCCAAGCTGTGAACAGCTGTAGTCATAAACTGCCCTAATCTGCATTCTTGCATATTAACATTAACATAGTGACTCTGGGCTATCTGTCCCCTTTGATATGTGGAGTAATTATTGTTTGGCCACTTCCCCTTTGGTCAACAAGTCCCTTTTAATATGCACAATTAGATTAACAACTACCAATTTGACCTGCTTGGAATGGACTTGTCTTAGAATGCCTACATATAACACCATATATAAATATATAAAATACATGCACATATATATATATATATATATATATATATATATATATATATATATATACACACATAAAAAACACACTACATATACCCCCACTTGGGTCGCTAACTACTAGAACTGACCCATAAATCAAGCAACAAACATATCATTACGATTTGAGGTACTGGATGCTTTACAATGGCTCATATAAAATATAAAGTTGAAACTGGTTACATCTCTCTTCACCAGCCTCTAAAATATCCCCATGAAACAGTTATTAGATAATATAACTTTATATATTGTGAACTTTGGGGACAATAGCTCCACGGGATTAAGTGCATAAACCGTCAGTTGTAAAATAAAAGACATTTATTTGAAAGAAAAATCAAAATAAGGCTTTCTTCAGCGCACAGGTAAAGTACAAAAACAAAGTCCGCTTATCTTCAGCATAACAAAAAACAGCTTATCTTCAGCACAAAAACAAAGTTAAGGAAAACACATACAGTTTTTGCAGCAGGTTCTTTTAGCAGCCTCCAGACATCCACACAGCTCAGCTAACAGGTGTAATCACCTACTCCTCCTCACACCAACAACTCTTCCCTACTTCCTGTTTTATGAGCTGTCTTCCTGGAGGCCCTTAACCCCCTGTGCGCTGAATCATTGTGGTCAGGGAGGGAGGCTCTTTTCCCACCCGAATATCTCTTCAGAGCCTCCCAAATTCCGGGTCCCAAATAACTATTATTAACTTAGAGAGGACTGCGAGTCAGTCCTCTCCTGCTCGGCTACTCCCGGAACCCCTCACCCATTTTGGGTGACCCCCTGAGCAACGCTGCGAATCCTTTTAAAGGGACCACAGCCCAAATACTGGTGCTATATAGCACCCGTCCAGGACCCAACCTTGGCGTCCTGTACATATCCCCCCCTCTGCCTCAACGCGGAGGTGTTGGAGGCACCACTCGACATCATACAATGGACCCGGGAGAGGGCATCGGCGTTCTGATGCTGTCTCCCTGGTCTGTGCTCTACAACAAAATTGAACTCCTGGAGAGAAAGGAACCACCTTGTCACCCTGGCATTGGTGTTTTTGTTTTGTCTCATCCAGGTCAGTGGGGCATGGTCGGACACTAGGCGGAACCTTCTACCTAGGAGGAAATAGCGTAAAGAGTCTAAAGCCCACTTGATGGCAAGACACTCCCGCTCCACCACCGCATAGTTTTTCTCCGCTGCCGTCAGTTTCCTACTTAGAAAAACTATGGGGTGCTCTTCCCCATTGATCACTTGAGACAGGACTGCTCCTAGCCCTTCACTTGAAGCATCTGTCTGTACTACAAAATCCTTAGAAAAATCTGGAGCCACAAGCACCGGATCCCGGCACAATGCCGTCTTAAGCTTCTGGAAAGCTTTTTCGGCATCGTCATTTCGCTGTACCATCACTGACTTTCTGCCTTTGGTCAAGTCCGTCAATGGTGCAGCAATGGTGGCAAAGTTGGGGACAAACCTCCGGTAGTAGCCAACTATGCCCAAAAACGCTCTGACCTGCTTCTTGGATAGGGGGCGGGGCCAGTTCTGTATGGCTTCTACCTTACTCATTTGGGGCTTCACCAGTCCTCTACCCACAATGTACCCTAGGTACTTGGCTTCCTCTACTCCAATCGCGCACTTCTCCGGATTGATGGTGAATCCTGCTCTTCTCAAGGAGTCTACGACTGCCTGAACTCGGGGAAGATGGGACTCCCAATCAGTGCTAAAAATGACTATGTCATCTAGGTAAACCGAAGTATACCGTTGATGTGGACGCAAAGTTTTGTCCATGGCCCTTTGGAATGTAGCGGGGGCAGAGTGTAGACCAAATGGCATTCTTTTGTACTGGAAGTGGCCTTCCGGGGTAGAGAAAGCTGTTTTCTCCCTGGCTTTCTTGGTCAGGGGAATCTGCCAATACCCTTTTGTGAGGTCTAGCGTGGTTATATACCTGGCTGGACCTAACCTCTCAATTAGCTCATCTACCCGTGGCATTGGATAAGCATCAAACTTGGAGATTTCATTAAGTTTTCTGAAGTCGTTGCAGAAGCGGAGGGTGCCGTTGGGTTTGGGTACCAACACGATTGGACTCGACCACTCGCTCTGCGACTCTTCAATGACTCCAAGCTCGAGCATTCTCTTGACCTCTTCAGACACTGCCACCCTATGAGCTTCTGGGATACGGTAAGGCCTTAACCGGATTTTTATACAGGGTTCCGTCACAATGTCATGCTCGATGACGTTGGTGAGACCCGGCAACCCTGAAAACATGTCCCTATTTCTTTGCAGAAACTCTTTTGCTTGCTGGGTTTGGGGCCTAGTTAGGGTAGCAGCCACCTGCACCAGGTCGATTCCTGCATGGTCCCCTGACTGTACCTCTACCACAGCGGATACCTGTTCTCTGTCTCTCCAGGGTTTCAACAGATTTACGTGATAGATCTGGTATGGTTTTCTTTTCCCTGGCTGGTGTACCTTGTAGTTCACCTCACCCACTTTTTCTATTACCTCAAACGGGCCTTGCCACCTGGCCAAGAACTTGCTCTCCACTGTGGGTATTAGGACAGCCACCCGGTCTCCTACTTGAAACTGTCTAATTTTAGCCGATCTGTTATACACCCTTCTTTGGGCATCCTGAGCCTTCTGCATGTGCTCCCTCACCAGCGGCATCACCTTAGCCACCCTCTCTCGCATTTGAGAGATATGCTCTACCACGGTCTTGTGTGGTGAGGATTCACTTTCCCATGTTTCTTTGACTAGGTCAAGCAACCCCCGGGGCCTTCGTCCATACACTAACTCAAACGGTGAGAAGCCCGTGGACGCTTGTGGAACCTCCCGGATGGCAAACAAGAGGGCAGGGAGTAACATATCCCAATCCTTCCCGTCTTTCTGGACCACTCTTTTTAACATGGACTTTAGAGTTTTATTAAACCTCTCAACTAGGCCATCGGTCTGCGGGTGATAGACGGACGTCCGCAACTGCTTGATCTGAAATAGTCTGCACAAGTCCGCCATCACCTTTGACATAAAAGGGGTGCCCTGGTCCGTAAGTATCTCCCTGGGGAATCCAGTTCGTGAAAACATTTGGAATAACTCCTTGGCAATGGCCTTAGAGGAGGCTTTCCTCAAAGGAACTGCTTCTGGATACCTGGTTGCGTAGTCTAGGATGACTAATATATATTGGTGCCCCCTTGCCGACTTTACCAGGGGTCCCACGAGATCCATGGCGATCCGCTCAAACGGAACCTCAATAATCGGCAAGGGTACCAGAGGGCTTCTATAGTGTGGCCCTGGGGCAGTTAACTGGCAAATGGGACAAGATGCACAATATCTTTTAACCTCGGCCTTCACCCCTGGCCAGTAAAACCGGTCGGTTATCCTGGCCTCCGTTTTCTCTGCCCCCAAGTGTCCTCCCAGTGCGTCATTGTGGGCTAGGTCAAGCAGCATCCGCCTATATGGTTGGGGAACCAGTAACTGCTCTACAGTTTCCTCTCGGCTTTCAGCCACTCGATAAATCAAATCCCCCTTTAATGCAAAATGAGGAAACCTTTGATCTGCCCCTGGTATTTGTGGTACCCCATCAACAACAGAAACCTGCTCTCGAGCATTGACCAAGGTAGGATCCTGCAACTGGGCGGTGCCAAACGCACCCCTGGGTACGTCCAGGTCTGGATGCACTGACCTTGAGGATGTTTCCCCTTCACCCTCCTCAACTGGGAACTGCAACGGGGAGAGCTCCTCATCATCCTTCCCCAGCATAACCTGTAATGGGAAGGCTTCCCCCCCCTCAGAAGTCGACTCGGTATTGAGGCCTGAAACAGAAACATTGTCATTCAAATTAACATTCTCTGCAATGTCCTTATTAGTGACAGGTATCTCTGTTTTAGAGGGGTGTGTTGTGGGGGTTTTAGACCTAGACCCCTCAGACTCCATCTCTTCCAGGCCCAGTGTCCCCAGTTCTCCTGGCAGCCCCATCTGTGCCTGGTTCCACAGTTCGAGGAATAGCGGACAGTCCCGCCCCACTATAATATCATGGATTAAACTATGTACTACCCCAACCTCCTGTGTCACTGAGGTACGTCCATAAGAAACCGTCACAGGAACCAGGGGGTACTCCCTGGTATCCCCATGGATACACACTACGCGCAGAGTTTTATTTACGGGGCCAAGTCTCCCAATCACCCTGGCATGTACCAGTGTTACCATGCTCCCGGAGTCTAGTAGGGCCCTGGCAGGAAGGTGGTTCACCCACACTTCACACTCGAACCGTCCTTCAGCCAGATCAAGATGAGTGGTACACGCTCTTTGCACATAGAAGGAGCTTCTCCGACCAGTCCCGCAATCCATCGGCTCCTCCTGAAGTGGGCATTGTGCCCGGGTATGCCCCCAGGACCGACATCGCCAACACTGTAGGCCTCCCATCCTAGGGACAGGAACCAACCTTCGAGGTTCTGCAGAAGATGGTGCAGGGTTGCGGGTTCCAATGTCTAGCAGGGCTTCTCTCCTAGGTGCTGTGGCTGGTCTTGTTGCCCTTGGTGTGGGTTCCCGACGTTTGGCAGGCCCAAGCAGGTCCTCTACCACGGTGTATCTTTCAACCAACTCAACCAGCTGGTCAGCGGTTGCAGGGTCTCCATGGCTTACCCAGCGCTGTAGGTCATCTGGCAGGGACCGCAGGTACCAGTCCATCACCACCCGTTCCACCATTTGTGGGCCTGACAGTTTTTCTGGCTGTAGCCATTTTTTAACCAGCTGTATCAGTTCATGCATTTGGGACCTGGGTGGTCGGTCAGGTTTGTACCGCCAGCGATGCACCCTCTGAGCCCGGACAGCCATGGTCACTCCTAGGCGGGCCAGGATCTCTGTCTTCAGAAGCTCATAGTTGCTGATATGTTCAGTTGGGAGGTCAAAGTAGGCCTTTTGCGGGTCACCGGTGAGAAAAGGAGAGATAATGCCGGCCCATTGGTCACGGGGCCACCCCTCTCTCTCCGCTATCCTCTCAAAGGTGGTGAGAAAGGCCTCTACGTCATCGCTGGGTGTCAGTTTTTGTAAGAAATGGCTGGCTCTCACAGACACTTGGTTGCCAACGGCAACGACCGATTGTTCTCGTCCCTGAGCCAGCCGCTGCACTGCCTCCTGTAAGGCAGTCACCTGTGTTTGAGTGGACTCCTGCTGAGCAGTAAACTGGGCGGCTAGCAACCATGTGTTTTCCTGCTGTGCAGCTATAGCCTGTGCCAGGGCCTGCTGCTGCTGAGCCATCGCTTCCTCATGGCGACGGTTTGCATCTGCTGAAGCTTGCTGCTGGGTCACGGTGGCTTGCGCCAAAGCCCTGATGACCTCCTCCATGCCTTTACCTGCTGTTTGCAGCGTCTGAGCTGACTTCACCCACGACATGCCATTTGTACACTGTCTCTTTAAATGTCAGTTTAGTTTTAAACGGTTTTTGCGGCTGCAAATGCACTTTTGCCAGCATCCAAGACACCAGTTGTGAACTTTGGGGACAATAGCTCCACGGGATTAAGTGCATAAACCGTCAGTTGTAAAATAAAAGACATTTATTTGAAAGAAGAATCAAAATAAGGCTTTCTTCAGCGCACAGGTAAAGTACAAAAACAAAGTCCGCTTATCTTCAGCATAACA
The DNA here is from genome assembly GCA_028564925.1 of Lithobates sylvaticus. NCBI lineage: Eukaryota > Metazoa > Chordata > Amphibia > Anura > Ranidae > Lithobates > Lithobates sylvaticus. The sequence continues at coordinate 99,347,253 of CM053032.1, read as the reverse complement.
AAAAACAGCTTATCTTCAGCACAAAAACAAAGTTAAGGAAAACACATACAGTTTTTGCAGCAGGTTCTTTTAGCAGCCTCCAGACATCCACACAGCTCAGCTAACAGGTGTAATCACCTACTCCTCCTCACACCAACAACTCTTCCCTACTTCCTGTTTTATGAGCTGTCTTCCTGGAGGCCCTTAACCCCCTGTGCGCTGAATCATTGTGGTCAGGGAGGGAGGCTCTTTTCCCACCCGAATATCTCTTCAGAGCCTCCCAAATTCCGGGTCCCAAATAACTATTATTAACTTAGAGAGGACTGCGAGTCAGTCCTCTCCTGCTCGGCTACTCCCGGAACCCCTCACCCATTTTGGGTGACCCCCTGAGCAACGCTGCGAATCCTTTTAAAGGGACCACAGCCCAAATACTGGTGCTATATAGCACCCGTCCAGGACCCAACCTTGGCGTCCTGTACAATATATATATATATGCACATAAAAAACACACTACATCCTTTAGGCCTCTTTACTAGTGTACCTTTTGTTTGACATATTGGCCAATAAATTTACAGGTACCCAGTGTGACTCACAGGTAAAAAAAAGCACCAGGTTGGCGAGGACTATTTGAACCGCTACAAAAAAATTAACTGCTAGCGCTAGCAGTGACTTGACGCTAATGCTGTGGTTTTGTGTGCTGTGTATCAGAAGTGACAGTGATCCATTGATACTGCACTTGTTTGTGGGGAGGATGGACGGGCTAAACGCAGGTGCTGGCAGGTGTCAGGGCTGATCCTGCTAACGCTGAATTTTTGGGAACACTATACTATTGGGGACCCTAGTATAGTTCTGATCTGATCAAAGATATTGATTCATTCAGACACTATACTAGTAATAAAGGTGTATAGTGTGTGTCAGCTTTCAGGTGTGAGGCAGAGTTGCTGAGAGGGCTCCCCTTGCGGCTAATTGTGGCTCACCCCTGCGAGTGGTACAGGGAGTGCAGTGCCCAAATAAGCATGGTTTGCTGGTTACTGCCCTTAGATGAGCTGCTTACCAGAGAGTGGTTGGATCAAGCTAGTTGTACTGTATGGCAGACATGTTTAGGTAGTGTCAAAGGTATAAGGCAGTGGAGCGAACCAGGAACGGAGTCAGGAGCCAGGCCAGGAGTCATACACAGTGGTTCAGTCTGTGATTGGTTCGGATAGCAGAACTGGAACAAACCGGGGTCATACACAGTAGTATATGAGATAGCAGAGTTGTGAGCCAAGCTGAGGTCAATCACAAGGGAACAAGCAGGAGCAAAGTCAGGTTGCAAGCCTTGAGTCAAGCCAGGATATCAGGATAAGCAGGTAACAACAAGTCAGGTCGGTAGTGGGAGGTCCAAAGATCAGGATACACAGAACACAGGAGATACGGGAAGATGAAGTTAATCCAGCAATCTGCATGTTTCAGTGGCAGGTTTAAATCTGTCATGTTGTACGTACGAATCTGCGTATGCACGCTCAAGCCGCCGCGCATCTGCGTGTGCGCATGCGCGTGGGAATCCGCTTGGCGCGACCATGAGTGCTGGCAGGATTGCCAGTTCTATTCGGCCATTTCCCTGACAGTGTGTGTGTGTTAGTGTTACTGGTAGTCAAAGGGTTCAAATCTGTCTGGGATTGACACTAACACTGACGCTAACTGACGCTGATGCTAACTGCCTAATACAGTGATCAGAAAAAAATCTGTACATTGACACTGTGACAGGGAGTGAAAGGGTTAACTGGGGGGTGATCAGGGGGTTAAAACTTTATTAGAGAATATATGGTGGGTACCCTACCTATCTGGGACTGACGCTAACTGCTGCTAACTGCCCCTAATGCTATTTAGCGTCACAAGTAACACCAATACAGTGTTCAGTAAAAAATCTGTACACTAGATTTAGTTATCATAACAGCAATATTTCCCTTCTAGGTTTATGAATCACCTATAAATTCTGTTTGCCTGGAGGTTTTAAAGCATCCCTGCTTACATTTGCATGTTTCAGCATCACTTGTTGCATTCCCTTTCATATAAATAATTACAAAACTCAACAGGGAGCATAGCATGGAGGTGTAACAACCATAGCAGATGTGAAGTGCCAGTAACTCAAGGACAGATATCTCACCAATGGAATCCCAGATGGTTTAACTCTCCAGTGTTTACCAAAAACTGAAATATTAGTTTTGTGGGGACATTAACTTTTATGTTTATATTATCATGAATTCAATTTGTTTGCAAGGTTCTTTTCAATCTTGTCATTTTTGTTTTAGGTAGGAAACCTGGGACTTCTCTTCATGCTTCTCTTCTTTATTTATGCAGCTCTAGGAGTCGAGCTGTTTGGGAAACTTGGTGGGTATACTTTATAAACATTCACAAATGTTATGACTGTGGGAATTTTATTGATCACATAGGCAGTTTTTTCTGTAACAAAAGTTCCTGAATAAATGATCAGTAAAATACTTTTAATTTTTTTTTTAAATATGTAAAATTGTAGTCAGAGTCTTCATTGGGAATGTGATGCCCTACCTACCAAGGCCTGGTGTGCATTGGCCTAGCTGTTCAGTAAGCCTGAAAGAGGGAATGTATTAATATGAAATAATTTATGATGGGTATGAGTATCTGAAAGGTTTGGTGGAAACGAGTGGGTGGGAACCCTGAATGTGAGCCGACGCAGGATCAGACAGTGGAGGGATATATGCCCCTCAGACTCCTACTACAAATACAGGCTAGCCTCTGATCAGCCTTCTTACTTGTAGTCAGAGTCTTCACTTGGAAATGCGATACCCTAACTACCAAGGCCTGAGGTGGTGTGCCTTGGCCTAGCTGGTCAGTACGCCTGAAAGAGGGCAAAAAGACATGAAAGTAGAAGTGATAAGAAAGCTTGATGAAGGGTAGGTAACAATCTGTCTAGTAGAGTAGCGCACACCCAGATGGCTTCAGTATACGGATCCGGTATGTATCAGCTATAACCGGAGGAAAACCACCGTCCCATGAATTGATGATAAGAAGGGACCCTCTGTTTGGAACCTGCGAAACTGAAATAATTGCAGAGAAGATCAAGCACTTCAAAACGGACACCAGTTAAGTAGCTCTGTGAAATTCCCACAGACCCCTGGCGTGTCTGTCTATTCTTGGTATGGGGAAGTTTTAGAGGGTGAGCCACAAAAATGAATGAACTGGCAGGAGTTTGCAGGGGTCTGAAGTGCTGCATACCTGATAGATATGTTTGATAGTGTTGGCGGATAAGGCCAATACGCTGTGGCAATATGCATTGTTAAACATGGAGAAACCATACTAGACACACAGAAAACTGGTCCCATACGATTTAAATTGGGTCGTGCTTCTGCTTGTAACCTGACAACCGAGTCGGAGTCCTGAACAGGGGAAGGAGGGCCAGACTCCATCCTGAGGAATAAGTCTCATGGTATGATTCAGAATACCCAAAGTGACTGTACGCCCCCCTTTCGAACAAGCTAGGGATCGTACAAAAGATAAATGGCCTGATGTACCTGACCAGTCCTCTAGACAACCTCACAATCAAGAGATTAGAACCGAAAGTGGAACCCAGAATAGTGATGATATCTACCACATTGTGGGCCGTCAAGGGGACGTTGGCTGAGCACAAACCCTGAGAGAGACTGCAGATCCCTGGGCGGGCGGTAACCCAACAGACCGGGATATCAACTACCCTGCAGGTACCCAAGATCCAATGGAGTGCTTGGTTAAGGTGTCAAAGCAAGGATTGCTTTTGACCCAAGGGTAAGCCCAGTGGTGAAACAACATCTGTGCCATTTATCTTGCCCTACCAATGGGCAGGTCTGATGGATGTAGCTTCAAGCATTGATAACAGCCTGGATAGCCAATACCCCCCCCCCCCCCCCAACTGTAGGAAGTACTGAATCGTCAAATCCATGAATGAGTACTTTGATGAAAATATTTCCGCAGGAAAGAGGACAGCCAAAATGTCAAACGATATCAGAAATTTGCCACTGGACACCCCTGTGGGCTGACCCACCACCTTCAGAATGAAGATGAAGAACCAGACCAAGCACCCCTTGGAAATAAGTCTCCAGTAACTTGATTGGCACTAAAGCATGACTGTCTGCTGAAGCCAAGATACTACATACGAAAGACTCAGACGAGATAGTGATGAGGCCCGCGTGCAGGCCTGAAAATTCTTCCAGCAGATATATTGAAACCAGAAGGCTTGACAAGACTGGTGGGCTGATCTTGCCTGCAGAAATGTAAGAAGAGCAGGAGCTGGGGGGTGCGCTGAGCGAGCTTCGATCACACCTATCCTGTCTTGCAACCGTAACAGGCCGTGGAGAGCAAATTTAGCCCACGTGAATCTGTGTTAAATAATAATGCCCAGAACATGTTTCATGCTGGTGGATGAGAGTAGCTGGGACGAAATTGGAAACAATCTGAAGCGCACCGCTTTCCCGTCTGTCGCCGGGAAAGGAAAACCCCTGTGACAAAGCTCCACTGTGTGCTTAAGTATGGACCAACTCCTTAATGATGGCATGCCACTATGCTCTGAACCCCTATGTGGGGTTAAAGGGATAAATGTGAATTAGTTGCTTCTGAAACGCGTGGCATGCCCCAAACCCAAGGAAACACACACTAGAGAAAGTGACAACAGACAACCAGACATGGGAACACCAACACTCTGTGCCTACCTGAGTATAAGGAGGTAAGCAGTAAAGACAAGATCACAGCTCGTGAAATAGTGTATGTAGTAAGTGAGCCTGAGTAACCTGCAGAGCAGAGACGGGTAATTAAAACTGAACACTCAGGGCTAGTGTACCCACAGACCATGGTGGGCAGTCGTACAGGTGTAATGGCATGAAATGTGCATCGTATGACGCGTGGTATACAGGCGAGAAGATTTTGTGGTCAACAAACATTTAAAAACGAAACCTCAGCCTGTATGGATCTGTAGACATGGCAGATCCTGAGATGTGAGTACCAGCTAACTAAAACCAGGTATACAAAGAAACCTGTATGATGAGACATGAAAGCAAACAAAGATGAAATGGCTACTGTATGTATACCGTGACTGCATGGCAACGACATTCTACGACAGAACATGCTATGACATAACAGCTATGACAGAAACACCCTATGATAGAAAAAACGATGTGACAGAACACGCTATGACAGAACCACACTATGACAGAACCCGCTGTTACAGAAACCACTGTGACAGAAACCACTGTGACAGAACACGATGTGACAGAAACACGCTAAGACAGAACTGCTGTGACTGATCCTCTATAACAGAAACATACCATGACAGTACCCGCTATGACAGAAACGCTATGACTGAACCCGCTATCACCAAACACGCCATGACTGAACACGTCCTGACAGAACATGCCCTGACAGAACACGCCATGACAGAAAACACCCTGATTGAAAATGCCCCGACCGAACGCGCTCTGACTTAACACTCCCTGACTTAACACTCCCTGACTGAACACGCCCTGACAGAAAACGCCCTGACCGAACGTGCTCTCACCGAACACGCTCTGACCGAATACGCTCTGACTGGAACACGCTATGACTGAACACGGTGTGACTGGAACACGCTGTTACTGAACACGCTGTTACTGAACACTCTATGACTGAGCATGCTATGACTGAACACACTACGACAGCCCTGCTACGACTGAACATGTTATGACAGCCCCGCTATGTCAGAACACGCTGTGACAGAACACTCTATGACAGAAGCAAACTTGATAAGTGCCTTATTCTTTACCATGTTAATGCATGCGTAAATTAATTTACCAATCTTAATTTTTATTTTTTTATTTTTGAAGACAAGCTCAGACACACAGATATTACATACATCGGACTGGTTCTTTAAAGTTAGGAATCCATGAAAGGCACCCCTCCCCCACCCCTCCCTTCCCAGTAGATTTTTGCATCTGCTAACAATTATTGTTCTCTGATGTCTTCTGTGTGTCAGTGTGAGAAGTTACTGGTGTTCAGGAAACGCCATGAAACACACAGCCAAACAGCAAAACCCGGTGCCTTGTACATAGGCCCTTACCAATCCTGTACTTTCCTACCCTTCAGTATACGATTGAGGCCGGGTTTACACTGGTGCAACAAACGCTCCGACATTGGGAGCTCATGTTGCATGACGTGTGAAAATCAAAGTTTCCCTATGAGAGCCGTCTTAACTGGTCCGACACAAGTCGGTCCGACTTTGAAAATGCTCCCTGTACTACTTTGGTCCGACTTTGATCCTTCTTCAGCCCATTGAATATGATTGAAATCGGATTTAAAGTCAGATCGCCGTCTTGCCTGATCCGACTTTGGCATGCGACGTGTGCTCTGATGATCTTGAGGGGGAACTCCATGCCAAATTTTAAATAAAAAAACGGCATGGGTTCCCCCTCCAAGAGCATACCAGGCCCTTTGGTCTGATATGGATTTTAAGGGGTACCCCCTACGCCAAAAAAACGTCATGAAGGTCCCCCAAAATCCATACCAGACCCTTATCCGAGCACGCAGCCCGGCCAGTCAGAAAAGGGGGTGGGGACAAGCGAGCACCCCCCCCTGAACCGTACCAGGCCGCATGCCCTCAACATGGGGGGTGGGTGCTTTTGGGCAGGGGGGGCAATGCGGCCCCCCCTGCCCCAAAGAACCTTGTCCCCATGTTGATGAGGACGAGGGTCTCTTCCCAACAACCCTGGCCGTTGGTTGTTGGGGTCTGCGGGCGGGTGGCTTATCGGAATCCGGGAGCCCCCTTTAATACGGGGGCCCCAGATCCCAGCCCCCCACCCTATGTGAATGAGTATGGGGTACACCGTACCCCTACCCATTCACCTGGGGGAAAAAGTAGCAATAAAAAAACTACACTAGACTGTTTTTTAACTGCTTGCTGCCCGCCCACTGTCAAATGACGGCTGGCGTGCAGCTCTATTCTGGGCCGCCGTCATATGATGGCGGCATGGAGCGGCCATGTGATCGGCTGTGTCCAATCACAGCCGGTCACATGTAAACAAGGAAGTGCCGGTAATCGGCGTTCCTTGCCTCCCACTGACTGAGTGTGAGGAGAGGAGAGCCGATCAGCAGCATCTCCTCACAGGGGATAGCTAGGGAAGTAATCAGGGCAATGATCAATAGTGCCCTGATTACAATATATAAATAAGATGTAAAAAATGGAGTGCCCACCAATACCTGCATACAGTGCCCACCAATGCCTGCATACAGTGCCCACCAATGCCAGCATACAATGCCCACCAATGCCAGTGATCAGAGCCCACACTGCCTACAAGTGCCACAAATCAGTGCCCATTAGCCATCCCAGTCAGTGCTGGCAATTAGTGCCTCCTATCAGTGCTGTCCACCAATGCCCATCAGTGTCGCCCATCAGTACCACCCATCAATGCCCATCAGTGCCCATCTGTACCACCTATCCATGCTGCCTATACGTTCCCACCACTGCCGCCTGTCAGTGCCCACCAGTGCCACCTAACAGTGCCCACCAGTGCCACCTAACAGTGCCCATCAGTGCCACCTATCAGTGCCCATAAGTGCGGCATATTAGTGCCTCCTTATCAGTGCCCATAAGTGCTGCCTCATCAGTGCCCATAAATGCCACCTCATCAATGCCCACCAGTTCAGCCTATCAGTGCCCATCAGTGCCGCCTCATCAGCGCACATCAGTGAAGGTGAAAAATGACTTAGTTACAAAATTTACTGACAGAAAAAAGTAAAAAAAAGTTTTTCCAAAATTTTTGGTCTTTTTTTTGTAAAAAATTTAAAACCGAGCAGTGATTAAACTCTATTTGTGTGAAGAAAATGATAAAAAGAAATGTGTTTGGGTACAGTGTAGCATGACCGCGCAATTGTCATTCAAAGTGTGACAGTGCTGAAAGCTGAAAAATGGCTTGGGCAGGAAGGGGGTGTTCGTGCCTGGTAGGCAAGTGGTTAAAGTAATTTATTAGGCAGCTCCAGGGGTCTCTTCCGACTTGGGGGAGTCTCTTCAGACTTCTCCGCTCTCTCCAGCCTCTTCTCCCGGTCTCCGGTGTCTTCTGCCGGGCTCCTTCATTATCTTCTGCTCTTTTGCCTGCTCTTTTTCTAGCGTTGGACCGGTCTTCATTGGACCGGTCTCTGTTGTTTTCTTCCCTCCGGTCTTCTTCCGATGTTGACGCAACGCTCTCTCCCGCTGTAATGCAGTGTGTGCGGTGGGCAACAACTTATATAGGCATGGGGCGTGGCCACCGAGTGATGTCATCTGGTGACCCCGCCCCTTATGATGTCATCACGCCCCGGGCGGTGATGTCATAAGAGACGGGGTCACCGGATGACATCACCCGGTGACCACGCCCCATGCCTATATAAGTCGCTGCGCACACTGCATTACAGCGGGAGAGAGCGTTGTGTTAACATCGTAAGAAGACCGGACATTACACTACAAGTGCATAAAACATGTCTTCAGAAACAGATTTTGTGATTTAGGTTACAGGACTGACTACAGTACATGTTTATGTAACTGTGTACATGTCCCCATTAAAAACAATACACCTGCATTCAGATCTGTAAACAAAAAATTCTTTGAAATGTGTTATTTTTTTTTGTTTGTTTTTTTACACCTGTGTGCATGAGACTTTATTCTGAAGAGATGCTAATGCCTTGCTTTCACTTTTCAGTTTGTGATGATGATCATCCATGTGAGGGAATGAGCCGCCATGCAACCTTTGAGAACTTTGGGATGGCCTTCTTGACTCTCTTCCAGGTATCTACTGGAGATAATTGGAATGGAATAATGAAGGTAAAATTCTGATTTTTTTTTTTCTTCTTTTTAAAGCCATTTCAAAGCCATTGTTTCTAAATATTGACTTGTTAATGACTGGAATAGTACCACTGGATTGGCATAGGGCCAATGCAGTGCCTATATTTAAAAAGGGATCAAAGTCTTTATTAAAGCGGTTCTGCACTGTGTTTTTTTTTTTTGGGGAATATGCCAAGGATTATGAGGTAAATTGGGGGACTCACGTGTTCCATCTTCCATGTCGATCGCAGCCGGTTTTCCTGCAATAAAATTATTTATATCATGCTTTTCTGCTGGGGGCCATCTTGCCTGTGGGCATGTGAAACCCCACAAGCACTTTAGATGGCCCAGCATGCACCGCCGTTACTGCGCCGAGCTCGCGCGTGCGCAGTAACGGCAAAGTGCAGCTCACGTTCTCCGAAATCTCGCGAGATGTCGGCACATCTGCCAAAATCTCGCGAGATGTCGGCACATCTGCCGACATCTCGCGAGATTTCGGAAGATGTGTCCGAAATCTCGCGAGATTTTGGAAGATGTGTCCGAAATCTCGCGAGATTTCGGAAAATGTGAACGAAATCTCACGAGATTTCGGAAGATGCCCGCACAGACTCCTGGGATCAATGACACCAGATCCCAGGAGACAGTGCGGCGTGACGAGGATCCCCGCACAGACCCCGCCCACCGCCGCAGAGACAGAGGACAGGAAGTCAGCGATTATCAAGGTAAGTGAAAAAAAAAAAAAAAACACATTTCATTTAGTACTCTTTGCCTGATTTGGAAGGCAGAGAGATTTACTAAATGAAATGTGTGCAGAACCGCTTTAAGTAACTTTAGACCTGTTAGTTTAACTCCTATAATCAGGAAGATACTGGAGAGTTTAATAAAAGACCACATAGATGAGTTCTTGCTGGAAAAAAATATTTTAAGCAGGCGATGGCATGGATTCATGAAAGACAGAAGTTGTCAAACAAACCTGATTCATTTTCATGAAGTAAAACTTTGGACAGAGGGGTGGCTGTAGACGTAGTATACTTGGATTTTGCAAAAGCGTTTGACACAGTTCCCCACACACGACTAATGGGTAAGGTAAAGTCTAAAGAAAACTGCGGAGAAGAGCAACCAAATTGATAAGAGGCATGGAGGATCTCAGCTATGAGAAAAGTTTTATAGGAGGACCTGAATGTATTCTTTCTTGAGAAGAGGAGATTAAGGGGGGATATAATAAACGTGTAAAAATACAGTGCCTTGAAAATGTATTCATACCCCTTGCAGTTTTCCAAATTTTGTCATGTTACAACCAATAACGTAAATTTATTTTACTGGGATTTTATGTGATAGACCAACACAACGTGACACATGATTGTGAAGTGGAAGGAAAATGATAAATGGTTTACCAAATTGTTTACAAATACATATCTGAAAAGTGTGGCCTGCATTTGTATTCAGCCCCCTTTACTCTGATCCCCCTCGCTAAAATCTAGTGAAATCAATTGCCTTCAGAAGTCACCTAATTAATAAATAGAGTCCACCTGTGTGTAATTTCATCTCAGTATAAATTCAGATGTTCTGTAAAGCCCTCAGAGGTTTGTTAGAGAACCCTAGTGAACAAACAGCATCATGAAGGCTAAGGGACACACCAGACAGGTCAAGGATAAAGTTTGTGGAGAAGATTAAAGCAGGGTTAAGTTATAAAAAATATCCCAAGCTTTGAACATCTCATGGAGCACTGTTCAATCCATCATCCAAAAATGGAAAGAGTATGGTACAACTGCAAACCTACCAAGACATGGCCGTCCACCTAAACTGACAGGCCTAGCAAGGAGAGCATTAATCAGAGAAGTAGCCAAGAGGTCCATGGTAGCCAAGAGGTCCAAGAGGAGGTGCAGAGATCCACAGCTCAGATGGGAGAATCTGTCCACAGGACAAATATTAGTCTTGCACTCCACAAATCTGGCTTTTATGGAAGAGTGGCAAGAAGAAAACCATTGTTGAAAAAAAGCCAAAGAAAGTTGTGTTTCAGTTTGCGAGAAGCCATGTGGGGAACAAAACAAATATGTGGAAGAGGGTGCTTCCACATATGATGAGACCAAAATTGAACTTTTTGGCCTAGAAGCAAAACGCTATGTGTGGCAGAAAACTAACACTACACGTCAACCTGAACACACCATCTCAGCCACGAAACATGTCGGTGGTAGCATCATGTCGTGGGATGCTTTTCTTCAGCAGGGACATGGAAGCTGGTCAGAGTTAATGAGAAAATCGATGAAGCCAAATACAGGACAATCTTAGAAGAAAACCTGTTAAGAGTCTGCAAAAGACTGACATTGGGGCGGAGGTTCACCTTTCAGCAGGAAAGCAACCCTAAACATACAGCTAGAGCTACAATAGAATGATTTAGATCAAAGCATATTATTTTCAATTAGTTTTTATTGAATATTTCAGGCAACAGTACAAAGTATACAAGAGTATTAAAGTATCAATAGTTATTTCTATATCTTAAGCATTTAATAGGTACTTGTTCATTCGTATACAGTGATAAACCTCGTGTCAGTCATATGTGCTCTTTAACATTCATTAGCATTCTGTGTCCAGGGTAGGGAGGCTTTGTGTCCCCTCTCTATTGCAGTGGCAATATCTTCAGAGAGTTTAACTAGAAACTTATCCTAAAAAACAAAAATAGTATGCCTAACGGTTTTTATCAGGCATTCCTCAAGGTGCAGTGTATTATTGTACCAAAGTGAAGGTTTGCATCAATACCTTGAGTAAGAAGGTAAGGAAAAAAGAAAACTATTTGAAGAAATTTGGAAATGGAAAATTAAACAATATCAAACAATTACACAGTCTATTGTTTCGATTTGTATTGAGGTATATCATAAGTGGTATTCAGAACTTTTTAGCTTATACCAGTTAGTCCATGGTTTCCAATGTATGTTTGCTGTTTGATATTTACCCTGTGATGAAGCAAACATAGTTTGTATGTGGCATGTGTATTGGTTGTTGTAACAACTTCTTTTATCGTGGGTATTTCTCGGTCTTTCCAGTGTCTCATAATCAATAGTCTAGTGCTCAATAGTAGGGATGGGCCCGGTGTTCGATTCGTTGAGGGCAGAACTCTGAGGGCCGTTTGCATCAAATTCGTGTGATGCGAACGGTCCACGATGCACTGCACCAGTTGCAGTGCATTGCTGGCTGATGATTGACCAAGCATGCACTGTGACCCCGCATGCTTGGCCAATCATAGAGCCAGCGGCGAGGAGAGCAATAATTGGCCACAGGCAGGATGCCTGTGGCCAATTATAGCTCAGGAGGTTTAGTACACGCCCCACACTATATAAGGCCGCCGCGCCGGCGGCCTCGTGTAGTGTGTTTTCCGGCTTGAGGAACAGTGATAGTGTACTGTATATGTACACAGTGTATTTGAATCATTTCTTTGTGGGGAAAGTGTAGGGATAGAGGAAAAATAGGCAGGCATAGTGCATTCTTCTCAGCCTTTGCTTGTGGGGAAAGTGTAGGGATAGAGGAAAAATAGGCAGGGATAGTGTGTTCTTCTCAGTGCTGTTCTCTACCCATCCAGCCATGTGCAGGAGTTAGTGTGTGTGTGTGCTGTGGAAATATAGCACAGCAGTAGCACACTAAACCACCTTACCCTGTATCTGCCCTGTTCTCTACCAATCCAGCCATCTGCAGGAGTTAGTGTGTGTGTGTGCTGTGTGAGTATAGCACAGCACACTAAACCACCTCACCCTGTATCTGCACTTCTGCCCTGTTGTCATCTAAGGCAGCCATCTGCAGGAGTTAGTCTGTGTGTGCTGTGTGAGTATAGCACAGCACACTAAACCACCTCACCCTGTATCTGCACTTCTGCCCTGTTGTCATCTAAGGCAGTCATCTGCAGGAGTTAGTCTGTGTGTGTGTGCTGTGTGAGTATAGCCCAGCACACTAAACCACCTCACCCTGTATCTGCCCTTCTGCCCTGTTGTCATCTAAGGCAGCCATCTGCAGGAGTTAGTGTGTGTGTGTGTGTGCTGTGTGAGTATAGCCCAGCACACTAAACCACCTCACCCTGTATCTGCCCTTCTGCCCTGTTGTCATCTAAGGCAGCCATCTGCAGGAGTTAGTGTGTGTGTGTGCTGTGTGAGTATAGCACAGCACACTAAACCACCTCACCCTGTATCTGCCCTTCTGCCCTGTTGTCATCTAAGGCAGCCATCTGCAGGAGTTAGTGTGTGTGTGTGCTGTGTGAGTATAGCACAGCACACTAAACCACATCACGCTGCATCTGCCCTTCTGCCCTGTTGCCATCTAAGGCAGCCATCTGCAGGAGTTAGTGTGTGTGTGCTGTGTGAGTATAGCACAGCACACTAAACCACCTCACCCTGTATCTGCCCTTCTGCCCTGTTGTCATCTAAGGCAGCCATCTGCAGGAGTTAGTGTGTATGTGCTGTGTGAGTATAGCACAGCACATTAAACCACCTCACCCCATATCTGCCCTTCTGCCAGGTTGTCATCTAAGGCAGCCATCTGCAGGAGTTAGTGTGTGTGCTGTGTGACTCCAGCACAATATACACTACCCATTACAATGTCTGGAAGACCAACAAGGTGAGGTAGACAGTCACGAGCCAAGAAAACAGGGCAAGCAAGCTCTGTGTCTAGAGACAACAGTGCTGGTCGTGGACACGGTGCATCGTCATCAGCACGTGGCCATGGGACACGCTTGTCCTTATTTTCGGCAGCTGAACATGTTGAGCCGCATCATGCCGAAGGCTTGGTAGAGTGGATGACCAAGCCCTCCTCATCCTCTCTCACCCAGGCTCAGGGTACTGGCAAAGCAGCTGCCAACGATTACTCAATGGCATCATCAGGCACCCTTCCCTAGACCCAGCCAGTAATGGTCCCTCTCCTTGATCCGAAGAATACGAGGTCCGGCGGACAATCCGCCCGACTAGGTCCGGCGGACAAAGTCCGAACGTGTGTATGCGGCATTAGAATCAGCAATTCAGCGGGTTTCCAGTGGCAGATCTAGCCTGATCCCGCAGAAGAGAAAAAGACAATGGCAGCCCTTTCGGTTTAACAAGAGATCCAAAGAAGGATACAGAGGCCAGTGCTTACAGACAGTTTTTCAGACAGTGGAAGGGAGCCGGTTCAACCTTCTGGAAACCTTCCAAGCCCAGGGCCAACTAAGCTCCTAAGGCTTCAAATAAGTCCTTCTGAAGGTCTCTCCTCTTAACCCTCTCGAGTAGGGGCAAGACTAGCCCAATTCGGGGTGGTTTGGGCGGACAAATTACAGGATGCCTGGATTGTGGCCATCATTTGATCACGTTATCGTCTCAAGTGCAAAACAGGGCCTCCTCAGACCTTGTTCGTAGAAACTGGGCTTCCTACAGAGGTTTTTGAGGCTATATAGGGGAGCTGTTGGCAGCAAGGGCCATCCTTCCCGTTCCAAGGCACGAATTGGGGCAAAGAGTATGTTCCCCTCTGTTTTTGGTCCCAGAGCCTTCAGGGGGTTTCGGAATTCTTACATGAAGGTACCACTATTCAAAATGGAGTCATTGGACTCAGGAGACTGGATGGTTTCCATCAATCTGGCGGGTGCATATCTTCTTGTTTCCATAGACGCATCTCACCATCGCTTTCTCAGGTTTTCCGCAGAATGCTCTAATTTTCAATTTTAATGTCTCCCATTCGGTCTCTGCACGACTCTGAGAATGTTCTCAAAGTTACTGTCTGCTGTCATCGCGACTCTCAGGGTCAAGGGAGTGCAAATGTTCCATTATCTAGACATGCTACTTTTGGGTCCGTCAAATGAGCTCCTTCTACTTCATGTGAATTTCACCTGTAAAACACTAGCTCGTTTCGGTTGGTTGTTCAACTCTAGGAAGAGCCAGATGCATCCGACCCAAATGTTGGAGTATTTAGGAGTACAATTCCACACGGATCAGGGTGGCGTTTCTCTTCCTCAGAGGAAGGTCCAGGAGATTCAGTCTTAGACAAAAGCAGTGATAGCCCGGGCTTCTATGATGGTGAAGGAATGCATGCAATATCTGAGGGTTCTAACAGCCACTGTTCCAGTAGTCCCATGGGTCAGGTGGCACAGAAGGGAGGTTTCAATGCAACTTTCTTCTTCTGTGGGATCGTCCCTCCTTGTTCCAGAAAATCTATCTGCCAAATTCGATAATCTGGTCCCTGGTTTGGTGTTCAGTATCTCGCAATCTTTCCCACGGAGTCCCATTGAAGGTCTCAGAACCAATAGTGGTGACGACCAATGCCAGTCTGGCAGGCTGCGGGGCACACTGCCTGGAACAGCAGGTTCAAGGCCAATGGAACTTTTGTGGGGCGAAGAGTTCAAATTTCCTGGGATTGGATGCTGTCAGACGCTCTCTCAGCGTTCCAACCTATGTTGCGAGGTTGAGCTGTCAAGAGTCTTTGAACAACTACAGTGGCTTATGTGTCTCATCTAGGGGGCACAAGAAGTTGCCCTCTCGTTCAGGTGGCATGTCAATCTTCCTATGCGCAGAGAAGAATCTCGGCTCTCTTACTTCATCTTATCTCCCAGAGCCTGGGAATGTTTTAGCAGATCACTTGAGTCGAGGCTTTGAGGATCACAACGAATGGGGCCTCAATCGATACATCTTATGGCATTGGAGGAGAATTGTCAACTGCCTTGCTTCTCCTCCCGGACCTGGCATCCACAGGCGTTGGGTCGGGGTGCTCTGTCCAGGTCTTGGAATTTCCCCTTGGTGTATGTGTTCCTGCCGCTTCCATTGGCTCTCAAAATCCTGCTAAAGATTCAGCAAGAAAGGATCACAGTAATAGTAGTCTTACCTTACTGGCTCAGGGAGCCGTGGTTTCCTCTGGCTTGGAGGATAAAGTTGGGCTCACCAATCCCACTGCCTCCTTGTCAAAATCTCCTTTTGCGGAGTGGGGCCTGACACCCGAACCGCAGGAGGATGAAGTTAATAACTTGGGAGTGAGAGGGAGGCTTTAACTGGCTTGGGTGTCTCGGGCAGTGTAGTGGAGACATTATTACAGGTTTGTAAGAGGTCCACGATTGTAACCTATTACCAAATCTGAAATACTACAGAAAGGGTTTGGGATCTTGGATCTCCTTCGGTATCTAATGTTTTGGAGTTTCTGCAGAGTGGTCTCTAAGGGTTAGCTTATAATTCCCCGCTTTGTTGGCTATGTCGTGTACAAGATATGCTCTACATCCGTTGGTGATCCGATTTTTAGGGGCAGCCATAGAAATTTAGACATCTATTGAAATCTTTTTTTTCCAAAAGAGGACTCAACACTAGTCTTGGGAACATCGCTGGTTCCTCCGTTTGCTCAAGCTTTCTCTTGTTCATTA
Source organism: Lithobates sylvaticus (assembly GCA_028564925.1). Classification (NCBI taxonomy): domain Eukaryota; kingdom Metazoa; phylum Chordata; class Amphibia; order Anura; family Ranidae; genus Lithobates; species Lithobates sylvaticus. The sequence goes on along the minus strand of CM053032.1, from coordinate 99,331,114 downwards.
TTTCTATTAACAGTTTTTAGTTTTTTACTAGCCGTTGCCTCGGCCAGAAGAGTCTGCGTTGTGCGCCTTCTCATCCAAAGAACCATATTGTTTGGTGCTCCCAGACAAGATAGTCCTTAGGCAGATACCAAGCTTACTACCTAAGGTTGCCATATAAATTTTGTATGAACCGGGAGGTCATTCTCCCAGCCTTTCCGGCGGATACAGCTGATGAATGGAGTAGGTTAGACCTGGCCTCTGCAGTTTCAACCTACCTGGAATGGACTAAAAGCAGATCAGCTGTAGTTTTTCCCAATGGGGCCTAAAAGGGTATGCAGGCAACATCCAGAGTTGTGTCTTCCTGATTTGTCAAAGACCATACATATTGCATACAAAACGCTGGGGCTTCCTCCTCCTTCAGAGATCAAAGCACATTCAATGAGGGGTATGGCAGCATCCTGGGCAGCATACGTAAAGGTCGCCTCTGAGGTAGTTTGCAGAGCAGCAAGCTGGAGCGCGCCCAACTTTTATTAGGCATTACAGGCTTAATTTGGCTTGTCTGTCTGAGGAAACATTTTGACTCTATGGTTATTACGGCGGCTGTTGCCCATTAAAAATTTGAGTAGCATTGCATTGAGGGTTTGGCTTATTTTTTGTCTTCCCTCCCTTTTTAATGTTGCTTGGTACATCCCATAGTAGGCTGACATGGGGAGGTCCAGGAATAGGGATAATTGTAATCCATACTTACCATAATTTATCTTTCCTGGATCCTCCCCATGTCATCTGGAGGATTCCCACCCAGTTTATCCGTCGCGAGGCGGGTATTTTTTGAACACTGGTGTGGGCAGACAGCCGCCCTTTATGGGCTAGGAAAAAGGTGGTCCTGGAGGGGTCAGAGGGGGCGGAGCTGACCCATAGTAGACATGGGGAGGATCCAGGAAAGAAAAATGATGCTAAGTATGGATAACAATTTTCATTAATATATATACACACAAACATATATACACTGTATACAGTTTAGCTTCATCTCACTGCAGACTGTTCCTGGTGTACTGTTTCTAATATACTTCAGGCAGGCAGTTGATTCAGCTAGCTGTAGTGCATTTAATTATATATATATATATATTGGAAGGCCGGATACCGGCCTGAAGTTATGGGAGGAGCCCGGAGGGTATTTAAGCAGCCCAAAGGCCGCCGGTCTTTGTCGGTTTCCTGTGCGAGATATCTGATACGTCAGACATCTAGGACCGACTCGTTCGAGACAAGCGCTGTTGGTGCCGGTTCGTGAGCTCCATTTCGTCTGTCCGCCTCCTTGTGTTGTTGCAGTCCCGTGTTCCGTGTTCGTAAGTCGTGTTGTCCCTTCGTGTCGCACTCGCGTCGCCGAGTCGCAGTTCCGTACAACGAGTCTGGTTCGGCTGTCGCAGGTAGGGCTTCGGCTCCCATGTTTTACGTTCCCATGCACTGCTTATCATGTCACTAAACTGTGGTCTGCGTAGCTCACGAACCACGCACCGATTGTCTCGAAAACACTATACAGTTATACGCACGTTTTTGGTTGTACACGATCGGGAGCCACCTAGAGGCACGCACTTTCAGGGCCGCCCGCCATGACACTCCGACCGATGCCGCATCCGGCACTCAAGGGTTCCCCTTACGCGGTCGGAGTACGCAGGCTTTGAATCGTTCAAACGTAGCTCGCTCATGGGTGCCGTTCGCACTCACATGCAGCATTCATGTCATGTCAAATCGGTCAAATCAGTTATGCCAGCAAGCATGCCGGATCACTGGTTGCATTCCGAGTCACTGTTGGCATGTTAATTGCATGAATTACTTCGACCGTGTCGAAACATTTCATTGTATTAGCATGGCAATCATTTCGTCATTTCAAACATGGCTAACGTATCGGGCCATTCGGTCATGCTAAGTCATTTTGCATCATTAAACAGGGCGTTCATGCCATCATTTCGATCCTGGCCGCACTCAGATTCAAGTCATGTCGCACTCATGCACGGATTTGTCTCGGGGTACCCAGGTTACGGCCGCATTACCATACATGTTTCAGAGATTGGCCCACCGCTCATACGGATGCGGGCTCGAGTCTAGTCTTTGGCATGATCTCGGTTATTGGCCACGTATCGGTCTGAATCCGGTCGCATCCTGGATGCATCGATTCGCACTGGTTCGCCTAGCCGCTCGGCCTCCTTTCTATACATGCTCCAGAGACAGATTCAGTTACAAGTTGCTTGTTGAAATCTAGTCTTTGTCATGGTTTCATTTCGGTCACTATACCTCTGGGTGGGTCCGGTCGCATCCATAGATGCTCCGATCGGGGCAATCCAGATGCACGGCTGCCCGGCCTCATTTCGATACATGCGCCAAGGGCGGAATCGCATCACAGGTTTAGTTCATTCTTGATTCTTGCCCTTGTCATGGTATGTCATTTCTTTCTCACCTTACCACGCCCGGCATGAATGCAGTCACTTCCCGCACTAATTCGTGTCGGCGTGCCCTAGGCCGGCCTCATTTCAATACATGCGCCAGGGACGGAATCGCATTGCAGGTTTTCGGTCAACTTTTGATTCTTGTCCTTGTCATGTTATATAATTTCTGTGTCACCTTACCATGCCCCGGCGTTAATTTAGTCACTTCCCCGTACGAATTTGCGCCGGCGTGCCCTAGGCCGGCCGCATTTCAGTACATGCTCAAAAAAAAAAAAAGGGGGTTCAGTCACTAGACAGTGGCATGATGATCGAGGTCGCTGTCACACGAGTGCTAGCGTTCCACCGCATGCTGTAGCACTTGGAGTCGAACCCGGTGGCAGCCAGTATGTCACAGTTCGGCCCCAGCATACCCAGGCAGTTGGCCTCATTTCACGGTTGTCTCATTTCTGTACGTGCTCCAGAGTCCGGCTCACAGTCACCCCCATACGGTACGACCGGGCCGGGCCCTGTCACGGGATGTTCAATTCAGTTAAGGCAACATGTCATTTCAGTTATTCGTGTTGTTGTCTGTCATTTGATTCCACAGCTGTCACGTCAGTCAACTTAAGTCCCTATCGCCTGTTGTTATCATCAACATTGGGTACCGTCGCTCAGGACGGCAGCAGTTTCAGGCTCTTAAATAGGTACTTTCTCTCACACTCTCTCAGGTCAGTCGGATTCAGTAGGTCCACCTGCACCAGCTTGATCAGGGTTCCAGCAGGTAAAATAAATAAATAAATATATAAAAAAAAAAAAAAAAAAAAAGACGTAGGGGGGGGTGGTCCACACCTGCATTTTCATGGCAGATACGTATACCATAGGTTACACGTCCAAACTCATTTTTTGTCACCTCTTTATAGGCCCAGCCTGCAGACACGTGACCAGTCAACTAAGCAACGGGTCTTGGCAGCCGCCATTTCGTCAGTCGGCAGCGATGACCTCACCACCCCGCTATCTCCGGCGTCAGCCTCCGAGGCTGGCAGTGTCCCGTCCCTTAGGGCATGGACAATTCCCAGGCTGTCCACCGAGCTGAGGCGCAGAGGGATACCCTTCTCGCCCGTGGCCAGGAAGGCGGAGCTATTCAGGCTCCTCTTCCCACCACCGGCTGCAGCCGGTTCCAGCAGCCAGCAGGTGTCCCTGGAATCCATTTCAACCGCCGTCGCTCAGCTACACGCCCTCGTATCTTCCCTGTCTTCCTCGATCATTGAGGTCCAGGACAGGGTGACACGTCTAGAGACCAGCCCGGCCGCCACGGTTCCGGACCCTGCTGTGGTCCCAGCCATCAGTGCACCGGCCGCAGGTAGTGAACTTGCCACTACCACTCATCCTTCCCACCTGGTGCCACCCAGCGTAAGGAAGGACATTTTAGAGGGCAGAGACGTTAACCTGGCCTCACTCATGATCTCGGTCCATGATTTGGCGGAGAACAAGGCCTACACCTGGGGGGACGTCTCGGTGGTTTTGAAGGCTAATGATCCGAGGCTGAACAGAAAGCTCACGGTGCCTGAGTTCACGCTCGCTTTCGGTATGTTCAGGGACGTGCTGTGCTCAGCCTCCCCGGGCAGGCGGGAGGAACTGGACCTCTACCTCCATTTAATCGTAGACCTGGGCCACAAATACGGTGGTTCAGCGTTCTACGATTATCATCGGTCCTTCTCGGCCAAAGCCGCGGCCAGATTCTTACAGTTCCATTTGACAACGGACTGGAGTGTAGTGGACACCGAGTTGTTCTGCCGCCACTTTGCGGGTCTACGGTCCCCACTATGTGCTGTAACATAGTCTCTGTCCACCCGACAGCTAGCACGGCCTCTACCAGCACGAGTCAGGCTCAGCAGGCCCCGGCGCAAGGGCAGAAGGTGGACAAGTTGGGACATCCGGTGCAGATGGTTGGGGGAGCCACCATCTGCAATAACTTCAACTACGGCTCCTGCAATTTCAGCCAGTGCCGGCTCTTGCACGTCTGCCCCCTATGCCAGAGGGCGCACCCCAGGGTCCTGTGTGAGGTCAAGCAGAAGAAACCGCGACTAAGCCGGGTCAATGTCCTTTGGCTCGATGTTTACCTGACCTCACACCCCACTCCGTCACTCGCCAGCTACCTCATCCGAGGTTTCACCGATGGGTTTCATACCGGGCTCATCACCCTGCCCCACACCACCCACGAATGTCGGAACTTGCGCTCAGCAGCAACAGATGAGCCAGCTATCGACGTCCTTCTTCAGACGGAGTTGGATCGGGACTTTATGATAGGCCCGTTCAGTCAGTCCCCCTTTAGTATCTGGAGGGTCAGCCCTATCGGGCTTGTACAGGGAAAATTTTCAAATAAAAAACGTCTGGTGTATGATCTGTCAGCGCCTCATTCTTCCGTCGTTCCCAGTCTCAACTCACTCATTCCCTCCGAGGAGTTCTCACTGAAGTACGCTTCGGTAGATATGGCTATCCAGGCCATACTCAGGGCTGGGGTGGGGGCTTGGCTCTCGAAGGCGGACATATCTGACGCCTTCAAGCTGCTGCCTATACATCCCTCCCTGTGGTGCTGGCACGGCATCAAGTGGAGGGAGCGATATTATTTCGCAAACCAAGTTGACCTTCGGGTCTAAGAGTAGTCCTTGGTTGTTTGATAAGTTCGCGGAGACCCTGGCGTGGATCCTTCTCCACGAGGCACAGTGCCACGAGGTCATCCACTATTTGGATGACTTCCTTTTGATAGAACCACCCGGGGCTCCCCCAGGGGACCTTGGAAAGTTGAGGACGGTTTTCAACAATCTGAACGTCCCCATAGCGGAACACAAGGTTGACGGCCCGGCGCACAAGATCACGTTCTTGGGCATCGACCTTGATACTCTAGCCATGCAGGCCAGCCTTCCTGCAGATAAGTTGGACCGTATCAGGACGGTTCTACAAGAGTTCACTCGGGTGGGGGGATGTACTCAGAAGCAACTTCAGTCTCTCCTCGGGATGTTGAATTTTGCTATGAGGATCATCCCCCAGGGCCGCTCCTTTGTGTCCCGGCTGCTGGTCTTCCTGTCCTACACTCAGGACCCAGACCAGGTCATCAGGCTGGATTCAGCAGCCAGGGCAGATCTGGCCATGTGGGAAGACTTTCTCAGTAATTGGAACGGTGTGTCCCTGTTCATCCCAGTAGTGTCCTCGCTGTCACCTCAGGTGGTGACAGATGTGGCGGCATCCACAGGATGTGCCGCCATTTTTGGCCATTTGTGGTTCGCCGCCCCTTGGCCTCCTCAGGCACTAGCCACACCAGGCTTCACTACCACGTCAGCCCTCTTTGAGCTGTTCCCCATCGTAGCAGCCGCTCACCTATGGGGTCACCGTTGGTCTGGACAGACTGTGGCTTTTACGACAGACAATCAAGCCACAGCCGAGATCATCAGCAAGGGCAGGTCTAAATCCAGGCCCGTCATGTCCTTCCTCCGCAGACTGGTCCAGCTATCCCTACATCATCAGTTTAATGTTTACTGCTCATTCATTCCAGGGAAGTTCAACTCAGCAGCGGACGCACTCTCCCATTTTAACTTTATTTCTTTCTTTGAACAGATGCCGGGAGCCTACCATCTCTCAGCCACTATCCCGGGTTGGTCACAACTGACCTTGGACTAGCCCCACATTTACAGTCAGCTACTAACATCATCAACTCTTCGCTCGCCCGCAACACCCATCGGGCCTACCGGACGGCCTGGAGGGCATTTAATAAGTTCCTGCCCCCGTGAATCTTCCAGCGTCAAGCAGGTTCTGGCGTTTATCGCTTATTGCCATTCTCACCTGGCACTGTCACACAGCACGATACGCCAGTACGTGGCCGGGGTGCAGCACTACTTGTCACTTCAAGACCCCGCGAGGCCTTCGGTCTTCTCCTGCCACGCAGTAAGGGCTCTACTGCGTGGAGTTCAGAAACACCAGCCGCCAGTCAGCCCTAAGCGACTGCCTATCACTGGGGAGATCTTTAAAGCGGTGTTCCGGCCGAAATTATACTTTTTAAATAAAAATACCCCTATAATACACAAGCTTAATGTATTCTAGTAAAGTTAGTCTGTAAACTAAGGTCTGTTTTGTTAGTTTTTAGCAGTAGTTTGTTATTTTATAAACTTGCAGCAGGCCGTGGCCATCTTAAGTGTGGGCATCTGAAGCCAGACTGTATTTCTTCTTGGATCTCATCCTTGCAGACCTCGTACATGCTCAGTGCAGCACAAGCAGTGTAATAGGTTTCAGGTCAGGTTTCCATAGCAAAGGGAGTTTGAGAGGAAGTTGCTGCCCCTTCCCAGGAGGCATTGCAAACAGGAAATGATGCGATGGGCCGCGGCCAGGGAGGAGGAAGTGAAAAATGAATACAGCAAATATACAGTCTGTGCTGAAAAAAAAATAAAAAAAATATCCAATTTGTTTACAGTGCACAGTTTAGTGAGGGATGCTGAAGAGTTGTAAAAGTGTGTGGAACTCCACTTTAAGGGGATGTCTGACATCCTGGATAGGTCCCCTTTTGGTCTCCTCCTCAGCACCGTCCTGCAGGCTGCGATACACATGGCGTTTTATGGGTTTCTACGGCCCAGCGAGTTCACTCGCAGCCATCCAGCTGGTCCAGTCTTGCATAAAAGTAACCTCCGCCGCCACCAGGATCACTATGTTCTTCACTTGGCGATGTCTAAAACTCAGCAGCGAGGTTCCGGAGCAGATATACACCTGTACAGGACCCACAAAAACTGGTGCCCAGTTACCGCGTTAAACCGGTTGATGGCACTGCTATCCGACCGGCCAGGTTCCAGTCCGCTTTTACCCTTTCCAGTGAAGCCCCTCAACTCGTCACAGTTTGTGGAACATGTCCGGGTCCTTCTCGGCAATCTGCAATTGGACCCCAGCCAGTACTCCGGGCATTCATTCCGGATCGGGGCGGCCACGACGGCCTCAAGACAGGGGGTTCCGGACCATGTGATCAAGAAACTAGGTCGGTGGAAGTCGGCCTGCTTCTCTCGCTACATACCTAACCCACAGTTAGAGATGGCTCAGGCCTTTGCCCGACTTACTCAGTGACATTTACCTTTAATAAATAATTATCCCCTACCTGAAAGTTTTTGCCCCCTTATTTTGGTGTACCATACGGTAGACCAAGGCACGCTTTCAGGTCTATTTCATGTTGGTAAGTTTTGTGTTATTCCTGTGTGTCATCGTTACTCATATCGTCCGTAGGGCTCTAGACCATAAATTGGAAGGCCGGGTACCGGCCTGAAGTTATGGGAGGAGCCCGGAGGGTATTTAAGCAGCCCAAAGGCCGCCGGTCTTTGTCGGTTTCCTGTGCGAGATACCCACCCACCCTCCCCTTTTTAAAAGCCTCTTCCAAGTATTCTTACCCCAGACTGAATACTCATTTCACATTATTCCATAACTACTTATTTTATCATTCCTTAGCTAGGGTATGCCTCCTTATTTTGGTGTACCATACGGTAGACCAAGGCACGCTTTCAGGTCTATTTCATGTTGGTAAGTTTTGTGTTATTCCTGTGTGTCATCGTTACTCATATCGTCCGTAGGGCTCTAGACCATAAATATATATATATATATATATATATATATATATACACACATACACACACGCTTGTCTAGCCAAGCCTATACCCAGGTTGATGGTACCCAGGTTGAGGATGAAGGCAGTAACATGAGCCCAGAGAGAGGGGGTGCCCAAGAAGGATAAGAAACTGTCAGTCATGATCCCCCAGCTGCAGCATACTGCCAGGTTTGCTCCAGTGGCGAGGAGGGAGGGGATGATGAGGTCACTGACTCTACGTGGGTGCCGGATAGAAGAGAGGAGGAGTTACATCTCCAATGAGGCAGGATGCCCTCCAGGGGCCAGCTTAAGGGCAGGCAACTGACTGCATCACACCGCAGAGCTCCGCATGTGAAGGGCGCTGCTGACTCCGCGCATTTTTCCAAAAGTTCTTTGGAGGTGGGCTTTTGAGACTTGCGCAGCAGATCGCACCATTGCTGTTTGCAACATATGTCTGAAGCGTATCAAGCGTGGCCAAAACAGCAGCCGCTTGGGCACCACCTGCTTGACCAGACATATGTCGAGCTCCTATGCAGTCCATTGGCAACAGTACAGTAAAGACCCACACCAAAGAACAAGGCGGACCTCTCCTTGCGCCTCATCAGCTGGGATCTCCAACCCCACTATAACTTCAGTCCTCTCAGAGACCTGCACTGAGAGGAATGAAGGTGTAGAATTAGGTGTCCCAAGCACTTCTGGGCGATTTTCTAGCGGTACACCAACATCCGATTGTAGCAGGAAAATTTCCCTACCCCAGTTGCTAAAACGTCAAAAGAAATTCAGTCCCAGTCATCCACAAGCTCAGCGACTGAATGCTAGTTTGGCTAAATTGCTAGCACTCCAACTGCTGCCTTTGTAGCTGGTAGACTCTGCCCCCTTTAGAGAATTTGTGGATTGTGCGGTACCTCAATGTTTGGAAACCTAACACCAATTTATTTCTCGGAAGGCCATTCCGGCTCTCTACCGACATGGGGAAGGCAATGTCTTGGACTTGTTGGACAGGGCAGTCAGCGGTAATGTGCATATTACCGCTGACTCATGGTCCAGCAGGCATGGACCGGGACGTTACCTTTCTTTCATGGTGCACTGGGTAACCCTGCTGGCAGCTGGGAAGGATGCAGGACAGGGTGCAGTATTGTTGGAGCTTGTTCCACCACCATACCTCCAAAATGCTGGTAGTGGTGATTCTGCCACACCTCTCTTCTCCACCCCCTTCTCTTCTCCCTCTATGGCCTCTTCCTGTGCAGATTTGTCCTCGGAACCAGCGGTGCTCTGTAGGCGTTCTAGGGGCTACGCAAGCACTCTCAGAGGCAGGCTCAGAGGTGGTTGACGCCACACCAGCTTCAGCCAGGAATGGTGGTTTGCGACAATGGCACCAACCTCCTCTCCGCCCTCCGACAGGGACACTTCACCCATGTTCCCTGTTCTCACATCCTCAATTTGGTGGTGCAGCAGTTCTTGTGCAGGTACTCGGGCTTACAGGATGTCCTGAGGCAGGCCAGGAAAGTCTGTGGGCATTTCCACCGGTTATATAATGCCAGTGCTCGGCTGGCTGACCTCCAAAAGGAATGCAATCTGCCCAAGAACCACCTCATCTGTGACATGCCCACCAGGTGGAACTCAATGTTGGCAATGCTGCAGCAGCTGCACACGCAGCAGAGGGCCATCAATGAGTACCTGTGCGAGTATGGCACCAGGACAGGGTCAAGGGAGCTTGGCTTTTTTTTGCCACACCAGTGGCTCATGACCAAGGATGCATGCACTGTCCTGTCACCATTTGACGAGGCCAAGAGGATGGTGAGCAGTGCATGCATCAATGATACTGTCCCTCTTGTCTTCCTGTTGGAGCACACGCTGCGTGGAATAATGGACAGGGCACTTGAGAGAACAGAGGGAGGAAGAGGAGGACTTACTTATCTCTCAAGGCCCCCTTTATCCAGACAGTATCCCTGCAGGTCCACCTATCACACAGGAAGAGGAGGAGGATTGTGTCAGCATGGAGGTGGAGCCTGGCACTCAGCATCAGCAGCAGTCTTTAAGGGATCGTTTTCAGTCCTCAGAAACCCATGGACTTGTACGTGGCTGGGAGAAGGTGGCTGCGGAACAAGTCGTCCTTAGTGACCCAGAGGACTCCAGACCGAATGCCTCAACAAACCTACGCTGCATGGTGTCCCTGATCCTGCAAAGCCTGTGAAAGGACCCTCGGATTTGTGGTATCAAGGAGAGGGATCAGTACAGGCTGGCAACCCTTCTTGATCGACGTTACAAGGGTAACCAGCCGTCACAGAGGGAGCAGAAGATGAAACATCTTCGGGAGGACTTGCAGAAAGGTTTGCACAATGCATTTCCAGAGCCTGGGAGGTTACAATTTCCTGGTACTCATGGACAACGTCTTGCTGAGGCTTCGGTCAGTCACAGAAGGAGTGGTGGATAAGGTGGCCGTTTGACCGATGCATTCAGACAATTTTTTAGTTCACAGCCCCAAGGTCTGATCGGTTCCAGCAACCATTGCCAGCGTCTGTTGTACATGGTGCAGGAATACCTAGGGGCAAGATCAGACTTGGAGACCTTTCCAACCGAAAATCCACTGGGTTACTGGGTCTTGAGGATGGATCACTGGCCAGAGCTTGCACAATATGCAATTGAGCTACTGGCCTGTTCTGCATCCAGCGTTTCTTCTTTCGGAATGCATATTCAGTGCTGCTGGAGGCTTTGTAATCGATCACAGAGTGCGCCTGTCCACCAACTCGGTTGATCGGCTCACCTTCATAAAAATGAATCCGTCTTTTAGGAATGTGAGATCCCTTCAAGACTGCCTATACTGATGCTGAGTGACTATCCTATTCCTCCTCAATGTTCATGTTGATGGCTTCTAAGAACATTTTTGGTTCTGGGCACTACCACCAGTGGCCCAATTTTTCGTTTAACAGGGGCCTGTAATTACAATTTTTGCTGTAATATTTTGCAGCAGGGCTCATTCCTGCGCTCAACAAGAGTATCTGTGAGGGGTTGCAGTGTTGTGGCACAAGCACCACTGCACTGCCTAAGGCCCAATTTTTCAGCCCCTGTTTAACAGGGGCGTGTAATTACAATTTTTGATCAAATATTTAACAGCAGGGCCTGTTCCTGCTCTCAGAAAAAGTATCTGTTGTTGGCATTCGTTTTCGTCCAAATGCATTTTCGTCCAAATTTCGGGCATTTTCATTATCATTTTAACAAACAATAATGAACGTGCAGAATCCGAAAAAACTTAAAGATCCGACATAAACAAATGCTTTATTTTAATTTTCGTTGCGACAACAGTTCGATATAGATAGGAGATTCGACATGACGCTGACCATATCGATCTGTGTCCATCGAACCTGTGGTCGAATGTCCCTAACCTCTATTAGGTCAAGATTATTCTACATAGGGGCGCATGCGCGGATGCCTGAGCGGGCGGACGTCCTAGCTTGAGCTCCGCTCCGAGGGAGGAGAAAGCCGGAGGACTACGGGTCCCAGCGGTACCGCGAACGGTACATTTCAGCTTCACAAGCCGCTCCTAGACCCCAGGTGACTATATAATGGTCCTGCGAGCTCAGAAAGCTAAAACGAAAGCTGTTTTAGCTAAAACGGCACCTGTTAGGCAGGCTTTGAAAATGGCGGCGGCAGCCTCCTCACAGAGCATCACACAGCATAGTAAAACAGCGCCCTCACAGACCACAGAGGAGAATGCTGACACAGAATCTGACCCTGAGGTATCTCAGTACAATACTAATGAAGATATGTTTAAAAGATTTGAAACTATGCTCCACAAAGCTTTAAAGAAAACATCTGATAGAATTACAGATAAACTGACTAAAGAAATTAGAGAACTGGGCCAGAGAACAGCTGAGTTAGAAATCAGAGTGGATGACCTTGATAATTTCACACAGCAAAATACCTCAGAGATTGAAAATCTAAAGGAAGAAAATATTTTATTACAGTCACGTTTAGAAGATCAGGAAAATAGGGACAGACGAGCGAACTTGAGAATTAGAGGAATTCCTGAGACAGTCCTCGATCTCTCGGCGACCGTAACAGCATTATTTCAGGAATTACAGCCTGGTATTCCCGTCGACAGACTGGAAATGGATAGAGTGCATAGAGCGTTAGCTCCCCGCAAAGCTAATGGCCCACCCAGAGATATAATCGCTAAATTCCATTACTATAGAACCAAAGAGCAACTTCTGGCGGCTGCTAGAGACAAAGATTCCTTGCAATTCCAGGGCCATACATATCAGCTCTTTGCGGATATATCTCCTCTCACGGTAGCCAAACGTCGCGCACTAAAACCACAGCTTCAAATTCTGCAACAGCATCATATTACATATCACTGGGGTTTTCCTTTCTCTCTAAGGTTTACTTTTCTGGAAACTAAATACGTCTGTAGATCATCGGAAGACTTGCAATCTGCTTTGGTTGAAATGGGCATCGCTGATAAAGCTACGCCAAATAGCCACCTCCGCAGACGTTCGTCTTCAAGCTCTCCTCAGCAAAATAATATGTCAGCCCCTGCAGGTACCTTTTCATCTTCTCGACAGCATATGCACAAAAGAGGTCGTTTTGAAAAGCAAAGCCCCTCCAACGTAGATTCTATGGACTGACACTTTCATCTAGCTAGTTTTGTTAGCATTTGTCCCCAGCACTAATTGCTGGTTGAAAAATTAGGAAAAAATGACTCCAACACCGTCACTCTGCTCTCTACCCTCACGAGGGAAAATTATTTTTTTTTCTTGCAAAAGCTAGGCCTTTTTGTTTTTTCATGTAGGTCCATCAGGTTCCTACATCTTAATACCAACTTCTGACATTTTCTTTTTGTTTATATTATTTTTTTTATATATAACTATATATATATATATAGATATATATATATATACCCTTTTGTTTTTCTTTATTATTATCTTTTCTCTCTTAGAGTAATCACATTAGTAATTGTACTAATAAATCTAGAGAAAACTGTTTTTTCTTTTTATGTATATATATCTCATTTCCCATGTAGATTCTTAACCGAAACGGTATTTAGACTAATAATTTGTTTTTTACTATTCCCGTGGTCCTCCGGTACTCTTCTCCCCTCAGGAATTTCTTGCTGCCCCCTGTTCCACCATCAGATTCCCGTCAGGATTATGCGGGTCCCTGATGATGGCTTTGGAACCTCTCGGAACATTTTAATTATGCTCCGAAGACGTTCCCATACCCTATGTTATTATTTTTTATTGTTATCAATATTCTATTATAAAAGGGTCGATCATTTTTTTATTTTTTCAGGTTTTACATTCTTCTTTTCTGTTCTATATATTCTTTCCTCTCTTCAGGTGGTGTTCACGAATCTAGAAGTAAGTTGTATTATTACGCGTATAATGTATTCTGTCAAACAGTCATGGCCCCTATAAATATTTTATCTTTAAATGTACAAGGGTTTAATACTCCCCATAAACGCTCAAAAGCTATGCGCACCTTCCATTCTAAAAAAGCCCATATTATATGCTTGCAGGAAACCCATTTTAAGGAACAGACTCAACCTAAATTTCTCTCATCAAACTATCCACAGTTTTATGCAGCCTCAGCTTCGGTCAAACAAAGAGGTACCCTCATAGGCTTTCACCGTAACACTCCATTTACTCTTCTGTCACAATTAAATGACCCAGAGGGTAGATACATTTTGTTAACGGGCTACCTGGCTGACGCCCCCATCACGGTTGTCTCTTATTACGCCCCTAACAAAAAATCAATAGCTTTTATGTCGCATCTCTTTCAACTTATTGATACACACAAACTTGGTACATTAATTATTTGTGGAGACTCCAATGTCACGGTATTCCCCTTCCTTGACAAATCCCCGATTTCCCCTAGTACGAATTCCTCCAAGATGTCCCTACAACCCTTGCTTACGTCGCACAAACTAGTAGACACATGGAGAGAACTTAACCCCACCAGCAGACGTTATACACATTATTCATACCCACACAAATCATTCTCTCGCATAGATCACATTATTGTTCCATCTAGTATGCTACCAGAAATAATCTCATCGAAGATTGTCCCAATACCATGGTCTGACCATTGCGCAGTTTTCACCACTTTTGCTTCAACTATACCTAGATCTCATGATACTACATGGAACATTAATGATACCTTATTGACTCACCCATCCCATAAATTGTTAATTGAGCAAGCGTTATCCGACTATATCTCCTCAAATGATACAGACGATGTTTCTCCCCTGACGTTGTGGGAAGCACACAAATCTGTTATTCGAGGAAATTTGATACGTCTAACATCAAAGCTAAAAAGGGAGCGTAAACTTCTGTTTGCGAAATTGGAAACAGCCTTCAACACGTCCCACTCAAATTTTCAATCCTCCCCCACCATTGCTAATCATACGAAACTAGACAAAGCACGACTTGAACTAGACCTATTTTTAACAGACTCTGCTGACAAAATAATGCGCAAACGCCAACATATCCATTACCTCAAAGATAACAAACCTGACACTCCTTTGGCACGTAATTTGAAAAGAATACAAAAGGTACAGACCTCCTTCAGACTTAAAACTACACGTGATGGATACACCAGTAACCCATTAAAAATACTCGAAATATTTCACTCTAATTTATCTAAAATATATTCCGCAGGCCAAGAGCTAGATAAAGCAAAAGCTGATATTATATTCTCTAGCATAAATCTCCCTACCCTAGATCAGCTACAACATGATAATCTCGAACGACCTATAACTACCCCTGAAGTCCTGAATGCAATTAAACTCTTGAAACTCAATAAAAGACCGGGCCCGGACGGGTATTCAGCTTTATATTATAAGCAATTTTCGAATATATTAGCGCCTCTTCTGACTAAAGCCCTTAACTCTATTCTAGAGGACCATTCCTTCCGCACAGAAACACTCACCTCTATTATAGTGATGATTCCTAAACCACACTCAGACACTACTTCCTGGACAAATTATCGCCCTATATCCCTCCTTAACCTGGATATTAAAATATTAGCTAAAATATTAGCTATTCGTCTCAATAACGTTATAGGTCGGTTAATACACCGTGATCAAACTGGCTTCATGCCTAAAAGACAAGCAGGTGATAATATCAGACGTGCTCTTCTTCTCATAAATACAGCCAAATCTAGACGTATTCCCTCATGCCTTATTTCTCTAGATATTAAGAAAGCGTTTGATTCTATCTCGTGGCCATATATGCATTATACGCTACAGAAATGGGGTTTTGGGAATCATTTTTTAAAATGGATTTCCTCGTTGTATGATAGCCCAAAAGCATATATTAAATATGCCGGTTATAAATCTGCTATGATAAACATATGTAGGGGTACGAGGCAAGGGTGTCCCCTATCCCCCTTGCTTTTTGCCCTTCTCATCGAACCATTAGCACAATTAATCAGGACAAATCCAGATATCAAAGGTATTGAATTAGGCGGTTACCAGCATAAGTTATGCCTTTTTGCAGATGATATTCTAATATTCTTATCCCACCCATTTATATCCGCTCCGAATTTACTGAATGTATTAGACAAGTTTGCTACAATTTCCGGACTTATAGTTAATCCCACGAAATCGAATGTGCTCAATGTCTCCCTAGAACAAAAAGAACTCATCCACCTCCAAGCTACTTTACCATTCCACTGGGTCCCTACCCAGTTACCATACTTAGGTGTTCAACTTACAACTTCACTTAAAGACTTATTTAGAGTTAACTATCTCCCCTTACTGAAACAAGTCACTGAATATATGAAACAATGGGCTTCTCTCCCGCTATCTTGGTTGGGAAGGATTAATGCAATAAAAATGTCAGTTTTATCGAAATTTCTTTACTTATTTAGGGTGTTGCCTATCCCACTACCAGCTTACTTCCTTAGAATACTGCAACGCAGAGTCTTGGCCTTCATTTGGGGAAAAACGAAACCACGGATACCAAAGACCACGTTATATCTTAGTAGATTGAAGGGCGGAATAGGTTTACCAAACTTTATCTCCTATTATTCTGCTGCACAACTCTCTATTCTCACGAAATACCACTCAATAGAGGAAACACCCCTTTGGGTGATGATTGAATCGGTGGAATGTGATCCTATGTCTATTGCCAATATTTTGTGGATACACCCTAAAGATAGATCTCACATTTCTAACCCCATTACGAAACATTCCTTATCTATATGGGATAAATATGGTGAACCTTCCAATCTTCAATCCCCACATAACCCTCTTCTTTCCTTCCTTGGGAACCCAGCCTTTTACCCTGCCTGGAAATATCCGAAGTCATTTTCAGTTTGGTCCAAATTAAAATTATCTCGATTTTATCAAATATGTGATAACTCCACCATTTTGGAATTTCCATTACTGTGTGACACCCACAGACTACCAAGATCTGAAACATTTAGATATCTCCAAATCAAAAATTTCTATACCCCTCTTCTCAGTACTGGTACATTGCTGAATCAAATGACCCAATTTGAGCGTATTTGCATGAGCGACCCACATGTTAGGGGTGTTATATCTATGATTTATCAACAGCTCACTACTCTCCCTAAGGATATGTTACCTTCATATGCAGATAAGTGGGCATCAGATATGAACCGTGTTTTCAACACTAATGACTGGTCCAATATTTGGCTAGCTACTAAAAGTTCATCCCCAAATTGCTATGCTCTTGAAACCAATTTTAAAGTACTAGCGAGATGGTATCTGGTACCTGCCAGAATCGCCAAGTTTTCCCCAACATATTCTATCAATTGCTTCAGAGGTTGCCCTTCTCCGGGTACCCATCTCCACATATGGTGGGAATGTCCTGTGGTACATGAATTTTGGATAAATATCTTTGCTATGGCTTCTAAAGCTTTAGAACGTTCAATCCCTCCGGATCCAGCCATAGCTCTTCTTAACCTGAAGCCCACATCGCTAACACACCCTCAATTTAAGTTATTTCTCCAGATTAGCACTGCTGCGAAACAAACTATAGCTAAAGCCTGGAAATCCAAAACTCTAATATTAGCGGAAGCCAAGCATAGAATGAATAGAGCTTTAACTCATGCTAAAATGTCGGCCATAGAAGACGATAATATTGATAAATTTAAGCAGATTTGGCAACCATGGGTAAAACACTACCTCCCCCTCGATTTTGACCAGTCATTACTGTTACCTCAATAGTCTATTCAGATATCGTTAGTAGATATAATGTATTACTATATTTGATGTGTAGATCACCACCTGGAGAGAATCTTTCCCTCTCTCTTTTTTCATCCTCTCATCTGTCTCTTTATCACCCTTTCAATCCTCTCCTTCCTTAATTTTTTTTCCCTTGCTATTTTTTTTTTTTTTCTTTTCTTTGCTAACATATCTTGAAAATTACGCACATAATGTTGTGCTACCCTTACATATACTCTTTTGGGCATATTAATTTTGCCTATATTTTTTTTTTAATATTGCTTTAATCACAGTAATACCTGTTCCTTTTAATTGCCCCCACTTTGCCACAGTTTGAGCCCATTTGGGGTGGTAAAGTGGTCGGGAGGCAAGACTTTACTGTTACAAGATCTGTTTCAGGGTTACTTTTCATCTCCCTAGTGCAGTATTAACTAGGCTTTTTTCTTTTCATAGTGTTCAATTCCTAACATACTATGTTATAATTTAAGGTGCATTTTACTTATGATATTACTTGACATTGTTCTTTACTTTCAAGATACCCCATGTATGAATATGAATATATGTATTATATCTTTTCTGTATTTTCTTTTATGCACTTTATTGTTTATGTTTTTATTTGAAAATAAAATTCTTTGAACGAGAAGATTATTCTACATAGAGAGAAAAGATTCGACATAGAGAGAAAAGATGCAACATTAGAGACAATAGCAAAAAAGGTTGAATGTGCCTAAACTAACTCTATTAGTCCAAGATTATTCGACATAGAGAGAAAAGATTCTACATGAAGATTCGACTAAGCAGTTGCCGCGAGCAGACATTTATGGTCAAATTCTCCGCCCATGGCTATAGAATTCTAATGTTGGTTGACTAGTAAGAATAATTAATAAATATAATTATTACTAGTGTCATACAACATTAGAATTCTACTATAGCTTGTAGGCGGAACATTCGCCCAGAAATGTATGATTGCAGCGTCGTACAGTTTAGCTGCTCCGTCTAATCTTCTTATAACATTCGACAGACACCATAAACCTTCAATGACAGATTCGACCTTAATTGTTTCAGATTTTCAGATGAATGCATTTTTTAACGAAACAAAATAAATAAAAACGAATTTCGGGAGTAACTAAAAAAAAATATTTTTCGGACGAAAACGAAATTCCAAAATGAAATATTTCAGTGTGCACATGTCTAATCTGTGAGGATTTTCAGTGTTGTGCCACCACCTCCACCTCAGGCCCAATTTTCCGTAGAGTGTATAGGGCAGGCCGTATGTTTAACAGGGGCATGTAATTACAATTCTTAATATAATATTTCACAGCAGGGCCCGTTCCAGCATCCACCAAGAGTAACTGTGAGGGCTTACAGTGTTCTGGTACCACCAACACCTAAGGTCCAATTTCCCGCAGAGTGTATAGGGCAGGCCGTATAGTATATACAGGTGGTCCCCTATATTCAAAAATCTGACTTACAAACGACTCCTACTTACAAACGGAGGGAGACAACAGGAAGTGAGAGGAAATCTACCCCTAGGAAGGGAAATTCTTTCCTGTAAGAGTTAATATGGGAAAATGGTGTCTCCTCCACTGATTTAACACCAATCCTTGTTTCCCTTAAAAAACTCAAATTTTCAAAATCCAATTGTCATTGGGACAGAAAGTGAGGTGAAATATTCTGAACAGGGGCACAGACAGCAAAACAAATGTTACAGAGGTGATAACCCTTCACTATGTTTTCCAAAAAGCTTTAAAAAAGATTTTTTGACTGGAGCTACACTTAAAAAATGTACCTGTTCCAAATTACAAACATATACTACATAAGAACAAACCTACAGTCCCTGTCTTGTTTGCACCGCCTGTATACTGCTGTTCAGAGTATATAGGGCCTGGGGGCCTAACACCTTTTCTTTTTTTAATTTGGGTGCGGGGTTCCCCTTAATATCCATACAAGACCCAATGAGCCTGGTAATGGGCTGAGGGTTCCCATGCCATTTGTCTCACCAATTTAAATTCATATTTACGACATTACATTAAAGCCTCAAGAAGTTTTAAATTACTTTTATTCCTTTAGAAATTTTATTTTGAGCAGGGACTGTTCCAAGCACGGGAAACAGCACGCCTCTTTACAGGCATATTGACACCCCCCAGGTACGATATTTAAAGGAATGTTTCACTTTTATTTTTCACTTTAAGCATCATTAAAATGATTGCTCCCGACAAAACGTCAGATTTTAAAACTTTTTTTTTCCATTGATTCATGTCCCCTGGGACAGCACTCGAGTCCCCAAACCCTTTTTAGGACAATAACTTGCATATTTGCCATTAAAATTTGCACTTTTAATTTCTCGCATTCGAGTCCCATAGACTTTAATGGTGTTTGAATGTTCGCGCAACTTTCGGTCCGTTTGCATTTTCTGGATGCAAACCTAAACCGGGGGTGATCGGCCCATCCCTAGTGCAGGCCTCCAGTGTCTAGAGCCTGTGAGGGAGGGGGGGAGAGCAAGTGAAGGGAGTAACCACTGACACCTGAGCAAGGAAGGTCATCTAGGTTAAGACCCTGGTAGGGCTAGCAGAGTGGGTTGATATACCTGTTTGCTCTGGGTATTAGACGATAAAACCTGTGGAGCGGATTTCCACAGTATGCGTGCCATCCCTGCTTCCCCCCACCCAGGGACACCATGAAACACTTCATTACATTACAGTGCTATGTCAAGACACATAATAGGGGTACGGGAGCGGTCCCAGCCCATGCTGGAAAGACCTCCGCATCCAGCAAGAGTAATGTTTGATCAAAGATAGGTCATTTTAGGTTTGAATACTTGTATTCAATGGTACAAAGTGGTATTTAGGCAGTTGGGTGGATGCATCGGTTTCCTGATCAGCTAAGGCCCAGGCCCCTCCCCCCATGCTCTTGCAAAATAGGCACTGAACATGGGTGCATTGCATATAGTGTAATAAAAAATAAAAAAAGGGGGAGGGGAGGCAGTCCTCTTGCACTGGCGAAGGGTGGCTGAAAGGTACTTGCACATGCTCAGTGCCATGGTGAGTAGAGATAGCTAATAAGGTCAATGTCTCAATTAGTGGTCACCTGAAGTGTTGGGCCAAAGATGAAAGACCCTTTTACTTGTGGGTTAATTACTGCAATGTGACAGTCTCCTTCCAGAATCATGTAAGGTTGTTGCCTTCAAGGTGCAGGTGGGTGAGGATTCTGTCTGGAACAGGCACTTTATGAGGGTTATAAGGGTAGAAAAACAGTCAATAAGAGAAGTAGTCAGTTACTTACAGGTAACTTACAGACAATTACAGGTAACCCCCGATGTACGATAGGGCATTTATGATAAGCATCTTGTTGGTCCCATCGGAGAGTCGTAGCCATCCCCGGGCTGCGGAGGGGTAGATCTCAGCATGATATATGAGATGGTCTGCGGGACATGTTGGGTACAATCTGTGGCTTCTGGAGCGCTGTCTCTGGGCCTTTGGTTAGGGGTTGTGTGAGACTGGTTTCCACGGTTCTGTCGGGAAGTAGAATGCATACCATTCAGGTAGATCAATCTGAGGTATATCAAGTTGCTCACAGAAAGCTGGCAGATCTTCAGGTGTCCAAAGAAGTGCTGTGCGGCCTCTGGTGGACGCAAAGAGACAAAAGGGAAAGGAGGGCACAGTGAGTGCTTGTTTTGTAGTGTTATCTAAGAGAGGTCTTGAAATAGTTTGATGTCTGCACCAGCCTCTCACTCTGGCTTTGCGGAGTTTTTCTTCTTTGAGAGAAAAATTCACAATGCAGCACACTACATCTCTTGGGGGGTTCCGGGGATCCCAGGGCCCTGTGTAGTCGCTCCATTTCAATGGTGGAATCTGCTGGATGCTCGAGCAGATCATTGAAAATTGAGCAGCTTGCTTGTGGCAGTGCTGGTGTCTCAATGCTCTCAGGGACCCCCCCCCCCAGCACCCTTATATTAAGCCTGCGGCCCCGATTGTCAAGATCTTCCACCTGGCGATGGAAATCAAAAAATGTGTGGCAGTTTGGAGTCATAGGACCTTTGCAATTGCCTGATTGCCTCTGCGTGTGTGTGAGGTCTGTGCTACGTCTGTAATAAGGTGCGCCATGTTGTGGATGTCAGACTTCAAGTCTGAGATGGCGGAGGTGAGGGTGTGTTTGATGTCCAAGGCTACTTTTTGTAAAACCTTTTGTAGGTCTAGGAGGCTCGGAGGGTGTCCATCTGCGTGTCGGAGTCACTTTTACGCAAGTCTGGGGATGAGGCCTGCTGGGAAGGTAATGCCTCACGGTGCCCTGATTGCTGGGTGCGGAACAGCTCAGGTATGTTTTTTCTGAGCTGTGTCCTGGTCTCTTCCAATGCCCGCGGTGCTGAGGTGCTTCTGTTAGGCTTACCCATGGCTGGTTATGGCAGCTTATCCCAGGTAGAAGCAGATTAAGTCCTCGTTGTGCAGGAGCTCAGGTCTCAAGCAGCCATCTCCCCCTCATCAAAAGGTATTATTATCAAGTACCGACATTTGTTCCATTCTCATAATGTCATTCACCGTGGAGACCCACGTGAATGACAGTGGTGGGTTAGTGGCAGTTTTCCAATATAATGGAATGAGCTGCCATGCTGCAGATAAAAAGAAATGGAGAAGGCTTCTTTTTTGTGATGCAATAGTTAGGGAGAAAAAAAAGAAGAGCAACAGTTGAAGTTGGCGTCAGAGGTTCTTCATAGATAGTACTGTATACTTGAAATACCTGATTTCAGAAGGGTATCCTCTTGCATTCCCACCAGACATGGAGGTAGGTGCCGTAAACTGCACTGCAATGCCACCAGGAGGCCAGGGTGGGCGGGAAGATCCTGTGTAACGTTGCAGAATCTCTGTACCAATGGACTAAAAAAATGTTTAAATTATTTTCTTGTGAGTAGCAGCAAATGGAGGATTTGCGAGTAAAATGAAATGAGGTTTGCCATTCTGCCCTTGAGACACCGCGACTCAGATCTGCAGACCATAGTCTAGTATATGTGGGTAAGTCATTATGTATAAGGGCTTCTATCAAGCCGTATAGGGATAAAAGTAAATGTCTGGGCATATCCTGCAGGGAGCATAGCATTTCATATTCAGTGAGTGGACGATGTATCTGGGAAGACAGAAACAGTTGCCTCGTAAGGGAAGACAAGTGTAGGGATGTTATCCAGTCATGTGCGCCTGCGGGGACAGCAGGGATTCCCAGGGGGGGGGGTGAATAAATGTACGAGCATGCGGCAAGGCAGAGCATTGAAAGGAGCCTAATGTAGAAACCCCTATACCCTGGGGGAAAGCAGGCCTGTCGAATAGGGATGTTAAAGGGGAAGGGTCCGAGGATAGAACTGAGCATAACCCTCTTCTATATCAAAGCTTAAGAGCAGATATCGTCAGTGGTGAAGAAGAGGAAAAGTGGGATAGGTCTCCATTGTAGCCCCAAAGAAGGGCTTGTAGATCAAAAGAAGATAGGTCTTGTTCAACCATTACTGAAGCCTTTCGGAAAGGATGGGGGAACAATTCAAGAGTGCGTACCATAAGAGCAGCTTTATAGTAAAGTTCATAGTCTGGTAACCCCTTGCCATCCTGGAGCTTCTGAAGAGTTAACAGATTATATTTGACTCTGGAAAAGACCACAACTCCATATGAATATAATGGAGAGAGAGCGTAGGGAGACAAAAAAGGATTTGGGTACAAGAATCTGTATTTTTTGGGAAAGGTACAGTAGTTTGGGTAGGTTATCCATTTTAAGGGTATTAATGCAGCCAAACTAGGGCAGAGAGGGGAACACCCCCAAGACTTCAGGTCTTTCTGAATATGAGAAAGGAGGGGAACGTAGTTAAAGGAGAACAAATTGGAGAGCTTGGCAGATAGAAAATGCCCTTGGTTTGCCATTGAAAGGAGTAGTTTGAGCGAAACAAGGGCGATGTCGTAGCAGGTAAAGATACATTAAGTGCCTCTGTTTTAGAGATGTTGAGTATAAAGTTACTGAAAGAGCCAAAGTCCCTGAATTCTGAGATTGAGGGCAGGGATGTGTGGGGTTGTCTGCATAGAGGGATAATTTATGATGAGAGGGGGCCCATTTGAATGCCTTGAATGGAGGTGTTTTGCCGAATGGCACACGACAGGTGCTCAATAACTATGACGATAAGAGAAGAGGCAACCCTGCCATGTGCCATTCGAAATGTCAAACGTTTCCGAGGAGGTACCTTTCTCCAAAACAGAGGCGGAGGGTTGGGAATAAAGGGAAATCACCATACAGAGGAAAGATGAGCATAGGCCTATTTGTTCCAGCGAGAGGTGCAAAAAACACCAATTGACCCTATCGAACACCTTTTCGGCATGAATGATAAGAGGCAGGCTTTCAGATGATGGCGTTGGATATAAGATACAAGGTGAATTGTTTTGGTTGTATTGTCCCATGCCTCTCTGCCTGAGACAAAACCAGCCTGATCCATATGAATAACCCCAGGTAAGAGAGGATATAGACGGTTGGCTAGGACCTTCACAAAGAGTTTAAGATCTATGTTCAGTAGGGAGATTGGCGATAACTGCTGCATTGGGAAGAATCTTTACCAGGTTTCAGGAGTAAAGAGACGTTGGCCGAAAGGATTAAAGGACACCTCGATAATTGGAAGCGGTACCAGCGGACTGGGAAAATGGGGTGTTGGAACGGTTCTTTGGCAGGTGGGGCAGGACTCACAGTAGTCTTTAATCTCCCAATATATACTGGGCCAATAAAAACACTGTAAAAGCCGTTCCTGAGTTTTAATCACTTCAAGGTGACCCCCTAGTACATGACTATGAGTCAAATGTAACACCTTATCTCTAAAAAGTTTTGGTACCACCAGTTGTTCCAATACTTCATTATTGACTTTAGTTACTCTGTACAATAAGCTGTGATTCACAGGAAAATGGGGGGACTGCACATCCGCCCCAGGGTGCTGTGGTTCACCATTTAACACTGTGGCCTGTTCCCTGGAGAGGATCAAAATGGGGTCCCTCATCTGAGCACTAAGGAAATCTTCCCAGGAGCCCCCAAGATCTGGCAAATCTGGCAAATCTGGCTCAGAGGAGGTACTTTCCGCTTTTTACCGCAAACACCTCCAGGGGACCAGACTCACGTTCTGCAGGTTCAGTCATCTGGTACTGATCCACAGTATCAACATCCTGTAACACAGTATTATTTACCACCTCGGTGTGTTCTTGCTTTTTGGGGGAAGCCCCTGAACCTTTTGCTCATATTAGTCCCAAAACATGGGGCAGTCTCATCCGATTAGTAAGTCATAGGTACAGGGACCACCCCAACTTTTACAGTAGCAGTTCCTGCTGGTGTACACAGGGTCACACAGGCCACTGGTAAGTTTTTATTAAAATTCAATATTTATTGAGATATTTTAGCAATACAGCAATGTATTTTGCAATAGGTACAGGTAAATGGTAAAAGGTACAAACAAATACAGTAAGGCATGTTGTGGAGACATACATTGAGCAACAAGAGTAACAAAACATTGGTATAGTAGTGTGTTGCCTAGAAAGTGTAGGACTACATATTTAGTAGTGATAGTAATAGAGCAGATGTGTTGAGATTCTGAGGTTGAACAAGATAATATGTGAATCAAGGCAAGGGTGAGCATTTGGGGTGTGTTAGCCAGGGATTTCACTTTTTAAGAAATGTTGGAACTTACATGGGCTCTGGCATACATAAGTTCCATGAGACAGTGGTTGTTTAGCGACTGAAGCACTGAAGGGGGATTTCGAGATTTCCAATTTTTGGAAATAGCCAAACATGTGGCAATGAAGATGTGGGGTAGGATCTTGTGGGCGGTTGTTGGCCAGGGACCAATGTCCAAACCTAAGAGGAACATTTGAGGGGATAAGGAGATGGAGATAGTATATAAAGCAATCAGCACAAACCAAAATTAACAAAAGACAAACAAAATTGCAAGCTGAACACAAAAAAGGTAAATCACAAATCCTTAAGAATAATATGTAAAAAAAGAAAGTGCAGCGCAAAACATATAAAAAATGGAATATAAAAGTTCATATCCAATTAGCAATGTGTAGAGTGATGTGGATGAGAACACCCAGTGACTGTAGACTTTCACAGTGACAATCCTCCACCAAACGGAAAAGGTACTCTTACCAAATGTGATAATCAAAAACGCATGGACCCATTCGTGGGATGATGGTGCGATAACGATCCAACCAGGAGGAAATCCAAAGGTGTGTGATGACCAGGACACCAGAACTATCCTGAGGATGCGGCTCCAACCAAGATGATCCACCATGAGATGATTATGCAGGTTTAATGCCCAAGAAAAAATAAAAGATGCAATCTCAGTGCAGACTGTATAAAAATCTTGTTTTATTTAAAAAGGGGGGATAACACTGAAGCTCCAATGGATATTAAGGACTGCACAGACAGTTGAAGCATGCAAGCCTCTGCATAAAAAACGGCACAGCAGTGGAGCCCAGTAACTCAATTAGAGCTCTGATGAGTATAGGCTGTACAAGCAATTAGGGCAAGCAGGCATCTGTACTGAATACAGCACATACATAGAGCACAATGAAAACAAATAACTAAAAAACATCAGCGGTGTAAAGCCACTGTGTATAGCGTGATGGAACGCGGGTGACTGGCATAAGCGATAGCTCCTCCCCCGTACGCACGTTACGTCCTGTGGACTTTGTCACCGCTGACGAATAGACAATTTTCTCCTGCCAGTAAAAGGAAAAGGTTGACAGTAAAATATATGGCTGTGATGCTCGGCTTGGTCCAGAGCCGGCTGAGACCATCCGAGTGCCTGCTACAGTGTGATTGGGATCCGATGAGCAGGAAGATGACAGGTCCGTCTCTGCACACTGTGCAGGGACGGACATGTCACAGCGCCGCTCTCCCCTATGGTAGATCGGGTGACGATGGACCGTAGAGTCCGTCGTCATCCAATCCGCTCTGCAGACGGATGGAAAAATAGGGTTTTCCTCCGTCTGCAGAAACGGACCATAGCGGGCACGGACGAGATCGGGTGTCAGCGGATGTTCATCCGCTGACACCCGCTATCCCATAGGGATACATGCATGTCCATTTTGCATCCGAAAACGGAAGGATGAAAAACAGACATACGGGCCGTCCGTGTGAAAGAGCCCTTAGCCACCTTAAATCATATTGCTAATTGCATATTGTACTTGTTTGTAGCCTAAATACAATAATTTTCACTTAAAACTGTAATTTTGTAACTTTTGGAAATGTCAGTAAAAACTGGGCTGTGCCAGTAAATTTTGGGTGTTGTCAGTAAATTTAAATCTGGTAGGTTGGCAACACTGGGTAGTAGGTACATCTTGGTTAGTGTAATGCATCCAGCCCATGATGCTTGGATATTTTGTAGATCCTGCATTGTTTTTTGTAGTTCAGAGATTAAGTTTGAAAAGTTCAGGAGAAGTAGACGGATGCCAGTGGTGGTCAGGCAAATACCTAGGTATGAGAGGGTAGAGTGTTGAGTAATGCTACGTTTGGTAGTTAGGTCAATATTCAATCTGATCATACAAGTTTTGGAATACAGTAAACCCCCCTCCATCGCGGGGGTTACGTTCCGGACCCACCCGCAAAAAGTGAAAAACCGCAAAATAGAAAGACCCTATTTATAATACACCCTAGGCATGTTTTGTTAACTTTTTAATAGCATTTAAAGGTCTTTAAACACACTTTTAAGCAATAGAAACACATAAAAGATAGAGAGAGAGAGAGATCACACAAAAATATTGTGTTAACAGTACAGTATTGTATGTACAGTACTCAGCAGAAAAGAAGATGACTACAGTATAAGCAGCAAATAAGAGCAGCTACTGTTCTTCTGAAGGCGCAGGTTCAGCAGGAGCTTCTTCAGGTGTAGATGGGTTGTCTTCTTGCTGCTCCAGAACCTCCAATTCTACATCAGAGAGGTGGCCGTGGAGGTGCTTGGGGTGGATGCGGCCTTCTTCTGTTTTGTGAAGAACATGGTTATAGGCAGTTGCTGGGCATGTTTCTTCTTTTGGGCGAGGAGGTTCTTGTTCACCTTGATGGCTCCATCAATGCTGTTTTGGAATTGCAGTGAACGAACAATGTCTGATTCCCACTCAGCTAACATCGGTTTCAGGTCATTGGCCGTACGCATGACCCTGCCAAGGCGCTCAATTGACAAGCCTTCATCTTCTTCCTCCTCCTCCTGTTCCTCCACTTCCTCCTCACTCGCTGACTTGGCGAGTTCTGTCAGATCCTCATTGGTTAGCTGAATGGGTTTCAATTAGGTCATTGACAACGTCCTGGGTCATATCCTGAAAACCTTCACCTCCTAGCAACTTCGCCAGCCTAATTGCCTTGTCCACAGCTGAATGATGAACTTCGTCAGGAGAGAACCCTTCATAATTGTGAATAATGTCTGGCCAAAGCTTCTTCCAACAGGCATGCACAGTCTCCATCATCTCCTTGAGGGCCTTTTGTATGTTCTCCAGACAGGTTGCAATGGTTGCAATGGTGTAATTACGCCAGTAGTCCTTCAAATTGAAATTTCCATCATTTTTCATGGATTCGACAAGATGATTCAAGGAGTTGCGAGTGTACAACTTGCACTCCTTCGTATGATAGATCCATGGCGTGGCCTCCTGCATTATCCATCAGCAGAAGCACCTTAAAATCAATGCCAAGTTGGGCAAGGTAGACCTTGACGGCTGGGATGAAACAATTATGGAACCACTCAGTTGTGAGGATTTTATTCATCCAAGCCTTAACTGTTATGCATCCAATGGACTGGTAGCTGGTTCTTGTTTTTATTCTTCAGTGCTCTGGGGTTCTTGGCCTTGTAGATCAGGGCTGGCTTGATCATAAACCCAGCAGCATTTCCACACATAACCAAGGTTACTCTGTCCTTATAAACCTTGAATCCAGGTGCTCGGGCTTCCCCTTTCATAATGTAGGTCTGTTTGGGCATTCTTTTCCAGAACAAGCCGGTCTCATCCATATTAAAGACTTGCACTGGTTGGTACCCACCCTCCTCAATGATACTCTTGAAGGTCTCATTGGTGTACCTTGCAGCAGCATTTCCACACATAACCAAGGTTACTCTGTCCTTATAAACCTTGAATCCAGGTGCTCGGGCTTCCCCTTTCATAATGTAGGTCTGTTTGGGCATTCTTTTCCAGAACAAGCCGGTCTCATCCATATTAAAGACTTGCACTGGTTGGTACCCACCCTCCTCAATGATACTCTTGAAGGTCTCATTGGTGTACCTTGCAGCAGCTTGTTTGTCAGCAGATGCAGCTTCACCTTGCAATGAAACGCTCGTCAACTAATAGCGTTTCTGAAAGCAGTCAAACCATCCCTTGCTGGCAGAAAAACCTCCTGATGTACTAGAAGGCTGATCAGGATTGTCACTGTCTGACTGTTCAGCTGCGGCAGAGCCTCCTTCAGAGCCTCCTTGATTGGCAAAAGTGTCGTACAGCTTCTTTGCCTGAGTCCTGATGGTGTTACCATCCAATGTGATGCTTTTTTTTCTGCAATCTTGGATCCAAATGGCCAACGCAGTTTCCATCCTAACAATGTTTTTATTGCGGGAAGAAACAACTCTTTTTGCAGCTTGGTTGATGGACAGTGCAGCAGTTGCCCTGATATTCTTCTCATCCTTTTTGATGTATCGAATCGTTGACTCATTCATACCATAATGGCAGGCTACAGCAGCATAACTCTGTCCTTCCTTTATCATGTCAAGAAGTTTCACCTTCTCCATAATTGTAAGGAACTTCCTCTTCTTTTTTGGCTCACCAGAAGCCGTAGCCTTAGGTGATGGGCGTTTGGGTGGCATGTTTGCAGCTATCCTTGCTTGTGGTTAGCAAAGTTACCGCCCCCTCTAACGTCAACACGCTCGGTGCGGTCCATAAGCGAGGCATGCGTTCCACCGCTGCCTCGCTCTGATTCACCGCTACATAATGGCGGAATATTACCGCGATATCAGAATAACGGGTCCTAATTATAATAGCGCAATATACCGGGACCACAAAAACTGAACCGCGATAGAGCGGGGGTTTACTGTAGGTGATTTTGTATAAGGACTCTGTACTGAGAAGGTCAAGGGTATGGTGGAGATGAGGGAGTGATTGTGTGGGGTTGGTTATAGAAATAATCACATTGTCGGCGTAGAGGCTGATTTTGTGGTTGAGATCGCCAACTTTAATACCTGAGATAGAGGGATTAGTATGAATCGAGTGTGCCAATGGTTCCATAACAAGGGTAAAAATTTGTGGGGACAAGGGGCATCCTTGATGTGTTCCATTG
The DNA here is from genome assembly GCA_028564925.1 of Lithobates sylvaticus. NCBI lineage: Eukaryota > Metazoa > Chordata > Amphibia > Anura > Ranidae > Lithobates > Lithobates sylvaticus. The sequence goes on along the minus strand of CM053032.1, from coordinate 99,301,608 downwards.
GTTATTTGGAAGGGGTCTGACAGAATGCCTGAGGTTAGGACTTTAGCGCTAGGGGAGGAGAAAAAGTGCCATTATTGCTTTCAAAATCGGTCCAGAAAAAACAAAATTTTAATAGCTCTGCTTTTAAGAAGTTCCAGTCAACTCAATAGAACGCCTTCTCTGCATCTAGGGAGATGAACAGTGAAGGCGTTCAGTGATGATTGACCCACTGTAGTAGGTCAGTGTAACATTGGGTGCCATCAGATGCTTGACGGCCAGCCACAAATCCCACTTGGTCTGGATGTACCAGGTGTGGAATGACGGAGTTAAGTTGGGTGGCTAATATTTTGGCATAGCGTTTTGTGTCGGTGTTTAGTAATGAGATAGGCCTATAGCTGGCTGGGTAATCAAATGGTTTACCCAGGGCCGTCTTAATGAGTGGGCACACCTGGACACTGCCCAGGAGCCCCACTTGCATGGAGGGCCCCTGCACTTTCCCCAAAGCAGCTGCTCCTTGAGCTCACGCTGCCCGGAAATTGGGGGCCCCATGAAGGCACTGAGAGTGATGGATACACAGGGGACTCAAGGCTGGAAGAAGTGCGCCATGCTGTGCAGAATGATACCTATTATTTCACAGCCAGCAGGGAGGGGCGGGGCCAGAGCACCAGTGATTCTCTGACCCCACCCCATGCAGCCTGAATGCTCGGGACTCGGAGGCCGTGGGGTAAGAGCTGGGAGTGGGAGCTGCTGAGTCAGCAGCACTGAGAGCCCGCCTGCGGAAGTGGCATTGTGGATGGTGTCATGGTGAGCCCAGCTGTCCAGCACTGTTTGCACCGAAGGGCTTGGAATGCCCGGAGGGATGCTCTCTCCTCCACCCCTCCTTCTGGCTGCATTACTTGATTGGTATATGCGAGTCCTTGTCACAGTGCTGGAGGTGGGCGCATAGCCAAAAGTTCACATGCACTGTAGCTCCACTTTGAATAATGGTGCTTGGGGTATCTTGGGTGGCTATAGTGCTAGAGCTATCATGGATGTAGAGAGGCCACAGTATAGGGGGTATCAGGGATGTAGTGGGGTCACAATACAAGGGGTATCTTATAATATATGGTAACAGTGATGGAGGGGGGGGATATCTAGGGTGAAGAGAGGGGTCTGAGTGCTGGGGGAATATCTGGGGTGTAGAGGGGTCAGAGTGCTAGGGGGATATCTGGGGTGTAGAGGGGTCAGAGTGCTGGGGGGATATCTGGGTTGTAGAGGGGTCAGAGTGCTAGGGGGATATCGGGGGTGTCGCGGGGTCAGCGTGCGGGGGGGATATCTGGGGTGTCGCGGGGTCTGAGTGCTGGGATAGCTGGGGTGTAGAGGGGTCTGAGTGCTGGGCGGATATCTGGGGTGTAGAGGGGTCTGAGTGCTGGGATATCTGGGGTGTAGAGGGGTCAGAGTGCTGGGATATCTGGGGTGTAGAGGGGTCAGAGTGCTGGGGGGATATCTGGGGTGTCGAGGGGTCTGAGTGCTGGGATAGCTGGGGTGTAGAGGGGTCTGAGTGCTGGGATATCTGGGGTGTAGAGGGGTCAGAGTGCTGGGATATCTGGGGTGTAGAGGGGTCAGAGTGCTGGGGGGATATCTTAGGTGTAGAGGGGTCTGAGTGCTGGGATAGCTGGGGTGTAGAGGGGTCTGAGTGCTGGGATATCTGGGGTGTAGAGGGGTCAGAGTGCTGGGATATCAGGGGTGTAGAGGGGTCAGAGTGCTGGGGGGATATCTGGGGTGTAGAGGGGTGTGAGTGCTGGGATAGCTGGGGTGTAGAGGGGTCTGAGTGCTGGGCAGATATCTGGGGTGTAGAGGGGTCAGAGTGCTGGGGGGATATCTGGGGTGTAGAGGGGTCTGAGTGCTGGGATATCTGGGGTGTAGAGGGGTCTGATGACACGGCCAATAAAGGCCATATATACACCAATTTTTTTTTTTGTGATAGAAACAGTGGTTTCATACACAGATTTTGGAATTAAGGCCAATAAAAACCTTATACACAGTATGTGAGATATATATATATATATATATATATATATATATATATATATATATATATATATATATATATATATATATATATATATAATTTTTATTTTTCCTCGGGATAGTATGGCCAACGATGGCCTCATACACAAAGAATTTTGAATTATGACCAATAATGGCCTCATACACAGGTGATATATGTTTTTTTTCTCCTCTTTTCAGGGGAATAGTAGATTTGGTGATTGAATGGCCAATAATAGCCTCATACACAGTTTTAAAAAAAAAAACATATTATTATTTTTTTTTTTTTTTGAGATAAGGGGAGAACCAGTAAGAGGCGATTGTACGCACGGGTATATAAGGGGTTGGGGAGATATGGTAGACAACTTCTAGGAAGAGTAGGGTTAAGAAAAAAACTATTATATATGTGTATATAATAAGAGGACAAACTTCAAATGACACACAAAAAAGGAAAGGGAAAGGAAAATAAAACCAGAAATTGCATATAAAATAATGAATAATCTTCTGTGATGTATGCAGCTTGTATTCTTCAATACCTCATCATCTAGCTATTGAGATGGTCTCATTCTAGCTAGAACTCTTGACTGAACTATCTGTGGAGCATCGTTCATTTAATTTGGAGTTTCTTTTCTCTCCTAACTATTTTACATTCGATGGGGGGCAGTTCTATCTCCAAAGATAAGGGTCTGCAGTTTTCGCCCTCCCTTGCCAACCTTTACATGGGTTGGTGGGAGCTGTGCTGCATCTTTGGATCAGAAAACCCCTTAGACCTCTCATTAAACTATATCTCAGGTACATGGACGATCTATTGATAGTTATGGAGGATGGCGTTGCACACCTAGATTCCTTCCTTGTGTTCCTAAATTCTAACAATCAAAATCTGTCATTTATGGGACAACATAAGCATCTGTTATTTATATGTAACATTGACTGGAAGGGAATCAATCAACACTTCCCTCCACAGAAAGCCTTTATCGGACAATACGCTCCTTCTTGCCCAATCAGGCCATCTAAACATATGATTAAAGGGATACCAGTTTTGAGAATCAGACGTATCTGTAGCAATGATGCTACTTTTGAATATTAAACTTCTGCTTTATATAGATTTTTCCTAGACAGAGGCTCGACAGAGCGCTGTCTATTGCAAGGGGGGAAAGGAGAGTAGATTTATTATCTAAAAAGAATCCCAGCAGGGTCAGTAATCAGGGTAAAACTAGGGAGCAAGATCAGACTCAGTATTTCCACCCCCTTTAGTGCAGAATTCGACTCCATAAGGAATATTTTTCCTAAACGACTACCAATTTTATGTAGTGAGGAGATTTATGCAGAGATTCTAAAGGATGGCGTAAATGTGGTATCCCGATGGGCAACTATCCTGGGACGCTCACTCATACCCAGGAAACCAATTAAATGCAGTGGCGCATGAAGCATAGGTGATTCTCGGCTGAAAGCCCGGCATGCGCGATACCCGGAAGACACGCAGAAGGAACATGTCAGCTCCCTCAGCGTGGATCGGGCGAGATATCGGGGCCTCGTTTTAAGGTAAGTATTTCATAATGAGCTAGTATGCGGTGGATAGCTGGGCCCACTCCCGCTTAGGGATGGGTCCGGTGTTCGATTCGAACCCACGTTCGAATCGAGCACCGGGCTTTTGCCCGCTCAGCGAGCCCAGAACCATTTGGGCCGTTCGCATCACATTCGTAGCCAATTATAGCTTAGGGGCTTTAGTACACGCCCCACTGTATAAAAGGCAGCCACGCCGTCGGCCTAGTGCACATGTGTTCCGGCTTTGATTGAGTGAATAGGCAGATTGCTGATTCATTGCTAAACCTTTGCTGATTCATTGTGAATACTGATCATTTCTTCTGATTGCACTGCTGAGTGTGACATTATCTGCTGCTGGGGATTAGTCTGGTGTGTGCGTGCTGTTAGTACAGCATTGCAGTAGCACCAATTGCAGTGCTGTTAGTACAGCATTGCACCATAACCTTCTGTCCCAACCTTCTGTCCCATCCCAGGCAGGCAGGCAGGGATTTATAGGAGCTAGTGTGTGTGTGTGTGTGTGTGTGTGTGTGTGTGTGTGTGTCAGCACACATAGGAGCTAGTGTGTGTGTGTCAGCACACATAGGAGCTAGTGTGTGTGTGTGTCAGCACACATAGGAGCTAGTGTGCGTGTGTGTGTGTGTGTCAGCACACATAGGAGCTAGTGTGTGTGTGTGTGTGTGTGTGTGTCAGCACACATAGGAGCTAGTGTGTGTGTGTGTGTTTGTCAGCACACATAGGAGCTAGTGTGTGTGTGTGTGTGTGTGTGTCAGCACACATAGGAGCTAGTGTGTGTGTGTGTCAGCACACATAGGAGCTAGTGTGTGTGTGTGTGTATGTCAGCACACATAGGAGCTAGTGTGTGTGTCAGCACACATAGGAGCTAGTGTGTGTGTGTATCAGCACACATAGGAGCTAGTGTGTGTGTGTGTCAGCACACATAGGAGCTAGTGTGTGTGTGTGTGTGTGTCAGCACACATAGGAGCTAGTGTATGTGTGTGTGTGTGCGTGCATGCGTGCGTGTGTCAGCACACATAGGAGCTAGTGTGTGTGTGTGTGTGTGTGTGTCAGCACACATAGGAGCTAGTGTGTGTGTGTGTGTGTGTGTCAGCACACATAGGAGCTAGTGTGTGTGTGTGTGTGTGTGTGTGTGTGTCAGCACACACAGGAGCTAGTGTGTGTGTGTGTCAGCACACATAGGAGCTAGTGTGTGTGTGTGTGTGTGTGTGTGTGTGTGTGTCAGCACACATAGGAGCTAGTGTGTGTGTGTGTCAGCACACATAGGAGCTAGTGTGTGTGTGTGTGTGTGTGTGTGTGTGTGTGTGTCAGAACACACAGGAGCTAGTGTGTGTGTGTGTCAACACACACACAGGAGCTAGTGTGTGTGTCAGCACACACAGGAGCTAGTGTGTGTGTGTGTGTGTGTGTCAGCACACATAGGAGCTAGTGTGCGTGTCAGTACACATAGGAGCTAGTGTGTGTGTGTGTGTCAGCCCAGTTCTTGTCATCCAAGGCAGCCTCTATCTGCCATAAGGCCCTGTTGCTGTCATCTAAGGCATCCATCTGCAGGAGTTAGTGTGTGTGCTGTGTGATTCCAGCACAATATACACTACCCACTACAATGCCTGGAAGACCGCCAAGGAGAGGCAGACAGTCCCGAGGCAAGAACACAGGGCAAGCAGGCTCTGTTTCTAGAGACAACAGTGCTGGTCGTGGACGTGGTCGTGCATCGTCATCAGCACGTGGCCATGGGACACGCTTGTCCTTGTTTTCGGCAGCTGGACATGTTGAGCCGCATCATGCCGAAGGCTTGGTAGAATGGATGACCAAGCCCTCCTCATCCTCCTCATCCTCTCTCACCCAGGCTCAGGGTACTGGCAGAGCAGCTGCCAATGCGTACTCAATGGAATCATCAGGCACCCCTTCCCTAGACCCACCATGTCCTCCTGAGGAGTCCCCCGAACTGTTTGAGCACAGTGTTGGGTACATGCTCCAGGAGGATGCCCAACGTTTTGAAGGCTTGGATGATGATACCCAGCTTGAGGAAGGCAGTAGTGTGCGCACAGAGAGAGGGGATGCTGAAGGACAGCAATCTGGCAGTCGTGTTCCACCAGCTGCAGCTTACTGCCAGGTTTGCTCCAGTGGTGAAGAGGGAGGGGATGATGAGGTCACTGACTCCACGTGGGTGCCTGAAGGGAGGGAGGAGGAGGAAGAGGCACATGTCCAACGAGGCAGGATGCCCTCCGGAGGCCAGCTAGAGGCCAGCACACCAACTGAATCACACCACAGAGCTCCGCCTGTGCAGGGCGCTGCCTCTGCACGTTATCACAAAATTCTTTGGTGTGGGCCTTTTTTGAGATGAGTACATCAGATCGCACCACTGCTATTTGCAATATTTGTCTCAAGCGTATATCGCGTGGCCAAAACATCAGCCGCTTGGGCACCACAAGCATGACCAGACATATGTCGACCTGCCGTGCAGCTCCTTTTAAGCGCACATTAAAGACCCACACCAAAGAACAAAGCGGACCTCTCCTTGCTCCTCATCAGCTGGGATCTCCAACCCCACTATATCTTCAGTCCTCTCTGAAAGCTGCTCTGAGAGGACTGAAGGTGTAGAATTAGGTGTGTCACAGCCAAGTACTTGCGGGCACTCTGCTAGCAGTACACCAACGTCCGATTGTACCAGGCAAATTTCCCTTCCCCAGCTGCTGGACCGTCAAAAGAAGTTTACTCCCAGCCATCCACATGCCCAGAGGTTGAATGCTAGCTTGGCTGAATTGCTAGCACTTCAACTGCTGCCTTTTCAGTTGGTAGACTCGGCCCCCTTCCATGAGTTTGTTCAATGTGCGGTTCCTCAGTGGCAGGTTCCCAAACGCCACTTTTTCTCACGGAAGGCGATTCCGGCTCTCTACCGGCATGTGGAAGGCAATGTCCATGCCTCGCTGGACAGGGCGGTCAGCGGTAAGGTGCATATTACCGCTGACTCATGGTCCAGCAGGCATGGATAGGGACGTTACCTGTCTTTCACGGCCCATTGGGTCACTCTTTTGGCAGCTGGGAAGGATGCAGGACAAGGTGCAGTAGTGTTGGAGGTTGTTCCGCCACCACGCCTCCAAAATGCTACTACTGGTTGTGACACACCTCTCTCCTCCACCCCCCTCTTCTTCTTCCTCCATGGCCTCTTCGAGTGCTCTGTCCTCGGAACCAGCGGTGCTCCGTAGGCGTCCAAGGGGCTACGCAAGTACGCAGGCAAAAATATGCCATGCCGTGCTTGCGCTGGTGTGTTTGGGGAAAGGAGCCACACTGGGGCAGAGGTTCTGTCAGATCTGCAGGGGCAGGTCCAGAGGTGGTTGACGCCACACCAGCTTAAGCCAGGAATGGTGGTTTGTGACAATGGCACCAACCTCCTCTCTGCCCTGTGACAGTGTTAGGTACCTGGTAGTGATGAGCCTGACTTGGTGGTTGGAGACCTCTCTTACAACTCTGGTTCAGGGCCTGCTGGATTGGGAACAGCGTAGCCGTGAACACAGCGGGTAGGAGTGTCCGTATGGATGCAGGTGGCCGATGCTGGGTGGATGCAGGTCTTTGGCCGGATGGTAAGACTGCAGATGAAGGTTCGGCAGACAACCAGGGTGCAGAAGGTAGACCGGCAGCAGGAGCAGCAGCAGACGGCAGAAGTAGCAGACAGCAGCAGCAGTAGACCAGCAGTGGACGGCAGCAGCGAAGGACCTGTGCAGGAACACTGGAAGCAGGGATGGTCAGGCAAGCCGGGTCACAACAGGTAAGGCAGTCAGGCAGAGACGGCAGGCAGAGGGATGGTCAGGAGACAAGCCAGAGGTTCAGCAGCAGTAACACAGTCCAAAGCAGGGTCAAACAAGCCGGGGTCAAAGAACGGAGAAAGCAGCAGAGTCAGGCAGGCCGGGTCACAGACAGGATCAACAGACAGGTTCAGGTTGGGGTCACAGGTGGGAGCTGAGACGGACAGCGCCGCATGCAGGCAGCTGTCCCCTTTAAATAGGGCCACTGGCGCCAAAGCGGCGCCGATTGCGCACGTGCACGCGCACGGGGGGCGCGCGCGCCCGCTATTCGCGCACGGGAGCGCGCGCACATGGCCGACGCGCGCGCGGCGCGCGCCAACGCGCGCACTGCCGCTCAGGGGGACCAGGGCTACCCAGGTGCCCGCGCACCCTCAGGCTAGTGTGCCCAGGGCGGCTAGAGCCCTGACATTGCCCCCTCACAAGGGGCAACCTCCGGGTGCCCACTAGGCGTCGTCTTTCTGGGTGGGAAAAAGAAGGTACGGATTAGTCTCTTGGCGTGTAGGTTACATTCTGGTTCCCATGAATTACTCTCGGGACCATACCCCTTCCACTTAATCAGGAACTGTCTCTCCCCCCTACGTCTCCTGCAATCAAGGATGGCCTCCACCTCGTATTCCTCATTGCCCTGGACCAGGACAGGTCCGGGCGGGTTTGTACCCCTATCTGGGAAGGGATCGGTTACAGCGGGTTTTAGAAGGGAGACATGGAAGACTGGGTGGACTCTCATAGAGTCGGGCAGGGACAGCTCGTAGGAGACCTCATTGATCTTCCTCTTCACAGGGAAGGGTCCTAGGAACTTGGGAGCGAGCTTCTTAGAGGGACAAGCAAGTTTAAGGTTAGTTGTAGCTAGCCATACCTGGTCGCCCACTTGCAAGTTCAACTCTCCCCTTCTCTTCCGATCAAAGAACTTCTTGCTGTCTTCCTGTGCCTTGGCTATCCTTTCCCTAGGTATCCTGTTGTTGCGGCTGAGGAACGATGCTGTATCCTGGACTGCCGGGACTGGAGATTCTGGGAGAAAGTCGGGGAGAAAAGACAGGTGAAAACCGTAATTGGCAAAAAACGGGGATTGCCCTGTGGCAGAATGGCTGGCATTATTGTAGGAGAATTCTGCTAAGGGTAATAGGGACACCCAATCGTCCTGCACAAAGGACGTGAAGCACCTTATGTATTGCTCCAAAGTCTGGTTGGTGCGTTCCGTCTGCCCATTAGTTTGGGGGTGATATGCGGAGGAAAGGGCCAGCTCAATCTTAAGGATCTCGCAAAGGGCTCTCCAAAAACGGGACGTAAACTGAACCCCCCTATCCGAGACTATATTGGCCGGGACCCCGTGCAGCCTGACTATCTCTTTAATAAAAAGGTGGGCAGTCTCTGTGGCAGATGGCATTCCCCTTAAAGGCAGAAAGTGGGCCATTTTGGACAACCGGTCCACCACTACAAAGATGGCAGAGCACCCCTCTGAGCATGGAAGCTCGACTATAAAGTCCATTGTTATCATTCGCCAAGGTCGATCAGGTGCAGGGAGAGGCTTCAAAAGTCCCCATGTTCGATTCCTTGACGTCTTGCTGCGTTTACAGACAGGGCAGGAGTCAACATAAGACTTGCAGAATTCCTTCAGCTTGGGCCACCAAAAGGTGCGTTGCACCAGCTCCAATGTTTTGCGGCTTCCGAAGTGTCCTGCCAGTGGGTGGTCATGTAGTAGGGCCAGGACCTTCACTCTTACAGTTTCGGGGACGAAGACTTGACTCCCCCTCCAGAGAAGTCCATCTCTGGAAGTTAGGGTGACCCCGTGGGGTCCCTGGAAATTGGCGGATGCCTCCCAGATTTGTGACAGCAGATCTGGTTGTAAAAGTAGGAAGTTGCCGGTAGATAGAATGGTGTCTGGGGTGGTGGAGTCCTTGGGGTTGTCGAACATCCGAGAGAGAGCGTCAGGTTTAATATTCTTGGAACCGGGACGGTACGTGATGTGGAAGCAGAACCTTGAGAAGAACAGAGCCCAGCGGGCCTGTCGGGGTTTGAGTCGCTTGGCAGTTCGTAAGTACTCAAGGTTCTTATGGTCTGTGTAGATAAGCACTGGGTGATTTGCTCCCTCCAAGAGATACCTCCACTCCTCTAATGCTGACTTGATAGTTCCCGGTCCCCGACATCATAATTCCTCTCGGCTGGAGAAAGTTTCCGGGAGAAAAACCCCACCGGTTGCATGGCGTCCTTATTGCCCTGTCGTTGTGACACAACTGCCCCAACCGCTACTTCTGATGCATCGACCTCTAAGATGTAAGGGAGGGCAGGGTCGGGGTGACTGAGGATGGGGGCGGAGGTAAACAGTCTTTTAAGTTGGTCGAAGGCCCCTTGAGCCTCTGGGCCCCAGTGGAAACGTGTGCCCTGTTTGGTCAGCTGGGTGATGGGGGTGATGATGGCAGAGAACCCCTTAATAAACTTCCTGTAGAAGTTTGCGAATCCAACAAACCGTTGGATGCCTTTCTTGTCTACAGGTGTTGGCCAGTCAAGGACGGCGGACACTTTTTGAGGGTCCATTCTGATGCCTGCCGGGGAGATTTCAAGTCCCAAGAACTGGATATCCTGCTGCTCAAATTTACATTTCTCGGCCTTTGCATACAGGCCGTGCCGTCGGAGTCGAAGAAGTACCTTGCCCACATGCCCTCGATGCTGTTCCAGGGATTGAGAGAAGATCAAGATATCGTCCAGATAGAGGATTACGAAAATGTCCAAGAAGTCCCTGAGCACATCGTTGATGAAATGCTGGAATGTGGCCGGGGCATTACAGAGCCCGAAGGGCATGACCAGGTACTCGTAGTGGCCGAAGCGGGTCCGGAACGCCGTCTTCCACTCATCTTCGGCCCGAATGCGGACCAGGTTGTATGCTCCCCTTAGGTCCAACTTGGTGAAGATTGTTGCCGATCTTAGTTTTTGAAAGAGCTCGGGTATCAAGGGCAGAGGGTACCGGTTCTTGACCGTAATCTTGTTGAGCTCTCGGTAGTCCACGCAGGGCCTCAAGGTCTGATCTTTTTTGGTGACAAAGAATATACCTGCGCCAGCGGGAGAAGTGGAATGGCGGATGAACCCTTTTTTCAAGTTTTCTGAAATGTAAGTTTTCAAGGCTTCCTGTTCTTTCACGGAGAGAGGGAATATGCGACCAAACGGAATTTCGGCTCCAGGGAGGAGCTCGATGGGGCAGTCATAGGAGCGGTGGGGCGGAAGGGAGTCTGCTCCCCGCTTGCTGAACACATCCAAGAAATCATGGTAAGGTTGGGGTACAGACTGGCACAGATCCTGGTCAGAGTCTAGACAAAGCAAGGTGGGAGGTGTCCTGGGGGTTGTGGGTAGGCAGTGTTCCTGGCAGTAGTGGGATTGGAACTCAACCTCCCCGGTGGACCAGTGAATCAGCGGGTTATGGGCCTGGAGCCATGGCATGCCCAGGATGACTGGGAACAGGGGAGAGGAGATCACGTCCATGGTTAGGAGCTCCTGGTGTTGAGGGAAAATTGTAGCGGGTAAAGGCAGAGTCTCTTGAGTCACCTGGCCAGACTTAATACGGGACCCATCCGCCAGGAACACAGAAAGTCCTTGGGTCTTCTTCTGGAGAGGCAGGGCGTGGGTGTTGGCAAAGGTGGCATCCACGAAACAACTGCACGCCCCGGAGTCAATGATGGCGTTGGTGAGTATTGTCCTTCCCTGGCACTGCAACGACAGAGGAAGGGTAAGGTGAATAGTACTGGCTGGACAGGGTGCAGAGGGAGAAGAAACGGATGACAAGCACTTACGTGTCTTGACAGGGCAATTATTCACAAAATGTCCGGAGCCCCCACAGTACAGGCACAGATTCAACTGGCGGCATCGGCCCCATTCCTCGGGCGTCAAGGGAGAACGCAGGAGACCGATCTGCATCGGTTCGGAGCCATCCGGAGCAGGTCCCATCGGGGATGCAGAGGGAGCAGGTAGGTAATGGGTGGCAGGAACGGGAGCCCTTGCGACCATCCAGGCTGGGCGATTGGGTAATGCAGAGCGTTCAGCTCGGCGCTCTCGCAGGCGACGGTCCAGCTGAATCGTCAGAGTGATGAGGTCCTCAAGATCCTCTGGGACTCCTACACGGGCCAGTTCATCTTTCAAACCCTCCGAGAGGCCCATGCGGAACTGGTGTCTGAGAGCCGCATTATTCCATTGAGTATCCGCGCTCCAACGCCTGAAGTCCGTGATATAGTCCTCGGCCGTCCTGCGACCTTGCTGGAGCGCGGATAGGGCAGATTCAGCTGTAGCCGTGCGTTGAGGGTCGTCGTACAGCTGTGCCATTGCCTGGAAGAAGGAGGCTAAGGACTGGGTCATGATGCTGTTGGTTCCCAGAAGACAGTGGGCCCAGGACTGGGGTTCTCCTTGTAGAAGGGACAAAACAAATCCCACTTTGGTGACCTCCAGGGAGAAGGTCCGGGGTTGCAGGGCAAAATATAGCTGACAGGCATCCCGGAAGGCCTGGAACTTGGACCGGTCGCCTGAGAACCTTTCTGGAACAGGCACTCTAGGCTCGGGGGGGAGCATCACCACTGTTGGTTGAGAGGCAGGTTGCACTGGCGGTGGAGGAGGTGCAGCAGCCATAGGGCCGGCGAGTTGTTGTACTTGGCCTTCCAGCTTGGTATATCCCTCCTGCAGGGATTTCACCGCCTGTGTAAGGGCTGCCAGGTGGGAGCAAAACTCCTGCATGGTAGAGGCTCCTTCCGCAGACTCAGTCATATGGGCTGTCCGTACTGTTAGGTACCTGGTAGAGCCTGACTTGGTGGTTGGAGACCTCTCTTACAACTCTGGTTCAGGGCCTGCTGGATTGGGAACAGCGTAGCCGTGAACACAGCGGGTAGGAGTGTCCGTATGGATGCAGGTGGCCGATGCTGGGTGGATGCAGGTCTTTGGCCGGATGGTAAGACTGCAGATGAAGGTTCGGCAGACAACCAGGGTGCAGAAGGTAGACCGGCAGCAGGAGCAGCAGCAGACGGCAGAAGTAGCAGACAGCAGCAGCAGTAGACCAGCAGTGGACGGCAGCAGCGAAGGACCTGTGCAGGAACACTGGAAGCAGGGATGGTCAGGCAAGCCGGGTCACAACAGGTAAGGCAGTCAGGCAGAGACGGCAGGCAGAGGGATGGTCAGGAGACAAGCCAGAGGTTCAGCAGCAGTAACACAGTCCAAAGCAGGGTCAAACAAGCCGGGGTCAAGGAATGGAGAAAGCAGCAGAGTCAGGCAGGCCGGGTCACAGACAGGATCAACAGACAGGTTCAGGTTGGGGTCACAGGTGGGAGCTGAGACGGACAGCGCCGCATGCAGGCAGCTGTCCCCTTTAAATAGGGCCACTGGCGCCAAAGCGGCGCCGATTGCGCACATGCACGGGGGCGCGCGCGCCCGCTATTCGCGCACGGGAGCACGCGCACATGTCCGGCCGACGCGCGCGCTGACGCTCAGGGGGACCAGGGCTACCCAGGTGCCCGCGCACCCTCAGGCTAGTGTGCCCAGGGCGGCTAGAGCCCTGACAGACAGGGACAGCTGACCCATGTGCCCTGTATGGCTCACGTCCTTAACCTGGTGGTGCAGCGGTTCTTGGGCAGGTACCCAGGCTTACAGGATGTCCTGAGGCAGGCCAGGAAAGTCTGTGTGCATTTCCGCCGATCATATAATGCCAGTGCTCGGCTGGCTGAGCTGCAAAAGGAGTTGAACCTGCCCAAGAACCACCTTATATGTGACATACCCACCAGGTGGAACTCAACGTTGGCCATGCTACAGCGACTGCACACGCAGCAGAGGGCCATCAATGAGTACCTGTGCGACTACGGCACCAGGACAGGGTCAGGGGAGCTTGGATTTTTTCCCCACGCCAGTGGAGCATGATCAGGGATGCATGCACTGTCCTGTCACCATTTGAGGAGGCCACAAGGATGGTGAGCAGTGACAGTGCATGCATCAGTGACACTGTACCTCTTGTCCATCTGCTGGAGCATACGCTGCGTGGAATAATGGACAGGGCACTTGAGGCAGAACAGAGGCAGGAAGAGGAGGACTTCCTTGCCTCTCAAGGCCCCCTTTATCCAGACAGTGTTCCTTCTCTCCCACCCATCATGGAGGAGGATGGAGGAGGATCATGTCGCCCTCAGTGACCCAGAAGACTTCGGACCGAATGCCTCAGCTAACCTACGTTACATGGCCTCCCTGATCCTGCAAAGCCTGCGGAAGGATCCTCGTATTCTTCGGATCAAGGAGAGGGACCATTACTGGCTGGCCACTCTCCTTGATCCACGGTACAAGGGTAAGGTTGCGGACCTTATCTTGCCGTCGCAGAGGGAGCAGAGGATGAGACATCTCCGGGAGGCCTTGCAGAAAGGTCTGTGCAACGCGTTCCAAGAGACTGGGAGGTTACAAACTCCTGGTCCTGGACGACGAGTTGCTGAGGCTCTGGTCAGTAGCAGAAGGAGCGGTGGGGAAGGTGGACGTCTGACCGATGCGTTCAGACAATTTTTTAGTCCGCAGCCCCAAGGTATGATCGGTTCCAGCAACTATCGCCAGCGTCTGATATACATGGTGCAGGAATACCTAGGGGCAAGGTCAGACTTGGACACCTTTCCCACCAAAAATCCTCTGTCTTACTAGGTCTTGAGGATAGATCACTGGCCAGAGCTTGCACAGTATGCAATTGAGCTACTGGCCTGTCCTGCATCCAGCGTTCTTTCCGAACGCACATTTAGTGCTGCTGGAGGCTTTGTCACCGATCACAGGGTGCGCCTGTCCACCGACTCGGTTGATCGACTGACCTTCATAAAGATGAATCAGTCTTGGATCACCACCAGCTACCAGCTACCAGGCACCTGAAGCTGATATAACTGAATAATTTATTTTGAAATGTCACATCCCTTCAAGACTGCCTATGCTGATGCTGAGTGACTGTCCTGTTATGTTGACTGACTATCCTCTTCAATGATCCTGATGATAGCTTGGAAGAACATTTTTGTTTCTGGGTGCCACCACCAGTGGCTAAGGCCCAATTTTTCCAATTTTTGTAATTAATATTTTTTATGCAATGCTTTGCAACAGGTCTCATTGCTGTGCTCCAAGTACAGTATCTGTGAGGGGTTGCAGTGTTGTGACACCAGCGCCTAAGGCCCATTTTTTAGCCCATGTTTAACAGGGGTGTGTAATTACGAATCTTGATCTAATAATTCACAGCAGGGCCCATTCCTGCACCCACCAAAAGTAACTCTGAGGGCTTACAGTGTTGTGGCAACACCGTCTACCACCACCACCAAAGGCCCAATTTTTCTGCCCCTGTTCAACAGGTGCATGCAATTACAATTCCTGATATAATAGTTCACAGCAGGGCATTCCAGCGCCCACCAATAGTAGCTGTGAGGGCTTACAGTGTTGTGGCAACACCAACATCTAATGGGGCAAATTTCTGCAGAGTATATACTGCAGGCCCCTTCTTTCAAACATCCAACTTACAAACGGAAGGAGAAAACAGGAAATCTACCCCTAGGAAGGGAAATTCTATCCTGTTAGATTTAATTTGGGAAAAGGGTATCTCCTCTCTACTGATGCTTTAATCACCAATCCTTGTTTCAATAAAAACCCCACTTTTCCAAAAACATTTGTCATTGGGACGGAAAGTGAGGTGAAATATTCTTAACAGGTGCACAGACAGCAAAACAAATGTTACAGGGGTGATAACCCTTGCCTATGTTCTCCAAAAAGCTTAAAAATGTATATTTTGGCTGTAGCTACACTTAAAAATGTACCTGTTCAAAATTACAAACAGATACTACTTAAGAACAAACCTACAGTCCCTGTCTTGTTTGCACCCCCTGTATACTGCTGTTCAGAGTATATAGGGTTGTAGGTATAGGATTTTATTTTGGGTGCGGGGTTCCCCTTAATATCCATACAAGACCCAAAGGGGCTGTTAATGGGGGGGGGGGGGGGGGGGGTGATGGGGTAGCCATGCCATTTTTCTCAAAGATTTTCATCCATATTGCCAGAACAAGACATGACATTAAAGCTGCAAGCAGTTTTAATGGTTTTTTTCCCCTTTACAAATTTAATTTTGTGCAGGGACAGTTCTAAACACGGGAAACACATGCCACTTCACAGGCATACTTTAGACAACCCCCCCCCCCCCCCCCCCTGTACCATATTTAAACGAATATTACACTTTTTTTTTCACTTTATGCATCTTTAAATTGACTGCTCCAGAAAAAATGACAGTTTTTAAAACTTCTTTTTGCATTGATACATGTCCTCTGGGGCAGGACCCGGGTCCCCAAACCTTTTTTAGGACAATAACCTGCATATTGGCCGTTATAATTAGCACTTTAGATTTTGAACGTTCGCGTCCATTGTAACTAATAGGGTTCTAACATTCGCGCAAACTTTTGGTCCGTTCCCAGGTTCTGGTGCGAACCGAACTCAGGGGTGTTCGGCTCATCCCTACTGGTGACCCCACAATAGGGATAAAACTTTTTTGCGGAAGGGAGTTTAACAAGACACGTGGCCAATCATTAAAATTGGAAGAAAAGAGGTTTAACCACTTCCCGACCGCCTTACACAGATATACTGCGGCAGAATGGCACGGGCAGGCAAAATCACGTACCTGTACGTGGCCCTTTAATTGCCTGCCCGTGGGTCGCGTGCGCCGCCGATCAATGATGTCAGACGTCAGCCCCTAATGTAACACACACACACACACACACGTCACAGCCCATAACCCCTCCCCTTAGTGGTTAACTCTTTCACTACAACTGTCATTTATACAGGAATCAATGCATTTAAATAGCATTGATTGCTGTATAAATGACAATGGTCCCAAAAATGTGTCAAAAATGTCCGATGTGTCCACCATAATGTAGCAGTCACAATAAAAAAATCGCTGATCGCCGCCATTACTAGTAAAAAAAAAAAAATTATTAATAAAAATGCTATAAAACTATCCCCTATTTTGTAAATGCTATAACTTTTGCGCAAACCAATCAATAATCGCTAATTGCGATTTTTTTTACCAAAAATATGTAGAAGAATACGTATCGGCCTAAACTGAGGGGAAAAAAAAAATGTATATATTTTTTGGGGATATTTATTATAGCAAAAAGCAAAAAATATTGCATTGTTTTCTGTTTATAGCGCAAAAAATAAAAACCGCAGGGGCGATAAAATACCACCAAAAGAAAGCTCCATTTGTGGGAAAAAAAGGACGCCAATTTTGTTTGGGAGCCACGTCGCACGACCGCGCAATTGTCAGTTAAAGCGACGCAGTGCCGAATCGCAGTAAGAGGCCTGGTCCTTTGGCTGCCAATTGGTCCAGGGCTGAAGTGGTTAACCTTAAACTACGTAGAGGTAAGAATAACTCCAATAGGAGAGTTTGTACCTCAGTGGGATTTTTAAGTGGGGTTGTCAACACTTAATAAAGAAATAGTGGAAAATACAATTTCCAAAAAATAAGTATTTATTCAAAAAAATATAATAATTTTACAATTATACATTAAAATCAATCTATATAGCACATTGAATGATTATACATACAGGACATTGCTAGAACCAACTCTACTGATAATGTATATAACAATAGAAATAACCCGACGTTTTGAGGTGTGGTTTGTAGTTAACCTCTTCTTCAGGGGTAATTGGTTTTATCAAAGGTCAGGTCTGTGAATAGGAAAACCAAACATACAAAGGAGAATAAAAGGAAACACAGGACATAAACAAAAAAAGTACTGTAAAAAAAAAAAATATATATATATATATATATATATATATATATATATATATATATATATGCAATATTGAGTGAGCAAATTTATACAGGTCACTGTGCATGAATTCAAATGTACAAATCATTGCATTTTTTTATTTATTTTAGCATACTGACCTGATGTATGATCAAATGAATATGCTTTATTCGAGTACTGTACAACATCCAGAGGGATAGGGTCGGTCAACCACAGCTCGGTGTATGCCCAATATTATATATGTGGAAGGAAAAAAGTTGGGACTATCCCACTAAAGGCGTAGGTATAGGAATCAAATTAGAAAGCAGGAGAAAGATTCCTGCTTTTACATCCTAGTGTGTCTCTATTTAGCCAATTTGTTCTATTCCTTAAGCAAAGCTTCACAGAGGGCACCCCCTCGGGACACGTCCCTGCTAAGTAGTGGGATCTAGCCAGCTGTAGGAACACTTGATTGCGTCCCCTCTCCAGGTCACTGAGGGGTGAGAAAAAGAGGACTGGTATAAGAATGGCTAATGTACATACAACAACCCATAATAAAATCCATCAACTATTGACTCTCAGTGTATTCAGGTATTGTAGTGTTACCTACCATAAGTCCCATTCTGGTTTGTATGTGACCACAGGTGCAGGTCTATTCAGGAGCTTTTAAACATGGGCCGGTCTGACAGCAATATGGAGAGATCTATAAATATAGTTCGCTCCTATAATCTAATGCTGAGATCTAGAGAAGGAACATATAAAGGACATCCCATTAGTCCTGCCAGTACCTAAAAGTTATTCTATATATCTACATTTGACCCACGGGCCAGCATTTAAAGGATCACGTAAAGGTATGCGATTTTGCCTGCCCGTCATATTCTGCTGACGTATATATGCAGTGGGCGGTCGGGAAGCGGTTAAATAGCTTTTTTTCTTGCAAAAATTACATTGTGCAGGAACAGATCTCTATATTAGATATACTGAATCTCGAATCATTCGAATCATTCGTTATATCCGCTATTATAATTTCTTTCATATTAGTTGAAATTAGATATTTGGTAGTAGTTGGATTCAAATTGTTCTCTGTGTTACGGGAACCGGCAATTAGCCGCGAGTGATTTTAAATAGCTTTTTTTCCTGCAAAATGACACTTTGTACAGAGACAGTTCTAAGCACGGGAAACATGTGCCCCTTCATAGACATGCTATAGAGTATATATCTGTGAAGGGGCGCATGTTTCCCGTGCTTCGAACTGTCTCTGTACAAAGTGTAATTTTTGCAGGAAAAAAAGCTATTTAAAATCACTCAAAAAAATCAATCAAAAATAATTGCCGGTTCCCGTAACACAGAGAACAATTCGAATCCAACTACTACCAAATATCTAATTTCAACTAATATGAAAGAAATTATAATAGCGGATTTAACTAGACATGTGCACAACAAAAAAATTTGTTTATTTTCGTTTCGTTTTTTTCGTTTCCGTTGATTCGTAACGATTCGTACATTCGTAAGTCGTCGGTGTTCGTATTCGTAACGATTCGTACATTCGTAAGAGTTATTTTTTCGTTGATTAGTTTTTCCGTTCATATATCGTTTATTCTAAATTCGGACGCATTTGTATTTATTCGTACATTCGTAACATTCGTAACATTCGTAGATTCGTAATCGGAGCATAATTCATAATTTTATGTAATGTGTATGCTATTATTACATTTTAAGAGACACGGAAAATTACGAATCGAAAAAAAAAGTTACGAATGTACGAATTTTTTCGTTCAATCCATTCGAAGCACGTTAAGCAACGCCATTGTAAGAGACACGGAAAATTAAGATTCGAAAAAAAAAAAAAAAGGTACGAATGTGCAAATTTTTTCGTTCAATCCATTTGAAGCACATTAAGCAGCGCCATTGTAAGGGACACGGAAAATTACCAATTCAACAAAAAAAAAAGTTACAAATGTACAAATTTTTTCGTTTATTTTCATTTTCGTTGTTCCTGTTTTCGTTTTTCGGATTTTCTTCATTCGTACATTCGTTGTTTCTAATTCATAGTTTCTATTTTCGTTATTTTCGGATTCGTTCGATTCGAACGATTCGTTATTCGTTAAAATTTTTAGCGAATCGTTCGTTCATTCGTACGAAAACGAACGAACTAAAATAACGAAAAAAAACTAAAAACGAAAAAAAAAACGAAACGAATTACACATGTCTAGATATAACGAATGATTTGAATGATTCGAGATTCAGTATATCTAATATAGAGAACTGTTCCTGCACAGTGTCATTTTTGCAGGAAAAAAAGCTATTTAAAATCACTCACGGCTAATGAATTGTCGGCTCCGTAACACAGAGAACCGTCATTCATTGAAGTCATTGATAAAAAAAAGCGTGGGGGTCCCCCCAAATTCAATAACCAGGCCCTTCAGGTCTACTATGGATATTAAGGGGAACCCCCGCTTCAAATAAAAAAAATGACTTAGGGGTCCCCCTAAATATCCATACCAGACCCTTATCCGAGCACGCAACCTGGCAGGCCGCAGGAAAAGAGGGGGGGACGAGAGCGCCCCCCCCCCTCCTGAACCGTACCAGGCCACATGCCCTCAACATTGGGAGGATGCTTTGGGGGTCTGAGGCCCCCAAAGCACCTTGTCCCCATGTTGATGAGGACAAGGGCCTCATCCCCACAACCCTGGCCATTGGTTGTGGGGGTCTGCGGGCGGGGGGCTTATCGGAATCTGGAAGCCCCCTTTAACAAAGGGGACCCCCAGATCCCGCCCCCCCCCTGTGTGAAATGGTAAAGGGGTACAAAAGTACCCCTACCATTTCACCAAAAAAGTGACAAAAATGGTAAAAATTACAGGAGACGGTCTTTGACAATTCCTTTATTAAAATCTTCTTTCTTCTGCTCTTCCTTTCTTTATCCTTCGGTTTGTTCATCTTCTCCTTCCGGCATCTTCTTCCATCTTCTTCTTCCTCCGATCCGCTTCTTCTTGCTCCGGTCTTCTCGTCCTTCTCGTCCGGCATCTTCTTCCATGGCGTCGGTGTCTCTTCTTGGGCCGCCCCTCGCAATGGGAGGCTCCCACTGTGTGCGGCTTCGCTCCGGCTGACAGGTCTTTTATAATGGAGGGCACCTGGTGACCCCGCCCCCCTCTGACGTCATGGGGAAAGCCATAGGGAAGTCCCCATGATGTCCCCGTGCGTCAGAGGGGGTCGGGGTCATCAGGTGCCCTCCGTTATAAAAGACCTGTCAGCCGGAGCGAAGCCTCACACAACGGGAGCCTCCCATTGCGAGGAGCGGCCCAAGAAGGGACACCGACGCCGACGCCATGGAAGAAGATGCCGGACGAGAAGGACGAGAAGACCGGATGAAGAAGAAGCGGATCGGAGGAAGAAGAAGATGGAAGAAGAAGATGGAAGAAGATGCCGGAAGGAGAAGATGAAGAAACCGAAGGATGAAGAAAGGAAGACCAGAAGAAAGAAGAAAGAAGATTTTAATTGTCAAAGACCGTGTCCTGTCATTTTTACCATTTTTGTCACTTTTTTGGTGAAATGGTAGGGGTACTTTTGTACCCCTTTACCATTTTACACAGGGGGGGGGGGGGCGGGATCTTGGGGTCCCCTTGTTAAAGGGGGCTTCCAGATTCCGATAAGCCCCTCGCCCGCAGACCCCCACAACCAATGTCCAGGGTTGTGGGGAAGAGGCCCTTGTCCTCATCAACATGGGGACAAGTTGCTTTGGGGGTCTCAGACCCCCAAAGCATCCTCCCAATGTTGAGGGCATGTGGCCTGGTACGGTTCAGGAGGGGGGCGCTCTTGTCCCCCCTCTTTTCCTGCGGCCTGCCAGGTTGCGTGCTCGGATAAGGGTCTGGTATGGATTTTGAGGGGGACCCCACGCCATTTTTTTTTTGGCCGGGGTTCCCCATCAAATCCATCCCAGACCTGAAGGGTCTGGTATGGATATTTAGGGGGGACCCCACGCCATTTTTTTTTTGGCTGGGGTTCCCCTTAATATCCATACCAGACCTGAAGGGCCTGGTTATTGAATTTGGGGGGACCCCCACGCTTTTTTTTTATCAATGAATGACTGTTCTCTGTGTTACGGAACCGACAATTCATTAGCCGCGAGTGATTGTAAATAGCTTTTTTTCCTGCAAAAATGACACTTTGTGCAGGAACAGTTATATCCGCTATAACAATTTCTTTCGTATTAGTTGAAATTCGATATTTGTAGTTGGATTCGAATTGTTCTCTGTGTTACGGGAATCGACAATTCATTAGCCGCGTTAATGATTCATAACGATTCGTAACGATTCGTAACTTGAAATTGAAATTCGATATTTGTAGTTGGATTCGAATTGTTCTCTGTGTTACGGGAACCGACAATTCATTAGCCGCGTTAACGATTCGTACCGATTCGTAACTTTACTAACGATTCGTAACGATTCGGAAAAAAAATTACGATTCGTACGAAATTCGTATTTCGTACGAATTCGAATGGAATTTCGTACACGAATTACGATTTTTTTTATATACGAAACGGAACGAAACTAAACAAAACAAATTTTTTGACAGTTCCCATGTCTATCAGCTAGTGGGGGAGTGTCAGGCCCGCCTTGCATGTGTGGCCGCATCAAGATGCAGTCACACCCTGTGTGGCGTGTTCGCCGATTGGACGACGAACACCGTCCACCCGCCGCCATCATCCCATAGGTTGAATCGGGATGAGGGGGCGGGGACAGGCGAGTCTCCACTCGTTGACTCCCTAAGAGACCGAGCCACACACGGTGTGACGTCGCCCCGCGTCATCCACCTGCGATGCCAGCCCTGCTTGCCCGCTGCCATGGAAACCATGACTGCGAGCTGCTGGGATTATAGACGGGCGGTGCAGATCATTCAAATCTGCATCCGCCCCCCCTGGCGCCGAGTGAAAGCTTTGCAGAAACAACCCATAATTGCAAGAAATTAATCTAATTCCGTTGTATTTGACCCCCAATAGGAATCAATTTTTCAAGAATCCCTATTTTTATTTGCTGCTTGGTATGACAGACACCCTAATCCTGCTGGATGAAGTTTACAAAGACACCTGAAAGATTAAGTTGAAATTCACAAGCATTACATATATTCCAGAGAACTCTCATAAAGGGTAAAACATTCTTAGGCCTTCCAACCATGTAATAATAAATGATTTTTACTACAATTAGTTAGGTTGGGTATTTATTATTTTTTTGCATAAGTTTCCTTCTCTGAGGAGTACCTTAGTATGACCTGTCTGATTACATAATAGTCTGTTGTGTTTTCCAGGATTCTCATTTTAGGGGCTCCCATTCTGAGCCTCCCGATGAGAACCCCTCCAAAAACAGTCAATATGAGATCATTCCATTTAGGCCGGGTGGATTGGTCGCGTTGAGGCGAAAAATCCACCGTTGTTCGGCCTGTAGGAGTGATTTGTTAATATCTCCTCCCCTTATGCCTGAGTGCATCCTATCTAATATGAGGAAGGATATTTTTGGAACATTGTTGTTATGTACATTAGTTACATGTCTCCCCAGTGGAAGACTGGGATTATGCGTTTGGATAGCAAGAATATGTTTATAAGCCCGCCGCCAGAAAGGTTGAATGGTTTTACCCACATAAAAACATGTGCATTCACAGCTCAATAGATAGACCACCCCTGTTGTTTGGCAATTGGCGTAGTGTTTAGGGCATTAGAGTTCGCCGTTTGGAAGTATTAATTGTAAAATTATTATATTTTTTGAATAAATACTTATTTTTCGGAAATTGTATTTTCCACTATTTCTTTATTAAGTGTTGACAACCCCACTTAAAAATCCCACTGAGGTAGAAACTCTCCTATTGGAGTGATTCTTATCTATTATAACAGGGATGTGGGTTGGTCTACAACACTGAATACGCACCTAGAGGGAACACCAAACCCACTTTCTAAACTACGTAGAGGGCTCTTTACATCCAAGGATGTGGAATTCCCTTCCACAGGCGGTGGTCTCAGCGGGGAGCATTGATAGTTTCAAAAAGCTATTAGATAAGCACCTGAACAACCACAACATATACAATACATATAATCACACACATAGGTTGGACTTGATGGTCTTTTTTCAACCTCACCTACTATGTAACTATGTAAGAAGACCTGGACTGCACTGACATCTGTATGAATGAATATCTCTGGAATCAATATAAAACACAGAGCCACAACAAGCCACAACAAGCATGCACCCAGTGAAGGCAACTCTTCTGACCTTCCTTTGTGTGTGGGGTCACTGGGACAGTCTTTGCTATAATAAATATCCCAAAAAAATAAAATAAAACATTCTTCATCAGTTTAGGCCAATATGTTTTCTTCTACATATTTTTGCTAAAAAAAAAATCCCAATAAGCGTATATTGATTGGTTTGCGCAAAAGATATAGCATCTACAAATTAGGGGATATATTTATGGCATTTTTATTATAAAAAATGTTTAACTAGTAATGGCGGTGATCAGCGACACTTTTGACACATTTTTGGGACCAGTGACATTTATACAGCGATCAGCAGTGATGGAACTAACGCCGTTTAAGTAAACGGCGTTGCGTAACGCCGTTACTTTAGAGGGTAACGAGTAATCTATCTGATTACTTTTCCCCTCGCGGTAACGCCGTTCCCATTACTGGTTACCGCAATTACCCGCCACGAACCGGGGAGCCGTCCGCGGCATCGGCCTTAGGAAAGGCCGCGGCTTCGGCCTAGCTCCGGAGCGGTGGCCATCTTGGTGCACCCGATGGCCGCAGCTCCGGCCTAGCTCCGGTTCCTCTCTCCCCTCTGTGTACAGATCTGTACAGTGGAGGGGAGAGATCAGATGGCAGCAGCCATCCCTCCATACACTGCCAATACTCTGCAATACCCAGCCAATACCCAGCCAATACCCTGCAATACCTTGCCAATACTCTGCAACACCCTGCCAATACTCTGCAACACCCTGCCAATACTCTGCAATACCCAGCCAATACCCTGCCAATACTCTGCAATACCCAGCCAGTACCCTGCCAATACTCTGCAATACCCTGCCAGTACCCTGCCAATACTCTGCAATACCCTGCCAATACCCAGCCAGTACTCTGCCAATACTCTGCAATACCCTGACAATACTCTGCAATACCCTGACAATACTCTGCAATACCTTGCCAATACTCTGCAATACCCTGCCAATACTCTGCAATACGCTGCCAATACTCTGCAACACCATGCCAATACTCTGCAATACCCTGCCAATATTTTGCAACACCCTGCCAATACTCTGCAACACCGTGCCAATACTCGGTAATACCCAGCCATACTCTGCAATACCCCGTAATACCCAGCCATACTCTGCAATACTCGTTAATACCCAGCCATACTCTGCAATACTCGGTAATACCCAGCCATACTCTGCAATACCCTGCCAATACTCTGCAATACCCTGCAAATACTCTGCAACACCCTGCCAATACTCTACAACACCCTGCCAATAATCTGCACTACCCTGCAATACCCTGACAATACTCAGGGTACCCTGACAATACTCTGCAATACCATGACAATATTCTGCAACACCATGCCAATACTCTGCAACACCCTGCCAATACTCTGCAACACCCTGCCAATACTCTGCAACACCCTGCCAATACTCTGCAATACCCTGCCATACCCAGCCATACTCTGCCATACTCTGCCATACTCTGCAATACACGGTAATACCCAGCCATACTCGGCGATACCCAGCCGTACCCAGCCGTACCCAGCCATGCTCAGCCGTACCCAGCCATATTCAGCCAATATTACAGTTGAGGAGATGACGTGCATATTACAGTGGGGGAGATTGTGGATATTACAGTGGGGGCTTTATGGTGGTGGAATTTTCAAAGTTTTTTGCAAATTCAATTATTATTTGCTGATCCAAAAAATGATCCGATCCATGACTCTGATCCGAGCAACGATCCGATCCGTGAGTTTGGGGGGTACAGAGGGGGAACAGATATATGTGTGTGGGGGGGGGACAGATGTGTAGTGGGGTACAGAGGGGGAACAGATATATGTGTGTGGGGGGGGGGGACAGATGTGTAGTGGGGTACAGAGGGAAAACAGATATATGTGTTGGGGGGAACAGACGTGCAGGGGGGTACAGAGGGTGCAGAGGGGAAATAGACGTGCCCCTTGTTTACAGTAATACTAGACCCACCCCTAAGAATATTAAAAAATAAAGTCACAGTTACTTTGCTGAGTAACTAATTACTTTTCCAATGTAGTAACTGAGTTACTAACTCAATGACTTTTTTGGGAGAAGTAATTTGTAACTTAACTAATTACTTTTTTAAAGTAAGATGACCAACACTGGCGATCAGTGCTAAAAATAGCCACTGATTACTGTATAAATGGCACTGGCAGGTAAGGGGTTAACTCTAAGGGGGGATCAAGGGGTTAAGTGTTCCCTAGGAAGGTGTTTCTAACTGTGGGGAGTGTACTGACAGGGAGTAGAGAGAGAACGCTGTTCGTGATCACTAGGAACAGCAGATCTCTCTCTCCTCCCCTGTCAGAACGGGGCTCTGTTTGTTTACATTGACAGATCCCCATTTTGTCCCTCTGTGGAGCGTTCCCAGGTGGCCGGCGGACATCGCAGCCACCAGTCACGCGCATAGGCTCCGGCGACATGTCGCTGGCCAGCCTTTTCCTCTTAAAGTGTCCGGCGTACAGCTACGGCAGTTTGCGCAGCAGTGCCAACCTGCCACAGTATAATGATGGCTGTTGTCAACAAGCGGTTAAGTCCCCATCCACACCTGTGTGATTTGTTGTGCTTCAGCTGTGGTGCAACAATGCATGACACAAGTAATCCAATAATGGGACTAACAGGTCCATTCACTGCTATGCAACATGCGTCCATGTGACTTGGGAAAAGGTGCAAGCACTTCTTTTGGTGCGTTTATGGCCCCATAGACGGAATAGATAGGAATGCATGAAAAATGCATGAAAAAATGGACATATAGAGTGAAAGCAAGGAAAAGCACGCACAGTCTTTGTGAGAGAAGGAGTACATATATTGTGGCCCAGCTGTGGTGGTAAAAAAAAAAAAGAAGGGATGGTATTTGCAGTGCATTACAGTATTTAGGGGAACCGCAGGCTTGTATGGTAAAGCAAGAAGGGCGCAGACATGGATGGATGGTGAGGGAAGGGGGTGCAGACTTGGTGGGTAAGTAAAGGGGGGCTGCAGGCACGGTGAGTGGTGAGGGAAGGTGGCCCTGGCAGGGCAGATAGTGAGGGATGGGAGTCCCAGGTAGTGATGGACGAACTTCCGACGGGACGTTTCGCGAACGTGCCCAAATGTTCGCGAACCTCAGGTTCGCGGCGGGCCCCATTGACTTTAATGGCAGGCGAACCTTAAAAACCTCCAGGTCATATTTTCAGCCACAAAATACTTACTAGCTGTGCACACATAGTCGCACAACATGGACACTGACATACCAGAAGTATTAAGTGAATCTGGGATCGACAACGACAAGCATTATTATTTTTATCTGAAATTTTGTCAATTCAAGGCCATGGAGGAGAGGCAAGGTCAGGCCAGGCTATGAAGGGGGTGCAGGAGATGATCAGTGCCACAGTCAGGGCAGCACAGTCCTGTGCCAGTGTCCCAGTGTGCCAACCTGTGCTTGAGCCCCTGACCCCTCCCTCTGCCCGGCCCTTACCCCCACCTATGCAGGGCTCCACTGAGGTGGTCCGGAGGTGCCAGTCCAGTGCTGATACTCAGCCATGGTGCTGGCACTGCCTGCTGATTGGCTTCTCTGCTGCTATCTCCCTCACTGACACCAGCACTGAGATAGAACACTGACACCAGCTCCGCTATAGAGATTGAGCACTGACACCAGCACCGAGGTAGAGAGCACTGACACCAGCACCGAGATAGAGAGCTCTGACAAAAATATGACACCGCTCAACCTTTTCAAACAGGAGGGTACGGTCATATAGTATGGTGTGCTTTTTTTGTACAAGTGAGCCAAAGGTAGAATAAAGGTCTGTGTGCTAGATTATATAAATCGTTTATAGAGTTTATAGAGTTATGCATATACATGGTCTACTGGTCACATAGTTGGTGTTGAATTCCTCCGAGATCCATGCCTCATTCATTTTTAGAAATATGAGGTAGTCAACACTGTCATGAGCTAGGCGAGTGCGCTTATCGGTCACGATCCCCCCTGCTGCGCTGAACGTCCTTTCTGACAGGACACTGGACGAGGGGCAAGCCAACAGTTCCATTGCAAATTGTGCAAGCTCTGGCCAGAGGTCAAGCCTGTCCACCCAGTAGTTCATCACTTCTCAGAGCGTCCACATCAGCCGTTAACCCGATGTAGTCGGACACCTGTCGGTCTAGGCGTTCTCTGATGGTGGATCCGGATGACACCTGTCGATGGGTCGGCTGAAAGAATGATCTCATATCAGAAGTGACCAACACATCTTCAAACCGCCCTCTTCTTGCAGGCCCTGTTGGATTGCTACCCACAACTATTTCTCTGGGAGTGGAAATTCCTCTGCCAGCGCACGCAAAAGCAGAATGCAGCATTTCTTTAAGCACTGCCTGTAAGTGCTCCATTCTGACAGCCCTCTGTGATGGTGGTAACATTTCCGCCATTTTGTGTTTGTACCGGGGGTCTAAGTGCGTTGCCACTCAGTACTGGTCCTTGACCTTTATGCTTTTTATACGGGGGTCCATGTTAAAACACTGGAGCATGAAGGCCCCCATTTGCACTAAACTGGAAGCGGTGTGGTGGCCTGGCTCCTGCTCATCGTCCAGGATAATGTTGTCCTCCTCGTTCTCCTCCCCCCATCCATGGACAAACCCCGAAAGGTTTGAAGCATGCTCTTCTTGCTCCTCCTTATCCGCCCCGGCACCATCCTTCTCTGACTCCTCTTCAGACTCCTGTTGTTGACTTGTCTCAGATAGAGTAGCCCCCCCTGGGAATTCATCCAGCATTGTGACTTCCTCATCTTCCTGCTCCTGCTCCTCCACGGCTTGATCAATGACACGACACAATGCACACTCCATAAAGAAAGCGTAAGGTACGATGTCACTGATGGCGCCATGGCTGCGACTGACCAGTTTGGTGATCTCATCTGTGACAGACCTAGCCGGGATACGGGCTTTTTGAGAGGACTACATGCTAGCCTCCTGCCAGCTGATTACGGGCCCCCCAAAATACACTCTCTGTATATGCATTTGGCATTAGAAATAGACTAGCATCTGACAGCTTGTATCCCATTCAATGTCATGAACTCAAGCCACCTGTCTGTTGTGTAAATGAGGCTGGTCTGGCTTGTAAGGTGTATTCCACACAATGTTGTTGTGCTAATTAGCCCTGTGTTACTGTTTATGTTAATGTATGTTGAATAGTCATTCCAATTAACTAGGAGCCTTAAAGTCTGACCCTGAAAAGCCTTTTCAGGCAGTCAACTAGTCTGGGCAATGATTAAGATAATTAGCTCATGCTAATTAGGTTAGCTTTGAGTCATCTGGCTATATATGTGTGTGAAATGTCAAATAAAGCATTCCTGATTTACCCCAAGAACAAGTGCCGTCTAATTCTTGGGGGTTCCTATAACCAGATCCATTGGACTCATGTTCCAGGACTTAGGAAGCATTTACGGCGGACACCTTGAGTACAGGATCCGTCACATCATCAAATGGCCGCAGAAGTCTGCTTGCGTCACGCATGAGCAGCCACTGGCGCAGTGAAAAAAACCAAGCTCCCCAGAACCTGTTCTGCCGCAGAGTTCGTACAGGTAGTCGTTAACTGCACGTTTCTGCTGAAGCAGCCTATCAAGCATATAGAAGGTTGAGTTCCATCGCGTCGGGCAATCACAAATAAGACGTCTGACCGGCAGATTGTGTCGCCGCTGAATGTCAGCAAGGCGAGCCATGGCCGTGTAAGATCTTCTGAAATGGGCCGAGATTTTCCTTGCCTGC
This sequence comes from Lithobates sylvaticus, assembly GCA_028564925.1. Classification (NCBI taxonomy): domain Eukaryota; kingdom Metazoa; phylum Chordata; class Amphibia; order Anura; family Ranidae; genus Lithobates; species Lithobates sylvaticus. Next base: position 99,272,510 of record CM053032.1, on the reverse strand, counting down.
CGCAAGATTTCCTGGACACCAGGGTATTTGACAACGAATCACTGCACGACCAAGTTTAAGACGTGTGCCATGCATGGCACATGTGTAATTTTGCCCTGTTTCAATGCGCTAAGCAGATTGGCACCGTTGTCACACACAACTTTACCAACTGTCAAATTGAGCGGTGTTAGCCACTGATCTGCCTGTGAACGCAAAGCTGAAAGGAGTGTAGGGCCAGTGTGGCTCTTGGCTTCCAGGCACAACAGACGCAGCACAGCATGGCAACGTCTAACCTGGAATGTTGAATATGTTCTGGGGATCTTGGGCAGCGCAGCGGAAGAGACTCTAGCAGCAGAAAAGAAGGAGTCAGCCGAGGAGGAGAGGGAGGATGGAGTAGGAGGAGGAGAAGAAGAAGAGGCATGCCTGCATGCAATCCGTGGCGGTAAAACCAAATCTACACGGGTGCCACAGGTTACATGCTTGATGGCCGTCAGAAGGTTCACCCAGTGGGCAGTAAAAGTTATATACCTTCCCTGCCCGTGTTTGCTAGACCATGTGTCTGTGGTCAGATGTATCTTGGCACTGACACTGTGTGCCAGAGATACATTCACTTGCCGCTGAACATGGCCATATAGCTCTGGGATGCCCTTCTGTGAGAAATACTTCCTTACTGGGACCTTCCATTGTGGTGTTCCAATGGCCACAAATTTTCGAAGGGCCTCTGAGTCCACTAGTTTATATGGCAGTAGTTGGCGGGCTATCAGTTCTGACAAGCCAGCGGTTAACCGTTGTGCAAGAGGGTTATCCGGTGTCATCTTCTTTTTACGCTCGAATATTTGGGCCACGGAAGCCTGCTTTTTTCCAGAAAATCGTGAGGACGGCATGATGGAAGGTGGAGTGGAGGACAATTCTGGGGAGAGAGGAGAAGGAGAAGTAGAAGAGGCTGGACGGTGGGAGCCTGGAGTGTGGCTTTGTGGGTTCTGACGCGTTGCTCCCAATGGGCTCGGTGATGGCAGCTCATGTGCCTTCTTAAGGCAGTCGTCCCTAGGTGAGCGTTGGGTTTACAGTGACTTATGCGTTGACTGCAAAGGCTGCAGATGGCAACACTATTGTCAGCAGCGGACGCGTTAAAAAAAGCCCACACTGCGGAGCCATGTGCCGGTGTCCTGGGAGCGCCAGATGTGACCGTACATGGTTGATGCCTCGCTCCTGATACATTAGCAGTCTGGTTTGTCCCTCCTGTGCAAAGTAAGTTCCGCCTGCTTCTCCTCCCTATCTGCTGGTCCATCTCTCCCTCTGAACTCCCCTCCTCTTCCTCTCTTGTGGGCACCCACGTGACGTCCCTAGACATGTCATCATTGACGTCACCTTCCCCACCGCTATAATTAGAGATCTCGGAGTAGGCAGCAACAGCGGGGACCAACCTCCTTGGGCTGATCTGTGTACTGTCGTCAGACTGCTGAGTGGCGGTTGTTGCTACCTCCTCTTCCTGATCCAATGCCAAGAATGGCTGCGCATCGGAAATGTCTTGTGATGATGGATCGGAAAATAATTCCTGTGACTCAAGCGGAGGGTATATGGTGGTGGTGGTGTTGGTGGTAGTGTCTTTGGGGGTGCACACAGCAGAGATTAAAGAGGGTGCAGATCGAGAGGATAGGGAGGGTGCAGAAGCGTAAGGCTGAGTGAGCCACTCAACCAAGTCTGGTGCGTCCTTTGACGTAATCGAACGCACCTTCTGCAACGTCCCACTTTGGCTCAAACCTGTTGCTCCTGCCCTACCCCTACCACCCCTGCGGAAGGGCCTGCCTCTTCCTCTGCCTGTCATTTTTTAATCTGTCATTTTTGGGGGGCTACTGGTCTATCACACCAGTTATAATACTTTTTTCTAATTGCGTTTGTCACTCTTTGTAGTATCGCTGCAGAACCGTTCAGCAGTTACAATGCTGCACAGTAGAAATGCACTTTACTATGCTTTCTATATTTGAAAGTATTTTATACGTGTATTACACCCCTATATGCTGCACACCGAATAGTATACCTATACCAGTACTTAAAAGGACTTTTGTGGACCTAATAGTAGCTAGCTAGTGAATTACAGACTGTCCCTGCTCCAAACACCAAACTGTCCCTACACTGAGAAAAGAGCTGCAGAATCGGTCAGCACTGCAGTCACTATAATATGCTTTCTATATTTGAAAGAAAGTATATTATAAGTGTATTACAACAACCCTATATACTGTACACCTATATCAGTCCTTAAAAGGACTTTTGTGGACCTAATAGTAGCTAGCTAGTGAATTACAGACTGTCCCTGCTCCAAACAGCAAACTGTCCCTAGACTCCCTACACTGAGAAAAGAGCTGCAGAATCGGTCAGCACTGCAGTCACTATAATATGCTTTCTATATTTGAAAGAAAGTATATTATAAGTGTATTACAACCCTATATACTGTACACCTATACCAGTCCTTAAAAGGACTTTTGTGGACCTAATAGTAATAGCTAGTGATTACAGACTGACTGCCCCTGCTCCACACAGCGTCCTTTCCTTACACTGACAAAAGACAGAATGTAAAATGGCCACCAGATCAGGTCTATTTATAAGGTAGGGGGTATGTCCATGTGCTGAAATGTCTCAATTGGCTGTCCTGTACCCCATGATGGATGTGTCATGGGTCAAAGTTCTTCACAATTTAAATGAATATGGCCACCGCGAACAGCGCCATAAGTCGGTTTGGCAAATCACGAACGAGCAAAGTTCGCCGCGAACCGACCACCGGGCGAACAGCAAGGCCATCTCTAGTCCCAGGTAAAGTGGGTTATGGGGGAATAGGGCTGCAGGTGCAGTGGGTGGTAAGGCAAGGGGGGCTACCGGCACAGTACGTGGTAAGAGAGAGGGGCCTAGGTGTGGTAGATCGTAAGGGAAGGGGGCTGCTGGTGCAGTGGGTGGTAAGACAAGGAGGGCTGTAGACACAGTGTACAGTGAGGGAAGAGGTCCCAGGCATGGTGGATGGTGTGGGAAGGAGTGCATAGGCACACATGGTGGTTAAGGAAGTCAGACTGTAGAGAAAATTTAATGTAGCATATAGGGCAAGGGGATTCATAATCCAGGGCCTACCAAAAAAAAGCCCACCAAAATTTTCAGCACCAGGCCCATGTTGCTCCTAATCCGGCCCTGCTAGCACATAGAACCTGGAAAGCAATTTGTATAAGTTTGGCTCTAATCATGGCTCGGTGCGTCACCCAGAGAGTGTCTGGGGAGGTCTCCTCGATGTCATTCTAAAGGAAGTTATCACGAATAACCCCTTCAATTTCAAGGACCTTAATGGGGTCCCTAAGGATGGCTTCATTGATCCTCCAGCATCCGTTGCCTTTTGGGCCAGAGGGACGATGAAGGACTAATAACACTGAGGAAAGGTCCAACCAGGCAGATTCCCTGATAAAGGACTTAATAGCCAAGGGTATATGGACTTTCGAAATAAAGATGTGGTCAATCCTGGCAAAAGAATTGTGAGGGCAGGAGAAATTGAGTATATTCCCGCACAGTGGGGTTAATTTCCCTCCAAATATCCACCAATCCTTGTTGATAAATCATCTTAGCGATGCGTAAGCTTTGTTTAGAGGAGCGGACAAGGCGACCAAGAGGCCGCGCCTTGTCCAAACCCTCATCAAAAGCTATATTAGAATCCCCACCAAAGATCACTGTGTTTTCCACTAGTTGGCCTAAGGTCCAAAACATAGAGTGAAAGAAGTGGGCTTGACACTTATTTGGGTTCATAGTAGGAGATGAAGGAGTAGATATAATACTTAATAACCCCTTTAACAGGTAAAAACCTCCCCTCCGGGTCCATAAACTCCGATTGGAGCGTGAATTTATATCTGAAAAGAATAGCGACCCCTCTAGTTTTGTCCACTGCATTAGCCGTCAATTCTTTGGCTATGGTAGTGTTGGAGAATTTTACACCATTTATCCGGCCGTTCATGCCTTGGATATTGTGTGAAACTATACGCAGAGTGGGGATAGAGCATTTACTGTTAGCGATGGAGCAGGTGGGGAAGGAAAGCCAACAATGCAGTCACTCACCCTGAGCCAATGAAGGTTGATAATAAGAATCCTGGCTGCTTGGCGACAAGTCTTTGGGTCGAAAAAAAAGGGAGTCGAGCATATCCAAACAGGTCACTAGAAGAGAAATAAGATTAGCACAAAGGAAGCTGGGAAAAAAATAGGGAGGAAGAAGAAAGAGAACAAAGTCAGACCCCAAAGGTAAGAGGGATTCCCATCCCTCTGTGATTTCAAATCCTAGAGTTTGAGCCTCCTCTACCAGAGAGGAGGCATTCCTGCCCAGGAGAGAGGAAAAAATCATGTTTTTGAGACAGGAGGTGGTACATGAGTACCGCTTCAGCCGCGATACACCCCCTATATAAATTATTAAGATTAAGAGCCCAAAGCCCAAAAGAAGTATACAACATCCTAAGGTAACAATCGACCATAATTATAAAAATGCCTACAGCCTGAAAAGGGTGTTGGGGGACAGTAGCAGGGTAGGGGCATAAGGAAGGGTAACCGAGGGAAGGGGAAAAAGGATAAGGGCATTAGGAAAGGGAACTGTGGCAAATGCTGTAACTGTGAGGGCCCAGGGTCCATTGGAGAGAGCAGCCGCTCATCCAGCGTGTGTCTAATCAGTGATTCCATGGTGATTCCATGGAGGCTGGGGACACAGGCCCCATGAGGGGGGTACTCACAGGAGATCCCAAGGTTGGGACAGGCTCAGGGGAGGTCAGATGGAAGCTGGAAAGAGGCACTTCTATCCCTGCTGGCGCTTGGAGTTGTGGAGCGGTCGCCATCTTGGATGCCTTGGTCGGGGACCCGCTCATTGCAAATTGGACCTGAAGATCATGTCGGGCCATTGCCAATGACATGGGGGAGACCAGCAGATTGTCCCCACTCTCAGGCTGTGAAGCAGTGTGCAGATCACAGTGTAGCGTCAGTCAGCTGGAGTGGGATGGTGCTCCCAATCAGGCGTTCCATATTAGGAGCTGCCACGCATGCACCTCCGAAATGTGTTTTTATTTAACCCCCTAGCCCTAATCAACCCTAAATAATTCCACTTTCCCTCACTCTTCTTAGCTATTATTTTTATGCTATTTTTTAAATCATTAATATTTAAACTTTGTTTTGTTACACCATACTCCATCTCCTTCGAAATACGGTCTGTCATGTATTTTAGAACACTGTAACATATACATTTCCACTCTTTATAGTACAACAATAGATAATTTATGCAATTTTAAAGAAGTTTTTACACAGTAGAAAAACAATAGAAACCCACCATGCTTCCTTACAATTAGTCAGACAAATAGTACAATAGTTTCTTCTGAATGGAGGGAGGAAAGGACACGTTGGGATGGTCATTGGCCGCCATATACCTATCCCAGTTTTTTTTGCTGAATAGCATTGGCAAATCCTTTGGCTACAGCAAGAAGCTCTGAACATGAGTTCACACAAATACAGAACAAAGTGATTCAGCTATATCGTTTTCAGATGTGAATGAGACAACTATTGTTATATAAAACTGGAGATATTCCCACCCTGAAGAATTCGTAGAGACCTGGGAAATGTGTAGATGGATGGAGTATCTTAAATTTTTTTATATGTACCAGTTTTATATATGTAGTCGTTAAGGGTGATTACTAAATGTAACATATTTAAATATATGTTATATTTAAAAGGAAACATGTCAGGCTTCCATTGTTTTTCTATTGTGTAAAAATGTGTTCAAAATTGGATTAATTATTTTTTGTACTATAAGGCCCCTTTCACAAGCGCATTCCAATTATTCCTGTGCATCAGTTTTTCAAGCGGGTCTGCTTGGAAGGTCTGTGGAGCCCTATGGATATAGGCAGATGTGAGTGAACTCGTGTCAATGTATATCTGCCTACCTCTGGATCCATCCAGGTCCAGTAAAAAAAATGGAAAAGTACTGCATCCATTTTGGCTGACCAGATTGGAGGTAGCCTGTTGTAAATGGACAGTAGACTTGGAACTATCCATCCATAAAGCTCAGCGGGATCTACCTGTGTCCACTCCGCATAAACTGAGTGGGCACATATGTGACACCCATCCTGCTCAACTTCGTTCAGCAGGGGAACTAGTCACAACTTTCCTCCTGGTCCCTCCTGTTCAGAGCGGGCCTGCTCCTTGTGAAAGGGACCTAAGGAGTGGAACATATACGTATGTTTCAGTGTTATCTAGTGCATGACAGTCCCTTTTTTCCAATGGTATACTTTGGTATACTGTATGTTTGGGGTGTCTCGACACTGAAAAAATCACTGTATTATGTAGGATCACCTTAAACAGTTTTTCTTCATGATTTTACATTAGATTTGTTAGTTCATTTCATTAGAATAGGCAAAAATTATAAAATGCAATGTATACTTCCTATGTAGAGTAGCACTTTTTTAACCAAACTAGATAAAAAATAAAAAAGTTGAGGAGGAAACCGTTTCATTCATTAATATATTGTTTTCCTGACAGACTCCATGGCAGACTATGTGTGGGTTAACCCTGCCTCTTCTCCAATTCTATAGGACCCCACTCCCATAAATTTGATCTCAACACTAGAGAGACGGCGTTCCTTTTTTGTCCTCCTCTTTGGACTTACAAACAATGCACTTACGTTTTTCGGACGTCCAAATTGATCAAGGTTGTTGCCGGGCATACATCCTAGCGGTGTGAAATAGCCCAGAGCCCAGCCATGGTAGGGTGTAAGGCTCCAGGCCCCTACGTCCGGTGGTGGGGTCTTATGACTAGGCGAGGAAGCGGTGGATCGGCTGGAGGTTCCTCTATGGTAGAACGTTTTTGTATGTGATCGTCTATCTCCCCCTCACGCCCCCTCTTTCTTGCAAATTTTGGGTTCTTTTGCTTCTATGGCACCTGGAAAGCAGGTGCATTCCAGGACATGGCTCCCTCTTCCCGGGCTGCGGCCCGTTGCGCTTCCGCACATGCGTGATCCTAGGGTGAAACCGAGGATTGGTTTTGCGCATGCGTGGTACGACCAGGGACCCGGCAGTCACACAGGCACTCTATGGCAGGTCGCCATTGCACAGGCGCGGACGGGGCACGGCGGTGACGTCATTGCGGTGGGGAATTTAAATCTGTCAGCCCCTGTCAAATTTGGGGTTCCTGTGGACAGCTTGCTACAGCTCCTCCATGCACCAGGCTTCCAGGTGGAGGTAAGCTCCAGTCTGGGGCTATGGTGCAGGGTGAGTGGGGGTCTTGGCTCCTAAAGTGGAAGCTACACTGCATTTGCATTCCTTTCTCCTAGGACTAGTGAGTGTTCCTGCAAAGCTGCAGGATCGTCATCTATTCGTCCAGGTTGCCATGAATGGGTCACCGCTTCCGTGCAGCCAGCCCTCACGCTCTATGTATGTGGGGGTGTGAGAAGGGGGGGCCAAGTCCACAATGGTATGGACATATCCCCTAAAGTCATGTTTTATTTGCTTCTCTTTTAGCCCTTTAAGGTCAGACCGTCAGTTTATTGTCCAAAACGACAGGGACCTTGCCAGGCCGCAACGTCAACCTTCCTAATCCAGGTCCAGACGTGACTCTCTGTCTAGGACCCACCAGCAGAGGAGATATTCCCATTCCTCCTCCATTCACCGCACCCACCACCATGACAGCCGCTCTCGTCGCAGAGCCTGCTGGGGATGTGGGACATGAGTCCCAGAGGGCAAGTCACTGTGTGATTTATATTATGCCCAGGCGGTCGGGGGAATAAATAGACAGAAAACCAACAAATGGAGTCTCTTGTTAAGCGTGTGGTGCAGCAATCCCTAAAGGAGTGGGATACAACCCGCACGCAGAGCCAGTCCACCACTCTATCTGGCTCCCTGGCTGACGGTGCCCAGGAGGATCCAGGCCCATTCCAGCCTTACAATGCCTCCCCCAGCTCTTCAGATAGCGAATTGGAAGGAGATGATGTTGTCTGTGGCTTCAGCTTCACCATTGTTTCTCCACTAATTAAGGTGGTCAAAGAGGCCCTTAAGTGGGAAGATCCTTTTACTCCTCCGGCTAAGCAAAGAAAGTTCTTTAAGCACCTGGGGAAGGAACGTTCCAACTTTCCGCTCCTTTCTGAATTGAAGGATATCATTGACGAGGAGTGGAGCAAGATAGACAAGAAGACTTCTATGTCAAGCAAAACCTCCAGATTATACCCCTTCAAGGCAGAGGAAGTGAAATATCTGGAAAATGCCCCTCTTGTAGATGCAGCATTGATGCGACTGGCCAAATACGTCACTCTTCCTTTAGAGGACACTGTGTCCCTCAAGGACAGGCTTGAGAGGAGAATAAACCAAGACTTCAAGATAATTTACGGGCTAGCCGGTATGGCTTGCAAACCCGCCTTTGCCCTCACGGCTATGTCCAAGGCTATGGAAGCCTGGACAGAAAATGTAGACTTCGTGCTCAAGGGCATCTCAGAAGATCTGGCCAAGGGATCAGCAGTCCAGGAATTGAAGCTTGCAGTGGCCTTCCTGGGGGAAGCTTCTATCAATCTGATCCACCTATTGGCCCGGACTATGCTATCCTCGGTCACGGCTAAGCGGGACCTATGGTTGCCCCCTTGGCTCGCTGATCCATCATCTAAGCAGGCCTGGTGTAGGATCCCTTTTGAAGGGCCCTCATTGTTTGGTAATAGGTTGGATAGCACCATAGCCCGAGCCACGGTTGGGAAATCGGGTTTCCTGCCCCAGGATAGGCATCTGTTTGGTCAAAAGAAGCCTCAGTGCAGAACACGCAGTACTGAGCGTTCAAGGGAAACCCGCTCTTACAGGCCCGGTTGAGATTTCAGAAGGAATTGGAGCAGAGGTTGGATATCCTTCTAAAAGTCCGCTAAAAGCCAGGCATCCAGTGGATGAGAGTCGGCTAAGTCATTTAGAGATTGGGCCCACCCAGGTGGATCGTGTGGGGGCGCGTCTGCTTCTTTTCCGGCACATCTGGGTGGCCTCGATCTCAGACTACTGGACCATCAAGACGGTCTCCATAGGCCACACATGGTCCTTCACCAGTTCTGCTCCCCCCAGATTTATCTCCACCCTGCTTCCATGGTCAGAAGAAAAGAAGTAGGTGTTACTGTCCTACGTGGATTCACTGATAGTACAAGGACCCGTGGTGCCTGTCCCGAAAGGCAAAGAGTTTCAGGGGGTATACTCCCCTCTCTTTCTTGCTGAGAAGAAAAACGGTTTATGGCGACCCATGATAGACCTAACTTACCTAAACAAGTTTAGAATATACAAAAGATTCAAAATGGAGACTTTGTCTACCATCCAACAAGCAGTGCAGCCAGGCGATTGGCTAATCTCAATCGACTTAAGATGCCTATTTTCATGTGCCTGTGGCAGAAGAATTCCGCAAATACCTCCGGTTCAGAGTCGGGCAAGAACATCTACAGTTTACTTGCCTCCCATTTGGGTTGACAACCTCACCCCAAGTCTTTTCAAAAGTTCTTCTGGCCATAGTGGCCCCATCAGAACAAAAGGGATACGCTTGTACCACTATCTCGACAACCTCCTGCTGCTGTCCCAAGACAAGAAGCAGCTATTGATCCACAGAGAGCAGGTTATCACCACACTGCTCGAGTTTGGTTGGCTCCTAAACTTAGAGAAAAGCCATCTGGAACCAGTTCAGCTGGGGGGCCCAGTTTGACATGGTGGAAAGCACCATCTCTCTCCCAGTGGAGAAGATCCCAGTCATCCGAGGGAGAATCTCACGGGCTCTGAGCTCCTCATGCCTAAAGGCCTCACAGTGCCAACAATTATTGGCACAATGGTCCCTTCGACCCCCATGGTCAAATGATCCCTGTGGAGGTTACGCCCTTTCCAGACAGGGTTTCTCTGTCAGTGGAACTCAGGGGACGGCTCAAACCTCCTTGGGAGTCAATCCTGAAGTAAACCTATTGCATCCCCCTGCAAATTCAAGATCAAGAAGTATTACACTCGGGCCATTACGGCCAGGCCTTTGGAGTAGACGCCCTGACAGATCAGTGGAGCTTCAATAGGGCATACACCTTTGCCCACTTCCGATCATCCTCAGGTTCTTACAGAGACTCCAAGCGGAAGCAGTCGAGGTGGTAGTGATTGCACCTTACTGGCCGAACAGGCCATGGTTTCCCCTCCTGACCCAGCTCAGCTTCCAGGACTCGGTGCCTCTTCCTACCAGGCCAGACCTTCTTTCTCAGGGGGCAGTCCTGCACCCTTGTCCGACGTCACTAAGGCTGATGGTCTGGTTCTTGAGAGGGAAAGGCTGTTATCTCTCGGGTGCACTTCATGAGCTGGAGAAAAGCAAGCACAAATAAAGTCTATGGGAAAATATGGGCCAAGTTCGTTGAATCCTCATCCTCTATGGGCAGATCTTTCAGGGATCCAGGAGTCCAGGATATCCTCGGCTTCCTCCAATCCAGCCTAGATCTGTCTCTATCCATCAGCTCTCTCAGAGTTCAAGTCTCAGCTCTGTCAGCCTTCTCCGGAACATCATGGGCAGTTCACCCTTTAATCCGGCAGTTCTTCCGTGGGGTGCCAAGTCTCAGGTCCCAAAGTAGACCAAGGTTTCTTCCCCTTTGTTCTCGACCCACTGTCTGGTCTCAGTACCGCAGGATCCGTTCCGCTTTCTATCAAAGATCTTTCTGCAAAAGTTGCCTTCCTGGTTGCCATCACTTCGGGCCAAAAGGGTTTTCAAAGATCGGGTCCTTGGGCCATGAAGAACCTTTCCTGACCAGGTGGTTCTCATTCCTATGCTTGCCTCAAGTGGTCCATGAGAACCAAGAAATTGTCCTACCTACATTCAGGACCCCAGGGTCCTCTGAAGTTCATCCTCTGGACTTCCTCCTTTAGACACTCCGACTACAGAGCATGACCGTGAGAATGTGTGTTCCAGCGCAATCCCATTGCGCTGGTTCTCGGCGACAGAGTACTGTACATCTCACGCTGGCTGCAATAGGAAAATGTCACATTTTCTGGCCTGGTATGGTTCAGGATGGGGGGGGGGGGGGGGGCGCTCACTCGTCCCCACCCCCTTTCCTGACCTGCCGGGCTGCATGCTCGGATAAGGGTCTGGTATGGATTTTGAGGGGACCCCATGCCGTTTTTTCAAGGTAGGGGGTTCCCCTTAAAATCCGTACCAGACCTAAGGGCCTGGTATGCTCTTGGAGGGGAACCCATGCCGGTTTTTATTAAAAATTTGGCGTGGAATTCCCCCTCATGATTTATACCAAACACAGTGCCTGGTATTGGTGGGGATCCAAGTCGGATCCCCACAGCAGTGTGAACACGGCCTCAATGTCAGCAATGCTTGTCGCTCATTGGAAAAGGAAAAAACATTTTTTTACTTTCCCGATGAGCGAGCAAGCTCGGCGCTGGCTCCCGTGACGGGGCTTGCAAGGTGTCGATCTCACCGATAAAAGCGGCAAGATTGACACAATATCGCGGTCACCTACTGTACCTGTTTATCTCGCACTCAGGCAGTAACGGAGGGAAACGAGCTTCGTCCAGAATTATTGCGGCTTGGATTGTCCAGTTCATCCAGTAAGCTTATAGGGCCAAGGGCTTGGCTCCTCCAGAGGTGGTGACAGCACATTCCACTAGGGGTATGGCGGCATCGTGGGCAGCAGCCCGGCATGTGGCTCCAGACGTCATCTGTAAAGCGGCCTCATGGGCCTCCATTAATACCTTCATGTCACATTATTGCATAGAGCCTGCGTCTCTATCTTCTGTGAACTTTGGATTAAGAGTCCTGTCATTTGACGGGCTAAATTACATTTCTTTTTGATCTGTATACCCACCTGTGTGGATTGGCTAGTTATTTCCCACACATAGTCTGCCATGGAGTCTGTCAGGAAAATGGAAAATTTATTATCAATACTTACTGTAATTTTCCTTTCCTGATGGACTCCATGGCAGACGGAGTTCCCACCCATCGGTCAAAGAGTTGGCTAGTTACCGAACGCAGTCTCTAGTGGTGAGCTCAAATTTATGGGAGTGGGGTCCTATAGCATTGGAGAGGAGGCGGGGTTAACCCACACGTAGTCTGCCATGGTGTCCATCAGGAAAGGAAAAGTACAGTAAGTATTGATAATCAATTTTCAGTTTTTTACACTTGTAATACTTTAGTTTAGACTAAGGAATTGTACTGTTATTTTGTGCCAACAGGATACACTACGTGACTGCACCAGTGATGACCGCAGCTGCTTGAGCAACCTGCAATTCATTTCACCTCTGTACTTTGTCAGCTTTGTGCTCACAGCTCAGTTTGTACTAATAAATGTGGTGGTTGCTGTATTAATGAAGCATCTGGATGACAGTAATAAAGAAGCACAAGAGGATGCAGAGTTGGATGCTGAGATTGAGATGGAGTTGGCTCATGGACTCTGTTCTCAGACATCACCTGTTTTTGCTATGGACAATGGGGGACGTGGAGGTAGACCAGCAACAGAAGGGCACCGTAGCTTAAGATGTTTTTCTCCAGCTCAGGTAAGATGCATGTGTGTGTATGATAAAATGCATCTGTGTGTATATACAGAGTGTGTGTGTGTGTATATATAGATATATATATCGTATTTATCGGAGTATAACACGCACTTTTTCCCCTTAAAATCAGGGGTAAATTGTGGGTGCGTGTTATGCGCTGATCCCCCGTTCCCGGCTGTTCTCGCCGGCTTTTGGCCGCTTTCAGCTTTTCTCTGCAGCTCTCGGCTGTTCTCTGCGTCTTTCGACCGCTCTCTTTGCTCTCGCAGTCCCGCGTGAGAGAGTGGCCGAAAGCGTTCGAGAACAGTCGGGAGCTGCCGAAAACGTCTAAAAGCCGGCGAGAGACAACGTCAACTCTTCTGGGAAGGCTGTCTACAAGGTTTAGGAGTGTGTCCATCGGAATGTTTGACCATTCTTCCAGAAGCACATTTGTGAGTTCAGGCACTGACGTGGATGAGAAGGCCTGACTCGCAGTCTCCGCTCTAATTCATCCCAAAGGTGTTCTGTCAGATTGAGGTCAGGATTCTGTGCAGACCAGTCAAGTTCCTCCACTCCAAACTCACTCATCCATGTCTTTATGGACCTTGCTTTGGGCACTGGTGCACATTCTTGTTGGAACAGGAAGGGGCCATCTCCAAACTGTTCCTACAAGATTGGGAGCATGAACTTAAAAATGTCTTGGTATGCTGATGCCTTAAGAGTTCCCTTCACTGTAACTATGGGGCCAAGCCCAACCCCTGAAAAACAGCCCCACACCATAATCCCCCCTCCATCAAATGATTTGGAGCAGTACACAAAGTAAGGTCAATAAAAACATGGATGAGCGAGTTTAGGGTGGAGATTAGACACACGCCTAAACCTTATGGACAGCCTTCCCAGAATAGTTTAAGCTGTTATAGCTGAAAAGGGTGGGCCAACTAAATATTGAAGACCGGGATGCCATTAAAATGAATGTGCGTATAAAGGCAGGCACCCCAATAATTTTGGTAATTTTTATATATATATATATATATATATATATATATATATATATATATATATATATATATATATATATGAACACTGCTCAAAAAAATTAAAGGAACGCTTTGAAAACACATCAGATCTCAATAATATCATGCTGGATATCTATACTGAGATGGACTGGGTAATGTGTTAGGAATGAAAGAATGTCACATCATTTGATGGAAATTAAAAATATCAACCTACAGAGGGCTGAATTCAAAGACACCCTGAAAATCAAAGTGAAAAAATGATGCAGCAGGCTAGTCTATTTTGCTAAAATTTCATTGCAGCAATTCAAAATGGTACTCAGTAGTTTGTATGGCCCCCGTGTGCTTGTATGCATGCCTGATAACGTTGGGGCATGCTCCTTATGAGATGACGGATGGTGTCCTGGGGTTCTTCCTCCTAGATCTGGACCAGGGCATCACTGAGCTCCTGAACAGACAGAGGTGCAACCTGGCGGAGTCGGATGGACCAGAACATAATGTCTCAGAGGTGTTCTATTGGATTTAGGTCAGGCAATTCAATGGGGGGGGCATTCAATGGTATCAATTCCTTCATCCTCCAGAAACTGGCTGCATACTCTTGCCACATGATGCCAGGCATTGTCGTGCACCAGGAGGAACCCAGGACCCACTGCACCAGCATATGGTCTGACAATGGGTCCAAGGATTTCATCCCGATACCTAATGGCAGTGACCTTGTCTACCCTGTAGAGATCTGTGCATCCCTCCATGGATATGCCTCCCCAGGCCATCACTGACCCACCACCAAACTGGTCATTCTGAACAATGTTACAGGCAGCATTACTGTACGTTCTCCATGGCTTCTCCAGTCCCTTTCATGTCTGTCACATGTGCCCAGGGTGAACCTGCTCTCACCTGTGAAAAGCACAGGGCACCAGTGGCAGACCTGTCAATTCTGGTGTTCAATGGCAAATGCCAATCAAGTTCGACGGTGCCGGGCAGTGAGCACAGGGCCCACTAGAGAATGTCGGACCTTCAGGCCACCCTCATGAAGTCTGTTTCTGATTGTTTGGTCATTCACATCAGTGGCCCGCTGAAGGTAATTTTGTAGGGCTCTGGCAGTGCTTATCCTGTTCCTCCTTGCACAAAGGAGCATATACTGGTCCTGCTGATAGGGTAAGGACCTTCTAATGCGCTGTCCAGCTCTCCTAGAGTAACTGCCTGTCTCCTGGAATCTCCTCCATGCTCTTGAGACTGAGCTGGGAGACACAGCAAACCTTCTGGCAATGGCACATGTTGATGTGCCATCCTGGAGGAGTTGGACTGCCTGTGCAACCTCTATAGGGTCCAGGTATCGCCTCATGCTACCAGTAGTGACATTAACCCGAGCCAAATGCAAAACTAGTCAACAGTCAGAAAAGAGTAGGATGAGTAGGAAAAAGTCAGTGGCCTCCACCTGTAAAACCATGCCTGTTTTGGAGGTCGCCTCATTGTTGCCCATCTAGTGCACCTGTTGTTAATTTCATTAACACCAAAGAAGCTGAAACTGATTAACAATCCCCTCTGCTATTTAACTGACCAGATCAATATGCCAGTAGTTTAATTAACGTGATGCTATACTCTGATTAAAAAGTGTTTCTTTCATTTTTTTTGAGCAGTGTATGTGTGTATATATATCTTTCTATATATCTTCTGTTTAAACAAATTCACTCCTTCTTACACACTTACATCATCCTTGTTCCTTGTGGCACACTGCATCCCTTGCATATCAACCACTAGTAAAACAATACTGGCTTGGTGATATATACACAGTAATGCAAATTTTGAGAGAATTTCCATATTTAGAGTTCATTCTGCCATAAGTCAAATGAATGATTTGATCCTTCTATACCAGCCCCACATGTTATCTGGCATCTAAGGACATTTGGCATTTATACATCCTTAATCTTGCATCCTATGAAACTCACACGTTCCCAGTTTTGGAAAATGTTGGAATAAACAAACTACAAAGTCCCATATAGAACATATGGGACTGTGTAGTTTGTTTATTCCAACATTTTCTATATATGAGAACTTCCCTGATGTTATTTGTCGTCTGTTTTAACAACAATTAAAATGATCTTGGACTCTTTCATCTGGTTTTGGTCTGGATCTCGTTTCTATAATTTTGGTGGTCTCAACTGCTGTTGGGTGCCAGTTGAGGGAAGCCTTGCTGTGTGAGAGCTGCCTTGCAAAATGTATTAAGCTTGTCTGAAGTTTTCCTTCATCTGACTACATGCGCAATTCTGAAAGTCCCCAGTGGCTATTTGAGTATGTTGTTTCCAGAGTGCATAGATGGATAAATGTCTGACCATTCCCAATTAGGTCCTCAAGCACCCTGGTTCTCAACAGTTAAACTTGTTGCGTGCACTGTACTTTTACCTTCCCTTTTTTCCAAAAAAGATAGAAGGCTTGGCAACTGACCACAATGTCAAGGGCATTCAGTCTATATTCAGACCACCTATATAACAGGGCCACCAAAAAATCTACTTTTGTCTAGGCAGGTGGTGCCAACAGGGACACACACAGAACCAATTTTGATTGGTGTATAACTAGCAATACAGACAACAGACCATTTATATCACTACACATGTCTATTGTTTATTTTTTAGGAGAACTTGTGGCTTGACAGCGTTTCATTGATAATTAAGGACACATTTGAAGGGGAACTGATGATTATTGACAATTTATCTGGATCTGTATTCCATCACTATTCTTCACCAGCAGTGTGTGAAAAATGTAGCCACGACAAGCAGGAGGTAAAGCAAATTTTGGAAATCATATTGGTGGTAAACATTGCACAGATCATTAATTATATTCATGTTGAAAATGAACATACCGTAGATAGTGTCTGAATTGTGCATGTGGCTTACAAATTGTTTATATTTTTAACCATATAAGGACTTTATATAGATATTAGATGACCCATGTTAAGTAAGCCAATATACAATGTGGGGCAACGAAGGACATAGTCCTGTCAGCATTCATTTTAACATTATCTGGATTTAGTATACTGAAATCTGATTACAACTCAGAAGTCATAAATAATACCTGTAATGTTTGTAACATACAGTAAGTAAAATGTCAGTTTCTTTTTGTTACCTTTCTCAGGATAAAAGTAACATTTCCTAATATTCAATCCCAAGAGAAAAATAGTACTAAGAACATTTGACCAAAAGAATAAAGAACATTTGACCAGCAGAGAAAATAGGTTAACACTAAGCTAAAAACATTTGACCAGAAGAGGAAATATGAGGGCATCCTCTGCACTGTAAACAAAGGTGTTGATTTACAAAGAATTCACCAATGAAAGTGCATGTTTATTCATTCAGTGCAAATGGGGCAGGCAAAAAATAGATGTAAACAGGCTATAGCCTATAATGTAAATAATTGATTCAAAATGGAAAATACCACATTTTGGTACTATATAGAGCAAATTATTAAAGAGGAAGTAAACCCTGATGGGTTTTACTTCCTCTTTGTTTTTCCTGCAAAGGTAAAGCATAATGGGCTACTATGCACCGCACTTACCTGACACAGGAGCCTGCGATGTCATCGCTGTCCCCTCTTTCACGAAGCGTTCATATTCCTTCCGGGTATCGCGGCCCCGGCACTGTGATTGGTCGGAGCCACGATGACGTCACTCCCGCGCATGTATGCGGAAGCCGCAACTAACGACATGATCCCTGTTAGCAACAGCACGCTCTTGGCTGTGTTTTGCAAATATCTCCTAAACCGTGTTTTCTTGCACCTACAGGTAAGCCTTAATCTAGGCTTACCTGTAGGTAAAGGTTGCCTGTAAGGGTTTATAACCACTTTAATGTATGGACATTCCTGCGCTCACCGATGGCAATGTAATGAATCAGCTACTGCATAGCTTGAACTGCTATACAGAATATATACAATGTTACAGAGACAGAACTTTGTTGTTTGAGAGGTTTACTGAACCAAAACCCTTTACAGATGAGCAACAAAACACCTAAGGCAGGGGTCTCCAAACTTTTAGTCCTTACTTTGGGACTTTAGGGGGGTGAGACTGTGGCCAGTGGGAGTAGAAAATGTCCTGGTGTCTAGTGGGAGCAAACAATGCCCTATCTTTGGTGTCATTGGGAGGAATAGTGCCCCACCATAACATGAAAGATACCTAAACGCATGGGTGAAGAGTGCTGCTCACCCCAATAATATTTATAACAAGACAAAAAGTGCCAAATAGATACCAAACTGCTTTAAAATGCAGTACACCATTGTTAAAGTATGAGCTCTGGTATACATAATCTAAACTTATAACAAAAAGATGTCCTTAAACAATGGCAGATAGCAATTTTTGCAATTTTTAGATTGCAAAAGTTCAAATCTTCCTCAGGGGAATGAGGATATCTAAATTTAAAGACATCATGTTAGTGCATTTACATAAGAACAATGTATCGTACTATAAATTATTCAGCAACCATGGCGAATTTAACCTTAAAATAATCGGAATAAGGGGGCCCCCAGATCCCGGCCCCCCACCCTATGTGAATGAGTATGGGGTACGATGTACCCCTACCCATTCACCTAAGGAAAAAAGTGTAAATAAAAAAAAAACAACATAGTTTTTTAAAATATTTTATTGCACAGCTCCGGGGGTCTTCTTCTGTCTTGGGGGGTCTTCTCGACGGACTCCTCCAATATCTTCTGCTCTTTTACCTAGCTCTTTCACTAGCGGAGGAGCCCGGCTTTCTTCTTCGTCGCCGCCGTCTGGGGGTCTTGTTCCGACGTCGGGGGTCTTCGGGGGTCTCTTCTGTTCTTCTTGCTGGGCCTCTGCTTTCTTCTTCCAGCTCTTTTACGAGCGGTGGCCTGGGCTAGTGTTGCCGTCGCTGTCCCCGCCGCCCCCTTATTAAAAGGGGCTCCCGGATTCCGATAAGCCCCCCGCTCGCAGACCCCGACAACCAACGGCCAGGGTTGTCGGGAAGAGGCCCTTGTCCTCATCAACATGGGGACAAGGTGCTTTAGGGTAGGAGGCCGCAGGGCCCCCTTTCCCCAGGGCACCCCCCATGTTGAGGGCACGCGGCCTGGTACGGCTCAGGAGGGGGGGCGCTCACTCGTCCCCACCCCCTTTCCTGACCGGCCGGGCTGCGTGCTCGGATAAGGGTCTGAGATGGATTTGGGGGGAACCCCCACGCCGTTTTTTCGGCGTAGGGATTCCCCTTTAAATCCATACCAGGTGACGGGGCTAGCGAGGCGGCGGCATTCACTGCCTTCGCTAGTCCCGTCTACCTGGAGTCACGTTCTAAATGAACGGACTTTCCTCCATGTGCGAGGCAAGTCCGTTCATTAATTTCAAAAGTCCCGCGGACTAGCACACAGATGGCGGGATTGTCCGCTGGACTGCCGAGTCCAGCGGACAATTTTAAGTCTGAACTTAAAACTTAGTCCAGCGGATAATCCCACGGGAAAGTCCACTCGTGTGTACGCGGCCTTAGAGTAAATGTAATTTGTAGAGGGTTTTCTAGCTTTGGAAAAAAATTGGAAAGTATATACTGCGCTGGGAACAATGTGAATAACAAAGCAGCCAACACTGCTATAGACTGATAGCAAAAAATAGATAAGGAAACAGAAAGTGTAGCGCTGAGTTAAAGTAAAACCATACACAATGTTTCTATATATGAACAGAAATTATGAAATTCCAATGAAAACCTTAAGTGTAGAATAAATATGTAAATTTATGGCAACTAATAAAGTGATAAGTCCATACAAAGAAAAAGTCCCGTGTACAATAAAAATCAAAAAGTGTTCAATTTGTGATCAAACAACTTGGTGTACGAAGCCAGTCAGCCACTAGTGGGACTCTTCTGGACTGATAGCAAAAAGAAACACCCCCACTGTGATAATGGGAGGAGGCATACCAGATGGTATTGACCTGGCGGGTCATATGCCACCCAGGTCAAAAAGGGCTTGTCGGTTGTAGTAAACCAAATGGGAAGATTGGATCATGTGTTCTGTCCTTAAGCCAGCATTAGACCTTCACATCACCAGTCATAAACATCGGATATCATCCACAAGCCGTCAGAGGGGAGGTAGGTACTTGGCATCAAATGTCATCAACCATGCAAACAAAAATCAGCATAGCGTGATACCGTTTCAAAAAAGGAGAAAATGTATTTAAAATCAAAAGGCACACTCACATTTCAGTAGAGGATCATAAGCGAACAGATAAACATGTAGAACGGCGATATCTTGCAGAGGGGTCCACCCAACGAGTTTCAATTAAATAATCGTCATCTGACACCCCAGATGACGATTATTTAAATTAAAACATTTTTTTATTTTTTTAAACTCCAAAAGTATATATTGAGATGACCAACATTAAAAACAGTAAGGCTTAAAAAGTCTTTTGTTTTTGTAAAACTAGGGCAAAAAATTTATGTATGTGTGTGTATATATATATATATATATATAAATTAACCTACCCACTTGTGGCAAAAGCAGAGCTGTGCAAGAGCACTCTTCAGGCAGGACCTGTCCCTGTGAGAGCCTGCTGCCTAATAAGCCATCCGAGCTTAAATGTGAGAAGGGGGAGGAGACTCCCGCCGACTCCCTCCCCCAGGCCGCTCCTTGCCGCCTAAAGGAAAAAAATCGTAATTTTGCCCACAACAAAGATGGCGCCACCCGCGTCAGACGACCGCGCATGCACCGCAAGGTCACGGCGCCCCTACACCAATCCGACGCAGAGCACGTCTGTAAGTCCTGCAGAGAGACGGCATTGGCCTTTGATCATCACAGACAGACCGGAGCTGGCATTCATCATGCAGAATATCCCTCAAAAAGTGGAGCTTTTTAGTCTAATGAAAATAGGAGGTATGACTGGCTACATTCCACACGGGGGAGGGCATCCTGTTCTCCGGGACACTGTCCATGTATGGATCCCAGCATATTGAATCCAACATAGGCGCATAATACCCTTCTTCAGACCCAGCTCCTATTGAACAGTCCATAACTGTTTTCTCCCTGACATGCGTTTCCAAACCAGTACCCATAAAACAGTCCTTAACTTTCTTAACGTGTTGTGGTTTTCAACCTGCGCAGCAACAGCTCCTATGGAACAGTCCATAATGGTCTTACCGTGTTATGCTTCCCAACACGTGCCGCTTTGCCACTAAGTGACACACCACCATCCTTCTTCAGTGACAGCTTCCATGTCACCCTTCTGTATCTTTGGTATCTTCTCCTTTCTGGTATCTTCAGGACGAGATGCAGTACAGGCAAGGGGTGCACCTTCACTCACCATTCACCATCACACACTCAGGGTAACATATCACCCAGTTTTCAAACACAGAGTCTCGAGGAGGGCCTTTCGCCCATGTTACTAGCCTAAAATACACCTTTATCACACTACACCATAACATAAATCAACCCACTACCATAATATATACATATATACATAAGACCCCTCAAATTGCGTATCCCGCTCCCAACCTCCTATAACTCTTTGCTGTAAATACGGGTCAGGATTAGGCAGGTTTGTTCACAATGGCCTTCCCTACCGCAATTCCGGCACGTCAGTGGTATTCCAGGGCTCTGAGCTGGCAGCAAAGCCTCTACCATATACGAAGAGAGCTTACCGTCAATTTGTTTCTCCACTTGCATAGATAGATGCGAGACCTTCCTATATAAATGTCTAGTCCAACAACACATACCAATTTGAACCAATGATGAAACTGCAGCAAAAATGAGTAATACCACAACGGGATGTATCAAATAATTCAAAATGCTGTTGGCCTTACTGGAATGTCCAAATATTACCTCCCACCAAGACCCTCCCACATCATTTTCTAATTGATGCACTACCTCCTTTATTTCATTCTGATTATGGTATATGGCTATAGTAGCATTAGCTCTCTCTTGCTGCAGCATCTTCATAAGGCTCTTATCTCTATCCCAATCTGCTAACCACTCCTGTATCTTCCTTCCCATACCAAGGTTCAGGGCTCTCAGATTAACAGGGAGGTTCTGGTTGACATCCACAGACAGATTGGCAATATGCGGTATCACATAATTCCATTCCTGTGTCTGGATTTCAGAGACACCGTCAAAGGTACACGACGCTTCTCTTGCTATTGTCAGGTTCACAGAACATCCTATTTCCATGACTAATGTTACATTATTATCCTTTAGGACAAAGAAACAAACTCTCCCATGTCCCAAATAATACACCGGTGTTCCCTTCCCAGCAATGTTCTCCCCATCCAGCACACAGAGTGATGCATCCTCCCAACATTTCTCATTCACCACCGTGTATTGACCTGGCATACAAATGTCATGGTCATGCCTCTGACAGAGGGAAATATCAACCTGCCTCCAGCTCCCATCCTCTCTGATCACATGTGGGTAATTTAGCCTCAGATGCAACAAAGTAGAATCCCCAGTCAGTAAGCCCATTGATATCACCGAATACACAGATTGAGTCTGCACTTCTGTATATGGGATCAACGAGGAAGCGTAACATCTCTCATGATCCAAATTCGTACATCCCATCCAGGCATTCGACCACCAACTTGGATTAGTGTTATGCCCCATACACACGGTCGGATTTTCCGATGGAAAATGTCCTATCGGACAATGTTGTCGGAAATTCCGACCGTGTGTAGGCTCCATCGGACTTTTTCCGTCGGATTTTTCGACGGACAAAGTTTTATCTCCTGCTCTCAAATTTTCCGACAACAAAGTCCTATTGGACTTTTTCCAATCGTGTGTAGCAAATTAGGACATGCTCAGATCACATTACAAGACCAAAGCTATTGGCTCTAGCCTCTACGTAGTCCCGTCGTACACAACGAACGTCACCAAGTTCAGGATGATTGGATTTTCCGACAACTTTGTCCGACCGTGTGTATGCAACACCAGTGTCCGACAAAATCTGTCGGAAAAAATCTGATGGATTTTGTGGTCGGAATTTCCGACCGTGTGTATGAGGCATAAGAGATGTGCTTTGGTAAAATCTTACTGAGCTGTGATGCTAATTCATAAGACCACTTCCCCCCATACAGGGACTGTACAATCAGCTTGATGTTGGTTGATAGGGATGAGCCGAACACCCCCGGGTTCGGTTCGCACCAGAACCCGCGAACGGACCTAAAGTCCGTGCGAACTTAAGAACCCTATTAATTACAATGGATGCGAACGTTCAAAATCAAAAGTGCTAATTTTAAAGGCTAATATGCATGTTATTGTCATAAAAAGGGTTTGGGGACCTGGGTCCTGCCCCAGGTGACATGTATCAATGCAATTTTTTTTTTTAAAACGGACGTTTTTTCAGGATCAGTGATTTTAACAATGCTTAAAGTGAAACAATGAAAGTGTAATATTCCTTTAAATTTCGCACCTGGGGGGTGTCTATAGTATGCCTGTGAAGGGGCGCATGTTTCCCATGCTTAGAACTGTCCCTGCACAAAGTGTCATTTTTGCAGGAAAAAAAGCTATTTAAAATCACTCGCGGCTAATGAATTGTCAGCTCCCGTAACACAGAGAACAGTCATTCATTGAAAGTCATTGATAAAAAAAAAGTAATTGATAAAAAAAGAAAAAAAAAGTAATTGATAAAAAAAGAAAAAAAAAGCGTGGGGGTCCCCCCAAATTCAATTACCAGGCCCTTCAGGTCTGCTATGGCTATTAACCGCTTCCCGACCGCCCACTGCATATATACGTCAGCAGAATGGCACGGGCAGGCAAAAGCACGTACCTGTACGTGATCGTGCATTTGCCTGCCTGTGGGTCGCGACCCGGTTGGGAGCTCCGTGACCCCGGCCGCGGGACCAGCGGACCCGATCGCCACTGGTGTCCCGCGATCGGGTTACGGAGCTGAAGAACGGGGAGAGGTATGTGTAAACAAACCTCTCCCCACGCTTCCTACTCTGCCTGTCATTGATTGGCTGTTCCCGGTCATCGGGAAAGCCGATCAATGACGTCAGACGTCAGCCCCGCCCCCTAATGTAAAAAAAAACACACGTCACAGCCCATAACCCCCTCCCCTCCCCCTAGTGGTTAACCCCTTCACTACAACTGTCATTTATACAGGAAACAATGCATTTAAATAGCATTGATTGCTGTATAAATGACAATGGTCCCAAAAATGTGTCAAAAATGTCCGATTTGTCCGCCATAATGTCGCAGTCACAATTAAAATCGCTGATCGCCGCCATTACTAGTAAAAAAAAAATATTAATAAAAATGCTATAAAACTATCCCCTATTTTGTAAACGCTATAACTTTTGCGCAAACCAATCAATAATCGCTAATTGCGATTTTTTTTACCAAAAATATGTAGAAGAATACGTATCGGCCGAAACTGAGGAAAAAAAATGTTTTTTTTATATATTTTTTGGGGATATTTATTATAGCAAAAAGCAAAAAATATTGCAATGTTTTCAAAATTGTCGCTCTATTTTTGTTTATAGCGCAAAAAATAAAAACCGCAGGGGCGATCAAATACCACCAAAAGAAAGCTCTATTTGTGGGAAAAAAAGGACGCCAATTTTGTTTTGGAGCCACGTCGCACGACCGCGCAATTGTCAAGCGACGCAGTGCCGAATCGCAAAAAGGGGCCTGGTCCTTTGGCTGCCAATTGGTCCGGGGCTGAAGTGGTTAAGGGGAACCCCGGCCAAAAAAAAAAAAAAAATGGCGTGGGGTCCCCCTCAAAATCCATACCAGACCCTTGAGGCCTGGATTGGATTTTAAGGGGAACCCCGGACAAAAAAAAAAAAAATGGCGTGGGGTCCCCCTCAAAAGCCATACCAGACCCTTATCCGAGCACGCAACCTGGCAGGCCGCAGGAAAAGAGGGGGGACGAGAGCGGCCCCCCTCCCTCCTGAACCGTACCAGGCCACATGCCCTCAACATTAGGAGGGTGCTTTGGGTCCCCCCCCAAAGCACCTTGTCCCCATGTTGATGAGGACAAGGGCCTCGTCCCCACAACCCTGGCCATTGGTTGTGGGGGTCTGCGGGCGGGGGGCTTATCAGAATCTGGAAGCCCCCTTTAAAAAGGGGACCCCCCAGATCCTGCCCCCCTGTGTGAAATGGTAAGGGGGTACTTTTGTACCCCTACCATTTCACCAAAAAAGTTACAAAAATTGTAAAAATGACAGGAGACGGTCTTTGACAATTCCTTTATTAAAATCTTCTTTCATCTTCTTTCTTCTGGTCTTCTTCCTTCTTCCTTTCTTCATCCTTCGGTTTCTTCTTCTTCTCCTTCCGGCATCTTCTTCCATTTCTTCTTCCATCTTCTTCTTCCTCTGATCCGCTTCTTCTTGCTCTGGTCTTCTCGTCCGGCATCTTCTTCCACGGCGTCGGTGTCTCTTCTGGGCCGATCCGCGCAATGGGAGGCTCCCGCTGTGTGAGGCTTCGCTGCGTCTGACAGGACCCCGCCCCCATCTGATGTCATGGGGAAAGCCATAGGGAATTCCCCATGACGTCCCTGTGCGTCAGACGGGGCGGGGTCACCAGGTGGCCCCGCCCTCCATTATAAAAGACCTGTCAGACGAGCGAAGCCTCACACAGCGGGAGCCTACCATGGCGTGGAGCTGCCCAGAAGAGACACCGACGCCGTGGAAGAAGATGCCGGACGAGAAGACCAGAGCAAGAAGAAGCGGAGCGGAGGAAGAAGAAGATGGAAGAAGAAGATGGAAGAAGAAGATGGAGTAACCGAAGGATGAAGAAAGGAAAAAGACCCAAAGAAAGAAGATGAAAGAAGATTTTAATAAAGGAATTGTCAAAGACCGTCTCCTGTAATTTTTATAATTTTTGTCACTTTTTTGGTGAAATGGTAGGGGTACAAAAGTACCCCCTTACCATTTAACACAGGGGGGGCGTGATCTGGGGGTCCCCTTGTTAAAGGGGGCTTCCAAATTCCAATAAGCCCCCCGCCCGCAGACCCCCACAACCAATGGTCAGGGTTGTGGGGAAGAGGCCCTTGTCCTCATCAACATGGGGACAAGGTGCTTTGGGGTGGACCCCAAAGCACCCTCCCAATGTTGAGGGCATGTGGCCTGGTACGGTTCAGGAGGGAGGGGGGGCGCTCTCGTCCCCCCCTCTTTTCCTGCGGCCTGCCAGGTTGCGTGCTCAGATAAGGGTCTGGTATGGATTTTGAGGGGGACCCCACGCCATTTTTATTTTATTTTTTTGGCTGGGGGTTCCCCTTAAAATCCATCCCAGACCTCAAGGAGGGGGACCCCACTCCATTTTTTTTTGGCCGGGGTTCCCCTTAATATCCATAGCAGATCTGAAGGGCCTGGTAATTTAATTTGGGGGGACCCCCACGCTTTTTTTTTTTTGTTTTTTAGCAATGACTTTCAATGAATGACTGTTCTCTGTGTTATGGGAACCGGCAATTCATTAGCCGCAGATGGCTGCCTTAGATGACACAACAGGCCAGAAGGGTAAAGGTGTTTTAAATGTGACACTGCAATGCTGTACTAACAGCACGCACACACTAATCCCCAGAATCACAGCACAGATAATGTCAGCACTGCAGTCAGCAGCACTGCAGAATGGATCACAGCAGCTCATAATGTCACTGTCTGACACGCCGGAACACACTATATGAGGCCGCCAGCGCGGCAGCCTTTTATAGTGTGGGGCGTGTACTAAACCCCCTGAGCTATAATTGGCCACAGGCATCCTGCCTGTGGCCAATTATTGCTCTCCTCGCCGCTGGCTTTATGATTGGCCAAGCATGCGGGGTCACAGTGCATGCTTGGCCAATAATCAGCCAGCAATGCACTGCGACTGGCGCAGTGCATTGCGGGCCGCTCGCATCACACGAATTTGATGAGCGGGCCACTCGCATCACACGAGTTTCGACGAGCAGATGAACGGCCGACGTTCGATTCGAACATGGGTTCGAATCGAACACCGGGCCCATCCCTATTGGTTGATAGTTCTGCCTGTCCCTGTGTGCATGCCAGAGCCCACAACATATTTTTGCCCTGTATCACCACATTATCCTCCAACCTCTTAAAATGGCGTATACAAAATGTTATTGCATATGAATATAGTCAGCAACAATCATGCAGAGGATATAAATATAAATATAATTATAAAGGGTGTCAGGAGGGTATTGCTACAGTTCATTAGCACTCATCTGACCCATTATGAGGAAGAAATAGCTGCAATAGTCACAGGATGGAAGAACTAATAAAAAACCCTATGGCTTAGTCCAATTAAATCTTTCTTCAAAAGCCGTAACAGTCCATTTTATTCCATACAGTTGCAGCAGCAAAACAGCAGAGGAGTGTGAAAAGGAAAGTGAATCAACCACAGGCACGGAGATAATCACAGCAGGACAGGTCCTAATCCCAACACCTGATGGCACCCTGTGCTCACCCTAAGGGATGGATGCTTACCAGAGCTCAGATAAAAGATAGCCTTTTAAAACAGATGTCACTGCACGCATCCAAGCCGTATCAGCAGTCCTCCGGTTGGATGCGTGCAGTGACATCTGTTTTAAAAGGCTATCTTTTATCTGAGCTCTGGTAAGCATCCATTCCTTAGGCTGGTTTCACACTGGGGCATATATTTAGCGCCGCTTTACCGTTGTTTTAGCGGCGCATTTTGGCCGCTAGCGGGCGGTTTTACCCCTGCGAGCGGCCGAAAAAGGGTTAATACCGCCCGCAAACCGCCGCTGCAGCGGCGTTTTGTGGGCGGGTTCGGAGCGCTGCCCCATTGTTTTCAATGGGAAGGGGCGATATAGGAGCGGTAAATATACCTCTCCGGTGAGACATCAACCAGGCGTATCTCCCCCATGTCCATTTCTGGTGTCCCACATGTCCAGTAACCAACAGCTTCTCTGTAGGACTGATAGGAAATTTTCACCCCATGTATGTGTCATCTGGAGCTCCCTAGTTTGGCCAACAGACACCTTACTATGCCTAAGTGTCAGCCTCCTGGGTCTCTGCACCCTATTACTTTGGTCATGCCAATATATGCCACAGATAAAAACATACTTCCCTTCTTTCAATTCTTCACCAAAAACCCCATATCCTACGTCCCTTGCTTCCCAAGGTTTGGATACATTGGATTTTTTCCCTAACCAATAACCCGTTTCATTCATATATATAGTTACATCTACAAAAGGCTGGAGAGATTCTGGTATAATATTTTGCAAGTTTTGTTTATATGCACGTCCTTGAGATGTTGAGTTAGGATTAAATCGTCCAAAAGCAAAAGAAACTTTGTATTGCAAATTGGTGACCCCATTTGTACGTGTCCGGTAATTTAGGATTCTCTGATATAATCCTGACCTTTCTCCTTCTTTCATCTCCCCCCTGCATCCCCTTCTGGCCTAACAAGTCCAACATTGATGATATAATTGAAGTGGACGCATGGTTTTCCTCAGGATTTTCCCTTTCCACATCATCCCCTGAATATTCGTCTGAATCAATTTGAGATGTTACATGGCTCAGATGGATCGCCAACACGACAATTATGATCCTTCCATCCATTCTCCAGAGACTTTGTCAATCTTTGCTCCACCAGGACTCTGGAAAACAAGAACAAGAGCGGAATCAATTCTTATCAGCAATACCTTTTACATTGATCAGCATGAACCCATTTCTCTATCTCCCTTTTTTTCATGCCTTTTGCACCCTTGTTATCCATGAGCCGCTTTACTTTGACCACCTGATCACTAAGGGTCATAGTGACTGTGAACGGTCCAGTCCAGTTTGCGTCCCATGAAGACTTGGAAACAAAGTTCTTTACCATAACCCTTTCTCCAATCTTCAAGCTAACGGGAGGCCTTTCAGGCTGCTCCTTCTCTTTAGGTGCCATGTTACTTGCAGCAAATTGCAAATACCCCTGTACCTGTTCTTGCAGCTGGACCAGAAATCGGTCCCTTTCAGCACTCTCTCTCAAGGGGGTACTAAGTATTGGGTCTGCTGGATGGCTGAGGTTCATCATTCTCCCCGTCATTAACTGATATGGGGTTAATGATGTACCTTTTTCTGTAGATCCTCGTACGGCCATCAGGATTGAAGGCAGATGAATCAGCCAGTTCTTTCCTGATTGCAGTACCATCTTTTTAAGCCTCTCTTTCAGTGTTCGATTCATCCTCTCAACCATCCCTGCCGATTGTGGATGGTATGGTACCTGGAATCTCTGTTCTACTCCCAGCAGCTCACAAATATTTTTCATGACCATGCCGGTAAAGTGAGTCCCCCTATCGGACTCCAGGACTTTGGGGAACCCATATCTTGAAAAGACTTCGGTCCACAAAGCTCTAGCCGTGGCAGTAGCAGAGTCCTTTCTTAGGGGCAGACCCTCTTCCCATTTTGAAAAGACGTCCACCACCACGAGTAGATACCTGTATCCTCCAGGGGCACTTTGTAACGGACCAACAAAGTCAATCTGTAGGTTTTCCCAGGGTCCATTGGCTACCGGTACCCTTGCTAATATTGGCTTCTGTCCCTTTGGCCTAGGGTTCATTTGTGCACATATTAAACATTCCTGCACTACCTGTGAGATTGTGTTTCCCATTGTCTCCCACCAGTATCTAGCTTGCACGAACTTCAAGGTACCCTGAACACCCATGTGGCCTGTTAACCTGTGATTTTCCAGGGCTAAATCTTTTTGATGCTGAGAGGGCACTACAAACCTTCGTCCTTCTGAAGTTTCTTTTAACAGTAGATCGTCTTCTAATACATAATTTTGAGGAGCATCTGCCGCTTTTGTTCTAAGCTGCTTTTTGGAGCGCTGCCCCATTGTTTTCAATGGGAAGGGGCGCTATAGGAGCGGTAAATATGCCGTTCCTACAGCACACCAAAGATGTGGCTTGCAGGACATTTTTCAGTATCCTGCAAGCGCACCAATTGTTCAATCGCACCAATTGTTCAATCTCATACCTCAGGTCATCACACTCACAAACATTTGCGTTCGCATTCGCAGCTATAGCTGAAATATCTTTACTCACATTTTCTATCTGTCCTATTAATTCTGTTATATCTTTATACCACTCCAACTCTTTCTGTTCAGAAATGTCTTTCATCCTCAGCAACATGCATACCGAATTTTCTATCCTCTGTTTCCTGCCTTTTTTTTGAAGATTTTTTAAACTTTATCGCATCATTATGAGTATTGCATTGTTTCAACAAATCGTTGAACTGGTGTGTTAACGCATCCTGTATTACACTATTGAATTGAATACAAGCATTTTTTTAAAGAAACCTTTTCAAGGATATCCATTGACATGCTAATCTGCAATTAACTACACTGAACAGTTGCTTAAACAATACACACAGATGAACAATCGGATAAACAAACCACCACAGAGACTCAGATAAAAAGCTGTTCAAAGTCTAGTTTTTCATCTGTAGTCCCACACAGAAGAACAAAAAAAAAAAAAAATACAAATCCGTTTAACTACAAATTTCAGAGAACACACTCTTAATGCTCTCCTCTCTTAAATTGCAGGCCACAGTGAACTCCTATTGGAACAGAGAGCTATTTTGACACTCACGTAGGGAAACTAAATATAAACTAAATAATGAAAAAAAAAAAAAATATATAAAAAATAAAAATATATATATAAAAAAAAAATATATATATATTCCCACTTTTTCCTCAGTGCTGTGTGGTTTATCCTGTCAATCTACCGATTATATCATATAACCAAGGGTGATCAATCCCTAACTCGCCAGTCTCGTTGACTGGTTACAGGCCTAACGCACAAACATTTAACGTACATACATATATCAGCCACAGCTCTCACCAGGTTCTACGCGTCCGTTTCACTGATGAGATCTTTCACAGAATTTTCATGACCATCCAAGCGTGGTTTCAGAATTCACGAGCCAGTGCCAATCTTGTCCGCACTAGAGACGATTTTCCGTTCTGGATGTTTGAGGATTTGTGCTTTTTTTTTGTTTAATTTTTGTTTATTGAACAGTTTTTCGAAAACAGCGTATACAGGGTATACAATAAAACTTAACTTTGTAGAAAACTAAAACAGGATACAGTATCTGTGAGCATCATCACTACATAGAATGTAAGAGCGTTGGTCGTCCCCGAACCCGTCCAGGTCGAGGGATCACAATAGTATAAATGAGCATGACTTCAATCTACAATCGTTTACTTACAGCTCTACGCCATTTACTGGGTGAGGGGGAGGAAGGGGGGTGGAAAGGCGGGGGGGAGAAGGAGTAGAGGGAAGAAGGAAGAAAGAAGAGTAAGAAGAACAAGAGGAGTAGGAACAGGAGAAAGAAAAAGAAAGAGAATGAGCCTGATTTACGTAAGACGAGCAGGTTCAGAGAAATTTAGGTACAAAACTCATGGTATAATACGGTTGACATAAATGCATTAAACATGACTGGTCAGTCTACTGAGGAAGTTAATTGGGCCTACAGGAACCATCTTATTTGGCACAGGTCTCGCCCTATCCGTTCTGTGACACCCAACTCAAATTCTAGGGTCCAAAACAAGAAAATAAACTCAGAATGTTAGGCTTTTAGCAGAAATCAAGCAGATGTTGGTGAGGTTTGCAGGATCTCCAAGTAGCTGGATGAATTCTTAAATTCTGACCAAGATAGCCAGGTAGCAGTATGTCTGTGAAAGTTATCTTTTGCTGTGAGGGTGAGTTCCTCCATGAGGCAGATGTGATTTACCACTTTTACCCAGTCTTTCAGCACAGCTGCCGCAGGTTGCCCCCATCTTGCTGGGATGAGGGCCTTGGCAGCATTCAGGAGGTGAGGCACGATGGAACGTTTATATGGGCCTACCGGCTCCACTGTATTATGTAGTAAGATAGTCCATGGTTCCACAGGAAGGGATGAGCATGCAATTAGGTTGACCAGTTGAACAATCTTGACCCAAAAAGGCTGAATGATTGGACACAACCACCAGATGTGTGCATGTGAGGCTGTGTTCCCACAACTCCTCCAACACAATAGGGAGTTGGAGGGGAACATGATATGCAGCTTGACTGGTGTGAGGTGCCATCTCGATAGTAGCTTATAGTTCATTTCTGAGGTTTTGGAGGAAATAGAAGACACATGTGTCAACTGCAGGATTTTCTCTTTCTGGGTATCGGAAATTGTCGTTTTCAGGTCCACTTACCATTTGTGGAGGAAGTCCGGGTAGGCCGGGTTAAGCAGTTATATAACGCCCTTGTAAAATTGAGATATGCAATGCAGCGGTGGATCCTTGAGCGAGAACACGTACTCAATTTGTGTTAGATCTTGCATGCTTCTTATTGGAAGGAGAAGAGAGCGTACAAACCCCTGAATCTGTCAGTACCTCCAAATGTCCATGAGGGTAATGGGATTAGGAGACAGTATATCTGCAAGAGGCTTAAGACCGTTTGAGCCCATAATGTGGTGGAGAAGGATAGGTTTGTCAGGTTGCCAATTCCTAAAGCTGCTATCTATTTGACCCGGCAAGAAAAAGTTATGTTTTAGGATCGGAAGCAGGGGGGAGTTGAATTGCCAGGAAAACTGCCTGTGTAATGAGTCCCAAAGTGCTAGGGTGGAGATAGTTAGAGGTGAAGCGTTTGGCGATATATTCCTGTAGGCTCTTGGAATCCAAGGTACAATGGATAGGTCTACACCGCTTAAATTCTGCTCAATTTACACCCACAGTTTAGACTTCCTAGCGTACTTCCAGTCCGCCATCCTGGCGAGTGCAACTGCCTGGTAGTAGGCTTTAAAGTTTGGGAGGGCGAAACCCCCCGCGTTTTTAGAGCGGTACAGTGTTAATCTGGAGTTCCTGGGATGTCTGCCCTTCCAAACAAATCGAGATACTAGAGACTGCAAAATGGAGAAAAATCCTATAGGAACACTCAGTGGCAGCATCTGGAGAATGAACAGCACCCTGGGGAGAATATTCATCTTAATTATGTTTATTTTGCCCAGCCATGAATGTGAATGTGGGGCCCAATGGCGAAGGTCAGATTTAATAAAATTCAAGAGGGGGACGTAACTGAGTCTAAAGAGGGATCGAGGGTCAGGCGTAAGAAAAATCCCTAGATATTTCAGGGGTTTCTGCTGCCATTGAAAGGGAAATTGAGGTTTCAGTTGGGCAACGACTAAGGGGGGAGTATTTATATTAAGGATTTCAGATTTGGATAGGTTTATTTTAAAATTAGACAGGGCTTTGAAGGTCCGGAAGGCAGACATGATGTTGGGTAGAGTAATGTGTGGTTGTTGTATAAAGAAAAGTATGTCATCTGCATAGACAGCATATTTATGACTATTGGCTTTTATCTTTATTCCATGTATACTGTTATTCTGTCTAATATGTCCTAGGAAAGGTTCGAGGGAAATGGCAAAAAGCAGGGGGGACAACGGGCACCCCTGCCTAGTTCCATTATGCAGGGTAAAGGGGTCGCTTAATGTACCATTAATTCGAATTTTGGCCGTCGGGTGAGAATATAGTGACACTATTCTATGGAACATCTTAGGTCCAAGGCCAAAATGACGTAATGTCATCTTGAGGAAGTCCCAGTCCACCCTATCAAACGCTTTTTCGGCATCTGTTGAAAGGAGAAGGGTGGACTGGGAGCACCTCCGGACATGATGTATCAACGAAATAGAGCGGAGGGAGTTGTCTCTCGCTTCTCTAGTAGGGATAAAGCCTGTTCGGTCTGTTGAGATCCATTTGGGGATGAGTAGGAGGAGTCTGGTTGTCATTACTTTAGCCATAATCTTTAAATCAAGATTCAAAAGGGAAATGGGGCGATAGCTGGCACAAAGTGTGGGATCTTTGCCAGGTTTGGGAATGATTGTGATATGGGCGGCTAAGGATTCTGGTCTGTAACTCATAGTGTTTGAAATCGAGTTGGCATAGGCTGTAAGTCTGGGGATTAAGGTCTCGCCGAAAGTCTTGTAATATTTAGCTGTGAAGCCGTCAGGGCCGGGAGCCTTTCCAGAGGGGGTATTTTTTAACGCAGTCTGGAACTCCTTAATCGTAAACTCAGTTTCCAATTGTTTGAGGGATTGTCTGGAAAGTTTGGGTAAGTTGGCCTGCTGCAGGTATTTTAAGATACGGGATCGTTTTGCTGGAGGTGTAAGCACATCTAGATCACCCTTTACATGGTAGAGTTCTGCATAATATTCCTGAAAGGCTTTGGCAATCTGAGGGGAGGAATGTACCATAGTGCCTGAGGAGTTTTGGATTTTAGAAATAAATGACGCTGATTTTTTTGCTCTTATTGAACGGGCCAGTTGTTTACCCGGTTTGTCTCCCCACTCATACCATTTTTGAGAAAAGATTTGAAACTGTCTTTTCGTTTGAGAATTCAATAAGTTGGACAGTTCCTCTCTTTTCTGCTACAGGGCATCCAGATGGGCTTTATGTAGTGACAATTTATGTTGTCTGTCCAAGTCAGACACCTGCAACGTCAGGTCTTGGAGCTGTTTGGTCTGTTCTCTTTTCCTCCTAGCCCCCAGTTCTATGAGCTTCCCCCTCATTGTGGCCTTATGTGCTTCCCATAGCAAAGGTGGTGAGACCTCAGCGGACCTATTGTCCACAAAGTATTGTTTTAGATCCCTATCCAAGAGAGCCGTGTCAACAGAGTTATTCAATAGGGATTCATTAAGCTTCCAATTAGGCAACCACTTAATGAGGGAGGGCATAGACAGTTGCATATTTACCGGAGCATGGTCAGATATATTGGCAAACCCAATGGAGGCCGACTTTAAGAGGGGTAAATGAAAGTGGTTGATTAAGATGTTGTCAATCCTCGAGTATGATTGGTGGGTTTTAGAGTAATGGGAGTAATCCCTATCCTTTGGATGCAGTGTGCGCCATACATCAATAAGTTGGTGGTCGTGTAGTTTTTTCTTAAGAAAAGCTATCCTTTTAAATGAGATAGTGGTCTTACCTTGGGACATATCCAGCACCGGGTCTAGAGGCATAATAATGTCCCCTGCCAAAATAATAATACCTTTGGTGAAGATAGACAATTTAGATAGGACCTGGGATAAAAAGGTTGGTTGTTGGGAGTTAGGGCTGTAGACATTAACCAGAGTGCACTGAGTGCTTCCTATAGAACCCCTCAAAAATAGAAACCTACCCCTATCATCAGAGGTAATTTCTTCAAGCTGAAAGGGCACATCTCTGTGAAACCCAATGGCCACACCCTTTGCATTATTAATGTCAGAAAGACTGTAGTACCATTTAGTGAAATGCAGAGAGGAAATCCTCACTGCAAAAGTGTGAGTGAGGTGTGTTTCTTGAAGAAACACTATGGAACTAGAGGCCTGCTTCAGTTCCCGTAGCAGTTGGTGGCGTTTAGCAGCATGATGCAAGCCCCTAACATTATATGACGTAATTTTTAGGGTGGCCATTGGAGTGTCAGCACCTGCCCGCTCAGCTTAAGGTGACAATCAAGCTCACAAACGTAAATAAGAGAGTAGAGAGAAAGTAGGAGAAAGTAGCGAAAGAGGTAGAAAAGGGGGGCGGAGGGTGGGGGGGGAAACAAACAGGTAAAACAGTGTGAAATACATCACAAATCGACCAATGGGAGACCATTTGTGGCCGCGCGAGAATTCGCAGTGTTCCCATGGGGGAATGTGTGGGAGAGGACCCCAGAAGCTCCCCGAGGGGGGAACATCTGTGAAAACACGTGGGAAACTCTCCCCCACTTCCCCCAGAAGAAAAATAATAAGGGGGGCGGTATGACCGCAACCTGAGTGACAAGCACTCATAACCTGTAGGGCCTGGGGAGACTCCCGTGGAGTCCCTCCGGTCCTGGCCCAATACAATCTGAAAAAATAAAACTCTGTTATATAGGGAAAATACACCCCTGGCATCAGAAACACTATTAACTATTATGATTTAAAGCCAAGCAACATTGGAGAGCCTCAAATATACAATACCAGATGTTGCCCCACTTTAACGAAAAAACACAGTCACGTAGCATAAAGAATGGATCACCACGCCAGTTATGAAAACCTCCATACCTCCTCCGGGTGTACATGCTGGAAGAAACATATTGCGGGGTCTCCAGCCCCATACTGCATAACACTGAGAGAGGGAGCCAGCCAGGTACCGAGTTGGTATTAGTGAAAAAATAAAAAAAACAAAAGAGAGAGAAGGGAAGTCAAAACTTTTTGCAAGACTTAGCCATTCTTTTGAGCTGATCCTGAGATGCTGGAATGCTGCTTTTTGCGTGGGGAGCTCTTCCATTCTTGCTCCAGTGTCTCTGAGAACTCTAGGATCCCGTCTTGCCATCCGGGTAGGTCTATCAGCGGGATGCCCACCTCCCTTGAGAAGGCTGGAAGTTCTTCTGGGAATCTCAGCGTGGAGGAGCGGCCAATTTTCATTGCGATGAGACAGGCGGGGAAGCCCCATTTGTAGGTAATGCCGTCTCCCCTCAGGTGCTCTAGGAGAGGTTTAAGGGCCCTGCGCCTTTCAAGCATCTCCTTAGAAAGGTCAGGGAAAATGTGCAGTATGGCGCCATCAAAGTCAATGTCCGGCATACCACGTAGTTTAAGCATAATGGCGTTCTTCTCCTAAAAATAGTGTAGGGGACACACCACG
Organism: Lithobates sylvaticus; assembly: GCA_028564925.1. Lineage (NCBI taxonomy): Eukaryota > Metazoa > Chordata > Amphibia > Anura > Ranidae > Lithobates > Lithobates sylvaticus. Next base: position 99,236,500 of record CM053032.1, on the reverse strand, counting down.
TCCCTTGGGAGGTCTGAGGCTAAATTGCGCGGACGGAGAGCTCTATGAACTCTGTCAAATCGTAAGGGATCTGTGACCGTTTTTCCCAGCACCGTGTTAAGAATACCCTGTATCGTGGGTTCCAGATCTGAGTCTCTGGTTGCCTCCGGCAATCCCCTGATTAAGGATGGGCCCGGTGTTCGATTCGAACCCATGTTCGAATCGAGCACCGGGCGTTCGCTCGCTCGGCGAGCCCAGAACTATTGGGGCCGCTCGCATCAAATTCGTGTGATGCGAGCGGCCCCGCAATGCATTGCGGCCCGCGCAGTGCAATGCTGGCTGATGATTGGCCAAGCATGCACTGTGACCCTGCATGCTTGGTCAATCACAGCGCCGGCAGCGAGGAGAGCCATAATTGGCTACAGGCAGGATGCCTGTAGCCAATTATAGCTCAGGGGCTTTAGTACACGCCACACGGTATAAGAGGCCGCCGCGCCGGCGGCCTCGCATATTCTGTTTCAGTCAGTGTCAGCGTGTCAGTGTGTTGCTGACTGCTGACAAGATATGCTTTATTTCTGGGGATATGTGTGTGCATGCTGTTAGAACAGCATTGCAGTATCACATCTGGGGGGGGGGTGTCTATAGGTGGCCTGTGAAGGGGGGCAGGTTTCCTGTGCTTAGAACTTTCCCTGCAAAAAAGTGTCATTTTTGCAGGAAAAATGCTATTTAAAAGCACTCGCGGCTAATGAATTGATGGCTCCTGTAACACAGAGAACTGTCATTCATTGATAAAAAACCCCAAAAAAAGCATAGGGGTCCCCCTAATTCAATAACCAGGCCCTTCAGGTCTGGGATGGATATTAAGGGGAACCCCAGCCCAAAAAAAAAAAAAAAAATTGCCTAGGGTCCCCCCTCAATATCCATACCAGACCCTTGAGGTCTGGGATGGATTTTAAGGGGAACCCTAGCCCAAAAAAATGGCGTGGGGTCCCCCTCAAAATCCATACCAGACCCTTATCCGAACACGCAACCTGGCAGGCCGCAGGAAAAGAGGGGGGGACGAGAGCGCCCCCCCCTCCCGCCTGAACCGTACCAGGCCACATGCCCTCAACATTGGGAGGATGCTTTGGGGGTCTAAGACCCCCAAAGCACCTTGTCCCCATGTTGATGAGGACAAGGGCCTCTTCCCCACAACCGTGCCCGGTGGTTGTGGGCGTCTGCGGGCGGGGGGCTTATCGGAATCTGGAAGCCCCCTTTAACAAGGGGACCCCCAGATCCCGCCCCCCCCCTGTGTGAAATGGTAAGGGGGTACAAAAGTACCCCTACCATTTCACCAAAAAAGTGTCAAAAATGGTAAAAATGACAGGAGACAGTCTTTGACAATTCCTTTATTAAAATCTTCTTTCTTCTTTCTTCATCCTTCGGTTTCTTCATCTTCTCCTTCCGTCTTCTCCTTCCGTCATCTTCTTCCATCTTCTTCTTCCATTTTCTTCTTCCTCCGATCCGCTTCTTCTTGCGCTGGTCTTCTCGTCCTTCTCGTCCGGCATCTTCTTCCGTCGGCGTCGGTGTCTCTGTCTCTTCTTGGGCCGCTCCGCGCAATGGGAGGCTCCCGCTGTGTGAGGCTCCGCTCCGTCTGACAGGTCTTTTATAATGGAGGGCACCTGGTGACCCCGCCCCCTCTGACGCATGGGGACGTCATGGGGAATTCCATGATGGCTTTCCCCATGACGTCAGAGGGGGGCGGGGTCACCAGGTGCCCTCCGTTTTAAAAGACCTGTCAGACGGAACGGAGCCTCACACAGCGGGAGCCTCCCATTGCGCGGAGCAGCCCAAGAAGACACCGACACCGACGCCGACGGAAGAAGATGCTGGACAAGAAGGACGAGAAGACCAGCGCAAGAAGAAGCGGATCGGAGGAAGAAGAAAATGGAAGAAGAAGATGGAAGAAGATGACGGAAGGAGAAGATGAAGAAACCGAAGGATGAAGAAAGAAGAAAGAAGATTTTAATAAAGGAATTGTCAAAGACCGTCTCCTGTCATTTTTACCATTTTTGCCACTTTTTTGGTGAAATGGTAGGGGTACAAACCCCCTTACCATTTCACACAGGGGGGGGCGGGATCTGGGGGTACCCTTGTTAAAGGGGGCTTCCAGATTCCGATAAGCCCCCCGCCCGCAGACCCCCACAACCACCGGGTACGGTTGTGGGGAAGAGGCCCTTGTCCTCATCAACATGGGGACAAGGTGCTTTGGGGGTCTTAGACCCCCAAAGCATCCTCCCAATGTTGAGGGCATGTGGCCTGGTACGGTTCAGGCGGGAGGGGGGGGGCGCTCTCGTCCCCCCCTCTTTTCCTGCGGCCTGCCAGGTTGCGTGCTCGGATAAGGGTCTGGTATGGATTTTGAGGGGGACCCTACGCCATTTTTTTTTGGGCTGGGGTTCCCCTTAATATCCATCCCAGACCTGAAGGGCCTGGTTATTGAATTTGGGGGGACCCCTACGCTTTTTTTTTTTCATTTTTTTTATTTTTTATCAATGACTTTTTTTTTATGAATGAGTTTCAATGAATGACTGTTCTCTGTATTACGGGAGCCGTCAATACACATTAGCCGCGAGTGATTTTAAATAGCTTTTTTACTTTCAAAAATGACACTTTGCGCAGAGACAGTTCTAAACACGGGAAACATGCGCCCCTTCACAGGCATACTATAGACACCCCCCAGGTACGAAATTTAAAGGAATATTACACTTTTATTGTTTCAATTTAAGCATTATTAAAATCACTGCTCCTGAAAAAACGGACGTTTTTAAAACTTCTTTTGCATTGATACATGTCCCCTGGGGCAGGACCCAGGTCCCCAAACACTTTTTATGACATTAACATGCATATTAGCCTTTAAAATTAGCACTTTTAATTTCGAGCATTCGCATCCATTATAACTAATAGCGTTCTAAAGCTCGCACGGACTTTAGGTCCGTTCGCGGGTTCTGGTGCGAGCCGAACGGGGGGGTGTTCGGCTCATCCCTACCCCTGATACAGAGATTGTTCCTCCGATTACTATTCTCCAAATCTTCTAATTTGTAGAGAGAGGATCGGTGAGCAATGGCCTCCTGAAGCTTTTCAAGTTTTTCCCTGGGCAGCCGGCACTCCATCTCCACTGAGTCAATTTCTATGCCCAAAAACGTGATGACCTCCTTCGGGCCTTCCGTCTTTTCTGGCGCCAAAGGAACCCCAAATCGCTCAGCCAGGAGTTGCAATGTTCCCAACAGAACCGCGCAGACTGTGGAACCAGCCGGGCCTACACATAGAAAGTCATCCAGGTAGTGAATGACCGAGTTGATGCCCGAAATGTCCCTAGCAGCCCACTCCAGAAAGGAGCTAAACGTTTCAAACAGTGCGCATGAGATGGAGCAACCCATCGGCAGGCACCTGTCCACGTAATACCTACCCTCCCATGTGCAACCCAGGAGCCGAAAGCTATCCGGGTGTACAGGTAACAGGCGGAAAGCCGACTAGATGTCCGATTTGGCCATCAGTGCCCCTTTGCCGTACCGCCTTACCCATGAGGACGTCTAAGTCACTGCACATTCCTCGTCTCCTTCTTGGGAACCACCCCAAGTGGAGAAGCCACCAAGTCAGGAATCGGCACATCCTTAAATGGGCCCGCCATGCGCCCCAGCGCAACTTCCTTAGCCAATTTTCCAGAAACTACCGCAGTGTGCTGCAGAGCCGACTTCAAATTCTTGGCCACAGGCGGGACAACTGTTAAAGAACAAGGGATCCTAAAACCATCAGCAAAGCCATCCCCTAGCAGCTTAGCTGCAGCCCGGTCGGGGTATCTACTGAGAAAAGGAAGCATCCTTTTCACCCGCACTGGCGTCTTCCCTCTTGTTTGCAAGCTCCCCGGGACATCCCTTCCCTCTCTTAAAACGCTTAGACAGCGCGTGGCTGTGGAACCCCCGACCCCTGCCTGAAAAAACTGGTTGGGAGCCGCATTGCCACCATCAGCTTCATCCAAATTGCGATGTCCTTATGATCCCAGCGTAGTGAGGATCGCACCGCTATCCGTTGCCTGAACTGCTCGTCATATCTGAGCCACGCAACTCCCCCATACGTCCTATGTGCCTCACTGATAGCCTCCAGGTACACGAATAGAGCCGAACAATGTTCTGGACTCTTTTCACCCACCACGCTGGCCAAAATGGCAAAGGCTTGTAGCCAGTTGGAAAACGTGCACGGGATCAACCGGTAGCGCCTCTAAACCTCATCCTCCTTCTTTTTCTCCTTCAGTTTCAACCTGTCCAGGTTGAACTTCTCCAAGGGCAGCAAAGTGAATATCTCTACGTACTCACCCTTTCATATCTTTTCTTTTACCTAGGACTTCAAGAGCGGGCCTAACGGGCCCTCGAAGCATCAAACCTCACTCCGCGCCGCATCCGCCAGCCTAACAGCATCCGTCTTACTCTCCCCTGCCTTTTCCTGGCCTTCACTAGCCGCCACTGCTGCTATCGATGGTTCACTCACCTCCTTGCTCGACCCGGCCGTGGCCTCGGGTGCCTCTGGTTCTACCCTACCTATCCCGCTCGCTGCACTGGACCCCGCCTTCTGAGCCCAAGCCTGAGCTGGGCTGCCCACAGTGGCAGTTTCGAAATGTTGCACCAACTCCTTGAGACCCAGCAGCAACCCGTCCAAACCAACTGTCCCCTGACTAGCACGAACCTCCTGCGCACCCTGGGGGGGATCCACCCTCCCCCCGCTCGTAGTGCCCCCCGATTGTCTGCTAAACCCGCTTGATTACCCTGACCCAAAAGTGTGTGCAACAAAGAAGTAATCAACAGTGAAGGATTGCACTCACCAGGCTGTCCCGGGCCGGTCCCGACAGCCGCTCCGCTCGGACCCACCGCTGCCATCTGACCGATCTCCTCTCCACCGTCCGACTCCGACAGTTCTCCCTCCGATTGATTGCTGCCGACCATTGCTTGCCACCCTGCAGACTGCTTACCAGAAGGACCTGCTTCGTCCGCTGTGGGTCTGCGGTGCTGTTCACGACCCAGACGCTGGGTTGCCCCGCCAGATCCGCTCCGTTCGTCTCGCGACTGACTCCTCTGCCTGTGACCCATCTGCCTGGGTGCTGACCACCGTACTCTATCGCTGCCCCTGTCTCTGTTGCTCATCATGGGCCCGGACTCTACCTGTCGGGGACTGGGGGCCATACGCACAGACGTGCCCCCATCCCGCTGTCCTCTGTTCCCCTGCTGCGAACCTGCATCCTGACCGTGTGTCGCCTCGGTCCCATCCGCTCGGCCCAGACACCTCCTCCTGGCTGGGGGCGTGGAGCCATGTGAAGAACTGGGCTCCCCCCGCTGCAGCCTGTCCTCTCCTTCTGCTTCCAGTCCCCAGATCACTGCCCCTCGGTAGCCTCTCTGTTCTCGCCGTGGGGGTGCGAACGGCATCCGCCTGTCCTTGGCTCCTCCCCCCGGTTCCGGGATCCCCACTTCTGAGAACCCTCCCCGCTTCAGCGGTGGGGGTGCGAACGGTAACTGAATGGGTCGGTCTGCGCCCCCTCTGCACTGGAATCCCTACTCCTGGTGACCCTCCCCGCTCCTGTGGTGGGGGTGCAGGTGTTCTCTGCGTGGAGTTTGATCGTCCCCCCGACCGATTGCTGGTCCCATTAACCCCCCCGCTCCCACAGTGGGGGTGCTGTCCCTGCTAGTCTGGGCCTGACTCTCCCTGGACCCTCTGGGGCCTGTTTCCGGGCTATACCTCTCAGGGGGTCATCACCTGCCGCTCCATCAGCCATGGCCGCTATCTGCTCCCTGAGCCATGCCGCTCCTCTTGTAGCCAGAGCTGCCCTCAGATGTTCGATGATATTGTCTGCCCTTGTGTTGGTCTGGGGACATCGGTGAGGATGCTGTGAACGATTCCTCCACCGCATGAGAGACTGATGTCACTTCCCCTAAGCCCAGATACTTTTTCTGTGCCAGCACCGCCCATCCCAGCAACCTCTCTCCTATTCTTAAAGCGGCCCAGGCACCTCTTAAGGCGGCGCTGCTGAAGTCCAGCACTGTCATGCCGTCCCTGTGCAAACGGCCTGCTTCCTGATGCTCCGGGACTCACTCACTTGATGCTTTTTCAGCTGCTTCTAGGGGCAACTGACGTTTTTATTTTTTTTCCTTCCTTTTTTCTACCAAAACGCCCCTACTAGGAGGAAAGACATCTAGGAGAGATAGAAAAAATCCAGGGTGCACGAGGCCTAAATTGGCAGACACGGGACTTTGTTCTGTAAAGTGAGGGGTTCAAGGAAGAGAAATAATAGACTTCATAGGCACATAAATAAAATTTAACAATTTATTGATCTACATTAAAATGTATTTGTATACAGTACGATGGTAGAAATAGAAAAATTTTAAAAAATTATTTTGGACACAATGTGGATCCCTTATGCCGCGTACACACGATCGGAATTCTCGTCGGAAAAAACTCTGACGGTTTTTCCGACGGAATTCCGCTCAAGCTGTGTTGCCTACACACGATCACGGTCAATAACACAGCGGCATAAAACACGTTCGACAGCACTATAAAAGGGAAGTTTAATGCTTCCGAGCATGCGTCGAATTGTTTCCGAGCATGCGTCGGAATTTTGCGTGTCGGAATTGCATACACACGATCGGAAAATCCGATAGAAAGGTTTTCCGTCTGAAAAATTGAGAACAGGTTCTCAATTCAAAGTCCGTCGGAAATTCCGACAGAAAAAGACCGCTGGGCATACACATGGTCGGAAAATCTGATGAAAAGCTCCCATCGGACTGTTTCCATGGGAAATTCCGACCGTGTGTACGCCGCATTAGAGGATAAGGTATCATATATAATAAAAACAAATAAGTTGCGCTTATAAGTGTAGACATTCACAATGCAGAATGACAAAAAATAGTAATAGAAAATCATGAAAGGCTACTTAATCTGGGCACAAAATTTGGACACAAAATTAAATCCACATAAACAATAATCAAACAAAAACTTGGTAAAATAAAGTCCATGGAAACCATTCAAAAAATGTTGTGACAGTGGTAGAAAAACAAATCCAATGAGGGTAAATGTCCAGAATTCAACCACCTTTACCGAAAGGAAGAAGAAGCGGGGTGTGAGAAGCATTCTCCAGATAGTGGTGGGTCACATTCGACACATAAATGCCCTTACCAGAAACAGTGGACCCCTTAAATAGCGAGGTCGGGAACGCAGGCAGATATAGCCCTCTGTGCGGGCGAGATGGATCTCCGGATGTTCCGTAGCCTCACGTCTCAGTAATGATACAGGGCAGGGAAGACAGGCACATGGGGCGTGATGGAGTCAGTACGTAGCACCGCCCTACATGTTTTTAAGGGGCACTTTGAAGACGTCGGCTCTGACAAAACATGTAGGGCGGTGCTACGTACTGACACCATCACGCCCCATGTGACCTTTGATACACGGGCATTCGTCTTTTTAGCTTTTTTAATTTGCCGGCTTTTTTAAAATGTATTACGCGGTGGATGCAAGTCCCTGTGTTGTATTTCTTTCTATTTTTGTGCAATAAACCCCTCTTGTATGGTATTACACCATTTGGAGTTTTTTTCTACTTCCCTTATGCCTACGGCCCGTTCAGGCTTACGAGTGGCAATTTCAACCGGGAGCCTGTCTTCCTTGCCCTAGATCATTACTGAGACGTGAGGCTACTGAACATCCGGGGATACATCTCGTCCGTGCAGCAGGCTATATCTGCCTGCGTTCCCGACCTCGCAATTTAGGGGGTCCACCGTTTCTGGTAAGGGCATTTATGTGTCGAATGTGACCCATCATTATCTGGAGAATGCTTCTCACACCCCTCATCTTCTTGCTTTTGGAGAAGGTGGTTGAATTCTGGACATTTACCCTCATTGGATTTGTTTTTCTACCACTGTCATAACATTTTTTTTGAATGGTTTTCATGGACTTTATTTCACCAAGTGTTTGTTTTATGCTTATCTGGATTTAATTTTGTGTCCAAGTTTTGTGTCCAGATTAAGTAGCCTTTCATGATTTCTATCACTATTTTTTGTCATTCTGCAATGTAAATGTCTACACTTATAAGCGCAACTTATTTGTTTTTATGATTACCACACACCATTTGGATATTTGATGTTTTTGTTGCAGCTATATATATTTTTCATTTATTTTTGCTTTTGAGCGCAGATTGACTTTTGTACACTTTATCATATATAATGCTTATTACAAACAAAGACTGTATCAACATATACCAATCCTCAAAATATTGGGGTACCAATAGTCCTCAAATGTTAAGCTCTACATGTTTCGCAACATGTAAGTCGCTTCTTCAGGAGCTTTAGAAAATCTATTTGAATAGAAACATATACTGTATTAGCTCCTCATTAACTCCCTTGTTATCTCTCGCCTTGACTATTGCAACTCCCTTCTCATTGGCCTGCATCTCCATAGGCTATCCCCTCTTTAGTCTATCATGAACGCTGCTGCCAGACTTATCCACCTTACCAACCGTTAAGTGTCTGCCAACCCTCTCCTCCAATCCCTACACTGGCTCCCAATCACCCAGCGAATTATATTCAAAATACTAACCACAACTTACAAAGCCATCCACAACTCTGCCCCGAGCTACATCGCCAATCTTGTCTCCAAACATATCCCAAACCGTCCTCTCCGCTCTTTTGAAGACCTCCTCCTGTCAAGCTCTCTTGTTTCCTCCTCCTCCCATGCTCATCTCCAGGATTTCTCCAGAGCCTCTCCCATCCTCTGGAACTCGCTGCCTCAACCTGTCCGGCTATCCCCTACTCTAGCTACCTTCAGGCGATCCCTGAAAACTCATCTCTTCAGGGAAGCCTATCACGTCTCCAATTAATCTTTTACCACTTCCATCAGCTCATTCCCCACAGTTACAACCTTTTGTATCACCTCCCCCACCCTATTAGATTGTAAGCTCTTCTGAGCAGGGCCCTCTTAATCCTCTTATATTTTATTGTATTATAACTGTATTGTCTCCCTTTTATATTGTGAAGCGCTGCGTAAACTGTTGGCGCTATATAAATCCCGTAATAAATAAAAAATAAAAAATTAGCACATATAATAAGCCAAAGCATAATAATTAACAAATACATGCATATACTGTTTTCCACATCCCAGACACAGACCTATATGGCCAATGCCATCAGTTCAGCACCAACCCCATGGCCGGATGGGAAACCCCTCCAAAGGAGCACCAAAAGGCGCATGCATCAAAATGTGGGGACACATAAGTGAATGCTAAGGAAATTGCAAAAATAATAAGTGTAGTAACAAATATTCTCTATTGTGATGCATAACAAATTCTGTTAATTGTATGTTGCTTACATACTGTGAATAAACTGGATGTTACCGCTTGTATGGAAGGGTCTGAAACCAGCTTGTCTGCCCATTCAATATAAATTTAAGTAAATATACCTTAGTTAAAACTCAGTAGCTTGTGCAAGTAAAGTAGAATCCCATAGAACAATGGTTGGGCTGTAATTTTAACACTGGACCTAGGTCACACAAGCCCATCAGTATAGTGAACAAATGATTGTGTCTTGCACAAGGAAAAACTGAGAACGTAAAGAGGGAAGGTAAGTATAAGCGCCTGCTGGTCCAACAGAGATCAACAAATGCGGGGGGTCCAACAGGCTATAAAAAATATACAGTATATATTTTTTTTATCCATCAAAATGGGTTCTACCTGTAGACCATCTGTATTCTGGCAATCCCAAAGGCCTCCGGTGCTGGGGAGAAGAGAGGTGTGAGGGGACAGACGTCTCTCTGATCGCCTGGTGTTGTATAGTTTACCACCCCTCTATTTGTGTGTCTCAACTGGGATCACATGGCAGACTGCATCTGACGTCACCTGGCCCGGCCGCTGTTCCACTGCACATATGCTCACCCCTTGCGCATGCGCCCCAGGATCCCGCCCGGATGGGCTGGTCCTAGTGCTTGCCGGATGCAGACGCCTGCGGTGGAGTAGAAGGACAACAGAAAGGCACCTGTTGTTCCCTGGAATGTCGTGGACAGCCATACGCCACCCCCCATGGATGGTGATCCCATCAGGGTGGGCCCAACATAAGGCCTTTGCAGCCACACATTAGACTAAGCCCATGGTGATACACAGGAGAAGTACTCAAAATGGCCAGGGGAGGCACAAAAAGGGCATTTCACCCCACCGAAGTGCAGTAGGGATGAGATAACAGCCAATAAGGTGCAGAACAGTATCCTTTAAAAATCAAACTACAACAGATGAATCTAAATAATAATCCGAATAGCAAAAATATATACACAAAAAAAATTGTATGCAAAAAATATGCAGCAATATCCATGGACAGATATATACAAAAACATATATGTATTTCACAATATCACAAGAAAGTATCTTCAAATGGACATTTAAACCATAACTCCCCCATACTTCCCCGCCAGTAAATTAGTGACGTATCCGTACTTTGTATTATAATACTACTCCTTGTGTTTCACAACTGGCTTGAAACCGTGGTGTGAAGGTTTCCCCATTTGGTAGGATAAAACATGTTCCTGTGTTGACCCAGGGACAGTTAGTACATTGTCCACATATAGATAGTCCTTGGGATATTGTTCTAGTGATTTGTATTCTTACATACTAACTAGCCATAATTCTATTACCTATTGATGTTGTCTTGCGGAATACAATCTCTGGGGTATCCCTCACATATTTTGTTGCCTCTTCACTGAGTAGGTGCCAATGTTTTGATAAAGATTCTGTAAATCCTGATGTTGTGCAGAGTATCTGATAATGAATGAATTTCATAGTTTGTTGTTCTGTTTTGGAAGGTTGGGTAGGGTACAGGAGGGCAGTCCTATTTTTATTTATCGCTTTGTTACAAGCCTTCTGCAACAGGGTTTTGATGTACACTCGCTTAAGAAGGCATTGCCACAGTTCTGCTGCTTGGAGCTTAAAATCCAAGTTATATGTACAATTTCATCGAAGACAAATATACTGGGCATAAGGGATCCTTCTAATAAGTAATGCAGGGTGTCCCCTCTGGGCATGTAAAATAGTATTACTTGCAGTTTCTTTGCAGTATAGTTTGTTGGCTAGGAAGTTATGTAAATCTTTGTCGATTTAGAGATCCAAAAAAGAAATGGATTCCTTATGTCAGTTCATCGTGAATTGAAGGTTAAAGTTATTTGTATTAAGATGGCACATGAGTTCAGAAAGTAGCGCAACTGTACCAGTCCAAATCAACAAAATATCGTCAATATACCTGAACCAGCCGGCATTGTCCTGGTATCGACTAAAAATATCGTGCTCCCACCCCCCCCAGGTACAGATTAGTGACGCCCTGCACCTGGAGGTAAAACGGGGAGGTCAGTGGATGTGTTTTCATAGATATGCCACATCCAGAATTGTCATAAACAAAAAAGTGATACCCCCAGACAGACTTTAAAGGCATTAATATCTATAAAAAAAGTATTAGAGAGTATAGCAAAAGTATTTAAGAAAACATGTTAAAAACATAAGACAACAGAATGTATGGAATGTATACAAATCTGTATATAGAGACACCGATATTACAGCACACAATAAAAATATGATCCTTCTGCCGACGCGTTTCAATTAAATTCTTTCCTCAGGGGTGTTTTCCAGGAAACACACATGTGCATCTATAAGGTTATAAAAGACATACACTGTCAATAAACATTATTTTAAAGAAGTACATATATTTTTGTGAGAGATATCATATTTTGTATTAGATACACTTACATGTACTGTGATGGTGTCATAGATGAAACGTTACGTAATTGTATTTAAAAACAGAGAAGAGGAGAGCTGTGTCTCATGTAGAAATTTTGGTGACCCCTCAGAGGTTGATCTCCTCTGTGTTGGAAAATGGGTCGAGAAGCCAGAGATAATGCCCCCCACCCCTCCAAACCTTCCAACCCTCCAGGACAGGGCAGACAAGAGCACTGAGGCCAAACAGTTTGAAAGGACTGCCTAAAAATTAAGATAGATATAACGAATACTAATAAATGTACATAGTTTCATAGTTTCATAGTTAGTAAGGTTGAATAAAGACATCAGTCCATCCAGTTCAACCTGAGTGAGTGTCTACAATTGTCCCCATCCCTGTACATTGCACACTCACATCAGTCCCTACCCTCAAGGAGCCCACAATCTAAGGTCCCCATTCATATACTAGGGCCATTTTTTGGACAGAAGCCAATTAACCTACCTGCATGTCTTTGGATTGTGGGAGGAAACCGGAGTACCCGGAGGAAACCCACGCAGGCACAGGGAGAACATGCAAACTCCAGGCAGGAAGTGTCGTGGTTGGGATTTGAACCAGCGACCCTTCTTACTGCTAGGTGAGAGTGCTAACCACTACACCACTGTGCCGCCCTCGATACATACATGCCTTATTGGTTGAGACTGGAATGTAAGTAATGCCATAAAGTTACTACCTGAATAATGCGTTGATCCAAGATGAGGAAAATAAATGTTCCTACGGGTCATATAACCTTCCAATATCTATGTAATAGACAAGGATTAACTTAAATAAACATCTACATTCATATAGCAACCAGTTATAATCTAGAGTATGCCTATAGTAATCAATGTATGCAGACAGACCTCCTATATTTACTGAGACATTAGTTCAAAGATTTAAGTTGAATCATTACCTTGAAAGGGGTTCTGAGAGCGCACAGCATCCTGAAATCCAGCTACTAAAGAGCGGATAACATGACTGTGCTTCCGTGTGTGTTATAACTGGTTGCTAATTGCGTAATTAGCACAACTGACTGTTGTCAGCTGTGTCAAAATTACCGGTCCGCCTTCCCTTGGCCTCCTAAGCCGTGCCTGCACCGCCCCGCTCCCGACCACACATGCACAAAGTCAGCACGGTGAAATGGCGAGCTGCGCGCGCAGCCCACCGACACACAATGCCTCACCAGCGGACTGCGCATGCCTGCTGGAGTAGCAAGATGGAGAACAATCAAGCGGATAGCCCTTGCACTCCAAGTATCCGCCGGGGGTTGAGAAACCCAGGCAGCTTTGTGTGCCGGACGATTGCATGCCTGTCTAAAAAAGGGAAATAACAAAGGGGGGAGGAATGTACCCGCCATGACTGGCGACTTAATGCTGTATGGGGCTGAAAAATATACTGCATCTACATATTATAGATGAATACCTCCTTTATATATTGTGTGTCCAAACATTGGAACAGTTCATTGCCCCCTAGAGGACGTAATGAGAACTACAATACAAGATGGAAGATCACATTTGATTGTGTGCTGTAATATTTATTTATTTATTTATTACAGGATTTATATAGCGCCAACAGTTTACGCAGCGCTTTACAATATAAAAAGGGAGACAATACAGTTATAATAAAATAAAATACAAGAGGATTAAGGGGGCCCTGCTCAGAAGAGGTTACAATCTAATAGTAATATCAATGTTTCTATATACAGATTTGTATACATTCCAATTATCTTTTGTCTTATTATCATGTTTTTAACGTTTTGTTATAATACATATATATATATAATAATAAATACTTTTGCTATACTTCAACTACTCGCTAATACTTTTTGTATAGATATTAATTTAGAGTCCGTCAGGGGGTACTACTTTTTTGTTTATGCACCTGGAAGTAGTGGGAGCCCATGAATGTAAACCAATTGTGCCTGAGACTGAAAGATGGTATTTGAAGGAAAAAGGCATTAAATTCCCATTGTTTGTGATCTTGTTCCAAAAGGAATGTTTTTACAACCCTGATTGTGAGGGATGCTCGAATAAAGAGCCACCACATCAATTGTCAAGAGCAGGGCATCGGGTTGGAGAGATGAACCATCTAATCATTTAAGGAGGTCCAGAGTGTCTTTGACATAGGAGGGAAGCCTTGTGACATGGGGCATCAAGCCTGCTGGCATTTTTTGTGATGGGATCCTATCCCTGACACAATGGGTCTACCTGGAGGTACCTCCAAGTTTTTATGTATTTTAGGAATGGAATAGAATGTGGCCCTTCTGGGAAAGCCTATGCTGTCATAGGTGTCTTTGTCTATCAGGGTATCCATATACTATATGCTGTGAAAATCAGTTGTTTGAATTCACAAGTGAATTGTATTGTAGTTTCTGCAGGAATCTGCCTGTATGTCCGGTCACCTGAGACCAGGTGACATATGCACTCTGTAGGAGTCAGGAGTGCACCGCTAAGGTAGTGGACCCTAGGACTGACTGCTGCGGATTGAACCCTGGGAGGTTCAGGAAGCAGGTCTACTAGATCATTAACACAGATCCCAGAGAGAGCTAGAGCATAGATTCCCCAGGATGCGGAGTCTAAGGGCCAGCAGGTGTGCACCAGAGCCTCTAGTGGTGAGGATGGACTGCCCTGCAGTCTGGCTCCAGGTCGCGGCCCCCAGGGTCTCACAGGTCACGCTCACGCTACAGGAGATAGAGGAAGGATGCTTAGGCTGGAACAACAAGGATAGTAAGGGGATAAGCCAAAGGTCAGGGCGACTAGCAGACAAGAATAAAACATAGAGCACACCAAGGGTCAGGGTCACAAGCAAGCAGGGATAGTTGATAAAAAGCCAAGTTAGATAACTGGAATCAGACGTAGGAGACACAGCAAGTAGCACACGAAAGCTAAACACAAAATGGTTGATCAGCAAGGTTGGCTTAGGCACAGGTTATTATAGTGTTCCTAATTAGAGGCTGAGGTGGAGCTATGCTGAGGGAAGATTATATATGCAGTCAGGTGAGAGTGGCTGACCTCTAAAGGAACACATGGAGAGAGGTAAGCTAACAGACACACATTACTGCATAACCATGACAGTACCCCCCCTCTTTCGAGGCCTCCTCCTCCCCCGCCTGGACCCAGGCTTAAAGGAAACTCCAGATGAAACCTCCTCAACAGACGAGGCGCAAAGATCTCAGATGCAGTGATCTGTTGTGCTTTTTTTAAGGACAATTCCCACACAGTATTTATTAAGTAATTTTTAACGAGGATATTTTTAAGATACAAAATCAATCTATATGACACAGTCTAGATATATGAAACTTATTCACAGAGACAAGTGATCATACAAAATAGTTACATTTATTGGTTGACAAAAAACAAATATTTACATGAAATTAAAATACAGATTGCATTACATGAACATCTTGACAATTAATGGAAACACCCACAAAATGGGAGTGTAGTACCTTGGACATAATATCACCATGATAACTTCTCGGTAAAATCAATAACCTTATGATAATTGACAATTAAACAGAACGTCTGTATTTCACACACCCAACCTTTACTATGCTGCAGCTAAGTGGTTAACCATGTGAAATAAATTAGACGTTTGTTTGTCAATAAAAGTGGCAACTATGCAAAAAGAAATCTATAATGAAAAATTGAATTTTAGAGAAAAAATATAAAAGGCGGTTATTGATTCGGGAGAACGATTATCAATAGTAGAATATTCAACACATCAATATTTGAGAGAACATACAAGATATAATCAACATGGCATATTTACCCATTCCAAAATGGCTATTAGTCTGGAGTGCTGGTTTCCAGGATTTAAGATGATTTTGATTAATCACTTACATAAAATGGTTATATATATATGTATATCTATAAAATTTAGTCTATCTATGAAGGACACAGGTTATATATATCAATCAATATCACACCGAATGATTATTTATATCAGTGGTGCCCAACCTTTTTAATAGCGAGGGCCACTTAAGCAAATTGGTAACCAGTCGCGGGCCACAACGAGTGGAGCGGGCGGGTGGATGACAGGTCACGGCTACTCTGTAGGCCCTCAGATCCGATCCACCCAGATGGAAGGGGACGAATTCCCTTCTATTTTTTTTTAGAGGATTGGAGGCAGGCGGGAGTAAACGGACAAAAGTCTGTTTACATCTGCCGCTCTGTAGAGTTCTATTGAGGGTCCGATTGGGTAGGGCCAATTGTGTGAAAGGGGCCTAAGACTGCTTTCACACTGATGTGCTGCGGTTTACCCCCACTGCAGGTGCAGAGTAGTGCACCTGTGTCTTTTCTGCGGGCTTACTGAACTTTGCCATAGACTCGGCGCTGTACAGGAAGCATTGGCTTATGGGGCTCTGCTCTGCAGCCACTTTCTTCCTCTACCACCAGCTTCATTCACAACACTGATGCTGTGGTATGATGGGTCGGCAACCTACGATCTGGGCTTGCTAACCCACCATTCCAGAGCAGGAGGTCGCGGACCACATCAGAGGGCTCCGCGGGCCACATCAGAGGGCTCCGTGGGCCACATTTGGCCCCCGGGCCACTGGTTGGCCACACCTGATTTATATGGATACATGTATAATGTTAGTATATCCAATTAATATTTGTTTATCTAAACATAGGTTAAATTCTTATATAGTGTAGATGAAGTGTGGTGGTACAAAAAGATATGGA
This sequence comes from Lithobates sylvaticus, assembly GCA_028564925.1. Lineage (NCBI taxonomy): Eukaryota > Metazoa > Chordata > Amphibia > Anura > Ranidae > Lithobates > Lithobates sylvaticus. The sequence continues at coordinate 99,220,047 of CM053032.1, read as the reverse complement.
AGTACTTACAGGTAGGGCTGGGTGGAAAATGGAGACGAACCTGGTTTTTGCAAGCTGTGTAGAGTAGATGCGGTTGCGGTCTCGGAGGAGGTTCAGTGTCTGAAGATCTTGTGCTCTCGAAGGTCAGGGTAGGAGGAAAAAAAAAAAGTAGTTATAGGGGAAGACAGAACGATAGGTTAGGGAAGGGGTAGAAGGGGATCAGCAGTGTGTCAGAGAACTGCCGATCAAGATCGGGGGAGAAGTCCGTGAACTATCTGCAACGAGCAGGCACCGAGCAGATTGCGGTGAAATAGCTGTATTGGTTCAGCACTAACCTGATAATAATTAGTTGAAGTTACAGCGTTGCTGTTTGTTGTATGCCGGAGGGTTGGTTGCGGACGTCCGTGGTCCAGCGGCATCCATTTCAGGGATGATGCCCCAGGTTCGGAGCAGTTTTATGCCTTTTTCCACGGTGTGGATGCTGCGACGGGTGCCATTTTTTGTGACCATCAACTTGGTCGGAAAGCCCCACTGATGGGGGATCTTAAGGTTGTTGAGAGGTTTTGTGATGGTCTGAAGTTGTCGTTGTTGTTGACATGTGTATTGTGAGATGTCAGCAAAAAGCTGGAGCTTCGCAACTTGGCCCATGCGTCTGGCTTGAGCAAGCAGCATGTCTTTAGCATGAAAGAAGTGAACTCTCATCAGGGTGTCACAAAGTATTTCAGGGCGTAGGTGTGGAGGTTTCGGAAGGCGATGTATTCGGTCAATTATGGTTTCGATCTGAGGTAGATCTGGTAGGATAGTTGAGATGAGCTGTCTGGCGTATGAGTTTAAGTCGGGGGGAGAACTGATTCAGCTATTCCCCTGATTTTAACATTGTTACGTCTCAAGCGGTCCTCGAGATCCGCCATTTTAGCCCTCATTAATTGTTGCTCGTCACGCGCGTGGTCATGGGCATCTACTAGGTCATTCACTGTTTCAGTCATGGCACCCATCTGTGATTCAACTCGGCCTAGTTTGTGGCCTGTGTGAATCAGCTCGGTCTGGAAGGCAGTGAACATAGAGGAGATGTCATGATGGAGGGAGCTGTGGAGTGAGATCAGCATCTCCTTTAACATGGTGTCAATGACCAGTTGATTGGATGTGGGGAATGCTGCTATGGGGGAGGCAGGAGGCTGGTCTAGTGAGGGCCTTACCTCCTAGGTTCTGGTCTGTGTTTTCAAAAGGTGGGGATCTTGTGGGGTCTCCATCGGAGATCGGTGTATGAGACATCCATGCGCTGTGTCACTGTGTGCAGTGAGGCGCTGCGGCCGCCATCTTGTATTCTTCCTCCATGCATTGAGGGGAAGAAATTGTTAATCTTCTTAGGATGTTTAAAGTCTTTTCCTCGACCCTCCGGTCTGGTTCTCCCGGGTGTGGGGGTCAGCTGGAAGCATTTTTGGAGCCTGGATCGGTGCTGTGGATGTCCGTTTGTTCCGCTTGGTGCAGGAGCTGTGAAATCAGGCGTCCATTCCGCTCGGCGGTAAGTCTGTTTCAACATCTGCTTTTGTTTCTTGCATCCCAGCTTTTCAATGGGTCGTAAAAATTAGTCACCTAATTCTGATGGGTGAGGGAAGTGTTCTTTTGGGAGAAAAATGTATTATTTCTTCATAAATTTACAACAGATCCAAGACCTCTCCTTAAGACCAAACCCTTTCCAATGTACGAGGTACTGAAGAATGCCTCTACGGAGCTGGGAATACAGAACTTGACTAACCTCGTACTTTAGATTATCCTCAGTGACCGAAACCAAGGTAGGGAGAGGACGAGGACTTATTGAGGACTAAAGGCTTCTTAGGAATGGGTAAGGGCATGAGAGACCATCAGGAGTCTGAGCAGGGTCCCCCAGACCCTTAAAGATGAGCTGGACATTCAGCACAGGACCATCAGACTGGGCAGAGGTCAGTGGATCCCTGAGGCCAGGTTGATTAGAAGGTGACGTGTCACAAGAGTCAATCTGGATAGCGGAAACACAAGCAGAATGCAGAGAGCCCAGAAAGAAAGATTGAAAACCCCACCTGGCTGATTGAGGCAGTCTATCCAAAGAATGGATTGAGCCTCTTAAAAGGTTTGAATGGATGTAGTAGTAGTAGTAGGGTGAGACCAGGTTACAGAAGGTCCTGAATAAGAAGAAGCAGGAAGCTCACATAGGCTGGACTGGCATAACTGGTGCAGTGGCCGATTAAATAGCATCGCCAGGTCTAGCCACTACCACAATCGCCTCGCAGGGCATAGCGACGGTGGAACTGGTGGCCGAGTTATCCTGGGTGTACGTCCAAGTGAGTTTAGCGACAGGCAAAGGTAGGTGGTTATGCAATCTTGAGTGAATGATCAGCTCAGGTTAATAGGTGGGCTCCTCATCCAGAGTGCCACAAGACTTAGAGAGTGTATGAGTTCCGACTATTGCAGGACGCATCCCAGAAATCTCTATATACAGCGGGAAGAGCAGAAGATACTGGGATGGTGGCAACAGGAAGTTTCTCCTTTGGGGCAACCTTAAGTAGACAAGAAGAGGAGGAAGGAAGAACCCCAAGCCAGGATCTGTCCAGCAGTCCAGTCAACGTGTGGAGAATGGAGCCGTGACCAAGGAAGACCTAATAAAATAGGAGAAGAAGCCTTAGGTAAGACAAGGAAGGATATCCACTCCTGGTGAAGTGTCCCTATTGACATCTTAACAGGGAGGGTCTAGAAGCGGATAGGGCCCCCTGGGAGAACGGTGGCATCAATCACCAAGACCACCAATGGCGTTGTGAGGGGCAAAAGGATAAGTCTGATGGAAGATGCAGTTCCCCAGTCCATGAAATTGCCAGCCGCTCTGGAATCCAGGTATGCCGAGACCAAACGAGAGGAGGCCCCGACATGAAGGAACACAGAAAGGAGAAGACGAGAAGGTGATATTTCAGGGTCTAATGCTCCACCTTCCAGATGTATTACCCGCAAGCGTTTTTCCGGATGAAGAGAACAAGTGTCATGAAAATTACCTTTAAGCCTGCAGTAGAGGCACAGGCCCATAGTCCTGTGCCTAGAGCGTTCCTTGGAAGATAGCTTGGTCCAGCCCAGCTGCATAGGTTTCTCAGCAGGCAGGAGGTGCTCCTCGGGTCGAAGAGAAGGGACAGGGAGCTCAGGCTGCCTAAAGAACGGGGAGTGCTGGCGTCTTTTTTCCAGGGACCTCTCCTGAAAGCGAATATCCATCTGGTTATACAAGGTGATGACAACACCCAGATCAGCAGGGAGGGATCTTCCTGCTAATTCATCCTTCACTCTATCAGAGAGGCCATGTAAAAAGGTTGCAACTAGGGCCTCATTATTCCAGCTCAGCAGTCAAAGTACGAAAATGAAGAGCATACTGTCCCACAGAAGCTGACTCTTGATAGAGACGTAAAAAGAGCGCTGGCCGCTGAGGAGACACAACCCGGTTCCTCGAAGATATTCCAAAAAAGTTTCAAGAAATCAGACAGGCTAGAAACCACTGGTGAAATGATAATTATGAACCCGCGCTATGGAAAATGCAAACGAAATAGTGTACAATATATATCTCCTAGGGCTGCTGCTGAAGTGTGAGGTAAATACCTCAAAGTAGTGACAGTGAAATTTAGATATCAGCGCTGCTCCTACATCTATATACGTTTATATCCCATATAAATGAATTAAAGTGCTATACACAATAACAATAAAGTGTTGTGTGCCAAACTACAACATAGTGCATTCAAAAAATCATAAAAAAAATATTTTCATAAATAATACATATAAAGTCCGTGTATAAGTGTCCTATATTGTCAGAGGAAATTCATCAGAATATATCCTCTGTGTGAAATAATTAGTAGTGATGGAAGCATATATCACTGGTGTGCTTGGAATAGTTCATCAAACATGGGGTTTGAGTTGGACACAAAAATCAGATGTAATTCAGGTGTTTTGTTCCCCTCCTGGTTCCCCACTCACCAGATGAAGCAGACAAAAAAGCCTGTATAACAGATGGCCTCCATTCACCGGATAGGTCAGTATACTCCTGGGTAGGTTGGTGTGTTGATGTATCCTTCTCCGGAAAGGTATCCTCCCTCCTTCTCCACTATATTGTAGGTCCTACACACACTTTACCCGGTCATAGACCATACAGGTAAAGTTTGTACAAAGATGGAGGAAAGGGGTATATAGTGTAATGCTGCAGAGTTTATTTAAAAAAAGGGGTTTAAAATCATTACACTTACATCAATGCATAAAAAAACTTTCAAAATTGCTGCCTTGGCATCCAAACAGTCCTCACAGATACTCTCTCACTTGACTAGTTTCGCCCCTCCCTCTGGGCATCATCAGAAGCTTATGGAGTCTGTGATAAGCTGCCTTATGTACCTTAGGGTCCTCCCACTACACCCTGTGCCTCCCCCTACTCCTTTTGATGGCGCAGTACGAAATTAGCGGCACTTCCGGCCAAAACCGGAAGTGACGTGTATGCCGAAACCGGAAGTCGTCATTAGCATAATAACAGACTCTGACCAGCTACACTTCCTGTATAAACAGGGATGGCTGGTTGCCATCTTGTGGCAATAAATAGGTACTGCTTACCATCCCAATACATACAATCCCATTAGTAAATTCGTTAAAAGGGCATAGTAATATACAATCAAAACAAACACATACATATTAGTCATCTTTAACAATGATCAAATATCAAATTATTATAACTGAGATAATCTATATATCTAAACCATAAACCCTAGTGGTGATTATCCTCCTCCCTTTTACTTGTATTAACAGGTAATGGCCTAATGCCATCTAGAGTAAATGGGAGGGTAATATATTAAGCATTAGAGGAACTGACTATAACATCCAATTCTATAAACAACAAAAGAATAAAAATAAGTTCAAAATTAAAATACAAAATGAAATAAAAATAAAATTATAGGGGCGTGGCTGGCCGTGGAGCGAGATGGCTGCCTGAAATCTCTGCTCCGCTCAGCCGAGGGACTTCCAGAGACATTCAGCCTCAGATCAGTGCAAGTCCCCCCTCTCTGAAGCTCCAGAGGAATCAGTGGGCACCCGATCGGCATGCCCGGGAGGAGAACCGCCAGCCTGCATCAGCCGCGCCGCCTCACAGACTATTACGGGAGAGCTGACATGATCAGTGCCAAAGATGGTGCCGGCGTGCCGCCCTGCCCCCCACTGCTGACTGACAGGAACTCACAGGAGCACTCTGCTGACATGGAGGAGATGGACAGCACGGCTCCTCACATTGAATCCTCTCAGCCCTCACCTGCTGATCGAGGTAAGAGAGCACAGTCACAAGTCCTCTCTCCCACTAAAGCTCCTCAGCTTAAAAAACAGCACGGGCATCCCCCAGCTTACACAGGCCCTGAACTGCCACACTCTGAATCCCTAGCCACACTACCTGCCTCTGACCAGCCAGCATCTGAACATACGCTCAAACTTATGTTGATGTCATTGCAGCATGATATGCGTAATGAATTACGGTCCTCCATCTCCATGTTACATGCCAGAATAGATCAAGTGGAGGACCGCACTGATGTCATTGAAAAAACGCTCACTGAACACACTGCGGCCTATAACGAAATGGCGGATGCCCATGACCGGCAAGGAGATTGAGGAGATGAATTATTTACATGCCAAAGTCGCAGATTTAGAGGATCGTTCGAGGAGGAACAATATCAAATTTAGGGGCGTACCGGAATCCGTTAGGGCCACCAGAACTGATCCCCTACATCCAGCAACTATTCCTCACACTTATCCCTCAATTGCGTCAAACTGACATGATTATTGACCGAGCGCATCGCATTGTCAAACCTAGTCACCTCCCTGCCTCTGTACCTAGAGACATCCTAGCTCGCATCCATTTCTTTCAAGTGAAAGAAAAGATCATGGTGGCTGCCAGGTCCACCTCTCCGCTACCTGACCCCTACTCTACTGTGTCCCTGTACACAGACATATCTGCTGCTACCGCTCAAAAAAGGAGAGAATTTTCCCAGACCACCACTACTCTTCGGAAGCACAACATCCCATACAAATGGGGCTTCCCTACTAAACTAGTGGTCACATACCAGAACCAAAACACCAATATCCTGACTCCAAAAGATGGAATCAAACGCATGCTCAACTGGGGCCTAATTTCCTCACTTCCACCTGAACCCCTACTTCAAAGACCCTCAACGTTCGCCCAGGATCCCAGGCATTATGCTCCTAATACCACTCGCAAGTAAAGACTTCCTCCGCCTCCTCTAACCCCGATCATCGGGTGCACACTGAAAACCTTTACTATGATGATTCTGCGATTACACACTTCAACGATGTCCCTAATGAGCACACCACCTGTTACGCTCTTCACTCTTCCCCCAGTGAAAGGAAAGTGCCACGCACTTTGAAATTTCTTGGTTATATCCTTTACGTTTATAATTTTACTTTGTTTTTCATTGCTTATGCTTATTAGCACACTCTTCACTCAGTTGCCTTAAATCGTTGGCTCCACTTTGCTTATTGTATAACACCAGCGCTGGTCTACCCCCACCTCTACGCACTACTGCACGTTACTTTGCTGCGGTATTCCTATACCCCCCCCACTAGTCACTGCCCAAAATGTCATTCACCATCACCTCCATTAATGCCAAAGGCTTAAACTCCCCTTACAAACGAAATTTACTATGGAAAGAGGCTTTAGCCCTCACCTCTGACATACTGTGTGTACAGGAAACTCACTTTGCCTCCAGCAAACCCCCCTCATGCTCCCATAAACTGTATCCACACTATTACTTTGCCAACTCCGCAAAAAAAAAGCAGGAGTTATGATTGCACTCCACAGTTTCATTCCAGCCACTCCACTCTGAGATAGACCCTGAAGGTAGATTCATAATTTTGAATGCCATAATCAATAATCGGAACGTCACTATCGCCAGCATTTACTCCCTTAACACCAAACAACACCACTTCTACAAGTCCCTGCTAAATAAACTAGAACCTTTCAGACAGGGCCCCTTAGTTATCTGCGGTGACTTCAACCAAATTGTTGATGCCTCGCTAGACACTTCTAATCCTACCCGTAAACGTTCTACCTCACTCTCCTCCCTACTCCACTCGGAAGACTTGTACGACCCCTGGAGATGCCTCCACGGCTCTGAAAAAGCCCTTTTTCTCACACACTCAAAACACTTACTCTCGGATAGATCTCTTTTGACTGACAAACATACCCTGCAAATGGTACAGGAGTCTAAAATTGGACTTATTACGTGGTCTGACCACGCACCCATATCAATGACACTATTTGTAGCACCTGCCACTAAAAACTTCACCACCTGGAGGCTCAACACCTCCATAATCACACGTCCCTTATATCAAAAACAGATTTTGTCCGAACTCCAGCACTACTTCACAACCAACACCGGATCAGTAGACAACCCCACTACACTATGGAACACCCATAAGGCTTGGATAAGAGGCCTCCTGATTAAGTTGGGAACCCACGGGAAAAAGCAACACAATGCAACCACAAACAAACTCCTAGAACAAATACGCTTGCTTGAGCAAGCCAACAAGCCTCAACCTTCCCCTCTACTCAGCTCTGAACTGCACACAGCTAGACAAGCCCTCAGTGACCACCTACACGCAAACTTTGATTTCCACCTTAAACGTCTCCGCCTACAATCCTACTCCCAACACAACAAACCTGGAGCATATCTAGCTAGACAACTTAAACGCAAACTCGTACAAACTAGGATACCGTACCTTACTGATAACCATGGCATTAAACACGCCAACCCTAAAGATATTGCAGACCAATTCAGTCTTTACTACTCTAAACTATACAACCTTTTACCAGCTCCAACCTTGCTTCACCACCCTCTTCTACCGACATTACTAACTTCCTCAAAGACATACATCTCCCTTCACTCTCACAAGACCAATTACACCAACTTTCCACCCCATTCTCCCTTACGGAAGTGGAATCAGCCATTGCCGCCCTACCACTTCATAAAGCCCCAGGCCCTGATGGGTTCTGCAATGAGTACTATAAAACATTCTCTAAGCTCCTCATCCTCCACCTGTGCCGCTCCTTCAACTTCACTGCCAGTACTGGCTCCATACCACCGGAATTCCTCCGAGCCACTATTGTCACTATTCCCAAGCCGGGCAAACCGGCCGATGAGCCTGCCAGCTAAAGACGCATTTCCCTGCTGAACACTGACACCAAGCTATATGCCAAGATTTTGGCCACGCGACTTTCAGACATTATCCCACAACTTGTGCATATTGACCAAGTGGGTTTTGTGGCTGGCACAATGAACCCGTAGGTTCATTGACCTAATACAATGGGTGGAACATCATCGAATGCCTTCTCTGCTCATCTCTCTTGATGCAGAGAAAGCGTTTGATAGAGTGGATTGGTCCTACCTACAGGCAGTCCTTCAGAAATTTGGTTTCACTGGGACCATACCGCAAGCTATACTCTCCCTCTACTCCTCGCCCATCGCTAGAGTAATGACTTCCGGACTACTCTCGGATCCCTTCCACATCTCTAATGGGACATGTCAGGGGTGCCCCCTCTCACCCTTGATTTTGGCCCTTGTCATGGAACCCCTGGCCCAATCAATTAGACACAACCCACTTATTTCGGGGATATCCACCGCTGATGCACATCATCATCTCCCTGACTGACCCTACTAACTCACTCCCTGCTCTTCATCACACTTTAGACACCTTCAGCAAGGCCTTACTGTATAAAATTAACTTTTCCAAATCTAGCATGCTCAGTATAGGACTAAACCAAAGCACCAAAACTGATATTACCAACAACACGTCTTTCTCATGGGCCCCCAACTCTACGCTCACGTATCTAGGCATACAGTTAACCACGCCCTCAACCCACTTACGCTCCACCAATTTTAATAATCTTGTAACCAAGCTCCAGAAAACTGTGCAGGACCTCAGACATACTACTGCCTCATGGGCAGGAAGAATTGCTCTTGCCAAAATGTATCTTTTACCCCATGCCTTGTATACATTCCGGACTCTGCCGATACCCTTTCTCAAACAACAATTGTTGCAGCTACAATCTATCCTCATAAACTCCATATGGAACGGAAAACGTTCCCGTCTCAAAAGCAGCACACTGTGTAAACCAGTCACATTAGGAGGGATGGGAGCACCAGACTTAATAGCTTATTACAAAGCAACCATACTCGATCAAGCCAGAGTCTGGTGGAACCCTATGCAACAAACCACCTGGCTCCAAATAGAAAAAGCAGCCCTAATGTCCCATCCTAAACTAACTCTCTGCGCCCTCCTTCTGCAACATCCAGGAACTCACTCATACCTTGACACTGTTAACGCTACCGTCAGGATATGGAAAGCCACCATACAATCCTCTCAAGGTACACCACTACGTCTACTCAAGCTAATACCGTTGGAAGCCCTCCACATTCTCACACCCAACATTGATGTCTCTGCATGGATCAGCAAAGATGTCTCCACCATTAGTATCCTATATCAAGGCTCCATTCTCATGTCCTTCCAAAAACTACAAACTGCTTACCACATTGGACACAAAGACTTTTTCAATATACCTCAGAATACGCTCGATCCTCTCTAAAGTACAATGGACTGATGACCTATTACCACGGCATATAACCACATTTTTCAACCTCCACACAACTGGAAAACGTGGAATCTCCTTTTGCTATAAACTGCTTACTAGCACCGGCCACACTTCTAAGTCACCGACAATGCTACAATGGGAGCATACACTACAAAGTTCCTACACTCCCCAACAGTGACATCGCGCACTACAGACGCCCCTGAAAGTCTCCAGATGTCTCCTCCACTGGGAAACTGTGCAAAAATTATTCCACAACTGGTACCTTACACCATCCAGACTTGCCCGGATCTACCCTAATTCAACTAACCTCTGCTGGAGAAATTGTGGATCCCCTGGAACTCCATTCCACATATGGTGGGACTGTCCAATCCTCGCCACATTGTGGACTGTGCTCTCCAAACTCCTCCTTTCCATTCTACCGAATCCTGTACCACTAACTCCGCAAATGGTACTGTTAGGCCTAGACATGGAATTGTGGCCTTGCTCTTCATGCACGATTGTCTCCCATGTCTTTATTGCAACACGACTGGCTATTACCAAAAATTGGAAATCTCCCAACTCCCCCTCTATAATGGAAATAACTGCCCTCCTAAACAACCACTGTTTGATGGAATTTATGCACGCCAAAGCCTACTTTACAACTACCTAGATTTCAAACGAACTGGAACCTTTGGCTCAAACACCCTAAATGCATACCCCCCATGAATAAACTTCCACTTAGCTAGCTCCCAACTTTAGGTAGACTCCTCATTGCTGTGATAACCTGACTACCACCTGTTTAACTGTACGTTATTCAATGTTTGCTTTGTAACCTGCTCTTTATGTAAAATCTTTAATAAATTTGAGTTACAAAAAATAAAATAAAACTATAATAAAAAAAATAAAAATAAAAATAAAATAAAAATAATAAAAAAATAAAAAATAAAAATAAATATAAATAATAAAATAAAAATAAAAAATTATAAAAATAAAATATAAAAAATAAAAATAAAAATTAAATAAACATAAAAATAAAAATAAAATAAAAATAAAATTAGTAAAAATGAAATTAAAACAATAAAAATAAAAATAAAAATAAAATTAAAGTAAATTAGTAGTTGCTAAGAAAACAATTTATATCTAAGTCCACGTTCAATCCTTTCGGTGTGGAAGACTGTAATTTATAAATCCATTGGGTCTCTTTTTGTGAAATGGCTTGTTTAAGGTTGGTGCCCCTCCAATGTCTTTCCACCCTATCAATGCCACAGAAGGTAAGTTTTGATGGATCTCTATTATGAAATCTCCTGAAGTGGTATGATAAGCTTCCGCAAACACAGCCTTTCTTTATGTTAGAAATGTGTTATCTTAGTCTGACTTTAAGTTCCCTTGTGGTTCTACCCACATATTGGAGGCCACATTCACACTCCAAAAAATAAGTGACATGTGTAGTTATGAATTTGTCAATTTCATATGTCTGTCCCGTTGTTCTAGATTTAAAATGGGTGATTTTTTTCTTACCCCCTTTACAAGTTCTACAGACCAAACATCTTCCACATTTAAAGAAACCTGTTTGGTCAAGAAATGTCAACAACTTCTTAGGGGGGTCAGGGACACTATTTTGTCTTTTAATATGGGAGGGCTTGTATAGATACATTTTGGATGTGAGGGTAATGTTTTGGACAGGTCCTTGAGTAAAATGGGCCTGTAAGTCACAGTTTCTTTTGATTCTCATCATTTGACTTTTAGGTATCCCTGAAAGCCATCTCGGGTGGTGTCCACTACTTGTGGGAATATAACTGTTTCTGTCTGTTGTTTTGAAAAAAGTTTGTGTGCATAAACTATTATTCCATTTGACAATCTCTAAATCGAAATAATTAACCTTTTCTTTACTAAAATTGGATGAAAAGGAGATGTTGTAATTATTAATATTAATATGATCCAAAAATTATTTTAACCACTTCAATACCGCTCACTGTCATATGACGCCCACAAGGTGGATCTCCCATCCTGGGTGGGCGTCATATGACGTCCTCGGATTCCCAGGGGGGCGCCCTGGGGGGCGCGCGCTGGCAGCGCGCGCGACATCGCTCGGGACCCGGTGCGAGTGCCCGGCGGCCGCCGGGCACCCGCGATTGCCCGTTGAAACAACGGGACCGTGCGGGACCGTGGAGCTGTGTGTGTAAACACACAGCTCCACGTCCTGTCAGCGGAGAGGAGACCGATCATGTGATCCCAGTACGGAGGAACACATGATCGGTCTTCTCCCCTTGAGTCCCCTCCCCCCACAGTTAGAATCACTCCTATAGGGACACACATTAACCCCTACAGCGCCCCCTAGTGTTAACCCCTTCCCTGCCAGTCACATTTACACAGTAATCAATGCAATTTTATAGCAACGATCGCTGTGTAAATGTGAATGGTTCCAAAAATGTGTCAAAAGTTTCCGAAGTGTCCGCCGCAATGTCGCAGTCACGAAAAAAAATCGCAGATCGCCGACATTACTAGTAAAAAAAAAAAAATTCAATAAATCTATGTAATGTCGCACGACCGCGCAATTGTTAGTTAAAGCGACGCAGTGCCGAATCGCAAAAAGTGCTCTGGTAAGGAAGGGTAAAAAAATGGCCCAGTGCTGAAGCGGTTAAAGAGTCCTCACTACCCTCCCAAATCAGGAAAATGTTGTCAATATATCTTTTATATTTCTTTAACCCTTTAATATATTTTCAAAAAATTTCCACTGATTCCCATTTACTCATGAAAATATTTGCCACCGTTGAGGCGTATTTGGCTCCCATGGCCACTCCTCTCACTTGTTTGTAAAATTGTTTGTCTTGCCAAAAATAATTGTTTGCCATCGCTAATTGTAGCATGTCCAACATAAAATCAATTTGTGTCGCCTGTAAGGTGGTTGATGTTTCTAGTGCCCATTTAATTGCAGAAATCGCATCATTCTGTCTGATGTTTGTATACATCTATACTTACAAAGAATGTTTGTTCATTAATTTGGGTATTTTTGACAAAATTAATAAGGTCCCTACTATCTTTAGTATAAGAAGGAGAACCCTGGGCAATTGGCTGTAGGAAGTGGTCTAAGTATTCTCCAATCCTGGAGAACAAGGAGTCCACTCCATTAATGATAGGGCGTCCTGGGGGTTTTATTATATTTTTATGGATCTTAGGGACCTGATATATAATGGGAGTTTTAGGTGCTGTTGGAACTAGATATAGGGCTTCCTTCTTATCCAGTATGCCCTTCTGTTGGGCTTTTTTAATTTTTCAAATTAAAGTAACTTTTAATTTATTCACGGGATCTCCTTTCAATTTATGGTACGTATATTTATCCTCTATAAGGCAATTGAGTTCATTTTTATAGTCCGTCTTATCCAATACGACTATCCCCCCCCCCTTATCTGCCGGCCTGATGATAACATTTTTCTTCTTTTCCAAATCCTTGAGACCCTGTTGGATTTTTTTGTTAGTTCTATTTGGATGTATATACAGTATATATATCCTCTATTTCTTGTTCAACCATTAATTTAAAAACCTCAAGACATTGGTTTTTGTTATGTCTAGGATTGAAAGTGGACTTATTCCTTAGTCCACTATGTTCGAACAGTGGTTCTATATCCGGAGAATCCGGAGAATCTAAAATGCTCATGGCAAAATGTTTTTTTAATATTAATCCTCCTAATGAATTTATGTAAGTCTATAAAAGTTCTAAATTTATTGATATTCTTCTGTGGGGCATATTTTAAGCCCAATTCTAAAACTTTAAGTTCCTCATCATTGAATTGTATACTACTGAGATTAAATATCCCTCCATCTAAGTTTCTCTTTTTTTGGCCTCCTCTACAGCCTCTACTCTTCCTTCTACATTTTGTGTGGGTGGTGGATATCCCTCCCCTGATGGCTGACGTGGGGGGTAACCCCTGTGGCCTCCTCTCGGTCTCCAATAGCTCGTCATACCTCTTGGGGGACCCCAAAATTCTCTCCCCTCTGGCCTCTCCAAGGGGGTCTGCCATGACCCCTGTCCCGAAAATCCCCTCCATAGTATGGTGGGTAGCCATTATGTTCATATGGTCTTGGGGCATGGGGATCTCCTCTATAGGGTGGTGGCGGATAAGGGGTTGTCGAAGTGTGTGGTCTAATAGGTTCATATCTGTTACTGATGGGGACATTGTATGTATCGTTACCATAGTGTGGTCTATTATGTTGTGGGGGGGTATCCCTCAACTCATAATCATAATTGTTAATAGGGCCCCTCCCCCCTCTTTTTGATGGGTGTGAGAGTTTGGGTGTAAGGTACATTTTCTCTTTCTGGGGAAGATTCCCTTGACTGTTGGTTTTCCTAAATTTTTTCTTGCCATTTGTACACCAAACCTTGTTTATATTCATTTGAATCTCGTGGAATTTTTTGATTTTTAGAAACCACTGCATCATTCAGTTCCCACAGAGGAGTAGCCTAGGCTCCGCCACCACCCTCTATAGGGTGGTGGCGGATAAGGGGTTGTCGAAGTGTGTGGTCTAATAGGTTCATATCTGTTACTGATGGGGACATTGTATGTATCGTTACCATAGTGTGGTCTATTATGTTGTGGGGGGGTATCCCTCAACTCATAATCATAATTGTTAATAGGGCCCCTCCCCCCTCTTGTTGATGGGTGTGAGAGTTTGGGTGTAAGGTACATTTTCTCTTTCTGGGGAAGATTCCCTTGACTGTTGGTTTTCCTCAATTTTTTCTTGCCATTTGTACACCAAACCTTGTTTATATTCATTCGAATCTCGTGGAATTTTTTGATTTTTAGAAACCACTGGATCATTCAGTTCCCACAGAGGAGTAGCCTAGGCTAACGCCTCGCCGGACAGGAGGGATATAATATAGGCTACCTTTGCCCGATCGGACAGGAAGTTTTGGGGCTGGAGTTCAAAATGAATTATGCACTGGCTAAGGAACCCCCTGCAGGACTTGGAGTCCCCAGAGAAGCGGCCCGGAGCTGGCAGTTGTAATGAATGTGTGGCTGTGACTGGTGCGATAGGTGCAGCAGCAGATATTGGTTGAGGTTGTTGAACCGGGGGTCCTAATGAGGCCTGAACCTGTTCAAAATGGGAGGCCAAATCCTGAATGAATTGCATCACCTGGGTCTGATTTAGATTCCTGGGTCTCAAGTCTGCGGACTATGCCTTGCAATGGATCACCTGCAGGAAGCGGCATGTAAGTCGCTTCCATGGCTGATCAAACTGTCAGGTCACCTGAGACCAGATGACAGATGCACTCCGTAGGAGTCAGGAGTGCACCGCTAAGGTAGTGGACCCTAGGACTGACTTCTGCAGATTGAACCCTGGGACGTTCAGGAAGCAGGTCTACTAGATCACTAACACAGATCCCAGTGGGAGCTAGAGCATAGATTTCCCAGGGTGCGGAGTCTAAGAGCCAGCAGGTGTTCACCAGAGCCTCTAGTGGTGAGGATGGACTGCGCTGCAGTCTGGCTCCAGGTCGCGGCCCCCAGGGTCTCTCTGCTCGCACTCACTGTAGACTACAGGAGATAGAGGAAGGAAGCAGCAGGCTGGAACAACAAGGCTAGTAAGGGGATAAGCCAAATGTCAGGGCGACTAGCAGACAAGAATAAACATAGAACAAGCCAAGGGTCAGGGTCACAAGCAAACAGGGATAGTGGAGAACAGGCCAAGATTGATAACTGGAATCAGACGTAGGAGACACAGCAAGTAGCACACGAAAGCTAAACACACAATGGTTGATCAGAAAGGTTTGCTTGCAATGCACAGGTTAATATAGTGTTCCTAATTAGAGGCTGAGGTGGAGCTATGCTGAGGGAAGATTATATATGCAGTCAGGTGAGAGTGGCTGGCCTCTAAAGGAACACATGGAGAGAGGTAAGCTGACAGACACACATTACTGCATAACCATGACACTGTACTACTCCTTGTTGTTTAATATGTTCAAACACATAGTTTTGATGACCCAAGCACAGTACGAAACAATGTTTCTGCCCTTACCTAAAGGTTTTATGATGGTATCGTGTTTTTCATGTAACTGACAGGGCTTGACGCTGTTTGATAGTAAGATTGGACACATCAACAGTAGTAGAGATGCGCCTGATCTCACAAACTACAGCGACAAGGTAGGCTGAAATTTGGGGATTGGTTGTTAAATTGGGAAATTTACATAATTTTTTTTTAAAGTGTGATTCACAAGATTTGGCCGTCTCACTTTCTTGTTTTGTATCTGTGCTAGGATCAGGATTAGGGCTCTAAAATCTTGCATGGTAAAGTTTTTTATCTTTTCCGAGACTTCTTTTTCCTGTCTGATTCTCTTTCTATCAAAATTATATGTGTATGTTAATTTACTAGCGAATAGATATAGATCCTTAATAGTTTCATATATGTCAATCTTACTGGTGGGACAAAACTGAGGCCTAGTTTAAGAACTGCAAGTTCTTCCCAGGAGAGAGGATACGGGGTCAAGTTGATGACACTTAGTTCATTGCTGTTTATAGGTTGGGGGCATGGTCCCTAAAAGGGAGGCCCAGGCGGGTCATATACTGTATCTATTAAGTGTTCTTTGTCTGTTGTCCTCTGGTGGTGGTTGGGGAAGTGGTTGAATTTGAGGCATGGGGGTAGAAGATGTTGTCAACGATCTAATATCAGTTTCTCCTCCTCCTGTGCTTGTGATAGTTTCATAGTTAGTAAGGTTGAATAAAGACATCAGTCCATCCAGTTCAACCTGAGTGAGTGTCTACAATTGTCCCTATCCCTGTACATTGCACACCCACATTGGTACCTACCCTCAAGGAGCCCACAATCCAAGGTCCCCATTCATATACTAGGGCCAATTTTTGGACAGAAGCCAATTAACCTACCTGCATGCCTTTTGGATTGTGGGAGGAAACCGGAGTACCCGGAGGAAACCCACGCAGGCACAGGGAGAACATACAAACTCCAGGCAGGTAGTGTCATGGTTGGATTCGAACCAGCGACCCTTCTTACTGCTAGGTGAGAGTGCTAACCACTACACCACTGTGATGCTCCAGACTGTACAGCCTGCGTGTTTATAGTGCTTGTGTGCGAAAGTTGTATGGCTTGTGCTGCAATGGGGCCCATATATGTGTTATGGGATGTGTCCGCATTGTGGTAGCGCCCGTCACCTTGTTTGCATGCACCATTTAGTTGTGAAGAGATATGAGTGAATTTAGAAGAATAATTTGGTTTCTTTTCAGTGTTTGGCATTTGTGGATACCCACCACCATAGTGATTCTGCTTACGTGATCCCGCCTGGGAATTTTGGTGTATCGTAGAGTGTGATGAATGAACCTGTGAAGTAAAAGAGGACATAGAGTCCGATTTAAAATCTTCATCTGGCTGTATATAACTTTTTTTTGTAACATTACCTTTATATTTGCTGCCCGGCCTTTGACCTTAGGATTGATTGGACCACCCTCTGCGAATGCTATTCTGTCTTTGGCTATTTTGGCTTGTTTTTTACCAATAATATCTTTATTTCGTTTGGCTAGGTATTCTTTCACTTCCTGGCATTTATCTTCATAGTAAGTGTAGTTTTTAACCATTTCATATTGCAAATTTAGAGTAGATAATTCCTGGTCCACTGTGTTAGTATCAGCCTGATATTTGGTTAGTAATAGTTTCATTAACTCTGTAATAGATTGGTTCAGGGCAACTTCCCAGGAATTTGGAGGTTCCTGTGAGATGTTTTGGATTGTAGGAAATATTTGGATTTTTAAACCTAAGGGGTTGTTATTTTCACAGACATATTGGTGAAAAAATTCCATATGCCAATACAAGTTCGATTTTTTTCTTGAGTAATCGTCTCAGTTTTATGAAATATTGGTTTAGATTATAGTCTTCCCGTTGGCTGGCCCCAGCTCTGCGGAGATGCTGACGTGAGACGTCAGTACTGGGGGAGGAGCCTGACGCCGGCGGCACGATGGACGCCCTGAGACGGCCCGGACGACCCAGCGGAGACGGCGTGGTGTGAGAGCCCACGCCGCCTCGAGGAGAAGAGCCTGCCGCGTACCTGCCATCCCCATCCCCTCCGCTGCATACCCCAAGGCTGGGTTCAGGCTGGTTGACTAGGCGGAATGAGAAGCAGGGCGCCTGAACTGTCAGCGCCTTAGCCACTTTAACCAACGGCAGTCGGCTGCAGAAAGCGTCAAGACGCTGCCATTCGTGGAGAGCCCCGGGTCCGCCAGCCCCAACACCGGATCCCCTGCACCGTAGGAACCACAGAGGAGTCCCTCTGCCTCCCGAGCTCCCGTCTCCCTCTCCTATCCTCCCCGTCACTCAATCGGAGAAGCAGGCATTTAAAGACATCAAGGGGGGCCGTGGCGGGCCCCTCTCAGGTATGGATTTGTTTGAGGAGAAAATGTCTTATTGCCGTGCCATGAATTTCCCTGCCTCAGATACAAGATTTTTCTGCTATTGAGTTTATATGCAGCAAGGTTTTGCTTTATCAAATAGGAAAATTCAAAGGACCCCCTGAGGACCATATATACCTACAAACTCCCCTCCCTGAAATTTGAATGTCTGTGCAGAAGAAATCCGTATTGAAGTAGAGTTGGTCTCAGCGTCCACCTAAATAATTTAAACGGATAAAAAGGGTTTCCCCGGCTGTTCTCCCCCCTTTTCCCCCCTAAGTTTGGACTAATGAGCACTTGCCAGATAGCACTCTAATCTCAAGGACTGTCACATTCAGCAGTATCTGCTAAAAACAGGCTTATCTGTGATACCTGCTCTGATGCCTCAGGTTCTCTCCCGTGTTCTCTGGGGGAATGTACAGTGAGAGATAATAATTGAGGCTTCCACCTGTAAACAGCCAAATCTTCTCTGTATTTTTTGCCTGGGGGGGAATGGGGGCGAACCCTCCTGCGGGAGGAAATGTATATCTTTTCAAGGAGTAAAAAGGGCTCCCTTCAGGGACGTTTACATCCACAGGCATCCCTGTCTGAAAATTGAATGCTTTAGTTCAAGGAGATTGAAATGGCGCGCAGTGTGTTCTAAGAGCAATCTTTAAACTCTGAGCCAGAATAAAAGAACTTCTTCAGCTGTTTGTCCCCCCCACGGTATCCCCCCGAGCATGGACTAATCTGTAAAATGTATGTCTGCAACACCTCATTTAGCAGGACTGCCATTATCATCAATGCTTGCTGAAAAACCGACTAAACTGCCGCATTTGTGTGGGGAGGAGGAGAGCTCTCGAAACATTTAAATATTTGGGGCGGAGAGAGTGCGACCGGGTTGCGGGTTGGCTCTCGGAGCCGGGAGGGGCTTCGTATAGGACTAGTGGCCTTCTTAGCCCCCTTACCTTCCGGTATACTGTGTACCGGCGGGAAGTCACTAGCTAAGGCCCGGGACCCAGAGAAATAAAAATCAAAAATGAAAGGGAGGTCCCTGAGGGAACCTGAGGGAACCTTGCAGAAAGAATTTTGAAGAGAGGTATATGGGGCCCACTGGTCTATTCCCAGGGCAAAAATGGTAAGCGGTGATATAAAACTCCTAACATACAATGTGAGGGGACTAAATTCTCCTGTAAAAAGGTATAAAATATTGAGAGAGCTTCAGAGGTACCAGGCAGATATCGTGTTTTTGCAGGAAACGCACTTATTCCGTGGGGGCAACATTAAACTATACTCCCGAGACTTCCCAACATGGTATTACAGCGATTCCCCTACCTTGGGTTCCAGGGGGGTGGCAATCGGGTTCGCTAAAAATATTAAATTTACACTAATAGATAGACTTGAGGACCGAGGGCCGGTACCTTTTTCTAAAGGGTAGGGCAGGGGAGAGTATGTTTACATTAATTAATGTTTATGGTCCAAACAAAAACCCGTCAAGATTCCTGTCACACGTCTTGGGGTTGGTACCAGGGTTCAAGTCGGGCGACGTGGTTCTGGCAGGTGATCTTAATTTCTATTTGGACCCCGATTATGACAGCAGGTTGCGGGCACGCGGGCCGAGCCTAACACAAATAAAAAAAATTTCAGCGTAAAATGTTTCGGAATCAGTTAATCGACGGATGGCGAGCGACGCACGCAAAATTAAGAGACTATACTTTCTTTTCCCCAGTTCATGGCACTCACTCGCGCCTGGATTACTTTCTCATGGACCACAGACTACTGGACCGAGTAGTTTCAACTCAGATAGAAATAACAACTCTATCAGATCATGCCCGGTCTCGATGAGGGTGAGGATACCTGAACCCCAAAGACAGCCCTTTTCGTGGCGTCTTAATGATCATCTGATCCTGGAAACGGAGTCAGCTGACACTGTCAAAAGGGAAATTAAATTTTTTTTCTCCCAAAATGACACGGGAGACATTTCACCCGCAACATTATGGGAGGCGCATAAGGCCTATATAAAGGGGTATCCTCATCTCCATCGGAGCTAGGAAAAAAAAGGAAAAAAAGACAAAGATGCTTGAAATAACAAACGAGATTCAGAGGCTGGAAAGGGAACACAAAAGTAACCGGACACATAAGCAAGAGACATATCATAGGCTGATTAATAAAAGGGAGGAGCTAAAAACGGTTTTGGAGTTAGAATCTAGAAAGTGGTTTCATAAAATGGCAAAGGAGAAACACCAGTGGGGGGATAAATCTGGAAAACATTTAGCAAGGATGCTTAAAGAAGAAAAGGGAATTGAATTACATCGAAAAAATTCAAAATGAGTCTGGAGAAATGGTCAATTCGACCAAAGGAATAGCAAACGTTTTCAAGACTTACTACGAAAGATTGTACAACGTCAGACAGAATGGGCAGCAAAACCTTGATCTAAGAGCAGTTTGTAAGGATTTCCTAATGAACTGCACACTACCGGTTCTTTCAGAATCCGACAGACTCAACATGGATAGTCCCATTTCTGAGGCTGAAATTTATGATGCTCTACAGGGCTCTCCGAGTGGTAGGAGTCCGGGCCCAGATGGATTCACATTGACATATCTTAAGAAGTACAAAGATATCCTGGTTCCAAGATTGTGCCGATACTGGAACCATCTGGGAACGGATTGCATATTGGGGGGGGGGGGGCCTTAAGGGCATCAATCACTCTTATTTTGAAGGAAGGCAAAGATAGGACCCTGTGTTCGAGCTATCGCCCGATAGCTCTCTTAAACACAGACACCAAGTTATACGCAAAAGTGTTAGCCAATAGAGTGAAGGAAAAAATGCGTGAATTAGTCCATCCGGACCAAGTTGGGTTTGTCACTGGGAGGGAAGGTCTGGATAATGGGGTCCGGACCCTACTGCTGCTCCATGCTGCCAGGAGGGCATAGATGCCGAGAAGGCGTTTGACAGAGTAGACTGGGGACATATGATGGGAACTTTAGAAGCAATGGGGTTTGGCCCTAGGATGCTACAATGGATCAGGATTTTGTACAACCAGCCCCAAGCCTCGGTTAGGGTAAACGGGATGCCCTCTGAGGGGTTCGTTATAAGAAATGGAACGCGCCAGGGGTGCCCTCTGTCACCCCTACTGTTTATCCTGTCCCTGGAGCCTCTTCTGTCATCAATCTGTATAAATAACGATATAACAGGGATCATGGTGGCAAATAAGGTACATAAGCTAGCTGCCTTCGCCGATGATGTTCTCTTTTACATCACCAACCCCAGGATCTCTATCCCAAACCTGCTCTCAGTATTAAATGTAAGAAGGGTACTAGTGGTCCTCTATTACTAGAGGTTCCATCTTCCAAATGCTCTCAGTATTAAAAACCTACGGGAGAATTTCAAACCTAAAAATTAATCTTGGCAAATCAGAAATATTAAGCATCAACTTAAAAAAGGATGAGGCAGACTTGCTAGCAAAAGAATTTACTTTCCCTTGGAGAGAAAATATAAAATATCTGGGGATCAGACTGGCAGAGACAACAAAAAAAACATATTTAATAAACTACCTCCTCCTGCTAGACGAGATAAGAACGGAATTACATAAAATGTCGCTACGACCGCTCTCGTGGATCGGTCGCATCAATGCACTAAAAATGATCGCTGCCCCCAAAATTAATTATAAATTCCAGATGCTCCCGTTAGCCATCCCCAATGTGTTTTTTAAAACTGTAAAACAAATCATCTCTAGGTTCATTTGGGCAAATAAGAAGCCGTGGATTGCAGCTTGTATACTCAGCCGCGAGAAAAAACACGGGGGACTGGCAGTCCCCGATTTTGAAAAATATTTCCGAGCGATCGCACTATCACGGGTGATGGAATGGGTGAGAGGAGGGGAGGATAAAAGATGGATTAGCCTAGAAAATACAATAAGTAATAGGGATTTAGGACACGATATTTGGAACCCACCTAGCTTTAGGGTACTAGAGAAAAGTGCACATGAGATAACTAGAGTTACATTGGATTTTTGGGATAGTTTTCACAAAAAAAAAAAAAATGTAAATTCAATTCTTCTTTAATACACTTAAAAAACAACACTATGTTTGCACCAGGAAGAAGAGAGATAGGGGGGAATTTGATCAAGTTAGAGGGGGCACAAGTGAGAGATATAATTAAAAAGGGAAAAATTTGCACATTCCAAGAATTAAGCTTGCGCACAGAAATGATGGCAATTGACGTATGGAGGTACGCACAATTAAAACACTTAGTGGAGAGTCTCCCCCGCCCAATTCGCGAGGAGGATAAATACACGCAGTTGGAGAGACTTTGCCTATGTGAGTTCACGAGGAATAATATCTCTCGAGTTTACAAAATCTTAATAAATGAAGAAGTGTGGGACGTGCCTCCATACGTCAAGAAATGGGAAGAAGAATTAGGGACACAGTGTAGTAAAAATAGGATAGAAAAAATACTTAAAATAATCCACAGCTCGGCATTCCCCATAAAAACGGTGGAAAATAACTTCAAATGTCTTGCAAGATGGTATCTAACTCCCGACAGGGTGAGTAAATACCAGGCTGGGGCATCCCCAGAGTGCTGGAGAGGCTGCAAAGCAAGGGGCACGGTGGCTCATATTTGGTGGGATTGCCCGGTGATTAAAAAATACTGGAAGGGAGTGTTAGACCTTATTTCTGTTATAACAAAGGAAGTAATTATAGAGGATCCATGGACGTGTCTGTTCCATGGGACAGGGGACCCCATGGAAACAATATAAAGCTTCTTTGATCCCGGTTCTTCTAAATGAAGCAAAGAGTCTAGTTCAGAAAAAATGGCGGGTGGCGTCCGGCCCGACTATTCAGGACTGGATTTTTTGCGTGAACGAGATCCAAAGGATACAAAGCGCGGACGAGATCGGGGGAGAGGTCAAGGTAGTCGGGAAAGACAAGTGGGCGGATTGGAATGATTTTAAGGACTCATGGAGATACCTAGCTGAGATTACAGGTTAGGATATCCCTTCTCATTTTGTGTTGGGAGCCCTTACCTACAAATGGGAATGAAGGGCCGGGACCTCTCAGAGTGTTATTGCAAGGAGGGGGGGGGGGGGGGGAGTAAATATTATGTTAATACATGTTAAAGATGTAATGAGACGTCGTTTTAATGATTATGTACCTTGAAAATCAAAAATAAATAAAGATTAAAAAAAAAAAAAAAAAAAAAGATTATAGTCTTCCCCGTTTGTACCATTGCATGAGGTTTGTATCTCACTCATAAGACCTGCTCAGGCTGTGCCGATAAAGTCCATTATTAAGTAAACAATGCCAATTGGAGATGAGATGCAATTTTAGGCAATGTATTTGAAGAAATGTATCTTTTGTATACAAGTATGGAAAAAGAAAAAATAATAATAAAGTGCTTTCTTCACAGCACATATATATTGCCACCGAAAAATATTAATTAGGGTGCTACCACCCTGAGTAATGTTTGATAAGAATGAATGAGTTTTGTGCTGTTTGGTGGCCAATGAGCACCTAAACCCTAGCTGTGCCACATCCTGAAGAATATACATATAAAAGTTCAAGGAAGAGAAATAATGGACTTCATAGGCACAGAAGTAAAATGTAACAATTTATTGATCTACATTAAAATGTATTTGTATACAATACACAGGTAAAAATAGAAAATTTCTAAAAAATATTTTTTGGACACAATGTGGCTCCCCTAGAGGATAAGGTATCATATTATAATGCTCATTACAAACATAGAGTTATCAACATATAGCAATCGTCAAAATATTGGGATACCACTAGTATCCACCAATTCCACTGTCTTTGATCTGTGGGTATCTGTCCTTATTTCAGAACCCCTTTTTAGATTCTTCCTATGATGCTGTTTAACCACTACAATACAGGGCACTTTCGCCCCCTTCCTTCCCAGACCAATTTTCAGCTTTCAGCACTCTCGCACTTTCAATGACAATTGCGCGGTCATGCAATGCTGTACCCAAATGAAATTTTTATCATTTTGTTCACACAAATAGAGCTTTAGTTTGGTGGTATTTATTCAAGACTCCGTTTTTATTTTTTTTGCGATATAAGCGAAAAAAATTGCGGAAATTTCGAAAAAAAAAAAACAATATTTTCTCCTTTCTTTTTTAAACGGAATCCAATAAAATCAAATTTTGTCATACATTTAAGCCAAAATGTATTCTGCTACATGTTTTTAGTAAACAAAAATTCCGTTAAGTGTATAATAATTGGTTCGCGTGATCACGGACATATGTACGCAAATGATCATGTACAGATGTGTGCAGGTGATCACGGACATATGTGTGCAGATAATCATTGGCACATGTGATTTTACTGGGACATATGTGGGGGACATGTGTTTTTATTATTTGGGGACATGTGTTTTTATTATTTGGGGACATGTGTTTTTATTTGGGGACATGTGTGTTTTGGGGACATGTGTGGGGACATGTGTGTTTTACTGTGTTGGTGACACTAGACTGGTGATCAGTGAGTAAAAAAACAGCTAATACTCACTGATCACCAGCCGGCTGCAGCGATCAGCTCTCCTCTCCTCAGCGACGACTTTCGTGTGAGGAGAGGAGAGCCGATTGCCTAGCAACCAGTTGTTTGCTTACATCACATGACGGCTGTGATTGGACACGGCCATCATGTGATCAGGAGGGCCAATCACAGAGCCCACCTGCCGATCCGAGATGCGCCGTGTCTGGGTGACACGAGCGCATCGGGATCGCGCCGATGCGCGGGCACGAGCGCGCGCGATCCCCTACTTCTGATCAACGTTCAGGAACGTTCGATCAGAAGTAGGCGGCTCCCACCCGGCCGTATATATACAGTGGCCGGGTGGGAAGTAGTTAAGTGGCTACTGCAGAAAAAGTCTGGCAAGGTAAAGCAGCTCTGGGCCTTCCACAAGTAAATCTTTCTTGTTATCCTATCCCAGTTTCACTCTGCCTGCTTCAGCACTATACACAGGATACAGGCAAGACTTGATAGTTCAAACTTTGAAGACATTCAATTTGACAGCAGCTAGCATATTTGTTTCATTTGCTAGCATTGGAGCTTGAAAGATTTGTGTCTCATTTTTTCAGAGGGCTGAGCATTCAAGCCACAGGGCACACAGAAAGGGCCCCCCTTCTATCTCCTGTACTGCTTTTTCTTTTTTTCCATTTAAAGTTTATTAACATCAAAGAATAAACATACAAATGCATATTTGTTCGAAAATCTTCGGCAGAGTAACATTAAGGTGGTGCAATCAATAGTCTGTAACAAACATGTGACTCATTGACTTTTTATATATCAAACTTAAGTAGAAACAATTACCAGGTAGTCATCCAAGGTTAAGGTAGGTAATTAACAAGATTTACACATTTGTAAATTGTGGGTCATTCCATGACCCGCTCATTCAATGGGTCTAGATAATAGAGGAGGGGAGAGAAATAGGAGAGTATTGGTAGAAGAGATTATGTAAGAAGAAGAGAGGGGTAAGGGGTGGGGGAGGTACAGGTGGGTGGTGTTCGCATTTCAGTGTAATAAGGTGCACGGGTCTCAGAAAAGATCTAAGAACCTTCGAACGGACCGAAAGTTCGCGCGAATTTTCGAACCCTATTCGTTATAATGGACGCGAACGTTCGAAATCAAAATTGCTAATTACAACGGCCAATATGCATGTTAATGTCATAAAACGGGTTTGGGGACCCGGGTCCTGCCCCAGGGGACATATATCAATGCAAAAAGAACTTTTAAAAACTAACGTTTTTTCGGGAGCAGTAATTTTAATGATGCATAAAGTGAAAAAAAAAAGTGAAATTTTCCTTTAAATATGGTACCTGGGGGGTGTCTAAAATATGCCTGTGAAGTGGCATGTGTTTCCGGTGTTTAGAACTGTCCTTGCACAAAATGACATTTGTAAAGGAAAAAAAGAAGCCATTTAAAACCACTTGCGGCTTTAATGTCATGTCTTGTCCTGGCCGCCATATGGCTGAAAATCCTTGAGAAAAATGGCATGGCTACCCCATCACCCCCCCCCCCCCACCCCAGCCCCTTTGGGCCTTGTATGGATATTAAGGGGGACCCCGCACCCAAAATAAAACCCTATACCTACAACCCTATATACTCTGAACAGCACTATATAGGTGGTGCAAACAAGACACGGACTGTAGGTTTGTTCTTAAGTAGAATCTGAACAGGTACATTATGAAGTGTAGCTCCATCCCAAAAAAAATCTATTTTTAAGCTTTTTGGAGAACATAGGGAGGGGTTATCACCGCTGTAACATTTGCTGTCTTTGCACATCTGTTCAGAACATGTCACCTCACTTTCCGTCCCAATGACAAATGTTTTTGGAAAAGTGGGGTTTTAATTGAAACAAGGATTGGTGATAAAGCATCAGTAGAGAGGAGATACCTTTTTCCCAAATTAAATCTAACAGGATAGAATTTCCCTTCCTAGGGGTAGATTTCCTCTCACTTCCTGTTTTCTCCTTCCGTTTGCAAGTAGGAGTCGTTTGTAAGTTGGATGTTTGAAAGTAGGGGCCTGCCGTATATACTCTGCAGAAATTTGCCCTATTAGATGTTGGTGTAGCCACAAGACTGGTGGGCACAGGAATGGGCCCTGCTGTGAGTTAATAGATCAAGATTTGTACTTGCATGCACCTGTTGAACCGGGCAGAAAAATTGGGCCTTTGGTGGTGGTGGTGGTGGTGTTGGACGGTGTTGCCACAAGACTGTAAGCCCTCACAGTTACTCTTGGTGGGTGCAGGAATGGGCCCTGCTGTGAGTTATTAGATCAAGATTTGGAATTGCATGCACCTGTTGAACAGGGCAGAAAAATTGGGCCTTTGGTGGTGGTGGTGGTGGTGGACGGTGTTGCCACAAGACTGTAAGCCCTCACAGTTACTCTTGGTGGGTGCAGGAATGGGCCCTGCTGTGAGTTATTAGATCAAGATTTGGAATTGCATGCACCTGTTGAACAGGGCAGAAAAATTGGGCCTTTGGCGGTGGTGGTGGTGGACGGTGTTGCCACAAGACTGTAGGCCCTCATAGTTACTCTTGGTGGGCGCAGGAATGGGCCCTGCTGTGAACTATTAGATCAAGATTTGTAATTACACGCGGGCTGAAAAATTGTGCCTTAGGCATTGGTGCTGGTGCCACAACACTGCAACCCCTCACAGATACTGTACTCTTAGCACAGCAATGAGACCTGTTGCAAAGCATTGCCTAAAAATTGTAATTACACGCCCCAACAGGGGCTGAAAAATTGTGCCTTAGGCACTGGTGCTGGTGCCACAACACTGCAACCCCTCACAGATACTGTACTTGGAGCACAGCAGTCACACCTGTTGCGAAGCATCTTTTTAAAAAATTGTAATTACACGCCCCTGTTATACAGGGGCTGAAAAATTGTGCCTTAGGCACTGGTGCTGGTGCCACAACACTGCAACCCCTCACAGATACTGTACTCTGAGAACAGCAATGAGACCTGTTGCAAAGCATTGCCTAAAAATTGTAATTACACGCCCCAATAGGGGCTGAAAAATTGTGCCTTAGGCACTGGTGCTGGTGCCACAACACTGCAACCCCTCACAGATACTGTACTTGGAGCACAGCAGTCACACCTGTTGCGAAGCATCTTTTTTTAAAAAATTGTAATTACACGCCCCTGTTATACAGCGGCTGAAAAATTGTGCCTTAGGCACTGGTGCTGGTGCCACAACACTGCAACCCCTCACAGATACTGTACTCTGAGAACAGCAATGAGACCTGTTGCAAAGCATTGCCTAAAAATTGTAATTACACGCCCCAACAGGGGCTGAAAAATTGTGCCTTAGGCACTGGTGCTGGTGCCACAACACTGCAACCCCTCACAGATACTGTACTCTGAGCACAGCAATGAGACCTGTTGCAAAGCATTGCCTAAAAATTGTAATTACACGCCCCAACAGGGGCTGAAAAATTGTGCCTTAGGCACTGGTGCTGGTGCCACAACACTGCAACCCCTCACAGATACTGTACTTGGAGCACAGCAGTCACACCTGTTGCGAAGCATCTTTTTAAAAAATTGTAATTACACGCCCCTGTTATACAGGGGCTGAAAAATTGTGCCTTAGGCACTGGTGCTGGTGCCACAACACTGCAACCCCTCACAGATACTGTACTCTGAGAACAGCAATGAGACCTGTTGCAAAGCATTGCCTAAAAATTGTAATTACACGCCCCAATAGGGGCTGAAAAATTGTGCCTTAGGCACTGGTGCTGGTGCCACAACACTGCAACCCCTCACAGATACTGTACTTGGAGCACAGCAGTCACACCTGTTGCGAAGCATCTTTTTTTAAAAAATTGTAATTACACGCCCCTGTTATACAGCGGCTGAAAAATTGTGCCTTAGGCACTGGTGCTGGTGCCACAACACTGCAACCCCTCACAGATACTGTACTCTGAGAACAGCAATGAGACCTGTTGCAAAGCATTGCCTAAAAATTGTAATTACACGCCCCAACAGGGGCTGAAAAATTGTGCCTTAGGCACTGGTGCTGGTGCCACAACACTGCAACCCCTCACAGATACTGTACTCTGAGCACAGCAATGAGACCTGTTGCAAAGCATTGCCTAAAAATTGTAATTACACGCCCCAACAGGGGCTGAAAAATTGTGCCTTAGGCACTGGTGCTGGTGCCACAACACTGCAAACCCTCAAAGATACTGTACTTGGAGCACAGCAGTCACACCTGTTGCGAAGCATTTTTAAAAAAAATTGTAAGTACACTCCCCTGTTATACAGGGGCTGAAAAATTGTGCCTTGGGCACTGGTGTGGTGGCATGGACCATTGAGGAGGAGGAAGAGGATAGTCAGTGAACATAACAGGACAGTCACTCAGCATTAGCATAGGCAGTCTTGAAGGGATGTGACATTATAAATGATTCCGTTATATCCGCTTCAGGTGCCTGGTAGCTGGTGGTGATCCAAGACTGATTCATTTTTATGAAGGTCAGTCGATCAACCAAGTCGGTGGACAGGCGCACCCTATGATCGGTGACAAATCCTCCAGCAGCACTGAATGTGCGTTCGGTAAGAACGCTGGATGCAGGACAGGCCAGTAGCTCAATTGCATACTGTGCAAGCTCTGGCCAGTGATCCATCCTCAGGACCCAGTAAGCCAGAGGATTTTCGGTGGGAAAGGTGTCCAAGTCTGACCTTGCCCCTAGGTATTCCTGCACCATGTATATCAGACGCTGCCGATGGTTGCTGGAACCGATCATACCTTGGGGCTGCGGACTAAAAAATTGTCTGAACGCATCGGTCAGACGTCCACCTTCCCCACCGCTCCTTCTGCTACTGACCGAAGCCTCAGCAACTCGTCGTCCAGGACCAGGAGTTTGTAACCTTCCAGTTTCTGGGAACGCGTTGCACAGACCTTTCTGCAAGGCCTCCCTGAGATGTCTCATCCTCTGCTCCCTCTGCGACGGCAAGATAAGGTCCGCAACCTTACCCTTGTACCGTGGATCAAGGAGAGTGGCCAGCCAGTAATGGTCCCTCTCCTTGATCCGAAGAACACGAGGATCCTTCCGCAGGCTTTGCAGGATCAGGGAGGCCATGCAGCGTAGGTTAGCTGAGGCATTCGGTCCAGAGTCTTCTGGGTCACTGAGGATGACATGATCGCCAGCCACCTCCTCCCAGCCACGTACAAGTCCACTGGTTTGTTGGGACTGTACATCATCCCTAAAAGACTGCTGCTGCTGATGCTGAGTGCCAGGCTCCACCTCCATGCTCACACAATCCTCCTCCTCCTCCTCCTCCTCCTCTTCCTGTGTGATGGGTGGGACAGAAGGAACACTGTCTGGATAAAGGGGGCCTTGAGAGGCAAGGAAGTCCTCCTCTTCCTGCCTCTGTTCTGCCTCAAGTGCCCTGTCCATTATCCCACGCAGTGTATGCTCCAACAGGTGGACAAGAGGTACAGTGTCACTGATGCATGCACTGTCACTGCTCACCATCCTCGTGGCCTCCTCAAATGGTGAGAGGACAGTGCATGCATCCCTGATCATGCTCCACTGGCGTGGGGAAAAAAAGCCAAGCTCCCCTGACCCTGTCCTGGTGCCGTAGTTGCAAAGGTACTCATTGATGGCCCTCTGCTGCGTGTGCAGTCGCTGCAGCATGGCCAACGTTGAGTTCCACCTGGTGGGCATGTCACATATTAGGCGGTTCTTGGGAAGGTTCAGCTCCTTTTGCAGCTCAGTCAGCCGAGCACTGGCATTATAAGATCGGCGGAAATGCACACAGACTTTCCTGGCCTGCCTCAGGACATCCTGTAAGCCTGGGAACCTGCCCAAGAACCGCTGCACCACCAGGTTGAGGACGTGAGCCATACAGGGCACATGGGTGAGCTGCCCCTGTCGCAGGGCGGAGAGGAGGTTGGTGCCATTGTCAGAAACCACCATTCCTGGCTTAAGCTGGCGTGGCGTCAACCACCTCTCGGTCTGCCCCTGCAGAGCTGCCAGAACCTCTGGCCCAGTGTGGCTCCTGTCCCCCAAACACACCAGCGCAAGCACGGCATGGCATCTTTTTGCCTGCGTACTCGCGTAGCCCCTTGTACGCCTACGGAGCACCGCTGGTTCCGAGGACAGAGCACTGAAGGAAGAAGAAGAGGAGGGGGTGGAGGAGAGAGGTGTGTCACAACCAGTAGTAGCATTTTGGAGGCGTGGTGGCAGAACATCCTCCAACACTACTGCACCTTGTCCTGCATCCCTCCCAGCTGCCAATAGAGTGACCCAATGGGCCGTGAAAGAAAGATAACGTCCCTGTCCATGCCTGCTGGACCATGAGTCAGCGGTAATATGCACCTTACCGCTGACCGCCCTGTCCAGCGAGGCATGGACATTGCCTTCCACATGCCGGTAGAGAGACGGAATCGCCTTCCATGAGAAAAAGTGGCGTTTGGGAACCTGCCACTGAGGAACCGCACATTGAACAAACTCACGGAAGGGGGCCGAGTCTACCAACTGAAAAGGCAGCAGTTGAAGTGCTAGCAATTTAGCCAAGCTAGCATTCAACCGCTGGGCATGTGGATGGCTGGGAGTATACTTCTTTCGACGGTCCAGCAGCTGGGGCAGGGAAATTTGCCTGCTACAATCGGACGTCGGTGTACTGCAAGTACTTGGTTGTGACACACCTAATTCTACACCTTCAGTCCTCTCAGAGCAGCTTTCAGAGAGGACTGAAGATATAGTGGGGATGGAGATCCCATCTGATGAGGATCAAGGAGAGGTCCGCTTTGTTCTTTGGTGTGGGTCTTTTATGTGTGCTTGCCAACGAGCTGCATGGCAGGTCGACATATGTCTGCTCATGCTTGTGGTGCCCAAGAGGCTGATGTTTTGGCCACGCGAGATACGCTTGAGACAAATATTGCAAATAGCAGTGGTGCGATCTGATGCACTCGTCTCAAAAAAGGCCCACACCAAAGAACTTTTATGATAACGTGCAGAGGCAGCGCCCTGCACAGGCGGAGCTCTGCGGTCTGATACAGTTGGTGTGCTGGCCTGTAGCTGGCCTCCAGGGGGCATCCTGCCTCGTTGGACATGTGACGCCGCATCCTCCTCCTCCTCCTCCTCCTCCTCTCTCCCTTCAGGCACCCACGTGGAGTCAGTGACCTCATCATCCCCTCCCTCTTCACCACTAGAGCAAACCTGGCAGTAAGCTGCAGCTGGTGGAACAGTACTGCCAGATTGCTGTCCTTCAGCATCCCCTCTCTCTGCGCGCACACTACTGACTTCCTCAAGCTGGGTATCATCATCTGAGGCTTTGAATCGTTGGGCATCCTCCTGGAGCATGTACCCAACACTGTGCTCAAAGAGTTCGGGGGACTCCTCAGGAGGACATGGTGGGTCTAGGGAAGGGGTGGCTGATGATGCCATTGAGTATGCGTTGGCAGCTGCTCTGCCAGTACCCTGAGCCTGGGTGAGAGAGGATGAGGAGGATGAGGAGGGCTTGGTCATCCATTCTACCAAGCCTTCGGCATAATGCGGCTCCACATGTCCAGCTGCCGAAAACAAAGACAAGCGTGTCCAATGGCCACGTGCTGATGACGATGCACGACCACGTCCACGGCTAGCACTGTTGTCTCTAGAAATAGAGCCTGCCTGCCCTGTGTTCTTGCCTCGGCACGCTCTGCCTCTCCTTGGCGGTCTTCCAGCCATTGTAGTCGGTAGTGTATATAGTATAAAAAATGGGTGCTGCTGAGAAGAAAATATAGGAGCTCTGTGTGCTGCCACTAACACACTATAAGTCCTATGGGTGCTTCTGGGAAGAAAATATAGGAGCTCTGTGTGATGCCACTAACACAGTAGAAGTCCTATAGGTGCTTCTGAGAAGAAAATATAGGAGCTCTGTGTGATGCCACTAACACACTAGAAGTCCTATGGGTGCTTCTGGGAAGAAAATATAGGAGCTCTGTGTGATGTTACTAACACACTAGAAGTCCTATGGGTGCTTCTGGGAAGAAAATATAGGAGCTCTGTGTGATGCCACTAACACGCTAGAAGTCCTATGGGTGCTTATGGGAAGAAAATATAGGAGCTCTGTGTGATGCCACTAACACACTAGAAGTCCTATGGGTGCTTCTGGGAACAAAATATAGGAGCTCTGTGTGATGCCACTAACACACTAGAAGTCCTATGGGTGCTGCTGAGAAGAAAATATAGGAGCTCTGTGTGATGCCACTAACACACTCGAAGTCCTATGGGTGCTTCTGGGAAGAAAATATAGGAGCTCTGTGTGATGCCACTAACACACTAGAAGTCCTATGGGTGCTTCTGGGAAGAAAATATAGGAGCTCTGTGTGATGCCACTAACACACTAGAAGTCCTATGGGTGCTGCTGAGAAGAAAATATAGGAGCTCTGTGTGATGCCACTAACACACTAGAAGTCCTATGGGTGCTTCTGGGAAGAAAATATGGGAGCTCTGTGTGATGCCACTAACACACTAGAAGTCCTATGGGTGCTTCTGGGAAGAAAATATAGGAGCTCTGTGTGATGCCACTAACACACTAGAAGTCCTATGGGTGCTTCTGGGAAGAAAATATAAGAGCTCTGTGTGATGTCACTAACACACTAGAAGTCCTATGGGTGCTTCTGGGAAGAAAATATAGGAGCTCTGTGTGATGCCTCTAACACACTAGAAGTCCTATGGGTGCTTCTGGGAAGAAAATATGGGAGCTCTGTGTGATGTCACTAACACACTAGAAGTCCTATGGGTGCTTCTGGGAAGAAAATATAGGAGCTCTGTGTGATGCCAGTAACACACTAGAAGTCCTATGGGTGCTTCTGGGAAGAAAATATAGGAGCTCTGTGTGATGCCACTAACACACTAGAAGTCCTATGGGTGCTGCTGAGAAGAAAATATAGGAGCTCTGTGTGATGCCACTAACACACTCGAAGTCCTATGGGTGCTTCTGGGAAGAAAATATAGGAGCTCTGTGTGATGCCACTAACACACTAGAAGTCCTATGGGTGCTTCTGGGAAGAAAATATAGGAGCTCTGTGTGATGCCACTAACACACTAGAAGTCCTATGGGTGCTGCTGAGAAGAAAATATAGGAGCTCTGTGTGATGCCACTAACACACTAGAAGCCCTATGGGTGCTTCTGGGAAGAAAATATAGGAGCTCTGTGTGATGCCACTAACACACTAGAAGTCCTATGGGTGCTTCTGGGAAGAAAATATAGGAGCTCTGTGTGATGCCACTAACACACTAGAAGTCCTATGGGTGCTTCTGGGAAGAAAATATAGGAGCTCTGTGTGATGCCACTAACACACTAGAAGTCCTATGGGTGCTGCTGAGAAGAAAATATAGGAGCTCTGTGTGATGCCACTAACACACTCAAAGTCCTATGGGTGCTTCTGGGAAGAAAATATAGGAGCTCTGTGTGATGCCACTAACAGACTAGAAGTCCTATTGGTGCTGCTGAGAAGAAAATATAGGAGCTCTGTTTGCTGCCACTAACACACTAGAAGTCCTATGGGTGCCTTTGGGGTGCAATGCTGTGCTAACAGCACTGCGGTTGGTACTACTGCAATACTGTACTAACAGTAAGCACGCACCAGACTAATCCCCAGCAGCAGCTAAAAACACAATCAGCAGCAATGAACAATCAATGCAATGGTTTAGCAAATGGTTTAGCAAAGAACTAGCCAATGGTTTAGCAAAGAAGAGCAAATCTTTCTGGAGCAATGAATCAAGCAAAGACAGAATCAGCAGACTGATCTCTCCTAAAGCCGGAACTCATGTGACCGGCGCCGACGGCGTGGCGGCCTTTTAAATGGTGGGGCGTGTACTAAAGCCCCTGAGCTGTAATTGGCTACAGGCATCCTGCCTGTAGCCAATTATTGCTCTCCGAGTTTCCGGCGCTGTGATTGGCCAAGCATGCGGGGTCACAGTGCATGCTTGGCCAATCATCAGCCAGCAATGCACTGCGCCGGCCGCGCCGGCCGCAATGCATTGCGGGGCCGCTCGCATCACACGAATGTGATGCGAATGGCCCAAATAGTTCTGGGCTCGCCGAGCGAGCGAACGCCCGGTGCTCGATGCGAACGTGGGTTCGCATCGAGCACCGGGCCCATCCCTACTTCTGACCATTTCTCCCTGAGTCTCTCCGTCGGGCAACCATCTGAGTCCTGCAACCACGTATAAGCTAGGGAGGTGGCTCTCTGAACAGGATTACCCTCCAGGCACACTGATTCCATCTCTGTCAATCTTTTAGTAAAATATTCCTTGTGGGACTTCTGGTTGAGATAACTGCGTAGTTGGAAGTAAGACCACATAGGTATGTGTTGCAGGTTATTGTCTATTTGCAGGGATGTAAAGTCTTTTGTTTGTGCATTTTGAAAGCAATGTATGGCTAGTAGAGGTTAACATGGGTTTGTTGCTCTTCCTCTGCTTGGTGGGAAGTCAGGGTTCTGATATATAGGTGTGAGTGGACTTAAGGGAGTAGAAAGACTAGGATTTTTAGCTACAAGGTGAAATATTTTTAGGGTAGTATTGATCAGGGGGTGTTGCTTCATAGCTGAAGGGTATTGAGACTCTGGAATCCATGGAGAATACCTCAGCTGCAGGGAGCATAAGTCATTCTCCAGGATCACCCAGTACTTGATGTTATCGTGGCAGTGCCAGTCTATTATCCTGGCTATATGTGCTGCATGGTAATACTGCTTGAAATTTGGCAAGCCCATCCCACCTCTTTCTTTGGGTTGGTGCAACAGTGTGTGCCTAATGCGCACTTGCTTGTGTACCCAAACAAATTGGTTCTGGAGTGACTGCAATTGTTTGAAAAAGGCCGAAGGTATATGTATTGGTAGGGTCCTGAAGAGGTATAATAGCTTGGGCAAGACTACCATTTTGCAAATGGCGGCCCTGCCAAACCACAAAAAATTCCTAGGGTGCCAGCTTGCCATGTCTGTGATTATT
Organism: Lithobates sylvaticus; assembly: GCA_028564925.1. Classification (NCBI taxonomy): domain Eukaryota; kingdom Metazoa; phylum Chordata; class Amphibia; order Anura; family Ranidae; genus Lithobates; species Lithobates sylvaticus. The sequence goes on along the minus strand of CM053032.1, from coordinate 99,184,618 downwards.
GTTTTAAGGAGTGGTGGGAAGTTGCACTCAAATACCTGAGAGACCTGCGAAGGCAGCCAGACCCCCAAGTATCTGAGTGCTTTAGTCACCCATTTAAAAGGGTTGTTATCTTTCACTAGTCTAAGCGTGTGTTCTGGTATGTTTATATTGAGAGCCTCTGACTTGGATAGGTTAATTTTTAGGTTCGATATATAACCATATAGAGAGAATTCCTTTAAGAGGTTTGGGAGGGATATGCCTGTACTGATTTTTAACTAATTTCAGCGAGTTTGAACTCATCGGCCTCTCCCAGACATTGCACAGTTCAGGGATTCAACACTTGTCTGTTAGCAGTCCTGTTGGAGCATTCTTTCTTTTAGCAGAAAGAGGCCATGGACATCTAGACAGTCAATGAAATGCTAAAATATGAGTATACCTTTACATCTACTAAGGGCCCTGGTGACTGTTGTGGGTTCTTGCAGACCTAAATGCTCTGTTAAGATTTTTCCCACAATTAAAAAATGTGATGACCTGGCAGATTTATTTGATTGAAAGGCAGGTCAGCTTATCAGACCTCCAACAAATCCTTGATTTAAAGGGTAACCCCACTTTCATGACGAAAGAAATAGCTAATAAAAAAAAAAATGTATTACCTGCTTGTGTGGTAGCTTACTGGTTTTCTCAGAAGTCTGCACTACAATACAAGTCAGATTTTAGGCATCCCCTACATCAAAAATGTTATTTTTGGTGAGATACTCAATAGCCTCCTCATTAGGGCTGGCCATACATGATTCATTTTTTCATTCAGGTAGCAGGTTGAACAAAAAAAAAAATAAGCAGATTTCCCCATCCACACATTTGATGTGGGTAGGTTAGGGCAATCCTTCAAGCTAGTGTATTCTTCCCTGCCCTCAGAATACAATGATTAGTGCTGCCAGCTTAAGCCAGGGGCACTGATCATTCGGCAAAAACCTGACAGATTGGTTATACACAAATCGATCAATAGATCAACTTGTGTACAACCAGCCTGCCCATACATGGATGGAAATCCAGCAGGGATTGGCCGAATTTAAATCCATGTATGGTCAGCTTAAGTGCAGAAGCTGGTTGATAATTATAATAGCACTTCCATTAACATTCATTTTGCACATGGTCAAAGACCAACAAACAACAATTTTTTCAGAGTAACAAAAGGTAGAAATCTGCAAGAAAGTTTGTTAAATTTCTGAAATGTACATACAGTGGATCACCTGAAGGGAAATGGTTGTTTTTCTCAACAAAAGTGGAGTTACAGTTTAACTTCTCTTTCAAGGAAAACAAATCTTCATCCCATCTCTGGATGACATCATCATTAATGTCACAGACTGGAAGACTAGCCAAATCTTAGACCCATAACCCTGCACCTTCCTTGCATAAGGGTACACACAGGGGAATACAGACATTACATTTGTGCACAGGAATCCTCCAAAGTCTATTGCACATCTAAGCCAAAGGCCACAGTCAGAACATGTCTTCCCTAGAGAGCCAAGTACTCCAAATCTGCTGATAAGCTACACTGCATAAAACAATTGCCCTCACCTGACAATGATAGGGTGGGGGATTTTTTCCCGCCCTAATAGATTTTTGGTTCCATTTGAGCATTTAAGGTGTTATATGTTCAACTGTAGGGACGGGCCCAGTGCTCGATGCGAACCCACGTTCGCATCGAGCACCGGGCGTTCGCTCGCTCGGCGAGCCCAGAACTATTTGGGCCGTTCGCATCACATTCGTGTGATGCGAGCGGCCCCACAATGCATTGCGGCCGGCGCGCCCGGCTCAGTGCATTGCTGGCTGATGATTGGCCAAGCATGCACTGTGACCCCGCATGCTTGGCCAATCACAGCGCCGGAAACTCGGAGAGCAATAATTGGCTACAGGCAGGACGCCTGTAGCCAATTAAAGCTCAGGGGCTTTAGTACACGCCCCACCATTTAAAAGGCCGCCACGCCGTCGGCGCCGGTCACATGAGTTCCGGCTTTAGGAGAGATCAGTCTGCTGATTCTGTCTTTGCTTGATTCATTGCTCCAGAAAGATTTGCTCTTCTTTGCTAAACCATTGGCTAGTTCTTTGCTAAACCATTTGCTAAACCATTGCCATTGATCGTTCATTGCTGCTGATTGTGTTTTTAGCTGCTGATGGGGATTAGTCTGGTGCGTGCTTACTGTTAGTACAGTATTGCAGTAGTACCAACCGCAGTGCTGTTAGCACAGCATTGCACCCCAAAGGCACCCATAGGACTTCTAGTGTGTTAGTGGCATCACACAGAGCTCCCATATTTTCTTCCCAGAAGCACCCATAGGACTTCTAGTGTGTTAGTGGCATCACACAGAGCTCCCATATTTTCTTCCCAGAAGCACCCATAGGACTTCTAGTGTGTTAGTGGCATCACACAGAGCTCCTATATTTTCTTCTCAGCAGCACCCATAGGACATCTAGTGTGTTAGTGGCATCACACAGAGCTCCCATATTTTCTTCCCAGAAGCACCCATAGGACTTCTAGTGTGTTAGTGGCATCACACAGAGCTCCTATATTTTCTTCCCAGAAGCACCCATAGGACTTCTAGTGTGTTAGTGGCATCACACAGAGCTCCCATATTTTCTTCTCAGCAGCTCCCATAGGACTTCTAGTGTGTTAGTGGCATCACACAGAGCTCCTATATTTTCTTCTCAGCAGCACCCATAGGACTTCTAGTGTGTTAGTGGCATCACACAGAGCTCCCATATTTTCTTCCCAGAAGCACCCATAGGACTTCTAGTGTGTTAGTGGCATCACACAGAGCTCCCATATTTTCTTCCCAGAAGCACCCATAGGACTTCTAGTGTGTTAGTGGCATCACACAGAGCTCCTATATTTTCTTTTCAGCAGCACCCATAGGACTTCTAGTGTGTTAGTGGCATCACACAGAGCTCCCATATTTTCTTCCCAGGAGCACCCATAGGACTTCTAGTGTGTTAGTGGCATCACACAGAGCTCCCATATTTTCTTCCCAGAAGCACCCATAGTACTTCTAGTGTGTTAGTGGCATCACACAGAGCTCCCATATTTTCTTCCCAGAAGCACCCATAGGACTTCTAGTGTGTTAGTGGCATCACACAGAGCTCCTATATTTTCTTCTCAGCAGCATCCATAGGACTTCTAGTGTGTTAGTGGCATCACACAGAGCTCCCATATTTTCTTCCCAGGAGCACCCATAGGACTTCTAGTGTGTTAGTGGCATCACACAGAGCTCCCATATTTTCTTCCCAGAAGCACCCATAGGACTTCTAGTGTGTTAGTGGCATCACACAGAGCTCCCATATTTTCTTCCCAGAAGCACCCATAGGACTTCTAGTGTGTTAGTGGCATCACACAGAGCTCCTATATTTTTTCCCAGAAGCACCCATAGGACTTCTAGTGTGTTAGTGGAATCACACAGAGATCCTATATTTTCTTCCCAGAAGCACCCATAGGACTTCTAGTGTGTTAGTGGCATCACACAGAGCTCTTATATTTTCTTCCCAGAAGCACCCATAGGACTTCTAGTGTGTTAGTGGCATCACACAGAGCTCCTATATTTTCTTCCCAGAAGCACCCAGAGGACTTCTAGTGTGTTAGTGGCATCACAGAGAGCTCCCATATTTTCTTCTCAGCAGCACCCATAGGACATCTAGTGTGTTAGTGGCATCACACAGAGCTCCCATATTTTCTTCCCAGAAGCACCCATAGGACTTCTAGTGTGTTAGTGGCATCACAGAGAGCTCCTATATTTTCTTCTCAGCAGCACCCATAGGACATCTAGTGTGTTAGTGGCATCACACAGAGCTCCCATATTTTCTTCCCAGAAGCACCCATAGGACTTCTAGTGTGTTAGGGGCATCACACAGAGCTCCTATATTTTCTTCCCAGAAGCACCCATAGGACTTCTAGTGTGTTAGTGGCATCACACAGAGCTCCCATATTTTCTTCTCAGCAGCACCCATAGGACTTCTAGTGTGTTAGTGGCATCACACAGAGCTCCTATATTTTCTTCTCAGCAGCACCCATAGGACTTCTAGTGTGTTAGTGGCATCACACAGAGCTCCCATATTTTCTTCCCAGAAGCACCCATAGGACTTCTAGTGTGTTAGTGGCATCACACAGAGCTCCCATATTTTCTTCCCAGAAGCACCCATAGGACTTCTAGTGTGTTAGTGGCATCACACAGAGCTCCCATATTTTCTTCCCAGAAGCACCCATAGGACTTCTAGTGTGTTAGTGGCATCACACAGAGCTCCCATATTTTCTTCCCAGAAGCACCCATAGGACTTCTAGTGTGTTAGTGGCATCACACGGAGCTCCCATATTTTCTTCCCAGAAGCACCCATAGGACTTCTAGTGTGTTAGTGGCATCACACAGAGCTCCTATATTTTCTTCCCAGAAGCACCCATAGGACTTCTAGTGTGTTAGTGGCATCACACAGAGCTCCTATATTTTCTTCCCAGAAGCACCCATACGGCTTCTAGTGTGTTAGTGGCATCACACAGAGCTCCTATATTTTCTTCTCAGCAGCACCCATAGGACTTCTAGTGTGTTAGTGGCATCACACAGAGCTCCTATATTTTCTTCCCAGAAGCACCCATAGGACTTCTAGTGTGTTAGTGGCATCACACAGAGCTCCTATATTTTCTTCTTAGCAGCACCCATAGGACTTCTAGTGTGTTAGTGGCATCACACAGAGCTCCCATATTTTCTTCCCAGAAGCACCCATAGGACTTCTAGTGTGTTAGTGGCATCACACAGAGCTCCCATATTTTCTTCCCAGAAGCACCCATAGGACTTCTAGTGTGTTAGTGGCATCACACAGAGCTCCTATATTTTCTTCCCAGAAGCACCCATAGGACTTCTAGTGTGTTAGTGGCATCACACAGAGCTCCCATATTTTCTTCCCAGAAGCACCCATAGGACTTCTAGTGTGTTAGTGGCATCACACAGAGCTCCTATATTTTCTTCCCAGAAGCACCCATAGGACTTCTAGTGTGTTAGTGGCATCACACAGAGCTCCCATATTTTCTTCCCAGAAGCACCCATAGGACTTCTAGTGTGTTAGTGGCATCACACGGAGCTCCCATATTTTCTTACCAGAAGCACCCATAGGACTTCTAGTGTGTTAGTGGCATCACACAGAGCTCCTATATTTTCTTCCCAGAAGCACCCATAGGACTTCTAGTGTGTTAGTGGCATCACACAGAGCTCCTATATTTTCTTCCCAGAAGCACCCATAGGACTTCTAGTGTGTTACTGGCATCACACAGAGCTCCTATATTTTCTTCCCAGAAGCACCCATAGGACTTCTAGTGTGTTAGTGACATCACACAGAGCTCCCATATTTTCTTCCCAGAAGCACCCATAGGACTTCTAGTGTGTTAGAGGCATCACACAGAGCTCCTATATTTTCTTCTCAGCAGCACCCATAGGACTTCTAGTGTGTTAGTGGCATCACACAGAGCTCCTATATTTTCTTCCCAGAAGCACCCATAGGACTTCTAGTGTGTTAGTGGCATCACACAGAGCTCCTATATTTTCTTCTCAGCAGCACCCATAGGACTTCTAGTGTGTTAGTGGCATCACACAGAGCTCCTATATTTTCTTCCCAGAAGCACCCATAGGACTTCTAGTGTGTTAGTGGCAGCACACAGAGCTCCTATATTTTCTTCTCAGCAGCACCCATTTTTTATACTATATACACTACCGACTACAATGGCTGGAAGACCGCCAAGGAGAGGCAGAGCGTGCCGAGGCAAGAACACAGGGCAGGCAGGCTCTGTTTCTAGAGACAACAGTGCTAGCCATGGACGTGGTCGTGCATCGTCGTCAGCACGTGGCCATGGGACACGCTTGTCTTTGTTTTCGGCAGCTGGACATGTGGAGCCGCATCATGCCGAAGGCTTGGTAGAATGGATGACCAAGCCCTCCTCATCCTCCTCATCCTCTCTCACCCAGGCTCAGGGTACTGGCAGAGCAGCTGCCAACGCGTACTCAATGGCATCATCAGCCACCCCTTCCCTAGACCCACCATGTCCTCCTGAGGAGTCCCCCGAACTCTTTGAGCACAGTGTTGGGTACATGCTCCAGGAGGATGCCCAACGATTCGAAGCCTCGGATGATGATACCCAGCTTGAGGAAGTCAGTAGTGTGCGCGCAGTGAGAGGGGATGCTGAAGGACAGCAATCTGGCAGTACTGTTCCACCAGCTGCAGCTTACTGCCAGGTTTGCTCTAGTGGTGAAGAGGGAGGGGATGATGAGGTCACTGACTCCACGTGGGTGCCTGAAGGGTGAGAGGAGGAGGAGGAGGAGGAGGAGGATGCGGCGTCACATGTCCAACAAGGCAGGATGCCCCCTGGAGGCCAGCTAGAGGCCAGCACAGCAACTGTACCACACCGCAGAGCTCCGCCTGTGCAGGGCACTGCCTCTGCACGTTATCACAAAAGTTCTTTGGTGTGGGCCTTTTTTGAGACGAGTGCATCAGATCGCACCACTGCTATTTGCAATATTTGTCTCAAGCGTATCTCGCGTGGCCAAAACATCAGCCGCTTGGGCACCACAAGCATGAGCAGACATATGTCGACCTGCCATGCAGCTCGTTGGCAAGCACACATAAAAGACCCACACCAAAGAACAAAGCGGACCTCTCCTTGATCCTCATCAGCTGGGATCTCCATCCCCACTATATCTTCAGTCCTCTCTGAAAGCTGCTCTGAGAGGACTGAAGGTGTAGAATTAGGTGTGTCACAACCAAGTACTTGCAGTACACCAACGTCCGATTGTAGCAGGCAAATTTCCCTGCCCCAGCTGCTGGACCGTCGAAAGAAGTATACTCCCAGCCATCCACATGCCCAGCGGTTGAATGCTAGCTTGGCTAAATTGCTAGCACTTCAACTGCTGCCTTTTCAGTTGGTAGACTCGGCCCCCTTCCGTGAGTTTGTTCAATGTGCGGTTCCTCAGTGGCAGGTTCCCAAACGCCACTTTTTCTCACGGAAGGCGATTCCGTCTCTCTACCGGCATGTGGAAGGCAATGTCCATGCCTCGCTGGACAGGGCGGTCAGCGGTAAGGTGCATATTACCGCTGACTCATGGTCCAGCAGGCATGGACAGGGACGTTATCTTTCTTTCACGGCCCATTGGGTCACTCTATTGGCAGCTGGGAGGGATGCAGGACAAGATGCAGTAGTGTTGGAGGTTGTTCCGCCACCACGCCTCCAAAATGCTACTACTGGTTGTGACACACCTCTCTCCTCCACCCCCTCCTCTTCTTCTTCCTCCAGTGCTCTGTCCTCGGAACCAGCGGTGCTCCGTAGGCGTACAAGGGGCTACGCGAGTACGCAGGCAAAAAGATGCCATGCCGTGCTTGCGCTGGTGTGTTCGGGGGACAGGAGCCACACTGGGCCAGAGGTTCTGGCAGCTCTGCAGGGGCAGGCCGAGAGGTGGTTGACGCCACGCCAGCTTAAGCCAGAAATGGTGGTTTCTGACAATGGCACCAACCTCCTCTCCGCCCTGCGACAGGGGCAGCTCACCCATGTGCCCTGTATGGCTCACGTCCTCAACCTGGTGGTGCAGCGGTTCTTGGGCAGGTTCCCAGGCTTACAGGATGTCCTGAGGCAGGCCAGGAAAGTCTGTGTGCATTTCCGCCGATCTTATAATGCCAGTGCTCGGCTGACTGAGCTGCAAAAGGAGCTGAACCTGCCCAAAAATCGCCTAATATGTGACATGCCCACCAGGTGGAACTCAACGTTGGCCATGCTGCAGCGACTGCACACGCAGCAGAGGGCCATCAATGAGTACCTTTGCGACTACGGCACCAGGACAGGGTCAGGGGAGCTTGGCTTTTTTCCCCACGCCAGTGGAGCATGATCAGGGATGCATGCACTGTCCTCTCACCATTTGAGGAGGCCACGAGGATGGTGAGCAGTGACAGTGCATGCATCAGTGACACTGTACCTCTTGTCCACCTGTTGGAGCATACGCTGCGTGGGATAATGGACAGGGCACTTGAGGCAGGAAGAGGAGGACTTCCTTGCCTCTCAAGGCCCCCTTTATCCAGACAGTGTTCCTTCTGTCCCACCCATCACACAGGAAGAGGATGAGGAGAAGGAGGAGGAGGATTGTGTGAGCATGGAGGTGGAGCCTGGCACTCAGTATCAGCAGCAGCAGTCTTTTAGGGATGATGTACAGTCCCAACAAACCAGTGGACTTATACGTGGCTGGGAGGAGGTGGCTGGCAATCATGTCATCCTCAGTGACCCAGAAGACTCCGGACCGAATGCCTCAGCTAACCTACGCTGCATGGCCTCCCTGATCCTGCAAAGCCTGCGGAAGGATCCTCGGGTTCTTCGGATCAAGGAGAGGGACCATTACTGGCTGGCCACTCTCCTTGATCCACGGTACAAGGGTAAGGTTGCGGACCTTATCTTGCCGTCGCAGAGGGAGCAGAGGATGAGACATCTCAGGGAGGCCTTGCAGAAAGGTCTGTGCAACGCGTTCCCAGAAACTGGGAGGTTACAAACTCCTGGTCCTGGACGACGAGTTGCTGAGGCTTCGGTCAGTAGCAGAAGGAGCGGTGGGGAAGGTGGACGTCTGACCGATGCGTTCAGACAATTTTTTAGTCCGCAGCCCCAAGGTATGATCGGTTCCAGCAACCATCGCCAGCGTCTGATATACATGGTGCAGGAATACCTAGGGGCAAGGTCAGACTTGGACACCTTTCCCACCGAAAATCCTCTGGCTTACTGGGTCCTGAGGATGGATCACTGGCCAGAGCTTGCACAGTATGCAATTGAGCTACTGGCCTGTCCTGCATCCAGCGTTCTTTCCGAACGCACATTCAGTGCTGCTGGAGGATTTGTCACCGATCATAGGGTGCGCCTGTCCACCGTCTCGGTTGATCGACTGACCTTCATAAAAATGAATCAGTCTTGGATCACCACCAGCTACCAGGCACCTGAAGCGGATATAACGGAATAATTTATAATGTCACATCCCTTCAAGACTGCCTATGCTGATGCTGAGTGACTGTCCTGTTATGTTCACTGACTATCCTCTTCCTCCTCCTCAATGATCCATGCCACCACACCAGTGCCTAAGGCACAATTTTTCAGCCCCTGTATAACAGGGGCGTGTACTTACAATTTTTTTTTAAAATGCTTCGCAACAGGTGTGACTGCTGTGCTCCAAGTACAGTATCTGTGAGGGGCTGCAGTGTTGTGGCACCAGCACCAGTGCCTAAGGCATGTTATGGATATTTCGCCACACTCTTGCGCTAATAAGCGCCTTTCAATCTTATGATATAATGCACCCTCTAATCGTATGCCTCCCTGGATCCCCAGCTCCCAAAAACAGACATTACCAGCAGCTTCACGTCATCCTCTCATCATCAGCATCCAAACCTCACCAGCCAAGCATTTCATCTAAGCCCCTGGTTTCCCATTGCCCAGTAAACAGCCATCAACAGCAAATATTCTTACAGCCTCATCTTTGCCTGGTCAGCCAGCCATCCTTCCGGCACACTCCCCAGCATGGCCTTTTTATTATCACAAAAGCTTTCAAACAGGAAGTGTCTGCCTCCAACAGCAGACACTCCCACAATACAAAATGACATCACAGGAAGTTACATACAGTAAAAGGGGAGGGCACTCACGGGAGGAAGTGCACAGGTCCCCTATTAGCCAGTATGCAGCCCAGTAAATACTGTTCAAATTGAACAGTATTTATTAAGCTCATTCTATTGGTTCTTACATGCTTGAGACAATCTGCAGGGACATTGTCACTGATGTTGTTAATATACGGTACGAGTATATCAACAAGGCGGATGCAAATGTCCTCTCATTAAAGCAGATATGTATCCAAAAGGGATAACGTAGCCACACAGAGATAAAATAATATGTTTCTCTCATTATGCGGACTTCGCTTCTCTAATGTGTATAGTCATTTGAAGGCAAGAAGCCCAGCGCATTGCGCTTGGTACCTACAAACCGACAAATATCCACAGACACAGAGAACACGTCTCCAATCCCATGAGAAGGTTTTCATACTGACCGTTTTTACCACTGATCTCTATTTAACCCAAGTGCTCTCTGCTAGAGCGCTCCTCGATTAAATCAGACACAGGGAGACAGATGACAATCTATAAAAACACACATCCTAGAATAAAATGTCCACATAAATTTTATACAATATAATTTCCACAACATTCCTTCCTTTTTTGTCATATGCTCCTATGTGTCCCACGATGAATTTCGATCTTCTTACACCTGGAAATGAATCAGTCCTTACAGTCCATATGAGTCCATAAAAAGGAGAACACGGCTTGACATGGAGACTCTGTTCTTCAGTAGAGATGACATGGTGAGCTGTAGTAGTCGCTGGTCGGTCTGGGATCCTCTGTCTTGTTTGCAGGTCGGGCGTCTTGTTGAGGAAAATGTGGTCATCTGCTCGGGCTCTGGTCACGCGTCCAAATCAGGCAGCAGGAGCACCTCATCACGATATATATAAGGAATAGAAACCAAAAACAACATGAGTAAATATACCCCTACTTCCTTCAACTATGATCCGCTGCAAAAATAAAAATTAAATCACCAAAGATTCCCAGACTTTTTAGAGAATTCCACCCTTCACTAGCTATAGATCTGGTTTTGCCTCTCAGGGATCCAAGCCTCATCCATATGGGCCTGAACTTTGTCACTAGTATCCCCGATTCAGGTATAACAATCTTTACTTATGAATTCCCAGGACCCCCCTTTGGATTGTGGGAACTTCCTTGTAGCTTCAACAGTTACATGAAAACATCCCATCCTCAATGGATGATACACTTTTGAATCGTTTCATAAGCTCAAGTCCCCACCGTGTACAATCAATTCCCTTCTAGGTGTCCCTGTCATTCTTACCTTCCCTCGCGCCATCAGATCCTCGCGATCGGCCGCGACATAAGATGCTGGGACGAGATTCACCAGCACACATGAATCTCTTCCATTAGGGGAATTACTTTATAAACTGTAGATCCGAAGCTTTACTTTATAAACTGTGGGCTAGTTATCCCGATACCAAAGCTGGTGAGAACCAGACCTATTGTCAAAATTATAATTAATTTTACCCTCTAGAAATGTATCGATAAATTCCATTTAGAAATGTCTGTTTGGAGTCTTTACTAGTTTGTCACAACTCCTCACACCAATATATCTATATATCATACACCGCTGTCATCACTGGGGCACCAGAGCTCCGTGGAGACTCAGAGTAGACCCAACCATGTGTCCTGTTCACTTTCTTAGCTAGTTAGGAAATACACTTTAAAAAAATATATAAATAAAGATACTTCTCATCCTTGTTGTCTTGTTCATCAATCTTCTCTGCAACGACCGAGTCACCTGTCACCTGTCACCTGTCACCTGTCACCTGTCACTTGTCACCTGTCACAAACTTGGCTAGAATTAGAGTGGTTAGTATCATTGGTTTAAAAAAAATTGTCACTCAGTCCATCCTCTTCCCCCCCTTTTCCTCATCTTTACAAAGTAGAGGAAAACATTCAGGGTTTAGAATGGTGCAGAGCCTCAGAAACTCCTTGGACCTGAAAAGATACTTATACACACAAGTTATTAATGTGTCATTCATAAACAATACAACATTCGTAAATTGTCAATGACATTCCTCAAAACCGATAATAGCCAAACCCGCTGTAATCCTTACTTTCATGTTTTTACTAAAATACAACACCCACAACACGACTGTCGCGGTAGGTTCAGACTTATTCTTGTTACCACATAGAACATGACACAACTAAAACTTTAGACAAACATTTTGATACAAATGTGGGGGAGATATTTCATAGTTCCTAAAAAATTAAAATTAAAACCAACCAGATGGAATTCTGCCTTCACTCTTAGCAAAAAAAAAAACTACATACAATGGGACAGACATGAGAACATCTCAGAATATTGTATGGACCAGCCACACAAATTTCTGGAATGTGCATCTGGATTTTAAGCACAGTTCCTCCTCTGAGAATCAAGTCACAACTGAACTACTTCCAAAATATTTTTTTTTATTCTGGGGTCTCGTACCACCAGACATCAAAAATATCTTCCAAAGGAATACACCTTACTGTACACTCTGACCATATATGTCACACTTTAAGGGGTCTCATGTCCGGAGCCCCAAACCCAGATCTCATGTGTAAGGCAGCTGTCTGACTGGTGTGGAGCCTTATTTTTTTATCTCCAACGCATGGATGGCCAACATTACCCATGACGATTCGAATCGCTTATGAAGTGTCCCTGCGTCCAGGGCACCTTGCACTAATTTTCGGATCAGTACTGCTTAGCGCCTCATTTTTACAGTACTGGCACCCAGCGTTTTCCGATTATTATACACGGCCTCCTGGTGTGCTAGCGTACTAATCCTCACATTTACATGCTCTACTACCGGTTATCGGCAGCCCCATAAATGTGTTGTCAGACAAACTACAAAACACCCTGAAATCCTCCACTATTCAAAACAAATATTATGGCTTCTCTCTGTACCTTGATATTACAATAACTTTAATGCCTCCCCAAAACTGTATTACAATATAAACCTTAATTTACTTTAAAAATCAAAAAGATTTTGTCCTAATTCAAAAGACCCCAGGCCCCTCCCATCAACTTCCTGTTGCACACCTGAACAGGAAGAGGGAGGGGGAGGGGGAGTCTTGAATAGCATCATATTTTGTCTATCAAGACATTAGAAAAATCTATGGCTAGCATCAGCAAATAAAAAAACCTTTTTTCCTGGAGTGGGTGGAATTAACCCCCATGTTAAAATCCCCCTTGACTCATATCCCCTGGGAAATCAAACCACAAGTTTTGAGACCAGAATACCACACAACAGTGCAATCAAAGCCTTTCCCTTCCATTGCAGGCCACAAACAATCAAAAGCCCCTCCCCTCCTGTGGATACATCAAAACTCATCAAACTGGTTAATTTAAATATCAATGAAGAGGTAAGAGGGAGGGAGGCTAGATTTTCAAGTGCAGGCTTAAACAATACAAGCCTAAAAAGAACAATGTATAACCATTTGAGACACTCCCATACACTTGCAAAGCTAGTTTCACTATACACAAACCCAGTCTAGATTCAAATGGAAATCAAAATTCAATACAGAAAACGCAAAAGCTTTACTTAAAAATATGTAAAAAGTACAAAAAAATTGAATTCACTTAAAAAGGAAAATCTGCACCAAAGGCTGAACACAGCAGATACAACAAGATGGCCGATGAAAAAAACCATATCAAAGGCCAGACTTCAGCAAGATGGAGTTTTTCCCGCCAAACGAAAACAGCTAGCCTATAATAGACAAAGGCTAGGCTACAACATGAGGGATTTTTTTCCCGCCGAAACTAGCACATGGTTTCACACACAAAGGAATGATGTTTGCCCCTTCCCCTATAGGAAGGCCCAGCACAACTTAAAACATACACTTTAGGAACAGTTCCACTAAAAAGTATCTCACCGCACAATTGAGAATGCACACTTAGTAACATATGCTATCCAATGAAACAACAACAGAAGGACATGGCAGATGAAAGCCAGGGTACAAAATGGCGTCGTTAACGCATGCAAAGCAGTTGTTCCCGCCAAAACTAGCACAAGCTTCCCTACTAGCCAACCCTTCTCCCCACACAATCGGACACAAATGGGACATCACATTTAACGCATAGACAAACACTTTAGGCTAACTCACATTTAAAAGTGTTAGTTACATGAAAAAGCACAACTTAAAACATACACTTCTTGTTAAACACCTAAAGTTACTCACTGTGGCATCAACTTCCATAACAAGCCAATCCTTCTCCCCACACATACACACGATCACACACATACACACGATCACACACATACATTCACACACATACACATGATCACACACACACACACACACACACATACATTCACACACATACACACGATCAAAATTGCGGCATTATACCAAAAGACAAAACATTTGTTCTTTTTGCAAAGCTAAACTTTCCCAACGCATCAGGCAGAGAAAACGCATCCCATTTGTCTCAGGACAACAAACGTGTATTGGACTGTGCTCTGTTCTCTCCCCCTCTCTGCCTGTGTAGAGGGAAAGCCCTGTTTGCCCCTTAAACACCTGACCCGCCATTTTAACTGTAGTGGATATTTCGCCACACTCTTGCGCTAATAAGCGCCTTTCAATCTTATGATATAATGCACCCTCTAATCGTATGCCTCCCTGGATCCCCAGCTCCCAAAAACAGACATTACCAGCAGCTTCACGTCATCCTCTCATCATCAGCATCCAAACCTCACCAGCCAAGCATTCCATCTAAGCCCCTGGTTTCCCATTGCCCAGTAAACAGCCATCAACAGCAAATATTCTTACAGCCTCATCTTTGCCTGGTCAGCCAGCCATCCTTCCGGCACACTCCCCAGCATGGCCTTTTTATTATCACAAAAGCTTTCAAACAGGAAGTGTCTGCCTCCAACAGCAGACACTCCCACAATACAAAATGACATCACAGGAAGTTACATACAGTAAAAGGGGAGGGCACTCACGGGAGGAAGTGCACAGGTCCCCTATTAGCCAGTATGCAGCCCAGTAAATACTGTTCAAATTGAACAGTATTTATTAAGCTCATTCTATTGGTTCTTACATGCTTGAGACAATCTGCAGGGACATTGTCACTGATGTTGTTAATATACGGTACGAGTATATCAACAAGGCGGATGCAAATGTCCTCTCATTAAAGCAGATATGTATCCAAAAGGGATAACGTAGCCACACAGAGATAAAATAATATGTTTCTCTCATTATGCGGACTTCGCTTCTCTAATGTGTATAGTCATTTGAAGGCAAGAAGCCCAGCGCATTGCGCTTGGTACCTACAAACCGAGAAATATCCACAGACACAGAGAACACGTCTCCAATCCCATGAGAAGGTTTTCATACTGACCGTTTTTACCACTGATCTCTATTTAACCCAAGTGCTCTCTGCTAGAGCGCTCCTCGATTAAATCAGACACAGGGAGACAGATGACAATCTATAAAAACACACATCCTAGAATAAAATGTCCACATAAATTTTATACAATATAATTTCCACAACAGGCACAATTTTTCAGCCCCCGTTGGGGCGTGTAATTACAATTTTTAGGCAATGCTTTGCAACAGGTCTCATTGCTGTGCTAAGAGTACAGTATCTGTGAGGGGTTGCAGTGTTGTGGCACCAGCACCAATGCCTAAGGCACAATTTTTCTGCCCCTGTTTAACAGGGGCGTGTAATTACAAATCTTGATCTAATAGTTCACAGCAGGGCCCATTCCTGCGCCCACCAAGAGTAACTATGAGGGCCTACAGTCTTGTGGCAACACCGTCCACCACCACCGCCAAAGGCCCAATTTTTCTGCCCTGTTCAACAGGTGCATGCAATTCCAAATCTTGATCTAATAACTCACAGCAGGGCCCATTCCTGCACCCACCAAGAGTAACTGTGAGGGCTTACAGTCTTGTGGCAACACCGTCCACCACCACCACCAAAGGCCCAATTTTTCTGCCCTGTTCAACAGGTGCATGCAATGACAAATCTTGATCTAATAACTCACAGCAGGGCCCATTCCTGCACTCACCACCAAGAGTAACTGTGAGGGCTTACAGTCTTGTGGCAACACCGTCCAACACCACCACCACCAAAGGCCCAATTTTTCTGCCCGGTTCAACAGGTGCATGCAAGTACAAATCTTGATCTATTAACTCACAGCAGGGCCCATTCCTGTGCCCACCAGTCTTGTGGCTACACCAACATCTAATAGGGCAAATTTCTGCAGAGTATATACGGCAGGCCCCTACTTTCAAACATCCAACTTACAAACGACTCCTACTTGCAAACGTAAAGAGAAAACAGGAAGTGAGAGGAAATCTACCCCTAGGAAGGGAAATTCTATCCTGTTAGATTTAATTTGGGAAAAAGGTATCTCCTCTCTACTGATGCTTTATCACCAATCCTTGTTTCAATTAAAACCCCACTTTTCCAAAAACATTTGTCATTGGGACGGAAAGTGAGGTGACATGTTCTGAACAGATGTGCAAAGACAGCAAATGTTACAGTGGTGATAACCCCTCCCTATGTTCTCCAAAAAGCTTAAAAATTTATTTTTTTGGGATGGAGCTACACTTCATAATGTACCTGTTCAGATTCTACTTAAGAACAAACCTACAGTCCGTGTCTTGTTTGCACCACCTATATAGTGCTGTTCAGAGTATATAGTGTTGTAGGTATAGGGTTTTATTTTGGGTGCGGGGTCCCCCTTAATATCCATACAAGACCCAAAGGGGCTGGGGTGGGGGGGGGGGGTGATGGGGTAGCCATGCCATTTTTCTCAAGGATTTTCAGCCATATGGCGGCCAGGACAAGACATGACATTAAAGCCGCAAGTGGTTTTAGATGGCTTATTTTTTTCCTTTACAAATGTAATTTTGTGCAAGGACAGTTCTAAACACGGGAAACACATGCCACTTCACAGGCATACTTTAGACACCCCCAGGTACCATATTTAAAGGAAAATTTCACTTTTTTTTTTTCACTTTATGCATCAATAAAATGACTGCTCCCGAAAAAACTTTAGTTTTTAAAAGTTCTTTTTGCATTGATATATGTCCCCTGGGGCAGGACCCGGGTCCCCAAACCTGTTTTATGACATTAACATGCATATTGGCCGTTGTAATTAGCAATTTTGATTTCGAATGTTCGCGTCCATTATAACGAATAGGGTTCGAAAATTTGTGCGAACTTTCGGTCCGTTCGAAGGTTCTGGTGCGAACCGAACCCGGGGGTGTTCGGCTCATCCCTATTCAACTGTATTGTAAAGGTAATTCAATAGATAGATATATGGGTTGCATACTTTCACATACCAATTTTTACTGGCCTTTACCAAATTATTCCCTTTGCAGTGAAGTATTTCGACTTCCACAACTTCCTATTCATGGCACTTTTGCTCGGACTAGCAACTACCCCATGATATTTCACCAATGTCCTAGCACTGTCCCTGGTGTTATTGAGAACCAGGGGCTTATCAGTGATTATTTATCCAGTTATGACCAGGAATTCTACAGCTGCAGTAGAGTTGCAGACCAGCCTGTGATTAGTCTAATGAACTCTGAAAGATTTTGTATGACTTCTGAACCTCCAAAAGTCCTTCCTGTCCCCAACACTATGCCCAAACCACCCAGGCTTGACCCCAGATACTGAATAGATAGAATGTTCCTCTCCACTTACAGATTCTTTTGACATAAGCAAACCACTCTATGCTGTTGAATGAGGGTTCTTCAGCTCATGGTTTCATTTCTCAAGGCATTTCTTTGCTCAGTTCCACTTCAGAGCCCTTCAACTGAATATCTTGTCCAGATAAGATAGTTCACTGTTTTCCTGGACAGGGAACTTTGTCTCACTCCTGTTGTGAGGGCTGCAATCTCCAGTGTTAAACCTGGGCAGGTTATTCCTTCCTCACAATTATGCATTCCTCACCACAGAAGTAATGCAAGTCCCTGCGGCTCGAAAGGCATTCTGAGCCCTCTATCAGTATAGGACCATTGGACACAGGAATAATTCAGACTGCCTGCCTAAATAAGAGCCAAAGGGCTTTCTCTGATGCACTAAGCCCATCACTTGTGTAGTCATCCAGAAAAAACTCAGTCTGACAGCTTCACAGTGATGGTGTACATCAGTCAGCAGGGCAAAAAGCTTGGTGGCAGTTCAAGAAGCAGAGCAAATATATCCCTGAGAAAAAGGCTATGTTTCAGCTCTCTTGCCAGACAATTCATGAGTAGACAACTGGAAGGTGGACTTTTTGATTGGTCAGTGCCTTGACCCAGGAGAATGGGATGTTTTCGGTCTGATCGATCAGTGGTGGGGAATGTTGGAGGGGAACCTGATGGCTGATCAAGAGACTGTCAATTGAATGCAGCACATGCTTTATTGCCTCTTGGGCACAGTACTCCCCGGCGTAAATGTTTCCACTAAAACCAGTTCTTTGAGTTTTGCACATGATTGAATTGGAATGCATTCTCATAATTTCTATTGATCTGGACTGTCCAAAAAGAGCCTAGTACTCTGACCTAGTTGATCAGGCTGTAGATGCTTTATGACCGTTTTTACAAGGACTGGACTTTCTTTCTGTGTCTTTTTTACACATCCTGCTTTCACATACTGGCTTTAATGGCAAGGTTTTTGAATCCTAGGTACTGAGAAGAGAGGTCGAGAAAAGACACTCAATGGAGATGATATGGTTACTGCTCACCCCTAGGGTGTAAAAAGACAAAAGAAAAGGAGTCCCCCCAAGAGGGATCGGTGGGGTTTTTTGGCAGCGTATGGAAATAAGTTCTCTGGGATACAATGTTGTATTCTAAATATAGATCTTTATTGAATTAAAAGATGTCGCATGTGTGACATGGTAGATAAAAGTGTAGGAGACATGGGTCCCAAATGAAAAATGGTAAAACAATACAGAAATTTTAAAAATTACACTAACAGACAAGATACTTTTACAGCAGTAAAGTTTACACAGCCAGATATTGGGAGTAAAAGTAAACCTGACGCGTTTCGACCCGTTTTGGTGAGGGTCTTCCTCAAAGGTAGTTTGTCTGTTTAAGAGAGAGAGGGTAAGAACAATATATTGCGACAATACTTAATTTACATGTGTTTATCTCCGATTAACCTTTAACATCGGAATGTATGTCATATTATCACATTGTATCATAAAATATTTACCCAATGTGTAGATTTCTTGTAAATTACTCCATATGTATAGTAAGGTTTCTTCTGAGCAGGTGTTCCCCGTGTCTCAGGTAGCGTTCTGCTCTGACGCCCCCCAGCGGGCGCGCGATAGGTCGGATGAGGTGATCCAGCAACGGGACTTACGAGGGGTCACGTCCAATAATTTGGCCTCCCACAGGACCGTGTGTGGGCCAACAGGCAGGGGAAGGGGGGGAAGAGGGGAGGGGAAGAGGGAAAGAATAGGGGAAAGCTTGCTTGAATTCCCCTATTGTGCGCACCTGTCATGAAAAGTCCAAGATTATATACTTAGATGTATGCCATAGATGATAAATGTCTAGACAGACAAGGTCTATCATTAGGTGCATTTAGATAATGACAGAGAGTTTTAAAGTGGGGGATTGTTATGCCATTTTCGTGCATTTCCCATGGTCCCGGTCTGTGTATTGGTATATCTGAAGCTACGGCTACAGGGAAAAAGAGGGGGAAGAAAAGGGGAAGAAAGGGAGGGGGGGGGGGGGAAACAAGGGGAGAAGATGGGAGATGGGGAGTGGGGGAAGTGGAGGGAAGGGGTAAGAGGGAATGGAGGGGAAAGAAGTGTGGGAGGGGCAGGGGAAAGGAATAGAAAAAGAAGGGGGGGAGAGACCGTGTGAGGGAGTGGGGGAAGGTGGTGTGTGTGTGTGTGAAGGGAGGTGGGAAGGGATCGGGGTGATGGTGTGGGCAAGGGGAGGTGGGGGGAAAAATACATAGGGGGGAAAGGAAAAAAGAGGGGGTGGGAAAGAAGGGGGGGGGGAAGGGGAGGGGGGGCAAGGGATGGGGGTGGGAAAGACAATACATGGCATGCACATGTATATGTAAGGCACTGGGATGCTGCAGCATCCACATGAATGGGAAATGGGGGAGGGGGGAAAGAAGGGGGAAGGGAAGAGATGGAACATGAGATGGTGGAGAGATAAGGAAGGGGGGAGAGGAAAGAGGGGAATGGGAAGGGAGGAAGGGGGGGGGGGGAAGAAAGGTGGGTAGGAGGGAAAGAGAGGGGGGAGGGGGTGGGGTGAGGGGGAGGGAAGAGAGTGGGGGGAAGGGGGGGGGGGGGGGAAGGAGGGAGTGCGGGTGTGGTGGAATCTGAGGTGCAGGGATGGGTTGTGGTGAAGGTGAAACGGAGGGCATGTGCTCAATGTAATGCTAAGCTAGTGGCAGTGCTGTGAATCGCCAAAATGGGGCCAGTTTGAAGGGGTGAAGTGTATGTGAAAAGTATCAATGTGTGACATGGTGAAGAAATGTGAATAAGGGCCATGTGGGGGTGTGACTGTGTAAGTGTGTGAATGAGGGGGGACAGGGGGAGAAAAGGAAGCCATAAAGATGTATCAAGTAACAGTATAGAATTACCTAATGGAGTTGGTAAGTCTTGCTCGAACTGCGGTATGTATCTAAAGACCCATATTTAGCAGGCCGAAGTACACTGTATGGGTTACAAGCTCCGGAAGCGGGATGCACGGTCTGGGGATGGAAACAGAATCAAACACTGTATGTTGTGTTGATTGTGCCTAGAGGGAGGCGTAAATCTTGGGGATCTACTTACTATGCTTGTATGTCGTAGCTCTTGGATCATCAAATGGAGATGGGTTTAGTAGGCCACTCCATGTGGTATTTTAAAGGTTGTTTGAGAGTATGGCCAGGTGCGTAAAATTGGACACCAATTGGTGTCAAATAGGGCCCTCTCATGGTGAAAGGGAGGGGGGGAAGGGGGGGAGGGAAGGGGCGTGGATGGGACATCCCCTCCCGTCAATCGGTCCCGTACCTGTTGGTCCAGTCGGCTGTGGGGCCATGGCGGCGTCAAGCGCCGCCTGGAGTGACCTCCCCGGCGTCCAGGAGGTCCTTCCGGGGTCGCGTTTGCTACGTCATCGTTGCACTGGCGTGACGTCCCGCATCACGCGCACGCACGTGGCCACGCGCATGCGCAGTGATCGGGAGAGGTCCGATGACGTTCTGGGACGCCGCCAGCAAGGGGAGTGGTTCCCTGTCGGGTAGCCCGGGCCCGCCCAGGCCGCCTGGAGGGAACATGATTGGAGGAGCAAAGATGTGGGTAGCTCCTCCTTACCCTTGCTGGGAAGTCGCGTGTCAGGAAGCACCCCGGCCAGAGCGCGCATCCACCGAGGAGGGGGGAGCAGGGGGCGCCACTCAGAGGGCCAGGAGCCCACTCATGCTGCAGAAGGAACCCTAGAGAGGGAAAAAGCAGAGACACAATGTTATGTCTTAAATTCCCTTGCACCTATACACCGGTGTGATGTAACAAATGAGAAATATGTCTCCATGGTTGCTTTTTGTTGTCACACTCCCAATGAATGTATGGGTCATGGCTTATAATAATAAACATTTAGATGTGAATATCCGAAAAAGGAAGCATAGTATGAGAGCAGAGGGTATGGAATTCTTCAAATGACAATGTCCACAGTTATTATATATGATTACATTCTTCACAAGTTATTTGAAATGACACATTA
This sequence comes from Lithobates sylvaticus, assembly GCA_028564925.1. Classification (NCBI taxonomy): domain Eukaryota; kingdom Metazoa; phylum Chordata; class Amphibia; order Anura; family Ranidae; genus Lithobates; species Lithobates sylvaticus. The sequence continues at coordinate 99,163,321 of CM053032.1, read as the reverse complement.
TTAGTAGCATTCATATTTTGCTCAAAAATGATATAGGCATGCTATAACGCTGTGCATCAATGGGTGCACAGCAAATGCATAGCCACATGGCCATATGCATGAAAAAGTACAGTAAAAACAAAGGCAAAAAACAGAGGCAGGAAGCCACATAGGGGCATGGGTATAAACCGACAACAGTCCAGAGGAACGTGGGATAGAGCACAGGTATTGGCTAGGGCATGGAAGCAGGAGTACACCGAAGGGCGTCCAAACACGTCCACTCAGATGCCAGGAGACAGGAGTACAGAGGGTACCATGTTATTGCGTTTTCCCAGACGCAAAACCCTTTAGAAAGGGGGCGAAGGAAATGGACTCATTGAGGGGACGTGGCTTGTAGCCTGAAGATCCACTTCTGTTCGCATTGTAACAAGATTTTGTTCCAATAGCCTCCTCTGTCGGGAATGTGTATTCTGTCTAGAGCGGTGAATGAGATTTTGGGCATCTTATAATTATGTACCGAAACGGCATGGCGGCCCAAAGGTAGATAATGATTTCCGATTTGCATGGAGTAGACGTGTTTGGACATCCGACGGTGAAACTCCTGCTTCGTTTTGCCAATATAAAATGCCCCGCAATCGCAGGACATTATATATACCACGCCCTTTGTCTGACAATTGACAAAGTGGGCAGGCTTGAAGGGTAGCCCATTAGGAAGAAGAAAATTTCTTTGGCGTTGAATATACTGGCAACAGCTGCAATGGCCACAGGGGAATGACCCTCGGGCTGAGCAGTGTTTTAGACGTCTGTGCTCGTCCCTAAATTCACTTTGGACAAGGTGGTCTCTTAGTGATGTAGCTCTTCTATAGGTGATAGAGGGGTGGCTGGAGATGAATTGGTTTATTTTAGGGTCGTCTGTAAGTATGTTCCAATGTTTTTGGATTATGTCACGAATTCTCTTGTGCTGTCGAGTGAAGCGCAAAACAATTCGTGATTGGTCGTCTTTTTGGTCGTCGGGTACCTTTTTCTTGGACAGCAAGTCCAAAGGTGGGCGTGCCATTACTCTGTTGTAAGCCTTTCATAGGCATGAACGGCTATACCCACGGTCGAGTAGTCGGTTTTGGAGGTTTTTTGCTTTCATTTTAAAAAGGGACTCTTCAGAACAGTTTCTTCGTATTCTGAGATATTGGCCGTAGGGAATGGAATCTTTAAGAAACTGTGGATGAGAACTGTGGGCATGGAATACTGTGTTGCCTGCAGTACTTTTGCCATATAGTGTGGTGGAAATTTTGTTCTCAGAATTCCGCTTGAGCTTGACATCGAGGAAAGTGATACTTTCTTTGTCAGATGTCAAGAAGATGTCTGAGAAGAGAGGTCTGCCAGAAGCAGTGATTTTCATTGCCCAGATTCTGGTCTTCCTTCATTTAAGTATATTCTTAGCACTGAGCACAATTAAAGCCCTGTACTCATGCAGTGGGGTTTCCCCCTCCTTCCCTGCACTGCATGGCATAAATTCTCATTTGGCTAAGCGGTGTGGGAAACACACTTGTCGTCTTACGGTCATCTCTCAGCCCTCATTCTTTCCTGAGGTTGTGTCCACTGTTAAGGTTAATGAAGACCCAGATGGCAAGCAATTGTGCTGCAAGTTTGAAAATTACTTGTTAAGGGAGGGGGGCGTGGTCTAGGATGATGGAGTAGGAAGACACACTCTGGCTTGCTCCCTCCACCCTCCAGGCGTGCATGCGAAGCCGGGCCGCTTTGAGCCCGGCGTCTGAACTGAGTGATTTCCCCGGATGATCTACAGGCCGGAATGAGAAGGAGAGCGGAGAGAAACCAGAGGAGACCTGCCCAGCCGGAAATCCAGCAATACTTCCTCCGCACACGAGCAGCGGTGTCTCGGGTGTCTGAATCAGGAGGGAGGCCGGCCGGAGAACTTAGCCCTTAGGGGGACGCGGCAAGCTCCTCCCTTACGCTATCGACGCTGCAGCTGGAGATGCTGGAGAGGCCCGACATGCAGAGAGAGGAGGCGGGTGCGGAGGGGGGACGAGAGGAGACGCTGCGGCAGATACCAAAGGGGGCCGAGGAAACGCACACACAGGGAGAAGAGGCTGACCTCAGAGTGCTCCTACGGGCCTTTCCAACACGGGCAGACCTGCAGGCACTTCCTACACGAGAAGACCTAGAGGGATGGATGTCCCGCATAGAAGAGATCCGTCGCAGGGACTTTGAGGAAGTGCGGTCGGAGGTACAGCGGCTCTCGGAGAGACTGACCGCCAGAGAGGATGAGCAGGTGTCGCTGAGAGAGCGAGTTACATGGCTGGAGCAGGTACAGTTTGTTCATGATCTACATGTCCCCTCAATACAGCTCCGCTTAGAAGAATTAGAGGACCGTAGCAGAAGGAAAAATCTAAGGTTTAGGGGGGTCCCGGAGACAGTAGGGAGAGAAGCATTACAGTCAACTATACAGGTAATATGTCAGAAACTTGATATTCAGACCCCCCTGCAGGACTTAGAATTTGAAAGACTGCATAGAGTGATGGGCCCCCCCTCTCCCAATCCTGAGTAGGGATGAGCCGAACACCCCCGGGTTCGGTTCGAACCAGAACCTTCGAACGGACCGAAAGTTCGCGCGAATTTTCGAACCCTATACGTTATAATGGACGCGAACGTTCGAAATCAAAAGTGCTAATTACAACGGCCAATATGCATGTTAATGTCATAAAACAGGTTTGGGGACCCGGGTCCTGCCCCAGGGGACATATATCAATGCAAAAAGAACTTTTAAAAACTAACGTTTTTTCGGGAGCAGTCATTTTAATGATGCATAAAGTGAAAAAAAAAATGTGAAATTTTCCTTTAAATATGGTACCTGGGGGGTGTCTAAAGTATGCCTGTGAAGTGGCATGTGTTTCCCGTGTTTAGAACTGTCCTTGCACAAAATGACATTTGTAAAGGAAAAAAAGAAGCCATTTAAAACCACTTGCGGCTTTAGGTTTGTTCTTAAGTAGAATCTGAACAGGTACATTATGAAGTGTAGCTCCATCCCAAAAAAATCTATTTTTAAGCTTTTTGGAGAACATAGGGAGGGGTTATCACCCCTGTAACATTTGCTGTCTTTGCACATCTGTTCAGAACATGTCACCTCACTTTCCGTCCCAATGACAAATGTTTTTGGAAAAGTGGGGTTTTAATTGAAACAAGGATTGGTGATAAAGTATCAGTAGAGAGGAGATACCTTTTTCCCAAATTAAATCTAACAGGATAGAATTTCCCTTCCTAGGGGTAGATTTCCTCTCACTTCCTGTTTTCTCTTTCCATTTGCAAGTAGGAGTCGTTTGTAAGTTGGATGTTTGAAAGTAGGGGCCTGGCGTATATACTCTGCAGAAATTTGCCCTATTAGATGTTGGTGTAGCCACAAGACTGGTGGGCACAGGAATGGGCCCTGCTATGAGTTAATAAATCAAGATTTGTAATTGCATGCACCTGTTGAACAGGGCAGAAAAATTGGGGGTGGTGGTGGTGGTGGACGGTGTTGCCACAAGACTGTAAGCTCTCACAGTTACTCTTGGTGGGCGCAGGAATGGGCCCTGCTGTGAGTTATTAGATCAAGATTTGTAATTGCATGCACCTGTTGAACAGGGCAGAAAAATTGGGGGTGGTGGTGGTGGTGGACGGTGTTGCCACAAGACTGTAAGCTCTCACAGTTACTCTTGGTGGGCGCAGGAATGGGCCCTGCTGTGAGTTATTAGATCAAGATTTGTAATTGCAAGCACCTGATGAACAGGGCAGAAAAATTGGGCCTTTGGCGGTGGTGGTGGACGGTGTTGCCACAAGACTGTAGGCCCTCACAGTTACTCTTGGTGGGCGCAGGAATGGGCCCTGCTGTGAGTTATTAGATCAAGATTTGTAATTGCAAGCACCTGATGAACAGGGCAGAAAAATTGGGCCTTTGGCGGTGGTGGTGGACGGTGTTGCCACAAGACTGCAGGCCCTCATAGTTACTCTTGGTGGGCGCAGGAATGGGCCCTGCTGTGAACTATTAGATCAAGATTTGTAATTACCCGCCCCTGTTAAACAGGGGCTGAAAAATTGTGCCTTAGGCACTGGTGCTGGTGCCACAACACTGCAACCCCTCACAGAGACTGTACTTGGAGCACAGCAGTCACACGTGTTGCGAAGCATTTTTTTAAAAAATTGTAAGTACCCGCCCCTGTTAAACAGGGGCTGAAAAATTGTGCCTTAGGCACTGGTGCTGGTGCCACAACACTGCAACCCGGCCCTCACAGATACTGTACTTGGAGCACAGCAGTCACACGTGTTGCGAAGCATTTTTTTAAAAAATTGGAAGTACCCGCCCCTGTTAAACAGGGGCTGAAAAATTGTGCCTTAGGCACTGGTGCTGGTGCCACAACACTGCAACCCGGCCCTCACAGATACTGTACTTGGAGCACAGCAGTCACACGTGTTGCGAAGCATTTTTTTAAAAAATTGTAAGTACCCGCCCCTGTTTAACAGGGGCTGAAAAATTGTGCCTTAGGCACTGGTGCTGGTGCCACAACACTGCAACCCGGCCCTCACAGATACTGTACTTGGAGCACAGCAGTCACACGTGTTGCGAAGCATTTTTTTAAAAAAATTGGAAGTACACGCCCCTGTTAAACAGGGGCTGAAAAATTGTGCCTTAGGCACTGGTGCTGGTGCCACAACACTGCAACCCCTCACAGAGACTGTACTTGGAGCACAGCAGTCACACGTGTTGCGAAGCATTTTTTTAAAAAATTGGAAGTACACGCCCCTGTTAAACAGGGGCTGAAAAATTGTGCCTTAGGCACTGGTGTGGTGGCATGGATCATTGAGGAGGAGGAAGAGGATAGTCAGTGAACATAAGAGGACAGTCACTCAGCATCAGCATAGGCAGTCTTGAAGGGATGTGACATTAAAAATTATTCGGTTATATCCGCCTCAGGTGCCTGGTAGCTGGTGGTGATCCAAGACTGATTCATTTTGATGAATGTCAGTCGATCAACCGAGGCGGTGGACAGGCGCACCCTATGATCAGTCACAAATCCTCCAGCAGCACTGAATGTGCGTTCGGAAAGAACGCTGGAGGCAGGACAGGCCAGTAGCTCAATTGCATACTGTGCAAGCTCTGGCCAGTGATCCATCCTCAGGACCCAGTAAGCCAGAGGATTTTCGGTGGGAAAGGTGTCCAAGTCTGACCTTGCCCCAAGGTATTCCTGCACCATGTATATCAGACGCTGGCGATGGTTGCTGGAACCGATCATACCTTGGGGCTGCGGACTAAAAAATTGTCTGAACGCATCGGTCAGACGTCCACCTTCCCCACCGCTCCTTCTGCCACTGACCGAAGCCTCAGCAACTCGTCGCCCAGGACCAGGAGTTTGTAGCCTCCCAGTTTCTGGGAACGCGTTGCACAGACCTTTCTGCAAGGCCTCCCTGAGATGTCTCATCCTCTGCTCCCTCTGCGACGGCAAGATAAGGTCCGCAACCTTACCCTTGTACCGCGGATCAAGGAGAGTGGCCAGCCAGTAATGGTCCCTCTCCTTGATCCGAAGAACACGAGGATCCTTCCGCAGGCTTTGCAGGATCAGGGAGGCCATGCAGCGTAGGTTAGCTGAGGCATTCGGTCCGGAGTCTTCTGGGTCACTGAGGATGACATGATCGCCAGCCACCTCCTCCCAGCCACGTACAAGTCCACTGGTTTGTTGGGACTGTACATCATCCCTAAAAGACTGCTGCTGCTGATGCTGAGTGCCAGGCTCCACCTCCATGCTCACACAATCCTCCTCCTCCTCCTCCTCCTCCTCCTCATCCTCTTCCTGTGTGATGGGTGGGACAGAAGGAACACTGTCCGGATAAAGGGGGCCTTGAGAGGCAAGGAAGTCCTCCTCTTCCTGCCTCTGTTCTGCCTCAAGTGCCCTGTCCATTATCCCACGCAGCGTATGCTCCAACAGGTGGACAAGAGGGACAGTGTCACTGATGCATGCACTGTCACTGCTCACCATCCTCGTGGCCTCCTCAAATGGTGAGAGGACAGTGCATGCATCCCTGATCATGCTCCACTGACGTGGGGAAAAAAAAAAACAAGCTCCCCTGACCCTGTCCTGGTGCCGTAGTCGCAAAGGTACTCATTGATGGCCCTCTGCTGCGTGTGCAGTCGCTGCAGCATGGCCAACGTTGAGTTCCACTTGGTGGGCATGTCACATATTAGGCGGTTCTTGGGCAGGTTCAGCTCCTTTTGCAGCTCAGTCAGCCGAGCACTGGCATTATAAGATCGGCGGAAATGCACACAGACTTTCCTGGCCTGCCTCAGGACATCCTGTAAGCCTGGGAACCTGCCCAAGAACCGCTGCACCACCAGGTTGAGGACGTGAGCCATGCAGGGCACATGGGTGAGCTGCCCCTGTCGCAGGGCGGAGAGGAGGTTGGTGCCATTGTCAGAAACGACCATTCCTGGCTTAAGCTGACGTGGCGTCAACCACCTCTCGGCCTGCCCCTGCAGAGCTGCCAGAACCTCTGGCCCAGTGTGGCTCCTGTCCCCCAAACACACCAGCGCAAGCACGGCATGGCATCTTTTTGCCTGCGTACTTGCGTAGCCCCTTGTACGCCTACGGAGCACCGCTGGTTCCAAGGACAGAGCACTGGAGGAAGAAGAAGAGGAGGGGGTGGAGGAGAGAGGTGTGTCACAACCAGTAGCAGTAGTCGCGTTTTGGAGGCGTGGTGGCGGAACAACCTCCAACACTACTGCACCTTGTCCTGCATCCCTCCCAGCTGCCAATAGAGTGACCCAATGGGCCGTGAAAGAAAGGTACCGTCCCTGTCCATGCCTGCTGGACCATGAGTCAGCGGTAATATGCACCTTACCGCTGACCGCCCTGTCCAGCGAGGCATGGACATTGCCCTCCACATGCCGGTAGAGAGACGGAATCGCCTTCCGCGAGAAAAAGTGGCGTTTGGGAACCTGCCACTGAGGAACCGCACATTGAACAAACTCACGGAAGGGGGCCGAGTCTACCAACTGAAAAGGCAGCAGTTGAAGTGCTAGCAATTTAGCAAGGCTAGCATTCAACCGCTGGGCATGTGGATGGCTGGGAGTGTACTTCTTTCTACGGTCCAGCAGCTGGGGCAGGGAAATTTGCCTGCTGCAATCGGACGTCGGTGTACTGCAAGTACTTGGTTGTGACACACCGAATTCTACACCTTCAGTCCTCTCAGAGCAGCTTTCAGAGAGGACTGAAGGTGTAGTGGGGATGGAGATCCCAGCTGAGGAGGAGCAAGGAGAGGTCCGCTTAGTTCTTTGGTGTGGGTCTTTTATGTGTGCCTGCCAACGAGCTGCATGGCAGGTCGCCATATGTCAGGTCATGCTTGTCGTGCCCAAGCGGCTGATGTTTTGGCCACGCGAGATACGCTTGAGACAAATATTGCAAATAGCAGTGGTGCGATCTGCTGCACTCGTCTCAAAAAAGGCCCACACCAAAGAACTTTTCTGATAACGTGCAGAGGCAGCGCCCTGCACAGGCGGAGCTCTGCGGTGTTGTACAGTTGCTGTGCTGGCCTCTACCTGGCCTCCAGGGGGCATCCTGCCTCGTTGGACATGTGACGCCGCATCCTCCTCCTCCTCGTCCTCCTCCTCATCCTCTCTCCCTTGAGGCACCCACGTGGAGTCAGTGACCTCATCATCCCCTCCCTCTTCACCACTAGAGCAAACCTGGCAGTAAGCTGCAGCTGGTGGAACAGTACTGCCAGATTCCTCAAGCTGGGTATCGTCATCCGAGCCTTCGAATCGTTGGGCATCCTCCTGGAGCATGTACCCAACACTGTGCTCAAAGAGTTCGGGGGACTCCTCAGGAGGACATGGTGGGTCTAGGGAAGGGGTGGCTGATGATGCTCTGTCAGTACCCTGAGCCTGGGTGAGAGAGGATGAGGAGGATGAGGAGGGCTTGGTCATCCATTCTACCAAGCCTTCAGCATGATGCGGCTCCACATGTCCAGCTGCGAAAACAAAGACGCGCGTGTCCCATGGCCACGTGCTGATGACGATGCACGACCACGTCCACGTCCACGGCCACGTCCACTAGAAACAGAGCCTGCCTGCCCTGTGTTCTTGGCTCTGCACGCTCTGCCTCCCCTTGGCGGTCTTCCAGCCATTGTAGTCGGTAGTCCTGTGGGTGCTGCTGAGAAGAATATATAGGAGCTCTGTGTGATGCCACTAACACACTAGAAGTCCTATGGGTGCTTCTGCAAAGAAAATAGAGGAGCTCTGTGTGATGCCACTAACACACTAGAAGTCCTGTGGGTGCTGCTGAGAAGAATATATAGGAGCTCTGTGTGATGCCACTAACACACTAGAAGTCCTATGGGTGCTTCTGCAAAGAAAATAGAGGAGCTCTGTGTGATGCCACTAACACACTAGAAGTCCTGTGGGTGCTTCTGCAAAGAAAATAGAGGAGCTCTGTGTGATGCCACTAACACACTAGAAGTCCTGTGGGTGCTTATGCAAAGAAAATAGAGGAGCTCTGTGTGATGCCACTAACACACTAGAAGTCCTGTGGGTGCTGCTGAGAAGAATATATAGGAGCTCTGTGTGATGCCACTAACACACTAGAAGTCCTATGGGTGCTTCTGCAAAGAAAATAGAGGAGCTCTGTGTGATGCCACTAACACACTAGAAGTCCTGTGGGTGCTTCTGCAAAGAAAATAGAGGAGCTCTGTGTGATGCCACTAACACACTAGAAGTCCTGTGGATGCTTCTGCAAAAAAAATAGAGGAGCTCTGTGTGATGCCACTAACACACTAGAAGTCCTGTGGGTGCTTATGCAAAGAAAATAGAGGAGCTCTGTGTGATGCCACTAACACACTAGAAGTCCTGTGGGTGCTGCTGAGAAGAATATATAGGAGCTCTGTGTGATGCCACTAACACACTAGAAGTCCTATGGGTGCTTCTGCAAAGAAATTAGAGGAGCTCTGTGTGATGCCACTAACACACTAGAAGTCCTGTGGGTGCTTCTGCAAAGAAAATAGAGGAGCTCTGTGTGATGCCACTAACACACTAGAAGTCCTGTGGATGCTTCTGCAAAAAAAATAGAGGAGCTCTGTGTGATGCCACTAACACACTAGAAGTCCTGTGGGTGCTTATGCAAAGAAAATAGAGGAGCTCTGTGTGATGCCACTAACACACTAGAAGTCCTGTGGGTGCTTCTGCAAAGAAAATAGAGGAGCTCTGTGTGATGCCACTAACACACTAGAAGTCCTATGGGTGCTTCTGCAAAGAAAATAGAGGAGCTCTGTGTGATGGGACTAACACACTTCAAGTCCTATAGGTGCTTCTGGGAAGAAAATATAGCTCTGTGTGTGTGATGGGACTAACACACTTCAAGTCCTATAGGTGCTTCTGGGAAGAAAATATAGCTCTGTGTGTGTGATGGGACTAACACACTTCAAGTCCTATAGGTGCTTCTGGGAAGAAAATATAGCTCTGTGTGTGTAATGGGACTAACACACTTCAAGTCCTATAGGTTCTTCTGGGAACAAAATATAGCTCTGTGTGTGTGATGGGACTAACACACTTCAAGTCCTATAGGTGCTTCTGGGAAGAAAATATAGCTCTGTGTGTGTAATGGGACTAACACACTTCAAGTCCTATAGGTGCTTCTGGGAACAAAATATAGCTCTGTGTGTGTGATGGGACTAACACACTTCAAGTCCTATAGGTGCTTCTGGGAACAAAATATAGCTCTGTGTGTGTGATGGGACTAACACACTTCAAGTCCTATAGGTGCTTCTGGGAACAAAATATAGCTCTGTGTGTGTGATGGGACTAACACACTTCAAGTCCTATAGGTGCTTCTGGGAACAAAATATAGCTCTGTGTGTGTGATGGGACTAACACACTTCAAGTCCTATAGGTTCTTCTGGGAACAAAATATAGCTCTGTGTGTGTGATGGGACTAACACACTTCAAGTCCTATAGGTGCTTCTGGGAACAAAATATAGCTCTGTGTGTGTGATGGGACTAACACACTTCAAGTCCTATAGGTGCTTCTGGGAAGAAAATATAGCTCTGTGTGTGTGATGGGACTAACACACTTCAAGTCCTATAGGTGCTTCTGGGAAGAAAATATAGCTCTGTGTGTGTGATGGGACTAACACACTTCAAGTCCTATAGGTGCTTCTGGGAAGAAAATATAGCTCTGTGTGTGTGATGGGACTAACACACTTCAAGTCCTATAGGTGCTTCTGGGAAGAAAATATAGCTCTGTGTGTGTAATGGGACTAACACACTTCAAGTCCTATAGGTTCTTCTGGGAACAAAATATAGCTCTGTGTGTGTGATGGGACTAACACACTTCAAGTCCTATAGGTGCTTCTGGGAAGAAAATATAGCTCTGTGTGTGTAATGGGACTAACACACTTCAAGTCCTATAGGTGCTTCTGGGAACAAAATATAGCTCTGTGTGTGTGATGGGACTAACACACTTCAAGTCCTATAGGTGCTTCTGGGAACAAAATATAGCTCTGTGTGTGTGATGGGACTAACACACTTCAAGTCCTATAGGTGCTTCTGGGAACAAAATATAGCTCTGTGTGTGTGATGGGACTAACACACTTCAAGTCCTATAGGTGCTTCTGGGAACAAAATATAGCTCTGTGTGTGTGATGGGACTAACACACTTCAAGTCCTATAGGTTCTTCTGGGAACAAAATATAGCTCTGTGTGTGTGATGGGACTAACACACTTCAAGTCCTATAGGTGCTTCTGGGAACAAAATATAGCTCTGTGTGTGTGATGGGACTAACACACTTCAAGTCCTATAGGTGCTTCTGGGAAGAAAATATAGCTCTGTGTGTGTAATGGGACTAACACACTTCAAGTCCTATAGGTGCTTCTGGGAACAAAATATAGCTCTGTGTGTGTGATGGGACTAACACACTTCAAGTCCTATAGGTGCTTCTGGGAACAAAATATAGCTGTGTGTGTGTGATGGGACTAACACACTTCAAGTCCTATAGGTGCTTCTGGGAACAAAATATAGCTCTGTGTGTGTGATGGGACTAACACACTTCAAGTCCTATAGGTGCTTCTGGGAAGAAAATATAGCTCTGTGTGTGTAATGGGACTAACACACTTCAAGTCCTATAGGTGCCTCTGGGAACAAAATATAGCTCTGTGTGTGTGATGGGACTAACACACTTCAAGTCCTATAGGTGCTTCTGGGAACAAAATATAGCTCTGTGTGTGTGATGGGACTAACACACTTCAAGTCCTATAGGTGCTTCTGGGAAGAAAATATAGCTCTGTGTGTGTGATGGGACTAACACACTTCAAGTCCTATAGGTGCTTCTGGGAAGAAAATATAGCTCTGTGTGTGTAATGGGACTAACACACTTCAAGTCCTATAGGTGCTTCTGGGAACAAAATATAGCTCTGTGTGTGTGATGGGACTAACACACTTCAAGTCCTATAGGTGCTTCTGGGAACAAAATATAGCTCTGTGTGTGTGATGGGACTAACACACTTCAAGTCCTATAGGTGCTTCTGGGAACAAAATATAGCTCTGTGTGTGTGATGGGACTAACACACTTCAAGTCCTATAGGTGCTTCTGGGAAGAAAATATAGCTCTGTGTGTGTAATGGGACTAACACACTTCAAGTCCTATAGGTGCTTCTGGGAACAAAATATAGCTCTGTGTGTGTGATGGGACTAACACACTTCAAGTCCTATAGGTTCTTCTGGGAACAAAATATAGCTCTGTGTGTGTGATGGGACTAACACACTTCAAGTCCTATAGGTGCTTCTGGGAACAAAATATAGCTCTGTGTGTGTGATGGGACTAACACACTTCAAGTCCTATAGGTGCTTCTGGGAACAAAATATAGCTCTGTGTGTGTGATGGGACTAACACACTACAAGTCCTATAGGTGCTTCTGGGAACAAAATATAGGAGCTCTGCCTGCCTGCCACGAACACACTACAAGTCCTATAGGTGCTTCTGGGAACAAAATATAGGAGCTCTGCCTGCCTGCCACGAACACACTACAAGTCCTATAGGTGCTTCTGGTAACAAAATATAGGAGCTCTGCCTGCCTGCCACGAACACACTACAAGTCCTATAGGTGCTTCTGGTAACAAAATATAGGAGCTCTGCCTGCCTGCCACGAACACACTACAAGTCCTATAGGTGCTTCTGGTAACAAAATATAGGAGCTCTGCCTGCCTGCCACGAACACACTACAAGCCCCTCTTTCTCAATCAATCTTTGTAACTGAATCTATCTAACTCAATTTCTGTAAGTGAATCTCTCTACCTAACTAAATCGAGCAGAGTGTCACAGAATCAGCCTGCTCAATCTGCGCCGGAACAGCATGTGACCGGCGCAGACGGCGTGGCGGCCTTTTATAGGGGGGGCGTGTACTACAGCCCCTGAGCTGTAATTGGCTACTGGCGTCCTGCCTGTAGCCAATTATGGCTCTTCGAGTTTCCGGGGCTGTGATTGGCCAAGCATGCGGGGTCACAGTGCATGCTTGGCCAATCATCAGCCAGCAATGCACTGCGCCGGCCGCGCCGGCCGCAATGCATTGCGGGGCCGCTCGCATCACACGAACGTGATGCGAGCGGCCAAAATAGTTCTGGGCTCGCCGAGCGAGCGAACGCCCGGTGCTCGATGCGAACGTGGGTTCGCATCGAGCACCGGGCCCATCCCTAATCCTGAGAGACCACGAGATGTGATTTTTTGTTTCCACAGATATGTACACAAGGAACTGATAAGCTGGAAGGCTTGGGAGGCAGGAGAAGTGTTATATGAGGGAGTACGGATAAAAATTCTGCCAGACTTATCTAGAGCCACCCTGCAGAGAAGAAATCTAATATGTCCTTTACTGGACAGAATAAAAAAGGCGGGGGGCTCATATCGGTGGGGTTACCCGTTCTCTTTGAGAGTGAAGAAAGACTCCAGATCATGTTTCCTGCGGCAACCTACGGACTTACCTGAGCTGTTTTCTTTTTTGGGAGAAGAGTCAGCAGAGACAGAGATACCAAATTGGTTATAACATCTGGGCCGGCAAAAGGAACGGGGGGGACAGGAGAGTTAGATTTTCAACTTTCCAGGATATGAAGTACAGAAGACCCCAGCCTATTTATTTATATATATATTTTTTTTTGGTTTCCAGGAGAAATGGACATTCTTTTTTTTTTCTCAAACCATTGACTTATAGTACCCCTGGGGACTAAGTTCCACCAAAAAGTTCTGGGTTCTCTCATCCGCCCCCCTTCCTGTCCCCCCCCCTCCCGCTCCCTTTTTTTTGGGGGCCTCTCTCCCTCTTTCCCCCCCCCCCTTTTTTAAATTTTTTTTTTGGTTGTGTGTTTTGGGGGGATGTATATCATTATAACACTGATAAAGATATATAAGTATATATGGGTATATGTGTGGGGATCCCCGCTATACATTTTTTTTTCTTATGATTGTTTTGTTGGTTTATTAAGGTTCTCTCAGGCAGACTTAGGTAGGGGGGCCCTCCAGCTTCCCACCCATTTAATTAAAGGCACTTGGTATTGTAATGTAATGGAGAGGAAAGGGAGGGGGAGAGTCGTACCCCCTGTAACGCCGAGCGCTCCGGGTACCTCCTACACCCCGGAGCGCTCACGGCGTCCTTCTCCTTGCAGCGCCTCGGTCGGCTCCCCTGACCGCAGGCGCTGCTTTGTGTCCGGGATGCGATCCTTGGTCTGCCCGGGGATCGCATCCCGCTCCTCTCACCTGTCCTCTGTCTCCTCCTTCGTCGGCGTGCGCGCGCCCCCGCTCCCCAGGCGTGCGCGCGCGAGTCCTCCTTCTCTTAAAGGGCCAGCGCACAACCAATTGGTGCCTGGCCCAATTACAGTTTTCCCCTAATTAATAAAAACCCACTTCCCCTTCCTGTCCTCGCCGGATCTTGTGTTGCCATAGTGCCCAGTGAAAGCGTTAGTGTGTTTTGCTCCTTCTGTGTATCCTGACCTTTGCTGTTGCCCCCGACTACGAACCTTTGCCACCTGCCTTGACCCTTTGCTACGTCTGACCTTGCCTCTGCCTAATCCTTGTGTACCGCGCCTGTCTCAGCTGTCAGTGGGGTCGAGTTGCTATTGGAGGACACGACCTGGTTGCTACCGCCGCTACAAGTCCATCCCGCCTTGCGGCGGGCTCTGGTGAAAACCAGTAGCAACATTAGAACCGGTCCTCCAATACAACCCGTGCTATCGCCCCATTGGCATAGGGGATCCACCTCCTGTTCCCCGCTGTACCCGGAACGTGACAGTAGATCCGGCCATGGATCCCGCTGAGGTCCCGCTGCCAAGCCTCTCGGATCTGACCACGGTGGTCGCTCAACAAGGACAGCAATTGGCGCAGTTGACTGCAATGCTACAGCAGCTTCTGCCACCTCCACCGCTACCTCCTGCATCTCCTCCACCACGAGTTGCTGCTGCTAGGATCCGCCTGTCCCTTCCTGACAAATTCAATGGGGATCCCAAGCTGTGCCGAGGGTTCCTATCCCAGTGTTCCCTCCATCTGGAGATGTTGTCGGACCAGTTTCCCACAGAACGGTCAAAGGTGGCGTTCGTGGTTAGCCTGCTATCTGATAAGGCCCTGGCCTGGGCTACACCGCTTTGGGACCGTGGCGATCCTGCCACGGCTTCAGTTCCTGCCTTCTTTTCTGAAGTCCGCAGTGTCTTCGAGGAACCAGCCCGGGCCTCCTCTGCCGAGACGGCTCTCCTAAACCTCGTCCAGGGGAACTCTTCAGTGGGCGACTACGCCATTCAGTTCCGCACCCTGGCATCAGAACTCTCCTGGAACAATGAGGCCCTCTGCGCGACCTTCAAAAAAGGTCTATCCAGTCATGTCAAAGATGTGCTGGCCGCACGAGAGATTCCTGCTACCCTGTCTGAACTCATTCAGCTGGCCACCCGCATTGACATGCGCTTTACCGAAAGACGCCTAGAGCTACGCCAGGAAAGGGACTTTGGTCGTGTCAGGCGGTTTCCTCGCCTGGCACCTCTCTTCCAGAATCCTCTGCAACCCGTTCCTGCTCCTCCGGCTGAGGAGGCTATGCAAGTGGATCGGTCTCGCTTGACCACACAAGAGAGGGCTCGCCGCCGAGACCATAACCTATGCCTTTATTGCGCCAGTTCCGACCATTTCTTAAAGGACTGCTCTATCCGCCCTCAGCGTCAGGGAAACGCTCGCACCTAGCTAACGTAGGAGAGGCGCTGCTAGGTGTGGATTCTTCCTCTCCCCGTCTGACCATTCCTGTGCGGATTTCTCTGACCAAGGGATCCTCTTTCTCCACGGTGGCCTTTCTGGACTCTGGTTCGGCAGGAAACTTCATTGAAGCTTCACTCATCAACAAATTTAATGTTCCAGTTACTCGTCTTATCAAGCCCTTTTTCATCACCTCTGTAAATGGTCAAAATCTGAACTGTATAGTGCGATATCGCACTGAACCTCTTCTCATGAAGATTGGTGTTCTCCATCATGAAAAGATTAGCTTCTTGGTGTTACCCAACTGTACCTCAGAGATCCTTTTGGGCCTACCCTGGCTCCAGCTACATTCTCCTACCCTCGACTGGTCCTCGGGGGACATCAAGAGTTGGGGCCCTTCCTGTCACAGGCATCCAGCGTTTCCTCGGATTCGCCAACTATTACCGCCAGTTCATCTCCCACTTCTCCACCATTGTCGCGCCTATTGTGGCACTAACCAGAAAAGGGGCGGATCCAAGGTCCTGGCCTCCTCAAGCTGATGAGGCATTTAACCGCCTCAAGTCTGTCTTTGCCTCTGCACCAGTTCTGTCCAGGCCTGATCCCCTCAAACCGTTCTTCATGGAAGTCGATGCCTCCTCTGTGGGAGCTGGAGCCGTGCTTCTCCAGAAAGACTCCAAGGGCAAAAACGTCACCTGTGTTTTTTTCTCCAAGACCTTTTCCCCCCTGAAAAGAACTATTCCATCGGAGACCGTGAATTACTGGCCATTAAGTTAGCACTTGAGGAGTGGAGACATCTCCTTGAGGGGTCCGCTCATCTCATCACGATCTTCACTGATCACAAAAATCTCTCTTACCTCCAGTCCGCCCAGCGATTAAACCCACGCCAAGCCAGGTGGTCGTTGTTTTTTGCCCGCTTCAACTTTGAGATTCATTTCCGTCCTGCAGACAAGAATGTCAGGGCTGACGCCCTCTCTCGTTCCACCGATTCCTCTGAGTCCGACTCTCCTATACAACACATTGTACCTCCTGAGTGTCTGATCTCTTCTGCCCCGGCCTCCTTACTGCAAGTTCCTCCGGGGAAAACCCTGGTCCCTCCACGTCTCCGACTTCAGGTCCTCAAATGGGGTCACTCCTCTCATCTGGCTGGTCATCCTGGAATCAAGAAATCCTTCCAACTGACTTCCAGGTATTACTGGTGGCCTTCCTTAAAAAAGGATGTGACGGACTTCGTACAGGTCTGTACCACATGTGCTCGAAACAAGACTCCTCACCAAAGGCCTGCAGGTCTTCTTCACCCTCTGCCTGTGCCTGAACGACCCTGGGCCCACATAGCTATGGATTTCATCACGGACCTCCCTCCTTCCCACGGCCACACTACCATATGGGTGGTCGTGGATCGTTTCTCTAAAATGGCACATTTTGTCCCGCTTCCAGGGCTTCCTTCTGCACCTATACTCGCGAAACATTTCTTCCTTCAGATTTTTCGCCTTCATGGACTTCCATCCCACATCGTCTCGGACAGAGGCGTCCAGTTTGTGTCTAAGTTCTGGAGAGCTCTCTGCAGTCAATTGAAAGTCAAACTAGACTTCTCCTCTGCCTACCACCCTCAGTCCAATGGACAAGTGGAGAGAGTCAACCAGATCCTGGGGGCCTACCTGCGACACTTTGTCTCGGCCCGTCAAGACGACTGGGCTGACCTCCTGCCCTGGGCCGAATTTTCTTATAACTTGAAAGAGTCTGAGTCTTCCTCTCTATCACCCTTCTTTGTGGTTTACGGCCGTCATCCTCTTCCCCCCCTACCCATCCCCACTTCTTCCGGAGTCCCCGCTGTAGACGAAGTCACCCAGGAGCTCTCGTCCATCTGGAAAGAGACCCAAAGGTCGCTTGCCCTGGCCTCTTCTCGCATGAAGAAACATGCTGACAGCAAAAGAAGACCTCCTCCGGTATTCTCCCCTGGCGATAGGGTGTGGCTCTCCTCCAAGTACATTAGGTTCCGCATCCCCAGTTACAAGTTGGGTCCCCGCTACCTCGGCCCATTCAAGATCAAGGCTTGGATCACTTCCGTGTCCTACAAACTGCATCTTCCTCCTTCCCTTCGCATTCCCAACTCCTTCCATGTTTCTCTCCTCAAACCCTTTGTTCTTAATCACTTTTCCCCCAAGGTCCCCGCTCCTGCTCCGGTCTCCGGCTCCTCCGACATCTTCTCCATTAAAGAGATCCTTGCCTCTAGAACCGTCCGAGGTAAACGTTTCTATCTTGTTGACTGGGAGAACTGTGGGCCTGAGGAGAGGTCTTGGGAACCTGAGGGGAACATCATTGACAAGGATCTCATCCGCAGGTTCTTGGGTTCCAGGAGGAGGGGGAGGCCCAAGAAGAGGGGGAGACCCAAGGGGGGGGGTACTGTAACACCGAGCGCTCCGGGTACCTCCTACACCCCGGAGCGCTCACGGCGTCCTTCTCCTTGCAGCGCCTCGGTCGGCTCCCCTGACCGCAGGCGCTGCTTTGTGTCCGGGATGCGATCCTCGGTCTGCCCGGGGATCGCATCCCGCTCCTCTCACCTGTCCTCTGTCTCCTCCTTCGTCGGCGTGCGCGCGCCCCCGCTCCCCAGGCGCGCGCGCGCGAGTCCTCCTTCTCTTAAAGGGCCAGCGCACAACCAATTGGTGCCTGGCCCAATTACAGTTTTCCCCTAATTAATAAAAACCCACTTCCCCTTCCTGTCCTCGCCGGATCTTGTGTTGCCATAGTGCCCAGTGAAAGCGTTAGTGTGTTTTGCTCCTTCTGTGTATCCTGACCTTTGCTGTTGCCCCCGACTACGAACCTTTGCCACCTGCCTTGACCCTTTGCTACGTCTGACCTTGCCTCTGCCTAATCCTTGTGTACCGCGCCTGTCTCAGCTGTCAGTGGGGTCGAGTTGCTATTGGAGGACACGACCTGGTTGCTACCGCCGCTACAAGTCCATCCCGCCTTGCGGCGGGCTCTGGTGAAAACCAGTAGCAACATTAGAACCGGTCCTCCAATACAACCCGTGCTATCGCCCCATTGGCATAGGGGATCCACCTCCTGTTCCCCGCTGTACCCGGAACGTGACACCCCCCTTCCTCTTCCTCTTTGACACTTCTTATTTTTTCCCAAGGATATGTTATTTTTTTTTTTTTTGTGTTGTACACTTTGGATATTGGATATCTGGGGTGGGTTTCACTTTAAAGTATATAATATTTTGTTTTTTTCCTTTTTTTTTATTAGCCGGACACATTAATGTATTCGGACGTGTGGATGCACATATGCATATAAGGAGGGGAGAGTGGTAATTAGAGTGTGTTTTTTTTTTCCCTATACAGGGTCCACAAGGTATATTGGTCATATAAGTTATATTATGATCAATCTTCTTTCGGTATTATTATTATTACTGCACATGAGGGGTCTGGGGAACGGGGAGAGAGAGGAATGTTTGGCTCTCTCTCTCTCTCCTCCCCTACCCTTCCTTAGGGGTGGGGGGCTGGGGGGGTTCCATAATATATTGTGTAGAACTTTACAAATTTTTATTGCCTCAGTTTTTTTTTTTTCTTTTTAGTGGTAGAAAGAGGGTGGGGCAAGGAGAAATTGAGGATACAGAAGACAATAAGCAAAGTAATTCTCCAGGCACCTCTCTCGCCAGCTTTCAGCTATGATATGGATAGAAGAGGCTGAGGTTATTATTATATTTTTCACTTGGTTTTTCCCTTTTTATTTTATTCATTTTTTTTATTATATATATCCCCCATAAAGGCTGAAGAATGATGGTATTTAAAGATGTATAGGGAATGAACCCAATTACTCATACAAAAGCGCCGGGGGAGGGAGGAGGGAGCAGAGCCCTGTAGTCATTTTGGACCAATCCCCTAAATAGGACTGCACCCATTGAGCCAGAGGTGGGGGGTTCTGGGGTGGGTGCTTCCCTTAGGGGTGAGAAAAGAGGGAGGGAAGGGAGGGGGGAGGGGGGAGGGTAGGAAGAAGGGTTTTTTTTTTTTTCTTTTCTCTTTTTCTTCCCTGCGAGATGGAGGAAATTAGGGTGACCTCTATGAACGCCAAAGGACTTAATGTCCCAGAAAAAAGAAGAATGCTTCTTAATGACTTGAAACAAATGCGTACAGACGTGGACCTTCATACAGGAAACCCATTTTAAAGCAAGTGGATTTCCACTTCTTCAGGCATGTTTGAGGCATGGTTTGAGGCATGTGTATACCATGCCTCAAACCAGGAGGCAAAATCAAAAGGGGTATCGATTTTGATCGCGAGTCCGGTCACTTGGTCTTTGATAGACAAACGGGTAGACACAAAGGGTCGGTTTCTTTTTCTGAAGGGACATATGAGAGGGGTGAAGGTGACTCTGGCAACTTTATATGCACCGAATGCTTTACAAGATTCATTCTTAAAAAAGACACTTACAAAATTAACAGAATTTTCAGAAGGCAAGTTGATCTTGGGAGGCGACTTCAGTATCGCCTTAGACCCTAAAATGGATACATCTATAGGGACATCATCGGTTCCACATGGTATCAGGAGAGAAATATTGAGGAAATTACATGAAATACAACTGGTGGACGCATGGCGGATTATGCACGCTGGAGAAAAGGACTATGCTTTTTTTTTTAATCCCCACCAGATTTATTCCCGTATTGATCTTTTCCCGATCCCACATTATTTACTTTATATGGTAACCGAGGTCACTATAGGAAGTATAAGGTGGTCAGACCACGCCCCGATAACCTTGTGTCTAGCACTTTCTAGGGCAGGGTGTGCCCCGGATAGAAGATGGCATTTGAATGAGAGCTTGCTACAGAACCCTGAAATTCAGGAAGAAGTAGCAAAAGAAATTGAGGCCTACTTTCAGATAAATGATACCCCAGGAAGTGACCCTAGGATAGTGTGGGAGGCTCACAAAACAGTAATCAGGGGTATCCTGATTAAATATGGGACTAAAATAAAGAAAGAAAGAGAAAAACAAGACAAGAAACTTTTACAGGAGATTCAGGAATTAGAACTTCAGCACAAGAGCACGCAGATAGCCTCGGTGGGTAGACATCTAGAGCATTTGAGGCATCAGCTTACGGATATCATGCGGTTTAAAGCCAAAGCAATAATACCAAAAGACAGTAAGACATCCTACGAACTGGGAGATAAATGTACTAAATTACTAGCAGGCAAACTTAAAGAAAAAAAGCATGTCAACATACATACCTCAAATAAAAGGGAAGAATGGGCAATTAATTCCTCAGCCGAAAGGGATAGCTCAGAGATTCGGAGAATATTATTCCTCACTATATAATTTGGAATCAACGCCGATGTCTATATCGGTTCTGGAGGAATATTTATCTTCGGCAAAACTTTCAAGGCTACCATCTTTAGAACGTAGTAAATTGGAAGCCCCCATCTCGGTGGAGGAATTGAATGCAGTAATAAAAACGGCTAAGCCAGGGAAGGCCCCTGGCCCGGATGGCTTCACTTTACAGTATTATAAAAGATTTTCATTACAGCTAAACAACCAGTTGGTAGGGGTTTTCAATGCCTTAGGCCAAACTGCTGCATTCCCACCAGACTCATTGCTGGCGTATATTACGGTGATCCCGAAGGAAGGGAAGGACCCGTCGGAATGCAGCAGTTATAGGCTGATTTCACTGCTAAATGTGGATCTGAAGCTTTTTACTAAAATTTTAGCATCACAAATTCAGCCACTGCTCAGTCAGTTGGTGGATCAGGATCAAGTAGGGTTTATTCCCTCGCGGGAGGCGAGGGATAATACGATCAAAGTGATCAAAGTTAACTTGGTCCACCATGCCCACAAGACAAGTACCCCCTGTGTCTTCTTGAGTACTGATGCGGAGAAGGCATTTGATAGGGTGAGATGGTCCTTCCTATTTGAAGTTCTGAGATTTGTGGGCATGGGTGAGCAAATGATTAAGTGGATTGTGAGTGTTTACACTTTTCCAAAAGCGGAGGTAAAAGTGAATGGAATTTTCTCTAAACCCTTTAAAATTTCTAATGGTACACAACAGGGATGCCCCCTTTCTCCTTTGTTGTTCTCCCTAACAATAGAACCCTTACTAAATAAAATAAGGCAGAATACGGACATTCAAGGTCTAAAAATAGGAGAGCGGAACTATAAAATTTCGGCCTATGTGGATGACTTGCTGTTCTCCATGTCTGCTCCACACACCTCGACACCTAACCTTATGAAAGAAATTAAAACCTATGGTAGTTTATCCAACTGTAAAATAAATTATACTAAATCAGAGGTGATGGGAGTGGCATGGCAAACCACGACCCGTAATATGATTCAACCAAATTTTAGTTTCAAATGGGTGACGTCGGCATTAAGTTACCTGGGTACACAGATCACACCAGATATAGGAAAGACCTTTAAAGCTAATTTTCCAACCCTATATAACTCAGTAAGGCTGTTACTGGAGAAATGGCATCAGGGTATACACTCCTGGTTTGGCCGATGTAATATTATCAAGATGTGCATTTTACCTAAATTCCTGTACTTATTTCAAGCTCTTCCAATTGCTGTTCCACGGCTTTTTCTTTGCCAAATTGGTTCACTTTTTACAAAATTTATATGGGCAAAGAAAAAGCCAAGGATAGCATGAGGCATTATGTCATTGCCCAGGCGTTTAGGGGGAATAGCCGTCCCAGACCTAGGGAAATATTACCAAGCAGTGCATCTGGGAAGGGTGGTGGACTGGAGCAGGCATGGAGAACTCAAGTCATGGGTGGAGTTGGAACAGCAGTTTAGTACGATCCCCTTAAGTAGGGCACCCTGGTGTTATGAATTATTACCGGACTCGATTAGAGAGCATCCCATTATAGGAACGACATTACAGATTACTGCAATTCTATGTCGAGACCCCAAAATCTCATCAAAAAACTCTCCCCTGATACCGTTGCTTGGTAACCCGGGGTTTCCACCAGGTATAGAGGCCGGGGCTTTCAAAAAACTTGAGGAGAAGGGAATTTCCCAAGTTTTACACTTCACTCAAAATGGAGTTTGGCCCACAATAGCGACTTTGACATGCCTGGGGGACCTTATGAAATAAACATATGGCGAGCATTACAACTACAACACTTTTTGAGATCTTTGGGGCCGGCGGTAAACTATGATAGACATTTAACCAAATTTGAACAATACTGTAATGAGAAAGAACCCCTCCCCCCGTTGATTTCAAAGATGTATGGGTTGTTAAGTGCTCCTCCTCAGGATTTCGTATTACCTAGCATGGCCAAATGGGAGATTTGAATAGGACATTCTCCTCGGACGAATATAGGAAGATTATTTATTTAGCCTTGAATACATCAAGGTGTACACAAATCCAAGAGTTAAACTATAAAGTACTGACACAATGGTATTATACGCTGACGAGGCTTCAGGGAATTTATGCAGAGGCCTCGGATCTTTGCTGGCGGTGTGGAGAGGAACAAGGAACTCTAATACATATATTCTGGTCATGTACCAAAATTAAGCAGTACTGGGGGGAGGTACAGAGAATTGCACAGAAATTTGTGGAATTTTTAATACCAAATGACCCCGCATTTATCCATTGCTCCCAAATACCGATACAGAAATACAGAAAGTCTATAGTGTGCCATTTGTTGAATGCCGCAAAGGCGACTATTACAATGCATTGGAAGGATAGGGCTCCCCCATCAGTAGCAAGGTGGCTCAATAGGGTAAGACAGATAGGAGCTATGGAAGAGCTAGTGCTCTCAGGTCAGGATAAGAGAGAGAAGTACAATGAGACATGGGCACTGTGGAATGAATTTATGCAAACTGAGGAAGGGAAGAATCTGATGAGAGACAATGGAGGAGAAGGAGGATGAATAGAAAAATCTGCAAATAGTTGTACTTTGGAATATCCCCATCTCGCAGGGAAGAGTAAAGGGGGGGGGGGGAGGGTGGCAAGACAATAGTTGGGGGGAGGGGGTAGTGAGGCGGGGTGTTTTTTTTTTCCTCCTCCCTGTGTAGTACAGGTGGGGAGGGAAGGGGGTTGCTTTAAAGGGGATTAAGAGGAGGGGGTAAGAATGCATTGGGGAATATAGAGCACAGAGGAAGTGTGGTTTAAAAAATCCCGAATAGAATTGACAGGAAATAATAATGATATTGGGGGATATAAGTAGGATATGTTCGCCTCCTAATCGTACTGTACTGTTATTTGTTATTTGTTTATGCATTCTGTACCACCCTTAATTAAAATAAAATAAAATAAATGTAAAATATGAAAATTACTTGTTAAGCTATTGCTAGACTTGCCAGGCTTCACAAGTTTGTTGCACAATTGCAGCAAGACTGCATTGCATGACTCCAGATCACCATTCTTTGCAAACATTCTGCAAGTCTGCTGCAAGTTCTGCTTCAGTTATGATGTGCAATAGTCATCCCACCACAGTGGTCACTGTGGCTGAATTTGTATGCTGTAGACTTGCAGAGCCCTTGCTGTAGACTCACCACAGAAACTTTGCTCTTACTAGACACTTGCAACACAATTGTTTTTCAAATTGCAAAATTGTCAACTATAACTTGTGCTTCAAGTGCTCTGCAAGTGTACAACTTGTCACTGAAAATGTGCAGCAAGTTACATAGTAGGTGAGGTTGAAAAAAGACACAAGTCCATCAAGTCCAACCTATGTATGTGATTATAAGTCAGTATTACCTTGTATATCCCTGTATGTTGTGGTCATTCAGGTGCTTATCTAATAGTTTTTTTAAACTATCGATGCCCCCCGCTGAGACCACCACCTGTGGAAGAGAATTCCACATCCTGGCCACTCTTACAGTAAAGAACCCTCTACGTAATTTATGGTTAAAGCTCTTTTCTTCTAATTTTAATGAGTGGCCACGTGTCTTGTTAAACTCCCTTACGCAAAAAAGTTTTATCACTATTGTTGGGTCACTAGTACGGTATTTGTAAATTGAAATCATATCCCCTCTCAAGCGTCTCTTCTCCAGATAGAATAAGTTCAGTGCTCGCAACCTTTCTTCATAACTAATATCCTCCAGACCCTTTATTAGCTTTGTTGCCCTTCTTTGTACTCGCTCCATTTCCAGTACATCCTTCCTGAGGACTGGTGCCCAGAACTGGACAGCATACTCTAGGTGCGGCAAGACCAGAATCTTGTAGAATGGGAAAATTATCGCTTTATCGCTGGAGTTAATTCCTTTTTAATGTATGCCAATATTCTGTTTTCTTTGTTAGCAGCAGCTTGGCATTGCATGCAATTGCTGAGCCTATCATCTACTAGGACCCCCAGGTCCTTTTCCATCCTAGATTCCCCCAGAGGTTTTTCCCCTAGTGTATAGATTGCATTCATATTTTTGCCACCCAAATGTATTAGTTTACATTTTTCTACATTAAACCTCATTTGCCATGTACTTGCCCACCCTATTACTATGTTCAGATCTTCTTGCAAGTTTTCCACATCCTGCGGAGAAGTTATTTCCCTGCCTAGCTTAGTATCATCCGCAAATACAGAGATTGAACTGTTTACCCCATCCTCCAGGTCGTTTATGAATAAATTCATTAGGATTTGTCCCACCACAGAACCCTGGGGGACCGCCACTACCCACCCCTGGCCATTCCAAGTATTCCCCATTTATCACCACCCTCTAAACTCGCCCTTGTAGCCAGGTTTCAATCCATGTACTCACCCTATGGTTCATGCCAACAGACCTTATTTTGTACAGTAAACATTTATGGGGAACTGTGTCAAATGATTTTGCAAAATCCAGATACACCACGTCTACGGGCCTTCCTTTATCTAGATGGCAGCTTAACTCTTCATTAGGGATGAGC
This sequence comes from Lithobates sylvaticus, assembly GCA_028564925.1. Classification (NCBI taxonomy): domain Eukaryota; kingdom Metazoa; phylum Chordata; class Amphibia; order Anura; family Ranidae; genus Lithobates; species Lithobates sylvaticus. Next base: position 99,138,272 of record CM053032.1, on the reverse strand, counting down.
CGAACACCCCCGGGTTCGGTTCGCACCAGAACCTTCGAACGGACCGAAAGTTTGCGCGAATTTTCGAACCCTATACGTTATAATGGACGCGAACGTTCGAAATCAAAAGTGCTAATTACAACGGCCAATATGCATGTTAATGTCATAAAACAGGTTTGGGGACCCGGGTCCTGCCCCAGGGGACATATATCAATGCAAAAAGAACTTTTAAAAACTAACGTTTTTTCGGGAGCAGTCATTTTAATGATGCATAAAGTGAAAAAAAAAAAGTGAAATTTTCCTTTAAATATGGTCCCTGGGGGGTGTCTAAAGTATGCCTGTGAAGTGGCATGTGTTTCCCGTGTTTAGAACTGTCCTTGCACAAAATGACATTTGTAAAGGAAAAAAAGAAACCATTTAAAACCACTTGCGGCTTTAGGTTTGTTCTTAAGTAGAATCTGAACAGGTACATTATGAAGTGTAGCTCCATCCCCAAAAAATCTATTTTTAAGCTTTTTGGAGAACATAGGGAGGGGTTATCACCCCTGTAACATTTGCTGTCTTTGCACATCTGTTCAGAACATGTCACCTCACTTTCCGTCCCAATGACAAATGTTTTTGGAAAAAGTGGGGTTTTAATTGAAACAAGGATTGGTGATAAAGTATCAGTAGAGAGGAGATACCTTTTTCCCAAATTAAATCTAACAGGATAGAATTTCCCTTCCTAGGGGTAGATTTCCTCTCACTTCCTGTTTTCTCTTTCCATTTGCAAGTAGGAGTCGTTTGTAAGTTGGATGTTTGAAAGTAGGGGCCTGGCGTATATACTCTGCAGAAATTTGCCCTATTAGATGTTGGTGTAGCCACAAGACTGGTGGGCACAGGAATGGGCCCTGCTGTGAGTTAATAGATCAAGATTTGTAATTGCATGCACCTGTTGAACAGGGCAGAAAAATTGGGGGTGGTGGTGGTGGTGGTGGACGGTGTTGCCACAAGACTGTAAGCTCTCACAGTTACTCTTGGTGGGCGCAGGAATGGGCCCTGCTGTGAGTTATTAGATCAAGATTTGTAATTGCAAGCACCTGATGAACAGGGCAGAAAATTTGGGCCTTTGGCGGTGGTGGTGGACGGTGTTGCCACAAGACTGTAAGCTCTCACAGTTACTCTTGGTGGGCGCAGGAATGGGCCCTGCTGTGAGTTATTAGATCAAGATTTGTAATTGCAAGCACCTGATGAACAGGGCAGAAAAATTGGGCCTTTGGCGGTGGTGGTGAACGGTGTTGCCACAAGACTGTAGGCCCTCATAGTTACTCTTGGTGGGCGCAGGAATGGGCCCTGCTGTGAGTTATTAGATCAAGATTTGTAATTGCAAGCGCCTGATGAACAGGGCAGAAAAATTGGGCCTTTGGCGGTGGTGGTGGACGGTGTTGCCACAAGACTGTAGGCCCTCATAGTTACTCTTGGTGGGCGCAGGAATGGGCCCTGCTGTGAACTATTAGATCAAGATTTGTAATTACCCGCCCCTGTTAAACAGGGGCTGAAAAATTGTGCCTTAGGCACTGGTGCTGGTGCCACAACACTGCAACCCCTCACAGATACTGTACTTGGAGCACAGCAGTCACACGTGTTGCGAAGCATTTTTTTTTTAAAAATTGTAAGTACACGCCCCTGTTAAACAGGGGCTGAAAAATTGTGCCTTAGGCACTGGTGCTGGTGCCACAACACTGCAACCCCTCACAGATACTGTACTTGGAGCACAGCAGTCACACGTGTTGCGAAGCATTTTTTTAAAAAATTGTAAGTACACGCCCCTGTTAAACAGGGGCTGAAAAATTGTGCCTTAGGCACTGGTGCTGGTGCCACAACACTGCAACCCCTCACAGATACTGTACTTGGAGCACAGCAGTCACACGTGTTGCGAAGCATTTTTTTAAAAAATTGTAAGTACACGCCCCTGTTAAACAGGGGCTGAATAATTGTGCCTTAGGCACTGGTGCTGGTGCCACAACACTGCAACCCCTCACAGATACTGTACTTGGAGCACAGCAGTCACACGTGTTGCGAAGCATTTTTTTTATAAAAATTGTATGTACACGCCCCTGTTAAACAGGGGCTGAAAAATTGTGCCTTAGGCACTGGTGTGGTGGCATGGATCATTGAGGAGGAGGAAGAGGATAGTCAGTGAACATAAGAGGACAGTCACTCAGCATCAGCATAGGCAGTCTTGAAGGGATGTGACATTAAAAATTATTCGGTTATATCCGCCTCAGGTGCCTGGTAGCTGGTGGTGATCCAAGACTGATTCATTTTGATGAAGGTCAGTCGATCAACCGAGGCGGTGGACAGGCGCACCCTATGATCGGTGACAAATCCTCCAGCAGCACTGAATGTGCGTTCGGAAAGAACGCTGGAGGCAGGACAGGCCAGTAGCTCAATTGCATACTGTGCAAGCTCTGGCCAGTGATCCATCCTCAGGACCCAGTAAGCCAGAGGATTTTCGGTGGGAAAGGTGTCCAAGTCTGACCTTGCCCCAAGGTATTCCTGCACCATGTATATCAGACGTTGGCGATGGTTGCTGGAACCGATCATACCTTGGGGCTGCGGACTAAAAAATTGTCTGAACGCATCGGTCAGACGTCCACCTTCCCCACCGCTCGTTCTGCTACTGACCGAAGCCTCAGCAACTCGTCGCCCAGGACCAGGAGTTTGTAACCTCCCAGTTTCTGGGAACGCGTTGCACAGACCTTTCTGCAAGGCCTCCCTGAGATGTCTCATCCTCTGCTCCCTCTGCGACGGCAAGATAAGGTCCGCAACCTTACCCTTGTACCGCGGATCAAGGAGAGTGGCCAGCCAGTAATGGTCCCTCTCCTTGATCCGAAGAACACGAGGATCCTTCCGCAGGCTTTGCAGGATCAGGGAGGCCATGCAGCGTAGGTTAGCTGAGGCATTCGGTCCGGAGTCTTCTGGGTCACTGAGGATGACATGATCGCCAGCCACCTCCTCCCAGCCACGTACAAGTCCACTGGTTTGTTGGGACTGTACATCATCCCTAAAAGACTGCTGCTGCTGATGCTGAGTGCCAGGCTCCACCTCCATGCTCACACAATCCTCCTCCTCCTCCTCCTCCTCATCCTCTTCCTGTGTGATGGGTGGGACAGAAGGAACACTGTCCGGATAAAGGGGGCCTTGAGAGGCAAGGAAGTCCTCCTCTTCCTGCCTCTGTTCTGCCTCAAGTGCCCTGTCCATTATCCCACGCAGCGTATGCTCCAACAGGTGGACAAGAGGGACAGTGTCACTGATGCATGCACTGTCACTGCTCACCATCCTCGTGGCCTCCTCAAATGGTGAGAGGACAGTGCATGCATCCCTGATCATGCTCCACTGACGTGGGGAAAAAAAACCAAGCTCCCCTGACCCTGTCCTGGTGCCGTAGTCGCAAAGGTACTCATTGATGGCCCTCTGCTGCGTGTGCAGTCGCTGCAGCATGGCCAACGTTGAGTTCCACCTGGTGGGCATGTCACATATTAGGCGGTTCTTGGGCAGGTTCAGCTCCTTTTGCAGCTCAGTCAGCCGAGCACTGGCATTTATAAGATCGGCGGAAATGCACACAGACTTTCCTGGCCTGCCTCAGGACATCCTGTAAGCCTGGGAACCTGCCCAAGAACCGCTGCACCACCAGGTTGAGGACGTGAGCCATGCAGGGCACATGGGTGAGCTGCCCCTGTCGCAGGGCGGAGAGGAGGTTGGTGCCATTGTCAGAAACGACCATTCCTGGCTTAAGCTGACGTGGCGTCAACCACCTCTCGGCCTGCCCCTGCAGAGCTGCCAGAACCTCTGGCCCAGTGTGGCTCCTGTCCCCCAAACACACCAGCGCAAGCACGGCATGGTATCTTTTTGCCTGCGTACTTGCGTAGCCCCTTGTACGCCTACGGAGCACCGCTGGTTCCAAGGACAGAGCACTGGAGGAAGAAGAAGAGGAGGGGGTGGAGGAGAGAGGTGTGTCACAACCAGTAGCAGTAGTAGCGTTTTGGAGGCGTGGTGGCGGAACAACCTCCAACACTACTGCACCTTGTCCTGCATCCCTCCCAGCTGCCAATAGAGTGACCCAATGGGCCGTGAAAGAAAGGTACCGTCCCTGTCCATGCCTGCTGGACCATGAGTCAGCGGTAATATGCACCTTACCGCTGACCGCCCTGTCCAGCGAGGCATGGACATTGCCTTCCACATGCCGGTAGAGAGACGGAATCGCCTTCCGTGAGAAAAAGTGGCGTTTGGGAACCTGCCACTGAGGAACCGCACATTGAACAAACTCACGGAAGGGGGCCGAGTCTACCAACTGAAAAGGCAGCAGTTGAAGTGCTAGCAATTTAGCCAAGCTAGCATTCAACCGCTGGGCATGTGGATGGCTGGGAGTGTACTTCTTTCTACGGTCCAGCAGCTGGGGCAGGGAAATTTGCCTGCTGCAATCGGACGTCGGTGTACTGCAAGTACTTGGTTGTGACACACCTAATTCTACACCTTCAGTCCTCTCAGAGCAGCTTTCAGAGAGGACTGAAGGTGTAGTGGGGATGGAGATCCCAGCTGATGAGGAGCAAGGAGAGGTCCGCTTAGTTCTTTGGTGTGGGTCTTTTATGTGTGCCTGCCAACGAGCTGCATGGCAGGTCGACATATGTCTGGTCATGCTTGTGGTGCCCAAGCGGCTGATGTTTTGGCCACGCGAGATTCGCTTGAGACAAATATTGCAAATAGCAGTGGTGCAATCTGATGCACTCGTCTCAAAAAAGGCCCACACCAAAGAACTTTTCTGATAACGTGCAGAGGCAGCGCCCTGCACAGGCGGAGCTCTGCGGTGTTGTACAGTTGCTGTGCTGGCCTCTACCTGGCCTCCAGGGGGCATCCTGCCTCGTTGGACATGTGACGCCGCATCCTCCTCCTCCTCGTCCTCCTCCTCATCCTCTCTCCCTTCAGGCACCCACGTGGAGTCAGTGACCTCATCATCCCCTCCTTCTTCACCACTAGAGCAAACCTGGCAGTAAGCTGCAGCTGGTGGAACAGTACTGCCAGATTCCTCAAGCTGGGTATCATCATCCGAGCCTTCGAATCGTTGGGCATCCTCCTGGAGCATGTACCCAACACTGTGCTCAAAGAGTTCGGGGGACTCCTCAGGAGGACATGGTGGGTCTAGGGAAGGGGTGGCTGATGATGCCATTGAGTACGCGTTGGCAGCAGCTCTGCCAGTACCCTGAGCCTGGGTGAGAGAGGATGAGGAGGATGAGGAGGGCTTGGTCATCCATTCTACCAAGCCTTCAGCATGATGCGGCTCCACATGTCCAGCTGCCGAAAACAAAGACGCGCGTGTCCCATGGCCACGTGCTGATGACGATGCACGACCACGTCCACGGCCACGTCCACGTCCACTAGAAACAGAGCCTGCCTGCCCTGTGTTCTTGGCTCTGCACGCTTTGCCTCCCCTTGGCGGTCTTCCAGCCATTGTAGTTGGTAGTCCTGTGGGTGCTGCTGAGAAGAAAATATAGGAGCTCTGTGTGATGCCACTAACACACTAGAAGTCCTATGGGTGCTTCTGCAAAGAAAATAGAGGAGCTCTGTGTGATGCCACTAACACACTAGAAGTCCTGTGGGTGCTGCTGAGAAGACAATATAGGAGCTCTGTGTGATGCCACTAACACACTAGAAGTCCTATGGGTGCTTCTGCAAAGAAAATAGAGGAGCTCTGTGTGATGCCACTAACACACTAGAAGTCCTGTGGGTGCTGCTGAGAAGAAAATATAGGAGCTCTGTGTGATGCCACTAACACACTAGAAGTCCTATGGGTGCTTCTGCAAAGAAAATAGAGGAGCTCTGTGTGATGCCACTAACACACTAGAAGTCCTATGGGTGCTTCTGCAAAGAAAATAGAGGAGCTCTGTGTGATGCCACTAACACACTAGAAGTCCTGTGGGTGCTGCTGAGAAGACAATATAGGAGCTCTGTGTGATGCCACTAACACACTAGAAGTCCTATGGGTGCTTCTGCAAAGAAAATAGAGGAGCTCTGTGTGATGCCACTAACACACTAGAAGTCCTGTGGGTGCTGCTGAGAAGACAATATAGGAGCTCTGTGTGATGCCACTAACACACTAGAAGTCCTATGGGTGCTTCTGCAAAGAAAATAGAGGAGCTCTGTGTGATGCCACTAACACACTAGAAGTCCTGTGGGTGCTGCTGAGAAGAAAAAATATAGGAGCTCTGTGTGATGCCACTAACACACTAGAAGTCCTATGGGTGCTTCTGCAAAGAAAATAGAGGATCTCTGTGTGATGGGACTAACACACTTCAAGTCCTATAGGTGCTTCTGGGAACAAAATATAGGTCTGTGTGATGGGACTAACACACTTCAAGTCCTATAGGTGCTTCTGGGAAGAAAATATAGGATCTCTGTATGATGGGACTAACACACTTCAAGTCCTATAGGTGCTTCTGGGAACAAAATATAGGTCTGTGTGATGGGACTAACACACTTCAAGTCCTATAGGTGCTTCTGGGAACAAAATATAGGATCTCTGTGTGATGGGACTAACACACTTCAAGTCCTATAGGTGCTTCTGGGAAGAAAATGTAGGTCTGTGTGATGGGACTAACACACTTCAAGTCCTATAGGTGCTTCTGGGAAGAAAATGTAGGTCTGTGTGTGATGGGACTAACACACTTCAAGTCCTATAGGTGCTTCTGGGAAGAAAATATAGGTCTGTGTGATGGGACTAACACACTTCAAGTCCTATAGGTGCCTCTGGGAACAAAATATAGGATCTCTGTGTGATGGGACTAACACACTTCAAGTCCTATAGGTGCTTCTGGGAAGAAAATGTAGGTCTGTGTGATGGGACTAACACACTTCAAGTCCTATAGGTGCTTCTGGGAACAAAATATATGATCTCTGTGTGATGGGACTAACACACTTCAAGTCCTATAGGTGCTTCTGGGAAGAAAATATAGGTCTGTGTGATGGGACTAACACACTTCAAGTCCTATAGGTGCTTCTGGGAACAAAATATATGATCTCTGTGTGATGGGACTAACACACTTCAAGTCCTATAGGTGCTTCTGGGAAGAAAATGTAGGTCTGTGTGATGGGACTAACACACTTCAAGTCCTATAGGTGCTTCTGGGAACAAAATATATGATCTCTGTGTGATGGGACTAACACACTTCAAGTCCTATAGGTGCTTCTGGGAAGAAAATATAGGTCTGTGTGATGGGACTAACACACTTCAAGTCCTATAGGTGCCTCTGGGAACAAAATATATGATCTCTGTGTGATGGGACTAACACACTTCAAGTCCTATAGGTGCTTCTGGGAAAAAAATGTAGGTCTGTGTGATGGGACTAACACACTTCAAGTCCTATAGGTGCTTCTGGGAAGAAAATGTAGGTCTGTGTGATGGGACTAACACACTTCAAGTCCTATAGGTGCTTCTGGGAACAAAATATATGATCTCTGTGTGATGGGACTAACACACTTCAAGTCCTATGGGTGCTTCTGGGAAGAAAATATAGGTCTGTGTGATGGGACTAACACACTTCAAGTCCTATAGGTGCTTCTGGGAACAAAATATATGATCTCTGTGTGATGGGACTAACACACTTCAAGTCCTATAGGTGCTTCTGGGAAGAAAATGTAGGTCTGTGTGATGGGACTAACACACTTCAAGTCCTATAGGTGCTTCTGGGAACAAAATATATGATCTCTGTGTGATGGGACTAACACACTTCAAGTCCTATAGGTGCTTCTGGGAAGAAAATATAGGTCTGTGTGATGGGACTAACACACTTCAAGTCCTATAGGTGCCTCTGGGAACAAAATATATGATCTCTGTGTGATGGGACTAACACACTTCAAGTCCTATAGGTGCTTCTGGGAAGAAAATATAGGTCTGTGTGATGGGACTAACACACTTCAAGTCCTATAGGTGCCTCTGGGAACAAAATATATGATCTCTGTGTGATGGGACTAACACACTTCAAGTCCTATAGGTGCTTCTGGGAAGAAAATGTAGGTCTGTGTGATGGGACTAACACACTTCAAGTCCTATAGGTGCTTCTGGGAACAAAATATATGATCTCTGTGTGATGGGACTAACACACTTCAAGTCCTATGGGTGCTTCTGGGAAGAAAATATAGGTCTGTGTGATGGGACTAACACACTTCAAGTCCTATAGGTGCTTCTGGGAACAAAATATATGATCTCTGTGTGATGGGACTAACACACTTCAAGTCCTATAGGTGCTTCTGGGAAGAAAATGTAGGTCTGCGTGATGGGACTAACACACTTCAAGTCCTATAGGTGCTTCTGGGAACAAAAATATATGATCTCTGTGTGATGGGACTAACACACTTCAAGTCCTATAGGTGCTTCTGGGAAGAAAATATAGGTCTGTGTGATGGGACTAACACACTTCAAGTCCTATAGGTGCCTCTGGGAACAAAATATATGATCTCTGTGTGATGGGACTAACACACTTCAAGTCCTATAGGTGCTTCTGGGAAGAAAATGTAGGTCTGTGTGATGGGACTAACACACTTCAAGTCCTATAGGTGCTTCTGGGAAGAAAATGTAGGTCTGTGTGATGGGACTAACACACTTCAAGTCCTATAGGTGCTTCTGGGAAGAAAATATAGGTCTGTGTGATGGGACTAACACACTTCAAGTCCTATAGGTGCTTCTGGGAACAAAATATATGATCTCTGTGTGATGGGACTAACACACTTCAAGTCCTATAGGTGCTTCTGGGAAGAAAATATAGGTCTGTGTGATGGGACTAACACACTTCAAGTCCTATAGGTGCTTCTGGGAACAAAATATAGGAGCTCTGCCTGCCTGCCTGCCACGAACACACTACAAGTCCTATAGGTGCTTCTGGGAACAAAATATAGGAACTCTGCCTGCCTGCCACGAACACACTACAAGTCCTATAGGTGCTTCTGGGAAGAAAATATAGGAGCTCTGCCTGCCTGCCACGAACACACTACAAGTCCTATAGGTGCTTCTGGGAACAAAATATAGGAGCTCTGCCTGCCTGCCACGAACACACTACAAGTCCTATAGGTGCTTCTGGGAACAAAATATAGGAGCTCTGCCTGCCTGCCACGAACACACTACAAGTCCTATAGGTGCTTCTGGGAACAAAATACAGGAGCTCTGTTTGCTGCCAGTGCCTGCCTGCCACAAACACACTACAAGCCCCTCTTTCTAAATCAATCTTTCTAAATGAATCTATCTAACTCAATCTCTCTAAGTAAATCTCTCTAACTAACTAAATCCAGCAGAGTGACACAGAACGATCCTGCTCTATCTACGCCGGAACAGCATGTGACCGGCGCAGACGGCGTGGCGGCCTTTTATAAGAGGGGGCGTGTACTAAAGCCCCTGAGCTGTAATTGGCTACAGGCGTCCTGCCTGTAGCCAATTGTGGCTCTTCGAGTTTCCGGCGCTGTGATTGGCCAAGCATGCGGGGTCACAGTGCATGCTTGGCCAATCATCAGCCAGCAATGCACTGCGCCGGCCGCGCCGGCCGCAATGCATTGCGGGGCCGCTCGCATCACACGAATGTGATGCGAACGGCCCAAATAGTTCTGGGCTCGCCGATCGAGCGAACGCCCGGTGCTCGATGCGAACATGGGTTCGCATCGAGCACCGGGCCCATCCCTACTCTTCATAGAAGGTTAATAAATTGGTTTGGCAAGAATGATTCTTCATGAATCCATTCTGATTACTGCTACTGATACCATTTTCATTACTAAAATCTTGTATATAGTCCCTTATCCCCTCAAAAAGCTTTCATGCTATTGATGTTAGGCTAACTGGTCTGTAGACCCCAGGGATGTATTTTGGGCCCTTTTTAAATATTGGTGCTACATTGGCTTTTCTCCAATTCACTGGTACCATTCCAGTCAGTAGGCTGTCAGTGAAAATGAGGAACGATGGTCTGGCAATTACTTGACTGAGTTCCCGAAGTACCCTCAAGTGCAAGCCATCTGGTCCCGGTGATTTAATAATGTTAAGTTTCCCAAGTCTAATTCTAATTCTGTCCTCTGTTAGCCATGAGGGTGCTTCCTGTGACGAGTCATGAGGATAAGCACTGCAGTTTTGGTTACTAAAGCACCCCGATTCCCTTGTGAAGACTGAGGAGAAGAATAAATTCAATACCTTTGCCATCTCCCCATTCTTTGTAACCAGATGTCCTTCCTTATTCTTTATAGGGCCAATATGGTCTGTCCTCCCTCTTTTACTGTTTACATACTTAAAGAATTTTTCTCTCCTCCGCTATGCGTCTTTCATGTTCTATATTAGCCACCCTAATTGCACCCTTACATTTCTTGTTGCATTCTTTATAATGTCTGAATACTGATGATGATCCTTCAACCTTGCATTTTTTGAAGGCCTTCTCATTTGCTTTTATATGCATTTTTTATATGGAGTTAAGCCACCCAGGACTTTTGTTTGCTCTTTTATTACCCAATGGGATGCACTGGCTAATGCCCTTATTTAATATGCTCTTAAAGCGAACCCATCTCTCCTCCGTGTTCTTTGTTCCTAAGATTTCATCCCAATTTATGCAGTAACAGTCTTACAATTCAACACTGCCACAAATGTGTGGCAAGTTATCCTTGCTATCTGGGGATTTTATTATTTTTGTATCCTTTTTATTCTGAGGAGATTGCTCTCTTGATGTGTTACATGCAGTCATAGTTTATTTGCCTGCCCTTGGGAGGACCAATTCTCTTTGTCTTTCCAAAAGTTCTCTGCAGAGACTCTCTGGCATTCAGTCTGACTATAACCAGATAGATTAGCAAATTATTTTTTATAGGCATTTTCCCTGAAGGGAGGGATCCCACTTCTGATCCAATCCAGCAGCTATAATACTCCCAGGAATAGGCTGTGCTCTCTGCTTTCTTAAAGAGTAACTTCACTTTTGTTGACAAAAAAAAGCAACCCTATCTGGATGATCAATGTACCTTGCAAAGATTTTAACAAAAACTTTGTTGTGGATTCCTATCAGTTCCTGCTCTGAAGAAAAAGCAGTTTGTTGACTATGTCAATGTGCAGATGGAAACTGAGTGACTTTTTCATTATTAAGCAGCTGATGCACTTGCGATGTTCTAATGAGGTAAGTTTCAGGGTCTGCATCCCTTTTGAAGTTTAAGGCTTTCAATCATACCCAACTTGTACTAAAAATATTTGTTATCTTTTTAAATTATTTACTAAAAAACAATCCAAATCATCTGTAACATAGAGGTCTATATCACTGGAAGCAATGTTATTTGAAAAACTCAAATGGTTCAAACCTTAGCCACAACAATTTCTCTGAGTAAGGCCATACATGGCTAAAACATGTCAATACTATTGCATCTGTGATTTAAACCTGGGTGTTTAATAAAGAAGGTTTACATGCCCAGGACGAGTGCCAGTATTTACTCTTAAAAAATATATAAGGCATATGGGAGCTTTCACTGTAGCACCCCTTATTGCATGCAGATATCAGGTCCCGCTGGGTTGAGCACACTGAGTTATTTTTATGTGGACATAATAATTTCCAACTATTAGTGTAGCTGCTACAGTCCCTGTGCTATATCAACTATAAAGGAGGAGTTGCGGTACTACATGGAACATGCTTTTCCCAAATGCTTTAAGCTTGGTCTTCATCGGTATCTCACCTCCCATAACATACAGATTACTTCCCTGGTGGCTCCTTTCTGGTAGCCTGTCAGGAGATAAAGAGAAACACAAAGGCTCCTGGCACTGCATATTTTCCTCCATCTCCACCACACCACTCAGACTATTCTTTTAGCTTATCCCTCCCACCATATAGCCTAGCACAGAGACAGGACTGATAGACCCAACTTCCTGGGAACATGGCAAGAGACACTACAACCAAAACAGTTTCATAGAAAACAACCATGAGGCGGCACAGTGGTGTAGTGGTTAGCACTCTCAACTAGCAGTAAGAAGGGTCGCTAGTTCAAATCCCAGCCACGACACTACCTGCCTGGAGTTTGCATGTTCTCTCTGTGACTGCGTGGGTTTCCCCCGGGTACTCCGGTTTCCTCCCACAATCCAAAGACATGCAGGTAGGTTAATTGGCTTCTGTCCAAAAATTCGCCCTAGTATATGAATGGGGACCTTGGATTGTGGGCTCCTTAAGGGTAGGGACCAATGTGAGTGTGCAATGTACAGGGATAGGGATAATTGTAGAGACTCACTCAGGTTGAACTGGATGGACTGGTGTCTTTATTCAACCTCACTAACTATGAAACCATGCTTTACACAGGTCTAAAAAGTAGATGTAAAAATTTCTTGTGTGGGCACCAGATTAGGTAGTGAGGTAAAATCTCCCCACCATGCACATAGGCAGCAATAAAAATCTGACAGAAGCTATACCTTTTCCTGAATCCAACCTTTAAAATGTGGATGCCTTGCAAGCACCCAAAAGTGTTTGACACATGTTAGCATACCACTTCTACAAATTAGCCCTTTTCTGTACCTTTAGAACATTGAGATGCATTTATTTGTACTCTTATTCATCTGCCAGCCTTGAAAGTAGGATAATAATGCCAGCTATAGGTCTGCACATTTCTAAAGATAAGCTATTATTTGTATACATGGTATATATCATTTCTCCCTGTATTTAACAGTGAGGCCCCTCTCACATGGGCGTTCCAATCAGGTCCGACTGTCCATTTTTTCAGGTATCCCTTTACACTCGCTTACCTCCGAGTCTGATCTGGTCAAAAAAATAATGCAAGATGGCTATGTCGTCTTCCATTTTTGCAGAGCAGATCACAGGTAGACAGTTGTAAACAGACGGCAGAGTCCATTTACACCCCGTCGGTCTGTCTGTGTCCTTTCTGCATAAACCGAGTGAACACAGATGGGACATCCATCCCGCTCTGCTCCGATCAGAAGGGGATCAGCTCACAGATCCTGTTGATCAGAGCAGGATCTGCTCCATGTGAAAGGGTCCTAAAACTCATGGGATTCCCACTTACACAATTGTTCCTTTCTGAAATTACATTATGAAAATTTTCTGTGCTGGGGTGGGATTTTGGACAAGTGATTGTATTAAAACTAGAGCTTCCCATGAGTACCTTAATTTTTATCTCAACAAAATATGTCTCTGTCTAATGGTACATTATATAGAAATGGTAAAATCCTGAATAAAAATATTACATTAGACAGAAATTTTTATCTCAACAAAATATGTCTCTGTCTAATGGTACATTATATAGAAATGATAAAATCCTGAATAAAAATATTACATTAGACAGAAATAACATTTCCGTATGTAACCAATAGTATGAAGTGTTTTTAAAGCCAAGCATTTTTAATAATTGTCAGCTTTGAATAATACTCAGACTGTTGCAAGGTGATGTTAAAATTGTAATTATCCACATTAAGCTTTGTCATCTTGTAGTACATTACCACTGTTTGATAAATGATGTCCATTAAAAAAAAACACAACAGCAGTGTGTACAGCTTTGGTGTAATTGCCAATTAACATAGCTGCAATGTGTATTGATTGATTCTGCTCTTAGTTACTAGCAGTGCTGTTCTCTTCTGGAGATGAATCATCCTGTGGGTATCACAGTGGGTTTATCTACAAACAGCACCGTTGGCTTTCATGTATTGCTTATGAATTGTATTGACTTTGTGCACTGCAGGATTAGCATATTGGATTAGAATAAAATACCTGCTGTTCCATAGACATAACAGTCAGAAGTGATTTTAACAAAGCTCTCAGAAGCTAAATCAGAGATTGTATGCTAAGCAGAACACAAGTACAATGTTTCAATGGGTTAACTCACAAATCCGTATCACTAATAATGATTTTGCTTAGGTCCAGCTGGCAGAAATGGAGGCCTTTTCTTTAACCTCTGACAAGTCTTCTTCAGTACTGACTGATGATCTCAGTTCAGAAGATCAAGGTGTCACAAGTCAGTTAAAGGAGATAAAGGTAAAATAAGCATATTTTGTATGTAAATTGTATTCAAATCAGAGGAGATTTTAATTATTGCCCTGATCCCCTATAAATTACCCTGGATAGGCTTTCAGAAACAATTTTGATAAAATGAGTCCTCTTTGTCTGTTAATTGCATGGTTTTTAAGTGCATTCTCTTAGAAATGTGCTTTTATGTATACTAGTAATCTCAAACTGCACTGTATTCCACATTTAACAAATTGACTGCCAGAGCCATTTCTATTTTTTTATTTTGTGCACACGCACATTTTTTACATGAAAATGCAGCTTAAAGGGTAACTCCACTTTTGTGGGAAAAAAATAAATAATATAGCATATAAAATTGTGACTCAAGTAATATTGTAATTGAATATTATTTAAAAAAATGACCTTTCTTTTCAATATGCAGCGCTGTAATTTTCTGAAAAATGCAATATGGCTAACTGGAGGTATTCTGTACACAGATGATGTGCGCTCCCTGAAAATGTAATTTCCTGCTTGAGTTTTTGGCTTACTGATTTTACCAGAAGTCTGCACTAAGATACAAATCAGATTTTGAACATCTCTTGCAAAAAATGTAATTTTTTGTGAGATACTCCCGATGATAAAACACGTCTGAAGGGGACGCTCAGCAATCATGGTCGCCCCATTTCCCTACAACACGGCATGACCCCGATCTCAGTAATAAGCTGATGATGTGGCTCTTTTCACATGTGATCAGCTGTGTCCAATAACAGCAGATCACATGTAAACACAGAAGTGCCTTTTATCAGCTCTCCTCTCACACTGGCAGAGTGCCGATCAGCGGTATCTCCTCACAGGGGACCGGAGAAAGAAAGTGCCAAGCAGGCATAGTGTAGCACAATTTATTATGAGATAAAAAATCAATATGAATAGTAAGAGCACTCACAAGTGGGTGGAGAGGAGGATGACAGATCGTAAAGAAAGGGAGATCCAAATGTAAACCAGGAGCTGAAGTCTCTTTCCGGGGTAGAATGAGAGCGCCATATGGAGGGAGTGAGATGAGCCAGAGAATCGTCACAGGGGAGCCAGCGTTAAGCGTGAGTTGTAAACCCAGGAGTATCTTTTGTGGAGCATGTCCTAAATGTCAATGGTAGAGGTGGGTAAAGGTAAGGTAGAGGGGGTTAAAGCTCTTGAGGAGCGAGGTATCCATGGGGCAATGGACAAGTCCGTGCGACTCCAGGTAGATTCCAGTTGGACCCAAATCTTGGCATTACCTGCATATTTCAAGTCTAATAGCCTAGACAGGGCAGTAGCATAATAATATGTTTTGAAGTTAGGAAAGGCATTACCCCCAGAGCTTTTGGAACATTGTAAAATCGACTTAGGGGGTGCTGAGGTGCTTACCCTTCCAGATATAGTGGGAGATCAAGGTCTGAAGTATAGAAAATAATCCTAAAGACACACCCAATGGTATCATTTGAAAAGTAAAGAGGATGTGTGGTAAAATTTTCATTTTTATAATATTTATCTTCCCCCAACCAAGAGTGGACGAGGGAGGGCCATTGACGGAGATCAGATTTGATGCCATTAACTAAAGTGATGTAGGTATGCCAAAATAAATTATGGAGATGTGGGGTTAGAAAGATACCTAAGTATCTTAAATTCTCATGCTTCCATTGGAAAGGGAAGAGGGGTTTTAAATGATCAGCTTCTGCTTTAAATTCTTTATTTCTTTACAGGAAAACAGAGATATTCAACTTAAGCATAAAAGAAAGATACAGCGTAGCGTTTGCATATTATGTCACATTATCTTCATATTACATACATGCTTCTACCTTTCTGTATTCTAAATCTGTAGACCTGTTATTTTTTTACATTTTGATCAGCTTCTGCACGTGGGACATTAATATATACATTTCTGACTTAGGTTAATTTTGAAGTTTGATAGCAATTGGTATGTGTGGAAGGCTGCCATTAAGTTGGGTAAGGAGATGCTGGGTTGCTGGAATGAAAAATAAGATTTTGTCTGCATATGTAGCATATTTGTGCATTATACAACCTACCATCCATGAATGTTATCATTGTTTCTGACTCTGGCTAAGAAGGGGTCCAGTGAAATGGCAAATAGGGGTGATAGGGGGCAGCCCTGTCTAGTGCCATTGTGTAGTGAAAAAGGCTCCCTTAGAAGGCCATTAATCCGGATGTGTACAGTGGGGGAGGAAATACGGTGAAACATTTTAGGGCCCAAATCAGAAAAACATAAGGTCCTCAAAAGGTAGTCCCAATCCACCCTATCAAATGCTTTTTCAGCATCTGTGTATAGGAGAAGGGTGGGCTGGTAGTACCTAGACATGTGCACTGCCGAAAAATGTGTTTGTTTTCATTTTCATTTCATTTGTTTTTCATTTCTTTCAGAAATTAAAAAATTCTAAAAATTAGTAAATTTGTAAATTCGTAAATTAGAAAATCTGAAAATAAGAAAAGGAAAATCCAAAAAATTAGAAAGAACGAAAATCCAAAATAATAACTATTACTAACTAATAATAACTAACTATTAAATTATAGGTATTGGAATTTCCTTTCAAATTTGGCTGTTAGTGAATTTAACAAATACAAATTTACGAATTATCCGAAATAAAGAATGCCACGTCTAAACAGATGGAACAAAACTAAATAATAATAAATTATAATAAGAATATGTTTTTATTATTATTATTATTGTTATTTATTATTATTAATTTGTTACGTTCCATTCGTTTAGATATGGCATTTGTTATTACGGATAATTCATAAATTCTGATAAGTTTGAATTTATTACATTCACTAACAGCCAAATTTGGAATGTTTATTTATTATGAACTTTTTCTATAATTCACAGGGGAATTGCTGAAATTTTTTTTATATCCATTTAATGTTTTTATTAAATAAATGCATAGATACAGACATGAGACAATCCAAAATAATACAGGCATTGTGATAAACGTGAACAATCAACCACTATCGACAGATCTTATTATGTAGTCATCATAGCCGGTTGTCAGTGAAACGTCCTGCCGCCCTTCGAACCCCAAATGGGATCACTCTGCAATGGGCAGCCAGACCGCTCGGCCTTAGGTTTAATGAACTGCTAAAGGCAAGAATATAACATCAGAAAAACGGATAAACCCCAGAAAAATTGGAAGCTAAACAAAAACTTAAGAAAGCTGCTAGATTGGCTCATCTAGGACCTGATTGACTATAGTAGAGTAACCTTCAAATAACAAGATGGGAATTCAAAACATATTCCACATCTGCACATTAAAGAGGAGGTCCAGCTGAAAAAAAAAAAAAAAAAGTAAAAGTCAGCAGCTACAAACACTGTAGCTACTGACTTTTAATAAGCACACTTGCCTGTCCAGAGTGCACGTGATGTCGTCCGCCCATGGCTGATCCGTCCATCGCATCGGGTCCTGGCGCCGCCATTCTAAGTAAGGGAAACAGGCAGTGGAGCCTTACAGCTTCACTGCCCGTTTCCTACTGCGCATGCGCGAGTCGCGCAGCGCTTTGTGAATAGCCAGCTGTGTTCTGGGACACACACTGTGTTCTGGGACACACACTGTTCCCAGAACACACTGCGCCACCTTCCCCAGAAGACAACGTGAGGAGGAGAAGACTGAAGATCAACGCGGTGTAGGAAGTAGCAGATTAAGACGATCTGCCTAGCAACAGGCATTTCAGGTAAGTGAAAATTATTATTATTTTTTTTTAATTTTTAGATGCATTTTTATGCTATTTCTTTTTTTAAGGTGGCCCTCCACTTTAAGCAGTTGAAGAGTAGAGATTTTGCCTAAAACAACGCATTTCTGCCTGCAGAGGCTCACAGGAGTACTAGGAGCATGGAAAGAGAAAAAAGGGGTGAGAGAGGGGAGGAGGAAAGGGACAGAGGGGAACAGAAGAGAGGGGGGAGGTAGGGGTGGCGATATAGGCTACATGGAGAGCTGAGGGGAGATTAAGGTCCAATTTGAATGTGGACCCCAGATGCTAAGGGGAAGGCAATCTTGCGATCTTGTGATTAATAATAAAGTTACCCCGACGTGTTGTGCCCAGGGCTCCCAAATGTGTTTGAATTTCTGCACGTTATCCAGAATGGTGTTGGAGATTCTCTCTTGAGACATGATCCAAGAGATTTTTTGTTTTGTGGAGAAAAAAGAAGGCGGTTCCAGGCTCGTGCTATTGTAATTTTGGCTCCCAGGAAAATAAAATGTATTAAACTCTGGGCGGATTTGGATATGTTAGGAATCCTGTGATTGAGGAGGGCTATTGCCGGGTCTTGAGCAACCGCCATCCCAGTGATCTTGCGTATTAAACAGAAGATTTTATTCCAATAGCTTCTGATTCGGGGACACTGTCACCAAATGTGCAAGATAGTGCCTAAGTGGTCGCAATCCCGGAAGCAGAGAGGTGAGAACTGCAGGTAAAATTTTGCTAGACGCGTGGGCACCAGGTACCAGCGGGACATAACTTTAAGATTAGCTTCTATCAAAGAAATATTTAGCATCCCCTTCTAAGCTCTCGCAAAGTGAGAGTGCCAAGCATCTAAATCCCATTCAAAGCCTAGGTCCCACTCCCAGCTCAACATGTAGGACGCTTTTCCCAACGGTTCAGCAAGGACTGCGTAAATTAGGGAAATACCCCCCTCCTATCCGTGGCTGTGGAGCACCATTGTTCATATGGGGTTACAGCTAGGGGTTGGGTATGTTGGGTTAAGATGGACTGTAGAAAGTGAGATAATTGGAAAAAGCTACATTTCTCTGAGGGGGGCATATCTAGATTTGTGGTGCAGTAATTCAGTTTAAGAGGTCCAGATAAATTGAAAAAGTCCCTTATGCAATAGAGGCTTTTATGTATCCACCACTGAAAGGCCCTAATGTCCATTCCTGGGGGAACAGGGGGTTGTGGAATATGTGAGTCAGGGGTTGCCACTTTGTTGCCTGTTTTGTAAAGAATCACATAATGCTAGCGAGTGGGACAATGTAGCTGAGAGAATTGGAGGTCTACTTCTGGGGGGACGCCAGAGTAGAAAATTAATAGTGAAGTTAGGGATCGCCTGTCTCTCCATCCCAATCCAATCAGGTTTAGGACCCCTGGTGTAAATGGTTGAAATTTGTGTAAGTTGCGCTGCCTGGTAATACCACCAGAGGTTAGGTAGCCCTAATCCCCCTTTCTTCCTGGGTCTAAAAAGGACTGTTTTTGCTAAAATTTTCCCCAGATAAAGCGGGTTATGGCAGACTGAAGGTTACTTAATTGAAATTTGATGATAGTAATGGGGAGAGAGCGGAACAGGTAGAGGATTCTTGGTAAAAGGGTCATTTTGACCGCGTTAACTCTGCCTAACCACAACAACTTGTGTAATGACCATTGGTCTAAGTCTTCTTTAAGCCTTTTGTAAATGGGCGGGTAATTACATTTGTACAACTGACTCATGTTGTTAGCTAGTTGGATGCCTAGGTATGGGATGGCGGTGTCATTTCAAGAGAAGGGGAAATGTTTTTTCAGTCTGTCTAACAGTGATGGGGGAGTGGAGATGTTGGGGGCGACAAATTTGCACATGTTGACTTCTAGGCCTAACCAAATTTGTTTAGAAGCTGGAGAATGTTCAGGGTGGAAATAAGTGGGGATGTGATAAAAGGACGTCGTCAGCAAAAAGCGTGCATTTGTGTGATATCTGGCCGCAGTTGACTCCATGGATATCTGGTTGTCTCCTAATTGCTATAGCCAGCGTTTCTATCGCAATAGCGAACAGAAGCGGGGACAAGGGGCACCCCTGTCGAGTCCCCATCGTGATGGAGAATAAATCCGAGAGGTGACCTTGGAGTCTAACTTGAGCCCCGGGTTGGGAGTAGAGGGCTCTCAATATATTAAGGACGCTATTCCCGAAACTCCAGGGCCAGGTAATGGTATCAAATGCTTTTTGAAGGTCTATTGATAAAAGGAAGCCCACCTGTGGAGGTCCTCCATCCCAGCCCGAATTGAGAAGGGAAACAATGTCAACTGCCCTCCTTACCTGGTTCGGCCCCTGTCTTCCCGGTATAAAACCGACCTGGTCTTTATAGACATATGACCCTATGAAGGATGCCAGTCTATGTGATAAAACTTTAGTCAATATTTTCAGGTCATTGTTAATTAGTGAGAATGGTCTGTAATTACAAACTTCACTGGAGTCTTTGCCCAGTTTAGGGATGACAGAAATGAACGCTAGGTTTGCAGCGGGAGGGGAGAGCCTTTGCTGAGGGAATTGAAGAGCCGGACCATGTAAGGAGAAAGGACATCCAGGAATGTTTTATAATATTGTGTAGAAAACCCATCGGGGCCTGGAGCTAAGCCCTTTTTAAGTGTTTTAATGACGGCTCAAATTTCTTCCTCTGTTATTGGGGAATCCATTATGGACCGATGAGAATCGGATATTTTGGGGAGGGGGATCTCTTCTAGAAAGGTGTTCATTTTTTGAGGAGAACTAGGACTGGTCATGGAATAAAGTAGAACGAATGGAATGTTTTTAGAATCCGGTCAGGGTTCTGGGTCAAGGAGCCTGAAAGTGATTTGATTTTGGGTAAGGAATAAACTATGTTTAGGGGATAATTTTGTGGCCAGTTGGGGGCCGGTTTTGCCTGAGAGGAGATAGAAACTCCCTTTTGTCCATCGTAGATGCTTTTCAGCACTGGAGGTGAGGGCTAGATTTAGCTCTATTCTGGCAGCTTCTACTTTAGCTAGAGAGTCTGATGTAGGCTTGTGTTTGTGTGCTTTGCTGAGGGACTGGAATGTTTTCTCTAGGTTAACTATATTCATCTGCCTTTCCTTCTTCAAGCGATAGGTCAGTTGAATAATTTGGCCCCTCAATACCGCCTTGTGGGCCCCCCATAGCGAACTTGGGGAAATATCCCCTATGTCATTGTTTTGGAAGAATTCCCAAAGATCCTTTTCCAATAGAGTGCAGTGCACTGGGTTGGAGAGGAGGGTTTCATTAAGTCGCTATTGACGAGGGCCCAAATGCGTAATTGACACAGAAATTTTGAGGGATACTAGAATGATCAGACCACGGAACTGCAGAGATGGAGGCACTGGAAGACGAGTGAATTTCAGATGAGTGGAGGAATATATGATCAATTCTGGCGTATGTCCTATGAGGGGCCGAAAAGTGGGTATAGTCTTTTGCCGAGGGGTTTAGTTCCCTCCATATATCTATCAAGCCAAGTGTGTGAAGGAGCCGGGCTATATGGAGACTTTGCTTGGGGGGTCTCTTAAGGTGTGGGATACCTCAAGCGGATTTGTCCAGGAGACGATCAAATGCAATATTTGAGTCACCCTCATAATCACTTTACCCTCAAAATGGGGGACAAGGAGGGCGAGCATAGAAGAGAAAAAGGATGTCTGGCCCTGGTTTGGGGCATAATATGAAATTATGGTATACAATGCACCATTAATATGTCCTTTAACTAGGATATACCGTCCGTCTGTGTCTCTAATGGATTGGGAGTGTGTGAATGGGGTAGGTTTGGAAATGAGTATAGCAACCCCTCTTTTCTTATCGTCCGCGTTGGCAAGAAAAAATGTGGGGTAACTGTGGTGTAGGAAAGTGGGGGTATAGCTCTTGGGGAAGTGTGTTTCCTGAAGTAGGAGTATGTCTATGCCCCTAGAATGGTAATTGTGGAAAGCCTTACCTCTTTTAATTGGGGAGTTGAGTCCTTGTGTGTTATGGGCGGCTACCTTGAGGGGAGCCAGCAGGGGGTTGGAATCAGCCATGGATATGAGGGGGAGAGAGCGAGCACATGAGTCTGGTACATGCCTGGTCCAATGCTGGGTATTGGTCTAGTAGGATGAGCCTGTACGAGCCTGGAGCCCCGGTCAGGAAGTGTGGAGGAGCTCTCCGTGTAGGTACCTGGGAGGAAAACAAGAAGTGGAATAAAAGTCTGAGAAAAAAAAAGGTCAACGTGAAGTAAGGCACAGGAAGGAGAAAGAGGGACAGGTAAAGGTCCAGGGTGGAGAAAAGCCTGGACTACAGCGATGCAGGATTGGCCAGCCAAGTCCTGCTCCAATTTCCTATGGGGTATAGGGGTCGGTGTGACGGCAACCTTGGAGAAGGTTGCAAACCTGGTGCATTCAGAGGAGAACATCTCCTCTAGTTGCAACAGAAGGAGTGGCAAGTGGTCCTGCTCCGGCCACCAGGCCCCATTTGAATACCTGGTCATGGTGGACCCTGTGACATTAAACTGAAAGAATTATAACAGCGTATTGTAAACTTGGATACAACTATGTAAGTAACAGTGAAAGGATAGGTACCGTATCCTGAAGGGGAGAAAGGAGGGGGAGGAAGGAGGGGGGATAGAGGAGGAATGGGGGGGGGGAGAGAGGAAGGGGACATAAAAGAAGGGGGGACTCTTTTTTTAAGATGTTCAGACAATGTATATCACCTGATCCCAGCCTCCGCCCCATTTACAACAGGTCAGTGGCATGGACCCCGGCCCCATCAGGAAATATTTTGTTATACAGTCCCACAAAATAAAAAGGGAAAAAAATAAGGCCTCAGGAAGGGAAGTTGGTTAAAATGGAGGGAAACTGTTAGTTCAAACGTCAGACTAGGAATGCAGTAGTTGTAGTGTATGCCACTACACATTCGGAGGGATCTTCCATCCCAAGCAGGAGGGATGAAAGACCCTTCAGGGCCACTCTTCAGTGTGACTAATCTCGGCGGAGCAGCATCTCGGTGCCTCTTTGGTAGTTGCTTATCCCATAGCGGTGAAAGAGGGCTGCTTGGAGGGGGCCTCTTGGAGGAGTGTGGATGATCGGCTGTGTGTTGATTGGGCAATTCCTGCGAGATGAACCCGAGTTGGAGGAGTAGGCGCTCTCTAGGAAGCTTGTGAAGCCAAACAATTTATCCTTGTACTGAAACTGCAGGCGAAAAGGAAAGGACCATCTGTATTTTATCATTTTTTGGGAGAGTATCTCCAGGAGGGGTTTGAGTGCTCTTTGCTACTGGATGGTGGCAGGGGAGATGTCAGCAAATATTTGGATTTTATTCCCCTGTATGGATAGATTGTCCAGGTTGCAAGATTGTTTCATGACCTCCTCTTTGAGTATTAGTGGGGTTTAACCACACTTTCCCTCGGGAGCCCATCTTGATGGGGAGCTTGTAATGCTCTATGGGCTCTGTCCATTTCAAGCCTGTGGTTCGGGATATCAGGAATGATTTCTTTTAGGAATGCTTTAACGGTGCCCTGTACATCCGTAATGGACTCTGGGATGCCTCTAATGCGGAAGTTATATCTCCTGCTCCTATTCTCCAAATTGTCAATTTTGGATAGTGCGAATTAGAGTTGGTCCTGCTGTGTTTGTATGCAAGCTGTGTTCTGGTTGGTGCGTGCAGCTGAGTTGTCTACCGCTTGTTCTATGGCCTTCATGCGGGAGCTGAGACTCTTTAGGTCAGCTTTAATGGAGGATCTGAGAAGCATTTTGTGTCAGTCCTGCAGTCAGCATTTCAAAGACGCTGTGTAGGAGTTGGGCCATCTCAAGTGGGTGACTGTGAGGCTGTGGTGAAGCCTGCAGGGATCCTGCTTGACTGGGGGGGATTCATAAGGGGAGACTGTATAAGGCCTGCCATTGTTCTGCTCAGGAGGGAAGCAGTGGAGGTTGGGGAGACACCATAATCATGGAAGCTACCCACAGGGGTAGCCAGAACATTGCAGGCCGGCTGTAGGTGTATCTGCAATCGATTCATGCTCTCCTGTATCACCGCCTGAGGGGGCCGCAGGCACCATCTTGAAAGGCTCAGGGGTTGCCAGGCCGTAGTTCAATTTCTGACTAATCTCCCATTTTTTGGGGTCCCCGTCATAGAGGCCTGTGCTCGGCAGTGTCCGGGGATGAGCTTTCTGCGGGGTCCTGATCTAATCAAGTTGTGGGGGGGACTGTTTAGGACCAGAGCGTGTCGGAGCCCCTGGCTAGTGCGACTCTACAGAAGTCCTGCATATGCCCTCCTATCGAGTTATCAAGTTTTTTTGAATTTTCTGATTTTTGTTCTTATTTTCAGATTTTCGTTCTTTTGAATTTTCAGATTTTCATACTTATTTTTGCATTTTCGAATTTCCGAGTTTTTGAATTTCTGAATTCTTGGATTTTCGAATTTAGAATTTGTGAATTTCACATTTGCGAAATTCGACAATTCAGAAATTTGAAAAAATTTGGAAATTCTAAAATTCAGGACATTTTGATATTTCCGAATAAATGAATTTGGAACTAAACTAATTGCACATGTCTAGTAGTATTTACGAACAAATCACTAAACGTTTCATAGTAAAGGACCGTGTAGTCATCGGGGCCTGGGGCTTTCCCAAAAGGCATAGATGTTAAAGCGTTCTGAAACTCCACAGAGTGGTCAGCTTCCATCTGTTTGAGAGTTTTACGTGGGAGCCTGGTTTAACTTGCTTAAGATAGTGTACAATATGTTTACGTTTTTCCAAATGGGAGAGAGAAGCTAAGTCTTCCTTATAGATTTACAAAAGGCTGTGGCAATTTGAGGGGAAGCATGATCCAGGTTGCCTGAGGGGGTTTTCATTTTGGATATGAAAGAAGCAGATTTCTTTGCACGTAAGGAGCAAGCTAATTACCTACCAGGTTTATCGACCCATTCATAGATATTCTGTGAGACTAAATTCAATTTATTTTTCGATCTAAGTCGAGCAAAGCTTTGAGTTCTTCTCACTTTAGCACAAGAGCATCAAAATGAGATTTGTGCAGAGAAATTTGCAGAGTTTCTTTAAGTACTGTAGGTGACCATGTTCTCTTTTTTTTTTTTTTTTTCCTCAAGTTCCATCAACCTATCCCTCATTATAGCCTTGTAAGGCTCCCACTGTAGGGATGGAGCCGTTTCTGGTGACTCATTCTCTGTAAAATACTCCATCAGGGAGGTGGATAATATAGAGGCATCCATAGGATTCATGAGAAGGGAGTTATTGGGTTTTCAATTATTGGTGCGAGGGGATAGAGTGGGCATGGTCAAACAGATTAGAGACAGGAGGAGTATTATCAGAAATGGAGGCATTACCTACGTATGGAGGATGAATGCAAAAGAGGGAGGTAAAAGTGATCAATACATATGTTATCAATTCTTGAATAGAATTATGCTTTTTAGAATAGTAAGAATAATCTTTGACTTTAGGATGAAGATTCTGGGGTATTCCTGTACCAGGACTCCTGCCATTGTTTTACAATTGTCCCTGGCAAACAAGTGAAACATAATGCCATAATTGGGCAATCCAAGGCCAGGGGTCGTTATCATTGCTCTCTTAAGGTACAAAAATGCATCACACATTTCATCTCCCCATTTTACACAATCTGGCATGTCTGAGCCTGTGGCTTGCCTCAGGAGGTTATCATAAAAACCTGCAGTCAGGTATCCATTGGCAGCAGTAACAATCATACCAAGAAAAGATAGCATATTTTTCTTTGTCAGTGGGGCCGGTCGCGGGTCCCGCGGACTTGATTGGCGCGGGGACACCCACGATCGTCTCACGGGAAGGCAGAACGGGGAGATGCGGAAATAGACAGCATCTCCCCGTTCTGCCTAGCAACTAGTGACGCCGATCTCTGCTCCCTGTGATTGGAGCAGAGATCAGCATTCACTAGCTGACAGCCACGCCCCCCCACAGTAAGAAACACACCCCTAGGCATACTTAACCCCTACACTGACCCCTTGTGGTTAACCCCTTCACTGCCAGTGTCATTTATACAGAAATCAATGCATTTAAATAGCATTGATTGCTGTATAAATAACAATGGTCCCAAAAAAAATGTCCGATGTGTCCGCCATAATGTTGCAGTCACAATAAAAATCGCTGATTGCCGCCTTTACTAATAAAAAAAAAATATTAATAAAAATGCTATAAAACTATCCCCTATCTTGTAAACGCTATAACTTCTGCGCAAACCAATCAATTATCGCTTATTGCAATTTTTTTTACCAAAAATATGTAGAAGAATACGTATCGGCCTAAACTGAGGGAAAAAAATGTTTTTTTATATATTTTTGGGGGATATTTATTATAGCAAAAAAAAAAATAATGCGTTTTTTTCAAATTGTCGCTCTTTTTTGTTTATAGCGCAAAAAATAAAAACCGCAGGGGCGATCAAATACCACCAAAAGAAAGCTCTATTTGTGGGGAAAAAAAGGACGTCAATTTTGTTTGGGAGCCACGTCGCACGACCGCGCAATTGTCAGTTAAAGCGACGCAGTGCCGAATCGCAAAAAGGGGCCTGGTCCTTTGGCTGCAAATTGGTCCGGTCTGAAAGTGGTTAAAACATATAGTGAATGAATAAATATAAATCCGTGGCTGGTAAATAAGGAAGTAATTGAATATATATGATTAAAAAATATATAAATATATATAAAAGGATGATGAGGTCATGCTCAGTGTCATATTAACACAGTGCCAGGGAAAAGAAGAAGGGAAGCCTTTACTAGTGTATTATATTTGAACAATGTGGGAATATTTATTAAATAAATAAAGTGGACTCTTACATAATAAAAGATAAAAACAGGCAAATAGGGTTAAAATTAGCATAGGCGTTCTCAGCGCCTTCTCACGTCTCCTTTCAGTGCTTGTCTGCCTACGGCCACTCCCTAGGGGACTGAAAGGAGACGTGAGAAGGCGCTGAGAACGCCTATGCTAATTTTAACCCTATTTGCCTGTATTTATCTTTTATAATGTAATATCTCTACCACCATATACTTGAGTTCCAAAGTACCAGCACCACTAGCTGGCCACTTTTAATATTGCACTATATATTTTTTTTTTTATTTATTTGCGCAAAATTCTTTCTATATTTATTTTTGTTTGTGTATTTGTGAACACGCCACATTTTGCTGCACACCGTTATGCTGTTTATTGTTGACCACCTGAATACTTCAAGTAGCGCGAGGGACACATTTATACACAGGTATATCAAAGCAATCTGCTGCGTCCTTTTCAGTCAGTGCTTTCTGAAAGTTCCCTATTGATTTTGTGGGCCAATCAGAAATCATCTGCTTTACCATTAAACCATGTTTTGGTTTAAAGGTGGAGCCCTGGGATCAGGACTCTTGAACTCAGATTCCTTCTTTTTTTTTTTTCAAATAACGTTTTATTGAATTAAATTTGTCATACAACATTTGAACAAAGTCTATACATTGTGACATATCAGCAATAATAGGACCAAGGATTAACCAGGTTACAAATGAGGTTAACAGGTAACGTCCCGTAGTAGTAAAAACTTGTGATCTGTGTCCTATATAAATTTTCTACTTTCACACGAAGTCGATTAACTGTCAGTGAGCTAGGAGGGGTCACGCTTAATAATAGCAACAAAGTACTAGTCTTGTAGATAAAAGAAGAGGAAGAAGTGGGAAAAGAAGGTAAAGAAGGTAGGGGGGTGGAAGATAGGGATTGGGGTTCCAGCCCCGGCTCATGGCGGATCCTCATGATGGTGCCAGTCCTCCCAGACCCTATTATGCATTTCCAGTTTGTCATAAAGTCTAGCTGTCATTTTCTCCATGACATCCATGTCTTTAATTCTAGCATACAAATCCTCCTGTGAGGGGGGGGGGGGTCTGTCGTTTCCAGTGCAGGGCTATCAGACAGCGGGCCGCAGTGAGGACATGGCTTAGTAGTTTCTTAGACGGTTTGGGAATGTGCAGTTGCGAGACTCCCAGTAAGAATAATGTCTTGTGTCTGGTACCAAAAGTACATGATCTTGTATACGTTTTCTTTATACAAGGTGCAGTACGAGCTTTTAGCTGCTTGGGACCAAATCACCTGCCAAGTGGCTTCCGGTATCTCCTCTCCCAGCACCCTCTCCCAGCGGAGCATGTACGCATGTTTGCCCCGTTCGGCAATTGGTTAGGAGTTGAGCAGTCGGTATATATCAGATAGCAGGCCGCGACGTGCAGATCCCTCCAGGATAATACTCTCAAAGGGGGAGGGCGCCGAGAACTGGAGGTCCAGAGCGAATTATTGGGTAAAGTGTCTTATTTGCAAATAACCATAGAATACCTGGCGAGGTAAATCGTATTTTGTTTGGAGCTGGGCGAATGGGTGCAGTTTACGTGTTCTAGGGTCAACCAAGTGACCGAAGTGAAAGAGGTACTTTTCTGCCCAAGGAAGAGACATCTGACGAGTGAGACCCTCCGGGAGTGCAGGGATATACAAGAAGGAAAACAATAGTGATTTCTGACCCCAGGAGTCTCTCCGAGTCCACCTCTACCTTCGCGCTCCAGAGTAAGCTATTCGGGGGGGGGGCAGGTGCTAGCCATATCTTTTCTATTTCCGTCCATTTGTTATATGCTCTTTGAGGGAACCTGGAGGTGATGGCTCGTAGTTGGGTTGCTTGGTAATATTTCACCAAGTCGGGGAATGCCAGGCCACCGTCCTGGCGGGAGGCCACCAACACTGATCGGGGATCCTATGTTTTTTTGTAATTCCAGACAAAGCATATCAGGTCGGCTTGGAGTTTTCTTAGCTGTGCGTATGGGACTGGGATAGGCAGTGTCTGGAATAGATAAAATAAGTTTGGGGAGGATGGTCATCTTTATCGATGCCACCCTACCTAGCAGGGATATGTGGTGGGGTCTCCATTTTTGCAAGAGCTTGCGCATATGTCGGAACAGCGGGGGATAATTTGCTTGGTATAGGGATGAGTAGGTCGGTGTAATGCCTCGTACACACGAAGGGATTATCCCGCGGGATTGTCCGCTGGACTAAGTCCACCGGATAATCCCCTCGTGTGTGTGCCTCCGACTGACTTTTTTCCAAAAAATCCGGCGGACTAAAGTTTTAAGTTTTGTTTTAAAATTATCCGCTGGACTTGGCAGTCCGGCGGACAATCCCGCCGTTAGTAGGCTAGTCCGCCGGACTTTTGAAATGAACGGACTTGCCGCTCATCGGAAAGTCCGTTCATTTAGCATGTGACTTCAGGTACGTAGCTAGTGTAGGCAGTAAATGCCGGCGTGCTAGCTCCGTCACCTGGCATGGATTTAAAGGAACTCCCCACGCCGAAAAATGGCGTGGGCCCCCCCCCCCCCAAATCCATCTCAGACCCTTATCCGAGCACGCAGCCCGGCAGGCCAGGAAAGGGGTGGGGACTAGCGAGCGCCCCCCCTCCTGAGCCATACCCGGCCACGTGCCCTCAACATGGGGGGTGCCCTGGGGAAAGGGGGGCCGTGCGGCCCCCCCAACCCAAAGCACCTTGTCCCCATGTTGATGAGGACAAGGGCCTCTTCCCGACAACCCTGACCATTGGCTGTCGGGGTCTGCGGGCGGGGGGCTTATCGGAATCTGGGAGCCCCCTTTTATAAGGGGGCCCCCAGATCCCGGCCCCCCACCCTATGTGAATGAGTATGGGGTACGATGTACCCCTACCCATTCAACTAAGGTGTAAAATGTAAAGTAAAAAAAACACACTTTTGAAAAAATATTTTATTGCACTGCTCCGGGGGTCTTCTTCCGTCTTGGGGGTCTTCTCGCCGGACTCCTCCGCCATTTACCTAGCTCTTTTACCGAGCGGAGAAGTCCGGCTACCTTCTTCGTCGTCGCCGCCGTCGTATGGGGGTCTCGATCCGCCTTGGGGGGTCTTCCGGGGTCTCTTCTGTTCTTGCCGCTGTCGTCGCTTTCTGCGCCGCCTTCTTCTTCTTCTTCCTCCTCTTCTTCTTCTTCCGATGTTGACACGTCGCTCTCTCTGGCCGGAATGCCAGAGCCGCGCTGTGCTGGGACTTATATAGGGACAAGGGGACAGGGTCACATGCTCATGTCACATGGTGACCCCGCCCCCTTGTGATGTCACAGTCCCGGAGGATGCTGGGACTGTGACATCACAGGGGGCGGGGTCACCGTGTGTGGGCAAGTCACACGCTCGGAAAGTCCGGCGAAGCCCCGCTGGAAAGTCCGGCGGATTGTCCGCTGGACTAGGTTCGGTGGACAAAGTCCGAACGTGTGTACGCGGCATAAGATGTACCTCTAAATATTTCAGGGCTGTGGCTTTTACATGATATGGGTAATTTTGGCTCTGTGTTTCTGCATCTGACATGTTGAATGGGAGAGCCTCTGACTTGGTTGCATTGATTTTGTATCCCGAGAGGGTTTTATACATGTCCAGTTCCACCTGGAGATTTGAATTACCTTCCTCTAACTGGTATCCCTCTGATATTTGGGTTTTTACGGATGGATGCCGCCAGGGGTTCAACGCATAGAGCGAACAGCAGTGGGGAGAGTGGGCATCCCTGGCGGGTACCATTTGCTATTGGGAAGGCTGAGGAGAGAGCAAAGGGTGTTTTAACTTGGGAAGTGGGGTTGGTGTAAATGTGTTGGATTGCTTGCATAAAAGGCCCCCGGAATCCCATGTGTTGTAAGGTGGCAGACAGGAAAGGCCACCCAAGGCGATCAAACGCCTTTTCCGCGTCCAGGCCCAAGACCAAGGACGCGCAGCCTTCCCTGTCTGCCACTTCGATCAGGTCTATGACCCTTCTCGTGTTGTCACCCGCTTGCCAAAGGGGGACAAAGCCCACGTGGTCCTTGTGTATCAGGGATGGCAATATCACATTTAGACGCAGAGATAAAAGTTTTGTGAAGACTTTAAAGTCTGAGTTCAGGAGTGCTATGGGGCTATAACTGGCACATAGGGAGGGGTCCTTATCCGGCTTTGTAATTAGCGTGAGGAAAGATCTTTGCATGTCTGTGGGAATGGGGGTCTGTAGGAGGAAGGCATTAAAAAGTTTACATATATAGGGCAGTAGGATGGGCATGAAGGTCTTATAATATTCGTAGGGAAGCCCGTCAGGGCTCGGGAAATTAACGTGTTGAAGTCCCCGCCTATTATCAGGTTTTTGCTTGGAGTTCGAAACAGCCATGCGAAGACCTTGGTGTGGAAGTTAATTTGATGGCTGTTAGGGGCATAAAGGGTACATAGTGTAATTGCTTGGTCCTTCCATTTACCTCGGAGTATTATATAGTGACCCTTCGGGTCCACGTAGGACTCCGTGCATTGGAAGGGAGCTCCCTTCTTGAATAGAATGGCTACTCCTGCTCGTTTGCGGGGGTTAAACGCTTGATATACCTGAATACCTCGGGAGGCGAACGCAAAGGAGTCTCCCTTATTAAAGTGAGTCTCCTGGATCATAATTATGTCAGCCCTGGAGTGCCGAAACTCTGTCAGTGCCAGACGTCTCTTCCTATTAGAGTTCAGCCCATGTACATTCAAATCTTACCTTCGCCATGATATTGGGTATGTGCAAAAAATTAGGTACTTATCTGATCCTGTCGCCGGGTGGTTGCATTTCCGGGTTGTGAGGGTCGCCGTAAACCTGGGACAAAATCTGGGACAACGAGTCCCCCCTGTTTTTTCCCTTTTTCTAATACCGCCGATGCGATTCTCGGTTTTTTGTTTTGCCATATACATTTCATTATAATTTTTAATGTTTTAAAAAATGTTTGTGGAAATGCAATAGGTAACATCTGAAACTTATAGAGGATCTTTGGGGCTATGACCATCTTTATCGCATTAATACGCCCTATCCAAGAAAGGAGTCGATTTGATATTTTTTTTGTCTCTATCTTAATTTCATCCAACAGAGGAATATAATTTATTACATAGATTTTTCTTAGGAACGTGGATAATCTGATTCCTAGGTATTGTAAACTCTTCTTCCAAGGGAACTGAAAAGCTGTTTTCAGGTTCTCTTCTTCCTGGCTATTTATATTGATGTTCATAATTACTGATTTACTCATATTGATTTTGAAGTTTTTAGATGTCGCCATACTCTCTCATGGTCTTCAATAGATTTGGCATTGTGATCCTAGGTTCCGAAATGAAAAACAGGACATTGTCTGCAAAAGCTGCCAACTTATGCTCTTCCTCACCTATTTTGATGCCCTTTATATCCAAGTTGCTTCGTATTGTCCATAGAATAAAAGCAGCCGGCAACTCCATAACTTCAAGGGTATTTATTTTCAAGCTTTCACAATGAGTACAGTCAGCAGCAGACTAGTTTCGGCGATAAGCCTTGTTCACTCACTGTGAAGGCTTGAAAATAAATACCCTTGAAGTTATGGAGTTGCCGGCTGCTTTTATTCTATGAACGTTTTTCTATTGGTGTGTGGGAGGACACCTCATCTTGGACACCCTGACTGCAAACTTCCAAAGTAAGAGTTTGTTTCCCACTGTTCTGAGCCATACAATCTTTGATCTAGTGCTTCGTTTTGTCGCCAATAATGGCTCCAAGGCCAACACAAACAAGATGGGAGATAACGGGCATTCTTGCCTTGTTCCGTTTTCCATTTCGAAAGGCAGGGACAACACGTCATTTACTCTGACCCTAGCTTAAGGGCTATTGTATAAGACTTTGATCCATTGGATCATTCTTGGTCCTATGCCCATAGCTTCCAAAGTTCCAATTATAAGTCCCCAGTCTACCCTGTCGAATGCTTTCTCAGCATCAATCGACAGGAGTAGACCTGGGGACCTACTAGTTTTAATTGCCTGCAGGAGGAGCAGCGATCTCACTCCGTTGTTCCCCCCTTCCCTCCCGGGGACAAACCCTACCTGGTCCGGATGGACCAGTTCGGTCATCAACTCCTTAATCCTTGTCGCCAAAACCTTGGCATCGGCATATAGGCTATTGGCCTATAGTTTGAGCAGAGCGTATCGTCTTTCCCTTCTTTCAAGATAAGCGTAATCGATGCGGCCAATGCCTCTTTTCCCATTCCATAGGTGGCTCCCAACCCATTCATATACCGGCAGAGTTTCGGAACCAGTATCTCTTTAAATTTTTTAAGGTAGTAAGTCGTGAACCCGTCTGGTCCAGGGCTTTTCCCAATGGCAGAATCCCCCAAAGCTTTAAAGATTTCCTCTTCAGTTATGGGCCTGTCTAGTATAGTCCTATCGCTTGCTGATATCTGATATATTCAACTTTTTTAGGAATTCACTAATTTTCTCGGCTCTTCCTATTTCCTGATTTCTCACCGTGTTAACAGAATATAGGGCCCTGTAGTAATTCCTAAACTCATTTGCCATCTCTTTTTAAATACCATTTCCCCCTTACTGTTCTGGATTTTTTCAATATAATTATTTTCTTTTTTGTTTTTCAATATTTTTGCTAGGGACTTACCCACTCCCCCCCCCCCCCCACATATCTTTCTTTTGCCACGCTATGAAAAGTTTTATTTACCTCTTGATCCATAATGTCCCTAAATTCGTCCCTTTTCCCTACTAATTGGTGGAAAAAAAACCTTATTGTTGTCCCTTATGTTTTTTATGGTCTTGTTTTAATTTCTGGATCTCCTCTGTTAATATGTTCCTTTTCTTTTCTATATTTTTTTTTCCCGGCCCCAATGGAAATGAGGATGCCTCTAATATAGGCTTTGTGAGCCTCCCATAGGGTAGCCCCTGAGACTTCCCCATTATCATTAGTTGAAAAATATTGTTTTAGTTCTTTGGCAATAGTTTCTTCTACCTTCTTATCCTGGAGAAGGGCTTCATTTAACTGCCACGTATGCGGCTGTTTTGGGTTACTCAGCATCCTCATCTTCATTGTTACCGGGGAATGATCAGATAGTGTCGCTATTTCGATATTTGTTGAAACCACCTGCTCCAGTAGCCTATGGTCCACTATTATATAATTCAATCTCGTGTACGTCCCGTGTACAAGGGAGAAGAAGGTATAATCTCGTATCTTTAAATGCTGCGTCCTCCAAACGTCTATTAGTTGACGCATTTTCTGTTTCAGCGTGTTTAAGTTTACTTTGCTTGTCCCCTGTACCCTGGACGTGCTATCTATGACAGGGCCCATGCAGAAATTAAGATCACCTGCCAAGATCAAATCCCCGGTCCTAAACTCCATCAGTTTTCCCAATATCTGTTTCAAAATACTTATTTGGACTATATATATTAGCGAATGTAAGCTCCCTTTCGCCTAGTTTGCCTTTTTAGGAAGAGATATCTACCTTCAGGGTCTGTCATCCTATCTTCTAGCATGAATCTAACTGTTTTTGCAAATCCAATTACCACCCCTTTTGCCCTCTTAATGGGTGAGTCCCCATAATACCACATTGTGAAGTCTTTTGAGTAGAGTTTTACATTTTTTTCCTGAGCTATGTGGGTCTCCTGTAGGAACACCACTGTTGCTTTATATTGTTTAAGCCCCGCAAGCGGCCGAATACCGCGGCTAAAATGACGGTAAAGCAGCGCTAAATATAGCGCTGCTTTACCGTCGCCGCGGCTCCCGCCCCAGTGTGAAAGGAGCACATGGAAGGGCAACACATGTAAAAAAAAAAAAGAGAAATTTCATGCTCAACACCTCCTACCTCCAAGGCCAGTTATAGGTGAGAGGTGAGGGCAGTGGCTATTTGCTTGTACTGTGAAAATATTGGTGAGGGGACGCACTGGACACCTTTTCTGCCATGTGCTGGGTGTCCAGTGTGCCCCTGTGCCATTGAGGGGTGGACTCCCTCTAGGCTCACTTGCCCTTTGCCTATCCATTATAATGCATGTGCTTCAATTGTGGAGGCTTATAAAAGCTAGAACTACAGAAAATACTGGGGTACCTTGACGGGGCTCTAGCTTACGCATGTATTTGCAAATGTGTGCAGACTAAACCCCCGTTTTTAACACATACTGTTAGACAGGACAATTTATAGCAGGCTGGTAGGTAAGTTGAGCTGGGAATTTCTGTTTTTTTTTTTTTTGCACGTGTTGCCCTTCCATGTGCTCCTTGCGGCAAAGGCCAGTTATAGGTGAGGGGACATACAGGACACCTTTGCTACCATTGTGTTATGTGCTGGGTGTCCAGTGAGCCTCTGTGCCTTTAAGGAGAGGTGGTCTCCCTCCAGGTGCACTTGCCCTCTGCCTATCCATTATAATGCATGTGCTTCCACTGTAGAGGCTCTTGAAATTTAGAGCTAATTTTGGACTACAGAAAATACTGGGGTGCCTTGACGGGGCTCTGTAGCTTACGCATGTATTTGCAAATATGTGCAGACTAATCCCCTGTGGTTTTACCGCATACTGTTAGACAGGAAAATTCAGTTGGTTAGCAGGCCGGTCGGTAAGTTGAGCAAGGAATTTCCCTGGTTTTCTTTTGCATGTGTTGCCCTTCTATGTGCTCCTTGTTGCAAAGGCCAGTTATAGGTAAGGACAGTGGCCATTTGTTTGTACTGGGGAAGACGTTGGAGGTAGAGGTGTACTAGGGAGGCGTTGGAGGTAGAGGTGTACTAGGGAGGCGTTGGAGGTAGACGTGTACTGTGATGTAAAAGGGGGATTGTGATATGCAAGGGGGACAGAGGACACCAAAGAAGAACATTGTTGCACCCCACGACCACTACCACCCCCAAGAGAGGAAAAGGGCACCTGAATCAGATGAACTGCGCAATTTGTTAATGTTCTTTGTACTTTGTGATTTGTACTCCTCTATAGCTGGTGGTATTTTGCACTGCTGTATTATACACTGCTGGGATTTGTAGTCCTCTATAGCTGATGCTATTCTGTATTGCTGGGATATGTAGTCCTGGCACTATTCTGTATTGCTTTTTTCTTGTTCTCCGCAGAGATGTGACACCTCATCTTAGTCAACAAATTCAACTGGCTTTTCTCTTCATTTTTGAAGCCTTTACAGGTTTTTGAAAGCCATAAAAGAAACATGAAACACATTAAACTTTTTCGTTAAAGAAAAAGCTCAACCTACTACTGTGGAGTCACAACCAAATCCTATAGAAGAAGACAATGAATCAAGAACAAATCCAGCTGCTAGTTGTAGTTTGCCTCACAACTCAACTGCCATAACACCTAAGAGGAAAAATTATGGTTATACTGACAAGACCTTTAAAAAAACGCCCCTTTTAATATGCATTGGCTGGAACAATTTTCAGGGCTTATTTTGTCAGAGGACACAGATACAGTTACGTGTAAAGTTTGCAGTCGGTTCCCCCAAAGTGCTGATGCAAAATGGAAAGATGGGATAAAGGCTCCCTTTAAAAGGGAAACCTTTGTATGGCACGAGAAAAGTAAAAAGGACAAGGAGAATGTTGATAAAGTAAAGGCTAAAGACAACCCTGAAGAGAGGCCTTTAGCTATGTGTGTCAGAAGAATGGACGCTGCAGTGTTTCAGCACATGACGCACATGTTTAACATCGCTTATTATGTAGCTAAATATGAAAAGCCATTTCGAGATTTCCCCGATTTATTAATGTTAGCTACTAAACTTGATGTACCAGTTCTGCAGAAGTATGGAAATGATGTGCAATGCAAACAATTCATTAATTTCATTGCAAAAACAATCAGAGAAAGTCTTGTGGCAAACATTAAAAAGTCAACTTTTATTGGCATCATGATTGACGGATCTACTGATCGAACCTCCACTGAACATGCAAACATTTATGTCCGTTATGTTTCAGAAGGAGAAATAAAAGAAGATTTTTTGGGTACTTTTGCTCTAGAAAGAGCTACAGCTCAAGGTTATTTCAAAGGATTGACTGCCTTTTTGGATAGTCTTCATCGTAATTACAAAGGCACTTCTTGGGTTGCAGGTTTGGGAACGGATGGGGCTGCAAGCATGCTTGGCCACAAGTCTGGTTTGGCAGTCCAGATGAAAGACATCTGCCCACAGATGATCAGTATACATTGTGTGGCTCATCGCTTGCAGCTTGCTGTCTTGGATGTTTGCAAGGAAGTGCCATACCTACAAACATTTGATGATGTGGTGCGGCATACTTTTAAATATTATCATGGCTCTGCCAAACGCCTACAGCAACTGAAAGAAATGGCAAAATCTTTAAGTGAGGAAATCTTGAAACTGAAAGATATACACACAGTGAGCTGGTTATGCAGCAAAGTTGATGCTTTGCGTGCTTTTCGTCAAAACTGAAAAACAGCGGTGAGGCATTTTGAGCAGATATCAACGGAAGGATCAATTGATTCTGCTAAGGTTAAAGGTATCCTGAAAGACCTAAAACAGGTGAAGTTTGTCAAACTTTTGTTTTTCCTACTGGATTTTTATGGCAAGCTGAAACCATTATCAGAGGGTCTTCAAAACAAAGAACTTATGATCTGTCATGTAAAATCCAAACTAGAACATTCAGTTAAAATTCTCCAGGATCTTTGTAAAGGGAGAGGAAAAAATTAACTTGAATTTCTAGATAAGTTTACAGGTGATGGAACACTTTATGGGCTACAGCTGACCAACCTTGAAGCCGGTGAAAGAGAATTTCAATCTATACGCCAAACTGTATTGGATAAAGCTAAAGGATATTTGATTTTGAGGCTTTCTTCAGTTTCTTCAAATATTGTGCAATCTTTTAATATATTTGACAGCCTGTCCTGGCCAGACAAAGCACACATCCTTAACTTTGGATTGACTGAGTTGCACAGTATTGCAAAGCATGTTTTGCATGAGTTTGAGGACAACGTTGACCTTTTAGAAGCAGAGTGGGCTGACATGAAACTCTCCATTCAAAATGGACTTTCTTTCAATGAGACTTTGAAAAGAATGAACCAGCAGAAAGAGAGATTCCCACAATACTCCCTCTGGTCAACTTCTGTGCGTATTGCCCCCAACCACAGCATCGTGTGAACGTGGCTTTAGCTATCAAAACAGAATAAAGACTGTATCGTTCATCACTGGCGTTAGAGACTTTGGATGACCTTTTGATGATTGCTGTTAACGGACCACCACTTACGGATTACAATCCAAACAAGGCCATTGATAAGTGGTATTTTTCATCAGAAAGGGGACGTTACACAGGGCTAGCTCCTTCTGTACAACGCCTACCATAGCAAATCTCTGAAATTGGCTTTCTATTGTTATGCCATATTGTTTGCCATGAAAGGAAGCCCTGCTTTGTTTGCCTTAATACCACACTTTCACTTAGGGAAAGCACTTCTTTTCCTTTTATGTTTACATTGTTTTATGTTCATATTGTTAACCACTTGCTTACTGGGCACTTAAACACCCTTCCTGCCCAGACCAATTTTCAGCTTTCGGTGCTCTCACACTTTGACTGACAATTACTCAGTCATGCAACACTAAACCCAAATACATTTTTTGTCCTTTTTTCCCCACAAATAGAGCTTTCTTTTGGTGGTATTTGATCACCTCTGGGTTTTTTTATTTTTTGCGCTATAAATGAAAAAAGACCGAAAATTTTGAAAAAAAAAAAAACATTTTTCTTTGTTTCTGTGATAAAATTTAGCAAATTATTAATTTTTCTTCATAAATTTTGGCCACAATTTATACTGCCACAAATCTTTGGTAAAAATAACCCAAATTAGTGGATATTATTTGGTCTTTGTGAAAGTTACAGACTCTACAAACTGTGGTGCGAATTATACAAAATTGATCACATCTGATGTACTGGTGGCCTATCTCATTTCTTGTGACCCGAACAAGCCAGGAAAGTACAAATACCCCCCAAATGACCCCTTTTTTGAAAGTAGACCGTCCAAGGTATTTAGTAAGAGGCATGGTGAGCTTTTTGATGTTGTCATTTTTTTCCCACAATTCTTTGCAAAATGAATTATTTTTTTATTTTTTATTTTTTTCCACAAAATTGTCATTGTAATAGGTTATTTCTCTCACATGGCATGTGTATACCACAAATGACACCCCTAAATAAATTCTGCTACTTCTCCTGAGTATTACGATACCACATGTGTGGGACTTTTCCACAGCCTGGCCACTTAGAGAGGCCCAACATGCAGGGAGCGCCATCACGTGTTCTAGGAGCATAAATTACACATCTAACTTGTTGACTACCTATTACACTTTTGAAGGCCCTGGAGCACCAGGACAATGACATGTGACACTGACGTGGCACTGATGACAGGTGGCACTGATGACACGTGACACTGATGACACTAATACGGGGCACTGATGACACGTGATACTGATGACAGATGGCACTAATACAGGGGCACTGATGACACGTGACACTGACAGATGGCACTAATATGTGGCACTGCTGACAGATGGAACTTATACGTGGCACTGATATCATGTGGCACTAATACGTGGCACTGATGAGAGATGGCACTAATACATGGCACTGATGATAGATGGCACCGATACGTGGCACTGATGACAGATGGCACTGATACGTGGCATTGATGACACGTGCCACTGATAACAGATGGCACGTGACACTGACAGGTGGCAGTTTTGACAGATGGCACTGATACATGGCACTGATGACAGATGGCACTGACGTGGCACTGATGACACGTGGCATTGATATGGCACTGACAGATGGCACTGATGACAGATGGCCCCGACGTGGCACTGATGACAGATGGCACTGACATGGCACTGATGTGGCACTGATGACAGATGGCACTGACGTGGCACTGGGGACAGGTGGCACTGGCAGATGGCACGGATAGCACTGGGGACAGGTGGTACTGGGGACAGGTGGCATTGGCAGATGGCATGGATGGCACTCTGGGGACAGGTGTTACTGGGGACATGTGGTACTGGGGACAGGTGGCACGGATGGCACTCTGGGGACAGGTGTTACTGGGGACATGTGGTACTGGGGACAGGTGGCACGGATGGCACTCTGGGGACAGGTGGTACTGATGGTGGCAGCGGGACAGATGACTTTATTTCTTTTTTTTTTTTTACTTACGGCGCCGGCGCCGTTCCTCTCTCCCTCCTCACACGCTGTCTGTGTGAGGAGGCAGAGCGGCGCTGACAGATGATCTCATATGTTTGCATATGCAAACATATGAGATCATCTCTCATTGGACAGCCAGATCTCGCTGTAAACGGCCGCTGTGATTGGCCGTTTACAGCGATCTGTGACCGGCTGTGTCCGACGGACACGGCCGGCACAGAACTTCCCCGATGCGCGCTCTCAGGAGCGCACATTAGGGAAGTAAACAGGAGGACGTCCAGGGACGTCCTCCCGGCAGGAAGCGTCCGCGCTGCAGCCGACTTTCGGCTATAGCGCGGGCGCGTAGTGGTTAAAGTTATGTTGTTGTTTGTTTTTGTAACCTCATTCTGAATAAAACATTTAACAGTGTTATTTCATGAGATCATTTAAAAGGACGTGTCTAGGGGCGGGGCAGGGTAGGGTTTGGGTGGAGCAACAGGTGGCGAGTAACTCTTAAGGCCTGGCTAGTAGCTCAGGACCTGAAATTTTGAGGCCTGCGCTAGACAATCTCCCATGGAGACAGCGGGGGAAATATTATTCTCACCCTGTTCCCACATAAGGAATAAAATAGCATAACATCTTCTCTGGTCTAAAAGGTAATTTTTATTGTTTTCCCATAGCGAAAAAGGAATAAAAATATAAATTAAATAAATTATTTTATAACTAAATAAAATAAAGTAATAAAAAATCTAAGGTGTATATACTACAATCCAACAGCACATCAGATCCAATTGGACCCTGTATATACCCCCAAATGTCTTATGGAGTAACAAGCAAAAAGGGAAACACTTTATACGTCTCATTCCTCCCAGTATTTAAGCCAATACACCTTCCAAGCACACTCACAGAAGAACCCTACATTCTCTGATGATCTGGTCATTCTCACTGCGAGGTGCATTATACATCCGTCCATTATCACAAGGGATTCTCCCTCCCTTTTATTGCTATATTTCATCATCAGGCATTATCTATGAAGGCATTTATTTCAATGTCTACATTGAGGTCAAAAGGTTTAAGACTTTTTATTTTATATATCCAACTCATCTTGAGTTTTGAAATGGCTCTCCTTTTTGGACCTCCTCTCCATGGTAATTGTAATTTATCTATCCCAATCAGGGATGTCCCCTTGGGATTTTGATTATGCCTTTCCAAATAGTGTTTGGAGACCGGGTGGCCTTTGAACCCCCTTCTGATATTCCCCAAATGTTCTCCCAATCTGACTTGGAGTGGGCGTACTGTCCGCCCCACATAATGAAGCCCACATGGGCAAGTTAAGAGGTATACCACCCCCGCTGTAGAGCAGGTTATAAAGGATTTAATTGGAAAGATTTGTTTAGTATTTAATGAACAAAATTTGGTGTTTTTTCTTTCTTTTATACTATTAGTGGAACACACTACACAGTTGTTACACTTATAGAACCCGATCAGATTTTGAAAAAACATGGGTTAAATTATAGGTGGATCACAAACATTTAATGCAACCCTATGTTTAATGGAGGGAACCCCTCTAAATACCACCTGCGGTTTTTCAGGAAGGGAGGAACCCAAGATTTGGTCATTTTTTATAATGTGCCAATGTTTCCTTATAAGTTTTTTTATGGAAACATGTTGTTGGGAGTATCTGGTAATAAATGGGCATTGAAAATTAGTACCAATATCCTCCTCTTCTTGTATTTTTTCTTTCAACAGGAGGTCGCAATCTACTCTACGTACTTCCATATACTTCTCTTTCAGGGTTGCGGCATTGTAACCCTTTGCTACCAATCTATCTACCAAGACGCCAGCTTGCACATCAAAAAAACATTCACCCGGGTACAGTTGCGCCTCATGCAAATGAATTGGCTTTTAGGAACTGATTCCAGCCATGCATTATGGTGGCAACTGTCCCGGGGGATGAAGGCATTTCTGTCTGTACTCTGGAAAAAGGTAGATGTCGCAAGTGCATCCCCCTCATTCCAAATATTCAAATCCAAGAAATTAATGGTATGCTGACTTGCGACATATTTAAACTCAATCCCTCTATCGTTCCTATTGAGATCAACCATAAATCTTTCAAGGGATTCTAGGGTGCCATTCCATAGGAGGACGACATCATCAATGTACCTAGCCCAAAGAGCTAGCTCCGGTCTCTTATCGGTATAGATGACGTCCTCCTCCCATTTCCCCATAAATAGGTTGGCCAAGCTGGGGGCAAATTCTGCCCCCATGGCCACACCCTTTTTCTGTAGGTAATACCTATTGGCATGCCAGAAGAAATTATGTGTGGTGGCATATTCCAACATTTCCATAATGAATCCTTTCTGTCTGTTAGACAGAGTAGAATATTTATCCAAAAAGTAATTAACAGAGGTTAAACCCCATTCATCCCTATATAGGGACGTTACGTCCGCTGTAACCATCCAGTAGCCCTCCCTATATCCACAGTTTTTAAGGATATTGATTGTATGTCTGGTGTCCTTGATATAAGCCGGGCGTAGCTTCACCAGGGGTTGTAGAAACCCATCAATGTATTTACCTGCCCTTGATGTTAGAGAATCTATCCCGCTAATAATAGGTCTACCCGGCGGATGAACCGGGTCTTTATGAATTTTGGGCAGGTAATACATGACAGGAATTCTAGAGGAGACTGGGACTAAGAAGGATTTCTCCTTTTTATTTAGAATCCCTACGTCGAAACCATATTTAACAATGCATTCCAATTCTTTCTTGAATTTGAATCTTGGATCGCCTGGGAGGGGCATGTATGTCTCACTGTCACCATTTTATTAAGTTCTGCGAGGTAATCGGAATTGGTCCAGGATAACAATGCCTCCCCCCTTGTCGGCGGATCTAATAACTAGATCTTTCTGTTTACACAATTGGTCTAGTCCCAGTTGAAGGTCTTTGCCCATTTTCACGTTTAATTTTCAAATTTTCCAGATCTCTTAAGAGTACATCTCTAAATACTCTAATTGCTGATGATAAACCACTGGGGGGATTAAACAAAGATGCATTACTCAAACCAGAATGTTTAATGTCAGTTGGGCTGGCTATCAATTGCTTGGGGCCCCGAGCTGGCCTGGGGCCCCAGCCTAGTGTACCTGCCTGCTGCCTGTCACTGTCCCAGATTGCAGCCCTGGGTCGATCTATTGCATGATCGATCTGACTGTCTGTCACTGTCTCAGACCGTGGACCCCTAGCTGGCACTGTGCTGGTTGCTACCTGCCGCCGGTGACGTCATGAGCAGATCAGGAGAGAGGCAGAGTTGTGCCTATCACAGCGGAGGACTCGGGAGATCTAGCTAGCTCCACCCACCTCCTCCCTCTCTGTGTGTTCTGGTCCTTTAGTCCAGCCAGGCACTCAGGCAGCGGCATGCTGCTGCAGAAGAAACACTTGACAGGGAGACAGATTGCAGCTGTGTTAGTGTAACAGACAGGAGAAAGGCAAGTAAAATGCATTGCTCACCATCATCATCATAAGGGTGGGCAGGACTGGAGCAGGAGAGGACACACAGACACATCCTAGCAGGGCAGGGAGGGTTCATGCTGGGACTTGAAATCCTTCACTTTGGGGGACTAACATGTGACCCCCCCCAAAAGGGAAGAACTACTAGTCCCGGTATGAACCCCTCAGAGCTGAAGATGTTTCTTGCATCACTGGGCTGCACACATGTTGATGACTCATCACACCCAGCCCTTCAGTCCAGCTGTTCACTCTCTCTTCTCTCCCACTACTTGTTTGCCTCTCACTACACCTGCAGCAGCGCCCCCACCATCCCACTGTCCATCCCACTGCCCCCCTGTCCATCCCGCTGTCCCTCTGTCCATCCCACTGTGAAATTAAACTGTATCGCTATGCTGTGATTCCTGTAGGCTTTGCGTGCGCGCGGGGGGTTTGGGGGGCCTCCATGTCCATTTTGCTTGGGGCCCCCAAATTCCTTCAAACGGCCCTGATTAGGGGGCTGGGGAGTTTTCCAAAATTAACC
The DNA here is from genome assembly GCA_028564925.1 of Lithobates sylvaticus. Lineage (NCBI taxonomy): Eukaryota > Metazoa > Chordata > Amphibia > Anura > Ranidae > Lithobates > Lithobates sylvaticus. Next base: position 99,094,662 of record CM053032.1, on the reverse strand, counting down.
ATGTCTGCAGTGTGCAAGCAGATCTTCATTATTATCACATGTAACTAGATCTGAACAATGTCTGTCCTAACAAAGAGTTAAGGGTATGTTAAAGCGGTTCTGCACACATGTTGCTATGTTTGGCTCAATCGTTTTTACATGCAGTAAATAGTTCACAATGGACATTTAAATATATATTTTTTTAAATCGTACCTCTTCTGCTTGTATAAGTTATTTTTCTTTCCGTGCGGCGGTGGGTGGTGTTTATGCGGGTATCCGCATCATATCCGGTGATCGCCGCACTGTCTCCTGGGATCTCATGTAATTAATCCCAGGAGTCAGTGCGGAGGTCCGATGCCGTTGTCCGTTGTCATGGTAACATTTAGGATTACGCCGCTCGTAGCTATAGCCACTGAGTATGCGCGGGATCCAGCAAGGAATGCTGGTTCCTCCAAATCGAGGGAAGGAGGAAGTGATTGCTTGTGGGCTTCAAATGACATCTGCCGACAACAATTTTATAAACAATCGAATCTATCTAAAAACGGACATGTATAACGGGCATCAAGTAAGGATGTTATTAACAAGACATCATTTTTAAACATTCCAAAAAAATAAAAATAAAAACGTCAGTGCAGAACCGCTTTAAAGAGAACAAACCTGGGACAGAGTACCAAAAAAAAAAGCCTTGCAGTTGGATTCTCTCCTTGCACATATTGTCTCTTTTTGAAAACTGCAGCTGTGCGGAGCTCTGCCCACACAGCCAATTCATTCCTTCACAGATTCCTGTGAATGAAGAAACCTAAGAAGTACCATCTTTCACCATGGCAAATGTACTTGTGGTTTGAATGGCCTGTGAGTGCACTGTTCAGCATGCTTATAGTGCATTCAGCCTTCCTCCAGCTTTGTAACTGAAAGCCTGAAAGGGGATATGGGCACAAAGCTAGAGGAAGATAAATGCACTTTTTTTACCTGAAAAAATACATGCATTTATTTTTTATTTTTTTGAAAGGTGAACCACTAAACTTAAAGTGTTACTAAACCCACAACAGTAAAATTAGTCTGTATATGCAGTAAAGCATGCTTGTTATACTCACTGTGGAACCTGTTTGATCCTGTATGCACAGATCCTCCCCTTCTTGCATTGTCTCAAAAACATGTCTGGATAAGACAGAGTTACTGAAGTCAGGCTGCACGTGCTCAGTTTGGTGTGTATTGCTAGAGGGTGTTTTTTTTCTTTTTCTTGGGAGAGTGCCTGTGATCAGCACAAGGCCAATCGGCACTGTCTAGACCAGGGGTCTCAAACTGGCGGCCCTCCAGCTGTTGCAAAACTACAAGTTCCATGAGGCATTGCAAGGCTGACAGTTACAAGCATGATTCCCACAGGCAGAGGCATGCTGGGACTTGTAGTTTTGCAACAACTGGAGGGCCACCAGTTTGAGACCCCTGGTCTAGACAGAGGGTCAGGGGTCCTGCATCCTGATAGAATAGCCAGTGCAGTATGAAAACTCCTCCTACAAGCTTTAACCAGGCACTGATAGAAGGCACAACACTGCTATATACTGCTGATGAGAAAAGGTATTTAAAAAGGTTAATATTTAATAAAAATTATTGCATTTATATGTTTTGTTTACTGTAAGAGACCAGATATAGTAAATGCAGGGTCCTAGGTTTAGTAACACTTTAAGACCTAAATTTACCATTAAGCTGAATCTACCCTTTAACATTAAACCCAAACCTCAGGTGAAATGTATATTTTTTTTTCATGAAAACATAATGGCAATAATTACTGTCACTTTGATACTAGTGGCAATGGCACTATTTTATGATAAATGCCATGCGGTTCCAGTTTTGACTGTTTGTCTCCTTCAGCATTGCTACTACAGTATTTCAGTAGCAACATCTTATTCATATTGCAAATAAGGGTTATATTTTATCCAATTGTAGCACCACACAGCCATATAGTCAGGGCCATCTTTAATATTGATTGGACCCCGGGCAAAACTTTTCTTGGGGCCCCCCCCATGCAGTTTTGCACTCCACCTGCTCTAAAACATACAATAAATAGCAGCTAGACTCAAAATCAGTTTACTGACTCAGATCAGGCAGCCACCATTTACATATCAATGCCGGTAATTTACATGTAAACACAGGGTCTGCAGGTGAGTCATCTGTATACAACAATAGGGCAGGGCTGGGCAGCATTAGTAGCAGCACTTCACACTGAGATATTGGGACACAGCAGAGAACTAAAACCTCAAGGGGTGAGGGAATTTAAACCAGGATAGTTGGCAAGTATGAGGCAGCTTCTTTGGGCCCCACAACAATGACAGGGCCCAGGGCAGCTGCCCCTTTTGCCCTGCCTTAAAAATGGCCCTGCATATAGTAAATTCACCTAAAGGAAACCCGGAATTGACCAAATATGACTTATGTGTTGTTTGTTTGTGCTACTGTGTTAAAACGCCTTTATTCAAATTCTCTTTAAATAAAATATTGCTGCTAATTTACATTGTTTTGCTTCATTAACAGGATGGCCAAGACAGTCCAGACTCTTTGGGGATTGGAATGTTTGGTGAAAACCATTTTCCACTTGCAAGCATTCCTGGTTCTCCTACAGCTGAACAATACTTATGTGAGATAGACAAGATCTCATTAACCCCAGCAGAGTCTTGGGACAGCTGGCTGAAAGAAGAAAGCAACCCAGGTAAACAACAATCTTTTATATTGAAAGGAAGGCTCCTTTCACACATGTGGACCATTCAGGTCCGCCTGTCAGTTTTTTAGGCAGACATGAGCGCTCCATGCAGTTCTATGGAGCGACGGATGTCAGTGGTGACATGTCCGCTGACATCCGATCTGCTAAATTCAGAGACCCTATTTTTCATCCGTCTGATGGATCGGATCAGATGAAAAACGGACAGGCTGTCCGTTTTCATCCGATCCCCCATAGAGGAGAGCGTGTCTCTGACAGGTCCATCTCTGCACAGTGAGTGAATACGGACCTGTCATCCGCCGGCTCAGCGGGGATCAGCAGATCGATCCCTGCTGAGCAAGCAGAGTCAGTAAAAATGGACATTATTGTGTGAAAGGGGCCTTAGTCTTAAATGCTAATTTGCAAGCAACAGCCTGTAAAAACTGCTAATTTTTAACATAATTGTAAAACTGACACAATTCATTGTGCAATGGAACTAAACTTTGGATAACAATGTTTTAGGCAAATGTAATGCTCTAACATGTTTGCTCACTAAATATGTTTTTCATAATCGTCCAATTAGGCTTGGTTCACATCTATGCAGTTTGCTTTTGATACGTTTATGCAGTGCGTTTTGCACACACTTTTTTATTTCCAAGTTTTTTGATGCGTTTTGCATTTTTATGCTGCTTTTTTTTGGACAATTTGTTGTTGGAACAGATTAAAAAATGCTAATTGCGGTACAATCGCAGCAGAAAACACACTACATGTTTTTCTGCAGCTTTTCCATTAAAGTCTATTAAACCACAAATTCACTGTTTTGCTTTAAAAACAAAGTCCCTGACCCTTTCTAAAGCAGCTGAAAAAAGCATAGATGTGAACGTGTCCAATAAGAAACCATGTTAAATGGACTTTCCTGGTGCCTCCATGACAGCATACATGTGATAGAGCTCCGCCTCTACTCCGCCTTCAGGACTAGTGAATAGCATAAATTAAAGGGCATAGCCCCTCCCCCAACATTCTCCTTTTTTTCCTCATACCTCTTGACTGGTGAAGAGTAGCAGTATGTCCATACCTCTGCAGTCGGCAGCGTCCGCCGGGTTAAGCCTCTCCCATGTGCAGTCCCTGTTCTTGGGCCGCTATTATCGCTGATAAGACTGGGAACCCCTTCTGAGGATCTTTTGGGGTCTTGCAAAGTTTCCTCATAGGAACGCAGTCTGATGAATTTCCAGAAAAACGAATGCTGGTGATGACGGCGGGAGGATCAGATTCTCTTCCTTCTTGGTCAGGTTAGGTTTTCTTTTTGCTTCCATGTCTGCACTGTTTTTGAGCCCTGGTGGTTAAAGTTTATAGGTTTAAAAAAAGTCCCCTTTAAGACATTTATTCCCAGTCCGCACATGTGCAGAATGGGCGTTTCCTTGCTATTTCTGATGCTTTTTCTCTAGCTTTTTTGTTCTACCCTTTAGGGTTCTCACTCTCTTGCTGTGGTATTGGTTTTGGTTCTTTTTTTGCAAGTAATAGGGTAGGTCCTTCTAATTAAGCTGCTCTCCCCTTTTTAGCTTTAAAATGTTGGCTCCAAATTGGACTCAGGGCTGCTCTGCATATCAGGTGTATATGCCTTCAACTGTGTGGTACAAGGGCCTGCCTGATTGCATACAAATTGAAGGTGATTAGATTTGACCTCATATTGTATGGTTTTGGTAGATCTGAGGGAGATCTATAGACCGGGGTTGTGTGGTGTATGGCCAGCCTTATACTTTTATCTCACTCCTATTGCGGTGACTTTGTTTAAAAATTTGTTGTGCAAATAGACTATTTCTTTTTGCTTTCTTACTTCGCCTTCCTACAGCTGATCCTCCTGCCCATTATTTACCATGAGCCATTCGTCACAAAGCCAAGATCCTCTCGTATCCAATAGGTATGTGGACCACCTGTACGTGAGTATTTAAAAAAAAAAAAAAAAGTGCGCCACTGAAAAACAAACTTTGTTTGTTTCAGCCCTGTTCCTTCAAAGCGGTCCAGAAAGTCCTCAAGGGGCAATGACAATGACGATAGTCCTGAGCGGAGGTCACACTCTTCTCACCATAAATCTTCTAGAAGAACAGGATCTCATAGACGTCGTCATTCGCCTTCGCCTCCACCACGGGCATCAAGGAAAAAATGCTGGGCCTGTGGCGTGGTTCCACTCCCTGATAAGCTTGTTTGCTCAGGGACTACGCAGCTAACCGGGAATTAGAAGGCCAACAGGTGTTTGACCTACTCAAACAAACCATGAAAGACTCTCTTTCTGAACTGACGGCCATGATTCCTGCTCACCCGGTTTCACAAGCTGCCTAGGTGTTGGATTTAGACCCCGACATTCCGGGTCCATCAGCTGTTAGTACTCCTTTGCCTCCATCAGGATAAACAGCTAAACAAATCCCACCGGTAGATTCATCCGAGGAGTCCTCAGATGATACTGAACCATCTGGTTTCAATTACTCCCTGGTTCAACCCTTTGTACAAGTGGTGAGGAGCGCCATTGCCTGGGAAGACCCGGAAGAGCCTCCTCAAAAATCAAAAACCTATTTCTCATTCCTCAAGAGAAAGCAAATCTTCTTCCCATTAATGGGGGAAATCAGGGAACTCATAGAGGATGAGTGGAACAAAACTGATAAAGTTTTCTCTAGCACGTTTATCCAAACTGTATCCACTGGCAGATTCGGATACTCAGTCCTTAAGTTCAATGACTGTGGTTGATGCGGCTGTAGTGCGTCTGGCAAAAAATTTAACATTGCCAATGGAGGATTCAACGTCTTTCAAGGATCCCCTAGATAGATGTATTGATCTAAACCTCAAAAGGAGCTATCTAGCAGCAGGGGCGGCTTGCAGACCAGCCATTGCGCTGACATCCGTTTCCAATGCCATCAGGTCTTGGACGGAAAATGTTGAGACAGCCCTGCATCAAGATGTTCCCAAAGATGACATAATCAAAGCTCTGGAGGAGCTTAAGTTGGCGGCGGATTTCGTGGGAGAAGCTGCAATTGACACAATCCGGTGCTCAGCCAATTCAATGCTGCAACTCTGTTATGGCAAAGCGGGCCTTATGGCTAAAGTCTTGGACAGCCGATCTAGCATCAAAGAGTGAAAAATGTGGGTGGATAGCTGCGCTTTCCTACAAAAATTGGAGCTGCCAACACAACAATGTGACAAATTGTGAACTAATATATATATGGGAAAAGTGTGGCGCTAAATAAAACGTGTGAGAACACTCTTTGTGGGCGAGAATGGGAAAATCTGGACCACTATTAAGTGTTCAAGTTTTAATGTAAAAAAGTGAAATGGACGTCAGTCCTTTGTGCACAACATGAAAAAACGTGTACCATTCAAAGACAGTTATCATCTAGTGCACATTGTGAAATAGACAGGGTCAACCAATCTCCAGGAGAGGGGAGTGTGACGCTATAAGTTAGCACGGTGTACTGATCATAAACATAAGTGATAACCAATATCTATAAAGTGTAAACCGTAGTGGTCTCAATATAGGACAGGCGCTCTGGGCGAGCGGTGGTGACGATCAAGACCACCTAGGTATGAGTGTCAACACTGACTACCAAAACAGGGTAAATAAACAATATATAATAAATGTAAAGGTTATAATGGCCCAGATTGGTTAGACATAAAAGTGAAGTGCCTTTCTGTGCATTTAAACCATATTCATAGCGTCATTCAGGGTGAAGGAGAAATACGCTGGGTTATGCCAGGAAAGACTTATAATGCCTCAAATCTTGTAATTGAGACTATGGGCAAACACAACAAGATTGACATATATGTGTACACTTGTCTCATCGGAACTGTTCAGACACTATTTGAAACATAATGATGTCCATATCATAAATGGGTTCACACGGTTTAACATAAAGATGCATGAAAACTGTGTCCTCTAAATGTCGGATTCAGTTGCAAACAGGAAAGTGTAGAAATGAATTCGGTACGCTTACCACATCTGGTGGACCCACTAACCGGTGGTGAGGGGTCAAACGAGCTTAAGACTGTAAGGCTTGAGCCTATACTGGATCGATGTATGAAGTGAAGCTCAGCAGCAGGTGTCACTCTACACTCACCGAACAGCAATGGGTCGCCAGGAAACAATCGGTAACCTCTCACCGGCACGCACAGATCATCACGACATGTGGGGGTATGCGAATAAAGAAAAAAGAGAGGGCCTCCTCATCGCGTAAAAAGGTCCAGGCAAGGACTCAATTTATTACTTAAAAATTTGCATTAACTTCCGGAATACATTTTGATAAAAAATATTTAAAAGCAAAGCAAAAAACATGGAAACGCACTAATAGTAGTATATCTGCAAGGTTCTCCCGACGCGTTTCGTCTGATAAAGACTTCAACTGGGGCTCATTGCAAACAAACTAACAGTGCGCTATATATATACATACTGAACCACTTGAATGAGACTCATTGGGAACAGCCCAACTTTTGGTGTTACCACATGATGAGTTAATCTCAATTTGGTTGGCTGAAATCCAACCTATGAACGGTGGATTAGCCTAAGAGGGTTTCAAGCCTCAACATGATCATCCAATCATGAACAATTAAACCCCACTAATCCAGTCAGCCAGCCAATGATAACAAGCCATACCAAAGTGAGTGAATAGGAAAGAGTGAATGATGTGGATAGGTCGTGTCCGAAAGGAAATGTGCACAGCCTTACCAATCATTATTGTGGTTTTTGGCGCCGAAAAGATCAAACATTTCTCATAGGAGGGTTAGCTCGTGAGAGACAGGAGGTTATAACCAATCCCTATATGTGTGAACGGCGCCAAACAGTGAGTGACAAGCAGCGAGGTGCAAAGCAGTGTTGCGGTGCGAGCCAAACATCCAAGAGATATGCTGGGCGGCCGCCGTCCAATCAATACAGCTAGATGGGGTCATGTGATGAGGATGTATCACGTGAACGAGGCTTCCAAGGATAATGTAGTGTGCGTATGACGTACTGAGTAAACATCATGTGCGCAAGGCAACCAATCCGCGCGCAGCGCACGAGCGGCGGTCAGGTGGTGGCACGCCCACCAACCACGGAGCAAAAACACTGCGTGAAGGGCACGTCCAATCAAACACAGCTGCCCCCAACGACAAGGCGCCAACGAAAACATAACAAGTTCGGTACATGCACACTTGTTATGTTTTCGTTGGCGCCTTGTCGTTGGGGGCAGCTGTGTTTGATTGGACGTGCCCTTCACGCAGTGTTTTTTCTCCGTGGTTGGTGGGCGTGCCATCACCTGACCGCCGCTCGTGCGCTGCGCGCGGATTGGTTGCCTTGCGCACATGATGTTTACTCAGTACGTCATGCGCACACTACATTATCCTTGGAAGCCTCGTTCACGTGATACATCCTCATCACATGACCCCATCTAGCTGTATTGATTGGACGGCGGCCGCCCAGCATATCTCTTGGATGTTTGGCTCGCATCGCAACACTGCTTTGCACCTCGCTGCTTGTCACTCACTGTTTGGCGCCGTTCACACATATAGGGATTGGTTATAACCTCATGTCTCTCACGAGCTAACCCTCCTATGAGAAATGTTTGATCTTTTCGATGCCAAAAACCACAATGATGATTGGTAAGGCTGTGCACATTTCCTTTCGGACACGACCTATCTACATCATTCACTCTTTCCTATTCACTCACTTTGGTATGGCTTGTTATCATTGGCTGGCTGACTGGATTAGTGGGGTTTAATTGTTCATGATTGGATGATCATGTTGAGGCTTGAAACCCTCTTAGGCTAATCCACCGTTCATAGGTTGGATTTCAGCCAACCAAATTGAGATTAACTCATCATGTGGTAACACCAAAAGTTGGACTGTTCCCAATGAGTCTCATTCAAGTGGTTCAGTATGTATATATATAGCGCACTGTTAGTTTGTTTGCAATGAGCCCCAGTTGAAGTCTTTATCAGACGAAACGCGTCGGGAGAACCTTGCAGATATACTACTATTAGTGCGTTTCCATGTTTTTGCTTTGCTTTTAAATATTTTTTATCAAAATGTATTCCGGAAGTTAATGCAAATTTTTAAGTAATAAATTGAGTCCTTGCCTGGACCTTTTTACGCGATGAGGAGGCCCTCTCTTTTTTCTTTATTCGCATACCCCCACATGTCGTGATGATCTGTGCGTGCCGGTGAGAGTTTACCGATTGTTTCCTGGCGATCCATTGCTGTTCGGTGAGTGTAGAGTGACACCTGCTGCTGAGCTTCACTTCATACATCGATCCAGTATAGGCTCAAGCCTTACAGTCTTAAGCTCGTTTGACCCCTCACCACCGGTTAGTGGGTCCACCAGATGTGGTAAGCGTACCGAATTCATTTCTACACTTTCCTGTTTGCAACTGAATCCGACATTTAGAGGACACAGTTTTCATGCATCTTTATGTTAAACCGTGAGAACCCATTTATGATATGGACATCATTATGTTTCAAATAGTGTCTGAACAGTTCCGATGAGACAAGTGTACACATATATATCAATCTTGATGTGTTTTCCCATAGTCTCAATTACAAGATTTGAGGCATTATAAGTCTTTCCTGGCATAACCCAGCGTATTTCTCCTTCACCCTGAATGAAGCTATGAATATGGTTTAAATGCACAGAAAGGCACTTCACTTTTATGTCTAACCAATCTGGGCCATTAGAACCTTTACATTTATTACAGTGGTGTAAAAAAGTGTTTGCCCCCTTCCTCATTTCCTGTTCCTTTGCATGTTTGTCACACTTAAGTGTTTTGGAACATCAAACCAATTTAAACAATAGTCAAGGACAACACAAGTAAACACAAAATGCAATTTGTAAATGAAGGTGTTTATTATTAAAGGTGAAAAAAAATCCAAACCATCATGGCCCTGTGTGTGAAAAAGTGATTGCCCCCTAAACCTAATAACTGGTTGGGCCACCCTTAGCAGCAACAACTGCAACCAAGCGTTTGCGATAACGTGCAATGAGGCTTTTACAGCGTCCTGGAGGAATTTTGGCCCACTCATCTTTGCAGAATTGTCCTAATTCAGTTACATTAGAGGGTTTTCGAGCAGGAACGGCCTTTTTAAGGTCATACCACAACATCTCAATAGGATTCAGGTCAGGACTTTGGCTAGGCCACTCCAAAGTCTTCATTTTGTTTTTCTTCAGCCATTCGGTGGTGGACTTGCTGGTGTGTTTAGGATCATTGTCCTGCTGCAGAACCCAAGTTCGTTTCAGCTTGAGTACACAAACAGATGGTCGGACATTCTCCTTCAGGATCTCTTGGTAGACAGCAGAATTCATAGTTCCTTTTATAACGGCAAGTCTTCCAGGTCCTGAAGCAGCAAAACAGCCCCAGACCATCACACTACCACCACCATATTTTACTGTTGGTATAATGTTCTTTTTCTGAAATGCAGTGTTCCTTCTACGCCAGATATACTTGGACACACACCTTCCAAAGAGTTCCACTTTTGTCTCATTGGTCCACAGAATGTTGTCCCAAAAGTCTTGGGGATCATCAAGATGTGTTGTGGAGAAATTGAGACGAGCTTTGATGTTCTTTTTGCTCAGCAGTGGTTTTCTCCTTGGAACTCTGCCATGCAGGCCATTTTTGCCCAGTCTTTTCCTGATGGTGGAGGCATGAACGCTGACCTTAACTGAGGCAAGTGAGGCCTGCAGTTCCTTGGACGTTGTTGTGGGGTCTTTTGTGACCTCTTGGATGAGTCGTCGCTGCGCTCTTGGGGTAATTTTGGGCGGCCGGCCACTCCTGGGAAGGTTCACCACTGTTCCATGTCTTCGCCATTTGTGGATAATGGCTCTCACTGTGGTTCGCTGGATTCCCAAAGCTTTGGAAATGGCTTTATAACCCTTTCCAGACTGATAGATCTCAATTACTTTCTTTCTCAATTGTTCCTGAATTTCTTTGGGTCTCGGCATGATGTGTAGCTTTTAAGGATCTTCTGGTGGACCTTACTGTGTCAAGCAGCTCCTATTTAAGTGATGCCTTGATTGTGAACAGGTGTGGCAATAATCAGGCCTGGGTGTGGCTAGAGAAATTGAACTCAGGTGTGGACAACCACAGTTATAGTATGTTTTAACAAGGGGGGCAATCACTTTTTCACACAGGGCCATGATGGTTTGGATTTTTTTTCACCTTTAATAATAAACACCTTCATTTACAAATTGCATTTTGTGTTTACTTGTGTTGTCCTTGACTATTGTTTAAATTGGTTTGATGTTCCGAAACACTTAAGTGTGACAAACATGCAAAGGAACAGGAAATGAGGAAGGGGGCAAACACTTTTTCACACCACTGTATATATTGTTTATTTACCCTGTTTTGGTAGTCAGTGTTGACACTCATACCTAGGTGGTCTTGATCGAAACCACTGCTCGCCCAGAGCGCCTGACCTATATTAAGACCACTACGGTTTACACTTTATAGATATTGGTTATCACTTATGTTTATGATCAGTACACCGTGCTAACTTATAGCGTCACCCTCCCCTCTCCTGGAGATTGGTTGACCCTGTCTATTTCACAATGTGCACTAGATGATAACTGTCTTTGAATGGTACACGTTTTTTCATGTTGTGCACAAAGGACTGACGTCCATTTCACTTTTTTACATTAAAACTTGAACACTTAATAGTGGTCCAGATTTTCCCATTCTCGCCCACAAAGAGTGTTCTCACACGTTTTATTTAGCGCCACACTTTTCCCATATATGATCTAGCATCAAAGCAGAATTGGTGCAAGATCCCCTTTGATGGAAAATATTTGTTTGGCAAGAAACTCGACAAAGCAATCTCCAGAGTAACGGGGGGCAAATCTGGCAGGAGAACAAATGCCTATTTATCACGATTCCGGCAATCAAATTCTAGAGACTTCAGGCAGTCTCGCCCCTTTAGGGACAACAAGAAATCGTGGAGAGGCACCCAGACTTTTTTTGGGAGCCAGAAAGAACAAGTCCCTCACTGCTCCCCAGGAGGAGACAAAGTCTTTTTGAGGTCAGAGGGGCGGAGACAGTGGGAGCCCGGTTAAAAAAAATGTTTCCCCATCTGGGCCTCCAAGTGTCAAGACCCACTTTCTCTCAGCAGCCTCCTCACACGTCCTTCAAAGAAACAGTTACCAACCTCCCCACAGAAGGCACTGGCCTTAAATTTTTGGCAATACCTGTCCCCCCATCGGAGCAATTTAAAGGTTCTTTTTCCACCCTTTTTCCTGGTGCAGAAAAAAACAGGCGACTGGAGACCTGTAATAGATCGGAAAAAACTAAATCAATACATCCATCTCAAAAGATTCAAGATGGAGTTGCTCCAAACCATACAACCAGGAGATTGATTAATCTCGATAGACCTGCAGGATGCGTACCTCCACATATCTATTCCACCATCCTTCCAAAAATACTTAAGGTTCGCAGTGGGTCATGTCCACCTGCAATTTCAAGCTATGCCCTTCGTGCTGTGCACCTCCCCTCGTGTGTTCACAAAAGTGTTGATATCTGTCTTGGCCCCTCTGAGAGAGAGGGGGTTAAGAATTTATCACTACCTGGATGATATCCTCTTGCTGTCAAACAATCCAAGCCAGCTTATAGTCCACAGGAAGATTTTTCTCCAGTCGTTGTTGGAGTTCGGGTGGCTGGTGAACCATCGGAAGAGCCAATTAGTTCCAACACAGCAGATGGTTTACTTAGGAGCAATGCTCGATACACTCCTAGGCACAGTCTCTTTACCCCAGATGAAGATGGAGGGCATCATTCAGAGGGTATCCAAGGTCATACAGAGATCCCATCTATCAGCCTCGCAGTGTCTGAGCCTTATTGGCACGATGTCCTCGTGCATACCTCTAGTCCCATGGTCTCACTGGCATCTGAGATACTTCCAGACGGGATTCTTAATACAATGGAGACGGCAACATCTGTCTCAGACAATCCGTTTAATAACGCTAATGAGCAGGAGTCTACACTGGTGGATGAATTCAGAGAATCTCTCCCGGTTCCATCATTTTGGGTTCCCACTCATGGACCACAATTATGTCAGATGCGAGTGGCCAGGGGTGGGGTGCCCATTGCAGAGAATTCCGGATTCAGGGAAGATGGTCCTTTTCCACCAGAGGGATAGTGTCCAACGTCCTAGAAATGAGGGCGGCATTTCTAGCCTTAACCTCTTTTGCATCTCAGGTCAAGGGACAGAGGGTACTTCTAAGTTTGGACAACAAGGTGGCGGTCTCGTACCTTCAGAAACAAGGGGGCACCCACAGCAAGACACTTCTGAGGGAAATGGAACCTGTAATGCTCTGGGCAGAGAGGAACCTGGTAGACCTCAGGGCAATGCATCTCCCAGGCAAGATGAACACAGAGGCAGATGTCTTATCAAGGAGGTTTGGGGACAACGAATGGTCTCTACATTCCCATGTGTTCAACCAAATCTCCAATCTATGGCAGTCCCCACAGGTGGATCTTTTTGTTACGCAGAAGAATTGCAAAATCAGGAGATTCTTCTCTCGCCTTCCACATCCACAGGCGGAAGAAGTAGATGCGCTATCTTGTCCTTGGACCTTCAAGACAGCTTACACCTCTCCTCCTCGCCCACTCATTTTGAGGTTTCTCCTCAGACTCCTGAACAAACCAGTCCAAGTGCTAGCAGTGCTACCCTATTGGCCGAAGAGACCGTGGTTTCCACTAGCCATGCACCTCAGTGTGGATCCTCCAATCAGAATTCCTCCCTTTCCAGTTGTTGACCCAGGGCAGGCTGGCCCATCCAGACCCACAGAAGCTGGATCTTTGTGTATGGAAGTTTGAAAAGAAGGAGGTTTGAATCGTTAGGCTGTTCCCAAGAGGTCATAGTTGAAAGCCTACAACCAGTACATTCTATGTAAGAATTTGGGACAAGTTCTTATCCTATGCCACAGGAAAAGGATTTGGTCCTATCTCTCTTTCCACTTCTGATGTTCTGAGTTTTCTGCAAACTGGTTTAGATTTTGGGGCTCAGCCAGAGTTCCCTCAAGGTACAAGTTCCGCAATTTCTGCAGCAACTAACATCAGGTGGGCAGAAGACCCTCTAGTGGTTACGTTCCTCAGGGGAGTACTGAAGATGCGTCCCCCATCCAGACGTTCCTATCCACTCATCCATTTGTACCGGTTGAAGAGGTCTCAATTTGGAACTTGACATTAAAAACAACTTTTCTGTTGGCTATTACATCCGACAGGAGGATTTTGGAAATCCACTCCCTGGGCATTGGGGATGATCACATATCCTTTTTTTTCCAGATGGGTAGAACTTCGCCCTCTCAGAGAGGTTTCACACCCAAGGTCACCTCAATGGCAAACTTATCAGAACCATGGGCGTTACCAGTTTTCATGGACATCAAACTCCTGTCATGAGTTAGACATATCCAAAGTTCTCAGGGCTTACTTGGAAGCCACAGCAAGTTTCAGGAACTCTGAAACATTATTCATCATCCCATGGGGTAAGAATAGAGGAAAGGAAGCTTCTACCAGTCGGCTCAGGTGAATGCTCTTTCAACAAGAGCGGTATCGGCATCTTGGGCAGCGAGGGCAAATATTTCTCTTGAAACATTCTGCACTTGGTCTTCCCGACACATGTTCCTCAAACATTCCGGGGCTCTTGCAACCGTAGAGTTCGGGAGAAAATCGCTTCATGCTGCTATGTCTGTGTTTTGTAAAATTGCAAGAGAGTGTACTGGCGCCAACTACTATAGTGACTAAGTTTTTGAAGGCTGCGATCTGGAAAGTAAAAGTACTGATAGTGCGATTACTGATTAGAATGTGGTATAGAGTGAGGATTGCGCCAATCACACTATTACCTTAGTGTCACCTGAATTATATTGGGTTGATTCTATTGCTACTGCTGTCAATTGCCGGTTCCTTAAGGGGTTTGGCTGGTACTAGATTGTATCGTATGGACAAGGGAAATCCTGGTATTAGCTAGTGAGATGGGGTAAATTAACGTAAAATATACACTCCTGAGATTCCCAATCCTGAATAAAAAATAAAATAAGTTACAATAAGCGATCCAAAAATTCTCAATCCTATGTGTCAAACACCATGTGCTTTTGTGTTAGTGAAAAACTTTTTTTCCCATGGAGGGGAAAACTTGAAATCCCACTTCCACCACACTTTACTGTTAAAGGCAAAAAAGAAAGAAAAATGGAAAAAATGAAATAAAATAAAATAAAACACCCCTACTTCCACAATATTACAATTCTGTGGAAAAAATGCATAGAAACACATGTGACATCATTCTGTGAAATGAAATATACATATATATATCCGTGTTTCAGAATCCTGTGAAGAAGACTGAAAAACTAAGCCAAAATAAAACAGTACCCCCAAAATCAATGTGATTCAGTCCAATTCCTACAAAGAAAATTTCAAGCAATCTGGGTATATGTCCCCAACAATGTGTCCATATAAATTATGTGAAGAAAATCATATGTTGCCACCACCAATAAGTACAGTGACTAATGATTAGTTCTTTCAGGATATATCTCTCTTTATCACCCTGTGAATCCACCACCATAGAGAATGGCCACTCACCAGATATAGGTGAGTAATAAGACGTGGGTTTGCTTAGCTGGATAACCACTCCTTCTCCTTTTTTGCAAGATCCGGATCGGTTAAATACAGAGAGTGTCCTTCTTTCTCAAAGTAAAAGAATAAAAAGATGCTCCCATAGCGTAATACGTTTCAACAATTTATTAAAATATACAAATAAAAACAAGAGGACTATTGCACTCACATGGGATAGTGCCCTCAAAGCCGGCACTGAGCCTCTCCAGCCATGTATATACGGACCTCAAATCCCAGGCAGGACCGTTTGTGCTGTAAGTCAGTATAGCGTCTTCAAATATTACCCAGCAGCCTCTACGCGTTTCGCATGTGTGTCTGCGTCATCAGGTGTCACATGTGTTTCTATGCATTTTTTCCACAGAATTGTAATATTGTGGAAGTAGGGGTGTTTTATTTTATTTTATTTCATTTTTTCCATTTTTCTTTCTTTTTTGCCTTTAACAGTAAAGTGTGGTGGAAGGGGGATTTCAAGTTTTCCCCTCCACGGGAAAAAAAGTTTTTCACTAACACAAAAGCACATGGTGTTTGACACATAGGATTGAGAATTTTTGGATCGCTTATTGTAACTTATTTTATTTTTTATTCAGATTGGGAATCTCAGGAGTGTATATTTTACGTTAATTTACCCCATCTCACTAGCTAATACCAGGATTTCCCTTGTCCATACGATACAATCTAGTACCAGCCGAACCCCTTAAGGAACCGGCAATTGACAGCAGTAGCAATAGAATCAACCCAATATAATTCAGGTGACACTAAGGTAATAGTGTGATTGGCGCAATCCTCAATCTATACCACATTCTATGTCTGTGTTTTGATTAAAGTTAATTTTTTGTTAAAGCATTAAACCCACCCATGTGAGCTAGTTATTTATCACATGTATGCTGCCATGGAGGCACCAGGAAAACGGAAAATTGTACCATACTTACCGTAATTTTCCTTTCCTGGTGCCAATCCATGGCAGCATAAACTCCCACCCTCGGTATTCTATATTACGAAGAATGTTGGGGGAGGGGCTATGCCCTTTAATTTATGCTATTCACTAGTCCTGAAGGCGGAGTAGAGGCGGAGCTCTATCACACGTATGCTGCCATGGATTGGCACCAGGAAAGGAAAATTACGGTAAGTATGATACAATTTTCTGTTGTTTTGCATTTCTGCAAAAAGCAATGGAAAACACATAGATGTGAACCAACCCTAAGGTCCCGTTTACAGTTGTGGTCGGGAAATAAAAATAGGAGGTTTTAATTTTACATGTCAGCCAGATAGGGCAGTACACATGCCGCAGCTAATGCAAAAATTATAATCTACTGTATGTCATGTTTGTCAGGCAGTATCACTGCCAAACACGACTCATTTAAGTTAAAGCGGTGATGTGGAGATTTGCTATACGCTATGCGCAATCCGTCTCCTGCGCTACTTAACGCCCTTTCAGCCTTTTGGTGTAATGCATCTTACTATGTCCCTATGTCCTCTTACATCCTCAGCTCCATCATTCCACCAACTGACCTGAACCTCGGAGCAATATAGCCTGATGGTTTCACAATCGACCAATCGAGCACAGGCATTCCTTCAAACCGGAGGGGTTATACAACAACCAATGAACAATGACTAGGAGTCTTATGGGTGCGTCTGGGTGGGGGCAGCATGCATGATTTCCCGCCCCCTGTACCTGGAAGCTATCATCTTTAGCTAGACATCTCATGGCTGGTTTTGAAATCATGGATGCTGTCCGACCATAATGTGCCCAAAGGGTCCCATTTTACAGTTGGCGTGAATGCTTTTTCTGCGTTGTTCAAAGCATACCTGGATTATACTACCATTCTTGTGGATGGAAGATTATCTGCAGGTGCACGCTACGGTCCCGCCATGTGCTGATCAGACACACGAGCGTACATCCCCTAAACCAATAATGTCTTTGCAGAGCGAACACATCCCCCCCAGATGATCGTTCTGTGCATCGCACAAGGGCCCTTTGCTGGCGGACTTATCCCCACTCTGCAAACACTTCTCTACATCCCCAAGAAACTTTTTACTACCAGACAGATCTCAACCAGCGTCAGTCTGCCCCAGTCAGCTCTTTAGAGCAGGCTGCGGGAGAACTAACACTGGGAGACACTATGACAATACATATTAAATAGGGGGGAAATTACGGGTGCGTGTTATACGCCGATAGTGTATCTCGAAGGTGAAGGAGGGGGACGAGTGCTGCCGGAAATCGCTGAGCAGAGCCAAATGCAGAGCCATGCGCCAAGCCGAATGCCAAGCCGTTAACAGAGCTGAGCCGAGTGTCGAGCTGGCATGTGTTTTCCGGCGTTTGGCTTGGTGCTCAGCTTGGCGCTCGGCATTCGGCTCTACTCGGCTGGGATTGGCATTCAGCTCGGCACGGCATTTGGCTCTGCGCTCGGCTCGCCATTCGGCTCTGCTCGACACTCGGCTCTCCTGCTCAGTAAAGGAGAGTAGAGGAGCTTCCTGCACAGTGCTGCATCTGTATTCACAGATTAAATTATGGTTTCAGGGCAGTAATCAGCTGTATTTGACAGAAGTGGGTGAGATTCCAGTGCTCTACAGAGGTGAGAGAATAAGCATGACATCCCTGGCTAGTTTGGGATCACTGGCAAATCTCCTGCTAGCTGGCTAATTCTTGCTTGATGGTGGAGCGGCTGAGAGGCAAGTGACACCTAAATGCTTGAAACACATTGGGGTCAGTTATGAGCACATGGGAGAAGTAAATGGAAGGTTGCAGATGGGCACAGATCAGGCTGCATTGATGCTCACTGACCTTATTTTGCTTAAAAGTGGTTTATTTAAAAAAAAATAATAATAATTCCGAAACTTGCCTCTTAAATTGGGGTGCGTGTTATATGCCGGCAAGTGTTATACGCCGATAAATACGGTACATCTTCATAAAATTTCCACAACAGTCCCTCGATGAATCTTGATCTTCTTACACCTGGAAATCCTTACAATCCATATGAGTCCATAAAAAGGAAAACACGGCTTGACTTGTAGACTCTGTTCTTCAGGAGGGATGACTTAGAGGAGGACATGGGTTGGGCTTCGGGGCGTCTCATCTCAGCAAGGAAGATGTGGTCATCTGCTCAGGCTCTGTTCACTTGTCCAATCAGGCAACAGTAGCACCTCCATCACGGCATATAGAAAGAATAGAAACAAATACAACAGGAGTATATATACCCCTACTTCCTTCAACCATGATCCTCTGAAAAATAAAAAAAATCCCCAAAGATTCCCAGACCCTTAAAAAGGGTTCCAACCTTCACTAGCTATAGCTCTGGCTTTGCCAGGCAGGGATCTAAACCTTATCCATATGGGCCTGAACTTTGACACTAGTACAACAATCAAACATTTACCTATGAATTCACAGAAACCCCGCTTGGATGCCAACAGATAATCATGGGCCATCTTTTAATAGAAAGTCTTGATCTGCCGTTATTCCTGTATGGACTTTCTTGTAGCTTCAACAGTTACATTAAACATCCGATCAAAAGACGCATGAACCTCTTGCATTAGGGGGAATTACCTTATAAGCTGTAGATCTGCATAAGTACCAAACTAAAGTTGAAGCACACTTGTGGACTAACTAGTTGTCACAATAATCAAACTGGCAAATGGCAGAGCTATTGTTAAAACTATAACTAATTCTACCCTCTAGAAATGTATCGTTAAGTTCTATTAACAAGTGTCTGTTTGGAATTTTTACTAGTTTTTCAAAACTCCTCATACCAGTATGAACATAATATATAGCATGTACTGCTGTCATCGCCGGGGTACTAAAGCTCGTGGAGATTCAGAGTAGACCCAACAATTGGTCCTGTTCGCTTTCTTAACTACCGGTAGTTGGAGAATACACTTTAAACAATAAGTTGGGATGCTTTTCATTGTTACCCTTGCCGAAATATACTAAACTAAAAAATATAAAATAAACAAAGATACTCCTCATCCTTTGGTGTTGTAGTTGAGCAGCTTCTTGCAGTGGCTGGCGTGTAATTTCCATATGGAAATTAAGGTGAATCCTGCGCAATTTTTTTTAAAAAAATGGCATAGGGGTCCCCCAAAATCCATACCAGACCCTTCAGGTCTAGTATGGATTTTAAGGGGAACCCTGCACCAAAATAAAAAAAATGGTGTAAGCCCCCCCACAATCTATAACAGACCCTTATCCAAGCACGCAACCTGGCAGGCCGCAGGTAAAGAGGGGGGACGAGAGAGCGCCCCCCCTCCTGAACCGTACCAGGCCACATGCCCTCAACATGGGGAGGGTGCTTTTGGGTAGCCCCCAAAAGCACCTTGTCCCCATGGTGATGGGGACAAGGGCCTCATCCCCACAACCCTTGCCCGGTGGTTGTGGGGGTCTGCGGGTGGGGGGCTTATTGGAATCTGGAAGGAGACAAACTACACGGTTACGTAAACATCAATGTGTGGTCCCGCCTTCAGTTATATAAGAACTGTCAAAGGCGCTGAAGCGTGGTGGTTTTTTATTTTTCGGTCCGTCAGCGGAGCGATAGAAGAAGATGAATGGACTTCGTGGGACATTTTATTTTTTTTTTTTTTAATAAAGGACTTGTCCCAAGCTGTGTCTTGTTTTTTTGTGAAATGGTACGGGTACAATGCATCCGGTACCATTTCACACAGGGGGAGGAGGCCGGGATCTGGGGGTCCTCTTGTTAAAGGGGGCTTCCAGATTCCAATAAGCCCCCACCCACAGACCCCCACAACCACAGGGCAAGGGTTTTGGGGATGAGGCCCTTGTTCCCATCAACATGGGTACAAGGTGCTTTGGGTGGGGTCTAACCCAAAGCACCCTCCCCATGTTGAGGGCATGTGGCCTGGTACAGTTCAGGAGAAGGGGGGGCGCTCTCTCGTCCCCCCTCTTTTCCTGCGGCCTGCCAGGTTGCGTGCTTGAATAAGGGTCTGGTATGGATTTTGGGGGGAACCCCTACGCCATTTATTTTTATTTTGGAGCAGGGTTCCCCTTAAAATCCATACCAGACCTTAAGGGTCTGGTATGGATTTTGGGGGGACCCCTACGCTATTTAAAAAAGAAATGGTGCAGGTTTCCCCTTAATTTCCATATCAGACCCAAAGGGCCTGGTATGGATTTTAGGGGGACCCCCACGCATTTTTTTTTTTTTTTGTACATTTTGGTTCGGGGTTCCCCTTAATATTCATACCAGACCCAAAGGGCCTGGTAATGGACTGGGGGCATCCCATGCTCTTTTTTTCACTGAGTTTTATTTATATTGCCGAGACCCGACAATTTATTACAGCCATGAGTAGTTTTAAATGACAATTTTCACGATATTTAAAGGAATTTTTCATTTTTATTAAAAAAATTAAAAATCACTGCTCCCGAAAAAAACTGAAGTTTTAAAATAAAAAATTGCATGGACACATGTCCCCTGGGGCAGGACACAGGTCCCCAAACACTTTTTATGACAATAAATTGCATATAAGCCTTTGAAATTAGCACTTTTGATTTTTCATGTTCGTGTTCCATAGACTTTAACGGTGTTCCGAATTTTCGCCAAACACCGCATATTTCGCAGAACATTCAAACTTATGCTCGGGCTGAACCTTTCGCCCATCTTTACTCCATATTATGGCTGTCAAGACTGTAAAAAATCTATGGCTAACATCATATTGGAGAGTTCAACAATTTTAAAAACCTTTTGTCCAGGAAAGGGTGGAATAAACCCACCATATTGCAAATGTGAGGGAATCCCCCGGAAACCCATATATCCCTGGGCAGTCAGACCACTAAAACTCCTGCAAAAAGATGACTCAAGGAGGTCAACCAAAGCCTTTTTCTACTGCAGGCTATACAATACAAAAAACTCAGCTAAAGCGATAAAACCCAAAACAATGGGGGATGGGGGGCATGAATTGCCCTCTGAGAAACAAAAAAAAAAAAAAAAAAAACTTGGTTAAAGTTATGCCGCGTACACACGAAGGGACTATCCCGCGGGATTATCCGCTGGACCGAAGTCCAGCGGATAATCCCCTCGTGTGTGGGCGCCGGCGGACTTTTTTTGGCCAAAGTACGGCGGACTAAAGTTTCAGGTTTTGTTTTCAAATTATCCGCTGGACTTGGCAGTCCAGCGGATAATCCGGTCGTGTGTAGTATGGTCCGGCGTACCAAAAAGGACGCATGCTCAGTAGCAAGTATTTTTCTAGTATTTTTCGTTTTCTAGTCCCGTCGTACGTGCTGTACGTCATCGCGTGAACCGTCGGACTTTTTGCGTGATCGTGTGTGGTCAAGTCCGTTCGCTTTTTAGTCCAGCGTACCCAGCTGGAAAGTCCAGCGGATTGTCCGCTGGACTTAGGTCCGCCGGGAAAAGTCCGTACGTGTGTACGCGGCATTAGTCTTACCATCTATTGAAATTTAGTTCAAAGTAGAGATTTCACTTAAAAACCAAAATTCAATACAAAAAAAAAAACACACACACAATAGCTTTACTGAAAAGTATGTAAAAAGTACAAAAATAGCTAAATCTGAAAAGATTGTATTGACTTAAAAGGAAATGGTGCCTACACCATTTGCAATGACAAAACGGTGTCTTCGAAATGCAACAGTGGAAAAACAAATTTAAACCAGTGAGTTTAACATTTAAACAAAACAGTTTCTCAGTTCCCGGTGTCTCACCCCTGAAATTGGAGCAATTTCCACTCTGGGATGATTTACAGGCTAAACAGTATAAAATCCTTCAAATGCAGTTTCTCCCATATAACAAGACCAAAACTGCGTCTCTACAAACCAAAATCACCTTTTTAACACAGAACAGACCGTACTACTCACACTAAAAACTTAGAAACCTTGCCCAAAATCAGAGCAATTCCACCCAAAACTCAAAACACAGCAGATACGAAATGGCAGTTGCAACAAACGAAAACTGGGCCACAACAAAATGGCAGACGAAAGCCGGGCCACATGGTGACTACAACAAAATGTCTGACAACAATCGGACCTCATGATGAAACAAACATTTAAAAACAAGTTGCTGATCCCGCCAACACCAGCACAAACTGAGATTTCTTCACTAGAAAACCAAAACTTTCTCCACAAAAACTGACTAAATTAATTGAGAAGGCACACTTAACCGTAGACACACAAACACACACACACACACACACACACACACACACACACACACACACACACACACACACACACACACTTTAGGCTACATCAACTAGGGAAACTAGTGTTTTACATAAAACACAAAATAACCTGGCTCAAACTTACACTCTTTTTCCCCAAGGAAAGGTCATATACTTAACACTGGCATCAGCTTCCACAAGAACAAGACAACAAGAGAAATACAAACAGCGATGGTTTTATGCATAATCTTTTCATCTCAAAACAAAAAAGAGCTCCCCCATGTTATTGCCTAGAATCCTGTAAGACAACAATGCCTGGTGAGGGGAGTGGTTTGGCTGAGCAGGAAGATGGCCGCGTAACTTAAGAGCTCCCGCCACTGCCGGTTGATTTTCGCTTTCCACGGAGGTAACTGCACCCCAGACTTTAGCTTAATCATGGGGACGGCATCCCGAAACTCATCAGCTTCACGATCCTGCTCCGCCCGCAAACAAAAGGGGGGTATGAGTCAAAATATCCTGGAAATGTTCCGGACTCAAAGGGGCAATATGGCGTCGTCCTGCCACAGACTCACAGGCCACATCACCACAACTAACGGGACCCCCGCACAAACTGCACACAATTTGCCCCACTATGTCCGGAGACAGTAGTAGTCCTCCTTAACCGCACCTTAACATCCACAATTTGAGGACCATCGCCAACGACATAAAGGATACCCTGTCAGCCGCCATTTTGGAATTAAGCCTGGACATACACGCTCTGGCTGACAGGGTTCATGAAGTGGAAAGGGTCACGGCGCACAGACACAGTCCACCGCAGGGCCACGCGGAGTGTGGACACTCACACCCTTCAACTTAGGAAACTCCAGCGGCATATGGAGGACCTTGATAATAGGGGCCGCATTCATAACCTTTGGATTCAGGCATACCTCTGATTCTTAGACACGGAGCAACTATCCCCCACAGTCACAGGCTTGTTTAATGGGCTGCTTAACAGACAGCTTCACACCATGATCGAGATGAAAAGGATTCACAGGGCCCTCAGACCCAAGGGAAGAGAGACAGACCCTCCTAGGGACATCATCTGCTGCATTGTGGACTACAAACTAAAAGGAGGACATTCTGAGACAGGCAAGGGGCAGACCGCAGCTTATACATGATGGAGCAAACATCCAGATCTTTCAAGATCTCTCCAGTATCCCACTGCAACACCGCAAGGACCTGAAACCACTGCTGGACATCCTGCGCTCTGAGGAAATCCAATACAGATGAAAGTTCCCTTTCTGTCTCTCCGCCACCAATCAGGGCTGTACAGTGCTGCTGAAAGTACCTGAAGACCTGTGTCCATTCTGTGACACCCTAGGTCTCCCTCTGGTTGAGGTTTCCTAACTGGTATGCCGACTTCCGTCACCCGACTGCAAGGAGGGATACCCTGCAGGAAGAGCCCATGGATACACAGGATACTAGATTCCACAGGAGAAGATCCCCATTGGGACCGAGACATCACACCGCACATCATGGAATGAATCGAGGCTTCAGCCCTACAGACTCCCCAAGATCTAGGAGGGTACGGAGAGATCACTAGAAATAACTTCAACACGCATCTCTAACAGGATACAAGTTGCCACGTTTGGCACAGTTAAGTACTTTTCTTCTATTTTTTGTTTTGACTCTGCTCACACTGTTAACCCATGTGTTTCACTGGCTGGTCTTAATGCGACAAACAACATTGGTGCTAAACATACTAAGACAACGTTGGGCTATACCAGACTGCCATCTATGCTACCCGCACTTCCCTGGCCGATTTTCTTGCACAGCCAAATTGGCGGCATTAGTCTGAGATGCCTACAACCGCCTGCACATCACCCTTCCTCCAGCATAACGTATTGAAAAGGAATCTTGAAGCACCTCACTGCCTGACTCATCCCTACACTCAGAGGCTGCAGTCCATTCCTATAGGTGGTATATCCTGTTGAACTTGGGAGCTGAATCGATTAAGTGAACTTTATACTGACTTGGTAATGTATGGTTTGCTTGGGATACTGGGGGGACTTTCCCCCTCCACCTACAAACTGAGATTCACCACATATTTAATAGCCGGGAGCCCTGACCATCCGTAGTGTAGAGGGCTTGCTTGCCCAGACTGGCGTCAGCTTTCGCACCATCGGTGGCATGTGAGATCCTATAGGACCTCACTGGGCTTCCGTCAGGTAACTGAGCCGCGTCCTGCCCGAAGGGCTACACTCCCGCAATATAGCTATGTGGAATATTACGGGGGGGGGTCCCTAGGATAGTAGGAACCTCAAAGATGCTTTCCTTCCCCTTTGGGGATTAACCATGTTGCTATATGTGAGAAGTGATCTCAAAGCGAGTGTGAAAGAGGACCTGGTGGATGGAGAGTGTGATGAGTCTGAAGCATTATGGGTGGAACTGCATATAGATGTGCGTAGTTCAAAAAGTTAATCATTGGAGTTTGTTATAGACCACCCAATGTTAATGAGGAGGTGGAGACTCAGCTCTTTGCACAGATGGAAAGGGCTGCAAGGGCTGGGACAGTGATAATAATGGGGGATTTTAACTACCCAGAAATTGACTGGAGTAATGGCACTGCTGGGACAGTTAAAGTGCAAAAATTTATAAACCTATTACAGGAAAATTTTATGGTCCAGTTTATTGAGGCCAAAACTAGGAATGATGCTCTGTTGGACCTGGTAATCTCAAACCATGCAGAGCGTATTACTAATGTTCAGATAAAAGGAACACCTGGGTAGCAGCGACCATAACATGATTTCATTTGATGTTAGCAAAAATCACATACGGGAAAGATAAAAACACTTACATTTCAAGAGAGCAAATTTTCCAAGGATGAGGGCTGCTCTCCAGGACTTAGACAGAACAGAAATGGGAATTCTTCAAAAAGACTGTTTGTAAACTCACTGCAAAGTATATTCCCATGGGCAATAAGTTTAAAAGGCTAAAAATAAAACCTATGTGGCTCACGGCCAAAGTTTAAAAAGCTATAAACTATAAGAAAAGAGCTTTTAAAATATATAAAAAAATACTTTATTCCATGCATGACGACACACGTAGTGTATCCTCTTTTATGCCCATGTAATATGCTGTATATAGGACGCACTAAACGCACTTTATCAAAACAGGTGTCTGAACATAATAATATAAAAATAGGGTATAAAGATCAGTGTATCTATGCATTTTAAAACAAAGTACAAAATGGACCCTACCGGACTAAAATTTTGGGGGACAGAGAAATTGCACCTCGATTGGCGAGGTTGCAACAAAATCCATGAATTATCAAAGTGTGAGACAAAATGGATATTTATGGCTGATACTTTATGTTCCAAAGGGTTAAATGTAGAACTGGATCTTAATTGCTTTATTGGTGATTTTTAATCTGCACTTTTAATGGGATCTTGATTATTTAATGTATTTTATATCAATTTTAGATTTCTACTATACAATCTCATTTTATATTTAAATTGGATTGCGGACAATGATATGTATGTTGCAATCGTGCTCAAATTTTTAATCAATACATGTGATTATATATACTTTTTAATACATTGTATCACTATATCTATAACTCCAATCTGACTGTGTATGGCCGTTTGATTTTTTTGAGCCGATCACTGGTAATGGGATTGAGGTTAAACATATGGTGTTCAGATTATCTGTTTCTGCAGGATTGCGTGCATGACCTCTAGAACACTTGGTAGATAAAGGCACTTTATATACACATACATACCTTTTTTTTATCGGCGTATAACACGCACCCCAAGTTTAGGAGGGCATGTTAAGGAAAAAAAAGTTTTAGGAGGGAAGTTTAGGGAAAAAAATAAATAAAAAAAATAAAAAAAAAAAAAAACTTACATTTAACTGCTTCCCGACCGCCCACTGCATATATACGTGAGCAGAATGGCACGGGCAGGCAAAATCACGTACCCGTACGTGGCCCTTTAAATGCCTGCCCGTGGCGCGCTCGCGACCCGGTCGGGAGCTCCGTGACCCCGGCCGTGGGACCAGCAGACCCAATCGCCGCTGGTGTCCCGCGATCGGGTCACGGAGCTGAAGAACGGGGAGAGGTATGTGTAAACAAACCTCTCCCTGCGCTTCCTACTCTGCCTGTCATTGATTGGCTGTTCCCGGTCATCGGGAAAGCCGATCAATGACGTCAGACGTCAGCCCCGCCCCCTAATGTAAAAAAAACACACACACACGTCACAGCCCATAACCCCTCCCCTCCCCCTAGTGGTTAACTCTTTCACTACAATGTCATTTATACAGGGATCAATGCATTTAAATAGCATTGATTGCTGTATAAATGACAATGGTCCAAAAATGTGTCAAAAATGTCCGATGTGTCCGCCATAATGTCGCAGTCACAATAAAAATTGCTGATCGCCGCCATTACTAGTAAAAAAAAAAAAATATTAATAAAAATGCTATAAAACTATCCCCTATTTTGTAAACGCTATAACTTTTGCGCAAACCAATCAATAATCGCTAATTGCGATTTTTTTTTTACCAAAAATATGTAGAAGAATACGTATCGGCCTAAACTGAGGAAAAAAAATGTTTTTTTTATATATTTTTTGGGGATATTTATTATAGCAAAAAATAAAAAAATACTGCATTTTTTTCAAAATTGTCGCTCTATTTTTGTTTATAGCGCAAAACATAAAAACCGCAGGGGCGATCAAATACCACCAAAAGAAAGCTCTATTTGTGGGAAAAAAAGGACGCCAATTTTGTTTGGGAGCCACGTCGCATGACCGCGCAATTGCCAGTTAAAGCGATGCAGTGCCGAATCGCAAAAAGGGGCCTGGTCCTTTGGCTGCCAATTGGTCCGGGGCTGAAGTGGTTAAGCGTCATTTGCAGCCTCGCCAGCATCATTTTCAGCCTTGCCCACGTTTAAATTTCCCGCCGCCGAGACAGACCGTGCGTGCGCCGCCGAAAAAGACAGAGCCGACTGTTCGGCTCCGCTCGCGGTCCCGCCTCCCTGCTGTTTCGGGAGCGAGCGCAGGAAGGTGGGACTACGAGCGGAGCCGAACAGTCGGCTCGGTCTTTTTCGGCGGCGATTCAGTCTTTCAGCGGCGCTCGCTAATTTTCAGGGTATCGGCGTATAACACGCACCCACGACTTTCCCCCGATTTTAAGGGGGGAAAAGTGCGTGTTATACGCCGATAAATACGGTATGTAAAATATTGGCATATATGTAGTTTGTGATTTTATTTATTAAACTTATATGCCTTATATTTAGAATATTTGGAGAAGTTAGTATGAATATAATACTGTAACACACACTGCGGTATGTGCAGAAAGACTTGTCTTCTCTGTCGAAGATCCCGGTATTCTGCCATTAATCCAACAGTGTGTCGTACACTGCATACTGTTGTTGATGGGCGATTGATGATGTCAGCAGACACGTGACTGTATGAGGAAGTGTCCTCTGCAGTAGCGATGTATTTATGGGGAATAGCTGCGCTGCGTAGCTACGCTCTCCGACGAAAGTAATGACTGAAACGCGTCAGAGCGGAGCTACGCAGCACCCCTTTTGCTACTAGCTTGCGAGGATCTTTCCTTCCCAGGAACACCGCGGGAGCGGTGTAAGGTCAGATACGATCGCAAGCTTTGAGATACCGATTTCATGCTTTAATACATTGGATTGTTTGTGAGTATTCTACCTGCAAGTTTTAATTTATTTTAAAAAATTAGTTGGATGTGATTACGCTATGTGGCTTTTCTTTTGTCTGATTACATGCTGAA
Organism: Lithobates sylvaticus; assembly: GCA_028564925.1. Classification (NCBI taxonomy): domain Eukaryota; kingdom Metazoa; phylum Chordata; class Amphibia; order Anura; family Ranidae; genus Lithobates; species Lithobates sylvaticus. The sequence goes on along the minus strand of CM053032.1, from coordinate 99,066,485 downwards.
CGCTGTGGTATGAGGAGGTTCACCTACATTTGTGATAAGCTTTTAAACCAGCTGAGTCTGGTAAGTGCATTACCTGTAGGGAACTGCACAGAAGGTGAAGGAAGCATTTTTCATGTGTGAATCGCCTTTCAACCTTGATTTCCACACATTTGGCACTGTCACTTTGCATGAACTTTTTTGAACTGACAATTAAATTTGGGATATATAAATGAAGATTGCTATCTTGATCTAACATTGATGTAAAAATATTCATATTTTTATTACTGGTGATTTTATTTCAGAACATTTTAGTTTTAAATTTAAGCGCTGCTAATGTCTATGTTAATGTTATTCCTTTGAATGATTTTTTCTTATGACATATTTTATTGAATGTTCTTAAAGACATGCTGCTATCCCTCAAAGCCTCACTACATGCTGACATGACTGCAGGGATAAATCACTGTCAAAAGGGAAGTACAGGCCTTAGGCAGCAGGGTGACTCACATGGAACACAGCATGAGTGAATTTACCATATTCCCAAACCATCCTTCCTTCCAAAAAACACTCCCAGAGACGTGTTACTCAGGGTACACTACTACCACATTAAGGAGCAAATCCTAACAACTTCTCGCAAAATGGACAACAGGCACCCACAGTATGCAGAACTACAACTGCTTCCGAACCTGTCCAGGCACACACTCCAACAGCGTTGCAACCTAGCGACAATAACTAAGGCTCTGAGAAACCACCACATTGTCCACAAATGGAAATATCCTGCCAAGCTCTCGATTACCCACAACGGTACATCGGTCTTGATATCCACACTGGAAGAAGGCATAGCAGCATTGCGCCAATGGGGCATTCTACCTGACCACGCTCTGCCAGCTGCTCCTGTTCCAACACCTAGTCCATTACAAGAGGACTGGCAAATGGTCTCACGCAAACGCTCCTCCAGGAAAAATGCTGGTGGAAGCATATAAGTTTAAGCAACGCTTATCATTCAGTTCTCTCCGGACACAGGGGTTCCAAGTTATAATCCCTGTTTTTCCCCTCTAGAATCTTAGCAGCAGTTACGCCTGCACATGGATCAGTTTATAGATCCCTTTCTTATTGTGCTCTTTGAATCTGTACTATTAACTTTGTTCTCTCTTAATTACTTTTATGTTGCTCATCCTAAGTTTGAAGCACGCCGACCAGCAGTAAACTCTCATTCCACCCTGGACAAAGTCAGAATCAATGATCCTTCCCCAGATGTCAACTATGGCCACAGTAAGTATATGCAATACGTAGCACTGCAGACTTCTCAAAACCCTCCCCATGTCTATTAACTGCCTGTCTATAAATGGGACTGAATCACCCTGTAAAAAGACTCGCCATGTGGAAAGATGCCAAGAAACACAGGGCTGATATCCTGTGTGTCCAAGAAACACACTTTCAAGAATCCAAAGCCCCAAAATGCTCAAATAAGGACTTCCCTCATGCGTTCTTAGCATGCACTCCGGTTATAAAAAAGGAGGAGTATTAATCGCATTGAGGACCACTCTATCTTTCCAACATAAGGAAACCATCCTTGACACTAAATGGCAGATACATCATCCTGAAGGGAGATATCAACTCAAATCCATACACACTAGTTTCTCTCAATGCACCAAACTCACATCAAATTCGCTTTCTTAGCAGACTGGTACAGAATATCAAGTCTCAACAGTATGGTAATCTCATATGTGGTGACTTTAATCTCATTGTAGATCCAAGACTGGATACGTCCACTCGAAAAATGAATAGTTCCACATATCTGAGCAAAACAATACACCATGCGGAACTGTTTGATGTGTGGAGATGCTTGAATGCGAATGCAAGGTACTATACTTTCTTCTCCCACAGGCACTGCTCCTACTCGCGCATTGACTTATTCCTAACAGATAAATGGTTACTGCAAAAAGTCTCTTCAGCGCAGATACACGACATTACATGGTCTGACCATGCAGCTATTACTATTGCCATTAATGACCATGTTGTCTCCTCTTCCCCACCCATCTGGCGCAACTGCGTTAGATTACTGCAAGAACCTCAAACCGCCACAATGGTCTCCCAACATATTAGTACTTTTCTTTCTAAATAATGCAGACTCTGTGGAAAATCCTTTCACCCTCTGGAATGCCCATAAGGCATACACGAGAGGCATATTAATACAACTCAGTGCTAGAGAAAAGAAGAGATCTCAGCTAATCTCAAATTCTATTCTAACCAAAATACATACATTGGTAACACAAAACAAACACCCGAACATAATCTTACCCAAAAGCTTTCCCAACTATGAGAGAAACTGAGAGAACTACTGTCCCAACAATATGACTTCCACCTCAGACGCCTGAAGCCGAATTCATACGCTAACGCCAACAGAGCAGGCAAATATTTAGCTAATAGAATAAAAACAGCACACACCAAGACGAGAATTTACCATTTACTACACCCCACCCACACAAAATCAGTAACCCACAGGATATTGCAAATCAATTCGCTACTTACTACAGTACTCTGTATAATATCAAAGATGATCCCTCCACATACCAACCTACAACTGAAAACATTCATGATTTTTTACAGAAACTAAATTAGCCCTCCCTCTCAGAATCCCAAATTCTTTGAATTCCCTGTTCACCATAACTGAGATAGAAGCTGCAATAGCTACATTACCGAATGGCAAATCACCTGGACATGACGGGTTTTCAAATGAATACTTCAAAACATTTATCTCCTACCTTGCATCACATATGCAAACAGTCTTCACAAAAGCTACAAACACGGCGACATTTCCCCCAGAAATGTTACAAGCATATATTGTCACCCTTCCCAAACCAGGTAAAGAACCTAATACACCACCCAATTTTCGCCCTCTCTCTTTACTAAACACTGAAATCAAAATTTACGCAAAACTAATAGCAAAACGCATAACAGACTTTATTCCATTCCTTATCCAGCGTGACCAGATGGGAGAATCGTTAATATAATACACCATGTTGAAAATAACAAGACGCCTTGTCTGCTGCTTTCCATAGATGCAGAGAAGGCGTTTGATAGAGTTCACTGGAAGTACATGTCCAGGACTTTATCCAAGTTCGGATTTAGTGGTTATATATTGAAATCAGTACTAGCCTTATACTCCTTCCCCTCGGCACAAGTGTACACATCCAGCATGCTCTCCACTCCTTTTCAGATAACAAATGGAACCCGCCAGGGTTGTTCCTTATATCCAACAATCTTTAATCTCATGATTGAACCCATGGCAGAGGCCATTAGAGCATAAGCTAACATAACTGGTTTTCAATTTGGTTCTACTCCCCAGGTCATAAACTTATTTGCGGACGATGTGGTATTGCTACTGACAAACCCACTTACCTCACTCCCTATAGCACATGAAACACTGAAATCCTTTGGAGACATCTCATACTATAAAGTGAACTTCACCAAATCCCGCATCCTGAATCTGGGGATACCAGACAAAGAACGTCTCAAGCTACAAAAATTCCTCCCGTACTCGTGGACTGATAAAGGTATACCTTACCTGGGTATTACCCTGACCAATACCACTAGCTCACTAGCAGTCACTAACCTAAAACCCCTTATAACCAAAATAGAAACCCAAACTAGAAATATAGCCGAATGTGAACTATCTTGGATGGGCAGGTTAGCAGCATTTAAAATGCTTATTCTACCACAAATTCGTTACATTTTCAGGATGCTTCCAATACCCATACCAGCACAATACCTCACTTCCCTCGCTAGCCTTCAATGGACACTCCTGTGGGGTACAAAAAAATAGCAAGATGTTCACAAACTAACCTAATCCCTCACAAAAGTGCAGGGGGGGCGGGATTAATTCATATCCATGACTATATGTGTGCAACCAGACTTGACCAACTCAAACACTGGTTCTTCCCCATTGATATACCACTATGGGTAGAAATTGAAAAATCCTTGGCTCCCATACCGGATCTACCAACGGTCCTGGTGGGAGACAGTTGGATACCCTGGAGCATAAGAAATATGCCCCCCACTATCAACATATCACTGCAAGCTTGGAGATTCCTCCTAACCCGCCAACTCAACAACAGCAAGGTAATAGTCTTCAAACTTCCTCTAAGCATAATTGAAGCCAATATACCAATGATATCTCTAAAAACATTCCCCTCCCAAGGGATAAACACAGTGCATGACTTACTCCAAAATAAATGCCCAAAAAATGGCAGATCGTCTAACAAAGGAATTTAATATGCCAAATCATATGGTTTTTACTTGTATAAGAGTGTCCCATTTTATGCACACACATCCGCTTCCTACAACCCACCTTCCAATACTAGTATGGCAACACTTCACTAGTAGTTCACTGTACAACTAAGGCATATCACTATATTACAACATGCTTCAGAATAAAAAGGTATTTCAAAAATAAATAAATCGGCAGCACATATGAAGTGGGACACAGATATGGGTACAACGATTACAGAAGAACAATGGAAGTTTGCGTTTTAAACTATACAAAACACATCACACTGCATTAGCCATTGGGAAACAATGATCAAGATAATTAATCATTGGCAATATACCCCCTACAGGATTGCAAAAATGTTTCCCAACACCTCACCCTTGGAGAGAATGCGGACACAAGGGCCATCTTCTCCACATGTTCTGGGAATGCCCCAGCTTAACTAGCTTCTGGAATCAAATATTCAAACTTATTTCCTGGTGCCTCCATGGCAGCATACATGTGATAGAGCTCCGCCTCTACTCCGCCTTCAGGACTAGTGAATAGCATAAATTAAAGGGCATAGCCCCTCCCCCAACATTCTCCTTTTTTTCCTCATTCCTCTTGACTGGTGAAGAGAAGCAGTATGTCCATACCTCTGCAGTCGGCAGCGTCCGCCGGGTTAAGCCTCTCCCGTGCGCAGTCCCTGTTCTTGGGTCCGCTCAATGCACTGATAAGACTGGGAACCCTTTCTGAGGATCTTTTGGGGTCTTGCAGAGTTTCCTCATAGGAACGCAGTCTGCTGAATTTCCAGAAAAACGAATGCTGGTGATGACGGCGGGAGGATCAGATTCTCTTCCTTCTTGGTCAGGTTAGGTTTTCTTTTTGCTTCCATGTCTGCACTGTTTTTGAGCCCTGGTGGTTAAAGTTTATAGGTTTAAAAAAAAAAAAAAATGTCCCCTTTAAGACATTTATTCCTGGTCTGCACATGTGCAGAACGGGCGTTTCCTTGCTATTTCTGAGGTTTTTTCTCTAGCTTTTTTGTACTACCCTTCAGGGTTCTCACTCTCTTGCCGTGGCCTTGGTTTTGTTTCTTTTTTTTTTTTGCCAGTAATAGGGTAGGTCCTTTTTAATTAAGCTGCTCTCCCTTTTTAGCTTTAAAATGTTGGCTCTAAATTGGACTCAGGGCTGCTCTGCATATCAGGTGTATGCCCTGCAGTCCAAATTACTTCAGCATTACAGGTATGTGTGGAGCTGGCCATTCACCATGCAATTTTCTTGTTCAATTTCCATTAGGTTTGCCTTCAACTGTGTGGTACAGGGGCCTGCCTGATTGCATGCAAATTGGGGGTGATTCGATTTGACCACATATTGTATGTTTTTTTATAGATCTGAGGGAGATCTATAGAGGGGGGTTGGGTAGTGTATGGCCAGCCTTATACTTTTATCTCACTCCTATTGCGTTGACTTTGTTTAAAAATTTGGTGTGCAAATAGACTCTATTTCTTTTTGCTTTCTTACTTCGCCTTACTACAGCTGATCCTCCTGCCCATTATTTACCATGAGCCATTCGTCACAAAGCCAAGATCCTCTCATATCCAATAGGTATGTGGACCACCTGTACGTGAGTATTTTTTAAAAAAAAAGAGTGCGCCACTGACAAACTTTGTTTGTTTCAGCCCTGTTCCTTCAAAGCGGTCCAGAAAGTCCTCAAGGCGCTATGACAATGACGATAGTCCTGAGCGAAGACCGCGCTCTTCTCATCATAAATCTTCCAGAAGACCAGGATCTTATAGACGTCGTCATTCGCCTTCGCCTCCACCGCGGGCGTCAAGGGAAAAATGTTGGGCCTGTGGCGCGGTTCCACTCCCTGATAAGCTCGTCTGCAGAGACTGTCTCAGGGACTACGCAGCTAACCGGGAATTAGAAGGCCAGCAGGTGGTTGACCTGCTTAAGCAAACCATGAGAGACTCTCTTTCTGAACTGACGGCCATGATTCCAGCTCACCCGGTTTCACAAGCTGCCCAGGTGTTGGATTTGGACCCCGACATTTCGGGCCCATCAGCTGTTAGTACTCCTTTGCCTCCATCAGGAAAAAAAGCTAAACAAATCCCACCGGTAGATTCATCCGAGGAGTCCTCAGATGATACAGAACCGTCTGGTTTCAATTTCTCCCTGGTTCAACCCTTTGTACAAGCGGTGAGGAGCGACATTGCCTGGGAAGACCCGGAAGGGCCTCCTCAAAAATCAAAAAACTATTTCTCATTCCTCAAGAGAAACCAAATCTTCTTCCCATTAATGGGGGAGATCATAGAGGATGAGTGGAACAAAACTGATAGAGTTTTCTGTAGCACGTTTATGGATGCGGCTGTAGTGCGTCTGGCAAAAATGTAACAATGCCAATGGAGGATTCAACGTCTTTCAAGGATCCCCTAGATAGATGTATTGATCTAGACCTCAAATGGAGCTATCTAGAAGCAGGGGTGGCTTGCAGACCAGCCATTGCGCTGACATCTGTTTCCAATGCCATCAGGTCTTGGACGGAAAATATTGAGACATCCCTGCACCAAGACGCAAAGATGACATAATCAAAGCTCTGGAGGAGCTTAAGTTGGCGGATTTCATGGGAGAAGCTGCAATTGACACAATCCAGTGTTCAGCCAATTCAATGCTGCAACTCTGTTATGGCAAAGCGGGCCTTATGGCTAAAGCCTTGGACAGCCGATCTAGCATCAAAGCAGAATTGGTGCAAGATTTCCTTTGATGGAAAATCTTTGTTTGTTGAGAAACTCAACAAAGTAATCTCCAGAGTAACAGGGGGCAAATCTGGCTTACTTCATCAGGACAGGAAGGTCCGGAGAACAAAGGCCTATTTATCACGATTCCTGCAATCAAATTCTAGAGACTTCAGGCAGTCTCGCCCCTTTAGGGACAACAAGAAATCGTGGAGAGGCACCCAGACTTCTTTTCTGGGAGCCAGAAAGTACAAGTCCCTCACTGCTCCCCAGGAGGGGACAAAGTCCTTTTGATGTCAGCAGGGAGGAAACGCCCCCAGTGGGAGCCCGGTTAAAAAAAAAAAACGTTTTCCCCATCTGTGCCTCCAAATGTCAAGACCCATGGGTCCTAGCAACGATCCGGTACGGTCACTTCTGGACTTTCTCTCAGCAGCCTCCTCACACGTCCTTCAAAGAGACAGTTACCAGCCTCCCCACAGAAGGCACTGGCCTTAAACCAATTTTTTTTGGAGTCCCTGCAGTGTCAAGGGGCAGCAATACCTGTCCCCCCATCAGATCGATTTTACAGGTTTTTCTTCCACCCTTTTCCTGGTGCAGAAAAAAACAGGCGACTGGAGACCTGTAATAGATCTGAAAAAGCTAAATCAATACATCCATCTCGAAAGCTTCAAGATGGAGTCACTCCAAACGATCATACAAACCATACAACCAGGAGATTGATTAATCTCGATAGACCTGCAGGATGCGTACCTCCACATCCCTATTCTACCATCCTTCCAAAAATACTTAAGGTTCGCAGTGGGTCATGTCCACCTGCAATTTCAAGCTCTGCCCTTCGGGCTATGCACCTACCCTCTGGTGTTCACAAAAGTGTTGATATCTGTCTTGGCCCCTATGAAAGAGAGAGGGGGTTAAGAATTTATCACTACCTGGACGATATCCTCTTGCTGTCAAAAAAACCCGAGCTACCTTTTAGTCCACAGGGAGATTCTTCTCCAGTAGTGGTCGGAGTTCGGGTGGCTGGTGAACCATCGGAAGAGCCAATTAGTTTCAACACAGCAGATGGTTTACTTAGGAGCAATGTTCGGTACGCTCCTAGGCACAGTCTCTTTACCCCAGATGAAGATGGAGGGCATCATTCAGAAGGTATCCAAGGTCATAGAGATCCCATCTATCAGCCTTTCAGTGTCTGAGCCTTATTGGCACGATGTCCTCGTGCATACCTCTAGTTCCATGGTCTCACTAGCATCTGAGACACTTCCAGACGGGATTCTTAATACAATGGAGACGACAACATCTGTCTCAGACAATCCGTTTAACAACGCTAATGAGCAGTGGTCATTACACTGGTTGATGAATCCAGAGAATCTCTCCCGGCTCTATCATTTGGGTTCCCACTCATGGTCCACAATTACGTCAGATGCGAGTGGCCAGGGGTGGGGTGCCCATTGCAGAGAATTCAGGGAAGATGGTTCTTTCCCACCAGAGGGACAGTGTCCAACGTCCTATAAATGAGGGCAGCATTTCTAGCCTTAACCTGTTTTGCATCTCAGGTCAAGGGACAGAGAGTACTTCTATGTTTGGACACCAAGGTGGCGGTCTCGTACCTTCAGAAACAAGGGGGCACCCACAGCAAGACACTTCTGAGGGAAGTGGAACCTGTAATGCTCTGGGCAGAGAGGAACCTGGTAGACCTCAGGGCAATGTATCTCCCAGGCAAGATGAACACAGAGGCAGATGTCTTATCGAGGAGGTTTGGGGACAACGAGTGGTCTCTACATCCCCATGTGTTCATCCAAATCTCCAATCTAGGGCAGACTCCACTGGTGGATCTTTTTGCTACGCATGAGAATTGCAAAATCAGGAGATTCTTCTCTCACCTTCCACATCCACAGGCGGAAGGAGTAGATGCGCTGTCTTGTCCTTGGACCTTCAAGACAGCTTACACCTCTCCTCCTCGCCCACTCATTTCGAGGTTTCTCCTCAGACTCCTGAACGAACCAGTCAAAGTGCTAGCAGTGCTACCCTATTGGTCGAAGAGTCCGTGGTTTCCACTAGCCATGCACCTCAGTGTGGATCATCCGATCAGAATTCCTCCCTTTCTGCAGTTGTTGACCCAGGGCAGGCTGGACCATCCAGACCCACAGAAGCTGGATCTTTGTGTATGGAAGTGGAAAGGAGGAGGTTTGAATCGTTAGGCTGTTCCCAAGAGGTCATATCCACCCTGTTAAAAGCTAGGAAGCCTACAACCAACACAATCTATGCAAGAATTTGGGACAAGTTCTTATCCTATGCCCCAGGAAAAGGATTTAATCCTATCTCTCTCTTTCCACTGCTGATGTTCTGAGTTTTCTGCAAACTGGTCTTGATTTGGGGCTCAGCCAGAGTTCCCTCAAGGTACAAGTTTCCGCAACTTCTGCAGCAACTAACACCAGAGGGGCAGAAGACCCTCTAGTGGTTACGTTCCTCAGGGGAGTATTGAAGATGTGTCCCCCATCCAGACGTTCCTTTCCAAAGTGGGATCCTACTCTAATATTGGAAGTCCTATCCACTCATCCGTTTGTACTGTTGAAGAGGTCTCAATTTGTAACTTGACTTTAAAAACAACTTTTCTGTTGGCTATTACATTCGACAAGAGGATTTCGGAAATCCACTCCCTGGGCATTGGGGATGATCACATATCCTTTTTTTTTTCCAGATAGGGTAGAACTTCGACCTCTCAGAGGTTTCACACCCAAGGTCACCTCAACGGCAAACCTATCAGAACCATGGGCGTTACCAGTTTTCATGGACTCAGAATCAAACTCCTGTTATGAGTTAGACATATCCAAAGTTCTCAGGGCCTACTTGGAAGCCACAGCAAGTTTCGGCTCAGGTGAATGCTCCTTCAACAAGAGCAGTATCGGCATCTTGGGCAGCGAGGGCAAATGTTTCTCTTGAAACATTAGGCTTGGTCTTCCCGACACACGTTCCTCAAACATTATCGTATTGATCCCGGGGCTCTTACAACCGTAGAGTTCGGGAGAAAAGCGCTTCATGCTGCTATGTCTGTGTTTGATTAAAGTTTATTTTTTGTTAAAGCATTAAACCCACCCATGTGAGCTAGTTATTTATCACATGTATGCTGCCATGGAGGCACCAGGAAAACGGAAAATTGTATCATACTTACCGTAATTTTCCTTTCCTGGTGCCAATCCATGGCAGCATAAACTCCCACCCTCGGTATTCTATATTACGAAGAATGTTGGGGGAGGGGCTATGCCCTTTAATTTATGCTATTCACTAGTCCTGAAGGCGGAGTAGAGGCGGAGCTCTATCACATGTATGCTGCCATGGATTGGCACCAGGAAAGGAAAATTACGGTAAGTATGATACAATTTTCCGTTTTAATCCCTTACGGGAATACTCACACCTCCCAACCCAACAATGGCTATACTACACGTTGGACTAGAAACCTTTCCGCACACCATGAGACACGTGGTATCACACATCCTATTAGTCGCTAGGTCCCTGATACTACAAAATTGGAAAAACATTCCTACAGTTAACATAACTGATGTAACCAGAAAAGTTCAGCAACACTATACATTTGAAAGACTTTCTTATTTTTTCTGATTTAAAAAAAAAAAAAGTTATTTTTTTTGCACAGTATACAAGACATCATTGACATTGTTCAGTTACAAAACATTGATTATGAAAACAAAGACAAAGCCATACAAGGCTGAAGAAACCGTAAAAAAGAACGCATTACATTATATAACATTGCCAATATCGAGGCACATTTGGTAAAACAAAAGGATTTTATATGAAATGAAAACAACCAGTGTAGTATTTACAACCCTATCTAACCCATCAGTATACTTAGTCATATGAATATGCCAACCCTTCTGCCCCTCAACAGCCATTGCGGTTTCTTGCGTCCTTTATGGTTTTCTATACTTATCAGTCACCTCACCATTCCATTCCTTGACTCTGTCTGTCATCAGTCTGTCCTGAATCAGTTGGTGTGGGGCTAGGCCGGGAGTTTCCAACCATGGTGACCATATTGCTTGGAATTTACGTGGGGCGTTTCTATGTTGGTATGTTATTTTTTCTCTTATCAGCAATTTGTTGACATTTTCTACCCACTTCTTCCTAGTGGGAACTCTCGAGGTAATCCACAACTGAGCTATCAGTTTGGGAGCTACGTATAATAGGCAAATTATCGTCGTATGGGTTGGAGAGCTCAGTGATTCCTCTTCTAATGCCCCCATGAAAACATATAGTCGGGTCCTGTGGTATTCTTGTATTGAAAGTTGTAGATACTGTGTCTGTTATCTAAGTTTGGGGCATTTCCAAAGCATGTGAAGGAGATCTCCATTGTCTCGTTCACATTTTGGGCATAGGGGAGAGTTTCTAAGTCCCCATTTATACAGTTGTTGTTCTATAGGCCCTATGTAATAGGTACAAGTGGGATAGCTTCTGTGATGCCGATACTGAGACTAGTGGTGCAGCAGAAAGGCACATACCCCAGGTTTCACCATCTATGGTTCCTATGTCACTCTCCCAACCTCTTCTACAAGCTAGTTTAGATGAGTCCTGAATTTGGTTCAGGAGAATGCCATAGCACCTGGATATCATGCCTTTTTTTTTTTTTATGTTGAATAATTTTTATTGAAAATTTTTTGCAATAACAGAACATCAACATGCATGTAAGAACATGTGAATAATAACAATCATATATAAAAGATGTGGTGCCACAGATAGAAAGATCCGTACACATGAAGCAATGATACATAACCAGTCATATCTCTTGAATGAAGGGAGTACAGGAAGGTTCCTTCCCTGTATATGGCCCTACATGTCATCTTAAAGGGTCAGGCGTAGGAGGAGTCTGGGAGATCCCAAACTCCTGGGTGCCCCAAAAGGGATCATGCTGTCACCCTAGAGTGGAAACTACCAGATATCCGCCACAGGTTCAGGTTACGTCTCGAGATGGAAAGGATCCTACCAGACAGTAGTGTCGGTCAATCGTGCCCAAGGAGCCTAATGTCCGGCAGGATTCTAAGTTATCCTAGCCAAGAGAGGCAGTATAGGAAAAGAAGAGAGAAACGTGTGAGGGAGAGGAGAATCAGCTAGTATTCCCATAGATCGTCACACCAGGTGGAAGGCCAGGGATTAGGGAAATGTTACAGAAAGTGGCCCATGGTTCCCATATATTCTGGAATTTCTCCAGCTTGTCATCCAGTTTGGCCACAATCTGTTCTTGGGCCATGATCCAAGATACTTTTGTTTTAAAGAGCTGAAAGGAGACAGAATGTTTCTTCCAGGCTTTGGCTAATGTTAATTTGGCCCCCAGTAAAATAAAAAAGGATAGGGTCTGAAATGCTTTAGGGAGTCCAGGTATGGGGTGATTGAACAGGGCTGAGTTAGGGTGAGGCGGTACAGCGGTACCTGTTAAGGTGCTGATTGTACGGAATACTTTCCGCCAATACGATCTGATGCGAGGGCAGGTCCACCAAATATGAAGCATAGAACCCTCCATCTCGCATTCCCTGAAGCAGACCGGTGGAGTACCCGGAAATAACCTGGCCAGCCTGGAGGGAACATAGTACCACCTGATCAAAACCTTCAGGCTAGCTTCAATAAGAGAAATATTAAGAATACCTTTGAAAGCTCTGTCCGTGGCTCGAAACCAAGTTGCGGTGTCCCAAGTGTTATTCACGTCTGCTTCCCAGGCTCGGGCATAAGAGGGTTTAGTTTCCCTATGCATCAGTGCTGCATAGATCAAAGAGATGCCTCCCCTCTGATCCATTAGATTGACACACCAGTGTTCGTAGGTAGTGATAGTAGGGGGCAAGGGTTTATTGGTCCATATTGAATGGAGGAAATGAGAGATCTGTGAGAACCTAAAGAGTTCGGAGTTAGGCATATCCAGCTTTTTCTGACTATGTGTTAGGGAAATGGGGCCTGAGGGGGAAAAGAAGTGTCCTATTCTATAGAGGCCTTTGTCGGTCCACCATTTAAAGGCTTGAATTTCCATCCCCGGGTTAAAATCTGGATTATGGAATAGGTGTGACAGGGGCCTTATTGGGGAAATGATGGTAGGCAGAGTGAAGAGTTTGGAGCAGAGGGCCAGTGAGTGTGAGAGAGTAGGCGCCATAACTGCTGGTCTGAGCCTAGGCTTGCACCCCAAAAGGAAATCTATGGTATTTGAGGGGATGGCTTGCTTTTCCATAGACAGCCAATCTGGTTTCGAGTTCTGTGAGAATGCTGTAGAGATTTGAGCTAACTGTGCTGCCTGATAGTATTTCCAGAGATTGGGAAGACCTAAGCCTCCTTGTGATCTCAAGCGGTAAAGTGTTTCCGAGGGGCACCTATACCCCTTATTCCCCCAGATGAAGTGTAATATGTCCGATTGTAACTTGTTGAGGAATTTCTTGGGGAACGGGATTGGCAGCGAGCGGAATAGATAGAGCATACGTGGAAGTAGGGTCATTTTGACTGCGTGAAGCCTGCCCAGCCAGGATAGACCACATTTGGACCACCTTTCCAGATCTCTTTTACATTTTTGTATCATGACCGGGTAGTTGGCTGTGAGAAGTCCGTTTATGTCAGACGTTAATTTAATACCTAGATAGGGTAGTGTTGCGGAGGCCCAAGGGAAAGCGAAATTGGTTGTGAGCTGTTTAAGGCTATCCGGGGGTAACGTTATATTTAACGCTAGTGACTTGGACATGTTCACCCGTAGACCGGATATCCCACTAAAGTCTTTAAGGGTACGCATAATCATGGGCATAGACGTGAGGGGGGAGGAGATGAACAGGAGGAGGTCATCCGCATAAAGGGCGCATTTGTGCTCCTGTGTGCCGCAATTGACTCCCTTGATGTCCGGATTGGTCCTCAGGGCGATAGCCAACGTCTCAATGGCTATCGCGAAGAGGAGAGGCGAAAGTGGGCATCCCTGTCGGGTTCCTCTGCTTATGGGGAAGGAGTCTGAGTATCTGCCCAGCAGGCGTACTTGTGCAGAGGGGTTAGAATATAGTGAGTTAATGATATTGAGAAAATGTCTACCGCATCCCCATCTATGGAGAAGATCAGACAGGTATTCCCAGTCCAGCGAGTCAAACGCTTTGTGAAGGTCAATCGATAGAAGGAAGCCCTTCTGAGGGGGTGTGCCATCCCATTGTGATCTGAGTAGGGAGATTATGTCAATGGCACGTCTAATCTGGTCTGGGCCTTGTCTCCCAGGAATGAAGCCCACCTGATCCTTGTGTACATAAGAGGAGATAAAGCTGGACATTCTGTCCGCCATAATTTTTGTCATTATTTTGATATCGTTGTTTATGAGCGAGATGGGGCGGTAGTTTCCCACCTCGCTATTGTCTTTGTCTGCTTTCGGGATGACCGAAATGTATGCAGAATTTAGATCCGGGTCTAATGGGGCTCCATTCCTGAGAAAATTAAACATTTTAGTCAAGTGTGGGGCTAGACATTGACCAAATTTCTTATAGTACCCTGTGGAGAAGCCGTCCGGGCCCAGGGAGGAGCCTATTTTAAGATTCTTGATGGTATCGGGGACCTCAGCTTGGGTGAACGGGGTCTCCAGAAGTTCACTGTGTTCCTTAGTCAGTACCAGTAAGGGGAGGTCAGCTAAGAATTTGTCCCTGTGTGCTGGGGAGGTGCTAGGGTCTTGTTGGTACAGTTTGGTGTAGAATTGCTTGAAAGCGTACATTATCTTGGTCGGGTTCTGTGATAGATCCCCAGAAGCCACCTTAATTTTAGGGAAGGTCTGCGATCGCGGTCTAGGGTTCAGTTTAGCTGCTAGGCGTGAGCCGATTCTGTCTTTTTGGGCGTAAAATCTTGCACCCGTCCAGCGAAGATGTTGCGCCGCTGCCGTGGTCAGGGACAAATTTAGGCGTGCTCGGGCTGAGTCAAGGTTTGCGAGGGATGTAGGTGTGGGGTTCCGTTTGTGGGCCTTGGCTAGAATGCGGAAGTCTTCAGAAAGTTTCAAAGAGTCTGCTCTATGTGCTGCCTTGAGTTTAGAAGATAGCTGTATTAATTTCCCTCTAATTACTGATTTATGCGCAGCCCAGATGATAGTGGGAGAGATCTCTTCTGACTTGTTAAGAAGGAAGTACTCTTGGATATCAGATTCTATTTGGGAGCAATGAACGGGGTCGTTCAAGAGCGATTCTCTCAGTCGCCAGCGCGGGCGATGATCAGTCCCTACTGGTCTTTGAGTTAGTAAGGTCAGCATGGAGTGATCCAAAAGAGAAGAATCAACAATTTTGGAACTCCTGATCAGGGGAGTCGTAGAAGGCCTTGTAAAGATGTGGTCTATCCTGGCATAGGAATTGTGAGGAGCCGAGAAGTGTGTGTAGTCCTTCATATGTGGGTTAACCTCCCTCCAAACGTCTATCAACCCTGCTGTGTTCAGGATTTTCGCTATGGCCACACTTTGTTTAGAGGGCCGTCGGGGTTTGGTGGTGCCGTTCGTAAATTTGTCAAGTGAAAAATCAAAGGCTATATTTGAGTCCCCTCCGAGGAAAACCGTACCTCTGAGGTGTTTTTGCAGCTTTTGGAGTAAAACTTCAAAAAAGGCCCTCTGGCCCTTGTTGGGAGTATAGTATGATACAAAAGTGTAAAGTTCCCCATCAATATAGCCAGACACTAGAATGTAGCGACCCTGCGGGTCCTTGATCGTTTCGGGTTGCGACAAGTTAATGTGCTTGGCAAAACAGACAGCGACCCCTTTCGTTTTGTTTTCCGCAGAGGCCAGGAAGAATTGGGGGTAGTGTTGATGTAGGAAAGTGGGGTTAAACGTGGAAGGAAAATGTGTTTCTTGTAACAAGAGTATATCGGCATGTAAAGAGTGGTATTGTTGCAGAATTTTCCTACGTTTGATTGGAGAGTTGAGACCCTGTGTGTTGTGAGATATAATCTTTAAGGTAGGTGCACTGGTGGGTGTGTCAGCCATGGATCAGAAGGGAGTAGTTGGTAGCAAAAATCAGAGACTTACCCCGCCTACGGGAAAGGTGGATCAGGTTAACCTCTGGTCGCCCAAGAAGAATGATCCTGGAGCCTGGGTAAGAAGACTGGGAACAGTTGAGGCATCTGCGGTCTCGGGATGGAGCGGTCGGAAGGGGGGAGGGAAAAGAGATGAATAAGCAAAGGAGGAAAGAAAAGAGAAGCTTATCATTATGTGACATATAATGCAATCCTGTGACAATCACATCCATTATGAATACATAAGGGTCCCCTGACCCTCGCCCACCCCTGAGACGGAACGGACTAGCCGTAACCGCCCCCAGTACCTGAGGAGCCGGAAGACCTTAGTAAGGAAATCCGGGCTAGGAGCCAGGTGCACCGGAGGTCTCCTGGTCCAAGTGAGGTGCACTGAATCCACCACAGACCCGCCACCTTAACTCATTCATATCCGAAAGCCCCAGAGGGACTCAACATTTCCTAACTACAGGGCGTCCCCTAAGGGAAAAGGAAAAAATATCTCTGGCAAGTAAACCGCTCGGTAGAGCCGAGCCAAGAGGTCCCTTGATTCCTGTCCGTCGTCCCCCCTCCCACCCCCCAGACAGGGGGGTAAGAGGGGGGGGCCGCCAGACAGGTAAAAAGCTTTAAATAACAATGCGAGCTTGGTGGGGCCATCTCCGGCAGCTCCACCCAAGATTAAATTATTTACTTTGGAGCATCTTATAGGGGGTAAATGAGCCATTAATTAAATAGAAAGGCAAAAACAAAGAGAACAGTTGAACATCTGAGAGGAGAGTTATGTATCTGTTATGGAGCTAAATTACTGGGAAACCTCCCCATCTACCTAAGTAGTGGTCAACAGAGTAACAAACCAGTATAGGGTGGAATAGACCTGGATAACTGCAACTTCAGAAAAATAACAAAAAAAAAAAAAAAACCCCTGTCAGGACAGATCATTGGTGCTCTGAGGTCACAAACCATAGTAGAGAAGGATCTGCCCTCTGTTGCGACTTAGGAATGTCGCTGTTGCCAACAGAATCGTAAACTGCGGTCACTAAGACCGAACGGAAAGATCAATGTTTAAAGACAACCTAGTTCACCGTGCATTTGGGGCAAGGGGGGCCATTCCCAATTCCGCCTCCCCAAACAGAAGGGGGAACTGAGGGCCCAAAACTGACCCTTGATCCCAAAAGGGCGAACCAAAAACAGGAGACAAGTGTGCTTTGTGGTAACCGAGGATCAAAGTCTCAGGTCGGTAAATTTTCCTTCGTGCGCTTGGAGCTTTGCTTCAGCCAGGTGTGTTGCAGGGGGCTTGCTGGCGGAGGTCTCTTCGTCGAGGTCGGAGTTCCCCTGGTAGCCTGCGCCGTGTGCGGTTCTAGTTGAATCAGACCGAGCTGTGTGAGAAGACGTTCACCTTCAGGGAAAGTGGAGAAGCCAAAGCCTTTGTTCTTGTAAGAGAAGTTCAGTCGTAGAGGAAAGGACCAGCGGTAAGCGATTTCCTTCTCCTGGAGGACTTGTAGTAATGGCTTGAGAGCTCGCCTTTTCTGTATCGTGTATGGTGAGATGTCGGCAAAGATTTGGATTTTGTGTCCCTGAAAGTTGAGATTGGTTGCGTATCTGGATTTTTGCATCACTTCTTCCTTGGTCGCATAATAATGCGGTTTAACAATGATGTCACGAGGAAGACCATCTGAGCGGGGTGCTTGCAGTGCTCTGTGGGCCCTATCTAGCTCCAGGCGGTGGTCAGGGATATCAGGAATTAGGCTTTTTATCAATGATTTCACCGTTTTCTGTACCTCTCTTTCGGATTCGGGGATCCCTCTGACCCTGAAGTTATACCTGCGTGACCTATTCTCAAGGTCATCGATCTTAGAAAAAGCAGTCTCTAATTGCTCCTGTACTTCTTGCAGCCTGTTGGAATTTTGGTTAATCTGAGCTGCCGTTTGTTCCATTGTCTGTTCTATAACATCCATTCTCATTCCAAATTGCTGCAGGTCTGCATGTAGTGAGTTAGTGATCTGTGTGACAGTGAGTGCCAGGCTTTTGGAGAGCATATTAGAGAAGGCAACCATCATTGAGGGAAAGTCAGTGGGGACTGGGATGTCCTCCTGAGCTTCACTGACAGTGAGCATGAGGCCTGTGTGGGGGTCCATCATGGGAGTAGTGGGGCACACAGCAGTCAGACCACCCAGCAGGGATTCCGTAGAAGCTGGGGAGCTAGCAGGCTGAAGCGGGGGGTAGTCGGTACCTGTGAGGACCTGTGTCATCTGGTCCTGGTCCGCAATAGAGGATTCCTGGTGCTCCGTGGGGTGAAGGCCTCGTGTTGCCGCCGCCATTTTGGCATAGCTGAGGGGGCCGGGAGACGCCGTCATCTGGCCAGATAAGTCCCGCTTGGCTTGCGGGGATGACATCAGTTTGTTCCTGGGGGTTTCCCCCGTGTGAATCGCCCGGTGTGTGGGGCGTGGGGCGCTCGGTAAGCTCCGGTGGTCAGCGGGGGTCCGTGGTGGAGCGGAGCTCTAGATGCCGGCGGCCATCTTGGGAGCTGCCGCGCATGCGCCTTCCATGCCTTTTTTTTTTTTTCCCCTTTCCATAAAAATACTTTGTATGAGTGTGTGATCCGTCTGTTGCAGTTTAGTCATTCTGGCCTGGGTCTGTATGGTGTGTCTTAGCTGTAAATATTTATAGAAGTTGGTGCATGTGATCTCAAACTCCTCTTGAATTTCTGCAAAAGATTTAAATATTGTTCCTAGTATTGTCTGTTGTGCCATAAGGACATATGCTTCAAGAAGCCATCTATTCCTAGCAGCCTCCTGACATATGCCCATAATGTATTTAGAAGTTTCACCGTAGGTGCTCTTGGGTCTAAATGCAAATATCCTGCTTCTAGCCTAGTGAGTGCAGATGTGCCCTCACCTGGTAGATCTAGGAGCTTGCGAATGGGGTCTTCTGTTTCTATTATTCCCCTGCCCCCCAGTTGTTGTATCTGGGACGCCAAGTAATACGACCTGGGGTGCGGAACTGCCAATCCTCCTTCTTTGCTATACCGTAGCGTGGACAATCTTATTCTAGCATTTTTTTTGCGCCATATAAGCTTTCTAAATTGGGATTCTATTTTGTCAAACCACTTCCTATGTATCCAGACTGGGGAGTTATTAAATACATAGAGTAGTTGCGGTGCCCACACCATTTTGATGAGGTTTACCCTCCCTACTACTGATAGAGGTAGTTTGCACCATGCTGTGCATTTTTCTCGAAATTTGTCCAAAAGAGGGGCGAGATTTTGTGTAATATATTGAGATGGGTCTATTGTTACTTGGATGCCTAGGTAGCGGAATGAAGACACTATTTGAATCATCTCTGCGCACGCTGGTAGCTGTGATTCTAGTAGGTCTGGTAGGAGCAGCACTGATTTACCCCAGTTAATGGAGAATACAGATAGCTTCCCGAAGGCTTTAATAAGAGACATAACTGTTTGCAGTGTGTTCTGGGTGTCCCCTAGGTAAAGGAGGGTGTCGCCAGCATACATTGACACTTCGTCGGTTCCCGTCTGTCTCTGAAACCCTATAATGTTGCTATCTCCACGTATTTTGGCTGCCAGGGGTTCCAGGGCTAGGGCAAATAGCAGGGGTGACCAAGGGCACCCCTGCCTAGTGCCCCTGAATAATGAGAAGGGCTCTGACAGCTCCCCGTTAATTCAAATTTTAGCCAATGGCTCAGCGTATAGGAGCTTTACCCATTTAATAATATTATCCCCTAGTCCTATTTTTTCCAGAACTGTCCACAGGTAAGGCCACTCGACATTGTCGAAGGCCTTAGCTGTGTCCAGTGAAAAAATTGCCCTGTTGCCAGGGTTATTCACCGGGAGTTGGAGGTTTAGGAAGAGCCTTCTAATGTTTTGTGCTGTTGACCTTGTGGGTATGAACCCTGACTGATCTCTATGTACTATTTTGTGGATTACTGTTGCTAACCTGTTCACTAGTACCCGTGCTAGTAAGTTGATATCCGCTGTGAGCAGTGATATGGGTCTGTATGAGTCTGGTAAGTTAGCGTTTTTGCCCAGCTTCAGCAAGACAATGATAATTGCCTCGTTCATGGACTCTGGCAGGGGCCCTCCCTCGTATGCTTCATTGTAGACCTTCAATAACAATGGCAATAATGTCTGCGTATCTCTTATAAACTTCGGATAGAAGGCCATCCAAGCCTGGTGATTTGTTGTTTTGTGATTGTGACAGGGCTAAAGCTAGTTCCTCCTCTTTCAGGGGCGCATTAAGCATGGCAGTATCTCCCTGTGGTAATCTGGGCAGTGCACATTCCTCCAAAAAGTATTTTTTTTCCCTAGTAGTGGGGTCCACCTTAGAGGAGTACAGGTTCTCATAAAAGTCCTGGAAGACCTTCACTATGTCTGTGTCTGCACATTGTCTTGGGCGTCACAGATGGCCGAGATGAGGTAGGAGGACCTCTGTGCACGCGCCATCACTACTAGCATGTGCCCAGTTGCCTCCCCCTCCTCAAAATGCGACTGCTGTAAAAAAAAACATTTGTTCTCAGCCAGCTGCAGCGCCAATTGGCTGGACATTGCTTGTGCACTCAGCCAAGCTATTTTTGTATCCTCTGTGGGGTTAGCAATGTATCTGTCCTCTGTTTCCGTGATCATTCCTCGCACTGTGTTCTTCCATGCTTTTGTGTCAGTTTTTTTTATCCGGTTTATAGATCTTATGAATTGCCCTCTCATGTAGGCTTTGGTCGCATCCCACACTATACCCAATTTAGCTGAATTAACATTCTCTTGTATAAAACATTTAAGAGCATTACGGATTGGGTCTGGTTCCGGGAATAAAGAGATAAAGAGAGCCAGAATGAGTTAAGCCTCCATACAGGTTTTATAATCTTCTCATCTTCTCTGGCACCGAAATGGATAACCAGAACGAGGAATGGTTGGACACAAGCCTATCAGCATATCCCGAGTCTAGGACCCGTGACAGTATTGCATCATTCCCCAATCCTAGGTCTATTCTAGACAATCCCCCGTGCGAGGCGAATGGCATGAATATTTTTTCTTTAACGGATTCCTCATTCGCCATATATCTGTCAGTCCGAGTTCCCTCAGTACTCTGGCAAAGGGTGTATGTCCCTCAGCATTCGGTTTGATGCTGGCGGGAATAGGTAGTATGTCTAAAAAATGATTTAGATAATTGTTATAGTCTCCTACTGCTAAAAGTGGGACCTCTGGATATAATGCTATAAACCCTGCCAGACACTTTAGGACCTCAGACGAGTATGGAGAGGAGGTACATATTTGCCTGCAAGTATACAGGTCATGCTATGGATCCTGCACAGTAGAAATGTATATCTCCCTCCTGGGTCCATGGCTTTTCTGAAACAATGGAATTGTAAATTTTGCTTTATTAGAATGCTTACCCCCCCTGGAGTATGCAGTGTATGAGGAGTGAAATTGTACCTCGTATGTCCGGGGACTTAAGCTAGGGGGTGGGTCTGGGGGAGGGGGTGGGTCTGGGGGAAAAATGCGTCTCCTGCAGGCACACAATACCTTCCCCCATAGATTTAAGGTGTCTTTACTATGGCCGCCTTCCACGACAGTATTTTTAAGTTAACCGCCATAAGTGTAGTTTACCTTCATTAACACCAGTATACATGCTGTTTGAGATACATTAGCAGACCTTACTCTGTTACAACTAGAGCAGATATGATTACATATATATTCATTACCAGTAGCGTGGGTGGCTGCCCCTAAAGGGTGCATTTTCAAAGCAATTCTGTGTTGAGGTGCTTGCAGGATAGACCAAAGAAAAAGGGTTATCATACATTGACCAAATATCTGGAGTCTACATTTGGTTGTTATGCAATGTGCAACTTTGTGAGCCAACTGGGCTCTCAGCCTAAAAGGCCTAGAAGAAAACTGTTCCCATGCATCCACTATGGGGGGGGGGGGGGGGGGTCTGTGTAAACTCCCAGCAAACCCAAGGGTTGTTTGGAAAAGGGGTTTCCCGCCTGCAGCATGTGTGGGATACCACACTATACAAATAATTGCGGTGTTCTCCTTTGCCCGCCTGGACAATAGGTAAAAGTGATGCTCCGGTCACCTGCAGGTGAGATATTAACTGCAAAATAAGTGGGCAAGGAGCCATGTGTCAACGGTGTACCTTGGAAAAGAGTCTGTGGCGGTGTACCAGGCCGTAGGTGATCATTGAACAACTCTTAGCAATCAACTCGCATAAATGCAGTAAATTTGATCAAATGTGGGAAATTTGGACCAATAAATATAACAATGCATAAATGTCTGTAGGTATAAACTGTTGAGTCTCTAACAATTATGGATGCATAAGTACATTCAATCTGGTAATGTGCTTCTTTTTCTTGCTTCATATTGTTGTTATTTTACATTTTCTTTATTCTTGCTTACTTTATTTCTTTGTATACTGTTGAAAATATCAACAAACATCTTTTCAAAGAAAAAAAAAAAAAACACACAATATAACAGAATATGTAAAAAGGGAATCAAGGATGCAAAAATTCAAAACTAAAGACAGATTGCAAAAGATAGTAGGACAAACCCTAAAATTCTTCAAATATATTAATAGTAAAAAGGTCAAGTCTGAGCATGTAGGCCCTTTACAAAATAATCTAGAGTGGGTGACTAGGGACAAAGAGAAAGCTAATTTATTAAATACTTTCTTCAGCTCTGTGTATACAAAGGAGCATGGGGGAGCTCATGTCCATAATGGGGGTGGTAGTGACACAGCCCCAAATCCACAATGGCTCAAAAAATATATGGTCCAGGAGTATTTAGACATAAATAAAAGGTGGATAAAGCACCTGGACTGGATGGTATTCACCGACAGATCCTAAAAGAATTGAGCTCTGTAATTTCAAAGCCATTGTATCTAATTTTTAGAGACTCATTAATGACAGGAATAATACCACTGATCGGCGCAGGGCCAAGGTGGTGCCTATATTTAAAAAGGGAACAAAGTCTTTACCAAGTAACTATAGACCAGTTAGTTTAACTTCTATAATTGGGAAGATACCAGAGAGATTAATAAAAGACCACATAGACAAGTTCTTGCAGGAAAAAAATATTTTAAAAGCAACAGACAGCAAGGATTCATGAAAGACAGAAGTTGTCAGACAAACCCGATTTCTTTTTATGAGGAGGTAAGTAAAACCTTGGACAGAGGGGTGGCGGTGGACGTGGTATACTTGGATTTTGCAAAAGCGTTCAATACAGTTCCGCACACACAGCTTATGTGTAAGGTAAAGTCTACAGGTTTGGAAATATCAGTTTGTAAAGGGATAGAAAACTGTCTAAAAAAAAGAATTCAGAGCGTAGTGGTTAATGATTCTTACTCTGAATGGTCTAAGGTTATCAGTGGTGTACCCCAAGGTTCAGTGCCGAGATCCTTACTTTTTAATATCTTTATAAATGATATTGGGTCTGGGATCAAAAGTAACATTTCCGTCTTTGCAGAAGACACCAAGCTATGCAGTGGAAACGCCTCCCTACAGGATGTCTCCAATTTACAAGCCAACCTCAATGCTCTGTCTAATTATGCGACTATGTGGCAGATGAGGTTTAATGTTGATAAATGTAAACTTATGCACTTGGGGGCTAATAATATGCATGCATCATACATACTAGGGGGAATACAATTGGGGGAATCCATAGTTAAGAGGGATCTGGGGGTTTTGGTAGATCCAGGGGCGTAACTATAGGGGGTGCAGCAGTCGCGAGCGCAACCGGGCCCTGTGCTGCAAGGGGCCCAGGTGAGGGGTGACTAGCAGGGCTCCATGCTCAACTACCGCACTGGCTGCTCTTTAGTTGTGCATTCCCCACACAACCTGTGTCCTCTGCCGGTCCCCCTCTCCTGCTCCATGAAGTGCTGTCCAGTCCGGTGTCTGTCCTCCCCAGCCAGAGTCCGGCTCACACTGCACTGCATGCTTCTCCTGGGCAAACAAACTTTAAGCACACAGATGCAGTGCAGCCATATGAAAGCCGGCTCCCCAAAGGACAACGCAGGCTTGTCTGCCAGCACCCCCCCTCCTCCCCGTCATACACAGATGTTGACAGGTCTTTCTGGGAGATATGTCCCCTAAGGACAGGGACCCCATCTCCCCTGGGGACAGTGCCCACTTCTCCCCAGAGGACAGGCACCCCATTTCCCTTATGGACAGGGACTCCTACTTACATGGGGACAGGGACCCCATCTCCCCTAAGGACTAGGACCCAATCTCTCCTGGGGACAGGGCCCACTTCTCCCCAGAGGACAGGGACCTAATTTCCCTTTCCCTTCTTCCTCTTTGTCTCAAAGGCGTAACATCATAGGTCTGTTTAGACCTCTGATATCTCACCAAAGTCCCCCAACGGGACTCCTAAAAAATTGTAAAAAATAATAAAAAAAAAACTGCTGATACCAGTGGTGGAACAACATGGCTCACAAAAGTCGTACCTGTGACCGAGCCCTGGAGTTCCACCACCGGACTCGGAGGGAAGGGCCTCGGCTGGGGTTCAGGGGGGCCCTTCATGGTTTCTTGCACCGGGGCCCTGAAGGTTCTAGTTACACC
The DNA here is from genome assembly GCA_028564925.1 of Lithobates sylvaticus. NCBI lineage: Eukaryota > Metazoa > Chordata > Amphibia > Anura > Ranidae > Lithobates > Lithobates sylvaticus. Next base: position 99,041,978 of record CM053032.1, on the reverse strand, counting down.
ACTGGGTAGATCATAAGCTCAATAATAGCATGCACTGCCAAGCTGCGGTTTCCAAAGCGAGCAAAGTCCTTTCTTGTAGAGAGGTATGGACTCCAGAGAGAGATATAATTTTGCCCCTGTTCAAATCATTAGTAAGACCTCATCTGGAATATGCAGTTCAGTTTTGGGCACCAGTTCTCAAAAGGGTGATTGGGGAACTGGAGAAAGTGCAGAGAAGGGCAACCAAACTGATAAGAGGCATGGAGGTCCATATAGTGAACTTGGTGTTGAGTTATTCACTTTACAGTCAACAAAGAGGGCAAGGGGGCACTCTTTACACCTAGAGGAGATGATATGTCATCTCCAAATATGGAAAGGTTTCTTCACAGTAAGAGCTGTGAAAATGTGGAATAGACTCCCTGCAGAGGTGATTCTGGCCAGATCAGTAGATTGCTTTAAGAGAGGCCTTGATTATTTCCTAAATGTACATAATATAACTGGGTACTAACATTTATAGGTAAAGTTGATCCGGGGAACATCCGATTGCCTTTCGGGGGATCAGGAAGGATTTTTTTTTTTTGCCCTGCTTTAGCAAATTGGATCATGCTCTGCTGGGGTTTTTCGCCTTCCTCTGGATCAACTATGGGTATAGAATTGGGTATATGGGATTGTATGATATTATTATTTTTTTTTTATTATTATATATTTAGTTATTTTTGTGGTTGAACTGGATGGACTTGTGTTTTTTTCTTTTACCTGGCTAACTATGTATATACACTATACACTACGGGGAGTAGCAGCCACAGACCGGTATATGCAGCCTGGGGGAGGAGGGGACAGCAAAAGTCACAGGCGCACTCACTGGAGAGGGAGGCCTAAGACCTCAACTCTCTTGACTGAAGGCATATAGCCACGAAAGGAGTCCGGGGGCTCTACCAACTTGCAGCAGGTCACTATCCTGCCTAATCAGATTGATGGACTCCCTTTACCTAGCGGCATCCACACTAGTGCCCCTCCACCCCCTCTTATCCTTCCTCGCAATCAGATCACTCTTAGGTTGGATTTAAAAAGGGACATGTTGAAAAGGGGCTGTTTCTTGGGATATTCACTTTGAAGCCCCCTACTGACCATGAAGGGTCGCTCTTTCATCCTGTTCGGCCGTCAAGTCAGGGATCCCTGCTAGACATTGAAACACTATCCAGACAGGTTACCCACAGGTTAGCTGGGCAGATCAGGTGGCAATACGATAGGAAGGGTTTATTGTGACCCCCCAAAATGTCCCTTGATTTCACCCACCCTCAGGTTGAACGCTGCACGGGGCCCACCAAGAGATAACACTCGCCCAAGCTCTCTGTCTCTAGGACTAGGGATAAGCACCATGATGTACTATGCAGCATTGCCATGGCAGGTTGGTAATAGACTCCAAAGGCCATTTGGTTATAACCCCGAGGTTGCAGGATACTGCTAATTTACAGTTCTGTTTTGCTACAGTTTTGAATGACTTTACAGGTTGATCGCCCTCTGCAATATGAGTATAGCATGTTTTTTTATAGCGTAAGGCACAGGATATGCTCACATGTAACATACTCTGCCCGGACCGTGGCCCCTTTACCACAGACCATGATAGAGACCACAGGTCGGGGACACTGATGACGTGACAGGGCCCGGTCTCCTCACCTTGGCCGCAAACATGCCTCACACCCCTCGAAAGGTCCTAAATGCAACTACCATCACAGCACCTATCCATTATTTCTTTTTTTTTATAATCAATTTTTATTGGAAAAATAACATATAAACAAAACACAGACACCATTTGTGAAGATAATAAACCGTCGACTACACAGAGTCGTGGTGTCAACAATAAGAAGTGCTTGGGTTAACAGACATACATAAAGATAGGGGAAAATCGGGGGTTAAAGAAGTTGTTGTGGGTCCTAAGTTAAGGGCAACCATATATTAGCTAAAGGACCGTGTGGGTGAGAAGATTACCTGCTTCTTTAGGATGGGATGTCATCTTCGTCTGCTCCGGGCGCGCCACGCCAAAAACATTAAGTTTAAAGATATGAACTAGTCGCTGCGGTCCCTTGGGGGTGGTGTGGCTGTCCCCTGAGCCCTAGTCTCCCTAAGCACCCTAAGTGAGGGATCTGCCAGCTCCAGTAAGGCGATATCTAGGCTAGAGGGAATTTGGTTGGGGTCGGAGGTGTATTCAGCCCAGAGTGCCCAGGTGCTATGAAATCTATCCTCTAGGCCTTTGCAGGTGGCCACCCAGTTTTCAGCCTCTCGGATCTCACTTACTTTACTGCGCCACTCTTCTCGAGTGGGGATTCTGGAAGTCTTCCAATATATTGGGACTAGGCGTCTTGCTGCATTCAGCAGGTGTGGTAGCACATTCTATCCATTATTTCTAGCTTAACCACTTCAGCCCGGACCAATTGGCAGCCAAAGGACCAGGCCCCTTTTTGCGATTCGGCACTGCGTTGCTTTAACTAACAATTGCGCGGTCGTGCGACGTGGCTCCAAAACAAAATTGGCGTCCTTTTTTCCCCCACAAATAGAGCTTTCTTTTGGTGGTATTTGATCGCCCCTGCGGTTTTTATTTTTTGCGCTATAAACAAAAATAGAGCGACAATTTTGAAAAAAATTCAATATTTTTTGCTTTTTGCTATAATAAATATCCCCAAAAAATATATAAAAAAATATATTTTTTCCTCAGTTTCGGCCAATACGTATTCTTCTACATATTTTTGGTATAAAAAAAAAAATCGCAATTAGCGATTATTGATCGGTTTGCGCAAAAGTTATAGCGTTTACAAAATAGGGGATAGTTTTATAGCATTTTTATTAATATTTTTTTTTTTACTAGTAATGGCGGCGATCAGCGATTTTTATTGTGACTGCTACATTATGGCGGACACATCGGACATTTTTGACACATTTTTGGGACCATTGTCATTTATACAGCAATCAATGCTATTTAAATGCATTGATTCCTGTATAAATGACAGTTGTAGTGAAGGGGTTAACCACTAGGGGGAGAGGAGGGGTTATGGGCTGTGACGTTTTTTTTTTTTACATTAGGGGGCGGGGCTGACGTCTGACATCATTGATCGGCTTTCCCGATGACCGGGAACAGCCAATCAATGACAGGCAGAGTAGGAAGCGTGAGGAGAGGTTTGTTTACACATACCTCTCCCCGTTCTTCAGCTCCGTAACCCGATCGCAGGACACCAGCGGCGATCGGGTCCGCTGGTCCCGCGGCCGGGGTCACGGAGCTCCGACCCACGGTCAGGCATTTATAGGATCACGTACAGGCACGTGATTTTGCCTGCCCGTGCCATTTTGCCGCAGTATATCTGCGTTAGGCGGTCGGGAAGCGGTTAACCAAGCAACGGAACCGTACCCTGAACTCTTAACCTCGATCCATTGCCTGATAGCGGACGGGTCAGCCCGCACCCGTGAAGACTCTTCTTCGCCAGGTACTTACCAACCCCCACACAGTGTAGCAGAACAGTTAAAATATAGAAAAATAAGCTATGGGGGGTACCTCGCCCTATTGAATTTACAAGAGAAAGGAACAAGAGGGGGTTTAGCCAACCTGACGGACTATCGCGGTACCTGAACAAAGTCGGATATTAAATACTGTGTAATTTTCTTCAAATAAATTTTTATTATAACAAAATAGAAAAATGGTGTATATAAACATTAAAAAGGAAACATTCGTTGAATATATAGCATGCATACAGACATGGTAAGTTACATTGGTCTTTCAGATATGCTGGTTACAGGATGGTTGACGCGTTTCGCCTATGGCTTCATCAGAACCAACGAACAGCAATTCTAATATCTGTGATATATTCTAAGAAAGAAGAATGAAAATTACTTGTAAGTGAACCATCGGGTATTCTCGAATGTATCCCGTAGTGTATTTGATCATGGCCTATTGCCCAGGTAAGTAATATATAGATAAATATATACCTTTATGGTTTGTCTTCCTGATTGAAGATATCCACCCAAATGGTGGAAATATAACTTAATGTTGTCGCCTGAGGGGGAAAAAACTAATTTTAATTGCTGGAAAAATTAAATCCTATGGGGATCATAGCACTATCTGGGAAAGAAACAGATAGAGGGGGGGGAGAAAGAGAAAAAAAAAGGGGGGGAACATTCCACATAGTGGACGGGCTCATATACAACTGCAGTAGGAGTGGTTGAATACTCACATCTGGTAAATTAATATGGTTATAAGATGAAGTGGTCTGTAGTACGTCTCTGTGGGGCTGGTCAAGATGGAAATAATGGACAGGTATTTCCCGCCTAAGGGCAACGAGTATAACAATTTATTTGGCGAGGGTCCTATTTAAGATAGGTTTCTAATAGTTCAATTTTAGTTATGTCCTACCTGGTGGAGCCTTGAGAAAATTCCTTAACCAGAAATAACACAGCCTAGATCCATGTTGGAAACATCCTTCACAAGGAAGCACTTGTGTGGAGTTCTAATAAAGAAGGAGGTGAAAAATTTTTTTTTCATATAGTAGTAGAGAGTTTTAGTGGTAATCGGCCTCTTGAATAAGATAAAGAGAATAAAATAAAAAACTAGCCAAATTTAATAGGGGCAGATATAGCCACCCCTAGAATGTACCTGAGGGTGTATGTCATAAACTTCCCTGCCTGGGAAGGGCAGCCTGGAGACTGTGGGAGAAATCCCACTAGCTGGAAAGTCCAGCAATTAGTCTGCAACAACAGATAGGTAGATAAGGGGATATCCAATAAAAATAATATCAATATGTCAGATTGCCCCCAAATGGTCCATTGGTATGGCTCCCCAAGGGCCACTTGAGGGGATAGAGATGACAGTGTAACATGTTCAGGGTCGATGTCAATGCCTACCTCAATCTAAGAGAATAATTTGAGCCAGCTTCCCAGCACTTCATCTGCAGTGTTTGTACTGCAGGAGTGCTGGTTATATAGTGGGGATTGCCGCCACAGAAGGGTGGATGGTGATCAGAGACATATGTAACAGCTGGCTGGATACGTGTGTAACTAAGCCCAGAATCAATGGGCATGCGCGAGCTAGTGGCCGGCCCCGCCCACGGCAGGGATGTAACAGCTGGCTGGATACTTGTGTAACTAAGCCCAGAATCCATGGGCATGCGCGAGCTAGTGGCCGGCCCCGCCCACGGCAGGGAGTGGTCCACCGCGCCAATATGCGCGTGTATCCTCCAGCAGGTGCCAATGCGCCTGCGCAGTTTATCGACGTAGATAGTGTCTCACCATGGAGACTCAATAGGCTTTGACGTGCCATCTAGAATAGTCTTGCGCATGCGTAGCTTCGGACTAGTGTCGTCGCCAGCATCTCACCATGGAGACTCCAAGCCACGTAGCGCGCCGTCCATAGTGATTTAGCGCATGCGCAGAGAGAAGAGTTACAGACTTAAACTACAACTAAGGTAGCCAAGCCCATAGATAAACATAGATAGTTAGAAAGACTAGTAACGCGATAATTATGGCTAAATAGCCAGGCCATCGGGAGCTGACCACGTATCTACAATCTACATATGTCCAAGATGCTGACCTTAAGTTAGTTATTTTGGACTTGTAAAGCCAAATGTCTATCAAGTGGAGGTTATAACAAATAATCGCAATTAGGACAACCTTCTGGTATTGTATAGGAAGTCCAGGGTAAAGAGATAGTGCCTACCACAAAAGTAAATGGGTTTTCAATTAAACAAAACAAAAGAGGACAGACAGAAAGGGAAAAAAGACATAAGGGTAGGGAAAGCTCAGATAATGCTAGAATTATAGAGAGGCAGGATGTGAGAAAGAGCCCCCTTCAAACCCTCCACCGCAGCGCCAACCACCATGGGATGGAGGGGCAGGATGATAATTGCCAAACAGGCCCTCCCGATCTTGTCCACGCCAGAGGGGGTTAAAACACATCCTTGCCCCCCACATAAGATTCCCATCCGATTAAATGTATAGTTAAAAATAGTATAAGCACATCAGGGCAAGATAAATGGGAGATTACCTAGGGTTCACTTTTTTGCAATTTTCTCACATGTCCTGTATTTAAAGCATATACATATTCAATACAAATAAAAATAAGAATAAAATAATATATATAAATATACAAACATAGCAATAATGATTACATTGTGCTTTATTATTGTCAACAAAAATATATCATGTTCACAGACTAAGAAAGAACATATTTCATTCTACCCCTAATTTTTCCAGCAATTAAAATTTGTTTTTTCACCCCCAGGTGACAACATTAAGTTATATTTCCACCATTTGGGTGGATATCTTCAATCAGGAAGTCAAATCATAAAGGTATATATTTATCTATATATTACTTACCTGGGCAATAGGCCATAATCAAATACACTACGGGATACATTCGAGAATACCGATGGTTCACTTACAAGTCATTTTCATTCTTTTTTCTTAGAATATATCACAGATATTAGAATTGCTGTTCGTTGGTTCTGATGAAGCCATAGGCAATCATCCAGTAACCAGCATATCTGAAAGACCAATGTAACTTACCATGTCTGTATGCATGCTATATATTCAACAAATGTTTCCTTTTTAATGTTTAAATACACCATTTTTCTATTTTGTTATAATAAAAATTTATTTGAAGAAATTACACAGTATTTAATATCCGACTTTGTTCAGGTACCGCGATAGTCCGTCAGGTTGGCTAAACCCCCTCTTGTTCCTTTCTCTTGTAGCAGAACAGTGTCGGCCTATGGTTAGGTTGGCCCACACTTGTAGCTCACTGTAGCTTACTAGCCCCTCTCACCATCGAGAAGGTTAGATAGATCTCCCCCATCACTATCTTCGGCCTAACCCTTAGGATAGATATCCAGCTGACCCTCTATTTCAACTGAGGCTACCGCCCCTCACATCCCTAAGCTTACCAATTTCTCCTTCCCCATAATGGTGGACTCACCTACCCCTAACATGACACGCTTTGACAGGGCACCACCTACCTTCCAGGTGAAGTTGTGCTCGCTGAACATGTGTGGGCTCAATACCCCTGAGAAGAGCTCTCAGCTACTCATACTACTATACATTACAGAAGACCAAGGCACACATTGCCCAATCAGAAATGAGTTTCTTGGATAAAGGCTATGTCCCAAAACTACACAATAACCACTTTCCTACAGTCTACCATGCCTCCAATGAAGACTCAATAACCAAGGGAGTCTCAATAATGATATCCAAACACTGTCCCATCCAAATATTGGATGTCCAGTGAGATGTCAAAGGCAGGTACATTTTCCTCAAAGGGATGTTACACAACAAGCCCATTACACCAGCAAACCTGTATGCACCTAACAAACACCAGGTACCCTTTTTTTGTGAGACTTTACAACAGCTCACGTCATTCCACTCAGGTATCCTAATTTTTGGAGGTGATTTCAATGAAGCTCACACCCCAGCTCAAGACTCCTCCACAGGTGCATCCTCCATGACATATAGAGCCCTCTGAGCAATCTAAACCCAACTTAGAGAATTAACCCTACATGACACTTGGCGCACGGTACATCCAAATGAACGTGATTTTACATTCTACTCACCACACAAGTACTCCAGAATCTATTACGGTACTTCTTTCTCTCTCAGAATGATCTAACACTCCTCTCAAAAGCAACCATAGATCCTATGGTGCTTTCGGACCATAATGTTGACCCTCCTGACAACACACCAAACCCACAATCTGGTACCTTGACAACTCCCTATTAACTGACATTGAAGCGACACAGAAAATCACTAAACACCTCTCGCAATACTTTAAAGAAAAAGTAACTGTCGACTCCACGTCCCCGCTACTATTTGGGCTGCACATAAATTCATAATCAGGGGAGAACTCCTCTCTATAGCTGCCAACAGAAATAAACTCAGAAGAGCTCGTATTGTTGAATTATCCACAAAAATCCATGCACTTGAACGAGCTCACAAGCTTTCCCTGGCCACCAAATCCCGTGTTGACCTATTAAAGGCCAGAGAAGAACTTTTGGAGGAATTAGGTAAAACATTGAAACCCAAGTATGTGTGTTAACGCAAAAATAATTTTACGAATTCGGAAACAAAATCAGGGAAACTGTTAGCTAGAGCCCTACAGCACAAAAAAGGCCTATAGCACTATAGCACAACCATCCACACGATTAAAGACCCCGCGGGTAACACTTTCGTATCCACAGATGAAATTGCCAAACAATTTGTTCAATACTTCTCTAAACTCTATAATCCCCTCCACACGCAACGGGACACACCCCGGACAGAAATGAGACCATTAATAACTACTTAAAACAATATAGCCCCTCACCCATTGCCGCAGAGGAATCCGTGGAACTGGAGCACCCTATTACTATAGAAGAATAAAAAAAAAAGCGGTCAGCGGGACTTTAAATTAGGTCAATCACTGTATAAAGTAAACAAGTAGGATATAAAAAACAGTGTTGCTTTTAGAGGTTCCAACAAAAAAAGGGGGAATTGGATTGAGAGATGTATACTAAAAGCAGTCTTGGCAAAGAACATTTTATTATACCATATAAAATGATATATAACATATTGAATATCACAAAATGCATTTACAGAATCGCATACTCACAGGGTATGCTGAAGACTGCATATAAATATTAACACCATAGTAATAGGCATAACATGAAGTCCTGCACAACATGGGCCACTGGAAAGTGCTGAATGACGTTAAAAAGTCTGGAGTAAAACAAAATAAGAGACATAAAATAATCTGTATGGACATCATGCATCTATGTAGGCCCGACGCATTTTGTTGGGGTATACCAACTCTTTAGGGGCGAATGCAATGGTGATGTCAGCTGCATATATGTGAACAGAGGATAAGAGCCGTCAGACAGGTCTGGCATGGGAGCTGAGGTAGAGACACGTGGACAAGCAGTGAGCATTGTTTTCACCAGGGTAAATGTGCTATAGTGGGTGATGGTGAGCCAAAACGTCTTGTTGGTTCATAAAGAAATGAGGAACCAAATCAACAGGTGAATGCTTGCATATGAGGTGTTGCCAGGGATTATTACTATAGAAGAAACTCTAGCCACCCTAAAACAACTTAAAACAGGTAAGAGCCCAGGACCAGATGGTCGAATTGTGAGCTATTACAAAACTTTCACTGACATACTAACCCCCCAATTCACTAAGGCCTTCAATTCTTTATCCTCCTCTCCCCAAGCCAACAAAGACATTCTTGAAGCCCATATAACACTCATACCAAAACCAGGCAAAGATGTTATGATGGTATCCAACTACCGACCCATATCACTCCTAGATTTGGACGTGAAGCTTTACGCTAAAATTCTTAAAACAAGTAAAAAGGCGCAATACACAGATACCTCATAGGACAGTACCCAATAGTCCAGGGGCCGAGATAATAGGATTATATGTACCGTATATACTCGAGTATAAGCCGAGTTTTTCAGCACATTTTTTGTGCTGAAAGTGCCCCCCTCGGCTTATACTCGAGTCAAGCACTTTTCTGCAGCAAAAAAAAATATTTCCGACCCGACTTTGGGGCCCCGTATCTCGGGGCCACTTGGGTCTAGGAGTCAACCCAGTGGACCTAGCACTATAACATATCCATATAACATATCCAAATATGGGGTTCCTAGCACTAAGTGGCCCCGAGATACGGGCCCCAAAGTCGGTTCGGAAAATGTCATTCTCTGCTGCAGAAAAGTGCTTGACATTTTCTGACCCGAATTTGGGCCCCATATCTCGGGGACACTTGGAGCTAGGAACCCCAAATGTGGTATTCCAACCCAGTGGAATTAGCACTACAACATATCTAAAGATGGAGTTCCTAGCACTAAGTGGCCCCGAGATACAGGGCCCCAAAGTCGGTTCAGAAAATGTCATTCTCTGCTGCAGAAAAGTGCTTGAGATTTTCTGACCCGAATTTGGGGCCCCATATCTTGGGGACACTTGGTGCTAGGAACCACAAATGTGGTATTCCAACCCAGTGGAGTTAGCACTACAACATATCTAAAGATGGGGTTCCTAGCACTAAGTGGCCCCGAGATACAGGGCCCCAAAGTCGGTTCAGAAAATGTCATTCTCTGCTGCAGAAAAGTGCTTGAGATTTTCTGACCCGAATTTGGGGCCCCATATCTCGGGGACACTTGGTGCTAGGAACCCCAAATGTGGTATTCCAACCCAGTGGAATTAGCACTACAACATATCCAAAGATGGGGTTCCTAGCACTAAGTGACCCTGAGATACAGGGCCCCAAATCGGTCAACTGTGTCCATCTGCATGGGCACAGTGAGGCTGCAAATGGGCATCGTTGACCCTCTTTTCCACTTACAGTAGCTGCGCATTTCTCACCCTAGGCTTATACTCGAGTCAATAAGTTTTCCCAGTTGTTTGTGGTAAAATTAGGTGCCTCGGCTTATATTCGGGTCGGCCTATACTCGAGTATATACGGTACACATATATACACTCTTGAGTTTCTGTGTCGTTGGGTCAGTCAGGGCAGCCACCAAGAGAACCAAAAGCGGGTTCCGGTAAGCTAGAAAAAATAAGGAAGAGGGGCGCCTCTGAATATATATATATATATATATATATATATATATATATATATATATATATAATAAATCAAATTTATTAAAACAACAATATCCACATGGGGGAAAAAGATGTTGCATTCGTATCCTGTATGCTGGGCTGAGGAGATTGTGTAGGACTGCAGGTCACAGCAGATCCAGTCAGGCTAGCATCACATCAGATCTGGGCAGGAAGGGGTGGGATGGCTGAGCATGACGTTGTCTCCTTCAGTGGTCCAGGTTCAGGTTACTTGCATCACAGTCCAGTGAGAGGAAAAGAGTTCCTCACACAAGGATTAGGGTTTCAATGATAGTGTGGGGGGGGGAGATTACAAAACACCAGTGCTGGGGGTTAGCCTCGCTGTGTCTCCATAGTGATCGTTCCGCCTCTGATATGTAAAGAGACATGGCCGTGTAGCCCCCAGCACTGGTGATCCCACCCCTTCCTGCCCGGATCTGATGTGATGCTAGCCTGACTAGATCTGCTGTGACCTAAATTACCCTCACCAAATTAACAGGAGGGCTAGGACTCCCTGACATCCACAGATACCACTGGTCTTGTCACCTCATCATATTAATTGACTGGCACATTCACAGACTCACTAAAGACTGGATCACAATTGAGGACTCTTTTGCGCGAGTTCCAATTTCCCACCTACCTTGGATCTATGTTAAATCAATCCCTAAGGAAAACACTACACACCCACTAACGGGCCCCACGCATCTTAACTTCAAAGCAGCATATAACGCACTCAATCTGAACCCCTCGCTGGGTCCTATGACCCCACTGGACCGGACCCCGATTTCCCTCCTGGCTTCTTGGAAGGTAACCTGATTCAGCCACACTCCGAACCTCCACTTAGAGCACATTTTTTTCAAAACGACGTACGCTACTCTGTCCTCACTTTTCCCGGAGCGTAACATTCCCTTCTACAAATTCCTACCGATTAGACACTTCTTGAACAGCTCCAAACCTATTACCCAGTGGCTTTAAAGAGGAAGTAAAGCCTCTTAAAAAAATAAAAATAAATAAAAAGACACCCTGCAAGGCAAAGGCATACTAGCTCATTATGAATGACTTACCTGAAAACGAAGCCCCCGAAGCGGTCCTCATCCACGATCTTCTGCGCCGCCATCCAGCGCCTGAGTGACTTCCGGGTCTCGCCGCTCCAGCGCTGTCATTCGCTGGAGCAGCGATGACGTCACTCCTGCGCATGCGCAGGAAAGCGGCATATCGCCGTAAACCCGGCATGCGCAGTGCGCCTGCGCGCCGCTGTCTACGGCGCATGCGCCGTAGACAGCGATTCCTTTTCTTTTCTAAATATCTCGTAAACCATGTAGGTTTAGGAGATATTTATTGGACCTACAGGTAAGCCTTAATCTAGGCTTACCTGTAGGTCAAAGTGGTTTGTAAGGGTTTACAACCACTTTAAAGCACTCTGTTCCAGCACAGTACCCCAAAGACACCTGATCTCGTCGGTATACTCCCTCCTGTTTGGTAGGAGCGATCCTAAAGCCAACATAATCAGCCAAAGATGGGAAAGGGAACTTAATTTTAGACCTACCCAAAGATAAATGGGAACGCATATATGACCACATTCATTTGTAGTCAGAGTCTTCAAGCGGGAAATGCGATATTCCTAAGAACCAAGGCCTGAGGTGTGCCTTGGCCTGGCTGGTCGGTATGCCTGAGAAGAGGGCATACCCTGAATGTAAGAATGGAAGAATAGAAGTACTACGAGTATGTATGAAAGGCTGGGGGAACGGGTGGGTGGGAACCCAGAAAGCCGACGACCCTTGCCCTGACAGAGGAGGAGGCTTAAATAGCCCTCTCAGGCTCCTCCTACAAATACAGGCCAGCCTTCATACAAGTGCTCCATTAACATCTCAGCACAAGAAAACGGCTATAAAATTCACTTGAGATGGTACCGAATACCTGATTGAATCCACACATATCACCCCAGCGTATCTCCACTCTGCTGGAGATGTAATTCTACAGTGTGCTCCCTGCTCCATATTTGATGGGATTGCCCACACATACAACCATTCTGGAAGAAAGTTCACAGCACGATCACCCAAATCACAACATATACCCCAGACTTTACTCTGGCTCAATATTTACTACACCACACATCTATACCTCACTCAACATACAAGAAATCCCTCACACTCCACCTCATCAATGCCGCAAAACAATGTATACCCTTCCATTGGAGAAGCACCAATCCCCTAAAATTGCTGACTGGCTTCAGCGTGTAGAGAAAATAGCGGAAATGGAGAACCTAATCCATCAAGCTAAAGAGAACCCAACTAAATATCGAAAAACATGGGCTTGCTGGTTACACTTTCAAGACTCCTCAGATTTCCAAGATCTCCTGCACAACTCATAACTTCACCACACAGTGGGAACAAGCAGACGCTTCTCACACACATCTTCATCCCCAACAAGGATAGAATCCCCGCCACCCCCACCCACCCATTCTTGACCATCCCTCACAAAACAAGCCCCCCCACACATCGCCGGGGGGATAATTAAAACCTAACACTATACCAACCTTCAAATGGAGGGCCAACTTAAAGAACTTATATAGGTGAGCTCCTCTACATGAATGCCCATTGCCGGAGGTTAGCTCTACAAAACCCTTATAAAACACGAAGAGGGTCAGCTCCACCACTGAGTAAACCAACACTGATGGGACTTCTCAGAACAGCAACAACCGCCCCCTCCCTCTCACAGTTTGATGTACTGGATTCATCGGTTACGTTTCTGTTGCTCATCTGTAAACTTAAAATGTAATAAACTTTTGTAATAAAAAAAAAATGCATGGCCGCCCTTCACCCTCTCAGCCACTTGAATATGCGGCAGCCATTTTCAAACCAAATCTTTTTACAAAATCATTTCAAAATTACTTCAATACAAACCATCCGTGTCTTGAGTGAGTTAAAGTGGATGTAAACCCAAATTTATTTTTTTTTTTTAAATGTCATAATGTAGAGAATCAGATTTCCTTTCATTTGAGCCCAGTCTTGCCACACAGATTTACTTGAGGCCTGAGCAATCCTCTTTTATTGTTCAGTTAGAGAAATCTTGACAAAGTCTTGAAAACTTTGTCAAAAAACGCCCCCTTGCTGTGAATGACAGGTGATTTACATATCTCATGCACTAGCCTGAGACAGGTTTTCATCAGATCACTGGATGTTCTACTCTGCCCAGCTCTGACTACATACATGTCCCCTAAATCACTTGTATAGTCTGCTGACTGTTCACTGCATCCCATGATGAGAAACAGCCAGTCAAAACACAGTAAAGCTGGGAGAGCTGGAGGGGAGGGGGATATGAATTGTGAACTTTTTACACAGGATGTGCCTGTCTCAGGCTAGTGTATGATATGTAAATCACCTGTCACTCAAAGCAAGGGGGCGTTTTTGACAAAGTTTTCAAGACTTTGTCAAGATTTCTCTAACTGAACAATAAAAGAGGATTGCTCAGGCCTCAAGTAAATCTGTGTGGCAAGACTGGGCTCAAATGAAAGGAAATCGTATTCTCTACATCATGACATCAAAAAACAAAACAAAAAACTATAAAAAGGTGTTGGGTTTACATCCACTTTAAACAATCTACAAGACTCATGCAATCTACTTGTCCCTTACATAGGTAATAATCATAATTCATACATTTCTATTTCTCATATACTTATTACACAACATACAATTCCTTCATTTGTACTCTGAGTCAATCTGTGGATGGTATAGGAAGGGAACAAAGAGCAAATGAGAACATTGACCTGAGGTATGCCAGGGGTCACGTGGTCAGTATGCCTAAAAGGGGGCAAAAATAACCACAGTAGGATGAAAGCTTGCAAACAGAATTGCCGTACAATCTGCCGAATTGACAAATGCTTAAGACACCTCCAAAGTGGCTCTGGGACGTACCCAGAGAAAACAAGACGACCTCCACCTACCTAAATCCCAGATGATAATAGCCGGGACCCCCTGGCGCAAAGCCACGGAAGCCTATCCTGAATGAAATAGCCAAAGTATGCTTTAAGGGTCCAGAACCTGATTATCCAAAAGGGGACGGCAATGAAGCATGTATTGCGCTGCAGAGAGGGGAGCACAAGGAAAAGGCAACCGGGGACACCCCTGGGTTTATCAGATGCGGTACTGACGGGCTGGTTTAAAACCAACACCGGGCCCACATCTTGCCAGGCTCTAAGAACCTGATGACAGGGCCACCTCCCGAAAGCGTCGTCGTGCGAGCATGCCGATGTGACAGAAAAGACTGAGGTGCCAACCAGTTGATTAGCCAAAGTATGCGAGACCCTGGGCCAGAAACGCAACTCCCCTGGCCTTAAGAACCCTGAAAGGACAGATAAAGCACTGCTTATGAGCATCAAGCAGGTTCACGACGAAAAGGAGACCTGGAGAGCATGTCGGAAATGTCATGAAGAATTTACCTCACAATGGGAAGTCTAATGAGCACAGCAGGAGGGCAACTCTTCAGGATCCCTGAGGATGGCTTAAATAGAGTGCGCAAAAAATGAAGAAAGGCCTATCAGGGTATTCCAACAACATGAAATGCAGAACCTCCACCAAATGCGCCCTGATAGTGTTGTGGGCCGATACGAGTTGGAAGAGGCAAAAAAAAAAGCAAAATAGGAACTGGATGTCAACCGTCAGGACTAAGAAACCTTGACCGGAAAGCCTGGAAAACATCCCAAGCCATGTCATGAGCCTACCTGGAATATAAAACAAAGATTTATCGATCAAGGCTGTTGCGTCAGCCCAATGGAAACCTAATCCATCAAAAATGCTGAAAACTGAAGAGAAGGCGTGACGCCGGCATCTGTGTCTGAGACCTGGGCCTACTGATACCGGCCCAGGCACAGAGAGGGATCCGGAATCCACTAAAGCCCCTGAGCCAGTAGAAGCTGCTGGAGCTGCAATAGGCTGACTTACCAATAGTTCCATACTATTGCGCAGCTCCTGGCCGGACAGAGCTAGGAAATCGAAGGTAGCGTGAAAATGACACAGAACTGGGTCAGGAACATAAATTGCGAGAGAAACTTGAGCAGACTGAGAAACCTGCGACAGGAATGTAAACTGCGTGAAAGAACGTTACTGGACAAGAACATGAGTAGCGAGATCTGACGAAAACGTGAGCAGCACACGTACGAGGCTGCACGGAAAACGCAACCTGCATAAGAAACGCCGGTTGCACGAGAACGTGAACTGATGAACAACGAGAGAAACCTGGGAAAACGAGAGAAACATGAAACGTGAGTTGGCATAGAAACAAACAATTGCATGAGAAACATAAATTGCATGAGAAACGTAAATTGCATGAGAAACGTAAGTTGCATGAGAAACGTGAGTTTGTACGAAATATGTGAGCAGCGCAAGAAACAGATGAGGAGACTTGCCACTGAACAAGCCAATTAAAAACAAACAATCACCTCAATCTGTTAACCCATAGACGTGATGGGCAACCTGCAGTGGAAGAACATAGACAACCCAGCTGTAAAAAATTACCAGAGAACATAACAGACAATCAGCCCATGACATAACAATACCCCTGGTACCTAACAAGTATAAGGATGTGGGTGCAGAAATGACAAGACCAATCAGCGCAGGAATGTGAACCTAATGATCACACCCCCCTACCGTATGCAGTAAGTGAGCCCGAGCAACCTGCCGCGCCAAGACAGGAAATTAAAAACGAACACTCAGGGCTAAGGTACCCACAGACCGTGGTGGGTAGTAGTAAAGGTGTAATGGTGAACGTGCATGTATGACGTATGGACTACAGGCGAGAAGATTGTGGGACGACAATCAATTAAAAACAAAAACCTCAGCCCGTATGGATCTGTAGACGTGACAGATCCTGGATGTAAGCACTAGCTAACGGAAATGCCGCAAACGAAAGGCAATGACATGAAAAGGCATATGACATGAACGTGAACACAACATGGGAAACGTAAGAAACTATGAGAAACATGAGAAACGTAAGAAACCATGAGAAACGCAAGAAACCATGAGAAACGTAAGAAACGTAAGAAAACATGAGAAAAGTAAGAAAACAGGAGAAACGTAAGAAACCATGAGAAACGTAAGAAACGTAAGAAAACATGAGAAACGTAAGAAACCATGAGAAACGCAGGAAAACATGAGAAACGTAGGAAGCGTAAGAAAACGTAAGAAACCATGAGAAACGTAAGCAACCTGAGAAACGTGAGAAATGTAAGAAACCAAGAGAAACGTAAGAAACGTAAGAAAACATGAGAAACGTAAGAAAACGTGAGAAACGTAAGAAAACGTAAGAAACATAAGAAAACATGAGAAACGTAAGAAAATATGAGAAACGTAAGAAAACGTAATAAACGTAATAAACATGAGAAACGTAAGAAAACCTGAGAAACGCAAGAAAACATGAGAAAAGTAAGAAACGTAAGAAACATGAGAAACGTAAGAAAACATACGAAACGTAAGAAACGTAAGAATACCTGAGAAACGCAAGAAAACATGAGAAACATGAGAAACGTAAGAAAACGTAAGAAACGTAAGAAACGTAAGAAAACATGAGAAACGTAAGAAAACGTAAGAAACGTAAGAAACATGAGAAACGCAAGAGAACATGAGAAACGTAAGAAACGTAAGAAACCATGAGAAACGTTTGAAACCATGAGAAACGTAAGAAACCATGAGAAACGTAAGAAACATGAGAAACGTAAGAAAACGTAAGAAACATGAGAAACGTAAGAAAACATGAGAAACGTAAGAAAACGTAAGAAACGTAAGAAACATGAGAAACGTAAGAAAACCTGGGAAAACGTGAGAAACGCAAGAAACATGAAACGTAGGAAACATGAGAACCGTAACTTGCATGAGAACCGTGAAATTGCATGAGAACCGTAAATTTGCATGAGAACCAGAAATTGCATGAGAACCAGAAATTGCATGAGAACCAGAAATTGCGTGAGAACCCCCAGCATGTGACCGAGTCCAGCTCAAAAACACCAAAGTTTGACATGTCCCCACATCTGCGATCAGTCCCCGGCAAGATGCACCCTTCATGACAGGTCCACTTCAGCTTTTCCCATGGTCTAGCACCCAGCAACTGAATTTGTCTCCTGGCCTGGATAATATATCCCCCCAAAAATCTTGCATATATCTGATGGATATATCTGATGGGGCAGCCGTACCCCCCCCCCCTCACCTGGCAGACACCCCGGGAGAAGTATGTGGGTGACAGAGGAACTGGATGGCGGCCGAATTCCCCCCGCAATACTGGGAGAAGGAGAAGGAGGCGGGCGGATCCCCCCCGGCAGAAACACTGGGAGAAGGAGGCGGGCGGGAGAAGCGGCTCCCTCGTGGTGACAGGAGCTGCTGGTACTCCTGTGCGGACAGAGGGGCCGACAGGCGGCCGCAACCCCCCCTCCCCATCGGAACATCCGGAGAACCAGGTGGGTAAGAAGCGCCCCCCCGTGTGGCCATGGGAGCTGTCTGGTGGCTGACGACCCCCCCCTCACCCGGCGGAACACCGGGAGAAGCGGGCGGGCGGGAGAAGCGGGCGGGTAGGAACCGGCCCCCCGTGTGGCCATGGGAGCTGTTAGGTGGCTGACGACCCCCTCCCCTCACCCGGCAGAACACCGGGAGAAGCGGGCGGGTAAGAACCGGTCCCCCGTGTGGCCATGGGAGCTGTCAGGTGGCTGACGACCCCCCCCCCCCCCTCACCCGGCGGAACACCGGGAGAGGCGGGCGGGCGGGTAAGAACCGGCCCCCCGTGTGGCCATGGGAGCTGTCAGGTGGCTGCCGACCCCCCCCCTCACCCGGCGGAACACCGGGAGAAGCGGGCGGGTGGGAGAAGGGCCCCCTCGTGGAGAAATGCTGCCATAAGCAGGGAAAGTGAAGCCGCCGAGCGTCCTCCTCGCATGATCCGAGACCCGGAAGTGACGTCAGAGTCGCCCCGCAAATGACGCCGATACGAGAGCCTCCGACCATGAGGGGAGGAGGCAAAGGAGGGCAGGCTTTATGCAGCCTGACTCCTCCTACAAATACAGGCTGACCTGCGGTCAGCCTTACCTAAACATTTTAGGCTGTATTAAATGGGTCCTATAGAGTACCCCAAACAATAGACCTATCATTACTGACAAACATACAATTAAAATTCCGCCATTATACCAAAAGATTAAAAATTTGTTATTTTGCAAAGCAGAACCTGCCTAAAGCATTGGACAGAGAAAACGTACCCCTTTGTCTCAGGACAACAAAGTATTTCAAACAGTTTGATGTCCTGGACTGGGATCCATTCTCCCCCCCCCCCCCCCCCCTTGATCCGATTGTGAAGGAGGTTCTGTTCTCTCCTTAAAATCCTGGCTCACCATTTTGACGTGGAGATTTGCTATACGCTATGCACAATCCGTCTCCTGCGCTACTAATCGCCCTTTCAGCCTTTTGGTATAATGCATCTTTCTATGTCCGTTTCCCCCATTTCCCCTAGTAAACAGACATAGTCACCGTCCTCTTACATCCTCAGTTCCATCGCTCCACCAACTGACCTGAACCTCGGAGTAATCTTTATTCATATAACAAATAGAGCCTGCTGGTTTCACAATAGACCAATCAAGCACAGGCATACCTTGAAACAGGAGGGGTTATACAACAACCAATGAACAATGATTAGGGGAGTCTTATGGGCATGTCTGGGCAGGGGTAGCGTGCATGATTTCCTGCCCCTTGTACCAGGAAACTATCATCTTCAGCTAGACATCTCATGGCTGGTCTTGAAATCATGGACGCTGTCTGACCATAACGCACCCAAAGGGTCCCATTTTTACCATTGGCATGGTAAGAGAACAAAGCCTACCCGGATTATACTACCGTTTATGTGGATGGGATATTATCTGCAAGTACACGCTATGGTCTCCCCATGTGCTGATCAGACACACACGAGCTTACATCCCCTAAACCGATAATGTCTTTGCAGAGCGAACACATCCCCCCAGACGATCGTTCTGTGCATCGCACAGGGGCCCTTTGCTGGCAGTCATATCCCCACTCTGCAAACACTTCTCTACATCCCCAAGAAGCTTTTCACTACCAGACGGATCTCAACCAGCGTCAGTCTGCCCCAGACAGCTCTTTAAAGCAGGCTGCGGGAGAACTAACACTGGGAGACACTATGACAATACATAATACATCTTCATACAATTTCCACAACAGTGGTTATAAACCCTTTCATATATCCAGTGAAGTAACTGGGCTAAGGTAAAAAAAAAAAAAATCAAAATGTAAAGGTGTTGGCGCCAAAAACATACAAAATTTACAAGTCCACGCTGCTACATACGTTTCACCATGCTGGCGTCATCAGGAAAGATCAGGATGAAAACTCATCACTTCCAGGTCCTTAATGGGACATCCTTTTTGGTATATCCAGAATGAGGCGTGGATTACACGCCGGTGCAATTCCGATATATCCACCTCCACATGCTGTAGACACCTCTGGGCATAGCACAGTCACAGTACAAAATCTTTTGTTACTTTTTTAAACAATTTTTATTAAAAAACTTACTACAACATAGTGGAGAGATGCCTACCTAGGATTCCTCTGGTCCATTCAATTCAAGCGCATTTTGACCTACTGTAAAGAGTGGTCAGACACCTTTGAGTTGCCAT
This sequence comes from Lithobates sylvaticus, assembly GCA_028564925.1. NCBI lineage: Eukaryota > Metazoa > Chordata > Amphibia > Anura > Ranidae > Lithobates > Lithobates sylvaticus. Next base: position 99,021,738 of record CM053032.1, on the reverse strand, counting down.
CTACCTCATGAGCACTCGTGGTGACGTTTTTATTTGAAGGAACATCAAACCAAAAGAACATTTATTTATGTTGTTGGGATTGTCACATTGATCTTTATATATTAATTTGCTTTTGTAATCACCATTTGCCGTTTCACTTTTATTTTGTATGTTTTTAGTGCCAACACCTTTACATTTGATTTTTTTACGGTTCAGTGTTTACACTTTCTTAAAGAGGCAGCTATGTTTTTTTTAATACACCAGGTGCCATTTTCAACCCACTCATTATTGCAACTGGGCTAAGGTGATACAGAGATGGAAAAAAATCATCCTAGATAAGTTGCACCTGTTTATCTGCAGTCTTCTCTACATCTGTTCAAAGTGTAGATTTTAAACAGCTGGTCTAACCTGTCAGAAAGCATGGGGCTAAGTGCCGAAGTTGCACTTTGCAGAGCTCAGTGAGGAGAGCTGTGAGCTGATTGGAGGGAAGGAAAATACCCCCCATTCATACAGGAACAGCGCTAAGGCTATCAATCATCTGTGGCTCTCTCCCCTTCACCTTTTGTCTTTGTGAAGGAAAACTTGTCAGAAGTGATTCATGCTGATATATCAGAGGAATAAAAGCAGCAGACAGAAATGCTATGTGACAGAACAATTAATAAGATATTTCTGTCACATAGCAAAGGCATACTTGAAATGATATCGTTAAACACATTTTGCCACTCCTTCTTAATATAACAATACCCCATGCATGAGACTTTTTCACAGCCTATTCACATAGAGGGGTCAGGGGATATAGCTTAGTGTAGAGTCATCTATAGTAGTTCACATTCTTATAAGCCAAGCAAGCCTAACCTACTGGTTCGTGGCACACAAGCCAGGGTCAGTACAAGCAGCAGGCAGAGACAACAATTCAGTGTGTCGCAGTGATCGTGACATTGTATAATAGATGTCCTATACCATACTGCCAGACCCAATTATTATTCCACTAACCCATATACTTGATCATCCCATTAACATGAGACCACACCAATTTTGGAGTAAAACATTGGCCGTAGCAGCCTCCTTTATTATCCAAAAATAATGAAACTTGCAGACATGCTGGCTCTGAGACAACCTACTGACCGCAGTGCCCCCATTAACCAGCTTCCAGTTAAACCACTGTTAACTGGAATACCACCATCAGGACCCATACCACCGATGGGTCCTGAACGTATCCTTCCGAGGTATCTTCCTTCTCCCGCAAAGACCAACACCTGCCACGACATCCCGCAACAGCACCATCCTGTAGGAAAGAAAAAAATTAAACACACTACCCTAACATTAATTAGGGAGGGAGGGTGGGAATCTTTTGTCTCTTGTGCCGCTGGGGAGGGGCCAGGCTCTTATAACACCCCTGAAACCCCTCCTCCTCTGCGTCCCCACCAATCCCTCAATCTCCACACTGTTTCCTCTGTCATGTCAGCCCTACTCTACCCTTTCGTTCTTGCTCCGGGCTTCTCTTGACATTGTAAAACAGATGTCCTATACCATACTGCCAGACCCAATTATTACTCCACTAACCCATATCCTTGATCACCCCATTAACATGAGACCACACCAATTTTGGAGTAAAACATTGGCCGTAGCAGCCTCCTTTATTAACCAAATTAATGAAACTTTTAACATAAACGTAAAACATCCGTTAAAGCATAAAGCATATCCCTTGCCTAGCGTTGGTCTTTGCCAGACACCTCCACCTACCATCAGATTCAAACTGGCATTGCGTTACCTTTAAATATGTTAACAGGACTCTCGCCGACATGCTGGCTCTGAGACAACCCACTGACCGCAGTACACCCATTAACCAACTTCCAGTTAAACCACTGTTAACTGGAATACCACCATCAGGACCCATACACCCATGGGTCCCGAACTCATCCTTCCGAGGTGTCTTCCTTCTCTGGCAAAGACCAACACCCGCCACAGCACCCAACGGGGGAAAACATTACCCTTGGGTGCCCCTCCACTGTAACGCTCTCTGGATGCCATCCTGTTGACCAAGAGCCCACATATTGATCCCCACATCATTCTGGTGTACCCTGTCCCCTCTCAGGTATCTCCAGGTATCCACCTCCAATTCCCCCAAAAAAAGAAAATCAAACTTGATGTGTATCAATGTCCAGCATGGACTGTACCCCGAAGTCATACATGTAGGACTAATACGGCCGGCGTCCTGTCCCAACGCGCAAATTTGTGCACCTCTGGAACCACTCTACTCCATAACATTCCTGGCACCCCCAACCATCGGAAACAGGCTTCACGCCTGGAAATGCCCAACTGCCTCCCCTCCGGCCTAACATCACCTTGTTTTGCCCCCCAAAACACATATGAATGGCCCAGTATCCATTCCCACCTGCCGATGCATTTGACTGCATCATCCTCTAACCCACTTCTTGCTGCTTCCGTAGCCACCCCTATTCTGAAGTGGGATGAGAATTCCTTCTCCTCCAAGCCCAACGCCCGTAAACATTTCCGGAACACCGCAACAAATTGGCATCGCAACAAGGGGGACCCATCAGCATGTATAAGAAATACCGCCCCTGGACGTATAGCCAAAAACTTCTTCACCGCCTCCACTGGACACAACGGGGACCCGGGCAAAGAAAAAAAATCTGTACCTTCTTACCCTTACCCCCTTGATCCATTTTTGATCGCCTAATGATAAGGGACACCTTATCCTCTTTGCAGCAGATCTCCCGATCCAACATACCCCCACGCACCGCTAAAGATGGGCTAACCAACTCCCCAATCCTAAAGGCTCAAAAAAAAAAAAAAAAAAAAAAAAAAAAAATGCCACTGTAAAAGCAGCCCTAAATAGCACCGCCTCGTAGGCCAATGACCAGAAACTCACCAGTTGGACCAACAACCTCTGTAAAATCTCAAATGACACCGGGCACCTGGTGTCCCTGCGTTTCTGAGAGCGCCTCTACCCCTTAAACACTTGCTTCACCCAGAAATCATTTGTGAAATCCTGATACCCCCTCAATTTGAATAAGAATGCCAATCCGGCCAATTTCTTATCCAGAACTGACACTGACACCCTGTTTTCCAGGTTTCGTGACACAAAATAGAGAACCAGCAGACAAACCTCTGGCCCATCCTGGGCCACATCCGATTGCTGAATCAGAGTTAGCCATTCTTGCCATACCTTGCTGTAAGCCGCCCACTTAGCCTCAGTCACGGACCGTCTAATCCATCCAGAGACGACCCCAAGGCTATCTTCCAAAGCCAGTCGGGACAAGAAATCCCGTGTTGCTTCACCCCCGGGGCCAACTCCCAGAACCTGTCCCACTGAAAGCGAGCCAAGGCGTCTGCTATGATGTGCTCCACTCCCGGAAGGTGCACCGTATAGATAAAAACATTGAGTTGCATACACCGTAGCACCAAGTGCTGTAACATGTGCACCACCGGTGGTGACAAGGCGGATACCCTGTTGATAACCTGGACCACCCCGAGATTATCCCCATGGAAACGCACTTTCAGGTCCCTGAAAGACTCCCCCCACAACTCCACAGCCAGCACCACCGGAAACAATTCCAGTAGCACCAGGTTGCGAGTGAAACCAGCCTCCTTCCAAGTGCTCAATTTGCCTTGAAAAAAATTCCCCAAATCCTGATGCCCTGCCGCATCTGTGTAGAGTTCCAGGCCAAAATTACTTACTGGCCCAGACATCCACAAAGCCCATCCGTTAAAGGACTCCAAAAACAAGTGCCACACTCTCAGGTCTTCCCTGTGTTCTCGAACCAAATCGCACATAATGGGTAGGAACCTTAATCCCTGCTGTACTTGCAGACAGCCGTCTGCAAAATACTCTCCCCATCGGCAGGATGTGGTACGCAAAATTCAACTTCCCAGCAGTGACTGCAACCTTCGCAGTTTAACCTTGCGCGACCCGAGCAAACCTTGAATCTCCTCCTTGAGGGCCAGCAACTTGTCCTCCGGCAGTGAGCATTCCATTGCTCTGGAGTCCAGGACAATGCTGGACAAAAAAAAAAAAACTTAGCACCACGGTCGGACCCTCTGTCTTTTCTGGTGCAGGCAGGATCCCGAACCTGTCTGCAATATGTTCCAATGTGGTCAATAGCACTGTGCAGATCTTTGAGGCGGCTGGGCCCACATACAGAAAGTCATCCAAATAATGAACAATCAAATTCACCCCTGACATGTCCCCAACCACCCATTCTACAAATGAGCTGACCCTTTCGAATAAGGCACAGCAAATCGAACAGCCCATGGGCAGGCAGCAATCTACATAGAATGCGTTCTCCCAGTAGCATCCCAGTAAGTGAAAACTATCTGGTGGACAGGCATCAGCCGTAATACCGACTCCACATCTGCCTTCACCATCAAGGCCCCTTGCCCGTAATGGCATAGCCAAAAAAACTGTCGATTCGAAGGAAGTATAACTGACGGTACATTCCACCGGGTCGATAGCATGATTAACCAACCCCTCTTTTGGGAAAGAGATGGTGAATGAGTCAGAACTTATTGGGCTCTTTCTTAGGCACCACCCCCAAAAAACAAAAACTTTCTTACCCCTTTTCTTTTTTTTATACTAAGGTGTGTAATAGACAGGTGGATCCCCACCAAGGCAGATGCAAAGCGCCAACTTTTTTCTTTGTCTGTAGGCTTCACCCACAGCGTCCAGGTAGCAGAGCAGTGCCCTGGGCTCTTTTGCCCAATTACACTGGCCATAATGGCGAATGTCTGCAACCAGTTGGGGAACATCCAAGGTATCAACCTGTACCGCCTCTTCTCTTCATCCTCCTTTTTGGACTCCTCTGGCTTCACCCTATCCAGGTTGAACTTCTCTAGGGGCAACAATGAAAAGATTACCACATACTCACCTTTCCAAATCCGTTCCCTTATCTCTTGCTTCAAAATGTGCTCCTAGAGGGCCCTCAAAACACACATAACTGTCGCACTTGGCCTAATCGGCCAAGCGGACTGCCTTCTATTTGCTAGCGGCCTCCCCCGCCTTCCCCCCCCCTGCAGCCTTATCCGCAGATGCCACCTGTGTCTGCCCTGTCCCCACTACCGCAGGAACCGCCGCCCCTAGGACAGGAGCACTCCCCGCCCTGCTGTCCCCCGTCTCCCTAATTTGAGGTAACCAAGCCACCGCCGGGCTGACCTGTCTTCCCGCCCCAGTCTCAAAATGAGTTACCAAGTCTTTTAACCCTCACAAGAACCCCCTGTAAGCCCGTATCGGCCCAGGCAGCATTGTGCCCACGGGCCGGACTCACAAGGGAGGGCCCCGCCGGTATGGTCGCCGACCCCTCCCGCCATGGCCCAAGCACCCCTGTACCCACCATTAGGGTTGAGCGAACCCGAACTGTAAAGTTTGGGTCCGTACCGGACTTTTGGGTGTTCGGGACCCGAACTATTGGCTGTAAGTTCGGGTTCGGGTCCGGTGTTCGGCGATGTATTGGTGCCTTTTTAACAGCTTCAGGGCAGCCAATCGACGCTAGTTTCACTAGTGTGCCCTTAGAAGCCATCACAGCCATGCCTACTAATGGCATGGCTGTGATTGGCCAGTGCAGCATGTGACCCAGCCTCTATATATAGTACACACACACAGCACACAGCGTCATTCTGCTATAGACAGGTTCCTGTGCTGCAGAGAGATAGAGGATTATAGGAGTTAGTGTGCTAAAGTCAGTCAGTCAGTCAGTCCACATTCCTTGAATTTTCTTCTAATTAGTTAGATCAGTGAGCGATCTAGATAGCTAGAGTAGGGAGTTTCTTTAATAAGCAAAAGAAAGAGGCAGAGAGAATTATTGAAGAGATTCCTAAATCAATTGTACCTTGGCTGGGGTGCAGTGCACAGTCTTTTAACAGTGCCATGAGGCCAGTGCCAGACAAAATATAAAAGTTTTACCTGCAAGCTCAGTGCACCATTAGGACCAACACTGCATATAGTAAGACATACACCATAGTCTGTGTGTATTCTGCTATTGGAAACACATTGCAAAAAAATTTAATTTTGCTGTGTTTTTTTTTTTTTCCCCAATAGCATTTTCTGCGTGTTCATACACGCTTTACATACTGTCCGTGTATTCTGATATTGGAAAAACATTGCAAAAAGATTTAATTTTGCAGTGTTTTTTTTCTTCCCAATAGCATTTTCTGCGTTTTCATAAACGCTTTAGACACTATCCGTTTATTCTGATATTGGAAAAACATTGCAAAAAAAAATTTAATTTTGCGGTATATTTTTTTTCCCAATAGCATTTTCTGCGTTTTCATACATACACGCTGTAGACACTATCCGTGTATTCTGATATTGGAAAAACATTGCAAAAAAATTTAATTTTGCTGTGTTTTTTTTCCCCCAATAGCATTTTCTGCGTTTTCATAAACGCTTTAGATACTGTCCGTGTATTCTGATATTGTAAAACATTACAAAAAAAACGGAAAATTGTATCATACTTACCGTAATTTTCCTTTCCTGGTGCCAATCCATGGCAGCATACATGTGATAGAGCTCCGCCTCTACTCCGCCTTCAGGACTAGTGAATAGCATAAATTAAAGGGCATAGCCCCTCCCCCAACATTCTTCGTAATATAGAATACCGAGGGTGGGAGTTTATGCTGCCATGGATTGGCACCAGGAAAGGAAAATTACGGTAAGTATGATACAATTTTCCGTTTTCCTGGTGCCTCCATGGCAGCATACATGTGATAAATAACTAGCTCACATGGGTGGGTTTAATGCTTTAAAGCGGTTCTGCACCCATTTCATTTAGTAAATCTCTTTGCCTTCCAAATCAGGCAAAGAGTACTAAATGAAATGTTTTTTTTTTTTTTTTTTTTTTACTTACCTTGTAATTGATGACTTCCGGTCTTCTCTCTCTTCGGCGGCGGGCGGGGTCTCTGCGTAGATCGTCGTCACGCCGCACTGTCTCCTGGGATCTGGTGTCATTGATCCCAGGAGTCAGTGCGGGCATCTTCCGAAATCTCGCGAGATTTCGGCCACATCTTCCGAAATCTCGCGAGATTTCGGCCACATCTTCCGAAATCTCGTGAGATGTCGGCAGATGTGCCGTTACTGCGCACGCGCGAGTAACGGCGGTGCATGCTGGGCCATCTAAAGTGCCTGTGGGGTTTCACATGCCCACAGGCAAGATGGACCCCAGCAGACAAGAAGAAGACAAGCAGATGATGAAAACCGGCGGTGATCGAGATGGAAGATGGAACAGGTAAGTCCCCCAATTGAGCTATATGCCCTTGGCATATAGCCCAAAAAAAAAAAAAAAAAGAGTGCAGAACCGCTTTAACAAAAAATAAACTTTAATCAAACACAGACATAGCAGCATGAAGCGCTTTTCTCCCGAACTCTATGGTTGTAAGAGCCCCGGGATCAAATACGATAATGTTTGAGGAACGTGTGTCGGGAAGACCAAGCCTAAAGTTTCAAGAGAAACATTTGCCCTCGCTGCCCAAGATGCCGATACTGCTCTTGTTGAAGGAGCATTCACCTGAGCCGAAGGATCCAAGTTCCTCACCCTGTAAACTTTCTGGATTAGCTTGACAACCCAGGATGCCAAGGTTCTGGTAGAAGCTTCCTTTCCTCTATCCTTACTGTGGCTTCCAAGTAGGCCCTGAGAACTTTGGATATGTCTAACTCATAACAGGAGTTTGATTCTGAGTCCATGAAAACTGGTAACGCCCATGGTTCTGATAGGTTTGTCGTTGAGGTGACCTTGGGTGTAAAACCTCTGAGAGGGAGAAGTTCTACCCTATCTGGAAAAAAAAGGATATGTGATCATCCCCAATGCCCAGGGAGTGGATTTCCAAAATCCTCCTGTCGGATGTAATAGCCAACAGAAAAGTTGTTTTTAAAGTCAAGTTCCAAATTGAGACCTCTTCAACCGGTACAAACGGATGAGTGGATAGGACTTCCAATATTAGAGGAGGATCCCACTTTGGAAAGGAACGTCTGGATGGGGGACACATCTTCAATACTCCCCTGAGGAACATAACCACTAGAGGGTCTTCTGCCCCGCCTGGTGTTAGTTGCTGCAGGAATTGTGGAAACTGGTACCTTGAGGGAACTCTGGCTGAGCCCCAAATCGAGACCAGTTTGCAGAAAACTCAGAACATCAGCAGTGGAAGGAGAGATAGGATCAAATCCTTTTCCTGGGGCATAGGATAAGAACTTGTCCCAAATTCTTGCATAGATTGTGTTGGTTGTAGGCTTCCTAGCTTTCAACAGGGTGGATATGACCTCTTGGGAACAGCCCAACGCTTCAAACCTCCTCCTTTCAACTTCCATACACAAAGATTCAGCTTCTGTGGGTCTGGATGGTCCAGCCTGCCCTGGGTCAACAACTGCAGAAAGGGAGGAATTCTGATCGGAGGATCCACACTGAGGTGCATGGCTAGTGGAAACCACGGTCTCTTCGACCAATAGGGTAGCACTGCTAGCACTTGGACTTGTTCATTTAGGAGTCTGAGGAGAAACCTTGAAATGAGTGGGCGAGAAGGAGAGGCGTAAGCTGTCTTGAAGGTCCAAGGACAAGATAGCGCATCTACTACTTCCGCCTGTGGATGTGGAAGGCGAGAGAAGAATCTCCTGATTTTGCAATTCTCCTGCGTAGCAAAAAGATCCACCAGTGGGGTCTGCCATAGATTTGAGATTTGGTTGAACACATGGGGATTTAGAGACCACTCGTTGTCCCCAAACCTCCTCGATAAGACATCTGCCTCTGTGTTCATCTTGCCTGGGAGATACATTGCCCTGAGGTCTACCAGATTCCTCTCTGCCCAGAGCATTACAGGCTCCACTTCCCTCAGAAGTGTATTGCTGTGGGTGCCCCCTTGTTTCTGAAAGTACGAGACCGCCGCCTTGGTGTCCAAACATAGAAGTACTCTCTGTCCCTTGACCTGAGATGAAAAAGAGGTTAAGGCTAGAAATGCTGCCCTCATTTCTAGGATGTTGGACACTATCCCTCTGGTGGGAAAGGACCATCTTCCCTGAATTCTCTGCAATGGGCACCCCACCCCTGGCCACTTGCATCTGCCGTTATTGTGGTCCATGAGTGGGAACCCAAATGATAGAACTGGGAGAGATTCTCTGGATTAAACCACCAGTGTAGACTCCTGCTCATTAGCGTTGTTAAACAGTATCTGAGACAGATGTTGCAGTCTCCATTGTATTAAGAATCCCATCTGGAAGTGTCTCAGATGCTAGTGAGACCATGGGACTAGAGGTATGCACGAGGACATCATGCCAATAAGGCTCAGACACTGCAAGGCTGATAGATGGGATCTCTGTATGACCTTGGATACCTTCTGAATGATACCCTCCATCTTCATCTGGGGTAAAGAGACTGTGCCTAGGAGCGTATCGAACATTGCTCTTAAGTAAACCATCTGCTGTGTTGAAACTAATCGGCTCTTCCGATGGTTCACCAGCCACCCGAACTCTGACCACGACTGGAGAAGAATCTCCCTGTGGACTATAAGCTGGCTCGGGTTTTTTTGACAGCAAGAGGATATCGTCCAGGTAGTGATAAATTCTTAACCCCCTCTCTCTCAGAGGGGCCAAGATAGATATCAACACTTTTGTAAACACCCGAGGGAAGGTGCACAGCCCGAAGGGCAGAGCTTGAAATTGCAGGTGGACATGACCCACTGCGAACCTTAAGTATTTTTGGAAGGATGGTAGAATAGGAATGTGGAGGTACGCATCCTGCAGGTCTATTGAGATTAATCAATCTCCTGGTTGTATGGTTTGGATGATCGTTTGGAGTGACTCCATCTTGAAGCTTTCGAGATGGATGTATTGATTTAGCTTTTTCAGATCTATTACAGGTCTCCAGTCGCCTGTTTTTTTCTGTACCAGGAAAAGGGTGGAATAAAAATCTGTAAAATCGCTCCGATGGGGGGACAGGTATTGCTGCCCCTTGACGCTGCAGGGACTCCAAAAAATTGGTTTAAGGCCAGTGCCTTCTGTGGGGAGGCTGGTAACTGTCTCTTTGAAGGACGTGTGAGGAGGCTGCTGAGAGAAAGTCCAGAAGTGACCGTACCGGATCGTTGATAGGACCCATGGGTCTTGACATTTGGAGGCCCAGGTGAGGAAAAAGTTTTTTAACCAGGCTCTCACTGGGGGCTTCTCCGCCCGCTGACGTCAAAAGGACTTTGTCCCCTCCTGGGGAGCAGTGAGGGACTTGTTCTTTCTGGCTCCGAAAAAAGAAGTCTGGGTGCCTCTCCACGATTTCTTGTTGTCCCTAAAGGTGCGAGACTGCCTGAAGTTTCTAGAATTTGATTGCCAGAATCGTGATAAATAGGCCTTTGTTCTCCAGACCTTCCTGTCCTGAGGAAGTAAGGCAGACTTGCCCCCTGTTACTCTGGAGATTACCTTGTCGAGTTTCTCGCCAAACAAAGATTTTCCATCAAAGGGAATCTTGCACCAATTCTGCTTTGATGCTAGATCGGCTGTCCAAGGCTTTAGCCATAAGGCCCGCTTTGCCATAACAGAGTTGCAGCATTGAATTGGCTGAACACCAGATTGTGTCAACTGCAGCTTCTCCCACAAAATCCGCCGCCAACTTAAGCTCCTCCAGAGCTTTGATTATGTCATCTTTGGGAACGTCTTGGTGCAGGGCTGTCTCAACATTTTCTGTCCAATACCTGATGGCATTGGAAACGGTTGTCAGCGCAATGACTGGTCTGCAAGCTTCTAGATAGATGTATTGATCTAGACCTCAAAAGGAGCCATCTAGGGGATCCTTGAAGATGTTGAATCCTCCATTGGCAACGTTACATTTTTTGCCAGACGCACTACAGCCGCATCAACCACAGTCATTGAACTTAAGGACTGAGTATCCGAATCTGCCAGTGCATACAGTTTGGATAAACGTGCTAGAGAAAACTTTATCAGTTTTGTTCCACTCATCCTCTATGATCTCCCTGATCTCCCCCATCAATGGGAAGAAGATCTTTCTCTTAAGGAATGAGAAATAGGTTTTTGATTTTGATTTTTTAGGAGGCTCTTCCGGGTCTTTCCAGGCAATGGCTCCTCACCGCTTGTACAAAGGGTTGAACCAGGGAGAAATTGAAACCAGATGGTTCAGTATCATCTGAGGACTCTTCGGATGAATCTACCGGTGGGATTTGTTTAGCTGTTTTTCCTGATGGAGGCAAAGGAGTAATAACAGCTGATGGGCCCGGAATGTCGGGGTCCAAATCCAACACCTGAGCAGCTTGTGAAACTGGGTGAGCGGCAATCATGGTCGTCAGTTCAGAAAGAGTCTTTCATGGTTTGAGTAGGTCAACCACCTGTTGGCCTTCTAATTCCCAGTTAGCTGCATAGTCCCTGAGACAGCCTTTGCAGACGAACTTATCAAGGAGTGGAACCGCGCCACAGGCCCAGCATTTTTTTCCTTGACGCCTGCGGTGGAGGCGAAAGTGAATGACGACGTCTATGAGATCCTGATCTTCTAGAAGATTTATGGTGAGAAGAGTGTGACCTCCGCTCAGGACTATCGTCATTGTCATAGCGCCTTGAGGACTTTCTGGACCGCTTTGAAGGAACAGGGCTGAAACAAACAAAGTCAGTGGCACACTCTTTTTTTTTTTTTTTAAATACTCACGTACAGGTGGTCCACATACCTATTGGATATGAGAGGATCTTGGCTTTGTGACGAATGGCTCATGGTAAATAATGGGCAGGAGGATCAGCTGTAGGAAGGCGAAGTAAGAAAGCAAAAAGAAATAGAGTCTATTTGCACACCAAATTTTTAAACGAAGTCAACGCAATAGGAGTGAGATAAAAGTATAAGGCTGGCCATACACTACACAACCCCCATCTATAGATCTCCCTCAGATCTATCAAAACCATACAATATGTGGTCAAATCTAATCACCCCCAATTTGCATGCAATCAGGCAGGCCCCTGTACCACACAGTTGAAGGCAAACCTAATGGAAATTGAACAAGAAAATTGCATGGTGCATGGCCAGCTCCACACATACCTGTAATGCTGAAGTAATTTGGACTGCAGGGCATACACCTGATATGCAGAGCAGCCCTGAGTCCAATTTAGAGCCAACATTTTAAAGCTAAAAAGGGAGAGCAGCTTAATTAGATGGACCTACCCTATTACTGGCCACAGCAAGAGAGTGAGAACCCTGAAGGGTAGTACAAAAAAGCTAGAGAAAAAACAATCAGAAATAGCAAGGAAACGCCCGTTCTGCACATGTGCAGACCAAGAATAAATGTCTTAAAGGGGACATTTTTTATTTTTTTTAAACCTAGAAACTTTAACCACCAGGGCTCAAAAACAGTGCAGACATGGAAGCAAAAACAAAACCTAACCTGACCAAGAAGGAAGAGAATCTGATCCTCCCGCCGTCATCACCAGCATTAGTTTTTCTGGAAATTCAGCAGACTGCGTTCCTATGAGGAAACTCTGCAAGACCCCAAATGATCCTCAGAAGGGGTTCCCAGTCTTATCAGCGCTAATAGCGGCCCAAGAACAGGGACTGCGCACGGGAGAGGCTGAACCCGGCGGACGCTGCCGACTGCAGAGGTATGGACATACTGCTACTCTTCACCAGTCAAGAGGTATGAGGAAAAAAAGGAGAATGTTGGGGGAGGGGCTATGCCCTTTAATTTATGCTATTCACTAGTCCTGAAGGCGGAGTAGAGGCGGAGCTCTATCACATGTATGCTGCCATGGAGGCACCAGGAAATTTTATTTTGCTGTGTTTTTTTTCTTCACAATAGCATTTTCTGCGTTTTCATAAACGCTTTAGACACTATCCGTGTATTCTGATATTGGAAAAACATTGCAAAAAAATTTAATTTTGCTGTGTTTTTTTTTCCCAATAGCATTTTCTGCGTTTTCATAAACGCTTTAGATACTGTCCGTGTATTCTGATATTGGAAAAACATTGCAAAAAAATTTAATTTTGCAGGTTTTTTTTTTATTTTCCCAATAGCATTTTCTGCGTGTTCATAAACGCTTTAGACACTGTACGTGTATTCTGCTATATACAAAAACACCCATTTAGGGCGAGATCATACATTTTGAAAATATGAGGAGATCAAAAAGGGGACGTGGCCCGGGTCGTGGTGCTGCTGGTGGCGCTCCAGTTGCAGGGAGAGGACGTGGTCGATCTGTGCCAGCTACACGCACTAGTGAAACACCTTCCGAGTAGGAGACAGAGCCTGCAGCAGTATTTTGGCGCGCCTAATGAGGCTGTACGAATGTTGATGTCAGGACAAGTACAGGCGATAGTAGATTGGGTTGCTGCTGACAGTGCCTCCGGTTCCTTCACATTGTCTCCCAGCCAGTCTCCTGATGAAAGTTCAGAGTTGGCACCTGCAGCCGATGTCCATCAGTCTTTCACCTCACCCCCTTGCAAATCAGCCAATCAGTCTGAGCCCCAAATCATGCAGCAGTCTCTTCTGCTTTTTGATGACTCTGTTAGCAGGGTTTCCCAGGGCCATCCACCTAGCCCTGCCCCAGAAGTGGAAGAGATTGTGTGCACCGATGCCCAACCACTTATGTTTCATGATGAGTACATGGGAGGACCATCGCAGCACGTCTCGGATGATGACGAAACACAGGTGCCAACTGCTGCTGCTTTCGCCATTGTGCAGACCGACAAGGAGGGCAGGGGTGAATTTTGGATGGAAGATGATGTGGAGGACGATGAGGTCCTTGACCCCACATGGAATCAACGTCATGCAGGTGACCAGTGTAGTTCGGAGGAAGAGGCGGTGGTCGCACAGAGCCACCAGCACAGCAGAAAAGGGAGCAGGGTGCAAAAGCGGAGCGTCCGTCCCCTAGACAGTACGTCTGCTATTGCCCAACGCAGCAAGGGACCGAGCACACCAAAGCCAGGTGCAAGGAGTTCCCTAGCGTGGCAGTTCTTCAGACAATGTCCTGATGACAAGACACGAGTGGTTTGCACGCTGTGCAATCAGAGCTTGAAGCGAGGCATAAACGTTCTCAACCTGAGCACAACCTGCATGACCAGGCATCTAAGTGCAAAGCACGAGATGCAGTGGAGTAGACACCTCAAAAACCAAGAAAGGTCTCTGGCTCCTTCTGCTTCCTCTTCTGCTGCAGTCTCGGCCTCTTCATCCACCTCTGTAGTGACAATGACACCTGCCAACCCGCAAACAGAGGATCTGCCAGCAACACTACCACCTGGGTCACAAACCATCTCCACAATGTCCCATGGAAGCGTTCAGCTCTCTATTTCCCAAACACTGGAGCGGAAGAGGAAGTACCCCCCTAGCCACACGCGATCCCTGGCCCTGAATGCCAGCATTTCAAAATTCCTCGCCTTTGAAATGCTGTCATTCCGTCTAGTGGAGACGCAGAGTTTTAAAAGGCTGATGTCATTGGCTGTCCCACAGTATGTCGTGCCCAGCCGCCACTACTTTTCCAGACGAGCTATCCCTTCCCTGAACAACCAAGTGGGGGACAAAATCAGGTGTGCACTGCGCAACGCCATCTGTGGCAAGGTCCACCTAACTACGGATGCGTAGACCAGTAAGCACGGTCAGGGACGTTATATCTCCCTAACAGCACACTGGGTAAATGTAGTGGCGGCTGGGCCTGAGGCGGATAGCACTTTGGCGCATGTCCTTTCACCACCGAGGATTGCAGGCCACTTCAGTTTGCCTCCTGTTGCTAACTCCTCCTACTCCGCCTCCTCATCCTCTACCGCCTCCTCATCCGGTCAGCGTAACACCTTCACCACCAACTTCAGCACAGCCAGGGCTAAACTACAGCAGGCAGTTTTAAAACTTTCCTGTTTGGGGGAAAAACCCCACACCGCGCAGGAGTTGTGGAGGGACATGGAACAACAGACCGATGAGTGGTTGGTGGCAGTGAGCCTCAAGCCCGGCCTGGTGGTGTGCAATAATGGGCGAAATCTCGTAGCAGCTCTGGGCCTTGCAGGCTTGACGCACATCCCTTGCCTGGCGCATGTGCTGAACTTGGTGGTCCAGAGGTTCCTTAAGAATTACCCCGATATGCCAGAGCTGCTGCAGAAAGTGCGGGCCGTCTGTGCGCACTTTCGGCGTTCTCACCCTGCTGCTGCTCGCCTGTCAGCGCTGCAGCGTAACTTCGGCCTTCCCGCTCACCGTCTCATATGTGACGTGCCCACAAGGTGGAACTCCACCTTGCACATGCTTGCCAGACTGTGCGAGCAGCAGCAGGCGATAGTGGAGTTTCAGCTGCAGCACGCATGCGTGAGTCGCTCTGCGGAACAGCACCACTTCACCGCCAATAACTGGGCCTCCATGCGAGACCTCTGTGCCTTGTTGCGCTGTTTCGAGTACTCCACCAACATGGCCAGTGCAGATGACGCTGCTCTCAGCGTTATTATCCCAGTTCTATGCCTCCTTGAAAAAACTCTTCAGGCGATGATGGAAGAGGATGTGGCACAGGATGAGGAGGAGGAGGAGGAGGAGGAGGAGGAGGAAGAGGGTTAATTTCCAAGGCTTTCAGGGCAGTCATTTACAAGTGGCTACGAGGGTGGGTTCCTGCACCAACAAGCGCCAGGTACACAATTGTCTGGCAGCAAGGGCACAGTTCTGGAGGATGATGAGTAGGAGGATGAGGAGGAGATGGAGGAGGAGGAACCATGTTCACAGCAGGGTGGCACCCAGACCAGCTCATGTCCATCACTGGTGCGTGGCTGGGGGGATACAGAGGACACAGATGATACACCTCCCACAGAGGACAGCTTTTCCTTGCCTCTGGGCAGCCTGGCACACATGAGCGATTACATGCTGCAGTGTCTCCGCAATGACCGCCGAGTTGCCCACATTTTAACTGGTGCTGATTATTGGGTGGCCACCCTGCTGGATCCCCGTTACAAGGACAATGTGCCGTCCTTAATTACCTCACTGGAGCGTGATCGTAAGATGCGCGAGTACAAGCGCACGCTGGTAGACGCGCTGCTAGTGGCATTCCCACTTGGTGCGGTGGAAGCACAAGGCGAAGGCAGAGGAAGAGGAAGAGGTCACCAACGCAGCCGGGGCACTGCCAGCACCTCGCAAGGCAGGGTTAGCATAGCCGGAATGTGGAAAAGCTTTGTCAGCACGCCACAACAACCAGCACCACCAGCTGAGATGGAACGTCTTAGCAGGAGGCAGCATTTCACCAACATGGTGGAGCAGTATGTGTGCACACGCCTACACGTACTGCATGACGGGTCTGCCCCCTTCAACTTCTGGGTCTCCAAATTGGGCACATGGCCTGAGCTTGCCCTTTACGCCTTGGAGGTGCTGGCCTGCCCTGCCGCCAGTGTATTATATGAACGTGTATTTAGCACGGCAGGGGGCGTTATCACAGACAAGCGCAGCCGCCTGTCCAGAGCCAATGTGGACAAGCTCACGTTCATTAAAATGAACCAGGCATGGATCCCACAGGACTTGGCCGTACCTTGTGCAGAATAGACACATATACCGGTGTTCTGACGAAAACTGTCTTGCTATCGGATAGTGTCCGGCCACTTACTGCGCAGGTGCAGTGCTTGCGCAGTACGGAGGACAAGGAGATTCACAAAATCTTCAAAGATGAACGTCGCCTGCGCAGTGAGTGCAGGTTCAAGCCCGACCATCCAAGTGGACATACGGTAGCACATAGTAACAGGGCCCCTCACAAGCTCGCTTGGCTAGGCTTCAACCTCGGATGATGTGGCTTGAACCTGGAGTCACCGCACATCGTCTTCGGAGAGTTTCAAAATCCCCTTGTCCTACATACTGAGCAAGCGCAGTACAGGGCGGACACTATGCGACGGGGGACAGAATTCGACACATCATTCACCACTAGCTTTACCCAGCCATTGTATTTTTGAACCAGTGTTGGCTACCTCGTCCTCCTCCACCGCCGCTTCCACCTACACCGCCACATCCACCGCCACCTCAACCTCCTACTCCATTTGAATTTCATCCTCCTAGGTCAAGATTATAATTTTTTAATTTTTTTTAATTTCCAAGTATTTTATTTTCCCACTATCTTATCCATTAAATTGAATAATTTTTTCCAGAAAGTGCGTATTCTGGGGTATTCCAACCATATGTGCGGCATCGTGCCGTTGAGTTTGTGAGGTTCTTAATGACTTCCTGTACCTCTTCTGCTGAGAAGGGGGCCTCCAGCATTTTATTTTTTATTTTTTTATGTTATTTTAAGTTATTTCCCTATCCACATTTGTTTGCAGATCACTTGCCATGCTCTTAACAACATTTTGTTGCCATTTGCAGCCCTCTAGCCCTTTCCATGACTTTTTTACAGCCATTTTAGTGTTCAAAAGTCCGGGTCCCATTGACTTCAATGGGGTTCGGAGTTCGGGGTCAAGTTCGGGTCAAATTCGGTCCCGAACCCGGACTTTTTTCCGAAGTTCGGCCGAACCCGCCGAACCCAAACATCCAGTTTCCGCTCAACTCTACCCACCATGCCTGCAGCCCCCACATGCTGACCCGCAACAGAAGAATTGTAAATGGACTTAACAGGCTGCCTAGGTAGCATCCCACCAGCTGATGGTCCCACCTCCATCGCTGCCGATCCTCCACGGGGCTCCTCCTCTTCTTCTGATACCGACATCTTACCCTCGGATCTGTGTCCCGATACCAGCTCACCATCCTCTCTCCTCTCTGTGTACAGATCTGTACAGTGGAGGGGAGAGATCGGATGGCAGCAGCACTGTGGGCAATTGCAGTCACAGCCATCCCTCCATACCCTGGCAATACTCGACAATACTCTGCCATACCCAGCCATACCCAGCCAATATTACAGTGGGGGAGATTGTGGATATTACCGTGGGAACTATATGGTGGTGGAATTTTCACAGGTTTTTGCAAATTCAGATATTTGATGACCCGAAAAATGATCTGATTTGTGACTCTGATCCGAGGAACGATACGATCCGTGCGTTTGGGGGGGGCAGATGTACAGATATATGTGTGTGGGGGGGATGACAGACGTGTAGTGGGGGGAACAGATATATGTGTGCGGGGGGGGGGCAGACGTGTAGTGGGGTACAGATCTATGTGTGTGTAGGGGGGGGACGCACCCCTTGCTTACAGTAATACTAGACCCGCCACTTAGAATATAAAATAAAAAAGCCACAGTTACTTTGCTGAGTAACTAATTACTTTTCCATTGTAGTAACTGAGTTACTAAAGCAATTACTTTTTGGGAGAAGTAATTTTGTAACTTAACTAAATACTTTTTTTAAAGTAAGATGACCAACACTGGCCTTAACACATTGCTGAGACAACTTGCTGAAATAAATTATATGAAAAAGTAAAGTGCATGCGTGCCTTAACACATTGCTGAGACAACTTGCTATGAGTGAAATCCACTATTCAATAAAGTGCATTAATAAAATAAAAACACATTACTAAAAAACATTACTAGAACAACTTGCTATGAGTGAAAAAACACTAATCATTAAAGTGCATATGTGAGAATAAATAAATAATGTCCGGCTGAGTAGGTATATCCAAAGTGCCAATGCAGCAATACACATGTAAAACAACTCATATATATGCAATCTGTGAATCCACACAGTGCCAAAACTGGAAAAGTCTGTAAATTATATTATAGTAAGTGACTCAAATGGGTGATTGGGTGATCCTGCAGTTTCTTGTAGACATGTGCAATTCGTTTCGTTTTTTTTCGTTTTTCGTTTTTTTTCGTTATTTTCGTTCGTTCGTTTTCGTACGAATGAACGAATCATTCGAATTGTACGAATCCGAATAATGAATCGTACGAATCCGATTAACGAATCATTCGAATCGAACGAATCCGAAAAACAACGAAAATCCGAAAAAAACAAATTAGAAACAACGAATGTACTAATGAAGAAAATCCGAAAAAAAAAAAACGAAAACGAAAAAATTCGTACATTCGTAATTTTTTTTTGTTGAATTGGTAATTTTCCGTGTCCCTTACAATGGTGCTGCTAAACGTGCTTCGAATGGATCGAACAAAAAAATTTGTACATTCGTAACTATTTTTTTTGTTGAATTGGTAATTTTCCGTGTCCCTTACAATGGTGCTGCTAAACGTGCTTCGAATGGATTGAACAAAAAAATTCGTACATTCGTAACTTTTTTTTCGATTCGTAACTTTTTTTTTTTTTTTTTTCGATTTGTAATTTTCCGTGTCTCTATTGAACCAAAAAATTCGTACATTCGTAACTTTTTTTCGATTCGTAACTTTTTTTTTTTCGATTCGTAACTTTTTTTTCAATTCGTAACTTTTTTTTTCGATTCGTAAATTATTAAAATGTAATAATAGCATACACATTACATCAAATTATGAATTATGCTCCGATTACGAATCTACGAATGTTACGAATGTACGAAAAAAAACGAATGCGTCCGAAAATGAAACTAACGAAAAAACGAATCAACGAAAAAATAACTCTTACGAATGTACGAATCGTTACGAATATGAACACCGACGACTTACAAATGTACGCATCGTTATGAATCCGAACAACGACGACTTACGAATGTACGAATCGTTACGAATCGACGGAAACGAAAAAAACGAAACGAAAAAAAAAGATTTTTTTTCGGAAACGAAAAAAACGAAACGAAAATAAACGAATTTTTTTGTTGTGCACATGTCTAGTTTCTTGGTGCACTCAAACATCAGGTGCAGTGGCCCCTTACCTTACTGCTGTAAGGTAAACAGCATTGATAGATCCAAAAGCACTGTACTCCGCGAGATGTTTTACCTGGATCTGTAGTAAGGGACCCCAGTAGTGAAGTATGTAAAAATATTCCACATTTATTGATAAAAGGAACGTATCCAAGGTACTCACATTAAAACTTGCAACACAAAACGAGTGCCGCGCTCGTGCTCTTGACGTCACTTCGGGTGTCCTGGTATTGCTATTTTATTCCTTAATAGCAATTGGGGGCAGTAAATCCTTGTGGTTCGGCGGTTTTACTGCCCCTCAACCGTTACCCCCTTTAGTTGCAGAGGAAGTGACCAAAGGTGTACACATGCCGCAGCTGCGATTATTTGCTTTGCAGCTGTGGCAGGGATTATACCCCCTATATGCTCGCTAATCACAATCCAATCAAGTGAATGGAAAGCTTGTGTAGAGGCAATACAACACCTCCTGATCGCCTCTCATATGCTCTCTAAAGAGCAATCCAAACACAGACTACAGGGAACATTTCACATGTGAACAAGTCCAAGCAAATGCTTGTAAGGTTCTAACATTTTGGCTTTAATTTCATTGGTCCTGTACCATGTGATCACTGTGACCAGTTACAGTGACAACAGTAGTAGACAAAGTTTTCATGAATGAAAGCCTTTATTTACTACAACTACTACTATTACTACTGTGATTGGTCACAGTAATCACTTGGTACAGGGCCAGCAACATTGTCCCTGTACCCTGATCTGTGATTCACTGGTTGATTTACTAAAACTGGAGAGTGCAAAATCTGGTGCAGCTCTGCATAGAAACCAATCAGATCCCAGGTTTTTTGTCAAAAGGTTAATTGAGCAGACTGAAGTTAGAAGATGATTGGCTACCATGCACAGCTACACCAGATTTTGTACTCTGCAGTTTTAGAAAATCAATCCCACTGTGTCTGAGGGACACAGCGACCACTGATCATGCTGCTGTGTGCCCCTGAGGGTGTGTGCATGAGGCGTGCGATCAGGAGGACATATGGTTAATTTCTCCTGGATGGATGCTTGCCCCACCCGGCCATTTATACAGTATATGGTGGCTGGGTGGAAAGCGGAGTAAATGGAATTTTTTTTTTCTTTGTAAATGGAATTTTTACTGCTTGACATTGCATCATACAGGTGTGTCACTTCATAGGAAGATGTAAAAAAAATCTGCCAGGAATGTTTTTAAAAGAATTGGGCATTTTAAATGTTTCACTTCAATTAAAATTGCTGATCCCTGCAAAAGGATAATAAAAAAAAAAAAAAAAAAACTGCAATTTCTACATGCTTCCCCAGCGGTGCTCAGACCCCATGTCATTTGTTTGACAATTCTGTGCCTATTACTTTTGAAAGTGGTCCGAATTGATTTTTAAGATTAATTTCAATGCAATTTGGATTAATGTTTAGAACTTGTGTGCTGTTCAGCGTACGTCCTGCTAACCAAACCCAAGTATGTTTTGCTCATCCCTAATGCCACGTACACACGATCGGAATTCTCGTCGGAAAAAGCTCTGATGGTTTTGCCGTCGGAATTCCGACGTAATTTTTCTCAAACTGTCTTGCCTACACACGGTCACACCAAATTCCAACGGTCAATAACACTGCGACATACAACATGTTTGACGGCACTATAAAATGGAAGTTTAATGCTTCCGAGCATGCATCAAATTGTTTCCAAGCATGCGTTGGAATTGCATACACACGATCGGAAAATCCGATAGAAAGATTTTCCGTCGGAAACATTAAGAACAGGCTCTCAATCTAAAGTCCGTCAGAAATGCAGACAGAAAAAGACAGATGGGCATACACACGGTCCGGAAATCCGATGAAAAGCTCCCATCACACTGTTTCCATTGGAAATTCCGGCCATGTGTACACGGCATAATTGTGAGTTAACCCTCTGGAAAACTTCTGACATATTAGGCAAATAAAAAGTGTAATACTATTAGTCTGATAACTAAGGGGGCACACCTCTATCCCTATACTTATTACTGCTGGTGGGGGAGTAGGAACATTATGTATGCCTTTAATGTCTGCATGACCGTTTCAAGGGAAAAGGGGGTTGCCCCTGGAAGTCGCACATCTATAGTATCCTAGAGAGGTGAATGAAGTGGCAACCTTAGCCTTGACCCCGACCAGGCCCCCCCCCCCCCCCCCCCCAACATGTTTTACTCCGCTCCCTAGAGGTATGAGAATACCGAGCCTGAGCGGCACACATACATTTCCCAGGTGACAGCATGGCCGCTTCATCTACCTCCTCATAGACCTCACAGCCGCCCCCTCATGAAGCTCTTACACAGAGCCTGATACAGACAGAGCCAGCATGAAGCAACACTTCACCAAATACAACTACACAGCTTTCTCTAAGGCCCCTTTCACACCGGGGCGGGGAGCCGCGGTGACGGTAAAGCAGCGCTATATTTAGCGCTGCTTTACCGTCGTTTTAACCGCGGTATTCGGCCGCTCGCGGTGCGGTTTTAACCCCCGCGAGCGGCCGATAAGGGGTTAAACACCCCCCGCAGAGCGCCGCCGTTTTTTTGTCATCCTGCTAGCGCACCGCTCCAGTGTGAAAGCCCGCCGGCTTTCAAACTGGAGTTAAAGGGGCAGGATTTTTTCATGCGGTGAACAGGCGCTATTTTTAGCGCTGCACCGCATGAAAAACGCCTAGGTGTGAAAGGGGCCTTAGCCTTAGCAACCTACACAGCATAGCTGCAGACCTAAAAAATACACTTAATTCCAAGAAGAGAGGACGCTGCTCCAGGTTTATATTAATTTGAATGGACTAGATGGGCTGGGTACTTGACCTGGCTCACCACCACAATGTGAAGGTAAGGAAGAAAGATACAGCCGCACACCACCATCGATCCAATAACGATTTATTATGTCTACAGACATGGGACACAGAAGATAGGTGATGCGTTTCACACTTAGAGGAAGTAAACCCTTGATAGAAAAAAATTCTTCTCCCTCCCCTGCAAAGTAAAGACATAATGTGCTAGTATGCATCGCATACTAGCACATTATGCAACACTTACCTGCTAACTAAGTCAGCACCATCCCCACTGCAGGCTGCATCCATCTTCGCCTCTCTTCTTTCTGGGGCTGTGGACTCTGGCTCTGTGATTGGCCGGAGCCGCATGAGGTCAGGGCACTCCCTACTGAAGAAACAGCACGGGTAATGACATAATAGGTGCAGTATACTGTAAATATCTCCTAAACAACGCACGTTTATAAGATATTTACAGTACCTATAGGTAATTTGTGCATTGTCTACCAGACAAGTTAGGCCTTTATTCACATTGGAAATTTGCAGCGTCAACTACTGGTACGTTCCATTTTTTGGAATTTCTCCTCCAGGGGATAAGAGATTTTCTATTCTCTTGGGGGGGGGGGGGGGGGGGGGGGGGAATGCTAATCCGGGAGATCCCATTCAGCAAAAATAAGCTGTTCTAGTAATGCATGCAAAGGCTGAGAAGGTTTTAAGGAACGCAAGGAAGAAACCAAGCTTTCAGGAGACTGCGTTAGGGGCAGCATGAAAGTGGAACGAACCATCTCCGTAAGAGTTTGTATCAACGATTTCTCAGATTGTGAGGCTGAAAAAGGTTCATCTACAGAGGAATCATCGGTTTGTTTTTCCTCCTAATCGACTGAGGGTAACACCTCATCCTGTGCCCACTGTTTCCCTTACAAAGGTTCTGAAGTGGGGGAGGGGGAGTCTAGCACCTTTCCTATACATTTGAATGGAGGATGCAATTAAAGCCGCTAATCTTCCTTCCAGACCCTTCAGGGAGGAGGAAATTACATCTTCAGTTGTGTATACAGGGGCCGAGATGTGAGAAGCAGCTGCACCATCAATTTGTTCCAATGGCTCACCCTGGCTTGCCATAACTGGTAATTCAGGCGAGGATGACAGCGTGGAAATGCGACTCGAGATCCTAACGCCTGGGGGTGAAACCTTTACTTTTTTGTTTTTTTGTAGTGTCTTTTTTGGTAGGCATAGTTCCAAGTACAAAAACAGAGGCACTATACAAATTTCACTTAATCACTAAATATAGTCATGACATTTAAACCCGCTATAAAGTTCAGCCTAGTGCTGGGAAAAGAAGTGTCTTTCCTGCATCAGGAATGCCAGTTTGCAACCCTCAGATGCTCCACCACTCTGTGTCTCTGTGCGCAGACTGCTTTGTTTCCTCCTCGAGGAGAGACTGTTTCGGCTGCGTTTTATTTTGCCCGCCGTATGTCCTCGTGGTTGTTCATGGCGCTGCGCTTAGACCCCGCCCCCTCCAGAAAAAATCCACCCCTCTGCTTCATTTAAATTTTAAAAATTTTCCCGCGCTTGTGCGCAGCATTTTTGGGTCAGCAGCAGGTCAATAAACAGCATCACAGTAAAAAAACATTTAGCATTAGCAGACCAGCGGGGACCTCAACGCCCCCCGCAGGGGGGGGGGTAATGTAAGGGGGTACAGCGCTGATGTCCCCCTAAACCTCAGTCCCTTCAGGGGGAGATAGAAAACATTGTCAGATTTTTTCTTACCTGAGAAAAAAAAAAAATCTCCCTCCACATGCTGCTGCAGCCACACAGTGACTGAGCTTTACAGTGAAGACATCAGAGTAAGGTATGTGCATAGACTCCCACTAGTGGAGAATTAAGGCATGACAACAATTTTTCCCTAATAGAAGAATACATAGGTAAACCTTTTAATTCCTAAGTTTCTTCCCTTATCCCCACCCAGGGGCGGGCTGGGCCGGGGGGCAGGGTGGAAATTTCCCCCCAGGCCGGTGCCTACATTATTTAAAACGGCCGCTGGCTGTTTGTCATTTTTTTTTTTTTAATGGATGTCGGCCACGGCGGCCGCCGATTGGCTAGCTGGATGCTGCAATGCCTGCGCTGCATTGTGGGAGATGTAGTACTGTCCGGCCGGCCGCCGATTGGCTAGCTTGATGCTGCTGGCTGCTGCATTGTGGGAGTTGTAGTCCGGCCGCCGATTGGCTAGCTCGATGCTGCTGCCATACACCTGCACTGCATTGTGGGAGCAGCCCCTCCCTCCTCCACATGAATGGCTGGCAGAGGCTGGACCTGCTCTCTCTTTCCCCGCCCACAGTCCAGGCAGCCCCTGTGCCCTCTGTGAAGAGGAAGTGTGGGCGGGAAAGTTCAATCTGAGCAGTCGGCTGGAATACAGTGAGTCTCCTGGGAGTCTGGGACCATCCAAGTAAGTGAGCTCCTCCTCCCTCCCCCTCTCTGCAGCCAAAGAGTTTTTTTTTTTTTTTTTAGCAGTCTGTGCAGTACCTTGCCCTCCTAGCTGGTATAATGTGGGCTCACACTGGCATGCTGCAGTCTGGCTGCAGTGCTGATGTACTGGCAGTCTTCCTGCATGTTGCCCCTGGCCCCATAGAGGCTGCACATTTACTGCATGTTCTGAAAGTGCACAAAACGTCCTGCATGCTGCATCTTTGGTGCACTTTCAGAAAATGCAGCAAAAATGTGTAACCTAAAAGAAGTCTGAGGAACTGTGAAACCCGCCAGTACACCCGCACTGCAACACACCAGTGTGAGCCCAAAGGCTTGTATTCACTTGCAGCAGGCACTGCCACTCCTCTGAAAAGTGATCCATGCTCAGGTCACTTTTCAGAGGAATTTGACAGGCAGTGAGGAGTTGATATCACATTTAATCCCTGCCTGTTTTAACCTCCTAAATGCCAGTCCCTGCAGGTAATGGAACGGTGGTTCACTTTGAACTCCACCTTATTTCCAATACTCTATGTAGGTAATAGATGGGCTCTCACCTTTTTGTTTGCACATCTAATACCTAAGGGTACTTTCACACTGGGGCGGTAGTGGTAAAGTGCGGCTCGTTTTAGTGGCGCTTTACCATTGTTTTAGCAGCGGTCTCTCTCTGTGCAGGCACTGTGAAGCAGTCTCTCTCTCTCTCTCTCTCTGTGCAGGCAGTGCGAAGCGGTCTCTCTGTGCAGGCAGTGCGAAGCGGTCTCTCTCTCTGCAGGCAGTGTGAAGCGGTCTCTCTCTATCTTTGTGCAGGCAGTGTGAAGCAGACTCTCTCTCTCTCTCTCTCTCTCTGCAGGCAGTGTGAAGCGGTCTCTCTCTATCTTTGTGCAGGCAGTGTGAAGCAGACTCTCTCTCTCTCTCTCTCTCTCTCTCTCTGTGCAGGCAGTGTGAATCGGTCTCTCTCTCTGTGCAGGCAGTGTGACGTGGTCTCTCTCTCTCTCTCTGCAGGCAGTGTGAATCGGTCTCTCTCGCTCTGTGCAGGCAGTGTGAAGTGGTCTCTCTCTGCAGGCAGTGTGAAGCCGTTTCTCTCTCTCTCTGTGCAGACAGTGTGAAGCAGTCTCTCTCTGCAGGCAGTGTGAAGCAGTCTCTCTCTCTCTCTCTGCAGGCAGTGTGAAGCGTTCTCTCTCTCTGTGCAGGCAGTGTGAAGCAGTCTCTCTCTCTCTCTGTGCAGGCAGTGTGAACGGTCTCTCTCTGTGCAGGCAGTGTGAACGGTCTCTCTCTTTGCAGGCATTGTGAAGCGGTCTCTATCTCTGTGCAGGCAGTGTGAAGTGGTCTCTCTCTCTGTGCAGGCAATGTGAAGCGGTCTCTCTCTCTCTGTGCAGGCAGTGTGAAGCAGTCTCTCTCTGCAGGCAGTGTGAAGCGGTCTCTCTCTCTCTCTCTGTGCAGGCAGTGTGAAGTGGTCTCTCTCTGTCTCTCTGTGTGGGCAGTGTGAAGCAGTCTCTCTCTGCAGGCAGTGTGAAGTGGTCTCTCTCTCGGCAGGCAGTGTGAAGCGGTCTCTCTCTCTGCAGGCAGTGTGAAGCGGTCTCTCTCTCTCTCTGCAGGCAGTGTGAAGAGGTCTCTCTCTCTCTCTCTGCAGGCAGTGTGAAGCGGTCTCTCTCTCTCTCTCTGCAGGCAGTGTGAAGCGGTCTCTCTCTCTCTCTGCAGGCAGTGTGAAGCGGCCTCTCTCTCTCTGCAGGCAGTGTGAAGTGGTCTCTCTTTCTCTGTGCAGGCAGTGTGAAGCAGTCTCTCTTTCTCTGTGCAGGCAGTGTGAAGCGGTCTCTCTCTCTCTGTGCAGGCAGTGTGAAGCGGCCTCTTTCTGTGCAGGCAGTGTGAAGCGGTCTCTCTCTCTCTGTGCAGGCAGTGTGAAGCAGGCCTCTTTCTGTGCAGGCAGTGTGAAGCGGCCTCTTTTTGTGCAGGCAGTGTGAAGCGGTCTCTCTCTCTCTCTCTCTGTGCAGGCAGTATAAAGTGGTCTCTCTCTCTGCAGGCAATGTCAAGCAGTCTCTCTCTCTGTGGGGCAATGTGGAGCAGTTTCCATCTCTCTCTGTACAGGGAATGTGGTGTAGATGGATGGTGAGCTGATTCGGTGGTTCCATGGGCCACTTGACTGGACTTGCCCCCCAGGCCTAAGGCTGCCAGCCCTCCCCTGTCCCCACTGCAGGATTTGCTGAATTAACAGACAATCCAACATTCATCCATGACGGGGGGCTGCGTCTAGCAAACCTTCAAGGACCGGGTCCCTAATATCGGGGTTCCAACTCCCTTGGACCCGTAAAACACCCCACCAGGAAAGCTAGGCAATGTAGCAAGACCAAATCCCTGGGTTCCTGGGGTCCAGCTCTACAAAGAGGCGTTCCAGGCAAAACCTCGTGCTTCGGATACAAGGCCCCAGGTACCATCCTTTTAGGACTTAATGGCACTTTGGATGGATCTGGTCTTTATGGAGGCTATTTAAATCCAGCATGGATCCCTCCTGGTGCTCCTCAGAGCACATCTTCACTTGTGACCAACACCTTAGACACTGGCGAAAAAATCAGATGTGCTCCTGGAAGGAGGAGGGGTTATATAGGGAGTAAACTTCCTGGATTGGGTATAACCAGTGTCCATCACCTGAAGGTGGCCTACAACCCATTAAGTAATTACTTAAGGCACTGTGTCCCATGATGTACGATAAAGAAATGCAAAGCCCCAAGAAGAAAACTTTTTCTTGGCAGTATTGTAGTTTCTCTTTACTAGCTTTGTTGTTGGTCCCAACCAGGAATCAGAGCAAGTTGCAGGTTGATGGTGTCCCTCTCACATATTTCCAAACTGCTACAACAGACCTTGCAACATGTACTGGGTCTGTGCTGTCTCTTAATCAGTGGGAGACCACCCATCTAACACATCTTTCAGTTTGTTACCATACTCAGATGGGGAAATTGCACAACACTGAGGCATGTCCAGGTGCACAGTTAAAAACGTAAAACAAAAAAGAGGTACCGTCAGTCTGGGTGAAGAGGCACTGAGAAAAAAGCATTTGAAATGTCAATTACAGAAAAATACCTGGCTGTGGCTGGTATTATTCCCCCTCCAATAAGGGGTTAGGCACGATCAGAGCAGCAATTTTGGTGACCCAATTTATTGCTCTCAGATCATGCACCCTCTGGTACACTGGGGTTTACCCCTTTTCTGTCTTTCTCTTTACTGGAAACAAAGAGTAATGCAGCGTACACATGCTCGGACTTTCCAGCGGGATTGTCCGCCGGACCTAGTCCAGCGGACAAACCGCCGGACTTTCCGAGCGTGTGGACTTGCCCACACACGCCCGGGCTTTTCCAGCAGACAATCCGCAGAAAAAGTCTGCGGGACTTTTGAAATGAACGGACTTGCCGACACACGATCGGAAAGTCCGTTCATTTAGAACGTGACTCCAGGCAGCGAATGCCGCCGCGCTAGCCCTGTCACCTGGTATGGTTTTAAAGGGGAATCCCTACGCCAAAAAAACTGCGTGGGGGTCCCCCCCAAATCCATCTCAGACCCTTATCCGAGCACGCAGTCCAGCTGGTCAGGAAAGGGGGTGGGGACGAGCGAGCGCCCCCCACCTCCTGAGCCGTATCAGGCCGCGTGCCCTCAACATGGGGGGTGCACTGGGGAAAGGGGGGCCCTGCGGCCCCCCCACCCCAGAGCACCTTGTCCCCATGTTGATGAGGACAAGGGCCTCTTCCCGACAACCCTGGCCATTATCGGAATCTGGGAGCCCCCTTTAATAAGGTGTAAATAAAAAAAAAAAAAAAAAACACACACAATCTTTTATTGCACAGCTCGGGGTCTTCTCGCCGTACTCCTCTGCTCTCTTACCTAGCTCTTTCACGAGTGGAGAAGCCCGGTCTTCTCCTGGCGACGAAGAAAAAAGCTGGGCTCCTCCGCTCGTGAAAGAGCGGTGGAGTCCGGCGAGAAGACCCCCGGAGCAGTGCAATAAAATATTTTTAAAAATTGTGTGTTTTTTATTTTTTTTATTTACACTTTTACACCTTAGGTGAATGGGTAGGGGTACGTCGTACCCCATACTCATTCACATAGGGTGCAGGGCCGGTATCTGGGGGCCCCCTTATGAAAGGGGGCTCCCAGATTCCGATAAGCACCCCGCCCCGCAGACCCCGACAACCAATGGCCAGGGTTGTCGGGAAGAGCCCCTTGTCCTCATCAACATGGGGACAAGGTGCTTTGGGGTGGGGGGGCCGCAGGGCCCAACATGTTGAGGGCATGCGGCCTGGTACGGCTCAGGAGGGGGGGGGTGCTCGCTCGTCCCCACCCCCTTTCCTGACCGGCTGGGCTGCATGCTCAGATAAGGGTCTGAGATGGATTTGGGGGGACCCTCACGCCGTTTTTTCGGCGTAGGGATTCCCCTTTAAAACCATGCCAGGTGACGGGGCTAGCGCGGCGGCATTCACTTCGCTAGTCCCGTCTACCTGGAGTCACGTTCTAAATGAATGGACTTTCCGATCGTGTGTCGGCAAGTCCGTTCATTTCACAAGTCCCGCGGACTAGCACACAGGCGGCCGGATTGTCCGCCGGACTGCCGAGTCCAGCGGACAATTTTAAGTCTGAACTTAAAACTTAGTCCGCCAGACTAAGGGAGGAAAAAGTCTGCCGCTGCCCACACACGGGCGGATTGTCCGGCAGACAATCCCACGGTAAAGTCCGTTCGTGTGTACGCGGCCTTAGGTGAACGGTTGGCCCATTTGACGAAAACCTGAATTATCGGGTGGCGTTCTATCATTTGTTCGGCCTGCCAAACGACCACAATGCAATGCGCACAGTACATTTAAAGCCCCGATTGGTTGAAGTAATGAAAGCTTTGCCCAATAAGGGCACAGAGCACGGTCAGAGCCATGATTGGAAAAAGTATTGATAACTTTATCCAGTCATGGCTCATTGCTTTTAGTCCAGCCCCACACTATAAAAATATTCTTCCCATGGCGGCCATTTTCAGTGTGATATTAGTGTGGAGAAAGATAGAACAGGGCTCTGGTCAGTGCTGCTAGCGCGTTAATGTGCTATAGTGTCCTATTGTGCTAGTGTGCTATTGTGCTTCTATTGTCAGTGTAGAACAGTTTTTCAACCTTTTTACCTTCGTGGGAACCCCTAGCAAAAGTCTGAGATCTCGGGGAACCTCTGAAATAATTTTTATATCTACAGCTCACGGAACATTGAAGTGTTTAGCAAGCTGTAGATAACAATTATTCTTAGAAATAGCATTAAACAATAGAATAAATATCAAAACTTACCACCTTAATGTGAAACTTGTGCTTGCTCTTTTACACAGAATCTGATGCTCAATTGTGGGCCAAACTTGAGATAAGATGTGTACAGGGGGTCAGCAGGGGAATAGGAGGGAACAGTTTAAGGGGGAGGCAAAGAGAGCATAACACAGTACAGGGGGGCCAGGAGGGAACGGTATAGGGGAGTCAGGAGAGAACAGCACAGTATAGGGAGGCCAGAAAAGAACAGTACAGGTGAACAGGAAGAAACAGTATGGGGGGCCTAGAGAGCACAGTTCAGGGGGGGGGGGGGGGGGCAGTAGAGAACAGCACAGTATAGGGGGCCAGGAGAGAACAGAATAGGGGGGCCAGGAGGGACCAGTATAGGGGGCCAGAAGAGAACAGTACAGGGGAACAGGAGGAAACGGTATGGGGGGCCAGGAGAGAGCAGCATAGTACAGGAGAGCACAGCAGAAGGGGGCCAGAAGTGTACAGTACAGGGGGGGCAGAAGGGAACACTACAGGGGGGGCAGAAGGGAACAGCACCGTACAGGGGGGGTGGAGGGAACAGCACAGTACAGGGGGCCAGGAGGGAACAGCACCGTACAGGGGGGGGCGGAGGGAACAGCACCGTACAGGGGGGGGCGGAGGGAACAGCACCGTACAGGGGGGGGGCGGAGGGAACAGCACCTTACAGGGAGCTAGGAGAGAACATGACCGTACAGGGGGCCAGGAGAGAACAGGACCGTACAGGGGGCCAGGGGAGAACAGGACCGTACAGGGGGCCAGGGGAGAACAGGACCATACAGGGGGCCAGGGGAGAACAGGATAGTGTGATAGACTCACCCAGGACAGAGGCTTTTGGAGGGGACTGAATGTTGGCCTCTTGCCTATCGATTATGGGTCCTGGCATTTGAGGGGGCTACAAGCATTTAGGAAGATGCTCTGTTATGTAATGCAAAAAGACATTATTGAAAAAGTCCATGACGGTCTCTGCCAGTGTGGAACTCATAGAAGATTTTGATGTCATCAGCAAGCCACCTGCCTGGGGCCCCCCTGCCATAATGTGTTTATTGTAAGTAGGTCTGCTATTGTCTAAAGGAGTTCTGTGTTTATACTTATGATAATGTGTATTGTGCTGTGTGAGCTTGCAGTCAACAAGTCTGACCTACAATGTGACATCTGTGTTATCCAGGTGGTTAATTAAGGATCCTCTGTGATGGGATTAGCCATGAGTCAGCTGTACCTCATTAGCTAAACCATTGTGTGATGTTTTGGGTAAATATTTGGGTCATTGTTAACCACTTGCTTACTGGGCACTTAAACACCCTTCCTGCCCAGACCAATTTTCAGCTTTCGGTGCTCTCACACTTTGAATGACAATTACTCAGTCATGCAACACTGTATTTTTTGTCCTTTTTTTCCCACAAATAGAGCTTTCTTTTGGTGGTATTTTATTACCTCTGGGTTTTTTATTTTTTGCGCTATAAATGAAAAAAAGACCGAAAATTTAGAAAAAAAAAACGCATTTTTCTTTGTTTCTGTGATAAAATTTAGCAAAATTATTAATTTTTCTTCATAAATTTTGGCCACAATTTATACTGCCACATATCTTTGGTAAAAATAACCCAAATTAGTGGATATTATTTGGTCTTTGTGAAAGTTACAGACTCTACAAACTGTGGTGCAAATCATACAAAATTGATCACACCTGATGTACTGGTGACCTATCTCATTTCTTGTGACCCGAACAAGCCAGGAAAGTACAAATACCCCCCAAATGACCCCTTTTATGAAAGTAGACATTCCAAGGTATTTATTAAGAGGCATGGTGAGCTTTTTGATGTTGTCATTTTTTTCCCACAATTCTTTGCAAAATGAATTTTTTTATTTTTTATTTTTTTCCACAAAATTGTCATTGTAATAGGTTATTTCTCTCACATGGAATGTGTATACCACAAATGACACCCCAAAATAAATTCCGCTACTCCCCCTGAGTATTATGATACCACATATGTGGGACTTTTACACAGCCTGGCCACATAGAGAGGCCCAAAATGCAGGGAGCGCCATCACGTGTTCTAGGAGCATAAATTACACATCTAACTTGTTGACTACCTATTACACTTTTGAAGGCCCTGGAGCACCAGGACAATGACACGTGACACTGACGTGTCACTGATGACAGGTGGCACTGATACGTGGCACTGATGACACATGACACTGATGTGGCACTGGTGACAGATGGCACTAGTATGGAGCACTGATGACACGTGACACTGATGACAGACGGCACTAATACGGGGCACTGATGACACGTGACACTGACAGATGGCACTAATATGTGGCACTGGTGACAGATGGCACTAATACGTGGCACGTGGCACTGATGAGAGATGGCACTAATATGTGGCACTGATGACACGTGAGAGGTGGCACTGATGACACGTGACACTGATGACAGATGGCACTGATACGTGGCATTGATGACACGTGACATGATGACAGATGGCACTGATACGGGGCATTGATGACACGTGACACTGACAGGTGGCACTGATGACAGATGGCACTGATACGTGGCACTGATGACAGATGGCACTATGTGGCACTGATGACACGTGACACTGATATGGCACTGATGACAGATGGCACTAACGTGGCACTGATGACAGATGGCACTTATACGTGGCACTGATGACAGATGGCACTGGGGACACAGATGGGGACAGATGCATGGGGACACAGATGGGGACACGGATGGGGACAGATGAGGTCACACGGATGGGGACACACGGATGGGGGTCACACGGATCAGGTCACATGGATGGGGTCACACGGATGGGGACACACGGATGGGGTCACATGGATGGGGTCACATGGATGGGGACACATGGATGGGGACATGGATGGGGACATATGGATGGGGACACATGGATGGGGTCACATGGATGGGGTCACATGGATGGGGACACATGGATGGGGTCACATGGATGGGGACACATGGATGGGGTCACATGGATGGGGACACATGGATGGGGACACATGGATGGGGTCACATGGATGGGGACATGGATGGGGTCACATGGATGGGGACACATGTGGGGACAGATGGGGAGACAGATCGCACATTTAGTTTTGTTTTTTTTTTACTTACGGCTGCTGCAGCCGTTGATCTCTCTCTCACCACACGCTGTCTGTGTGAGGAGAGAGAGTGGCGCTGACAGATGATCTCATATGTTTCCATATGAGATCATCTGTCATTGGACACGCCGATCTCGCTGTAAACGGCCGCTGTGATTGGCCGTTTACAGCGATCTGTGACCGGCCGTGTCCGACGGACACGGCCAGCACAGAACTTCCCCGATGCGCGCTCTCAGGAGCGCGCATTAGGGAAGTAAACAGGAGGACGTCCAGGGACGTCCTCCCAGCAGAGAGCGTCCGCGCTGCAGCCGTCTTTCGGCTATAGCGCGGGCGCGAAGAGGTTAATGTGGTGAGTGACCTCAAGTGTATAAAAGCCTGTATTCTTGTTCAACTAAACAGTTCCAGCTTTGCAGCCAAATGAGTTCTTGGTTGTAATATGCGACTATAATATCTAATACAGGAGTAGGCAACCTTTGGAGCACAGTGTGCCGCAAAATGTTTTCAAAGAAATTGAGCGTGTAGTATTTAACAAAAAAATGTCAACTTCACACACTCAATCATGAAAAGGATTTTTTATAAAGTGAATGTTGTAAACTACTTTAGTAGTGAGAAATTAACATCCTGCACTCTCACGCCTCAGATCAGCCTCAATTGCTGCAACCCAATGTATGCATCTTCTCACCTCAGACAACACGCCCCCCTGCAAATCTGTTTCACCACTGTACCCCTTTGCTCATCTGCCCCACCACTGTAACAGTCTGCACATCTGCCCCACCAGTGTACATCTGCCCCATCACTGTAATGCCCTGCACATCTGCCCCACCACTGTACCCCCTGCTCATCTATCCCACCACTGTAAACCCCCCTGCTCATCTGCTCCACCACTGTAACCCCCCTGCTCATCTGCTCCACCACTGTAACACCCTATACATCTGTCCCACCACTGTAACCCCCTTTCTCATCTGCCCCACCAATGTACCCCCTGCACATCTGCCCCATCACTGTAACCCCCTGCACATCTGCCCTACCATTGCACCACCCTGCTTTTCTGTCCCAGCACTGCAACCCCCTGCTCATCTGCCCCACCAATGTTCCCCCTTTCTCATCTGCCCCACCACTGTACATCTGCTCCACCACTGAACCATCGTCTCATCTGCCCCAACACTGAACTTATCTGCTCATCTGCCCCACCACTGTAATCCCCTGTCTCATCTGCCCCACCACTGTACCTCCTGCACATCTGTCCCACCAATGTTCCCCTTGCTCTTCTGCCCCACCACTGTAACCCACTGCTCATGTGTTCCACTGCACTGATGTACCTCCTTTCTCCTCTGTACCCACTGATCCTCTGCCCCACCACTGTAACCCCCTGCTCATCTGTCCCATCAATGTTCCCTCTTTTCTCCTCTGCCCCAACACTGAACCCCCTCTATTCATCTGTCCCACCACTGTAACCCCCTGCTCATCTGCCCCATCACTGTAACCCCCCTGCTTTTCTGTCCCACCGCTGAACCCTCTTCTCATCCCTCCCACCACTGTACCTCCTGCACATCTGCCCCACCACTGTACCCCCTTGCTCTTCTGTCCCACCACTGTAACCCCTCTGCTCATCTACCCCATCAATGTAACCCGCTTTCTCATCTGCCACACCAATGTACCTCCTGCACATCTGTCTCACCTCTGTACCCCCCTGCTCTTCTTCCCCACCTCTGTTCCCCTGCTCTTTTGCCCCACCACTGTAACCCCCTGCTCATCTGCCCCACCAATACACCTCCTTTCACATCCGCCCCACTTCTCTACCCCCCTGCTTTTCTGCCCCAGCACTGAATCCCCCTGCTCATCTGGCCCAACACTGAACCCCCCTGCTCATCTGGCCCAACACTGAACCCCCCTGCTCATCTGGCCCAACACTGAACCCCCTTGCTCATCTGGCCCATCACTGAACCCCCCTGCTCATCTGGCCCAACACTGAACCCCCCTGCTCATCTGGCCCAACACTGAACCCCCCTGCTCATCTGGCCCAACACTGAACCCCCCTGCTCATCTGGCCCAACACTGAACCCCCTTGCTCATCTGGCCCATCACTGAACCCCCTTGCTCATCTGGCCCATCACTGAACCCCCCTGCTCATCTGGCCCATCACTGTACCCCCCTGCTCATCTGGCCCATCACTGTACCCCCTGCTCATCTGGCCCATCACTGTACCCCTGCTCATCTGGCCCATCACTGTACCCCTGCTCATCTGGCCCATCACTGTACCCCCTGCTCTTCTGTCCCATCTGATGAACCCCTTCTCATTTCTCCCACCGCTGTACCTCCCTGCACATCTGCCCCACTGCTGTACCCTCCTGCTCTTTTGTTCCACCTCTGAATCCCTCCTGCTCATTTCCCCCACTACTGTACCCTCCTGCTCCACCGCTGTACCCTCTTCTCATCTATGATATGTGTGATATGCAGAGATGAGACCCATCTACCTGTCCTGGCACACTCATACTGCTGACCCGCCTCTCGCATCCAGACAACATGCTTGTATGTGATGTCATATACAAACATCTGGAATGGATGCGCAATGATGAGCTCAGGTCAGGGGCATTTTCTGAAAGCAGTGGGCCTGCATGCAGGATCATAAGATGGGCCCCCGCAGCTGAGAAAAAGTGGTTAGGTCTGATTTTCATTGCGCTGAATACTGGCTCTGGCTTAAAGGGACACAGAGTGCAGGGGTTCAGTAGTAAGTGACGCAAAGGTTCAGGAATAATTTCAACAAAGTTCCCAGAAGCTCAACAGTAATTCCACAAACGGTCACCTGATTGCGGTTTCCTCAATCACAGTGAAATCCCTTCTCTTTGAGATTGGTAGTGGCAACCAAGCGAGTCATCTACCTCCAGATGGTGGACGGGGCTAGCAGGGCTGTGATTGGCTTTTAGCAGTGGCCATTGACAGTTCTCCTCCTGGAATCAGGGACCGCCCCCCCCCCCCCCAATCTCTTCCCCATCACAAAAACTGATGATCGCAGCTACAGCAAAGTTATAGAACCAAACCATGTTTCCCATCTTTTACAATGTGTGGGGGCACAGTGCCTCCCCTTCAGTGCAGGTGCGGGGAATTCTGAGATTGGAATGCATTAGTGTCTCGCTGACACTTTCCTGCGCTGCTCTCCTGATCGGAAGGAGTTGAGTGCTGGCAAAAGAGGCTTAGTTTGTCGCTTGCGGCACCAGTGCCGGGGGTTGCCTACCCCTGATCTAATATTTTTATTCAGACTGGAGGAGGTGGTATATGACAGAAGCACTCAAGCAGAGTTTCGGATGTTGCGGTACAGATAGTACAAGGGGCCATTACAGAACAGGATAGTACAGGGGGCCAGGAGAGATCAGGACAGTAAAGGGGGGCAGGATAAAACAGCACAGGGGCCAGGAGGAATCAGCACAGTATAGAGGGGCCAGGAGGACACAGTATAGGGGGGGCAGGAGGATACAGTATAGGGGGGCCAGGAGGATACAGTATAGGGGGGGCCAGGAGGACACAGTATAGGGGGGCCAGGAGGACACAGTATAGGGGGGCCAGGAGGAAACAGTATAGGGGGGCCAGGAAAGAACTGTATAATTCAGGGGGGCAGGAGGGAACAGTATGGGGGACCAGGAGGGAACAGCATAGTAAAGGGGGCCAGGAGGGAACAGTATAATTCAGTGGGACCAGTATAGTTCAAGGGGGGCCGGGAGGAAACAGTATAGGTTGTGCCAGGAGGGAACAGTATAGTTCAGGGGGCCAGGAGAGAACAAAATGGGGGCAGGCGGAATTTGTATGGGGGCCAGGAGAGAACAGCATAGTACAGGGGGCCAGGAGGGAACAGTATAATTCAGGGGGACCAGTATAGTTCAGTGGGGCCAGGAGGAAACAATATAGTTGGGGGGGGGGGGGGCAGGAGGAAACTGTAAAAGGTCTGTATACATCTTTAGTAATTTTCCTCATGTAGAGTAGCTCAGGAAAGCCGCTGGAATGTCGCTGCAATGCCCGAAAAGCCGATGAAATGCCTGGAATGTTCAGGAATACTGCTGGAATGCCCGATTTCCACCTGCTCTCCTCTCTCATCCCTCCCGAGAGATGTCACACATTCACATGCAGGCACCTGGGATGGAGGGGAGGGGTGGCTGTGATCGGAGTGGGACAGTGATGTCAGTTATCTCTTCACTGCAGCCTGTCAGCTATGTAGGGATGCGATCCACCGTTCATCAGCTTGTGATGAACGGCATATTGTGGCGG
Source organism: Lithobates sylvaticus (assembly GCA_028564925.1). Classification (NCBI taxonomy): domain Eukaryota; kingdom Metazoa; phylum Chordata; class Amphibia; order Anura; family Ranidae; genus Lithobates; species Lithobates sylvaticus. The sequence continues at coordinate 98,984,144 of CM053032.1, read as the reverse complement.
AACCCCTGGGGACCTCAGCTGGAAGCCTAGCTGAGAAACACTGGTTTAGAATATCAGTTTAGTGTGAATCTAGTGATAGTTTAGTGTAGTGTGACCATTCATTCTTACTTTAGTGACAGTTTATGAGTGTAGTGTGACCATTCGTTTTTACTTTAGAATCAATTTAATTTGTCAGGTCAGGTATCAGTGCATTACTGCATGTTTAACGCAGTACATATCAGTGCATTACTGTACATGTAACATGGTATATATCAGTGCATCACTGCACGTTTTACGCAGTATGTACCAGTGCGTTACTATACGTTTTACAAAGTATATATCAGTGCGTTACTGTATGTTTAGTGCAGTATATTTGAGTGTGTAACTTTAATGCAGTATATTTCAGCAAATTACTCAGCAAACGCAGTATATATCAGTGCGTTACTGTAGGTTTATTACAGTATATATTAGTGCGTTACTGCACGTTTAACGCAGTATATACCAGTGCGTTACTGTACATTTAACAAAGTATATATCACTGTACGTTGAATGCAGTATATATCAGTGCGTTACTGCACGTTTAATGCAGTATATATCAGTGTGTTACTGCACGTTTAACGCTGTGAATTTGAGTGTGTAAATGCACTATATTTGAGTGCATTACTCTGGGTTTAATTCAGTATATATATCAGTGCATTACTGTATGTTTAACACATTATACATTGGTGTGTTACTTCATGTTTAATGAAGAATATATCAGTGTGTTACTGTACATTTAATGCAATATATATCAGTGCATTACTGCATGTTTAACACAGTATATTTGAGTGCATTACTGAATCAAAAATCTATTAAATATCTTGGAATTCATATTCCATTCATGTTACCCACTGTGGGGGGACATTAATTATACACATCTTCAAAAAGTTCATCCCTATCTTAAATCATAATAAACCACATATTTTGTGGTTTGGCCGCATAGGCGCTATCAAAATGGACAAATTACCAAAATTACTAATTTCCTTTCAGGCTATCCCAGACCCCCGTCTCTGGGATTTTCTCTCTCACTGAATAAAGCTATAAGCGCCTTTATATGGCGGCATAAAAAAAAACAAGCATTTAATTAACTACCCTATCCTTACCTAAGAGAAGGGGGGTTGGCTTTACCTCAAATGTTACTATATTCTTATGCAGCGTCTATGTTTGATTGGTAGACTGGTATCATGATAAAACTACGAAATTGTGGACTTTTTGGAAAATGAAAAAAATATATATGTTGACTGCGCTACCCCTTGTGTTACGTGTTTTTAAAGTGCTCCAAACAAATATACATTTAAATATACCACAATAAATTTATAAGTTTGTATACGTTAGTGATGATAAAAATAACCAATATTTTCCTCTACAGTTCACCCGTGGCTTCCAATATTGATTATTACGTGCCAAAAAATCTGATTAAATTAGGCAAAACAAACCAAAACCAATAAATGTCCACAGTAATTTCTGCTGGTGCTGAAAAAGCAGTCTTCAGCGTAAAAAAAATGCTTCAATCCTCCGAATACTTGTGTCCGTGCTTCCTTTATCCACCACTATAGTGACAACACCACCACCACCACCATAAGAATTGGCCACTCACCAGATGTTAGTATAATGAATGCCTTTGGTTCATTGGTAGGGATAACCACTCCACTCCTCTCAGGTCTATGCTGTTTCTAATATACAGATTTAACCAATATCCAACCTCATAAAAAATGAACAATGATCATTGCGCAGTATATCTGTGCATTTATTTGTAAAAAAGGTAAAAACGAATTGATTCACTCACATGTTTAATTGCCTATCAGTTGGCACTAAACTTATCCAGCCGTTTGAATGGGTATAGATGGGTGAGGGTATCGCCTGTCTCTCCTGTATCAGCGTGCGTCCCAAGACTTCTTTTGTTTGACCGGAAGTGACATAGTCCGTATTTTAGCAGCCTCTATGCATTTCGCAAACACTCTTGTGTCCTCAGGAAGCTGCTAAATGTTGCTATGTCACTCTATTTATGCCCTGATGCCTGTGGTCCTATCGGATTGTTTGGAAAATTACCTTATCGGCCCAGACATTTCCTCCTTACCTTGATTAGATCCTAAAAAACTACCTCCTAAAGCCATACTACCTCTTATGGTTCAGATAACATTACAGGTGTGGGATACATATTTACGTAAAGGCCTATTTTCCTCCAGACCGAGCCCCCTGACTCCATTGTTTGGACTTGCATCCTTCCCTCCAACTATGACGAGCTAAAAATTTCTTAGTTGGCAAAGGCAGGATTACCCTCTTCTGAGTCATACCCTTCGGGGCCGGTCCCTGGCCCCCTTCCCAGAATTATCCCAATATGTCACAACTCATCAATTGCATCGTTAGAGTATACCCAATTACAACATTATTTGGGCACACGGTCCTTCATCGACTCTGACGCGACCATACAGTGGTGTGAAAAAGTGTTTGCCCCCTTCCTCATTTCCTGTTCCTTTGCATGTTTGTCACACTTAAGTGTTTCGGAACATCAAACCAATTTAAACAATAGTCAAGGACAACACAAGTAAACACAAAATGCAATTTGTAAATGAAGGTGTTTATTATTAAAGGTGAAAAAAATCCAAACCATCATGGCCCTGTGTGAAAAAGTGATTGCCCCCCTTGTTAAAACATACTATAACTGTGGTTGTCCACACCTGAGTTTAATTTCTCTAGCCACACCCAGGCCTGATTATTGCCACACCTGTTCACAATCAATTAAATAGGAGCTGCTTGACACAGTAAGGTCCACCAGAAGATCCTTAAAAGCTACACATCATGCCGAGACCCAAAGAAATTCAGGAACAATTGAGAAAGTAAGTAATTGAGATCTATCAGTCTGGAAAGGGTTATAAAGCCATTTCCAAAGCTTTGGAAATCCAGCGAACCACAGTGAGAGCCATTATCCACAAATGGCGAAGACATGGAACAGTGGTGAACCTTCCCAGGAGTGGCCGGCTGCCCAAAATTACCCCAAGAGCGCAGCGACGACTCATCCAAGAGGTCACAAAAGACCCCACAACAACGTCCAAGGAACTGCAGGCCTCACTTGCCTCAGTTAAGGTCAGCGTTCATGCCTCCACCTTTAGGAAAAGACTGGGCAAAAATGGCCTGCATGGCAGAGTTCCAAGGAGAAAACCACTGCTGAGCAAAAAGAACATCAAAGCTCGTCTCAATTTCTCCACAACACATCTTGATGATCCCCAAGTCTTTTGGGACAACATTCTGTGGACCGATGAGACAAAAGTGGAACTCTTTGGAAGGTGTGTCCAAGTATATCTGGCGTAGAAGGAACACTGCATTTCAGAAAAAGAACATTATACCAACAGTAAAATATGGTGGTGGTAGTGTGATGGTCTGGGGCTGTTTTGCTGCTTCAGGACCTGGAAGACTTGCCGTGATAAAAGGAACTATGAATCCTGCTGTCTACCAAGAGATCCTGAAGGAGAATGTCCGACCATCTGTTCGTGTACTCAAGCTGAAACGAACTTGGGTTCTGCAGCAGGACAATGATCCTAAACACACCAGCAAGTCCACCACCGAATGGCTAAAGAAAAACAAAATGAAGACTTTGGAGTGGCCTAGCCAAAGTCCTGACCTGAATCCTATTGAGATGTTGTGGTATGACCTTAAAAAGGCCGTTCATGCTCGAAAACCCTCTAATGTAACTGAATTAGGACAATTCTGCAAAGATGAGTGGGCCAAAATTCCTCCAGGACGCTGTAAAAGCCTCATTGCACGTTATCGCAAACGCTTGGTTGCAGTTGTTGCTGCTAAGGGTGGCCCAACCAGTTATTAGGTTTAGGGGGCAATCACTTTTTCACACAGGCCAATGATGATTTGGATTTTTTTTCACCTTTAATAATAAACACCTTCATTTACAAATTGCATTTTGTGTTTACTTGTGTTGTCCTTGACTATTGTTTAAATTGGTTTGATGTTCCGAAACACTTAAGTGTGACAAACATGCAAAGGAACAGGAAATGAGGAAGGGGGCAAACACTTTTTCACACCACTGTATATTGATAGTGAATCATCATTATCCCAATCTTCTAAGCCTGACCATACCCTTTCATGGCTATAACAGATTTTGCTAAAAGAGTCATACCCAGAGCCACCTCTATTCCTTTCGAAGTGGGAACAGGAATTACTAGTGTCACCGGAAGACATGAAATAGGACAAAGTATTCACTACTCCTTATAAGATGTCAATCTCTTCCCAAGCGCAAGAGCGAAACTACCGTATTTTTTAGTGGGGTGGTACCACAGCCCTACAATCCTACATAAAACTGAGTCCTCTGTTCCTGACACTTGTTGGCGGTGTCTGCAGGCTCCTGGCACCATGATCCACATCTGGGGGTACATGCCTCTAGATTTTCCCATTCTGGGATAAAATTTTACACCTGTTTAATCGACTCGTTGGAGATAAAATTCCCAGCAAACAAAAGATCACAGTATTATCCATGTTGCCAGGCACCTGTAAACAAATTAAGAAAAGCTTGGTTAGGCAGTATATAATGGCAGTAAGTATATAGCTATATATATGTTACTCTATAGTGATATACATAACTGAATTGCCTCCCCCCTTTTCTCTATTAATACTTCTTTATTAAACAATTAATTATTCCAGTTAAAATAGAATCCATTACATGTTATCTACCTAAAAAAAAAGCCCATTTGTGCCCACACGCTATTCCCCATGTACCTTTGTATGCAAGTGTGTGGTTATATTTTTTCCCCGGACATTTAAACACACTGCCAATGCCGCTGATAGCTACTTTTGTCTCCATGGTTACCTGCGCACGTCACTCTCCCAGTCCCGCCCTCTCCCCTATTACTATTCAACCCCTCCCCTCACTTATGGTATATTTTCCCCTCAACAAAGATGGCTACAGACATAGCCTGATGAAGGAGCAGGCATGCTCAGAAGCGCCATTACGATTCCAGCACGATACAGCAGAGCATCACTGAGCATCCACCATCTGTGTTCCAGCCACCTGGAAGCACTGGGCACCCACAGCACCACTGGAGTGCTACCGGACAAGGACACAGGATCCCCTCAATCAGCTTGTGAGACCCACTTCACCCGGGAGAATACGGATGCACCGAGTAGTTATTATATGCCTGAACCTAACAGCTCAATTCACTGTTTTTAATCTATTTGCAATAAATTTATTTTAAGTACATGCTGCACCTTAGAGGGCACCGTCTCTTTTCCTTTTATGAAGTAGATGTAGTAGGCTGACCTCCAGTTGTTTTCTTGGGTTTCTTTTTGTAGGAGACTACTTGCCAGTCTGCTGACAGATGAGCAGGTGAAATAGGATCTGGTCCAGGAGGTGCAGTCTCTGGGAGGATGCTATATTGCCTAAGGAATTGCAGGCCTTTTTCCAGAGTGGAGAGCTTGAGAGTTGTTCCATTGGGCATAACCTGCAGATGATTTGGGTATTTCCACTTGAATGGGATGCGATGATTGTGGAGGGCCTTGGCCATCATAAGCATATTTTTCCCCAGCTGCATACTGTAGCGGGAGAGATCAGGGAAGACTTTTAAAGCTGCTGCAAACGGCAAAGGCATGGACTCTGGGTTTCTGACGATCGATAGAACTCGCTCCTTAACATGGTATAAATGGATTCAAGGATTGACCAAGTCAAAAAATTAACAGACTTTGTGGGCACACAATGAGAGAGATAATCAGTAAAAAAGTATAAATTGTATTACAACATAGTTAAAAAAAACATAAACATACAAACACCCTGTATGGATACAGTTACCAGTTACCCAATAAGGCACTTATAGAGGACTGGACCTATGGTACAAAGATCAATTGAATACCGTATCAAGGTAAAAGAAACATTTCTGATCCAGTAATGCCTCCAAAAACTTGCTAGTCAACGCGTTTCACTAAAATATTAGTTTCCTCAGGACAGATACTGGGTAGGTGCTGGTATATTTAAAAACAAGAAAGTACATGTGTAAGTATATGTAGCGGTACCCCCATGGGGGATGCTAATTTTTTGGTTAATTACCTTTTGCCGATCACTCCGCTTCCGGTCCCCCCCATGCAATCACATGACACCAAACATCAGAATTCCAGATTTATATTTCTTTATTTGGGAATAAATCTGTGGGGCTATTCAGTGAGGTTTATGAGATGACCCTTTTTTCTTTAAATGGTGTCAATCTATAGCCGTATAGATTCGTAGTTACTTAAGTCCCTCATAGTGATCCTTTCCTGGTTCCATTTCTCTCTATGATACAGCACCCCCAAGTTGGACAGATAAGCATTACTCTGAATAAGCCAGACTGAGAGATATCCTGTGGGTGTTGAACTCAAAGTCACAGACCATCACTGCCTATTTCCATGACTTGTATGTCAAACTTCCCTCAGTCCTGCAAAGCGCTTGATACTGTGTTCCTTGGATGTACAGTATGAAGTTCCAATTTAGCTCCTCTGGGTTTGCACTCCCTTTGCACTCTCCCAATCAACAGTCCATGTTCTACTCACAGAAAGTCGATCACCCAGTTCTCCTCCACTGCTTTGCTCCTACTTCCCCCCTCCAGGGGACGCCTGGCATTTCCCCAGCACTACATGTCGGCTTTGTCTCCAGGGGCCAGACTCTCATCCCGGCTCCGGGATCTCTGAACTCCCAAACCTCTCGACCTGAACTCTCCCTTCTCAAATCTCCAACCACCCGGAGCATGTGACCCCCCCCCCCCCTTTTTTTTTATGAAAGAACTCCCCTTGACCATATAAATTAACCATTGGTCAATCCTCTCACATGGGTTTCCTGCCACTCAGGTCTGAGCCCGTCCTCTCTTTCCAGCACAATCCACTGTCAAGCAGAGAAGGTATGCCTGAGCCCAAGTGTAGGTGGCCACACCCCCTTCTATTCTGACACTTCAAACCCTGAATCGACAACCAGGCCTAGTAAAGAACACGGCCCTGGCTACATTTTCCTGTCTCTATATCCTACACTATCAGAAAAATACTATAGAGCCCCTACCTAAAAGTAGAGGGCACTACATGTATATCTATAGAAGTATGAATTAAGATTGTTACAACATTTCTCCAGGAGGAGTACATATACATAGAGACTAATTAAATATAAACATAACAACGTCTAAGCTTGCCTGGTAAACTTGTGGCTCAAGGTGTGGGAGAACTTGACCAAACTGACAAACAGCCAAAAAAACGAGATTGCATATGTGTGTCTGAAGTAGTGGTATACACATATATCATGTGGTCCACTAAATAAAACAAGAAACAACAAACATATGCTTTATAGATTAAGGTGCTGCTATAAAAGTCCCCCAATTCAAAGACCGATTCATACTAGACTTCGCTCTCACCTGGTATATAGTAGTCATGTATAGGTATTTGAGTATAAATCACACACAGCGTTAAGTGGTCACAAATTCCCACTATAAGTGTGTTCAATACAATATCTAAAAATAAACCAAGTCAATAATCAGATATTGACCCTTTAGATAGGAGATATATATATATATATATATATATATATATATATATATATATATATATAATAAAGAACATTTACAAAAGAAGATATCCAGAGTGTATGTAAACAAATGGTACTTACCAATAGTACCAGGAGATGGCCCATGGATACCAGACCAAGTTATTAAATGGGTAAGAATACAGTCCCCTTACGTATAGAGGCAAATGGAATATCTAAGAGAGGGTTCATAGCAAACTATTAAGCATATGGAAAAAAAAATGCATGTACCCACCTGAATGTGTAAAAGGGGGAATGCATGTACCCACCTGAATGTGTAAAAGCTGCACCTATCAGATAGGGACCTTTTGTTAGAACTCAAGTTGGTATTGCCGCATACATAGGGGGAAAAGTGTGCCCCTGTAATAGAAGCAAATGAATGGAATAAATATCCATTCGTAGTCATGTGGGTGTAGTCATGTGAACACAAACCCACCTGTCAAATGATTGAACAGATATCAACAGGAAGTGAAAAGGGCCATGCGACCATAGAGAGATATCTGATCACATGAGATACACCAGCAACCCTGTGATCACCGTCATGTGAACATGGTCATGTGGCCAAACAAAACACTTCTCAAATGGTTCAGCAAATGTCAACAGGAAGAGAGCATGGTCACAAGAGATCATGGATCCCCGAAAACAGGAAACTGCCAACAAGCAACCGGCAAGCTCACGACAAGATAGACATTCAGATAAATGAAAAAATAAATAAATATATATGAAAAACATAAATAAATAAATAAATAAATAAATAAACCCACATGGGGCCACTGTGGCCAGACCATAAGATGGTTCCGTTACACCCTGTAACAAATCAATACAGATAGCAGAATGAACAGATATCTTCCCGTGAAGAAAGAGAAATTAGTATTTTTAAATAAAAGGCTTGTAGCTAATAGCATCATTGAGGCCTTGTGGCAGTGGTAGCAGCCAGAGTGTGAATCCATCTCATTTGCCTTTGTAAAATCTTTTTATCATGATTGCCAGTTGGAGAGTTCATTGGAATGTGTTCTAATGCTGCAAATTTTACTACACTGCTGTCACCAGCATGCATTTGATTTACAAGTCGTCCTTTAGGTGTCAGCAGTTGATTACTTTTGATGTAATATTTATGATCCTTGATTCGATGATTCGATGACAAAAAGCTTGTTTGGTTTTGCCCGCGTAGAAACTATCGCATTTGCAAAACATGATGTACACTACACCCTCTGATCGTCTGACAGTTGACGTGGTGTATCGAGTGTAATCTGCCATTTGGCAGATACATTGCATGTTTTTCATATATTCAGGGACAAAGAGCGCATGAACCACATTGCCAATTTATCCCTAAGTGATCTTGCCCTCCTAAAATAAATTTTAGGTTTAGAACCTGTATATTTGCAAAGGATGGGGTCATTGTTAAGGACATACCAGTGTTTCTTAAGTATTTCTCATATACATGAGTGTTGGGTATAAGTAATCATCCTGGTGGTATCTTCCTCATTTTGTCAGGGTCTCTTACATAGAGCTTTCTGTCTGGTCTGTTTAGATGCTCTTTTGTAAGCCTTTTTAAGAGTTGTCTTTGAGCACCCCTTATCGGACAGTCTCATTCGTAATTCATCTACTTCTTGTAGTATATCATTAGAGCAGATTCTGCATAACCTGAGATATTGTCTGTGACAGAACCCACTGCACCGTGAGGAAAGCAAGTACCTCGTCCTCCCCAACAGCTTAGCACTACCAGCCTACATTCCCTACCAGCTAAAGCACTGGCATCGAGGCAGAGGGTTATTCACCTCTTCCCAATACCGGTAACCCAGCCCCGGATCAGGGGAGTGCGGATAGCCGGTCCTGCTCTGCAGCGGCTGTTTTTATTCACAGGAAACCATATGTGTGGTTTTGCTCCCCAGCGCCAGAGTCATACTGTTTCTTTTTCTGTTTGCCTGGGGTGGGAATTTGTGACTAATGCAGGTCCAGCCCAGTTGAGGGTCAGGGACCTGGTTAGTCTGTTTTTAAAAGGGGAGAAATCTGACAGAACTGTCACTGTGTGTTTTGGAGGGGGCTGTGGGCTGGCCTCCTTCCCATAGATTTTGGCCCAGAAGAGACTGAGAGACTTGGGGACAAAATGTCATTGAGATAATGTAATGTAATGCTACATCCCTTCTCCCCCCCCCCCATTTGTTGGTGTGTTTAATTGTGTTGGGTCGTGGCACATAGACAAAGGTCTGGAGACACCTCCCAGCAGGGGATGTGTAAGGAGGGGCTGCCTGCTTATCATAATCCCTTTATGTGTTTCAACTGTAGTTGTTTGAATATACAAGTGTTGAGTTTCCATTGGTTCTTCCTTGTCCCCTACCCCCTACCCCCTCTATGACAAGGCGGGGTGTCCCTAACTGTGTTTAAAGTGTATGTTTGGTACTTAATAAAGAGTTTATGCTCTGCATGTTTAACCCTTAACACCTGTGTGGCTTGTCTCGTGATTGAGGGGTTAAGGGCTGGTTATGGGGAGTCTGCAAGCTGCGGGTGCATTTGGAGGACAGCTACAGAGCCTTCCGGTGGTTTGCGGCTCAACTGTGGCCAGGTACAGCAGATGGCAGCCCAACAGAAGGCGTTGGCTACGGCGCAAGACTTTGGGAGCGACGAGGAGTGGCGGCTGGAAGACATCCTGGACTTCCAATATGAGGGGCTGGACCTCCCAGAAGAGGCGTGTGACCTGGAGGAATCGGAGTTCCTGGTTGAGCAGGAATTGGAGCATGAGATTGCCTACAAGTGGCTGTTTGACGGTGATCAGCAGCCCGGCATGGCTCCCTTTGCCTGGGACTTTCCGGGAGAAATAGCTGACAGTCGCGAAGATGCAGAGCAAATGGTGCCAGGTGTGCCCCTACATTTTCCTGTCCTAACCACAATGGAAGAAGCGGCAATGATACAGAGGGCACTGTGAGTGCTAGAATGCCGGAAAGCATCAGAGGTTCTCCAGGCAGCGAGACGAGCTAAAAGCATAAAAGTCTTAGAAGGGGAGTTGAGACGGGCACTGGAAGGCTGGAAGATGGTGATCAGCAGCAAGTCCAGAGTATCGCATCCGGTGCCCCAGCAGAAGCGATGGCTATGAGGCAGAGCGACGCTGGCCTCTGCCCACCCTCAGAGTTAGATCCAGGGAGTCCGAGGGATGACCTCAGTGAACTTTTTCCCCAGCAGCAGATATTCCCACCGGGAGTGGAGAAAGCAATTCTCCCTCCCAAGCACTTGGACCCTACCCCAGTGTTTATATCCCCAGCAGAAGCACTGGCGACGGAGCAGAGCGCCGCCGGCCTCTGCCCACCCTCAGAATTTTATCCGGAGAGTCCGAGAGAGCTTTTTCCCCAGCAGCAGATATCCCCACAGGGATTGGAGAAAGCCATTCAACCTCCCCAGCAATGGACACTACCCCAGTGGTAACCTTCCCAACAGAAGCGCTGGTGATGGAGCAGAGTGTTGCCGGCCTCTGCCCACCCTCAGAGTTAGATCCAGGGAGTCCGAGGGATGACCTCAGTGAGCTCAATTCTCCCTCCCAGCACTTGGACACTACCCCAGTGTTTATCCCCCCAGCAGAAGCGCTGGCTATGGGGCAGCCCTCAGTATGTTTTTGGAGGGTTTGGGAGACAGCCCCTGTCAGAAGTCGCCCCATCAGCTGGTCACAGAACCGGGAGGGGAGAAAACCCTTCCCCCTCTCCAGCGGCTGAACTCTACCTTTTATATATGTCCCCCCAGCAGAAGCGCTGGCTATGGGGCAGAGTTCTGTTGGTCTCTGCCCAGCATCAGAAAAAGAGACGGAGAGTCTGGGAGATAGTCCCCGCAAGATGCCTCCCCAGTGGCTGGTAACTACACCGTGAGGAAAGCAAGTACCTCGTCCTCCCCAACAGCTTAGCACTACCAGCCTACATTCCCTACCAGCTAAAGCACTGGCATTGAGGCAGAGGGTTATTCACCTCTTCCCAATACCGGTAACCCAGCCCTGGATCAGGGGAGTGCGGATAGCCGGTCCTGCTCTGCAGCGGCTGTTTTTATTCACAGGAAACCATATGTGTGGTTTTGCTCCCCAGCGCCAGAGTCATACTGTTTCTTTTTCTGTTTGCCTGGGGTGGGAATTTGTGACTAATGCAGGTCCAGCCCAGTTGAGGGTCAGGGACCTGGTTAGTCTGTTTTTAAAGGGGGAGAAATCTGACAGAACTGTCACTGTGTGTTTGAGGGGGCTGTGGGCTGACCTCCTTCCCACAGATTTTGGCCCAGAAGAGACTGAGAGACTTGGGGACAAAATGGCATTGAGATAATGTAATGTAATGCTACATCCCTTTCCCTCCACCCGCCTTGTTGCTTTGTTTAAATGTGTTGGGTCATGGCACATAGACAAAGGTCTGAAGACACCTCTCAGCAGGGGATGTGTAAGGGGGGGGGGGGGGCTGTCTGCTTATCATAATCCCTTTTATGTGTTTCAACTGTAGTTGTTTGAATATACAAGTGTTGAGTTTCCATTGGTTCTTCCTTGTCCCCTACCCCCTGTATGACAAGGGGAGTGTCCCTAACTGTGTTTAAAAGTGTATGTTTGGTACTTAATAAAGAGTTTATGCTCTGCATGTTTAACCCTCAACACCTGTGTGGCTTGTCTCGCAATTGAAGGATTAAGGGCTGGTTATGGCGAGTCTGCAGGCTGCGGGTGCGTTTGGAGGACAGGAGACACAGGTCTGGCGGAGGTTCCCATATGGGGTATCCGAGATCCATCACAGTGGCGAGATCCGTCAAATTGTCCGTAAGGGATACTATTGATAAGAGGGGTCGGATGGAAACTGTTAACGTGTAAGAGGGTGTTCCCTGCTGTTTCCTTTCGGTATAGAGTGGTATTGATATTCCTGTCACCTTCAATCACAATTGTGATATCCAGGAAGGGAATGGATTTCTTACTTTGATGCATAGTAAATTTTAGATTAAATGCATTCTGATCTAAATCATGCATAAATTCAGCTAGAACATCAAAACATCATCTATATACCTATTCCACATTAGGATAGAGTCCCAATATTTAGCATACCTGTCGTCAGAGAAGAGCATACCTTTCCTCCCCCCAGGCACAGGTAGGCACATGATGGGGCACAGGAGGTCCCCATCGCAACCCCCTGCACCTGGAGGTAGTGGGAATTGTTAAAGGTGAAAACGTTGCCTGTCAAAATATGCTCCAAAATAGAAAGAATACATTTACTGAAGGACCATGTGTCCTGAGTTCACTCACTCTCTCAGGAAATCCTGTATGACAGACAGACCCGAAGAATGTGGAATGCTATTATACAGGGCTTCGATGTCAATGGCCACTAGGATAGTATCCATCAGTACTTGAATATTTTGTCCTGAACATATGAAGGAAGTGATACAACATGTGAGCAGTGATATTGGTCAACTAATTGACTAGCCTGTTCAGTATATGCACCGTTTCCGGATATAATTGGTCTTCCAGGAGGACACACCAGATCTTTATGCTTCTTAGGAAGAGAATTAAAAAGTGGGCATGATAGGATGTTTAACGAGAAGGGCCTCATATAAATCTTTAGTAATGACTTCTTGAAAGAAAGAGTCCAATAGAAGTAGATGGAATTCATTCTGAACCTTACTAGCGTGTTCCTCAGAATTTTTTTATACCATTCTTCATTGTTACACATATTGTACTCTGTCCATGAGTACAATATTCCCCCCTTTGTCTGAGGGTTTATGATAATTCCCTCTTGTGCGCAAAGTTTTTGTAAAGCCTATTTCTGTTATCCACGTTATGAGAATATATTTGTAGCTTTTCAATTTCCTTTGTGACCTGTGTAACAAGTCATTTGGATTGGTTTGTAATGAAATTTCTCTGATTTCTTTTTCATAATAATTTGTTAAGCATTGTCAATGGGGGCATTCGGAACATCATTTCGCTCTAAAACCTTGGGAAATCTGTGATTGCTGCTCAAATTTTTCCTTTTCTTCCAAAAGATCCGTAAGATCTCTTAGTGCTCGGAAATCCCTCACTGAAAATGTTTTCTATTGATTTCTAAGCTTTTTGTCTTGATCTCTTTCTTTCTTTTCTCTTTTGTCTTTCTCTCTTGATCAAATAAATACTTGTAGGTCAGCTTTACGAGCAAACAAGTTTAGGTCCTTAATAGTTTTAAAGTCTATTTCCTGAGTGGGACAGAAAGTTAGACCCAAACCTAGTACTTCTATTTCTGCAGTAGTCAAATTATAATCTGACAGGTTAATTACATTTAAGATGTAGGTTAGGAAATATTTGTATTTTTAAACCACTCGGGTTTATGTCCTCATCAATATATCCAGTCAAAAATTTGTAGTGCCAATATAGGCCTGATTTTTTTTCTCTAAAGCTTTATATAGTTTATGCATGAAGACCTCCAACTCCAGAGATGCACCTTCTTCCCCTGAGTAATTCTTTTGAATTTTAAGCATCCGACCTTTCCATGCTGTGCCAACATAGTCCACCATGAGACACAAAATAAAAACCTCCTGGATTAAATGAAGAACTAATATAGTCAAAAATATGTTCAAGCCTCTAAACGCAGCCTGTACCGCAGTCAGGCGGTGAACATGAAGCTCAAAAAATGGGTATTTGCTACCCTAGAGATAAGTAGGGAAGACCCTCACCACTAGAGGGTACTGTCTGGGGGTTTAAATAGATGAATAGGTCCCTCCCATGATGCAGGCTAACTACCTCAGCCTTACAACTTAACAGTTGTTTAGTTCTATCCTCCCTAATATTTCTGCGATGACGGAAGTTGTGGACAGAATTCACTATCTCCCACGACCGTCTCACCTTCCAGACAACATCTCGAGAGATGCGATTCTCCTAGTCCATTTATACCATAAGTAGAGAAGACCCTCACCATACCGACATCCAAAATATATATTCAAGGGTATATATAATAAAGAAAAATTACAAAAGAAGATATCCAGAGAGTATATACAAATGGTACTTACCAATAGTACCAAGAGATGGCCCATGGATACCGTACCAAGTTATTAAATGGGTAAGAATATCCATTATATTCTAGATATATACTACATTGAATACTTACACATGTACTTTCTTGTTTTTAAATATACCAGCACCTACCCAGTATCTGTCCTAAGGAAGCTAATATTTTAGTGAAACACGTCCAGAAAGTTTTTGTAGGCATTACTAGATCAGAAATATTTATTTTACCTTGATACAGTATTCATTTAATCTTTGTACCGTAGGTCCAGTCCTCTATAACATATTGCATTATTGGGTAACTGGTAACTGTGTCCATACAGGGTGTTGTTTGTATGTTGTTTATTTGTTTTTTAACTATTTTGTAATAAAATTGATACTTTTTTACTGATTCTCTCTCTCATTATGTGCCCACAAAGTCCGTCCATTTTTTGACTTGGTCAATCCTTGAATATATATTTTGGATGTCGGCATCGTGAGGGTCTTCCCTACTTATGGTATAAATTGACTAGGAGAATCGTATCTCTCGGGATGTTGTCTGGAAGGTAAGACAGTCATGAATTCTGTCCACAACTTCCGCTATTGCTGAAATATTAGGGAGGATAGAGCTAAACAACTGTTAAGTTGTAAGGCTGAGGTAGTTAGCCTGTAACATGGGAGGGACCTATTCATCTATTTAAACCCCCAGATGCTACCCTCTAGTGGTCACTGGGGTACTTTTTGTCTACTTCCGGCTCACCACAGTGTCTCATGTGGCTCACTCATCTCTGGTCCCGTGCCGTTCGTATCTGCTCATCTTTCATGCAGTAGTGGCTCTTCCACCGTTTGGACAGATACGTATCACAAAACCTGCTAGTTTTTTATGCTGCCATGCCATATAAATTCCATCTGTATGTTAAATGTGCCTCTCGTTCCTAGGCGTTTCATACATTTTCACTGTACTACATGTATAAACTTTTACCTGTACTTCGGTGGCCGTTACTTGTACCATCATTCCTAGGCTGCTTAAGCAGTCCCACTTGTTTTATGTTAAGCTCAGTTTCCCCAGTCTGGGGATGCATGCCTCGTTAATTTCCACTATGTTAAGTTGTTGACTACTTCCGGGTCAGCACAGTGTTTCAAGTGGCTCTCTCATCCCTGATCCCGTGCCGTTCGTATCTTCTCATCTTTCGTGCAGTAGTCACTCTTCCACCGTCTGGACAGATAAGTATCTGTCCAGGAGGTGCTTTGGTTAGAGTGACCACTCACTGTGTTCAGGGAAATGTCTGCTCAGCTGATCTGCCAGTTAATTCTGGCTTACTGGAAGATATGCTGCTGTCAGATCCTGAAGATGCTCATCTGCCCAAGCAAAGATGTCTCCTGAAAGGTGAAGGAGCGTTAGACTCCTTGTCCCCCCTGGTGGGCAAGGTAAGCTACTACAGTCTTGTTGCCTAGTAGCATCTTGACCTGTGCTTCCCGAAGATCTTCCTGAAAATCCTGTAGAGCAAGAAAGGCTGCCTTGAGTTCCAAATAGTTTGATTGTCTGTGTAGTGGGTTCCAATTGTCTTTGGACTTGTTTTCCCTGACAATGGGCCCCCCAACCTCGGAGGCTGGGGTCCAAGGTGACGATAGTCCAGTCCACTGGGTTGACGGGTACCCATGGCTAAAGATGGTCATCTGGAATGCCCTCATGTACCACCTGGCCCATGGGACTACTGGAATTGTGGCGGTAAACATCCCAATCAGGACCATGCAGTCCTCGGCTGAGAGAAAGGTAGACCTCATTGTGCTTAAGGTACACTGGCGCAGTTGGTAAATCTTCCTGTCTGGGAGATACACCTGTCCCTGAGAAGTAGAGAATATTACTCCCAAGTAATCCATTGTTTAGGAGGGATGAAGCTGGCTCTTTTGTATGTTTATTATCCAACCAAAACTGTCAGGGTTAGGGTCAGAATGATCCAGTCTCGTTGCTCTCTGAGTTGTTGAGCGGAGTCTCCCAGAATGATGATATCTTCTAAGTAATGATATATTTTTATTAATTCCAGGTGAATTAGAGAAATAATGGAGAATCTTTGAGAATACCCTTGATAATTGATAATCTCCTTGCATCATCCTCTTTATCTGCTGCCACCTCTCCAAGGCTACTTTTGCAGATAAGCTTTCCAGGCAAGGCAGGTAGTTTGCAAGCCCAGCATAGACCCTGTGTAGGATTTTGCGATTGTGTCTGGGCAGAGGTAGACGCCTGGGCACCCAGTTCGTGGGGGTCAGGAGAGAGCGAAAGCTTCCATACAGATGGACGGGATCCATGGTGCCGCCCCATGACACAGAACATTGGCGGGACTTGTGCTTTAATGAGTGTCTATGCTTTGGGCTTCGGCTCCTGCAAAACAGCCGAGACAGATAACTGTGAGCCAACAGTGAGCACTCTTTTCACCATCATCCCAATCTGCCCTCTTGTACCTTTCTTTAGATCTTTGTGCCTCTGATCCGTGCGGTGTGCTCATCTTAACAAAACAAGATTTACCGCATGAGAGAGGGACCTCTTATTCCACCTCGTTTTTCTCCCCCTTTTTTTTTTGTGTTGTGTCCCCTTTAAGTAGCTTACAGTGAAGGAAGGCAGTAGGTCACCAATCAGTCAAAGACTAAAAGAAAGAAAGATTACTCAGGCTACAGCATCTCTAATAAGAAAAGAAGCAAAAGAGAGACTTTCTTACCTGGAACCGACATACAGAGAGGCAGAAAGCATGGCCGCCCCCGCCATCTGACTTTCTGCCTTTTGTTTACTCGGTTGCCAGGTGATGGGAGGGGAACCCACCCTCCAAAGAGGACAAGAAAGAGAGAGTATGCACAACACACTGCTAAGGAGACACAGCATGGGAGAAAAACGAGGAGTGCAGCCACAGCGTCCCTGAGAAGCACCACAGAGGTCAGTAAATTATGTGCTATCTAAGCAACAAATGCCTGCAACACAAGCACAAGGGTACCCTGGCTTAAAGGGGATTTACCACCCACACACAGGGTCTTTCAACTCAGGAGAGGCAGAGAACCTGGAGGGAGGTGCGATAGGGGGGATACTTCTCACCAACATCCATCCAATCTTGAAAAGTTTTTTTTGTTATATATCGTGCTCTATTATTACTCTATCTAAGGGGCAGATCTGTTATAGCGTGTAAGGGGCGGATGGCTACAGAAGAGGGCGAATGTTAAATTAATGGGCAGAGCTCGATATATAACAATAATAATAAATGCGCCCCTTGGTTACAGTAATACTAGACCCACCCCTTAGTTACACGATAGTCGGCCCTTGCAGAGTAGCACGAGCATCGGGAGCGTGCGGCATTGCCTCGTACAATTACATGTTAACTGCGCCTGCGCGGTGTAGAGTTCACTCAGAGCTGTTTAGGTTTGGCAATTTTCGTAAGCTCCGTAGTCCTTCGTACTGCGCAAGTGCTGCGCCTGCGCAGTACAGGGGGTCCTTATCCGGCAGGGGAACTTTTTCGGCAGGACACAGGAATTGCACTACTGCCATCTAGTGGCGGTAGATGTAATTACGGTAACACCGCCCAAGTAATGGGAACTGCATTACCATGAGGGGAAGAGTAATCCGTTAGATTACTCGTTACCCTCTAAAGTAACTGCGTTAAGTAACTCAGTTTATTTTAACTCAGTTACTTGCATCACTGTGGTGTACTGGCGTGAGGTTAGCCAGGAAATCTAGTGTGGACATCAGTTTTCTCGATTTTTGTTTAAATGGTCACTCATTCCCGGATTTGGCAAATTTTCTTTGCCAGGGGTTCACCTCAGGTTCAACACGGTGTTGCTCAATCTCCCACGTGAAACATTTGAGTGCAGGAATCTGCTTTCAGCCATGTCGGATCTAGGTTCAGTGGACTTACTGCCTCATACAGAAGTGGACAAAATATTCCTGATTGGGCCTTACATAACACCTCCTTTTCAACTCTTGGAGAGTCAGTCTGATTGGCGTAGCTCTGGGCTTTAGACGTGTGTGGTTCATTTCATTGTAGTGCTAGATGGAACTAGCACTACAAGGTTTAGTGAGGAGGAGCAGGGCTGAAAGCCCAAGCCTGACTATTTCAACACTTGCCTTATTACAAGCTCGGTACACGTGAGTGAAATGGCTACAGTTTAATAAATATTTATGAACTAGAAACATAGTGTTGTGCAATGATATCTTTTCTCTTTATTTCTTTCACTTTGTCTGTATGGGCTATATGAGGATTAAGCCGGCAGAGAGGACTTGATTTTTGGAAGAGAAAAGGAGCGATGCAAAGAGTAACATTTACCAGGAAGCTTTTATATGATTGAAAATTAGCATGTTTGAAAGACTAATGTTGAACATATGAGCTATTGTAAATTATTCACCAGTGTCCTCAATTTTAATTTTTGCTATTGTCTCTGGTTTTGCTATTGACCTATTTTTCCATGAACACCTGTGTGTTAGACATCATTAGTGATTAATTGGTCATTTGTTTATTCTGTCTACCAATGCCATCTATAGTGTGTGGACTGCATGCGATTTTGGTTGGAGTAATTTTATTAGCAGATACAGACCAACACACATTTTTATACACATATGTTTGAACACAGCACAGCATTTCAGTGCACATCTATTTATTTATTTATTTAGTTCCAATCGCAGAAACAAGTATATCAGTCATTTAAAGGAAGACATCATTTGTGAATTGTGCACCACAGAGGAATATTGATATATATAACAATATTCTTATACACAGTACTGCATAGGAGCACCACTGGTTATCTCACTTATATTTTTATTCAAAAAGGCTACCGATTTTATTTATTAAGGTTGATTTAGCGCACCAATTATTCACAATTGTGTATATTTTTTATCAATTTTTTTAGTGTGTGAGTAGGGTTGAGCGAACCCGAACTGTAAAGTTCGGGTCCTTACCGGACTTTTGGGTGTTCGGGACCCGGACCCGAACTATTGGCTGTAAGTTCTGTAAGTTCGGGTTCGGTGTTCGGCGATGTATTGGCGCCTTTTTAACAGCTGCAGGGCAGCCAATCGACGCTAGTTTCACCAGTGTGCCCTTAGAATCCATCACAGCCATGCCTACTAATGGCTGTGATTGGCCAGTGCAGCATGTGACCCAGCCTCTATATATAGTACACACACACAGCACACAGCTTCATTCTGCTATAGACAGGTTCCTGTGCTGCAGAGAGATAGAGGATTTTAGGAGTTAGTGTGCTAAAGTCAGTCAGTCAGTCAGTCCACATTCCTTGAATTTTCTTCTAATTAGTTAGATCAGTGAGCGATCTAGATAGCTAGAGTAGGGAGTTTCTTTAATAAGCAAAAGAAAGAGGCAGAGAGAATTATTGAAGAGATTCCTAAATCAATTGTACCCTGGCTGGGGTGCAGTGCACAGTCTTTTAACAGTGCCATGAGGCCAGTATCAGACAAAATATAAAAGTTTTACCTGCAAGCTCAGTGCACCATTAGGACCAACACTGCATATAGTAAGACATACACCATGGTCTGTGTTTATTCTGCTATTGGAAACACATTGCAAAAAATAATAATTTTGCTGTGTTTTTTTTTCCCAATAGCATTTTCTGCGTTTTCATACATACACGCTGTAGACACTATCTGTGTATTCTGATATTGGAAAAACATTGCAAAAAAATTTAATTTTGCTGTGTTTTTTTCTACCCAATAGCATTTTCTGCATTTTCATAAACGCAGAAAGACACTGCGTTTATTCTGATATTGGAAAAACATTGCAAAAAAATTTAATTTTGCAGTGTTTTTTTTTTCCCAATAGCATTTTCTGCGTGTTCATAAACGCTTTAGATACCGTACGTGTATTCTGCTATATACAAAAACACCCATTTAGGGCGAGATCATAAATTTTGAAAATATGAGGAGATCATTAAAAAGGGGACGTGGCCCGGGTCGTGGTGCTGCTGGTGGGGCTCCTGTTGCAGGGAGAGGACGTGGTCGATCTGTGCCAGCTACACGCACTAGTGAAACACCTTCCTCAGGTGCGAGTAGGCGACAGAGCCTGCAGCAGTATTTTGGCGCGCCTAATGAGGCTGTACGAATGTTGAGGCCAGGACAAGTACAGGCGATAGTAGATTGGGTTGCTGCTGACAGTGCCTCCGGTTCCTTCACATTGTCTCCCACCCAGTCTCCTGATGAAAGTTCAGAGTTGGCACCTGCAGCCGATGTCCATCAGTCTTTCACCTCACCCCCTTGCAAATCAGCCAATCAGTCTGAGCCCCAAATCATGCAGCAGTCTCTTCTGCTTTTTTGATGACTCTGTTAGCAGGGTTTCCCAGGGCCATCCACATAGCCCTGCCCCAGAAGTGAAAGAGATTGTGTGCACCGATGCCCAACCACTTATGTTTCATGATGAGTACATGGGAGGACCATCGCAGCACGTCTCGGATGATGACGAAACACAGGTGCCAACTGCTGCTGCTTTCGCCATTGTGCAGACCGACAAGGAGGGCAGGGGTGAATTTTGGGTGGAAGATGATGTGGAGGACGATGAGGTCCTTGACCCCACATGGAATCAACGTCATGCAGGTGACCAGTGTAGTTCAGAGGAAGAGGTGGTGGTCGCACAGAGCCACCAGCACAGCAGAAGAGGGAGCAGGGTGCAAAAGCGGAGCGTCCGTCCCCTAGTCAGTACATCTGCTACTGCCCAACGCAGCAAGGGACCGAGCACACCAAAGCCAGGTGCAAGGAGTTCCCTAGCGTGGCAGTTCTTCAGACAATGTCCTGATGACAAGACATGAGTGGTTTGCACGCTGTGCAATCAGAGCTTGAAGCGAGGCATAAACGTTCTCAACCTGAGCACAACCTGCATGACCAGGCATCTAAGTGCAAAGCACGAGATGCAGTGGAGTAGACACCTCAAAAACCAAGAAAGGTCTCTGGCTCCTCCTGCTTCCTCTTCTGCTGCAGTCTCGGCCTCTTCATCCACCTCTGTAGTGACAGTGACACCTGCCAACCCGCAAACAGAGGATCTGCCAGCAACACTACCACCTGGGTCACCAACCATCTCCACAATGTCCCATGGAAGCGTTCAGCTCTCTATTTCCCAAACACTGGAGCGGAAGAGAAAGTACCCCCCTAGCCACCCGCGATCCCTGGCCCTGAATGCCAGCATTTCAAAATTCCTCGCCTTTGAAATGCTGTCATTCCGTCTGGTGGAGACGCAGAGTTTTAAAAGGCTGATGTCATTGGCTGTCCCACAGTACGTCGTGCCTAGCCGTCACTACTTTTCCAGGCGAGCTATCCCTTCCCTGCACAACCAAGTGGGGGACAAAATCAGGTGTGCACTGCGCAACGCCATCTGTGGCAAGGTCCACCTAACTACGGATGCGTGGACCAGTAAGCACGGTCAGGGACATTATATCTCCCTAACAGCACACTGGGTAAATGTAGTGGCGGCTGGGCCTGAGGTGGATAGCACTTTGGCGCATGTCATTCCACCACCGAGGATTGCAGGGCACTTCAGTTTGCCTCCTGTTGCTAACTCCTCCTACTCCGCCTCCTCATCCTCTACCGCCTCCTCATCCGGTCAGCGTAACACCTTCACCACCAACTTCAGCACAGCCAGGGCTAAACGACAGCAGGCAGTTTTAAAACTTTCCTGTTTGGGGGAAAAACCCCACACCGCGCAGGAGTTGTGGAGGGACATGGAACAACAGACCGATGAGTGGTTGGTGGCAGTGAGCCTCAAGCCCGGCCTGGTGGTGTGCGATAATGGGCGAAATCTCATAGCAGCTCTGGGCCTTGCCGGTTTGACGCACATCCCTTGCCTGGTGCATGTGCTGAACTTGGTGGTCCAGAGGTTCCTTAAGAATTACCCCGATATGCCAGAGCTGCTGCAGAAAGTGCGGGCCATCTGTGCGCACTTTCGGCGTTCTCACCCTGCTGCTGCTCGCCTGTCAGCGATGCAGCGTAACTTCGGCCTTCCCACTCACCGTCTCATATGTGACGTGCCCACAAGGTGGAACTCCACCTTGCACATGCTTGCCAGACTGTGCGAGCAGCAGCAGGCGATAGTGGAGTTTCAGCTGCAGCACGCACGCGTGAGTCGCTCTGCGAAACAGCACCACTTCACCGCCAATAACTGGGCCTTCATGCGAGACCTGTGTGCCTTGTTGCGTTGTTTAGAGTACTCCACCAACATGGCCAGTGCCGATGATGCTGTTCTCAGCGTTACTATCCCAGTTCTATGCCTCCTTGAAAAAACTTTTCAGGCGATGATGAAAGAGGATGTGGCACAGGAGGAGGAGGAGGAGGAGGAGGAAGAGGGTTAATTTCCAAGGCTTTCAGGGCAGTCATTTACAAGTGGCTACGAGGGTGGGTTCCGGCACCAACAAGCGCCAGGTACACAATTGTCTGGCAGCAAGGGCACAGTTCTGGAGGATGACGAGGTGGAGGATAAGGAGGAGGAGGAGGAACCATGTTCACAGCAGGGTGGCACCCAGACCAGCTCATGTCCATCACTGGTGCGTAGCTGGAGGGATACAGAGGACACAGACGATACACCTCCCACAGAGGACAGCTTTTCCTTGCCTCTGGGTAGCCTGACACACATGAGCGATTACATGCTGCAGTGTCTCCGCAACGACCGCCGAGTTGCCCACATTTTAACTGGTGCTGATTATTGGGTGGCCACCCTGCTGGATCCCCGTTACAAGGACAACGTGCCGTCCTTAATTACCTCACTGGAGCGTGATCGTAAGATGCGCGAGTACAATCGCTGGTGGCATTCCCACTTGGAAGCGGGGGTACGGTGGAAGCAAAAGGCGAAGGCAGAGAAGGAGGAAGAGGTCGCCAACGCAGCCGGGGCACCGCCAGCACCTCGGAAGGCAGGGTTAGCATAGACGGAATGTGGAAAAGCTTTGTCAGCACGCCACAACAACCAGCACCACCAGCTGAGATGGAACGTCTTAGCAGGAGGCAGCATTTCACCAACATGGTGGAGCAGTATGTGTGCACACGCCTACACGTACTGCATGACGGGTCTGCCCCCTTCAACTTCTGGGTCTCCAAATTGGGCACATGGCCTGAGCTTGACCTTTACGCCTTGGAGGTGCTGGCCTGCCCTGCCGCCAGTGTATTATCTGAACATGTATTTAGCACAGCAGGGGGCGTTATCACAGACAAGCGCAGCCGCCTGTCCAGAGCCAATGTGGACAAGCTCACGTTCATTAAAATGAACCAGGCATGGATCCCACAGGACTTGGCTGTACCTTGTGCAGAATAGACACATATACCAGTGTTCTGACGAAAACTGTCTTGCTATCGGATAGTGTCCGGCCACTTACTGCGCAGGTGCAGTGCTTGCGCAGTACGGAGGAAAAGGAGATTCACAAAATCTCCAAAGATGAACGTCGCCTGCGCAGTGAGTGCAGGTTCAAGCCCGACCATCCAAGTGGACATACGGTAGCACATAGTAACAGGGCCCCTCACGGGCTCGCTTGGCTAGGCTTCAACCTCGGATGATGTGGCTTGAACCTGGAGTCACCGCGCATCGTCTTCGGAGAGTTTCGAAATCCCCTTGTCCTACGTACTGAGCAAGCGCAGTACAGGGCGGACACTATGCGACGGGGGACAGAATTCGACACATCATTCACCACTAGCCTTACCCAGCCATTGTTGTATTTTTGAACCAGTGTTGGCTACCTCGTCCTCCTCCACCTCCGCTTCCACCTACACCGCCACATCCACCGCCACCTCAACCTCCTACTCCATTTGAATTCTGTCCTCCTAGGTCAAGATTATAATTTTTTCATTTTTTTTCATTTTATTTTCCCACTATCTTATCCATTAAATTAAATAATTTTTTCCAGAAAGTGAGTATTCTGGGGTATTCCCACTATATGTGCGGCATCGTGCCGTTGAGTTTCTGAGGTTCTTAATGACTTCCTGTACCTCTTCTGCTGAGAAGGGGGCCTCCAGCATTTTATTTTTATTTTTTATTTTTTTATGTTATTTTAAGTTATTTCCCTATCCACATTTGTTTGCAGATCACTTGCCATGCTCTTAGCAACATTTTGTTACCATTTGCAGCCCTCTAGCCCTTTCCATGACTTTTTTACAGCCATTTTAGTGTTCAAAAGTCCGGGTCCCATTGACTTCAATGGGGTTCGGAGTTCGGGGTCAAGTTCAGGTCAAGTTCGGTCCCGAACCCGGACTTTTTTCCGAAGTTCGGCCGAACCCGCCGAACCCGAACATCCAGGTGTCCGCTCAACTCTATGTCTGAGCATGTTATATTGGCTGCAGCCAGATAATTTAGGGATCTTTTTAAATTATCTGGGAATTTTATAATATCAGCGCTTGAGTTACTGCACATTCACAAATTCTGCATATGAATTCTGAACACGAAGCCTGAATACGAATTCAACTAATCAACCAAATTTAACAAAACAAAATAACCAGATTAACGAATCTAAACAAGACAAAACAAATTTTTCGTTATGCACTTGTCTACTGGACTTTCTTCAGCAACGTGACAGAGGCGGATCGAGTTGCCACTTCAGCTCCTGAGTTTGCAGTCCTCAGACTAGATTTAAAGGCCTTAAAGGAGACTGACGATCATTTGATTGGTGGTTCACTAGCATCCAGTACAACACGCATGTATAGGCTAGCCTGGAGAACTTACACCCAGTTCATGATACAATTCCCGTCACCATTGCTACATTCCATTAAGCACATCCTAACCTTCGCTACTTTTTGCCACCTAAATCTTAAGCCATCTCACGCTACCATTAGGGCATATTTAGCAGGTGTACAACACCATCTGTCGCTAAGGGACCCAAGCAGTCCTACCATATTCCCCTCTCATCTAGTTACGGCTGTCTTAGAGGGCATTCAGGAGTGCCAACTGGTTAAGCTACCTTCTGGGGTTCCCATTTCCCCTGACATGCTCAAACAGCTTGTGGTAGCCTTAAACTGTAATGTAAGAGGATAGTTGATTTGGAAGAACAGACTCAGGTATTCCTCTTATTTTCAAGTTGTTCCTCCTGGATCTGTCCTCCAAGTTTGCGAGTTTAGCCTTAAGTCAAGCAATATATCTTCTCCCTTTTCAGTATTTGAGTCTACCAAAGCTTTGAAGGAGGAGGCAAATTCCTAAATTTTTTTCTCCACATGGTCCATCCATTCCCCTAGCTCATGCACATCATCTCTGACCCTTCTCAGGGAAGAAGTTATGTCAGCATGCAAACAAGACCCGTAGAGACACCAACATTTCTTTCATTGTGGAATCTAGGATTGGGGTATTGCTGGTGGGGAAATCAGCTATGAGGTCTGCATGGTGGATAGACTCATCCATTGACTCACTATGGTTGCATACCTCCCGTGTTACACCTCTTGGCCTATCCAGGTATGAGGCTGCCATCTGCGGCTTGGACGGAACCAGGCTTCTTGTAGAAGGGGAGGAGGACCCAGAGGTGTTTGGTGATTACTCTGAGGCAGGCCGGTTACTTTGCTGCGATGCGGCTGCAGCGGCGGGATAGTTGTGGATGTTGCACCATGTTAATGTGATCCACGGCCAGCAGGCACGAAGAAAGTCTAGACTTTCTATGGCTGTGCCCAGTCTTACCTTTTGCCAGACATCGTGTTGGAGTGCGGGGGTGTCTGGCGGCGGTGTAGCCTGCAGAGTCTGGAAGGTGGCCTTATCTGGCAGTTTATTCCCACGGTGGAGTGGAGCTCTGTTAACAAGAGGCCATCTTGGGTCGCGGTCACCACACCCCCACCGTTTATTTGTTTTTTTATTTTGAATTTAGCCACATACAGTAGATTTTAATTGTATTCTTTTATGTTTATCACCCAATGGAATACAATGACTAATGCACTGGTTTAATTAATCTTCAACACATTCCCACTTGCCTTGTGTACTTTTTTTTTGCAAATATTTGGTACCATTGAGTGCTGTGTATTAAGGATCTCCGCTTATTGAAGTGAGTTTTTTTAAGTGTAGAGTGTCAGAAACCATGAAATCAGACCAAGACAGAAGTACAGTTAAATCACACTTGTTTAATAATAAAAGTAAATAGAACAAACATAGTAAAAACATAGCCAAAGTTCGGTAACCGAAATGGATAGTCAGCCAAGCCAGAAAGTCATCAGTGGGATCAGTGTAGTGGAACAGCAAGCAGGATCTGGAGCCAGAAGGGATGTCAGCCAAGCAAGTCTTTAACCACCTCAATACAGGGCACTTACACCCCCTTCCTGCCCAGTTCATTTTTCAGCTTTCAGCGCGGTTACACTTTGAATGACAATTGCGTGGTCATGCTACACAGTAACCATGTGAATTTTTTTATATTTTTCTTCACACAAATAGAGCTTTCTTTTGGTGGTATTTATTCACTCTGAAAAAAAATTAAAATGTTTTTCTTAGTTTCTGTTAGTAAATTTTGTAAATAAGTAATTTTTCTCCTTCACTGATGGGCACTGATGAGGCACCACTTATGGGCACTGATTGAGTGGCACTGATGAGGAGGAACGAATATGCTGCACTTATGGGCACTGATAGGTGGCCTGATATGTGGCACTGATAGGCAGCACTGATGGGTGGCACTGGGCACAGATAGGCGGCCCTGGTGGGCACAGATAGGCAGCATAGATAGGCGGCACTGATGGGCAGCACTGATTGGCACTGATGGACATTGATGGGTGGCATTGATGAGCAGCAGTGATGAGCATTGATGGGCATTGATGGGCAGCACTGATAGCCAGCACTGACTGGCATCACTAATGGGCACAGATTGGTGGCAATTGTGGGCACAGATTGGTGGCAATTGTGGGCAAAGATTGGCACTGATTGCTGGCAGTGGTGGGCACACAATTCTGGCACTGGTGGCACTTAATTATAATCAGGGCACTGATGATCAGTGCCCTGATTACATCCCTAGATGTCCTCTGTGAGGAGATGCCACTGATCGGCTTTCCTCTCCTCACACTCTGTCAGTGTGAGGCGAGGAGCACCGATTACCGGCATCTCTGTGTTTACATGTGAAGGCTGTGATTGGATACAGCCGATCACATGGTTAAAGAACCGCGGCTCTTTACACAGATCGGGGTCACGCCGTCTCCTAGCCATGGGGGCGCACAAGAGCGATCGTTCTGGGTGGCCATCATATGAAAGGCGAAGGCAGAGATCCTCTGGGCTGGACGGCTTAAGTAGGCACGTCTGACGAGCAGGATATCATCAACAGGTGAGTAGCTGTGGAGAGATAGGAGCTGGCAATTACCCAACAGCAGAGTGGTCAGCTCAGAGAAGGAAGGGGTGAGCCCAGCCCTGACATAAAGTTCTTGTTGAACCAGCATGCTTCTCTTTCCTGTAAAGTATGGCAAATGCAATTACACCATGATGTAGATAGAAAGAATTACAGCGCTAAACTCAAAAAAAAAACACACAATAAAGTGTAGCAGCAGCACTAGAATAAGACAAGTATTCAATAAACGATGGAGGAAGGAAAGTGCAGCGCTAAAAAATGAATGGTAGTACCACCATTCAGCTGTATAGGTGAGTGGCGGAAATACCTTTCGGCTCCTCAACTGATGATTGAGAGAGTAAAAGTATAAACCTGCATAGACGTGACAGATATCTATTCCTCAGTGACAACTATAGGAAATAAACCTGTAAAAAATGCAAACAGTGGTGGTGATGCACACAGTGAGAATCACCAATGACATATATTCCTATGTGATAATTAAAGGAAATAATGTAAACCTAAAACAAAAGCACAGCACGAATGATAATATTTCAAGTGCACACATTAAAGTCCCAAGAAAAAATCCTCAATATTGGTTGGGGAACAGATTCCTAGAGACAAAACTATCATATCAAATAGTGATAAAACAACAAAAGTCCAAAGTGATGAACTATGGATGACTTCAGACCCCGATAGTCCTAAACCGAATCTTCGGATGTATACACTTAGATGTGGAAAAGTAAAGATGTACGCTTACCGGAACTGGTGGACTCCCTGTCAGCAACAGGGAGTCAAACGGGCATAAAGAGGCTCTAGGTAGCCTACAATCTCGATATCCCAAGCAGACAGATGAACTGTGTAAAATCCCTCACAGCTGCGCCAACAGGATGCGGTCAATCGAGATGAGGGCAACTGTCATAGAATCTGGATATCCCTGGATGGAATGGAAATTCCTGGACGGCCACTTGATGAATGGAAAATGGAACGAGCGGATGGTGAACGCTCGCTCACGGATGGGGCGAGAATTAGCTTGGAATGCTCTCCCAATAGGTGTCCAACCATATTTACATAATTACACCATGATCCCTATTACCCCAGCTGTCTCTAACTTTCACATCTGTAATAAGCTATGTGTTGTTTGAAATTAGTAGATCCAACAGAGCATTTTTCCTTGTTGGGGCTTCCACCATCTGTTCCATGAAACTGTCCTGCAAAGTTAAAGTAAGTGTAAACCCTTGATTTTTTTTTAAACAAACATGTAACACTTACCTGTTCTGTGCAATGGTTTTGCAATGGTTTTGCACAGAATAGCCCCAATCCTCCTCTTCTGGGGTCTCTCCTGGCTCCTCCCCTCTGCCGAGTGCCCACCATAGCAAGCCACTTGCTTTGGGGCACTCGTGCAGCCATGTTCCTCGTGCCAGGTCTGTGTGTCCATTGACATACAGAGCGGAGCTCGACCCTGCTCCCTCCTCACAGGCTGTGATTGACACCAGTTGGAGCTGATGGCTCCCGCTGCTGTCTCTGAGCCCATGAGGAGTGAGAGAGCCCCTGCTCTTGTTGTGCACATCGCTGGATTGAGATCAGATTCAAATTAGTATAAAGGGGCTGGGGGGGAGCTGCACTTATAAGGTTTTTTTTTTTTTTTTTTTTTTACCTTAGTGTAGTACTTGGACTTAGTTAAGCTCCTGGCAGACTCTCAAGGACCCCTCCCAGATCTTCTGGATCTTCCCAAGGGCCAGTTTACAACCCTGCTTCTTGGTAGTTGGATTTTATGGTCTGGTTGTTGAAGCCCAAGTCCTGAGGGACAGGGATCTGTTGGTACCAGCTATGCCTATAATCTTATAAGCTAAGAAATTGATTACTCACTACCATCGCACTTGGTGCAAGAAAAGGAAATTATGAATCCTTTAAAAACAGAGTGTGACCTGACATAACCACTGTGGCCAGCCTCCATCCCTATAACATGTAATGCAGAGAGAAATTGGTCATGGGACTTTGATTGAGGCGTGTCACAAATGAAAAAAGTAACAATGTAAATCGCATAAAAGTGTACATAAGTAAAAATATTCGAAAGTCGAAACATTTCATTATCTCAAGGTACAAAATACAATTGGTATAAGAATAGATCCCAAAAAGGCCACACTAAGCTGACACATGACAAATAGCAAAGCTTAATTCGTAGCGATAAATACATAATGATGTTTGTAACCATAGGTATACTCAGGCAATTACCCTACACCAGTAAGTTTTTTGTTGTAGAATTTTCTGTTCACATATTTATTTATTTTTTTCCCTTTCCATTCAGTGGGGATTGGGTGTTTCCTCCCACCTTCCCCTCACATTATCATCTAATGGTTATCTGGTTTGTTGCATCGCTGCACCCTTGCTTTGGGTGGGGGGCCCCCACTTCAGCCATGGACCTAGCTTTGTATCCGCCGCCCTCCATTTCCCCTATCAATGGCTGGGCCGGCTTTCTGAGCTGGAATGGTGAGTATGGGATTCCTTGTCCTTTTATTTTTTTTAGAGAATTCACGTACTGTATTCATCAATATAAATCCGCTTTTTTTTTTTTTTTTTGCTGTCGAAACCTAGGTAACTTTTTACCAATACACAATTTTTCATTTAGAACTATGTCTATTTGGGGCATTGTACTCCTGACAAGTGGAAAAATCCACGAAACATGTGTAGAGTTCACATCATGCCCTTAATCTCTTGATTTCCATATGGAACACTCATCATGTACCTATGGTTGCAAACATCATTATGTACATTATTTATCTCTATGAATTAAGCTTTATTTGTAAGGTGTCAGCTTAGTATGGGCTTTTTGGGATCTGTTGTTATACCAATTGTATTTTGTACCTTGAGATAATGAAAATATTTTTACTTATGTACCCTTTTATGCGATTTACATTGTTACTTTTTCATTTGTGACACTCCTCGTTCAAAGTCCCATGACCAATTTCTCTCTGCATGAAATGATGAATCCTGTCTTTTTTCCCACTCTGGTCTGGATTAATGGTTGGACTTTAGTGCCATCAAGTGTCAGATCACAGCCTTGGCAGCTCTCTTTCAGAGACCGGTTCATTCTCACTCTTTAGAAAAGGCCTATATACAAGGTGTCTCTCATATTATTCCTCTTGAATGCTCCCCAGTGAATCTATGAGATCTCAATCTGCTTCTGACAGTTCATCAGAAACCTCCTTTCAAACCTGTTAGAAACATTCCTCTACCTACTATCACTCACAAGTAGGGATGAGCCCGTTGTTCGAATCGAACATCGGCCGTTCATCCGTTCGACGAAACCAGAACTCTGTGGGCTGTTCGCATCAAATTCGTGTGATACGAACAGCCCACAATGCACTGCACCAGTCGCAGTGCATTGCTTGCTGATGATTGGCCAAGCATGCACTGTGACCCCGCATGCTTGGCCAATCACAGCGCCGGCAGCAAGGAGAGCCATAATTGGCCACAGGCAGTATGCTCAGGGGGTTTAGTACACGCCCCACACTATATAAGGCCGCCAGCCGGCGGCGGCCTTGTGTAGTGTGTTCCGGCATGCAGGGAGAGAGCTAGATAGGCAGGGACATTCTGTTAAAAAACTCAACCATCTGCAGGAGTTAGTGTGTGTTCTGTGCCTCCTGCACAGCACAGTATACACCTGTATCTAGCCATATTTGCTGGTGTTCTCTGATACAGCCATCTGCAGGAGTTAGTGTGTGTTCTGTGCCTC
The DNA here is from genome assembly GCA_028564925.1 of Lithobates sylvaticus. Lineage (NCBI taxonomy): Eukaryota > Metazoa > Chordata > Amphibia > Anura > Ranidae > Lithobates > Lithobates sylvaticus. The sequence goes on along the minus strand of CM053032.1, from coordinate 98,952,686 downwards.
CAGCACAGCACAGTATACACCTGTATCTACCCATATTTTCTGGTGTTCTCTGATACATCCATCTGCAGGAGTTAGTGGGTGTTGTGTTCCTCCAGCACAGCACAGTATACACCTGTATCTACCCATATTTGCTGGTGTTCTCTGATACAGCCATCTGCAGGAGTTAGTGTGTGTTCTGTGCCTCCAGCACAGCACAGTATACACCTGTATCTACCCATATTTGCTGGTGTTCTCTAATTCAGCCATCTGCAGGAGTTTGTGTGTGTTCTGTGCCTCCAGCACAGCACAGTATACACCTGTATCTACCCATATTTGCTGGTGTTCTCTGATACAGCCATATGCAGGAGTTAGTGGGTGTTGTGTTCCTCCAGCACAGCACAGTATACACCTGTATCTACCCATATTTGCTGGTGTTCTCTAATACAGCCATCTGCAGGAGTTTGTGGGTAATGTGTGCCTCCAGCACAATATACACTACCCAATTGCTGTTTTTTCCATCTCCCTGCAGGCCATTACAATTTCTGGAAGGCCAAGAAGGAGAGGCAGAGAGTCACAAGCCAATAAAAGAGGGCAAGCAGGCTCTGTGTCTAGAGACAACAGTGCTGGTCGTGGACGCGGTGCATCGTGATCAGCACGTGGCCATGGGACACGCTTGTCCTTATTTTCAGCAGCTGGACGGGTTGAGCCGCATCATGCCGAAGACTTGGTAGAGTGGATGACTAAGCCCTCCTCATCCTCCTCATCCTCTCTCACCCAGGCTCAGGGTACTGGCAAAGCAGCTGCCAATGCGTCCTCTTCCCTCGTCTCAATGTCATCAGTCTCTCCTTCCCTAGACCCACCATGTCCTCCTGAGGAGTCCCCCGAACTGTTTGACCACAGTGTTGGGTGCATGCTCCAGGAAGATGCCCAGTGTTTTGAAGGCTCTGATGATGATACCCAGCTAGAGGAAGGCAGTAGTGTGAGCGCAGAGAGAGGGGATGCTCAAGGACAGCAATCTGGCAGTCATGTTCCACCAGCTGCAGCATACTGCCAGGTTTTCTCCAGTGGTGAAGAGGGAGGGGATGATGAGGTCACTGACTCCACGTGGGTGCCTGATAGGAGAGAGGAGGAGGAGGAGGCGCATCTCCAACAAGGCAGGATGCCCTCCGGGGGCCAGCTTAAAGACAGCACACCAACTGAATCACACCGCAGAGCTCCGCCTGTGCAGGGCGCTGCCTCTGCGCGTTATTACAAAAGTTCTTTGAGGCCTTTTTTGAGATGAGTGCATCAGATCGCACAAGTGCTATTTGCAACATATGTCTCAATTGTATCTCGCGTGGCCAAAACATCAGCCGCTTGGGCAACACAAGCATGACCGGACATATGCTGACCTGCCATGCAGCTCGTTGGCAAGCGTACCTTAAAGATCCACACCAAAGAACAAAGCGGACCTCTCCTTGCTCCTCATCAGCTGGGATCTCCAACCCCACTTTACCTTCAGTCCTCTCTGAAAGCTGCACTGAGAGGAATGAAGGTGTAGAATTAGGTGTGTCACCGCCAAGTACTTGCGGGCACTCTGCTAGTAGTACACTGACGTCCGATTGTAGCAGGCAAATTTCCCTGCCCCAGCTGCTGGACCATCGAAAGAAGTTCACTCCCAGCCATCCACATGCCCAGCGGTTGAATGCTAGCTTGGCTAAATTGCTAGAACTTCAACTGCTGCCTTTTCAGTTGGTAGACTCTGTCCCCTTCCGTGAGTTTGTGCAATGTGCGGTTCCTCAGTGGCAGGTTCCCAAACGCCACTTTTTCTCACGGAAGGCGATTCCGGCTCTCTACCGGCATGTGGAAGTCAATGTCCATGCCTCACTGGACAGGGTGGTCAGCGGTAAGGTGCATATTACCGCTGACTCATGGTCCAGCAGGCATGGACAGGGACGTTACCTATCTTTCACGGCCCATTGGTCACTCTTTTGGCAGCTGGGAAGGATGCAGGACAAGGTGCAGTAGTGTTGGAGGTTGTTCCGCCACCATGCCTCCAAAATGCTACTACTGGTTGTGACACACCTCTCTCCTCCACCCCCTCCTCTTCTTCTTCCCCCATGGCCTCTTCCTGTCCTTTGTCCTCGGAACCAGCGGTGCTCCGTAGGCGTTCAAGGGGCTACGCAAGTACGCAAGTACGCAGGCAAAAAGATGCCATGCCATGTTTGCGCTGGTGTGTTTGGGGGACAGGAGCCACACTGGAGCAGAGGTTCTGTCAGCTCTGCAGGGGCAGGCCGAGAGGTGGTTGACGCCATGCCAGATTAAGCCAGGAATGGTGGTTTGCGACAATGGCACCAACCCCCTCTCTGCCCTGCGACGGGGACAACTGACCCATGTGCCCTGTATGGCTCACGTCCTTACCTGGTGGTGCAACGGTTCTTGGGCAGGTACCCAGGCTTACAGGATGTCCTGAGGCAGGCCAGGAAAGTCTGTGTGCATTTCCGCCAATCATATAATTCCAGTGCTCAGGCTGAGCTGCAAAAAGAGTTGAACCTGCCCAAGAACTGCCTTATATGTGACATGCCCACCAGGTGGAACTCAACGTGGCCATGCTGCAGTGACTACACACGCAGCAGAGGGCCATCAATGAGTACCTGTGCGACTTCGGCACCAGGACAGGGTCAGGGGAGCTCAGATTTTTTTCACCACGCCAGTGGAGCATGATCAGGGATGCATGCACTGTCCTGTCACCATATGAGGAGGCCACGAGGATGGTGAGCAGCGAAAGTGCATGCATCAGTGACACCGTACCTCTTGTCCACCTGTTGAAGCATACGCTGCGTGGAATAATGGACAGGGCACTTGAGGCAGAACAGAGGCAGGAAGCGGAGGACTTCCTTGCCTCTCAAGGCCACCTTTATCCAGACAGTGTTCCTTCTGTCCCACCCATCACACAGGAAGAGGATGAGGAGGAGGAGGAGGTTTGTGTCAGCATGGAGGTGGAGCCTGGCACTTAGCATAAGCAGCAGCAGTCTTTTAGGGATGATTTACAGTCCCAAGAAACCGGTGGACTTGTACGTGGCTGGGAGAAGGGGGCTGCAGATCATGTCGTCCTTAGTGACCCAGAGGACTCCGGACCGAATGCCTCAGCTACCCTACACTGCATGGCCTCCCTGATCCTGCAAAACCTGCGGAAGGATCCTCATATTCTTCGGATCAAGGAGAGGGACCATTACTGGCTGGCCACTCTCCTTGATCCACAGTACAAGGGTAAGGTTGCGGACCTTATCTTGCCGTCGCAGAGGGAGCAGAGGATGAGACATTTCCGGGAGGCCTTGCAGAAAGGTCTGTGCAACACGTTCCCAGAGACTGGGAGGTTACAAACTCCTGGTCCTGGACAACGAGTTGCTGAGGCTTCGGTCAGTAGCAGAAGGAGCGGTGGAGAAGGTGGCCGTCTGACCGATGCGTTCAGACAAGTTTTTAGTCCACAGCCCCAAGTTATGATCGGTTCCAGCAACCATCGCCAGCATCTGATATACATGATGCAGGAATACCTAGGGGCAAGGTCAGACTTGGACACCTTTCCCACCGAAAATCCTCTGGCTTACTGGGTCTTGAGGATGGATCACTGGCCAGAGCTTGCACAGTATGCAATTGAGCTACTGGTCTGTCCTGCATCCAGCGTTTGGAGGCTTTGTCACCGATCACAGAGTGCGCCTGTCCACCGACTTGGTTTATCGACTGACCTTCATAAAGATGAATCAGTCTTGGATCACCACCAGCTACCAGGCACCTGAAGCTGATGTAACAGAATAATTTATTTTGAAATGTCACATCCCTTCAAGACTTCATATGCTGATGCTGAGTGACTGTCCTGTTAGGTTGACTGACTATCCTCTTCCTCCTCAATGATCCTGATGATAGCTTGGAAGAACATTTTTGTTTCTGGGTGCCACCACCAGTGGCTAAGGCCCAATTTTTCAGCCCCTTTTTAACAGGGGCGTGTAATTACAATTTTGTATGCAATGCTTTGCAGCAGGGCTCATTCCTGCGCTCCAACTAGAGCATCTGGGAGAGGTTTCAGTGTTGTGGCACCAGCACCAGTGCCTAAGGCCCAATTTTTCAGCCCCTGTTTAACAGGGGCGTGTAATTACAATTTTTTATGCAATGCTTTGCAACAGGTCTCATTGGTGTGCTCCAAGTACAGTATCTGTGAGGGGTTGCAGTGTTGTGGCACCAGCACCAGTGCCTAAGGCCCAATTTTTCAGCCCCTGTTTAACAGGGGCGTGTAATTACAAATCTTGATCTAATAATTCACAGCAGGGCCCATTCCTGCGCCCACCAAGAGTAACTGTGAGGGCTTACAGTGTTGTGGCAACACCGTCCACCACTACAACCACCACCACCACCAAAGGCCAAATTTTTCCTGCCCCCGTTCAACAGGGGCATGCAATTACAATTCTTGATCTAATAATTCACAGAAGGGCCCATTCCTGTGCCCACCAAGAGTAACTGTGAGGGCTTACAGTGTTGTAGCACCAGCACCACCACCAAAGGCCCAATTTTTCCTACCACTGTTCAACAATGGCATTGTCACGTACCGGGTACAGCGGAGAACAGGAGGTGGATCCCCTATGCCAATGGGGCGATAGCACGGGTTGTATTGGAGGACCGGTTCTAATGTTGCTACTGGTCTTCACCAGAGCCCGCCGCAAGGCGGGATGGACTTGTAGCGGCGGTAGCAACCAGGTCATGTCTTCCAATAGCAACTCGACCCCACTGACAGCTGAGACAGGCGCGGTACACAAGGATTAGGCAGAGGCAAGGTCAAACGTAGCAAAAGGTCAAGGCAGGTGGCAAAGGTTCGTAGTCGGGGGCAACAGCAAAGGTCTGGATACACAAAAGGAGCAAAACACACAAACGCTTTCACTGGGCACTAAGGCAACACGAGATCCGGCGAGAACAGGAAGGGGAAGTGGGTTTTTAATGGGATTGGGAAAACTGTAATTGGACCAGGCACTAATTGATAGTGCACTGGCCCTTTAACTAGGGGCGGAGTCACGTGCGCGCGCCTGAGAGCAGGGGCGCGCGCACGCCGAAGACAGCCTGCAAGGGACAGGTGAGAGGAGCGGGATGCGATCCCCGGGCGGACCGAGGATCGCATCTTGGAAACAAAGCAGCGCCTGCGGTCAGGGGAGCTGACCGAGGCGCTGCAGGGCAGAGAACGCCGTGAGCGCTCCGGGTGGAGGGGATGCCCGGAGCGCTCGGCGTTACAGTACCCCCCCCTTGGGTCTCCCCCTCTTCTTGGGCCTCCCCCTCCTCCTGGAACCCAAGAACCTGCGGATGAGATCCTTGTCAATGATGTTACCCTCAGGTTCCCAGGACCTCTCCTCAGGCCCACAGTTCTCCCAGTCAACAAGATAGAAACGTTTTACCTCGGACGGTTTTAGAGGCAAGGATCTGTTTAACGGAGAAAATGTCGGAGGAGCCGGTGACTGGAGCAGGAGCGGTGACCTTGGGGGAAAAGTGATTAAGAATAAGGGGTTTGAGGAGAGAAACATGGAAGGAGTTGGGAATGCGAAGGGAAGGAGGAAGATGAAGTTTGTAGGACACGGAATTGATCTGAGCCTTGATCTTGAATGGGCCGAGGTAGCGGGGACCCAACTTGTAACTGGGGATGCGGAACCTGATGTACTTGGAGGAGAGCCACACCCTATCGCCAGGGGAGAATACCGGAGGAGGTCTTCTTTTGCTGTCAGCATGTCTCTTCATGCGAGAAGAGGCCAGGGCAAGCGACCTTTGGGTCTCTCTCCAGATAGAAGACAGTTCTTGGGTGACTTCGTCTACAGCGGGGACTCCGGAAGAAGTGGGGCTGGGAAGGGGGGGAAGAGGATGACGGCCGTAAACCACAAAGAAGTGTGATTGAGAGGAGGACTCAGACTCTTTCAAGTTGTAAGAAAATTCGGCCCAGGGCAGGAGGTCAGCCCAGTCGTCTTGACGGGCCGAGACAAAGTGTCGCAGGTAGGCCCCAAGGATCTGGTTGACTCTCTCCACTTGTCCATTGGACTGTGGGTGGTAGGCAGAGGAGAAGTCTAGTTTGACTTTCAGTTGACTGCAGAGAGCTCTCCAGAATTTAGACACAAATTGGACGCCTCTGTCCGAGACGATGTGGGATGGAAGTCCATGAAGACGGAAAATCTGAAGGAAGAAATGTTTCGCGAGTATAGGAGCCGAAGGGAGACCTGGAAGCGGGACAAAATGTGCCATTTTGGAGAAACGATCCACGACCACCCATATGGTAGTGTGGCCGTGGGAAGGAGGGAGGTCCGTGATGAAGTCCATAGCTATGTGGGTCCAGGGTCGTTCAGGCACAGGCAGGGGGTGTAGGAGACCAGCAGGCTTCTGGTGAGGGGTCTTGTTACGAGCACATATGGTACAGGCCTGTACAAAATCCGTCACATCCTTTTTTAAGGAGGGCCACCAGTAATACCTGGCAATCAGTTGGGAGGATTTCTTGATTCCAGGATGACCAGCCAGATGAGAGGAGTGACCCCATTTGAGGACCTGAAGCCGAAGACGTGGGGGGACCAAGGTTTTCCCTGGAGGGACTTGCAGTAAGGAGGCAGGGGCAGAAGAGATCAGACACTCAGGAGGTACAATGTGTTGTACAGGACACTCGGACTCAGAGGTATCGGTGGAACGAGAGAGGGCGTCAGCCCTGACGTTCTTGTCCGCAGGACGGAAATGGATCTCAAAGTTGAAGCGGGCAAAAAACAACGACCACCTAGCTTGGCGTGGGTTTAACCGCTGGGCGGACTGGAGGTAAGAAAGATTTTTGTGATCAGTGAAGATCGTGATGAGATGAGTGGACCCCTCAAGGAGATGTCTCCACTCCTCCAGTGCTAGCTTAATGGCCAGTAATTCACGGTCTCCGATGGAATAGTTCTTTTCCAGGGGGGAAAAGGTCTTGGAGAAAAAAACACATGTGATGTTCTTGCCCTTGGAGTCTTTCTGGAGAAGTACGGCTCCAGCTCCCACAGAGGAGGCATCGACTTCCAGGAGGAACGGTTTGAGAGGGTCAGGCCTAGATAGAACGGGGGCAGAGGCAAAGACAGACTTGAGGCGGTTAAATGCCTCATCAGCTGGAGGGGGCCAGGACCTTGGATTCGCATTTTTTTTGGTTAGTGCCACAATAGGCGCGACAATGGTGGAGAAGTGGGAAATGAACTGGCGGTAATAGTTGGCGAATCCGAGGAAACGCTGGATGGCCCGTAGCCCTGTAGGACGTGGCCAGTTCAAAACGGCAGAAAGTTTCTCTGGGTCCATTTGGAGCCCTTGTCCCGAGACCAAGTAACCCAGGAAAGGAAGACTGCAGCGTTCAAAGAGACATTTCTCTAGTTTGGCGTAAAGACGGTTATCACGGAGCCGTTGGAGCACTTGACGGACATGAAGACGGTGCTCCTCCAGGCTAGAGGAGAAAATCAGGATATCATCCAGATAGACAACAACACAGGAGTGCAGCAAGTCTCTGAAAATCTCATTCACAAAATCTTGAAAGACCGCAGGGGCATTGCATAAACCAAAGGGCATGACGAGGTATTCAAAGTGTCCGTCACGGGTGTTGAAGGCGGTTTTCCATTCATCGCCTTTATGAATACGGATGAGATTGTATGCGCCCCGGAGGTCCAGTTTGGTAAAAATGCTTGCTCCGCGCAAACGGTCAAAAAGTTCTGAGATGAGAGGTAGGGGGTAGCGATTCTTCACAGTGATTTTATTAAGACTACGATAGTCAATGCAGGGACGTAAGGACCCGTCCTTTTTGGTGACAAAGAAGAATCCTGCTCCAGCAGGGGAAGAGGACTTGCGGATGAAACCTTTCTTGAGGTTCTCCTGGATGTACTCAGTCATAGCTTGTGTCTCCGGGATGGAGAGAGGGTAGATCCTGCCACGGGACGGGGTGGTACCAGGAAGGAGGTCAATAGGGCAATCAAAGGGTCTATGTGGCGGCAAGACCTCAGCTTGTTTTTTGCAAAACACATCGGAAAAGTCCCGATAAGGCTTGGGAAGGCTAGGCAGAGAGGCAGAGAGGCATTAAACTTGTTTAATGGGCACCGCTTTGAGGCAATGCCTGTGGCAGGAAGGACCCCAACTTTTGATGTCCCCTGAGGACCAGTCGAGGGTAGGAGAATGAAGCTGGAGCCAGGGTAGGCCCAAAAGGATCTCCGAGGTACAATTAGGTAGCACAAAGAAGTCAATCTTTTCATAATGGAGAACTCCAATTCTCATGAGGAGAAGTTTGGTGCGATAACGCACGATACAGTTCAAATTTTGACCATTTACCGAGGTGATGAAAACTGGTTTGGCAAGACGGGTGATGGGAATATTGAATTTGTTGACGAGAGAGGCTTCGATGAAGTTCCCTGCAGAGCCGGAGTCCAAAAAGGCTACAGCGGAGAAAGAAGATTCCTTGGTCAGAGAGATCCTCACTGGAATGGTCAGACGTGGAGAGGAAGAATCCACACCTAGCAGCGCCTCTCCCACGTTAGCTAGGTGCGAGCGTTTCCCTGACGCTGAGGGCGGATAGAGCAATCCTTTAAGAAATGATCCGGGCTGGCTCAGTACAGACATAGATTATGGTCTCGACGGCGAGACCTCTCCTGTGTGGTCAAGCGAGATTGATCCACTTGCATAGCCTCCTCAGCGGGAGGCATAGGAACGGGTTGCAGAGGATTCTGGAAGAGAGGTGCCAGGCGAGGAAACGGTCTGACGCGAGCGAGGTCCTTCTCCTGGCGTAACTCTAATCGTCTCTCGGTAAAACGCATGTCTATGCGGGTGGCCAGCTGGATTAGCTCAGACAGGGTAGCAAGAATCTCACGTGCGGCCAGCACATCTTTAACATGACTGGATAGGCCTTTTTTGAAGGTCGTGCAGAGGGCCTCATTGTTCCAAGAGAGTTCAGAAGCCAGGGTGCGGAACTGAATGGCGTAATCGCCCACAGAAGAATCCCCTTGGACAAGGTTTAGGAGAGCCTTCTCTGCTGAGGAAGCCCGGGCTGGCTCCTCGAAGACACTACGAACCTCAGAAAAGAAGGCTGGAACTGAAGCTGTGGCAGGATCGCCACGGTCCCAAAGTGGTGTAGCCCAGGCCAGGGCCTTATCAGATAGTAGGCTAACCACGAACGCCACCTTTGACCGTTCTGTGGGGAACTGGTCCGACAACATCTCCAGATGGAGGGAACACTGGGATAGGAACCCTCGGCACAGCTTGGGGTCCCCATTGAATTTGTCAGGAAGGGACAGGCGGATTCTAGCGGCAGCGGCTCGCGGAGGAGGAGATGTAGGAGCTGGCGGTAGGGCTGGCAGGAGCTGCTGTAACATAGCGGTCAATTGCGCCAATTGCTGTCCCTGTTGAGCGACCACCGTGGTCAGATCCGAAAGGCTGGGCAGCGGGACCTCAGCGGGATCCATGGCCGGATCTACTGTCACGTACCGGGTACGGCGGGGAACAGGAGGTGGATCCCCTATGCCAATGGGGCGATAGCACGGGTTGTATTGGAGGACCGGTTCTAATGTTGCTACTGGTCTTCACCAGAGCCCGCCGCAAGCGGGATGGACTTGTAGCGGCGGTAGCAACCAGGTCGTGTCTTCCAATAGCAACTCGACCCCACTGACAGCTGAGACAGGCGCGGTACACAAGGATTAGGCAGAGGCAAGGTCAAATGTAGCAAAAGGTCAAGACAGGTGGCAAAGGTTCGTAGTCGGGGGCAACAGCAAAGGTCTGGATACACAGAAGGAGCAAAACACACAAACGCTTTCACTGGGCACTAAGGCAACACAAGATCCGGCGAGAACAGGAAGGGGAAGTGGGTTTTTAATGGGATTGGGAAAACTGTAATTGGACCAGGCACTAATTGATAGTGCACTGGCCCTTTAACTAGGGGCGGAGTCGCGCGCGCGCCTGGGGAGCAGGGGCGCGCGCACGCCGAAGACAGCCTGCAGGGGACAGGTGAGAGGAGCGGGATGCGATCCCCGGGCGGACCGAGGATCGCATCCCGGAAACAAAGCAGCGCCTGCGGTCAGGGGAGCTGACTGAGGCGCTGCAGGGCAAAGAACGCCGTGAGCGCTCCGGGGTGGAGGGGATGCCCGGAGCGCTCGGCGTTACAGGCATGTAATTACAATTCCTGATATAATAGTTTACAGCAGGGCGTTCCAGCACCCACCAAGAGTAACTGTGAGGGCTTACAGTGTTGTGGCAACACCAACATCTAAGGGGCAAATTTATGCAGAGTATATACGGCAGGCCCCTACTTTCAAACATCCAACTTACAAATGACTCCTACTTGCAAACGGAAGGAGACAACAGGAAGTGAGAGGAAATCTACCCCTAGGAAGGGAATTTCTATCCTGTAAGAGTTAATATGGGAAAAAGGTGTCTCCTCTCTACTGATGCTTTATCACCAATCCTTGTTTCAATAAAAACCCAACTTTTCCAAAAACATTTGTCATTGGGACGGAAAGTGAGGTGAAATGTTCTGAACAGGTGCACAGACAGCAAAGCAAATGTTACAGGGGTGATAACCCTTCCCTATGTTCTCCAAAAAGCTTAAAAATAGATTTTTTGGCTGCAGCTACACTTAAAAATGTACCTGTTACAAATTACAAACAGATTCTACTTAAGAACAAACCTACAGTCCCTGTCTTGTTTGCACCGCCTGTATACTGCTGTTCAGAGTATATAGGGTTTTAGGTATAGGGTTTTATTTTGGGTGCAGGGTTCCCCTTAATATCCATACAAGACCCAAAGGGGCTGGTAATGGGCTGGGGTAGGGGGGGGTGATGGGGTAGCCATGCCATTTTTCTCAAAGATTTTCATCCATTTTGCCAGGACAAGACATTACATTAAAGACGCAAGCAGATTTAAATGGCTTTTTTTCCCTTTACAAATGTCATTTTGTGCAGGGACAGTTCTACACACGGGAAACACATGCCACTTCACAGGCATACTTTAGACAACCCCCAGGTATGATATTTAAAGGAATATTTTACTTTTTTTTTCACTTTATGCATCATTAAAATGACTGCTCCAGAAAAAAACACACATTTTTAAAACTTCTTTTTGCATTGATATATGTCCCCTGAGGCAGAACTTTAGATTTCGAACATTCGCACCCATTGTAATTAATAGGGTTCTAACGTTCGTGTGAACTTTCGGTCCGTTCGCAGGTTCTGGTGCGAACCGAACCGGGTGGGGGGGGGGGGGTGTTCGGCTCGTCCCTACTCACAAGCTTGTCTTCCTTGTTGCTATAGCTTTGGAAAGGCTGTGTTGGGAGCCTTAAGGAACCGTTTCTTGTGCTACACAAACATAAAGTTGTGGTATGCGTTGTTTGAATTCATCTCTGTCACAGATCCCTTTTGACAGTCCTTCATCATCAAGGTCTACCTAATGTTCCACTGGCACCAGATGGATTTGACAACTTCTTATTCAAGCCTATGATCTCAGGGCAAAGGTTCTACATTTTCCTTTCAAAGCAGACCAGATCCACCAGATCAGTTAGTGCTTCTCGCAATTTTCAGCATCAGGCACTAAGGTATCTGTTGGAGGCGGCCCGTTTAGGACCTATGCCTGCTGGAGGTGCCAGCACTGCGTTCATGCACAAGGTAGCATTATGGAAGCTGTGTGATATATACAGTATCTCACAAAATTAAGTACACCCCTCACATTTTTGTAAATATTTTATTATATTTTTTCATGTGACAACACTGAGGAAATTCCACTTTGCTACAATGTAAATTAGTGAGTGTACAGCTTGTATAATAGTGTAAATTTGCTGTCCCCTTAAAATAAACAGCCATTCATGTCTAAACCGCAGGCAACAAACGTGAGTACACCCCTAAGTGAAAATGTCCAAATTGGGCCCAAAGTGTAATATTTTGTGTGGCCAACATTATTTTCCAGCACTGCCTTAACCCTCTTGGGCATGGAGTTCACCAGAGCTTCACAGGTTGCTACTGGAGTCCTCTTCCACTCCTCCATGACGACATTACGGAGCTGGTGGATGTTAGAGACCTTCCGTTTGAGCATGCCCCACAGGTGCTCAATAGGGTTTAAGTCTGGAGACATACTTGGCCAGTCCATCACCTTTAGCCTCAGCTTCTTTAGCAAGGCAGTGGTCTCCTTGGAGGTGTGTTTATCATGTTGGAATTCTGCCCTGTGGCCCAGTCTCCGAAGGGAGGGGATCATTCTCTGCTTCAGTATGTCACAGTACATGTTGGTATTTATGGTTCCCTCAATGAACTGTAGCTCCCCATGCCGGCAGCACACATGCAGCCTCAGACCATGACAATCCCACCACCATGCTTGACTGTAGGCAAGACACACTTGTCTTTGTACTCCTCACCTGGTTGCCGACACACACGCTTGACACCATCTGAACCAAATACGTTTATCTTGGTCTAATCAGACCACAGAACATGGTTCCAGTAATCCATGTCCTTAGTCTGCTTGTCTTCAGCAAACTGTTTGCAGGCTTTCCTGTGCATCATCTTTAGAGGAGACTTCCTTCTGTGACGACAGCAATGCAGACCAATTTTATGCAGTGTGTGGCGTATGGTCTGAGCACTGCTCCTTGAACCTCTGCAGCAATGCTGGCAGCACTCACATGTCTATTTCCCAAGGACAACCTCTTTATATGACACTGAGCACGTGCACTCAACTTCTTTGGTCAACCATGGCGAGATCTGTTCTGTGTGGAACCTGTCCTGTTAAACTGCTGTATGGTCTTGGCCACTGTGCTGCAGCTCAGTTTCAGGGTCTTGGCAATCTTTTTATAGCTAAGTCCATCTTTATGTAGAGCAACAATTCTTTTTTTCAGATCCTCAGAGAGTTCTTTGCCATGAGATGCGATGTTGAACTTCCAGTGACCAGTATGAGAGAGTGAGAGTGATAACACCAAATTTAACACACCTGCTCCCCATCCACACCTGAGAGCTTGTAACACTTGTAAAACAAGTCACATGACACTGGGGAGGGAAAATGGCTATTTGGGCCCAGTTTGGACATTTTCACTTAGGGGTGTACTCACTTTTTGTGCCAGCGGTTTAGACATTAATGGCTGTGTGCTGAGTTAGTTTGAGGGGACAACAAATTGACACTGTTATACAAGCTGTACACTCACTACTTTACCTTGTAGCAAAGTGTAATTTCTTCAGTGTTGTCATATGAAAAGATATAATAAAATATTTACAAAAATGTGAGGGGTATACTCACTTTTGTGAGATACTGTGTGTGTGTGTGTGTGTGTGTGTGTGTATATATATATATATATATATATATATATATATATATATATATATGTATGCTTTTGTGCATTTCCTATTTGCAAATTAAACCCAGTTAACAAGGCCAAGGAGTTGGCAGGGCAGGAATTATAAAATGTACAGGGTACCTGCAGGGCTATCTTAATAGCATCATGGGCCCCTTGGCAAAGTAATGCTCTGGGGCCCCTACAATGAAGACAGCACAGGTAATCAGACATCAAGTAGGTAGAAGGCAGACAAGTGGAGCTTCCCCTTTTGGGTGGAGCTCAACTTTAACTACATGAACAATCATTCTGTACAGCAAATAAACCGTGGGGAAATACAACATACATAAAGTAACAAAGCTGTCCTGTGCATATAATATATCTGCTAGAATGATGCTCAGGGCAGTTGTAACAAGTTGTAACACGGCCGCCAATAAAAATCATGAGGCACCATCTACACCCCAGATATCCCGCCAGCACTGTGACCCCTCTACACCCTAGATATCCCCCCCAGCACTGTGACCCCTTTACACCCCAGATATCCCCCAACACTGTGACCCCTCTACACCCCAGATATCCCCCCAGCACCGTGACCCCTCTACACCCAGATATCCCCCCAGCACTCTGACCCTCTACACCGCAGATATCCCCCCAGCACTCTGACCCCTCTACAGCCTAGATATCCCCCCAGCACTCTGATCCCTCTACACCCCAGATATCTCCCCAGCACTGTAACCCCTCTAAACTCCAGATATCCCCCAGCACTCTGATCCCTCTCTGCACCCCAGATATCCCCCCAGCACTCTGACTCCTCTACATCCCAGACATCCCCCCAGCAGTTTGACCCCTCTACATCCCAGATATCCCCCAGCACTGTGACCCCTCTACATCCCAGATATCCACCCAGCACTCTGACCCCTTTACATCCCAGATATCCCCCCAGCACTCTGACCCCTTTACACCCCAGATATCCCCCCAGCACTGTGACTCCTCTACACCCCAGATATCCCCCCAGCACTCTGACCCCTTTACATCCCAGATATCCCCCCAGCACTCTGACCCCTTTACACCCCAGATATCCCCCCAGCACTGTGACTCCTCTACACCCCAGATATCCCCCCAGCACTCTGATCTCTCTCTGCACCCAAGATATCCCCCCAGCACTCTGATCCCTCTACACCCCAGATATCCCCCCAGCACTCTGATCCCTCTCTGCACCCCAGATATCCCCCAGCACTGTTACCATATACCATAAGATATCCCTTGTATTGTGACCCCACTACATCCCTGATACCCCCTACACTGTGGCCTCTCTAAATCCCAGACATCTCCCCAGCACTCTGACCCCTCTACACCCTAGATATCCCCCAGCACTCTGATCCCTCTACACCCCAGATATCCCCCCAGCACTGTAACCCCTCTACACCCCAAATATCCGCCCAGCACTCTGATCCCTCTCTGCACCCCAGCTATCCCCCCAGCACTCTGACCCCTCTACATCCCAGACATCCCCCCAACAGTCTGACCCCTTTACATCCCAGATATCCCCCCAGCACTCTGATTCCTCTACACCCCAGATATCCCCCCAGCACTCTGATCCCTCTCTGCACCCAATATATCCCCCCAGCACTGTTACCATATACCATAAGATACCCCTTGTATTGTGACCCCACTACATCCCTGATACCCCCTACACTGTGGCCTCTCTACACCCCTGATACCTCTTGCACTATAGCCACCCAAGATACACCAAGCATTGCTACCCCCTATACACCCCCCCCCCCCCCCGCAGCATTTTTTTCCCCATACACCTTTGATATCCCCCAGCACCATTATTCCATCCATGTAGTGCCCGCTTTTCCAGTGGAGATACAGTGCATGTGATTTTTGGCTATGTGCCCACCTCCAGCTCTGTGACAAGGACTCACCTATACCAATCAAGTCATGCAGGCAGAAGGAGAGGTGGAGGAGGGAGCATCCCTCTGGGCATTCCAAGCCCTTCAGTGCAAACAGTGCTGGACAGCTGGTCTCACCATGACACCAATCACAATGCCACTTCCGCTCTCAGTGCTGCCGGCTCAGCAGCTCCCACTCCAGCTCCTACCCCATGGCCTCCGAGTCCCTAGCATTCAAGCTGCATGGGGCGGGGTCAGAGCATCACTGGCGCTCCAGCCCCGCTTTTCAATGCTGGCTGTGAAATAATAGGTATTGTTCTGCACGGCGCAACGCTGTCAGCCTGCCATTCCCTGTGTATTGATCACTCTCAGTGCCATCATGGAGCCCCCAGTTTCCGGGCAGCATGGGATCAATGACCAGCTGATTTGGGGAAAAAAGGGGCCCCCTATGCAGCTGGGGCCCCTGGGCAGTGCCCTGGTATGCCCGCTTATTAAGACGGCCCTGGGTACCTGTACTAAGTCTGTACTCTATTTAAATATTCTTACCAAGCAGTGAAGGACTTTAACCGCTTCCTGACCGGCGCACGACGATGTATGTCAAAAGAATGGCACGGACAGTCAAAAGGGCGTACAGGTACATCCCCTTTAAGATTTCCGCCGTGCCATCGAGCGCGCGCCGGTCGGGACCCCCGTGAGTCCAGTCGTGGGTCCCGCGGACTCGATCGTCGCGGGGATACCCGCGATTGTCTCACAGGATGGCTGAACGGGGAGATGCGGAAGTAAACAGCATCTCCCTGTTGTGCCTAGCAACTAGTGACACCGATCTCTGCTCCCTGTGATTGGAGCAGAGATCAGTGTTCACTAGATCATAGCCACGCCCCCCACAGTTAGTAACACGCCTCTAGGAACACTTAACCCCTACACTGCCACCTAGTGGTTAACCCCTTCACTGCCAGTGTCATTTACACAGGAATCAGTGCATTTAAATAGCACTGATTGCTGTATAAATGACAATGGTCCCAAAAATGTGTCAAAAATTTCCGATGTGTCTGCCATAATGTCGCAGTCACAATAAAAATCGCTGATCGCGGCCATTAATAGTAAAAAAAAAAAAAATA
Organism: Lithobates sylvaticus; assembly: GCA_028564925.1. Taxonomy (NCBI): domain Eukaryota; kingdom Metazoa; phylum Chordata; class Amphibia; order Anura; family Ranidae; genus Lithobates; species Lithobates sylvaticus. The sequence goes on along the minus strand of CM053032.1, from coordinate 98,936,415 downwards.
TTAATAAAAATGCTATAAAACTATCCCCTATTTTGTAAACGCTATAACTTCTGCGAAAACCAATCAATAATCGCTTATTGCAATTTTTTTTACCAAAAAATATGTAGAAGAATACGTATCAACCTAAACTGAGGAAATAAAATGTTTTTTTATATATTTTTGGGGGATATTTATTATAGCAAAAAGTAAAAAAATATTGCATTTTTATCGCTCTATTTTTGTTTATAGCGCAAAAAATAAAAACGCAGGGGCGATCAAATACCACCAAAAGAAAGCTCTATTTGTGGGAAAAAAAGGACGCCAATTTTGTTTGGGAGCTACGTCGCAGTGCCGAATCGCAAAAAGGGGCCTGGTCCTTTGGCTGCAAATTGGTCCAGGGCGGAAGTGGTTAAACTGCTGTATTGTCTTGGCCACAGTGCTGCAGCTCAGATTCAGGGTCTTGGCAATCTTATAGCCTAGGCTATCTTTATGTAAGCAAAAAAATTTTTTTTTAGATCCTCAGAGTGTTCTTTGCCATAAGGTGCCATGTTGAACTTCCAGTGACCAGTATGAGAGAGTGATACCACCAAATTTAACACACCTGCTCCCCATTCACACCTAAGACCTTTTAACACTAATGAGTCACATGACACCGGGGAGGGAACATGGCTAATTGGGCCCAATTTTGACATTTTCACTTAGGGGTGTACTCACTTTTGTTGCCAGCGGTTTAGACATTAATGGCTATGTGTTGAGTTATTTTGGAGGGGACAGCAAATTTACACTGTTATACAAGCTGTACACTCACTACTTTACATTGTAGCAAAGCGTAATTTCTTCAGTGTTGTCACATGAAAAGATATAAAAAAATATTTAACCTATTTTGTAGCAATCAATATACGCTTATTGTGTTTTTTTTTTTTTACCAAAAATATGTAGAAGAATACGTATCGGCCTAAACTGAGAAAAAAATTGATTATTTTTCAAAATTGTTGCTATTTTTTTTGTTTATAGCACAAAAAATAAAAACCGCAGGGGCGATCAAATACCACCAAAAGAAAGCTCTATTTGTGGGGGAAAAAAAAAGAACGTCAATTTTGTTTGGGAGCAACTTTGCACGACCACGCAATTGTCAGTTAAAGCGACGCAGTGCCGAATCGCAAAAAGTGGTCTGGTCTTAAGCCAGCAAAATGGTCCGGTCTGAAAATGGTTAAAACAAGCCTTATGCTTCCCTGTAGCTATAGTTATTGTGGGGAAATAATTTTTTTGAAGTTCACAGCAGAGGCCCAGGAATCCCAACATTATTAGTCTAATGTAAACAAACAGCAGATGTTTCTAAGCTGTTAGAACCTGACTAGGGCTCTTTTTACACTGGTGCGACTTTGGATCCTACTTGTGATACCCCAAGTCGCAGGGCATGTGAAATGCCATATATCTCTATAAGAGGCATTCTGTTCTGCAACATCAAAAAAGGTTCCTTCTCTACTTTAATCTGACTTTGACATGACCTCAATGCCAAAGAGTGTAAAAGTCATATCAAAGCTGGACTCCAAAGTTGCACTAAAAATTGTGCAACTTTGGAGTCGGCTAGTGAGAAAGGAGCCTAAAACCTGAATTTAAAATATTTTTGTTCTTTGAGGCTATTTGGGAATTAATTATTTCACAGTACAAGCAGATAGAAAAAGAATGAATATTATAATTCTCCTATACACCTAGTTGTGACTTGTAGTAAATTGTTTATGCACCCTATAATACATCCGTGTTAATTCAAAGATGCACAAGGACGTATTTTAAAAAATTCTTAATTTTGAATTTGTATAATTACATTTGACCATTATGGATTCTAGATCTGCAATACGTATGTACAGACCTTTTATAATTATTTAGCAAAACCTTAACATTTTCCACTTTTTAACATTTTTCATCAGTATCTCCTCCACCTCCTCCTCTGCCAGGAGATCCATTGATTCCTTTGTTACCAATCCCTGCTAAGTTCTTCCATCCTGCCATCATTACTGCTGAAAAAGATCAAGGGGATTTGGCACTCCAAAAAAGTCTCCCTAAACTTTATTCTCCTGAGCCTTGGACTACTCTTCATTCCCCAGATGTCAAAGGTTCACTTCATAGACAGGTAAGCTTACTTTCCCTCAAATTGTACTTTGTGCTGGAAAAACAGGAAATAAAAAAGATCACATATGAAGGAAACCTAAACATGGTTTATCAAAATGATAATATGCTTATACATATTTGTCTGTACTTGGGCATCTTTAAAGTCCAATTCTAAACAAAAAGATGAGTAAAACACAAATGTTACTTTCTAGTGTCACCACAGTAATAAGCAAAACACAATCCAAAATTCAATATCCCACACTAATAAGGGGGAGCTTGGTCATCCAACATAAAAGTCTTTATTTCATGGTTTGGTTTGGTAGATCGGCCTTAATAAAAATGATAGTTCTTCCCCGTCTCCTATATCTGATGCAAACAATCCCAATTCACCTCTCACCTCCCTTCTTCACAATGTACAAAAAAGCATGCACTGCCTTTATTTGGAAGAACACGGTTCCACGCATCAAGTATTCTCGTCTCACGTGTGCCAAAGATAAAGGGGGAAAGTTGTTTGACCAGTACTGTTACCCAAAATAGGAGGTTGTGCCACATCCAGTATTAAAGAGAAAGACAAAGAATCCGCTATGTGGTGGACTTTTAAGGCACGAGTTTTATTAAAAGGATTTAAATGGCGTATATAGATAATTATAAAGTATTTATTTAAAAGAATAGTAACACAAAAAGTATAAAGTGTATACATTTAAAAACATTAAGTGTTTGAACATCTATCAGAATTAATACAACATGTAAATATACAATGCAGTTATACGGTTTCTCACACCCGACGCGTTTCGGAAGCTAAAGTTTCCTCCTTCTTCAAGGGTGAAAGTAAGGAGAAACCCTATTTATGGAAAATAGAACAGTAAATTGTATACAATGTCATAAAGTACAGACAAGACTTACAGATGTTCAAACAATGTATATTGAACACTTCAATAGTTTAGGACTTTAAACGCATGTGCTTGGACACAGGTAGGTCCCGAATCTTCACCCCAGGGGTCCCCAGTGACAGGGGGCATGCAAAGATGATTAAGGATTGAAGTAGAATAGTAAAGTTTCGAACCAGGCAAAACTTAAGCAATGCAGGTTTATTAAAAGCTGATAACATACAGGTTTATGTATTTCAAGATACAGGTCTAATTTATACAGTTTCTTACAATGCAAGCATATTAGATATAGGTATTCTTATTCCCTAACCAAATTGAAACAATTGTGAATTGTTCTCACCTTGAACCAGAATGGGTCTTTTCTGCCAATTCTTGGGAACCCGTCACCTGATAGGGACTAGTCGGTTGACCAGTGGTCTGGTCCCCTCACAGAGTTTTGTGTTCCAGCTCGACCAAGTTCGTGAGGGAAATTCACCTGAGACCACATTCTGGAACAAGTTAAGAAGTCTTTTCTGACTCGTACGAGGAGACAAGTTACGGACAGATATTTGCCTATTGGTTCTGACCGTCTGCCACCCTTGCAATAGGGCTGCATAGACAAACAGTCAGCCTGATAGACGCCTATCTGACTTGTCTGACTAACAATTGTAGAGCTTGCATTTTGTATACCCTTTTTACAAGCCTTACCTTAATCATCTCTCTTACATGTAATTGGTCGCTAAGATCTACCGCAATGTAACTAACCATAAATCTGACACCTGTTCTATAATCAGATAAACTTGATTATTCCCAGAATTCCTTTATGTTCATTAAAGTGATTTATAACTGCGTTTGTCCAATTAAAAACACCTGTGTAGAGACAGTCTGGCACCCAGCTGTGTTATCAAACTCTCCTTATCTTTATAAGATTTAACTTAAATTCAAGGGTGACAGATTTATGGTTTTGGGAGAATGAACTTTCAATAACCCCACCAGATGTGTTATATGTCTCACTATATGTATGTATTTTAATAGTTTTAATGAGGGCACAAACAAACCTTTTATTTGACCATGTCAAACTTAATTTAATGTTCTTTACATAAATTTCTCGTATTCCACCTAATTATTTTAACCACCTGTTTTTCTTATCTTTGACGGTGCTTATCTTATCAGCTATATTTCACTTCTGTCAAAGTTCTCTCTTCTTCTAATTAGTAACTCTGTGATTTATATGCATTTCAAGATGCTAAACAATTCTATATAACTTGAATGTGTTTTAATGAAATTTCACCCAGTAAACCATCTTATAAAAAATATCAGAAGCAGAGAGGTCATCTAAAGTTCAACTTAAAAAAGAAAACGTTCTCTATATTTTAGAATAACATAGTGTACATTAATTAAAATGTAAAAACTATTGCTTTACTATCGAATAATAATATTGATAAGACCACTACTATAATAATTATATTATCAATAAAATATATGCAAATCAATATGAATAATATGAAATACATTGGCTAATATGAGATTCTACAACAGGATCTGCACCTGTCATCAAACAGGGGGCCCACCAAGCACCCAAAAGACAAACCCCTCTCCTCCACCCAAGGGGAGGGTTACACGCAGACTGAGAAAAACGGGGAGAGCCTGGGGACACACTGGGGCCGGAAAAAGGGGAAGAGCCCTATAAAATAAAATAAAATAAAAAGGAGTATGAAAGTAAAATAATTTTATACTTTTAAAGATAGAAATTGACATGATTGTTTGCAATATATCTGGGTACCTGTAATTATTGAATTACTGCCTGCACCGAGGGCCTAGGGTAGTATGAAGCCACAGCTCTAAAGAATAGTAAATATGTAGCATTAGTTAGTTAATCAGAACTATTTTCTGGTTTTCAAAAGCTTTTATTGAAAGTTACAGAATTTACATACAGAAAAGTATGACAACGTCCTATATAGGAGCCATAACATAGAGTTAACCGTAAACTGTATACAATCCATTTTCATCATAGTGTTTACCATATAAACATATAAAAATCTTTGATAAACGCTAAATGAAAGCATATACATGGAGAACATCAAACCAGAAGGGTGTGTCAACAAAAAAAAGAAAAGAAAAAAAGGGGGAAAAAGGGAATGTGGTCAATCTTGAAGTCCGAGTATAATCCAGGGATTCCATTTTGCATCGAATGCAGGGATAGTATCATGTAGGGTATGTTTGAAAAATTGCGTATCACCACATATGGCACTGTGGATACGACAGAGGATAAAAAAAATGTGCCACGTCCCGATAATTTAAATTTTTGGAAAAATATCAACTAATTTGTGCTGAAAATTATGGACTTTTTAGGCGTACAATCTAAATTAATATAATTTATTAAAAACATAAGTATACAGTTTACTCAATACAACAAACAGATATTGAAATCTGCACACAATATAGAAGATGCTACAAGCCGATAGACAGTTTTGCTAAGATAGCAACAATATGGATCATTTGGCCACTAGAGTCCGAATATTACTATTCAGATTTCAACATATAAAAGTGACATTAAACAATTCATTATGAACCATATGGAAGCAGTATTGTCGTAAGTAGCTTGTGCATGGTTGCCCTACATGTTACGCGTTGTGTAACGCTAGTGTGGTAAAGAGGCTGCTAAGGGTAGCTAGCAGCCTCTTTACCACACTGCTAGTGAGCGAGGAGCTGAATCCTAAAACGCCTATTACCAAGACATCATCGGGCTATAGTAAAGATTTATCCCTCTACTTCCCCCCTTTATGTCCCTCCCACCCATGGTCAAAGGGCCCGCTTTTGAGCCTCATAAAAAACAACGGACTAAAAGATTATATCCTTTTGGGTGCCTGGAAATATCTACTATAGGCAGATATAGAAAGCTCCTGAAGAAGCGTTACACAACGCGTAACATGTAGGGCAACCACGTACAAGCTACTTACGACAATACTGCTTCCATATGGTTCATAATCAATTGTTTAATGTCACTTTTATATGTTGAAATCTGAATAGTAATATTCGGACTCTAGTGGCCAAATGATCCATATTGTTGCTATCTTAGCAAAACTGTCTATCGGCTTGTAGCATCTTCTATATTGTGTGCAGATTTCAATATCTGTTTGTTGTATTGAGAAAAGGTAGATTTTATGTAGGTGAGCGTAGTACCATCTTGTTGTTAGCTTAATGGCAGTTTCCCTAATTGTTAATGATTTAGTGCATTTACTCATATTACTCCAGCCTTTCTCCCAGTCTAAATCATCTTCACTTAGCCCTAGTTCTTGTTCCCAATGTGATCTATATTTCAGAGTACGTGTCTCATTTATTGATTCTAAGGATTTGTAAACTCCGGAAATAAGGCCTTTTTTGATGAGGGCAAGAGTGACAAATGTCCTTGAAGAGAGTATTGGATTCTGAGGGGGGAGTTGGGTAGTGTGTAAGATAGAAATGCCGGATTTGTAAGAAGCAAAAGTATTCAATATCAGGAATGTGGTAACGGGCTTGTAGATCTTGAAACGTAGTAAATTTCCTTCCGGCTAAGAAGTCCCCAAGCTTAGTTAATTTTTGTTCAGTCCAGAATTGGAAGGATTTTGGGTGTTGATATGCTGGGGGGAATCTAGGGTCACCGAGAAAAGAGGCCCCTAAAGGAGTTGTAGAAACAAGGTTATATTTAGTCTTGTATTGCATCCACAGCTGTAGGCCTATGGCCACAATCTGGTTTTTATTTGCTAGTTCTGAGACAGTTGAATTTGAGGACCACCGCAGCCCGGGGAGGTATAAGGGGGTGATAGATTCACTTTCAAACCTAACCCAGGGGACCTTGGAGTTTCTAATGTTCCATTGGGCTTGTTGTGTAAATATGCAGGCTAAGTAGTAAAGCCATAATTGGGGGACCCCTATACCTCCTCTTTTTGCGGAAAGGTATAAAACCTCCTTGGCAAATCTAGGGGGTTTATCATGCCAGACAAATCTGTTGAAATGGGCCTGGAGGTTGAGAACATAGGATTACAATTGACAATCTTACCTGGAGAGAACGGAAGAGGTATAATAACCTAGGGAGAATTACCATTTTTAGAGCGGTGATCCTACCTATGAAAGGAATGTGTAGAGGGGACCAAAGTTTGAGTGTTTTCTTCCGTTTCGTGATCATTGGGGGTAGTTGAATTCAAATAGTTTGACAAAGTCACTGGAGAGTCCAATACACAGGTATGAAAGATGAGTATCGGACCAAGTGAAAGAGTAGGTTTGTTTGAGATGGCTATGTTCTCCAGGTGGGATACCCACTGGGAGGGCTGCAGATTTTGTCACATTGACAGAGAGACCAGAGACCTTGGCAAAGTTCGATAAAGTAAGCAGGAGATTAGGTAAGGAAATTAGGGGGTTAGTAAAGAATGCTATCTGCGTACATGCAGAATTTGTATGATGAAGAGCTTTTGGTGTAGCCTGATATGTCTGGATTGTTTAGTATAGCTATGGCTAGGGATTCTAGGGCGAGGGCAAATATTAAACGGGAGAGAGGGCACCCTTGCCTGGTGCCTCTACCTAGTTAAAAAAGTCAGAATTGCAGCCCGGAAGCTTAATACAGGTTTTTGGGTTCTGGTAAAGAGCCTGAAATGCATATAAAAATTCCTCTTGAAAGCCCATGCATTGTAGGAGAGTCTTTATATAGCGCCAGGAGACACTATCAAATGCCTAAGCTGAGCAAAAGGAGTTTACGGGAAGATAAGTTAGCAACCTGGATAATTTCTGTTGCTAGACGAATGTTATCTGTGATTAACCTATGAGGGATAAATCCTGACTGAAAGCTGACTTCTCACTATTAAAACACCTGTCCAACCTCCAAATGAATTTCGAAAAATCCAAAGCGCTGCATCACCTTACTGACTACTACGGTCAAACAATGCCGTCATAACTTTCCATTTGGGTGAGAATCTCACGCAATTTCCTACCTGGGTATCAAAATCCCAACTCACCTACGCAATCTCTTCGCCAGCAACTTTTACCCACTGCTCCTTGCCGTTCAAGGAGACCTCAAAAAGTGGCAACTAGGCTCATTCTCTTGGCTGGGTAGGATAGCCATATTGAAAATGAATGTCCTACCCAGATTTCTGTATCTTCTCCAAGCGGTTCCCATGAAGCTCCCAACCTCCTTTTTCCTATCCTACAAATGGACCTGTAGGAATTTTCTCTGGGCTTCCAAGACACCTGGAACAAGTTGGGACCGAATGGTGTTGCCCAAACCACTCGGAGGTCTTGGACTCCCAGACCTCCAAAAATATCACTGGGCATTTCATCTAGCCAGGATAGTACATGGCACACACATCACCTCACCAAAGACTGGATTCAGTTGGAAGACTCCTTTGCAACCCTTACACTATCCAACTTGCCTTGGATTTACCACAAATCCTGGCCCCAAGCCTACACATCATACCCGCTTATAGGTGCCACGATGTCGGTCTTCAAACTGGCGTGTAAAATACTCTTACTCAAACCCTTTCCTGGCCCCATGACCCCTCTGGACAACAATCCAGACTTCCGGGTCTGCCTTTAAAAATTCCGACCACAGGGCCGCGCTCTCCTCACGCCAGGGCACAAAACGTTTTCAATGACGGGACGTTCCTTCCTCACCTCTCACTGACTGCGACCTTACCCGAATTCAACATCCCCCTCTACAAGTATTTCCAATTGAGACACTTTTTTAATGCAAGCAAGCCCTCCCCGCTTTGGCACAGAGAATACACCCCATTCGAACTTTTGTGCAACAGCGCGGAACCCCTAGTGCACCTAATTTCTACTATCTACGCACTCTTGTTCACACAACACAAGGTTAAGGATGACAAACTAATTAAACAATGGGAATCGGATCTCTCTATAGAACTCACCCCTGCTGACTGGGAACACATTTTTACACTTATTCATAAGGGCTCAATCAACGTCTCCACGCAGGAGAACAGATATAAACTATTCTCCAAATGGTACAGGACTCCTGATAAGATCCATCGGTCCCACCAACATGCTGGAGATGTCACGCTGCACATGGCACCCTACTCCACATCTGGTGGAAATGTCCTCTTATCCAGCCATTCTGGTCCTAAATCCACCAACAGATCTCCCACATCACCACCCGCACACCGACCTTTTCACCAGCACACTACCACTTCCCTTGCTCCCCATTCCCCTCCACCCTGAACTCTTAACTAGCAACACTTTGGGTAACCCTAGGTTGACCCTACATACCATGTACCTAGCTGCCCTTCTTAGTGAAGGGTATGTGTACATCTCCCAATAGTCACTGGATTCCCCATTCCCCCCCCATACCTATAAATTTTACATCCCCTTGGGACCCACTAATGAGCTACGATGAACCGTCTCAACGTACACTACTACGTTACGCGACGCAGGCCCCCCCCCCCATCCACAGCAAGATCCCGAGAGGGGAGAATGGGGTTTGGGAGGGCCTTGGATGGTGTTTATGAACGCAACCTCCCTACACATCCTGATTCACCCACTCAACGTTTATTTACATGATGCATACCCTGGCCTCCTAGGAGACCTTAGTCACAAACTTCACTATACAATGGCCATTTTCTACCCCTTAGTTTTTGTTTTTTGATACACCCTAGGATGATTCTCATTGCATGTTTTTCTCAGAAATGCTTTTACAACCTTAGGCAGTGTTGTCCTTTTTTCATTCACCTGCATGTATCTCTCTCGCATTAGATTAGATGTTCATGTTACTGCGAAGCATGTATCCCAAGTATGTTTTCATTTTTGTACTGACTTGCTTGTCATTGATACGTTGTCATCTTGTTAAAACTCAATAAAACATTACTTGAAAAAAAAAATCCTGACTGAAAAGGGGATATGAGGGAGGGAATAATGTTTGTCAATCTGTCTGCTAGGATTCTACTACAAAAATGTTAAATCATTGTTAATGACCAAAATTGGTCTATAGTTCTGGGGAAGTGTATATAGTTTTTGTTTGGTTTTGGGATTAAGGACATATTTGCCAATAGCATCTCTTCAGGAATACTACCTCCTTGTAATACCCAGTTAAAAAGTTGGACTAGTCTAGGGGCTAAAGATGTAGAGAATGTTTTGTAGTATAACAAGGAAAAGCCATCTGGGCCTGGGGCTGAACCTATTTTAAGTGATTTAATTACGTTTAGGAGTTCGGAGATGGAGATAGGGGCGTTCAGTGATTCTAACTGCGTGGGAGAGAGTGTAGGCACGGGAATATCATGAAACCAAGACTCCGGTGGAGGAGTGGAACGTTCTGGGGCAAGGAGGGTTGAGTAAAAGTGTTAAAAAATGTTAAGCACTTCCTTTGTGTGTGAAGTTAATGTCCTGTTGGCATTGCATAATTTATAGACATGAGGGGGGCGAGTAGACTGATTTAATTTTCTAGCAAAAAGGGTAGAGGAGGTGTTATTGTGTAGTAAATATCTGGCTTTGGACCATCTAAGGGCCTTTTCTACCTTAGTGGAGAGGAGAGAATCTATTCAATTCTAGGCGTTTCTGGCTTATGGCAAGTCTGGTTGATTCTAAGTGTAGTGTGGCTGTGTTTTTGTATAAGAGGTCTAGTTCATGTGTAAGATCTAAAATCTTTTGTTTGTTTATCCTATTGCGTGCAGCAGAAAGGCTGATAATTTTGCCTCTTAGGACAGTCTTATGTGCGGTCCATAGTACTGATGGTGGGGTGTCGAGTTGGGCGTTTATTGTAAAGTATTCTTCTATAGATTGTGCTATTTGAGTTTCAATTGCTAAGTCTGACAGTATTGATTCATTCAATCTCCATGAGTAGGAAGTTGGGGCTAGTTTAATAAATTCAGTTGTGAATGAAGTCACTTGGTGGTCTGACCAAACGCAAGGGTGAATTTTTGCATCAGTGGACTTTGCTAGAATTATTGGTGAGGTGTAAATATAATCTAATCTCGCAAAGCTATTGTGCGGATGAGAAAATAAAGTTAACTCTTTAACACCTGTGTTGAGTGCCCTCCATGAGTCATGAGTCAAGCAGTTGGTTTTCATGTAAGCTGTTAGTGAGAGATCTCGGGAAGGCTCTAGATGTGGCTGTAGCAGAGGAGCCTTAATCCCTTAACATTATGTGATACGCAAGTGATTGCCATTTGTGGTGTAATAATTATCACGCGAATGAAGGGTAATCCTGTGCAGGATTAGAGGAAGGGAGTTGTCAGGTGCAGAGAAACAAATTGAATTTAGAGTCAAATATATGTTTATTAAATTTTAACTATATAAATTGTACAAATAACATTCAGATGTCAACAAAGGATGTAAGCAAGCATAAGGTGTAATCCCATAATGTAAAATTATCATCTGTATAAAAGGGTGTTAAACGCCCAATTTCAATCAAGTTATGCAATAGTGACTATAGAGGCACCCATCGGTGTTTATACCCGTGAAAAATACGACATCAGATTATGGGTGAATAGAATAGAAGAGTTAAAGAGGGGAAGAAAGAAGAAAGCAGGGGGGGTAGGTAAGGGAGGAAGGGCAAGGAGAGGGGGGGGGGTTCGGGCAGACCCCAGCGCAACACATCTGATCAATAGGTGCAAATTGTGACTTAACCTGCTCCCTAGGGTGACAGTAATTTCCTTAAGGAGTCCGAGGAGGAGTATTCTATCCATATGAGCCATTGGAGCTTATATTTCTCAAAGGTGTCATCCTCTAGGGCCAACATCTCCTCCATGCGCATTATGTCGTTGACTGTGGATACCCATAAAGTTAAGCTAGTAGTGGTTTTCCAAAATATAGGGATAATTTGTCTTGCGGATGACAAGAAGAAACGTAGCAAAGAGCATTTCTGTGAGGGTATAGAGCCTGGGAGCATGGACAATAGAGCAATTTCAGGGGACGGCTGTAGAGGTTTATCATAGAGGCTGCTGTAAATTGAGAAGACCTGTGTCCAAAGAGGTTGGACAGATTGACACTCCCACCATATATGTAACTGCCATCTGCCGATCCACAACTCCAGCATGTGGGGGGCACGGATGGGAAGATTTTGTGCAGAGTTTGAGGGCCCCTGTACCATCTCGCGAGGAGCTTGAAGTTTTTCTCCTGTGTATAACAGGACATTGAGGTCTTATGCGTATAATAATACGATTTCTGCGAGTCCGAAGCGGTGAGTTCCTTTCACAGATCCATGGACCTGTAAGGGCTTACCTAGGTTGGAGTCCATGGCGCAGAGATGTACGCTCACCCTTGCAAATAAACACAGTCCAAGGTAACAAAGAGATAAGCTACCTGGGCTGTGAATCTGTGCACAGGGGCTTGACAGGAATAGCCAAGGGATGGTCAAGGTAAAGCCGCAGTCAGGGATTCCAGAAGTCAGGATAGCAATAAACAAAGCCAGGGTCTGAAGCCGGGGTCAGTCTTGGAACACTGGATCTCTGCAACAGGAGCACAAGAACACTTGGCACACATGACAAAATGAACTGCCAAAGCCCTCAGAGTGAGACAGGGTTTTATACCCAGCTAATTAGGTAACCTGCCCCAGCTGATCCAGGTACAAACAGTATCGGCCACAGTACTTTATGCTAAACTAGGCATGGCTGGAAATCAGGCTGAATAGAACTGAGGTGTGGCTCAGAGGTAAGGAAACAGGACCAAGCGCAGACAGACATGAGTTCAATACCACCCAGAGCCGCCTGGGGCGCAACCATGCCTGGCCGTCTGCAAGGCACGGTAGGGACCGTGACAGTTCCCTCCCCTTAGAAATGCCCTCAGAGCATGGAACAGCCTTATTTCCTTTGGGCTTTCTTTGTTTTAGAAGTTCCGGCTGGGGAGACTTTCGTCGCTCACAAGGCTCTTTCAAAAATCTTCAGGTCCTGCTTACGGACTATGGTGCCATTCAAGGCATACATACAGTCAGGAGGTAGCGGGGACACAGGAACTTCCAGCGGGGACACAGGAACTTCAAGCGGGGACACAGGAACGGGAACTTCAAGCGGGGACACAGGAACGGGAACTTCAAGCGGGGACACAGGAACGGGAACTTCAAGCGGGGACACAGGAACATCAGACCGGGCAGCAGGTACTGGAACATCAGACCGCGTAGCAGGCAATGGGACGTCAGACTGGGGCACAGGAACTTCAAGCTGGATAGCAGGCAGAGAGTCGGGGGTAGCAGGAATGATCCTAGTAGTACACACTTGCTGAAACTTTGGCCGAAGTGGACGGGTTGGACAGAGAGAGATCAGGTGCCCTCTTACTCCACAATAGAAACAGAGTCCACAGCCTCTCCTCCGCTCTCTCTCTCTCCCTTAGACAGCTTGGACCGGATGGACCCAATCTCCATGGGTTCCACATCATCCAGGGTAGGAGTGGTTAAAACCTCAGGAGCGTCTAGGCTTTGAGGGCTTACAGCTTCATAACTTGGCACAGACTGGGATGGCTTGGATTCAAATCTGTACAGGGTATTCCTGTCCCTGGGTACCTGTAGGCCACGAGAACTAGGAGCAGACTTGGGAACACTGGTTTTCTTAGAAACTGTAATATAAGAGTCCAGAGCAAACATGAAAGCTTCCCAGCTGTCCAAGACTGTACTCTTCTACTGTAATAGCTGAAAAGCCCATGTCTTGATTAGCCCAGTGAGAAGATTGATGGATGCGCAAACCTTTATAAAGTCAGAGGCATAGGTCCTAGGCTTAAGAGCAAATAACAGCTTGCAATCCATCCTAAAGTTAAAGAATGATGCACGATTCCCATCAAACTTCTCAGGCATCACAACAAACGGTTCCGGACATGTAGGTTCCTGGGTTGGGCGTACTGTGCCTTTAAACAAGCGGACTTCTTGCTGCAACTCAGCAATGGTCTGGCCCAGGCTGGAGACTTGCAGAACAAGGGAGGTGAGCATCCTGTACATCTCTGCAGACTCCTTGTAGGGCAGTTCATTATGTAAGGGCTTACCTAGGTTGGAGTCCATGGCGCAGAGATGTACGCTCACCCTTGCAAATAAACACAGTCCAAGGTAACAAAAAGATAAGCTACCTGGGCTGTGAATCTGTGCACGGGGGCTTGACAGGAATAGTCAAGGGATGGTCAAGGTAAAGCCGCAGTCAGGGATTCCAGAAGTCAGGATAACGATAAACAAAGCCAGGGTCTGAAGCCGGGGTCAGTCTTGGAACACTGGATCTCTGCAACAGGAGCACAAGAACACTTGGCACACATGACAAAATGAACTGCCAAAGCCCTCAGAGTGAGACAGGGTTTTATACCCAGCTAATTAGGTAACCTGCCTCAGCTGATCCAGGTACAAACAGTATCGCCCACAGTACTTTATGCTAAACTAGGCATGGCTGGAAATCAGGCTGAATAGAACTGAGGTGTGGCTCAGAGGTAAGGAAACAGGACCAAGCGCAGACAGACATGAGTTCAATACCACCCAGAGCCGCCTGGGGCGCAACCATGCCTGGCCGTCTGCAAGGCATGGGAGGGACTGTGACAGGACCACTTCCTGGTGTAAGAAGGGGGTTGTTTATGAATCAACGTGTGTTGCAAGGTGTACATCGCAGAGAGTGTATGTTGTGGTAGTTCAGAAAGAGAGCACAGCTGTTTAAATTCCGTGAGGGGTCTATGTATTTGGGAGGTGGAGAAGAGGACGGAGCAGAAGGAGGAGATCCGTGAGCCAGTTGCCCCGAGCCTCTGGTAGTACCGGCCTGCCAGAGATGGAGTCTACAAATGAGCCCGCCACAGGCCACTCAGCGCAAGAGTAAGAGCCTATTGTATGGGAACCTTGACCTTGGGGTATGGCTGGGTGGTCGAATAAAGGCATAAGGGGTGACGGTTCAGAGGACAGGAGTGACTGCATACCTTTTCTATACCATAAGTGCATGGCAGCAGATGTTAACGGAGAAGTTGAGAACATATGTAGGTACTGTCCGTGTCCCCAGAGTAGAGCTCGGAGGTCATGCGGGGATAGATCCTGTTCTACCATGGTGGATGCTTTAGTGAAGGGACGGGGGAACCATTCAGTAATCCTGGCCAGAAACGCCGCTCTGTAGTATAGCTCGAAGTCGGGAAGGGCCGCGCCACCTTGGGTTTTGGGGTACGTGAGTAAAGTATGTTTAATGCGGGACATACCTTGGTGCCATACGAATCGTATGGACATAGAGCGCAATGAGGTGAAGAAACGTTTGGTGATTGCAATGGGTACCGTTTGGAATACATAAAGTCGTTTGGGTAAGGTGTCCATTTTCAAGGTATTTATGCGTCCAAACCACGGCAAAGGGGTAGTGTTCTATTCGTCTAAATATTTACGTAACCAGGTCAATAGGGGTAGGTAATTTAGGTCATAAAGCTCCGATAAGTAAGATAGGATCTTTATTCCTAAATAAGATATGCTTCTAGTACTCCATTGGAAAGGAAAGTTGGCTTGCACCCGGGCTAGAGTATTTGTGGGAAGGGAAATGTTGAGGGCTTCCATTTTAGATTTTTTAAAGTCACTGAATTTCCCAAACCTACTGAATTCTAGCATCAACAAGGGCAAGGATGTGTGTGGTTGCTGTACATAGACCAGAAGATCGTCAGCGTATAGAGATAGCTTGTACTCTGAGGAGGGTATCTGTATTCCTGTGATGGAGGTATTGCATCTTATTGCCTGGGCTAGATGTTCTATCCTTATAACGAAGAGCAACGGGGATAAGGGGCACCCTTGTCGAGTGCCATTCGATATCCGGAACGGTGCGGAGGGAGAGCCACTGACCAAGACTGAGGCGGAGGGATTAGAGTACAGTGCCATTATTTTGGACACAAAAGCAGGTCTAAGACCTATCTGTTCAAGAGAGAGGCGTAAGAAGTCCCAGTTAACTCGGTCAAAGGCCTTCTCCGCATCTAACGATAGCAGACAGGCCTTCAGATTATGTTTTTGTATGTAAGAGATAAGATGGATGGTTTTCGTGGTGTTGTGCTTGGCCTCTCGGCCAGGAACAAAACCCACCTGGTCCCTATGTATAATGGGGGGCAAGAGGGGGGAAAGGCGAGTCGCTAGAACTTTTGCGTAAAGCTTGATGTCGGTATTGAGGATCGATATCGGCCTATAGCTACCACATTGTGAGGGATCCTTACCAGGTTTCAGAATAACCGATATATTAGCAGATAGTAGGTTGTGTGAGGGTAAATGGGTGTCATCAATTGAATTAAATGCCGAGGCTAGGCGGACTGGCACTACCACACCTTAAAGTATACTACCAAGCAACCCACTTGGGGAGATTACTTGACTGGTGTAGACACCAGGAATCCAAACTCTGGGCCCAAATGGAACAGGCACAGTGTATAGTTCCCCTACAAGGCATACCATGGTGTTTCAGTGGTTTGCCGCCGGAGATTAAACAACACCCGTTAGTAGGTAACGGGTGTGCACGTATCATCTCCTAATCCTCCCTCTCCTCCCAGAACTCCCCTATATACCCCATACTAGGAAACCCCCTCTTCACACCGGGTATCAATGATGATCCCTTTCAGTCCATGTTAGGGGCGGGACTATACCAAGCATCACACTTTAGTGACGGGGGGAGGTGGAGAAAGGTAGCCAAACTCTCTGACCCCACAGGCCCATATAAACTTGACTTTATGAGAGCACTGCAACTGAAGCACTTTCTAAACGATACAGCCCCCGACAGGTAACAACCAATCACTCACATCACTGGAGGAACTATGTAATGACACTACCACATACTGTACGCTCTCACTGACATACTCGCTTATGATTACCCCGCCGGAGGACTTTGTCCCACCGGGCTTACTTAAATGGGAACAAGACCTAGGGCTCCAATTCAGCAGCGCGAAGAGGCAGTTAATCCTCAAGTACACGCAGAAATCCTCAATATGTGCCAAAACTCAGGAGACGAATTTCAAAATCCTGTCTCGATGGTACAGAACCCCAACCATACTCCACAAATTTTTCCCAACAACAACGGATAGATGCTGGCGTTGCCAGACAGAGAAAGGAGACATACTGCACATCTTCTGGTCGTGCCCCAAACTGAGTCATTTTTGGAAAGTTATACACCAGACGATACAAAAAATGACAGAAAGAATTATACCCGCTGACCCGGCAATCTTCCTCCTTCATGCAACCGATACCCCTGACAGGAAATATAAAAATTTGGTGATTCGCCATTTACTAGACGCAGCAAAGGCCTGTATCCCACTCTGCTGGAAATCTGCTCTTCCACCGTCCATTGACCTCTGGCTTCAAAAAGTGAAGGAAATAAGGACGATGGAAGACCTTATTCTAACCGAACAGAAGAGACAGGAGACATACACCAAGACGTGGCAACTCTGGTCTATGTTCATTTTTTCAGAGGAAGGGCAGGCTCTGAGAAGGACGGGAGATGTCACTTGAACAAACGGGTTGTTAGATATATCCCTGGGAGTATGGGGTATATGCCATTACAGAATCGATTTCACTCTCTGACAATACTCTAACAACACACCATGGTCATGGGGTGTACCTCCCCTCGTGTCCACCCCGCCCCCCTCTCTTCCCCCCTCTGGTTTCCCTTTCCCCCCCTCTCTAACTAACTAACCTTTTCTCTACACTGACCTCCCTCCCCTGAAGGGGGGAGTTAAAAAGAAAAAAGGGAGCCGGCCCCGCGGGACCAACACGTTTAAGTATGGGCATGCTAATAGACAAAAGTAGATTGCACTCAAGGATGAGCTACGCTCCAAACTCTCCATATATGAGCAAAAGCTTTCTATAAAGACCAAATTTACAATAACCTGCTCTGCTCAATTAGCAGAACGGGATAGATACTACAGTACACAATGCAACATTAGTGTTTGACACCATTATATATCCGTTAGCTGCCAAAGAAGTATTTCTTTTTTCAAGATGTTATGTTAAGCGTGTCATAATGTGAAGTTTATTTCTGTATTTGTATTGCAATCATATTATGTTGTAACCTGTTGGTTCATGTGGGACCTGTTCCTGTGTGAAAAATAAAAAATAAAAAAAAATAAAAAAATGCAGAGGCTAGTAACGGGGCAAGCGGTTGGGCAAACGATTTATAAAACCTAGTGGAAAAGCCCTCGGGACCTGAACATTTACCTTTGATAGCAACAAGAAATTCCACTACCGTTAGGGGTTCATCCAAACTAGATGCCTGTTCGGGATCAATTTGTGGCAGGTCTCTGTTATATAGTCCCTCATGTCAGCGAGATGTGCGTTATTCTTGTTGTTTGCTACTGTCGGTGGGTGTAGGTTATAGAGGTCGGAATAATAAGATTTAAAGGCCTCCGATATGCCTCGGGGGTTGCTTATTTTCCGTTGGTCCGTCGTGCATATGTATGGGATCGGTTTACGAGGGGGGCGGGGATGCAGAACCCTGGCATGGTGCTGTCCACATTTATTTGCGAAAGCGTAGTGGTGGTTATGACCTCTATCTCTAGCTATAAGGGAATGTGCGTCTAAGAGGCTAAGTAGTTCCCTGGGGGCATTAGAAAGATCTATATATGTTACCGGATTGGAGTCTCTTTTGTGCAGTATTTCGAGTGATTTTATCGTCGCCAGCAGGCGAGAAATGTCTGCTGTTCTGGCTAGTTTAATGCGGGAGCCGTGTTGAATGAAAACACCTATCAGTACACACTTCAGGGCCTCCCACTTGGTTAGTGGATTAGTGTCATCAGAGCGATGGACCGCAATGAAGTCCTGGATCGCTTGTTCTATTGCTGCAACACACGAAGTGTCTTTCAGTAAATTGTCATTCAATCTCCATGACTACCTTGTGCGGGATATCCAAGGGGGGGGGGGGGGTTAGACTGAGGTGTACTAGGGCTGTGATCAACAACCCTGTCCTCAGGGCCCACTAACAGGCCAGGTTTGCAAGATAACTGAAATACATCACAGGTGATATAATTTGCTGCTCTGTGATTGCAGTATTCTAGTCTGCATCTCCCCAAGGTAATACATAAAACCTGGCCTGTTAGTGGGCCTTGAGGACAGGGTTGATGACCACTGTACTAGGGCATGATCAGAGCACAATATGTTACCTAAGGAAGCCTTTAGTGGTGTATCGAGTAGGGATTGGGAAATTAAAAAATAATCAATGCGACTGTATGAGTTATGTGCTAAGAGAAACAGCTGTAATCTCTTTCGAACGGGTGTTGCCCCCGCCACACATCTACCAATTGTGCAGAGTGTAGGAGTGTCTTTATCTGTGTGAGTATCATGTGGGACATAGTTGACTTACCCGAGGAAGTGTCCAGGACTGGAGAAAGGGTCACATTGAGGTCGCCTCCTAGGATAAAGCAGGAACCTCCAAATGAGAGCAACTTGCCTACAACCTTGGAGAGGAAGGACGCCTGGTCCTGGTTTGGTCCATATACGTTAGCCACTGTAAAGATAGAAGAATTACATTTTAGTTTAAGAAACAGATACCGTCCTAGCGGGTCAATGAGGGAGTCCAGAACTTCTGGGTGAAATGATTTGTGAAAGACTATGGATACACCTTTGCACTTCGACTCTGGGTTAGTGCTGTGGAACCACTGGCAATAATGGGGATTTTTAAGAGTCGGAATCGCTGAGCTCCGAAAATGCGTTTCCTGCAAAAGTAAGATTTTGGTCCTGGCCTTATGGAAGTGGTATAACACCTGGCTTCTTTACAAATTTAATTTAGATCTATAAAGGGTGCCCCATCTTTCCACTGAGTAAAATAAGATAGATTGGATAGATAGGTAGATAGGTAGATACAACCAGACCAGTACAGGAACAATTTTGTGAAAATAAAACATATAGACATCATAGACACTGTGCCATAAAGAAGGGATATTCAGACTGTGAACTGACTGACCAAAAAAGAAAAATATAAAAAAAACAAAAAATGAGAGCGCTAGAGAGACAAAAAAAAGGTGTAAGAGCCGCCAGAAGACAGTTTTGAAAAATGACTGTCGTAACGGGTCAGGTAGGTGGTAAAAAATAGACATGTGCAATTCGTTTCGTTTTTTTCGTTTTTCGTTTTTTTCGTTATTTTCGTTCGTTCGTTTTCGTACGAATGAACGAATCATTCGAATCGTACGAATAGTGGGCTGAAAAAATTGTGCCTTAGGCACTGGTGCTGGTGCCACAACACTCCAACCCCTCACAGATACTGTACTTGGAGCACAGCAATCAGACCTGTTGCAAAGCATTGCATAAAAAATTGTAATTACACGCCCCTGTTAAACAGGGGCTGAAAAATTGTGCCTTAGTCACTGGTGCTGGTGCCACAACACTGCAACCCCTCACAGATACTGTACTTGGAGCACAGCAATCAGACCTGTTGCAAAGCATTGCATAAAAAATTGTAATTACACGTCCTTTAAAACAGGGGCTGAAAAATTGGACCTTAGCCACTGTTGGTGGCACCCAGAAACAAAAATGTTCTTCCAAGCTATCATCAGGATCATTGAGGAGGAAGAGGATAGTCAGTCAACATAACAGGACAGTCACTCAGCATCAGCATAGGCAGTCTTGAAGGGATGTGACATTTCAAAATAAATTATTCTGTTATATCAGCTTAAGGTGCCTGGTAGCTGGTGGTGATCCAAGACTGATTCATCTTTATGAAGGTCAGTCCATCAACCGAGTCGGTGGACAGGCGCACCCTGTGATCGGTGACAAAGCCTCCAGCAGCACTGAATGTGCGTTCGGAAAGAATGCTGGATGCAGGACAGGCCAGTAGCTCAATTGCATACTGTGCAAGCTCTGGCCAGTGATCCATCCTCAAGACCCAGTAAGCCAGAGGATTTTCGGTGGGAAAGGTGTCCAAGTCTGACCTTGCCCCTAGGTATTCCTGCACCATGTATATCAGACGCTGGCGATGGTTGCTGGAACCGATCATACCTTGGGGCTGCGGACTAAAAAATTGTCTGAACGCATCGGTCAGACGTCCACCTTCCCCACCGCTCCTTCTGCTACTGACCGAAGCCTCAGCAACTCATCGTCCAGGACCAGGAGTTTGTAACCTCCCAGTCTCTGGGAACGCGTTGCACAGACCTTTCTGCAAGGCCTCCCGGAAATGTCTCATCCTTTGCTCCCTCTGCGACGGCAAGATAAGGTCCGCAACCTTACCCTTGTACCGTGGATCAAGGAGAGTGGCCAGCCAGTAATGGTCCCTCTCCTTGATCCGAAAAAATACGAGGATCCTTCCGCAGGCTTTGCAGGATCAGGGAGGCCATACAACGTAGGTTAGCTGAGGCATTCGGTCCGGAGTCTTCTGGGTCACTGAGGACGACATGATCCGCAGCCACCTCCTTCCAGCCACGTACAAGTCCACTGGTTTCTTGGGACTGTAAATCATCCCTAAAAGACTGCTGCTGCTGATGCTGAGTGTCAGTCTCCACCTCCATGCTGACACAATCCTCCTCCTCATCCTCTTCCTGTGTGATGGGTGGGAGAGAAGGAACACTGTCTGGATAAAGGGGGCCTTGAGAGGCAAGGAAGTCCTCCTCTTCCTGCCTCTGTTCTGCCTCAAGTGCCCTGTCCATTATTCCACGCAGCGTATGCTCCAACAGGTGGACAAGAGATACAGTGTCACTAATGCATGCACTGTCACTGCTCACCATCCTCGTGGCCTCCTCAAATGGTGACAGGACAGTGCATGCATCCCTGATCATGCTCCACTGGCGTGGGGAAAAAATCCAAGCTCCCCTGACCCTGTCCTGGTGCCGTAGTCGCACAGGTACTCATTGATGGCCCTCTGCTGTGTGTGCAGTCGCTGCAGCATGGCCAAGGTTGAGTTCCACCTGGTGGGCATGTCACATATAAGGCGGTTCTTGGGCAGGTTCAACTCCTTTTGCAGATGAGCCAGCCGAGCACTGGCATTATATGATTGGCGGAAATGCACACAGACTTTCCTGGCCTGCCTCAGGACATCCTGTAAGCCTGGGTACCTGCCCAAGAACCGCTGCACCACCAGGTTAAGGACGTGAGCCATACAGGGCACATGGGTCAGCTGTCCCTGTCACAGGGCGGAGAGGAGGTTGGTGCCATTGTCACAAACCCCCATTCCTGGCTTAAGCTGGCGTGGCGTCAACCACCTCTCGGCCTGCCCCTGCAGAGCTGACAGAACCTCTGCCCCAGTGTGGCTCCTGTCCCCCAAACACACCAGCGCAAGCACGGCATGGCATCTTTTTGCCTGCGTACTTGCGTAGCCCCTTGGACGCCTACGGAGCACCGCTGGTTCAGAGGACAGAGCACTCGAAGAGGCCATGGAGGAAGAGGAGGGGGTGGAGGAAAGAGGTGTGTCACAACCAGTAGTAGCATTTTGGAGGCGTGGTGGCGGAACAACCTCCAACACTACTGCACCTTGTCCTGCATCCTTCCTAGCTGCCAAAAGAGTAACCCAATGGGCCGTGAAAGACAGGTAACGTCCCTGTCCATGCCTGCTGGACCATGAGTCAGCGGTAATATGCACCTTACCGCTGACCGCCCTGTCAAGCGAGGCATGAACATTGCCTTCCACATGACGGTAGAGAGCCGGAATCGCCTTCCGTGAGAAAAAGTGCCGTTTGAACAAACTCACGGAAGGGGGCCGAGTCTACCAACTGAAAAGGCAGCAGTTGGAGTGCTAGCAATTTAGCCAAGCTAGCATTCAACCGCTGGGCATGTGGATGGCTGGGAGTAAACTTCTTTCGACGGTCCAGCAGCTGTGGCAGGGAAATTTGCCTGGTACAATTGAACATCGGTGTACTGCTAGCAGAGTGCCCGCAAGTACTTGGCTGTGACACACCTAATTCTACACCTTCATTCCTCTCAGTGCAGCTTTCAGAGAGTACTGAAGGTGTAGTGGGGTTGGAGATCCCAGTTGTCGAGGAGCAAGGAGAGGTCCGCTTTGTTCTTTGATGTGGGTCTTTAATGTGCACTTGCCAACGAGCTGCATGGCAGGTCAACATATGTCTGGTCATGCTTGTGGCGCCCAAGCGGCTGATGTTTTGGCCACGCGAGATACACTTGAGACATATGTTGCAAATAGCAGTGGTGCGATCTGATGCACTCGTCTCAAAAAAGGCTCACACCAAAGAACTTTTGTAATAACGTGCAGAGGCAGCGCCCTGCACAGGCGGAGCTCTGCGGTGTGATTCAGTTTGGTGTGCTGGCCTCAAGCTGGCCCCCGGAGGGCATCCTGCCTCGTTGGAGATGTGCCACCTCCTCCTCCTCCTCTCGCCATTCAGGCACCCACGTGGAGTCAGTGACCTAATCATCCCCTCCCTCTTCACCACTGGAGCAAACCTGGAAGTAAGCTGCAGCTGGTGGAACATGACTGCCAGATTGCTGTCCTTGAGCATCCCCTCTTTATGCGCTCACGCTACTGCCTTCCTCTAGCTGGGTATCATCATCCGAGCCTTCAAAACGCTGGGCATCCTTCCTGGAGCATGTACCCAACACTGTGCTCAAACAGTTCAGGGGACTCCTCAGGAGGACATGGTGGGTCTAGGGAAGGGGTGCCTGATGATGACATTGAGTACGCGTTGGCAGCTGCTTTGCCAGTACCCTGAGCCAGGGTGAGAGAGGATAAGGAGGGCTTGGTCATCCACTCTACCAAGCCTTCGGCATGATGCGGCTCAACATGTCCAGCTGCCGAAAAGAAGGACAAGCGTGTCCCATGGCCACGTGCTGATGACGATGCACCACGTCCACGACCAGCACTGTTGTCTCTAGACACAGAGCCTGCTTGCCCTGTTTTCTTGGCTCGGGACTATCTGCCTCTCCTTGTCAGTCTTCCAGACATTGTAATGGGTAGTGTACACACACTAACTCCTGCAGATGGCTGTCTTAGATGACAACAGGGCAGAAGGGCAGATACAGGGTGAGGTGGTTTAGTGTGCTGTGCTATACTCACACAGCACACACACACTAACTCCTGCAGAAGGCTGCCTTAGATGACAACAGGGCAGAAGGGCAGATACAGGGTAAGGTGGTTTAGTGTGCTGTGCTATAGTCACACAGCACACACACACTAACTCCTGCAGATGGCTGTCAGGCTGACTTAGATGACAACAGGGCAGAAGGGCAGATACAGGGTAAGGTGGTTTAGTGTGCTGTGCTATAGTCACACAGCACACACACGCTAACTCCTGCAGATGGCTGACTGGGTGCCTTAGATGACAACAGGGCAGAAGGGCAGATGCAGGGTAAGGTGGTTTAGTGTGCTATGCTATACTCACACAGCACACACACACTAACTCCTGAAGATGGCTGCCTTAGATGACAACAGGGCAGAAGGGCAGATACAGGGTAAGGTGGTTTAGTGTGCTGTGCTATAGTCACACAGCACACACACGCTAACTCCTGCAGATGGCTGGCTGGCTGCCTTAGATGACAACAGGGCAGAAGGGCAGATGCAGGGTAAGGTGGTTTAGTGTGCTGTGCTATACTCACACAGCACACACACACTAACTCCTGCAGATGGCTGCCTTAGATGACAACAGGGCAGAAGGGCAGATACAGGGTAGGGTGGTTTAGTGTGCTGTGCTATAGTCACACAGCACACACACGCTAACTCCTGCAGATGGCTGGCTGGCTGCCTTAGAGGACACCAGGGCAGAAAGGCAGATACAGGGTAAGGTGGTTTAGTGTGCTGTGCTATACTCACACAGCACACACACACTAACTCCTGCAGATGGCTGCCTTAGATGACAACAGGGCAGAAGGTCAGATACAGGGTAGGGTGGTTTAGTGTGCTGTGCTATAGTCACACAGCACACACACGCTAACTCCTGCAGATGGCTGGCTGGCTGCCTTAGATGACAACAGAGCAGAAGGGCAGATACAGGGTAAGGTGGTTTAGTGTGCTGTGCTATACTCACACAGCACACACACACTAACTCCTGCAGATGGCTGCCGTAGATGACAACAGGGCAGAAGGGCAGATACAGGGTAGGGTGGTTTACTGTGCTGTACTATACTCACACAGCACACACACACTAACTCCTGCAGATGGCTGGCTGGCTGACTTAGATGACAACAGGGCATAAGGGCAGATACAGAGTGCGGTGGTTTAGTGTGCTGTACTATACTCACACAGCACACACACACTAACTCCTGCAGATGGCTGCCTTAGATGACACAGCAGGCCAGAAGGGTAAAGGTGGTTTAATGTGCTACTGCAGTGCACACACACACACTAACTTCTCCTGCAGGTGGCTGGATTGGTAGAGATTGAGAACAGCACTGAGAAGAATAAACTACCCTGCCTATATTTTCTCTTTCCCTACACTAACCCCTAGAATCCACAACAAGCAGATAATGCAGATGAATCACAAGCAGATAATGCAGATGAATCATAACAGCAGATAATGCACAAGCAGACACTGTACAGTACAGTAGAGTATGTCACTGTTCCTAACGCCGGAACACACTACATGAGGCTGCCGGCGCGCGGCCTTATATAGTGTGGGGCGTGTACTAAACCCCCTGAGCTATAATTGTTTTTTTTATTGCTCTTTTGCTAATTATTGCTCTCCTCGCCGC
The DNA here is from genome assembly GCA_028564925.1 of Lithobates sylvaticus. Classification (NCBI taxonomy): domain Eukaryota; kingdom Metazoa; phylum Chordata; class Amphibia; order Anura; family Ranidae; genus Lithobates; species Lithobates sylvaticus. The sequence continues at coordinate 98,910,975 of CM053032.1, read as the reverse complement.
TGGCTCTATGATTGGCCAAGCATGCGGGGTCACAGTGCATGCTTGGCCAATCATCAGCCAGCAATGCACTGCGACTGGGGAAGTGCATTGTGGACTATTCGCATCACACGATTTCGATGCGAACGGTCCTTAGACTTCTGGTTTTCGACAAGCGCTCAAACGTCCGATGTTCGATTCGAACATGGGTTCGAATCGAACACCGGGCCCATACCTATTTACATGTATTAATTCTAATAGATGTTCAAACACTTCATGTTTTTAAATGTATACACTTTATACTTTTTTGTGTTACTATTCTTCTAAATAAATACTTTATAATTATCTATATACGCCATTTAAATCCTTTTAATAAAACTTGCGCCTTAAAAGTCCACCACATAGGGGGTTCTTTGTCTTTCTCAAAGATAAAGGGGGAATCGGTCTACCCGATCTCCACAAATACCACCTGGCATACCACTTAGCCAGGATTGTGGACTGGCAAGTTCACAAGTCGGTGAAAGCATGGATAGCGAAAATCACTTCACAAAACCCTGATACACATCCTTCCCTGGCTCACACCCAGCCACTGGGCCCAAACCCTCAAAATGAACCCCCTTATTTTCCCCTCATTAATGGCCTTTAGACAAGCCATGTGCTTAACCTATCCTCACAACCGGGTCCCCTGACCTCCTTGCAGGGTAATCCAGAATTTCAGACAGGTGAATCTACTTTGTTCCTGAAAAGAGTATGGCCACATGAAGAGGTGCTAGCACACCAATTCTAAAGGCACGAATACGTTCATATGAAGACCTAGTATCACATTCCCAGACAAATGAATTTCCTTTTTGGACATACAGACAACTAAGACATTTCCTCAGCAACAAAGACCCAACCACAACGTGGTGCAGACAACTCTCACCATTCGAATCTTTATGCTCATGTAACTCACCCCAAAGACACCTGATTTACTACACTTACACTTTGCTTTAGGACGATTCCGACCAGACGAAAGCTAAACCCTCACACGGTTCATGGGAAAAAAACTTACATCTGACTCTCACAAAGGACAATTGGGAAGATATCTATACATATGCACACAAAGGTTTGATGAACGTAGCGATCCAAGAAAATGGATATAAAATAGCAACAAAATGGTATAGAACTCCTGCTCGCTTACACAAATTCTCACCCTCAATTCCGAATACCTATTGGAGATGCAATAAGGAAGTAGGTTCCATGATCCACATCTGGTGGGAGTGCTCCCTGATCCAACCGTTCTGGAAGGAAGTCCATTCCATTGTTTCACAGGTCACCACCTACACCTTTAACTACAATCCAGCCCAATATCTCCTACATCACTTAACCCTCCCTGTGACGGATCTCGGATGCCTCTCTGAGCATCTCCGCCAGACCTGTGTCTCCTGTCCTCCAAATGCACCCGCAGCCTGCAGATTCGCCATAACCAGCCCTTAACCCCTCAATCACGAGACAAGCCACACAGGTGTTGAGGGTTAAACATCCAGAGCATAAACTCTTTATTAAGTTTCAAAAATACACTTTAAACACAGTTGGGGACACCCCCCTTAGCCTTGTCATAGAGGGGGTAGGGGACAAGGAAGAACCAATGGAAACTCAACACTTGTATATTCAAAAGGGGTTATGATAAGCAGGCAGCCCCTCCTAACAGATCCCCTGCTGAGATGTGTCTCCAGTGCAGACCTTTTGTCTACATCCCTTGACCCAACACAATTGAACACAGCAACAAGAGGGGGGGGGGGTGGGGGTGGGGGAGAAGGGATGCAGCATTACATTACCTTATATCAGTGCCATTTTGTATATGTCTTTATAAGCTAAAAATACATTAATTGTGGAATAAAAGTATATATTTAGCCCAGCCGGGCCAATAGGTTTAGGTAGCCAGGAACGACTCCACAAGCCCAGCCACAGATACCGCATTCATCCGGTTCCGATGAACTGGCGACTCTGGACACAAATGTCTGGAGGTGGCATCTTCTCCAGGTGGTGAGAGATGGCAAATAGCCCTCCAAACCTCATGTTCTCTGCTGGGCCATAGTCTGTGGGTAGGAGATGAGCCCAAAACCCCCTCCAAAACACACAGTGACAGTGGGTTCTGTCACACTCCCTAAAAAGGTCTACTACAAATCACTGGCCATGCATATGGTTAATACGGCCAGATTGTGTATTCCAATACACTGGCGATCTATAGCTATCCCCTCCATACGGGAGTGGTTGACCATGGTTGCTAAGATAGAGGGAGGAACTGATCTATACCTTCCAGGAATGCCTACAGAAGTTTCCTATCATTTGGGCCTGTTGGAAACACTTCCAGACCACATAAAAATACAAGGCATACTTTCCTTTAATAACTAAGGCCATCTAGATCTTACACAAATGACTGCTAAATCGGTGGGTGGGGGGGGGGGGGCAACACCCACCATCTCCCTTCCCTTCCCCTCTCTCTCTCTCTCTTTCCCTACCCCAATCCTTTCTGTTCTCCTCTTAACTTCTCCCCCCTTCTACCTCTGTACTACAGTTTTTTTTCCTTCTTTAGGGTGTTTTAGCCAACCAAAAATTCTCTGGAGTCACCCTATTCAAAACACCGAAACAGCCACCACTCCATAATGGTCAAGACGTACACTATTTCCATTACCCAGGTGGGACCTGATGATATTGGTCCCACGGGTATTACACCAACTTACAAAGTTACTTGACCTAGCTCGGATGCCTCTTCCTTAAAAGATCAATATATTGGTTGTTCATTTATTGTTTTCTTTTTCTGCCTACTAGCAATCTATGTCTAAATTTGTATCACACTGTTCTACTTACCATGACCCATACTACTATAATTCATCCTGATTTCTCTGCTGTCAAAGAGGTTGTGGTGGCACTCTTCCAGCAGCTGACTGCAAATCCACCCACCAAGAATATTGGTGGGTGAACAGAAAAACTGAAATAAATGTAGGTAGCCCACCTTGGCCAGTGGCTGAAAAAGCATCAATTTGTGTCTTGGCTGACAAGCTATCAGGAATCCACAGTTGACTTCCAAGAGGTCTTCAACAACAGTCCCAGAGGTCTTAAAGGAAAGTCCCAAGTTTATTAAAATGCATCTCCTGAAGGAGCAGAGTATACTCCAAAACATATAGAATTTTACTGATTTTAATAAATTTGGGACTTTTGTTAATTTAATATAATTGTGGTCCACCTCCTTACGCTGTACTGTGTGGACTCCCATTATCCAACAGCACTTTTGTTGATCATGGTACTGTGGGATGTGTTATTGAAGACCTCTTAGAAGTCTGTAGGCAGGTGCAGTTTATTTCCTCTACTGTAGATGGTGCTCAACCGCAGAGGCCCTGCATCTGGAAGTCAGGAGGAACCCAGTGGTTTCCTGGGTCATGGGGGAAGCGATCTGATTGGATGCTGTTGCCCCATTTAACTCCAGCAGCCATTTTGGCTGGAGCCCTCTGTTCACGTTGCTGTAACTGTGCATGCATCTGGTTGGACAGTTTTCCAACCACAATTGATTTGAACTGTTGCTGCATTGCTTTAATACAATTTTATCACCGCACCTGACTGTGTAAATTATTGTCGCTGTACCCCACTTACAAGTCGACTGTGGATTCCTGCAATGTAATCTTGCTTGCAAGGTGTCACGTACCAGGTGTGAGACCAAGCTGTTGAGATGGCTCCCCTTGTGGCTAAGTGCAATGCTTCCCTAAAAGTAGTACAGGGAAAGCAGTGCCCAGAGAAGCACGGTTTGCCAGATACTGAGATGAGATAAGCTGATCATCATGATGTAGCAGGAACAGGCTGGATGAAATGTAAAGCTGGTGTGCTTGCGGAGTACCAGGTAAGCTTGACAGAGTAGCAAATCGGAAACAGAAACGAGAGCCAGGCCATGGGTCATACAGGGTAAGATCAGTTCAGATGATGAGATTGGATAGCCGGGGTCATACACAGGAAGACAGATCTGTAGCAGAGTCAATAAGCCAAGCCAAAGTCAGATACGGTGAAGCAAGCCAGAAAGAAGTCATAACTACAAGCCAAGGGTAAATCAGGAGATCAGGATCACAGGTCAGAGCAAGCTGGGTCAATAACAGAAGTTCAATCAGAATACACAGGCCCACAGGATCAAGGGGAAGCTGAAGATAATCCAGCAATGAGCAGCTCCAGCAGCAGACTTAAATAGACCAGGAAGTAAGTCTTGTGATCTGTTCAGGTTACAATGAGAAAGTACTGCCCACATTAGTCACACTGTGCACCATGGCGGCCATGATTGTCTTGGGCGAAATTACCAGTCCCTCTTCGACCATTTCCCTGACACAGGGACACAAATTGGTGCTTGCTTGGCCACTTGCCAAAGTCAGCTGCCTACATTTATTCCAGTTTTTCTGTTCACCCATCAATATTCTTAGAAGCGCTCCATGTTTGTTTGTTTTTTCACCACAATTACAAGATCACCTGATATCCTTAAAATGCTCAATGTACATTTTGTTCTGATTTTCAATAATTTCAGTAATCCAAAGTAATTCTGGTCTGTAGTCACCCAAATAAAGCTTATATTGGGACGTACTAAACTGCATATTGGGATGATGGGATGATTGGATTATTGGCTGCAATGCTCAGAACTCTCACTATGTTAGTGTACTTTTTACACACATGCAATGACTGGTATGGTATTGACTCTGCTGATACTCAAAATATGTTATTCTTTCCTGCAGTGCTTGATACTATGTTGCAAGAAGCAGTTACTAATTGTTCACTGTTCTCTTGCTGATTTAAAGTATCTCACAAAAGTGAGTACACCCCTCATATTTTTGTAAATATTTTATTATATCTTTACATGTGACAACACTGAAGAACTTTGCTACAATGTAGTGAGTGTACAGCTTGTATAACAGTGTACATTTGCTGTCCCCTCAAAATAACAACACACAGCCATTCATGTTTAAACCACTGGCAACAAAAGTGAGTACACCCCTAAGTGAAAATGTCCACATTGGGCCCAAAGTGTCAATATTTTGTGTGGCCACCTTTATTTTCCAGCACTGCCTTAACCCTCTTGGGTTCACCAGAGCTTCACAGGTTTCCACTGGAGTCCTCTTCCACTCCTCCATGTTGTCATCACGAAGCTGGTGGATGTTAGAGACTTTGCACACCTCCACCTTCTGTTTGAGGATGCCCCACAGATGCTCAATAGTGTTTAGGTCTGAAGACATGCTTGGCCAGTCCATCACCTTTACCCTCAGCTTCTTTAGCAAGGCAGTGGTCGTCTTGGAGGTGTGTTTGGGTTTGTTATCATGTTGGAATACTGCCCTGCGACCCAGTCTCTGAAGGGAGGGGACTCATGCTCTGCTTCAGTATGTCACAGTACATGTTGGCATTCATGATTCCCTCAATGAACTGTAGCTCCCCAGTGCCAGCAGCACTCATGCAACCCCAAACCATGACACTCTCACCACCATGCTTGATGGTAGGTAAGACAACCTTTACTTTATACTCCTCACGCTTGACACCATCTGAACCAACTAAGTTTATCTTGGTATCATCAGATCACAGGATCCATGTCCTCCAGTAATCCAGTAATCCATGTCCTCAGTCTGCTTGTCTTCACCAAACTGTTTGTAGACTTTCTTGTGCATCATCTTTAGAAGAGGCTTCTTCTGGGATGACATCCATGCAGACGAATTTGATACAGTGTGCGGCCTATGGTCTGAGCACTGACAGGCTGACCCCCCACCCCTTCAACCTCTGCAGCAATGCTGGCAGCACTCATACGTCTATTTCCCCAAAACAACCTCTGGATATGACGCTGAGCACATTCGCTCAACCTCTTTGGTCAACCATGGCGAGGTCTGTTCTGAGTGGAACCTGTCCTGTTAACCGCTTCCCGACCGCCTCCTGCACATATACGTCAGCAGAATGGCACGGCTAGGCAAAAACACGTACAGGTACGTCCCCTTTAATTGCCTAGCCGTGGGGTCGCGCGCACGCCGCCGGCGGCTCGCTTGCGACCCGGTCGGGAGCTCCGTGACCACGGCCGCGGGACCAGCGGACCCGATCGCCGATGGTGTCCCGCGATCGGGTCACAGAGCTGAAGAACGGGGAGAGGTCTGTGTAAACAAACCTCTCCCCGCGCTTCCTACACTGCCTGTCACTAATCGGCTGTTCCCTGTCATCGGGAAAGCCGATCAGTGACATCAGATGTCAGCCACGCCCCCTAATGTAAAAAAAAAAACACACACGTCACAGACCATAACCCCTCCCCGCCCCCTAGTGGTTAACTCTTTCACTGCCAGTGTCATTTATACAGGAATCAATGCATTTAAATAGCATTGATTGCTGTATAAATGACAATGGTCCCAAAAATGTGTCAAAAATTTCCGATGTGTCTGCCATAATGTCGCAGTCACAATAAAAATCGCTGATCGCCGCCATTACTAGTAAAAAAAAAATATTAATAAAAATGCTATAAAACTATCCCCTATTTTGTAAACGCTATAACTTTTGCGCAAACCAATCAATAATCGCTAATTGCGATTTTTTTTTACCAAAAATATGTACAAGAATACGTATCGGTCTAAACTGAGGAAAAAAAATGTTTTTTTATATATTTTTTGGGGATATTTATTATAGCAAAAAGTAAAAAAATATTGCATTTTTTTCAAAATTGTCGCTCTATTTTTGTTTATAACGCAAAAAATAAAAAACGCAGGGGCGATCAAATACCACCAAAAGAAAGCTCTATTTGTGGGAAAAAAAGGACGCCAATTTTGTTTGGGAGCCACGTCGCAGTGCCGAATCGCAAAAAGGGGCCTGGTCCTTTGGCTGCAAATTGGTCCGGGGCGGAAGTGGTTAAACTGCTGTATTGTCTTGGCCACAGTGCTGCAGCTCAGATTCAGGGTCTTGGCAATCTTATAGCCTATGCTATCTTTATGTAAGCAAAAAAATTTTTTTTAGATCCTCAGAGTGTTCTTTGCCATGAGGTGCCATGTTGAACTTCCAGTGACCAGTATGAGAGAGTGATACCACCAAATTTAACACACCTGCTCCCCATTCACACCTAAGACCTTTTAACACTAATGAGTCACATGACACCGGGGAGGGAACATGGCTAATTGGGCCCAATTTTGACATTTTCACTTAGGGGTGTACTCACTTTTGTTGCCAGCGGTTTAGACATTAATGGCTATGTGTTGAGTTATTTTGGCGGGGACAGCAAATTTACACTGTTATACAAGCTGTACACTCACTACTTTACATTGTAGCAAAGCGTAATTTCTTCAGTGTTGTCACATGAAAAGATATAAAAAAATATTTAACCTATTTTGTAGACACTATAACTTTTGGGCAAAGCAATCAATATACGCTTATTGTGTTTTTTTTTTACCAAAAATATGTAGAAGAATACGTATCGGCCTAAACTGAGAAAAAAATTGATTATTTTTTTTTTTTAAATAGGGATATTTATTATAGCAAAAAATACTAAAATTGTGTTTTTTTCCAAATTGTCGCTCCTTTCTTGTTTATAGTGCAAAAAATTAAAACCGCAGAGGTGATCATATACCACCAAAAGAAAGCTATATTTGTGGGAAAAAAAGGACGTAAATTTTGTTTGGGTACAACGTCGCACGACAGCGCAATTGTCAGTTTAAGCGACGCAGTGCTGAATCGTTAAAAACGATCTAGTCAGGAAGGGGGTAAATTCTTCCGGGGCTGAAGTGGTTAACCTATTTTTGATAAAAATATGTGCATAATTATTTTTCTACATGGGGATTATGGGTGGAATATCATGTATACATATCCTATGTAATGCATTTGACCTGTTTCTGATAGGAATATGGGTATAATTATTTTTCTACATGGGGATTATGGATGGAATATCATGGTTACACATTCCAAGGAACATTTTTTACCTATTTCTGATAGAAATATGCATTTAATAATTTTTCTACATGGCGATTATGGGTGAAATATCATGGCTACACATCCCAAGGAGCATATTTAACCTATTTCTAGTAACAATATGTGCATAAATATTTTTCTACATGGGGATTATGGGTGGAATATCATGGTTACACATTCCAAGGAACATATTTAACCTATTTCTGATAAAAAATATGCATTTAATAATTTTTCTACATGGTGATTATGGGTGGAATACCATGGCTAAACAAGCCTAGGAACACAGTTGACCTGTTCCTGATAAGAACATGGGTATAATAATTTTTCTACATGGGGATTATGAGTGGAATATCATGGCTTCACATTCCAAGGAAAATATTTAACCTATTTCTGATAGCAATATGCATATTTGTATTTCCTGGCCCACCCTCCCTTCAGCACACAATGGGTTAACATCTCCTCTGGAGCCCCACATTACCACCTGTATAGCTGAATAAAAGGCAGCTCCTCCCCAACTAAGATAGTTCTTCTTTTTTGGTCTGCTCCAGACCACCTGTTGATTGCAGTTGGTAAGTAAGTTGTTTGCTGCATCCCCCCCTGCCGAACTTACCCCTCCATGTTCAGCCTCTCATGGAGTCGGAATGACCCTGAATGCTGAAGGTAAATCCTTTTTTTTTTCTAAACTGGGTGCCTTTTTGTGCGAAGGCTAATTGACAAAAGGATGCTTAAACAGCATTAATATTGTACAGGTGTAGTATTATAAGAGCTCTGCAATGTTATCATTGTCTCTCCCTTTGGTTTTTATTTTTTTCTGTCTTTATATGCAGCACACCGCACTGCTGTCCTGGCTTTATTGTCAGTCTGAAAAAACTGGTGTGGATTTCCCCAAGGGATTGTATGAGTAGAAAGAATGTCAGGATTGAAAAAAGAAAAGTGAATTATATATAAAAAGTAGAAAAAATCTTTATTAAATACATAAAATTAATATACATCACAAAATTAGAACATAAATAGAAGCACATAATATAATGTACCAACTACCAAATTGTTGAGACACACAGATAAACCCGACCAAATGTCAGATGTAGGTGATGGTTACAACAAATCCCGACATGTTTCGGAAAATGAAGCCACAAGGCTAAATTAATGGTGTATCCATATCCTTCCTCAGGGGTTGTAAGGTAGCGTGTTGGTATTGTTCTATTGAAAAATGTGTGTGTGTGTGTGTATATATATATATATATATATATATATATATATATATATATATATATATATATATATATATATATATATATATATATATATATAAATAGTATATAAACACAAACAAAAAGCATTTGTTTTTCCAATATTCTAGCAATAAGTTTGTGGCTATAGAAAAAGGTGAATTCTCACCAATTTCAGTCATGCGTCTCTTATTAAATATTGAGTGGCACAACTTTGGACAGATGATCCCTCAGGCTTCAATTATTGCTGGATTGCGTGGCAAAAAAGCATAACAAAAGAGCAAAAAAGTAGTAATACTGGGACAGCGAGCGAAGCTACAGGTTCAATAGGCTGTCTAATGTATTAGCTCAAATAAATGAGATACACGGCTTAAGCAGAATATTCTCTCCCAAACATGGAACAGCAAAATCAGGTCATGCAAGGACTGCCAGAAAACAAGGGGTCGAAGAACAAATTGCCTGCCAAAGACAAAGGGTAAAAAACGAAGTCTAAAGCCAAAAGGACACTTTGCATAGTTATTCAATATAAACAACCATTGGTGCTTAGGTAACACATCTGCCCACTTGTTGGCCTGATTTTTACAGACCATTCAGGCTGCAGGTGTTCAGGCAGACCATTTTCATTCGGACCGCCTGAAGCACCAATCCCAGCCATTCATCACAGCTGTCCTCATTTAAGCTAAGTCACTGACAGACTCTTTGCCTTCACCACTCCCACCTATATCCTTATACTAGGTAACTAGGTAAGTTACAATCAGTGTTTGCTGCACAGCCAGGACACAGGCTTCTTATGAGAAGTTGTTTGCTTAAAGGTAAGACATTTTATGCGCTATCAGGGCAGGTGCTACCACTAGGCAAACTAGGCAGCCGCCTAGGGTGCTCTGCTGCCTAGGGCACCCGGCCACTGGTGTTCCTACTCTCTTCTCTCTGCAGCAAGCAACTAACTCTCAGCCTCAGCAGGCAGCCACCGCTTCGTTCGCACATAGTGTCAGAGGTGCAGCAGCGGCGGAGGACTGTGTCCTGACTCCCGAATGAATGGAAGCAAGCATTCATTTATGGGCAATGGTAGGCTGCATTGATGGGCACTGGTAGGCTGCATTGATGTGCGCTGATGAGGCTGCATTGATGGGCGCTGTTAGGCTGCATTTAATGGACGCTGGTGAGGCTGCATTTAATGGGCACTGATGAGACTGCATTGATGGGCGCTGGGGAGGCTGCATTGATGGGCACTGGGGAGGCTGCATTGATGGGCGCTGGTGAGGCTGCATTGATGGGCGCTGGTGAGGCTGAATTGATGGGCACTGGTGAGACTGCATTGATGGGCGCTGGTAGGCTGTATTTAAGGGAGCGCTGGTAGGCTGCATTTAATGGGCACTGGTGTTCCTACTCTCTTCTCTCTGCAGCAAGCAACTAACTCTCAGCATCAGCAGGCGGCAACCGCTCCGTTCGCACATAGTGTCAGAGGCGCAGCAGCGGCGGAGGACTGTGTCCCGACTCCCGAATGAATGGAAGCAAGCATTCATTGATGGGCGCTGGTGAGGCTGCATTGATGGGCGCTGGTGAGGCTGCATTGATGGGCGCTGGTGAGGCTGCATTGATGGGCACTGGTGAGACTGCATTGATGGGCGCTAGTAGGCTTTATTTAAGGGAGCGCTGGTAGGCTGCATTGATGGGCGCTGGTGAGACTGCATTGATGGGCGCTGGTAGGCTGCATTTAATGGGCGCTGGTGAGGCTGCATTGATGGGCGCTGGTGAGGCTGCATTTGATGGGCATTTTAATGGGCATTAAAAAGGTGGGGTTTACATGGGCAGGGAAAGGGGGGTGGGGTCAGGAGTGGAGCCAAGGGGGGCTGCAAAATTAGGTTTCGCCTAGGGTGTCAAAAATTCTTGCACCAGTCCTGTGCGCTATTGGTCATTCATATATCCATAATGCTCACATTTGGTTTACATCCACATATTGGACAATGCAACTGCTGCGTGCCCAATTGTTTGGTCTGAACCTCTACTTAGCTAGTTGATGTGTTACCTAAGCACCAATGGTTGTTTATATTGAATAACTATGCAAAGTGTCCTTTTGGCTTTAGATTTAGTTTTTTACCCTTTGTCTTTGCATTTTGAGAGATAACAGAACACTGAAGCTATATGTGCACAGCTCAAATTTCATGAATTAGGCTCACATCCACAGATTTTGTCCGAAACTGGTGTTGCACACACACACATGGTCGGACAAAGTTGTCAAAAAATCTGATCATTCCAAACGAGGTGACGTACGACTGGACTACGTACAGAGCAGTAGCCAATAGCTTCCGTTTTCAAATTTCTTCTGAGCATGCGTGGCACTTTGTGCGTCGGAATTCTCTACACACGATCGAAAAATGTCTGATCGGATTTTGTTGTCGGAAAATTTCAGATCCTGCTCTCAAATTTTTTCAGACGGAAAGTCTGCTAGAGCCCACACATGGTCGGATTTTCCGACAACATAGTCCGATCTGACTTTTTCCATCGGAATATCCGACCGTGTGTACGGGGCATTAAGGAGTTGTTTCCACTTACCCTTTGAAGGGACAGGATCCAGTAAACTGGCACAAATACATTTATGTCAGCATGATAGAGAATGCCTCACCTAGCTCACGCTGCATTTTGGGCCTGCATGCAGTCTGCAGTGGCAGAGAATGAAATTGCACAGGTTGCCTCATGTGGTTGTGCAAAATTCTAAACCCTATAAAGGCAGCTATTGCGGGATATATGCTACAAATATCCACACCACAAGTAATACCCATAATGATAGAGCGTAATGTGCTCATTGATGAAGGATGACATTTTCCCATAATGGCAGAGCGTAAATCGCTTGTTGATGAAGGATGACAGATACCTTGTCAGAAGACCAATTTACAGTAACAGTATTCCTAAACTTTATCCATATATGATGGCTGCTGTATGTTTATGCACTGCACTTCCAGGGGTGGATGCTGCCCTCTAGTGTCTGGTGCAGCAAGTGTCTTTGCCTTTTTATAACTTGGTTGCCTTCAGAGATCCTATGTAGGGATGGGCCCGGTGCTCGATGCGAACCCACGTTCGCATCGAGCACCGGGCGTTCGCTCGCTCGGCGAGCCCAGAACTATTTGGGCCGTTCGCATCACATTCGTGTGATGCGAGCGGCCCCGCAATGCATTGCGGCCGGCGCGGCTGGCGCAGTGCATTGCTGGCTGATGATTGGCCAAGCATGCACTGTGACCCCGCATGCTTGGCCAATCACAGCGCTGGAAACTCGGAGAGCAATAATTGGCTACAGGCAGGACGCCTGTAGCCAATTAAAGCTCAGGGGCTTTAGTACATGCCCCACCATTTAAAAGGCCGCCACGCCGTCGGCGCCGGTCACATGAGTTCCGGCTTTAGGAGAGATCAGGCTGATTCTGTGTCTTTGCTTGATTCATTGCTACAGAAAGATTTGCTCTTCTTTGCTAAACCATTGGCTATTTATTTGCTAAACCATTGCTACCTGTCATTGATCGTCCATTGCTGCTGGTTAGTGTGTTATTAACTGCTGCTGGGGATTAGTCTGGTGCGTGTTTTACTGTTAGTACAGTATTTCAGTAGTACCAACCGCAGTGCTGTTAGCACAGCATTGCACCCCAAAAGCACCCATAGGACTTCTAGTGTGTTAGTGGCATCACACAGAGCTCCTATATTTTCTTCCCAGAAGCACCCATAGGACTTCTAGTGTGTTAGTGGCATCACACAGAGCTCCCATATTTTCTTCCCAGAAGCACCCATAGGACTTCTAGTGTGTTAGTGGCATCACACAGAGCTCCCATATTTTCTTCCCAGAAGCACCCATAGGACTTCTAGTGTGTTAGTGGCATCACACAGAGCTCCCATATTTTCTTCCCAGAAGCACCCATAGGACTTCTAGTGTGTTAGTGGCATCACACAGAGCTCCTATATTTTCTTCCCAGAAGCACCTATAGGACTTCAATTGTGTGTTAGTGGCATCACACAGAGCTCCTATATTTTCTTCCCAGAAGCACCCATAGGGCTTCAATTGTGTGTTAGTGGCATCACACAGAGCTCCCATATTTTCTTCCCAGAAGCACCCATAGGGCTTCAATTGTGTGTTAGTGGCATCACACAGAGCTCCCATATTTTCTTCCCAGAAGCACCCATAGAACTTCTAGTGTGTTAGTGGCATCACACAGAGCTCCTATATTTTCTTCCCAGAAGCACCCATAGGACTTCAATTGTGTGTTAGTGGCATCACACAGAGCTCCTATATTTTCTTCCCAGAAGCACCCATAGGACTTCTAGTGTGTTAGTGGCATCACACACAGCTCATATATTTTCTTCCCAGAAGCACCCATAGGACTTCAATTGTGTGTTAGTGGCATCACACAGAGCTCCTATATTTTCTTCCCAGAAGCACCCATAGGACTTCTAGTGTGTTAGTGGCATCACACAGAGCTCCCATATTTTCTTCCCAGAAGCACCCATAGGACTTCTAGTGTGTTAGTGGCATCACACAGAGCTCCCATATTTTCTTCCCAGAAGCACCCATAGGACTTCAATTGTGTGTTAGTGGCATCACACAGAGCTCCCATATTTTCTTCCCAGAAGCACCCATAGGACTTCTAGTGTGTTAGTGGCATCACACAGAGCTCCCATATTTTCTTCCCAGAAGCACCCATAGGACTTCTAGTGTGTTAGTGGCATCACACAGAGCTCCTATATTTTCTTCCCAGAAGCACCCATAGGACTTCAATTGTGTGTTAGTGGCATCACACAGAGCTCCTATATTTTCTTCCCAGAAGCACCCATAGGACTTCTAGTGTGTTAGTGGCATCACACAGAGCTCCCATATTTTCTTCCCAGAAGCACCCATAGGACTTCTAGTGTGTTAGTGGCATCACACAGAGCTCCCATATTTTCTTCCCAGAAGCACCCATAGGACTTCAATTGTGTGTTAGTGGCATCACACAGAGCTCCCATATTTTCTTCCCAGAAGCACCCATAGGACTTCTTGTGTGTTAGTGGCATCACACAGAGCTCCTATATTTTCTTCCCAGAAGCACCCATAGGACTTCAATTGTGTGTTAGTGGCATCACACAGAGCTCCTATATTTTCTTCCCAGAAGCACCCAGAGGACTTCAATTGTGTGTTAGTGGCATCACACAGAGCTCCTATATTTTCTTCCCAGAAGCACCCATAGGACTTCTAGTGTGTTAGTGGCATCACACAGAGCTCCTATATTTTCTTCCCAGAAGCACCCATAGGACTTCTAGTGTGTTAGTGGCATCACACAGAGCTCCTATATTTTCTTCTCAGCAGCACCCACAGGACTTCTAGTGTGTTAGTGGCATCACACAGAGCTCCTATATTTTCTTCCCAGAAGCACCCATAGGACTTCTAGTGTGTTAGTGGCATCACACAGAGCTCCTATATTTTCTTCCCAGAAGCACCCATAGGACTTCTAGTGTGTTAGTGGCATCACACAGAGCTCCAATATTTTCTTCCCAGAAGCACCCATAGGACTTCAATTGTGTGTTAGTGGCATCACACAGAGCTCCTATATTTTCTTCCCAGAAGCACCCATAGGACTTCTAGTGTGTTAGTGGCATCACACAGAGCTCCTATATTTTCTTCTCAGCAGCACCCACAGGACTTCTAGTGTGTTAGTGGCATGGGAGGGGATGATGAGGTCACTGACTCCACGTGGGTGCCTGAAGGGAGAGAGGAGGAGGAGGAGGACGAGGAGGATGCAGCGTCACATGTCCAACGAGTCAGGATGCCCCCTGGAGGCCAGCTAGAGGCCAGCACAGCAACTGTACCACACCGCAGAGCTCCGCCTGTGCAGGGCGCTGCCTCTGCACGTTATCAGAAAAGTTCTTTGGTGTGGGCCTTTTTTGAGACGAGTGCATCAGATCGCACCACTGCTATTTGCAATATTTGTCTCAAGCGTATCTCGCGTGGCCAAAACATCAGCCGCTTGGGCACCACAAGCATGAGCAGACATATGTTGACCTGCCATGCAGCTCGTTGGCAAGCGCACATTAAAGACCCACACCAAAGAACAAAGCGGACCTCTCCTTGCTCCTCATCAGCTGGGATCTCCATCCCCACTACATCTTCAGTCCTCTCTGAAAGCTGCTCTGAGAGGACTGAAGGTGTAGAATTAGGTGTGTCACAACCAAGTACTTGCAGTACACCGACGTCCGATTGTAGCAGGCAAATTTCCCTGCCCCAGCTGCTGGACCGTCGAAAGAAGTACACTCCCAGCCATCCACATACCCAGCGGTTGAATGCTAGCTTGGCTAAATTGCTAGCACTTCAACTGCTGCCTTTTCAGTTGGTAGACTCGGCCCCCTTCCGTGAGTTTGTTCAATGTGCGGTTCCTCAGTGGCAGGTTCCCAAACGCCACTTTTTCTCACGGAAGGCGATTCCGTCTCTCTACCGGCATGTGGAAGGCAATGTCCATGCCTCGCTTGACAGGGCGGTCAGCGGTAAGGTGCATATTACCGCTGACTCATGGTCCAGCAGGCATGGACAGGGATGTTACCTTTCTTTCACGGCCCATTGGGTCACTCTATTGGCAGCTGGGAGGGATGCAGGACAAGGTGCAGTAGTGTTGGAGGTTGTTCCGCCACCACGCCTCCAAAATGCTACTACTGCTACTGGTTGTGACACACCTCTCTCCTCCACCCCCTCCTCTTCTTCTTCCTCCAGTGCTCTGTCCTCGGAACCAGCGGTGCTCCGTAGGCGTACAAGGGGCAACGCAAGTATGCAGGCAAAAAGAAGCCATGCCGTGCTTGCGCTGGTGTGTTTGGGGGACAGGAGCCACACTGGGCCAGAGGTTCTGGCAGCTCTGCAGGGGCAGGCCAAGAGGTGGTTGACGCCACGCCAGCTTAAGCCAGGAATGGTCGTTTCTGACAATGGCACCAACCTCCTCTCCGCCCTGCGACAGGGGCTGCTCACCCATGTGCCCTGTATGTCTCATGTCCTCAACCTGGTGGTGCAGCGGTTCTTGGGCAGGTTCCCAGGCTTACAGGATGTCCTGAGGCAGGCCAGGAAAGTCTGTGTGCATTTCCGCCGATCTTATAATGCCAGTGCTCGGCAGACTGAGCTGCAAAAGGAGCTGAACCTGCCCAAGAACCGCCTAATATGTGACATGCCCACCAGGTGGAACTCAACGTTGGCCATGCTGCAGCGACTGCACACCAGCAGAGGGCCATCAATGAGTACCTTTGCGACTACGGCACCAGGACAGGGTCAGGGGAGCTTGGCTTTTTTTCCCCACGCCAGTGGAGCATGATCAGGGATGCATGCACTGTCCTCTCACCATTTGAGGAGGCCATGAGGATGCTGAGCAGTGAGTGCATGCATCAGTGACACTGTACCTCTTGTCCACCTGTTGGAGCATATGCTGCGTGGGATAATGGACAGGGCACTTGAGGCAGAACAGAGCCAGGAAGAGGAGGACTTCCTTGCCTCTCATGGCCCCCTTTATCTGGACAGTGTTCCTTCTGTCCCACCCATCACACAGGAAGAGGATGAGGAGGAGGAGGAGGAGGAGGAGGATTGTGTGAGCATGGAGGTGGAGCCTGGCACTCAGCATCAGCAGCAGCAGTCTTTTAGGGATGATGTACAGTCCCAACAAACCAGTGGACTTGTACGTGGCTGGGAGGAGGTGGCTGGCGATCATGTCATCCTCAGTGACCCAGAAGACTCTGGACCGAATGCCTCAGCTAACCTACGCTGCATGGCCTCCCTGATCCTGCAAAGCCTGCGGAAGGATCCTCGTGTTTTTTGGATCAAGGAGAGGGACCATTACTGGCTGGCCACTCTCCTTGATCCACGGTACAAGGGTAAGGTTGCGGACCTTATCTTGCCGTCGCAGAGGGAGCAGAGGATGAGACATCTCAGGGAGGCCTTGCAGAAAGGTCTGTGCAACGCGTTCCCAGAAACTGGGAGGTTACAAACTCCTGGTCCTGGACGACGAGTTGCTGAGGCTTCGGTCAGTAGCAGAAGGAGCGGTGGGGAAGGTGGACGTCTGACCGATGCGTTCAGACAATTTTTTAGTCCGCAGCCCCAAGGTATGATCAGTTCCAGCAACCATCGCCAGCGTCTGATTTACATGGTGCAGGAATACCTAGGGGCAAGGTCAGACTTGGACACCTTTCCCACCGAAAATCCTCTGGCTTACTGGGTCCTGAGGATGGATCACTGGCCAGAGCTTGCACAGTATGCAATTGAGCTACTGGCCTGTCCTGCCTCCAGCGTTCTTTCCGAACGCACATTCAGTGCTGCTGGAGGATTTGTCACCGATCATAGGGTGCGCCTGTCCACTGACTCGGTTGATCGACTGACCTTCATAAAAATGAATCAGTCTTGGATCGCTACCAGGCACCTGAAGCGGATATAACGGAATAATTTATAATGTCACATCCCTTCAAGACTGCCTATGCTGATGCTGAGTGACTGTCCTGTTATGTTCACTGACTATCCTCTTCCTCCTCCTCAATGATCCATGCCACCACACCAGTGCCTAAGGCAAATCTTTCAGCCCCTGTATAACAGGGGCGTGTACTTACAATTTTTTTTTAAAATGCTTCGCAACACGTGTGACTGCTGTGCTCCAAGTACAGTATATGTGAGGGGTTGCAGTGTTGTGGCACCAGCACCAGTGCCTAAGGCACAATTTTTCAGCCCCTGTTGGGGCGTGTAATTACAATTTTTAGGCAATGCTTTGCAACAGGTCTCATTGCTGTGCTAAGAGTACAGTATCTGTGAGGGGTTGCAGTGTTGTGGCACCAGCACCAATGCCTAAGGCACAATTTTTCAGTACCTGTTTAACAGGGGCGTGTAATTACAATTTTTAAAAAAGATGCTTCGCAACAGGTGTGACTGCTGTGCTCCAAGTACAGTATCTGTGAGGGGTTGCAGTGTTGTGGCACCAGTGCCTAAGGCACAATTTTTCAGCCCCTGTTGGGGCGTGTAATTACAATTTTTAGGCAATGCTTTGCAACATGTCTCATTGCTGTGCTAAGAGTACAGTGTCTGTGAGGGGTTGCAGTGTTGTGGCACCAGCACCAATGCCTAAGGCACAATTTTTCAGCCCCTGTTTAACAGGGGCGTGTAATTACAAATCTTTATCTAATAGTTCACAGCAGGGCCCATTCCTGCGCCCACCAAGAGTAACTATGAGGGCCTACAATCTTGTGGCAACACCGTCCACCACCACCACCGCCAAAGGCCCAATTTTTCTGCCCTGTTCAACAGGTGCATGCAATTACAAATCTTGATCTAATAACTCACAGCAGGGCCCATTCCTGCGCCCACCAAGAGTAACTGTGAGGGCTTACAGTCTTGTGGCAACACCGTCCACCACCACCACCACCACCAAAGGCCCAATTTTTCTGCCCGGTTCAACAGGTGCTTGCAAGTACAAATCTTGATCTATTAACTCACAGCAGGGCCCATTCCTGTGCCCACCAGTCTTGTGGCTACACCAACATCTAATAGGGCAAATTTCTGCAGAGTATATACGGCAGGCCCCTACTTTCAAACATCCAACTTACAAACGACTCCTACTTGCAAACGGAAAGAGAAAACAGGAAGTGAGAGGAAATCTACCCCTAGGAAGGGAAATTCTATCATGTTAGATTTAATTTGGGAAAAAGGTATCTCCTCTCTACTGATGCTTTATCACCAATCCTTGTTTTAATTAAAACCCCACTTTTCCAAAAACATTTGTCATTGGGACGGAAAGTGAGGTGACATGTTCTGAACAGATGTGCAAAGACAGCAAATGTTACAGGGGTGATAACCCCTCCCTATGTTCTTCAAAAAGCTTAAAAATAGATTTTTTTGGGATGGAGCTACACTTCATAATGTACCTGTTCAGATTCTACTTAAGAACAAACCTACAGTCCGTGTCTTGTTTGCACCACCTATATACTGCTGTTCAGAGTATATAGGGTTGTAGGTATAGGGTTTTATTTTGGGTGCGGGGTCCCCCTTAATATCCATACAAGACCCAAAGAGGCTGGGGTGGGGGGGGGGGGGGTGATGGGGTGCCATTTTTCTCAAGGATTTTCAGCCATATGGCGGCCAGGACAAGACATGACATTAAAGCCGCAAGTGGTTTTAAATGGCTTCTTCTTTTTTTCCTTTACAAATGTCATTTTGTGCAAGGACAGTTCTAAACACGGGAAACACATGCCACTTCACAGGCATACTTTAGACATCCCCCAGGTACCATATTTAAAGGAAAATTTCACTTTTATTTTTTCACTTTATGCATCATTAAAATGACTGCTCCCGAAAAAACGTTAGTTTTTAAAAGTTCTTTTTGCATTGATATATGTCCCCTGGGGCAGGACCCGGGTCCCCAAACCTGTTTTATGACATTAACATGCATATTGGCCGTTGTAATTAGGAATTTTGATTTCGAACGTTCGCGTCCATTATAACGAATAGGGTTCGAAAATTTGCGCGAACTTTCATTCCGTTCGAAGGTTCTGGTGCGAACTGAACCCGGGGGTGTTCGGCTCATCCCTAATCCTATGGATGAGAAAGTGGACTTGTTCACACCAAATACAGTCCAGTGCGTCTTTATTCTACATCAAGAACGCATGGACAGTGTTTAACTTTGATTCCAATTACAAAGTTCACACAAGTACAGCGCATTCTAGTAAAGTCAACAAAAGTAGAATGTTGCTGTATGAAACACATCTAGAATGCAGCAAAACGCATTGAGAATGCATCAAAAATACTCATGCAGAAACACATCTGGAACACAGAAATTGTGGTGATCTGGCCATCAGGCTTGCACAGAATCCTATACAGTGACAGAAGTGAATGAACGGAGAAAAAAAAAAGTCTGGCCACAAACTAGTAAGAGGATCTTGCCATCCTTCACTCAAGCCTACTAAACTTCAGAGGGTGCAGGAGGCCAAATCTTATAGGACAGGCTACAGATTTAATAGATCACAGTGGAGGTGTCTTAAAATTATTGATTTTATTACATGAAATCAAGTCCAGAGCAAGCTACTAAGATGGCTGGAAGGTTCTTTTGAAGGTACGTCCAACCAGTCTCTTCCAGTTGGCCAGGGGGCCTGAGTGAAGTTGAAGATTGTAGCCTACTTCCGGATGACAGTCATCAAAGACCGGTGGGTCCAGAAGACAAGTGGGTGTACAATGGAAAATTCCAAAGATGACCAGTGAATCCATTTAATCTATGTCCAATGGATCTCAGTGGAGAAGATGTTGACAAGATATTTATACTGCTACAAGGCCATCATGCCAGTGATGCCGAAAACATGGAATCATCTAGGGGCCTTTCTCCACAGTTTTTGTAGTACCTAAGGCAGGAACCTTCTGGCCTTTTTTAGTTTGAAGGAATCAAATGTGTTCATATACGCCAATCGGTCAAGATGGTTCATACAGACAGTCACAGGGACAGTTCAGCTGGAGGACCAGTTGGTATCAATCAACCGGCCGACTCATATTTCCATGTACTGATCAATGCCGAGCACCAGAGGCATGTTAGTTTTTCACTTCCAGTTAAGGTACTTTTTACAGAATGGCACAGTCCCAGGAATCTTTTGAAAGATGTTGGTACCAGGTGGCACAAGAGGGCGTTTCAATTTCTCCTTCTTTAGCCTATGAGCTGGGCTATCTATGGAACAGAAAATCTTTGGGCCTATACAAATTCAACAAGAATTGGAATTTTGGACATTGCCACTGTGCTTTTTTTTTTCTTTTTTTTTTTTGGAGGCATGCCTCTCAGCCCAGGAATGGGATGATCCTGAAGCCAGATGTCAGTCTTTGGGGCTGGGGAATCCAAGATCTGAAGAGACAAGTGCAAGACCATTGGAGAGCGGTGAAGCGCAGACTCCCCAAGTATCTTGAATGGAAGGAAGCCTTTTTCTAGCATTGCAAGCCTTTCAGGATCTTTGAGGGGGCCTGAGTAAGGTTGACAACAAGACAGTAGTAACCTACATTGCCTGACAAGGGGACACCGAGTCTTTTCTTGTTACATCTTGCAAAGAAACTTTTTGTGGGGCAGAGAACCACTTAGTCAGTTAAAATTGGTCTTCTTGCCAAGGAAGCAAAATCAATTATTGATTTGGTTATATCAATATTTACCCCTATGGGGCATTCCAGCAGTAGTTCTCAGGGAGACTTCACTGAACATGCAGCTTCTGATATTTGCAACAGGATACCAATGCAAAAACTCCGTCATACAAAGTGCAGGGTGCCATAGAATTTTCTGTTTGATTTTTGTCTCTGGTCAAGTGAATTCTTCCATGGCAAGGTCATTAACAGCACCCCAATCCAATTGGATTACTTTTAATAGCCTGGCTATGGAATGGGCTACACTAGACAGGGATTCTCATCTGATGTTGTTCAGATCCTGGTGACCAGAAGAACATCCATGAACGCTACATAGGAGGGGATATGAAAGAAGTTTGTTTTGTTTGTTCAGCAAAGCTTTCTCTCCTGTGTTCCTTGCTCTAGCCAATATTCTTGACATTTTACAGTCAGCTCTAGAGGTTGGTCTGGCATACAACGCCGTTTAAGGGATCTCTACTTTATTTTTTCACAGCCTGCAGATATGTTCAAAGCCAGTGACCAGATGCTTCTTCCAGATAACAATCTATATATGACCTTGAGGGAAATCCTTGTTCCCTCTGTGGGACTTAGGCTTGGATCTGAGAGCACCCTTTGCTCCAACAGGTTTCATTTCCATTGAAGTACTGCATGGTAAAACTAGTTCTCCTGAAAACAACTACTCCAGACAGAAGGATGTTGAAGAGTGCAACACTTTCCAGCAAGGGCGCTTTGGTGTCTTTTGCTTTTTTACCAGAGATAAGGATACCACGTCTATCCCCAAAGTTCAATTTTAAAGTGGTATCCAGTTTCCAGGAAAACTGGGAAGTAGGGAAATGTGTAAAAAATCCTTTCCTGACGCCAACATGGCAGCATACTAGTGATAGAGCTCCGCCTCTTGACCACTCCCTCAGGACCAGTGAATAGCATAAATATAAGGCCTAGTTAGGCCCCACCCCATTCTTCTTTTTTTCCTCATACCTCAACGCATCAGTGAAGAGTAAGCAGTACTATGTCCCCCCCTCTGCCTCTGTGCAGCACCCGGCTGGGTTCAAGCCTCTCCCAGTGCGAAGTCCCAGCTCTCAGGCTGCTAACATGCGCTAAAAAGCATGGAAACCCCTTCTTTGGGTCTTATTGGGGTCCCTGCAGTGTTTCCTCTTTAGGAACAAAATCTGCTTTTAAAATTGATAACTGCAGCACTTGTGGAATATGGGGGGCCAGCTATGCTTTATCTCTCTCTCTTAGCCCCTTATGTCTCCTTCTTGTCCTTCATTACCTTTCCCATTCCCTGGAAGTTGCAGGTGTTGCATGTGTGTGTATACAGTGGTGTGAAAAAGTGTTTGCCCCCTTCCTGTTCCTTTGCATGTTTGTCACACTTAAGTGTTTCGGAACATCAAACCAATTTAAACAATAGTCAAGGACAACACAAGTAAACACAAAATGCAATTTGTAAATGAAGGTGTTTATTATTAAAAGTGAAAAAAAATCCAAACCATCATGGCCCTGTGTGAAAAAGTGATTGCCCCCTAAACCTAATAACTGGTTGGGCCACCCTTAGCAGCAACAACTGCAACCAAGCGTTTGCGATAACGTGCAATGAGGCTTTTACAGCGTCCTGGAGGAATTTTGGCCCACTCATCTTTGCAGAATTGTCCTAATTCAGTTACATTAGAGGGTTTTCGAGCATGAACTGCCTTTTTAAGGTCATACCACAACATCTCAATAGGATTCAGGTCAGGACTTTGGCTAGGCCACTCCAAAGTCTTCATTTTGTTTTTCTTCAGCCATTCGGTGGTGGACTTGCTGGTGTGTTTAGGATCATTGTCCTGCTGCAGAACCCAAGTTCGTTTGAGCTTGAGTACACGAACAGATGGTCGGACATTCTCCTTCAGGATCTCTTGGTAGACAGCAGAATTCATAGTTCCTTTTATCACGGCAAGTCTTCCAGGTCCTGAAGCAGCAAAACAGCCCCAGACCATCACACTACCACCACCATATTTTACTGTTGGTATAATGTTCTTTTTCTGAAATGCAGTGTTCCTTCTACGCCAGATATACTTGGACACACACCTTCCAAAGAGTTCCACTTTTGTCTCATCTTTCCACAGAATGTTGTCCCAAAAGTCTTGGGGATCATCAAGATGTGTTGTGGAGAAATTAAGACGAGCTTTGATGTTGTTTTTGCTCAGCAGTGGTTTTCTCCTTGGAACTCTGCCATGCAGGCCATTTTTGCCCAGTCTTTTCCTGATGGTGGAGGCATGAACGCTGACCTTAACTGAGGCAAGTGAGGCCTGCAGTTCCTTGGACGTTGTTGTGGGGTCTTTTGTGACCTCTTGGATGAGTCGTCGCTGCGCTCTTGGGGTAATTTTGGGCAGCCGGCCACTCCTGGGAAGGTTCACCACTGTTCCATGTCTTCGCCATTTGTGGATAATGGCTCTCACTGTGGTTCGCTGGATTCCCAAAGCTTTGGAAATGGCTTTATAACCCGTTCCAGACTGATAGATCTCAATTACTTTCTTTCTCAATTGTTCCTGAATTTCTTTGGGTCTCGGCATGATGTGTAGCTTTTAAGGATCTTCTGGTGGACCTTACTGTGTCAAGCAGCTCCTATTTAAGTGATGCCTTGATTGTGAACAGGTGTGGCAATAATCAGGCCTGGGTGTGGCTAGAGAAATTGAACTCAGGTGTGGACAACCACAGTTATAGTATGTTTTAACAAGGGGGGCAATCACTTTTTCACACAGGGCCATGATGGTTTGGATTTTTTTTCACCTTTAATAATAAACACCTTCATTTACAAATTGCATTTTGTGTTTACTTGTGTTGTCCTTGACTATTGTTTAAATTGGTTTGATGTTCCGAAACACTTAAGTGTGACAAACATGCAAAGGAACAGGAAATGAGGAAGGGGGCAAACACTTTTTCACACCACTGTAGGTATGTATGTATATGTGATATGGGTGTGTGTATATGTATATACACGTTTAAAAAAAAAAAAATTGTATGTGGATGTGTGGGTATGCATATGTGTGGGGGTGTATGTAAATACATGTATGCATTGTAGGGGATCAGAGGGGTGAAAGGCCAGTTCAGTAAAATAAAAATGGCTTTATTCAGCAAAACAAACAGAAGAAAAAGACAGGCTTGTCTTGTCACACAGGTGCAAAGATAGGAAAGGTTCAGTCTCTTTAACCAACAGGCTGATATATAGACAAAGTACAGGGCTCTAGTCTGAGATACAGTTTTTTTTTTTATATGGTTTTACTTACCCCAGCAAATGAATCCTTATGCCGCGTACACATGAAGGGACAATCCCGCGGGATTATCCTCTGGACTCAAGTCCAGCGGACAATCCCCTCGTGTGTGGGCGTCTGCAGACTTTTTGGCGCCAAAGTCCGGCGGACCAAAGTTTTAAGTTTGGTTTTAAAATTATCCGCTGGACTTGGCAGTCCGGCGGACAATCCCGCCGTTAGTAGGCTAGTCCGCCGGACTTTTTAAATGAACGGACTTGCCGCTCATCGGCAAGTCCGTTCATTTAGCACGTGACTTCGGGTACGTAGCTAGCGTAGGCAGTAAATGACGACAGCGGCAAGAACAGAAGAGAACCCGGAAGACCCCCGAAGGCGGATCGAGACCCCCAGACGACGGCGGCGACGACGAAGAAGGTAGCCGGACTTCTCCGCTCGGTAAAAGAGCTAGGTAAATGGCGGAGGAGTCCGGCGAGAAGACCCCCAAGACGGAAGAAGACCCCCGGAGCAGTGCAATAAAATATTTTTTCAAAAGTGTGTTTTTTTTTACTTTACATTTTACACCTTAGGTGAATGGGTAGGGGTACATCGTACCCCATACTCATTCACATAGGGTGGGGGGCCGGGATCTGGGGGCCCCCTTATAAAAGGGGGCTCCCAGATTCAGATAAGCCCCCGCCCGCAGACCCCGACAACCAACGGCCAGGGTTGTCGGGAAGAGGCCCTTGTCCTCATCAACATGGGGACAAGGTGTTTTGGGGTGGGGGGGCCGCACGGCCCCCCTTTCCCCAGGGCACCCCCCATGTTGAGGGCACGCGGCCTGGTACGGCTCAGGAGGGGGGGGGCGCTCGTTCGTCCCCACCCCTTTCCTGGCCGGCCGGGCTGCGTGCTCGGATAAGGGTCTGAGATGGATTTGGGGGGGACCCTTAAATCCATGCCAGGTGACGGAGCTAGCGCGCCGGCATTTACTGCCTACGCTAGCTACGTACCTGAAGTTACGTTCGAAATGAACGGACTGCTCCGTGTGTGGGCAAGTCCGTTCACTTTCAAAAGTCCCGCAGACTTTGTCCAGCGGACTGTCCGCCGGAAAAGTCCGGGCGTGTGTGGGCAAGTCCACACGCTCGGAAAGTCCGGCGAAGACAGCTGGAAAGTCCGGCGGATTGTCCGCTGGACTAGGTCCGCCGGGAAAAGTCTGCACGTGTGTACGCAGCATTACATTGACTGCTGTGTGTCTCTCTCTCTCTCAAACACACAACTCCTCTGACATCTTCAGCTCAGCTGACAGTAATCAGGGCTGAAGGTTCCTACCCTCTTTAATTAACCCTTTCCTAACCCGCCCCAGACTGACTCTCTGCAGTATATGTGTGTAGATATGTTTGTATATGTGTACATATGTAAGTATATGTAGATAAATAAAAAAAGAAAGAAAAGGAAAGTGGAATCCTTTCTCCTATGACTACACTTTTCAGCTATCCTCACCTCAGCTGGCCGTCCCATTTCTCCACAGATAAAGAGTCAGTTACCGCTCATATAAAGACCCTCAACAACTAGGGTGGGGACCACCATATTGGTAAGTTTTCAGGAAAAAGAGTGCCCTCTCATGCGGATTGGCTTTGATTTGCTTCAGCCCTGCACGCCCACTTCTGGGGGGATAAGTGAGCCAGTCACACAGGTACATGCCCAGACTGTTAAGGTAAGACCTAGAAGGCACGCTTCAATGGTTTCTGGACGGCATGTTGGATGAAGGTATCAGACACTCATGGTCACTTCGGGAGATTCCTCACTGCTCCTCTCTTCCACGAAGCTGACAAGTCCACCACAACAGCGGGTGGACTGCTACATTGCTTACAGACACCTCAGACTCAAGAGGGTTTGCACGTTTTTTACCCAATCCTGTTTGGAGTTCGCAGGAGATGTTGGTTAGTGTCCAGTTGCAGATCGGAAGAGGTTGAACCCTGTGGGGCCCTCTTTGAGTTCTTTAAGACGGAGTCCATTAAACAGTATAACCACATGGCTGGAGGCTGTTGCTGGATCGTCAGGATGCCTATCCTATCCTCACACCTTAGAGGGAAAGCAAAGCCAACTTTCTCCATCCCAATGGTTGGTGTACCCGGGGGTGCTCTGCTAGTTCCTCTGTTTTATTTCAATCAGAGGAAGTGGTGATAGTCAAACAAACTTCCGCTTGTTTGATGGTGCCTGAGTCATCTGGGCACAACGTCATCATGCATATAGATGATTCCTGGGGTGCATAGGCACCTGCGCAAATTGCATCTAGAATTCTTAGTGCAAGGGAGGAAACAGGATAGAACACAGTTAATAAGTGTTACTCAGTATGAGTAGTGCTCAGCAGTGATGGAAAGACCTTGAGGAAGTCTCGGTCCGTTAGGACCTTTTAGACTGGAGAATTGCTACAAATCATGTCTGCAAGACAGCCGGGAAGATGCATTGTGAGGGACATTCAGTCAAGGCAATCAGAGCTTTCCAGCCAAGGAGGATAATCTTTGGGGGTTCAAACAGCCCAAACAGCCCTTTTAAGCACTTTGGCCTCACTACACAGAGTCAAGGAGGACCAATCTCCCTGCAGTTTAGCAACAGGGCAGCAGTCGCCTATATTCAGCTCCAGTATGAAACTCGCAGCAATATGCTATTGGGAGAGGTGAAACCCATAACACCTGGGGCAGAAGATCACCAGCAAAATCTCAGGAAGTAGTTTACCTCCCAGCTTATTTTTCTTTTGAATGAATACAAGCTTCCCAGAGCACAAGTGGGTCTACACAGGGCTGGTGCTACCACTAGGCAAACTAGGCAGCCGCCTAGGGCACACTGCTGCCTAGGGGTGCTCGGCCACCAGTTTCTCTCCGCGTCTGCATGCTCTGCAGACTGCAGAATGCAACTAAGTCTGACCGGTAGTGTTATTGGAGGCGCAGCACTGGAGCCAGCGCTAGAGGAAGCAGAGCCGATGCTTTCTGTATAGCGCCGCCTTCTGTCACAGGGACAGTGTAAAGGGGGTGGAGCCAATGGTGGCGGAAAAATTTGGTTTTGCCTAGGGTGTCAAAAACCCTTGCACCGGCAGAGCTCCGCCGGCCAGCGAGAAATCCATCTCCATCCTACACGAAAGTGATTAAGGTGAGTTTTGACTCAAAACTCACCCCAGCTGCTGCTACACCTCTACCCCATCAACCACAGGGGAAATCGGGAAGCCCGAACGGCCGATTAGGCCTTATTCCACAGCGCGGCCTGCCCCATACAACAGAGAGCCGCCGCCATCTTGCGGCCTGTAGGACCTCCAACGTCCCCGGGCTTGAGTTCCGCAATCGGCGGAACGAAGATCGGTTAACCCACCCGCCTACCCACACATACCAAGGCAGATTAGCCCCGGGAGGTGCCCGAGCGGTGCGGACAACACACACGTGGCCGCCTGGAGGATAGGCCGCGGCTCCGGCCTGGCCTCGGAGGCGGCGGCCATCTTACTACACCCGGCCACGGAGCACAGCTATAACTCGGGCCTCCCTGGCTAATCCCCATTTTAAACGCCACCTGGAGCCTGATCCCCCTATTGCTATTAACCCACAGGTCCTTACCCCTCAAGAGCCTGCAGGAAAGGGGCATGGCTTGACCTCACCCAAGATGGAGGCTTAGACCCAGAGCTCCTGCATAGGACGGGATAAAGTAGCGGCTCACGGAACACAGCGGTGCACTTATCACCCCACAACCCAGAAACTTAATCCCCAAGAACCCTGCCAACATGTCTAGGAGGAAAAGGGCCGACCAAGGGCCCAAAAAACTGACGGCATACTTCAAGCCTCCTCCGCCGCAGCATAGCAAAAATGGCGCCGGCGCTTCTTCCTCCACACCTCTCTCCTTCTCCAGGTCTCGAGCGGTACACGGAGTGGCAGAACAACAATGTCCAGCACTCTCCAGGCCACTCACAAGCATCAACCCCCCTGGGAAGAAGCCCAGCAAAGGCAAAGAGCAGATTGGAGGATGGCAGCTCACAACAACATGAGGTGAGATCATATGACGATTCACAAGATGACACTAGGGAGTTGCATGACTCCATTAACACATTCCCCACAACAAATCAGCCTGTTCTTGATACTACTCTTAAAGACATGCTTATCTCCCTACGCAGCACCATCCACTCAGATATGATGACATGTATGAGGAGATTTGGCTCTGAACTAGCTGCAGTAGGTGACAGAGTAGATCACATGGAAGTTAAAATGGGGGAATATGCCACCACGATTAATGATCTAATCGATGCCCATGACACCGTAGAGGAAGACCAGGCTTGGATGAAAGCAAAGCTGGCAGACTTAGAAGACAGGGCCAGGAGTAACAACGTGAAGCTGAGGGGTGTCCCTGAAGCAGTAAGCCCAGCAGACCTGCGTCCCTATGCCACAAAAATGCTTTCCACACTTATGCCAGATCTCCTTCCTTTGGAAATTTCCATTGACAGGATACATCGCATTCCAAAACCCAGCTTCATACCAGATCATGTCCCCAGAGATGTGCTCTTTCGCATGCATTTCTACCAGTCTAAAGAACGACTAATGCAAATCACCAGAAAGGGGGAGCATCATGGTACAGAATACTCCGAGCTGCAGTTTTATGCGGACTTGTCACAACATACCTTACAACTGCGCAAAAACCTAAATAACATAACCAAAGTACTGAGAAACCACAGCATCAGCTACAAGTGGGGGTTTCCAACCAAATTGATTGTGACCAAAGAAGGTACTAACCATGTGATCTCATCTCCTAACAAAGGTTTTCAACTTCTTAAAACATGGAAGATCCTCCCTGACGAACCACATCCTCCACCAGCTAATGGCAGTCCGCACAGGCTTCCACCAGAATGGCAGCAAGGACGCCACACCTGATTCTCAACTGATTGTCACTTGCATCCTTTTCTTCAACTTCTAATGGATCCCAAGCCGCTTGATACAATAGCCTGACATGCAGGCCCCGTCCACAGGAGTGCTACTACAGGGCATATAGCCCCTACTACCTGAGCAGACATGATCTGCACACGGGTTATAATGACCCTCCTTTTAACTGCTGAATGTTTTGTTTCCTCCTTATTTCCCCATTTGTCTTCCCCGCAGGAAATGTCTTCACCGCCTTCTCTTCCAGATGAGCTCCACTCCATCTCACGATACCAGCTATCATACCAGCTACCAAGGAATCTTCCTAAAATAGAACTCTTCAATTCTGCACGTCAGCGTAACTTCGCCAAGAACCCACTCCAGGAAGCCCATGCCAGTGAGTACAATCCAACATCTAATATAAGCACACCACCACACAGGGACAATGCCAATTAATATATTAACAATAAATGCTCACAGTCTTAACCATCCGGCTAAGAGATTTTCTCTGGGAAAAGAGGCTCAAAATTCACACTGTGATATATTGTGTGTCCAGGAGACGCATTTCCATAAAGATGCTCCTCCTAAATGCACATTTAAAGGATTCCAGCACTACTTTACCTCTAATGCGCAAGAAAAAAAGAAAGGAGTTATGATTGCGATCAAAGAAACCCTTACGACAAGAAATCACTGATGACAACGGTCGCTACATTATCTTAATTTGTGACATTAACAACATCTGTTATACATTGGTTAATGTATATGTCCCAAACAGACGACAGATTAATTTTCTGAACAATCTAATGAAAAAGATCAGAAGAGTTCAACAAGGACTGCTACTACTATGCGGCGACTTCAATATCACCTCTGACCCAACATTAGACTCTACTGCGACCCCAGCTAGAAAACCCTTATCCTTGAGCAATTTTCTTCGACACCATGACATCTATGATGTGTGGAGATGTAGACACTCTAAGGAAAGGGATTATTCTTTTTATTCCCACAGGCACCGTTCATATAGTAGAATTGATCTGTATCTGTCGGATAGATGGCTCCTCCAAAAAATCTTGCACACCAAAATCAACTCGATTACATGGTCTGACCATGCCTCTGTACTTCTCACTATTGCAGATGATAATCCAGTTAATAACGCGTATATGTGGCGTTCCAACGCTCAATTAATCTATAATCCAGCTACCAAAACTATATTGGAGGACCATCTTTCTGAGTATTTCCAGATCAATTCTACCCCTGATATTTCCTCATTTTCTGTATGGAATGCTCATAAAGCATTTATCCGTGGAATGTTTATCCAACAAGGAGCAAGGTTTAGGAGGCAGAGGCAGCTGCAGATTGACACGATACTAACGGAAATCAGATCATTAGAAGACCAAAACAAAACCCAAACAACTCCGTCCCTCCACACAAGACTAGCAAACCTGAGACATGAACTTAGACTCATTCTATTACACAAATTTGAACAATTAGAAAGAAAAATGAAATTGTCCTTTTATTCTACCAGCAATAAAGCAGGGAAAGCCCTGGCGCGTAAAATACAAGGACAACGTTTCAAAACCAAAATCCCATATATGATAAAGTCCAAAACCAACAAAAAAGAACTGGATCCACAAAAAATCGCTGATTCTTTCAGCGACTATTACGAATCCCTGTACAACCTCAAAAACGATATCTCAACTCCACAACCCTCAATGGCCAGTATAGATGACTTTTTATCTAAAATTGACATCCCTAAACTAAACGCCGATCAACTTAACGACTTAAATACACCCTTTACAATTCTTGAAATACTCAAAGCTATAGATGTCTTACCTAATAACAAATCCCCTGGCCCTGACGGACTAACAGGAGAATATTACAAAGCTTTCAAAACAATACTGAGTCCTCACCTCCTTGAGGTGTTTAATGCTGCAGCTGCTTCTGCCTCTTTTCCGCCTGAAATGCTGGAGGCCACTATTGTAACCCTCCCAAAACCTGGAAAGAGCCCTGATGTGCCCCAGAATTTCAGGCCCATATCGTTATTGAACAATGACTTAAAATTGTATGCGGAGGGGCGTGGCCTGACGCATGGAGAGGTGAGACGTGCCTGCACACAGCTCCCGGCTCCCTCGGCTCCACGGACCTCATAACGGCCAGTAAACCGGCCACAAAGCATCCTCATGGGGAAAGATAAGCCCAAGGCACCTAAGGGCAGCGGTGGACATCGCCCAGGAGGGGATTTAGAGGACTATTTCAGCCGTGGAAGATCATCCTCACAGCGCCGGCCGGAATCCAAGATGGCGCCGGCCCCTCCATCCCCAGCGCGCTCTGAATCAGCTCTGCAGTCCCAGGTGAGCTCACACAGCCTGCTCTTACACCCTGAGGACACTGATTTCTCCCCCAGACTGACCAGAAGCCGCTCCAATGTCTCCCTAGGATCAGGGGAAGGGTGGGACATGGAAGCACAGATCAGATCCTTGCACAGCTACATGAGGTCTCTACCCACTAAGGCTGACTTTGAACATTGTGTACACAGGATTGAAAAGACATATAAGAAAGAGATCTCTGACCTAAGGAAGGATGTGGGGGCACGCTTTGATGATGTTGAACACACAGAAGGCCTTCGGGACACGGTACAGTCACATGACAGGATTCTTAACACCCACACGGTCATGCTACAGCAACTCTCATACCAGCAGGACGACCTCGAAAATCACAGTCGCCGCAACAACATACGCATACGGGGGATACCCGAGACGGTGGACCCCAAGAATTTACCCACGGCTGTAACGGCCATTTTTAACCAAATACTCCAACGCCCCAAAGATGACCTGATCGAACTGGACCGAGTGCACCGTACCTCGGGCCCTCGCACCCCTGACCCCTCCTTTGTGCGCGACACCCTATGTCGCATCCACTTTTACAAAATTAAGGAGGACATCATGAGGGCCGCCAGCACACAGCAGTCAATCCTCTTCAACGGCACACCCGTCATGCTTCTCCCAGATCTCTCCCGCCAAACACTGGCTATGCGGAAATCACTGAGGCCCCTCACGCAACTCCTGCAAGCAAGGCAAATTAAATACCAGTGGCGTTTCCCATTCCACCTCCGAGTCCGCCACGAAGGTAAAGTCGCCATATTCCGCACGCTGGGTGACCTGCCGACATTCCTCAGCACTCTTGAACTACCTCAAGTCGCACTACCCGACTGGCCGTTTGCACCGACCACCCCGGGCCTACCCTACACCCCACATTGGCAGAAGCAAGGTCGCAGACGCACCCCTCGGTCTCCACAGCACCAGGACCCCAATGACTGAAACACTCCAGTGGGCCGCCCCGGGCCTGTTGTCCTCCTCTCTTTTGCTCCCCACCGCTGGGGTTCTTCCCCCTGTGATACGCTTAGACCCATATGGGTCAGAAATCTCGACCTCTAACTAACCCTCCTTTTCTTACAGGTTTTATATATATTCTACATGCTTTCTTCCCATGTACCCCCTCCCCCCCACTCCGACAATTGGAGTGCTGCATGGTGACTTTCTCCTCTACCAATGCACAGGTCCCAGGACTTGTCCTCGCACCCCACCGCCAGCTACAAATCCCCCTGTGTTGTGTTGTCCTCACCGAAACTTTACAGTCACAGTTACTGTTATGCTCAGCCTGTTCCCTGCATAAGGCCTGATGCACACCCATACCCCCCGTGCAACATAAATGTTATGCCTCTTTCTTGTTTTTTTTTTCTCTTTCTCTTTAAGCCGGTTTACTGATGTACTTTTTTGAAGACCACTAAGATAACCTTAATTAAGATGATGTTTTGTACAATACTCAGGTCACAATTGATACTGCTCCATGTGTGGAGCCGAGGCGAAGGGAGCTGCCCTGCTCTGTGGTCTCGCTTTGCACCCCCCCCTTTTTGGGTTTTTTGTTTATCTGTCACCCCTCAGTGATCCAATAGACACTGAGGAGCGCACTGATATGTGCCTTTATAAAAGGCTTTTTTCTTTTTCGTTACTTGCCTTTTGGAGCCACCTAGTGGCCTTTTTTGTTTTTGTTTCTTTTTTGGTTACTCCTTTTTCCTGCCTGACCCACTGGGCCCAACTCCCACGATTGGCTCGCAACATTTATGAGTTACTCGACCTCCTGGTTACTATAGTGGGAGGAAGTGGCCATGTCTATGACTGCTGGTACCTTCTGCATGAGATTACTTTTCTGCCTTCTCTATTCCTTCTCGCTTTTCCTTTCTCCTCATCTTCTCTTTACCTGTACCTTCCTACCCTCCCCTCCCTCCTTTACCCTCCTTCAACAAGAACTAAGTCCCGCCACCTACCCCCAAAAAATCTAATCACAACGCCACCTATCAAAGTGACCCCGAACCTCACTCTCATAACCTCCCATGGCTAACGACGGTTCAATAACTTTCGCCTCCTTTAACTGCAGAGGCTTTAACACACCCGAGAAGCGGAGCCAGACACTCTACCATTTTCATAAAAAACGTATCAAAATTTTGCTCCTCCAGGAAACGCATTTTCGTGCAGGAGCAATCCCAGCCATACGCAATAGGTATTACTCGCAATGGTTCCACAGTGTCAATCCCCAATCCAAATCTAAAGGGGTGTCTGTTGCCTTCCATAAGTCCTTTAACCCGGAGGTTTTGGATTCTCTCATAGATGACTCTGGTCGCTACATATTTTTGAAACTGAAACTAAACGATTTTCTATTTACAGTGGCAAATATCTATGTGCCTAATGCGGGCCAGGCTCGGTTCCTCTCAACGGTCCTCACCAGACTATCCTCCTTTGGAGGGACAGCTCTCATCATCGGAGGCGATATCAATGTAGCCCTATCCCCACCCGCAGACACATCCTCTGGTAAGTCCTCTGTTCCATACTCCACCTTGACACGCATCAAATCACTATTTCATTCATCCCATCTGGTGGATGCCTGGTGGATCCAGCACCCCACAGATAGGGATTACAGTTATTTCTCAGTAGCACACAACTCCTACAGCAGGTTAGACCATTTCCTCATCTCACAATCACTGCTTGACACACCTCTACAGACCTCGATCGGTACCATACTGTGGTCCGATCATGCCCCCGTCTATTTGACTCTGGTTCGCCCCCCCGCTACCCGCCGGGGGGCTAACTGGAGACTTAACGACAATTTGCTACGAGACACTGTATGTGTAGCGGATATCTCTACAGCCATTAGAAACTTTATAGGAGACCACGCATCTGACACGACCTCCCCACTGAACCAATGGGACACACTTAAATGTGTGATACGGGGCACCCTCATACAGCACGGATCCCGCCTAAAGAAGGCCAGAGCTCATGACATACGCAAACTCCTCACTACAATAGCAGAACTTGAACCCCTCCACAAACGGGACCTGGATCCTGCCGTATGTCCAGCTCTCTAATGCCCGCAGGGATTTACTTCAGCTCCTCGATGCGCACTCCTTAATCGCCAGAGACAAAGCACGAAACCACTTTTAATCACTAGCAAACAAATGTGGTAAGCACCTGGCTAGGGTCATTCACCCTAGACCCCCACGGCATTCTATCCCTTTTATCGTTCAACCGGACCAAACGAAAACATTTAACACCTCAGGGATATCTGCATCCTTCAGGCAATACTATTCACAACTGTATAATCTCCCTCGCACAGTCCCTAACGCTCGGTCCCCCCCTCCCAACGACCCTATACAAGAATACATCCTAGAGACAGCCCTGCCCACTGTTGACGAACCAGACGCGACAGCCCTTGACGAGCCCCTGGACACCTCTGAATTCCTGCAGGCCATCAAAGCTCTTAAAGTAGGCAAATGCCCGGGTCCCGGCTTTACACCCCGATTCTACAAAACCTTTGCCCCCCAACTTGCACCCCTACTAACAAAGGCCTTTAACTCAGTGGAGAGCTCCAACCCCCCCTCGAAAGATTCCCTATCCGCCAACATCTCCATTATCCCTAAACCAGGTAAAGACCCTTCCCAATGCAGCAGTTATCGGCCCATCTCCCTGCTCAACATAGATATCAAACTATTCGCAAAAGTTCTAGCCACCCGTCTATCCCCTATACTACCCAAAATTATCCATAACGACCAAGTGGGGTTTGTCCCCGGAAGAGAGGCAAGGGACAACACCACCAAAACGATACACCTTATCTCCCTGATACAAAGTAAAGGTCTAAAAGCTTGCCTATTATCCTTCGATGCTGAAAAGGCCTTCGATAGGGTCAGCTGGAGGTTTCTACAGCTGTCCCTAGCTCAACTCGGCCTCGGGGTCCCCTTTATCTCTAAAGTCATGTCCCTATACTCCAGACCCTCAGCTACGGTCCTAGTCAACGGTACCACATCAGCTCCCTTTAACATTACCAATGGCACCAGGCAGGGCTGTCCCCTATCTCCCCTCCTTTTTGTCATAGTAATCGAACATCTGGCTTGCGCCATACGTCAAAACCCCTCCATTCTCGGTATTCAAACCCCATCTGCCCACCACAAACTCTCCTTATATGCAGACGATCTTCTAGTCTATATCCAAAACCCACACACCTCTCTACCGTCCCTTCTCCGAGAATTCCAACGTTTTGGCACCCATAGCAACTTCAAGGTCAACATAACTAAGACAGAAGCGCTCAACATTTCCCTCACCCCATCCACCCTATCCCTCCTAAAATCCAATTTCTCTTTCCGCTGGCAGGACAAAGGGATCTCTTACCTGGGAATCATTATACCCTCAAACCTAACCAACTTGTTCTCCCTAAACTATATCCCCCTACTCTCCCGCATACGGAAAGACCTAGAGGAATGGGGAGGATCCCCTCTGCCATGGTTCGGCAAGATTAACACCCTAAAGATGGACACCCTACCCAAGCTCCTGTACTTATTCCAAACGGTTCCCATCCACGTCCCCAAATCCTATTTCACCTCCCTACGCTCGCTAGCCATTAGATTTATGTGGAGTCGGGGACTCCCCAGAGTTAAATTTAAACTACTCACGCTTCCGAAGACAATGGGAGGTACAGGCCTCCCTGACTTCGAGACCTACCATACGGCCGCTCTTATGGCCCGCACACTAGAATGGTTCCCCCATCCTTTTTGCAAGGCCTCGGTGACAGTTGAACAAGACCTCTCTCCTGTAGACCTCCGGGCCCTACTATGGGGCTACAAACAAGAGTACACTCGTCTGACATCCCTATCACCACTGACCTTAGCCTCTTTGCAACTATGGTATAAGAAAGGACTCAACACTACCCTTTCCTCCGACCCAAGCCCCCTGACATCCCTTTTTGACCACCCCGCTCTCCCTCAAGGAATAGGGGCAACCACCATAGGGTCCTTTAAACGCTCTGAGTGGCCACTAGCTCGTACATTTGTACACTCATCACAAGGGACCCCGGTAACACCGGCAGGCCCCGGAGATTGGCTCACAGCCTTACACATGTCTACGTTTACCAAACACCTATACTCCTCCTCTCAAATACACCGCAAGCTTACCAGTTTTGAGGAGATATGTTTACTCCAAGAAACTCCCAAACACCTCCTTTCCTCCTTATATAACCTACTACTGACCCTAGCACATGATCAACTCCCGCACTATACCAGGATGTGGTCTGCGGACCTGGGTGAAGACATCTCTGCGCCGGAATGGCAAACCTCTTTTTATTTTACGCACAAGTCTACCATCTCTTGCTACTCCCAGGAAAAAAATTACAAGCTCCTATCTAGATGGTATAGGGACCCTGCAACCCTGCACAAAATCTTCCCATCAGCACCGCCCACCTGTTGGCGCTGTGAAACCTCTGTTGGAACTTATATGCACATCTGGTGGGACTGTGAGAGGATCCGCCCCTTCTGGATGCAGGTATTTGAATGTTATAATCTCGTAGCTGATAGACCAGTTCCTATCTCCCCGAAAATTGCACTACTCTCAATATTGCCTGGGTCTTTAAAGTCGCAGAAGCAAAGATTGCTCCGTTTCTTTATGTCCTCTGCTAGGCAACTGATACCTGCTTACTGGAAGACAAAGAACACTCCTCCACTATCACGGTGGGTATCGATTATGAATGACACCA
The DNA here is from genome assembly GCA_028564925.1 of Lithobates sylvaticus. Classification (NCBI taxonomy): domain Eukaryota; kingdom Metazoa; phylum Chordata; class Amphibia; order Anura; family Ranidae; genus Lithobates; species Lithobates sylvaticus. The sequence continues at coordinate 98,873,549 of CM053032.1, read as the reverse complement.
TGAGAATGGAGGAGTTGCTGGCACTAGATAATGATACATACACCAAATTTATAGCTCAATGGTCGATATGGCTCCGCTTCTCTTCCTCTGATACCCTGCTGAACAAAACCTCGGACATATAGGGACATACTAGACTCCCTCCTATCCTACCCTCCCTGGACATAACCCTGATGCCTCCCTCCCTCCCTACCTTCCTGCCCACTCCCCCACCACCCCATTTCTTCTTTACTTTACTCTACTCTTTTCTCTCTGCTCCTCCTATCTTTCCTTCTCCACGTTACTTACTGTATATTGCTACATATAGTGACTCATGAACTGCTCTCGCTAGCACTACCTTCTGGACCAGAGAACAGGTTCTCTTCCCCACCCTCCGAGCATGTTGGCGGAGGTCGGCTGTGGACGATAGTCATTGGTTGGCCTTCCGCAATTATCCTTCTGTTACCGTTCTTTGTATACACTTACCTCATGTTGTTCACTGTTTTACTGTTTTTTTTTTGTGAAATACCAATAAAATATTTTCAACACTAAAATTGTATGCGAAAATCTTAGCACTAAGACTGGTAGACATATTACCAACGATAATCAATCCTGACCAATCGGGATTCACAAAAGGTAGGCAGACCTCGGATGCAACGAGACGAGTTATTAACATTATAACTATAGCACGGAAATCTCGAACGCCTTCTCTGCTCCTAGCTTTGGACGCAGAGAAGGCGTTCGACCGAGTGCACTTGATCTATCTTTTCAGAGTGCTCACGAAATTCGGCTTTACTGGCCACATACTTTCAGCTATTTTAGCCCTTTATACCTCCCCATCTGCTAGAGTACTTACCTCTGGTATGTTGTCTAAACCTTTTAGTATCACGAATGGTACTCGGCAGGGGTACCCATTATCGCCACTAATATTTAACATGCTAATGGAACCCCTAGCCTCGAGCTTCAGAAATAACCCTGACATCCACGGCTTTGTCATAAACAACCGTAAACATGTTATCAGCCTTTTCGCTGATGATGTAATACTAATGCTTACAAAACCATCAACGTCGTTAGCACATGCAACAGATCTATTGGAACAATATAGAGCAATCTCTTATTACAAAGTGAATAACACTAAATCCTATGTCCTTGACCTAGGGCTTCCACTGCGGGAAAAAACATGTCTTCAAAATAAATTCCCGTTCACATGGCAAGACTCTGGTATCACATACTTAGGGATTACACTTACTTCCCACCCAGAACAACTATTTAAAGCCAACTATATCCCACTAGAATCCAAATTACATACAAATCTTTTAGCCTTAAGCAGACACATTCTATCATGGTCAGGTCGCCTGGCGGCTTTTAAAATGCAAGTACTGCCCCAACTGTTGTACATATACCGCTCTGTCCCCATACCAGTGAGCAAACAATTCTTTAAAACATCGCAATCAATGATCTCCAAATTTTTATGGGAAGGTAGGAAAGCTAGAAGCGCCTTCGCTAAATTGAGCAAAACCAGAAATGCCGGGGGCTTAGGTCTACCCATACTGGCAGACTACCACAGTTCTGCTATTTTAGCGCAACTTAAAGGATGGTTTTCCGGCCATTCCACTTCACTATGGAAGGAAATAGAACAATCTGTCATTCCAGGAGGTAATTTATACTCATATACCTTAGCATATCCATACCTTAAACAGATCCCCAAACATTTACCTCTACCAGTCCTAGCAACACTACAATCTTGGAAAACCCTATCTATACAAAATGCTTCTAGTTGTCCAACTATTCAAATTCCAATACCTTTATCCATTTTACCACTATTAATTCCTGAACTATCTTTAGATGAATGGATCAAAAGAGGCATCTCCTGGTTACAGGATCTATATAATGGTTCTAAGCTCAAACCTTTTGTGTCTCTTCAAAAGGAATACAACTTACCACATCTAGAATACTTCACTTATGTTCGACTAAAATCCTACACCACATGTACCTATATTCCACCGTATGAAGTACATTGGCAAATTAAAAAATATCTAACCTCCAACGAATGTCATAGAGGCGGAATTTCCCTATTCTACAACATTTTACATAACAAATCAGTACTGGTTAAATCTCAATCTATGCTAGCCTGGGAAAGGGACTTAGATACTTAGATACTAGATTTTCGATAGAACAATGGAGTAAAGCAATTCATCACAATTACTCAGCCACAAAAAGTACTTCCCTTTGGGAACTACTTTTGTGTCAAGTACCACATTCAAAATTACTAAATTTAGCTCTACAGCTTCCCCTCTCTGCTGGAGACAATGCTCCCAAGTAGGTAATATCTTCCACATACTGTGGTCTTGTAGTAAGCTTGCAAAATTTTGGTCAACAATATTTGCAATCTATCGACAAGTGACAGGTTTGAATATTCCAATTTCCCCTTCCTTGGCTCTCCTAAATATAGGCATAGAAGATATTCCACCAACACTTCATCAATTTACCACCCACCTATTTTTAGCAGCGAAATTAGTCATACTCAGGATCTGGAAATCGCCTGACACCCCAGAAGTACACGATGTTATACAAACCCTTTCCACTCATTACACCTATGAATCCATACTAGCATCCATAGCAGGGAAACTGTATTTCTGAATAACTGGCAACCATGGATAGACTGGTACAAATCCTATAGAAAATAGCAAAAAGACTTCATGACTGAGAACCAATATATATAGGAGTTCAACTCCTCCTTATTGACAATCTTCCTGCCAATTCGAGCCTTATTATAGGCTCTCTCCCTTCCCTTCCACCTCCTTATCCTCCCCAGTTAAAATTTCATTTTCTTCCCTCTTGCATATCGATTTTCCAGTTAGAGATGTTTATTCTCAGGAAACCCTTTGATATTTCAATCTATTACTAGAAAGCTTCATGCTTCAAAACAAGGCTATAGAATGACACGGAGGGGCTCTGGGTTGCTACCCCTTGGGGTGCAGCATGATCCCTATTGGGGCGCCCTTGGGGGCAGACAATCCAGGGTACCTACCTACTGATCACATTTAAAATGATGGTATTACTAAATATGCATATTCTGACTAACAATATAAATATTGGTTATTATTGGCCTAAACATGATTAATGTTGTGTATTTCTAGCACACGGTTTGTAAACTACAATTACTTGAAATTTGATGTGTAATTCTTTTTTCTTTGCTGTACTGTTCAAAAATTATTCAATAAAAATCTATTGATTAAAAAAAAAAAAAACCCTTGCACCACCCCTGGGTCTATATCCAAGGTCTTCTCTCTGCTGGCCCACAGGTGGGGCCTACCACAGACAAACCTCCTCAGGCCTCCTCCAAGGCACAAGGGGCAGATGCGCTGGTCTCTCCCTGGGTCTGCAATCTAACCTATATATTTTCCCCAACATTTCCCGTAAATGAGATTTCACTTGAGGCTGTCAAGGGAGAACATAGTTGTCATAGCCAGTTCTCCATATTGACCAGGAGGCCCTCTGTTTTCCCTGGCCATTCATTTCAGGATACAGAAGACATTTCCCCTCTATAACATGCGCAGACTGGGGCTGCAAGCAGGGGCACTAAAGGGGGAGGATGGGCAACTCTTGTTGCTCCAGTTTCACTCCAGAGTGATCATACTTTTGTGAGAAGACATTCTACTTACAACATCTAGGTCTAATTCTGGAACAAGTTTGCTTTTTTCTTAGTAGGACGAGACATTGATCCTACTGCCCTTCCAGTGTCCAGTGTCAGCTGTTGTATTCTTCTTCCAGGCCTTAGCCTATCCTCACATAGCTCACGAGTGTGGGCTATATTGGCAATAACACATTTGAAAGGACCAAGAATCCTTCAGTTTGCACAATTTTGAGGGCAGTCGTGAGGAGTCCGTCACCAAGGAAGAAAAAATCTATTGCAGTTGCTGGATCTCGTATCAGTTTATCCATTTAGCCATCACTTACAAAGCAGTATCAATTGCAAGAACTTTAAGCAGAAGGTTATCAGAGATTCAAGCTCTTGGAGCTTCAAAGTAAAAAAAAAATAAAAAAATAAAATAAAAATAAAGAGAAAATTATAATATATACCTTTTCTTTCCAGAAAGAGTAGAGTTGGATCTTGTAGATCATTCTGCATCAAACATAGCAACAGACTGCTATTTAAAAGACAGCTGGACATTGCCTAACTTTCCAGAACATCACACAGAAAAGTCACACGTACTGTTCATTTTCAGAACTTTAAAGGAGTATCTCTCCACAATTGTCCCTATCAGGTCATCTAAATAAACCTTTTGTCATTCCAGTTGGGAATCAAGGGAAAGAGGTTACTGCCTGGATCCTAGCAGGCTTGGTTGTGTATAGGATAGAGGTCATGAGCTTCCGCCAGCGGCGCCAGAGCCTTGTCATCGGGGGACTTTGTAGGAAGGACTATTCAGTCCTCTGTCTCATCCTAATTAGAAGATTGGTTTGACAAGTAGATCCCACCCTGTCAGCTAGTTATTTATCACTAGTATGCTGCCATGTTGGCATCAGGAAAATGGAAAATTGTATCAAATACTTACCGTAATTTTGGCATATGGTCCCACCCTTATACGTTTCGGTATGTAGCTAATTACAGAGAATGGGGTGGGGCCTAACTAGGCCTTATATTTATGCTATTCACTGGTCCTGAGTGAGCGGTCAAGAGGCGGAGCTCTATCACTAGTATGCTGCCATGGTTTGGCGTCAGGAAAGGAAAATTACGGTAAGTATTTGATACAATTTTCCATTTTCATTTAGCCATCAGGCCCTTAGGAGTCATTCACACTTGGGTTAACAGGATGATTAAACTGGCATGCAGGAAGTGTGCTTTTCTGCTCTTAAATAATTGCAAGCCTATTTGACTAGAGGGGTGGCAGTCTTTGAGGCAGTTATGCCAGGATTGCTTGGAGGATATAGGTAAGGGCTAGCTTGAAGGTCTGTTGCGGCCTTCATTCAACCTTACAAACTAAATATGTGACCAGCATGTTTGGGACCAGAGAGATCAATTCCTTCTGGCTTTAGCAGCTTTTCTTTAGATGTCAGTGTCTCTCTTAATTTGTTCTCTCCCACCCTATATTAAGCTTTGGTATATCCCATTGTGTGCTGATGGGAGGATGGGCCAGGAAAATGGAAAATTGTTATCAAATACTTACCGTAATTTTGCTTTCCCGGTCCATCCTCGCGTCAGCACAGGACTCCCTCCCTAGTGGCCTGTCGCAGGCTAAGTTATCGAACTATCTTAGTTGGGGAGGAGCTGCCTTTTATTCAGCTATACAGGTGGTAATATGGGGCTCCAGAGGAGATGTTAACCCACTGTGTGCTGACGTGAGGATGGGCCAGGAAAGGAAAATTATGGTAAGTATTTGATAACAATTTTCCGTTTTTTCCACATGGGGATTATGGGTGGAATATCATGGCTACACATTCCAAGAAGCATATTTAACCTATATCTGATAAAAATATATGTACAATTATTTTTCTACATGGTGATTATGGGTGGAATATTATGGCTAAACAAGCCTAGGAACACAGTTGACCTATTTCTGGTAGGAACATGTGTACCATTTTTCTACAAGGGGATTGGGGGGGGGGGGCAGGGATATATTGGGTACACATTCAGAGGAACATATTTAACCTATTTCTAAAAACAATATGCATATAATAATTTTTCTTCATGGGGATTATGGGTGGAATGTCATGGCTAAACAAGCCTAGGAACACAGGTGACCGGTTTCTTTCTGATAAAAACATGGGTATAATTATTTTTCTACATGGGGTTATGGGGGGGGGGGGGGATATCATGGTTACACTTAACAAGGAACCACTGTGCTGTGGATTGATGTGATTCCTGCTTTTTAAATAAATCATCAAATTTTCATCTTCCTCCGGTGTGTGGCTTTAATTATACATAATTATTTTAAATCAGAAATAAGTTAACTATGCTCCTGGGAATGTGTAGCCATGATATTACACCAATAATCGCCATGTAAAAAAAATATTTTATGCATATTCCTATCATAAATAGGTTAAATATGTTCCTTGGAATGTGTAGTCATAATATTCCCCCCACGTAAGAAAAATAATTATATGCATGTTGTTACAAGACACAGGTCAACTATGTTCCTAGTCTTGTTTAGCCATGATATTCCATCCATAATTACCATGTAGAAAAATAATTATACATATACTTTTAACAGAAATAGCTTAAATATTTCCCTTGGAATGTGTAGCTATGATATATCACCCACAAATAATGATATGCATATTGCTATCAGAAATTGGTTAAATATGTTCCTTGGAATGTGTAGCCATGATATCCCATCCATAATCCCCATGTAGAAAAAATATTATACCAGTGTTCTTATCAGGAACAGGTCAGTTGTATTCCTAGGCATGTTTAGCCATGATATTCCACCTATAACCCCCATGTAGAAAAATTATTCTATGCACATTTTTTATCAGAAATAGGTTAACTATGCTCCTTGGAATGTGTAACCATGATATTCCGCCCGTAATTCCCATGTAGAAAATTAATTATAAACATATACTGTATTTTTCGCTCCATAAGATGCACCTGGCCATAAGATGCACCTAGGTTTTAGAGGAGGAAAATAAATATTCTGAACCAAATGGTCTCAATGTAAATATGGGGAAAAAAATGGCAGTCTTGCAGATTGCGTAATGGATAACAGCCTCTAAAAGTTTCATGTAAAAAAGGTAGTTTATTGAATAATTAATGTGGTGAACTTACATAGAATCTGCCAACCCAGTGAAAAAAACAACACAAAGAGCGCTGATCCAGTAGTTTGTCAATAAACCAGAGAATTCTAGTAAAAAGTAACAAGCTTTAATGACAAATGCATCCCTTCATAAACATTATCCAGATGATCAAATGGAGAGAAACCTGGGAATCCCAGTAACTCACGACTAGCAAATCATTCTCTGCAGTCCCAGGGGGGATGGATGGCTGTCACCAACCCTGATCCTGTGTAGAGACAAGGAGATGTTCATGGAGGGTGTGGAGGAGGTTCCCACTCTCAAACTATCAGATGTCAAATAAGGGGGGAGTTTTTGGAGGACCCAAATACTCCAGGGTCAGCCCAGGAAATGCACACTCCATCATCGATGATGGTCAGGGAGGAGAGGGGAGGGACAGTGCTATGCAGTCCGGAGCAGAGCCAGACAGGTGTCTGGGTCTATACAAGCAGCTGTGCAGTGACAATCACAGGCGGGCTTAACACACTCCATTACTAGTGGTCAGGGAGGAGAGGAAAGGCAGAGCTGGGCAGTCACAGATGGAGGGACAGAGCCAGGAAGATAGCTTGTATCCGGGCCAGGGGGGAGGGGTCTGGTCAATATTCGCTCCATAAGACGCATAGACATTTCCCGCCATTTTTTTTTGGGGGGGGGGGGGTGCGTCTTATGGAGCGAAAAATACGGTACCTATCAGAAACAGGTCAAATGCATTACACAGGATGTGTATTTGTGATGTTACCACCCATTATCCCCATGTAGAAAAATAATTACTATTATTGTACAGCTGCATGTACTGTAGTGAATCTCTAGCGCTTACCTAGTGTCAATGGTGAATGACTAGAGTGGGAACTGTATCTATATATAATCAAATAAATAAACAAAAAATATAAAAATTACTGAAATCGCAGCTCAATCTGTAAACAAAATATTGATGAGCGCAACCTCTAAAAGTGATGATTACATTTGAAGTGATAATAGCAAGTAAAACACATGATAGACTGGAAATGATAAGTAAAACACGTGATACACTAGTAATACTCCAAATAAAACCAATAGGATATAGTGCTAAAAATAGTGCAATCCAAAATATTCAAAAGGCTAAAGTCCAAACACATAAAACCAGAATGAATCCTGGATGAAACGATAAATTCTTGCAGATCATGTGTCAAACAAAGTGCTTCTTGCAAAGTGCTCCTTATAGAGATCCTCCTTAGATAATGAGCTCACAGAACACTTACCTCATCGGTAGCTCAAATAGGCATAGAGAACTCCCGGACGTCCAGATAGCCCAGAGACGACCATCTAGCCAGCCCTCAATTCGATCGGTGGCTCAAGTGATGGTCTGCGGGATTAACGGCAGTGTCAGCGATGGCCAGTGGAGACACAGGTATCGCATATATTAAGGAGAAAGGGCGAGGCCTCTCATAGTGTAAATTGTAAAATAAAGGATTTATTAAAAAAGCCAAATGGGCGCTTACATGCAACAAGTGAAAAACGGGTATAAATCAAAAACCGTATGTTTGTGGACGACTTCAGCGTCACTTCCGGTCACACGCAATAGTCCTGTTTGGATTATTTTCATTACCATATACTGTATATGTGTAAAAAGTACACTGACACCTAAGAGAGAGTTCTGAGCATTGCAGACAATAATCCAATTATCCCAATAGGCAGTTTAGTACGTCTCCTTATATTGTGTTCTGAAATGTGTTTATTTATCTGTATTTTTCAAGCCTATGTATTTGAAATTACTTGTTGTTTGCCTTGTTAACAGCCAATGCAGTCACTATGCACAGAAGCACATGTGAGTTAGAACAGTATAACCACTGGTACCCATCTATCTTCCACAAAAACATTACCGTATATTTAAAGGCCATATAGTGGACATTACACAGTTATACATTATACAATTTTCTTCTATAGATTTCCTTTAGATTTACCAAAACCATATAATATGAGGTCAAATCTAAACATTTTCCATTTGTGTGCAATCAGGCAGGCCCTCAGTCAGTTTAAGGTAAATCTAAAGAAAATTGAATAAGAACATTGTATGGTGTATCTGGCCAGGTTTAGTATATTATCTATTCCTGAATCCTTTCCCCCTCTTTGGACCAAACTTTAAACCATCGCTTTGCAGCTAGATAGGCTGTGAGGCACTAATATTTAAGCAGATATTAAACCCAGTAAAAGACCAATAACCATGTGGATGACAATTTGAGAAAGAAATCCAGATGCATCAGCATTTTCTAGATGGCTTTAAAACTGCTTTGTGGTTTATTAATGCTTTTATCTCTTTTATTTTTTTTTCCCCAGCCAACAGAAAGCAATTCATCAATGGAAAGTGGAAATGCAACTTCTGAGGACAGCTTACAGACTACACTGGAGGACAGCTTAAATGACTCTCCCCAGTGCACCTTGGACCTCCCTGATCTGCGTGTAGCTCCTACAACCCACCATACTACCCTTCCTATATCGCCTCTTTCAATTATGCAGAGGAGAAATACTCGCCCTAGCTTTGCACTTCAGAAGGTTCAACAGCACCAGCGGAGCCATAGTAGTGGTGGTAGCACTAGTCCTGGATGTACCCTTCACGACTCCATGGACCCTTCTGATGAAGAAGGTGCTGGTGGCAGTCTAAGAGGAACAAGTGAGCCTTCAGAGACTCTTAGTAGCTTATCATTAACATCTCTATTTTCACCCCCTCCCTATTTAGCACCACCTGGTGGTGCCATGAAAAAATGCAGCAGTGTAAACAGTCTTTCTGTTGCCCCTTCTAGGGTAAGAGGAGCAAAGCAATTTTACGCAGTTGATCCACAGGGCTTCCTTTCAATGCCATCATGGGTGATGGATTTTTACCAAACTTCTGTTCCCTCAGAAAACCAAGAGAACTATAGTAATACTGGAAAACTGCCAACTGTGGAAAGAGTGATACCTACCGGTAGTGTCTCAGGAAATGTGGTCTTTGGCAATAATAATCGGCTGAATAGATGAGATTTTGTTCTCTTTTATTGGGTGGGAGCCAGGTCATATGGCTAGGATATGAATTTCTAACTCTGAAACAGAAGAAATGGCCTTAAGGCTCTCAAGCAGACCAGCAGAAAACACTATATTACCTCACTGTGTGAGCCAGCCAAGCAATGCAACTGGAGAGAGGAGAGGTACTGTTGGCTGAGCTCTCGGGCTCTATAGTGGAAGAACCACCGTACTGTACCCAGCCTTTGGGGCGATTACATATAGTAAATAATATATGTATTACTTTATTTATATATATTTTATTTTTACTGTTTCTTGGGACTTCCTGAAAGTTTGTATTATAAAAGGTATCTTTTTGTGGCAATACAACATATTTGGTGGAGGAAAAACAATCTTGGTTTTTGAAAATCCTTGTTTTATCTGTGAAATGCACACATACAACAAACAGATTTTTATACTTAGCATTTGAGTAGATGTGACATACAGCTCTTTGACAACTGAAAAAGCAACATACGCTTTTAAATGATCTAAACAATCACAACACATTTATATTTCTTTGCCTCATAAATAACATGAAATTACAAAAAGCTTAACATAATACCAAAACTAAATAGTTTACCTGTGGTACAAGAGTAATGTAGGTAGTATAGATTCCTTAAAGCAGAACTTCACCCAAAAAGGGGAAGTTCCACTCTTTCCCCATCTCCTCCCCCCCCCGTCTTATTTGAAACATTTTGTTTGGGGGGGGGGGGGGTTTCCTTGCCAAAATCTTCCATGTCACAGGTCCCAGAAGGCTGTAGGACCATTCACAAAGCACAGCAATGCTTAGGCATGTACAGTGGGAAGCTGGACATAAAGCTACAAGGAATAACAGCTGGCTGCCCAAGGTTAACATGCCGGCACCGGGGACCTGCAGACCATTGAAGAACCTACCCAGTCTTATTACCTTATTAAGAACTTGGGTAGGTTCTTTGCCGGTCTGCAGGTCCCTGGTGCTGCCTTGTTAACTCTGGGCATCCAGCTGTTATTCCTTGTATCTTTATGACCGGCTGCCCACTGTCTGTGCCTAAGCCTCACTGTGCTTTTTAAATGGTCCTGCAGCCTTCTAGGACCTGTGACATGTCCCAGAAGGTTTTGGAAAGGAGGAGCACGGCGAGTGGCAGTGGGTACCTGTCAAAACCAGGTACCTGTCCCCCCCAAAAAAAAATGTTCCCTGGATCCCTGAACAGGTGAGTGTATGTTTAATAAAAGTCACCAGCTAATGTTAGGAAGGAGAGGGAACAGCGCTGGTGTAGGCTGTGGAAGCTGCAGATCAGGGGGTGACGTCACTTCCGGGTTAGCAGGCTGAGGAGGCGGCTCGCGTTTGGAGCATATGTGCTCCTTCATAATGAAGGAGGAAGTGACGTCGCCCCCTGGTTTCCAGCGTCCACAGCCTACAGCAGCACAGCAGCTGACGCAAAATCGCCACCAGCACAATCGCCAGCTCACTACACAGACCCTGTAACACAGAGACAGCAAGACCACCCAGAAAACACAAAATGGGACTTACTCCTTTATACAAGCGCATACCATCCTACTCTTGTGAGTGTTTTTACCTTTACCATTAAAATGTTTTGTAAATACTTACCATTAAAATGTTTCGTAAACCCTTAGAAATGTTGTTCCCTCTCCTTCCTGTCCAGCTGTTTATTTAAAAGCCAAGATTTGATATAGCATAGGAGGCATATATCAACAAATGAATACACAGTAGCAATACAGCCATTTCTGTTTTCCCCTACATGATCTAAACACTTGGCAAGAGTGCTAAAATTTCAGATCAGTAGAGTTGGCCATTAGGGCGTGTTCACACTTGACTACATTTTTTGAACGCTTAACAAAGGCTCCTCGTTATTATGGATGTTAGATCCGCGTTAATGAGCTTTAGTATTTGCGTTAGACTAGCATTTTACAAGCTTTAACGACAGGTTAAAAATGCTCCCCAAATGCCCTATGGGCAGTTTTGAAGTGTTTGAGCGTTAAGGCTCATTAAAAATGCTCCACAAATGCCTATTCTATTACAGTAAATAAACTAATATTAACACCCCGCCACCGCACCACAACTGCCTGCCAGAGCTTTTGTGAAGCGTTACAATAGACTTGAATGGCAGGTGTTGAAAGGCTGCAAAAACCTTCTGACTCAACGTCCATTTTGAAGCAACGCGATGCTAACGATTTGTGCTTTATTTGTGTGAACAGCACTGTGTGTTGTCCATTGTATAATTTGCATAGGCATTTGAGGGTAGTTTTTAACGCGTCCCAAATGCCTGCTTTTAATGCGAGTGTGAACTTTTTTTGCTGGTGACATTTGTTACAGATTGATACAGAAAAAGCTATGTAAAGTTGATCAACTAATAGTAGCTGGTGATGCTGCTATTTGCTTAAAATTTGAACTAGAAATATTAGCCCTGTTAAAATAAAAACAAAATGTCTTTACTGAATTACTTTATCATTTGCCTTGACTATTGATCCTATATTATAATTTCCCAGTTGATGCCCTGACCACAGGCTGTGCCCTTTTTTTTGACAAGGGCATGTCATACATACTATCCAGAAGGGATGAGGTTCAGGTTCGCTGCTACCATGGATTTATGGCAAACCCTGTGTGTTTGAAAATCTAGGTCCCAGTAAATTTATGCATGATTTTGCCAAACTGAATTCTTTGTAAACATAATGTACTACCTGGTTCTTTGAACTTAGGTCAGTTGGCTTAGAATGAACAATAGGTTGGATTTTGAACAAGCCAGCCTGCTCACTATAAGTCTGGTGTCACAGCAGCCATATTAGCAATGTGCTTTATCTTTAAAAAAGAAAGCATAGGGAGTGCTGCTAACAAACTACATAAGGGGAGTTTAGTTTTGGACTTTTTAAGGTTGATGTAAACCCTTACTGAATGTCATGTAGGTAGCAAAACACTGTTTATCTTAGAAAATTAGGGGGAGGGAAGGGTTTCTACCTTTTTTATTCATTTGTTACATCTTAATGCTGTGATGTCTTGCGCAATCCTTTTTAAATGGTGACAATAGCAACTGAAATATGCCTGGTCAATGCACATCAGCACAGAAGTTTATAGGTTTCTTTTGGAGAGCAGTGATTTACAGGCTGGGAATTATAAGAGATACAGTGCCTTGAAAAAGTGTTCATACCCCTTGAAATTTTCCACATTTTGTCATGTTACAACCAAAAACTTAAGTGTATTTTATTGGGATTTCATGTCATAGACCAGTGATGGTGAACCTTGGCACCGCAGTTGTTTTGGAACTACATTTCCCATTAAGCTCCTGCACTCTGCAATGTAGATGAGCATCATGGGAAATGTAGTTCCAAAACATCTGGGGTGCCAAGGTTTGCCATCACTGTCATAGACCAACACAAAGTGGCACATGTAATTGTGAACTTGAAGGAAAATGATAAATGGTTTTCATTTTTTTTTTCCAAATAATAATTTGAAAAGTGTGGCGTGCAATTATATTCAGCCCCCTTTACCCCTAACTAAAATCTAGTGGAACCAATTGCCTTCAGAAGTCCCCAAATTAGTAAATAGAGTCCCCCTGTGTGTAATTTAATCTCAGCATAAATACAGCTGTTCTGTGAAGCCCTCAGAGGTTTGGTAGAGAACCTTAGTGAACAAACATCATTATGAAGGCCAAGGAACACACCAGATAAGTCAGGGATAAAGTTGTGGGGAAGTTTAAAGCAGGGTTGGGTTATAAAAAATATCCCAAGCTTTGAACATACCACCATGCTTCAATCCATCACCTGAAAATGGAAACCTACCATGGCTGTCCACCTAAACTGACAAGGAGAGAAGAAGCAACCAAGAGGCCCATGGTAACTCTGGAGGAGCTGCAGAGATCCACATCTCAGGTGGGAGAATCTGTCCACAGGACAACTATTAGTCGTGCACTTCACAAATCTGGCCTTTATGGAAGGGTGGCAAGAAGAAAGCCATTGTTGAAAGAAAGCCATAAGAAGTCCCATTTGCAGTTTGCGAGAAGCCACATGGGGGACACAGCAAACATGTGGAAGAAGGTGCTCTGTCTAGTGATGGACGAACTTCCGACGGGACATTTTGCGAACGCGATCCGCGAACGTGCCCAAATGTTCGCGAACCGCAGGAGTTTAATGGCAGGCGAACCTTAAAAACCTCCAGGTCATATTTTCAGCCACAAAATACTCACTAGCTGTGCACACATAGTCCTACAACATGGACACTGACATACCAGAAGTATTAAGTGAATCTGGGATCGACAACGACAAGCATTCTTTTTTTTATCTGTGAAATTTTGTCAATTCAAGGCCATGGAGGAGAGGTCAGGCCAGGCTATGAAGGGGGTGCAGGAGATGATTGATCAGTGCCACAGTCAGGGCAGGACAGTCCTGTGCCAGTGTCCCAGTGTGCCAACCTGTGCTTGAGCCCCTGACCCCTCCCTCTGCCCGGCCCTTACTCCCACCTATGCAGGGCTCCACTGCGGTGGTCCGGAGGTGCCAGTCCAGTGCTGATCCATTCCTCAGCCATGGTGCTGGCACTGCCTACTGATTGGCTTCTCTGCTGCTATCTTCCCTCACTGACACCAGCACCGAGATAGAGAGCACTGACACTAGCACCAAGATAGAGAGAACTGACACTAGCACCGAGATAGAGAGCACTGACACCAGCACCGAGATAGAGAGCACTGACACCAGCACTGAGATAGAGAGCACTGACACCAGCACTGAGATAGAGAGAACTGACACCAGCACCGAGATAGAGAGCACTGACACCAGCACCGAGATAGAGAGAACTGACACCAGCACCGAAATAGAGAGCACTGACACCAGCACTGACACCAGCAACTCGCTGCGGGACCCAAAAATATGACACCGCTCAACCTCTTCAAACAGGAGGGTACGGGCATATAGTACAGTGTGCTTTTTTTGTACAAGTGAGCCAAAGGTAGAAAAAAGGTCCGTGTGCTAGATTATATAAATCGTTTATAGAGTTATGCATATACATGGTCTACTGGTCACATGTGTTGAATTCCTCCGAGATCCATGCCTCATTCATTTTTATAAATGTGAGGTAGTCAACACTGTCGTGAGCTAGGCAAGTGCGCTTAACGGTCACGATCCGCCCTGCTGCGCTGAACGTCCTTTCGGACAGGACACTGGACAAGGGGCAAGCCAACAGTCCCATTGCAAATTGTGCAAGCTCTGGCCAGAGGTCAAGCCTGCCCACCCAATAGTCCAGGGGTTCATCACTTCTCAGAGCGTCCACATCGGCCGTTAACCCGATGTAGTCGGACACCTGTCGGTCTAGGCGTTCCCTGATGCTGGATCCGGATGACACCTGTCGATGGGTCGGCTGAAAGAATGATCTCATATCAGAAGTGACAAACACATCTTCAAACCGCCCTCTTCTTGCAGGCGCTGTTGGATTGGTACCCGCAACTCTTTCTCTGGGAGTGGAAATTCCTCTGCCAGCGCACGCAAAAGCAGAATGCAGCATTTCTCTAAGCAAGGCCTGTTAGGGCTCCATACTGACAGCCCTCTGTGATGGTGGTAACATTTCCGCCATTTTGTGTTTGTACCGGGGGTCTAAGTACATTGCCACCCAGTTATGGGCCTTGACCTTTATGCTTTTCATACGGGGGTCCCTGTTAAAACACTGGAGCATGAAGGCCCCCATTTGCACTAAACTGGAAGCTGTGTGGTGGCCTGGCTCCTGCTCATCATCCAGGATAATGTCGTCCTCCTCGTTCTCCTCCCCCCATTCACGGACAACAGGGATGCCAGAAAGGATTAAAGCATGCTCTTCTTGCTCCTCCTCATCTGCCCCGGCACCATCCTCCTCTGACTCCTCTTCAGACTCCTGTTGTTGACTTGTCTCAGATAGAGTAGCCCCCCCTGGGAATTCATCCAGCATTGCGACTACTCATCTTCCTGCTCCTCCACGGCTTGATCAGTGACACTCCATAAAGAAGGCGTAAGGTACGATGTCACTGATGGCGCCATGGCTGCGACTGACCAGTTTGGTGATCTCATCAAATGGCCGCAGAAGTCTGCTTGAGCAGCCACTGGCGCAGTGAAAAAAAACAAGCTCCCCAGAACCTGTTCTGCCGCAGAGTTCGTACAGGTAGTCGTTAACTGCAGGTTTCTGCTGGAGAAGCCTATCAAGCATATAGAAGGTTGAGTTCTATCGCGTCGGGCAATCACAAATAAGACGTCTGACCGGCAGATTGTGTCACCGCTGAATGTCAGGAAGGCGAGCCATGGCCGTGTAAGATCTTCTGAAATGGGCCGAGATTTTCCTTGTCTGCCGCAAGATGTCAAGTTTAAGACGTGTGCCATGCATGGCACATGTGTAATTTTGCCCTGTTTCAACACGCTAAGCAGATTGGCACCGTTGTCGCACACCACTTTACCAACTGTCAAATTGAGTGGTGTTAGCCACTGATCTGCCTGTGAACGCAAAGCTGAAAGGAGTGCAGGGCCAGTGTGGCTCTTGGCTTCCAGGCACAACAGACGCAGCACAGCATGGCAACGTCCCCCCCTGCATGTCAAATAGGTTCTGGGGATCTTGAGCAGCGCAGTGGAAGAGACACTAGCAGCAGAAAAGAAGGAGTCAGCCTAGGAGGAGAGGGAGGATGGAGTAGGAGGAGGAGAAGAAGAGGCAGGCCTGCATGCAATTCGTGGCAGTAAAACCAAATCTACACGGGTGCCACGGGTTACATGCTTGACGGCCGTCAGAAGGTTCACCCAGTGGGCAGTAAAAGTTATATACCTTCCCTGCCCGTGGTTGCTAGACCACGTGTCTGTGGTCAGATGTATCTTGGCACTGACACTGTGTGCCTGAGATACATTCACTTGCCGCTGAACATGGCCATATAGCTCTGGGATGCCCTTCTGTGAGAAATACTTCCTTCCTGGGACCTTCCATTGCGGTGTTCCAATGGCCACAAATTTTCAAAAGGCCTCCGAGTCCACCAGTTTATGCGGGCAGTAGTTGGCGGGCTATCAGTTCTGACAAGCCAGCGGTCAACCGTTGGGCAAGAGGGTTATCCGGCATCATCATTTTTTTACGCTCAAACATTTGGCCCATGGAAGCCTGCCTTTTTCCAGAAAAACGTGAGGATGGCATGATGGAAGGTGGAGTGGAGGACAATTCTGAGGAGAGAGGAGAAGGAGAAGTAGAAGAGGCTGGACGGTGAGAGCCTGGAGTCTGGCTTTGTGGGTTCTGACGGCGTTGCTCCCACTGGGCTCGGTGATGGCAGCTCATGTGCCTTCTTAAGGCGGTCGTCCCTAGGTGAGTGTTGGGCTTACCGCTACTTATGCGTTGCATGCAAAGGCTGCAGATGGCAACACTATTGTCAGTAGTGGACACGTTAAAAAAAGCCCACACTGCGGAGCCATGTGCCGGCGTCCTGGGAGCGCCAGATGTGACCATACATGGTTGATGCCTCGCTCCTGATACATTAGCAGTCTGGTTTGTCCCTCCTGTGCAATGCAAGTTCCACCTGCTTCTCCTCCCTATCTGCTGGTCCATCTCTCCCTCTGAGCTCCCCTCCTCTTCCTCTCTTGTGTGCACCCACGTGACGTCCCTAGACACGTCATCATCAACGTCACCTTCCCCACCGCTATAATTAGAGATCTCAGAGTAGGCAGCAACAGCGGGGACCAACCTCCTTGGGCTGATCTGGGTACTGTCGTCAGACTGCTGAGTGGCGGTTGTTGCTACCTCCTCTTCCAGATCCAATGCCAAGAATGTCTTGTGATGATGGATCGGAAAATAATTCCTGTGACTCAAGCGGAGGGTATATGGTGGTGGTGGTGATGGTGGTAGTGTCTTTGGGGTGCACACAGCAGAGAGTGAAGAGGGTGCAGATCGAGAGGATGAGAAGGGTGCAGAAGAGTAAGGCTGAGTGAGCCACTCAACCAAGTCTGGTGCATCCTTTGACGTAATCTCCGCACCAAAAGAACGCACCTTCTGCAACTTCCCACTTTGGCTCAAGCCTGTTGCTCCTGCCCTACCACCCCTGCGGAAGGGCCAGTCTCTTTCTCTGCCTGTCATTTTTTAAATGACCCTGTGACAAAAGTCTCTAGAGAAGTGCAGTATATGTGGAAGAAGGTATATAACCCCCACCCCCCGCTTCAATCTGCCACTGGTCTATCACACCAGTTATAATACTTTTTTATAATTGCGTTTGTCACTCTTTGTAGTATCGCTGCAGAACCGCTCAGCAGTCACAATGCTGCACAGTAGAAATGCACTATACTATGCTTTCTATATTTGAAAGTATTTTATTATATTTAGTATATTATCAGTGTATTTCACCTGTATATACTGTACACCTATACCAGTCCTTAAAAGGACTTTTGTGGACCTAATAGTAGCTAGCTAGTGTATTACAGACTATCCCTGCTCCAAACGCCAACCTTTCCCTACACTGAGAAATGACAGCTGCACAATCGCTGAGCACTGCACTATAATATGCTTTCTATGTTTGAAAGAAAGTATATCATCAGTGTATTTCACCTCTATATACTGTACACCTATACCTGTCCTTAACCACTTGCCGACCGGCGCACACAGATGTACGTCGACAGAATGGCACGTACAGGCAGGAGGGCGTATATATAAGTCCCTCCTTTCTGCCTGTCCGTGCCATCGGGAGCGCGCCGGGAGTGGCGCGCTTCCGCGCTGGTCGGGACCCCCGTGAGTCTGATCGCGGTCCCCGCGGACTTGATCGCCGCGGGGACATCCGCGATCGTCTCACGGGGCGGCTGAACGGGGAGATGCCGAGATAAACTGCATCTCCCCGTTCTGCCTAGCAACTAGTGACGCCGATCTCTGCTCCCTGTGATTGGAGCAGAGATCAGCATTCACTAGCTGACAGCCACGCCCCCCCACAGTAAGAAACACACCCCTAGGCCTACTTAACCCCTACACTGTCCCCTTGTGGTTAACCCCTTTACTGCCAGTGTCATTTTTACAGGAATCAATGCATTTAAATAGCATTAATTGCTGTAAAAATGACAATGGTCCCAAAAATGTGTCAAAAATGTCCGATGTGTCCGCCATAATGTCGCAGTCACAAAAAAAAAATCGCAGATCTCCGCCATTACTAATAAAAAAAAAAATTATTAATAAAAATGCTATATAAAACTATCCCCTATCTTTTAAACGCTATAACTTCTGCGCAAACCGATCAATAATCGCTTATTGCGATTTTTTTTTACCAAAAATATGTAGAAGAATACGTATCGGCCTAAACTGAGGAAAAAAAAAGTTTTTTAATATATTTTTTGGGGATATTTATAATAGCAAAAAGTAAAAAATAATGCATTTTTTTCAAAATTGTCGCTCTATTTTTGTTTATAGCGCAAAAAATAAAAACCGCAGGGGCGATCAAATACCACCAAAAGAAAGCTCTATTTGTGGGAAAAAAAGGACGTCAATTTTGTTTGGGAGCCACGTCGCACGACCGCGCAATTGTCAGTTAAAGCGACGCAGTGCCGAATCGCAAAAAGGGGCCTGGTCCTTTGGCTGCAAATTGGTCCGGTCTGAAAGTGGTTAAAAGGACTTTTGTGGACCTAATAGTAATAGCTAGTGATTAGACTGACTGTCCCTGCTCCACACAGCGTCCTTTCCCTACACTGACAAAAGACAGAATGTAAAATGGCTGCCAGATCAGGTCTATTTATAAGGTAGGGGGTATGACCATGTGCTGAAATGTTTCATAGTAGTTTCATAGTTAGTAAGGTTGAATAAAGACATCAGTCCATCCAGTTCAACCTGAGTGAGTGTCTACAATTGTCCCTATCCCTGTACATTGCACACTCACATCAGTCCCTACCCTCAAGGAGCCCACAATCCAAGGTCCCCATTCATATACTAGGGCCAATTTTGGACAGAAGCCAATTAACCTACTTGCACGTCTTTGGATTGTGGGAGGAAACCGGAGTACCCGGAGGAAACCCACGCAGGCACAGGGAGAACAATGCAAACTCCAGGCAGGTAGTGTCGTGGTTGGGATTTGAACCAGCGACCCTTCTTACTGCTAGGTGAGAGTGCTAACCACTACACCACTGCGCTGCCCGAATGTCTCAATTGGCTGTCCTGTACCCCATGATGTATGTGTCATAGGTCAAAGTTCTTCACAATGTAAACGAATATGGCTGCCGCGAACAGCACCATAAGTCCGCTGGTTTTGCGAATCGTGAACAAGCAAAGTTCGCCGCAAACCGACCGCCGGGCGAATCGCAAGGCCATCTCTAGCTCTGTCAGATGAGACCAAAATTGAACTTTTTAGCTTAAAATCACAACGCTATGTGTGGCGGTTAACGAACACTGCACATCACCCTGAACACACCATCCCCACTGTGAAACATGGTGGTGGCAGTATCATGTTGTTGGGATGCTTTTCTTCAGCAAGTACAGGGAAGCTGGTCAGAGTTGATGGGAAGATGGATGGAGCCAAATACAAGGCAATCTTAGAAGAACACCTGTAATGCCCCATACACACGGTCGGATTTTCCGATGGAAAATGTCCTATCCGACAATGTTGTCAGAAATTACGACCGTGTGTAGGCTCCATCGGACATTTTCCATCGGATTTTCCGACAGACAAAGTTTTATCTCCTGCTCTCAAATTTTCTGACAACAAAGTCCGATCACACAAATTCCGATCGTGTGTAGCCTAGTCCGACGGACAAAGTGCCACGCATGCTTAGAAGAAATTCTGTGACGGAAGCGATCGGTCAGGTAAAACTACCGTTCCTAATCGACACAGCACATTCGTCACGCTGCAATGTTAAAATGGGTTTAATGCAGCGCATTCTCTTTTTCTTTACAATGCAAGAAGAATGACGTGTTTTAGCTGCTCCTATTCACACTGACTTCTCACAAACTTCTTTCTTTATTCTTTTTCATGATTTCTTGGCTAGATGTTTTTTTTTCGTCAGATCTTAAGAATGTTTTTTATTTTTTTTGGAGGATTTGTCATTTCTAGTGTTATTTTTTTTTTTAATCCAGATTTCCTTTATTAATAATTTATTTTTTTTGAGGGGGGGGGGGGGGGGGGATGTGTGTCTCAACTTATCCAAACACCATTATTATCATTTGTATTTTTAGCATAAATTCACTCGGAGGTTGTTTGTTGTTGGTGCACCTTGTTAATTGGACTTTATGATTTGTGAAATGTACCTGGCTACTCACAAATAAACTGTCATTGTTGAAAGGTAAAACACATAGGCAAGGATTTCTTGAAATCAGAAATACCTTTATTTAAGTCTCAGTAGCAAACCAAAGAGGAAGGCAGCGATGGAGAAACTTGGGAAATTTGTAAAGCCTTTGACCCCCACGGCAAACATCATTTTTTTATGTTCAAAAATTGGTGGCCTGAGGAGTACGTATCTTAATAAGGGAGTGCAATCTGGTCCTGAAGTCCAAAACATACGGAACTGCAGCAGATGCCATCTATGTCCCCAGGCTGTGGTCATACGAGAGGCTCCATCTTCTCTCAGACCAGACTGAATCCAGGTCGTCACACTCTGGTCTTCCTTCCACGCTTCCTTCCAGGCTGTGGCTGTGGTGGTGGAGGTGTGGCAGAAGGAGGAGGAGGAGCATGGTGACTCTCACAAACATGTGTTGCTGGGGTCATCTCCCCAGCCACCCCCTTATTTAGTATCTTGAGGATGACCTCCTCACACATGCTGCGTTGCCCCGCCTCCATGTCCTTGAGTTTAGTGGCAGCCAAGGAGGCAAAGGCCTCCTCGTAGGTGGGTGTGGCATGTAGTGCCGCTGAAGCCTCCCTTATTAGCCGGAGCGCTGACTCCCCCACCTTTCTGGCCCTTTTGTAGGGAAGGCGGAGGGGAGGGACTTGGGATACAGGCAGGCTCCTAGGCCTACCCACCTCTTGGCTGCCACTAACCCCTGCCTCCTCCTGGCTGCCACATTCCACAGCCACCTCCTGGCTCCCGCATTCCACAGCCACCTCCTGGCTGAGGTCCTCCTGTGTATGAAAAAGGGACATAGTTTGAGTTATTTGTTCATCAAACACACACAATTTTCATCTATTGACTGTTGCAAAATGTTTACAAATAGAAAACCATACAATTCTCAGCCCAGCAGTTTAGATTCTTGCCCAAAATGTCTCCAACACTACTGTCTGTTGATATGTCAAACACTTTAGAAAATAAGCAATTGGGGATCCTGAATTAAGTGAACATCATTCATTTTTCAAAAAAAAAAAAGGTTAGAAAAATACTATACCTGGCTCAAGCTGGGCTCCTCCACCTCTTCCTGACTGGAAGGCCCAGGTTGGTCCTCGGATGCCTCATCAGGGGTGGAATGCGTGGAAGGACACGTGAAAGGAAGAGTCAAGAGTGACTCCCTGACATCAGCCTGGTCTTTGAGAAAATGGAGCCTGTCGTAGTACCACAGCCTGGGGACATATACCTCATCTGCTGCAGCTCCAGATGCTTGGGACTTCAGGACCTTATTGCGCTCCCTGAAATACGTATGTGCCTCTTTGGTTTGTTGCTGTATAGCGGGTGCTTAGCCTGCCACAAAAGGGGCATTTCTCTGTACTTATCAATGAAGAGGGGGAGAAAGCTGACGTCATTGAAGCCATCCATATTCTCTGCAAGACACAACACCAGACAAAACACAAAATAATGTCAGGCTAAACTCTCCTAATCTTCTCCATAAATAAGCCTCAATGTTTAAGCAGTCTAGGCTAGTGATGTACCAAGTTCAAATTGTACCTTCGTTATAGCGATCGTCACGTGCGTCAGCTCTCTCTCCCCTCTGCTCACAGATCGTCGCTACGACACACGCGTGTGACGTTTTATATACAGTGCGCATGCGTCAAACTCCGCCTGCCCCTGACGATCTTTCTTGTCTATTCCCCACCCCTTCTCTTTACGGCGCAGTGGGGAGAGCACATGGTGGGGACACAGCAGGTGCGCCCTAAATATTACAGCAACGAGGAGGAAGAAGAGGAAAGGCCAGAGGCAGAAACGTCCTGATCCCATAGGCTTAAATTTAAGGCCTCCAATATGTCTTTTGGAGAAATGTTGGACATATTGAAGAGGAGCGACTATGATGGGAAGTATGGGCCTTACCTCAACCCAAATGTCAGAAAGGCCAAGATCATGTCTAAAGTTGTGAGGAGGCTGTACAATAATTTTGGGGTACAACGATCCAAGGAACAACTGAGGAAACGCTGGTCAGACCTGAAACTGAGGGAGCCCGATCAGTACAGAAAGATCAAGCTAGTTGTTCAAAAAAGTAAGTAGTTGTCATGTGTTGTGCTTTTTTTTTCTTGCTTGCATACTGCTCCATGTGGTTGTTTTTTCTATGTTGTACATTTGAAAATGGCCACTGTCATGTTCGTGTGTCCATTCGATCGTACTCAACCTCGATCGTTCAACCACTTATAATACGATGTTTGGTGAAGTTTTTAGTGAAAGGAAGTTTGTTGTCAATAGAGATGTCATCAAGAATGTAAAGCAAATTTCTTCAATGCAAAGGAGAGGTCACTCAGTAGCTGTTTACCCATCTGGACTCTAGAGCACTAGTGCTGGGACACCCAAACACCCTTTTCATTATGTTGTTCCACACATGTGCTCCAGTGGATACTATTGGGGTGTCTCCATCTGACAAACTTCAACCAAAAAGGTAGTAAGTTTTGCACCTTTACAAAGTGACTACATTAATGTTGTTGTCCTTTGAACCTGGCCACAAACAACTATTGTCCGTCACTTCCAAGCAATGTTTGACATTTCCTATTTCTGCCCTCAATAGATTGTTGTGCTAAGTATTCCTTTTGTACATTCTCATAGGGGAGCGAAGACTCAGGACTAGGGTTGAGCGTACCGGACTTTTGGGTGTCCGGGGCCCGGACCCGAACCCGAACTATTGGCTGTAAGTTCGGGTTCGGGTCCGGTGTTCGGCGATGTATTGGCGCCTTTTTAACAGCTGCAGGGCAGCCAATCGACGCTAGTTTCACTAGTGTGCCCTTAGAAGCCATCACAGCCATGCCTACTAATGGCATGGCTGTGATTGGGCAGTGCAGCATGTGACCCAGCCTCTATATATAGTCCAGACACACAGCACACAGCGTCATTCTGCTATAAACAGGTTCCTGTGCTGCTAAGAGAGAGGATTTTAGGAGTTAGTGTGATAAAGTCAGTCAGTCAGTCAGTCCACATTCCTTTAATTTTCTTCTAATTAGTTAGATCAGTGAGCGATCTAGATAGCTAGAGTAGAGTAGGGAGTTTCTTTATTAAGGAAAAGAAAGAGGCAGAGAGAATTATTGAAGAGATTCCTAAATCAATTGTACCCTGGCTGGGGTGCAGTGCACAGTCTTTTAACAGTGCCATGAGGCCAGTGCCAGACAAAATATAAAAGTTTTACCTGCAAGCTCAGTGCACCATTAGGACCAACACTGCATATAGTAAGAGATACACCATAGTCTGTGTGTATTCTGCTATTGGAAAAACATTGCAAAAAAATTTAATTTTGCTGTGTTTTTTTTCCCCCAATAGTATTTTCTGCGTTTTCATAAACGCTTTAGACACTATCCGTGTATTCTGATATTGGAAAAACATTGCAAAAAAATGAAATTTTGCTGTGTTTTTTTTCCCCCAATAGCATTTTCTGCGTGTTCATACACGCTTTAGATACTGTCCGTGTATTCTGATATTGGAAAAACATTGCAAAAAAATTAAATTTTGCTGTGTTTTTTTTTTTTCCCAATAGCATTTTCTGCGTGTTCATACATACACGCTATAGACACTATCCGTGTATTCTGATATTGGAAAAACATTGCAAAAAAATTTAATTTTGCAGTGTTTTTTTTTTCCCCAATAGCATTTTCTGCGTTTTCATAAACGCTTTAGACACTATCTGTGTATTCTGATATTGGAAAAACATTGCAAAAAAAATTAATTTTGCTGTGTTTTTTTTTTTCCCAATAGCATCATTTTCTGCGTGTTCATACATACACGCTGTAGACACTATCCGTGTATTCTGATATTGGAAAAACATTGCAAAAAAATTAAATTTTGCAGTGTTTTTTTTTCCACAATGGCATTTTCTGCGTTTTCATAAACGCTTTAGACACTATCCGTGTATTCTGCTTTTGACAAAAACACCCATTTAGGGCGAGATCATAAATTTTTAAAATATGAGGAGATCAAAAAGGGGACGTGGCCCGGGTCGTGGTGCTGCTGGTGGCGCTCCTGTTGCAGGGAGAGGACGTGGTCGATCTGTGCCAGCTACACGCACTAATGAAACACCTTTTTTTTTTTTCTTTTTATTGAAAAGCCAGTGGCGTGTGAAACACACCCAAAAACTCCACCCGGTGCCAAAAAAAGTGCACACACATAAAGAGTGACACAAAACGTTCAACGGGTGTAACACTTGTCCTCCACATGGAAGGACCTTAACCCTGATCCCCCGGGGCGTTAGGCTTCAGACGGGGACTGAGGTACTTCACTTGGGACCATCTGGCCGAAACCAGGCCGTCCCCCTTTCTCTGGAGGGTCTGCAGAAACAGACCCACCCAAGTACTAGGTGGGGCTCCCCCGAAGGGAGACCCCATGAGAGAAGGTGGACTAAGCCAAAAGGCCATGACCACCTCCATCCCAAGACGTTCAGGGCAGGCCCGAGGACCTACACCCTACTAATCACACAGTGACAAAACGTGATGCACATCAAACAAAAAAATACATAAAAGTGACGAACACGGGGGTAAATAAAAAGAGAGTGGGAAGAAGGAAGATGGGAGAGTGAGTGGAAAGTGACCATTGTGCAAAACAATGGCCGGCCCTACGGCCAGGAATAAAAAAATTCCCCTGGTCCTAGCCAAAAGGCTCGGCCCTAGAGGCAGGTGTGAAAAACGTGTGTAGTGGTGAAGTGACCATGGTGCCATGAATCAAAGTGGTTTTCCACAGTGAGAATACGACACCCCTGAACTGCCACTTCAGGGGCACATTCACCACTGGCTTTTCAAAGTGCAACCCTGACCCACAGCCAAGACCACAACAGCCCCCACCCCAGGCAGGAAGGAAAGGAGATCTGGAAGCTTAGTGAGAGCCCGGCCAAATAGGCTCCACCATTGCCCCATCACTCCCTCCTAATTACATTCCTGGTGTACTGACCGCTGCTCCCTACCCTAAGGAGCAGCAGATGTTCCAACCCGAAAAACTGACCAGAGCTAGAGCTGGGGGCCTCCAGCATTTTATTTTTATTTTTTTATGTTATTTTAAGTTATTTCCCTATCCACATTTGTTTGCAGATCACTTGCCATTCTCTTAACAACATTTTGTTGCCATTTGCAGCCCTCTAGCCCTTTCCATTACTTTTTTACAGCCATTTTAGTGTTCAAAAGTTCGGGTCCCATTGACTTCAATGGGGTTCGGGGTCAAGTTCGGGTCAAGTTCGGTCCCGAACCCGGACTTTTTTCTGAAGTTCGGCTGAACCCGCCGAACCCGAACATCCAGGTGTCCGCTCAACTCTACTTGGGACGTCTGAGGACACCAGGAAACCCACACCTCCCAAAGAAGGGGAAATACCAACACCAGAAGCAAAGGAGGAGGAGGAAGGAGAGATAATAGAACTTGGAGAACTTGTCACCACAACAGGTGAGTGTGGGAGAACCCAGCTACTGGTAAGCTAATCAATGTATGCCTGCCTCTTTTACAATAGCCATTTTTTTTTTGTATGTGTGTTTTTTTAGGTGATGTGGATGTTGTGGAAGAAGAATCGCACTTTACCACTGAAAGTGCACACGTACTCATCGGGGAGATAATGGTGTGCAATCAAGATCTAGATGATATCAAGAAAAACATCAATGATGTTCAACAAAAAATGAAGAACATCATTGATGTTTTAGTGAAAATCTGAAAACGCACAAAGTAATTAACACACATTTGTGGCTGTTTCACACAAAAATTTTAACTTAATAACTGTGCCAAATTTGGAAGATGCACACAGTGCGTCAACATGTGCTAGCTCCCATCATGGTGGATGAATGACAACGTTTTGGGGGTGCAACCACTTTACTAACTACTAAAGTGGGTGAGGTGAAGGGTTTGCACCCCCAAAACACGTCCATTGATCCATTGATGGGAGATTGCACATTTGAAAATTCTAGGCATGTGTTTTAGCATCAAATGCCCATTTTGATACCCAAATTGTGTGCATGTTCTAAATTTCACTTTTCCAGGGGTGACACCCCATGTGATGAAGGCACGATCAAACACACTTTGAACATATAGTCATGTCTGATCTTGTCTTCACTTTTGAAAGTTGAACTTTGTAAGTTCCTATGTTCAGTCTGTTATGTTTTGCTACATGCCTGGTTTTCCCAAATGCGCAATGTTAGTAAACAATGTTCTAAAGACCAAAGATCTTTTCAGTTTACAAAAGCATTTTTGAAAGGCACTTGTGAATGTGTTGTTAGTAAAATTTTTACATCTGAAAAATGTGTGGCTTCCTTATTTCAAAACACAAAAGCATTATTTATGTCAAAAGGAAATGATTTTGGTGACAATGGGTGTTATTTACTAATGGCTATTCCAGTTTGCACTGCAAGTGTATTTCCCCATGCACTTTTGCAGTGCACTTGTAGTGCATAGTGGATTTGTCTTTTGTAAATGACACCCACAGTGCTTTGTAATAAAACACGTAGCACGCCATTTTTAGGAATTCACACATTTCTGTCATGGTGATGAAAAGGAGTATTTTGGGGGGGCGTGGCTTAGCGATGGCCGAGTGAGGAAGGTTTCTTTGAGAGCTCCTGATCTCCCCGGCCCATCCAGCATTATAGACGGCTTCCCACACAGCAATTCGAGGCATGATATCTTCTAAAAGATATAAGACCAGAGCGTCAACAAGCGGAACCCCCTCACAGACTCAACAGGGGAACATTCAGCGGTATTTTACTGATTCCCCCAGACCTGCTCCGGGCGCCACTTTCACAGCACCACGTGTGAACGGCGAAGGAGAAATCACTGAGGACAAACAGACCGCCACCTCACCACTCACAGACCCTGAATCTCAGCAAGAAACCCCAGACCTGGCCCGCACAGACATGGCCAACAGGTCACAACAGAACAGCATGTTGCCGGAGGACCTGAGAACACTCCTGCAGGCCTTGCCCACGAAGGCAGATTTTGAAGCACTGCCGTCTAAAACGGATATAGAGGCCCTCATCCTCCGGGTAGAGGAGGCTCACAGCCGTGACATGCAGGAAGTCAGAGAGGAACTGCAGGGAATCTTGGACAGAGTAGAAACAGGAGAGGTGGCACTCCAAGCCCTAACACAGCGGGTCACAGATTTGGAATGGGCCCGTTTAACCCAGGAACAAACAACGGTGGAATTACAGCTTCATATGGAGGATTTGGAGGACCGCAGCCGCAGGAACAACCTGCGGCTGAGAGGCCTGCCTGAGGCCACGGGTGCAGAGGATCTAGCTGCGACAGTTATCGCCATTTTCCAGAAAATCTTGGGGGAGTCTCCGACACCAACAGTGGAGCTAGACCGAGTACACAGGACGCTAGGTCCGAAATCTACAGATCCAGAGAGACCCCGGGATGTGCTCTGCAGAGTTCACAGATACACACAAAAGGAACTCATCCTGAGGAAAGCATGGGATCTCGGAGAGGTGAGCTTTGATGGGGCAATAGTGAAGGTCCTACCAGATCTTTCCAGAGCAACGCTACAGAGAAGAGCCCTGTTGAAACCGGCACTGGACCTGGCCAGAAGACGTAACTGCACCTACCGATGGGGCTACCCGCTGGCGGTCACCTTCCGCAAAGGGACCTCAGCGTACACCCTCCGCTCACAGGCAGATCTGCCCGCCTTCTTCACCTTTCTGGAAGTGGATCCGATGCCGATCCCCGACTGGCTGGCTCTGCTCCCACGAAACACAGGCCGCCCCGGCCCCCCGGGATCCCGGAACCGTTTACCGCAGAGACAACAACACTTCCGAAGAAGACCCCGGACTCCGTCCAGGGAAGGATGGAGCTAATGCTAAACCACATACCCTCTGGAGGGAGGACCGCATGAAGGTGGGTAGGGAATGAGGGGGAACAACATAAGATGTGGGATCCCTTTTGGGGGGGGGGGGTACGGGGCAGAGGTAACGGTCAAGGGACGTTAAATGCGGGTAAACTAGGAGATAAGAATGGTTGAATTGCTTGTTTGAATGAACATGTTATGTATGTATACTGGTTTAATGCATATTATCTATTTGCATAAATATCTGTCTTACAGTCTTGATAGAATAAACATTTTAGGAAGTTGTCGATCATCTATCCTACAGAAATCAACTTCATAAGCTGATGGAGGGGAGGGAGGGCAGCCCCCCACTGGTTGTAGCTTCCCATTACCCCACTTAGGACTGCGCTCGATTACCGGTCATTTACTGGTGAGCGTCCCAGCACTACTGTGCTGCAATATAGGAAAAAGAAGCCAGGTTGGTTTCTAAATATCATCTTTTTTTCTGTGCTTTCTTAACCACACTCTCTTTCTAATCCCCTTCTCATCTAACCCATTCCCTCCCCACCCACTACACATCTCCCCTCAACCCCACACCTCTGACCACCCGGGAGCCATGGAGGTGGTCAACCTTTTCTCACTCAATACAAAGGGCCTCAATGTGCCCGAGAAGCGGCGGATGCTGCTGCAGGATCTGCGCCGGCTTAGGATTGACTTGGCAATGGTCCAAGAAACTCACTTTAAAGGAGGCAACCTGCCTATACTGAAAAACAAACTATACCCAATGGTCTATCACGCCACAAACGAGGCGGCTAAGTCCAAAGGAGTATCGATACTCATATCCCGCAACGTCCCATGGCGCTGTGCAGATGTGAAGGCTGACCCAGGGGGTAGATTCCTGTTCCTCAGAGGAACGATAGGAGGAGCAGAGATAACCATAGCAAACATATATGCCCCTAACTGCCAGCAGGATCAATTCATAGCTAAGACACTAGATCTCTTGCAAGAATTCACAAGAGGACAACTGATTATAGGAGGTGACTTAAATACCCCACTCATACCAACAGAGGATACCTCCTCTGGACACTCATCACTCACCCCTACAGTCAGGAAACGTATTGCCCGTTCCATACACAAAACACAACTGATAGACGCTTGGAGACTACTACACCCGACTGAAAAGGACTATACATTTTACTCTAGACCCCATAAGCAATATTCAAGGATTGACTATTTTCTAATACCCCACGCACATTTACACGCCATAAGAGACGCTTCCATAGGTTCCATAACATGGTCTGATCACGCCCCAATCCTCCTAAAATACTCGCTGACTGATAACCTCACGACCAAGAATAAGACATGGAGACTTAATGAGAGCCTACTACAGGACGAGACGGTACTCAAAGACGTGACAAAGGAATTAGAGTTCTATTTCAGCAACAATAATACCCCTGACAGCAACCCAGGTATCGTATGGGAGGCTCACAAAGCGGTCATACGAGGGATACTCATTAGACACGGGGCTCGAATTAAGAGGCAACGCACCGCTCTACTAAACACACTACTCAACGACTTATATATAGCTGAAGCCAGGCACAAACACTCCCAAACCCCCGCAGGAGAAGCAGAGATCTGAGCAGAGTTCCAACCCGAAAAACAGACCTCAAAATCTTTACAAAATTACTGGCATCTAGGTTACAGGACATACTCCCCTCCTTGATCCACTTGGATCAAGTGGGATTTGTGAAAAACAGGGAAGCTAGGGACAACACGATAAAGGTACTTAACCTTCTCCACATAGTCAACAAGAAAAAGACCCCCTGCGTATTCTTAAGCACAGACGCGGAGAAGGCCTTTGACAGGGTGAATTGGAAGTTTATGACCTCAGTCCTGAGACACATAGGTCTTGGAGAAAAAATGATGAACTGGATTAACTCCTTATACACCAATCCTACAGCACGGGTCAAAGTAAATGGGGTCCTCTCGGAGCCATTTACAATCCAAAATGGCACTCGACAGGGATGCCCATTGTCTCCACTCCTCTTCACCCTGTCACTGGAACCTTTCCTGCGCACTGTACGGTCCAACCCAGATATCACAGGGGTCACCCTAGGAGACACCCATCAGAAGATCGCCGCATACGCGGATGACATGTTGTTTACCCTCACCAATCCTGAGGTCTCCCTCCCGAACCTACTACAAGAACTCAGATCCTATGGCGACATTTCGAATATGAAAATAAACTTAGCCAAATCCGAAGCAATGAGCGTGGGAATCCCCTCAAGTCTCCTCACGATCCTACAAAGCAACTTTAAACTAAAATGGACTACCACAGCCCTGAAGTACTTGGGCACATATATCCCCCCCAAGATATCCCAAGTATTTGCCTTGAATTTCCCCCAGCTGCTAGTTTCAGTTAGGTCCCTCCTTAACAAATGGCACTCAGGACTGCACTCGTGGTTCGGGAGATGCAACATAATTAAAATGTGCATTCTTCCCAAATTCCTTTACCTTATACAAGCCCTCCCGATCCAAATCCCCTCCCATTACTTGGAACAAGCCAGAGCCTCATTATAAAACTTTATCTGGGCACATAAAAGACCTAGACTGGATAGGCGCCAACTGACATGGCCAAAACAATACGGAGGTCTAGCAGTTCCGGATCTCCGGAAATACTACCATGCCACACATCTGACCAGACTAATCGACTGGAACCGCCACCAGACCACGAAACAATGGACAAGACTAGAACAGGCCCAATGTGACATACCCCTTGAAAGAGCACCATGGTGCCATAACTTGCTTATGAGGGAAGTGAAAAGCCATCCCCTAATAGGTACAACTACACGTGTTTGTGCCACCCTCTTTACTAACCTCCGCCTGACATCCTTGGACTCTCCTATACGTCCCATCCTAGGTACCCCAGAGTTCTCCCAAGGACTTACAGACCCCGCCTTTGAATCCCTTAAATTAGCCGGTTATACACAAGCCCACCATTTTCTCATAGGGAACAGGTGGCCCACCCCCGCTGAACTCATGTGCCCAAATGGCCAGTTTCGGCTTAATTTTCTAAGGGCCTCCCAGCTCATCCACTTCCTAAAATCCCTGCCTCCCCCAGGCAACTTTAACCAAACCCTGACCACATATGAAGCACTTTGCTCGGAGGAGGGAGTCCTGCCACATGCCCTCTCCATGACATACCAACTCATAGTCACTCCGCCAGAAGGACATCAACTAAGATGTCTGGAGGCATGGGAAAAAGACATACAACACAATCTCACAGCACGCCAAAAAGAGAACATACTCCATTTTACATACAAATCTTCTATATGCACGAAGATACAAGAGACAAATTATAAATTATTGACAAGGTGGTACAATACCCCTGCGAAACTGGGGAAAAATTTCCCTACCACCTCGGATCGCTGCTGGAGATGCCAAAGAGAAAAGGGAACGATACTCCACATCTTCTGGTCCTGCCCCCTTTTGGAGCAGTACTGGAGGACAGTGCAGGACACTATACAGAAATTCACAGAACACCCTATCGAGCCTGACCCGGCGTTCTTCCTGCTCCATGCCTCTGAATTCTCACAAAAAAAGTACAAAAAGTCCCTGACACGCCACCTCCTCGATGCGGCCAAGGCATGCATCCCGTTGAGATGGAAATCCACACAACCCCCGACAATTAGTATGTGGCTTAAAAAAGTGGAAGACATTAAAAAAATGGAAGACCTTATTCTCACAGCCAGAAATCAAAATGAACAATTTTCCAAGGTCTGGATGGGGTGGAATATATTCATATTCTCAGACGAGGGACGATCCCTCATGGAGAACGGTACCCTGAATTAACAGTAACACAACTCTCTTGGTAGAAATCCAGTTGATCGAGTACTGTGAAACCTGGACCCACCTGGGAACGAACCTAGATGGGAGAAGAGTACTACCTCCTGGCTCCCCCCCCCCCCCCCCCTTCCCCCCCCCGTTCCCCCCCCTACTCTATAGACGTTTCTACCTCTGTCTCTTCCTGCTTACACTATTTACCCCCCTCTACTAATGACTATCTCCTTTCTCTGGAGTTTCATTTAATACCTCTAGCTCTTTCCGAAAACTGGGACGAGACTCATGGAAGCATCCAATGATAAAGCTGAATCCAAATAACTGTAGCAAGGTTCACTAAAAACACAGGAAAAGTTTGACCAGAAACAAGGCACGGCAGAATGACACAATTAAAGATACTTAGGGAGTTCCCCAGAGATAGCAGAGAACTACCCTTCTCTGGAACATGTACTTAATCCACTACTGCACAGGAACCTCTATCAGACATAAAGTTTCCGACAAGATTGCTGCTGATTGCTGTTATTTTATGTTATGTTGAAACAATTGGAAGATGTATCTCATGTATTTCATGTTTCTGTATCCCTTTTCATAAATAAAAAGATTTGAAAAAAAAGAAAAGGAGTATTTTGGATGTCAGTTATGCACTACAAACCTTACCTAGACAAAATATTAGGTATCACACACACAACATGAGAAGATTCTTTTTGGGAAGAAGAGACTGTAACCTCCTCTCGCCCAGAAAGTGCATTACCACTGTTGAAGATAAAGGCCCAAAAAGAAAACTACAAATAAGCTAGAACACACCTACAAGAAACACAAGCAGGAAATGACAAGAAATCTTAGGTCTGGTAAAAAAATGTATTTATTAAAAAATGCCTCTCACACATCGTCAGGCATATCAATGGCCCCCCTACCCACAAAGTAGTCCATATATCTCTCGCGGACCTCGCGGGCATTTAGAGGGGGCAAGCCAGGACGTGCAGCTTGAAGGCATTGGAAGGCATGTCCACATCAGGGCCAACGGGCACAACATAGTTGCTGCTATGTCTTTTTAGGAAGTTGTGCAAAATGCAGCAGGAAAGCACAATGTGGTTCAGTTTATATTCCGCCAAGTTGATAGCCGTCAAAAAGAGGCGGAATCGGCTGGCCAAGATCCCAAAGGTGTTCTCCACCACTCTGCGGGCTCTGGACAGCCGGTAATTGAAGACCCTCTGGTCTGGGGTGAGGGTCCTCATCGGGAAGGGGCGCATCAGATGGCTTGTCAGCGCAAACACGACAAAGACGAAGGGGAGTCCTTCAGCATTCTCCTCTGGAGGTGGCAAGCACAGACTGCCACTCTGGAGACGCCAATAGAACTCCGTGTGCGCAATGGCACCACCATCCGAGATCCGGCCATTCTTCCCCACGTCCACATACAAAAACTCGTATGTCGACACCACCGCCAACATCACTACACTATTAAACCCCTTGTAATTATAATAGTATGACCCCGAGTTGGGGGGTGGGACGATGCGGACGTGTTTCCCATCAATTGCACCTCCGCAGTTAGGAAAGTCCCAACGACTGGCAAAGTGGGAGGCCACAGTCTGCCATTCCTGTGGCGTGGAAGGAAACTGTGGAGTCAAACAAGAAAAAAAATTAGTCACTTTGCACATAAACATTGCAAGCAGATTAGACACTAACATCTTGGAACAAGATCAGACTTAAATTGTAACCTTAAAAGTATTTGCACCCCAAAGTACAAGGTCCCCTTAGCATATTACTCACCCCCCATCAATCCCCCCACTTCTGATGGGCCATTGACAATAACTAGGGGTTTGGGGGGGGGGGATTGAACAGGTAACCCTCTCCACTTCATTGATAGCCAAATGGCTCAATAATGTGTGCTAGTTTGGCCAGGCCCTCCTTACTTACCACTATTGGCAGCCCACAGGAAAGATAAAAGAAGCTTCCTAATACCCCCCCCCCCAAAAAAAAAAAGGGAAGCACATTTTGACATTCTGCAATTACCTATCAAGCTAATAATAGGAGGAAAAACCAAAAAAAAAACAAAAAAATAACATTGTAAAGTATTGAGCCAGCCCCTTGCACTACATGCTTTGCTGAATTCATCCCTAAATATGACCACTATAAAGAGGTAGGTATATAGTGTGTATTGAGCTTGGCAAAGCCAGCAGATAGAGGATTGGTATCATCTGACAGAGCAGTTGGGGGAGGGGGGTTCCTAATGAGTTTGGCACCCCAAAAAATAAAAAAAAAATAAAAGGGACTCTGCATGAAGTAAAACACACAACAAAATGCATGAAGGACAAAAGAGGCACAGCATATTAGAGCATATTGCAATCATGGTACTTAGGGAAGGAGGTCAAAAATACAAGTCATTAGCAAACAGAGCATACATAGAAGGGAATAGTAAAGGAGAAATAGTACCTTAATATAGTCCTCATGCAGGACCTGGATTATGGCAGAACAGGTCTCTGGAATAATGATTCCCAGAGCCTGGGGAGAGATACCTGAGGAGAATTTCAGATCCTGAAGGCTTCTCCCTGTCGCCAAGTACCTCAACGTGGCAACAAGCCTCTGCTCTGGAGTGATGGCTTGTCTCTTGCAGGTATCCTGCCAGCTGATAAAAGGGGTCAGCAAAGCCAAAAGATGGTGAAAAACGGGGTCCGTCATCCGGAGAAAGTTCCTGAAATCATCAGGATTATTCTCCCGGATCTCACGAAGCAAAGGCATGTGCGAGAATTGGTCACGCTGAAGCAACCAATTCTTGGTCCACATACTCCTCCTCGCTCTGTTCATGGACGGGTCTCGGGTCAAAGCTACAAGCCCGACACCAAGTCAATGTACAGCACGAACTCGGCGACGAGTACGTACAGGAAACATCGCTTACAAACGGTCGGCTGGTCAGAACGGACAAACAGAAAGCACTGATAAACAGCAAGGCCTGAAAGAACAAAATGAATACCAGAAACGAGCAGACACAAAGCAGTGAAAATCAAAGCGTCCTATATCAAGATATAGGCCGCAATGACCAACAAATGCGAACTGACTACACGCACCGATAAACTGATACGCACGACAAGCACAAACTGAAGAGCAGTAAACGATCTGAGTCAGAAAACTGAGAAGCGCGAATCGTAAGTCCCCAAACTTCTACTAACACGCGATAAACACGGAATCAGCAGAAGGAGCCCAACGGGTGCCAGACGTGGTGCTGAACTTCCCTTTTCTAGTCTTGTGGAAGATGACTTATGTCACGGCGTTCTTGAAGACCGGAAATTCCGACAACGTTGTCCGACCGTGTGTACGCAACACCAGCATCAGACAAATTCCGACGGAAATGATCCGAAGGAACTAGTCATCAGAAAATCCGAGCGTGTGAACGGGGCATAAGTCTGCAAAAGACTTGAGACTGGGGCAGAGGTCCACCTTTCAACAGGACAATGACCCTAAACATACAGCCAGAGCTACAATGGAATGGTTTAGATCAAAGCATATTCATGTGTAAAGCCCCATACACACGGTCGGACAATCCGCGGACCAGTATGACACTTTGTCTGATGTTGGTTTTGCGTACACACGGTCGGACAAAGTTGTCGGAAAATCCGATCATTCTGAACGTGGTGATGTTTGTTGCCTACGACGGGACTACGTAGAGGCTAGTAGCCAATAGCTTTGGTCTTGTAATGTGAACTGAGCATGCGTAGCACTTTGTCCGGTCGGACAACCGTACACACGATCGGATTTGGTGTGATCGGACCGTGTTGTCGGCAAATCTTTCCAGCAGGAGATAAGACTTTGTCCGTCGGACAATCCGACGTACACTGTCCGATGGTGCATACACACGGTCTGATTTTTCAACAACATTGTGCGATCGGACAGAATCCATGAAAAAGTCCGACCGTGTGTATGGGGCTTTAGAATGGCCCAGTCAAAGTCCAGACCTAAATCCAATGGAGAATCTGTGGCAAGACTTGAAAATTTATGTTCACAGACAATCTCCATCCAATCTGACAGAGCTTAAGCTATTTTGCAAAGAAAAATATATTGGATGCCCGGATCAACCAAATAGTTGAATTATTGGTATATAAATGAAGTAATTATACCAGTCAATCAGTTCAGGGAGTATTTATTTACTGTTTCATTAAATTGTCATTGTGTGTTTTTTCTACAATAAAAATTATTAATTTAACCATAGTGTCCTAAACTTGCTCTCTTGGGAGAACTTTTTCTCTCCTTTTTTTGTATATTTTGCAAAGAAGAATGGGCAAACATGTCACTCTCTAGATGTGCAAAGCTGGTAGAGACATATGTAGCGGTACCCCCATGAGGGCTGCTGAACGGCTCTATAACCCACTGGCTACCCCGACTCTGCAGATCCTCTCTTACCTCTGACACCTTGGGTTCCATTCTGCATTGTGATGTTAGTAATGAGAAACTCACACAATATCACTGAACTACTCAGAAAAGTTTACTAAAGTAAGTAATGGAACACAATGAAGAGCATGAATAAACACAAATTATAATTGACAATTATTATCACTTAATGCACATATACAGAACTTATAACCTTAAATTCGCTTTAAGGAGTATATGTGAACAGGTGTACAGAGGGATAAGTACTCAATATCTTCAAAACCTATATTAAATACCTTCCCACTGAGGCCTCAACACACAGACCAAAATGCATTATATCTTCTTTATATTTAAGAACACAGTGTAAAGTCTAGCATATGTACTCAATGGCTTCCCCTAGGCTATAATTCAGAATTCAACTTATTAGTAGAGCAGCAATGCTTGGTAAAAGAGGAAAATTATGAAAGTTCTTTCAACTCTGGATATCTTCAGCTAGCCCGATGTTTAAACTGCAGTATTTGTAGTCCACAAAGGAAAAGAAAGGACTGTAGAACAAAAGATATGCTGATGACTGCAACTGAAGAAATATCACCACTTGTAGATTCCTCCTTACATGTGAGTGCAATACAGTACTGACCATACAGCACAGGGGGAAAAGACAAGACCCCAAAGTCCAGCTGTATGATGCCTGAAGAAGTAGATTCGCCTCCCTGGAACTACAAGTCTCACCAGCAGTCTGTAGAAAGAACTCACTCAGCAATACTGTACTCTCCGTCTGGTGAAGATGGTGCCGCCACGCTGTGCTGCAACTCCTGATGGGCTTAAACGCAGGGGTTTCCAGTTGCTCTGGAGTGCAGGCTGGTCCGCTTGCTAGGATGGCAAGGCTGTACTCTGAGATCCCTCAGATCCGGGCGATCCTGCTCTCCGCTGTAGAGGCTGCAGTCTTTCACTCCTGGTCACACACAGACCTGCTTCTAGCAGGTGTTGAATGGCATCCAGAGAGACTGAAACAGGCCGCGCTGGTCCTTTTATCACTCCTTCCAGCAGGCAGTGCTGCGCGATTTGCATTGTCTGTCATGTAGTTCAGGGCTGAACCAGCTAACAGAGTCACTTTCTACTCCAAACTACATCTCCTACAATACTTTGCTGCATTCCTTGTCAAAGAATAAGAAAAATGCTAACAGAGCCCAGCAGCCACTAGAGGGAGCCAAACTCATTTGAAACAACAACAAACTATTTAACTCTAATAACTATAGTAGCAAACCCTTGGCTACACATACCCAAAAAGACTTTCAGCTGTAATTGCAGCAAAAGGTGGTTCTACAAGGTATTGACTTAGGGGGGCTGAATACAAATGCATGCCACACTTTTCAGATATTTAGTTGTAAAAAATTTCGAAGACCATTTATCATTTTCCTTCTACTTCACAATTATGTGCCACTTTGTGTTGGTCTATCACATAAAGTCCCAATAAAATACATTTACGTTTTTGGTTGTAATATGACAAAATGTGGAAAATGTTATGAATACTTTTTCAAGGCACTGTAGGGGCAGAGCATTCTAAACCCATAACATGAGGTGCCAAAGCAAGGCTTTTAAAATCTATTACCACCTGCATGAAAGCTAGCGAATAAAATAAAAATATGCTTTCCAGGTCAAATTATAATTTTAAAGCTTGTATGATATTTTACTGGGTTGGGATGGGTTTTACCTATATCAAAAATTATGCTTGAATTTTTAGAATTGCAGTGCTGGGGTACATTTTCTTATGTATGTGCCTAGATGCACAGATCTGTACACAGAAAAATCCTTTTAAAGACCAATATCTGGCCACAAGAACCGATTGATATCTAGATCTTTATGTGTCAACAACTTAGCTACTTGATTCTATTATTTAGGGCTCTTTCACACGGACGGACCGTATATCCGTTTTTCATCCTTCCGTTTTCGGATGGAAAAACGGACATACAGGTATCCCTATGGGATAGCGGGTGTCAGCGGGTGTCAGCGGATTTCATCCGTCTGCAGAGCGGATCGGATGACGACGGACTCTACGGTCCGTCGTCACCCGATCCCCCATAGGGGAGAGCGGCGCTCTGACAGGTCCGTCCCTGCACAGAGTTCAGAGACGGACCTGTCATCTTCCTGCTCAGTGGAGATCGCTCCGGCGATCCCCGCTGAGCAAACGGCTATCCACGGGGCGGATATGCACTGATCCGCCCCGTGTGAAAGAGCCCTTACTTTTTTTGTTAGATTAGAACTTCTAGCTTGGGGTAATTAGAATGCATCAGGCAGCTGTTGCTGACACTGACAATTAATTCAAGAGCTGCCTTTTTTGCAGCACCCCACTACATTCTTTAAAAAAAAAAAAATATTTAAAACCCCAGGTTCACTGCAACTGCCTGCCTTATACCCATATAAAACAAAACCAAATAAAATTCCCAGCTCAACTTACCGACCAGCCTGCAACTAGCTGAATTATCCAGTTTAACAGTATGCGTTAAAAACAGGGGTTTAGTTTGCACACATGTGCAAATACATATGTAAGTTGCAGAGCCACTTCACGGCACCCAAGTATTTTCTGCAGTCCACAATGGAAGTACATGGATTTTAATGGATAGGCAAAGGGCAGATGAGCCTGGAGGGAGCCCACCTCTCCTTAAAGGCACAGGGACGCACTGGACATCCAGCATATAGCACAATGGCAGCGAAGATGTCCAGTGCATTCCCTGACCAGTATTTGTACTTATACCCATATACCCTATTTTTTTTTTTTTAAATATCAGATTTATATGCCTTAGGTATGGTTTGGTAAAAGTTGCCCAGAACATTACATATGCGTGGCAGGTAGAAAATAATAAAATGTGAAAACATAAACAAGGCAAGTGACTTGCCACACTAAAAATTCATGTGTATCATCCCAGGGATACTTAAGAAAAAACTGACCAGCATTAGGGCAGTACGGCTTGTATAGGCCATCATATGAGAACACAAGTCAGTTTTTTTTTTTTTTTTTTTTAATGGTCATCAAAAAAAATTAATTGTTAGTATTAGTGTACATCTGGCCCGCCAACTGGTGGCTGTTCTGCAGCAAAGTCCATCACTTTTTGTAGAGTGGATTGTTGAATAACAGGCAGCGTCTTAGATTTTGGATCTTAGGCAAATCAGCCACTGATACATCGTTTTTGAGACAAGTCCAAGTCCAAATGTAGAGAAACAACACAGTGAGAATTGGGATAAATGTTGAGACAAAAAGCATAGAAAGTTCTCTTTAGATGGAATCAACAATTTTTTGGGCAAAATAAAGGAGAACTTGGAGGAGAGGCGCCAGAAGGTGCAACTGTTGGCAGCAACAGTGAGATTAACAGGAAAAAGTGTTTGGTCCTCTCTTAGATAAATATATAAAAAAATAAATGTACTGATTTTATCAGTAACATCTGCAGTGGGTGTTTGGTAGTCCTCTGTGATCCAGGTCTGATTCATTATATTATAAGTCAACTTCTCACTAACGAACCTCCCAGCTGTAATGAGGGTCCAATGTGGCTTCTGTCTTGTACCCGAGACATTGCATATGCTCTGAAATGCTTGAGAAAGTCTGCTAGTTCTGAGGAGTCAGGGGATGAGACCAGTGAGGAAAAGAGGGTTCAAGTGACTGTGCTGTCACCATTGGGCAAGACATGTCAGAGCACCACTAGCTCCAACAATGTAACCCATCCAGCATCCTTCTCAGATGACAGGAAATGTACCCACCACTGTGCTGTAAATTATATATAGCATCCCTGCCCATGCTTACTGGATTTTGAGTTTGTTGTCATGTGTACACTGCCACTGACAACGTGTTCAGGTGACACACTCACGATACGTTCCACGTGCTTATGGAGGGCAGGGATGGCCTACTTGACAAAATAATGGCAGCTGGGTACCTTCCACTGTGGTATAACACAGGTCCAAAGTTTCAGCAGTTGTAATGGGAGCAGCTGAAAGAAGAGCAGTACTGCCAAGCTGGCAGTAATTAACTTTGCATGGGGGTGATTTGTGGACATTTGTTTCTTCAGCGGCTGTTGGAGAGACTCCTGTCCTGGGAAGGATGCTGTGGGGGAAAGCAGGATGGATGTAGAAGAATTCTGCAGAGATTAAAACCTTTGCTTGACTCTCCACAACATAACCCCATTACTCTCTTTCCCAACTGACATGGCCTTTCTTAAGCATTTGAAATCCATTGTGAGACTTCCCTTCCTGTTACTTAAGGCCAGAGATGCTGCAATGGAAGCAGCAGAAGAATAATGTGAACGGGGCATATGTGGAAAGTGAGGAATGAGGAATAGGGGTGTAGGCTTTTTGCTGCTGATTTGTCTCACTGAGTTGCTACTTCCACTGATCTCGGTACAGAATTATGTGTTTCCTCTTGCATGTGGTACCCAAATGGCTGGTACTTTAAATACAGTTTGATACAAACAGAGGCTGCGCCAATAGTGCTGCCAGCAGCAGATACATTAAAAGGGCTCACACTGCAGGGTTCTGGGGATAGCAGTGGCCTTTATTTGTGAGGAAGTGCTATCAGATGATTTAGTAGCTATACCCTCCAGTCCTCTGCAATCTGTCCTGAACAAAATCCTTGGCACCAAGGACAGTCTGCAAACCCATCATTCACCCCTTCTCATGGTGGAGCCCACTTTTGGAACATCACTGCCTCTTTCTGCTGCTGCCTGTCTGATGTCCACTCCCTCTGTGGTCATGGCACTTTCTTCCTTATCAATAACTGGAGGAATGCTTGTGCATGACCAAGATCATCTCTTGCAGCAAGTCAGTGACCGCGTGATCAAATAAGTCTTCCAACTACTTATTGTAAGTTAGTGGGGCTATGGCAGAATTAGCAAAAGAGGAGGCGTAAGAGGAGAGTGCAGTAACATCACTTTCAGATACTGCGCTGCTCTGGGCCTGTGGGGAGGAAGAGCAAAGCTTTGTTAGCCACTCAGCTTCCTTCTGTGTGTTGAAGAGGTGAGAAGGATAGAGAAGAGGAGTGGATGGAGGAGAAGAGGAAAAGGGTGAAATAAGAAGAGGAGAAGAAAGAGGTCTTGTTAGCCATGCTCAGCTACAGCAAGAACTTTTTGGTTCTACTCAAAAAGGTGCACAATCTCATATTAAATATATAAATAAAAGTGAATGTAATAATAAAAAAAAAAGTACTGAAATTTGTGTGCTAATACAGTAAATCCATATTCATAATCCTAACCAATATCTGAAATTGTGAACAACTATCCAAAAGATTTGAAAAATAGTAATAAAAAATGTGCATATATATATATATGTGTGTGTGTTTAGCGCCGGTACTCCTGATGAGTACGCGCTATGTCTTCAAATTTAATTTTTGCCCAAAACTGTAGTTGAGTTTTGGGGTTAATTGTTCTAAATTATGCTTTGGCATCAGTTTGGCTGGGCTGTATTGAGGTTCTGCCTGGTCATAGGTGGGGTTTGCACCTGTGAGAAGCCTTAGAACGCAGTCTGGTTGGACACATTGGGTACCAATCTCTTCTCTGAGCCAATCAGTGGGCGCTTTTGTCTCGCTGTGTATTCCAGGAGAGGGTACTTAAGGTGCTGAAGTCACGTGGTTCTGGGTTCCGGTCCAGAAGTTGTTGCGAGGCGCAGTAATCAGAAGGAGGATTCTAAGGTGTTCCGGTGCCATCTCGGGTTTGGAGAGGCCCAGCAACTCTACATGCAAGTAGGGGAGGACTCTTCAGTAAGAGAGCCACGCACGAGGCTGGCTGCTCGGTAAGAGCCTGGAAGCTGAGCTGCCATGGACATTGATTGAATCCACAATTTCTTACGGTATCGCCGGACCGACTGAAAGATTCTGGTACAGTAAGAAAGGTTCCTACATTTACCTTCCGGATACAACTAAGTTTTTCAACTAAGTCTGTGTGAGAGACTTTGCAAAGCTAGAATTACTTGTTGGCTGCTAGATCCAAGCTCAAGGATTTATCCAGCAGTTATACAAAAGCATGCACAGAAGTGCATATGGGGACACCCCTTTGGACTTTGTGTGGTAGCAAATGTAAAGATCAAAATACAGTTAAGTATAGATAAAAAGATGGCACAGTAGTGCCAGTTTTATTTGTATATAATAATGAAAAAAGGAAAATATACATATCATGTAAACATGAATAAGTAAAAAGATCCTAAAATCGTACATTGATAAACATTCTAGATATATAGAATAATACTCTACAGTAACCCAGACTCATTTGTCGAGAAGATGCAATTACCTCTATCATACTTGGTAGAATGTGTACATACCCTCCCCCCTTTTGGGCTCTGTATATAAGTGGGGTCTGTATTGCCTTCACTATACCCGCTCTCTTAAGCGTCACTTAGCTTATGAAAACAATATATAAAACCCTTATATCAACTACTACATTGAATTTAAATGTGTACCTCCACTAGCCTAGGGGACTTACCTGTTTCTTCTTTGCTATTACTTCCACAGCACATAGCTTTGTTGCTGTGGTGGCAGTATCCGGGCGTCTTTTGTGTGCAAATCACCGGCAACTGAGTCGCAGACTGAAGTTACCAACCATCAGCCCTGTGTATGGACATATACGCAGCCAGCGTGTATTATTTCCTTGTATTGTCCTTTTTGCATTTATTTTGAATCTATGATATGTAAGTATATTTTGTCTCTGTTCATATACTGACTTTATATATAAAATATACTGACTACTACTGACATTAGATGTTTTTCTCTTTGATGTTGTGAGATGAATCTCACTATGTACCTTTATATTTCTCAAAGATTGAATATAATTGCCCAACCTCATATTACCCCTGAAGAAGGAATATAATGATGTAAAATCAAATTCCGAAACATGTTTATGTCATCTGAACTAGCCTACCAGGCTGCAACCAGTCTGGTTCACGCTTCTTCTCGACAAATGAGTCTGGGTTACTATAGAGTATTATTCTATATATCTAGAATGTTTATCAATGTACAATTTTAGGATCTTTTTACTTATTCATGTTTACATGATATATATATATTTTCCTTTTTTCATAATTATATACAAATAAAACTGACACTACTGTGCCATCTTTTTATCTAAACTTTGTCAACTGTATTTTGATCTTTACATTTGCTACCACACAAAGTCCAAAGGGGCGTCCCCATATGCACTTCTGTGCATGCTTTTGTATAATAATATTAGGATGCTGGTAGCAATAACACATTTATCAATTTCTTAAGTTAATCTCTTTCCCTGATTTATCCAGCAGTTAAAGAATCCAGTTGCGAGTGGCTATTCCCTGGATTGTGTACAGAGAGAGACTTTTATTGAAGTCAGCAGTTCCAAGTCACTGAGCTAAACTTTATCTTTATACCCTCTATTCCTAACTTAGAGACTGAGTTTGTTCAACTGTTTTAAGCAAAATAAAAATCCTAAAAAGGAATTCAGGTGTCGGTCTCTACAGTTACTGGGTCATCAACCCTGGGAACCCCTAGACAAGGACAACGAGCCGCTCCTTCGGGGGTAAGTGCTACACATATATATATATATATATATATATATATATATATATATATATATATGTATAAAAAATACAGAAAAATATAAATATTAAAACATGAACATTATTTA
Organism: Lithobates sylvaticus; assembly: GCA_028564925.1. Lineage (NCBI taxonomy): Eukaryota > Metazoa > Chordata > Amphibia > Anura > Ranidae > Lithobates > Lithobates sylvaticus. The sequence goes on along the minus strand of CM053032.1, from coordinate 98,828,975 downwards.
GGAGATGTTTTTTTATTGAATAACAGCCCATATTTTCCAGAAGAGAGCATTAATAGCTATTTCAAGGGCTCTTTACTGTTAGAGCAATAAAAATGAGGGACTTCCTCCCCTGTGAAGTGGTACTAGCTGAAAGTGTCATCAATTTCAAATAACTGTTAGATGTCTTTCTCAGAAAGTAGAATGCACAGGGCTACGGGAGGGAATAAAAATCACAAACGCACAGGTAGCAGATGGACCTGTGTCTTTTTTCAACCTTATAAACTTTATAACAATGAAAATAGTAATAATAATGATAAAAAATAATAATCAAAAAATTTGGAATGCTTATATTCAATTCTAGTGGAAATTTCCTGGCTTGGGCTGTCCTAATTCCAAGCCAGGAAATTTCCACTAGAATTGAATATAAGCATTGCAGACCAAAGAGTGTGGACAAAGCGGACTCAGTCTATCAGTGACTGATTATAATATAATATAATGTTTTGCCACTTCAAATGGCAATTCCTTTCCTGTAGCTGCACTGTAAAAAATTTGCCATTATGTCTTAAATAATACACTCTAGTTTCTAGTTCAAGATAAACGTGCCTAGTAACTCCCTTTTATAAGTGAAGGCAAAAAACCGCGCTACCCTAACAGGCACAAATGATCACACTATTTAAAAGAAGAGGTGAAACTAAACCGGCTGCAGAATGGTGGGATAAACACACATGAAATATGGAAAAAAGAAAAACTGCGCCAGGTAAAAAATAAACAATAAATCTAAAATAAACCAGTACACATGTGTGATCTGTGTATCTGATTTATAGTACTTGAGGTACTAATAACCTAAAGAATATGGTCTGCACACAGATTTAAAAAGGGCATAGCCAAACAGCATTGATATATTCACAGGTTAAAACAACATAAATGACAAAATATTCATCGAGGAATGTCCAAACATAGAACTGTGGGTAATGGTAGAATGGTATTCTCAGAGTGCTTGTGATAGATGAATTTCAAAACAATGGATGAATGCCCTCATATAAAGTTGATTCCACCACACCAATGTGCTCCACTTCTATTAAAGTGCCATCACCAGTAAGTAGGCTCCTTACCAGATGTACAGCAAACAAAAGCACTCAGGATAGAGCCTTAACCCAGGAGTCCAAACATCAGGTACAGTTTCCCCTCAGACCATGTCCTCCAAGATCAGTAAATCCAGACCAGAGCTCCAAAACAGGGGAGGAGGGGGACGTTCCAGTATCAAGATGAATAGATAAAGCACTCAAAGGTGCATCCCAAGGTTACCATGTAAATGATAAAGGCAGACCATAGCGTGATATTGTAAAAAATAAAATTACTTTAATGAAGATAAGATATTACTCACATTCTTAATGAAGAAGATAGGCAGTAAAAATCCAACGATTATTTAAAAGGAAGCGCCGGCCGGCATCCAATAGAACCCTATTCTCCTTGTAACATGAACGTGGTGACGTCACTGCACGTCCTCCTAGACGCGTTTCGTCATCAACAGACGTTTTTTTATAGTTTGGCCTAACCAAGCAGCTTACATACTGTCTGGCAACTGAACAATATTTGTGGCTATTCTTTCAGATAATAGTTACTAGTTTATACAGTTAAAAAAAGTTTATACAGTTCACCTTATGTGTGTGTATCTGTGATGTGATTTGTATTCTCTAACAATTATCATACACCTTTATAGTCTGCTTCCTGAAGAAGACATCTAAAGTTTTTTTCTCAGCTGGTACCTCTTCCTAGGGTACCTCTTCCTAGGGGAGGGAGTTCCACATTTTACCTGCTTTAACAGTAAAGATCCCTTTCAGCAAAATAAGGTTAAACCTCCTTTCTTCTAACCTCAAATATTGCCCTCTTGTCCTCAGAGACCTTAGAGTAAATAGTTTACTACATTTACTGAAGTCACCTTTGTTATATTTGTACATTGTAATCATATCCCCTCTTTAAGCGCCTCTTCTCCAGAATGAATAACTGTAATGTACTGTATGTAATCAATCAACATACCCAAGGACTGCTGGAGCATGTTACCCATTACACCCTAAATATGGGTGTAACGGGTAACATGCTACCAAAGTTGAACCTATCCTTTAAAACATGAATAACACTTCCAAAATATGCAATGCCAGGATACAATGTTCCTGACACTGCCTGTGAAATGCATACTGTTTCATAGGACCACATGTAGCATAATTGCATATCCCAAAAATGTACTTTAAGGAATGTTGTTTTTTTTTCCATGTTGAAGTTGCATTAAAATGACCCTCACCCCACTGTGTGGCATTTTTAAAAGTGTTTACCTTCTTTTGTTAAATTTTCCCATGGAAGTGCCAAGCTACCCAGGCCCCTTTTGGAACAATAGCTTGCCTTTTCCCCTTAAAAATGGCCAGAATTTAGTATTAAGATTCACTCACCAATTATTTCAAGAACATTTGCTGCTAAGTTCAGGTTTCGTGGGTTTCATTTTTATGTTCAATTTGACACAGTTTCTTAAAAGAGATCCTGCCACCATAGCTTTCATTTCAACTACAATATTTCCTTTTAATTGTATGTGCATTTAATGCATGTATTTAACTGTAAAAGGCTCCAAAAGGCTTGAAACAGTTTTTGGGCTCCACTATCTTTTATGTTAAAATTACCTAAACATAATGCTTAACTCTACTCAGGGCCGTCTTAATAGCATCATGGGCCCCTGGGCAAAGTAATGCTTTGGTGCCCCTACACTGGAGACAGCGCAGGTAAACAGACATCAAGTAGGTAGGAGGCAGACAAGCGGAGCTTCTCCTTTTGGGTGGAGCTCCACTTTAACTACACGAACAATCATTCTGTACAGAAAAGAAAAAGTGGGGAAATTCTACATACCGTATTTTCCAGCGTATAAGACAACCTTTTACACTTAAAAAAAATGGCCAAAAAGCAGGGGTCGTCTTATATGCCGGGTTAGCCCCTCGGATGCCGGCTGGGTGTTCGGTAATACTGTATGTAGCTTCGGCTACATACAGTATATACCACTGAGCCAATCCCGGTGAGCGAATGAATACAGAGCCTGCTCGGATTGGAGTAACAACCTCTGCCAATCCGAGCAGGCTACTCTGTAGCCTGCTCGGATTGGCTTTGAGAGTCAGAGAGGCGCAGGCTGATGATGTTACAGCCTCTGCCAATCCAAGCAGACTTTGTATTCATTAATAGAATACATCGCTCGCCATGATTGGCTCCAGCAAAAGCAGGAAGAAGGATATAGAGCCAGCTCCAGCAAGAAGGAAGAAAAATGAAGCGTAGGAAGCCTCGGAAGGGGGGTCGTCTTATACGGTAACTACAGGAAAAAAATGCTTAACAAAATGCTTAAAAAACTGTAAGTTTAGGGGGTCGTCTTATGCGCCCCGTCGCCTTATACACCGGCAAATACGGTACATAAAGTAACAAAGCTGTCCTGTGCATATAATATATCTGCTAGAACGATGCTCAGGACAGTTGTAATAAGTTGTAACATAGCTGCCAATAAAATTCATGAGGCACCATCCAGCCTGACAGGGCCTCAGATACCCTCTACATCTTATATACATCCAGCACTCCTAACTCTGCCCAACCACCCAACCCCCCCCCCCCCCCCCCCACACACACACACACACACACACCCAGCACTGTGACCCCTCTACATCCCAGATTTCCCCCCAGCACTCTGATCCCTCTACACCCCAGATATCCCACAGCACTGTGACCCCTCTACACCCCAGATATCCCCCAACACTGTGACCCCTCTACACCCTAGATATCCCCTCCAGCACTGTGACCCCTCTACACCCCAGATATCCCCCAGCACTCTGACCCCTCTACACCCCAGATATCACCCCAGCACTCTGAACCCTCTACACCCCAGATATCCCCCCAGCACTCTGACCCCTTTATATCCCAGATATCCCCCCCCACACACACACACACACACACACAGCACTCTGATCCCTCTACACCCCAGATATCCCCCAGCACTGTGACCCCTCTACATCCCAGATTTCCCCCCAGCACTCTGATCCCTCTACACCCCAGATATCCCCCAACACTGTGACCCCTCTACACCCTAGATATCCCCCTCCAGCACTGTGACTCCTCTACACCTCGGATATCCCCCCAGCACTCTGACCCCTTTCTATCCCAGATATCCCCCCAGCACTCGGACCCCTCTACATCCCAAATATCCCCCCAGCACTCTGACCCCTCTACACCCAGATATCCCCCCAGCACTCTCACTTCTCTACACCCCTGATATCCCCCCAGCACTCTCATCCCTCTACACCCCAAATATCCCCCCAGCACTCTGACCCCTCTTCATCCCAGATATCCCCCCAGCACTCTGATCCCTCTACACCTCAGATATCCCCCAACATTGTGACCCCCTCTACACCCTAGATATCCCCCCAGCACTGTGACCCCTCTACACCCCAGATATTCCCCAGCACTCTGACCCCTCTACACCCCAGCTATCGCCCCAGCACTCTGACCCCTCTAAACCAATTATCTCCTCCCAGCACTCTGACCCCTTTACATCCCAGATATCCCACTTCTCTACACCCCATATATCCCCCAGCACTCTCACCCCTCTACACCCCCAGCACTCTCTCCGCTCTACACCCCAGATTTGGCCCCAGCACTCTGACCCCTCTACACCCCAGATATCCCCCCAGCACTCTGACCCATCTACACCCCAGATATCCCCCCAGCACTCTGACCCCTCTACACCCCAGATATCCCCCCAGCACTCTGACCCCTCTACACCCCAGATATCCCCTAACACTGTGACCCCTCTACACCCTAGATATATCCCCCCAGCACTGTGACCCCTCTACACCCCAGATATCCCCCAGCACTCTGACCTCTCTACACCCCAGATATCGCCCCAGCACTCTGACCCCTCTACACCCCTGATCTCCCCCCAGCACCCTGACCCCTTTATATCCCAGATATCCCCCCAGCACTCTGACCCCTCTACATCCCAAATATCCCCCCAGCACTCTGTCCCTCTACACCCCAGATATCCCCCAGCACTTCTCTACACCCCACATATGCCCCCGGCACTCTCATCCCTCTACATCCCAGATATCCCCCCAGCACTCTGACCCCTCTACATCCCAGATATCCCCCCAGCACTCTGATCCCTCTACACCTCAGATATCCCACAGCACTGTGACCCCCTCTACACCCCAGATATCCCCCAACACTGTGACCCCTCTACACCCTAGATATCCCCCCCACCACTGTGACCCCCTCTACACCCCAGATATCCCCAGCACTCTGACCCCTCTAAACCCCTTATCTCCTCCCAGCACTCTGACCCCTTTACATCCCAGATATCCCCCCAGCACTCTCACTTTTCTACACCCCATAAATCCCCCAGCATTCTCACCCCTCTACACCCCATATATCTCCCCAGCACTCTCTCCCCTCTACACCCCAGATATGGCCCCAACACTCTGACCCCTCTACACCCCAGATATCCCCCTAGCACTCTCACTCCTCTACACCCCAGATATCCCCCAGCACTCTGACCCCTCTACACCCCAGATATCGCCCCAGCACTCTGACCCCTCTACACCCCAGATATCCCCCCAGCACTCTGACCCCTCTACACTCCAGATATCCCCCCAGCACTCTGACCCCTCTACACCCCAGATATCCCCCCAAACTCTGACCCCTTTACATCCCATATATCCCCCAGCACTCTGACCTCTCTACACCTCAGATATCCCCCAGCACTGTGACCCCTTTACACCCCAGATATCCCCCTAGCACTGTGACCCCTCTACACCCCAAATAACCCCCCAGCACTGTGACCCCTCTACACCCCAGATAACCCCCCAACACTCTGACCCTCTACACCCCAGATATCCCCCCAGCACTCTGATCCCTCTCTGCACCCCAGATATCCCCTCAGAACTGTTACCATATACCATAAGATACGTGCCCACCTCCAGCACTGTGACAAGGACCTATACCAATCAAGTCATGCAGACAGAAGGAGAGGTGGAGGGGGAAGCATCCCTCTGGGCATTCCAAGCCCTTCGGTGCAAACAGTGCATGACAGCTGGGCTCACCATGACACCATCCACAATGCCACTTCCGCAGGCAGGCTCTCAGTGCTGCTGACTCAGCAGCTCCCACTCCAGCTCCTACCCGGCCCCTCCCTGCTGGATATAAAATAATAGGTATCATTCTGCACAGCACGGCGCACCGCTGCCAGCCTGCCTTCCCTGTGTATTCATATCTCTCTGTGCCATCATGGGCCCCCAATTAGCGTGGGCTCAAGGAGCAGCTGATTTGGGGAAAGTGCAGGGCCCCAATGCAGCTGGGGCCCCTGGGCAGTGTCCAGGTATGCCAGTGTCCTCATTAAGACGGCTCTGACTCCACTAGTACCCCTTCTGTTTTCTATAGTGATAGAACCCCTTGCAGGTATGTTGAGGCAAATGGCAGGGGTGAGAGGTTTTCACAGAGGTAAATATGAGGATAAAATAGCTCTGTATGCAGACGATATTTTGCTATATTTAGCTGACACTCAGTAATCATTGGTCGCTGCAATGTCTGCTATAGAAAAGTTTGGCATCTTCTCTGGTCTTAGGATCAACTGGAACAAGTCAATATTACTCCCATTGGATACTCTCCTGGACCCTCTCCCCCCGTAGTATCACAACTTAAGGTGGACGCAAAAATAAAATATCTAGGGGTAACTATTTTTGCCCATTCCAATAGATATATCTCCCAAAACTTGCTACTGCTTCTTCAGAAATGTATATCTCAAAATGAAGTTTGGTGTAAGCTGCCACTCTCCGTGGCTGGCCGGTCAAATCTCATGAAAATGATATGGATGCCACAGCTATTGTATGTGCTGGATTCCGCAGGAATATTTCAAGAGATTTGGTACCATCTTTGGGAGCTTAATATGACGGAAAAAGCCAGCTAGAATTAAATATGAATACCTACAATATCCCAATGCTGAAGGTGGCCTCGGGGGCTCCAAATCCTTGGAGATACTTCTTGGCGGCCCAACTTCGACATCTTGTGGGTTGGGAAAGTGGGGGGGGTCCAACAAATCTTTGTTCAATATACTTAGCTCTTTATTCAATAATGGTAATCCATTAATGTTTTCTGACTCTTCTATCTCAACACACTCATCCTATATTTTATCTGATAAACAAGGTTTGGTAGTCGACTAAAACAGTACTGGGTATTTCAGGATACACCGTTATGATCGAATAGGGAGGGCGTTTTCTAAAATTTCCCATCTGGAAGGATTTTTGAGATGGGAACATGCAGGGATTACTACCTTGATGCAACTTTGTATGGACTTTGGTTTGGACAAAAGGTGTTTTTTTCATTATTTACAATTAAGACATGCTCTGAAAAAAAAATGTATGGCCCTGACTGTTCTTTTCCACAAAATCCCTATTTTGAATACTGTAGTTCAGCAAATAACACAAAGGGAATTTCTAAAGCATATAACAAATTTCTATCTGAACTGTAGAACTAGCAGTGCCCTAGGGCACAAACCAAAACCCCTCACGGATTTGACAAGGGACAGACCAGGTAGGTAAAAAAAATACAAATTATTTATTATGAAATATGTAACAAACATGAATATCACAAAGAAAAAGACAAAAAAAATTGTAAAAGCACCCAGTAAGGTACCCAACATGCATGTCATGGATTAAAGACGATGGTTGCCCAAAGGAACACTGTACATTCCAGGCATGGATGCCTTACATGTTTCAGACCTCAAAGGGTCCTTCTTCAGAGGTATATTTAAGTCAGTTGTGTATCACATTCTATAAAGTAAGAGTATACAATTAATAATATATCAAAACCACATTACTATCTGAGCTGCTCCTTAAATTTCCAACTCCATTCAGACAAAAATGGAAGAGGGACATTGACATAGAGGGTATATGGGACCAAATAACAAAGAATGTTCAGCTGGTCTCGATATCTCCAACGCATAGAGTGACCCAACTTTATATCCTGTACAGTTCTGTACCCTATGCCTACATAAGGTAGGCATAGGGTAGGCAGGAGGGGAAATTCTCAATGTGCAAGAAGTACAAAATCCCCTGTTTTTTTTATACACCTGTTTTGGAGATGCCCAAAACTCCACCGGTATTGGCAAGATGTGATAGAAATGATAAACTCTATATATGACATTTCACTGAATCCTGATCCTGTCCTATGTCTACTCGGGTACATAAATGCTAATAACTTGCTCTTTTTGGCATGTAAATTAATAGCCTCTCCTACCCTTAGGGACTGGGTACAGGAAACGTATACAGTAAACATGTATTATTTGAGATATATGCTTATCTTCATGTAATGCATCTTGGAAGTTTGAGAAAATATGGAAAAAATGGATAGATACCCCATGTTACAAATTGGGCTGAAAATGTAGAGCGGGGAATACTTGTCATGTATTTTTTCTCTTTGGTTTTTATGAATGGCTGTCTCTCCCACTCTTTACCACATTTGTAGCGGTTGCTCTGGGATATTTCATTCAAAGATTAAATGTTGGATGATATGGGGGTGGGGAACAGAGAGAGAGAAAGGAATTTATTTCCTTATCTTTTTCTTCTTGGTTGTTTCTTCCTCTTCCCTCTCCCAAATACATTTTGAGGGAATCGATGACACATAAATAAAAAAAAACTCTGATGCTGATCTACTTGCTTAAAGCGGTTCTGCACTGCCAAATTTAATTATTTTTTTTTGGGTCTATCTATCTGCATTGTATTGATTAGATAATAAACTTACTTGTTTGACAGCTGCACCTTTTCTCTGTCCGTTTTCATGTCTAAAGATGATTTAGAAAATGATCTCCTGATCGATTTAATTTTGCTTGTGGGCATTTGAAGCCCACAAGCAGACTTCCTGGTTCCCTTTGTTTACGTGTACCAGCATGCATTGCCGGTTCACGCGCATGCTTAGTAGCTTCACAGCTACGAGCGGCGTAATCGGGACGGTAACCATAACAACAGGTGACGTCAGTGACGTCGTATTCAGTTACCGCCCTGCTGTTAGTCTGAAGCTCTCAAAACGTGGCAGGCGTAATGACGTCACGCCATGCAAATAACGCGAGATTTCGCATCGGAAACCCTCACAATGTCTCCTGGGATTGATTACACGAGATCCCAGGAGACACAGCGAAATGAGGAAATTACGCCGATCCCCGCTGAGAACACGCCCACCCCAGCAGGGAGAAGAAAACAGATGAAGACATCATGAAAGGTAAGCCTAAAAGATGCAGAATTGAACCATCAATTCTGTCATCTTACATGATAAGGAAGCCATAGAGACTTAGTTCATGTAATGGGTGCAGAACTGCTTTAAAGGGAAGGAAGAAGGAAAGAAAGGAACTATTTATTGTTTACATTTTTGTTATTTTTTATTATTATATATTTTTGGGTTTTGTTTTGCTTTGTCTTTGTTTTGTTTGTAATTTGCTATACAAATTTTCAAAAATAAAATCCACCCAAAAGTGGAACTTCCACTTATTCATCTCCTTCCCACATTTGGCACCTTTCAGGGGGGGAGGGGGGGGAAAGTGTACCTGTTTTTGACAGGTCCCCTTCCCCACTTCTGGGAGACTGCACCGCAGCGAAGTATGTCAGCAGCTCGTCCCCCTCCTCCCTTCCGCCGGGCCAGTGAAAGAGCGAAGCCTGCTTTGTCGCATGCACAGTAGGGACCCGGTTGTGAAACCAAAAGGCTTCACTGCTAGGTTTGCTTACTAGCAATGGCACCAGCAGCACCCGACTAGCTGATGTAAACATTGGCTGCGGTGCCAACATCGCTGAACTCCAGGACATTGTCCTAATGTTAAAAGTCAGCATCTAAAATATGTGTAGCTGCTGACTTTTAATTTTTAAAGGGGCGGCGGAACTCCTCTTTAAGCAAGCCCAGAAGATTCAGAGCTGTTACTCAGTTAACACTAGTGTTCCCCTTCACTCCTCCTCCAGTTGCTACATAAATGGTTATGTAGGGAGATGAGGGGAGGGCAGAAGAGCTAGGCCAGAACAGGCAGTAATTAAACCCTCCCAGAAGAGAACAGGGCACACTTTCTTTTATTATTGTAAGCTCAGTTATTAGAACTCGAGCCAAAATAATTAAAATAACATTAAATGTCCCCACAAGCCGGTATTTGTTTTTGCAAAAAACAACAAAAATGGCCTAACCCAAAACCGCGGCCATTTCAATACAATTATGCAAACCAAGATTATAAATATCGGTGCCAATATCTGATAGATGTATTCCATCCTGACGGTAAAAACCTGGAATGCCACCTTCTAAATCTAAATGTCGATAAGCAAAACCACTAATGGAAGGTAAATACTTGGAAATTGCTCGATTAACTCTTTTTCTGATCTTCTCCATGACTCTACTATGTCCGGCAGAAAACCAGAACAATCTTGGCACTATCTCAGAAAAAATAATAACTGTATTATGGGAAATCAACTGAAATCTTTGCATATCCTGTTTCATCAGGAAAATCAAATCTAATGTTCTGAGCTTGCATAGATCATTTCCTCCTACATGAATTATTAAAATTTTTGGCAAAGGCCAAACATTGGCTAAATGAGCTAACACATTAAAAAGTTGACACCATCTAAGACCTTGAATGCCTTTCCATATGTCATGAGAGAGATGCCTAACACAGGCATCCAGCACAGAGTGAACAGATCAATGGGCTGCACTAAAGGAATCAGGCTCAAAGGTAAGTGAAAATATATATTTATTAAAGATAGACACACGTGCAAACCAAACACAGCAAACCATGAACAAGCAAGAATGCAAATAATACACAGCAACCCCAAAACCCTAATCTAACTAACTAATTATAAATATATACACACAAGGAAATGGAACACATATATAACAAGGCAGGGATGAGACAAGGGGAACAGGAGGCCAGGTGGAGGAAGCAGAAGCAAGGGGAAGCCAAGGCAGGAATCAGGGGACAAGTCTCAGGAACCAGGTACAGGAAACAGAGTCCAGGACAGGGCAGGAAGCAGATCAGGAACAGGTTTCAGGCAACAGATCAGATCAGGCAGGGACAAGGCTTGCAGGAAAGAATTCTGAAGCACTGAGCCTCAGTGAAGGACGGGCTTATATACTCCCAGCAGTTCCACATCAGGTGCAGCTTGATCACTAGAATGTCCATCTGCTGGGAGACCCCCGCTGGTGGCCACCAGAACTGCACCCTTTGATGCCGAAAGAAACAGTGACACCAGCAGGCGATCCAAGCAATAACACTGTTCCTGACACCATAACACAATAAATTCATCCTGAGGCATCGATACATTTTCAGTGTAAGTATGCTGTGCAGCTCTTTTCTTAGCCCAATAAATGTAGGAGTGTCCCACGATCCAGACACATTTCTTGAATCCTAAAGAGATCTAATAAATAAATTAGGATGGATGTATGTTTTAAAACAATCGGAACCCCACCTACCTATTTTTTTTATGTCATCATTGGACATACCACTCTGTGCTGCAACCGATGCTGCTCCAATTCAAAATGAATGTGAGGTAAACTAGAATTTCTTTAAACCCAAAAAATCTAAAAAAAATTTTAACACAGAATTAAACTGAAAAATAGTAATGCCCCGTACACACGGTCGGAGATTCCGACCACAAAATCCGTCGGACTTTTTCTGACGGATTTTGTCCGACACTGGTGTTGCATACACACAGTCGGACAAAGTTGACGGAAAATCCAATCATTCTGAACGTGGTGACGTTCGTTGCGTACGATGGAACTACGTAGAGGCTATTAGCCAATAGGTTTGGTCTCCTAATTTGATCTGAGCATGCGTGGCACTTTGTCCGTCGGAATTCTCTACACACGATCGGAAAAAGTCCGATCGGATTTTGTGTCGGAAAATTTGAGAGCAGGATCTCAAATTTTTTCCGTCGTGTGTACGGGGCATAAGAGGGCAACCATCCATATGTAACAAAAATAAACCTGACAACTGAGGGTGAATTGCTGCATATTGCTGCAAAGTAATTAACGGGCAAATATTCTTTGTAACACAAGGAGAGAGAACTAACCACTGACCTTTACCTAATTGGTCCGTCTTGGATCTATTTATGAAAATCCTAATGGAATTATCTTCAAAAACAATGTGATTCCTTTGCAAGCCCGATAAACTAAATCTGTTAGGGGGAATTAGCTCTGAAATTCTCAATGCCCCGAAAAAAGAGAGAACAAAAGCGGCTCTAAAAAGAAATGCTTCAAAATTAGAAAAACAAATAGAAGCCGTACTCAAACAGATTTTTTCTAAAGTTTCCATGGAAATAGGTCTCCTGTCATCTGGGATATATCTCTCCTTCCTATAACCTTTTAAGGTCTGTTTGACAGAAAAATAACAGCATATTTTGTAAACGACACTAGAAAGAAATACCCGCCAATAGTTTGACTATATGGCTAGGGGCAAAATTCTGACTCATTAAGGATTACAAAACAGTAAAATTAAATTTTCAGATGGAAACAAAGATAAATTCTCATTATGACAACAGAACTTTTCCCATTTCACCCACGCTCTTGAATATTCTTTCCAAGTCCGTGTGGCTAATGAAGTCTTAATAGCTCGAGTGACCAAGTTCAGATCAGATCCCATAGACGTGAAAGAACCTACAATAGGTGAACTCCACGCAAAAATAATATATAATAATCCTAATGTGAAAAAAAGCTGCTCCCCTCAAGGTGCAAATTGAACTTTGTGAAATGGGTGGATATTATATAATAATACAAATAATTATACCAATATAAAGTGCACTAGTGCTATATGAACAAAATGTCCTATTATACCATATACAATCACAAAAATGAGTTTTTATATAAAGAAAGTCCATATAATTAGAAGGGATTCCTTTACTGAAGTGAGTAGATTTGTTAAATCATCACCACTTGAAGAGGAAAACAACAACGATGCTTTACCAGGTGGGAAAATAGTAGGTATCCAACTCACCATGACCCCTTTAATTAAAAAGACACGTCTGGTGCAGCTTTGACAGATTGAGGAGCTGCCGCCTTTGATGGAAGATGAGCCAGGAAATGAAGATTCCATCCACAGGTGCTCAGAAAAAATACAAGCATAGCGTGATATCGTTTAATAAAAAACTTGCAACATACAGAATAAAATGGCCGAATGGCCCCCTACTTTTAAAAGTGTCTTGCCTCGGCACTGAAGGGAACCTTGTCCGCGTTCGACCGGGTGTGCTGTGAACTGACCGTTTCGCACGATCGGCGTGCGTTCCACCTCTAGAGGACCAGGAAGTTCCACTTCGTAAAACGTGACCGGGATGCGCCTCGACGTACGTTTCGTACGCAAGGCACTTTTAAAAGTAAGAGGCCATTCGGCCATTTTATTCTGTATGTTGCAAGTTTTTTATTAAACGATATGGCCCCGCTTTGCTTGTATTTTTTCTGAGCACCTGTGGATGGAATCTTCATTTCCTGGCTCATGCAAAACAGCAATCTTCCATCAAAGGCGGCAGTTCCTCAATCTGTCAAAGCTGCACCAGACCTGTCTTTTTAATTAAAGGGGTCATGGTGAGTTGGTGAGTAGGATACCTACTATTTTCCCACCTGGTGAAGCATCGTTGTTGTTTTCCTCTTCAAGTGGTGATAGTTTAACAAATCTACTCACTTCAGTAAAGGAATCCCTTATAATTATATGGACTTTCTTTATATAAAAAAATAATTTTTGTGATTGTATATTATTTAATTATGTATGCAATGGTATAATAGGGAATTTTGTTCATATAGCACTAGTGCACTTTATATTGGTATAATTATTTGTATCATGTTATAGCACCCCCTTATTATTATATAATATCCACCCAGATCCCATAGATGAACTGGGCAAGGATGACTCTCCAAATCTGCATTGGGAAGAAGACGGCGAAAACGACTCATCTGAAATGGAGAGAGTGAGTCCGCTATGATGTTATGTGCACCTGGAGTAAATTGCGTCTTTATCCATATGTTCCATTTCAAACATAAAAAGACTAAATGACGCAATAACTTAATAACATGCAATGATTTGGAAGATACTAGTCTTGTTCACAAAAAATCTGCCCCAAATTTCAACAGCAGCTACCACCGGAAAATGTTCAAGTAATACTATATTTTTTGTCAAATCCCTGGATATCCAAGATTCTGGCAAGGCTCCACAACACCAGTGCTCCTTCCAGATGGCTGCAAAACCTTTAGAGTCTGCAGCGTCAGTAAAAAGACGCTGCATAATTAAACTTATCCTGAAAAAGAGAACGCCCATTATATTCATCTAAAAAATGTTCCCATACTATTAAATCTTCTTTCAGGGACTCAGTTAAACGAATGTGAGAAAATGGTGATTTTAAACCTGCCGTGGAAAGATATAAACGTATAGAAAATATATGACCTACTGGCATTACCCTAGACGTGAAAGCTAACAATCCCAACAAGGATTGCATTTCTTTTAAAAGAACTTTCTTTTTACGCAGAAAAACATAAATCAAGTTCTTTAACTTAACTATCTTTCGTAAAGGTAGCCTGAATTCAAGTAAATCAGTGTCTATAAGAATGCCCAAAAATTCAATGACTATACATGGGAGAATTGAGCTCTGTAATTTCAAAGCCATTGTATCTAATTTTTAGGGACTCATTAATGACAGGAATAGTACCACTGGATTGGCGCAGGGCCAATGTGGTGCCTATATTTAAAAAGGGAACAAAGTCTTTACCAAGTAACTATAGACCTGTTAGTTTAACTTCTATAGTTGGGAAGATACTGGAGAGATTAATAAAAGACCACATAGACGAGTTCTTGCAGGAAAAAAAAATATTTTAAGCAACAGACAGCATAGATTCATGAAAGACAGACGTTGTCAGACAAACCTGATTTCTTTTTATGAGGAGGTAAGTAAAACCTTGGACAGAGGGGTGGCGGTGGACGTGGTATACTTGGATTTTGCAAAAGCGTTCCATACAGTTCCGCACACACGGCTCATGTGTAAGGTAAGGTCTACAGGTTTGGAAATATCGGTTTGTAAATGGATAGAAAACTGGCTAAAAGACAGAATTCATAGAGTAGTGGTTAATGATTCTTACTCTGAATGGTCTAAGGTTATCAGTGGTGTACCCCAAGGTTCAGTGCTGGGACCCTTACTTTTTAATATCTTTATAAATGATATTGGGTTTGGGATCAAAAGTAACATTTCCGTCTTTGCAGATGACACCAAGCTATGCAGTGGAATAACGACCGTACAGGATGTCTCCAATTTACAAGCCGACCTCAATGCTCTGTCTAATTGGGCGACTATGTGGCAGATGAGGTTTAATGTTGATAAATGTAAAGTTATGCACTTGGGGGCTAAGAATATGCATGCATCATACATGCTAGGGGGAGTACAACTGTGGGTATCCATAGTGGAGAAGGATCTGGGGGTTTTGGTAGATCATAAGCTCAATAATAGCATGTAATGCCAAGCTGCGGTTTCCAAAGCGAGCAAAGTCCTTTCTTGTATTAAGAGAGGTATGGACTCCAGAGAGAGAGATATCATTTTGCCCCTGTTCAAATCATTAGTAAGACCTCATCTGGAATATGCAGTTCAGTTTTGGGCACCAGTTCTCAAAAAGGATATTGGGGAACTGGAGAAAGTGCAGAGAAGGGCAACCAAACTGATAAGAGGCATGGAGGAGATCAGCTATGAGGAAAGATTAGAAGAACTGAATTTATTCACCCTGGATAAGAGGAGATTAAGGGGGATATGATCAACATGTTCAAATATATAAGGGGTCCATATAGTGAACTTGGTGTTGAGTTATTCACTTTACAGTCAACAAAGAGGACAAGGGGGCACTCTTTACGGCTAGAGGAAATGAGATTTCATCTCCAAATACGGAAAGGTTTCTTCACAGTAAGAGCTCTGAAAATGTGGAATAGACTTCCTGCAAAGGTGGTTCTGGCCAGCTCAGTAGATTGCGTTAAGAAAGGCCTGGATACTTTCCTAAATGTACATAATAACTGGGTACTAACATTTATAGGTAAAGTTTAGAAAATCCGATTGCCTCTTTGCTTTAGAAAATTGGAGCATGCGCTGCTGTTTTTTTTTTTGCCTTCCTCTGGATCAACTGTGGGTATAGAAGGGGGTATATGGGATTGTATGATATTATTATTTTTTTTTTATTTGTGGTTGAACTGGATGGACTTGTGTCTTTTTTCAGCCTAAGTAACTATGTAACTATGTAACAGTTTTTTCAATGGCTAAAGGAACACCAAAAAAATCTGCCATATTTTTAAAAGTATTTAATAAATTTAAACAAAAATTTGAATCTTTTGGGCCTATAAAAAAAAATCATCCAGATAATGGACAATACCCTCCCAATTTGACTTAACGGACAGACTTGTGTCTTTTTTCAGGCTAACTAACTATTTAACTATGTAACAGTTTTTTTAATGGCTAAAGGAACATCAAAACATTCTGCCATATTTTTTAAAGTATTTAATAAATTTAAACAAAAATTAGAATCTTTTGGGCCTATAAAAGAAAAAATCATCCAGATAATGGACAATACCCTCCCAATTTGACTTAACGGACAGAACCCAATGTAAAAATGAGAAAAATTCTTAAAAATATGAACATGAAAGTGCACACCCCATAGGGAGATATTTATCGTAAAAGTAAAAACCCTCAAAGGAAAAACCTAGCGAGTTAAATGCCTCTGGCACAATAGGTAAAAGTCTAAATGCTGATTTTATGTCGGCCTTAGCCAATAAGGCCCCATGACCAACTGATCTAATTTTTTTGATCGCATCTTCAAAAGAAGCATACGATACGGAACATAACGAATCATCTATATCATCATTTAAAGAATCTCCAGTGGGGAACGATAAATGATGAATTAATCTGAAAGTGTTTGGTTCTTTTTTGGGGACTAATCCTAATGGTGCTAACCTAAAATTTTTAAAAGGAGGAGAGGAAAATGGGCAAGCAATTCTACCTTCATTCAATTCATTCTGTAATTTTGCCCAAAGTATATCTGGTGACTTATAAACTGATTTTAAATTCTTTACTAATGAACAACCTGTAACTTGAAATTATGGTAATGGAAAACCTGAATAAAATCCGTGCATTAAAAAAATATCTTTCTCCCTGTTTGGGTATCTGCCCAACCACTGGAGCATATTTTCCAGTTTCACTGGAGTGTGAGCTTTTGTTAGTATGGTCTCTTTGTGACTGAAAGGCCAAGTTCCTTTTATAACATTTAATGACTGGGTGTGACCCATTGCAAAAGGAACACTCATGTTTGTATCTACAAGCAGTGTTCCATTTACACTGAGATTCGTTATAGGAAAAACAAAAAACTTTCTTATAAGCTGCTGATACATTACTTACCGTATGTTGTCTCTATGTAGGAGGTTTCTGAGGGGTGATCAAATTGAGCCATAAACCTACATCTTTCATTCCAAACTTAAGTGTAGGATGAATAGCAAATTTTTGCCAGAATGATTCATCATATTGGAACCATCCCATACCCTCAAAATTTCTATAAGTCTCTAAAACTTGTTCAAGGTGTTGAAACAAACCACCACATAATTCAGGTTTTCTTTCAGCTAAAACACTGTCAAAAATACAGTATCCTTGCAACCAATTAAAGAAAGATCTAGGGACAAATTTGCGTTCATCCTGTTTTTCGTCAGATTTTTTATCATGACGAAAAGAAAAATCTTTAGCAGACGGAACATAACATCAATAAAATCTCCTTTCCAGATTTTTTCTTTTAAATTACTCTGTAAATGGAAACTTAAAAGAGAAATCTTGCAAGGCATCACCTCTTTAAAAAATACCTCAGGAACTGTATTTTTATTTCCAGCTGAATTAACTGACTGCACGTTATTTGTTATTACCTCAGCAACCCCTGTATTAACAACAGAAGAATTAACATCTAACTGTGATAAAGTATTAGCCACGACATTTGCATCAGAATTTAAAATATTATGAGGTGGCTAAGAATTTTTTGCAGTTAAAGTCAGTTAAAACATTTACATTAGAAGCCTCACCTGAAACTAGAGGAGAATAATTGCCTACAGCAGCCTGTAATAAAATAGACAGGACAGCGCTGCTTTCATGAATAGATGCTGTGTGACTTCTATTGCCTCAGGTAGAAACTGCTGGGCACAGCAGCTCCCTTTCTCCCTCAGATATGATATTCTCTGACGCTGTGTGTAGACTGACGAGCGGCCCACCTTCAGGTAAGCGCGTCCTCGATTTCCTATTTACGCTGCTGGTCAGTGGAGGGGAGTAGCTTCTGCGCTTCTTCCTAGCACGTTTCCCGGAGCCCACCTCCATAGCCGGTACTTGTACCACCTCCGGTCCGGTCAGAGCTAGTTTCAGGCCGAGTGCCCTGCCTCACAGCTGACGCGCTCCCAGCTGATCTCTTCAGGCCTTCACCTTGACATGCAGATGCCACCGCTCTTCTCTCAGGCGGACGTCTCCTCTGTCTCTGGCGCCGAACATCACGGTCTTCAGCAGGGGGTACCGGTGTAGTGCCATAGAATGAGATTTGCCGTCGGATGAGATGCTCCGCCTCCATCACATCCTATTGGCTCACACTGGTCACGTGACCTATTTAACCGTCACGCATCGACGCGAACATCAGTCTCACTTTGGCTATCACAGGGAGAGGATCTCCTCCCTGTGATAGCTGGAGCTGCATGGAGCTCTCCGTGTCCCGATTCAGTTGAAGCCACATGGAGCTCTCCGTGTCCCGATTCAGCTGAAGCTGCACGGACCTCACATGGGCTCAAGCTAATACATTTAGTCAGCTCATACATTTATACTTTTATTACATTTTGCTTCAGCTGAATCGGGACACGGAGAGCTCCGTGCAGCTCCAGCTATCACAGGGAGGAGATCCTCTCCCTGTGATAGCCAAAGTGAGACTGATGTTCGCGTCGATGCATGACGGTTAAATAGGTCACGTGACCAGTGTGAGCCAATAGGATGTGATGAAGGCGGAGCATCTCATCCGACGGCAAATCTCATTCTATGGCACTACACCGGCGACATTCCTCAAGGTAATTCTTCGATTCGCTCCTCTTCATCTTCCGCTAGGGGTAGGGCTTCTTCTTCCTCTGATAGCGCCAGGCACCTCCGCAGCCAGTCATCTCCCCCGCCGCTCTCTGCTCTCTCTAAAATCTTCCTGAGGAGAGTTTCATGGTCAAGCTTTAAAGAAATAAATTATAGCTCTTTTCCAAAGCTTAACCAAATGTGAAAATTCCTGTCAGACAAAAATATTTATAGGGGTCCCAAGGTTTCCAGAAGCTTCCACTGCTTCTAATTGGTTACATTTTTTTCCTCCAAACTCTTAAATTGACAGTAACCTAAATACCTATACTTTATCACCTGACATAAAATTATGAAATTTGAGCAGAGAGGAGGCGGGGCTGCGGCAAGCCCATGAAGGCGTGCCCAAATACCTGTTCCCTCTTTTTACATTCCACAAGTGTAACACGTCATTCAATTAATAATTTCAGTGTGAATGATCAACTAAAAATGATAAGCGCTACCAATTAAATGATATCTATTGACTTAAATTATATGATATCTAACATATAAACCAAATTATATATACAATATGTACAGTGAATTCAAAGTGTGAAATAAATCATGAAAGCTGCTGCAAAAACTGAATTGTGTTCCCACCAATACAATAATAATGAATCCTAGTGAAAGTGCTGTGCTGCTGGCGACATAATATCAAACGTTTGTGTTGTGAAACTATAACCAAAATTACAATTAAATAAATATCCAAAAATAAATACACCATTTGTGTATACCACAATATTTAATCCCATCATGCTGACAGAACACATATATGCAGCCTCACAGAACTGTTTTTTTTTTTATGTGGGGCCACATAACAGAAAGTTTCCTATCAAATACTTACCATAATTTTCCTTTCCCAATGGACTCCATGGCAGCATATGTATGGGTTAACCCCTCCTCCACTCCTCCCCTATAGGACCCCACTCCCATAAATCTTTGCTCTGAGCCAGAGGTCATGTTCTGTAACTAACCTCCTGAAGACACAAGACATTGGGGGGGGGGGGGGGACCTGCTGCCTTGGGGTCCATCAGGAAAGGAAAATTACGGTAAGTATTTGATAGGAAGTTTTCAGTTTTTCTGACAAACTCCATGGCAGCATACGTATGGGAACTAACTAGCCATATACCCAATGGACGGGCAATGCTATCCCAAGGCTATAATTTGTACCATCAACAGACAGGACCTACAAGCTAAAATAAACAGAGGAGCCTGTTAGATGACCTAGTCAATCCTTGCCACAATCATCCTAGATGAGGCACTTTCCTCTGTCCTTTCTGGCAAAAGAATGAACAGACGTTCTGAAGACTGAAGGAAGTTGTAGCTTTGTAGATATAATGACACAATATCTGAGGGATTCTTAGAACTGAAGTAAGGCACTGCTGGGAGTCAACTCCCTGTTTACTAGACATGCGCTTTAACCAACTAAGCCACAGCTTACCCTCTCCCACATGTAAATGACGCCAGCTAGAACTCTAAGGCCCCTTTCACACTGGGGCACTTTGCAGGCACTACAGCGATAAAAATAGCACCTGCAAAGCGCCCTAAAACTGCCGCTGCTGTGTCTCCAGTGTGAAAGCTTGCAGGACGGCCAAAAAAGTCCTGCAATCTGCATCTTTGGAGCGCTATAGAAGCGGTGTATTTACCACTCCTAAAGCGCCCCTTCCCATTGAAAACAATAGGGCAGTGCTGCAAACCCGCCTGCAAAGTGCCACTGCAGCGATTTGCCCTTTTTCGGACGCTAGCGGGCGGTTTTAACCCTTTTTCGGCCGCTAGCGGGGGTTAAAACTGCCCCTCTAGCAGCCGAATAGTGCTGCAAAAATTACGGTAAAGCGCCGCTAAATATAGTTCAGCTTTACCGCCAACGCCCGCAACGCTCCACTGTGAAAGTAGCCTAAGGTTGGCAGAACAATTTCCTGGCTCCCATGAAAGACTCATGCACCCTTGGGAATTGAGTCAAGCATAAGTTACAGCACCACTCGAACTGGAAAGAGCGTTTAAGAAACTTCTCCATGACCAGTGAATCAATTACAGAGGCTTTTTTTGCTGATGTAATAGCCAGAAAAAAGTGAGAACTTGATAGAGAGGCCTTTAACGGAGACAGCTCTAGAACACTCCGTTCCAATTCCTGAGGGGGAGTTGAGAACAAGAGGGAGACCCAATTTGGAAAACCTTTGCTAACTCCGAGGTCTAAGCCTAGCTGCTCCCTTGAAGAATTGTGGGACAGGAAAGATGTCTAGATCGGGATACACATGTGAAGGCCGATAAAGCTGACATAAACTCAGAGGGAGCTGACCGATAGAGCTAGATCTAAGTCACTACATGATCTGTCAGAAGCAGACATGTATTTGAAAAAACTTTGACCATATTCTCCAGTAAACTTTGCGTTCATTCTTCTAGTATTCAAGAGAGCAGAGATGGCTCTGCAGCCGAGAATCTCCAATCTCAAAACCAGGCATTCAGACGCAACCTGGTCATGGATGTAGAATTGCACCCAGTGACTGAAGGTCTGGCCTGAGAAAGTGCACTGGGTTCCGGAAGCTGAACTGTGCTAGCAAGGGAAACCCTGGCCTAATTGGGCAATAAGGCATCACAGCCACTACCTCCACAACCTCTGTTTGGAGTCTTCTCAGAAACCCAAGATTGACCAGGACTAGAAGACATGCACAGGTCCTACTGCATTTTCAATGATCCATCAGGGCATCTATGCCTGAAAACCTGCATATGTAGAGAGCGACCATTTGTTGTTGTCCAACAGGACTCTGGAAAGAAAGTCTGTTAAAATATTTTGGACTCTGGGGACTTCTGAGCCCAAGACCTAATCGACTCTGCTTCTTGTAATAGAGAACAGGCTGTGAGTCCCCCTTTGTCTTTTAATGTAGGAGACCACCGTAGTGTTGCCTAACCTAAGAGCAGTGACAATCCCTTCATTATATGGCGAAAGGTCTGTAGGGTGCCGAAGGCTGCCCGTAGTTTCAGAATGTTTGACACAACCTGTGAAATTGACCACCCCATCTGCCTTGAGCTATCCCCAACAAGCAGCAAGCTCCCCATTCCGTATTGCTTGGCATCGGACCTGATTGTGAACCAGGTAATGGGGCAATGGAATGGCAAATGAACAACTTTTCCATTGCAGCCACCAGGTCACTCATGACTGAGGTTATGTAAATGACCTGAATTCTGCTTCCTGTCTCCCACTGCTGGAGAAGCTCCTTCCGGAAGGGCCGCCTTCCCCGGCTTCCACTTGATCATTGGAACTGTAGACCCCATAGTGCCAATCATTTTAGACACTGAAAGGTGTGCAGGTGGGAAGAAGACAGGGCCAGGAGTATTCTGTTCCAGAACATATGGAACCAGAGTCAAGGCAAGGGTCCTCTTGATTATATTGAACTGAGCCCTGAGCACACAGGAGACTGAGCTGCCATACAAATTTGAGGAGCATTACAAAGACCTGAGCTCTGGGCTCCAGCAGCTGCCCTTTGTTTTGGGACAGAAGGAGAAGAACATCCTTTTTTTGATAAAGACCATAACCACCAATAAGACCCTGAAAATACACAGGGTGATGTTGAAAGCCCAAATGGCTGGAGACGGTCTTGAACTACAGAAAACTGAAGGAACTTGTGGAAGTCTTCTACATTGGGCACATGAAAGTAAGCATCTTAGGTCTATTGGAAACAAGCCAGTCACCTGGCTGGACCCCTTATGAGTTAGGGACAATGTTTCCACCTTGAACATCTCCTTTGAAATTAATCCTAGATAATGAGGACATCTGATGGACCATGCATGTCCCAAAAGACCATTTTGACAACCCAATAGTCTGAGGCCCAATAGTCTGAGGTAGCTTCTTATATATCCGAGTTCAAGCTTCTTGCATACTTCTGAAGGGAAATCTGGTCTCCACACCAGCTCTTCCTAAACTCCAGACCTGGTCTGTAAAATGTGTGACCCTCCCATGCTCCAAACGTTATTCTCTAGACTGTCGTCTTTCGGCCTATCAGGCACCAGTCCCAAGGCAGGACCCCAACTTGCCAACTGTGGCCCTGGACACAGTGCTATCCAGCTTGCCCAAGATGAAGCTCCCTCAAAGGGAATGCTATATTAGGACTGTTAGAGGTGGGATCAGCAAGCCTAAACCCCAGCTATAGCACTAATTTGCCGTAACTAACGAGAGCATAACCTGTACCACTATGCGGATGATGTCAATTGGAGCCTCACTATGGAAACTGACACCAGCTCCAACTACAGAGTTTCTAAAAACGCTCTTGAATACTGTGTCCAAATTCTCCAACCACATTTTCATCCTTTTCAACATGGCTGCAAGATCCCAAGCCGACTTTGGGGCTATTCACTGCATCTTCCAAGAAAAAGCGACATGTTTGTTCAGAAGGAAGGTATACCTCACGACCTTGCTCCACTCATCCAAAATGATGTCCCCTAGTTCCGTTATGAATGGGGAAAATAGAACACTCTTTCTAAGGCTACGGCTTCCACCATTGCGACCCCAAAGTAGAGTGCGACTTTGGAGTGCGACCTTGATACGATTCTGAGTGCAGCCCCGAACCAACTTTGCAGTCTCTGGATCAAAGCTGCATCAAAGGTCGCACCAAAGTAGTGCAGGAACCTTTCCAGAGTCACTGCATCCTTCCAAAGTTGCATGGCAAGTTGCACTAGAGGAAAATTAAGCCCAAGGAGCTTACAGAACTTCTGCTTGCTTTGGAAGAGACTCTACAGGTTCTATTCATGTAAATGCACCCCTCATTGCCTTAACCAAAAAGCGTTAAGGGTAAGGAGACTCATCTCCCTCTGCTTCACTGTCTGAGGTCTTCATAGCTGGATGGCTTGGTTGGGACAGTTCCAGTTCTTCCCGGTCATTCTAGTGTAAGAACATGCCACAATGGCTGTTGAACTTTGCATGTGGCTTGCATTCCACTCTTTAAGGGATCCTTGCACCACATGCCTAACCAGAGATTTCATTTGCTGGAGGTCACCATCCCCTTTACCAACCACCTGGGCTTAGCATAGCTCCCACAGAGACATGCCTCTGAGACAGGAGTCCAGAATTCCCAGTAGGCTCCTTTCTTGGAGCAGCTGACATAGTGGTGGGTGCGTAAAGGAGGATTCATAGCTTCTATTATGAAGGCTGGACCTTGACGGTGCCATATGCCAAAAACATTTGGAAGAGCAATGCTGTGACCTAATTAGGTCTTTATCAACTCATGCTGTGTCTTGTCAATCTGACCTCGAAGGACCCCAAATAAAGAACAAAATAGGATAGAAAGGAGTTGGTTAAACGCAAAAGAGAGTACCCAGCTCAGCAAGGAAAGGAATGGGTAAAACCAACCCACGCATACTCGCTACACAAGGGGGGGGGCAGTGAAACATCCACAGTGTAAACTGCACAGGTGATCAAATCATAGTAGAATCACACAGGCAGCAGAACAGGGGTGTTAATGCAGAGCATATACCTGTGATGATTGCACACAGCATTTGGAGAAACTGCTGCAAGCTGGCCACAGAGAAAACCCTATATCAACAGTACTGACCGCTAATTGTATTTCTCCATTGCAATGACACCACAGCGCAGAAGTAACCCAGTGACGCCGGGCCGGAGGAGAGAGTAGCGGCTTGGAATGCAAATGCGCTCCAGCTGCAATATGCTGAAAGACCCAGGGACGCCGGGCCGGAAGAGAGAGCTGCGGCTTGGAACGCAAATGCGCTCCAGCTGCCATAGGCTGAAAGCCTATGCTGCAATGGAATATGTAATATAAAGTATACATCACCGCACACGGCATCCCTCATGACTGCACCTGGATCAAGAAGACGCTGCTGCAAGGGCCCAGGGCGTTTATGGCTTCCTGCTAACAGCTGGGACGTTTCGCCGTACTGCCGATTTGCCTGTCAATGGCCAGGCTTAAGCTCTTCATGGCACTGCATCCATTGCCATCCTCCACTCTGCTAATAGCTGGGGACTGCTGGAGACTCCACATGGCACCACATCCATCACCCTTCTTCACCCCGCTAATAGCTGGGGACTTCTGGAGACTCCACGGGTCTTCCAGGGCACAGCTTGCCAATCAACCAGGCCTCGATCGTGGACACTTTATCCAAGGTAAGACTTCAACAATTCTGGTCCTTAGGAGGAGGACAAAAAAGGAACACGGCCTCTGGCTCAGAGCAAAGATTTATGGGAGTGGGGTCCTATAGCGAAGGAGTGGAGGTGCGTTAACCCATACGTGTAATGCCATGGAGTCTGTCAGGAAATATGTGCTTCTCCTTTCCCGGGTAACCGGATCGCTGTGGTAGCCTCTGATTAAGGATGAGCAGAACACCCCCCCCCCCCCCGTTCGGTTCGCACCAGATCATGCGAACAGGCAAAACATTTGTTCAAACACGCGAACACCGTTAAAGTCTATAGGACACGGACATGAATAATCAAAACTGCTAATTTTAAAGGCTTATATGCATGGTATTGTCATAAAAGGTGTTTGGGAACCTGGGAACTAGGGGACATGTATCAATGCAAAAAAAAGTTTTAAAAACTAACGTTTTTTTGGGAGCAGTGATTTTAATAATGCTTAAAGTGAAACAATAAAAGTGTAATATTCCTTTAAATTTCATACCTGGGGGTATCTATAGTATGCCTGTAAAGGGGCGCATGTTTCCCGTGTTTAGAACAGTCTGACAGCACAATGACATTTCTAAAGGTAAAAATTAATTTAAAACTACTCGCAGCTACAATGAATTGTCGGGTCCGACCATACACATAACAGTTCATTGATAAAAACGGCATGAAGATTTAATTTTTTTTTTTTTTTTTTTAAATGGCGTGGGGTTTAATCCATACCAGACCCTTATTCGACCACGCAACCTGGCAGGCCGCAGGAAAAGAGGGGGGGCCACATGCTCTCAACATTGGGAGGGTGCTTTGAGGTAGCCATGAAGGGCCCCATCCAGTAACCCTTGCCCGGTGGTTGTGGGGGTCTGCAGCCGGGGGGCTTATCGGAATCTGGACTCCCCCTTTAACAAGGGGACCCCCAGATCCCACCCCCCCCCCTGTGTGAAATGGTAATGGGGTACAAATGTAACCCTACCATTTCACAAAAAAGTGACAAAAAGGTTAAAAAACGAGACAGGGGGGCGTGGCCTGGCCGGGATCCGAGATGGCAGCTTGAGGTGAGAGCTCCCGCACAGTGAGGACTCATTAAGCTGATTTACCGGGATATAACCACTCAAATAACGATGGGCAGATCGAATAGAAGCACCTCAACCCCCAGAGCGGCGACTGACCCCGGATCCCAACCCGGCAAGAATATTCCAGAGCTTTTTCACTCACAGAGAGCTGGAAAGCACGAGGCGCCACCAGTGCTGCAGGCCTCACAAGCCTCACAGGCCCCACAAGCCTTATCTCCTCTCTCCCACAGCAGCGACAGCTCCGCATCGGGGATGGAAAACAATGGCAGCTTCATCCACCCCCCAAGCCTACTGGATTTACAAAATGACCTGCAAAAAGTTGCCCTGGACATAAGACACACCATCACAGCAGCCATATCTGACCTGAAGGCGGACATCCAAAGCGTGGCCCACAGACTGACAGATGTGGAACAAGCCTCTCAGGCACAAGCGGTAGCTATCAGGCAAGTCCAG
Organism: Lithobates sylvaticus; assembly: GCA_028564925.1. NCBI lineage: Eukaryota > Metazoa > Chordata > Amphibia > Anura > Ranidae > Lithobates > Lithobates sylvaticus. The sequence goes on along the minus strand of CM053032.1, from coordinate 98,802,204 downwards.
AAAACTTATGATGCCCAACTACCACACATATTCGAGCTCCACCGCCAAATGGAGGACCTCGATAACAGGGGGCGCCGCCATAACGTGCGGGTGAGAGGGGTACCGGAGAGTGTTGAGGCTCCAGGACTGTTGCAGGCGATCTGTGCTATTTTTAATGATTTACTTGACCGCCCGGTCGACACCCCTATTGAGTTGGAAAGATTTCACCGTGCACTGAGGCCCCCACCCCGGGATACTGAGCCACCAAGAGACATAGTGTGCTGCATAGTGAATTTTCCCCTGAAGGAATAAATACTACGCAAAGCCAGGTTGAGAGGCCGCATTATGTTTAACGGCGCAGAAATCAAGTTATTCCAGGATCTATCGCAGATAACACTGCAAAACCGAAGATCCTTACGCCCCCTGCTGGATGTTCTCCGCTCTCGCAACATACCTTACAGATGGAAGTTCCCGTTCTCTCTGTCGGCCACCGCCAGAGGGCACACTGCCGTACTTCGAACCCCAGACGACCTTCCAGCCTTCTGTGAACAACTCGACATCCCAAACATGGACCTTCCGGATTGGTGCTCCTGCTATGGAAGCAAGTCACGGTCAACCCATCAACAAAGTCGCAGAGGCAAAGATCCAGGTGCCGCAGACTGGACCCCTCGTCTCCGGAGAACCATCCTTCCCACCGAGACCACTTCTCACGCAGCCCGAACCAAGCCACGCCGAGACGGGACCGTCAGGAAGCGTAAACAGAGGCAGCAGATGTGATTTCGATGCCTCCCGTCTGGTCAAGTTCCTGCTTCCGACCTGCTGCTCAGGTAACAATGTTTTGTTTGCACCTCATCTGCCCTCGCTATCCCGGCTTAATCTTCCTGTGGAACGTGAGACTCCTCAACTGTAGCCTTCAGATCCTGCACAGCGCTTGCTCCTCCAGCAATATAGCCCAATTTTAGATCAGCTTGGGTAAATATTACACGCAACTGACATTTTTGCCATATACCATGGAATGTTTAGTGCTCCGCAACATTTTCTTTGCCCCAATTGTTCCCCCCCCCTTTTTTTTTTTGTTATAGAAGGAGGTCATTGACCTGATGCCCCATCTGTTGCCTCTAGAATGATCAGACTCATGCTTTGGAAGAACATCGGCACTAAGGGGGAAGTGGAGACACCGACATAACCTGGCAGCATGACCGATTGTGGTACTCTAATTAACCTATATCTCTTGCCTACTTAAGTTTTATATACATACAGCTGCGATATGGGGGGTGACACTCTACCTCCGGCTGAGTTCGGAATCCGCTAGGCAACACAGGCCTAAATTACTAATATCAGCAGGATGTCACAAACTGCTGGTTTCAATACCACTTGGCCATAACCGGCAATTGACCTTACCATTAGACTTTTCGGCCTGGGGAGGGTGTCACCCCTCAACCTGTCGTACTTACCTGTTTCGGTTTAGGTTGTATTCTTACCGCTTTACTGACTATATGCTGAACTTATATATACTAGGTGAATATTAACACGGTCCTGCACGGTAGCAAGTGTTTACCCTACCCGACTCCCTGCAACCCACCCATTTCAGAGACTACCACGTCTGTCCTGCCACGAACAGGCTCCACGCATTGGTCACCAGAGGGCCCTTAAGGGTACCCACTACGACGGACAGCTATGTCACTGGATGTGATGCCGGCTCCAACAAAGCATGAGCCATATGCACCCCCCCCTCTCTCTTTATCATTCCCTACCCCCCCCGCATCCTCCTGGTCGCCGAGGGATATACTTAACTATTCCCTGGTATGACTATATCAGGGATGACCTTGGTGCAGCACGCAGTAACCTGCTGAGCCTCTTATATTTGAGCCCATCCCAACAACAATCTTAATGCGCAGATGGCTTCTGGCAGCTCTACTAGCCCCTACAGAGGGGAGTAGGGCATAAAGGGATCAGGAGGACCCTCAAACTCATTACCCAACTCCTCTAAATGACTTCCGTGCAGGAGCTAGGAGTGTGGAAAGCAGTTATATGCTCGAGGAGCTTTATAGTTCTATAGATTAATGGAGATTTTACGATTGAGGTTTTGTTTGTTTTCCTGAGCAATTTTGCTAATACATTTGTAAAGTTTATATGCTAGATTTTGTTTACCGTTTTAAAGGTACCCGCTAGACTTTACGCCATGCTTGCCATACAGGGAAGCCTTCCCTATGCCCTGGTTTAAGTTTACACTCAAGGTGGATACAACCACGATACCCACCTTCAGATATCCCAATTAGTCCTCATGAGCCCCTAGAGTCCTCACCGGTGCACTGGCATCCGGACCCTCTCAGCACTTAGTTCCCCACACAGCAGTCCACAAGGACGTTAGCTGACTAGCCAGTTGTATCATATACGGTGGATTAGATTTCTTAGTTCCACCTCTGGTATCCCTTATTACACACCACTTGTGTAATCCACACACCCCCCTCCCCCCCCCTTCTTTTTCTTTTTTTTTTCTCTTCTTTTTTTTCTTCCCTTTTTTCTCCCTCTCTTCCTTCCTGCTTGTTCTTACCTCTTCTTTCTCCCTCCCCCTAGCCCCTTGGGATCCTTCTCCAACCTCTGACCTCTCCTGATCCCTACCACAGCCTCCCCACCCTTGACCCAGCTTTCCCATTACTGACGAATCTTCTCTCCCACCTCCCTGGGGGTCGCCTCCCCACCCAGCCGAGAGATTCAACCCCATCACCGACTAGAACGCGAGATTGCCCAGGTTTCACAATGCAAGACCCTCAATCATTTGAACAGCAACTTTCTTTGAGATGCGTCTCACTGAATGTCAAGGGATTGAATATCCCTGAAAAAAGATTGCAAATTCTATCAGAGCTGACCAAGCACAAAGCACACTTTCTTTTTCTTCAGGAGACGCACTTCAAAACAGATGCTATCCCCAAGCTGATGAATCAGATGTACAAAACCGCCATACATGCTACGAACCCGACTGCTAAGACAAAAGGAGTGACCATCCTTATCTCTAAACATGCTAATTTTACACTCTCAGATTCACTAGTAGATCCTGAAGGGAGATACCTTTTTCTCAAAGGTACCTGCGGAGCTAAGCCTATCACACTGGCAAATATATATTGCCCCAATGAACACCAGGTTTCCTTTTTTAGGAAAATATGTGACCTCTTATCGGTTTTTCAAAGAGGCATGGTCATAATGGGAGGGGACTTTAACGTGCCTCTCAACCCGACTTTAGATTCATCCTTGGGTTCCTCCTCCCTCCCCTTCAGGGCGCTTAGACAGATTAAATTACAGATGCAGGACCTCACATTACATGATTCCTGGCGTACCCTGCACCCTCAAGATAAGGATTATACCTTCTACTCCCCCCCCCGCATCAAAAATACTCCAGGATAGCTTATTTTTTTCTCTCCCAAGCTGACCTATCCTTTTTGTCCCAAGCCTCAATAGAACCAATGTTTCTTTCGGATCATCACCCTATTATGATCACCCTTACTTTCCCTGATTCTACCAAAAAGACGAGATCCTGGCGCCTTAACGCGTCCTTTTTGAAAGACCCGGAAACAGTGTCCCAGATTCAATCTTCTATTCAGCGATACTTTGCTGAAAACACCACCCAGGAGGTTACTCCTGTTACTCTCTGGGAGGCCCACAAGTGTGTCATTAGGGGGAAACTTATATCACTAGCTGCGGCGACGAAAAAAAGACGGCAAGAACAAATTAATAACCTGATAGGAAAAATTAAACGCCTAGAGGTAGCCCATATGCAATCAACAACATTAGTGACTCTCCAAGATCTGACCTTTACCCGCTCCCTACTGCTAGACGAACTGGGCAAACACACACGACGAAGGTATGTCCTGAAACAACAGGTATTCTACGAGCAGGGCAATAAAAGCGGGAGATTGTTAGCCCGCACAATACGAAATGCCAAATCATCCTCCACGGTGCATCACATTCGTGACAGTCAGGGTGTGGCCTACTCTAAAAATGACGACATAGCCAAGCAATTTGAGTCCTTCTATTCCAATTTATATAATTTGACACAGGGAATGCCGACCCCAGGTTCTGCTGATTTCCGGGAGGCAAAAATTAGAGAATTTGTGAGTGAGTTCTCCCCCAGACCAATTACTCCCCAACAGGCAGATTCCATGAGCGGCCCCATCGTGGCGGAGGAACTTACTGTCGCCATGAAACAAATGAAAACAGGCAAGAGTCCGGGCCCGGATGGGTTGTCACTCATATACTACAAAACCTTTTTGGAAACACTATCCCCAAAAATGCTATCCACATTCAACTCCCTAGCTGATCCATCTTCACAACCAGGTAGGGTGCTAGAAGCCCACATCGCTGTGATTCCTAAGGAGGGCAAAGACCCTGCACAGATAGCCAATTATAGGCCAATTTCCCTCCTCAATGTGGACATTAAGCTGTATGCTAAGATTTTAGCAAATCGCCTTCTGCCTTTCCTACCCTCACTTATAATGCCTGACCAGGTTGGCTTCATCCCTGGTAGAGAAGCCAGAGATAACACAATAAGAACGCTGAACTTACAGCACTGGCTATCCTCCTCAAAGGTACAAGGCTTCCTTCTCTCTTTGGACGTGGAGAAGGCGTTCAATAGAGTGACCTGGGACTACATGCGTGAAGTGATTAGGGGAGTCGGATTTCCCCCCCGCATGTGTGCTTATATAGAAGCCCTGTACAAATCACCCTCTGCAAGGGTCAAGGTCAACGGTCACCTATCGGACGCCTTCTCTATCTCTAATGGGACACGGCAGGGCTGCCCGCTCTCCCCGCTCATCTTTGTGCTCACGCTTGAGCCTCTCCTCAACAGACTAAGATCTAACCCAGACATAAACGGAATCCAAATAGCGAACCGCGTATTTAAAGTAGCAGCGTTCGCAGACGACATTCTTTTATGCCTAAGATCCCCGCGCATTTCTCTCCCTAACCTTTTAGACGATATACAACACTTTGGATCCCTCTCGGGTTTCAAAATTAACCATTCTAAATCGCAGGCCCTTAATGTCTCCCTCCCCCCCCAGGAAGTCTCTCACTGTAAGGACTCTTTTCCATTTACATGTAAAAGCGATTCCATCACCTACCTGGGCGCCCAAATCACCACAAACATGTCAGACCTCTACAAGTGCAACTTCCAGTCCACCCTCTCTAAGATTAAGACAGACCTGCAAGAATGGGCCAACTTAAACGTATCTTGGTTTGGACGCTCAGCCCTCATCAAAATGGTGATACTTCCGCGAGTGTTATATCTTATGCAGACGGTCCCCATTTATTTACCCTCATCTTTCTTCAAATCATACCGACAAGCGTGTTCAGCATTTATTTGGAGGAATAACTCTCCACGCATTAAGTACACACGTCTTGCACGATCAAAGGCAACAGGGGGTATCCATTCTATTGGCCAGATCCCTGCTGTTCCAACTTACGGACCAGCTTACCGATCCCGATGGAAGATTTGCCTTTCTAAAGGGTACCTGGAAAGATAAACCTGTGACCTTAGCTAATGTATATTGTCCCAACACGGGCAGGGTCCCTTTCCTTAAAAATACTCTCCTGAAGCTGACTACGTTTCAGGAGGGCCTTTTAATACTGGGAGGAGACTTCAATATGGCCCTAGATCCGCTCCTGGACACCTCCACGGGCACTTCATCATTTCCCTACTCGGCCCTGCGTCACATAAAACAACAGCTAGCTTCACTTGCGTTACATGACACATGGCGCACTCTCAACCCCCCGGGAAAAAGATTTCACATTTTTCTCAACACCACACAACCGCTACTCGAGACTGGACTATATATTCATACACCAGGCTGACCTATCCCACCTAGTAAACGCCACTACAGAAAATATGGTAATCTCAGACCACCACCCGATCGCGGTAACTCTGCGCTTCCCACAAAGAGAAAGGTTCACTAAGATGTGGAGGCTTGATGCATCCATCTTGGCGGACCGAGGAGACGCTGCCCATATCAAACAGGCCCTCCAAGACTACTTCCGCACCAATGACACACCGGATGTGCACCCCATTCAATGGGAGGCACATAAATGTGTCATTCGGGGACACCTATTAGCCATAGCTGCCAGGAAAAAAAGGGAACATCAAAAGCTTATAGTAAGCCTCACAGGAAAAATCACCAAGTTAGAGATGCAACACAAACGTTCTGGGGTACTTCAAGTGGCCCAAGAACTAGCAGACACACGATCATTACTGGCTGAGGAACTTTTTAGGAGGGCACGAAAGAGGCATATATTATCCCAGAAACTATTCTATGAGCAAGGTAACAAACCTGAAAAACTCCTGGCGAGATGCATGCAAAAACGCACACTTAATTCTACAGTTCATCACATAACTGATCAACAGGGGATAAAACACACTAAAAATGAGGACATTGCGCAATGATTTTTAGAATTTTATAGCAAACTTTATAACCTTAATGAATCAACGCCCAGCTCTATAGGAGACGGGGAACGGGAGGGCATGATACGTAAATTTAGCCCAAAAGCCCTATCAGAAGGTGACCGTGCGGAGCTGGAAGCACCTTTGTCTTCTGAAGAGTGGGAAGCAGCACTGAAGAGCACAAAACCAGGCAAGAGTCCAGGGCCAGACGGCTTCACAGCGCAGTACTATAAGTGCTACGCAGAGACTCTAGCTCCACGTTTCCTCAGAGCCTTTAACACACTCTCTTCTGCTCCCTACTCCTCAGATACAATGCTGGAGGCCTATAACACGGTGATTCCTAAAGCTGACAAAGACCCCACTGACGTGACAAGTTATCGGCCGATATCACTCCTAAATGTCGATATTAAATTATTCTCGAAGATCCTAGCGACACGCTTAGCATACTATGTACCCGCCTGGGTGGGAAAAGACCAAGTGGGCTTTGTCAGGGGCAGGGAGGCAAGGGACAACACTATTAAGGCCCTGAACCTACATCACTGGCTAACCTCTACAAATCGGAAAGGATTGTTCCTAGTGATGGATGCAGAGAAGGCGTTCGATAGAGTGGCCTGGGACTACATGGAGGAAGTCCTGGTCGCTCTTGGACTAGGGAGCGGCATGCGCACCTTTATTAAAGCACTCTATGCAAATCCAAAAGCCAGAGTCAGAGTCAACGGCCACCTATCGGACGCCTTCCACATCCATAATGGCACGAGGCAGGGGTGCCCTCTCTCGCCCCTTCTCTATATTCTCACCCTTGAACCCCTTTTACGTTGTATCAGAGCTAATCCGGACATACAGGGTGTGGTGGTGCGTGACAGGGAGTACAAGATAGCGGCCTTTGCGGACGACATCTTGCTTTCCCTGTCGGAACCGCTGACATCCCTACCAAATCTCTTACCAGTCCTCGAACAATTTAAACGTATCTCTAACCTGAAAATAAATTATTCAAAGTCGTTTGCCCTATTTCCCTACCAGACGCAGTAGTAAGATCATGCCAGGCCAATTTCCCCTTTAAATGGAAGCCAGATGCTATTACCTATCTGGGCATTCAACTCCCTCAAAACCTAGATACTCTTTATGAAAAGAATTTTCTTTCAGAGCTGAGGCACTTACAAAAGGATCTACAAAATTGGGATGTCCCGACCTTATCCTGGTTTGGAAGGGCCTCTGCGCTGAAAATGACAGTCCTCCCTCGCATATTATACAAAATGCAAACTGTACCGATACGTCTCCCGCCTACCTTTTTTGCATTATATAAGAAGATGTGCAGAACCTTTCTCTGGGGCTCGAAACCGGCGCGAATTAGCTTGGCCTCCCGGACATACTGCGGTACTATTGGGCAGTGCATATGACTAGAGTAGTAGACTGGAGGATTCACGACCGATTTAAGGATTGGGTTAATTTAGAAAGACAGATATCGGGCGTTGATCTTCATGCACTCCCTTGGTTCTCCAAAGCACCTTCGGGCACTCACCTTCACTCACACCCCCTTATCGGGGCAACACTCCACGAATTTAACAGGGTGTGTAAGACACATGCGATCTCGAACACGGAGAGCCCGATTACCCCTATAAGAGGCAACCCTGACTTCCCCCCTGGACTGGCCAAATCCTACCTAGCACAGGAATGGCCACACGAAGAGATGCTGGCAAAACACTTCTTTCATAGGGGAAAATTTACAAGACAGCAAGACTTGGCAGCAATATCTAGCACACAGGCCTTTCCCCTCTGGCCCTACATTCAACTGAAACATTTCTTAGACATGCCAGGGAAAAGAAGGAGCTTCTCAAGACCACCCACAGTCTTTGAGTCTCTATGCTCGGGCTCTTCCCCCCAGAATCATGTCGTCTCTGCACTCTATGCCTCCATGTTTGGAGAAACACACTCTGTCTTGCGCTCTGAACAGGCATTCTGGGGGGACGAGTTGGACAGGGAGATTGAAGACGCAGACTGGGATCGCATACACTTACTTACCCACAAGGGGTCCCTTAATGTAAACGTACAGGAGAATGGGTTCAAAATTAGGACAAGATGGTATAAAACCCCAAAATTGCTTCATAGAATATTTCCAACAGTATCAGACAAATGTTGGAGATGTGAAAGAGAAACAGGCACATTTCTCCATGTATGGTGGTCGTGCTCCCTGATCCAGCCATACTGGAGCAAGGTACATGAGGTAGTCACTAACGTCACTTCAATGCCTCTGGAATTCACTCCAGCACAATACCTCCTTCATTTGTCTGATATCCCCATAAAAAGATATATGAAATCGGTAGCCATGCATATGATTAATGCGGCCAGGATGTGCATTCCGGTACATTGGAGGTCTAAACGCTCACCCCTGATTAAAGATTGGATAGCTCGTGTTAATCGGGTAGAGACAATGGAGGAACTAATTCACTCCTCTCAAGATAGAATATCCAGCTTCTCGACGACCTGGGAGCCTTGGCTCACCTTTAAGCACTCACAGCCATATCAAACATTGATACAGAGTAATGACTGACACCTAATATTGAAATATCCCTGTAGTCAGTAACACTCGGATGACAGGTATTCCGCAGACACATCTAGTCACCTGATTACATTAACCAGACTTCAATCATAGAGTCATTGTTAACTACAGGCAGAGGGGGTAGATGGTGGTGGACCCCCCCCCCCTCCGCTCGGCAACTTCTCAATCCCTGGACCAAACACCCACCCCCCCCCCCCCCCATCCTTCTCTTGTTCTTTTTTCTCTTTTTTTTTTGTGTTTTCCTCTTTACCCTTTCTCTATCTTGTGATCTCTATCTTACACCCCTAGTGGCCGCTTTGTCGACTCCTCAGGGGAGCTAGAAGGTGCTATAACAAATAAATGGAAGGAGGAAAGGAAACGCTAACAATCATAGATACCATGATTGCGAGTCTCAAAGTGATCACGCTCGGAGCAGTTGTGACACTCCAATATAAAAGCGAGTCAATTTAGACCCTACAATTGACACAGGGTTATTAGGGGAGATGCTTTGAATATTATCCTCCCAGCAATAAGATTGAAGTGGTAGCTTAGCGAAATTTATGAGTCGTGTTTTAGGCTCGAGTTAGCGTTATGTTGGCCTACCTATGTAACCTCCAGTACATATAATTTGTTCGCCATAATAAACGTGTCATTTGTTTATGCCCACTCATCTGTATACCTTGTTCATACTCATACAATGTGAATGCATTCTGTCTGTTCAATGTGATTGTATATGTTGAAAAAGACTTACTGTATTTATTGGCGTATAACACTCACTTTTTCACCCTGAAAATGTGGTGCAAATAGTGTGTGCGTGTTATACGCCGATACTGCAATTTGGGCCATCGAGGGGGGCGGGACGAGCGCCATCAGATTACATACAGCAAGAATCTCCTGCTTACTCAGTAGCCTCTGTAATAGGAAGTCCCGTCTCCTGGGCCGGCATTGGACCACTGTTCTGTCTATCTTAGAAACCGGTCCGGGAGGCTGGACTTTGTATTAAAGAGGCAGCCGAGTAAATGGGAGATTCTAGCTGTATGTAATCTGAAATGTAATCCCACCCCCCTCCCTGTCCCCTCCGAGGCAGCAGTAATCTGATGTGAGGCTGCAGATGGGCATTGATCAAACTGCATTGATGGGCAATTGTGAGGTTGTAGATGGGCATTGATCAGGCTGCATTGATTGGCAATTGAGAGACTGCAGATGGCATTAATTAAGCTGCATTAATGGTCAATTTTGAGGCTGCAGATGGCATTGATCAGGTTGCAGATGGGCAATGGTGAGGTTGCATTGATGGGCACTGACCATTATTTTGCTTCAACGTTATTTATTTAAAATGTACGTTTTTTTTCCCTGAAACTTCCCTCCTAAAATGAAGGTGCGTGTTATACGCCTGTGCGTGTTATACGCCGATAAATACGGTAATAAAAATGTTTGGATAAAAAAAAAAGGCAATAGGGGGGCATTAGTCTACCAGACCTCCATAAGTACTACCTCCCGTGCCAACTTACTAGGATTGTGGACTGGAGGGTGCACAAAAGAGAAAAAACCTGGGTCCCTTTGGAGAACGCTTTCTCTCCTATCCCTCTAGATTCACTTCCCTGGATCTCAACCAAACACTGGCCACCGTCCCTAAAAACTCACCCACTTATACACCCTTCATTAACAGCCCTCAAATCTTTGCTAGGCTCTACTAACTTTACCTCACACACTGGACCATTAACTCCCCTAAGGAATAACCCAGACTTTCCTCCTGAGGAATCACACTCATTCTTACTGAACGAATGGCCCCACGAGGACCTGCTAGCCCACCACCTGATACACAAAGGTCAGGTTAGATCTTTCGAGAACCTAGTCTCCCAATCCCGGACCGAGTCATTTCAATTTTGGACTTACAGACAAATAAGACACTTCCTTCTCTCTCAAGATCCTGTGACGACATGGAACAGACAACTCACACTGTTTGAATCCCTATGTTCCCAAACATCACTGCAAAGGCACGTTATCTCTTATATTTACACCCTACTTCAGGAATCATCAGGCAGAAACACATAAAGGCACAATGAACGTGGCAATACAGGAGAATGGTTACAAAATTATCACCAAGTGATATAGAACCCCCGAACGCCTACATAAATTCTCCCCTGACGTTCCGAACACATGCTGGAGATGCAAATCTCAAGTGGGCACAATGCTCCACATCTGGTGGGAGTGCGCCCTCCTCCAACCATACTGGAGGGAAGTGCACTCTCTTATAGAACAGGTCAAAACCTATACCTTGAGCTTCGAACCGTCTCAGTTCCTCTTACACCACACCACCTTGCCCAAACAAACCTATTACAAATCATTGACTATGTTCATGGTCAATGCTGCCAGACTCTGTTTTCCAGTACACTGGAGATCTACAACACCTCCATCAATTAGAGAATGGTTACAAAGAATTTCCAGAATAGAAGAAATGGAGGAGCTGATTCATATTTCTCAAGAGAGAGTGCACAAATTCACGAACACCTGGGCCTGTTGGATCCATTTCAAATCGCGACCCCCCCCCAATACACCTTTTCCCTTCCCTTTCCTCCCCCAATCTGACCTCATTCATATCTTCCACTCTTTCTTCCCTTTCTATTCTGCTCTCCTTTCCCCTATAACCATAACCTACTTGCTCAATAATAATAAGGGATTCACTGACGAGCAGAAGACCAGAGGGAATCACTAATACAAAACCATAGTTGGACCTGGTGATATTGGTCCCATTGGTATTATATATGTTAGGCACACTCCCTGGTCTTCAGTAAGCCCACTATTTTGTATATATATATATATATATATATATATAGTACTGTATTTATGTCAACTGCCTTCTACAATGTAACTGTATTTCATTGTTTGATCCTGGATCCCGTGATACTTTGTATATTGTTCAATTGTTTTTCAATTCATGTCTTTTCAATAAAATCTTGGTAAAAAACAAGACAGTTTTTGACAAGTCCTTTATTAATTTCCTCTTCTTCCATCTTCTTTCTTCTGGTCTTCCTTCGGTGTTCTACTTGTTCCTCTAACTTCTTCTACTCCATCTTCTTCTTCATCTTCTTCTTTCTCCACTCTTCTCGTCCCGCATCTTGCTCCGGGTTCTTCTCCGCTCCGCTCGCACGATCTGCCTCAGTGGGAGTCTTCAGCCGCGTGACGCTTCAAATCTTCTGATACTTCTTAAGTATGTGGGGCAGCCCCCCCCTCTTTTCCTGCGGCCTGCCAGGTTGCGTGCTCGGATAAGGGTCTGGTATGGATTTTGAGGGGGACCCCCATGCCATTTTAGAAATTTAATTTTGCTGTCAGACTGTTCTAAACATGGGAAACATGCGCCCCTTTACAGGCATACTATAGACACCCCCCCCCCCCCCAGGTTTACGAAATTTAAAGGAATATTACACTTTTATTGTTTCGCTTTAAGCATTATTAAAATCACTGCTCCCGAAAAAAACGCAGTTTTTAAAACTTTTTTTTGCATTGATACATGTCCCCTGGAGCAGGACCCAGGCCCCCAAACACTTTTTATGACAATACCATGCATATAAGCCTTTAAAATTAGCACTTTTGATTTCTCCCATAGACTTTTAAAAGGTGTTCCACGCTGTTTGGCGAACTGACGAAAAGCCAATGTTCGAGTCGAACATGAGTTCGACTCGAACATAAAGCTCATCCCTACCTCTGATTGGCTACCACAGTGATGAGTCAATGTGAAGCCCACCCCTGTGTTTTTTTTCTTTCTGTGAATGGAGAGATAGATACATTGTATCTTGGTCTTTCCTTGCAGAAAGAAAAAAAAAAACAAAGTGTTTGTAAAAATAAAAAAAATATATTTTTAGCAGGATTTTCTTTCAAAATTAGCGTTAGTGTCATTGTGTTTTAGGTAAAAAAAAGAAACAAAATGCGCACTATTGCTTCTGGGCTGTACTACAGGTACAAACAACAAATAACATACACATATGTGGTATCGTTGCAATCATCAGGAGCAGGAGAATTTATTTTGGGTTGTTCTTTGGTGGTAGGTTATGGTATTAACAAGAAATATACAGCTACATTTAAAAAAAATTTTTTTACTATTTTGGGCCGGTTTTCCTTTGATAATAAAAAAAAAAAAAACAGGAGATATCCATAATTATTTACTACCAAATGAAAGCCCAAATTGTCCTGAAAAAAACATTATCCATCTGGATGGTTGATTATCCATCTGGTTGAACAATGTAGTTGTGATGATATGTATGGTTTTACTAACACATGTCAAAATTGCAAAATTGCAAAAATTGTGCTGAAGCTTTTAGATTTGTTTTACACTTAGGCGTGAAGGGGTTAAAGTATATCATAAATTAAGTCTCACTTATATATATGTGAGAACTAGCATCAAATGATAGAGCTTTACAGAACACCTCCACTCCCTTTCTTCTTTTTAAGTTCCATTTAATAAAAACAGTAGAGTTTCCCTCACAGAGGTTTTCAGCATTTCACTCTAGAATAGAAAAAGACATTCAGCCTCCTGGCTTGTACATACAACACTGCCGCTCTGGTCTTCCACCTTAGGCCCTCATTTGGCTCCTACAGACTGCTTCACAGTACCACTCAGTAATTTGATCTATAAACTTGGCAACTACTTGCTGCTCTGGCTTCCATCTGTACTCCTGGACAGAGAGCACCTCTGTCTGCCGGGTGGAGCCCACAACTATGGTCAGGTCGCTACAAAAAGTGTTGACTGCTCACAAAACCTGGACCCAGAATTGGAGATTTCAACCCACCCATATCTCTTAGAAATCTCCAGGCTCCAAGTCCCAAAATGGACTTTAGAAAACAATGAGGAAACTGAAAAGCCAGTTTCCTCTGCATTAGGCCAATCCCCTGAAGCGCTTCAACCTGCCTGGTTGAGAATCCTGGGTTATAATATTCACCTAGACCCCAGAAGGTTACCTCACTACTACGTATCCACCCCCTTGTTTTAAACCAGGAGGGGGCGGTACACACAAGCCTAAACTCTTCAACTTTGCATTCCTTTTCAAGCCCATTCCTGACTGACATCACTTTTCAAGGGAGACTCCCTGTCTTATCAGGTGACTTTTCCTGTGTCCCCCTACTACACTCACTTGGGCTCTACAAAGACACTCGCATGCTTTTTTACAGGTGCATTACCAAAAGTGTCATCTGCCTATTTTCCTTGGGACTACATTAGCCATCTTACCATTAAGGAATTTAAGAATCTTGGTATCTTGCTGAGCATAAGGTTGACACCTGAGCTTTAAGTGTTATGTACCATTAATGCTAAAATGCACTTTCTCTAAAACTCTTACCTTTACATTTGAAGGGGTCATGCTTTTAAACACTATAAGTGTGGGCTTTTTTATTGGGGTTACGCTAGTCTCTCTTTGCATTCTATGTATGGGCACTCTCTTACCCCCTCTGCTTGTTTCCCCATATACACTGAATGCTTTATTCTGTTCTTTTCATCCACAACATTCCCAGAGGATTGCACAATGTTCTACTTTCTTTCTGAAGGACAGACCAATTGTCTCGCCCTTCAGATGTTTTTATGTCAGGGATAGGGATGAGCCGAACACCCCCCCCCCCAGTTCGGTTCGCACCAGAACCTTCGAACGGAGGAAAGTTTGCGCAAACTTTAGAACCCCATTAAAGTCTATGGGACTCAAACGTTTGAAATCAAAAGTGCTAATTTTAAAGGCTAATATGCAAGATATTGTCCTAAAAAGGGTTTGGGGACCCAGCTCCTGCCCCAGGGGACATGGATCAGTGCTTTTTTTTTAAAACTACCGTTTTTTTGGGAGCACCGATTTTAACCACTTGACCACCGGGCACTTAAACACCCTTAATAACCAGACCAATTTTCAGCTTTGGTGCTTTCACATTTTGAATGACAATTAGGCTCGATTCACATCTATGCATTTTGCTTTTGAGCGTTTTTGCAGTGCTTGCTGCGGTGCTTGCCGCGTTTTTGCCGCAATTTGCGTTTTTGTATTATTTTTTTTTTTACATTGTGGTTGCTTAGCAACCAGCTATATACAGTGTAAAAAAAAACGCAAATCGCGGCAAATTCGCAGCAAAAACGCGGCAAAAACACGGCAAAAACACGGTAAAAACGCAGTACTTGCGTTTTGTATGCGGGTCTATTGACTTCTATTACATGCGAAACGCTGCATTTTGCATGAAAAAAAGTCCCCGACCCTTTCCAAAAACGCAGAGGAACAAAAATGCATTGATGTGAACATGTTCCATAGGAACCCATGTTAAAAATGTTCCCTGCATTTCTGCAAAATGCATCAAAAAACGCGCTAGTGTGAATGGAGCCTTACTCAGTCATACAACACTGTACCCATATGAAATTTTTGTCCTTTTTTTCACACAAATAGAGCTTTCTTTTGGTTGTATTTAATCACCGTTGGGTTTTTTTTTTTTTTTTGCTATAAAAGAAAAAAGACTGAAATCTGTGTAAACAAATGAATTTTTCTTTGTTTCTGTTATAAAATTTAGCAAATTTGTAATTTTTCATGATAAATTGTGGCCAAAATTTATACTGCTACATATCCTTGGTAAAAATAAGTACAAATTGGGGTATATTATTTGGTCTTTGTGAAAGTCCACAAGCTATGGTACCAGTATCTGAAAATTGATCACACCTGAAGTACTGACGGCCTATCTCATTTCTTGAGACCCTAACATGCCAGAAAAGTACAAATACCCCCCAAATGACCCCTTTTTGGAAATAAGACATTCTAAGGTATTTAGAAAGAGGCATGGTGAGTTTTTTTGAAGTTGTCATTTTTTCCCACAATTCTTTGCAAAATCAAGATTTTTTTTTTTCTTTTCTTTTTTTCCCCACAAAATTGTCATATTAGCAGGTTATTTCTCACACGCAGCATATGCATACCACAAATTACACACCAAAACACATTCTGCTATTACTCCTGAGTACGGCGATACCACATGTGTGAGACTTTTACACAGCGTGGCCACATACAGAGGCCCAACATGCAGGGAGCACCATCAGGCGTTCTGGAGCACCCAGGCCAATTCTGACATTTCTCTCCTACATGTAAAAATCATAATTTATTCGCTCGAAAATTACATAGAACCCCAAAACACAAAGCGTTAGTTTATTATTATTATTATTTATTATTATTATTATTATTATGTTGTCATTTCCTCCTATACATAGGGTACCCTCATTTAAAGTCCCACAAAATCACTCCCTTCTAAAAACAGTAAAGTTAGCCCAATGTTTTTGCATAATGTGAAAGATGAAGTTATGCCGAGTAAATAGATACCTAACATGTCACCCTTCAAAATTGCACACACTTGTGGAATGGCGCCAAACTTTGCTACTTAAAAATTCCCATAGGCGACGCTTTAATATTTTTTACTTGTTACATGTTTTGAGTTACAGAGGAGGTCTAGGGCCAAAATTATTTTTCTCACTCTAACGTTCACAGCAATACCTCACATGTATGGTCTGAACACCGTTTTCATATGTGGGCGGGACTTACGTATGCGTTCGCTCCTGCATGCGAGCACACGGGGGCAGGGGCGCTTTAAAAAAATATATATAGTTCATTTTACTTTATTTATTTTATTTATTTTACTTTGACACTTTTTTCACCCCAAAAATTTTTTTGATCACTTTTATTCCTATTACAAGGAATGTAAACATCCCTTGTAATAGGAATATGGCATGACAGGTCCTCTTTATAGAGAGATATGGGGTCAGTAAGACCCCACATCTCACCTCTAGGCAGGAAAGCCTGAAATAAAAAAAATAAAAAAATGATCCTGGCTTAGATCATAGCGGTGAGTCGTTAGAAGCACCGGAGGGCGGGACGTCCACTCTCGCCTCCCGTAAGAACGATCAAGCAGTGGAACAGCCATTATGATCATTTTTATGGTGTAGGGAATCACCGGCTGAAAAAGCTGATATCTGAATGATGCCTGTAGCTGTACCCATCATTCAGATATCCCCGCACAAAGTCAAGGATGTCATATGACAGCCGGCGGGTGGGAAGTGGTTAAAACGCATTTTTTTTTTTTTAACACAAAGTTGTCCATTTATACATTATTTCTAACACATAGCATGTACATACCAAAAATGGCACCCCAAAATAGATTCTCCTACTCCTCCTGAGTACGGCGATACCACATGTGTGAGACTTCCACAGCCTGGCCACATACAGAGGCCGAGTACAGCCGAGTATGGCTGGGTACGGCTGGGTATCGCCGAGTATGGCTGGGTATCACTGAGTATGGCTGGGTATTGCATGGTATCGCAGGGTATCGCATGGTATTGCATGATATCGCAGGGTATTGCAGAGTATCACAGGGTATCGAATGGTATCGCATGGTATCGCAGGGTAGCACATGGTATCGCAGGGTATCGCAAAATATCGCAGAGTATCGAAGGGTATCGCAGGGTATTGCAGAGTATTGCATGGTATCGCAGGGTATTGCATGGTATCACAGGATATTACATGGTATGGCAGGTCATCGCAGAATATTGCAGGGTATGGCAGGGTATTGCAGGGTATGGCAGAGTATTGCTGGGTATGGCAGAGTATTGCTGCGTATGGCAGAGTATCGCAGGGTATGGCAGAGTATCGCAGAGCAGCGCTGTGGGCACTACAGATCCCGCCCACAGCACTGCTGCCACCGATTCCTCCCCCTCTCCACTCACACTGTACGGATCGGTACAGAGAGAGGAGAGAGGAACCGGCGTCTGGGACATCCACCCACCGCGCTATAGCCATCTTTCGGCTATGGCCCGATCGGCATGTGGTTAATGATGATTAAAGTGATAAAAATGCGAAATATTCCTTTAAATATCGTGCCTGGGGGGTGTCTATAGTATGCCTGTGAAGTGGCACGTGTTTCCCGTGTTTAGAACAGTCCCTGCACAAAATGACATTTAACGGAAAAAAAGTCATTTAAAACTGCTTGCGGTTTTAATGTAATGTCTGGTTCCGGCAATATGGATGAAAATCATTGAGAAAAATGCCATGGGTAGCCCCCCCTGCTCATTACCAGCCCCTTGGGTCTTGTATGGATATTAAGGGGAACCCCGTACCCAAATAAAAAAAGGAAAGGCGTGGGGCCCCCCAGGCCTTATATACTCAGAACAGCAGTATACAGGCGATGAAAATAAGACAGGGACTGTGTAGGTTTGTTGTGTTAAGTAGAATCTGTTTGTAACTGGTACATTTTTAAAGTGTAGCTCCAGTCAAAAAAATCTATTTTTAAGCTTTTTGGAAAACATAGGGAAGGGTTATCACCCCTGTATAATTTTTTGGGCTGTCTGTCTTTTTTCGTCTCACTTCCGGTTGTCTCCTTCCGTGTGCAAGTAGGAGACGTTTGAAAGTTGGATGTTTGAAAGTAGGGGCCTGCCCTATTTGCTCTGCAGAAATGTAGCCCTAAGGTGTTGGTGTTACCACAGGTTAACACTGTAAGCCCTCAAAGTGACTCTTGGTGGGCGCTGGAGCGCCCTGCTGTGAACCATTATATCAAGAATTGTAATTACATGCGTGGTGGTGCTGGTGCCACAACACTGTATGTCCTCACAGTTACACAAACAGGGGCTGAAAAATTGGGCCTTAGGCACTGGTGCTACCACACTGCAACCTCTCCCAGATACTCTAGTTGGAGTGCAGGAATGAGCCCTGCTGCAAAGCATTGCATAAAAAATTGTAATTACATGCCCCTGTTAAACAGGGGCAGAAAAATTGGGCCTTAGGCACTGGTGCTGGTGCCACGACACTGCAACCTCTCCCAGATATTCTAGATGGAATGTAGGAATGAGCCCTGCTGCAAAGCATTGCATAAAATGTTTTAATTACATGCCCCTGTTAAACAGGGGCTGAAAAATTGGGCCTTAGGCACTGGTGGCGGCACCCAGAACCAAAAATGTTCTTCCAAGCTATCAGCAGGATCATTGAGGAAGAGGATAGTCAGTCAACATAACACTCAGCATCAGCATAGGCAGTCTTGAAGGGATGTGACATTTCAAAATAAATTATTTGGTTACATCAGCTTCCGGTGCTTGGTAGCTGGTGGTGATCCAAGACTGATTCATCTTTATGAAGGTCAGTCGATCAACCGAGTCGGTGGACAGGCGCACCCTGTGATCGGTTACAAAGCCTCCAGCAGCACTGAATATGCGTTCCAAAAGAACGCTGGATGCAGGACAGGCCAGTAGCTCAATTGCATACTGTGCAAGCTCTGGCCAGTGATCCATCCTCAAGACCCAGTAAGCCAGAGAATTTTTGGTGGGAAAGGTGTCCAAGTCTGACCTTTCCCCCTAGGTATTCCTGCACCATGTAAATCAGAGGCTGGCGCAGGGGCATAACTAGAAATCACAGGGCCCCATAGCAAAATGTTGTTTGGCCCCCCCCCAAAAAAAAATGAACTGTGCAAAATAGATGACTCTCACTCCCTTCCTACCTCATGTGCCTTCACAAGTGCGCTCGAACGTTCCCTTCACAAGTGCCTTCACAAGTGCGCTCGAGCGTTCTGCTCCCGCCCACTCTGCTCCTGCCTCCTACTGTATGCACCTGCGTGAGTCGGGACACGGCCAGACTCACGGGGCCTGGGAGGCTTAACAGTAAACTTACATTCCTCATCCCCACCAGGACACTTTTTTTGTCGGTAGGCGGAGTCTTATTAAAAATAGGGGGTGGGCATTTGTTTGTAGGTGTGGCCTAGTGGGAAAAGAAAATATGCAGTGCAAAGCACGCCGTAGCGAAGTATGGGCGTGGTTTCATCGTAATATTGGGCTGCTGGCTTAAAGGGGTGTGACTCAAAGGGCTGTGGTTAGAGTCTGAGATGAACAAGGGATAAAGGGAGAAACAAAGAGAGAGAGAGGAAGGAAAAAAAGAGCAATGGAGGGACAGCAGGGCCAGATCCTACACCACAATAGAAATATGTGTATTCTAGAAAGTTTAACAATCAGTTGATAAAGATACTCCAAACACCTGGTGTCAGCGCTTCAATCATCCTGGCACCATGGTTGTTATGGTGTCAGGGTGATTGAAGCGCATTATTTCTATTATTACATTGTAATTTAAAATGAAATACTTTAACTCACCATAATGCAGAATCAGAATCAGTGGGAGCCCCGAGTGTGTCACTTGCCACGTCGCCTGACACCAGATGCCATCAGGTGTCCCAAGCTAGCTGAGTGCTTCCTTACATCTCAGGTGTCCCCAGCCAGCGGAGTGCTTCCTTACATCTCAGGTGTCCCCAGCCAGCGGAGTGCTTCCTTACATCTCAGGTGTCCCCAGCCAGCGAGTGCCTCCTTACATCTCAGGTGTCCCCAGCCAGCAGAGTGCCTCCTTACATCCTTGGGTGTCCCCAGCCCGCGGATAGCCTCCTTACATCTCAGGTGTCCCCAGCCAGCGGAGTGCCTCCTTACATCTCAGGTGTCCCCAGCCAGCGGAGTGCCTCCTTACATCTCAGGTGTCCCCAGTCAGTGGAGTGACTCCTTACATCTCAGGTGTCCCCAGCCAGTGGAGTGACTCCTTACATCTCAGGTGTCCCCAGCCAGCGGCGTGCCTCCTTACATCTCAGGTTTCCCCAGCCAGTGGAGTGCCTCCTTACATCTCAGGTGTCCCCAGCCAGCGGAGTGCCTCCTTACATCTCAGGTGTCCCCAGCCAGTGGAGTGACTCCTTACATCTCAGGTGTCCCCAGCCAGTGGAGTGACTCCTTACATCTCAGGTGTCCCCAGCCAGCGGAGTGCCTCCTTACATCTCAGGTGTCCCCAGCCAGTGGAGTGCCTCCATACATCTCAGGTGTCCCAAGCCAGCGGAGTGCTTCCTTACATCTCAGATGTCCCCAGCCAGCGGAGTGCCTCCTTACATCCTCAGGTGTCCCCAGCCAGTGGCGTGCCTCCTTACATCTCAGGTTTCCCCAGCCAGCGGAGTGCCTCCTTACATCTCAGGTTTCCCCAGCCAGCGGAGTGCCTCCTTACATCTCAGGTGTCCCCAGCCAGCGGAGTGCTTCCTTACATCTCAGGTGTCCCCAGCCAGCGGAGTGCTTCCTTACATCTCAGGTTTCCCCAGCCAGCGGAGTGCCTCCTTACATCTCAGGTGTACCCAGCCAGCGGAGTGCCTCCTTACATCCTCAGGTGTCCCCAGCCGGCGGAGTGCCTCCTTACATCTCAGGTGTCCCCAGCCAGCGGAGTGCCTCCTTACATCTCAGGTGTCCCCAGCCAGCGGAGTGCCTCCTTACATCTCAGGTGTCCCCAGCCAGTGGAGTGCCTCCTTACATCTCAGGTGTCCCCAGCCAGTGGAGTGCCTCCTTACATCTCAGGTGTCCCCAGCCAGCGGCGTGCCTCCTTACATCCCAGGTGTCCCCCCCCCCATTGGAGCCCTTCTATATCCCAACAGCAGTGTCTCAGAGGGGAGGAACAAAATAGAGGCGGAACCCGGCTGGCTACAATAGAAATTGAGCTGTGGCACCGCCCACCCCCCACTCCTTTCCACAGCAGGTCACAGATGACAGACAGATCGGGGACGGGGGTGGGTGGCGCCACAGCTCTATTTCTACTGTAGCAACTCGGCAGGCTCCCTGTCTAACTCATCTGGTCTTCTGGAAAATTGCGGCCGGCGGAGACAATATCTCCGCCGGCTGCAGACCTCTAGTGGCGGTGGCAGCAGCAGGCAGTGAAAAAGTGATATTTAGGACGGGGCCCCACTTGGCTGTGGGCCCAACTCGGCTGTGGGCCCCATAGCGAACGCGTGGGTCGCTATGGCGGTAGTTCCGCCACTGTGCTGGCGATGGTTACTGGAACCGATCATACCTTCGGGCTGCGGACTAAAAAATTGTCTGAACGCATCGGTCAGACAGCCACCTTTTCCACCGCTCCTTCTGTTACTGACCGTAGCATCAGCAACTCGTTGTCCAGGACCAGGAGTTTGTAACCTCCAAGTCTCTGGGAATGCATTGCACAGACCTTTCTGCAAGGCCTCCCGGAGATGTCTTATACTCTTCTCCCTCTGCGACGGCAAGATAAGGTCCGCAACCTTACCCTTGTACCGTGGATCAAGGAGAGTGGCCAGCCAGCAATGGTCCCTCTCCTTGATCCGAAGAATACGAGGATCCTTCCGCAGGCTTTGCAGGATCAGGGAGGCCATGCAGCATAGGTTAGCTGAGGCATTCGCTCCGGAGTCCTCTGGGTCACTAAGGACGACATGATCCGCAGCCACCTCCTCCCAGCCACCTACAAGTCCATCGGTTTCTTGGGACTGTAAATCATCCCTAAAAGACTGCTGCTGCTGCTGCTGCTGCTGCTGCTGCTGCTGATGCTGAGTGCCAGGCTCCACCTCCATGCTGACACAATCCTCCACCTCCTCCTCTTCCTGTGTGATGTGTGGGACAGAAGGAACACTGTCTGGATAAAGGGGACCTTGAGAGGCAAGGAAGTCGTCCTCTTCCTGCCTCTGTTCTGTCTCAAGTGCCTCCATTATTCCACACAGCGTATGCTCCAACAGGTAGACAAGAGGTACAGTGTCACTGATGCATGCACTGTCACTGCTCACCATCCTCGTGGCCTCCTCAAATGGTGACAGGACAGTGCATGCATCCCTGATCATGCCCCACTGGCGTGGTGAAAAAAAACAAGCTCCCCTGACCCAATCCTGGTGCCGTAGTCGCACAGGTACTCAGTGATGGCCCTCTGTTGCGTGTGCAGTCGCTGCAGCACGGCCAACGTTGAGTTCCACCTGGTGGGCATGTCACATATAAGGTGGTTCTTGCGCAGGCTCAACTCATTTTGCAGCTCAGCCAGCCGAGCACTGGCATTATATGATCGGCGGAAATGCACACAGACTTTCCTGGCCTGCCTCAGGACATCCTGTAAGCCTGGGTACCTGCCCAAGAACCGCTGCACCACCAGGTTAAGGACCTCAGCCACACAGGGCACATGGGTTAGTTGTCCCTGTCGCAGGGCAGAGAAGAGGTTGGTGCCATTGTCGCAAACCACCATTCCTGGCTTAAGCTGGCGTGTTGTCAACCACCTCTCGGCCTGCCCTTGCAGAGCTGACAGAACTTCTGCCCCAGTGTGGCAATATTGGAGGAGTTAAAGGAAGCAGTAATTGCCGGAGCCTACTGAATACATCTGGGAAGCAGTTGCCGACGAGTTTTGGGGGACAACACAGTTCCCTGATTGCATCGGTACCCTTGACGGCAAACACGTCAGGGTAAAGAAGCCTCCACACTCAGGATCGCTGTACTTTAACTACAAAAAATATTTTTTGGTGGTCCTCCTTCCTGGCATTGGCTGATGACCATCTATGATTTATTGCTGTGGATGTTGGAGCATACGGCAAACAAGGTGATGCCTGTATATTTCCTGAGTTGGCCTTTGGACATCGTCTACTTGAAGGATGGCTCGACATTCCACCCAGCAGGCCTCTACCCTGCACTGAAGAACCCAGTTTGCCCTTGGTTATGGTTGCAGATGAGGCCTTTTGTCATAAACAGGTGTGACCAGATTGTGTGAACTGCAAAGGAGGATCCCAAAACGCAAGTAAATGTAAATAAGAATAACGTTTATTAAGATAAGTGATATATATAAAATAAGTAGACACCCCAAAATACAAACAGTGCTCAGCCACAAACAGAAACCCACAGACAACAGATAAATATATACAGGCACAGGGAAGTACCGAAATCAACACATCAGCCAGGCAAGGGTCATACACGGGAAGATCAATAGATAACGAGGGCAGTTTAGAATCGCAAACGTTAGCCAGGCCAGGGTCATACACGGGAGATCAGCAGATGAACAAGGGCAGGACGGGAGAGGGAAAATAAGGATTAGAAAGGCAACAAGGGAACAGGAACTCAGGAACACAGGATCAGGATGGGTACAGGTCACGGGTGCAGGTCACAGGTCACAGGTTCAGGGCACATGGAAGAGAGATACCAAGGCAAGTGTGTGAGGGCATGCCGGGTATTTATAAATCTGCCAGTGATTGGCCTCATGTGACAGCTGAGCGCAGAAAGAACTGTCTGCTCCACACTGCCGGGATCCATCCGCTGGTGGACGCCAGTACTGCGGCCCAAAGATGACATACCAGCAGGGAAGGCCTCTCCTGACAGTTACAAACTGCCAGGATACACCTGATGGTGGACAACAGTATTGCACGCCAAATGATGGGTCTTACCAGCGGACGGATCCATTCCTGACAGTACCCCCCTCAAAGGAGCGGCCACCGACTAGCTGCTGCTGGGACAAGTCCATGGCACCGAGGTGGGCAGCGGGCACTTCAAGCTGGGCAGCAGGCACGGGCAGATCAAGCGGGGCAGCAGGCACTTCAAGCTGGGCAGCAGGCACTTCAAGCTGGGCAGCAGGCACGGGCACATCAAGCGGGGCAGCAGGCACGTCAAGCTGGGCAGCGGGCACGTCGGGCTGGGCAGCGGGCACAGGCACATTGGGCTGGGCAGCGGGCACAGGCACATCGGGCTGGGCAGCAGGCCCAGGCACATCGGGCTGGGCAGCGGGCACAGGCACATCGGGCTGGGCAGCAGACAGGAACTTATCGGGCTGGGCAGCAGACAGGAACTCATCAGGCTGGGCAGCTGGCACATCAGACTGGGAAAGCTGGCAGCGGGTCATCAGACTGGGAAGCTGGCAGCGGGTCATCAGACTGGGAAGCTGGCAGCGGGCCATCAGACTGGAAAGCTGGCAGTGGGCCATCAGACTGGGAAGCTGGCGGCGGGTCATCAGACTGGAAGGCCGGAACCAGGACATCAGACTGGAAGGCTGGGACATCAAACTGGAAGGCCGGGACATCAAACTGGAAGGCCGGGACGTCAAACTGGAAGGCCGGGACATCAAACTGGAAGGCAGGCAGTGGGACATCAGACTGGAAGGCTGGAACGTCAGGCTGGAAAACCGGCAGAGGGTCAGACTGGAAGGCTGGGACGTCAAGCTGGAACATCAAGCTGGGGGGCTGGCACCAGGACATCAGGCTGGAAGGCTGGGGCATCAGGCTGGAAGGCTGGCAATGGGACATCAGACTGGAAGGCTGGGACGTCAAGCTGGAAGGCTGGAACATCAAGCTGGGGGGCTGGCACCAGGACATCAGGCTGGAAGGCTGGGGCATCAGGCTGGAAGGCAGGCAACAGGACATCAGACTGAAAGGCTGGGACGTCAAGCTGGAAGGCTGGCACCAGGACATCAGACTGGAAGGCTAGGACATCAGGCTGGAAGGCTGGACCATCAGGCTGGAATGCCGGCACCAGGTCATCAGACTGGAAGGCTGGGACATCAGGCTGAAAGGCGGGCAATGGGACATCAGACTGGAAGGCTGGGACGTCAAATTGGAAGGCTGGACCATCAGGCTGGAAGGCCGGCACCAGGACATCAGGCTGGAAGGCTGGGAGATCAGGTTGGAAGGCTGGAGCGTCAGACTGGGTGGCAGGCACTGGAGCGTCGGACTGGGTGGCAGGCACTGGAGCGTCGGACTGGGTGGAAGGCACTGGAGCGTCGGACTGGGTGGCAGGCACTGGAGCGTCGGACTGGGTGGCAGGCACTGGAGTGTCAGACTGTAACAGGTTGGTTGGTGTGGAGGCAGGTTGGGTTACTGGCAGGATTGTGTGGGTCGGAAAGAACTTCCGCTTCTTTTTTGGTTTAGCCACTGCAGCTTTGTACGTAGGTGCAGGGCTGTAGGAAAAGAACGTATCTGGGCAAAATGAAGACCAGGGAACTGTGGCTGGAGGAGGGTTTTGTGGGCTTGTTACAGGTAGAGGAGAAGAGGCAGGTGGGTTAAAGGCAGGATAGGTGCAGGGAGTAGAAACAGGGTGTTGATACTTTGTGGGGAGCAGGGTATATTGGACGGTAGCTGAGGTTGCCTGGGGTGATAGGAGAAAGGACGCCTGAGCTGGCAGGTGTTTAGTAACGGGTCTGGGTTGAGGAGAGCTGACAGAAGCTGGGCATAACAGGTCTGACCATGCCTGAAGTATAGGCAACACAAAAGTGGGCTCACATACCCTCTGTCTGACCAGGGACTGCACTTTAGCTATACAATCCTCCAACAACTGTTTGGGACAAACCGAATAGTGCTCCAAAAAGGATGCAGCGTCATCCTCCAATAGCCATACCAAGGACGCAACCTGGCTAATACTGAAGGAGGGAGAAAAGTCATCACGACCCTTTTGGGATACAGGGCAGAGCCAGCTCTGTACATATTCTAATCAAAGGCTGAACATCCTCAAACAATACACTGCCCTGATCGACCACAGTGTGAGCTAAACGGATAATCTCCAGCAGCTGATCACTGGACCACCAGCACTGGATCACTGGAGGTAGTTAGAACTCTCCGTTGCCAGCAGAGCATAATAGACAATAAGGCTAGTTTCACACTGGGGCGCTGGGTGCACTAGCGGTAAAGCGGCTCTATATTTAGCGCCGCTTTACCATCGTTTTAGCGGCACATTTCGGCCACTAGCGGGGCGGTTTTACCCCCCGTGAGCGGCCGAAAAAGGGTTAATACCGCCCGCAGCGGCGCTTTGCGGGCGGGTTTGGAGCGCTGCCCCATTGTTTTCAATGGGAAGGGGAGCTTTAGGAGCAGTAAATACACCGCTCCTACAGCGCACCAAAGGTGCGGCTTGTAGGACATTTTTCAGCGTCCTCTGGCTTTCACACTGAAGACACAGCAACGGCTGTTTCGGGTCGGTTTGCAGGCGCTATTTTTAGCGCAATAGCGCCTGCAAACCGCCCCAGTGTGAAAGGGGCCTTACATCTGAATCCATTCCAGAAATGTGAAACAGAACCGAGATGGTTCCCCTGTGCAGCCACTTCTGGTCAGAGATGGCCTTAGTATACTGTCATAAACAGGTGTGACCAGATTGTGTGGAAATTGGAAATTATTGCGCTGAGTATGGATAATTTATATGGAAGCTGCAAACATTGCAGATAGACTAACGGAAAAATAGGTTTGGATAGGTGTATATGTTGTGCTTAAAGGATGGTATACGCGAAAAAATCACTCTTACATAATATTTGCATACAGGTAAGTTATGATAAAAGCGTAAATATAAATAATAAATGAAATAAAGTAAAATCGAACTGTATATAAAATGATATAAAAATATATAAAGGAACAGTAATAAAACTGAATAAAATGTGAATAAATGCTGTGAAAGTGATCCTGTGACTGATAAAATTCAATAAAATCAAAAATTGGTGAAAATTAATCAGTTGATAATATAGTGAATATATAAACATAAAACCATTTGGAATAAATAAATAGCGAGTGAATATAAGGTGGAAAAAGTCGCCAAGCTGTATATATATAATGATACAGTGGTATAGTCCAGTGGGTGACACAATATGTAGTCCTGTGAGTGACACAATATATGTGAATGGCCGTAGATGAAAAGATGATATTTCTAGGTGAGGTGATGGTGATCCTGTCTGGTCGGCTTCAGCACTTATTGAAAAGGAGGCTTACCAGAAGTCACAGACTAAATGAGACGTACGCCTCACAAGTCGTGACAAGCTTTGTTGTGGAGGGTTACCAGGTGTGTTGCGTTTGTTAAAATATGATTTTTTAAACATCAGACCTAACATTACATGGGAGAAATTACAAGTTTAGTTGATCAGATTCTCTGGTTTGAGTAGAATTCTCAAACAAATGCTGTTTTCATACAATGGTGTTAGATAGCATTAAGAGGCTATTGTCTCGTCAGCTACAGTAAACAGGCTGAGAGTGTCCCTCAGACTAAAAAGAATGACTGTTATATTGATGACAGGATTTCGTTTGAGGAGACAATGGTTTAGCTAGCAACAGTCCATTGTCTCGTCAGCTAAGGTAAACAGGTTTGGAGGGTCTCTCAACCTGAAAAGAATGACTGTTAGTCGGTTGTTATGGAAACAAGTCTATAAACATTAACTTTGGTCAACAAACTGGGAAATAAAATGGTTGGAGTAGAGACACAGAGGGAAGACTGGAACACATCATGCTGTAACATCAGGACACACATCATCATGCTTTGAAGATCAGAAGAAGCCGCTCATGATACAAGAACAGAACCTGGTCTCCAAGAAGAAATATTGCCAATTGGAGATCATGAACATTCAGTAACAGAAGTTAAGTAACCCTTTTAAATGTATTTGTACTGTTAGACTTTAGGCTGTTCTATTTTCTAGGCATTTTGCTTGTTATAGATATCTGTCAGTCTTGTATTGTATTCCTAAGATTGTAATAGTTTTGCACAGCAGCTTTGTATAGTAAAAAGCACATCTATACATTGCAGAAGTCTCAGCTTCCTTGTTATACCACAGAGTAACCTTGCTAGATAAACGCAAAGCAATACATTTGGGGGCTCGGCCGTGACTGTGCTATAGTTCAATTGAAGCAGAGCTGTTTTTTCTGTAGTGTGTAGCTTGTGCTAGGTAAAATGCTGTGTAAGCTGTTTAGCAAAGGAAAGGCTGTAGAGGGTTCTGGGGACCAGAAGGAAGTGTGCAGCTTACCTATCTGGGCCAGAGACAATGAGTGGGAGCCTCTTGCTAAAGAATTTGTGAAGTATGCTTCTCCCTTGAAGCTGACGTGGGGTGATAAAGTCTCAGATCATTTTGTAGATTTTAGCCTTAAGGGGTTGGATTTAAGTAAAAAAGAGCAGAGAACGGTGTCCAAAGTCGGATGGTATTTTCTTCACGCATTTTACACTGAATCACATAGAAGGGAGAAGGCAGAGGCAGAAGTTAAGGTATTAAAAGACCAGCTAGCAGTTGCTTCAGAATGTGTACGTTCAACTGCTAGTCGGGCTGATGATTTGCAAGAGCGGTGTGCAGCCCTCATGACCAAATCAATTAATGCCTTAAGGAAAAAGAAGGGCCGTAAACCTGTTAGTAAAGCCAGGGTACGTGCCATTGTCACATCCCAAAATTGGGACTGTGAGGATGTGCTCTCCTCAAATGATAGTGAGGATGAGGAGATAGAGTTTGATATTTCGCATGATGATCTGCTAGTGCGAAAGAAAAAGTATGCCAGACCTCTCATTACTAAGCATAGGAAACGGCAACATGATAGAGAGGATATGGCAGATGGGGAGGTGCATTATCGCAACCCCAGAGATGTTGAATTTGAAGAAGTATGGAAGTTTACACAAACTGAACTCCATGAGCTGGCAAAACAATACAAACAAAGGTCTGGGGAGCCTCTAGTGAGTTGGCTCCTACGCTTATGGGATGAAGGGGCGGACAGTGCTGTTTTGTCAGGTAAGGAAGCAGTGACTATGGGAGTGTTAACCCATGATCCACAATTGCATCAGGCAATGCGAAAAGCCCGAGAGTTTAGCGTGAATTTTTCACTGTTAGACCTTGTGAGAGATGGAATAGTCCGAGTATACTCTAGTCCTACCGACCTGGAAAATACCTACTCCTGGAGATCAATAGCAGAGGGTATTTCCAGGTTACATGAGATGGGTTGTATAACCGGATTAAATACGTTTCCAGAATGGATGGGTCCAGATATGGAACCCTTTATGTCTGCTCTGCGCTCCAAGCTGATGAAGTCTGTGCCATTTAATCTTAGGGCTCCCTTATTGTCCTTGTTGGGAGGCCTGGGATTAAACAGCAAGATTCATGAAGCTACAACCCTTTTAAGCCAGTTGAGGGAGCTAGAGGAGACTAAAACAAAACCTGTCAGGGCAGTAGATAAGGTCAAGGCCAGACAGGAAGAATACAAGCAGAAAAGAACAGAGAAGAAAGGGAATGGGGTAGAGAAGACAGGGGGTGAAGAGAAAACCAGGCTAGTTATTTCTAGGAAAGAAATGTGGGTGGACCTATTAAAGGCAGGAGTACCTAAAGATGAGATAGATGGCATTTCTACTGCAGAAATGCTGAAGAGGTGGAAAGATTTAGTAGGTAAAACTGCCAGGGTTAGAAACACTACTCCTAGTGAAGATAACATCAGCCTAGACTTAGAGGAAACAGAACAGACACCTCCTGTTAGCCCCAAACCAATTCCCAAAACTGAACGTGAACACAAACCCAAATCCCTTTATCCTGGGGAGGAGTTAGAGAGAATCAGAAAAGGGGATTGGGAGGTTCCTTATCCTTTATGAAGGGAAGGTGAGTCTTCTGTAATAGCCGTGAGGGCAGTGACAGCAGGAGACCGACGCCCATATGCACCTGTCACTGTATGGTGGGGGAAGTCATCTTCTCCTACACATGTAATGGCTTTAGTTGATAGCGGAGCTGAAGTTACACTTTTGCAAGGAAATCCTTCCCATCACAAAGGAGAATTGATTTATGTAGAAGGTTTGGGAGGGCAAACTACACCAGCAGTTAGGATACGGGTGAAATTGGCTATTGGCAAGGGATCAGGATTTATGTTTATGTTTCAGAGTTACCCGAAAATATTCTTGGGATGGATGTACTTCAAGGTCAGTCAATCCAGACTGAAAGAGGTACATTCACATTCGGGTATCCTGATAAAGCGTATCTGGTAAGGGCGGTGAAGGCTGTGGTCAGAGGTCATGCAAAATGGACCCCTGTCTACATTCCTCCACCAGAGAAGCCAGTCTGTCTCAAGCAGTACAGACTTCCTGGAGGCCACAAAGAAATTGGGGAGACTATTCAAGAACTATTGAGAGTAGGGATCCTTAGACCTGCTGTAAGTCCTTTCTCGTCTCCGGTGTTCCCAGTAAAAAAGCCTGATGGGACATATAGAATGACTGTGGATTACAGAGGTCTAAACAAAGTGGCACCTCCATTGAAGTCAGCTGTACCAGATATGATCTCAATTGTTGAAAAAATTGCTAACGATGCAGGAGAATATCATGCTGTGATAGACCTGACTAATGCTTTCTTTTCGATTTTAATAGACCCAGAGTGTCAAGACCAGTTTGCTACGGTGTGGGACGGCCGCCAGTACACTTTCACTGTCCTTCCGCAAGGCTATCTTCATTCTCCAACGATTTGTCATGGACTGATTGCCCGAGATTTAAGCACCCTGAATTTGAAAGTCGCTGTGTTTCACTACATTGATGACATCATGATCTCTGGAACAAAAGAAGATGTAACTGAAGCACTGCACCTGCTGATACATCACATGGAGAACAGAGGGTGGGCTATGAACAGAGACAAAGTCCAAGGACCTACCACAGAGGTGAAATTCCTAGGAATGATGTGGACTGGGCAACAGAGGAAAATTCCAGAGACAGTTGTGCAAACTATCCAGGCGCTGTCGCCCCCTACTACCAAAAAGGAGGCACAGAAGTTCATTGGAGTTGTGGGGTTCTGGAGATCGTTCATCCCACATCTTGGACTGATTCTGAGACCTATATATAATGTCACCCGGAAAAAGACTGAGTTCTCATGGGGTTCAGAGCAGCGGACTGCATTCCTGGCTGCTAAAGAAGCTATTTTGCAGCATCAGGGATTAGGACCCGTGAGACAAGGAGTACCATTTCAGCTGGATGTAGTGGAGCAGAATGGTACCATATCTTGGAGTCTGTGGCAGCCAAATGAAAAGAAAGGACTAAGAGCAATACCCATTGGATTTTGGTCCAAACAACTGACAGGGGCACAGAAGAGATACACGCCCCTAGAGAAGTACATGTTTGGGGCCTACACAGCACTTCAACATGTATAGACCATTACAGGAAAGGACACAGTCACCATCCATACTGCATTGCCAATAGCAGGATGGGTGAGAGATAATGGACTGATCACTAGAGCAGCTGTAGCCCAGAACCAGACACTGATGAAATGGAAGTGGTACCTTCAAGAAAGAGGGGGTATTGCAGCTGGGGATGTTAGAGACATTTCAAAACAGTTGGCAGGGCTTGTTACTTTTACCAGCACCCAGCCAGAAGAAGAAATTCCTGTGCTGCAGTCATCCCCCATTCAAGAGGCTCCACCCTTTGAGTCTCTGTCAGAAGACATGAAGCAGTCAGCATGGTTCACTGATGGTTCAGCCATAGTCGCCTCGTCTGGGTGTAAATGGACAGCAGCAGCCTACAACCCAAGTACAGACACAGTCCTGCAGGAGACCGGAATTGGAGGGTCCAGCCAGTATGCAGAGTTGAAAGCTGTAGTGATGACTCTTCAGGAGGATCTTTCTTCCCATGTCACTATCTACACTGACAGCTGGGCGGTTTTTAAAGGACTGACAACTTGGATGCCCACGTGGAAGTCCAATGAATGGATGATTCATGGAAAGGTGGTGTGGGGAGGCAAGGAAGTCTGGGACTACATCTGGAAAGAAGCTCACTCGCGCACCATAAAAGTGGGGCATGTTGATGCACATGTGCCCCTAGTCCCAGACTTTGAGAACTATAACAGTGTTGCAGATGAAATCGCCAAAGTGAAGGCAGTTGTGCCAATTGATCCTGTCTTGATGAACTTGGCCAACTGGGCCCACAAGCAATCTGGACATTTGGGGCAGAAAGCAACATATGAATGGGCACAGCAGAGAGGCTTGCCTATATCCATGGACATGATAAAGACTGTAATAGGGAACTGTACAGTGTGTGGAGAAGTGCGACAATGGCCATTACAAAAGTACTCTACCGGGTCGATTAAGAGGGGTGAGAGGCCTGCAGAGATATGGCAGATTGACTTCATCGGTCCCCTGCCCCGGGGAAACAATGGACTGAGATATTGTTGCACTGCAGTGGACACCTATTCAGGACTTATGCTTGTTCATCCTTGCAAACGTGCAGATCAAGCCGCAACGCTTCAACTGCTACAGAAACTTGTCGTTGCTTATAGTTGTCCCAAGCAAGTCCAAAGTGATAACGGCTCACACTTCACCGGATCAACAGTACAGCAGTGGGCCAAAGATTCTGGAGTGTACTGGTTGTGCCACATCCCATACCATCCACAGGCAGCTGGTTTGATTGAAAGATACAACGGGCTATTGAAGGACCAGATACGCAAACTTACACCCACGCATACACTAAGGGGGTGGGATCAGGTCCTCACACACGCAGTCATGTTGTTAAATTCTAGGCCAATAGCCAAAAGCACACCATATGAGAGGATGGTAGGGGCTGGGGCACAGATTCCACAGCTGGAGTGCAGAGTTCAGTATTTATGTAAGGTTCCTGAAAAAACAGGGCTTAACAGATACCATGTTACTGCTTCCCATGACATAGAAACCAAGAGTGACGTATCTGAAGCTGAAGCCTATCTAGGAATGAGAGGGAATCTGTCAGGAAGGTTTGAAGTTATATTTGCATTGGCAGATGAGCTTCAAGACAGTGGCTGGGACTCTGACTGGTTAGTGGATACTTCTCAGCAAGAGTGGAAAGTGAGGCTACATAACATAAAATCTTCCAAAATAAACAGCAGTGATCTTCTGGGAAATATCAGTATATTTATTCTCCTCCCTATTGATGTTCTGTGGGATGGTCAGAAGTGGGTAGAGGCAGGGGGCAAAGTGTTAGTCAGATGTCCAGGCAAGAAGCCATTTAGAGGAGAGATCGCAGCTGAAGGGCCTGGATCTACTGTTTATGTATTATTAGAGGGAACAGATAATCCGCTTTGTTTTCCACTCCACAGGCTGTCTCCGATTTGATCCATAGGAAGACCAGAGAAAAGTGATTACAAGATGGAAAGAATGAGGGAAGATCGCAA
Source organism: Lithobates sylvaticus (assembly GCA_028564925.1). Classification (NCBI taxonomy): domain Eukaryota; kingdom Metazoa; phylum Chordata; class Amphibia; order Anura; family Ranidae; genus Lithobates; species Lithobates sylvaticus. Next base: position 98,768,630 of record CM053032.1, on the reverse strand, counting down.
GAGCTGTGGAGAGCAAGGCCTTTGATGTATTACATGCCTGGACTTTCTACAGAACTTTAGAATGGACTTTCTAATGAACTTTTTTAAGTTAAAAGACTGAAACATCTTCTCAATGACAGAAATTGGAGGTGTTGCATTCAAGGAAAATTAATATTTAGAATGAGTTTTATTAGTAATGATATGGAGTCTGAAAGAAAAAAAAAAATCTAGGGCGGAATGTGTTGCGTTTGTTAAAATATGATTTTTTAAACATCAGACCTAACATTACATGGGAGAAATTACAAGTTTAGTTGATCAGATTCTCTGGTTTGAGTAGAATTCTCAAACAAATGCTGTTTTCATACAATGGTGTTAGATAGCATTAAGAGGCTATTGTCTCGTCAGCTACAGTAAACAGGCTGAGAGTGTCCCTCAGACTAAAAAGAATGACTGTTATATTGATGGCAGGATTTCGTTTGAGGAGACAATGGTTTAGCTAGCAACAGTCCATTGTCTCGTCAGCTACAGTAAACAGGTTTGGAGGGTCTCTCAACCTGAAAAGAATGACTGTTAGTCAGTTGTTATGGAAACAAGTCTATAAACATTAACTTTGGTCAACAAACTGGGAAATAAAATGGTTGGAGTAGAGACACAGAGGGAAGACTGGAACACATCATGCTGTAACATCAGGACACACATTATCATGCTTTGAAGATCAGAAGAAGCCGCTCATGATACAAGAACAGAACCTGGTCTCCAAGAAGAAATATTGCCAATTGGAGATCATGAACATTCAGTAACAGAAGTTAAGTAACCCTTTTAAATGTATTTGTACTGTTAGACTTTAGGCTGTTCTATTTTCTAGGCATTTTGCTTGTTATAGTTATCTGTCAGTCTTGTATTGTATTCCTAAGATTGTAATAGTTTTGCACAGCAGCTTTGTATAGTAAAAAGCACATCTATACACTGCAGAAGTCTCAGCTTCCTTGTTATACCACAGAGTAACCTTGCTAGATAAACGCAAAGCAATACACCAGGTCCCTATTCCACGGATGTATTCCTGGATATGTGCGTAAACGGGCAGGAGGGATGCGGTCGTCAAAATCTCCAATATCATTCGGTCATATTTTGAGAAAAGAGAACTTGCATAGTGTGATACCGTAAAAATACTTTTAATGAGGTAAAAACAGATTAAAAACACTCCCATTTTGGAAGTAATATTCAGGCTCATAGAATGGTGATAGGTGTCAGAAAGTGCTGCTGCTGTAGTCCACCAAATTGTGTGGACTGCAAAAGGAGGAACCCAAAACGCAAGTAAAAGTAAATAAGAATAACGTTTATTAAGATAAGTGATATATATAAATAAGAAGACACCCCAAAATACAAACAGTGCTCAGCCACAAACAGAAACCCACAGACAACAGATAAATATATACAGGCACAGGGAAGTACCGAAATTAACACGTCAGCCAGGCCAGGGTCATACACAGGAAGATCAATAGATAACGAGGGCAGTTCAGAATCACAAACGTTAGCCAGGCCAGGGTCATACACGGGAGATCAGCAGATGAACAAGGGCAGGACGGGAGAGGGAAAATAAGGATTAGAAAGGCAACAGGGATTGGGATGGGGACGGGGCACGGGGCACGGGACACGGTGCACGGGGCACGGGGCACATGGAAGAGAGATACCAAGGCAAGTGTGTGAGGGCATGCCGGGTATTTATAAATCCGCCAGTGATTGGCCTCATGTGACAGCTGAGCGCAGAAAGAGCTGTCTGCTCCACACTGCCGGGATCCATCCGCTGGTGGACGCCAGTACTGCGGCCCAAAGATGACATACTAGCAGGGAAGGCCTCTCCTGACAGTTACAAACTGCCAGGAGACACCTGCTGGTGGACCACAGTACTGCATGCCAAATGATGGGTCTTACCAGCGGACGGATCCATTCCTGACACCTTTGGACTGGCTGAAAATCTCATGAGGCCATGCAGTGGCTATGGTCTCACTCCTAAAAAAAAATCTTCAATTATCGGCTCAGCCGTGCATGCCACTTTGTGGAATATGCCTTCAGTGTATGCACTGAAAAATGGAGAGTACTGCTGTCTTGTATGCAGCTGGATGTGGAGAATGCCATCAAAGTGGTCCTGGCATGTTGTGTACTTCACAACTTTCTGCAGGATAAGGAGAGAAGCACTAATGAACCAAACCCCCATAACCAAAGTCAGCGAGTGCAATTTATGGACTTGTGGTCAACATCACAGGTCATGACTATCCGGAATTAGTTTGAGGATTTTTTTGTATCACCAGATGGAGAAGTGTCATGGCAAGATCAATACATGTGATACATTTTTGGATCTTTTCCTAATTATCTCTGCTTTCTGTCTTGTTCAAATCTTTTTTGTTTTAATAAATCATTTCAAATGTATGTCTATTCTTTTGATGTTTCTTGTCCGTCTATTGTTCCTGTGTCCTTTTCCTCTGCGTGAGGCAAGTGTATGCTACCTCTTTTTGGGCTGTGCATATACGTTTACCCCATGCAGAGGAAAATGTTTCGTTTTCCCTCTGCGTGAGGCAAGCGTATGCTGCCCCCTTTTGGGCTGTGCATACATTTACCCTACGCAAAAGAAAATGTGTCCTTTTCCTCAGCAAGAGGCAAGCGTATGCTGCCCCTTTTTGGGATGTTTACCCCACACAGAGGAAAATGTGTAATTTTCCCCTCTTACTTCTGTGTGAGATAATGCACATTACATAGAGGTGTGCAGATGTACTTTTTTAAACCCACACAAAATGTCTCACTAGTGCTGTAGTGCATCATACAAAAAAAAATACAACACAACAAAATATAATTTTAATCATTTTATTTTGAAATGTAAAAAAGCCAGAATGCGGAGAATTAAAGCTGGTGATATGTGGAGGATGAATTATCCCCTTTGCTTGCATGTGGAGACGGGGAAGCAGATTCAGGATATGAGTGGGTAGGTGGGGGCAGGCGTTCATGCCCAAAATCAGGGTGGTATGGGGGTCCAGGAAATGAGGGAGGTGTGGGATCAGGAAAGAAATTGTAAGGAGTTGGATGGTGAGAAGGAGGGGGGAAGTCACGGGAGGAGTGGGGGCGGGGGTGGGATAAAAGTAGGTTTGGGACTGGGTAGATGGGAACTGGCATTGAGGAGGGGGCTGATATTGAGAGGGGGGTACTAGCACTGCTGAGGTCCTGTAAACCATTGGGGGATCCTGAAAAGCATTGTATGGATTGCTTGGTGGTGGCCCACCACTTTATTTGGCATGTTGATATGGCATTGCAATCGCATACATGCAATCCATACAATTATGAAAAAATATAAAGAGGGGGGGAAGGAAGAGGCCACAAGCCTCCGGGATTTTTTGTTAATGGTATCTGGGTTGGTGAGGTAGACGTAGGCAATAAAGATGTATATAAAAATTTAGAAGTTTATTTTCCCATACGGGTAGAAAACAACAAAGGACACAGATAATACATCCATACTTTACAGACATATATGTTATATCAGACGAAATTTGTGTAGAGCTTCGCCATACTCGACATGTTTCACTCTATGGAGTTTCTTCAGGAGATTCATAGGTTTAGCTCAAAGGTATGCTGAAATAACAGAACTTCATGAAAATGCATCCTTTTCAAAATTACACAGACATAGTGTGCATATTTATATAGTGTATATAACTTGGCTCAAATATATACATCTAGTGAGCTGAGCATTTTGTACATAGTTTACATTTACACAGTGTTGCATAAACAAGGGGCATGGAAAGCAGATAGGGGCATGAAAAATGGGTTTGGGCAGAACTTACCACAAATACTTGGATGGGTCTGAAAGAGAGCTGCATATGGTTATGTCGATTTCTTGTATAAAAACTAATTTATAGATAAGAGATGATTCACTCCCAGGATGCCACAGATAGCAGTTAGTCGCTTGCAGAGAGACACACTAAAAAAGTTTTAAATAGATAAGGCCATTAGAGGGACAATTTTGATTGTATGGTTCAGGAATGATAAGTTAAATTGAAGCATATAAAAGCTGGTGGAGGATTGTACCTGAAATTACTTGAGTGGTACGCTAGAGGTTGCTGAACTTGAATTTACCATGTTCAGAGTGTGGTGTAGATATAGACTGCACCTCAGGAATTGTTTGTAGTATTTCAAATTGTCTGCAATGAACAGAGTAAACAGCCAATTCAGCCAATTAGTGCATATAAAGGCATCAGTCCCTGGTGGGCTCAAATGGTAATAGAATATATAAATAAAGGTATCTTACCCCATTAGACAGTAAATAATGGTAGCGGGTTCAGCTCATGAGGGAAGGCAGGTGAACCGCCTCACCTCCTCGTGTGCAATGACTCCTGACAGGGAATTGGTGACAGGGGGAACTGCCTTAAATAGCGGCTCTCCGACTCGGCGGTGTCTGACATCACCGCCGGGTCGCGGGCGCTAAAGCGGCTACTTCCGGCGCTAGGTGTCCGGGAGTGTGTGGTGCGCATGCGTCGGCGGCGAACCGTGTCGCCGGCATATGACGTCAGACGGCGCGTCGCTGTATAGCGGCGCGGCGGCGGCCATTTTGAGAGGTCCTGTTTGCCCACACCTCGGAGTATTGGAGGATGGGACATCTAACCTACATGGGGAAAAACATGGCAGCGGGCGTAAACCGATGCCAGGTTGCCCCATGAAGGGGAGGGGGCCTGATCAATGAGCCGAGAACGAACAAAGCAGGGCGGGCCGTAAATGAGGGGAGGTTGAGGGGAGCAGCGAGAGGGATCTGTATCACTGCACCACATCAACAACCCCAGGGCGCCCGTGCAAGCGACTCTATTTGCAAAGTAGGCATCTCAAAAATATATAAATATTGAGCAATTAAAGTGCTAAAAATAAACAAAAGTGAAGATACCAAGTTATTGCATGTGGCAAGTCGGCCCAGCCATTCATTTTCCAATCTGCTTTTAGACAAACGATTTTTAACAATCAGTGAAAATACATATCATATAAAATGACACATTTGATGGGTCCATCTTAATGGTTAGGCAGAGAAATACCACAATAAAGGGAACAAAAAGAAAAGAAAAGAAAGTAGGGGAGGTGAAATTCCTGTAAGTATCTAAAAATGCATATAACTAGAGAAATGATTTGTAGCTTAAGGCATCATTTAACCCTGGGAAGGTGGTGGCTTTTAAATCAAAGATCCAGCGAGCCTAACGCTGAAGTAAGGTGCGATCATAGTTGCCACCTCTTTCCCCCGGAGGTACATGCTCAAGTGCGAAAAAGTGCATCTTTTGATCGTCATGGGCATGGATAAGTCCCATGTGACGGCTGATTGGGGTTTCCATCTTCTTTCCACGGACAAGTGTTACATGATCCCTTATGCGGTGAAAGAATGGACGTTTAGTTTTTCCTATATAGAAGGCTGTGCATTCACATAACATGATATATACTATACCAACTGATTGACAGTTGGCCAAAAATTTTGGTTTGTAAATACGTTTGTTTGGTAAAGTAATCTGTTTTGATGCGTATATGTAGCGACAAAAATTGCATTTGTGACAAGGTTTGGTTCCAACATTTTTTCTGGAGTTGGAGCAGCCCTCTTGGGTTGGAACGTAGTGGCTGCGTACAAGAGTGTCTCTAAGGGATTGAGATCTCCTGAACGTGATTACAGGATGATCATCCACATGTTTAGAGACCAACGGATCGGCCTTAAGCAAATACCAGTATTTGTCAAAAATTCTGCGCACCTGAGCATGATGTCCGGAGAAGCGGGTAATGATTCTGATGCCCGGATCAGTGGTGGATACTTTAGTTCCATGAATGAGATTGGAGCGATTTTGCCGTTTGGCTTTCAGATATGACTTTTTTAGATATGTTTGACTATAGCCTTGGTTTTGCAAATGCTGCTGCAGTTTTTTGGCCTCCACTTTAAAATGTGAGTCTTGACTACAGTTGCGTTTGACACGGAGGTATTGCCCATAGGGTATACTAGTTACCAAGGGACTCGGGTGGGAACTGGTTGCGTGCAGCAAAGTATTGGCTGCTGATGATTTGCGATAGAGAGTGGTTCCAACGTTTCCTTCCCCATCTACATAAATCGTGATGTCAAGAAAAGTTAATTGTGACTGGCTTTTTTCCATTGTAAAGCTAAGATTATATGTATTAATCTTAAGCTTTTCATAGAAAATTAGCAGGTCTGATTCTGTGCCCGTCCAGATGAAGAATACATCGTCGATGTATCTTCTCCAGATTGGGATCTGGTCTAGAAACATTTGTATGTCATCCCTATGAAATAGGTGATGCTCCCACCCCCCCAGATACAGATTGGCATACGATGGGGCACACTTAGTCTCCATAGCTACGCCCTGTATCTGGAGGTAGTGGGAGCGCCCGAACAAAAAAATATTGCTGTTGAGAATGAATTCAAGCAATTTAAGAATAAATTCATTGTATTTAGGTGATGACTCGGTGCTCTCGGAAATGAAGCCCTTCACCACTCTGACACCTTGGTCATGGGGTATGGAGTTGTAAAGGGCTTTAACATCGAGAGCCACGAGCCAGGAATCTGGAGGTATCGAGATCCCATCAAGAGCCCTTAATAGGTCTCGAGTATCTTGTAAATAGGAAACTAGTCCTTCAACATGAGGGCGAAGAAAATCATCCACCAGAGCACTGGCGTTCTCAGTAAGGCATCCATTGCCAGAAACTATAGGACGGCCTGGGGGATTAGTGGCATTCTTATGGATTTTAGGTAATGCATATAGTGTCGGAGTTTTGGGAAATAGAGTATTTAGAAAGTCATACATTTATTTTGTGATTAGATCTTTAAAAAAGGCGGAACTCAGTAGATGTCTAAATTTGCCAATGGTGTAGTTTACATGACTTTCGGGTATTTTTCGATACCATTCACGGTTTTGTAGTAACTGAAAGACCATCAACTCGTATTGGCATTTGTCCATGATGACCAGATTTCCCCCCTTGTCGGAAGGTTTGATAACTATATTAGTTTCAAGTTGTAGGGAGCGTAGAGCTTCCCTTTGTTATAAAGTGAGATTGGAATGGGGTGGATGAAGCCACTTGGTTTTACGAATTTCATTGGTTACTTGTTGAGTAAATGCCCAGACATTAGGATTGCCTTGTAAGGATGGAAAAGTAGAGGATTTGGGTTTATATTCCCGGGAGAATGGGGCTGAGGCTGCAGGAGGAGGGGCAGAAGGACGGGGAGTGACAGGGAGAAGGGCATCGGCCTCCGCCAGGTCCACCTCGTCAATGTGCCCCTCATCCCACAGCTCCATAAGCTCCTCCATGGCTTTTATATCATTTATAGATAATTGTTGAGAGGGAGAAAGAGGGGGAGATCCGGCCGAAATGCCTGCACGAGTTGAGGGACTGGGTTTGTCAAGCATTATACGGAACATTAATTTCCGTGAAAAAAGATTTAGATCTTTCACTAATTCAAAGGCATCTGCGGATTTAGTGGGACAAAAAGTTAGTCCCAATTTTAACAGTGATATTTGTGTTTCAGTCAGTGTATAAGTAGAAAGATTAATTATTTCAAAGTGATTTTCGTTTGTTTGATCTGTGTAGTGATCGATTCCAAATGTTTCCTCTGATCTACTACAGGTTGAGTGAAAATCGGTGCTGTCCGAAAACTCGACTCATTGTTGGCTTCAGCCTGTCCCCCTAAGGGGGGAGGGGCCGAAGGCAAGACATGAGTGGGAGTGAAAGTGAGAGTGTCAGAAGATGTGAGTGTTTTAGAGCTGCCAGAGGCTTTGGCAGCTGAAGCTCGGGTGCTAATTTGTGTGCGGTTACGTGTGGGAGAACTCTTGGGTTTTCCACTTAGTGCATTTACATTACCCTCCTTGCGTGTATGTTGTTGTGATTTCTTGGTTGAAGTGGGGCGACCAGCTGCCTGTGAAGAAGAAATGGATAAAAAAGAAGAGGTGTCTGAATCAGTTAGTTCGGAAGTTCTTTCCGGTTTTTGGGAAGATTTGATAAAACGTCTCCTATTTTGTGGGGAAACCCAGTTATAGGCCTGATTATTATCATATGATAGTTTGTCTCTCATAAATTTTTTTTCTTTTGTTTTTAGAAGATCTGATACATAATTTTCTAATCCCTCCTTGAGTGCAGTCTCCCGCTCAGTGAAGAGTGCATCCAAGGAGATTGCCCGATTTTCTTCATAGAGTTTTTCTATCTCTTTATCAACATTGGTCAGTTCAGTGGTATAATGAAGACAGAGGAGTTTCATCATCTGAACTGAGCATTGCTGCAAATTGGCCTCCCATTGAGACTTAAAATCAGGTTCCAATTTCTGTATAGTGGGGAAGATTTGAATTCTCAAACCCCATGGGGACATTTGATCATCAACATATTTAGAGAAATACCATTTATTCCAATATATTCTAGACTTTCTTTCCAACATACGTTGAAGTCGTAAAAAGAAGCGATCCATAGTGAGGCCGCCTCCTAGAGGATTTTGCGATTTGTGAATAGTATCCATAAGGCCTTCAAAGGCTTGGCCACAATAATTAGCCATTAGTTACTGGGAGCAGGAAAAAATGCAAATATACAGGTTCAGGAAAGATATAGACAATACAGAGGTATAGAAATAATTTCTTTGCCAAAACATTTAAATGACAAATACATATAGTAATTCTGTTAATTGGTTCAATATTCTAGCTTCATCTATAGAAGTGATGAGCGGGTAACGCCCGAGGGTAATTTTATAATAAACTAGATGAAGTAGTTGAACTAATTCTTAGTTCAACTACTTCATCTAGTTTATTTTAAAAGTAATCCATACAATGCTTCTCCTGGTCTCCCTCAATATCCTCCAGGATATGGCATAAAGTGCATCAGTTGCAGGCGCGTGTGTTGCCTGGATCCGAGAAGGCCACAACTGCAGCAGTGCTAGTACCTTGTCCTCGGTTTCAATACTGATACCCCCCCCCCTCTGACGCAGATTGTGGCCACTGCCTCACACACCACCACGACCACACACACCACCACGTCCTTGGCTGCTTGATGCAATATCCAGGCCCTGGATTCCTGCCAAAAAATGAAAATGTTCAGATTGACACATAGACAGGTATACTGTAGACAGACAGATAGACATAACAGATGGAGTTACCTGACGTGGAATCATTTGTTGTCACACTTGGCACACTTGCTTGAGGGGGGGGGATGCGAGTCCAGTGCTGTCTGTGGCACTGGTTGGTATATCTTCTAAATGCTCTTCCACTGCCTCCTCCAAATCCTCCCTTTCATCCATGATGTTGGATGTTGTCCTGAAGAGAATAAAATCTAAGATTAAGCTATAAAAAAAATTGTTATGCAATATCCCTGCCTAAAAACTGATTAAAAAAATTAAAAAAGTTTGCAGAAAAAATAGGGAATAAACATATTACTAGCAGATAAACAATGGCTGCCGAGGTCTTTCAGACACAACTAACATCAATGGGATGTTTCTCATGGCCTGTATAATGAAAGGTTACGCAAAGCGTAGTTATGGATGAATATCAGTTCAGCGCTGACACCCAACCAGGAGCATTAGAACAATGTTCAGTGATTGGCGGAGGAAAGCCAAATGATTTTGGTACAGGTGTGGCTTTTTTTGAGGAGCTGGTGCTCAACTTCTCCTCCTCTCTCAAGTCCCTCCTCATGCAGTCGTGTAATGACTTCCAGTGTCGCTGAGAATTTTTGCCTAAAGAAAAGTGAAAAAGAAGGGTTAATATGCATTCTTAATTAACATTACACAAAAACATATCATGCATTCAATAAAAATAAACAGTCCCAGTCCAGTGTCAGCACAGAACTGATGCCCATCCCTATTTTGGTCTTCCTTATCTGGTCATTATATAAGGCATGCGATCCCACAGCTCTGGATGGGCCTCCACTGCAGATATGAGTTCTGACAGTGAGATCTCAGCAGCCATCTTCCCTGTCCTCTTCCTCTCCTCACAACCACACAGCTGAGCAAAGGACTCTTGGGTAATGTACAGACAGGAATTCCCTGGTTTTCCTGACATTACAGTGACCAATCACATATTTACAGCTTAAAAACGCTTGACACTGCTGAACGTGGCTTAGAGTTAAGCCGCATTTAGCCGCGTCAGGTGTTTTTACAGCTGTATTGCCGTTCCTCAGAACACGCAATTCCTGGGGTTTTTTTGCAGCTTAAAAATGCCCTAAATGCCCTTACAGCTCCTAAAAGCCTTTGTGTGCATGAGGACATAGAATAACATAGAGAGGCGTTTTTAAGCGGCAAAAAAAATAAACGCCTGATGCTCCTAAAAGCGGCTGTAAAAACGCTCTGTGTGCATGGGGACTTACCAGTGTCTTGCATTTGTCCTCATTGTCAGAAATTTCAACATTTACCAGTGCCTTGCATTTTTCCTCAATGTCAGAAATATCAACACATTTGTCAGAACTCATTTCAGTGTTCAGCAGTGCAGTGTCTGGAGAGGAAGTGGTTGTCTCCAATGGCAACGCACTATCCACCAATTCCACTGGCACATGACCCTCTTCCAGCAACTGTCCTGACCACCATTACATAATTCCACATTTGGATTGGTAACCCCAATCACTTCATTTATATTTGTGCCATCTGACCTTTCCACCATCACCAACTCATTTGGCATCACAATAATTAACACATCATTAGATCCTTTGTGGGTCGTGGGCACGAACTCTGCTATGTGCTCAATCTCACTTGGCCCTTCCATCTTGTAAGATATAACATCTGCAGCAGCAGCAAGTGAGCCCTTGTCTATAAGCTGCACTGCAGTCCCTCCATTTAACATAGCAGAAATTGTGTCCACTCCAATGTTACAAACAGGGGTCTCTTTCATTAAAGTCAACAGGCTTGTTGCCCATCTGTCCCACTCTACTTTCTCTGTGCTCCCATCAGAGGTACTATGCAGTACTGACCCAAGTGCCCAAGGAGACACAGGACAGAGTAGCTCAGCAGTAGACACATTACACATAATACTTTTGTTTAAACTAAACTGTGGCAATACAATTTTAACCATAGCAGGCTGCAATACCATAACTTCACCACCTTGCTCTGATGGTGCTTCATTAAAACCATTTCCGGAGCCACATGGACTAGCTGCCCTTCACGTCGGCTCCTGCAGCTAGACCCATAAATCAGCCTATAAAGCCTGCATAACCTGCCACACTCACCGGCGACACCTCCATCTAGCACCCGGCCATGCCATGGACAGATTTGTGGAGAAAACCGGCCCGCGATCGTACGTGGCCGATACGGCCCACGCGGCCCAGCCGCAAATCGAGGCCCCGGCTCCGGCCTTGCTTCTTCTATGGAGATTGCGCAGGCTGTGGCAGCTCTGCTTTCCCCTATGATAACGGCCTCTGTGGAGAAAGCTGTCAGTGCAGTCATGCAGCAGCTACAGGCCCAGCTAAGTGAACATGCTTCCAGGCTAAATGATGCAGAACACCACATAGCTAATATAGAGGAGGAACTGTATCAGGCACAAGCCACAGAACAAGCCCAAGACAAACTGAACTAATATGTTCAAGAGAAACTGGACGATTTGGAAAATAGGTCCAGAAAGAGTAATCTGCGATCCGTAGGCATCCCAGAATCGTTACTACCCTTAGCCCTCACGGACCTTTGCGCGAGACACATACGCGCTAGGCATTCCCGGCCCCTGCTCCATAGAGCGTGCCCACCGCATGGGAACTTTCAACTTCGATCACAAATCGCCCGACCTATAATTGCCAAATACCTCAATTACTCGGACAAAGCTCTCATCCTACAGAAATTCAGGCAATTCAGATTGACGGAATAAAAATTCTGATTTTCGCAGACTACTCTATAGAAGTATCTAAGAAAAGGAAAGCATTCCAACATTTTTCTACTGTTTTCTCATGCATCACATACTACTAAAATGTTGAAATTTGTCTAACGTTTTATCTGTTGTCACAAGTTTACCCCCTGGCATCCCTGTGTAACTCAGGTCATTCCTCCCGTGCACAACCCTAGCTGTCAGCCTTTACCACCCTCTATATCGTGGGTTTTAGTGCTGCAGTCAAATGGGTCTGGTACTGGGAACTGACCTACTCGGTGGCTCCATGTGGAAAAAAGTGAAGTTTCTCAAATATGTTTTATGTTTTCTTATTTTAACTCCCATCCTCCTGAACCCTCTTCTATCCCAATTACCCCAATCCTGTGTTACACTTGCACCAAATGACCCTCAGTCCACACGCTCAGACAGCCCAAGCTCCTTCAAATCTCCAAATACACTTTCAGCATACCACCAAATGCCATTACACTCAACCAATACAACACCAGCCCCTACCCACACTATAGCCCCCGATATGAAATTGGTCACCTGGAATGTGAAAGGGCTTTGTTCCCCCAATAAAAGAATGAAAATTCTACGCCACCTTAAAGGACTCAAAACCGACATTGCTCTACTCCAAGAAACCCACCTTTCCACTCCAGACTTCCACCGTATGAAAAAACTATGGGTAGGCACAGTCCTAGGCTCTGACTCGAATGGACGCAAAGCAGGAGTCCTGATACTCATACATAAAAACCTTCCTTGCACGGTCCATTCAGACCCCAAGGGACGCTTTCTATCAGTCCATGTTCAAATAGGGACCAGGGATTTGAGAATCTCAAACATCTATGCTCCTAATAACCCCACTAAGCAGAGTTTTAGTGAACTTTCGACTTGGCTCCTTCGTGACCCACACCTCCCACACATAATCGGCGGGGACTTCAATTCCACAATATACCCAATTGACGATAGATCCTCTCCCAAACGCTAACGTACCCCACCGGACTCAAATACCCAGACACTCCTGGCCTCCACGATAGATTCTTTACATCGCCACGACATCTGGCACCTCTGGCACCCAGCTGACAGAGATTTCACATTTTACTCTAACCCCCATAATGTTTTCACCAGAACTGACTACTTCGTCTGCTCAGACAATCTTGTCCCAATGATATCTGAAGCTGACATTCAAGACATTGTTATTTCAGACTATGCACCCATCTTGATAATGCTTGACAACTCTGATATAAATCCGAGCCCCAAACTATGCGCTTCCCATCCTACCTTCACAATAACTCAGACTTCCGACAGTACATGGAGCGTGCATGGTCTAAATACACTTTTACCAATACATTGCACTCTGACAACCCAAATCTATTCTAGGAAGCAGGCAAAGCCTTCCTCAGAGGTTGTATAATTTCATACGCAGCCTCTTTCAAAAGAAATACCCTCAAAAATTACAAACTGGCCAGCTCCCGTCTGAACCTAGCCCAAAGATCCTGTCACACGAATGACTCCCCTGACAATAGGAAGACATGGCTGTCAGTAAAGCAATCTTTTGACGCTTGGGCAGAAGCTCTTGAACAAATCAAAAAACACACATGGAGGCCACACTTCACAAATTCGGCAATAAGGCAGGCAAATTACTTTCAAGATTCTGTAAGTGCCCCTACCACCCAACCTATATCACTTCCCTTCGAGTCACATTGGGTAACATTAATACTACTCAAAAAGGCATAAACGATGCCATGCTACACTACTACTCCTCTTTATACGCAGCAGACCCAATAGATGTACTGACAGCACTCTCCTTTCTTGGGAAAATAACTCAGATCTCTCCCTCTCAACTAGAAGCTCTAAACGCACCCGTCTCCTTCCCTGAAATCTCCAATGCCATCAAAAACCTTGCCCCATTTTAAGTCCCAGACGGCTTCATGGGTGAATTTTATAAATCCCTGCGAACACTCCTGGAACCCACCCTCCATGAAGTCTACCAACACATATGGTCAGGAGGCTCTTACCTACCCACGAGTAACCAAGCTATCATCAAATTACTAGTAAAAAAAGGTAAAGATCCACAAGAACTAGGCTCATATAGACCTATTTCACTCCTAAATCTGGATGTCAAGATCCTTTCTAAAATTATAGCAAATAGACTAGCCGCCATTATACCCTCTCTGATACACCCTGCCCAATCAAGGTTCGTGAAAGGCAGGACAGCCACCATGAACATCAGAAAGGTGATGATGGCCCTGGAACACGCCAAATGTAAACCTGAGGGGGATCACGCTATTATCATATTACTATATGCGGAAAAAGCATTTGATAACGTAAGCTTCAAATTGCTCTCCATGGTCATGTCCAAAATGGGATTCTCCGGCCCTTTCGTCCACCTTATATTCACCATGTATGCCACCCCGGCAGCTAGGCTGGTAGCAGCAGGCCTCTTATCAGATGAATTCCTTCTCCACAAAGGCACAAGACAGGGCTCTCCCTTATCCCCTCTTCAATATTGCATTAGAGCCCCTGTCCAGATATCTGTCCTATATAACCCCATTGCATGGCATCAACATTGGTAAACATGAACTACGCACCTCACTCTTTGCGGATGACGTCCTTATATTTTTAGAAAATCCTTCTACTGACATGCCAACAATCAAATCAATATTTGACCAATTTAGACTATGTTCGGGGCTTCGCATAAATTACAACAAAAGCGAAATCATCCCCTTAGGTACCCTGTCTAATCCCCCTTGGACTCAAAAATCCATATTCTTAGTGGCGAAATCGCACATCACCTATCTAGGAATAAAAATAGGGAAACTACCCTCCTCTCTGTATCACCTCAACTTCCCCCCCTTGCTCTCAAAAATCTCTCAGGAACTTGATAACTGGATGGATCTACCCCTTTAACTCCTGGGAAGATGCCATCTAGTGAAAATGGTCAGTTTCACCTGTTTACTCTACCCATTTCAAACCATTCCCTTGCTTCTACACCATAAAGACACAAAACTTCTCAATGCTGCCATCTCCAAATTCCTTTGGCGAAACAAAAGACCACGTATAGCCCTTGCTAAGCTATATCTTCCCAGACGCGAAGGAGGTATTAGTCTCCCAAATGTTAGAACCTACAACTTGGCCTGTCTATTGAGGACAGGATTAGAATGGATAGCCCAAACATCTCGCTACTCCAACTTTCCCCTTGAAACCGCAATGGTAGCCCTACTCCACTGCAAGTGGAAGTCCATCCCACCGCCTCTTCAACATAACCTCCTGCTACGAGACACAGCCATTGCTTGGAGAGATGTCCGGAAAAGCCTCAAACTCTCTCCCTTTATATCCAACCCCCTTCCAATACAAGGAAACCCAAGCTTCCTCCCAGGTCTGGAACATCAGCCCTACGCAACCTGGCAGCGGAATGGCCTTACAAAATTCTCCTCCCTATGTGACATGGAGACTGGTCGCGCCATCGCATTCCAATATCTAGCTGAAAAGTTCTCACTTCCTCAACCACATGCCTTCCATTACAGACAATGTATCAGCTTCATAAAGAACGCATGTGCAGAAGAACGCAAAAGATTCAAATCGTCTCTCACAGACACCCTTCTCACAGAGGGCTCATACAAAATATCGAACATTTACAAACCTCTCCTCCTGAAAACTACTCCCTCTCTAACATCCTCATCAGCAGAAAACTGGGCAAAAGACTTCTCGCAAACCGAGATAGTAGACAAACTTCTACAAGGTCTCAATACCACCTACAAAATGTCTCCCAACGAATCCTGGAGGGAAACACAATTGAAAATTCCCTTCTTGGGGGTGGAGCCGGCGGCCGGAGAGCATGGACGTCTGAGAGGAGAGCTCTCCTGCAGCGGCACGGAATAAGCGGCCCACAGCGAGCCTAACACTTCAAAAACATCCCCACAGGCACGGGAACACCCCACGGAACATACCGCTCACGATGAGCAAAAGAAAAGAAAGAGAAATACCCAGGAAACTGACCGATTTCTTTCCCCTGGCAGCTGGTCGAGAATTCCAAGATGGCGCCCGCGATGTGCTGAGCGCCTCAGCCGCCTCAACAGCAAGATCTAATCCTGCTCCATCTCAGGGTGAGTCAAGCCCTACATCTCACCCCTTGCCACAATCCCCTTTCCTGAGCCCTGTTAAGCAAAAAAGGAAGCTGGGAGGTGATAGCGAACCGCTGACTGACACTGATCCTGGGGGGGAAGAAATGGAGGAGGCCTCCTCATACTCACAGCAGCTAGATGCATTCCCCACTGCAGGTCAGCCCATTCTAGACTCTACTATGAAGGAGATGCTTCAGACACTGAGAGGGGCTCTCCAGCAGGACATATCAACCTTCATGCATAGCAATAAAGTGGAAATGACAGTGATTAAAGACAGAGTGCAGCATGTAGAGAGAAAAATGGAGGAATTCACTTTTGCACACAATGAGCTTGTTGATGCACACATATCTATAGATGAGGAAATTAAAGCAATGCGTCTCAAAATGGCGGATATTGAGGACCGCGCACGCAGAAACAATGTTAAATTCAGGGGGATCCCTGAATCGGTTAAGCCAGCGGACCTGTCTACCTACCTCCAAAAACTTATGACCACAGCCATACCGTCCCTGAGCCCAGCAGATGTCACCATAGACAGAGCACACAGGCTACCTAAACCATCATTTCTACCCGATCAGATACCCAGAGACGTCATTGCCAGAATACACTTTTACCATGTGAAAGACCAACTCATGCGATATGCTAGACAGCACCCTGCTCTCCCTGACCCTTTCGCAGGAATCGCACTATATGCAGATTTATCGCAAGCCACGCTGCAAGCTAGGCACAACCTGGTCCCCATCACTAAGATCCTGAGAAATCACAAGATACTGTATAAATGGGGTTTCCCGGCCAAACTGCTGCTTGAAATGCATAATGAATCCCACACCATCTCCTCACTAGAAAAGGGAATGGATCTCCTCAGAAAGTGGCGACTTCTCCCTGCGGACGGCAACATAGCTGACCCTGAACCCCTGCCAGATAGACGAAACTACAACCGTCAAAACAGACGTAACAAATGACTGATGATATCGAATAGGTGTTTGCAACCTTTTACACTATGCGATTTACCTAAAAGTTGCACGCTCTGAAATGCATATTTCCTGTGCCTTCACATTTATGGCCTACTCAAGTTATGGCTCACAATAGCCACCGCTGTTCGGCTTTTTCTACATGACTGTTTTCCCCCACTACAGCCGCAGGATGTATCCTGCATCCGGGTTAAGTTACCGTGGACTTTCTGCGGTCCTCTGGGACCCCAAGGGGCCCAAAAAAGTTCCTATCTGCTCAAGTTTATATGAGCAGCAGTTATCACATTCCTGTTGTCATTTTTTTTCAGACCATCTTTATCAAGGTACGCTTCCAACTTCTACCACTGGAGGGCAGCAAGGCGTTTTCCAACTGAAATATGCACATTAAACTCATGTCTCACAATGTGAGGGGGCTCAACAGCCCTTTCAAAAGGAGGGCGCTCTGGAAGTCGGCTCTAGCTATGAACTGTGACATCCTATGTGCCCAAGAGACCCACTTTGCCAGCAATCGAGCGCCAAAATGTACGCACGCCAAATATCCGCACATCTTCTACTCAAATGACTCTGTTAAAAGAAATGGTGTAATGATAGCCATAAGGGACACAGTAACCTTTTCTCTCTTACAGGAACGCACTGACCAACACGGACGCTTCATCATCTTAATTGCGGAGATTAATAACACTGTCTACACGCTGGTAAACCTATATGCTCCGAATGTTCACACATTGAAATTTGTACGGAAAGTGGTAACAATGGCTAAATCTATGCAAAAAGGTAAACTAATCATATGCGGTGACTTTAACACTGTACTCAACAATGATCTTGATTCCTCCTCAGTGGCTCTTCGACAGAGGCCCTGCTTAGGTCCCTTCTGCCATACAGAAAGGCTCTTTGACCCATGGCGCTGCGCCCGAACTACTGAGAAGGACTATTCTTACCACTCTCCTGTTCACAACAGCTATTCTAGGATAGATTTTTTTCTTGTAGACATGTACACCTTGCAAACTGTGGTTAGAACAGATATCCATAATATCACTTGGTCGGACCACGCTCCAGTAACGATTGATATAATGGATAATAATAGACAACACTGCAAACCCCTATGGCGTAATAACACTTACTTGCTGTCTCGCCCCGAGATTCGGGATGAGATCAGTAAGAAACTGACAGACTATTTTGAACTAAACACTACTAAGGATTGCTCCCCCGAAATATTATGGTGTGCGCACAAAGCATATGCTCGAGGCATACTTATACAAATAGCTTCTAGGGAAAAAAAGAAAAAACTGCACCGTTTGTCAGAACTTCAAAACTCCATTGCTGACCTAGAATCCCTTCACAAAGACCCGTCTACCACATCCCCGGACATCCTGGTGCATCTTAACCAGTGCCGTGAGGACTTGCGGCTCGAACTTAAGACGGATTATGATGTCTATTTTAAGAGAATGAAATTATCCTTCTATTCTCAAAATAACAAAGCAAGCAAACTTCTTGCCTCCCAACTTAAAAAAAGACATGCCAAGTCCAATCTGACTCACATCATACACCACAAGAACAATACCACACTCCGCAACCCTAAAGACATAGCGAACGCCTTTAAGGACTATTACGAATCCCTCTATAACCTCCATGCTGACCCACACACCCACCAACCCTCTGATCTTGAAATAGACAATTTTCTCCAAAAAATTAATATTCCAAAGGTTGACTCACTCACACTAGATGAACTGAATTCCCCTATTACCTACAAAGAAATAACCACTGTTATACAATCCCTGCCTATGCATAAATCACCAGGCGCGGACGGTTTTTCGGTCGAATACTATAAAACATTTGCCCCTCTACTCGTGCCAACGCTAGCAGACGTTTTCAACGCAGCCGCAGCTAACAAATCCTTCCCGACCGAAATGCTACAGGCAGTCATTGTCACGATCCCTAAACCTGGTAAAGACACCGACCGCCCCCAAAATTTCAGACCGATCTCTCTATTAAATTCCGACTTAAAAATTTATGCCAAGGTGATAGCAAATAGACTAATGGTTGTGACCCCCTCACTCTTAGGACTAGACCAAGTAGGTTTTGTAAAAGGCAGACAAGCCCCTGACGGAACTAGACGAATGCTTAACCTCCTAAGGTTTACGGAACTCCAAAATCTCCCTAGCGCATTTATTGCCTTAGATGCAGAAAAGGCTTTTGATAGGGTGCATTGGACCTATCTGTCTAAAACCCTCCTTAAATTTGGAATTACTGGTCCAATCCATTCAGCTATCATGGCCCTTTACTCCTGTCCCTCAGTCCGGGTATTAACTTCTGGACTACTATCAGACCCCTTTTACCTGACGAACGGTACTCGGCAGGGATGCCCACTCTCACCGATAATCTTCTCCCTGGCCATTGAACCCCTAGCAGAATGCATTAGAGCTTCTGATGACATTAAAGGAATCAAAATAGGATTGGGGACCCATAAACTAGGACTTTTTGCAGACGATATAATACTGACCGTCACTGATCCAGAACCCTCGCTTTCAGCTGTACAACAAACACTAAGAGACTTTAGTGAAGTGTCCTACTACAAGATTAATACCTCTAAGTGCTTTGCTATGGCACTACACACCACAGTTAAAGTACGAGATACCCTCCGACAGCTCTTTCCTTGTATATGGGACCCTCCCTCAATCACTTACCTTGGTGTGCAGCTATCCGCATCCTCCTCAAACTTATACGCCTGTAATTTCCCCCCATTGTTACATACAATTGAGGAGGAAATGAACCTCATAGCAAAACTACATCTCTCTTGGATCGGACGGATAGCTGCATACCAAATGCAAATATTTCCTAAACTACTATACTACTTCAGAACCCTACCCATCCGCATCCCCCAGAAATTTTTCAACCTACTATCAAAAAAACTAAACATCTTCATCTGGGGGGGTAAAAAAACAAGAATTGCGCTGACTCAGCTTTATAAATCTAAACAATTAGGGGGACTGGGACTCCCCAATGCACAAACATATTACAGAGCGGCCTTGTTAGACCAAATGAAATACTGGTTCTCAGATCAAAAGGATAATAGATGGTCGGATATAGAACGCACTGTCACCCCGGGTCATGACCTACCTGCCTTAGCTATGGCATTTAGCATTCATCATAAACCTACCACTCCGCCTTACCCTTCTATACAAGCCTCCTTAGAGGCCTGGTCCTTCCTTATACACCAACACTTCAATGATCTACCTTTGTACAAACCACAAATCCCATTGGCAGCCTACCAATACTTGATCCCTTACTTGCCTATACAACATTGGAATAAACGGGGGGAACGATATATCTCACCACCAATCGCACAACAAGACCCACTAGATACCTTTATGCTATTTCAAATAAAACAATACTCAGACAAAAACCCAGGTACTACTCTGGAAATACCTCAGTCAGTGTGGGATTTCCTTACCAACAGTCACGCGGGGAAAAAAAAAGGAATCTCCTTATTTTACAAACTAGCAAACCCACTATACTTGAATGCTAAATTACCCACCATGATAAAATGGGAAAAGGAACTCCAAGCGGAATTCCCACTTGTACAATGGCATGTAGCAGTAAAATACAACAGCAAATCTTCAGCTTGCATAGATCACTGGGACAATGCACAGAAAATTCTTCACAGATGGTACTATACGCCCCTGCGGCTCCATAAAATGGACCCGTCAATACCATCACTGTGCTGGAGGAACTGTCAATCTACTGGCAGCTTACTCCACATATTGTGGACTTGTGGAAACATCACTAC
Source organism: Lithobates sylvaticus (assembly GCA_028564925.1). NCBI lineage: Eukaryota > Metazoa > Chordata > Amphibia > Anura > Ranidae > Lithobates > Lithobates sylvaticus. Next base: position 98,747,947 of record CM053032.1, on the reverse strand, counting down.
CTTCTGCAAAGAGATATCTATGATATCCAATGTTATTCATATCAAGATCCAACTCACACCAGCCTTGGCACTACTTAGTATTGGAATAGAACAAATCCCACCCCTACAAAGAAGTTTAGTAGTAAATATCTTGTTTGCAACACGTATGTCATTAGCGAAGCAATGGCGATCGCCCTCACCTCCTCTCCTTGAAGTAGTAGTCTCCAGAATCAATAATCAATATCTTATGGAGAAACTACTGGCATACAAAGAAAGAAGATCCTCAGTTTTCCATAAACGCTGGGAGAACTGGAGCTCTTCTATATATGCCTCCCACACCTGTGACTCATGACTCATTACTCTAACAACTAAAACCTATTGTAATGATCAAAGCATCCAGTGACTAGAATACGCCCAAATAGGAATGGTACCCCATTGTGCAGAATCTTTATTAAACAAAAACGTTCCTGACATATGACGTACCTTGTACCTAATAACAATACAGATGTATCAATGTTTATTGATTTACTTCAACATTATCAAAGTTTGCATCGTACTAGATATACTGTGCACCTCTCCTGCCTTAATGTATCTCCAGGGACCCTCATTAAGGTCCACTGGGAGCTTCTTTACTAACTGGTTCTCATCTGAGCCCTGTCACTTTGTTCCCGAAAGGGGTGACTGGCTTTGCCCCATATGGGGCCGTTAGATATCGCTTACAAGTAGCTCGCAAACGATCTCTGCCGTAGTTAACCTGATTATATGTTTATTATAACCCTTCTGTAATGCATATCTCTGTTATTTTACAATATCCTTTTACTTTCTATGTAAACTGTAAACTTCAATAAAAATCTATTGTTTAAAAAAAAAAGAAAATTCCCTTTTTTTCGTACAAACAGACTCACACCATACCCAGCTGCCCCCTCTGTCAGCACCCCAGGCCCACACTGACCCCGTCGCTTCTGGTCGTGTACGTTCATCTCCACCTTCTGAGATCAAGTCCTTTCATACATCTTTGAAGTAACTCTGCTGAAACTAACTAAAGACCCTCTACTTCTCATCTTGCCACTGGGACCCCCAATTACTACCCTGGTCACTCAACTCAACCCCCCCCCCCCCCTGGCAAGGACTGGACCCTGATATGCCTCCTACTCGCCAGAAGATACATCCTGAAAAATTGGATCTCCAACGTTCATCCAAACATCTCACAGGTCAAAAGAGACCTCCTACAACTACTCTAGGACAAGCTTAATACAAACTTAACACATGAAAAGACTAAATTACCATTGTACCAAGAATGGCATGCTTTTATGGCCTCAACACTCTCTCCTATGGATATGGCGAACTTTGATAAACTCTAATTTTCATATTATGGACCACCATCTACACCATAAGGGAAGCTGCTCCCTTCAAACTAAAAGACCAACAACAAATTGATGCCTGTCAAGGCATCAATAACCGCACGAGACCACATCTCGCTCACCGACTCCTTCTCTCCCTTCAAACACAACAATGGGAAATGCTACCTTGGAAACCAAAGCCACAACCTCACTATCTACTCCCTTCCTACAACCACTCTAGGAACTTGGTGCTCTTTCCCTCTCCCCCCCATCCTCCCGTCACCTCCCCCCTACCCTCCCACCTCGTTTAGGAATTGTCCAACAGTACCCTCTTGGCAATCCCTAGGGACCCTTCTCCTCCTTAGATCCATCTAGTTACCTTTTTTTGTTCAACCAGTAGGTTAATACTTTTGAATTGTTATTCTCGTACATGTTGCTACCCCTCCATGGGGGCTCAAATTTCACTACCCCTAGGGTACAAGATCCTCTGTTTTTGTTCTGTCTTTCTTTTGTTTTTGTTTTTTGCTATGTACTTTGCTACTTTTGTCATAACTGCCGTTGTGTACAAAAAAATTATCTGACACTATTGAGATTATTCCTTGTATGTTGTATCTTTCAATAAATTATTTAAAAAAAAAAAAAAAAAAAACATGAACACTTTCATTGTCAGCATTGACAGACTGCATTGACCCCTTATCACCAAGAGTATTTTCAGACATTTCAGTTTTAGCATTTACCATATTCTCATGACCAAGTTCAAGTACCCTATTGTCCATCAGAGCAACACCATAGTTGTCCCGGTTACTCTCCGACTCCAACACACAAAACTCCCTGGAGGTTTCTAGGGACACCTCTGCCTAATATCCAACAGGACAGCAACAGCTAAGGGAGATGGCACATCCTCAAACATATTAATAGCAACATTTTTATCTCTAGTGAGTTGCACTAGCCCATTAGCAACTATACCATCAGCATTAGTCAATTTGTCAACTCATCAGCATTAGTCAACTCAATATCAGCATTGTCATACTCCTTAGTAAGTTTCACATCATCATATTTAATTTTAACACTTGCCTCCCCACTGGACAGGGCACTGCAGTGAGGCAAGTTCTTTTCTGATCTCCCAGTTGGGGTCACTTCCACTCCAGTGTGAGCAGTCACATAGTCAGTCTTTTACTTTACTAGCAACGGTTTTACCCATCGGTGTAACAGGTGTTGTCATGTTCACTTGAGTACGTTGACTTTCTTCTGATGCACTTTTACTGACCAGCTCCCCCAGGTGGCCACAGAATGAAATTACAGCAGGCATCTCCTTCACTTTAGCACCCCCTGCAGGCACAACAGGAACTTCTTCACTGTTGCCAGGGGTGACAGTGAACACTTTTAAACTAGAAACTGGGCTTGCGGATAAGGACTATTGCTCAGCATCACTATCCCCCAGTGGTTTTCCAGAATCTGGGGCAGGTAAAGACACCGTGCCCCAACTGACCACATTTCAGACATGGTACGTTTCCACACCCGACTTATTGGGATGCAGAGCCACATTTTCCCTTTAGCTCCTCTTTTCGGTTGGCACATTTTCTCCCATTGCTATGGAGACAGCACTCTCCCGGCTGCACTTTGCTGGCTCTCCCAAACATGAAGACTTCCCTCTCCTTGAAGTATTGTTGTTTTCCACTTGCCACAATCCTCTGTAGGCAATATCTTTGTCTTGCATTCCACAGACCTGACATCATAGGTGTTGCTACAGGCAACTGCACTCCTCTCAAACTTCGGGCACTGCTGTTGCTCAGTCCTGGCACTCAGGACAGGCTTCCCAATTGTACACACAGATCTTTGTCTTGCTGTGCCATCCTTGTACTGGAAGCTGGGATAAAGGGCACTAGAGATAGCCTTGCGGTTCGCCCGGCGGTCGGTTCGTGGCAAACTTTGCTCGTTCGCGATTCGCCAAACCGGCAGACATATGGCGCTGTTCGCGGCGGCCATATTCTTTTACATTGTGAAAAACTTTGACCCATGACACATCCATCATGGGGTACAGGACAGCCAATTGAGACATTTCAGCACATGGACATACCCCCTACCTTATAAATAGACCTGATCTGGCTGCCATTTTACATTCTGTCTTTTGTCAGTGTAGGGAGAGAGGTTGCTGTTTGGAGCAGGGACAGTCTGTAATCACTAGCTATTAGGTCCACAAAAGTGCTTTTAAGGACTGGTATAGGTGTACAGTATATAGGGGTGTAATACACTTATAATATACTTTCAAATATAGAAAGCATATTATAGTTCATTTCTATTGTGCAGCAATTTGTGACTGCAGTGCTGAGCGATTCTGCAGCTGTCTCTTGTCAGTGTAGGGAGAGAGGTTGCTGTTTGGAGCAGCGATAGTCTGTAATCACTAGCTATTAGGTCCACAAAAGTCCTTTTAAGGACTGGTATAGGTGTACAGTTTATAGGGGTGTAATACACTTATAATATACTTTCAAATATAGAAAGCATATTATAGTGCATTTCTACTGTGCAGCATTGTGCCTGCTGAGCGGTTCTACAGCTCTTTTGTCAGTGTAGGGAGAGGTTGCTGTGTGTCGCAGGGACAGTTTGTAGCGACACAAATCGCTAACGAATATAGGTCCACAAAAGTCCTTTCAAGGACTGGTATAGGTGTACTATTTGGTGTGCAGTATATAGGGGTGTAATACACGTATAAAATACTTTCAAATATAGAAAGCATAGTATAGTGCATTTCTACTGTGCAGCATTGTGACTGCTGAGCGGTTCTGCAGCGATACTACAAAGAGTTACAAACGCAATTAGAAAAAAGTATTATAACTGGTGTGATAGACCAGTGGCCCCCCAAAATGCCAAATTGAAGCAGGGTGTTATATACCGTCTTCCAGATATACTGCACTTCTTTACAGACTTTTGTCACAGGGAAAAAATGACAGGCAGAGGAAGAGGCAGGCCCTTCCGCAGGGGTGGTAGGGGTAGGGCAGGAGCACCAGGCTTGAGCCAAAGTGGGAAATTGCAAAAGGTGCGTTCGATTACGTCAAAGGACGCACCAGACTTGGTTAAGTGGCTCACTCAGCCTTACTCTTCTGCACCCTCCTCATCCTCTCAATCTGCACCCTCTTCACTCTCTGCTGTGTGCACCCCCAAAGACACTACCACCAACACCACCACCACCATATACCCCCTGCTTGAGTCACAGGAATTATTTTCCGATCCATCACAAGACATTTCCGATGCGCAGACATTCTTGGCATTGGATCAGGAAGAGGAGGTAGCAACAACCGCCACTCAGCAGTCTGACGACAGTACCCAGATCAGCCCAAGGAGGTTGGTCCCCGCTGTTGCTGCCTACTCCGAGATCTCTAATTATAGTGGTGGGGAAGGTGACGTTGATGATGACGTGTCTAGGGACGTCACGTGGGTGCCCACAAGAGAGGAAGAGGAGGGGAATTCAGAGGGAGAGATGAACCAGCAGATAGGGAGGAGAAGCAGGTGGAACTTACATTGCACAGGAGGGACAAACCAGACTGCTAATTACTAGACACCCTCTAGTGGCAAAACACAGGCAAGGCATCACATACATATCAGAAAGACCAAGTGAATCCTATATATACACTCCTTGTAATCTTTCTGACTTACCTGATCCCGCCGCAGGCCTGCTGGAAATTATCACAGACAGATCCAGCCTTCAACCATCATGGCAGTCATGCCAGACCTTAAAGGACCAGGTCCCCTTTTACAAGTCCACTCCCTTGGACCTGTACATCACCCTTCCGGAGAACTCTTTGGTTGTATAAACACGACCAAGGTGACAGGTCCCAGGGTCCATCTCTCAAAGAGAAGCATTACAGGCAAAAACCTTGTTTCTTCTTCCACGAGGCCTGGGTACCATCCATTTTGGCTTTCAAGCACTTTAGATGGATCCATTTGCACAGCTCCTTGATCCTATCAGGGATTGCTTAGCGGAGCTCTCTTAGCACTTCCTCAACCGTGACCAATACCTTAGACACTGGCAAAAAAAGCGGAGGTACTCCCGGTATGGGAGGGGTTATATAGGGAGGGGTACTTCCTGTTTCTTTTTTGGTTATACCAGTGTCCATTCACCTAAAGGTGGCCTATAACCCCCATAGTTATTACTATGGTGCTCTGTGTCCCGTGATGTATGATAAAGAAATGGGGGCGTCCATTATGGAGCGATGTGGGTCGGAGATTTTGGGGAGTGGGATGTTGTCTAAAAAGGTATTGAGTGTATGTGTAGCGCTGGGGTTTGTTCCTGAATAGAATGAGTGGAATGCTTCTAGAATTTGTTTGGGGTTATGGGTCAGAGTACCAGATATTGACTTAATTTTGTGCAAGGAGTGAACCCTATGCTTAGGAGAAAGCTTTGCCGCAAGTAGGGGGCCAAATTTATGTGTTTGGAGTGGAGATAAAATCTGCCGCTTGAGGTAAGGGCCGTATTTAGGGCTATTCTAGCTGCATCCAGTTTAGCTAGAGATGTGGGTATGGGTTTGATTTTTGTGCATTTTACTCAGGAACTGAAAGTCCATCTCTAATTTGATTATGTCTATTCGCTTTTCTCTCTTCAGGCGTGAGTCCAACTGGATAAATTTACCCCTCATGACCACTTTATGGGCTCCCCATAAGGAGCTTAATATCATTAATGCTGAAGAATTCTCTTTTTCAAACATGGTGCTGTGCACTGGGTTGGTGAGGAGAGTCTCTTCAGGGCGCCATTGGGGGGGGCCTGCCTGGATCAAAAAACATATGGTTTTAAGGGGGACTAAGGAGTGATCTGACCAAGGGACCTCACATATAAAGTCCTGGGATGCTAAATGGATTTCTGAGGTGTGTAAAAAGATATGATCTATGCCAGCATATGTCCTAAGAGGTGCATAGAAATGTGTATACTCCTTGGCCGAGGGATTCAATTCTGTCCAAGTATCTATAATGCCTAGGGAATGAAAGAGCCGGGCTATGTGGAGGCTCTGTTTGGGGGTCTTTTCAGGTGGATTGTGCCTTGTGACGATTTATCTAGAAGGTGGTCGAAGGTGATCTTTGAGTCACCACCCAATATCTCTTTGCCTTCAAAGTGAGGGGATAAGGAGGCTAGCATGGAAGAGAAAAAGGAGGATTGGCCTTTGTTTGGGGCATAATAAGAAACAAGGGTGAATAGGGTGCCATTAATATGGCCTTTGACCAGGATGTACCGGCCTTCTCTGTCCTAATGGTTTGGGAGTGAGTGAATGGGGTGCGTTTGGATATGAGGACGGCCACCCCTCTCTTTTTATCGTCTGCATTGGCAAGAAAAAAGATTGGTAATTATGGTGCAGAAAGGTGGGGTTGAAGCTTTTAGGGAAGTGAGTTTCCTGGAGTAGGAGGATCTCTATTCCCCTAGAATGATAGTTATGGAAGGCCTTACATCTTTTAATCTTAAAATGTAACCCTTGTGTGTTATAGGGAGCTATCTTGAGGATCGCTTGGTTTGGGGTCGGGTTAGCCATGGATATGAGGGGGTGAGTGCGAGTACATGTATATGGTTCCTACCTGGTCCAGTTGTGCAGGTAAATCCATCCAGAGGTATCAGAGCGAACCTAGAGTCCAGGTAGATGTGGTCTGGAGAGGTCTCCTAGAAGGCACCTGGGGGGGAGAAGAGGGCAGAGGAGGTAAGGAAAGACAAGAAACAGAAAAGAAAAAGGAAGAGAATGAGAGAGAACAGGTTCAGCATAGTAAATATCCTGGACTCCTGATATGCAGGGTTGGCCAGCCAAGTCCTGCTCCGAAGCCCTATGAATTGTAGGGATAGGATTAAAGGCAACCCTAAATGTGGTTGCATTCCTGGGAGACCATCTTTGCCAGGGGCTTGCAGCACTCTGTGGGCCCTGTACAATTCGAGTCTGTGATTCAGGATATCTGGTATGATATCTTTTGTGAATGATTTGACGGTGCCTTGTACGTCAATGATAGACTCGGGGACTCCTCTGATGCGAAAATTGTAACATCTGCTTCTATTCTCCAAATCATCTAACTTTGAGAGAGCCATTTCAAGCTGCTTGTAGTGTCTAGATGCATGTGGTATTCTAATTAGTGCGTGCTGCAGAGTCATCCACAGCCTGTTCAATGGCATCCATACGGGCTCCTGGGCTCTGTAGGTCTGCTTTAATGGAGGATGTGATCTGCATCGCATTTTGAGCCAGGCCCACAGCCAGTATTTCAGAAAAGCTGCTTAAGAGCTGGGCCATTTCAAGGGGGTGATTGTAGAGCATAGGAGAGGCTTGCAAGGAGTCAGCCAGGCTGTTAGGAGTGTTCATCGGGGGTGTATGGGTGATGCCTGCCATTGATCTGCCCAGGAGTGACTCAGTGGAGGCAGGGGACAAAATACGTCCGTGCACAGTACTCACTGGGGTGGAAGCAGGCAAGGGAGGAGGCGGTGGGTCCGCTATGGTGTCCTTGTCTCCTGTGTCCCTGCATGGTGGAGATGTGGCCGCCATCTTGGGAGGCTCAGGGGTAGACAAGCCCAAGTGAAGCTAACGGTGAACTTCTTTCTTTAGGTGGACCCCTGACATGCGGACAGGTGCTCTGTGCTGTCCAGAGATTGGTGGGGTCTTACGGAGGGGTCCAACTAATTGTACCTGATGTGGGGGCCGCCGAAAGACCAGAGCGGTGCGGAGCTCCCGGCTAGCGTGGCGTTCCGGAAGTCCCGCGCATGCACACCAGAAAGTCGTTTTTCATCCTTTCATACCGGCTATTCTGAGAAATGATATGTTTGATGCAGACCAGGCCTTTGTCATGTGGTATGGAACTGTACAGAGCCTCCACTTCTATGGCCACCAGGACCAACGTGGAAGAAATGCACAGTCCATCAATGTTCTCCAACAGGTGCATAGTGTCGTGTATGTAGGTTGGTAGATTAGCTACATAAGGGCATAGGTGTCCATCATGGAACCTGCTTAACTTTTCAGTTATGGACCCATTGCCTGAAATGATCGGCCTTCTTGTTGGGTATTGCATACATTTATGTAATTTAGGTAGGGGGTAGAAGGTGGGCATTCAAGGTAACTGGGCCTGTACATAGTCCCATTCCCATTTCATAAGGATGTTTACAGTGTATGCATGATCAACCATAGAGTAGAACTCCTGGTGACATTTTTTATTCTTCAAGATCCTGTTTTATTGTTCAAGATGCTGTATCCACATACATTTCGTTATCCAAGACAACAATATTGCCCCCTTTGTCAGAGGGCTTTATGGTTATTCTGGGGTTTTCTTTTAGTGCTTTAAGTGCTTCTCTTTCTACCCTTGATAAATTATCATAACTATGATGGGAGATCTTAATTTTACAAATCTGACTGACAGTAAGCTTTACAAAGGCTAGCACATTGGAATTAGTATTAAGAGAGGGAAACAACGTATCAGACTTCTTTTTGTAAGGGCACGAGGATGGTCCCAGAGGTTCTGTCTGATCAAAGCGTCTGAGCAAGTGCTCTAGATCAATCTGATCGATCAGATCTGGGGTGTCATTTTCCTCTAGTAGTTCTATCAGGGTATCTAGGGCTTTGAGTTCCTGTGATTTGAATTTGGGCTTAATGGGTGTGTATTTGGAGTACATCTGTTTTAAAATCAATTTCCTGGTGAATAATTGGAGGTTTTTAATTACCTCAAATGTGTCTAGGTCTTGATTGGGGCAAAAGCTTAAACCCCAAAATCTGTGTTTCAGTTGTTGCAAGTATAAATGTGAGCTGAATCAAATGATTCTAAAACTCAAATAATATGAACATAGATAAACATGAATAAATATAAACTTGAGTGAACAAAAAATTGCACCCTAAAGAAAAGTAAATGCAGAGTGTCCGAAGAGAAAAATCCTTATGCAATAGCTCATGCAAAATAATCAAATAACAGTTCCATAGAAACAGGGCAAATTCTTCCAATGACTGGTCCTCTGTATTGTGCTTGTATGGTGACAACACTCTCTATAACCCAGAGAAAATAGTGAGATGATATAGAAAGAAAAAATCCTCCACCACTGAAAAGACTGCCGCTTACCAGATGTTGAGATCTCTTGATAAAGGAGATCACCTAGGCTTATGGCTTTTTCCCCAGCCTTGGGTCTCTGTGGGTGGTGCAAGGAATTTCACTGGTATTGAGCAGGATACCCTCGGTTAATGAACCATCAGTCAGTCCCCTTCCTTGCTGCAGTGCTTTGTCTGCCCTGATTCCTTTCACATGTATGGTTTGGCTGTGTTCTTCTATGTTGTATGTTGTAAGTATGTGGGAAGTAGGGATGGGCCCGGTGCGCTCGGCGAGCCCAGAACTATTTGGCCAGTTCGCATCACATTTGTGTGATGCGAGCGGCCCGCAATGCATTGCGGCCGGCGGAGTGCATTGCTGGCTGATGATTAGCCAAGCATGCACTGTGACTCTGCATGCTTGGCCAATCACAGCGCCGGCATCGAGGAGCGCAATAATTGGCTACAGGCAGGACACCTGTAGCCAATTAAAGCTCAGGGGCTTTAGTACATGTCCCACTCTATAAAAGGCCGCCACGCCATCGGCCCAGGGCACATGTGTTCCGGCTTTTAGAAGAGTGAATAGGCAGTCTGCTGATTGATTTCTTCTTTGCTAAACCATTGCTGATTCATTCAATACTGATCATTGCTGCTGATTGCACTGCTGAGTGTGACATTATCTGCTGCTGGGGATTAGTCTGGTGTGTGCGTGCTGTTAGTACAGCCTTGCAGTAGCACCAATCGCAGTGCTGTTAGAACAGCATTGCACCCCAACTTTCTGTCCCAACCTTCTGTCCCAACCTTCTGTCCCATCCCAGGCAGGCAGGGATTTATATGAGCCATATTGTGTTTGTGTCAGCACACATAGGAGCTAGTGTGTGTGTTGTCAGCACACATAGGAGCTATATTTTTTTGTCAGCACACATAGAAGCTATATTTTTTGTCAGCACACATAGGAGCTATAGTGTGTTTGTGTCAGCACACATAGGACCTATAGTGTGTTGTGAGCACACATAGGAGCTATATTTTTTGTCAGCACACATTAGAGCTATAGTGTGTTGTCAGCACACATAGGAGCTATAGTGTGTTTGTGTCAGCACACAAAGGAGCTATAGTGTGTTGTCAGCACACATAGGAGCTATAGTGTGTTGTAAGCACACAAAGGAGCTATAGTGTGTTTGTGTAAGCACACGTAGGAGCTATATTTTTTTGTCAGCACACATAGGAGCTATAGTGTGTTGTCAGCACACATAGGAGCTATAGTGTGTTGTCAGCACACAAAGGAGCTATAGTGTGTTTGTGTAAGCACACATAGGATCTATATTTTTTTGTCAGCACACATAGGAGCTACAGTGTGTTGTCAGCACACATAGGAGCTATAGTGTGTTTGTGTCAGCACACATAGGAGCTATAGTGTGTTGTCAGCACACATAGGAGCTATAGTGTGTTGTCAGCACACAAAGGAGCTATAGTGTGTTTGTGTCAGCACACATAGGAGCTATAGTGTGTTGTCAGCACACAAAGGAGCTATAGTGTGTTTGTGTCAGCACACATAGGAGCTATAGTGTGTTGTCAGCACACATAGGAGCTATAGTGTGTTTGTGTCAGCACACATAGGAGCTATAGTGTGTTGTGAGCACACATAGGAGCTATAGTGTGTTTGTGTCAGCACACATAGGAGCTATAGTGTGTTGTCAGCACACATAGGAGCTATAGTGTGTTGTCAACACACAAAGGAGCTATAGTGTGTTTGTGTAAGCACACATAGGAGCTATATTTTTTTGTCAGCACACATAGAAGCTATAGTGTGTTGTCAGCACACAAAGGAGCTATAGTGTGTTTGTGTAAGCACACATAGGAGCTATATTTTTTTGTCAGCACACATAGGAGCTATAGTGTGTTGTCAGCACACATAGGAGCTATAGTGTGTTTGTGTCAGCACATAAAGGAGCTATAGTGTGTTGTCAGCACACATAGGAGCTATAGTGTGTTGTCAGCACACAAAGGAGCTATAGTGTGCTTGTATCAGCACACATAGGAGCTATAGTGTGTTGTCAGCACACATAGGAGCTATAGTGTGTTGTCAGCACAAATAGGAGCTATAGTGTGTTGTCAGCACACATAGGAGCTATAGAGTGTTGTCAGCACACAAAGGAGCTATAGTGTGTTTGTGTCAGCACACATAGGAGCTATAGTGTGTTGTCAGCACACTTATGAGCTATAGTGTGTTTGTGTCAGCACACATAGGAGCTATAGTGTGTTGTCAGCACACAAAGGAGCTATAGTGTGTTTGTGTCAGCACACATAGAAGCTATAGTGTGTTGTCAGCACACATAGGAGCTATAGTGTGTTTGTGTCAGCACACATAGGAGCTATATTTTTTTGTCAGAACACATAGGAGCTATAGTGTGTTGTCAGCACACATAGGAGCTATAGTGTGTTGTGAGCACACATAGGAGCTATATTTTTTTGTCAGAACACATAGGAGCTATAGTGTGTTGTCAGCACACATAGGAGCTATAGTGTGTTGTCAGCACACAAAGGAGCTATAGTGTGTTTGTGTCAGCACACATAGGAGATATATTGTGTTGTGAGCACACATAGGAGCTATATTTTTTTGTCAGCACACATAGAAGCTATAGTGTGTTGTCAGCACACATAGGAGCTATAGTGTGTTTGTGTCAGCACACAAAGGAGCTATAGTGTGTTGTCAGCACACATAGGAGCTATAGTGTGTTGTCAGCACACAAAGGAGCTATAGTGTGTTTGTGTAAGCACACATAGGAGCTATATTTTTTTGTCAGCACACATAGGAGCTATAGTGTGTTGTCAGCACACAAAGGAGCTATAGTGTGTTTGTGTAAGCACACATAGGAGCTATATTTTTTTGTCAGCACACATAGGAGCTATAGTGTGTTGTCAGCACACAAAGGAGCTATAGTGTGTTTGTGTCAGCACACAAAGGAGCTATAGTGTGTTGTCAGCACACATAGGAGCTATAGTGTGTTGTCAGCACACAAAGGAGCTATAGTGTGCTTGTATCAGCACACATAGGAGCTATAGTGTGTTGTCAGCACACATAGGAGCTATAGTGTGTTGTCAGCACACATAGGAGCTATAGTGTGTTGTCAGCACACATAGGAGCTATAGTGTGTTTGTGTCAGCACATAAAGGAGCTATAGTGTGTTGTCAGCACACATAGGAGCTATAGTGTGTTGTCAGCACACAAAGGAGCTATAGTGTGCTTGTATCAGCACACATAGGAGCTATAGTGTGTTGTCAGCACACATAGGAGCTATAGTGTGTTGTCAGCACACATAGGAGCTATAGTGTGTTGTCAGCACACATAGGAGCTATAGAGTGTTGTCAGCACACAAAGGAGCTATAGTGTGTTTGTGTCAGCACACATAGGAGCTATAGTGTGTTGTCAGCACACTTATGAGCTATAGTGTGTTTGTGTCAGCACACATAGGAGCTATAGTGTGTTGTCAGCACACAAAGGAGCTATAGTGTGTTTGTGTCAGCACACATAGAAGCTATAGTGTGTTGTCAGCACACATAGGAGCTATAGTGTGTTTGTGTCAGCACACATAGGAGCTATATTTTTTTGTCAGAACACATAGGAGCTATAGTGTGTTGTGAGCACACATAGGAGCTATAGTGTGTTGTGAGCACACATAGGAGCTATATTTTTTTGTCAGAACACATAGGAGCTATAGTGTGTTGTCAGCACACATAGGAGCTATAGTGTGTTGTCAGCACACATAGGAGCTATAGTGTGTTGTCAGCACACAAAGGAGCTATAGTGTGTTTGTGTCAGCACACATAGGAGATATATTGTGTTGTGAGCACACATAGGAGCTATATTTTTTTGTCAGCACACATAGAAGCTATAGTGTGTTGTCAGCACACATAGGAGCTATAGTGTGTTTGTGTCAGCACACAAAGGAGCTATAGTGTGTTGTCAGCACACATAGGAGCTATAGTGTGTTGTCAGCACACAAAGGAGCTATAGTGTGTTTGTGTAAGCACACATAGGAGCTATATTTTTTTGTCAGCACACATAGGAGCTATAGTGTGTTGTCAGCACACAAAGGAGCTATAGTGTGTTTGTGTAAGCACACATAGGAGCTATATTTTTTTGTCAGCACACATAGGAGCTATAGTGTGTTGTCAGCACACATAGGAGCTATAGTGTGTTTGTGTCAGCACACAAAGGAGCTATAGTGTGTTGTCAGCACACATAGGAGCTATAGTGTGTTGTCAGCACACAAAGGAGCTATAGTGTGTTTGTGTAAGCACACATAGGAGCTATATTTTTTTGTCAGCACACATAGGAGCTATAGTGTGTTGTCAGCACACATAGGAGCTATAGTGTGTTTGTGTCAGCACACATAGGAGCTATAGTGTGTTGTCAGCACACATAGGAGCTATAGTGTGTTGTCAGCACACAAAGGAGCTATAGTGTGTTTGTGTCAGCACACATAGGAGCTATAGTGTGTTATGAGCACACATAGGAGCTATAGTGTGTTGTCAGCACACATAGGAGCTATAGTGTGTTGTCAGCACACATAGGAGCTATAGTGTGTTGTCAGCACACAAAGGAGCTATAGTGTGTTGTGAGCACACATAGGAGCTATATTTTTTTGTCAGCACACATAGGAGCTATAGTGTGTTGTCAGCACACATAGGAGCTATAGTGTGTTGTCAGCACACAAAGGAGCTATAGTGTGTTTGTGTCAGCACACATAGGAGCTATAGTGTGTTTGTGTCAGCACACATGGGAGCTATAGTGTGTTTGTGTCAGCACACATAGGAGCTATAGTGTGTTGTCAGCACACAAAGGAGCTATAGTATGTTTGTGTCAGCACACATAGGAGCTATAGTGTGTTGTCAGCACACATAGGAGCTATAGTGTGTTTGTGTCAGCACACAAAGGAGCTATAGTGTGTTGTCAGCACACATAGGAGCTATAGTGTGTTGTCAGCACACAAAGGAGCTATAGTGTGTTTGTTTAAGCACACATAGGAGCTATATTTTTTTGTCAGCACACATAGGAGCTATAGTGTGTTTGTGTCAGCACACATAGGAGCTATAGTGTGTTGTCAGCACACATAGGAGCTATAGTGTGTTGTCAGCACACAAAGGAGCTATAGTGTGTTTGTGTCAGCACACATAGGAGCTATAGTGTGTTGTGAGCACACATAGGAGCTATATCTTTATGTCAGCACACATAGGAGCTATAGTGTGTTGTGAGCACACATAGGAGCTATATTTTTTTGTCAGCACACATAGGAGCTATAGTGTGTTGTCAGCACACATAGGAGCTATAGTGTGTTGTCAGCACACAAAGGAGCTATAGTGTGTTTGTGTCAGCACACATAGGAGCTATAGTGTGTTGTCAGCACACATAGGAGCTATAGTGTGTTGTCAGCACACATAGGAGCTATAGTGTGTTTGTGTCAGCACTCATAGGAGCTATAGTGTGTTGTCAGCACCCATAGGAGCTATAGTGTGTTGTCAGCACACATAGGAGCTATATTTTTTTGTCAGCACACTTAGGAGCTATAGTGTGTGTGTTAGGTACCTTGTGGCGAGCCTGGCTTGACGGAAGGAGACCTCTCTTACGGCTCTGGTTCAGGGTCCACTGGAATGGAGACAGTGGTCCCGTGAGCACAGCGGAGTAGGAGTGTCCGTCCAGTGGGGTCAGCTGGTGCAGGATGGATGCTGACGCTGGTCCTCTGGTAGAAGGAACTGCAGGAGATGGTACAGCAGGCAGGGATCGGATGACCAGAGAGAGGGGCAGACACTGGAACAGCAGCAGCAGCAGCAGGCCCTGTGCAGGAGAGAGGAACACTCTGACGGCAAAGGTAGTCAGACAGGCCGGGTCACAGTGTAAGGCAGACAGGCATAAACGGCAGGCAGAAGGATGGTCAATGGCAGGCAGAGGTTCAGCAACAGGTAACACAGTCCAGAAACAGGGTCAGGCAAGCCGGGGTCAAGGAGCAGAGAAGACAGCAGGGTCAAACAAGCCGGGTCGGGTTCCAAGGGATTCAGGCAGATACAGGCAGGAGACAGGGGAAACACAGGTCAGAGCTGCAGACGAACAGCACCGCTGGGCTGCAGCTCTGATCCTTAAAAAGGGACACTGGCGCCAAACAGCGCTACCCGCGCATGTGCACGGGCGCGCGCCCCCGCTATTAGTGCACGGGAGCGCGCCCGCGGACCGGTCGCACGCGTGCACGCGCCCGCGGCGTGCGCCAACGCCCGCGCTGGTGCCTGGGAGGGTCGGAAATGGCCGTGCGCCTGTGTGCAGGCAATCTGGGCCGCGCGGGGCGGCCAGGACCCTGACAGCGTGTGTGTGTCAGCACACATAGGAGCTAGTGTGTGTGTGTGTGTCAGCACACATAGGAGCTAGTGTGTGTGTGTCAGCCCAGTTCTTGTCATCTAAGGCAGCCTCTATCTGCCATAGGGCCCTGTTGCTGTCATCTAAGGCATCCATCTGCAGGAGTTAGTGTGTGTGCTGTGTGACTCCAGCACAATATACACTACCCACTACAATGGCTGGAAGACCGCCAAGGAGAGGCAGACAGTCCCGAGGCAAGAACACAGGGAAAGCAGGCTCTGTTTCTAGAGACAACAGTGCTGGTCGTGGACGTGGTCGCGCATCGTCATCAGCACGTGGCCATGGGACACGCTTGTCTTTGTTTTCGGCAGCTGGACATGTTGAGCCGCATCATGCCGAAGGCTTGGTAGAATGGATGACCAAGCCCTCCTCATCCTTCTCATCCTCTCTCACCAGGGCTCAGGGTACTGGCAGAGCAGCTGCCAACGCGTACTCAATGGCATCATCAGCACCCCTTCCCTAGATCCACCATGTCCTCCTGGGGAGTCCCCCGAACTGTTTGAGCACAGTGTTGGGTACATGCTCCAGGAGGATGTCCAACGATTTGAAGGCTCGGATGATGATACCCAGCTTGAGGAAGGCAGTAGTGTGCGCGCAGAGAGAGGGGATGCTGAAGGACAGCAATCTGGCAGTCATGTTCCACCAGCTGCAGCTTACCGCCAGGTTTGCTCTAGTGGTGAAGAGGGAGGGGATGATGAGGTCACTGACTCCACGTGGGTGCCTGAAGGGAGAGAGGAGGAGGAGGAGGAGGATGCGGCGGCACATGTCCAACGAGGCAGGATGCCCTCCGGAGGCCAGCTAGAGGCCAGCATACCAACTGAATCACACCGCAGAGCTCCGCCTGTGCAGGGCGCTGCCTCTGCACGTTATCACAAAAGTTCTTTGGTGTGGGCCTTTTTTGAGACGAGTACATCAGATCGCACCACTGCTATTTGCAATATTTGTCTCAAGCGTATCTCGCGTGGCCAAAACATCAGCCGCTTGGGCACCACAAACATGACCAGACATATGTCGACCTGCCATGCAGCTCGTTGGCAAGCGCACATTAAAGACCCACACCAAAGAACAAAGCGGACCTATCCTTGCTCCTCATCAGCTGGGATCTCCATCCCCACTATATCTTCAGTCCTCTCTGAAAGCTGCTCTGAGAGGACTGAAGGTGTAGAATTAGGTGTGTCACAACCAAGTACTTGCAGTATACCGACGTCCGATTGTAGCAGGCAAATTTCCCTGCCCCAGCTGCTGGACCGTCGAAAGAAGTATACTCCCAGCTATCCACATGGCCAGCGGTTGAATGCTAGCTTGGCTAAATTGCTAGCACTTCAACTGCTGCCTTTTCAGTTGGTAGACTCGGCCCCTTCCGTGAGTTTGTTCAATGTGTGGTTCCTCAGTGGCAGGTTCCCAAACGCCACTTTTTCTCACGGAAGGCGGTTCCGTCTCTCTACCGGCATGTGGAAGGCAATGTCCATGCCTCGCTGGACAGGGCGGTCAGCGGTAAGGTGCATATTACCGCTGACTCATGGTCCAGCAGGCATGGACAGGGACGGTATCTGTCTTTCACGGCCCATTGGGTCACTCTATTGGCAGCTGGGAGGGATGCAGGACAAGGTGCAGTAGTGTTGGAGGTTGTTCCGCCACACGCCTCCAAAATGCTACTACTGGTTGTGACACACCTCTCTCCTCCACCCCCTCCTCTTCTTCTTCCTCCATGGCCTCTTCGAGTGCTCTGTCCTCGGAACCAGCGGTGCTCCATAGGCGTACAAGGGGCTACGCGAGTACGCAGGCAAAAAGATGTCATTCCGTGCTTGCGCTGGTGTGTTTGGGGGACAGGAGCCACACTGGAGCAGAGGTTCTGGCAGCTCTGCAGGGGCAGGCCGAGAGGTGGTTGACGCCACGCTTAAGCCAGGAATGGTGGTTTCTGACAATGGCACCAACCTCCTCTCCGCCCTGCGACAGGGGCACCCATGTGCCCTGTATGGCTCACGTCCTCAACCTGGTGGTGCAGCGGTTCTTGGGCAGGTACCCAGGCTTACAGGATGTCCTGAGGCAGGCCAGGAAAGTCTGTGTGCATTTCCGCCGATCGTATAATGCCAGTGCTCGGCTGGCTGAGCTGCAAAAGGAGTTGAACCTGCCCAAGAACCGCCTAATATGTGACATGCCCACCAGGTGGAACTCAACGTTGGCCATGCTGCAGCGACTGCACACGCAGCAGAGGGCCATCAATGAGTACCTTTGCGACTACGGCACCAGGACAGGTTCAGGGGAGCTTGGCTTTTTTTCCCCACGCCAGTGGAGCATGATCAGGGATGCATGCACTGTCCTGTCACCATTTGAGGAGGCCACGAGGATGGTGAGCAGTGACAGTGCATGCATCAGTGACACTGTACCTCTTGTCCACCTGTTGGAGCATACGCTGCGTGGGATAATGGACAGGGCACTTGAGGCAGAACAGAGGCAGGAAGAGGAGGACTTCCTTGCCTCTCAAGGCCCCCTTTATCCAGACAGTGTTCCTTCTGTCCCACCCATCACACAGGAAGAGGATGAGGAGGAGGAGGAGGAGGAGAAGGAGGAGGAGGATTGTGTAAGCATGGAGGTGGAGCCTGGCACTCAGCATCAGCATCAGCAGCAGCAGTCTTTTAGGGATGATGTACAGTCCCAACAAACCAGTGGACTTGTACGTGGCTCGGAGGAGGTGGCTGGCGATCATGTCGTCCTCAGTGACCCAGAAGACTCCGGACCGAATGCCTCAGAACTTTTAAATTTAAATGGACAGACAAAGCACTGACCTATTTAGGCACAATGATCCCATCCAATATAAGCAAGATCTTCGACCTAAACTTCCCCCCACTGTTAAAAAAAGTCAAATTACTTTTAGATGAGTGGAAAAAAGGCCTACACTCTTGGTTCGGCCGTTGCAACATTATAAAAATGAACGTCCTCCCCAAGTTTCTCTACCTCTTCCAGGCGCTACCAATCCACATACCCACCGCCTTTTTTAAACAGGTCCAAAAGACCTTCTTTGACTTTATATGGGCACAAAAACATCCGCGGATTAGAAGAGAACAGCTAATGCTCCCTAAGCAATACGGAGGATTGGCAGTTCCAGACATGCGAAAATATTATCAAGCTATACACTTGAGTAGGCTGATTGATTGGAACAGACACACTGACCTTAAGATATGGGTTCGTATTGAACAAGGCCAATCGGTAGTTCCTCTTAGTGGGGCCCCCTGGTGCTTTCCCTCCCTGCCAAAAGAGATGAGGGACCATCCTTTAATAGGCAACATGGCCAGAATCTGTTCAGCCCTGCTCTCATCAACCTCTCTTTCCTCACAGACTTCTCCCCTTTACCCGATTGTGGGAAACCCGCTTTTCCCTCCGGGAATGGGCGATGTAGACTTGCGGAACCTGTTGAGAACAGGATGCTTGCAAGCCGCCAAATACGTTACGACAGGGGCTTGGCCGACAATTTCGGAGCTGATGGACCAGTCAGGCGTTTTCCGATTGAGATTCTGGAGTACCCTCCAGATTGTTCACTTTTTTAGAACTCTCCCGGCTCCGGGGATGTTTGACAGGCCCCTCACCACTTTCGAAGAGTTTTGCTCAGAAACAGGGGCAATGCACCATACGCTATCCGCCTGTTACGAGTTACTAATCTCTCCTGCGGAACCCCAAGTCTTGAGCTGCATCACGGAATGGGAACGGGACTTGGATAAAACCTTCAATACATCACAGAGACAACAGATCCTCCATTTGTACAAAAACACAGGAAACCAACTTTAAAATCCTTACTAGATGGTAAAGAACACCAGCAAGATTAAAAAAAATTTTTCCCTGACTCCTCTGAATGATGTTGGAGATGCCAGGGACATATAGGCAACATACTACACATTTTCTGGTCATGCTCCAAACTAGAACACTTTTGGAGGGAGGTCCGGCGCATCCTTCAGGGATTCACGGAAAGGGTAATACCAGACGACCCTGCTTTCTTCCTCCTACATGCATCTAACATACCAGCGAAGGTATACAAAAAATCTATTATTCGCCACCTACTTGACGCCGCTAAGGCATGTATTCCCCTTAAGTGGAAATCTCCCCAGCCCCCGACAATAGGGATGTGGATACGCAAAGTAAGAGAAATTAGCATAATGGAAGACTTGGTTCTTTCTGCAAAACACCAGCAGGAACGATATTCCGACACTTGGTTGCTTTGGAATATGTTCTATTTCTCAGAGGAGGGGCAAGCCCTCCTGGACGACGACAGAGCAGTAACTTGAATGAGTACACCTATCAATATAAATTTTATCTGAATGATGGCTCGTCTGACCATGGTGCACTGATGGTGCCCAACCTGACACCCCTCTATGTGCGACGGGATCACAATAGGCACGTCCCCACACCCCCTCCTCCCTTCTTCCCTTCCTTCCCTCCTCCTCCCCCCTACATATCTCTTTCTGCTAGTCTCTCTCTCTCTTTCACCCCCCCTTTTTTCTCTTTGTTTCTTCTCTGTTTCTCTTTGTACTACAGGCCCCCGGTTTCCCCGGGGTCCAGATATTTAATATTTTAAAATCACTTGGAGCTGGTTTGGGACCTTAACTGGAGCAGCATAAATAGATAGTCAGTTCAGGGGATTTAAGAACGCTGGAGACATCACAGAGGGCAGACTATTCGTATACTCATAGAGGGCTGAAATTTGCCTACAACCATAGTATACACCTGTAATTCTGTATTATGTAACTGTCTGTATATATCCAGATGTTTATGCGTTGTAACTGGCTGTGTATACTCGGTGACTGTACCCAACCCTGTTCCTGGAATAAATAAAAGATTTGTAATAACTCACAGCAGGGCCCATTCCTGCTCCCACCAAGAGTAACTGTGAGGGCTTACAGTCTTGTGGCAACACCGTCCACCACCACCACCAAAGGCCCAATTTTTCTGCCCTGTTCAACAGGTGCATGCAATTACAAATCTTGATCTAATAACTCACAGCAGGGCCCATTCCTGTGCCCACCAAGAGTAACTGTGAGGGCTTACAGTCTTGTGGCAACACCGTCCACCACCACCAAAGGCCCAATTTTTCTGCCCTGTTCAACAGGTGCATGCAATTACAAATCTTGATCTAATAACTCACAGCAGGGCCCATTCCTGCGCCCACCAAGAGTAACTGTGAGGGCTTACAGTCTTGTGGCAACACCGTCCACCACCACCACCAAAGGCCCAATTTTTCTGCCCTGTTCAACAGGTGCATGCAATTACAAATCTTGATCTAATAACTCACAGCAGGGCCCATTCCTGTGCCCACCAAGAGTAACTGTGAGGGCTTACAGTCTTGTGGCAACACCGTCCACCACCACCACCAAAGGCCCATTTTTTCTGCCCTGTTCAACAGGTGCATGCAATTACAAATCTTGATCTAATAACTCACAGCAGGGCCCATTCCTGTGCCCACCAAGAGTAACTGTGAGGGCTTACAGTCATTTTTCTCAAGGATTTTCAGCCATATGTTCAGGACAAGACATGACATTAAAGCCAAAACAGTAAATAAAGCCGCGCTAATTAAACAGATGGGTGATAGGTGACCTATACCTTGGTGTAAAATAAATCCTCAAGCAACAATGTGATAAATGCAAAGGAAAAACAGCAAATTATATATCAAACAATATGTATGCACATTTCCCAATATACCCAAACAATAAAGTCCAGTGACATAAAAGATGAATAAAAAATGAAAAAAGTGAAACAAATTTGTGATAAATGAAAAAATAGTTCATAAGTGTGATGATGTGAACTTAGACTTCTGGTGACATTAAAAAACGAAAACACCGTGATCCACCACCAATATAAGATTGCGCTTACCGGAGGGCAAGCTTAAAAAAGCCTGTAGTATAATGTAAACGGGACAGATATGGACCATCGGACATCAGCAGCAATCTGGATCTCCTCAGACAAGTTAGACCAGGGATAGAAATTCCAATGATGTTTTACCGCTTGGATCAATCAGGAATGGACACACTCTCCAAACAAAAGCATCGACCCCAGAGTCATTCAGCAGCCACTTTGTTTCTGTGAAGCTCTGAGGTCCCGGTGGCCAAGCAATACTCTCTGGTGGCAGAGAGCCGCCTTCACCCCGCCAGGCGGGGTGAAGGCGGCTCTCTGCCACCAGAGAGTATTGCTTGGCCACCGGGACCTCAGAGCTTCACAGAAACAAAGTGGCTGCTGAATGACTCTGGGGTCGATGCTTTTGTTCAGAGAGTGTGTCCATTCCTGATTGATCCAAGCGGTAAAACATCATTGGAATTTCTATCCCTGGTCTAACTTGTCTGAGGAGATCCAGATTGCTGCTGATGTCCGATGGTCCATATCTGTCCCGTTTACATTATACTACAGGCTTTTTTAAGCTTGCCCTCCGGTAAGCGCAATCTTATATTGGTGGTGGATCACGGTGTTTTCGTTTTTTAATGTCACCAGAAGTCTAAGTTCACATCATCACACTTATGAACTATTTTTTCATTTATCACAAATTTGTTTCACTTTTTTCATTTTTTATTCATCTTTTATGTCACTGGACTTTATTGTTTGGGTATATTGGGAAATGTGCATACATATTGTTTGATATATAATTTGCTGTTTTTCCTTTGCATTTATCACATTGTTGCTTGAGGATTTATTTTACACCAAGGTATAGGTCACCTATCACCCATCTGTTTAATTAGCGCGGCTTTATTTACTGTTTTATCTTGTTTATGTGTGTATCCACATTTTTTTTGCTGCTGCTACCTATGTACACTTCATTTTATGCCACTTTTTAGCCCTAATATTTGCTGTATTGGGGCATTTCAATATTTTTGCATTTACTAGCGCGGTGTTTGCTACATTTTTTACTGATGACATTAAAGCCTCAAGTGGTTTTAATTGGCTTATTTTTTCCTTTACAAATGTCATTTTGTGCAGGGACAGTTCTTAACATGGGAAACACATGCCACTTCAAAGGCATACTTTAGACACCCCCCAGGTACCATATTTAAAGGAATATTTCACTTTTTTTTTTCACTTTATGCATCATTAAAATGACTGCTCCCGAAAAAACGTTAGTTTTTAAAAGTTCTTTTTGCATTGGTATATAACCCCTGGGGCAGGACCTGGGTCCCCAAACCTGTATTATGACATTAACATGCATATTGTCCGTTGTAATTAGCAATTTTGATTTCGAACGTTCGCGTCTATTGTAACGAATAGGGTTCGAAAATTTGCGTGAACTTTCGGTCCGTTCGAAGGTTCTGATGCGAACCGAACCCGGGGGTGTTCGGCTCATCCCTAGTGGGAAGACAGGTTAACAACATTTATGTTTAAGGTAATTTCTTCAACAGAAGAAGTGTGTTTTCTGCTTACCCAATCCGTACTTCATTGTGATTCGAGACTGTCGATTGATTTTAACGAACGATCATCTTGTGGAACATTGAGTGGTAGTGCTTTGTTCCCTAATGGTAAAAGTCTGGGGAGGAGAGTGATAGAATCAGAGTGATAGAGTGAGGCAGAAGTGCTAGCATTAACTGGTGGATTATCTGACACCACATGCCGCTGTGAGATATCGGTGGGCCATGCGATTCGGTGATCCTATTTGTTTCGTTTTTCATTGGATCCACTTCAACTTTTCGATTTTCGGAACCTCCTGTGTCTTGAGGGCCCCTTCAAACATGTGCCTGAAGAAAGCCTTTAAGAAGGCCTGTATGAGGACACGTAATGATCTTCTCTATAACCCTTCCTCTAAGACTAAAAAAAGAAATCCAAACTCCACTGTAACTAAATTCTTGAATCAGCACAATTAGAGGTATTGTCAATAAATATTGGCATGTTTTAATGATGGACCCCACGATAGGCCCCTTTGTGGTAGACACTCCATCCTTTACTTTTAGATGAGCCAGATCTCTTTGAGATCAACTGGTCTCCAGTGAATTTAGGAGTGATGGATGCAGAGATCCATGCAAGCGCACAGGAACTTTCACCTGTGGTGGATGCAATTTCTCATCAACATGTCAAAAAATGTTACCTAATGGTGACCGCTATACACCTAGACACTACGCCAACTGACAAATGCCTGGTGTAGTGTATCTCCTCCTTTGTGATTGTGCATGTTTTTATGTGGGAAAGATGATACAGAAGTTCTGGCGAAGAGCCTATCGCCATATTATATCCATGAAAACCTGTAATCCCAATCTCCCTCTGGGCAGACACGTACCAAACCACCTTGGCTCAATGTAGCTGTCTCCTTCAGACCCTGCCTGGAGTGTTTCACTTTGGGGGGTCAGAATGGGAACCAAACAATGCCAACTTAAGATCCCCAATAGAATTTTAATTCTTATCTTGGGTATTCCACCATTGTCCCATTACCTGGTACCGTTTTATGAAGTTGTGCCCAGTATGTAGCAATTTTCCCTCATAAAAGAATAAAATCTCCTCCACTTTCTATCTTGTCAATTAGAACTTCCAAATATCATTTCCCAAAAGTAGTTACTTATTGTTTTATATATGTCATGATATAGTTCTGTATTTTATAGTAATGCAATTTACAATGTTATGCTCTTTATTTTTTAATTTGTCTGTTCTTGTATATTTCTGACGTGCATGCCACTTATATCCACCATTCATGCCCAGATGATCGCCCTTGCATCACATTCGTCTGGCTCACCACTGGATGTTGTGATGTCACCACGTTATCTAGCATCTATTGACGCTGGCCCATTCCCCCACACCATTGGAGAGCGTGATGGAGGTGCCGCCGCACTCAGGGGCGCTCGTTAGCATTGCCCCCTCTTCCATATCCCAGGTTGGGATTGGACACCAGGCCCCAGATACTTTATATATAAACCAGTCGGCTAGATTCACACCACTCCATGCTGCACCTCCAAGGTGAGGGGACCACACAGGCATCGAGCTCCCATAAGGTAAACCTTCATTTACAGATAAGGTTGTGTATGGCTTTTTCTTTTTTTCTCCCTTCTGTTACTTTCAGGAGAAGTAATAAGCCACACACAGATTACTTAGAGCTTAATAACATATGGGCTGTACATACAGGCTTGACTTTGGGTGTCATAATAATGTCCCCTGTTCTGTCTCCCCTACTCTCTTTATAGATCCTATTCTGTCCATCTGGACCACTGGGAATATTTTACTCCTTGCCTGAAGTTTGGGGGTTTTCACCGTATCCAAACAGATCCCCCATACACATATCGCACTTAAAACTGCTGGGTATGTATGCACTTGGTCAGATTTATATACAATCCCGCCCAAGTGAATGAAACATCTTTTAGCCTTGTGGTGTTCATACCAAATTATTATACCTTTCTATTTCTCTTTTTGCCCTCAGCGATCTTAGTCTCTTAAAGGCCTTAAGTGGATCTCGACTGGGGGCTGCATCTGAGTGCCCTTTGTAAAGTGACAGTTCTTCGAGCCATATGGGTTGTTCATCTTGAGTGCACTCATTTCAGTTTGGATCCAAATTGGTTGTTCTTGAGGCCGCAGCATTTCCCATTTCTCTGTTTTAAATTGGATGCAAGGTCTCTGAACTTCTATGCAAATTGTATGGTCAGTTGTTAAACATAAAACCCTGAAGAAGAGAATTACTAGACTCAAAACACGTTGGGTTACCTCTGTTGTCATTCCTTTGCAACAGAGTATATAGTTGTTTACAACTGCATTTTCAATATTGCATATTGTTGTATCTGCATCCCGCAATCTCTATAAAACCATACTACGGGATTTACTAAAACATTTAATGTGAAAATGGCTTAATGTAGCTTAACATGTAATAAAGTGCCTAAACATCAATCAATTGCCCTGAAATTGCACAGCCTAAGATTTCAACTTCCCAAACCTATTCTATAAGTTTCATGCAATTCGGTGTTCCACAAGGCAAACTAGGGACATTAAGCTTGTTTTTTGGGAGCTTAATTTGGCTTAACACACAAAAAAGACCTTAAATGTTAACCAATTTCCCCCAAACTTCACACAATAGAAGACTATATCTATGGCAACATATTCTGAAAATGTCAGCTCATTTGGTTAATCACATCAAAAGTTATTCACATTAAGCTATATTTTACAATGCTAAAACATTTACCGTATATACTCAAATATAAGCCGAGATTTTCAGCCCTTTTTTTAGCGTGTCATGCAGACAGACGGTGGCCATTGCAGTGTATAAACACCGCGCCTCATCCTCGTCTGTGATAGGATGAACACAATTTTCCCAGTAGTGAGTCAGTGTTCAGTGTTCTGCCTATCACGGACGTCCTGTCATTCTCCTCTCATGGACGAGGATGAGAGGATGTCCGTGATAGGCGGAACACTGAACACTGACTGCTGGGAAAACAGAGTGTTCCTCCTATCACGGACGAGGACGAGGAGGAGGCGCGGCTTTTGAACATTGGAATGGCCGCCGTCTGTTTTGCCTTACACGCTGATCGGCACAGGAAGAATGCAATGGGGGACACAGGATGCAGATCGGCACAGGAATAATGCAATGGGGGACACAGGATGCAAATTGGCACAGGAAGAATGCAATGGGGGACACAGGATGCAGATCGGCACAGGTAGGCTGCAATGGACACAGGGGGTATGTACAGGACACAGGGGGGCATGTACAGGACACAGGGGGGTATGTAAAGGACACAACGGGGCATGCAGCTGCAGATTGGCATTGTTGACCCTCTTTTGCACTTACAGTAGCTGTTGCATTTCTCACCCTCAGCTTATACACGAGTCATTATGACCTCGGCTTATATTCGGGTCGACCTATACTCGAGTATATACGGTAATGTGAAAATGGCTTAAAGTAGCTTAACGTATAATAAAGTGCCTAAACCTCAATCAATTGCCCTGAAACTATGCACAGCCTACATTTTTACCTTTCCAAACCTATCCAAGAAGTTTCATGCGATTCGGTGTTCCACAAGGCAAACTAGGGACATTAAGCTTGTTTTTTTGGGAGTTTAACGTACAAAAAAGACCTTAAATGATAACCAATTTCCCCCAAACTTCACACAATAGAAGACTCTATCCATGCCAACATATTCTGAAAATCAGCTCATTTGTTAAATCACACCAAACGTTATTCACATTAAGCTATATTTTACAATCCCAAAACATGTGGCTCAGTGTAAAAAGAGCCTAATGTACCATAATGTGCCTAAACTTTCATAAATTGTCTTAAAACTTTGCATAACCTACGTTTTCAGCTTCCCAAACCTATCCTAAAAGAGTCATGGATTTTGGTCTCCCACAAAGAAAATGAAGGTGTTAAGCTTGTTTTTTTGGGGAGCTTAATGGGGCTTAACTTACAATAAAGTGCCTAAACCTTAACCCCTTCCCGCCGAGCGTACGCAGATGTGCGTACTTGGCTTTTGGGGGTTATACCGTTTTTTAGAGCCGGCGATCGGCTTTCCAGGTATAACAAGCGATGCGGTTAAAAGTCGCTCGGCTGTTATACCGGAGGAGAGTCTATCTTACCGGGCCTCCCGTGCCAACGGGAGTTCCGATCCGAGATGCGCCACTTCCGGCGCTTAGGGACAGACTGGACGAAGCCGGAAACTTCTTAGTTCCGGGCTCCTGAATGTAAACACGGAAGTGACGTCACAACAACACTTCCGGTTTACTCGGCTGCCAATGGTGCCGGTTTAAAAAAAAAATACAGTATTCAGATTCGCCGTTTTCAGTGATCTAAATACTTTGAAGTGCAAAGGAAGGATCGGGGGTCTAAAAGATCCCTCCATAAAGAGTACCTGTCACCACCTATTACTGTCACAAGGGATGTTAACATTCCTTGTGACAGCAATAAAAACGATCAAATTATAATTTTTTGAAAACACAATTTAATTATATAAAATTAAATAAAATAAAGAATTTTTTTGTTTTGTTTTAAAGCGCCCACGTCCCAGCAAACTCACGCAGCAAAGAAAACGCATACGGAAGTTGCGCCCGCATATGTAAACGGTGTTCAAATTACACATGTGAGGTATCACCGCGATCGTCAGAGCGAGAGCAATAATTCTAGCACTAGACCTCCTCTGTAACTCTAACCTGGTAGCCGTAAAACACTTTTAAAACATCGCCTATAGAGATTCTAGACCTATTCTAGATGTTTCATGGATTTTTGTTTTCCACAAAACAAGTGAGTGACATTAAGCTTGTGAAGCCCCTACCACCTTCTGTGTAGTGGCTGTAATGTGGGACAGCCAATGGGGGAATATTATGCGTGTGTGTGTGTGGATCACCAGCCATTCACTAGGGGTTTCTTGGCCGAAGTTTGTTGCCATTCCATGAGTGTGTGCAATTATAAAGCGTGACATGTTTGGTTTCTATTTACTCAGCGTAACATCATCCTTCACATTATACAAACGATTTTGCTAACTTTACTGTTTCGTTTTTGTTAAATTCAGGAAAGTATATTTTTCCCAAAAAGTTACGTTTAAAACACCGCTGCACAAATACTGTGTGACATCAAATATTGCAACAATCGCCATTTTATTTTCTTGATTTTCTGCTAAAAAAATATATATATAATGTTTGGGGGTTCTAAGTAATTTTCTAGCAAAAAATACGGATTTTAACTTGTAAACACCAAATGTCAGAAATAGGCTTAGTCATGAAAGGGTTCAATTGCCTTGAAACTTTGCACAACCCAAGCTTTCAGCTTCCCCAAACCTATTCTAGATGTTTCATGGATTTTTGTTTTCCACAAAACAAGTGAGTGACATTAAGCTTGTGAAGCCCCTACCACCTTCTGTGTAGTGGCTGTAATGTGGGACAGCCAATGGGGGAATATTATGCGTGTGTGTGTGTGTGTGTGTGTGTGTCACCAGCCATTCACTAGGGTTTTCTTGGCCAGTGGTGCATGCTGGGAAAGTGCATATATACTTTGGAGAATTGCCATATGCTCAGTCTTCATACAGCCTACATCAAGGCTTGTCCTGGAGTTAGGAATGCTCAAGTGTGGAAAAGGTTTGACTAGGACTCAAGCCTAGAAGAGGCCTCACATGCTGATTGAGGAGGAGAACCAGCTACTGGAGGTATCTGTTACTGGAAAGGACCTAAGGAGCAAGTCTGGTGTCCCTCCTACGGAAGATCTTATGTCTATTCCCTATTCAGCTGTTTCTCTAATACCCAGTGCCAGCATGTGCTCCTATTGATTCTGCACTGTGGAATACTGAAAGGGACTGGTGAGTCTGGAGGTATGTTCTAATCTAGTTTTGCCATGGATGTTCTCAGCCCTATACCTTCTGTCAGTTATTGAGTTCGCCAATAAAGCATTTAAAAATGTACTTAAAATGACTGGTGCCAAACCTTTCTTTGATCGCACAGCCCTTCACTGGTCTAGGATCTGCCCGAGTTCAAAATGTCAGTCTTCCCTGCCTTTGGGTGCAGGGCCGATCCTGAGCGGGTGTGCGGGGTGCTCCGCACCCCGGCGCTGCAGAGGGGGGGCGCCGAAGTGTCAGGACTGCTCCCCTCTCTCCTCTCCTTGTGTCAAACTCAGCCGGTGCTAGCGCAAGACAGCTGCTCGGGCGCCAGGAGGGCAGTGAAGCTGGGAGTGACAGACTGTCCCTGAAGAAGAGTTACGCTGCCGCCGCCCCCGCTCTGATCTGGCTCAGCAGCACAGCACAGGTACAGTCATAGCACAAAGCGCACCGGAATTACCAGGGTTACACTTGCGCCCTGGTATTCCGCCAGTGTAGGGGGGGACACCAAAGACCCCCGCACCTCTCACTGTACCTCTCTAACTATACAGAGGGGGGGTGATCGGCAGCTCTGTGATGTCCCGATGTCCCTTCAGCCAGCACAGTTCACTTCCCGAGTGTTAGTTAGTGTATACTGGAGAGGGGAGGGGCCTCTGACCCGAGCAGACACCAGATTCAGTGCACAAGTTTGTCCCTCTGCTTGCACACTCTGAGTCTTGCTCGGGTCAGAAGCCCCTCCCCTCTCCATTGTATACACTGACACAGGAAGTGAACTGTGATGGCTGGGGGGACATCCTACAGATGTCACAAGGAAGCATGTACAAGGGCTTTTGCTTGGACTTCTCATGTAAGGTAAGCCCAACACTGCCCCCCCCACCTGTGACACGACCCCCCCACCTGTAATACTGCCCCCCCACCTTTAATACTGCCCCCCACCTGTGACACGACCCCCCACCTGTGACACTTGCCCCCTACCTGTGATACTTGCCCCCCACCTGTGACACTTGCCCCCCCACCTGTGACACTGCCCCTGCACCTGTGACACTTCCCCTCCCCCTGTGACACTGTCCCGTCATACTGCCCCCTCTTGTTACACATCCCCCCTCCTTTTACAGTGCTCCTTCAATACACTGCCCCCTCCTGTCATACTTCCGAGGTATCCTTTTCCTGTCACACTGCCCCCCTCCTGTCACAATATCCCCCTGTCACACTGCCCCTATTATACTGCTCCTTCTTGTCACACTGCCCCCCTTCTTTCACACTCCCCCCCCTCCGTTCACATTTTCCAGATACCCTTCTTTGGTCACACTGCCCCTCTCCTGTCAAAATGCCCCATCACACTGCCCCCCATCTTTTCACAATACCCCCTATCATACTACGGTTCAGGGGCCATTCATGGTTTCTTGCACTGGGGCCCTGAAGGTTATAGTTACGCCCCTGCATCTGCTCTTCCTCCTCCCTCCCAAGTAACGGGCATAAGACTGCCTTTTTTTCCACTTCTTCCCTCCCTCCAGACAGTAGGCTCCAGCCCCCTGCAATTAACAACGGTTCCCACCCACCAGTCCAGCACAAAGATGAAAATTGCTGCTGAACTGGTGGCATGTGGGATGAGGGGGAGGAGCCAAGTAAGACCAGGGGGAGGTACCAGCAGGCACAGGAGTGGGATCAGGGTGGTACCGTTACCAAGACATACCATCTGCTTACCTTAGCCCCCTGTTTACACTTCATTAAAAGTAATGTACTGACATCAAATTTTACTAGGCTAAAGCAACAAATTGTTTAATTGTCCAGGTAATGAACTATACCAGACCGGGCATGCAGAGTACCTGGTACCAGACTAAGTGGAGCTGTGTGCGGAGTACCTATACCTAGTACCAGAGCAGACGGAGTGGTGAAAGGCCACTCTTGGGAGAAAGTTACTCTACCTGCAGTGTTGCTCTTTGAGCAAAGTGGCTGCAAATATCCAGCAGATGACAAACGCATGTCACCGCATGTCATGTTTTATGATAAGCAGATGGTAGGTGCTTAGAGTTGAGCGGACACCTGGATGTTCGGCGGGTTCAGCCGAACTTCGGAAAAAAGTCCGGGTTCGGGACCGAACTTGACCCCGAACCCCATTGAAGTCAATGGGGACCCGGACTTTTGAACACTAAAATGGCTGTAAAAAAGTAATGGAAAGGGCTAGAGGGCTGCAAATGGCAACAAAATGTTGTTAAGAGCATGGCAAGTGATCTGCAAACAAATGTGGATAGGGAAATAACTTAAAATAACATAAAAAAATAAAAAATAAAAATAAAATGCTGGAGGCAGAAGAGGTACAGGAAGTCATTAAGAACCTCAGAAACTCAACGGCACGATGCCACACATATGGTGGGAATACCACAGAATACTCACTTTCTGGAAAAAATTATTCAATTTAATGGATAAGATGGTGTGGGAAAATAAAATAGGTTGAGGTGGCGGTGGATGTGGCGGTGTAGGTGGAAGCGGCGGTGGAGGAGGACGAGGTAGCCAACACTGGTTCAAAAATACAACAATGGCTGGGTAAGGCTAGTGGTGAATGATGTGTCGAATTCTGTCCCCTGTCGCATAGTGTCCGCCCTGTACTGCGCTTGCTCAGTACGTAGGACAAGGGGATTTCGAAACTCTCCGAAGACGATGCGCGGTGACTCCAGGTTCAAGCCACATCATCCGAGGTTGAAGCCTAGCCAAGCGAGCCCGTGAGGGACCCTGTTACTATGTCCTCCTCATCCTCTACCTCGTCATCCTCCAGAATTGTGCCCTTGCTGCCAGACAATTGTGTACCTGGCGCTTGTTGGTGCAGGAACCCACCCTCGTAGCCACTTGTAAATGACTGCCCTGAAAGCCTTGGAAATGAACCCTCTTCCTCCTCCTCCTCCTCCTCCTGTGCCACATCCTCTTCCATCATCGCCTGAAGAGTTTTTTCAAGGAGGCATAGAACTGGGATAGTAACGATGAGAACGGCGTCATCGGCACTGGCCATGTTGGTGGAGTACTCGAAACAGCGCAACAAGGCACACAGGTCTCGCATGTAGGCCCAGTTATTGGCGGTGAAGTGGTGCTGTTCCGCAGAGCGACTCACGCGTGCGTGCTGCAGCTGAAACTCCACTATCGCCTGCTGCTGCTCGCACAGTCTGGCAAGCATGTGCAAGGTGGAGTTCCACCTTGTGGGCACGTCACATATGAGACGGTGAGCGGGAAGGCCGAAGTTACGCTGCAGCGCTGACAGGCGAGCAGCAGCAGGGTGAGAATGCAGAAAGTGCGCACAGATGGCCCGCACTTTCTGCAGCAGCTCTGGCATATTGGGGTAATTCTTAAGGAACCTCTGGAGCACCAAGTTCAGCACATGCGCCAGGCAAGGGATGTGCGTCAAACCGGCAAGGCCCAGAGCTGCTACGAGATTTCGCCCATTATTGCACACCACCAGGCCGGGCTTGAGGCTCACTGCCACCAACCACTCATCTGTCTGTTGTTCCATGTCCCTCCACAACTCCTGCGCGGTGTGGGGTTTTCCCCAAACAGGAAAGTTTTAAAACTGCCTGCTGTCGTTTAGCCCTGGCTGTGCTGAAGTTGGTGGTGAAGGTGTTACGCTGACCGGATGAGGAGGAGGTAGATGATGAGGAGGCAGAGTAGGAGCAGTTAGCAACAGGAGGCAAACTGAAGTGCCCTGCAATCCTCGGTGGTGGAAGGACATGCGCCAAACTGCTATCCGCCTCAGGCCCAGCCGCCACTACATTTACCCAGTGTGCTGTTAGGGAGATATAACGTCCCTGACTGTGCTTACTGGTCCACGCATCCGCAGTTATGTGGACCTTGCCACAGATGGCGTTGCGCAGTGCACACCTGATTTTGTCCCCCACTTGGTTGTGCAGGGAAGGGATAGCTCGTCTGGAAAAGTAGTGGCGGCTGGGCACGACGTACTGTGGGACAGCCAATGACATCAGCCTTTTAAAACTCTGCGTCTCCACCAGACGGAATGACAGCATTTCAAAGGCGAGGAATTTTGAAATGCTGGCATTCAGGGCCAGGGATCGCGGGTGGCTAGGGGGGTACTTCCTCTTCCGCTCCAGTGTTTGGGAAATAGAGAGCTGAACGCTTCCATGGGACATTGTTGAGATGGTTGGTGACCCAGGTGGTAGTGTTGCTGGCAGATCCTCTGTTTGCGGGTTGGCAGGTGTCACTGTCACTACAGAGGTGGATGAAGAGGCCAAGACTGCAGCAGAAGAGGAAGCAGGAGGAGCCAGAGACCTTTCTTGGTTTTTGCGGTGTCAACTCCACTGCATCTCGTGCTTTGCACTTAGATGCCTGGTCATGCAGGTTGTGCTCAGGTTGAGAACGTTTATGCCTCGCTTCAAGCTCTGATTGCACAGCGTGCAAACCACTCGTGTCTTGTCATCAGCACATTGTCTGAAGAACTGCCACACTAGGGAACTCCTTGGACCTGGCTTTGGTGTGCTTGGTCCCTTGCTGCGTTGGGCAGTAGCAGACGTACTGTCTAGGGGACGGACGCTCCGCTTTTGCACCCTGCTCCCTCTTCTGCTGTGCTGGTGGCTCTGTGCCACCACCACCTCTTCCTCTGAACTACACTGGTCACCTGCATGATGTTGATTCCATGTGGGGTCAAGGACCTCATCGTCCTCCACATCATCTTCCACCCAGTCTTCACCCCTGCCCTCCTTGTCGGTCTGCACAATGGCGAAAGCAGCAGCAGTTGGTACCTGTGTTTCGTCATCATCCGAGACGTGCTGCGATGGTCCTCCCATGTACTCATCATGAAACAGAAGTGGTTGGGCATCGGTGCACACAATCTCTTCCACTTCTGGGGCAGGGCTAGGTGGATGGCCCTGGGAAACCCTGCTAACAGAGTCATCAAAAAGCAGAAGAGACTGCTGCATGATTTGGGCCTCAGACTGATTGGCTGATTTGCAAGGGGGTGAGGTGAAAGACTGATGAACATCGGCTGCAGGTGCCAACTCTGAACTTTCATCAGGAGACTGGGTGGGAGACAATGTGAAGGAACCGGAGGCACTGTCAGCAACCCAATCTACTATCGCCTGTACTTGTCCTGGCCTCAACATTTGTACAGCCTCATTAGGCGCGCCAAAATACCGCTGCAGGCTCTGTCGCCTACTCGCAACTGAGGAAGGTGTTTCACTAGTGCGTGTAGCTGGCACAGATCGACCACGTCCTCTCCCTGCAACAGGAGCGCCACCAGCAGCACCACGACCCGGGCCACGTCCCTTTTTGATGATCTCCTCATATTTTCAAAATTTATGATCTTGCCCTAAATGGGTGTTTTTGTCAATAGCAGAATACACGTACAGTGTCTAAAGCGTTTATGAAAACGCAGAAAATGCTATTGGGAAGAAAAAAAACACAGCAAAATTTAATTTTTTGCAATGTTTTTCCAATATCAGAATACACGGATAGTGTCTAAAGCGTTTATGAAAACGCAGAAAATGCTATTGGGGAAAAAAAAAAAAACACAGCAAAATTACATTTTTTTGCAATGTTTTTCCAATATACGGATACACGGATAGTGTCTAAAGCGTGTATGTGTGAACACGCAGAAAATGCTATTGGGAAAAAAAAACACAGCAAAATTAAATTTTTTTGCAATGTTTTTCCAATATCAGAATACACGGACAGTATCTAAAGCGTGTATGAACACGCAGAAAATGCTATTGGGGAAAAAAAAAAACACAGCAAAATTTAATTTTTTTGCAATGTTTTTCCAATAGCAGAATACACACAGACTATGGTGTATCTCTTACTATATGCAGTGTTGGTCCTAATGGTGCACTGAGCTTGCAGGTAAAACTTTTATATTTTGTCTGGCACTGGCCTCATGGCACTGTTAAAAGACTGTGCACTGCACCCCAGCCAGGGTACAATTGATTTAGGAATCTCTTCAATAATTCTCTCTGCCTCTTTCTTTTCCTTAACCACTTCAATACAGGGCTTTTAAACACCCTTCCTTACCAGAGCACTTTTTGCGATTCGGCACTGCGTCGCTTTAACTGACAATTGCGCGGTTGTGCGACGTTACACCCAAACAAAATTGACGTCCTTTTTTTCCCACAAATAGAGCTTTCTTTTGGTGGTATTTGATCGCCCCTGCGGTTTTTATTTTTTGCGCTATAAACAAAAGAAGAGCGACAATTTTGAAAAAAAACACAATATTTTTTACTTTTTGCTATAATAAATATCCCATTTTTAAAAAAAAAACTATTTTTTCCCTCAGTTTAGGCCGATATGTATTCTTCTACATATTTTTGGTAAAAAAAATCGCAATAAGCGTATATTGATCGGTTTGCGCAGAAGTTATAGCGTCTACAAAATAGGGGATAGATTTATTGAATTTTTTTTTTTTTTTTTTTTTTTACTAGTAATGGCGGCGATCTGCGATTTTTTTTTCATGACTGCGACATTGCGGCGGACACTTCGGACACTTTTGACACATTTTTGGAACCATTCACATTTACACAGCGATCGTTGCTATAAAATTGCAATGATTACTGTGTAAATGTGACTGGCAGGGAAGGGGTTAACACTAGGGGCGCTGTAGGGGTTAATGTGTTCCCTAATAGAAGTGATTCTAACTGTGGGGGGAGGGGACTCAAGTGGAGGAGACCGATCATGTGTTCCTCCGTACTGGGATCACATGATCGGTCTCCTCCTCGCTGACAGGACGTGGAGCTGTGTGTTTACACACACAGCTCCACGGTCCCGCCCGGTCCCGTTGTTTTAACGGGCAATCGCGGGTGCCCGGCGGACATCGCGGCCGCCGGGCACTCGCACCGGGTCCCGAGCGATGCCGGCGGCGCGCGCGCGCGCCCCCCAGGCGGCCGGGAATGCGAGGACGTCATATGACGCCCACCCAGGATGGTAGATCCACCTTGTGGGCGTCATATGACTATAGCGCGGTATTGAAGCGGTTAATAAAGAAACTCCCTACTCTACTCTAGCTATGTAGATCGCTCACTGATCTAACTAATTTGAAGAAAATTAAAGGAATGTGGACTGACTGACTGACTTTATCACACTAACTCCTAAAATCCCCTCTCTTAGCAGCACAGGAACCTGTCTATAGCAGAATGACGCTGTGTGCTGTGTGTCTGGACTATATATAGAGGCAGGGTCACATTCTGCACTGCCCAATCACAGCCATGCCATTAGTAGGCATGGCTGTGATGGCTTCTAAGGGCACACTAGTGAAACTAGCGTCGATTGGCTGCCCTGCAGCTGTTAAAAAGGCGTCAATACATCGCCGAACACCGGACTCGAACCGAACTTACAGCCAATAGTTCGGGTTCGGGTCCGGGCCCCGGACACCCAAAAGTCCGGTACGGACCCGAACTTTACAGTTCGGGTTCGCTCAACCCTATAGGTCAGGGATCCTCAAACTACAGCCCTCCAGCTGTTGCGAAACTACACGTCCCATGAGGCATTGTAAAACTCTGACATTCACAGACATGACTAGGCATGATGGGAATTGTAGTTCCTGAACAACTGGATGGCCATAGTTTGAAGACCCATGCTATAGGTGCTCTGTCTTGGTGATTGTACACTGAAGTCAATGCAAACAGCTTGCAGTGGATCTGCACAAGTTTATCATGGCACAATTTTATAGAGTTTTTTGTATGAAATGTATGTTTTATGCATATTATTTATTGTGCTAGGATAGTGGAAGGGGAATTTCATTGTGGAAGGGAGGGTGTGGTGGGAGTACAGTGGGGGGCACCAAAATACGCCTTTGCCTGTGTAGACAAAAATCCTTGCACCAGGCCTTGGTACACATACTGCACTGAGCTTTCCGAAATGGCCGGCGGCGCTGTAACAAAGTTCCGCCTCCTAGACCAGGCTCCTGTAATAAACGGCACACTGATCCAATGCCTTGAAATTGAATTAGTGTGACGTGTATCATAGGAGCCCACGAGTTTAAAACCAAGCTCCATGACCACAGGAGATCGCTGCTCTGTGTGAACCATCTAAGGGCACTGGTAGGCTGCAATTGGTGGGCACTGGTAGGCTGCAATTAGTGGTCACTGGTAGGCTGCAATTGGTGGGCACTGATAAGGCTGCAATTGGTGGGCACTGATAAGGCTGCAATTGGTGGGCACTAATAAGGCTGCAATTAGTGGGCACTGATAAGGCTGCAATTGATGGGCACTAGTAGGCTACATTCTATGGACACTGATGAGCTGCATTTGATGGGCACTGATGAGGCTGCATTGATGCATTGATCTCTTGTATCATTTCCACAGTCTCTGACCATCTCTTGTATCGTGTCTGCAGTCTCTGACCATCTCCTGTACTATGTCCGGGGGCTCTTTCTAACAGACTCTAGCAGAGGCCCTCTCTGTGTCCATTAGAGGGACCTCCCTCCAGGTCCCATTAGAGTACTCTGCTTCTCTTCCTGTATTTTGTATTTTGGGCACTGATAAGGCTGCAATTAGTGGGCACTGATAAGGCTGCAATTGATGGGCACTAGTAGGCTACATTCTATGGACACTGATGAGCTGCATTTGATGGGCACTGGCGAGGATGCATTGATGCATTGATCTCTTGTATCAATTCCACAGTCTCTGACCATCTCTTGTATCATGTCTGCAGTCTCTGACCATCTCCTGTACTATGTCTGGGGGCTCTTTCTAACAGACTCTAGCAGATGCCCTCTCTGTGTCCATTAGAGAGACCTCCCTCCAGGTCCCATTAGAGTACTCTGCTTTTCTTCCTGTATTTTGTTTATTGTTAAGAGATTGTGGGAGTATCCCAGGGTAATGAAGACTCCTTAGGGGAGCATTTCTGTGAGTTGTTGCCATAGAAACATTTGTAAAGAGGAGGAGTTAGCAAGATAACCACGGCCACGTGGGGGCGCCAGAAATTTTTCTGCACCCAGGCGTCTGTGACCCTAGGATCGGCCCTGTTTGGGTGTCCATGCTATGCCTTTGGGTGTCAGTGGGTGCTGTAATTTTTTTGGGATGTTATCCAATTTCCCCAAAATTCCCACAATGGAAGACTGTATCTATGTCAGCATATAGTCTCAGATTGTTTGGTAAAACAGACCAAAGGTTATTCACATTTAACAATTTTATTATAGTCCTGAAAAATTTAATTGGAATAGCTTAAAGGGTAAGTTCACCTTTACAGAAAATCTGTAAGGTGAACTTACACTGGACCCCCTCCCCATCCCTCTCTCCCACACAAGTTTCCCCAAGGGAGAGGGTCTCTCCAATGGGTTACTCGAGAAGAGGAGGAGCCAGGAGCACCGCTGAGGGACCCCAGAAGGGGAGGATCGGTGCTAGTCTGCAAAACCACCTGCACAGAGGAGGTAAGTATGAAATGTTTGTTTAAAAAAAAGAAAATGAACCTTTACATATCCTTTAAGCTAAATGTCACTTGTGGGAAACCAAAATCCAGGCTATTGATAAACCACTACAGCCCCGGAAGGATTTGCCCCCTTAATGAATAATAAATATCCCAAAAAAATGTAAAAACAAAAAAATGTCTTCATCAGTTTGGGCCAATATATATTCTTCTACATATAGTTACAGTTATAGCGTCTACAAAATAGGGAATAGATTTATGGCATTTTTATGGAATTTTTATTATTAAGTGTTCTTGCATAGCAAGATCACTTATTGTTATCTCACATATATATTATTAAGTGTTCTTGCATAGCAAGATCACTTATTGTTATCTCACATATATATTATTATTATTATTAAGTGTTCTTGCATAGCAAGATCACTTATTGTTATCTCACATATATTATTATTATTATTATTAAGTGTTCTTGCATAGCAAGATCACTTATTGTTATCTCACATATATATTATTATTAAGTGTTCTTGCATAGCAAGATCACTTATTGTTATCTCACATATATATTATTATTATTATTATTATTATTATTATTCTTATTATAGCCAAATTTTGCACGCTAACTCCTCCCACAGTTTTTATGCTACATATACCGAATATATACCAAAACGTGCGGATTGTTCCCGAATGGTGTGCTATTACTTTGTGGAACGTTTTTCCGAATGGTTCACGAAATATCGCCATTTTTGCGGCGAAATTTGTCCCATAGGAATGAATGGAGAAATGTTCAAAACTAGTGGGAGGTGACAAAAGCTCTGAGGGGAATTATAGCTCCTCCCACATAGCTCTGAGGGCAATTATAGGTAGTCTTCGTCGTTTCGCCGAATGGTTTACGAAATATCGTCATTTTTGCGGCGAAATTTGTCCCATAGGAATGAATGGAGAAATGATCAAAACTAGAGTGGGAGGTGACAAAAGCTCAGAGGGGAATTATAGGTAGTCCCACACAGCTGAGGGGGATTATAGGTAGTCCCACACAGCTCTGAGGGGAATTATAGGTAGTCCCACACAGCTGAGGGGAATTATAGGTAGTCCCACACAGCTCTGAGGGGGATTATAGGTAGTCCCACACAGCTCTGAGGGGAATTATAGGTAGTCCCACACAGCTCTGAGGGGGATTATAGGTAGTCCCACACAGCTCTGAGGGGAATTATAGGTAGTCCCACACAGCTCTGAGGGGGATTATAGGTAGTCCCACACAGCTCTGAGGAGAATTATAGGTAGTCCCACACAGCTCTGAGGGGAATTATAGCTCCTCCAACACAGCTCTGAGGGGAATTATAGGTAGTCCAACACAGCTCTGAGGGGAATTATAGGTAGTCCCACACAGCTCTGAGGGGGTTATAGGTAGTCCCACACAGCTCTGAGGAGAATTATAGGTAGTATAAGCTCTGAGGGGAATTATGAAATTATGAAAAAAATAATATTGTTTTAGAAAAAAAAATGAAAATTAGGAAATTTGAAAAAAAAATATTTTTTTAAAAAAAAAAAAAAAATTTTAGGAAAAAAAAAAAAAAATTTTTAGGAAAAAAAAAAAATTTAAAAAAAAAAATAATAAAAAAAAAATCATTAAAAAAAATAATTTTTGAAAAAAAAATCATTTAAAAAGAAAAATCATTTTTGAAATTTTTTTTTTTATAAAAATAAATAAATAAATCAATCATTTTAGAAAAAAAAAAAATTAAAATAAGGAAATTTAAAAAAAAAAAATCCTTTTTGAAAAAAAAAAATATATTTTTTGAAAAAAAAAAATATATATTTTTTGAAAAAAATATATATTTTAGAAAATAAAAATTTTGGAAAAAAAATCTATAAAAAAAATTTATAATTAAAAAAAAAAAATGGAGAAATCATCAAAACTAGAGTGGGAGGTGAGAAAAGCTGACAACCCCATAATCAGCCAAAACATTATGACCACCCCATAATCAGCCAAAACATTATGACCACCCCATGATCAGCCAAAACATCATGACCACAACATGATCAGCCAAAATAGTATGACCACCCCATGAAAAAAAATATAAAAAAAAAATTTGAAAAAAAAAAAAATCATTTAAAAAAAATAATAATAATTTTTGAAAAAAAAAAAATTTGAGAAAAAAAATGTTTAAAAAATTTTTTTTTTTTTGGAAAAAATAAAAAAATCATTTATAAAGAAATCATTTAAAAAAGAATCATTAAAAAAAGAAAAAAATAAAAAAAAAAATCTTTTTTGAAAAAAATGTTCAGCTAATGATGGGACTTCAACTTTTTTACTACTATTTATACATTTAAAAAAAAAAAATTTTTCAAAATATTTTTTTTTTTATTTATTTTTTCATTGGGTGGTCATAATGTTTTGGCTGATCATGGGGTGGTCATAATATAGTCCTGATAGTTTTCACAATATGACCATTTGTTTGCAACTCACGCCATCTATTGACATTTAATGAAACTCCCAAAACCGACCAAACTTCCTAATATCATCCAATCCCGACCTAACCTCCTAATATATCACCCAATCCCGACCTAACCTCCTAATGTCACCCAATCCTGACCTAATCTCCTAATATCACACAATCCCAACCTAATCTCCTAATATCACCCAATCCCGACCTAACCTAATTTCACCCAATCCTG
Organism: Lithobates sylvaticus; assembly: GCA_028564925.1. Taxonomy (NCBI): domain Eukaryota; kingdom Metazoa; phylum Chordata; class Amphibia; order Anura; family Ranidae; genus Lithobates; species Lithobates sylvaticus. The sequence goes on along the minus strand of CM053032.1, from coordinate 98,706,945 downwards.
ACCTAACCTCCTAATATCATCCAATCCCTACCTAATCTCCTAATATATCACCCAATCACGACCTAACCTCCTAATATCACCCAATACCGACCTAACCTCCTAATATATTACCCAATCCCAACCTAACCTCCTAATCTCATCCAATCCCGACCTAATCTCCTAATATATCACCCTATCCCGACCTAACCTTCTAATATATCACCCAATCCCGACCTAACCTCTTAAGGGGCAGCACAGTGGTGTAGTGGTTAGCACTTTCACCTAGCAGTAATAGGGTCGCTGGTTCAAATCCCAACCACGACACCTTCTGCCTGGAGTTTGCATGTTCTCCCTGTGCCTGCGTGGGTTTCCTCTGGGTACTCCGGTTTCCTCCCACACTCCAAAGACATGCTGGTAGGTTAATTAGATCCTGTCGATAGACCTAATCTCCTAATATATCACCCAATCCCGACCTAATCTCCTAATATCACCCAATCCCGACCTAATCTCCTAATATCACCCAATCCTGACCTAACCTCCTAATATCAGCCAATCCCAACCTATATCACCTAATATCACCCAATTCCAGCAAAACTTCCTAATATCACCCCATCCTGACCTAACCTCATAATATATCACCCAATCCCAACCTAACCTCCTAATATCATCCAACACAGCTCTGAGGGGAACTGTAGCTTCTCCCACACAGCTCTGATGGGAATTGTAGCTCCTTCCACAAAGCTCTGAGGGGGAGGAATTATAGCATTATTGCTCATCCCACACAGCTCGGAGGAGAATTATAGCTCCTCTCACACAAGTCTGAGGTGAATTGTAGCTCCTCCCACACAATGCTGAGGGGAATTGTAGCTCCTCCCACAAAGCTCTGAGGGAAATTATAGCATTACTGCTCCTTCCACACAGCTCTGAGGTGAATTATAGCTCCTTCCACAAATATCATCATGCCATCTAAAGGAAAGAGATCTAAAGCTGCAAAGATACGCTGGACTAAACTGGACCTTTCAGGCACACACTTTTGGGATCCGGAGCCCCACAACAGCATAGTGGAAATGGAGGTTAGTGACAGTGAATGTGCCCAGGAGGTACAAACTGAACCTGTGGTGTCATTCCCATGTTCAACTCAGTGTCAAGTTCAAGAGAACAGTGACAGTGTGATGGGCACTTCTGAAAACCATGGCATACAAGAAACATGTGTACCAAGTGAGATATCTGTGCAGGCATCATTTCATCAGGGTCATCATGGTTATGGAAGGTTAAGGAACAAACAGTGTACATGCATGGCTCTGACATTTTTGGCATACCACAGTGAGCTTGATGATGTGAGGAAGGATGATCTTGATCAAATACTGAAGAAGGGCAACAGCTTGTATGGCACAACAATAAAACAGCTAAAACTAATAAATGTCTATCAGCACCAACACTTGACAATGGAAGAAGTGCCTCTTAGAGTCAGCACTGACAAATATGAGTATAACGTTGTTAAATCTCCAGTGTTATCAGGATGTGTTAGAGCCACGGTAGACAGTGACAACCAAGGTTGGTTTGTTGACCTCTCCACAAGACTTCAGTGCCTCAATGCAGATGTTACGCATGCACTTTTTATAGTAGTGCCATATTGCATTGCATTGTTCAGAGACAAGTCTGGGAGATATGGACTGTTTGATTCTCATAGTCGAAATAAGGATGGACTTCCTGCCACTGGAAAAGGAAAAGCTGTTATGATCACTTTTACACATTTGAGTGATATGGGGGCAAGGATTTATAAATTGTATGAATTGCTCCTTACAGACACCAGAGGCCCTATTGATGGACTGCAGTATGACTTCATGCCAGTCTCATTTCATCGTGCAAGACGTCTGTCAGATGGTTTGCTGTCCCCACCGGTGCAATCTGACAAACCACATAATGGAAAACATGTGGAGAACAAAGTGACACAGATGACCAAAGATGCAACACACACTGGATTCCCAGCCAGCAAGCATTCTCCATGGTCACTTGATGCAAAATCCTCACAGGGCATATGGAAGGACAGTAAGGCATTTTCCAAATTAAATGCACAACGACAACAAAAACTGAAGACAAGACACAGAAATGAAAGAAGGCGTGATTTCAAGGCTACAAAGATGTCTGTCACCAATAAGAAGATGACATACATCACCAGCCGATACAAAGCAGATGCTGATTTTAAGTTGAAGCAGAAGCAATATATCATTCACAAATATGCGACAGATGCCAATTTCAACTTGAAGCAGAAGCAATACACAACCAGCAAATATGCGACTGATGCCAATTTTAACTTGAAGAAAAAGCAATACATCACCAGAAAATATGCGACAAATGCAGATTTCAACCTGAAGCAGAAGCAATACATCACCAGAAAATATGCGACAAATGCAGATTTCAACCTGAAGCAGAAGCAATACATCACCAGAAAATATGCGACAAATGCAGATTTCAACCTGAAGCAGAAGCAATACATCACCAGAAAATATGCGACAAATGCAGATTTCAACCTGAAGCAGAAGCAATACATCACCAGAAAATATGCGACAAATGCAGATTTCAACCTGAAGCAGAAGCAATACATCACCAGAAAATATGCGACAAATGCAGATTTCAACCTGAAGCAGAAGCAATACATCACCAGAAAATATGCGACAAATGCAGATTTCAACCTGAAGCAGAAACAATACATCACCAGAAAATATGCGACAAATGCAGATTTCAACCTGAAGCAGAAGCAATACATCACCAGAAAATATGCAACAAATGCCGATTTCAACTTTAAGCAGAAGCAATACATCACCAGAAAATATCATAATGATCCTGCTTTCAGAAAACGTCACTTGCAACATTGCATGAGTTACATGAAAATGAAGCGTCACACTCAAGCAGATTTTCGCATAACCCATAAGATGCAATGTGCCTTCAAAATAAGAATGAAATACAGACGGACTCGTGTCATGCGGGAATGCAGTCAACCAGTGGACAACAGCCTAATGCAGACAGCTATATCCACTTTCCATGAATGCATTAAAGCTGGGCCAACTTTTGTGTGCACGATGTGTCATCGCACCCTTTTCCCTAACCAAGTGAAACATTGCATTCACAGCAATTACAAGAAGAACGTACACATTGTTGCTGCCTGTTTGACAGGGAAATATGTCCATATGTGCAACAATCACTGTCAAGGCCCTGAACAATGCACCGTACCAGATGAAAGGACCAATGAATGGATTTGTCACAACTGTGATTCACATTTAAAAGCAGGACACGAGTCATCCATCGCTGTGGCTAACAACATGGAGCTGGCGCCCATTCCCCCAGAGCTCTGCGATTTGAATGTGCTGGAAAGACAACTTTTGGCCAAAATACTGCCATTTGCCAAGATCATCACACTTCCCAAAGGTCGACAGGCAGCTATACATGGCGCTGTAGTGTGTGTGCCATCCGAGGTGGAAACAACAGTCAATACTCTACCAAGATCGCACAGCACATCCCAGTTACACAGAGTGAAGCTTAAAAGACGTCTGACTTACAAAGGCCACCAGCTGTTTCACAATGTCAACATGAGAAATGTAGTAGCAGGTCTGTCAAAACTCATTGACACACACCCCGATTACAGCGACATTTTCATCAGAGTGGATGAGACAATCACTGATGATGATGATGCTGATGATGGGATGGAACTCGACAGTTGTGATGAAGCTGAAATGATGGAGATACTTGAATGCATCGAAAATTGTGATCCATCAAAGGTACAGTCTGCATGTTTACCAGCTGCTTCTGAGCAACAGGAAGGCCATGACCAACAACCCCCCAATGCAGAGGATGAGAAGGATGCACTAAGACCTGGAATTGGCCTAGACAGTTGTTTGCAGCCATCTGACCTTGGAGAGGAAGCACTGACACACGGTGATGGGATATTCAGCATTGCACCTGCACAAGGAAACACACCTGTCAGCTTCTTTAAAGTTCCTAGGCTTGAGGCAATGGCTTTCCCTGTTCAGTTCCCTACTGGACAGAATACATTGGACCAGGCAAGACAAGTCAAACTGTCCCCGAGCATGTATTTCAATGCAAGGCTTTTTTGTGTTGATACTCGTTTTGCAAGAGACACAAGCTACCTCTTCTTTGCGCAGTTTGTCACAGAAACACACATGGCCAAAAGCAGCATGTCCATCCAGTTAAGGAAAGGAAAACCCAATACCAGGGATGGACGGAAAATATCCAACAAACTGCTACAGGACAAGCGTGAGGTTGAGAGGTTGGTGCGAAACCGAGATGCCACAAGGTTCATGCAACCACTGAGAGGGAGTCCAGCTTACTGGGATAAAAATCTGAAGAATTTGCTAGCCATGGTCAGACAATTGGGTAAGCCAACATTTTTTCTTACCTTCTCTGCTGCAGAATTCAGATGGCCAGAGGTAATAACGGCAATAAAGGCACAACAAGGTCAAAAGGTGGATTTTGCAGGGCTAGACTGGGCTGAAAAGTGTGACATTCTTCGAGGCAACCCAGTGACCACCATGCGCATGTTTGACAAACGAGTTGATGCTCTGATGCGAGAGCTGCTGTTGGGTCCTGCACAGCCAATCGGTGAAGTTATTGATTACTTTTACCGGGTTGAATTTCAGGCAAGAGGGAGCCCTCATATACATTGTCTCTGTTGGGTAGCAGGAGCTCCTATATTTGGACAAGACAGTGATGACAAGGTGTGTGCCTTTATAGATCATAACATCTCATGCCAGCTGCCTGATGAAGCCAAACATGCCTTACTTCACAGATTTGTAACAGAACTTCAAATACACAGCAGATCTCATTCAAAATCGTGCAAGAAAGGTAACAGAGTATGCAGATTTGGATTTCCAAAGCCACCAATTAGAAAAACAAGGATAACTTACCCGATGCCAGAAGAACAAGGAGATTGTGCAATGAAACCACAAGCAGCCAAAAACAAACTGAAACCAGTCTGGGATTTGCTTAATAACCCAAAAGTGCAGCTTGAAGACATGTCACAGCTACTGGCACAGTGTGATATGACATTGAATCAGTACAACTCGTACATTGAGGCATTGACCTCCTCAAGCGTGATTCTAATGAAGCGTGATGTCAAAGACTGCTGGGTGAACAACTACAATCCACATTTGCTGATGGCCTGGAACGCCAACATGGACATCCAGTACATTCTTGATGAGTATGGTTGCATCATGTACATGTTGTCCTACATATCCAAGCCAGAACGTGAGATGAGTGACTATCTCAAAACAATAGTCAAAGAAATGAGCCCAGAAACAGAGACAGAACGAGAAGAAATGAAAGAAGTTCTTCAGGCCTATTCAAAACACAGAGAGGTCAGCGCCCAGGAGTCTGTGGCCCGTACGTGCAGCCTGAAAATGAAGTCTTGCTCACGTGAGGTTGTTTTTCTGCCAACTGGTGACAACGCACTGAAAATGAGTCTCCCGCTCAGAGCATTGCAGAACAAACCAGCCGATTCTCTTAATGTGTGGATGACGAGTTTTGTCGACAAATACAGATCCAGACCCGAAACACCAGAGTTTGAGTCCATGTGTCTGGCAGACTTTGCATCCCATTACAGGATTGTCTATGGCAAGCAGAAGGAAGATGGCAAGCAAAAGGAAGACGGCAAGCGTGTCAGCCTATTGAATGAAATGGGAATGATTCAAAAACGCACGAGAGGGAAGCCTGCAATCATCAGGTATGCACGCTTCTCAGAGAAGAAGGACCCCGAAAACTACTATGGCAGACTGCTTAAACTCTACCTCCCCCACCGTTCAGAGTCATCACTGAAAACTGTAAGGTTCCCAACACACCAGGATTTTTACAAAGGTGCCTGTGTGAGCTTACCCGGAGAAGAAGCAATCCGAGCAGTGTCTGCAATTGTTACCAGCAACCAAAAGAAGTTTGAACAACACAACAAAATTGTGGAACAAGTCTTGGATGACTTTGTAAAAAACGGCCCTGTTGAAGATGCTTGGAATACCTTTGCCCCAGAAGCTGAGTTGGATAGGTTGGAATGTATAGAGGAACGCAAAGAAGGGGAGCCACTTCATGAGAATGAACAAGATGATGTTCCGGAGTATACACATCACAAACAAACAGGTGGAATTGCTCTTACTGTGAAGGCCCCACAAATGTGCCCTGATTTCCTTCGGAAAATGTACAGAAACCTTAACCAGACACAAGCTCAGACATTCTACTCAGTTTGTGACTGGTGCACTAACCGTGTGCGTGGCCTAAATCCTGACCCATTCTATTACTTTGTCACTGGTGGCGCAGGAACAGGCAAATCACACCTGATAAAGTGCATCTATGCTGAGGCGACAAAGATACTCTGTAAACTTACCAGACTACGTGAGGAAGCAGACATATCCATGCCCAGCGTTTTACTAACTGCATTTACAGGAACAGCAGCTTTCAACATTTCAGGCAACACTTTGCATTCTCTGCTAAAGTTGCCAAGAAGCTTAAAGCCACCCTACCAAGGACTTGGAAACCTCATAGATGAAGTGAGGGCACAGCTGTCAAATGCGGAGATCATTGTTATTGACGAGGTGTCAATGATTTCAAAGCCCCTGTTTGCCTACATCAACTGGAGATTACAGCAAATCAAAGGCAGTAAGAAACCTTTTGGTGGTATGTCAGTACTAGCAGTAGGAGACTTTTACCAGGTCCCCCCGCTGGGAAAAAGTAAGCCACTCTGTGTGTTTGAGGAAAATACCAATGACGTCTGGAAAGACTACTTTCAGATGATCACGCTGACAGAGATCATGCGACAGAAGGATGACATTTCATTTGCTGAGCTTTTGAATAGAATCAGAGTCAAGCAGAAGACTAGCACCTTAAGCAATGATGACAAAGTTCTGCTTTCTCAGGCGTTGACAGATCCCATCCACTGCCCTAATGACGTGCTGCACATCTTTGCCACCAACAAAGAGGTTCACAAACATAATGCCGCAACTGTGTCTGTTCTCCATTCAAACGTCACCAACATAGATGCCGACGATTACAGAAAAGACCCTAAAACAGGAGTGATGCTGAGGCAACACCAACCTTTCAAAGGACACAAAGACAATCTGATTGACACACTGCAAGCAGCTGAAGGTGCCCGTATCATGATCACAAGAAACATTGATGTTGAAGATGGGCTTGTTAACGGGACATTTGGCAAGATTGCAAGAATAATCATTCAGACTGAGAATGGTGCTACTACGGTAAACAAGCTTGGGCTTGTGCTGGACAATCCAAATGCAGGACAGAGATACCGTAACAAGTCGTCTTGTGATGCTGACAACTTAGTGTACATAGAAAGGGTAGAGGAAAACCTGAGACAGAAAGGAGTTGTTCGTAGGCAGTTCCCCCTGAAGTTAGCTTTTGCATGTACGATTCATAAGTGTCAGGGGATGTCGATACAGTCGGCAGTGATCTCATTGAAACGGGTCTTCCAACCGGGAATGGCCTATGTTGCTCTGAGTAGAACGACTACACTGCAAGGACTGCACATAACCGACTTTGATGAGAAGAAGATCTTTGCTGATCCTGAAATCACAGCCTCCCTGGACTCAATGAAGAATGCATCACTGGAAAGTGTTATGCCCCTCTTAAAGTTTCTACAGACAACAGACAAACAGCAAACATTAACAATTATCCATCACAACACGGAAGGATTACCAGCTCATATTGAAGATATCAAATCTCACCACGAGTTGACTCTTGGAGATGTTTTATGTTTCACTGAAACTCATCTCTCAGGCTCTTCTGTTGCTGAAAGTCTTCAGCTGGAGGGCTACAACCTGTTCAAACGCAACAGACACCTCTCGTACACGAACCATCCTGACATTGCAAGTAAAAGTGGCGGAGGTGTCGCCTTGTATGTCAGAAACCATTTCAAGGCTTTTGAAAAGCAGTATCATTACAATGTGGCTGATTTGGAGTTCTTGGTTGTCAAACTGGAGACCCCTGTACAAGCTTTGATAGCTGTTGTTTACAGGCCACCGGATTACAGTATTGGCCAATTCCTTACTAACCTACTGGGCCTCTTGGAATCTTTGGAAAGAATGGATTGCCAACCTATAATACTCTGTGGAGATTTCAATGAAGATTTCCTGTGCAGAGCAAAGAAGCCAATATCTGACCTTCTTCACTCAAGAGGATATACCCAACTGGTCGGTGCTGCCACCACAGAAAAAAACACACTGTTGGATCACATTTACATCTCCAGGGTGCAGCACTGTCTCCAGTCAGGAGTACTGCACACTTATTACAGCTATCATGATCCTGTGTATTGTGTTTTGAGCAGTGGTTGTGAACACACTTAGAGCCTGCAGAAACAGGGCATGAGCGTTGCCAGGAAACAGTGGTTGTGAACACGGATTATCAAACAGATTTCACACCTTCACCTCCATTATACATCAATATGCTGAGACCATCCAAATGCATGTGGTCATACCTTCATCTGCTAGGCTTGATAATACCGCTAATGTTTTTATTAATGTATGTTTTTTTTGTTTTTTTTTTTAGTCTAGGTGGATAGCCCTGTATAATGTATGTTTTAGTGTAACTTTGTAAGAAAGTGCTATATGTGAAATGTGCTATATAAATAAAATAACATTTTGTTAAAGTTGAAATGCATTTCTCACTCTATCAAGCTTGTCATGTGCACTTTTTAAATTTGATCAATCAATTGGTTAGTGTAATGTTTACTATCTTTACTCACTCCAAACACTCCACACAGTTACTCTGCCCAATCCAACTTTTCCACAGTTACTCCAGCCACTCCAACCACACAACAGTCACTCAAGCCACTCCAGTTGTAGACTACTGGTGGAGGCAAGAACACGTCACACAATTTCCCCAGAAATTGTAGCTTTTCTAGTTATTAAGTGTTCTTGCATAGCAAGATCACTTATTGTTATCTCATATATATATATTATTATTATTATTATTATTATTATTATTATTCTTATTATAGCCAAATTTTGCACGCTAACTCCTCCCACAGTTTTTACGCTACATATACCGAATATATACCAAAACGTGCGGATTGTTCCCGAATGGTGTGCTATTACTTTGTGGAACGTTTTTCCGAATGGTTCACGAAATATCGTCATTTTTGCGGCGAAATTTGTCCCATAGGAATGAATGGAGAAATGTTCAAAACTAGTGGGAGGTGACAAAAGCTCTGAGGGGAATTATAGCTCCTCCCACATAGCTCTGAGGGCAATTATAGGTAGTCTTCGTCCTTTCGCCGAATGGTTTACGAAATATCGTCATTTTTGCGGCGAAATTTGTCCCATAGGAATGAATGGAGAAATGATCAAAACTAGAGTGGGAGGTGACAAAAGCTCAGAGGGGAATTATAGGTAGTCCCACACAGCTCTGAGGGGGAATTATAGGTAGTCCCACACAGCTCTGAGGGGGATTATAGGTAGTCCCACACAGCTCTGAGGGGAATTATAGGTAGTCCCACACAGCTCTGAGGGGGATTATAGGTAGTCCCACACAGCTCTGAGGGGAATTATAGGTAGTCCTACACAGCTCTGACTGGGATTATAGGTAGTCCCACACAGCTCTGAGGGGGATTGTAGGTAGTCCCACACAGCTCTGAGGGGGATTATAGGTAGTCCCACACATCTGAGGTGGATTATAGGTAGTCCCACACAGCTCTGAGGGCGATTATAGGTAGTCCCACACAGCTCTGAGGGCGATTATAGGTAGTCCCACACAGCTCTGAGGGGGATTATAGTTAGTCCCACACAGCTCTGAGGGGAATTATGAAATTTGAAAAAAAAAAAAATTAAAAAAATATAATAATAATAAAAAAAATAAAAATAAAATAATTTTAGAAAAAAAAATGAAAATTAAGAAATTTGAAAAAAAATTCTTTTAATAATTTTAGAAAAAATATATAATTTAAAAAAAAAAATAATAATAATTAAAAAAAAAAAATCAAAAAAAAAAAATTTTTGAAAAAAATATTTTTTATAAAAAAAAAAAAAAAATCTATCATTTTAGAAAAAAATGAAAATTTAGGAAATTTGAAGAAAAAAAACATTTTTAAAAAAAAAAAAAATCATTTAAAAAAAAAAAATAATAATAATTAAAAAAAAAATTATTTTTGGAAAAAAAAAATTTTTGAAAAAAAAAATTATTTTTGAAAAAAAAAAATTATTTTTGAAAAAAAAAATTATTTTTGAAAAAAAAAAAATTATTTTGAAAAAAAAAAAAAATTATTTTTGAAAAAAAAAAAAATATTTTTGAAAAAAAAAAATTATTTTTGAAAAAAAATAAATTATTTTTGAAAAAAAAAAATTTATAAAAAAAATCAATCATTTTGGAAAAAAAAATGAAAATTAGGAAATTTGAAAAAAAAAATGTGAAAATTTTTTTGAAAAAAATTATTTTGAAAAATTTATTTTTAGAAAAAATTGAATAAAAATCTAAAAAATCATTTTAAAAAAATCATTCAAAAAAAAAAAATTTTTGAAAAAAAAAAATAATTTTTGAAAAAAAAAAATAATTAAAAAAAAATAAAAAAAAATAAAAAAAAAAAAAATAAAAATAATAAAAAAAATAAAAAAAAAATAATTTTAGAAAAAAAATGAAAATTAGGAAATTTGAAAAAAAAAAACATTTTTAGAAAAAAAATCATTTAAAAAAAATAATAATAATAAAAAAAAAATTATTTTTGAAAAAAAAATTGTTTTTGAAAAAAAAAAAATTTTATAAAAAAAAATCAATCATTTTAGAAAAAAAAAATGAAAATTACGAAATTTGAAAAAAAAAAGTGAAAAATTTTTTGAAAAAAATAATTTTGAAAAATTTATTTTTAGAAAAAATTGAATAAAAATCTAAAAAATCATTTAAAAAAAATCATTAAAAAAAAAAAAAATTATTTTTGAAAAAAAATAAATAAATGTTTAGTTACTCAAGCCACTCCACCCAGTTTCTCCGCCCACTCCAGTAGGTGGAGGCAAGAACACGTCACACAATTTCCCCAGAAATTGTATTTTTTCTAGTTATTATTATTCTTATTATAGCCAAATTTACCACCCTAACTCCTCCCACAGTTTTTACGCTACATATACCGAATATATACCAAAACGTGCGGATTGTTCCCGAATGGTGTGCTATTACTTTGTGGAACGTTTCGCCAAATGGTTCACGAAATATCGTCATTTTTGCGGCGAAATTTGTCCCATAGGAATGAATGGAGAAATTATCAAAACTAGAGTGGGAGGTGACAAAAGCTCAGATGGGAATTATAGGTAGTCCCACACAGCTCTGAGGGGAATTATAGTAGTCCCACACAGCTCTGGGGGGATTATAGGTAGTCCCACACAGCTCTGAGGGGGATTATAGGTAGTCCCACACAGCTCTGAGGGGAATTATAGGTAGTCCCACACAGCTCTGAGGGGGATTATAGGTAGTCCCACACAGCTCTGAGGGGGATTATAGGTAGTCCCACACAGCTCTGAGGGGGATTATAGGTAGTCCCACACAGCTCTGAGGGGATTATAGGTAGTCCCACACAGCTCTGAGGGGAATTATAGGTAGTCCCACACAGCTCTGAGGGCGATTATAGGTAGTCCCACACAGCTCTGAGGGGGATTATAGTTAGTCCCACACATCTCTGAGGGGAATTATGAAATTTGAAAAAAAAAATAATAAAAAAAAAAAAAATTAATAATAAAAAAAATAAAAATAAAATAATTTTAGAAAAAAAAAAAAAAATGAGGAAATTTTAAAAAAAAAAATCTTTTTTGAAAAAAAAAATTTTTTGAAAAAAAATATATTTTTAAAAAAAATTTTAAAAAAAAAAAAAAAAAAAAATTTTAAAAAAAAATATAATTTCAAAAAAATAATAAAAAAATAATTAAAAAAATCATTTTTGAAAAAAAAAAAATTTTTTGAAAAAAAAAAAAATCAAAAATTTTTAGAAAAAAAAAAAATTAAAAAATTTGAAAAAAAAAAAAATTTTTTGAAAAAAAAAAAATTTTGAAAAAAAAAAAATTTTGAAAAATGTATTTTTAGAAAAAAAAAAAAATTGAAAATTTGAAAAAAAAAAAAAAAAAATTTTAAAATAATTTTGAAAAATTTTTTTTTTAAAAAAAAATCATTAAAAAAAATTATTAAAAAAATTTTAAAAAAAAAAAAATTTAAGAAAATAAATAAATGTTTAGTTACTCAAGCCACTCCACCCAGTTTCTCCGCCCACTCCGGTAGGTGGAGGCAAGAACACGTCACACAATTTCCCCAGAAATTGTATTTTTTCTTGCATAGCAAGATCACTTATTGTTATCTCACATATATATATTATTATTATTATTATTATTATTATTATTATTATTCTTATAGCCAAATTTTGCACGCTAACTCCTCCCACAGTTTTTATGCTACATATACCGAATATATACCAAAACGTGCGGATTGTTCCCGAATGGTGTGCTATTACTTTGTGGAACGTTTTTCCGAATGGTTCACGAAATATCGTCATTTTTGCGGCGAAATTTGTCCCATAGGAATGAATGGAGAAATGTTCAAAACTAGAGTGGGAGGTGACAAAAGCTCTGAGGGGAATTATAGCTCCTCCCACACAGCTCTGAGGGGATTATAGGTAGTCCCACACAGCTCTGAGGGGATTATAGGTAGTCCCACACAGCTCTGAGGGGGATTTATAGGTAGTCCCACACAGCTCTGAGGGGATTATAGGTAGTCCCACACAGCTCTGAGGGGGATTATAGTCCCACACAGCTCTGAGGGAAATTATAGGTAGTCCCACACATCTCTGAGGGGAATTATAGGTAGTCCCACACAGCTCTGAGGGGGATTATATAGGTAGTCCCACACAGCTCTGAGGGGATTATAGGTAGTCCCACACAGCTCTGAGGGGGATTATAGGTAGTCCCACACAGCTCTGAGGAGAATTATAGGTAGTCCCACACAGCTCTGAGGGGAATTATAGGTAGTCCCACACAGCTCTGAGGGGGATTATAGGTAGTCCCACACAACTCTGAGGGGAATTATAACTAGTCCCACACAGCTCTGAGGGGAATTATGAAATTTGAAAAAAGAAAAAAAAATTAAAAAATAATAATAAAATTTAAAAATAAAAAAAAAAAAATAATTTTAGAAAAAAAAATGAAAATTAGGAAATTTAAAAAAAAAAAAAAAATTTTAAAAAAAAAAAATTATTTTAGAAAAAAAATATCATTTGAAAAAAAAAAATGAAAAAAAAAAATAATTAAAAAAAAAAAATAATAAAAAAAAAAAAAAAAAAAAAAAAAATAATTTTTAAAAAAAAAATGAAAATTAGGAAAAAAAAAAAAAAAAAAAAAATCTTTTTTGAAAAAAAAATATTTTTGGGAAAAAAAAATATTTTTGGGAAAAAAAAAATATTTTTTGAAAAAAATATCATTTTTAAAAAAAAAATAATAATAACTCAAAAAAAAATTTAAATTTTTTTTTTTTTTTATAAAAAAAAAAATCAATCATTTTAGAAAAAAATGAAAATGAGGAAATTTTAAAAAAATAATCTTTTTGGAAAAAAAAAATTTTTTGAAAAAAAAAAATTTTTTGAAAAAAAAAAAAAAATTTTTGAAAATAAATTTTTTTTAAAAAAATTAAATAAAAATAAAATAAAAAAAATCATTAAAAAAAAAATCATTAAAAAAAAAAATCATTTTTGAAAAAAAAATAAATACGTTTAGTTACTCAAGCCACTTCACCCAGTTACTCCGCCCACTCCAGTAGGTGGAGGCAAGAACACGTCACACAATTTCCCCAGAAATTGTATCTTTTCTAGTTAAGTGTTCTTGCATAGCAAGATCACTTATTGTTATCTCACATATATATATTATTATTATTATTATTATTATTATTCTTATTATAGCCAAATTTTGCACGCTAACTCCTCCCACAGTTTTTATGCTACATATACCGAATATATACCAAAACGTGCGGATTGTTCCCGAATGGTGTGCTATTACTTTGTGGAACGTTTTTTCCGAATGGTTCACGAAATATCGTCATTTTTGCGGCAAAATTTGTCCCATAGGAATGAATGGAGAAATGTTCAAAACTAGAGTGGGAGGTGACAAAAGCTCTGAGGGGAATTATAGCTCCTCCCACACAGCTCTGAGGGGATTATAGGTAGTCCCACACAGCCCTGAGGGGATTATAGGTAGTCCCACACATCTCTGAGGAGAATTATAGGTAGTCCCACACAGCTCTGAGGGGAATTATAGCTCCTCCAACACAGCTCTGAGGGGAATTATAGGTAGTCCCACACAGCTGAGGGGAATTATAGGTAGTCCCACACAGCTTAGGGGAATTATAGGTAGTCCCACACAGCTGAGGGGAATTATAGGTAGTCCCACACAGCTGAGGGGGATAATAGGTAGTCCCACACAGCTCTGAGGGGAATTATAGGTAGTCCCACACAGCTTAGGGGAATTATAGGTAGTCCCACACACAGCTCTGAGGGGAATTATAGGTAGTCCCACACAGCTCTGAGGGGGATTATAGGTAGTCCCACACATCTCTGAGGGAGATTATAGGTAGTCCCACACATCTCTGAGGGAGATTATAGGTAGTCCCACACAGCCCTGAGGGGATTCTAGGTAGTCCCACACAGCTCTGAGGGGAATTATAGGTAGTCCCACACAGCTCTGAGGGGAATTATAGGTCCTCCAACACAGCTCTGAGGGGAATTATAGGTAGTCCCACACAGCTGAGGGGAATTATAGGTAGTCCCACACAGCTTAGGGGAATTATAGGTAGTCCCACACAGCTGAGGGGGGTTATAGGTAGTCCCACACAGCTGAGGGGGATAATAGGTAGTCCCACACAGCTCTGAGGGGAATTATAGGTAGTCCCACACAGCTTAGGGGAATTATAGGTAGTCCCACACAGCTCTGAGGGGAATTATAGGTAGTCCCACACATCTCTGAGGGGATTATAGGTAGTCCCACACATCTCTGAGGGGGATTATAGGTAGTCCCACACAGCTCTGAGGGAGATTATAGGTAGTCCCACACATCTCTGAGGGGAATTATAGGTAGTCCTACACAACTCTGAGGGGAATTATAACTAGTCCCACACAGCTCTGAGGGGAATTATGAAAAAAAGAAAAAAAAAATAATAATAATAAAAAAATTAAATTAGAAAAAAAAAAATGAAAATTAGGAAAAAAAAAATGAAAAAAAAAAAAAAAAAATTCTTTTTTGAAAAAAAAAAAATTATTTTAGAAAAAAATATATAATTAAAAAAAAAAAAAAATAATAAAAAAAAATCATAAAAAAAAAAAAAAAAAAAAACATTTTTAAAAAAAAAAAAAAAAAATTTATAAAAAAAAAAAAAATAATAATTTTAGAAAAAAAAAAAAATTAGGAAATTTGAAAAAAAAAAAATATTTTTTGCAAAAAAAAAAAATTTTTTTGAAAAATATTATTTTCAAAAAAAAAATTCTCTTTTTAAAAAAAAAAATAATAATTGAAAAAAAAAAATAATTAAAAAAAAAAATTTTTTTATAAAAAAAATAAATCAATCATTTTAGAAAAAAAAATGAAAATTAGGAAATTTGAAAAAAAAAAAATCTTTTTGGAAAAAAAAATAATTTTTGAAAAAAAAAAAATTTTTGAAAAATATTTTTTTTTTTTTTAAATAATTAAATAAAAATAAAAAAAAACATTTAAAAAAAATCATTAAAAAAAAAAATAATAATTTTTGAAAAAAATAAATAAAAGTTTAGTTACTCAAGCCACTCCACCCAGTTACTCCGCCCACTCCAGTAGGTGGAGGCAAGAACACGTCACACAATTTCCCCAGAAATTGTATCTTTTCTAGTTATTATTATTATTCTTATAGCCAAATTTTGCACGCTAACTCCTCCCACAGTTTTTATGCTACATATACCGAATATATACCAAAACGTGCGGATTGTTCCCGAATGGTGTGCTATTACTTTGTGGAACGTTTTTCCAAATGGTTCACGAAATATCGTCATTTTTGCGGCGAAATTTGTCCCATAGGAATGAATGGAGAAATGTTCAAAACTAGTGGGAGGTGACAAAAGCTCTGAGGGGAATTATAGCTCCTCCCACATAGCTCTGAGGGCAATTATAGGTAGTCTTCGTCGTTTCGCCGAATGGTTTACGAAATATCGTCATTTTTGCGGCGAAATTTGTCCCATAGGAATGAATGGAGAAATGATCAAAACTAGAGTGGGAGGTGACAAAAGCTCAGAGGGGAATTATAGGTAGTCCCACACAGCTGAGGGGAATTATAGGTAGTCCCACACAGCTCTGAGGGGGATTATAGGTAGTCCCACACAGCTCTGAGGGGAATTATAGGTAGTCCCACACAGCTCTGAGGGGGATTATAGGTAGTCCCACACAGCTCTGAGGGGGATTATAGGTAGTCCCACACAGCTCTGAGGGGGATTATAGGTAGTCCCACACAGCTCTGAGGGGGATTATAGGTAGTCCCACACAGCTCTGAGGGGGATTATAGGTAGTCCCACACAGCTCTGAGGTGGATTATAGGTAGTCCCACACAGCTCTGAGGGGCGATTATAGGTAGTCCCACACAGCTCTGAGGGCGATTATAGGTAGTCCCACACAGCTCTGAGGGGGATTATAGTTAGTCCCACACAGCTCTGAGGGGAATTATGAAATTTGAAAAAAAAAAAAAAATTAAAAAAAAATAATAATAATAAAAAAAATAAAAATAAAATAATTTTAGAAAAAAAAATGAAAATTAGGAAAAAAAAAAAAAAAAAAAAAACATTTTTAAAAAAAAAATAATTAAAAAAAAAAAAATAAAAATAATTAAAAAAAAATTATTTTTGAAAAAAAAAATATTTTTTTTTTTGAAAAAAAAAAAATTTTTTTTGAAAAAAAAAAAAAAAAAAAAAAAAAATTTTTAATTTTTATAAAAAAATTTTTTATAAAAAAAAAATCATTTTAGAAAAAAAATGAAAATTAGGAAATTTGAAAAAAAAAAAATGTGAAATTTTTTTTTTTTGAAAAAAATAATTTTGAAAAATTTATTTTTAGAAAAAATTGAATAAATATCTAAAAAATCATTTAAAAAAAATCATTAAAAAAAAAAAAAATTATTTTTGAAAAAAATAAATAAATGTTTAGTTACTCAAGCCACTCCACCCAGTTTCTCCGCCCACTCCAGTAGGTGGAGGCAAGAACACGTCACACAATTTCCCCAGAAATTGTATTTTTTCTAGTTATTATTATTATTCTTATAGCCAAATTTTGCACGCTAACTCCTCCCACAGTTTTTATGCTACATATACCGAATATATACCAAAACGTGCGGATTGTTCCCGAATGGTGTGCTATTACTTTGTGGAACGTTTTTCCGAATGGTTCACGAAATATCGTCATTTTTGCGGCGAAATTTGTCCCATAGGAATGAATGGAGAAATGTTCAAAACTAGAGTGGGAGGTGACAAAAGCTCTGAGGGGAATTATAGCTCCTCCCACACAGCTCTGAGGGGGGATTATAGGTAGTCCCACACAGCTCTGAGGGGGGATTATAGGTAGTCCCACACAGCTCTGAGGGGATTATAGGTAGTCCCACACAGCTCTGAGGGGGATTATAGGTAGTCCCACACAGCTCTGAGGGGATTATAGGTAGTCCCACACAGCTCTGAGGGAAATTATAGGTAGTCCCACACAGCTCTGAGGGGAATTATAGGTAGTCCCACACAGCTCTGAGGGGGATTATAGGTAGTCCCACACAGCTCTGAGGGGGATTATAGGTAGTCCCCCACACAGCTCTGAGGGGAATTATAGGTAGTCCCACACAGCTCTGAGGGGAATTATAGGTAGTCCAACACAGCTCTGAGAGGGGATTATAGGTAGTCCTACACAACTCTGAGGGGAATTATAACTAGTCCCACACAGCTCTGAGGGGTATTATTAAATTTTAAAACAAAAAAATAAAAAAAAAATTATAATAATAAAAAAAAAAATAATAATTTTAGAAAAAAATATGAAAATTAGGAAATTTAAAAAAAAAATAATTCTTTTTTGAAAAAAAAATTATTTTAGAAAAAAAATATCATTTAAAAAAAAAAAAAAAAAAAAAAAATAATTAAAAAAAAAAAAAAATAATAAAAAAAAAATAAAAAAAAAAAATAATTTTAAAAGAAAAAAAAATGAAAATTAATTTGAAAAAAAAAAAATTTAGGAAATTTGAAAAAAAAAAATATTTTTGGGAAAAAAAATATTTTTGAAAAAAAAAAAATATTTTTTGAAAAAAATATCATTTAAAAAAAAAATAATAATAACAAAAAAAAAAAAATTAAAATTTTTTTTTTTTTTTATAAAAAAAAAAATCAATCATTTTAGAAAAAAATGAAAATGAGGAAATTTAAAAAAAAAATAATCTTTTTGGAAAAAAAAAAATTTTTGAAAAAAAAAAAAAAAAAAATTTTTTGAAAAAAAAAATTTTTGAAAATAATTTTTTTTTAAAAATAATTAAATAAAAATAAAAAAAATCATTTAAAAAAAATCATTAAAAAAAAAAATAATCATTTTTGAAAAAAATAAATACGTTTAGTTACTCAAGCCACTTCACCCAGTTACTCCGCCCACTCCAGTAGGTGGAGGCAAGAACACGTCACACAATTTCCCCAGAAATTGTATCTTTTCTAGTTATTATTATTATTCTTATAGCCAAATTTTGCACGCTAACTCCTCCCACAGTTTTTATGCTACATATACCGAATATATACCAAAACGTGCGGATTGTTCCCGAATGGTGTGCTATTACTTTGTGGAACGTTTTTCCAAATGGTTCACAAAATATCGTCATTTTTGCGGCGAAATTTGTCCCATAGGAATGAATGGAGAAATGTTCAAAACTAGTGGGAGGTGACAAAAGCTCTGAGGGGAATTATAGCTCCTCCCACATAGCTCTGAGGGCAATTATAGGTAGTCTTCGTCGTTTCGCCGAATGGTTTACGAAATATCGTCATTTTTGCGGCAAAATTTGTCCCATAGGAATGAATGGAGAAATGATCAAAACTAGAGTGGGAGGTGACAAAAGCTCAGAGGGGAATTATAGGTAGTCCCACACAGCTCTGAGGGGAATTATAGGTAGTCCCACACAGCTCTGAGGGGGATTATAGGTAGTCCCACACAGCTCTGAGGGGAATTATAGGTAGTCCCACACAGCACTGAGGGGGATTATAGGTAGTCCCACACAGCTCTGAGGGGGATTATAGGTAGTCCCACACAGCTCTGAGGGGGATTATAGGTAGTCCCACACAGCTCTGAGGGGGATTATAGGTAGTCCCACACAGCTCTGAGGGGGATTTTAGGTAGTCCCACACAGCTCTGAGGGGATTATAGGTAGTCCCACACACATCTGAGGGGATTATAGTTAGTCCCACACAGCTCTGAGGGGAATTATGAAATTTGAAAAAAAAAAAAAAAATAAAAAAAAAAAAATAATAATAATAAAAAAAATAAAAATAAAATAATTTTAGAAAAAAAAATGAAAATTAGGAAATTTGAAAAAAATTCTTTTAATAATTTTAGAAAAAATATATAATTTAAAAAAAAAAAAAATAATAATAATTAAAAAAAAATCATAAAAAAAAAAAAATAATTTTTGAAAAAAAAAATATTTTTTAAAAAAAAAAAAAAATCAATCATTTTAGAAAAAAAAATGAAAAATTAGGAAATTTGAAAAAAAAAACATTTTTAGAAAAAAAAAAAAATTTAAAAAAAAAAAAAAATAAAAAAAAAATAATTTTAAAAAAAAATATTTTTGAAAAAAAAAAAAAATTTTTGAAAAAAAAAATTTTTTTGAAAAAAAAAATTATTTTTGAAAAAAAAAATTATTTTTGAAAAAAAAAAAATTTTTGAAAAAAAAAAAAAAAAAAAATTTTAAAAAAAAAATCAATCATTTTAGAAAAAAAATGAAAATTAGGAAATTTGAAAACAAAATGTGAAAAATTTTTTGAAAAAAATAATTTTGAAAAATTTATTTTTAAAAAAAAAATTGAATAAAAATCTAAAAAATCATTTAAAAAAAATCATTAAAAAAAAAAAAAATTATTTTTGAAAAAAATAAATAAATGTTTAGTTACTCAAGCCACTCCACCCAGTTTCTCCGCCCACTCCAGTAGGTGGAGGCAAGAACACGTCACACAATTTCCCCAGAAATTGTATTTTTTCTAGTTATTATTATTAAGTGTTCTTGCATAGCAAGATCACTTATTGTTATCTCACATATATATTATTATTATTATTAAGTGTTCTTGCATAGCAAGATCACTTATTGTTATCTCACATATATATCACATATATATTATTATTAAGTGTTCTTGCATAGCAAGATCACTTATTGTTATCTCACATATATATTATTATTATTAAGTGTTCTTGCATAGCAAGATCACTTATTGTTATCTCACATATATATATTATTATTATTATTATTATTATTATTATTATTATTATTCTTATTATAGCCAAATTTTGCATGCTAACTCCTCCCACAGTTTTTATGCTACATATACCGAATATATACCAAAACGTGCGGATTGTTCCCGAATGGTGTGCTATTACTTTGTGGAACGTTTTTCCGAATGGTTCACGAAATATCGTCATTTTTGCGGCGAAATTTGTCCCATAGGAATGAATGGAGAAATGTTCAAAACTAGTGGGAGGTGACAAAAGCTCTGAGGGGAATTATAGCTCCTCCCACATAGCTCTGAGGGCAATTATAGGTAGTCTTCGTCGTTTCGCCGAATGGTTTACGAAATATCGTCATTTTTGCGGCGTCATTTTGGGAGGTGACAAAAGCTGAGGGGAATTATAGCTCCTCCCACATAGCTCTGAGGGCAATTATAGGTAGTCTTCGTCGTTTCGCCGAATGGTTCACGAAATATCGTCATTTTTGCGGCGAAATTTGTCCCATAGGAATGAATGGAGAAATGTTCAAAACTAGTGGGAGGTGACAAAAGCTCTGAGGGGAATTATAGCTCCTCCCACATAGCTCTGAGGGCAATTATAGGTAGTCTTCGTCGTTTCGCCGAATGGTTTACGAAATATCGTCATTTTTGCGGCAAAATTTGTCCCATAGGAATGAATGGAGAAATGTTCAAAACTAGTGGGAGGTGACAAAAGCTCTGAGGGGAATTATAGCTCCTCCCACATAGCTCTGAGGGCAATTATAGGTAGTCTTCGTCGTTTCGCCGAATGGTTTACGAAATATCGTCATTTTTGCGGCGAAATTTGTCCCATAGGAATGAATGGAGAAATGTTCAAAACTAGTGGGAGGTGACAAAAGCTCTGAGGGGAATTATAGCTCCTCCCACATAGCTCTGAGGGCAATTATAGGTAGTCTTCGTCGTTTCGCCGAATGGTTCACGAAATATCGTCATTTTTGCGGCGAAATTTGTCCCATAGGAATGAATGGAGAAATGTTCAAAACTAGTGGGAGGTGACAAAAGCTCTGAGGGGAATTATAGCTCCTCCCACATAGCTCTGAGGGCAATTATAGGTAGTCTTCGTCGTTTCGCCGAATGGTTTACGAAATATCGTCATTTTTGCGGCAAAATTTGTCCCATAGGAATGAATGGAGAAATGTTCAAAACTAGTGGGAGGTGACAAAAGCTCTGAGGGGAATTATAGCTCCTCCCACATAGCTCTGAGGGCAATTATAGGTAGTCTTCGTCGTTTCGCCGAATGGTTTACGAAATATCGTCATTTTTGCGGCGAAATTTGTCCCATAGGAATGAATGGAGAAATGATCAAAACTAGAGTGGGAGGTGACAAAAGCTCAGAGGGGAATTATAGGTAGTCCCACACAGCTGAGGGGAATTATAGGTAGTCCCACACAGCTCTGAGGGGGATTATAGGTAGTCCCACACAGCTCTGAGGGGAATTATAGGTAGTCCCACACAGCTCTGAGGGGATTATAGGTAGTCCCACACAGCTCTGACTGGGATTATAGGTAGTCCCACACAGCTCTGAGGGGGATTATAGGTAGTCCCACACAGCTCTGAGGGGGATTATAGGTAGTCCCACACAGCTCTGAGGGGGATTATAGGTAGTCCCACACAGCTCTGAGGTGGATTATAGGTAGTCCCACACAGCTCTGAGGGGATTATAGGTAGTCCCACACAGCTCTGAGGGGGATTATAGGTAGTCCCACACAGCTCTGAGGGGGATTATAGTTAGTCCCACACAGCTCTGAGGGGGATTATAGGTAGTCCCACACAGCTCTGAGGGGAATTATAGGTAGTCCCACACAGCTCTGAGGGGATTATAGGTAGTCCCACACAGCTCTGACTGGGATTATAGGTAGTCCCACACAGCTCTGAGGGGGATTGTAGGTAGTCCCACACAGCTCTGAGGGGGATTATAGGTAGTCCCACACATCTGAGGTGGATTATAGGTAGTCCCACACAGCTCTGAGGGGATTATAGGTAGTCCCACACAGCTCTGAGGGCGATTATAGGTAGTCCCACACAGCTCTGAGGGGGATTATAGTTAGTCCCACACAGCTCTGAGGGGGATTATAGGTAGTCCCACACAGCTCTGAGGGGAATTATAGGTAGTCCCACACAGCTCTGACTGGGATTATAGGTAGTCCCACACAGCTCTGACTGGGATTATAGGTAGTCCCACACAGCTCTGAGGGGGATTGTAGGTAGTCCCACACAGCTCTGAGGGGGATTATAGGTAGTCCCACACATCTGAGGTGGATTATAGGTAGTCCCACACAGCTCTGAGGGCGATTATAGGTAGTCCCACACAGCTCTGAGGGCGATTATA
The DNA here is from genome assembly GCA_028564925.1 of Lithobates sylvaticus. Taxonomy (NCBI): domain Eukaryota; kingdom Metazoa; phylum Chordata; class Amphibia; order Anura; family Ranidae; genus Lithobates; species Lithobates sylvaticus. The sequence continues at coordinate 98,684,113 of CM053032.1, read as the reverse complement.
GGTAGTCCCACACAGCTCTGAGGGGGATTATAGTTAGTCCCACACAGCTCTGAGGGGAATTATGAAATTTGAAAAAAAAAATTATAAAAAAAAAATAATAATAATAAAAAAAAAAAAAATAAAATAATTTTAGAAAAAAAAATGAAAATTTGGAAATTTGAAAAAAAAAAATCTTTTTTGAAAAAAAAAAAAAAAAAATAATTTTAGAAAAAAAATATAATATAAAAAAAAAAAAATAAAAAAAAAAATAATTAAAAAAAAAAAAAAAAATTTTTAAAAAAAAAAAATAATTTTTAAAAAAAAAATTTTTTAAAAAAAAAAAAAGAAAAAATAATTTTAGAAAAAAAATGAAAATTTAGGAAATTTTTGAAAAAAAAAAATTTTTATTTTTGAAAAAAAAAATTATTTTTGAAAAAAAAAAAAAAAAAAAAAAAAAAAAATTAAAATTAGGAAATTTGAAAAAAAAAATGTGAAAAAAAAAATAATTTTGAAAAAAAAATAATTTTGAAAAATGTATTTTTAGAAAAAATTGAATAAACATCAAAAAAATCATTTAAAAAAAATCATTAAAAAAAAAATAATTATTTTTGAAAAAAAAAATAAATAAAATGTTTAGTTACTCAAGCCACTCCACCCAGTTTCTCCGCCCACTCCAGTAGGTGGAGGCAAGAACACGTCACACAATTTCCCCAGAAATTGTATCTTTTCTAGTTATTATTATTATTCTTATAGCCAAATTTTGCACGCTAACTCCTCCCACAGTTTTTATGCTACATATACCGAATATATACCAAAACGTGCGGATTGTTCCCGAATGGTGTGCTATTACTTTGTGGAACGTTTTTCCGAATGGTTCACGAAATATCGTCATTTTTGCGGCGAAATTTGTCCCATAGGAATGAATGGAGAAATGTTCAAAACTAGTGGGAGGTGACAAAAGCTCTGAGGGGAATTATAGCTCCTCCCACATAGCTCTGAGGGCAATTATAGGTAGTCTTCGTCGTTTCGCCGAATGGTTTACGAAATATCGTCATTTTTGCGGCGAAATTTGTCCCATAGGAATGAATGGAGAAATGATCAAAACTAGAGTGGGAGGTGACAAAAGCTCAGAGGGGAATTATAGGTAGTCCCACACAGCTGAGGGGAATTATAGGTAGTCCCACACAGCTCTGAGGGGAATTATAGGTAGTCCCACACAGCTCTGAGGGGGGATTATAGGTAGTCCCACACCTCTGAGGTGGATTATAGGTAGTCCCACACAGCTCTGAGGGGGATTATAGGTAGTCCCACACAGCTCTGAGGGGGATTATAGGTAGTCCCACACAGCTCTGAGGGGATTATAGGTAGTCCCACACAGCTCTGAGGGGGATTATAGGTAGTCCCACACAGCTCTGAGGGGGATTATAGGTAGTCCCACACAGCTCTGAGGGGGATTGTAGGTAGTCCCACACAGCTCTGAGGGGGATTATAGGTAGTCCCACACAGCTCTGAGGGGATTATAGGTAGTCCCACACAGCTCTGAGGGGGATTATAGGTAGTCCCACACAGCTCTGAGGGCGATTATAGGTAGTCCCACACAGCTCTGAGGGGGATTATAGTTAGTCCCACACAGCTCTGAGGGGAATTATGAAATTTGAAAAAAGAAAAAATAATTAAAAAAAAATAATAATAATAAAAAAAATAAAAATAAAATAATTTTAAAAAAAAAATGAAAATTAGGAAATTTGAAAAAAAATTTTTAATAATTTTAGAAAAAAATATATAATTAAAAAAAAAATAATAATAATTAAAAAAAAAATCATTAAAAAAAAAAAACATTTTTGAAAAAAAAAATATTTTTTAAAAAAAAAAAAAATCAATCATTTTAAAAAAAAAAATGAAAATTTAGGAAATTTGAAAAAAAAACATTTTTAGAAAAAAAAATTTTTAAAAAAAAAATATTTTTTGAAAAAAAAAAAATTATTTTTGAAAAAAAAAAAAAATTATTTTTGAAAAAAAAAAAAATAATTATTTTAAAAAAAAAAAAAAAAAAAAATAATTATTTTTGAAAAAAAAAAAAATTATTTTTGAAAAAAAAAAAATTTTTGAAAAAAAAAAAAAAAATTTTTAAAAAAAAAATTATTTTTGAAAAAAAAAAAATTTTTGAAAAAAAAAATTTTATAAAAAAAATCAATCATTTTAGAAAAAAAATGAAAATTAGGAAATTTGAAAAAGAAATGTGAAAATGTTTTTGAAGAAATTGAATAAAAATCTAAAAAATCATTTAAAAAAAATCATTAAAAAAAAAAAAAAAATTATTTTTGAAAAAAAAAATAAATGTTTAGTTACTCAAGCCACTCCACCCAGTTTCTCCGCCCACTCCAGTAGGTGGAGGCAAGAACACGTCACACAATTTCCCCAGAAATTGTATTTTTTCTAGTTATTATTATTATTCTTATAGCCAAATTTTGCACGCTAACTCCTCCCACAGTTTTTATGCTACATATACCGAATATATACCAAAACGTGCGGATTGTTCCCGAATGGTGTGCTATTACTTTGTGGAACGTTTTTCCGAATGGTTCACGAAATATCGTCATTTTTGCGGCGAAATTTGTCCCATAGGAATGAATGGAGAAATGTTCAAAACTAGTGGGAGGTGACAAAAGCTCTGAGGGGAATTATAGCTCCTCCCACATAGCTCTGAGGGCAATTATAGGTAGTCTTCGTCGTTTCGCCGAATGGTTTACGAAATATCGTCATTTTTGCGGCGAAATTTGTCCCATAGGAATGAATGGAGAAATGATCAAAACTAGAGTGGGAGGTGACAAAAGCTCAGAGGGGAATTATAGGTAGTCCCACACAGCTGAGGGGAATTATAGGTAGTCCCACACAGCTCTGAGGGGAATTATAGGTAGTCCCACACAGCTCTGAGGGGAATTATAGGTAGTCCCACACAGCTCTGAGGGGATTATAGGTAGTCCCACACAGCTCTGAGGGGAATTATAGGTAGTCCCACACAGCTCTGAGGGGGATTATAGGTAGTCCCACACAGCTCTGAGGGGGATTATAGGTAGTCCCACACAGCTCTGAGGGGGATTGTAGGTAGTCCCACACAGCTCTGAGGGGTATTATAGGTAGTCCCACACATCTGAGGTGGATTATAGGTAGTCCCACACAGCTCTGAGGGCGATTATAGGTAGTCCCACACAGCTCTGAGGGCGATTATAGGTAGTCCCACACAGCTCTGAGGGGGATTATAGTTAGTCCCACACAGCTCCGAGGGGAATTATGAAATTTGAAAAAAAAAAAAAATAAAAAAAAAAAATAATAATAATAAAAAAAAAAAAAAAAAATAATTTTAGAAAAAAAAAATGAAAATTTGGAAATTTGAAAAAAAATCTTTTTTGAAAAAAAAAATAATTTTAGAAAAATATATAATATAAAAAAAATAATAAAAAAAAAATAATTAAAAAAAAAAAATCATTTTTAAAAAAAAAAAATAATTTTTAAAAAAAAAAAAAAAATAATTTTTTAAAAAAAAAAAAAAATCAATAATTTTTAGAAAAAAAAAAAATTTTAGGAAAAAAAAAAAATTTTTGAAAAAAAAAAATTATTTTTGAAAAAAAAAAAAAAAAAAAATATTTTTTGAAAAAAAAAAAAAAAAAAAAAAATATTTTTATAAAAAAAATCAATCATTTTAGAAAAAAAATGAAAATTAGGAAATTTGAAAAAAAAAATGTGAAAAAAATAAATTTTGAAAAAAATAATTTTGAAAAATGTATTTTTAGAAAAAATTGAATAAAAATCTAAAAAATCATTTAAAAAAAAATCATTTAAAAAAAAAAAATTATTTTTGAAAAAAATAAATAAGTGTTTAGTTACTCAAGCCACTCCACCCAGTTTATCCGCCCACTCCAGTAGGTGGAGGCAAGAACACGTCACACAATTTCCCCAGAAATTGTATTTTTTCTAGTTATTATTATTATTATTCTTATAGCCAAATTTTGCACGCTAACTCCTCCCACAGTTTTTATGCTACATATACCGAATATATACCAAAACGTGCGGATTGTTCCCGAATGGTGTGCTATTACTTTGTGGAACGTTTTTCCAAATGGTTCACGAAATATCGTCATTTTTGCGGCGAAATTTGTCCCATAGGAATGAATGGAGAAATGTTCAAAACTAGTGGGAGGTGACAAAAGCTCTGAGGGGAATTATAGCTCCTCCCACATAGCTCTGAGGGCAATTATAGGTAGTCTTCGTCGTTTCGCCGAATGGTTTACGAAATATCGTCATTTTTGCGGCGAAATTTGTCCCATAGGAATGAATGGAGAAATGATCAAAACTAGAGTGGGAGGTGACAAAAGCTCAGAGGGGAATTATAGGTAGTCCCACACAGCTCTGAGGGGAATTATAGGTAGTCCCACACAGCTCTGAGGGGGAATTATAGGTAGTCCCACACAGTTCTGAGGGGATTATAGGTAGTCCCACACACAGCTCTGAGGGGGATTATAGGTAGTCCCACACAGCTCTGAGGGGGATTATAGGTAGTCCCCCACACAGCTCTGAGGGGGATTATAGGTAGTCCCACACAGCTCTGAGGGGGATTATAGGTAGTCCCACACAGCTCTGAGGGGATTATAGGTAGTCCCACACAGCTCTGAGGGGGATTATAGGTAGTCCCCACACAGCTCTGAGGGGGATTATAGGTAGTCCCACACATCTGAGGTGGATTATAGTTAGTCCCACACAGCTCTGAGGGGAATTATGAAATTTGAAAAAAAAAAAAAATTAAAAAAAAATAATAATTAATAAAAAAAATAAAAATAAAATAATTTTAGAAAAAAAAATGAAAATTAGGAAATTTGAAAAAAATTCTTTTAATAATTTTTTAAAAAAAAAATAATTTTTAAAAAAAAATAATAATAAAAAAAAAAAATCATTTTAAAAAAAAAAAAAAATAATTTTTGAAAAAAATATTTTTAAAAAAAAAAAAAATAAAAAAAAAAAAATAAAAAATTTCATTTTAGAAAAAAAAATGAAAAAATTAGGAAATTTGAAAAAAAAAACATTTTTAGAAAAAAAAATCATTTGAAAAAAAAAAATAATAAAAAAAAAAAATATTTTGAAAAAAAAAATTATTTTTGAAAAAAAAAATTATTTTTGAAAAAAAAAAAAATTTTATAAAAAAAATCAATCATTTTAGAAAAAAAATGAAAATTAGGAAATTTGAAAAAAACAAAAAAAAAAAAATTTTTTGAAAAAAAAAATAATTTTGAAAAATTTATTTTTAGAAAAAATTGAATAAAAATCTAAAAAATCATTTAAAAAAAATCATTAAAAAAAAAAAAAAATTATTTTTGAAAAAAATAAATAAATGTTTAGTTACTCAAGCCACTCCACCCAGTTTCTCCGCCCACTCCAGTAGGTGGAGGCAAGAACACGTCACACAATTTCCCCAGAAATTGTATTTTTTCTAGTTATTATTATTATTCTTATAGCCAAATTTTGCACGCTAACTCCTCCCACAGTTTTTATGCTACATATACCGAATATATACCAAAACGTGCGGATTGTTCCCGAATGGTGTGCTATTACTTTGTGGAACGTTTTTCCGAATGGTTCACGAAATATCGTCATTTTTGCGGCGAAATTTGTCCCATAGGAATGAATGGAGAAATGTTCAAAACTAGTGGGAGGTGACAAAAGCTCTGAGGGGAATTATAGCTCCTCCCACATAGCTCTGAGGGCAATTATAGGTAGTCTTCGTCGTTTCGCCAAATGGTTTACGAAATATCGTCATTTTTGCGGCAAAATTTGTCCCATAGGAATGAATGGAGAAATGATCAAAACTAGAGTGGGAGGTGACAAAAGCTCAGAGGGGAATTATAGGTAGTCCCACACAGCCCTGAGGGCAATTATAGGTAGTCCCACACAGCTCTGAGGGCAATTATAGGTAGTCCCACACAGCTGAGGGGGATTATAGGTAGTCCCACACAGCTGAGGGGGATTATAGGTAGTCCCACACAGCTGAGGGGGTTTATAGGTAGTTCCACACAGCTCTGAGGGGAATTATAGGTAGTCCCACACATCTCTGAGGGGGATTATAGGTAGTCCCACACAGCTCTGAGGGGAATTATAGGTAGTCCCACACATCTCTGAGGGGAATTATAGGTAGTCCCACACAGCTCTGAGGGGAATTATAGGTAGTCCAACACAGCTCTGAGGGGGATTATAGGTAGTCCTACACAACTCTGAGGGGAATTATAACTAGTCCCACACAGCTCTGAGGGGAATTATGAAATTTGAAAAGAAAAAATTAAAAAAAAATAATAATAATAATAAAAAAAAAAATAGACAAAAGCTCAGAGGGGAATTATAGGTAGTCCCACACAGCTGAGGGGAATTATAGGTAGTCCCACACAGCTCTGAGGGGGATTATAGGTAGTCACACACAGCTCTGAGGGGAATTATAGGTAGTCCCACACAGTTCTGAGGGGGATTATAGGTAGTCCCACACATCTGAGGGGGATTATAGGTAGTCCCACACAGCTCTGAGGGCGATTATAGGTAGTCCCACACAGCTCTGAGGGCGATTATAGGTAGTCCCACACAGCTCTGAGGGGGATTATAGTTAGTCCCACACAGCTCTGAGGGGAATTATGAAATTTGAAAAAAAAAAATAATAATTAAAAAAAAAATAATAATAATAAAAAAAATAAAAAAAAAATAATTTTAGAAAAAAAAATGAAAATTAGGAAATTTGAAAAAAAAAACATTTTTAGAAAAAAAATCATTTAAAAAAATAATAATATTTAAAAAAAAATTATTTTTGAAAAAAAAATTATTTTTGAAAAAAAAAAAAAAATTTTTGAAAAAAAAAAAATATTTTTGAAAAAAAAAAAATAATTAAAAAAAATAATAATAATGAAAAAAATAAAAATAAAATAATTTTAGAAAAAAAAAATGAAAATTAGGAAATTTGAAAAAAAAAACATTTTTAGAAAAAAAATCATTTAAAAAAAACTAATAATAATTAAAAAAAAATTATTTTTGAAAAAAAAATTATTTTTGAAAAAAAAAATTATTTTTGAAAAAAAAAATTTTTTTTGAAAAAAAAAAAATTATTTTTGAAAAAATAAATTTTTTTTGAAAAAAAAAAATTATTTTTTAAAAAAAAAATTTATTTTTGAAAAAAAAAAAAAAAAATTTATAAAAAAAATCAACCATTTTAGAAAAAAAATGAAAATTACGAAATTTGAAAAAAAAATGTGAAAAATTTTTTGAAAAAAAAAAAAATTTTGAAAAATTTATTTTTAGAAAAAATGGAATAAAAATCTAAAAAATCATTTAAAAAAAATCATTAAAAAAAAAAAAAATAATTTTTTGAAAAAAATAAATAAATGTTTAGTTACTCAAGCCACTCCACCCAGTTTCTCCGCCCACTCCAGTAGGTGGAGGCAAGAACACGTCACACAATTTCCCCAGAAATTGTAGATTTTCTAGTTTATTTATGTGTTACTAGTAATAGCGGAGATCTGCGATTTTTAGCGGGACTGCAACATTGTGGTGAACAGATCGGACACTTGACACTTTTTTGGGACCATTGACATTTATACAGCAATCAGTGCTTTAAAAATGCACTAATTACCATGCGCATTGGGTCCCCCACCGTACAGCGGGCACATGCCTGCTATAGCTCCTAAAGGATATTTCTTCAGTATTGTCACATGAATAGATATAATACAATATTTACAAAAATGTGAGGGTGTACTCATTTTTGTGAGATACTGTACCTCTTATGTGCAGTGTGTTTTTTACAGAGCAGCCCTGATCCCCCTCTACTCAGTTCCCTCCCTGGTGCTCCTGGCTGCTCCCTCCTGCCAAGTGCCCCCACAGCAAGCGGCTTGCTATGGGGCACTCGAGCCAAGCCGCAGCTTTGTGTGAAATAGAGCCATGGTTCGGCCCGCCCCCTCTCTCCTGATTGGCTACCTGACTTTGATTGACAGCAGTGGGAGTCAATGGCGACACTGCTGTGTCTCAGCCAATCAGGAGGGAGAGTCCCAGATTCCCAGATGACTGAGGCACTCATGCACATCGCTGGATAGAGAGGGGGCTCAGGTAAGTATTAGGGGAGCTGAGGGAAGTTGCACACAGGTTTTTTTTTATCTTTTTATCTTAATGCATAGAATGCACCTTCTACAGTCACTTTAAACCACATTAACCACTTGCTTACTGGGCACTAAAACACCCTTCCTGCCCAGACCAATTTTCAGCTTTCGGTGCTCTCACACTTTGAATGACAATTACTCAGTCATGCAACACTGTACCCAAATGAATTTTTTGTCCTTTTTTCCCCACAAATAGAGCTTTCTTTTGGTGGTATTTGATCACCTCTGGGTTTTTATTTTTTGCGCTATAAATGAAAAAAGACCAAACATTTTGAAAAAAAAGCACATGTTTCTGTGATAAAATTTAGCAAATTATACATTTTTCTTCATAAATTTTGGCCACAATTTATACTGCTACATATCTTTGGTAAAAATAACCCAAATTAGTGGATATTATTTGGTCTTTGTGAAAGTTAGAGAGTCTACAAGCTGTGGTGCAAATCATACAAAATTGATCACATCTGATGTACTGGTGGCCTCATTTCTTGTGACCCGAACAAGCCAGGAAAGTACAAATACCCCCCAAATGACCCCTTTTTTGAAAGTAGACATTCCAAGGTATTTAGTAAGAGGCATGGTGAGGTTTTTGATGTTGTAATTTTTTCCCACAATTCTTTGCAAAATGATTTATTTTTAATTTTTTTCCCACAAAATTGTAATTGTAATAGGTTATTTCTCTCACGTGGAATGTGTATACCACAAATGACACCCCGGCAGGGAGCATCCGCGCTGAAGCCATCTTTCGGCTATATCGCGGGCGCGAAGAGGTTAAGCTCCTCAAAAAACAAGCTTAACTACTTGCCAACCAGCCGCCGCAGTTTTTACTTCGGAAGCGTGGCTTTGCCAGCCGAAATGACGTTATGTTACGTCGCTTCCCTAGTAAGTCCCATTCCCTCTTCAGTTATAACATGCAGAGGGAACACAATTAACCACTTGATCGCCCCTAGTGTTAACCCCTTTCCTGCCAGTGAAATTTTTACAGTAATCAGTGCATTTTTATAGCACTGATCACTGTAAAAAGGCCAATGGTCCCAAAAATGTGTCAAAAGTGTTTGATGTGTCTGCCATAATGTCGCAGTCCGGATAAAAATAATAATAATAAAAATGCCATAATTCTATCCCCTATTTTGTAGACACTATAACTTTTGTGCAAACCAATCAATACACGCTTATTGTAATTTTTACCAAAAATATGTAGAAGAATACATATCGGCCTGAAGAAAATGTAGATAGTAGTAAAAACTATACATAGTCTACATAACATAGTAAAATACATATACTCACAGGGGTGTTTCTGGATGAATAGCAAAGTCTTTGTATAAATATGTCAGTGTCCTCTCTCCTAGAGGGTATGTGTATTTGTCTTTAGCCAAGGCCGCATTTCAAACTTACTTTTAGGAATGTTCCTTAATAGAAATTGAAGAATCCGGGGCGTGGCCTGACGCAGCATGGAGTAGGATGTGTGTGCCCTGAGCCCCGTCCATCACTCCTGTAATACATCATCCTGCACTCTACAAAAATCCAGCATCTACCTGAAAACCTACCTAGGGACTCTCCTCACACCCTGACTAACCCCCAATGGCCTTCAGCTGCATGGTGGCCTGAACAGAGCCAGCTATCTCCCAAGCGACGGCCGCCGCATTCAGGAAAGTCCCCGGCTTCAGCCTACTCCCAGAGCCGGCGACCATCTTGGTACACCCGAACCTCTGTCCGGCGCTGTATTTGGGCCTTGTGGCCTTCGGTATCCCTCCACACAGCATTGACAACATATGTACACATCCCTCTGTCCATCTGGCACGGTCCGGAGGCTTCACCGAGCTCCGGGGACGCCCGGGGCGGCCGCGGCCTAGTCCGGCCTAGTGAGGCCTGTGAATCCCCGGTGTTTCCTGCGGCTGCATCCCCACCGGGAGTCATCGCGGCCGGTCCGGCCCGCATCCAGGCGCAGGCCTCCTCTTTGCACCAGCCTCATCAATCCCCAGGGTCCCTGCCAAGGCCTGGGGTGCTGCCAAGGACTGCATGACTGAGGGGGGGTATTTGGTGGCTTGGTGTACCCTATTAGCTGCTGCCTCTGTCACACTGCTCTGGACCAGCTACACCCTGGCATCCCCGGCAAAACATCCTTACTGCCTTGCCTGTGCCTGCATACTGCTGCTGTGAGGGGGGAATCTGCTGGAGATCATTGACTGTCTGTATCTAGCTGCCTCTTGGAAATATAGCTGGGCCGGGAGTGGCAGAGTAAGACTGCATTGAGGGGGACTTAGGAATGGCCGACCTACATCGGCCACTTCTCAGCTTCCAACTCATGTGGGCACGGCATGAGCACCCCAAATCGTTATAGGACACGATCATCATCCAGAGGGACCGGATCCCAGACCTCCCAACCCAGTATCCATAGCTTCTTTGGAGGCCCTCAAAGGCAATCAACAGGTGCCATTGAAGCCAAGCCACGTAGGCCGCGTATGGAACAGACCCCAGGCTCACCTAAGAGCAATACATCGGAACATTCAGGAGACCCAGACCACCTTACGGAGACCCCAGCAGCATTACGCATAGACATGTCGGACCCCTCACAGAACCGACTAAATGCCGATCTCTGCACCATGATCCGAGCCCTCCCCACAAGAGCTGACATTGAGGCCTTACCGACCAGAGCCGACATCGAGATGCTCATCCTGAGGATAGAGGAGGCTCATAGCAGGGACATCCAGGAGGTGAGAACGGAGCTTCACACATTAACAGACCGAGTGGCTTCTGGGGAAACTCGAGTGACTGCACTGGAGACTCGAATACAGGCTCTGGAACAAGCACGGGACTCGCATAAGATGGAGAGCCAGGAGATGCAGCTGCAGCTGGAAGAGATGGAAGACCGCAGCCACCGCAACAATCTGCGGCTGCGGGGGATCCCTGAAGCCACAGGTCCGGAAGACCTGGCAGAGACGGTCACCACCATATTTCAGAGACTCCTAGACTCCCCTCCGCCTACACTTAAAATTGACCGAGTGCACCGCACCCTGGGGCCCAGATAAACGGACCCATAGACGTGTTATGCCGCCTGCACCGCTTCACACAAAAGGAGACCATACTACGCAAGGCCTGGGAATACGGAGACATAGAATTCGACGGAGCCAGCATCCAGATCCTTCCAGACCTATCCAGGGCAACGCTGCAGTGCCGTGCAATGCTGAAACCGGCATTGGAAACGGCACGGCGACACGACTATTCCTACCGCTGGGGTTACCCCCTGGCGGCTATCTTCCACACTGCACAGTCCTCCTTCACCCTGAGAACACCAGCGGACCTGCCGGGATTCTTTACCTTCATAGGGGTGGAACCGGTACAGGTCCCCAACTGGTTGATGAGACTCCCGAGGGCACCGGGGCGCTCTGGCCCAGCTGCAGGCAGACCTCCCCACTCGCCATCACCAAGGATGTATCACGTGAGTCCTGAATGTCGCTAACATCTTTGACTGACCCCACAGTTATTAATGCATAGGCTGTCCACATCCCTAATTTTTGTCCCCGGTGAGCTGCTCCCCCTCTTATCCCCACAGATGCCACACCAAACACTTGGTTCTGAACCTAATGGCCCCCCCTACTGGTGAGCTCTGGAGAGATAACCGGACCACCGAGGTGACATCCTGTTTCCTTGCCTTCGCCCCTGTGCCCCCCCCTATATGCAACACCATGAAACCCTCCCTGGGTGACGTCCCTGCCTCTCTGAAATAGAGCGTATGGGGTCCCCAAAATGCGGCAGACACACATGGGATTCACGTACAAACTTTGTCTTAGCTCTGACTCAAGACCCGTGTTAGCCCTAGAGCTGACCCCATGTTGCCCACCAAAAGGCACTGACTTAAATGGCACCCCCATCCCCGGTATACCACCTCTCCTTTTCAGGGATGCAACTACACGCTGCTAAGAGAAGATGATACACCCTCCTGCGAGGATAACACAGCTGAGAGACTGGATCCCATACCCCACTTTACCATAGGAACTATATACCTGACAACACAGGTAGCCACTTTACTTGCCAAACCCAGGTGACCCCCCCTGCACCAACTGTTGTCTTGATGGCAGGAAACACCCGAGCTTTCACCTTGTGCCCCCCCTCCTGCCACAGGCACATCAAGCACCTGGCCCGGAAGGGCCCAAACAACGAGAAGTGCCGCAACACCTCCGGGTCAACAGGGACCACACACTGGCACGTATATTGGTCATGAGAGTGGTTGCAGGGAAGGGGGGTACACATTTGGTAGCGGCTCACAAATGGGATGGGACCCTAACCCCAAGATACAGCTGCCCCTAGCAGGACACTGGGTTATTAGTGCCGTCCTGGATGTGCAACTATACCGCCAGCGAAGACTTGGGGGTGGGGGGGCGGGTGGGAAGGTTGACCCTGATTACAGGGAATTGCTCGGAGAAGACTGGAATAGCGATACTACAATACACCCCGCTTGACCTCCTCCCACCTTAAAGATGCTCCCAAACGCAGTTAAGTTGGAAGTGAACCAACAAAGTTGGGGGCCGGTCTGGAGGGGGAAGCCGATCCATACGGGGAAACACTTTATTTGATGAATTAGCCTATGAACTCTGTTATAATTGTTATGTTGACACTGTTTATGTTAGCCTTATAAGTTATTTAGCAACTAAGAAAGTAATGAAAATTCATGTCCTTATACTGTACAACCTGAAATGTACATGCCACTTTACTAAACACCACTCACCACACTACGAATGCCCACACCCATACACTTAGGAAAGGCTGGTGAGGGACTGGGAGACTCCCAAGGACCCTTGCTGAACACACCCCCGCCTAGGATGACGCCTGTTACCCAGGAGCCCTGGGAAGCGTCTTAGCAAGTATTTTGCATACACCTTAGACAACCAGCTAAATTGGAAGCGACCGTTGCAGGCATATAGCCTTCGGCGGGCGCACTCTATACCATTTTAGAACTGGTCTGTTACAGAGGACCTCTCTCCTCTCTACTTCTTCTTCTCTTCTCCTTTCCACCTAATTAGCTCTTTACTGTTTACCTCCCCCCCCATTCCATGCCCCCCACCTCACCCACCCCTGGAAACCCCCCCCCCCCCCCCCACGACCATGGATGACATCAACATTGACACTTTAAATGCAAAGGGACTTAACATCCCAGAAAAAAGGAGAATGTTACTTAATGACATGAGATCCCTAAAGGCAGACATTGTCCTTCTACAAGAGACACACTTCTGGGAAAACACACTCCCGATCCTCAAAAATAGATACTTCCCAACGGTATATCATTCGACTTATACGGAAACCAAATCGCGAGGGGCATCTATTCTGATCTCAGCAAAAATCCCCTGGACCTTAACAGCTGTATTAACAGACCCGATGGGTAGATTCCTATTCCTCAAGGGCCTGATTGGCGGGGTAAAGGTGACCATAGCGAACCTCTACGCACCAAACACCCAGCAAGACACTTTCATCAAAAAACACTTGACAATCCTACAAAGATTTGCTGAAGGGCAGCTCATTGTGGGTGGAGATCTTAATATTCCCCTAATTCCGGCGGAAGACACCTCAACGGGTTGCTCATCCACCCCCAGACACACACGCAAAGCCATTCATTTAGCGCTTCAGGCAGCACAGCTAATGGAAGCCTGGCGTCTTTTCCACCCCGGCGAACGGGACTATACGTTCTATTCACGACCCCATAACGTATACTCACGAATTGACTATCTCCTAATACCACACAACCAACTCCAGGCAGTGAAAAATACCTCACTAGGGTGATACGTGGTCAGACCATGCCCCAGCTATCATGAGTTATGCCCTGACAGACTTCCAAAGAAGACAAAGGAAGCCGTGGATGCTTAATGAAAGCCTCCTGAAAAACCCTGAAACATTAGCAGAAGAGACGAGAGAAATAACCAACTACTTCCAAACCAACAGTGGTACTTACAGCGAAGAGGGCCTAGTTTGGGAAGACCACAAGGCGGTAATACGCAGGGTACTTATCAAACACGGCGCAAGGCTAAAAAAGCAGATGACAGCCCAATTAACTTCACTACTTAACAGACTCCAAACCCTAGAATGCAGACACCAACAAACCCCGACTGACCTACTAGGAAGAGAGTTCGACGCACTACGCACGCAAGTCACTGATCTGCTTAACTTTAAAGCTAAGACGGCACTACAAATATCAGGCAAAAAGATCTATGAGTCGGGAAATGAATGCGGCAGATTATTGGACATTCCCTCCGTGATCAGAGGACAGCCTCTTACATACCATTCATACAAGCTTCGACAGGACAAAAGGTAGCATTACCACAGCACATAACACAGGAATTTAAATTCTACTATGAGGCGCTCTACAATCTGACCAACACACCCCCACCCCTAGAACACATAACTGATTATATTGCCACCTCCTGCATGCCCACCCTTTCCACTGAATCTCGCAAACTGCTAGAAGACCCCATCACGTTATCCGAGGTACAAACTTCGATTAAGAACACCAAAATCGGGGCGTGGCTACGCAAGGCATGTGAGAGGACGCGCCTGAGCTAGCTCCGCTGTGAATCCTGCCTAATCCTAACAGCAGCACCGCCATCCTGCGTCTCCCTGCTCCGGGACAACCACCATCAGACTCAGGGAGACACCAGCTATACCCGACCGGGCATATTTTTGAGCCAGCGATGGCTAGAAGGGGTGCGGGAACGAAACCCATGCCGGACACCCCCGGCCAAGATGGTGGCCTCCCGCCCCGATCGGCCAAAGAAGCAGCACAGCGCCTGTTTGGGAGAAATAACAATACCCCTAAAGATCCCCTGGCATCCCAGCACATGGACTCTGGAGATGAGCACAGCGACCCGGACACAGGCTCGCTAGCAGGTGTCCCTAAACTTCTGGATGATCACCAGGCCTCTGCACATGTGAGTACAGGCCGGCAGGCCTCAAAAATGGCGGCGGTGTCTCCGCAGGGGGTAGAGGACCCAGAGCCCACATTAAGGGACATATTTACAGCAGTGAATACTTGCAATACCTCCATTGCAGATTTAATGGGGGAGGTGAAAGTCATGAAGGTGGAAATGACTTTGGTCAGGCATGACATGCAAAAATTGAGGGAGCGCACTTCTGCTTTAGAAGGCCGCCTGGGCATTATAGAAGATGAATGGCAGCCCCTGCAAAGAGATGTTGATCGCATACATGATTTGGCGCATGCCAACGCGTCCCGTTTAGAAGATATGGAGAACCGCCTGCGCAGAAACAATATTCACGCGGTAGGCATCCCTGAAAGGGCAGAGGGTAAAAATACAGTGGCATTCATTGAAGCATGGCTGATAGAGACATTTGGCCGAGAGGCGTTTTCACCTATGTTTGCTGTGGAAAGGGCGCATAGAGTCCCTGCTAGGCCTCCCCCGCAGGGTGCCCCTCCTAGACCCTTCTTGTTTCGCCTCCTGAACTATAAAGACAGAGACGCCATACTGAACAAGGCCAGAACGGCTGGAATTGTGAAGATTGACAATACCAAAGTCTCCCTGTTTCCTGACTTCTCTGCAGAAGTGCAGAGACAAAGATCCAAGTTCCTAGATATCAAGAAACGGCTGAGAGACCTCAACCTCAAGTATTTCATGTTGTACCCTGCCAAGCTTAAGATACTGGCGAATGGCGAATACCTTTTCTTTGACAATCCAAAATCTGCTCTTCACTGGCTGGATAGAGAGGAAAGGCAACTCGCGCAGCGTCCTCCATAAAGTTTGCTGTTACACCTCTAACTGCTACATCCGCATCCACTGGTGCTGCTATAAAATGTTTTGAATTCCCGGCGGAGGAAACAGGCAATTTCAAGTTCCTGATACTAGTATTTTTGTTGTTCCTGATTTACTTTTGAAAGGTTTTGTAGGCATGCATGGACGTCATGCCCAACAGCTACTAAGGAACCCCAACGTGAAGGTCCCGCGAGGACGGACACCCCCACAGGTTTTGGGGAACATATTGTTATTTCTTCTCTCTACAATGGCCCGGTTAGCCGAGAGACAAGTTCACTCGTCATTTGCTATTCGATTTCTCTCTCTCCCCCCCCCCCTCTTGTTATTTTGGTCTCCACAGGCTCCCGTCCGGCTGTTTGGAAAATGGTCGACTACACGCTACAGAATCCCATCAGGATGCTCTGGGAACACTACTGATCGCTGGCTGGTAATATTGTGCCTTACAGGCTTTATGGGTGTGCACCCACACCCCAGTGACAATTTTTTTCTCTTTTTGCATACTTGCTTTTCTCCCACAGCGTACCGATTGGACTATGAAAGGGAGGCCCTTAGGCTCCCAAGCAGGTTTACTGTAATATGTATACATATACTTATTAGTTGTACGTAATGGCTCAGATACAGAATAAGAATATGGTATGGTTATCTTGGAATGTGAGAGGTCTAGGAGATAAGGCCAAGCGCCTAGCGATATTTAAATATTTTGGTAGATTAAAACCCCAGGTGATCTGCCTCCAAGAGACGCATCTGCAACCCGCCACTGTCCATCTGCTGCGCTCCCGTAAGTATCCAATCCAATTTCATTCCACTCATACCTCATACTCCAGAGGGGTTAGTGTGTTGATTTCAGCAAATACCACATTTGAATGCATACAGCAGCGGATTGACAGTGAAGGGAAATTTGTCTTTTTACTCTGCAAGGTAAATGGGTTACTCTGTATTTTGGCAGCAATATATATTCCCCCACCATTCTCAGCAGGCCCGCTAAAGAGTCTAGCTCAATTCATGGCCCTGTACCCAAATACCCCGGTTATAGTTACATAGTTACATAGTTACATAGTTACATAGTTAGTTAGGTTGAAAAAAGACAAAGTCCATCCAGTTCAACCACAAATTAAACAAAAAATATATATATATACATATATATATCATACAATCCCATATACCCCATTCTATACCCACAGTTGATCCAGAGGAAGGCAAAAAAAAACCCAGCAGAGCATTCTCCAATTTGCTAAAGCAGGGGAAAAAAATTCCTTCCTGATCCCCCGAGAGGCAATCGGATTTTCCCTGGATCAACTTTACCTATAAATGTCAGTACCCAGTTATATTATATACATTTAGGAAAGTATCCAGGCCTTTCTTAAAGCAATCTACTGAGCTGGCTAGAACCACCTCTGCAGGGAGTCTATTCCACATTTTCACAGCTCTTACTGTGAAGAAACCTTTCCTTATTTGGAGATGAAATCTCTTCTCCTCTAGACGTAAAGAGTGCCCCCTTGTCCTCTTTGTTGACCGTAAAGTGAATAACTCAACACCAAGTTCACTATATGGACCCCTTATATATTTATACATGTTGATCATATCCCCCCTTAATCTCCTCTTATCAAGGGTGAATAAATTCAGTTCCTCTAATCTTTCCTCATAGCTGAGCTCCTCCATGCCTCTTATCAGTTTGGTTGCCCTTCTCTGCACTTTCTCCAGTTCCCCAATATCCTTTTTGAGAACTGGTGCCCAAAACTGAACTGCATATTCCAGATGAGGTCTTACTAATGATTTGAACAGGGGCAAAATGATATCTCTCTCTCTGGAGTCCATACCTCTCTTAATACAAGAAAGGACTTTGCTCGCTTTGGAAACCGCAGCTTGGCATTGCATGCTATTATTGAGTTTATGATCTACCAAAACCCCCAGATCCTTCTCCACTACGGATTCCCCCAGTTGTACTCCCCCTAGCATGTATGATGCATGCATATTCTTAGCCCCCAAGTGCATAACTTTACATTTATCAACATTAAACCTCATCTGCCACATAGTCGCCCAATTTGACAGAGCATTGAGGTCAGCTTGTAAATTGGAGACCTCCTGTAAGGACGTTATTCCACTGCATAGCTTGGTGTCATCTGCAAAGACAGAAATGTTACTTTTGATCCCAGACCCAATATCATTTATAAAGATATTAAAAAGTAAGGGTCCCAGCACTGAACCTTGGGGTACACCACTGATAACCTTAGCCCATTCAGAGTAAGAATCATTAACCACGACTCTCTGAATTCTGTCTTTTAGCCAGTTTTCTATCCATTAACAAACCGATATTTCCAAACCTGTAGACCTTACCTTACACATGAGCCGTGTGTGGGGAACTGTATCGAACGCTTTTGCAAAATCCAAGTATACCACGTCCACAGCCACGCCTCTGTCCAAGGTTTTACTTACCACCTCATAAAAAGAAATGAGGTTTGTCTGACAACTTCTGTCTTTCATGAACCCATGCTGTCTGTTGCTTAAAATATTTTTTTCCTGCAAGAACTCGTCTATGTGGTCTTTTAATAATCTCTCCAGTATCTTCCCAACTATAGAAGTTAAACTAACAGGTCTATAGTTACTTGGTAAAGACTTTGTTCCCTTTTTAAATATAGGCACCACGTTCGCCCTGCGCCAATCCAGTGGTACTATTCCTGTCATTAATGATTCCCTAAAAATTAGATACAATTCTTTTAGGATCCGTGGGTGGATGCCATCAGGTCCAGGTGCTTTATCCACCTTTATTCTGTCTAAATATTTCTGGACCATATCACTTTTGAGCCATTGTGGATTTAGGGCTGTGTCACTACCACCCCCATTGTGGACATGAGCTCCCCCATGCTCCTTTGTATACACAGAGCTGAAGAAAGTATTTAATAAATTAGCCTTCTCTTTGTCCCCAGTCACCCACTCTAGATTATTTTGTAAAGGGCCTACATGCTCAGACTTGACCTTTTTACTATTAATATATTTGAAGAATTTTTGGGGGTTTGTCCTACTATCTTTTGCAATCTGTCTTTCGTTTTGAATTTTTGCATCCTTGATTTCCTTTTTACATATTCTGTTATGTTCTTTGTAACATTTAAATGACACTAGTGATCCTTCATTTTTATATTTTTTAAAAGCTCTTTTCTTATAGTTTATAGCTTTTTTAACTTTGGCCGTGAGCCACATAGGTTTTATTTTTAGCCTTTTAAATTTATTGCCCATGGGAATATACTTTGCAGTGAGTTCACAAACAGTCTTTTTGAAGAATCCCCATTTCTGTTCTGTGCCCATTGTTGCCAATATTCTCTCCCAGTCTAAGTTCTGGAGAGCAGCCCTCATCCTTGGAAAATTTGCCCTCTTGAAATTAAGTGTTTTTATCTTTCCTGTATGTGATTTTTGCTTACAGCTAACATCAAATGAAATCATGTTATGGTCACTGCTACCCAGATGCTCCTTTATCTGAACATTAGTAATATGCTCTGCATGGTTTGAGATTACCAGATCCAGCAGAGCATCATTCCTGGTTGGGGCCTCAATGAACTGGACCATAAAATTGTCCTGTAATAGGTTTATAAATTTTTGTCCTTTAACTGTCCCAGCAGTGCCATTATTCCAGTCAATTTCTGGGTAGTTAAAATCCCCCATTATTATCACTGTCCCAGCCCTTGCAGCCCTTTCTATTTGAGCAAGGAGCTGAGTATCCACCTCCTCATTAACATTGGGTGGTCTATAACAAACTCCAATGATTAACTTTGAACTACGCACATCTGTATGCAGTTCCACCCATAATGCTTCAGACTCATCACACTCTCCATCCCCCAGGTCCTCTTTCACACTCGCTTTGAGATCACTTCTCACATACAGACAGACCCCTCCACCTTTCCTTTTAACTCTGTCTTTCCGAAAGAGTGCAAAGCCAGGAATATTTATAGCCCAGTCATGTGAGGACTGCAGCCAAGTTTCAGCAATACCGATTACATCATAGCTCTCCTGATGCACCAGAGCTTCCAACTCACCTATTTTGCTTGGCAGACTTCTGGCATTGGTGAACAAACACTTTAATGCATTACTATATTTTGACCAGTCACATACTACCCTCTTGGGTGTTCCGAGATTGCAACTAGGACTTTCTACTATATTTACCTTGGGTTTATGTGCTTTAGTTACCCTACCACTAATGCCCCTAATATTACCCTCTGGAATATGTTCCACGCTGACTATTCCTATCTCTGGCCCCTCCCCCCCATCGCCTAGTCCATGGGTGATTTTAATAACACTCTAGATGTGCAGTTGGATAGAAAACATTTGGTCCCTGGGCGAGAACAAAACAGAGGGAGGCGCACTGCGTTTGCTTCACTACTGTTGGAATTGGGCCTCCATGATGTGTGGCGGGAAAGACACCCAGAGGATAGATGTTATTCATGCTATTCCCCCACACACGGTGGACTGTCCAGGATTTAATTAGGTCTAGGAAATGATATCATGATGCAACACGTGAGGGACTCTGCATATGAGCCCCGTCTCTTATCTGATTACTCTCCATTCTGGGTCAGTCTGCAGGCCATCTTGGAAGCGGGCAGACCACTATGGAAAGTAAATCCATTCTGGTTTACATTATTCCCGTCGCCAGACGGGGTCGTGGGTGCACTGCGGGACTTTCTGCAATTTAATGAGGGCTCAGCTAGCGCAGCAGTGATTTGGGATTCGCTCAAAGCATTCCTGCGGGGGGTGCATAATTAAAGAAATAACTGGCATTAAAAACAGGTCCAGGGAATGGGAAGATACAGTGCGGGAAGACCTAAAAGCTAGGGAGATGAAGTTAGTGGCAGCCCCATGCCAAACCAATCAAGATTCCTGGACTGAGGCTCAATCTCTGTATAATTCGGTGCTGCTATCAGCAGCTGAGAAAAAAAGATACTTTCTCCAGCAGAGTTACTTTGAGGAGGGTGAAAACACGGGCCACCTGTTGGCCCTGGTTGCCAGGGAACAGAAAGATACTAGCAGCATATTGGCCATAAAAGCAGAATCAGGTGTCATACACACTACTAAGGCCGCGTACACACGAAGGGACAATCCCGCGGGATTATCCTCTGAACTGAAGTCCAGCGGATAATCCCCTCGTGTGTAGGCGCCGGCGGACTTTTTGGCGCCAAAGTCCGGCGGACCAAAGTTTTAAGTTTGGCTTTAAAATTATCCGCTGGACTTGGCAGTCCGGCGGACAATCCCGCCGTTAGTAGGCAAGTCCGCGGGACTTTTGAAATGAACGGACTTGCCGCTCATCGGCAAGTCCGTTCATTTAGCACGTGACTTCAGGTTACGTAGCTAGCGTAGGCAGTAAATGCCGCCGCGCTAGCTCCGTAAGCTGGCATGGATTTAAAGGGACTCCCCACGCCGAAAAACGGCGTGGGGGTTCCCCCAAATCCATGTCAGACCCTGCCCCCACATGGTGACCCCGCCCCCTTGTGTTGTCACAGTCCCGGAGGATGCTGGGACTGTGACATCGCAAGGGGGCGGGGTCACCATGTGACATGAGCATGTGACCCTGTCCCCATGCCCCTATATAAGTCCCAGCGCAGCGCGGCACAGGCATTCCGGGCAGAGAGAGCATCGGGTCAACATCGGAAGAAGAAGAAGAACAAGAAGAAGGACAAGAAGAAGAAGGCGGCGCCGGCGGCGCGGAAGACGACGACCGCCGCAAGAACAGAAGAGACCCCCGGAAGACCCCCGAAGGCGGATCGAGACCCCCAGACGACGGCGGCGACGACGAAGAAGGTAGCCAGACTTCCCCCGCTCGGTAAAAGAGCTTGGTAAATGGCGGGGGAGTCCGGCGAGAAGACCCCCAAGACGGAAGAAGACCCCCGGAGCAGTGCAATAAACTATTTTTTCAAAAGTGTGGGTGTTTTTTTTACTTTACATTTTACACCTTAGGTGAATGGGTAGGGGTACATTGTACCCCATACTCATTCACATAGGGTGGGGGGCCGGGATCTGAGGGCCCCCTTATAAAAGGGGGCTCCCAGATTCCGATAAGCCCCCGCCCGCAGACCCCGACAACCAACGGCCAGGGTTGTCGGGAAGAGGCCTCATCAACATGGGGACAAGGTGCTTTGGGGTGGGGGGCCGCACGGCCCCCCTTTCCCCAGGGCACCCCCCATGTTGAGGGCACGCGGCCTGGTACGGCTCAGGAGGGGGGGGCGCTCGTTCCTCCCCACCCCTTTCCTGGCCTGCCAGGCTGCGTGCTCGGATAAGGGTCTGACATGGATTTGGGGGGAACCCCCATGCCGTTTTTCGGCGTGGGGAGTCCCTTTAAATCCATGCCAGCTTACGGAGCTAGCGCGGCGGCATTTACTGCCTACGTTAGCTACGTAACCTGAAGTTACGTTCTAAATGAACGGACTGCTCCGTGTGTGGGCAAGTCCGTTCATTTTCAAAAGTCCCGCAGACTTTTGGCCGGCGGATTATCCGCCGGAGAAGTCCGTGCGTGTGTGGGCAACTCCACACGCTCGGAAAGTCCAGCGGACCCAGCTGGAAAGTCCGGGGGGATTGTCCGCTGGACTAAGTCCGCCGGCAAAAGTCTGCACGTGTGTACGCGGCATAACTTGGACATTCTAAATGACTTTTATGACTTTTATGCAGATCTGTATACCTCTAAGACTAATTATGACCCAACAGACATGGACACATTTTTGCAGGCCTGCCCATTCCCTCAGCTCTCAGACACAGTTAGGGACACACTAGATTCCCCCATTACATTGACAGAACTGGCAGACGCATTAGAGGACACCCCACACCATAAATCGCCGGGCTCAGACAGGCTCCCGGCGGAGGTTTACCTACGCTACAGTGGGATTCTTCTTCCACCTCTGTTGGAGGCCATTACTAAGGCTTCACAAACGGGTAGCCTGCCGGACAGCATGCAAGAGGCCATAATTATAGTACTAGCTAAGCCGGGCAAAGATAAGTTGCTTCCAGATTCTTACCGGCCTATTTCTCTGCTAAATGCAGATGTGAAACTGCTGGCTCGCATACTGGCCACCAGGCTCTCCAAGGTGATAGGTGGGTTGGTTCACCGAGACCAATCGGGCTTTATCCCTACTCGGTCCACAGCGGATAATATTAGGCACTTATTCCTGAACCTACAAATACCTGTTGATAATCCGGGGGGTAGGGCCGTTCTGTCGTTGGATGCTGCAAAAGCGTTTGACAGTGTGGAATGGCCCTACCTCCTACGGATCCTGGAAAACTTTGGGATAGGGAATCGATTCATTGCATGGGTGAAGGTGTTGTACTCCAAACCCAGAGCTAGAATCCGTATAAACAATAATTTGTCGTCACCATTTGAATTACACAGAGGTACCCGACAAGGGTGTCCATTATCCCCACTATTGTTTGCCCTAGCAGTCGAACCACTAGCTATCCTGATTCGCAATGCCCCAGATGTAGCTGGATTTCACAGAGGCCCGCTAGAGGACAAAATTTCACTTTATGCGGATGATGCACTTATCTATTTAGGTGACACAGACGCATCTTTGCGAGCAGTGATGGGGATAATTAAACAATTTGGAAGTTACTCAGGTTTCAGAATTAACTGGTCTAAGTCCACCATTATGCCAGTGGACCCGCTAACGAACGCATACCCACTGGAGCAGATCAGATTGCCACAATGACTAGCTTTAGATACCTAGGAGTGGTGGTGTCCACAAATCCGGCTGACTATGTTCGGCTGAATTTGGGGCCACTACTGGAGAAACAGAAGGTGAAATGCTCTAGCTGGTGTAAGCTTCCCCTGTCAGTGATAGGAAGAGTGAACCTAATAAAAATGGTATGGGCACCGCAACTGCTCTACATTTTTCACAATTCACCCATGTGGATTACAAATAAATGGTTCAAAAAAATTGATACCCTGATACGAGAGTTAATTTGGAAGAAAAAAGTGGCAAGGATCAGCTTGACCACACTGCAATATGGAAAAGACAGAGGGGGGCTAGCAGTTCCCCACCCTAAGTGTTACTTCATGGCTGCTCAACTTCAGCAGATGGCAGGATGGGGCCACCCACAAGGGGATGACCCAGTGGCCAATTTAGTCACTGTGTCTGACTCACGTCTAAAAGCAGCTTCACATTTGGAAATGGACCTTCCTAGCATCCCACACTCTACCCCCACAAACACCCTCTTGCTTAAAGTATGGGCAGAGACCCAAAAAATTGTCAGGGTACAAGGCCCGATGCCCTTTACGCCTATCTGGAATAACCCTAAATATCCAGAACTTCAGAACTTACAGGGATTCGCCCATTGGCGAGAAAAGGGGATATGGTTCTTCCCACAGCTATATGAGAGAGGAATTCTAAAAACGTACGAACAACTATGTCAGGAATACCAGCTGCCCCCTAGGGGCTTCTATCAATACTTACAGCTCAGGCACGCACTGGGGGCGCAGCAACAGATGTGCTCACTGAGTACCTCCTCTCCATCGCTTTTGATGGAAGTGATGCAGGCGGATGCTAGAAAGGGGCTGATTTCAAAAATTTACGCAGAATTGTCCTCCTCAGTCCAGGATCATACCTCCCTTCTAAGCAGGAAAAAATGGGTAGAAGATATAGGAGAAATAGATGGAGACCAATGGGAAATGGCCCTTGAGGCAGTCCCGGCGGTGTCGGTCTCAGCCTCACATAAACTATCACAGCTATATATTTTGCACAGGACATATAGAACTCCAATGCAACTCCATGGCTGGGGTAGTAGAGATTCCCCTATGTGTCCCAAATGCAAGGTACACCAGGGGGACTTTATACACCTAATATGGAGGTGCCCAAAACTACATCGGTACTGGACAGAAATATCCCAACACATAACAAGACTGGCACAGGTGCCGGTCCCTTTAGACCCCCTGGTGTACCTACTGGGGGCCATAGATAGTGAAATGTACCAGAAGGGAATGTATCTTATGATTACCAGACTGATGTATTTAGCTAGGAAACTCATAGCCAGATACTGGATGGCGCCCACGGTTCCTACAACCAAGCAATGGATCAGCTATGTCAATTCATTGTTGCTCAGGGAGAGGCTGGCATACACACATAGAAAAGTGATGGGCAAATTTGACCTGATATGGCAGCCCTGGCTGGAGGATCCCAGCCTGGCACCGCCACAGCTAGTTATGGACAGACTATTAATGTGAGAAGCCGGACACGCAGATAGGGGAGAGAGAGAGAGGGGGAGAGAGAGAGAAAGGAGATGGGTGAAATGTTGTTGTTATGGTTAGCACTGGACCACTGACAATCCGAAGCCTGAAGAAAGAGATGATTCGAAACAGTATACATAGGTCATAAGTGCTGGTTCATGTTACAAGGTTCGGGGGGGGGGGGGGGGGTTTACAGGGGAAAAAAGTAAAGTGATACTAATGTGCAGTGTTACCCTGTTATTGCTCGATCTTTTCATGTAAATGGATATGATATGTCATCTTGATTGCACACTGTATGTCTACTGGGTATGATTGTACTGTTTGAGCAATAGGGATGGGCCCGGTGCTCGATGTGAACCCACGTTCGCATCGAGCACCGGGCGTTCGCTCGCTCGGCGAGCCCAGAACTATTTGGGCCGTTCGCA
Source organism: Lithobates sylvaticus (assembly GCA_028564925.1). Taxonomy (NCBI): domain Eukaryota; kingdom Metazoa; phylum Chordata; class Amphibia; order Anura; family Ranidae; genus Lithobates; species Lithobates sylvaticus. Next base: position 98,658,591 of record CM053032.1, on the reverse strand, counting down.
TCACATTCGTGTGATGCGAGCGGCCCCGCAATGCATTGCGGCCGGCGTGGCCGGCGCAGTGCATTGCTGGCTGATGATTGGCCAAGCATGCACTGTGACCCCGCATGCTTGGCCAATCACAGCGCCGGAAAATCGGAGAGCAATAATTGGCTACAGGCAGGAGGCCTGTAGCCAATTAAAGCTCAGGGGCTTTAGTACACGCCCCACCATTTAAAAGGCCGCCACGCCGTCGGCGCCGGTCACATGAGTTTCGGCTTTAGGAGAGATCAGGCTGACTCTGTGTCTTTGCTTGATTCATTGCTACAGAAAGATTTGCTCTTCTTTGCTAAACCATAGGCTATTTATTTGCTAAATCATTGCTACCTGTCATTGATCATCCATTGCTGCTGGTTAGTGTGTTATTAGCTGCTGCTGGGGATTAGTCTGGTGCGTGTTTTACTGTTAGTACAGTATTTCAGTAGTACCAACCGCAGTGCTGTTAGCACAGCATTGCACCCCAAAAGCACCCATAGGACTTCTAGTGTGTTAGTGGCATCACGCAGAGCTCCCATATTTTCTTCCCAGAAGCACCCTTAGGACTTCTAGTGTGTTAGTGGCATCACACAGAGCTCCCATATTTTCTTCCCAGAAGCACCCTTAGGACTTCTAGTGTGTTAGTGGCATCACACAGAGCTCCCATATTTTCTTCCCAGAAGCACCCATAGGACTTCTAGTGTGTTAGTGTCATCACACAGAGCTCCCATATTTTCTTCCCAGAAGCACCCATAGGACTTCTAGTGTGTTAGTGTCATCACACAGGGCTCCCATATTTTCTTCCCAGAAGCACCCATAGGACTTCTAGTGTGTTAGTGGCATCACACAGAGCTCCCATATTTTCTTCCCAGAAGCGCCCACAGGACTTCTAGTGTGTTAGTGGTATCACACAGAGCTCCCATATTTTCTTCCCAGAAGCACCCACAGGACTTCTAGTGTGTTAGTGGCATCACACAGAGCTCCCATATTTTCTTCCCAGAAGCACCCACAGGACTTCTAGTGTGTTAGTGGCATCACACAGAGCTCCCATATTTTCTTCCCAGAAGCACCCATAGGACTTCTAGTGTGTTAGCGGCATCACACAGAGCTCCCATATTTTCTTCCCAGAAGCACCCATAGGACTTCTAGTGTGTTAGTGGCATCACACAGAGCTCTCATATTTTCTTCCCAGAAGCACCCATAGGACTTCTAGTGTGTTAGTGGCATCACACAGAGCTCCCATATTTTCTTCCCAGAAGCACCCATAGGACTTCTAGTGTGTTAGTGGCATCACACAGAGCTCCCATATTTTCTTCCCAGTAGCACCCATAGGACTTCTAGTGTGTTAGTGGCATCACACAGAGCTCCTATATTTTCTTCCCAGAAGCACCCATAGGACTTCAATTGTGTGTTAGTGGCATCACACAGAGCTCCTATATTTTCTTCCCAAAAGCACCCATAGGACTTCAATTGTGTGTTAGTGGCATCACACAGAGCTCCCATATTTTCTTCCCAGAAGCACCCATAGGACTTTTAGTGTGTTAGTGACATCACACAGAGCTCCCATATTTTCTTCCCAGAAGCACCCATAGGACTTCTAGTGTGTTAGTGGCATCACACAGAGCTCCCATATTTTTTTCCCAGAAGAACCCACAGGACTTCTAGTGTGTTAGTGGCATCACACAGAGCTCCCATATTTTCTTCCCAGAAGCACCCATAGGACTTCTAGTTTGTTAGTGGCATCACACAGAGATCCCATATTTTCTTCCCAGAAGCACCCTTAGGACTTCTAGTGTGTTAGTGGCATCACGCAGAGCTCCCATATTTTCTTCCCAGAAGCACCCATAGGACTTCTAGTGTGTTAGTGGCATCACGCATAGCTCCCATATTTTCTTCCCAGAAGCACCCATAGGACTTCTAGTGTGTTAGTGGTATCACACAGAGCTCCCATATTTTCTTCCCAGAAGCACCCATAGGACTTCTAGTGTGTTAGTGGTATCACACAGAGCTCCCATATTTTCTTCCCAGAAGCACCCACAGGACTTCTAGTGTGTTAGTGGCATCACGCAGAGCTCCCATATTTTCTTCCCAGAAGCACCCTTAGGACTTCTAGTGTGTTAGTGGCATCACACAGAGCTCCCATATTTTCTTCCCAGAAGCACCCATGGGACTTCTAGTGTGTTAGTGGCATCACACAGAGCTCCCATATTTTCTTCCCAGAAGCACCCATAGGACTTCTAGTGTGTTAGTGTCATCACACAGAGCTCCCATATTTTCTTCCCAGAAGCACCCATAGGACTTCTAGTGTGTTAGTGTCATCACACAGAGCTCCCATATTTTCTTCCCAGAAGCACCCATAGGACTTCTAGTGTGTTAGTGGCATCACACAGAGCTCCCATATTTTCTTCCCAGAAGCGCCCACAGGACTTCTAGTGTGTTAGTGGTATCACACAGAGCTCCCATATTTTCTTCCCAGAAGCACCCACAGGACTTCTAGTGTGTTAGTGGCATCACACAGAGCTCCCATATTTTCTTCCCAGAAGCACCCACAGGACTTCTAGTGTGTTAGTGGCATCACACAGAGCTCCCATATTTTCTTCCCAGAAGCACCCATAGGACTTCTAGTGTGTTAGCGGCATCACACAGAGCTCCCATATTTTCTTCCCAGAAGCACCCATAGGACTTCTAGTGTGTTAGTGGCATCACACAGAGCTCCCATATTTTCTTCCCAGAAGCACCCATAGGACTTCTAGTGTGTTAGTGGCATCACACAGAGCTCCCATATTTTCTTCCCAGAAGCACCCATAGGACTTCTAGTGTGTTAGTGGCATCACACAGAGCTCCCATATTTTCTTCCCAGAAGCACCCACAGGACTTCTAGTGTGTTAGTGGCATCACACAGAGCTCCCATATTTTCTTCCCAGAAGCACCCATAGGACTTCTAGTGTGTTAGCGGCATCACACAGAGCTCCCATATTTTCTTCCCAGAAGCACCCATAGGACTTCTAGTGTGTTAGTGGCATCACACAGAGCTCTCATATTTTCTTCCCAGAAGCACCCATAGGACTTCTAGTGTGTTAGTGGCATCACACAGAGCTCCTATATTTTCTTCCCAGAAGCACCCATAGGACTTCAATTGTGTGTTAGTGGCATCACACAGAGCTCCTATATTTTCTTCCCAAAAGCACCCATAGGACTTCAATTGTGTGTTAGTGGCATCACACAGAGCTCCCATATTTTCTTCCCAGAAGCACCCATAGGACTTCTAGTGTGTTAGTGACATCACACAGAGCTCCCATATTTTCTTCCCAGAAGCACCCATAGGACTTCTAGTGTGTTAGTGGCATCACACAGAGCTCCCATATTTTTTTCCCAGAAGAACCCACAGGACTTCTAGTGTGTTAGTGGTGACGTGGATATTTCGCCACACTCTTGCGCTAATAAGCGCCTTTCAATCTTATGATATAATGCGCCCTCTGATCGTATGTCTCCCTGGATCCCCAGCTCCCAAAAACAGACATTACCAGCAGCTTCACGTCATCCTCTCATCATCAGCATCCAAACCTCAATCATCCTCTCATCATCAGCATCCAAACCTCACCAGCCAAGCATTCCATCCATCACCACCTCAGTCTGGCTGCTTCCCATCTAAGCCCCTGGCTTCCCATTGCCCAGTAAACAGCCATCAACAGCAAGTATTCTTACATGTTCATCTCAGCCTCGGTCAGCATCATTGCCCTGTCCCAGCTCAGTGAACTCTTTTATTTAGAAAACATTCCAAGCCACACCCTCAGGGGTTTGCCTCCAACAGCTAAACCCCTCCCACAAAGGATGTGGCCTCATCTCATTCACCCAGGATGTGAATGACCATATAAGGAAATACAATACAGGGACTACAATACAGGGACAATTGTTTTCCTTCAAAAGAACCAATCACAGATGTATACATTCAAACAGACTAAACAGTGATGTACAAACCGTCTAAACTGCTTTCAATGACAACGAACAATATAAAACTATGGCTCCGTGGGCCACAATATTTATACCGTTATGCTAAAGTTCCAGTGTACACAGGAATGTTTGCTTGAAGCTATTAATGCCGTCACCGGGAAGTGGCCAGTCTCCCGGTGAGGCACAAATGAACTTCCTTAAACCAGCAAACACATCTGCAGTGTCCATAGGAAGGTTTACGAAGCCAATGGTCTTCCGCCAACGTCTTTATGTGCGAATGCGCATAGATGAGCGCATTACAGCAAAACCGACACTGGGGGGCATCTGACAACATACATTAATATAATTTTCCATGACAGTCCCTCGTTTTTGTCATATCCTCCCATGTGTCTCTTGATGAATTTCGATCTTCTTACACCTGGCCTTACAGTTCATAAAAAGGAAAACACGGCTTGACATGGAGACTCTGTTCTTCAGTACAGATGACATGGTGAGCTGTTGTAGTCGCTGGTCGGTCTGAGATCCTCTGTGTCTTGTTTGCAGGTCGGGCATCTTGTTGAGAAAAATGTGGTCATCTGCTCGGGCTCTGGTCACGCGTCCAAATCAGGCAGCAGGAGCACCTCATCACGATATATATAAGGAATAGAAACAAAAACAGCATGAGTAAATATACTATGATCCGCTGCAAAAATAAAAATGAAATCACCACAGATTCCCAGACTTTTTAGAGAATTCCATTCTTCACTAGCTACAGATCTGGCTTTGCCTCTCAGGGATCCAAGCCCCATCCATATGGGCCTGAACTTTGTCACTAGTATCCCCGATTCAGGTATAACAATCTTTACTTATGAATTCCCAGGACCCCCCTTTGGATTGTGGGAACTTCCTTGTAGCTTCAACAGTTACATGAAAACATCCCATCCTCAATGGATGATACACTTTCCAATCGTTTCATAAGCTCAAGTCCCCACCGTGTACAAGCAATTCCCTTCTAGGTGTCCCTGTCATTCTTACCTTCCCTCGCGCCATCAGATCCTCGCGATCGGCCGCGACATAAGATGCTGGGACGAGATTCACCAGCACACATGAATCTCTTCCATTAGGGGAATTACTTTATAAACCGTAGATCTGAAGCTTTACTTTATAAACTGTGGGCTAGTTATCCCGATACCAAAGCTGGTGAGAACCAGACCTATTGTCAAAATTATAATTAATTTTACCCTCTAGAAATGTATCGAAAAATTCCATTTAGAAATGTCTGTTTGGAGTCTTTACTAGTTTGTCACAACTCCTCACACCAATATATCTATATATCATACATCGCTGTCATCACTGGGGCACCAAAGCTCCGTGGAGACTCAGAGTAGACCCAACCATGTGTCCTGTTCACTTTCTTAGCTAGTTAGGAAATACACTTTAAAAAAATATATAAATAAAAGATACTTCTCATCCTTGTTGTCTTGTTCATCAATCTTCTCTGCAACGACCGAGTCACCTGTCACCTGTCACCTGTCACAAACTTGGCTAGAATTAGAGTGGTTAGTATCATTGGTTTAAAAAAATTGTCACTCAGCCCATCCTCTTCCCCCCCTTTTCCTCATCTTTACAAAGTGGAGGAAAACATACAGGATTTAGAATGGTGCCGAGCCTCAGAAACTCCTTGGACCTGAAAAGATACTTATACACACAAGTTATTAATCTGTCAATCATAAACAATACAACATTCGTGTCCATTGGTAAATTGTCAATGGCATTCGTCTAAACCGATAATAGCTAAACCCTCTACAACCCTTACTTTCATGTTTTTACTAAAATACAACACCCACAACACGACTGTCGTGGTAGGTTCAGACTTATTCTTGTTACCACATAGAACATGACACAACTAAAACTTTAGACAAACATTTTGATACAAATGTGGGGGAGATATTTCATAGTTCCTAAATCAAAAATTAAAATTAAAACCAACCAGATGGAATTCTGCCTTCACTCTTAGGGAAAAAAAAACTACATACAATGGGACAGACATGAGAACATCTCAGAATATTGTATGGACCAGCCACACAAAGTTCTGGAATGGGCATCTGGATTTTAAGCACAGTTCCTCCTCTGAGAATCACAAAATCATGTACTACACATCCATCATCCCACTCATCATTACAGATTTCTGAAGCCAAAACTGAACTACTTCCAAAATATTTTTTATTCTGGGGTGTCGTACCACCAGACATCAAAAATACCTTCCAAAGGAATACACCTTACTGTACCCTCTGACCATATGTGTCACACTTTAAGGGGTCTCATGTCCGGAGCCCCAAACCCAGATCTCATGTGTAAGGCAGCTGTCTGACTGGTGTGGAGCCTTATTTTTTTATCTCCAACGCATGGATGGCCAACATTACCCATGACGATTCGAATCGCTTATGAAGTGTCCCTGCGTCCAGGGCACCTTGCACTAATTTTCGGATCAGTACTGCTTAGCGCCTCATTTTTACAGTACTGGCACCCAGCGTTTTCCGATTATTATACACGGCCTCCTGGTGTGCTAGCGTACTAATCCTCACATTTACATGCTCTACTACCGGTTATCGGCAGCCCCATAAATGTGTTGTCAGACAAACTACAAAACACCATGAAATCCTCCACTATTCAAAACAAATATTATGGCTTCTCTCTGTACCTTGATATTACAATAACTTTAATGCCTCCCCAAAACTGTATTACAATATAAACCTTAATTTACTTTAAAAATCAAAAAGATTTTGTCCTAATTCAAAAGACCCCAGGCCCCTCTCATCAACTTCCTGTTGCACACCTGAACAGGAAGAGGGAGGGGGAGGGGGAGTCTATAATAGCATCATATTTTGTCTATCAAGACATTAGAAAAATCTATGGCTAGCATCAGCAAATAAAAAAACTTTTTTCCTGGAGTGGGTGGAATTAACCCCCATGTTGCAATTAACCCATTAACCCCCTTGACTCATATATCCCCTGGGAAGTTAAACCACCAGTTTTAAAACCAGAATACCACACAACAGTGCAACAAAACTCCTGCAAAAAGATGGCTGAAAAAGGTCAATCAAAGCCCTTCCCTTCCACTGTAGGCCACAAACAATCAAAAGCCCCTCCCCTCCTGTGGATACATCAAAACTCATCAAACTGGTTAATTTAAATATCAATGAAGAGGAAAGAGGGAGGGAGGCTAGATTTTCAAGTGCAGGCTTAAACAATACAAGCCTAAAAAGAACAATGCATTACCCATCTGAGACACTCCCATACACTTGCAAAGCTAGTTTCACTATACACAAACCCAGTCTAGATTCAAATGGAAATCAAAATTCAATACAGAAAACGCAAAAGCTTTACTTAAAAAAAAATATAAAAAGTACAAAAATAGAGTTCACTTAAAAAGGAGATGATGCCTGCACAGAACATGGCTACACACAAAGGAATCAGAGCTCTGGGATGATTCACAAGCTTAAAATGGCCGCCGTCTGCACCCTCATGGTGCTTACAAACAAATCGTAGGCCATCATAACAATGGGATTTTCCCGCCAAACAAAACTTCTTCGCTAGCTACACAAACTTCTCCCCACAAAATTACACATTTGAAATACCAAATGAACACTTACAAGCATTTCCCTCTATATACCACTAGAGACCTTGGGAGGCCTCAAACACAGGTTCTCCATCTCCACAAAGCCACCCACCTGAACACTTAAACCATAGACACATTTTAGGAACAGTTCCACTGAAAAGCATGTCATCTCACCGCACAATTGAGAATGCACACTTAGTAACATATGCTATCCAATGAAACAACAACAGAAGGAAATGGCAGATGAAAGCCAGGGTACAAAATGGCGTCGTTAACGCATGCAAAGCAGTTGTTCCCGCCAAAACTAGCACAAGCTTCCCTACTAGCCAACCCTTCTCCCCACACAATCGGACACAAATGGGACATCACATTTAACGCATAGACAAACACTTTAGGCTAACTCACATTTAAAAGTGTTAGTTACATGAAAAAGCACAACTTAAAACATACACTTCTTGTTAAACACCTAAAGTTACTCACTGTGGCATCAACTTCCATAACAAGCCAATCCTTCTCCCCACACATACACACGATCACACACACACACATACATACACACACAGACATACATACACACACACACACACACACACACACACACACACACACATACGATCAAAATTGCGGCATTATACCAAAAGACAAAACATTTGTTCTTTTTGCAAAGCTAAACTTTCCCAACGCATCAGGCAGAGAAAACGCACCCCATTTGTCTCAGGACAACAAACGTGTATTGGACTGTGCTCTGTTCTCTCCCCCTCTCTGCCTGTGTAGAGGGAAAGCCCTGTTTGCCCCTTAAACACCTGACTCGCCATTTTAAACTGACGTGGATATTTCGCCACACTCTTGCGCTAATAAGCGCCTTTCAATCTTATGATATAATGCGCCCTCTGATCGTATGTCTCCCTGGATCCCCAGCTCCCAAAAACAGACATTACCAGCAGCTTCACGTCATCCTCTCATCATCAGCATCCAAACCTCAATCATCCTCTCATCATCAGCATCCAAACCTCACCAGCCAAGCATTCCATCCATCACCACCTCAGTCTGGCTGCTTCCCATCTAAGCCCCTGGCTTCCCATTGCCCAGTAAACAGCCATCAACAGCAAGTATTCTTACATGTTCATCTCAGCCTCGGTCAGCATCATTGCCCTGTCCCAGCTCAGTGAACTCTTTTATTTAGAAAACATTCCAAGCCACACCCTCAGGGGTTTGCCTCCAACAGCTAAACCCCTCCCACAAAGGATGTGGCCTCATCTCATTCACCCAGGATGTGAATGACCATATAAGGAAATACAATACAGGGACTACAATACAGGGACAATTGTTTTCCTTCAAAAGAACCAATCACAGATGTATACATTCAAACAGACTAAACAGTGATGTACAAACCGTCTAAACTGCTTTCAATGACAACGAACAATATAAAACTATGGCTCCGTGGGCCACAATATTTATACCGTTATGCTAAAGTTCCAGTGTACACAGGAATGTTTGCTTGAAGCTATTAATGCCGTCACCGGGAAGTGGCCAGTCTCCCGGTGAGGCACAAATGAACTTCCTTAAACCAGCAAACACATCTGCAGTGTCCATAGGAAGGTTTACGAAGCCAATGGTCTTCCGCCAACGTCTTTATGTGCGAATGCGCATAGATGAGCGCATTACAGCAAAACCGACACTGGGGGGCATCTGACAACATACATTAATATAATTTTCCATGACAGTGGCATCACACAGAGCTCCCATATTTTCTTCCCAGAAGCACCCATAGGACTTCTAGTTTGTTAGTGGCATCACACAGAGATCCCATATTTTCTTCCCAGAAGCACCCTTAGGACTTCTAGTGTGTTAGTGGCATCACGCAGAGCTCCCATATTTTCTTCCCAGAAGCACCCATAGGACTTCTAGTGTGTTAGTGGCATCACGCATAGCTCCCAGATTTTCTTCCCAGAAGCACCCATAGGACTTCTAGTGTGTTAGTGGTATCACACAGAGCTCCCATATTTTCTTCCCAGAAGCACCCATAGGACTTCTAGTGTGTTAGTGGTATCACACAGAGCTCCCATATTTTCTTCCCAGAAGCACCCACAGGACTTCTAGTGTGTTAGTGGCATCACGCAGAGCTCCCATATTTTCTTCCCAGAAGCACCCTTAGGACTTCTAGTGTGTTAGTGGCATCACACAGAGCTCCCATATTTTCTTCCCAGAAGCACCCATGGGACTTCTAGTGTGTTAGTGGCATCACACAGAGCTCCCATATTTTCTTCCCAGAAGCACCCATAGGACTTCTAGTGTGTTAGTGTCATCACACAGAGCTCCCATATTTTCTTCCCAGAAGCACCCATAGGACTTCTAGTGTGTTAGTGTCATCACACAGAGCTCCCATATTTTCTTCCCAGAAGCACCCATAGGACTTCTAGTGTGTTAGTGGCATCACACAGAGCTCCCATATTTTCTTCCCAGAAGCGCCCACAGGACTTCTAGTGTGTTAGTGGTATCACACAGAGCTCCCATATTTTCTTCCCAGAAGCACCCACAGGACTTCTAGTGTGTTAGTGGCATCACACAGAGCTCCCATATTTTCTTCCCAGAAGCACCCACAGGACTTCTAGTGTGTTAGTGGCATCACACAGAGCTCCCATATTTTCTTCCCAGAAGCACCCATAGGACTTCTAGTGTGTTAGCGGCATCACACAGAGCTCCCATATTTTCTTCCCAGAAGCACCCATAGGACTTCTAGTGTGTTAGTGGCATCACACAGAGCTCCCATATTTTCTTCCCAGAAGCACCCATAGGACTTCTAGTGTGTTAGTGGCATCACACAGAGCTCCCATATTTTCTTCCCAGAAGCACCCATAGGACTTCTAGTGTGTTAGTGGCATCACACAGAGCTCCCATATTTTCTTCCCAGTAGCACCCATAGGACTTCTAGTGTGTTAGTGGCATCACACAGAGCTCCTATATTTTCTTCCCAGAAGCACCCATAGGACTTCAATTGTGTGTTAGTGGCATCACACAGAGCTCCTATATTTTCTTCCCAAAAGCACCCATAGGACTTCAATTGTGTGTTAGTGGCATCACACAGAGCTCCCATATTTTCTTCCCAGAAGCACCCATAGGACTTCTAGTGTGTTAGTGGCATCACACAGAGCTCCCATATTTTCTTCCCAGAAGCACCCATAGGACTTCTAGTGTGTTAGTGGCATCACACAGATCTCCCATATTTTTTTCCCAGAAGAACCCACAGGACTTCTAGCGTGTTAGTGGCATCACACAGAGCTCCCATATTTTCTTCCCAGAAGCACCCATAGGACTTCTAGTGTGTTAGTGGCATCACACAGAGATCCCATATTTTCTTCCCAGAAGCACCCTTAGGACTTCTAGTGTGTTAGTGGCATCACGCAGAGCTCCCATATTTTCTTCCCAGAAGCACCCATAGGACTTCTAGTGTGTTAGTGGCATCACGCAGAGCTCCCATATTTTCTTCCCAGAAGCACCCATAGGACTTCTAGTGTGTTAGTGTCATCACACAGAGCTCCCATATTTTCTTCCCAGAAGCACCCATAGGACTTCTAGTGTGTTAGTGGCATCACACAGAGCTCCCATATGTTCTTCCCAGAAGCACCCATAGGACTTCTAGTGTGTTAGTGGCATCACACAGAGCTCCCATATTTTCTTCCCAGAAGCACCCATAGGACTTCTAGAGTGTTAGTGGCATCACACAGAGCTCCCATATTTTCTTCCCAGAAGCACCCACAGGACTTCTAGTGTGTTAGTGGCATCACACAGAGCTCCCATATTTTCTTCCCAGAAGCACCCACGGGACTTCTAGTGTGTTAGTGGCATCACACAGAGCTCCCATATTTTCTTCCCAGAAGCACCCATAGGACTTCTAGTGTGTTAGTGTCATCACACAGAGCTCCCATATTTTCTTCCCAGAAGCACCCATAGGACTTCTAGTGTCATCACACAGAGCTCCCATATTTTCTTCCCAGAAGCACCCACAGGACTTCTAGTGTGTTAGTGGCATCACACAGAGCTCCCATATTTTCTTCCCAGAAGCACCCACAGGACTTCTAGTGTGTTAGTGTCATCACACAGAGCTCCCATATTTTCTTCCCAGAAGCACCCATAGGACTTCTAGTGTGTTAGTGGCATCACACAGAGCTCCCATATGTTCTTCCCAGAAGCACCCATAGGACTTCTAGTGTGTTAGTGGCATCACACAGAGCTCCCATATTTTCTTCCCAGAAGCACCCATAGGACTTCTAGAGTGTTAGTGGCATCACACAGAGCTCCCATATTTTCTTCCCAGAAGCACCCACAGGACTTCTAGTGTGTTAGTGGCATCACACAGAGCTCCCATATTTTCTTCCCAGAAGCACCCACGGGACTTCTAGTGTGTTAGTGGCATCACACAGAGCTCCCATATTTTCTTCCCAGAAGCACCCATAGGACTTCTAGTGTGTTAGTGTCATCACACAGAGCTCCCATATTTTCTTCCCAGAAGCACCCATAGGACTTCTAGTGTCATCACACAGAGCTCCCATATTTTCTTCCCAGAAGCACCCACAGGACTTCTAGTGTGTTAGTGGCATCACACAGAGCTCCCATATTTTCTTCCCAGAAGCACCCACAGGACTTATAGTGTGTTAGTGGCATCACACAGAGCTCCCATATTTTCTTCCCAGAATCACCCACAGGACTTCTAGTGTGTTAGTGGCATCACACAGAGCTCCCATATTTTCTTCCCAGAAGCACCCATAGGACGTCTAGTGTGTTAGCGGCATCACACAGAGCTCCTATATTTTCTTCCCAGAAGCACCCATAGGACTTCAATTGTGTGTTAGTGGCATCACACAGAGCTCCTATATTTTCTTCCCAGAAGCACCCATAGGACTTCTAGTGTGTTAGTGGCATCACACAGAGCTCCTATATTTTCTTCCCAGAAGCACCCACAGGACTTCTAGTGTGTTAGTGGCATCACACACAGAGCTCCTATATTTTCTTTGCAGAAGCACCCATAGGACTTCTAGTGTGTTAGTGGCATCACACAGAGCTCCTATATTTTCTTCTCAGCAGCACCCACAGGACTTCTAGTGTGTTAGTGGCATCACACAGAGATCCTATATTTTCTTCTCAGCAGCACCCACAGGACTTCTAGTGTGTTAGTGGCATCACACAGAGCTCCTATATTTTCTTTGCAGAAGCACCCATAGGACTTCTAGTGTGTTAGTGGCATCACACAGAGCTCCTATATTTTTCTTCTCAGCAGCACCCACAGGACTTCTAGTGTGTTAGTGGCATCACACAGAGCTCCTATATTTTCTTTGCAGAAGCACCCATAGGACTTCTAGTGTGTTAGTGGCATCACACAGAGCTCCCATATTTTCTTCCCAGAAGCACCCACAGGACTTCTAGTGTGTTAGTGGCATCACACAGAGCTCCTATATTTTCTTCCCAGCAGCACCCACAGGACGTCTAGTGTGTTAGTGGCATCACACAGAGCTCCTATATTTTCTTCGCAGAAACACCCATAGGACTTCTAGTGTGTTAGTGGCATCACACAGAGCTCCCATATTTTCTTCCCAGAAGCACCCACAGGACTTCTAGTGTGTTAGTGGCATCACACAGAGCTCCTATATTTTCTTCCCAGAAGCACCCATAGGACGTCAATTGTGTGTTAGTGGCATCACACAGAGCTCCCATATTTTCTTCCCAGAAGCACCCATAGGACTTCTAGTGTGTTGTTGGCATCACACAGAGCTCCCATATTTTCTTCCCAGAAGCACCCATAGGACGTCAATTGTGTGTTAGTGGCATCACACAGAGCTCCCATATTTTCTTCCCAGAAGCACCCACAGGACTTCTAGTGTGTTAGTGGCATCACACAGAGCTCCTATATTTTCTTCGCAGAAGCACCCATAGGACTTCTAGTGTGTTAGTGGCATCACACAGAGCTCCCATATTTTCTTCCCAGAAGCACCCACAGGACTTCTAGTGTGTTAGTGGCATCACACAGAGCTCCCATATTTTCTTCCCAGAAGCACCCATAGGACTTCTAGTGTGTTAGTGGCATCACACAGAGCTCCTATATTTTCTTCTCAGCAGTAGGGATGGGCCCGGTGCTCGATGCGAACCCACGTTCGCATCGAGCACCGGGCGTTCGCTCGCTCGGCGAGCCCAGAACTATTTTGGCCGCTCGCATCACGTTCGGGTGATGCGAGCGGCCCCGCAATGCATTGCGGCCGGCGCGGCCGGCGCAGTGCATTGCTGGCTGATGATTGGCCAAGCATGCACTGTGACCCCGCATGCTTGGCCAATCACAGCCCCGGAATTTCGAAGAGCCATAATTGGCTACAGGCAGGACGCCTGTAGCCATTACAGCTCAGGGGCTGTAGTACACGCCCCCCCCTATAAAAGGCCGCCACGCCGTCTGCGCCGGTCACATGCTGTTCCGGCGCAGATTGAGCAGGCTAGATCTGTGACACTCTGCTGCATTTAGTTAGTTAGAGAGATTTACTTACAGAGATTGAGTTAGATAGATTCAGTTACAAAGATTGATTAAGAAAGAGGGGCTTGTAGTGTGTTCGTGGCAGGCAGGCAGAGCTCCTATATTTTGTTCCCAGAAGCACCTATAGGACTTGTAGTGTGTTCGTGGCAGGCAGGCAGAGCTCCTATATTTTGTTCCCAGAAGCACCTATAGGACTTGTAGTGTGTTAGTGGCAGGCAGGCAGAGCTCCTATATTTTGTTACCAGAAGCACCTATAGGAGTGTTCCTGGCAGGCAGGCAGAGCTCCTATAGTTCGTTCCCAGAAGCACCTATAGGACTTGTAGTGTGTTAGTGGCAGGCAGGCAGAGCTCCTATATTTTGTTCCAAGAAGCACCTATAGGACTTGAAGTGTGTTCGTGGCAGGCAGGCAGAGCTCCTACATTTTGTTCCCAGAAGCACCTATAGGACTTGAAGTGTGTTAGTCCCATTACACACAGACCTACATTTTTTTTTTCACACAGAGATCATATATTTTGTTCCAAGAAGCACCTATAGGACTTGAAGTGTGTTAGTCCCATTACACACAGACCTACATTTTCTTCCCAGAAGCACCTATAGGACTTGAAGTGTGTTCGTGGCAGGCTTTGAAGTGTGTTAGTCCCATCACACAGACATACATTTTGTTCCCAGAAGCACCTATAGGACTTGAAGTTTGGTAGTCCCATTACACACACAGATACATTTTCTTCCCAGAAGTTCCTATAGGACTTGAAGTGTGTGTTAGGCAGAGCTCCTATATTTTGTTCCCAGAAGCACCTATAGGACTTGAAGTGTGTTCGAGCAAGCAGACCTATATTTTCTTCCCAGAAGCACCTTTAGGACAGTCCCATCACACACAGACCTACATTTTCTTCCCAGAAGAGTCCCCATCAGAGACCACATATTTTCTTCCCAGAAGCACTAATAGGACTTGAAGTGTGTTAGTCCCATTACACACAGGACTTGAAGTGTGTTAGACCTTTATTTTGTTCCCAGAAGCACCTATAGGACTTGAAGTGTGTTAGTCCCATCACACAGAGTGTTGAAGGACTTGAAGTGTGTTAGTCCCATTACACACAGACCTACATTTTCTTCCCAGAAGCACCTATAGGACTTGAAGTGTGTTAGTCCCCATCACACAGACCTTTATTTTCTTCCCAGATGCACCTATAGGACTTGAAGTGTGTAGTCCCATTACACACAGACCTACATTTTCTTCCCAGAAGCACTATAGGACTTGAAGTGTGTAGTTCCCATCACACAGAGATCATATATTTCTTTCCCAGAAGCACCTATAGGACTTGAAGTGTGTTAGTCCCATTACACACAGACCCATCACACAGACCTACATTTTCTTCCCAGAAGCACCTATAGGACTTGAAGTGTGTTAGTCCCATCACACAGACATACATTTTCTTCCCAGAAGCACCTATAGGACTTGAAGTGTGTTAGTCCCATTACACACAGACATACATTTTCTTCCCAGAAGCACCTATAGGACTTATAGTGTGTTAGTCCCATTACACACAGACCTACATTTTCTTCCCAGAAGCACACCTATAGGACTTGAAGTGTGTAGTCCCATCACACAGACCTTTATTTTCTTCCCAGAAGCACCTATAGGACTTGAAGTGTGTTAGTCCCATTACACACAGACCTACATTTTCTTCCCAGAAGCACCTATAGGACTTGTCCCATCACACAGACCTATATTTCCTTCCCAGAAGCACCTATAGGACTTGAAGTGTGAGTCCCATCACACAGAGATCTATATTTTGTTCCCAGAAGCACCTATAGGACTTGAAGTGTGTTAGTCCCATTACACACAGACCTACATTTTCTTCCCAGAAGCACCTATAGGACTTGAAGTGTGTTAGTCCCATCACACAGAGATCATATATTTTGTTCCCAGAAGCACCTATAGGACTTGAAGTGTGTTAGTCCCATCACACAGACCTTTATTTCCTTCCCAGAAGCACCTATAGGACTTGAAGTGTGTTAGTCCCATTACACACAGACCTACATTTTCTTCCCAGAAGCACCTATAGGACTTGAAGTGTGTTAGTCCCATCACACAGAGATCATATATTTTGTTCCCAGAAGCACCTATAGGACTTGAAGTGTGTTAGTCCCATCACACAGAGATCATATATTTTGTTCCCAGAAGCACCTATAGGACTTGAAGTGTGTTAGTCCCATTACACACAGACCTACATTTTCTTCCCAGAAGCACCTATAGGACTTGAAGTGTGTTAGTCCCATCACACAGAGATCATATATTTTGTTCCCAGAAGCACCTATAGGACTTGAAGTGTGTTAGTCCCATCACACAGACCTGTATTTCCTTCCCAGAAGCACCTATAGGACTTGAAGTGTGTTAGTCCCATTACACACAGACCTACATTTTCTTCCCAGAAGCACCTATAGGACTTGAAGTGTGTTAGTCCCATCACACAGACCTTTATTTCCTTCCCAGAAGCACCTATAGGACTTGAAGTGTGTTAGTCCCATCACACAGAGATCATATATTTTGTTCCCAGAAGCACCTATAGGACTTGAAGTGTGTTAGTCCCATCACACAGACCTTTATTTCCTTCCCAGAAGCACCTATAGGACTTGAAGTGTGTTAGTCCCATTACACACAGACCTACATTTTCTTCCCAGAAGCACCTATAGGACTTGAAGTGTGTTGGTCCCATCACACAGAGATCATATATTTTGTTCCCAGAAGCACCTATAGGACTTGAAGTGTGTTAGTCCCATTACACACAGACCTATATTTTGTTCCCAGAAGCACCTATAGGACTTGAAGTGTGTTAGTCCCATCACACAGACATTTATTTCCTTCCCAGAAGCACCTATAGGACTTGAAGTGTGTTAGTCCCATTACACACAGACCCATCCCAGAAGCACCTATAGGACTTGAAGTGAGTTAGTCCCATCACACATACCTTTATTTCGTTCCCAGAAGCACCTATAGGACTTGAAGTGTGTTAGTCCCATCACAAAGACCTTTATTTCCTTCCCAGAAGCACCTATAGGACTTGAAGTGTGTTAGTCCCATTACACACAGACATACATTTTCTTCCCAGAAGCACCTATAGGACTTGAAGTGTGTTAGTCCCATCACACAGAGATCATATATTTTGTTCCCAGAAGCACCTATAGGACTTGAAGTGTGTTAGTCCCATTACACACAGACCTACATTTTCTTCCCAGAAGCACCTATAGGACTTGAAGTGTGTTAGTCCCATCACACAGAGATCATATATTTTGTTCCCAGAAGCACCTATAGGACTTGAAGTGTGTTAGTCCCATCACACAGACCTTTATTTCCTTCCCAGAAGCACCTATAGGACTTGAAGTGTGTTAGTCCCATTACACACAGACCTACATTTTCTTCCCAGAAGCACCTATAGGACTTGAAGTGTGTTAGTCCCATCACACAGAGATCATATATTTTGTTCTCAGAAGCACCTATAGGACTTGAAGTGTGTTAGTCCCATCACACAGAGATCATATATTTTGTTCCCAGAAGCACCTATAGGACTTGAAGTGTGTTAGTCCCATTACACACAGACCTACATTTTCTTCCCAGAAGCACCTATAGGACTTGAAGTGTGTTAGTCCCATCACACAGAGATCATATATTTTGTTCCCAGAAGCACCTATAGGACTTGAAGTGTGTTAGTCCCATCACACAGACCTGTATTTCCTTCCCAGAAGCACCTATAGGACTTGAAGTGTGTTAGTCCCATTACACACAGACCTACATTTTCTTCCCAGAAGCACCTATAGGACTTGAAGTGTGTTAGTCCCATCACACAGACCTTTATTTCCTTCCCAGAAGCACCTATAGGACTTGAAGTGTGTTAGTCCCATCACACAGAGATCATATATTTTGTTCCCAGAAGCACCTATAGGACTTGAAGTGTGTTAGTCCCATCACACAGACCTTTATTTCCTTCCCAGAAGCACCTATAGGACTTGAAGTGTGTTAGTCCCATTACACACAGACCTACATTTTCTTCCCAGAAGCACCTATAGGACTTGAAGTGTGTTGGTCCCATCACACAGAGATCATATATTTTGTTCCCAGAAGCACCTATAGGACTTGAAGTGTGTTAGTCCCATTACACACAGACCTACATTTTCTTCCCAGAAGCACCTATAGGACTTGAAGTGTGTTAGTCCCATCACACAGACCTTTATTTCCTTCCCAGAAGCACCTATAGGACTTGAAGTGTGTTAGTCCCATCACACAGAGATCATATATTTTGTTCCCAGAAGCACCTATAGGACTTGAAGTGTGTTAGTCCCATCACAAAGACCTTTATTTCCTTCCCAGAAGCACCTATAGGACTTGAAGTGTGTTAGTCCCATTACACACAGACCTACATTTTCTTCCCAGAAGCACCTATAGGACTTGAAGTGTGTTAGTCCCATCACACAGAGATCATATATTTTGTTCCCAGAAGCACCTATAGGACTTGAAGTGTGTTAGTCCCATTACACACAGACCTACATTTTCTTCCCAGAAGCACCTATAGGACTTGAAGTGTGTTAGTCCCATCACACAGAGATCATATATTTTGTTCCCAGAAGCACCTATAGGACTTGAAGTGTGTTAGTCCCATTACACACAGACCTACATTTTCTTCCCAGAAGCACCTATAGGACTTGAAGTGTGTTAGTCCCATCACACAGACCTTTATTTCCTTCCCAGAAGCACCTATAGGACTTGAAGTGTGTTAGTCCCATTACACACAGACCTACATTTTCTTCCCAGAAGCACCTATAGGACTTGAAGTGTGTTAGTCCCATCACACAGACATATATTTTGTTCCCAGAAGCACCTATAGGACTTGAAGTGTGTTAGTCCCATCACACAGAGATCATATATTTTGTTCCCAGAAGCACCTATAGGACTTGAAGTGTGTTAGTCCCATCACACAGACCTTTATTTTCTTCCCAGAAGCACCTATAGGACTTGAAGTGTGTTAGTCCCATTACACACAGACCTATATTTTCTTCCCAGAAGCACCTATAGGACTTGAAGTGTGTGTTAGTCCCATCACACAGAGATCATATTTTTGTTCCCAGAAGCACCTATAGGACTTGAAGTGTGTTAGTCCCATTACACACACAGACCTACATTTTCTTCCCAGAAGCACCTATAGGACTTGAAGTGTGTTAGTCCCATCACACAGACATATATTTCCTTCCACAGAAGCACCTATAGGACTTGAAGTGTGTTAGTCCCATCACACAGAGATCACCTATATTTTGTTCCCAGAAGCACCATAGGACTTGAAGTGTGTTAGTCCCATCACACAGACCTTTATTTCCTTCCCAGAAGCACCTATAGGACTTGAAGTGTGTTAGTCCCATTACACACAGACCTACATTTTCTTCCCAGAAGCACCTATAGGACTTGAAGTGTGTTGGTCCCATCACACAGAGATCATATATTTTGTTCCAGAAGCACCTATAGGACTTGAAGTGTGTTAGTCCCATTACACACAGACCTACATTTTCTTCCCAGAAGCACCTATAGGACTTGAAGTGTGTTAGTCCCATCACACAGACCTTTATTTCCTTCCCAGAAGCACCTATAGGACTTGAAGTGTGTTAGTCCCATCACACAGAGATCATATATTTTGTTCCCAGAAGCACCTATAGGACTTGAAGTGTGTTAGTCCCATCACAAAGACCTTTATTTCCTTCCCAGAAGCACCTATAGGACTTGAAGTGTGTTAGTCCCATTACACACAGACCTACATTTTCTTCCCAGAAGCACCTATAGGACTTGAAGTGTTAGTCCCATCACACAGAGATCATATATTTTGTTCCCAGAAGCACCTATAGGACTTGAAGTGTGTTAGTCCCATTACACACAGACCTACATTTTCTTCCCAGAAGCACCTATAGGACTTGAAGTGTGTTAGTCCCATCACACAGAGATCATATATTTTGTTCCCAGAAGCACCTATAGGACTTGAAGTGTGTTAGTCCCATTACACACAGACCTACATTTTCTTCCCAGAAGCACCTATAGGACTTGAAGTGTGTTAGTCCCATCACACAGACCTTTATTTACTTCCCAGAAGCACCTATAGGACTTGAAGTGTGTTAGTCCCATTACACACAGACCTACATTTTCTTCCCAGAAGCACCTATAGGACTTGAAGTGTGTTAGTCCCATCACACAGAGATCATATATTTTGTTCTCAGAAGCACCTATAGGACTTGAAGTGTGTTAGTCCCATCACACAGAGATCATATATTTTGTTCCCAGAAGCACCCATAGGACTTGAAGTGTGTTAGTCCCATTACACACAGACCTACATTTTCTTCCCAGAAGCACCTATAGGACTTGAAGTGTGTTAGTCCCATCACACAGAGATCATATATTTTGTTCCCAGAAGCACCTATAGGACTTGAAGTGTGTTAGTCCCATCACACAGACCTTTATTTCCTTCCCAGAAGCACCTATAGGACTTGAAGTGTGTTAGTCCCATTACACACAGACCTACATTTTCTTCCCAGAAGCACCTATAGGACTTGAAGTGTGTTAGTCCCATCACGCAGAGATCATATATTTTGTTCCCAGAAGCACCTATAGGACTTGAAGTGTGTTAGTCCCATTACACACAGACCTACATTTTCTTCCCAGAAGCACCTATAGGACTTGAAGTGTGTTAGTCCCATCACACAGAGATCATATATTTTGTTCCCAGAAGCACCTATAGGACTTGAAGTGTGTTAGTCCCATCACACAGACCTTTATTTCCTTCCCAGAAGCACCTATAGGACTTGAAGTGTGTTAGTCCCATTACACACAGACCTACATTTTCTTCCCAGAAGCACCTATAGGACTTGAAGTGTGTTAGTCCCATCACACAGAGATCATATATTTTGTTCCCAGAAGCACCTATAGGACTTGAAGTGTGTTAGTCCCCATCACACAGAGATCATATATTTTGTTCCCAGAAGCACCTATAGGACTTGAAGTGTGTTAGTCCCATTACACACAGACCTACATTTTCTTCCCAGAAGCACCTATAGGACTTGAAGTGTGTTAGTCCCATTACACACAGACCTACATTTTCTTCTCAGAAGCACCTATAGGACTTGAAGTGTGTTAGTCCCATCACACAGAGCTCCTCTATTTTCTTCTCAGCAGCACCCACAGGACTTCTAGTGTGTTAGTGGCATCACACAGAGCTCCTCTATTTTCTTTGCAGAAGCACCCACAGGACTTCTAGTGTGTTAGTGGCATCACACAGAGCTCCTCTATTTTCTTTGCATAAGCACCCACAGGACTTCTAGTGTGTTAGTGGCATCACACAGAGTTCCTCTATTTTCTTTGCATAAGCACCCACAGGACTTCTAGTGTGTTAGTGGCATCACACAGAGCTCCTCTATTTTCTTTGCAGAAGCACCCACAGGACTTCTAGTGTGTTAGTGGCATCACACAGAGCTCCTCTATTTTCTTTGCAGAAGCACCCATAGGACTTCTAGTGTGTTAGTGGCATCACACAGAGCTCCTATATTTTCTTCTCAGCAGCACCCACAGGACTTCTAGTGTGTTAGTGGCATCACACAGAGCTCCTCTATTTTCTTTGCAGAAGCACCCACAGGACTTCTAGTGTGTTAGTGGCATCACACAGAGCTCCTCTATTTTCTTTGCAGAAGCACCCACAGGACTTCTAGTGTGTTAGTGGCATCACACAGAGCTCCTCTATTTTCTTTGCAGAAGCACCCACAGGACTTCTAGTGTGTTAGTGGCATCACACAGAGCTCCTCTATTTTCTTTGCATAAGCACCCACAGGACTTCTAGTGTGTTAGTGGCATCACACAGAGCTCCTCTATTTTCTTTGCAGAAGCACCCACAGGACTTCTAGTGTGTTAGTGGCATCACACAGAGCTCCTCTATTTTCTTTGCATAAGCACCCACAGGACTTCTAGTGTGTTAGTGGCATCACACAGAGCTCCTCTATTTTCTTTGCAGAAGCACCCACAGGACTTCTAGTGTGTTAGTGGCATCACACAGAGCTCCTCTATTTTCTTTGCATAAGCACCCACAGGACTTCTAGTGTGTTAGTGGCATCACACAGAGCTCCTCTATTTTCTTTGCAGAAGCACCCACAGGACTTCTAGTGTGTTAGTGGCATCACACAGAGCTCCTCTATTTTCTTTGCATAAGCACCCACAGGACTTCTAGTGTGTTAGTGGCATCACACAGAGCTCCTCTATTTTCTTTGCAGAAGCACCCATAGGACTTCTAGTGTGTTAGTGGCATCACACAGAGCTCCTCTATTTTCTTTGCAGAAGCACCCACAGGACTTCTAGTGTGTTAGTGGCATCACACAGAGCTCCTATATATTCTTTTCAGCAGCACCCACAGGACTACCGACTACAATGGCTGGAAGACCACCAAGGGGAGGCAGAGCGTGCAGAGCCAAGAACACAGGGCAGGCAGGCTCTGTTTCTAGTGGACGTGGCCGTGGACGTGGACGTGGTCGTGCATCGTCATCAGCACGTGGCCATGGGACACGCGCGTCTTTGTTTTCGGCAGCTGGACATGTGGAGCCGCATCATGCTGAAGGCTTGGTAGAATGGATGACCAAGCCCTCCTCATCCTCCTCATCCTCTCTCACCCAGGCTCAGGGTACTGACAGAGCATCATCAGCCACCCCTTCCCTAGACCCACCATGTCCTCCTGAGGAGTCCCCCGAACTCTTTGAGCACAGTGTTGGGTACATGCTCCAGGAGGATGCCCAACGATTCGAAGGCTCGGATGATGATACCCAGCTTGAGGAATCTGGCAGTACTGTTCCACCAGCTGCAGCTTACTGCCAGGTTTGCTCTAGTGGTGAAGAGGGAGGGGATGATGAGGTCACTGACTCCACGTGGGTGCCTGAAGGGAGAGAGGATGAGGAGGAGGACGAGGAGGAGGAGGATGCGGCGTCACATGTCCAACGAGGCAGGATGCCCCCTGGAGGCCAGGTAGAGGCCAGCACAGCAACTGTACAACACCGCAGAGCTCCGCCTGTGCAGGGCGCTGCCTCTGCACGTTATCAGAAAAGTTCTTTGGTGTGGGCCTTTTTTGAGACGAGTGCAGCAGATCGCACCACTGCTATTTGCAATATTTGTCTCAAGCGTATCTCGCGTGGCCAAAACATCAGCCGCTTGGGCACCACAAGCATGACCAGACATATGGCGACCTGCCATGCAGCTCGTTGGCAGGCACACATAAAAGACCCACACCAAAGAACTAAGGGACCTCTCCTTGCTCCTCCTCAGCTGGGATCTCCATCCCCACTACACCTTCAGTCCTCTCTGAAAGCTGCTCTGAGAGGACTGAAGGTGTAGAATTAGGTGTGTCACAACCAAGTACTTGCAGTACACCGACGTCCGATTGCAGCAGGCAAATTTCCCTGTCCCAGCTGCTGGACCGTAGAAAGAAGTACACTCCCAGCCATCCACATGCCCAGCGGTTGAATGCTAGCCTGGCTAAATTGCTAGCACTTCAACTGCTGCCTTTTCAGTTGGTAGACTCGGCCCCCTTCCGTGAGTTTGTTCAATGTGCGGTTCCTCAGTGGCAGGTTCCCAAACGCCACTTTTTCTCGCGGAAGGCGATTCCGTCTCTCTACCGGCATGTGGAGGGCAATGTCCATGCCTCGCTGGACAGGGCGGTCAGCGGTAAGGTGCATATTACCGCTGACTCATGGTCCAGCAGGCATGGACAGGGACGGTGTCAGAGCGGTACTTACCGAGGCCGAGATGCCGAGAGCGGTTCACCCTTGCGACCCGGCGCAGGAAGCCCCTGGAGATGGAACAGGGAGCGAACGGCACCAGGAGGCACAGGCCACCTCCGATATGTAAGCAGGAACTGACGGGGCACCTGGAGGTAATGAGGACCTGGCCCGGGTGGCCGGCAGATGGCAGGGTAGGGAGGCAAGGACCAAACGCCCGGCTGGGGTGCCGACACTGGGGGATCTGGTAGAGGTCTGGTAGACAAGCCAGAGGGTCAAGCACAGGAGATATCAAGGAAGTCCGTAAGGCAAGCCAGGGGGTCAAACACAGGGGATTATCAAGGAAGTCCGTAAGCCAGGGGGTCAAACACAGGAGGTGATCAAGGAAGTCCGTAAGGCAAGCCAGGGGGTCAAACACAGGAGATTATCAAGGAAGTCCGTAAGCCAGGCCAGGGGGTCAAACACAGGAGATTATCAAGGAAGTCCGTAAGCCAGGGGGTCAAACACAGGAGATGATCAGGAGAAGTCCGTAAGGCAAGCCAGGGGGTCAAACACAGGAGATGATCAGGAGAAGTCCGTAAGGCAAGCCAGGGGGTCAAACACAGGAGATGATCAAGGGGAAGTCAGGCAATCCGGGTCGGCAACAGTAGTTCAAGTCAGGGATATCTCAGAAACACAGGACGCACAGGCACTTAGCTGGAGAGACAGACCAGCAAGGTGCCTGTGCGTCAGGGCGCTTTAAATAGGCGCCCGAGTGACGCTAATTGCGCGTCACCGCCGCCAGGTGGGCGCTAGTGCGCATGCGCCGGCGCCGGACCGCCGAGCCGCGAGTGCGCATGCGCCGGAGCGCCGAGCCCCCGCGCATGCGCACTAGAGAGCGGGCCGTCCGTCCGGCGCTGCTCTCCTGATAGTGCCCCCCCCCGAGGGGTGGCCTCTGGACACCCAAGCTGGCCATCAGTTCTGGGTGAGCTTGGTGAAAGGCCCGAATTAAGCGTGGGGCGTGCAGATTCCTAGAAGGTTCCCACGAATTGTCCTCAGGGGGGTAGCCCTTCCACCTAATTAAGTACTGTAGTTGTCTGCCCATTTTCCTGCAGTTCAAGATTTCCTCCACCTCAAACTCCCTTTCGCCCTCAACTAGGATAGGTGGTGGCGGTGGTACTTCCCTGCCAGGGAAAGGACTGGGAGTAACGGGTTTCAGTAGGGAGACGTGGAAGACCGGATGAATCCTATAGCTCTGGGGAAGCTCGAGTTCAAAGGCCACAGGGTTCACGACCCTTTTTATCTTGAATGGGCCGATGAACTTCGGCCCCAATTTGTGGGAAGGAACAGGTAACTTCAAATTGGAGGAGGACAGCCAAACCTTCTCGCCGACCTTGAAATCCGGATTCGACTTCCTCCCCTTGTTGTAATATTTACTGTACCCCTCCTGGGCCTTTTGCATTAGTTCCTGAAGTTTTTGAAAATTACTTTGTAGAGAATTCACCCGGTCCTGGGCTGCCGGGACTGAGGTTTCCGGGGGTGATGCAGGGAGAAATGAGGGATGGAAGCCGAAGTTTGCCCAGAAAGGTGTCTGTTGGGTGGCGGAGTGGATTGAGTTATTGTACGCGAACTCGGCGTAAGGCAGCAAGGTTGACCAGTCGCTTTGGGAGTCGGAGCAGAAGCATCGGAGGTATTGTTCTAAGGTCTGGTTGGTCCTCTCTGTCTGCCCGTTGCTTTGGGGGTGATACGCGGAAGAGAGGCAGACCTTAATTTCCAAGGATTTGCACAATTCTTTCCAGAATTTTGACGTGAACTGCGTGCCTCTGTCTGAGGTGATGCTTTTAGGTACCCCGTGCAGCCTTACAATCTCCTTAAAAAACACATCAGCCGTGGTGGAAGCGGAAGGAGTACCCATCAAAGGTATAAAGTGGGCCATCTTAGAGAGCCGGTCGATGACAACAAAGATGGTGGTGAATTCCTTTGAAGGGGGTAACTCTACAATGAAATCCATGGAGATTTCTGCCCATGGACGTTTAGGGACAGGTAGTGGTCTTAATAGCCCCCAAGACTTGGCTTTTGGGCCCTTACTGCGCTGGCACGTAATACAGGAAGCAACATAGTCCTTGCAATCTCGTCTCCAACCTGGCCACCAGAACGAACGGGAGACGAGTTCAGTAGTCTTCGTGGACCCGAAGTGGCCTGCCAGTTTGTGGTCGTGGAAGGTTTTGAGAACCAATGCCCTTGTCTCTTGAGGGACAAAAATTTTCTCCTTGGACCAAAATAGGTCGTTATGTTCAACCAGGGAGAGGTCGGTGGGCACCGGACGGCGCCTGGTAGCTGACTTGATGGCAGTTACGAGATCCACTTCCGTGATTAGGCAAAAGTTCTGGGGGGATAAAATGGTGCTAGGTTCCGTTTCCCGTGGGGTGTCCAGAAACATGCGGGAGAGCGCATCTGCCTTCCCATTCTTGGAACCCGGCCGGTATGCAATAAGGAAGTTAAACCTTGAGAAGAAGAGGGCCCACCTGGCCTGCCTGGGCCGAAGGCGTTTGGCTGTTCTCAAATATTCCAGGTTCCTATGGTCGGTCCAGACCATGACCGGGTGAGATGCCCCTTCCAAGAGGTACCGCCATTCTTCAAGGGCAAATTTAATAGCCAACAGCTCCCTGTCTCCCACATCATAGTTCCTCTCTGGAGGGCTCAATTTCCGAGAAGCAAAGGCTACTGGGTGAAGGAGGGCCTTGGCGCCCTGCCGCTGAGAGAGGATAGCCCCGAGAGCTGTCTCAGAGGCATCCACCTCCAGCACGAAGGGTAGTCCAGGGTCCGGATGCCGTAGGATTGGGGCAGAGGAGAACAGGGTCTTTAACTGGGTAAAGGCCGCCTGGGCCTCAGGGGACCAATGGAACTGATTATGTTGGTGGGTTAACTGAGTGATTGGAGCTACAATGGAGGAGAAACCAATGATGAAGCGTCTGTAAAAGTTAGCAAACCCAATGAACCTCTGGACTCCCTTCTTGTCCTTGGGGGCCGGCCAGTCCTGAATGGCTTGAACCTTTTGTGGGTCCATTGCGACTCCGTGGGTGGAAATGATAAATCCCAAGAATTGTACGGTGGTCTTCTCAAATTCGCACTTTTCTGCTTTGAGGTAGAGCTTGTGTTGCCTAAGGATGGTGAGGACCAGTCTGACGTGTGTCTGGTGGAGCTCGGGAGTGGCGGAGAAGATGAGAATGTCATCGAGATAGACCACTAAGAAGTCATCTAGGTACCTACGGAATATATCATTGACCAGATGCTGGAACGTGGCTGGGGCATTGCAAAGTCCAAACGGCATAACTAGATACTCGTAGTGCCCGAATCTCGATCTGAAAGCGGTCTTCCACTCGTCACCCGCTCTGATCCTTATAAGGTTGTAAGCCCCACGGAGGTCGAGTTTGGAGAAGACCCGTGCTGACCGGAAGCGTTGGAACAACTCAGGAATGAGAGGAAGCGGGTACCGGTTTTTAATGGTGATCTTGTTAATCTCCCGGTAATCGACACAGGGCCTCAGTGAGCCATCTTTTTTTTCGACAAAGAAAATGCCCGCACCAGCAGGCATTTCCCCACGTCAGTGGAGCGTGGCTAAGTTTTCGTCGATGTAGGCCTTAAGAGTTTTTAACTCGGTTTCAGATAGGGGAAAGATACGGCCAAAAGGAACCGCGGCCCCGGGTAAGAGGTCTATGGGGCAATCGTAGGGCCGGTGAGGTGGTAGGCAGTCGGCCTGCTGTTTGTCAAAGACGTCCTTGAACTCGAGGTAGACTGGTGGGACGTGTTCTAGGTGCTCGGGCACTGGTACTAGAGCTGAACAAGTAGCAGGGCGGAGAGCAAGGCAATTCTGGGTGCAGTAGTGAGAGGGGAAGGAGACCTCCTTCGTCCGCCAGTTAATGAGGGGTTCATGCGTTTGTAGCCAGGGGAGCCCCAAGATAATGGGGAACATGGGAGAAGGAATAACATCCAGACAAATGAGCTCTTGATGACCCGAATCGGTAGTAACCGAGATGAGGCCAGACTCGTGAGTAATTAAGCCGGAACGGGGCAGGGAACCATCGGCTAGGTGAACCTGTAGGCATTGCTTCTTGGGGACAAGGGGAAGCTGAAGCCTGGCGGCAAGGGCAGAATCCAAGAAGCAGCTGCAGGCCCCGGAATCAATTATGGCCGGGAGGCGGACCGCCCTTTCCGTCAACTGTAGGGAGATAAAAAGGACAATGTAAGTTTGGGAGAATCCGGAGACTTGGAGGCTGAAATTAGGGATATGTGAGAACTTACTGGGTCTAATGGGGCAGGACCAGAGGAAGTGACCGGAGCTTCCGCAATAAAGGCACAAGTTGCCTTGTCGCCTACGTAAGCGCTCTTCTGGGGTCAGAGGAGCGCGGACAAGACCGAGCTGCATGGGCTCGACTCCGGAGGTGTTCCCAGGTGGAGCGCGAAAAGAGGGTTGGGCAGGGCCAGGACCTGGTTTGGGTGGCACCCAACTGGGGCGAGAGGTCTGAAAGCGTTCAGCGCGACGTTCCCGTAAGCGCCGGTCAATTTTGATGACGGCTTGTATGAGATCCTCGAAGGTGTCCGGGACGTCAATCCGGGCAAGCTCGTCCTTAAGGGTGTCAGATAGCCCTTGGCGGAATTGGTACTTGAGGGCCGGCTCGTTCCAGCCGGTGTCGGCTGACCATTTCCGGAATTCCGCTGTATAGTCCTCAACCGGCCTCCGGCCTTGAGAAAGGTTATGTAGGGTGGTCTCAGCCGTGGCCCCCTTTTGAGGGTCATCGTAGAGCTGGCCCATGCTTTCAAAGAAGGTGTCCACAGCGTTCAGTATAGGGCTCCTTTGCTCCATTAGGCTGTGGGCCCAGGCCTGGGGTTCTTCAGCCAGCAGAGAAATAATGAACCCCACTTTCACCACTTCGGAGGAGAAGGTTCTGGGTTGAAGGGCTAGGTACAGGGAGCAGGCGTTCTTGAATGCTCTGAATTTCTTGCGATCACCCGTGAACCGTTCTGGTATAGGGACCCTGGGTTCCGGAGTGGCCAGGACTACTGTGGGGTTCGTAGGTGCGGCAGATGGGGGTAGCCCACTGGGTGCGGCCAGGTTACCCGCTGTGGGGAGAGACGGCCCGGTCAGTTGTTGCAGGCGGCTGTCTATTTGGGTGTACCCCACTTGCAGCTTTTGGACAGCCTCAGTAAGTGCTGCCATCTGCTGGCACAGGATCTCAAGGGGAGAACACGCTCTGTCGGCCTCGGACATGGCTGGTCTGTACTGTCAGAGCGGTACTTACCGAGGCCGAGATGCCGAGAGCGGTTCACCCTTGCGACCCGGCGCAGGAAGCCCCTGGAGATGGAACAGGGAGCGAACGGCACCAGGAGGCACAGGCCACCTCCGATATGTAAGCAGGAACTGGAGGTAATGAGGACCTGGCCCGGGTGGCCGGCAGATGGCAGGGTAGGGAGGCAAGGACCAAACGCCCGGCTGGGGTGCCGACACTGGGGGATCTGGTAGAGGTCTGGTAGACAAGCCAGAGGGTCAAGCACAGGAGATATCAAGGAAGTCCGTAAGGCAAGCCAGGGGGTCAAACACAGGGGATTATCAAGGAAGTCCGTAAGCCAGGGGGTCAAACACAGGAGGTGATCAAGGAAGTCCGTAAGGCAAGCCAGGGGGTCAAACACAGGAGATTATCAAGGAAGTCCGTAAGCCAGGCCAGGGGGTCAAACACAGGAGATTATCAAGGAAGTCCGTAAGCCAGGGGGTCAAACACAGGAGATGATCAGGAGAAGTCCGTAAGGCAAGCCAGGGGGTCAAACACAGGAGATGATCAGGAGAAGTCCGTAAGGCAAGCCAGGGGGTCAAACACAGGAGATGATCAAGGGGAAGTCAGGCAATCCGGGTCGGCAACAGTAGTTCAAGTCAGGGATATCTCAGAAACACAGGACGCACAGGCACTTAGCTGGAGAGACAGACCAGCAAGGTGCCTGTGCGTCAGGGCGCTTTAAATAGGCGCCCGAGTGACGCTAATTGCGCGTCACCGCCGCCAGGTGGGCGCTAGTGCGCATGCGCCGGCGCCGGACCGCCGAGCCGCGAGTGCGCATGCGCCGGAGCGCCGAGCCCCCGCACATGCGCACTAGAGAGCGGGCCGTCCGTCCGGCGCCGCTCTCCTGATAGACGGTACCTTTCTTTCACGGCCCATTGGGTCACTCTATTGGCAGCTGGGAGGGATGCAGGACAAGGTGCAGTAGTGTTGGAGGTTGTTCCGCCACCACGCCTCCAAAACACGACTACTGCTACTGGTTGTGACACACCTCTCTCCTCCACCCCCTCCTCTTCTTCTTCCTCCAGTGCTCTGTCCTTGGAACCAGCGGTGCTCCGTAGGCGTACAAGGGGCTACGCAAGTACGCAGGCAAAAAGATGCCATGCCGTGCTTGCGCTGGTGTGTTTGGGGGACAGGAGCCACACTGGGCCAGAGGTTCTGGCAGCTCTGCAGGGGCAGGCCGAGAGGTGGTTGACGCCACGTCAGCTTAAGCCAGGAATGGTCGTTTCTGACAATGGCACCAACCTCCTCTCCGCCCTGCGACAGGGGCAGCTCACCCATGTGCCCTGCATGGCTCACGTCCTCAACCTGGTGGTGCAGCGGTTCTTGGGCAGGTTCCCAGGCTTACAGGATGTCCTGAGGCAGGCCAGGAAAGTCTGTGTGCATTTCCGCCGATCTTATAATGCCAGTGCTCGGCTGACTGAGCTGCAAAAGGAGCTGAACCTGCCCAAGAACCGCCTAATATGTGACATGCCCACCAGGTGGAACTCAACGTTGGCCATGCTGCAGCGACTGCACACGCAGCAGAGGGCCATCAATGAGTACCTTTGCGACTACGGCACCAGGACAGGGTCAGGGGAGCTTGGTTTTTTTTCCCCACGTCAGTGGAGCATGATCAGGGATGCATGCACTGTCCTGTCACCATTTGAGGAGGCCACGAGGATGGTGAGCAGTGACAGTGCATGCATCAGTGACACTGTCCCTCTTGTCCACCTGTTGGAGCATACGCTGCGTGGGATAATGGACAGGGCACTTGAGGCAGAACAGAGGCAGGAAGAGGAGGACTTCCTTGCCTCTCAAGGCCCCCTTTATCCGGACAGTGTTCCTTCTGTCCCACCCATCACACAGGAAGAGGATGAGGAGGAGGAGGAGGAGGAGGAGGAGGATTGTGTGAGCATGGAGGTGGAGCCTGGCACTCAGCATCAGCAGCAGCAGTCTTTTAGGGATGATGTACAGTCCCAACAAACCAGTGGACTTGTACGTGGCTGGGAGGAGGTGGCTGGCGATCATGTCATCCTCAGTGACCCAGAAGACTCCGGACCGAATGCCTCAGCTAACCTACGCTGCATGGCCTCCCTGATCCTGCAAAGCCTGCGGAAGGATCCTCGTGTTCTTCGGATCAAGGAGAGGGACCATTACTGGCTGGCCACTCTCCTTGATCCGCGGTACAAGGGTAAGGTTGCGGACCTTATCTTGCCGTCGCAGAGGGAGCAGAGGATGAGACATCTCAGGGAGGCCTTGCAGAAAGGTCTGTGCAACGCGTTCCCAGAAACTGGGAGGCTACAAACTCCTGGTCCTGGGCGACGAGTTGCTGAGGCTTCGGTCAGTGGCAGAAGGAGCGGTGGGGAAGGTGGACGTCTGACCGATGCGTTCAGACAATTTTTTAGTCCGCAGCCCCAAGGTATGATCGGTTCCAGCAACCATCGCCAGCGTCTGATATACATGGTGCAGGAATACCTTGGGGCAAGGTCAGACTTGGACACCTTTCCCACCGAAAATCCTCTGGCTTACTGGGTCCTGAGGATGGATCACTGGCCAGAGCTTGCACAGTATGCAATTGAGCTACTGGCCTGTCCTGCCTCCAGCGTTCTTTCCGAACGCACATTCAGTGCTGCTGGAGGATTTGTGACCGATCATAGGGTGCGCCTGTCCACCGCCTCGGTTGATCGACTGACATTCATCAAAATGAATCAGTCTTGGATCACCACCAGCTACCAGGCACCTGAGGCGGATATAACCGAATAATTTTTAATGTCACATCCCTTCAAGACTGCCTATGCTGATGCTGAGTGACTGTCCTCTTATGTTCACTGACTATCCTCTTCCTCCTCCTCAATGATCCATGCCACCACACCAGTGCCTAAGGCACAATTTTTCAGCCCCTGTTTAACAGGGGCGTGTACTTACAATTTTTTAAAAAAATGCTTCGCAACACGTGTGACTGCTGTGCTCCAAGTACAGTCTCTGTGAGGGCCGTGTTGCAGTGTTGTGGCACCAGCACCAGTGCCTAAGGCACAATTTTTCAGCCCCTGTTTAACAGGGGCGGGTACTTACAATTTTTTAAAAAAATGCTTCGCAACACGTGTGACTGCTGTGCTCCAAGTACAGTCTCTGTGAGGGCCGTGTTGCAGTGTTGTGGCACCAGCACCAGTGCCTAAGGCACAATTTTTCAGCCCCTGTTTAACAGGGGCGGGTACTTACAATTTTTTAAAAAATGCTTCGCAACACGTGTGACTGCTGTGCTCCAAGTACAGTATCTGTGAGGGCCGGGTTGCAGTGTTGTGGCACCAGCACCAGTGCCTAAGGCACAATTTTTCAGCCCCTGTTTAACAGGGGCGTGTACTTACAATTTTTTAAAAAAATGCTTCGCAACACGTGTGACTGCTGTGCTCCAAGTACAGTCTCTGTGAGGGCCGTGTTGCAGTGTTGTGGCACCAGCACCAGTGCCTAAGGCACAATTTTTCAGCCCCTGTTTAACAGGGGCGGGTACTTACAATTTTTTTTAAAAAATGCTTCGCAACACGTGTGACTGCTGTGCTCCAAGTACAGTCTCTGTGAGGGGTTGCAGTGTTGTGGCACCAGCACCAGTGCCTAAGGCACAATTTTTCAGCCCCTGTTTAACAGGGGCGGGTAATTACAAATCTTGATCTAATAGTTCACAGCAGGGCCCATTCCTGCGCCCACCAAGAGTAACTATGAGGGCCTGCAGTCTTGTGGCAACACCGTCCACCACCACCGCCAAAGGCCCAATTTTTCTGCCCTGTTCATCAGGTGCTTGCAATTACAAATCTTGATCTAATAACTCACAGCAGGGCCCATTCCTGCGCCCACCAAGAGTAACTATGAGGGCCTACAGTCTTGTGGCAACACCGTCCACCACCACCGCCAAAGGCCCAATTTTTCTGCCCTGTTCATCAGGTGCTTGCAATTACAAATCTTGATCTAATAACTCACAGCAGGGCCCATTCCTGCGCCCACCAAGAGTAACTGTGAGAGCTTACAGTCTTGTGGCAAAACCGTCCACCACCACCACCACCACCCCCAATTTTTCTGCCCTGTTCAACAGGTGCATGCAATTACAAATCTTGATCTATTAACTCACAGCAGGGCCCATTCCTGTGCCCACCAGTCTTGTGGCTACACCAACATCTAATAGGGCAAATTTCTGCAGAGTATATACGCCAGGCCCCTACTTTCAA
The DNA here is from genome assembly GCA_028564925.1 of Lithobates sylvaticus. Classification (NCBI taxonomy): domain Eukaryota; kingdom Metazoa; phylum Chordata; class Amphibia; order Anura; family Ranidae; genus Lithobates; species Lithobates sylvaticus. The sequence goes on along the minus strand of CM053032.1, from coordinate 98,625,231 downwards.
ACATCCAACTTACAAACGACTCCTACTTGCAAATGGAAGAGAAAACAGGAAGTGAGAGGAAATCTACCCCTAGGAAGGGAAATTCTATCCTGTTAGATTTAATTTGGGAAAAAGGTATCTCCTCTCTACTGATACTTTATCACCAATCCTTGTTTCAATTAAAACCCCACTTTTTCCAAAAACATTTGTCATTGGGACGGAAAGTTAGGTGACATGTTCTGAACAGATGTGCAAAGACAGCAAATGTTACAGGGGTGATAACCCCTCCCTATGTTCTCCAAAAAGCTTAAAAATAGATTTTTTTGGGATGGAGCTACACTTCATAATGTACCTGTTCAGATTCTACTTAAGAACAAACCTAAAGCCGCAAGTGGTTTTAAATGGCTTCTTTTTTTCCTTTACAAATGTCATTTTGTGCAAGGACAGTTCTAAACACGGGAAACACATGCCACTTCACAGGCATACTTTAGACACCCCCCAGGTACCATATTTAAAGGAAAATTTCACTTTTTTTTTTTCACTTTATGCATCATTAAAATGACTGCTCCCGAAAAAACGTTAGTTTTTAAAAGTTCTTTTTGCATTGATATATGTCCCCTGGGGCAGGACCCGGGTCCCCAAACCTGTTTTATGACATTAACATGCATATTGGCCGTTGTAATTAGCACTTTTGATTTCGAACGTTCGCGTCCATTATAACGTATAGGGTTCGAAAATTTGCGCAAACTTTCGGTCGGTTCGAAGGTTCTGGTGCGAACCGAACCCGGGGGTGTTCGGCTCATCCCTACTCAGCAGCACCCACAGGACTTCTAGTGTGTTAGTGGCATCACACAGAGCTCCTATATTTTCTTTGCAGAAGCACCCATAGGACTTCTAGTGTGTTAGTGGCATCACACAGAGCTCCTATATTTTCTTCTCAGCAGCACCCACAGGACTTCTAGTGTGTTAGTGGCATCACACAGAGCTCCTATATTTTATTCGCAGAAGCACCCATAGGACTTCTAGTGTGTTAGTGGCATCACACAGAGCTCCTATATTTTCTTTGCAGAAGCACCCATAGGACTTCTAGTGTGTTAGTGGCATCACACAGAGCTCCTATATTTTCTTCTCAGCAGCACCCACAGGACTTCTAGTGTGTTAGTGGCATCACACAGAGCTCCTATATTTTCTTTGCAGAAGAACCCATAGGACTTCTAGTGTGTTAGTGGCATCACACAGAGCTCCCATATTTTCTTCCCAGAAGCACCCATAGGACTTCTAGTGTGTTAGTGGCATCACACAGAGCTCCCATTTTTTCTTCCCAGAAGCACCCATAGGACTTCTAGTGTGTTAGTGGCATCACACAGAGCTCCCATATTTTCTTCCCAGAAGCACCCATAGGACTTCTAGTGTGTTAGTGGCATCACACAGAGCTCCCATATTTTCTTCCCAGAAGCACCCATAGGACTTCTAGTGTGTTAGTGGCATCACACAGAGCTCCCATATTTTCTTCCCAGAAGCACCCATAGGACTTCTAGTGTGTTAGTGGCATCACACAGAGCTCCCATATTTTTTTCCCAGAAGAACCCACAGGACTTCTAGTGTGTTAGTGGCATCACACAGAGCTCCCATATTTTCTTCCCAGAAGCACCCATAGGACTTCTAGTGTGTTAGTGGCATCACACAGAGATCCCATATTTTCTTCCCAGAAGCACCCTTAGGACTTCTAGTGTGTTAGTGGCATCACGCAGAGCTCCCATATTTTCTTCCCAGAAGCACCCATAGGACTTCTAGTGTGTTAGTGGCATCACGCATAGCTCCCATATTTTCTTCCCAGAAGCACCCATAGGACTTCTAGTGTGTTAGTGGCATCACACAGAGATCCCATATTTTCTTCCCAGAAGCACCCATAGGACTTCTAGTGTGTTAGTGGTATCACACAGAGCTCCCATATTTTCTTCCCAGAAGCACCCACAGGACTTCTAGTGTGTTAGTGGCATCACGCAGAGCTCCCATATTTTCTTCCCAGAAGCACCCTTAGGACTTCTAGTGTGTTAGTGGCATCACACAGAGCTCCCATATTTTCTTCCCAGAAGCACCCATGGGACTTCTAGTGTGTTAGTGGCATCACACAGAGCTCCCATATTTTCTTCCCAGAAGCACCCATAGGACTTCTAGTGTGTTAGTGTCATCACACAGAGCTCCCATATTTTCTTCCCAGAAGCACCCATAGGACTTCTAGTGTGTTAGTGTCATCACACAGAGCTCCCATATTTTCTTCCCAGAAGCACCCATAGGACTTCTAGTGTGTTAGTGGCATCACACAGAGCTCCCATATTTTCTTCCCAGAAGCGCCCACAGGACTTCTAGTGTGTTAGTGGTATCACACAGAGCTCCCATATTTTCTTCCCAGAAGCACCCACAGGACTTCTAGTGTGTTAGTGGAATCACACAGAGCTCCCATATTTTCTTCCCAGAAGCACCCACAGGACTTCTAGTGTGTTAGTGGCATCACACAGAGCTCCCATATTTTCTTCCAGAAGCACCCATAGGACTTCTAGTGTGTTAGCGGCATCACACAGAGCTCCCATATTTTCTTCCCAGAAGCACCCATAGGACTTCTAGTGTGTTAGTGTCATCACACAGAGCTCCCATATTTTCTTCCCAGAAGCACCCATAGGACTTCTAGTGTGTTAGTGGCATCACACAGAGCTCCCATATTTTCTTCCCAGAAGCGCCCACAGGACTTCTAGTGTGTTAGTGGTATCACACAGAGCTCCCATATTTTCTTCCCAGAAGCACCCACAGGACTTCTAGTGTGTTAGTGGCATCACACAGAGCTCCCATATTTTCTTCCCAGAAGCACCCACAGGACTTCTAGTGTGTTAGTGGCATCACACAGAGCTCCCATATTTTCTTCCCAGAAGCACCCATAGGACTTCTAGTGTGTTAGCGGCATCACACAGAGCTCCCATATTTTCTTCCCAGAAGCACCCATAGGACTTCTAGTGTGTTAGTGGCATCACACAGAGCTCCCATATTTTCTTCCCAGAAGCACCCATAGGACTTCTAGTGTGTTAGTGGCATCACACAGAGCTCCCATATTTTCTTCCCAGAAGCACCCATAGGACTTCTAGTGTGTTAGTGGCATCACACAGAGCTCCCATATTTTCTTCCCAGTAGCACCCATAGGACTTCTAGTGTGTTAGTGGCATCACACAGAGCTCCTATATTTTCTTCCCAGAAGCACCCATAGGACTTCAATTGTGTGTTAGTGGCATCACACAGAGCTCCTATATTTTCTTCCCAAAAGCACCCATAGGACTTCAATTGTGTGTTAGTGGCATCACACAGAGCTCCCATATTTTCTTCCCAGAAGCACCCATAGGACTTCTAGTGTGTTAGTGGCATCACACAGAGCTCCCATATTTTCTTCCCAGAAGCACCCATAGGACTTCTAGTGTGTTAGTGGCATCACACAGAGCTCCCATATTTTTTTCCCAGAAGAACCCACAGGACTTCTAGCGTGTTAGTGGCATCACACAGAGCTCCCATATTTTCTTCCCAGAAGCACCCATAGGACTTCTAGTGTGTTAGTGGCATCACACAGAGATCCCATATTTTCTTCCCAGAAGCACCCTTAGGACTTCTAGTGTGTTAGTGGCATCATGCAGAGCTCCCATATTTTCTTCCCAGAAGCACCCATAGGACTTCTAGTGTGTTAGTGGCATCACGCAGAGCTCCCATATTTTCTTCCCAGAAGCACCCATAGGACTTCTAGTGTGTTAGTGTCATCACACAGAGCTCCCATATTTTCTTCCCAGAAGCACCCATAGGACTTCTAGTGTGTTAGTGGCATCACACAGAGCTCCCATATGTTCTTCCCAGAAGCACCCATAGGACTTCTAGTGTGTTAGTGGCATCACACAGAGCTCCCATATTTTCTTCCCAGAAGCACCCATAGGACTTCTAGAGTGTTAGTGGCATCACACAGAGCTCCCATATTTTCTTCCCAGAAGCACCCACGGGACTTCTAGTGTGTTAGTGGCATCACACAGAGCTCCCATATTTTCTTCCCAGAAGCACCCATAGGACTTCTAGTGTGTTAGTGTCATCACACAGAGCTCCCATATTTTCTTCCCAGAAGCACCCATAGGACTTCTAGTGTCATCACACAGAGCTCCCATATTTTCTTCCCAGAAGCACCCACAGGACTTCTAGTGTGTTAGTGGCATCACACAGAGCTCCCATATTTTCTTCCCAGAAGCACCCACAGGACTTCTAGTGTGTTAGTGGCATCACACAGAGCTCCTATATTTTCTTCCCAGAAGCACCCACAGGACTTCTAGTGTGTTAGTGGCATCACACAGAGCTCCCATATTTTCTTCCCAGAAGCACCCATAGGACTTCTAGTGTGTTAGCGGCATCACACAGAGCTCCTATATTTTCTTCCCAGAAGCACCCATAGGACTTCAATTGTGTGTTAGTGGCATCACACAGAGCTCCTATATTTTCTTCCCAGAAGCACCCATAGGACTTCTAGTGTGTTAGTGGCATCACACAGAGCTCCTATATTTTCTTCCCAGAAGCACCCACAGGACTTCTAGTGTGTTAGTGGCATCACACAGAGCTCCTATATTTTCTTTGCAGAAGCACCCATAGGACTTCTAGTGTGTTAGTGGCATCACACAGAGCTCCTATATTTTCTTCTCAGCAGCACCCACAGGACTTCTAGTGTGTTAGTGGCATCACACAGAGCTCCTATATTTTCTTCTCAGCAGCACCCACAGGACTTCTAGTGTGTTAGTGGCATCACACAGAGCTCCTATATTTTCTTTGCAGAAGCACCCATAGGACTTCTAGTGTGTTAGTGGCATCACACAGAGCTCCTATATTTTCTTCTCAGCAGCACCCACAGGACTTCTAGTGTGTTAGTGGCATCACACAGAGCTCCTATATTTTCTTTGCAGAAGCACCCATAGGACTTCTAGTGTGTTAGTGGCATCACACAGAGCTCCCATATTTTCTTCCCAGAAGCACCCACAGGACTTCTAGTGTGTTAGTGGCATCACACAGAGCTCCTATATTTTCTTCTCAGCAGCACCCACAGGACGTCTAGTGTGTTAGTGGCATCACACAGAGCTCCTATATTTTCTTCGCAGAAGCACCCATAGGACTTCTAGTGTGTTAGTGGCATCACACAGAGCTCCCATATTTTCTTCCCAGAAGCACCCACAGGACTTCTAGTGTGTTAGTGGCATCACACAGAGCTCCTATATTTTCTTCCCAGAAGCACCCATAGGACGTCAATTGTGTGTTAGTGGCATCACACAGAGCTCCCATATTTTCTTCCCAGAAGCACCCATAGGACTTCTAGTGTGTTGTTGGCATCACACAGAGCTCCCATATTTTCTTCCCAGAAGCACCCATAGGACGTCAATTGTGTGTTAGTGGCATCACACAGAGCTCCCATATTTTCTTCCCAGAAGCACCCACAGGACTTCTAGTGTGTTAGTGGCATCACACAGAGCTCCTATATCTCAGTGGCATTGTGACCATCCTTGCCACAAACTTCTTGCAACAGGCAACAGTAACTCAGCAACATCACATCAAGGATAACAGGGAAGAGAAACAATCTGTTTAGCTACTGAATGAAAGGCAAGTATGTGGTTCCAGGGACCATTCAGCAGACTCAGTCCCATAAGGCTCTGCCTTTTTTTTCCTGCATAGGTCTTTTCAGTTTAGCCAAGTGCTTGATGTGTCTGGAGAGATATCCTTCTTCATCATCATTTGCTGGTCCAGTATCATAGCACAAGCTGCTTTGGATGCTGTAACACACAAGTTCAGTGCATACCTGTTCTGCAAAGGTACAAGTCTCAGATGTTTCAGTTCCTCCTTTGTTGCATGAAATCCTTCCTTTGTGGCAATTAACATTTGTAACAAGTTGCATCATGTCTTCTGCGATTATCCGATATTTGTCTGGATATAAAATACACTTCAAAATTATAGTTATAAAAAATAAAAAATAGAAAAATAAAAAATAGTCAGTGTCAGGATACAATTGGTCTCTGGCAAGCATTACAGGGCAACCTACAAAGCAATGGCTCCTTCACTATCATTTTATCCAATAACTTAATTTAGTGTGTTTCTTTTACTTCTACAACATCGGCTAAAATAATATACATGTATCTATATAGTTTTATCACAATACAATACTTAGAATATTCCTCAATATTATTAGTACATGTTTTCAGTATGAAGTTTTTTTTTTTTTTGAAGAAATTTTATTGGTATAAACAGGCAGTTACAGATGAATGCAATAATAACATAAACAGGTTTCTGAAATTGAAAACTACGTAAACATCAGTATATTCATGGCTGAGAAGGGTATAGGTATACGTGCGATTCCTTAAATCAGAAGAAGTCTAAATTCTCGTAGCTAAATGTTCTATTTAAGCGAAGAACAACGTGTACCTTCGTATTAAGCAACTTAAGAGGTGATTGTAAGCTAAACATCTTTCATAAGGGAGGCTAATGAGGGAAGACAAGGATATTGAAGGGGAGTGGAGGAAGTACATAGATAGAAGTGACGGTATGGTATATCTGTTCCTAAAATGGTGTCGCGACCCATCCACCCCGTGAGGGCTCTTGCTGTGGATGGGTGCAGACCCCAAAGTGCGTGTGTGGAGTCAGTAGGTCAAGTATGATTGTGGTTAGCAGTTCGTGATATATAAAGGTTAACAACTATAAACATCAATTGATGGTTACCAGATGACGAGTCAGGAAGGTGTCATTATTCAATAATCAAGTATAAGCGAAATTCCATTGGGGCATTAAGTATTATGGAGATAAAGACTAGGTGAGTTCAAGTGTTGGGAAGAGTGTGCATCATGGGGGATTTGGTGGGGAGTGAGGTTGTTGCTTAAAATGTTTCCAACAAGCCCATGTTTGTTCATGTGTTGAAGTGTTATCTTTGGTCTGGTGAATCAGGTTTTCCATTTCTTCGATCTTATCGACTCTGTGAATCCATTCTTTGATTGTCGGGGGGGAGGTGTTTCTCCAATGTACGGGAATGCATTGGTTGGCAGCGTTTATGAGGTGTATAGTCAGGGATCTTTTATAGGACCCTGCGGGGGCAGAGGTGTGGTGTAATAGGAAGGGAGCGGGGGAAAGTGGAATGGGATATGTTGTGATGTGAGAGATTAATGTTTGTATTTCAGTCCAGAATGGTTGGAGCAATGGGCATGTCCACCAAATGTGAAGTAGGGAGCCGTAGGCGTTGTTGCATCTCCAGCAGGTGGGAGCGAGATTAGGGTGGAATTTATGAATCCGGTCTGGAGTTCTGTACCACTTTGAAAAGATTTTGTATCTATTCTCTTGAACAGAGACATTAAGGGATCCTTTATGAATAAAGGTGAATATGTTTTCCCATTCTCCGTTTGACAAGTCTAAGTTGAGGTCTGATTCCCATTGTCTGACTAGGCCGTCTGATTTGATGTGATGTGAGGAGAATAAGAGAGCGTATACTTGGGAAATGACATGTCTCTGAGGTTCTGTCTGAGAACATAAGGTTTCGAACGGTGTGTAGTCAGAGTGCCACGGCACTACAGGATTAGTAGATCAAAGGTAGTGGGTTATTTGCAAGGATTTGAAAAGGGGAATTTGGTGTGAGGGGAAGGTCGCAACCATGACCTGGTGGGACATTATATTGCCAGAGACATAAAATTGTCTAGCCGTTAAACACCGGCCGTCTGAAGGTATTGTCGGATCACTGACCTGGATGTTTGCGGGGAAACCTGGATTGTCCGTCAATGGGGTCTTGGGTCCAGGGGCATTCAGTATCTTGGCTTGTTTACTGGCGAGGCGGGCGCATTGTATCGTTGCACCTATGAATGGATGACGTAAGACATGTTTGGGAACGTGGGATGGATGTAGCCATGACAGATGTGAGAGGGGGGTTGAAGTAATAGATTGTTCCAGTTGTACCCAGTCCTTATGTAGTTTGTGTACATGCCAGTCAACCACTCTGGTTAAGTGGCATGCCCAGTGGTATTTAGCAATGTCTGGTAATCCCAGACCACCTTTCAATTTAGGAAGAGTAAGGCGGGACCAGCTCAGTCTCGGAGCTCGGTAGGCCCAAAGAAAGTTTCTACAAATACGCTTAAAGGAGGAGAGAAAAGATGGGGGGAGGTTAATCGGTATGGCTTGGAGCAAGTAGAGAAGTCTGGGCAATATGTTCATTTTTATAACGGCGAGTCTGCCAAACCAAGAAAAGGGTCTGTGGTGCCATTCAGTATGAAGTATTTTATATAGATTATTATTTTACATTTTATTTTCTAGTTTCCAGCCAATACTATTTCCCATACAATAAATTTCAAATCCTTATAATTTCTTAACCTTGACTACATCTATCAGTCACTATTACCATGGCCATGTCATAGGTCAATATAGTCAGTCCAGATATTACATTTGTTTTAATTCTATAGTCTTCCCACAAAATTTGAAACATAATATTAAATAAATCTGTACACACATATACATCTTGCTTTTTGTATAAGTATCCCCCAACATATAAATGAAAGTTCTTGCAAATATCAAGATATAAATACCATAATGGGCCAGCTGTGACTAGGGATGAGCTGAACACCCCCGGGTTCGGTTCGTACCAGCACCTTCGAACGGACCGAAAGTTCGCGCGAATTTTCAAACCCTATTTGTTACAATGGACGCGAACGTTCGAAATCAAAATTGCTAATTACAACGGCCAATATGCATGTTAATGTCATAAAACAGGTTTGGGGACCCGAGTCCTGCCCCAGGGGACATATATCAATGCAAAAAAAGAACTTTTAAAAACTAACGTTTTTTCGGGAGCAGTCATTTTAATGATGCATAAAGTGAAAAAAAAAAAAAGTGAAATATTCCTTTAACTAGCTGAGATCCACGCTATAGCCAAATGACGGCTACAGCGCGGATCTGTTGTGCCGGGAGCACGTCATATGACGTCCTCCCCTTTTGTGCACTCCAGGGAGCGCGCGCGCGCCGCCGGGAGCGCGCGCGCGCTCTCGCTGTGTCACTGGGCACCCGATGCGCGTGCCCAGCGGCCGCGATGTCCGCTGGGCACCCGCGATTGCCCGGTAACACAGCGGGACCATGGATCTGTGTGTGTAAACACACAGATCAACGGTCCTGTCAGAGGAGAGGAGCCGATGGTGTTCTCTGTACAGAGAAACACCGATCGGTCTCCTCCCCTTGTGAGTCCCCTCCCCCCACAGTAAGAAACACTCCCAGGGAACATAATTAACCCCTCCCCGCCCCCTAGTGGTTAACCCCTTCACTGCCAGTGTCATTTATACAGCAATCAATGCATTTAAATAGCATTGATTGCTGTATAAATGACAATGGTGCCAAAAATGTGTCAAAAATGTCCGATGTGTCCGCCATAATGTCGCAGTCACAATAAAAATCGCTGATCACCGCCATTACTAGTAAAAAAAAAAATATTAATAAAAATGCTATAAAACTATCCCCTATTTTGTAAACGCTATAACTTTTGCGCAAACTAATCAATAATCGCTAATTGCGATTTTTTTTTTTACCAAAAATATGTAGAAGAATACGTTTTGGCCTAAACTGAGGAAAAAAAATGTTTTTTTATATATTTTTAGGGGATATTTAGTATAGCAAAAAGTAAAAAATATTGTTTTTTTTTTTTTAATTTGTCGCTCTTCTTTTGTTTATTGCGCAAAAAATAAAAAACGCAGAGGTGATCAAATACCACCAAAAGAAAGCTCTATTTGTGGGGAAAAAATGATAACAATTTCATTTGGGTACAGTGTCGTATGACCGCGCAATTGTCATTCCAAGTGCGTCAGCGCCAAAAGCTAAAAAAAAGTCTGGTCACGAGGGAGGTTTAAGTGCAAAGTAATCAGGTGGTTAAATATGGTACCTGGGGTGTGTCTAAAGTATGCCTGTGAAGTGGCATGTGTTTCCCGTGTTTAGAACTGTCCCTGCAAAAAATGACATTTGTAAAGGAAAAAAAGAAGCCATTTAAAACCACTTGCGGCTTTAATGTCATGTCAAGACATGACATTAAAGCCGCAAGTGGTTTTAAATGGCTTATTTTTTTCCTTTACAAATGTGTCTTAGGAATTGGTGCTGGTGCCACAACACTGCAACCACTCACAGATACTGTACTCTGAGCACAGCAATGAGACCTGTTGCAAAGCATTGCCTAAAAATTGTAATTACACGCCCCAACAGGGGCTGAAAAATTGTGCCTTAGGCACTGGTGCTGGTGCCACAACACTGCAACCCCTCACAGATACTGTACTTGGAGCACAGCAGTCAGACCTGTTGCGAAGCATTGCTTAAAAAATTGTAATTACACGCCCCTGTTGAACAGGGGCTGAAAAATTGTGCCTTAGGCATTGGTGCTGGTGCCACAACACTGCAACCCCTCACAGATACTGTACTTGGAGCACAGCAGTCAGACCTGTTGCAAAGTGCAAGTGCAAAGTTGTTATACAGGGGCTGAAAAATTGTGCCTTAGGCCATATGGCTGAAAATCCTTGAGAAAAATGGCATGGCTACCCCATCAGCCCCCCCACCCCACCCCCTTTGGGTCTTGTATGGATATTAAGGGGGACCCCGCACCCAAAATAAAACCCTGTACCTACAACCCTATATACTCTGAAAAGCAGTATATAGGCGGTGCAAACAAGAGAGGGACTGTAGGTTTGTTATTTAGTAGAATCTGAACAGGTACATTTTATAGTGTAGCTCCATCCAAAAAAAATAAATTTTTAAGCTTTTTGGAGAACATAGGGAGGGGTTATCACCCCTGTAACATTTGCTGTCTTTGCACATCTGTTCAGAACATTTCACCTCACTTTCCGTCCCAATGACAAATTTTTTTGGAAAAGTGGGGTTTTAATTGAAACAAGGATTGGTGATAAAGCATCAGTAGAGAGGAGATACCTTTTTCCCAAATTAAATCTAACAGGATCGAATTTCCCTTCCTAGGGGTAGATTTCCTCTCACTTCCTGTTTTCTCCTTCCGTTTGCAAGTAGGAGTCATTTTAAGTTGGATGTTTGAAAGTAGGGGCCTGCCATATATACTCTGCAGAAATTTGCCCCATTAGATGTTGGTGTAGCCACAACACTGTAAGCCCTCACAGTTACTCTTGGTGGGCACAGGAATGGGCCCTGCTGTGAGTTATTAGATCAAGATTTGTAATTGCATGCACCTGTTGAACAGGGCAGAAAAATTGGGCCTTTGGTGGTGGTGGTGGTGGACGGTGTTGCCACAAGACTGTAAGCCCTAACAGTTACTCTTGGTGGGCGCAGGAATGGGCCCTGCTGTGAGTTATTAGATCAAGATTTGTAATTGCATGCACCTGTTGAACAGGGCAGAAAAATTGGGCCTTTGGTGGTGGTGGTGGTGGACGGTGTTGCCACAAGACTGTAAGCCCTCACAGTTACTCTTGGTGGGCGCAGGAATGGGCCCTGCTGTGAGTTATTAAATCAAGATTTGTAATTGCATGCACCTGTTGAACAGGGCAGAAAAATTGGGCCTTTGGTGGTGGTGGTGGTGGACAGTATTGCCACAAGACTGTAAGCCCTCACAGTTACTCTTGGTGGGCGCAGGAATGGGCCCTGCTGTGAGTTATTAGATCAAGATTTGTAATTGCATGCACCTGTTGAACAGGGCAGAAAAATTGGGCCTTTGGTGGTGGTGGTGGACGGTGTTGCCACAAGACTGTAAGCCCTCACAGTTACTCTTGGTGGGCGCAGGAATGGGCCCTGCTGTGAACTATTAGATCAAGATTTGTAATTACACGCCCCTGTTAAACAGGGACTGAAAAATTGGGCCTTAGGCACTGGTGCTGGTGCCACAACACTGCAACCCATCACAGATACTGTACTCTGAGCACAGCAATGAGACCTGTTGCAAAGCATTGACTAAAAATTGTAATTACACGCACCAACAGGGGCTGAAAAATTGTGCCTTAGGCACTGGTGCTGGTGCCACAACACTGCAACCCCTCACAGATACTGTACTTGGAGCACAGCAGTCAGACCTGTTGCGAAGCATTGCTTAAAAAATTGTAATTACACGCCCCTGTTAAACAGGGGCTTAAAAATTGTGCCTTAGGCACTGGTGTGGTGGCACCCAGAAACAAAAATGTTCTTCCAAGCTATCAAGGAATGGATCATTGAGGAGGAGGAAGAGGATAGTCAGTGAACATAACAGGACAGTCACTCAGCATCAGCATAGGCAGTCTTTAAGGGATGTGACATTATAAATTATTCAGTTATATCCGCTTCAGGTGCCTGGTAGCTGGTGGTGATCCAAGACTGATTAATTTTTATGAAGGTCAGTCGATCAACCGAGTCGGTGGACAGGCGCACCCTGTGATCGGTGACAAATCCTCCAGCAGCACTGAATGTGCGTTCGGAAAGAACGCTGGATGCAGGAAAGGCCAGTAGCTCAATTGCATACTGTGCAAGCTCTGGCCAGTGATCCATCCTCAAGACCCAGTAAGCCAGAGGATTTTCGGTGGGAAAGGTGTCCAAGACTGACCTTGCCCCTAGGTATTCCTGCACCATGTATATCAGACGCTGGCGATGGTTGCTGGAACCGATCATACCTTGGGGCTGCGGACTAAAAAATTGTCTGAACGCATCGGTCAGACGTCCACCTTCCCCACCGCTCCTTCTGCTACTGACCGAAGCCTCAGCAACTCGTCGTCCAGGACCAGGAGTTTGTAACCTCCCAGTTTCTGGGAACGCGTTGCACAGACCTTTCTGCAAGGCCTCCCTGAGATGTCTCATTCTCTGCTCCCTCTGCGACGGCAAGATAAGGTCCGCAACCTTACCCTTGTACCGTGGATCAAGGAGAGTGGCCAGCCAGTAATGGTCCCTCTCCTTGATCCGAAGAATACGAGGATCCTTCCGCAGGCTTTGCAGGATCAGGGAGGCCATGCAACGTAGGTTAGCTGAGGCATTCGGTCCGGAGTCTTCTGGGTCACTGAGGACGACATGATCGCCAGCCATCTCCTCCCAGCCACGTACAAGTCCACTGGTTTGTTGGGACTGTACATCATCCCTAAAAGACTGATGCTGATGATGCTGAGTGCCAGGCTCCACCTCCATGCTCACACAATCCTCCTCCTCATCCTCTTCCTGTGTGATGGGTGGGACCCTGTCCTGGTGCCGTTATCGCAAAGGTACTAATTGATGGCCCTCTGCTGTGTGTGCAGTCGCTGCAGCATGGCCAACGTTGAGTTCCACCTGGTGGGCATGTCACATATTAGGCGGTTCTTGGGCAGGTTCAACTCCTTTTGCAGCTCAGCCAGCCGAGCACTGCCATTATACGATCGGCGGAAATGCACACAGACTTTCCTGCCTCAGGACATCCTGTAAGCCTGGGTACCTGCCCAAGATCCGCTGCACCACCAGGTTGAGGACGTGAGCCATAGAGGGCACATGGGTGAGCTGCCCCTGTCGCAGGGCGGAGAGGAGGTTGGTGCCATTGTCAGAAACCACCATTCCTGGCTTAAGCTGGCGTGGCGTCAACCACCTCTTGGCCTGCCCCTGCAGAGCTGCCAGAACCTCTGCCCCAGTGTGGCTCCTGTCCCCCAAACACACCAGCGCAAGCACGGCATACATCTTTTTGCCTGCGTACTCGCGTAGCCCCTTGTACGCCTACGGAGCACTGCTGGTTCCGGGGATAGAGCACTCGAAGAGGCCATGGAGGAAGAAGAAGAGGAGGGGGTGGAGGAGAGAGGTGTGTCACAACCAGTAGTAGCATTTTGAAGGCGTGGTGGCGGAACAACCTCCAACACTACTGCACCTTGTCCTGCATCCCTCCCAGCTGCCAATAGAGTGACCCAATGGGCCGTGAAAGACAGATAACGTCCCTGTCCATGCCTGCTGGACCATGAGTCAGCGGTAATATGCACCTTACCGCTGACCGCCCTGTCCAGCGAGGCATGGACATTGCCTTCCACATGCCAGTAGAGAAACGGAATCGCCTTCCGTGAGAAAAAGTGGCGTTTGGGAACCTGCCACTGAGGAACCGCACATTGAACAAACTCACGGAAGGGGGCTGAGTCTACCAACTGAAAAGGCAGCAGTTGAAGTGCTAGCAATTTAGCCAAGCTAACATTCAACCGCTGGGCATGTGGATGGCTGGGAGTATACTTCTTTTGACGGTCCAGCAGCTGGGGCAGGGAAATTTGCCTGCTACAATCGGACGTCGGTGTACTGCAAGTACTTGGTTGTGACACACCTAATTCTACACCTTCAGTCCTCTCAGAGCAGCTTTCAGAGAGGACTGAAGATATAGTGGGGATGGAGATCCCAGCTGATGAGGAGCAAGGAGAGGTCCGCTTTGTTCTTTGGTGTGGGTCTTTAATGTGCGCTGCATGGCAGGTCGACATATGTCTGGTCATGCTTGTGGTGCCCAAGCGGCTGATGTTTTGGCCACACGAGATACGCTTGAGACAAATATTGCAAATAGCAGTGGTGCGATCTGATGTACTCGTCTCAAAAAAGGCCCACACCAAAGAACTTTTGTGATAACGTGCAGAGGCAGCGCCCTGCACAGGCGGAGCTCTGCGGTGTGATTCAGTTGGTGTGCTGGCCTCGTTGGACATGTGCCGCCGCATCCTCCTCTCTCCCTTCAGGCACCCACGTGGAGTCACTCCACGTGAAGTGAGTGACCTCATCATCCATCCCCTCTCTTCACCACTAGAGCAAACCTGGCAGTAAGCTGCAGCTGGTGGACCATTACTGCCAGATTGCTGTCCTTCAGCATCCCCTCTCTCTGTGCGCACACTACTGCCTTCCTAAAGCTGGGTATCATCATCCAAGCCTTCAAATCGTTGGGCATCCTCCTGGAGCATGTACCCAACACTGTGCTCAAACAGTTCGGGGGACTCCTCAGGAGGACATGGTGGGTCTAGGGAAGGGGTGCCTGATGATGCCATTGAGTACGCGTTGGCAGCTGCTCTGCCAGTACCCTGAGCCTGGGTGAGAGAGGATGAGGAAGATGAGGAGGACTTGGTCATCCATTCTACCAAGCCTTCGGCATGATGCGGCTCAACATGTCCAGCTGCCGAAAACAAAGACAAGCGTGTCCCATGGCCACGTGCTGATGACGATGCACGACCACGTCCACGACCAGCACTGTTGTCTCTAGAAACAGAGCCTGCTTTCCCTGTGTTCTTGCCTCGGGACTGTCTGCCTCTCCTTGGCGGTCTTCCAGCCATTGTAGTAGGTAGTGTATATTGTGCTGGAGTCACACAGCACACACACTAACTCCTGCAGATGGATGCCTTAGATGACAGCAACAGGGCCCTATGGCAGATAGAGGCTGCCTTAGATGACAAGAACTGGGCTGACACACACACACACTAGCTCCTATGTGTGCTGACACACACACTAGCTCATATGTGTGCTGACACAAACACACTATAGCTCCTATGTGTGCTGACAACACACTATAGCTCCTATGTGTGCTGACAACACACTATAGCTCCTATGTGTGCTGACAACACACTATAGCTCCTATGTGTGCTGACAAAATAATATAGCTCCTATGTGTGCTCACAACACACTATAGGTCCTATGTGTGCTGACACAAACACACTATAGGTCCTATGGGTGCTGACACAAACACACTATAGGTCATATGTGTGCTGACAAAAAAATATAGCTCCTATGTGTGCTCACAACACACTATAGGTCCTATGGGTGCTGACACAAACACACTATAGGTCCTATGTGTGCTGACAAAAAAATATAGCTCCTATGTGTGCTCACAACACACTATAGGTCCTATGGGTGCTGACAAAAAAATATAGCTCCTATGTGTGCTCAACACACACTATAGGTCCTATGGGTGCTGACACAAACACACTATAGGTCCTATGTGTGCTGACAAAAAAATATAGCTCCTATGTGTGCTCACAACACACTATAGGTCCTATGGGTGCTGACACAAACACACTATAGGTCCTATGTGTGCTGACAAAAAAATATAGCTCCTATGTGTGCTGACAACACACACACTAGCTCCTATGTGTGCTGACACAAACACAATATGGCTCCTATAAATCCCTGCCTGCCTGCCTGCCTGGGATGGGACACAAGGTTGGGACAGAAGGTTGGGACAGAAAGTTGGGGTGCAATGCTGTTCTAACAGCACTGCGATTGGTGCTACTGCAATGCTGTGCTAACATCACGCACACACCAGACTAATCCCCAGCAGCAGATAATGTCACACTCAGCAGTGCAATCAGCAGCAATGATCAGTATTGAATGACTCAGCAATGGTTTAGCAAAGAAGAAATCAATCAGCAGACTGCTCTTCTAAAAGCCGGAACACATGTGCCCTGGGCCGACGGCGTTGGTGACCTTTTATAGAGTGGGGCGTGTACTAAAGCCCCTGAGCTTTAATTGGCTACAGGCGTCCTGCCTGTAGCCAATTATTGCTCTCCTCGCTGCCGGCGCTGTGATTGGCCAAGCATGCGGGGTCACAGTGCATGCGTGGCCAATCATCAGCCAGCAATGCACTGCGCAGGCCGCAATGCATTGCGGGCCACTCGCATCACACGAATGTGATGCGAACGGGCAAAATAGTTATGGGCTCGCCGAGCGGGCGAACGCCCGGTGCTCGATACGAACGTGGGTTCGAATCGAGCACCAAGCCCATCCCTAGCTGTGACACATGACATACATTCTTAGCAAAATGTCTTACTCATTACATTACACTTCCCCACTTTTTTTTTCTTTCAAAAAATGATAAAACTATTTGTTTATAATGATTGAACATTTTCTCAAAGTGGAACTCTACTCATAAAAATGTGATAAAAATGTTAATTTAAACAAGAAAAATGTATTCCACATTAATTATTATGCTACAAGTTTACTGAAGCCCAGAACCTTCGAGCAGCAGTAGAATTTCAATCAGACTGGCCAGTAGATTTTAATCAGTGCAAAAAATAGAGCACAACTGAGCATGTGCTGAGCAGGGTGGAACAGTGGATTTTAAACAGTATAGGCATTTATTTTTCACTGTGTTTCATAGCTACACCTGCAATAGGGGTCAAGTGACCCAGCAGGAATTAATTTTCTGACCAAAGTTCCACTTTAAGGTGATCACAATAATAATACTTATAACATATATAACAATTAAAAAAAACAACAGTAATTCTCTACATACAGAGGATCACATACAATTATTTAGAATTGTCCATTACTGAAATACTTTTAATGTCTTTTTTGCAACAGTCTCCTGTATGCATTCCACTTGCACTTATGTGAATAACACTCCTGCTGGTCTCACTCAGACTTTGACTACTATAGAAACTGAAAATGTCACTGTCACAAACATGGATTTAAATGGACACTTGAATTGTGAATTCTTCCACTTCCTTTTTATGATCTTTAATGTACTTGCAGTCATCAAGAGTCACTGACATACATTCCTTTAGTAGATTTGATTGGAACAAGAGATCACATCTAAAACAAGGATCTGTTTAGAAACAAAACTACACCAATTTAGTAAAAACATTTTTTTTACACACATGTTTATCTCCCACTGTATCTCAACTATCATTTGCCTCTAGAACTTCTTTTTTTTTTTTTCTTTTTTTTTTCACTTCAGACAACTTTAAGAGATAGAATGTTCAGATTAAAATTTATTAATGTCTCTTATGTTATGTACATCATCGTGGAAGATTTATTTTTATTGGAAAAAGCATACATATAAAATATTCCTCTGAATTAACTTCATATTCATTTTAATTATCTTTAATCTCTTTCTTAAATTCAAAACAAACTATGTTCCCTCCCCCTCCCACCCCTCACGTCCCACCCCCCTGTGCCTCTCCTATTAGTCCTCTGCCTTTACCTTTTTATATTTAGGTATCTACTCTTACCCTGCTTGCATTAGTATTTCTGCGTACCTCCAGGTTTGTTTAAAGTCTTGCCAACTTTTCCATTTCATCATATCCTCCTCTCCCTCCTCGTCCCCATTATACCTAAGATTTTCCAAATGGTAAATTTCTTCCATCTTTCCTATCCAGTCTAGGTCCGAAAGGTGGTTGAACTTGTTGCCACCTCCTAGGGATCACTGCCTTAGCGGCATTTAACATATGGGGAATTAAGATCTTCCTATATGTTTTTATTGGGTCTGGTATATTATGAAATAGACATGTCCAGGGGTCGTCTTTTATTTTAATCCCTGCAATTTCCTTTATTAGATTCAGGATAGTTTTCCAATATTCCCTGATTTTTGGGCACTTCCACCAAATATGGGCCATATTCCCCCGTTCCCCACACCCTCTCCAGCATTCCCGGGGTGAAATTTATTCATTCTATTCGGTGTAATGTACCATCTTGCGAGGCATTTATAGTTCATTTCTGCGGTTCTACTATCCGTCCGAGTTGTGTGTTAACTTCAAATTTTTTTTAATATTGTGTTTGTATTCATGTGAGTCCAGTTCGTTTCCCCATTTTATAAAGAATGGGGGTACCTCCGGCCAACCTTCTTCGAGGAGCATTTTATATAAATGGGATGTATCTTTTTTTTTTTTAAACCTTTTGCTCCACATATTTTTTCCAAAGAAGTGTAATTATCCTTTGTTCTAATAGGTTGTGGAAGGCTCCC
This sequence comes from Lithobates sylvaticus, assembly GCA_028564925.1. NCBI lineage: Eukaryota > Metazoa > Chordata > Amphibia > Anura > Ranidae > Lithobates > Lithobates sylvaticus. Next base: position 98,606,570 of record CM053032.1, on the reverse strand, counting down.
CACGAAGTTTGTCAGCTGGCGGTAGCGCCATTCGTTTACGTTCATGTGTGCTGTGTTCTGTTGTATTTCTGCCAGTGATTTTATTTTTCCTTTCTCTATTATCTCACCCAATTGTGTATTTTCTTCTATCCAGTGTCCCCCCATTTCACGCTTTCCTGGTGGGAAATAATCATTGTTTTTTAGTGGCATTAGAAGTGAATTATAGCTCCACCCATGTTGCTTGTGTACTAAGTCCCATATTTTAAAAACGTGCCTAGTGATTCTCTGTGTCTTTACTCCTAAGTCTCTCAGTTTTGGTGGGCACCATATCGCACCCCTTAGATTTATTTCACTAATGTCTTTTTCAATGTGCACCCATTGTTTAGTTTCCTTCCGTGTCCACTCTACAGCTCTTGAAAGTATCACCGCATGATAATATTTTTTTATATCGGGGACCCCCAGGCCCCCCTGATCTTTATTTTGTTTTAGGATGTTTCGTGCTATCCTGGTTTTCTTACTTTGCCATATAAAATTATTTATAATTGATTTTAGAGTCTGAAAATAATAGTCAGGAAGGGGGATAGGGATCATATGAAATTTATATGTAATTTTTGGGAGAATCAACATTTTCACCGTATTTATTCGGCCTATCCAAGAGAGAGGCCTATATTGAATCTTTTTGATTTCATTCCTTATTTCTTTCCAACAATGGGAGAAAGTTCTCACTATATAGTTTTTCCATAGAATTTGCAAGTTTAATCCCTAGGTATTTTAAACCGTTTTGTTTCCATGGGAACTGAAATTCTCTTTGTAACACAAGGGCTTCTTTTTTCTCTATATTGATGTTTAGAATTTCTGATTTATTAATATTTATTTTAAAGTTCGATACTTCTCCATATGCTTTTAAGACCTCAAATAATTTTGGCATTGATGTTTTAGGTTCCGTCATATAAAATAATAAATCGTCAGCAAACGCTGCTACTTTATGTTCGACATCCCCTATTTTGATTCCTTTTATATTATTATCTAGTCTGACCGTGGCTAATAGCGGTTCCAATGAAAGAACGAACAACAGCGGGGACAGGGGGCATCCCTGTCTTGTCCCGTTGCTCATAGAAAAGGGGGATGAGTAGTCTCCATTAATCTTTATTATTGCAGTTGGATTTTCATACAGAACTCTAATTCTCTGTAGCATCCTAGGGCCTAGACCTATATATTTTAACGTTTCCATCATGAGCCCCCAGTCTACCCTGTCGAAGGCCTTCTCGGCATCTATCGACAGGAATAGGCCTGGGGGCCCTTCTGTCTTAAATTTTTGTAATAATAATAGGGTTCTGTGACAGACCTAGCCAGGACACGGGCTTTTTGAGAGGACTAACTACGAGCCTCCTGCCCACCGATCATGGGCCCTGGATTTTAAGGGGCACAGGGTGAAGGAGAACATTCAATGCTGTATATATGTATATATATATATAATGTGTGTGTCTCATGCTGTTGGGACATACACTCTGATGCTAGATGTTAATTGAGTTAGTTGATCCCATTGTCCTCTGCACAATGCAGGAGACGCTCCGTCTGTTACTGGTGGTCTCCTGCTATTGTGATGAGATGTCTTGTGGTGGTAATTATGTTAATTTATAATCAACTGTGTTTAGCTCGGTGACCACAAGTCTGGCCTGTAGTGAAATCCTGAGTAACATCGGCTGCTTAAAGGAATTAGCTAATTAGTTTATGTTAAGTTGTTACAAGTGTATTGTTAGAATAATATGAGCAGGAGGGGGGATCTCCTCTTCTACTGTATATAAATGTCATCTTTGTAATAAATCTTCAGTCCATGTTTTAGCAACTAAGCAAGTGTTGTCTCGTTTGGTGCTTGGGAGCGGTTGGAATATCTTATACCTATATCCAGACTGGAAGCAAGTGATATATGACGAACGCACTCAAGAGGAGTGTAGGGACGTTCCGTCACATTGTTGGCAAGCAGTGGGATTGTGCTTCCTGCAGTCTGGGACATCCAAACCTCCACCTGGATCCAAGGTCCGGATAGCAGGAGAGGAGGAGAGGTACAGATACCAGCCGCCATGGAAGAGGAATTCAGGAGGAGGTTGCGAGAGATGCAGCTACAGCACAGAGGACCAGTATCAGAGCAGGTCCTGCTGGGATGGTTTGATTCTATTCGCTGCGAACTCTGGAAGGAAGCGCTAGCTCGTGAGCAGCGTCACCAGGGAAAAGTTCTCCCCTCCATCCAGGAAAGGTACTGGTCGCAGTATGGATTGCGGGTGCTGTTTTTGGGAGAAAAACCGCACAAGGAGCAGACAGCTGAATTAAGCAGGCTGATCTGGGCAGAGATGAAGCTGGATGAGAGTTACAGAGCCCTCCGGTGGCATGTATCCCAAGCATGTCCCTGGACAGCGGATGACAGCCCAACGGAAGGCTTAAGCTACGGCGGCCTGGGACTGTTGTATGTGAAGCTGACAGGGGACTCTAACTTTGGGAGTGATTTGGAGTGGCGGTTGGATGAAATCATGGATTTCAGAAAAGGGCTACTGAACGTCTCGGAAGTGCACTGGGCACTGGAAGATTTGGAGTTTCTGGCCAATCAGGAATGGGAGCTGGAAATTGCCTACAGACGGCTGCTAGACTCTGCTCAGTGCCAGGGCTGGGCTCCCTTTGCCTGGGACTATAAGGAAATACCAATGGACAACTTGGAAATCCTGGCTGAAAAGTCAGCAATGTGGCAGAGTAACAGTGTGCTTTGCCAACCTGCCCCCGCAGCTATGGATGCGGAGGTCTTATGGCGGATGCAGCAAGTGCTGACTGACCTTGATGATCCTGTTTCTGCATGGGATGATCTTGGATGGAGGAATGTGCCTGTCCAGCAGCATGCCAGGGAATCGGCAGTGGAAAATCTGGAAATTGCCACCCCAGAAACTGAAGTGCTGACAACCGGCCAGAGCTCTGCCAACCTCTGCTCAGCACTGATAGCATCTTCTAGGTTCCACGGACAGATGGTGAACCTCTATCCCCAGACACCAGTTACAGAGACAGGGGATTTAATAGACTTTTCCGCTGAAGAAAAACAGCCTGATGAGCCTCCATCAGAAGAGCTGGTATTAGGGCCAAACTTCATTGAGCTCTGCCCAGCACCAACAGCAGTATCTGTGGAGTCCCAGGAAGCCGGGGCAGTTGGCCCCTCTCTCCGGCAACAAGCTGATGTAGTGAAGCTGCTACTCCCAGCTGAATCACTGGCAACAGGGCAGAGCACCGCTGGCCTCTGCCTAGCAACTACAATGTCTCTACAGCTTCAAGAAGCTGGGGCGATCGGTCACACTGTCCAGCAGCAGACGGCGCCCCAGAATGATGACACCAACCCAGCTAAAGTGCTGGCAACCGGACAGAGGGTCCAAGACCTCTGCCCCACACTTGTGGCAGTTCTGGAGGCCCAGGGTGAGGAGGTGGTGGTCACTCCCGAGCAGCAGCTCAGGACCCAAGGAGAGGATGCAATCTGCACTTCACAACTGCAGCTTGAGCTGATATCGGTGGATGGGACTTCAGTCCCCACTTGTATACCCCAGGGATGCTGGGCTGTCGGCCCAGATCCCCAACAGCATGATGGAGTGAGCCCAGTCACCCTATCTTCTCTCCAGCGGCTGAAAAGACTCCAGGGAGAAGGGCCAGTCCAGGCCTCTCCCCAGCGGCAGATATGTTCTATGAGAGAGGCAGAGGTTGGCTGGGTGAGTGCTCTGTTTGAAACAATTTGTTTGGGGTACTGTGTGGGTACAGGCATTAGAGGACTGGAACTATGGACAAACTTCGGAGTCAACCCGTCTGGGGTCTCCTCCTGTGTTAGTCTCCTGCCGAAAGGGGAGAAATGTGACAGACCTAGCCAGGACACGGGCTTTTTGAGAGGACTAACTACGAGCCTCCTGCCCACCGATCATGGGCCCTGGATTTTAAGGGGCACAGGGTGAAGGAGAACATTCAATGCTGTATATATGTATATATATATATAATGTGTGTGTCTCATGCTGTTGGGACATACACTCTGATGCTAGATGTTAATTGAGTTAGTTGATCCCATTGTCCTCTGCACAATGCAGGAGACGCTCCGTCTGTTACTGGTGGTCTCCTGCTATTGTGATGAGATGTCTTGTGGTGGTAATTATGTTAATTTATAATCAACTGTGTTTAGCTCGGTGACCACAAGTCTGGCCTGTAGTGAAATCCTGAGTAACATCGGCTGCTTAAAGGAATTAGCTAATTAGTTTATGTTAAGTTGTTACAAGTGTATTGTTAGAATAATATGAGCAGGAGGGGGGATCTCCTCTTCTACTGTATATAAATGTCATCTTTGTAATAAATCTTCAGTCCATGTTTTAGCAACTAAGCAAGTGTTGTCTCGTTTGGTGCTTGGGAGCGGTTGGAATATCTTATACCTATATCCAGACTGGAAGCAAGTGATATATGACGAACGCACTCAAGAGGAGTGTAGGGACGTTCCGTCACAGGTTCTAATTCCATTATCTCGTCCCTCTCTAGAGGCCACAAAGCCTACCTGATCTACATGGATCAAATCGTTCATAAGTTTTTTTAGTCTATTTGCAAGGATTTTTGCATAAAGCTTGGTGTCAAAGTTAAGGAGGGATATTGGTCTAAAACTTGAGCAGCAACTATCATCTTTTCCTTCTTTGGAAATAAGGGTTATTAGGGCCTTCTGTGCATCCCGACTTAGTCCGTATTCTACTCCCAGTCCATTAAGATATCTGCACATTCTAGGCACCAGGATTTTACTAAATTTTTTAAGATAAAGGATTGGGAAACCGTCCGGTCCCGGACTTTTCCCTGTATCTGCCATAGCTTGGAGGAGCTCACTTTCTGAGATAGGTGTCTCCAAGTCTGACTTATCTTCCATAGATATCTGGGTGAGTCCTGAGTTCTTTAAAAATTCTCTGATTTTATTTTATTTTTTCCAGGTCCGTATTCTCTTTATTCACATTATATAGGGTTTTATAATAATGCTGGAAGATCTCTGCAATCTCGTTGGACTTAAAGACTAGATCACCCTGTCTATTGCAAATTTTTTCGATATAATTCCTGGCTTTTTTCTTCTTCAAAGTTTTTGCTAAGTGTTTTCCAATTTTATTACCCCCTACATATTTCTCTTTTTGAATCGCATTGAAAACATTTTTTGTATCCTGAGTCAGTATATCTTTTAATTCTTCTCTTTTCATTATAAGACTATGATATGTCTCTTGGCAATGCCCCCCTGGTTTCTTGTGGAGTTGCTCTAGGGTATATATATCTTCGGTTATCTTTTTAATTTTTTTTGTTCTTTCTTTTATTTTCCCTGAGCCCATTGCGATGAATATACCCCTAATATATGCCTTATGTGTTTCCCATAGTATTGAGTCTGAAATGTCAGCTGATTCATTATTTTCAAAGAAAAAACTTAATTCTTCCTGTATTTTTTCAATGTCTTGCTTTTCAGAGAGCAGGGCTTCATTTAATCGCCAGTTCGAGAGGGGTTTTGATATACTAATTTCTTCTATTGTCATCATAACTGGTGCATGGTCTGATAGAGTAGATATCTCTATATGGGAGTCCGTAACCCTGGATAGCGTATTATGATCCACAAAGAAGTAGTCGATACGTGTGTACGTCCCGTGTACGGGGGAGAAGAAAGTATAATCTCGTGTTTTTGGATTCATGATTCGCCACACATCCACCAATTGATTTTGGTGGAGGATCTTCTTCAATTTTTTTCAAGGTAGCTTTCCCATCTCCCACACCCGAGACGAACTATCTTCCTCTGGGTTCATACATAGGTTCAAGTCCCCTGCCAGTATAATCATCCCCTGTCCAAAATTGATGAGAATACGTATCATTTTCTTCACATAGCCTGTTGGATTTTTATTTGGTACGTATATGTTTGCTAAGGTGACTTGTATCCCATTCATATGTCCACGTAAAAAGAGAAACCGCCCTTCTGGGTCCACTACTCTCTCCTCTTCTCTAAACTGGACTCCCTCAGAGAAACCTATCGCGACTCCCTTGGCTTTCCTAGTAGTTGAATCTGCATATACCCAGATGGGGAATTTTTTGGAGTATAGTTTTATATTAGCTCCCTGAAAAAGGTGGGTTTCCTGGAGGAAAACTATGTCAGTCTGGTACTGTTTAAGCTCTGCTAGTATTTTGTGTCTTTTAGCAGGGTTATTCAGACCCCGGACGTTATATGTTAGAAACCTAATCTGGGACTTTCCCTTTTTTTTATTTTTATTAAGAGACAACCCCTTTTCCTTCCTCTATTCTTCTCTTCCCACCCTCCCTCCCTCCCTCCCCCCCACCTCCACCACCTCCCCCCCCACCCTTCTCCCCCTCCCCTCTCCCAATCCCCCCCACCTCTTCCTTTCCCATGGTCAATACTGACCTCCAGCCCATTGGCTGATCAGAAATATTCCTCTCCACCTCTGGACTTCCTTCTCAGAGGTTGGGCTTGGACCTCTTTTCCCCATTCTACCCCTCTCCCCCCGCCAATATCGGGGGGGGGGGGGGGCACAAATGGTCCCTCGGATAGAGAGGATTCCGCCCTGGTCACAGCCTCTCCCCTCCCCTTCTTCCCCCCCTCGCTCCCCCCGCACCCCACCCCGTCTACAGAGCCAACTATTTATGTAAAGACTAGTCTACCCTTAAACCCTCCCGTAGTACAAAGGGTCGCGTTCTTCTCAGGGCTATCCCCTCCCCTCCCCCATCTTCCACTACAAGCCTTCTCTTTCCGACCACTCTGGGATTTCTATTGGTTGTAACTCTAAACTTTTACAGAACTCCATTAGATCTTCCGGGAATCTCAGCCTTGCCGATCTGCCCTCCTTGTATCCTATCAGACAAGCCGGAAAACCCCAGCTATACTTTACGTTATCTGTCCGCATAAGGTTTAACAGTGGTCTAAGCATCCGTCTCCTAGCCAATGTTTCCGGAGACAGGTCCATAAAAATTTGAAGCTCTACTCCCCTGAATTTCAGGGGGGGGTTTCCTCTCAGATTAGTCCATATCTCTGTTTTTTCTCTATAGTTCTGGAATCTGACCAGAATATCTCTGGGGGTGTCTGTTGGTATATGTTGTGGTTTCCTGACTCTATGTAGCCTTTCAATTTTCAAATCCCAATCTGGGGTTTTGTTTAGTAAGGGATTAAATAGCTCTTTTATGATTTTTATAAGATCTTCCCCGCCTCTAGAACTTCTAAACTTAGTGAGAAATCTATCCAAAGTTTCATATGGTCCAGTAAATTGTATTTAATTTGGTCTACAACAGCCCATACATCATATCCACCAATGAATATGAGTGTGGACACAAGGTTCTATTGTCTATGCCAAGCATAGAACAGAATGGAACAGATTTTTCATAAAAATTGGTACAATTATCTGATATCAGTGCTGTATACACCCCAATCCTGGGGAAAACTTCTCACATCAGACACTAAGCTATTGTCTCATACATTTGCATGACCATATAAAAAAAATGTTGATTTACTTTAAAAAGGAGCAGACATTTATTAAAGTATGTCTATATCTACAGCTTTGTTCTTATATTGCAATAAAGTCTATATGCAGGCACACAAAATAGACCTTGTAGAACTAAATTTTATGAAACTACATTGTGATAATGTTCAGAATTAAAAAGAAATCAAATAAAATTACACGGTCACTTGCACAGTCTGTTAAATCCAAAGAGGTTAAGAAAATGTGCGTTACTATGTTTTGATTACTAAATATTGTAATCAGGTAGGACAAAATAAGTTATAGCCAATACCAATAAGGGATCTTGCTCACCAGAGCTTACAAGCTAATATTAAATATTTAAGACTATTGTAGTGGTCATAACCCCTTGAGGGGCGGCCTTGACTATTGGGCTTACCAGTTACCTCCTCCTGGCCTGTCGGTGAATGTCCAGGGATTCCCAGGGTTAGTACCCAACAACTTTGGATGCTGACACATAAAAGTCCTTTTTAAGGTTTTTATTCTGCAGTGGTAACATCCAACATAACACAGTCTCAGATAGGAATAGAGGGCAAGGGTGAAGAAACTCAGGCACCTTGAACTGCTGACATCCACGGAATGTCTCTAATCAACCCAGAGAGTAGCCACTCGCAGCTGGGTACTTCAATGCTAGATAAACCTCTAGCCAGAGGTCTAGCAGCCAGCAATGTGGTCCGGAAACTTGCAAAAAGTCTCTGACACAGAATAAACTTGCAACCGAAGATGAATAGGAACCTTTCTCACAGTACCTGGAACTTTCTCTGTCTCCTTGGCAATACTGTGGAAGTGTGGATTCTTTAGCGTTCATACAACTAAGCTTCCAGGCTCTTACTGAGATGCCAGCTTGTTAGCCCTCCTCCGAAGAGTCCTCCCCTGGTCACTTGTACGAGTTGCCGTGTCCCTCCAATACTGAGAGCACACCGGGATGCCTTGAATCCTCCTTCAGTTACTGGGCCTCGGGCTAACAAGACTCAGGAACAGACGGATCCCCACCCCAGACCATGCGAGTCTATGGGGCTAGTCAGACTGACCACGTTTGTGGGACGGCAAACGCTCCTAGGCTCGGGACCCCTCGCGGGGCTACCCCAGTCCAGAAGCCAGACTGCGGCTGAACCCCCACGTGACTTCAGCACTTTAAGTACCCCTTCCCAGACTACACAGCAGGGCCAGACGCACCCACTGATTGGCTCCTGGAAAGATTGGGGACCTTTTCACCAAGCCTGTGGCACTACTCGAGATCACTGGCAGATTTTCAAGCTAGGGCATCAGGGTACTTCGGGCTGAGGGGGTCTCCGCTTGTGGTGCCTCGTCCCCCTCCATAGGGCTAGCCAACCCGAAATGTCACCACAAGCAGCGGCAACATCATCCCCACACGACCACAACAACTCATCAGACATTGCATCGAACATCTCCTCAGCCTCTTTAGGCTCCAGTGAGGAGCATAAAGATTCTAAATCAGAGTCCCGTGCTACAAATCACTTTACTGTTTTGGTACTCACGGTTCCCTCTGTGCTCTCGTCCACAGATGCCGATGGCCCCTCCAGAGCGACGGCCTTTGTTCGGTGGGCTGCCACTGGAAGAGGCCGCTGACCCTTCTTGCGACTAATCGAAGGCTATAAAGGCTCCGCTTCCTCCAAGGCAGGCATAGCAGTGAAATCAGTAACTTTAGCTGGAACATAAACGATATGCTCCTCAGTAGCCACACCTGTGACCCAGTCCATGTGGTAGGCCCGAGGCAGTTTGGCGGGCTGCTCCACTTTAAAGCTGTACTCTCCACACCTTGGGCACCTTGCGAATGGCCGGGGGTTTGCTACCAACCCGTCACATTTCCCACACAACATTCCAAGGGCCTCCATGTCTCTGGCGGTGTACAACACGAACTCAACCAAGCTTATTCTCCTTCCACAACACACTCTCACGCGGTGCCTCGTGCAGGGGAAAGATCAGCACAGACTGCTCCCAACGGGTGCTTGTGCTGCGTAACTTTGCAGGCTTTTCGGCAAAGGCTCCTCCCAGTGAAAGTCTCTCCAAGATGGCTCTGATCTCTGATGGCGCAGTTCAAAAAATACCTCACCCTCTATTGCAATGCACTGTGAAGTAACTGTAAATCCCGGACTGCGAGCCCCCTCGTGTAGCGCCCATAACCCCTTGAGGGGCGGCCTGGACTTTTGGGCTTACCAGTTATCTTCTCCTGGCCTGTCTGTGAATGTCCCCAGGGTTAATACCCAACAACTCTGGATGCTGACACATGCAGTTGTAACATCCAACATAACACAGTCTCAGATAGGAATAGAGGGCAAGGGTGAAGAAACTCAGGCACCTTAAACTACTGACATCCATGAAATGTCTCTAATCAACCCAGAGAGTAGCCATTCGCAGCTGGGAACTTCAATGCCAGATAAATTTCTAGCCAGCGGTCTAGCAGCCAGCAATGTGGTCCGGAAACTTGCAAAAAGTCTCTCACACAGAATAAACTTGCAATCGAAGATGAATAGGAACCTTTCTCACAGTACCTGGAACTTTCTCTGTCTCCTTGGCAGTACTGTGGAAGTGTGGATTCTTTAGTGTCCATACAACTCAGCTTCCAGGCTCTTACTGAGATGCCAGCTTGTTGGCCCTCCTCCGAAGAGTCCTCCCCTGGTCACTTGTATGAGTTGCCGTGTCCCTCCAATATTGAGAGCACACCGGGTGTAAGGGCTTACCTAGGTTGGAGTCCATGGCGCAGAGATGTACGCTCACCCTTGCAAATAAACACAGTCCAAGGTAACAAAGAGATAAGCTACCTGGGCTGTGAATCTGTGCACGGGGGCTTAACAGGAATAGCCAAGGGATGGTCAAGGTAAAGCCTCAGTCAGGGATTCCAGAAGTCAGGATAACGATAAACAAAGCCAGGGTCTGAAGCCAGGTCAGTCTTGGAACACTGGATCTCTGCAACAGGAGCACAAGAACACTTGGCACACATGACAAAATGAACTGCCAAAGCCCTCAGAGTGAGACAGGGTTTTATACCCAGCTAATTAGGTAACCTGCCTCAGCTGATCCAGGTACAAACAGTATCGCCCACAGTACTTTATGCTAAACTAGGGATGGCTGGAAATCAGGCTGAATAGAACTGAGGTGTGGCTCAGAGGTAAGGAAACAGGACCAAGCACAGACAGACATGAGTTCAATACCACCCAGAGCCGCCTGGGGCACAACCACGCCTGGCCGTCTGCAAGGCACGGTAGGGACCATGACAGTTCCCTCCCCTTAGGAATGCCCTCAGAGCATGGAACAGCCTTATTTCCTTTTGGCTTTCTTTGTTTTAGAAGTTCCGGCTGGGGAGAATTTCGTTGCTCGCAATGCTCTTTCAAAAATCTTCAGGTCCTGCTTACGGACTATGGTGCCATTCGAGGCATACGTACAGTCAGGAGGTAGCGGGGACCCAGTAACTTCAAGCGGGGACACAGGAACAGGAACTTCAAGCGGGGACACAGGAACAGGAACTTCAAGCGGGGACACAGGAACATCAGACCGGGCAGCAGGTACTGGAACATCAGACCGGGTAGCAGGCACTGGGACGTCAGACTGGGGCACAGGAACTTCAAGCTGGATAGCAGGCAGACAGTCAGGGGTAGCAGGAAGGATCCTAGTAGTACACACTTGCTGAAACTTTGGCCAAAGTGGACGGGTTGGGCAGAGAGTGATAAGGTGCCCTCTTACTCCACAATAGAAACAGAGTCCACAGCCTCTCCTCCGCTCTCTCTCTCCCTTAGACAGCTTGGACCGGATGGACCCGATCTCCATGGGTTCCACATCATCCAGGGTAGGAGTGGTTAAAACCTCAGGAGCGTCTAGGCTTTGAGGGCTTACAGCTTCATAACTTGGCACAGACTGGGATGGCTTGGATTCATATCTGTAAAGGGTATTCCTGTCCCTGGGTACCCGTAGGCCACGTGTACTAGGAGCAGACTTGGGAACACTGGTTTTCTTAGAAACTGTAATATAAGAGTCCAGAGCAAACATGAAAGCTTCCCAGCTGTCCAAGACTGTACTCTTCTCCTGTAATAGCTGAAAAGCCCATGTCTTGATTAGCCCAGTGAGCAGATTGATGGATGCGCAAACCTTTATAAAGTCAGAGGCATAGGTCCTAGGCTTAAGAGCAAACAACAGCTCGCAATCCATCCTAAAGTTCAAGAATGATGCACAATTCCCATCAAACTTCTCAGGCACAACAAAAGGTTCCGGACATACAGGTTCCAGGGTTGGGCGTACTGTGCCTTTAAACAAGTGGACTTCTTGCTGCAACTCAGCAATGGTCTGGCCCAGGCTGGAGACTTGCAGAACAAGGGAGGTGAGTATCCTGTACATCTCTGCGGACTCCATGTTGGGCAGTTCATTATGTAAGGGCTTGCCTAGGTTGGAGTTCATGGCACAGAGATGTAGGCTCACACTTGCAAATAAACACAGTCCAAGGTAACAAAGAGATACGCTACCTGGGCTGTTAATCTGTGCACGGGGGCTTGACAGGAATAGCCAAGGGATGGTCAAGATAAAGCCGCAGTCAGGGATTCCAGATGTCAGGATAACGATAAACAAAGCCAGGGTCTGAAGCCGGGGTCAGTCTTGGAACACTGGATCTCTGCAACAGGAGCACAAGAACACTTGGCACACATGACAAAATGAACTGCCAAAGCCCTCAGAGTGAGACAGGGTTTTATACCCAGCTAATTAGGTAACCTGCCTCAGCTGATCCAGGTACAAACAGTATCGCCCACAGTACTTTATGCTAAACTAGGCATGGCTGGAAATCAGGCTGAATAGAACTGAGGTGTGGCTCAGAGGTAAGGAGACAGGACCAAGCGCAGACAGACATGAGTTCAATACCACCCAGAGTCGCCTGGGGCGCAACCACGCCTGGCCGTCTGCAAGGCACGGTAGAGACCGTGACACCGGGACACCTTAAATCCTCCTTCAGTTACTGGGCCTTTGGCTAACTGGCTCCGAGGCTCGGGAAAAGACGGATCCCCACCCCAGACCATGTGGGTCTATGGGGCTAGTCAGACTGACCATGTTTGCAGGACAGCAAACGCTCCTAGGCCCGGGACCCCTCGCTGGGCTACCTGGTCCAGAACCAGGAAGCCAGACTGTGGCCGAACCCGTGACTTCAGCACCTTAAGTACCCCTTCCACGACTACGCAGCAGGGTCAGAAGCGCCCACTGATTGGCTTCCGGAAAGATTGGTACCTAAGAAGTGCACCTATGACCAGGCAGAACCCTAGTACAGCCCAGCCAAACTGATGCCAAAGTAACCCTGTACAATTAACCCTCAGAACCCCATTACTGTTCTGAGGGAAAAAACTAAATTTCCACTTATAGCGCACACTTGTTAAAGTGTGACCGCTACACTATAATTTTCTAACTCCCTGTATGTGCTACATATAGCACATATAATAGGATGGTACCACTGTTGTTACCATGCATCACTCTTCACTATGCTTTTTAGAAAATAAGAAACAAATATAAATTTGGAGTTCCCTTGTACCAAATAAATAAATAAATACCATTGCTGTCTTTGTGAATATTACTAAGTAGGCAAATATATAAAGATGACAGTATACATAATACTGTACAATAAGATAGGGACATGACAAAATAAACAACAAAAGCTACAAGGGAGAATAAGCACCCTACTTGCAAGAGTGATACACTAAAAATAAAATGCACCTTGCACTACTGCAGTCCATAATATAAAATACAGAATACCTATGATAATCTACAATTTATAGTCTAATAAATAGAGACCTATTCCTATGATAGACATTTCCCTTTTTAAAAGCATAAAAAATAAAAATTAGGTAGGATTTGTAAAAGGAAGAGAAGCAAGGGATAATGCCTTGAAAACATTAACTCTCATTGAATATGTCCAGAAACACACCATTCCATCCTGTTTGCTCACAATCGATGCTGAGAAAGCTTTTTACAGGGTGGGATGGTGTTTTCTTAAGGAGATGTTAAGACAATGGGGCTTGGGCCCAAGGATTATGAAAAAAATAATGGTTCTGTATCATAATCCCACTGCGAGGATAAGGGCAAACGGAGATATATCTGAATCAATTACAATAGCCAACGGAACCCGACAGGGATGTCCGTTGTCCCCGTTATTGTATGTATTAGCTATGGAGCATTTAGCGATAGCTATTCAAAACAATAGAGACATTCAGGGAATAAAAGTAGGGGAAAAAGAATATAAAATGTCTATATACGCGGACGATCTGTTGGTAAATGTCACAAACCCAATCGTGACATTACCAAATCTAATAGAAGAGTTTAAACGTTTTTCTAAAATAAGTCATTTCAAAGTGAATTATAGTAAATCAGAGGCGCTGAATATAACATTACAAAATAATACAGTGGAGCTGCTTAAAAATAAATTTTCCTTCAAATGGCAGGTAAATGCAATTAAATACCTCAGAATTGTTATCCCTAGAGAATTGGAAAAGCTGCAAGAACTTAATTATCTCCCAATCAAACAAAAAATAAAAAAGACGCTCCAACAATATGAAAAGAGATTTTTTCATGGATCGGCAGAATTAATATAATAAAAATGGATATATTGCCTAAGATCTTACAAGTATTTCAAACTATCCCAATATTCCCAGTAACAAACATCTTGAACCAGCTATGTAAGGCAATAGGGAGTTTTATCTGGGCAGGCAAACCGGCTAGAATTAGTAGAGATACATTAATTCGGCCAAAGAAGGATGGGGGTTTGGCCCTCCCAGATTTATCGGCATATCTCAGAGCAGTGTTTATAACAAGGATAGTGGACTGTTGTCACAATGCAGAGTATAAGCAATGGGTGAAATTAGAGGAGGAGATTGCAACCATTAAATTAAAATCATTGCCATGGATTAAGAAAGAGAAGCAGCCTGTAAATGGGGATATGCCTTTTTTAGTAGTAGCAACAATGAAAATATGGGATAGAATGTTGAGACAGGGAATAGGGTCTTCATATATAGGCCCTATGACCCCTCTCTTTGATAACCCAGAGTTTCCACCAGCAATGGAGGGAGGTAGGTTTTTGAGATGGCAGCGAAAAGAGGATACTAGAGTATCCGAGATAATGAAGCAAAATAAACTTCCCCCTTTGGAGTCCTTGGGTACGCAACATAAAACCAAATGGATCCAATACTGCCAGCTTCAGAAATACATCCTCTCCCTAATGAAGGAAGGCAATATTAATAGAGCACTTACGAACCTCGAACAATTAATGGTAAAAGATCAAAAGCCAAAACATACTCTGTCTAAGCTATATAGCTATTTAAGCTCAAGAAATAAAATACAAGAGCTAACATATATTAAAAAATGGGAGGAGGAATTAGGAGTCACGATACCCAGGATGAAATGGGAAAGTACATTATAGTAACTCAAAATCAGTGTCTAATAGGCATCAAGAGAGAAACTACAAAATCTTAGCTAGATGGTATAGATGTCCAGTGGATATGCATAAAATCAGCTCAGAAAAACCAGAAGTATGTTGGATGTGCCAAGGGGCTAGAGGCACAGTGTCACATATATGGTATTACTGCCCGGGGGTTCAGATTTTTTGTGAAAAAATATTTAAAATATATGCCGCAATGACAGGGATCAAGATACAGCCTGATATATTAATATCGATACTATTAATGATCCCGGAATCAATGAATAGTATAAAAAAAGGGCATATTAAAATATTTTTTAACAGCAGCACGGACAGTTATAGCCAGGAAATGGAAAAATAAATTAGCAACCAACATAGCGGAGTGGGAGTCTGAGATGACTGAGATGTGTGTCCTGGAGGAGAGGATTGAAACCGAAAAAGGTTGTAAGAAACAAATAATAATACCATGGCAGAAATGGAAAGAGTTTATCGCCACACAGGTGCGATGGAGAGAAGTATAGGAGCATAAAGAAAATAAAGAAGAGATGAGAGAAGAACGAGTTTTTCCTTTTTTTTATTTATTTATTTTCTCTTTTGGAAGTATGTGGGGATATGAGAGGTATGAATGGCGGTGAGTGTTGGGATAAATGAGAGGTAGAAGTGGAACAAACAGAGCAGTAAATATATAGATTAAATAAGAAAATAAATATAGAAACAGATCAATAGAAGATAATAAGATCTAAGAAGTGAATAGTGAGGGGAATAAGACAGAAGAAAATAATCCATATAGATGAAAACATATGATATGAGAGTATGTAAATGTTATATTAAAATTTGTAAAAAATGTTTTGTAAAATAAAGATTATCAAAAAAAAAATAAAAATTAACAAATGTTTAAGAATAAGAACATCACCAGACACACCCCCTAAACGTGCCCCTTTCATCTCAGTACAGAGTATTGAGATGACCTGTCAGAAAAGTGATTTAATGATGTTGTTGCACATACATGCAAACAGCTATTTCTAAAATGGTGACTGTACTTCTCTGCTCTCCTACACTCATACTGAAAGAAATACATTATCTTTTCTAACATGTAAAACCAACAACTGTAAAAATCTTTTCTTAAGCATGCACTGAATTCATCTACAGATATTTTCCTTCCAGAAGCAGTGTGCTAGATACAAAAAAATTAAATAAAATATGGGTGAACTTTGTGTCGTAAATTACTTAAAACAAACAACTTTTTTTTTTTCTACAGTTTAAATAACTTCTAACTCCCTCAGCCCATTCATGGTGCTATCTAGCTGAGGTAAATATTCAAAAGAATATAAAAAAGATTAATGAATCGTGCCTTCCGCGCACACACACACTCACTGCCAATAACATTTTGAACTTTGATGCTAAAGTCAATCAGTCAACATAGATGTATCAATCCCTAGCCTCTCCACGAAGTCACATACAATCATTCACATAGGGATTCATTTTACACCTCATACAAAAAAACACACACACATTTAACTGATAAATATAAACCCTCCTATCAAATACTAATAATAAGTGTCACAAAATCAAAGATATGACACAGAAAGTTCTAATTTCTATATTCATCATACACTATGTAGAATTTAGCATCAGTTGCATACTTTTTACAATTCACTCATAGAACTAACACAAAGGGTCCTTCCACACCAACGTCTTTACAACCACTACAGACTTATTCTAACCTCATTTGGGAGATGATCAGTCTCCCACCATTAATCACACATACAATATTCCCTAACAGTCTACAAAGATTACAAATATTAAATTACATCTGTGAACATTCATTAACTTAATGTCATTATCTTCTGTTTTCTATATAGCAATACACAGTCACTCCACCTATCAAAGTATGCATACATATGAACACAAATTCCTGACTATGTATAAATATACAAATATTCACAGAATGATTAAAACTGACAGGTTAGTTAGTAATTACTTATGGACAGCAGTGCTCGAGGTAAAGCCAATAGGCACCGTACACGCATACGTCTCCTTACCAAAACGCTTGTCTCAATACACAAAAAAACGCCAAGCCCTGCTTGCCACGGCAATCAGGAATGTCTCAACCTGATCTTAACTCAGTTAGTACACAGACTGTTATAACAGATACATATAAAAACATATATATACCTATATTACAAAGATGATACATACCTTTTAACTTTGTTAACAAATGGAGCTCCAAAACCTTTACCTTATTTATCTGTCAGGACTTTCTCTAAACTCAAGAGTATTATTCTCCTGTTTTAGTGTCGGCTTTAATTTCTTTATACACTTCTGGTCTTCTCACACAGACACTTATACACAATGTTTTAGTTATCTTGTAGAATGGCACAATTCATTAAGAGATTACTGTACTTTTTCAACACTCCAATTCCTGTGCTCTACTAGAAAATATTGGCATTCTTATACCTTTATACACAATATTTTTTTCATCTTGCAGATCAACACAGAATTTCTTTCCTAATCCTGTGTTCTACTAAAAGAAAAAAATGGTTTTCTTATCTTAAGTCAGGACTTACCTTTCCTGATATTACTAAACTCATGAGTATTATTTTACACCACAACTTTATATTCAATGTTATACAAAACAAAAGGTACCCTTTTCTACTAGTAGCTACGTATCAGTACTTATCCTAAAAAATGTTTTTTAACTTAGGCTTTCCAAGGATCTGATAACCCCAAATCCAGGAAACCAAAATGCATGTAAATGTAGGTTCTCCAGGGGTCTTTAAATCCCCAAAACCTCATCCAGACAAAATTTTGTAGTCAAGGTAAACAACATGCATTTTAACGTAGGTTCTCCAGGGGTCCTAAATCCCCAAAACCTCTTCCTGACAATTTTTTTGCAGTCCAGGGAACCAACATGCATGTTAACATAGATTCTCCAGGGGTCCTAAATCCCCAAAACCTCTTCCTGACAAATTTTTGCAGTCCAGGGAATCAACATGCATGTTAAACCTAGGTTTACATAGAGAGTAACTAACCCTCTACAGGGGTACCCCTTTGGAAAAGAAAGAATTGAGAGAAAAAAATAAAAAATAAAAAAAATTGTATCTCATCCTGCACAATGCACTTTAAGGCACCCACAGTTGAGAAAATCCAACCTGCCATCACAAAGATCTGCCTGGTGGACAGCGATACCCCAACAACAACCACCTGCCCCTCCTAGCGCTAGCAAAACATGGCACGACACAATGCAGAACTAATAATAGGTGTCTGCTAACCTGATATATTGTGTTGCAATATTGTGTTGAGCTCAGTGCCTCACCAGCATGGAGTTAGGCAAGATCGGAGTTGAGGTTATGCTGTCCCCTTACGGGCCACCAAATGAAGTAGAATAGTAAAGTATCGAACCAGGCAGAACTTCAGCAATGCAGGTTTATTAACAGCTGATTGTAAGGAAATGTGGGATCACTCTTTAAGGTTATTGCAAGGAGTGTAGAGTTACCCTTTAAGAGTTAATAATATTGTACAAAGATGTTTTTCTCACGCTAGTTTTTTCCTTTCTCACGCTAGCATGTGAAAGTTTACCAAAAATGCTGAGAACATTGTCAAGGACATATATTGCGTGGAACATTCTAAAGCCCCATACACACGGTCGGACTTTTTCATGGATTCTGTCCGATCGGACAAGGTTGTTGAAAAATCAGACCGTGTGTATGCACCATCGGACAGTGTTCGTCGGTTTGTCCGACGGACAAAGTCTTATCTCCTGCTGGAAATCTTTGCCGTCAACACGGCCCGATCACACCAAATCCGATCGTGTGTACGGTTGTCCGACCGGACAAAGTGCTACGCATGCTCAGATCACATTACAAGACCAAAGCTATTGGCTACTAGCCTCTACGTAGTCCTGTCGTAGGCAACAATCGTCACCGCGTTCAGAATGATCGGATTTTACAACAACTTTGTCTGACCGTGTGTACGCAAAACCAACATCAGACAAAGTATGACGGACATGGTCCGACGGACCTGGTCCGCGGATTGTCCGACCGTGTGTATGGGGCTTTAGAATTGTGATGTTGAGTCTGAAGGCAGAAATATTATGAATATCTTGCAGATCAATATTGATTGTATTACAGAATGCTTGAATGTGATTGGTTGTTCATGGGAACCCCTACGCAACCCCTTTTTTTGATTATTGCATATACTCTGTAAAGCTGGAAATAAACCGTTGTATTCTTGACCAACCATATACTGTGTATGGTGTCTATGATTACCTGTCCGGACAGAGAGTTTTTTTCCATTGACTGTCAAAGTCCAGCTGAGGGAAAGAGGGGCTGAAACAGAGGACCCAACAGATGGTACCAGAATAGTGGGGTACATTTGAACAGGTAAGATTTCTTTAAAATTACTTTTTCAAAGTATTTTTGAACAGCTTACTCTGTCAATGTTATAACCCGTCGCATTATAGAACTCAAGGCATAATTAATGAATTAATTAATTTAATTAACTTGCCTGAGAGACAGGGACATTAAACAGGGATGCCTGTCCAGGTGGGCCAGGATCCCAGGAGAATTGTAACACAGCTTGCCCATAAATAGGGATGCCTGTCTAGGTGGGCCAGGATCCCAGGTATTAATATAAAGGAACAGGGATACCTGTCTAGGTGGGCCAGGATCCCAGATATCAAAATATAGGAGACAGGGATACCTCGCTAAATTGGCCAGGATCCCTCCCAGATATTGTATTAATACCATAGGAGGTTGAAAATCTTGTTTTTAACCAGAAGGACTGGCCATTGGAAACCTCTAAATCATTTAATGTCATGTTTAATGTCATGTTTGTAATGTTTAAGTGTTTTTTGGCAGGACGCTGCCCAGAGTGTTTAACAGGCCTATAATTTGTGTATGAGGGATCAAATACTTATTTGGTTGCTAGTATTCCCAGAGGTTATTACCAGGTATATATACATATTAGTTTTGTGTTCCAGGAGGGTCTTTGACACATTGTGACATCAGGCACGTTATAACATTTTTCTAGGGTAATACATGGATTGGTGAGGCTAACTTTTGATCAAAACATGCTATGTGAATAATTCCTTTTGCCACTGACATCTCTTGGGCAGGGGAAGTCAGGTGCAAAATGTGGATATTTTGGCTTTTTGCCAACAATGCTAATGTCTCACCAACCGTAATAGTGGGGAATTGTTTGCGGCATTAGTATTACAGCAATTGAAAGTACTGTTTAAACCTGTTGGCACTTTGCCAAGAAATTTGAAATATAAATAAAAATTTCAAGAAGCTTTAACTGTTAGAGGTGTCAGAAGTACTATTGAATTTGGAACTGGTGAAACATTTGTGGTTTGCCCCAAGTCATTGACTGTATGTTCTGCAGCTGATGTGTGTAAATACAGTTATAAAATAAAATAAAGTATAAGAATTGTAAACATGGGAAATCTGTCGGGAAAGGGAGGTAAGCCGGATCAGCCCACTCCTATAGATTTCGTGTCTGGAAACTATGGAACACATTATACTGAACCCTTCTGGAAAAACATATTGACCAGAGGACATGCTCTACAAATTGCAGGGCTAATTGAATGCGGACCATGTTCTGCAGAGGAACCACACTAAAATGTGTGGTCAACACAAACAGTATAATTATCCACCATTTCCTAATAATAATAATAAAGAATATATGACTGAATGTTATAAAATATGGTCTAAAGCATTGGAAGAATATAGGAAGCAATTCCCTCATCCATTAGAGAAGCCTCATTCTTCCTTAGACAAGTCCCCTAAAAAAAAAAACAACACTTGCCTCTGCCCCTGTCAAACCCCCTTGTCATGAATCAAACATGGAACATTCAGAGGGGTATCTGTGTTTAGTGCCCCCGCCATTGTACCGAGGGCTGCTCAATGGAAATAAATGGGACAGATGTCACTCACAAAATAACCAAATCACTGCAAGTGTCAGATTTGCAGGATAAACCCTTAACCAGACAAACTTTTGCCATCCTCACGGACTGCCCTTTATGTCTAATGGGAAGGGATCTCATGTCTTTATTGGAGGGATGACTGCCAAATCAGCAAGATGTGACTTGACTATGCCAAAAAAAAAAAAGATTTGACGTTTTACTTTATGACCATACCTGCAGCATTAGAGACTCACCCGATACGGGCAAAGTCCAAGACAGACATAGGACATGTCAAATGTACTCCCTATGTCCCTACTTTCAAACCAAACATCATACCATTCTTTCAGAAACAATACCACGTCCATACTGACAAATTATAAGGCATAGCACCACAAATTACCACATACATGCAGAAAGGCATTCTAAAACCCATTATCAGTCCCTGGAATACACCCATCCAGTAAAGAAAGCCAGTGGCGAGTGGAGGCTAGTACAGGATTTGAGGGGGGTGAACAAATGTATTGAACCACTTCCACCACTAGTCTCAGACATCATGGGAATTTTTATAAACATCCCTGCTTCCTCCACTGTATATACGGTACTTGTCCAATGCTTTCTTTAGCATTGATGTTCACAAGGATTTCCAAAAGATCTTTGCCTAGGGCTCGGGCTCGGGCCAACTGATTTGGGCCGTCTTCCTCAGGGATTTGTGGACAGTCCTGCAGCATTTTCCATGGTGTTAAAAATAACCCTGGATGACTGGGCACCTCCACAGGGATCAGTACTCCTGCAATATGTAGATGACCTACTGTTATGTAGTGAGAGCGGGGCACAGTGTGCAGAAGACTCTGAAAGCCTGATGACTCACTTATCTCTTAAGGGTCACTTGGCGTCTCGCAAAGAGATCCAGTGGTGCAGGGAGAGGGTGGAATACCTAGGATGTATTATCTCAGGCGGGACCAGGCAAGTGTCCCCTGAAAGAGTCAAGACTCTGACCTGTCTCGGCCCACCCAAAGATAAGGCAACGCTCCTTTCTTTTCTTGGCTCTATTGTCTACTGCAGGCAGGGGATCCCAGATTGTTCTTTTTATGATTCAATCTTGCGCCCCTCTACTGCAGCCACTGCCCCCAAGTAGGTGATTTACACTGAGGAAATGACACAGGCCTTTCATGCCTTATTACAGTCTTTGGCCAGTGCTCCGGCACTAGGTTTACCAGATCATAAGAAATCCTTTGTGCTTTACTGTATAGTCAGGGGCCCTACGCTGGCTGCTGTGCTGGCCCAAGCGCATGGCACCCACTACCGACCCGTGGCTTATCTATCCAAAAAACTCCCCATTCAAGTACAAGGAATGCCAGCTTGCCTATAAGCTGTCGCTGCCTGTGCTATGGCACTATGGCAGTAAAAGAAGCATCCAAAATCACTTTAGGAACTGATACTACATTGTACACAACACATACTGTAGTGCACCTTTTACAAAACATTTCTTTGACAGCACAACGCTCCAGTGGCTATGAGATCATCCTTCTCAACACACATGGTCTCACTGTCAAATCGTGCTCTGACACTATTCTGGTACCATCTGTTGGGTCCTCTGTTTCAGCCCCTCTTTCCCTCAGCTGGACTTTGACGGTCAATGGAAAAAACTCTCTGTCCGGACAGGTAATCATAGACACCATACACAGTATATACAGTGGTGTGAAAAAGTGTTTGCCCCCTTCCTCATTTCCTGTTCCTTTGCATGTTTGTCACACTTAAGTGTTTCGGAACATCAAACCAATTTAAACAATAGTCAAGGACAACACAAGTAAACACAAAATGCAATTTGTAAATGAAGGTGTTTATTATTAAAGGTGAAAAAAAATCCAAACCATCATGGCCCTGTGTGAAAAAGTGATTGCCCCCTAAACCTAATAACTGGTTGGGCCACCCTTAGCAGCAACAACTGCAACCAAGCGTTTGCGATAACGTGCAATGAGGCTTTTACAGCGTCCTGGAGGAATTTTGGCCCACTCATCTTTGCAGAATTGTCCTAATTCAGTTACATTAGAGGTTTTTCGAGCATGAACGGCCTTTTTAAGGTCATACCACAACATCTCAATAGGATTCAGGTCAGGACTTTGGCTAGGCCACTCCAAAGTCTTCATTTTGTTTTTCTTCAGCCATTCGGTGGTGGACTTGCTGGTGTGTTTAGGATCATTGTCCTGCTGCAGAACCCAAGTTCGTTTCAGCTTGAGTACACGAACAGATGGTCGGACATTCTCCTTCAGGATCTCTCCTTCAGTTCCTTTTATCACGGCAAGTCTTCCAGGTCCTGAAGCAGCAAAACAGCCCCAGACCATCACACTACCACCACCATATTTTATTGTTGGTATAATGTTCTTTTTCTGAAATGCAGTGTTCCTTCTACGCCAGATATACTTGGACACACACCTTCCAAAGAGTTCCACTTTTGTCTCATCGGTCCACAGAATGTTGTCCCAAAAGTCTTGGGGATCATCAAGATGTGTTGTGGAGAAATTGAGACGAGCTTTGATGTTCTTTTTGCTCAGCAGTGGTTTTCTCCTTGGAACTCTGCCATGCAGGCCATTTTTGCCCAGTCTTTTCCTGATGGTGGAGGCATGAACGCTGACCTTAACTGAGGCAAGTGAGGCCTGCAGTTCCTTGGACGTTGTTGTGGGGTCTTTTGTGACCTCTTGGATGAGTCGTCGCTGCGCTCTTGGGGTAATTTTGGGCGGCCGGCCACTCCTGGGAAGGTTCACCACTGTTCCATGTCTTCGCCATTTGTGGATAATGGCTCTCACTGTGGTTTGCTGGATTCCCAAAGCTTTGGAAATGGCTTTATAACCCTTTCCAGACTGATAGATCTCAATTACTTTCTTTCTCAATTGTTCCTGAATTTCTTTGGGTCTCGGCATGATGTGTAGCTTTTAAGGATCTTCTGGTGGACCTTACTGTGTCAAGCAGCTCCTATTTAAGTGATGCCTTGATTGTGAACAGGTGTGGCAATAATCAGGACTGGGTGTGGCTAGAGAAATTGAACTCAGGTGTGGACAACCACAGTTATAGTATGTTTTAACAAGGGGGGCAATCACTTTTTCACCTTTAATAATAAACACCTTCATTTACAAATTGCATTTTGTGTTTACTTGTGTTGTCCTTGACTATTGTTTAAATTGGTTTGATGTTCCGAAACACTTAAGTGTGACAAACATGCAAAGGAACAGGAAATTAGGAAGGGGGCAAACACTTTTTCACACCACTGTAGTTGGTCAAGAATACAACGGTTTATTTCCAGCTTTACAGAGTATATGCAATAATCAAAAAAGGGGTTGCGTAGGGGGAACGCCCCATGAACAACCAATCACATTCAAGCATTTTGTTATACAATCAATATTGATCTGCAAGATATTCATAATATTTTTGCCTTCAGACTCAACGTCACAATTCTAAAGCCCCATACACACGCGCGGATTATCCGAGGACCAGGTCCGTCGGACCATGTCCGTCATACTTTGTCT
Organism: Lithobates sylvaticus; assembly: GCA_028564925.1. Lineage (NCBI taxonomy): Eukaryota > Metazoa > Chordata > Amphibia > Anura > Ranidae > Lithobates > Lithobates sylvaticus. The sequence continues at coordinate 98,582,231 of CM053032.1, read as the reverse complement.
GATGTTGGTTTTGCGTACACACGGTCAGACAAAGTTGTCGGAAAATCCGATCATTCTGAACGTGGTGACGTTTGTTGCCTACGACGGGACTACGTAGAGGCTAGTAGCCAATAGCTTTGGTCTTGTAATGTGATCTGAGCATGCGTAGCACTTTGTCCGGTCGGACAACCGTACACACGATCGGATTTGGTGTGATCGGACCGTGTTGTCGGCAAATCTATCCAGCAGGAGATAGGACTTTGTCCGTCGGACAATCCGACGTACACTGTCCGATGGTGCATACACACGGTCTGATTTTTCAACAACATTGTCCGATCGGACAGAATCCATGCAAAAATCCGACCGTGTGTATGGGGCTTAAGACTGTTCCACAAAATATATGTCCTTGACAATGTTCTCAGCATTTTTGGTAAACTTTCACATGCTAGCGTGAGAAAGGAAAAAAACTAGCGTGAGAAAAACATCTTTGTACAATATTATTAAATCTTAAAGGGTAACTCTACACTCCTTGCAATAACCTTAAAGAATGATCCCAATCGACAGGAATAGACCTGGGGACCTACTGTTCGCCTGAAGGAGGAGCAGCGATCTCACTCCGTTATCTCTCCCTTCCTTTCTGGGGACGAACCCAACCTGGTCCGGGTGGACCAGTTCCGTCATCAACTCCTTCATCCTTGTTGACAAAACCTTGGCATAGAGCTTAGCATCCGCATTCAGGAGTGCTATTGGCCTGTAGTGTGAGCAGAGCGTGGCGTCTTTCTCTTCTTTCAAGATAACCGTAATCAACGCAGCCAAGGCCTCCTTTCCCATTCCATAAGTGGCACCCAACCCATTCATGTACTGGCAAAGTTTCGGGACCAATATCTCTTTAAATATTTTAAGATAATAAATCGTGAACCCATCTGGTCCTGGGCTTTTACCATGGCCCCCAGAGCTTTAAAGATTTTCTCTTCTGTTATGGGTATATCTAATATAGCCCTATCGCTTACTGATATCTGGGGCAGATTGGCCTTTTTTAGGAATTCTCTGATCTTATCGGCTCTTCCTATTTCCTGATTTCCCTTCGGGTTAACAGAATATAGGGCCCCATAAGAATTCCTGAACTCATTTGCTATCTCATTAGTTTTAAATACCATTTCCCCTTTTCTATTTTGAATTTTTTCAATATGATTATTTTCTCTTTTTTTTCCAGTATTTTTGCAAGGTACTTGCCCACCTTGTTTCCCCCCCTCCAGATATCTTTCTTTTGCCTACTATGTTTAGGTTTTTATTAGGGCTATAGATATTAGCAAGTGTAAATGTTTTTTCACCTAGCTTACCTTTCAGAAAGAGGTCTCTACCTTCGGGGTCTGTCATCCTCTCTTCAAGCGTGAATCTAACCGTTTTTGTAAATCCAATTGCCACCCCCCTTAGCCCTCTTAGGTGAATCCCCATAGAACCAAGTCGGGAAGTCCCTAGAGAAGAGTTTCACATTTGTTTCCCGAGCGATGTGAGTCTCCTGTAGAAACACCACCGTAGCTTTAAATCGTTCTTCTAAGATTTTATATCTCCTTATGGGAAAGTTCAACCCTCTGACATTGTAGGTTACTATATTTATTTCATTCATCAATATTATATGTCAGGGGGTTATGATCCTTTAGTGAAAATATAGCTTTGATAAAAACGAATGTTTTAATCCCCAACCTAGTGTCCTCCTCCACATCCCTCCCACCCCTCCCCTCAACCCCCCCTGGCCCCCACCCTCCCCCTTTCCCCCCTTCCCTTGGCCAAATCCTGGCCCAAGACTCCCCTGTGGGAGTTCCACCCTCTCCCACTTGAGACTCTCCCACCTTGAAGTGGGCTCCAACCATGCCCCCGCCACCCACCACCCCTCCCCTTATATCAGGGACCCACGGTGGGTTACGGGCGCAAGGGGAGACCACTATTACTTTAGACACTGGCCCTAGACCTAACCCACCACCGCCACCACCTCCCACCCTCCCCCGCACACCCCACCTTCTCTTTATTTGTAGTATGCTTTTCCTTTCTTTTTCTATTCCTCTTTTCCCTTTTCTTTCTTATCCTTTCCCTCCCTCATCTGCTTTATTTATATTTCCCCCGCCTCTTCTTCACAATTCTGCTATTTCTTATAAGTCCATCCTTCGTTCATGTTATAGATGTTCCATCCCTCTCAGCTATCCTTTCTTCATCCCCCCATCCTGGGATGGCTGGGATCCGTAAGTCCATCTTAGTATAAAATTCATGAAGTTCTTCCGGGAACCTTAATCGCTTTGATCTCCCATCTTTAGTACCTATCAGGCACGCAGGGAATCCCCAATTGTATTTAATGTTCTGTACGCGCACTTGTTCCAAAAGGGGTTTTAATAGTCATCTTCTAGCGAGTGTTTCTGGGGCCAAATCTGTAAAGGTTTGAAGCTCCGCACCCCCATATCTCAGTGGGGGCCCCCCCCCGCATTTTTGTCAAAATTGCGTCTTTGTCTTTGAGGGATTGAAACCTGATGATGATGTCTCTTGGTTTGTCTTCTGCATAGTGTTTAGGCTTTCTTAGCCGATGTACACTTTCAATCCTGAGAGCTTCATTGGCACCTTTATTTAGGAGGGGGTTGAAGATTGTAGCCATCGTTTTACTCAAGTCCTCTCCTCTCTCTTCCGGTACTGCGCGAATACGCAAGTTTTGTCTGCAATTTAGATTTTCTTGGTCCTCTAATTTATATAGAAGTTTCCTCTGTTCCAGTTGCATTGCTTTAACAGATGCATTTAATTTGCGTATTTTATGCGCTTGATCATCTGATCTTCCTTCAATCATTTTAGCAGGTGACCCATATCAGCGCGAATCGAGTAAATTTCTACTTTTATGACATTCTCCAGTCTTAAAAACATTTCGGTCATCTCTGATTTAGTTGGGGTTTGGTCTGCTACGGCTCCCCCCCCCCCCGCACTGCTCCTTTTTCCATTTCACTCCCACAGTTTATTTCTTCTTTAGATTGATCTTGAGATTCTCCTTGTTTTTTCCCAGTTGCTTCCACTTTCTCCTGGTGCACGTTTGGTTGTTTTCCTGTTTTTGGGGTTTTAGGGCTCCTCACCTTAGACATGTATTGTTTAATCGTAGAGATATTTAATTGCCCTTTTGGTGGTTTGTGTTCGCTACCCCTTGTTGTTCTTCCTGTCATACTATTTTTTTTCTTTTTTTTTTTTGTATTTGTTTATACTTTTTCTCCCTTTTTTTTGCCCAGTTTTGTGATGCACTTCCTCCCACTTACATTGTGGTATCTGACTAGTTTTGATTGTGGATGCACAGAAAATATACTGTTCGTTAACAAGGGTTCTTCTTATGACCAAGTACTGACGGGCGACTGAACATCCAAGTCGACCCACTTACAACTCTAGTGAAGATACTTTCGAATAGTAATTTCCACTGATAGACTAAAAGGTATTTATATGAGGTAGCTGATAGCAGATCTAATAGTCTGCTTATGCGAAGGAGTTCAATGTAGGAATTCTGATGTTCATTGGCGTCTGTTTATCATGAGAGAGGCTCAGCTGTTTAACCAATAGATAGGGTAATAGGGATTAAAGTGATCTGTTGTACTTAACTATCATAGACCATTCAACAACAATCCAACTTCGAATTTCTGATAAATTTAATAGATATAGCAATGCATCTGATAATATATGTAGTGTAATACTCCTCTCATTTCAGCGTTTTTCATATTTTTTTCAAAGCCTGCTGAGTAAATACACACATTGGCATTCCTGTTACTTCACAAGGCGTATAAAAAAAAAAAATTTAAAAAAAAAAAACAACACCGCCTCTTGGTTCCTGATAGCTAATAAATAATTACCCAGGTGCATTGCATGCTCTGTTTCACTCAATCAACTTCTCCTGGGTCTCATGAAACTCATATGCATATAGTGTCCTCCAAGAAACCAAAAAAAAAAACAGGCAAGGAAAGATGCTCTTTAGTATACACATACATGCACGCATATGCACAGTCCCCTTCGTGTCCCTTATGCAAAAAAAAATGTAAACACCTGTTCTCATGGATTGTGTTCCCTTGAATTCCCAGAACATTTGCAGAGAAGGGTTTAGAGGGCTTTTATTCCTGACAATATGCTCAATGCCAGAGATTGTGTAAATTGATTAACAATACTATTGGTCCGCCAGGGATATGCACACTTGATCAAAGCCTCCTTTAAGGTCTAAGATGCTATGTCTAAGATGTTGGTTACTGTGTGAGTCACACTGAAAGGTTTAAAGTTAGCTTCTCTTGTAGGGCAAGTGCATAGAGTTCACAAGTCCTTTCCTTAGAGCATTATACTGACGTTTATGCAATATGTGAAAACAAACCTGTTGCACCGACTAGATATAATAGTCCTTGCAATCTCTAAACGTAAGAATAAATCTCTAAATAAGCAGATATATATGCGAATATGCAAATATATAAATGTCGTGTGGACCACTATCATATGAGCAATGCAAATTTTTGCCTTTGCACATCAAAGTTCATGTATCAGTTCTTAGTTCAATTCTTAGTTCATGTAGCAATTCATGTTTATATGATTCATATAGCAGACAAAGAAAAGCTGTACCTCATGTGTCTTCTCTTACACGGTAGCTGCTTGTTAGCTGAAGAGTTTAAGCTATCAGATGAAGGCTCCGTTTATGCTTACTTTAATTGGCGGTTCTGTCATAGACCATGAGGGGGAGCAGGGGGGGGTCGCCAGCTCAGTCCTCCGGCGTTCACCTGCGCCATTGGTGATCCTGCATAGGTCAGGTCTGCTTCTCCTCGCTGGTGAAAACGGGCGGGCCGGGAGTCGGATCAGGTCAGGTCTTCACCCTTTGTTTTTTCGGCCACAGCGCAGCCTCTCACGCTGCTAGTTGACCGCTGCATATCCTGGGCCTCCCCTCAGACCTTCCGGTGGAACGCTCAGGCCCCTCCCTCAGCAGAGTAGCGTCACATCCTCCATTGCTCAAAAACCTAGCAGCCAATTGCCAATTACCTATTCAATATTGTCTAATTATTAACATACATAGATATACATAAATATATACTTCCCTACAATATGTATTTTAACAGTTTTAATGAGGGCTCAACAGACCTTTGTTTGACCCTGTAAAACTTAATTTAATGGGAAAAAACAGATAAGGGATGATGGCGCTGTTCTGATATATATTCTTGCATATAAAGTGAACCAGTGCAGGGAAACAACAAATAATTGACTCCTTAAATCCTATACATACACTGTGAATAAATGACACATTTGAATTGTATACATATATATATATTTATATATATATATGTGTTTAAATAAAAACACTCAATTTAAAAAATGTCCCGTAAAGTAAAATATAAAAATATATGATAAATAAATGCCCAAAGGTGAAAAAATCCTGTCGATCACTGTGGGTAGAGGGCACTTCACTGGCTAAACAGGTGACTTGTAAACAGTGACTTTGAAGTGCTCCCCTCCTTCCTTCAGGTGACTCCTTATGTGAATCTACTCACCAGAGCGCCTCACCCCTGCAGGGGTAACAGGCGTATAATATCCAAATCCGGATGGTAATGAACCTCCTTTTGGGGCGTCCTGGGACCCTTAGTGTTTTGACAGTGTGACTTCCACTCTTAATGGGGGAAGGGCAGTCAGCAGCGGGTAATCTACATATATTAAAAAATGGCATTCATAGTGTGAATCCGAAAAACTATTTATTTAAAATAAATCTCTTAAAAACAGGGTCTGCAAATCCCTGAGAATCATGCAGCAGAAAAAGGAACAAACTACAATATCAAAACTACAGCAACAAAACTTCCAATTCCCGGTCAAATCGCGTGTGTTCCACTGACACACTGGTCAAAAAAATGGAAACAGTAAAACAGGAAGTAATGTATTGCATACCAAGTATTGCCTTACGCGTTTCGTCATACAGACGTCATCAGAGACTCTGCCATCTTGGTACACCATACGCAATATATAGGATATGAGGAGGCTGCGACGTCCAATCGAAAAAGCCGGCCAATCAAAAAAGCTGATGAATCCCAGAAGTTATCAACAGAGCGTTGAGAAAAACACAGGGCCCTACCACCCGCATAAGTTTATGTCCCATGCGCTATCTAGTAGATGGAAAATAGAAGACTTCAGCAGCCTCTTCAAAAAACAACAACAAAAACAATAACAGTTATAAATGGATGTTTTGTGAAAAATACTAATGATGGCTGCATATAGCCATCAAGGAGAAGTATATAACAAATAATAACTATATGTATGGATATAGATGATTATACAAACATTTATACTATATGAATACAAATAGGGTATTAGGATGATGTTATATAAAGCAGGTGGAGAATATATATATATTTGTAAAATATGCACATGTACATATACACACATATATACATATGCACATGCACATATAAAAGGGGATAAGAAAATCTTTTCTATATAGAAACAATGCACAAAGAGATGATGATGGTGGTAATAGAAAATATAAAAAACATGTATATCTCTGGCTCAGATGCCTCATAAAATATGTAATATATGTACTGTAAAAGAGTATTATAAAAATATATAAAAATTATTATAAAAATGCAAACAAAGGAGAGAAAAAAATTATGGTAATAACATGTGGGTGTGATTGGTTCAGATGTTAAAAATTGGATAAAAGGCAGTTAAGATCTATGTCCACGTCTAACCCTTTAGGTACTAAAGAACCCAAACGATAAATCCATTTGGTTTCATTCTGAGATACTTGAATCATCTTGTTTCCCCCTCTGCAATGATCATTGATAATATCAATGCCATAAAAAATCAATCCTGAGTGGACTCTTTTATGAAACTGGTCAAAATGCCTGGACAGGTGATGTTTTGTAAAACCATTTTTTATGTTATTGATGTGCTCCCTAATACAGACACATATAGGCCTGGTGGTCCTGCCCACATATTGTAGCAGGCATGGGCACTCAATGACATATGTTACATGGGTGCTATTACAGGTCACCAATTCCCTAATGTCGAACTCCTTGCCAGTTCTAGACCTGAATGTGGTTTTTCTCCTTGGCTGTTTTTTGCTGACCCAACAGGCCAAGCACCTTTGACACTTGTAGAACCCTTTAAGTTCAGAAAACAGCTTAACAGGTCTGAGTGGGTCTATCACATTTTTTACCAGTTGGTTCCTAAGAGTGGGTGCCCTTCTGTAAATAAATCTTGTTTTTTTAGCAAGAATGTTAGCCAGAGTTCGGTCTGATTTAAGTATGGGCCAGTACTTTCTGACGATGTGTTCAATAGATTTGTATTGCACATTGAATCCCGTAATGAAGGCAACATTCCTTTGTTGGTCCATCCTCTTTTTCTTATCCTTAGTAGTCAATAAGGAGTTACATGTACGTAAAGGTACCGGCGCCAATTCAGTATTTTATATCAATTTGCATATGCGATAGGCTGCAATCTAAAAAACAAAAGTGCTATTTGCCCAGTTGTTATAGTTCTAGTTATTGTAAAAAAGAAGAGTTGTGCCAGTCAGTTTATCTCTATCAAGTATCGTGCTAAATTAAAACTTAAAAATTAAGTGACATGGGATGAATACTGGGGCAGATGCGGAGGATGCAAATCCTCAAGTTGATGCGAGTACCACCACACACACCACGAGGGATACAATCAACACACCCTATCTGCCTCAGTCACCCTTATTATCCACTGTGAACCTTTTATAGTGCCAGGACAACCATATAGTAAGGAGTAGATGTAATCATACCCCTATTTATGGTAATCTTAATGTGCCCTTAATTCATATGTAATATAATATCCTAATTATATACATGTGCTTATTATGTGTAAACAAAACACATTCCTGTAAAACAATCTTGCAAAAACAAGTTATAATATTAAAATGCCACAAATCCCACAAATCCCATGTGCCACAAAATTAATTAATTAATTAAATAAAGTCCATATGCGTTCTATGGTGAGGGAAGTTTTGGCACCACTTTCACACAGTATGCCAATGACCGATTGCTCCCACTGATAACACCACTTGTGACTGAATTTTCTGGTGCTTGTGAAAGCCACCCTAACTGTGAATCCACTACCGCTAAAAAATGGCCACTCACCAGAACCAGGTGAGTTTTAGGCGTTTGGTTTATTTAGCCGGATAACCACTCCTTACTCTGGTCAATCTCCTCTAGGAAATCCAAGTTTTTTAGTCTGGGTATCCTCCACTCTCAAGGAAAAAATGATAAAAAATGCTCCCATAGTGTAATATATCCAAAAAATGTATTTAGCAAACAATTAAAACAAAAGAACTGTTACACTCACATTTGCCTGTGCCCTCGGGCGGCACTGAGCCTCTCCAGCCGTGTTTGTGGGGACCTCAAAACCTCAAAAATCAGCGTGCTGTCGTCGCGTCACATGTATACCTGCGTTTCGCAAATCAACTATGCATCATCAGGAAGACGCATAGTTGATTTGCGAAACGCGTAGAGGCTGCTGGGTATATTATACTATGGGAGCATTTTTTATCATTTTTCTTGAGAGCGGAGGATACCCAGTCTAAAAAACTTGGATTTCCGAGAGGAGATTGACCAGAGTAAGGAGTGGTTATCCGGCTAAATAAACCAAACGCCTAAAACTCACCTGGTTCTGGTGAGTGGCCATTTTTTAGCGGTGGTGGATTCACAGTTAGGGTGGCTTTCACAAGCACCAGAAAATTCAGTCACAAGTGGTGTTATCAGTGGGAGCAATCGGTCATTGGCATACTGTGTGAAAGTGGTGCCAAAAGTTCCCTCACCATAGAACGCATATAGACTTTAATTAATTAATTAATTTTGTGGCACATGGGATTTGTGGGATTTGTGGCATTTTAATAATATAACTTGTTTTTGCAAGATTGTTTCACAGGAATGTGTTTTGTTTACACATAATAAGCACATGTATATAATTAGGATATTATATTACATATGAATTAAGGGCACATTAAGATTACCATAAATAGGGGTATGATTACATCTACTCCTTACTATATGGTTGTCCTGGCACTATAAAAGGTTCACAGTGGATAATAGGGGTAACTGAGGCAGATAGGGTGTGTTGATTGTATTCCTCATGGTTTGAGTGGTGGTACTCGCATCAACTTGAGGATTTGCATCCTCCACATCTGCCCCAGTATTCATCACATGTCACTTAATTTTTAAGTTTTAATTTAGCATGATACTTGATAGAGATAAACTGACTGGTGCAACTCTCCTTTTGTACAATAACAATAAGGAGTTACGGTCGACCTCTTCAATTTCCTTCCTTAATTTAAGTAACGGATCTAGGGAATATCCTTTGTCCACAAATTTCCCTATCAGCATGTCTGCTTGTGTATGATAGTCATCCAGGTTGTGACAATTTCTGCATACTTTTAGGAGCTGTCCCTTAGGTTTGTGTTCTTTCCACCTAGGGTGGTGACAGCTGGAAGTGGGTATGTACCCATTGCGGTCAGTCAGTTTAAAAAATGTTTTCGTAAAAATGTCATCACTTTCTTTAAAAATCTGCAAATCTAGATAATCTATATGGTTAAAATCACTTTTACCAGTAAAAGAAATACCAAATTTGTTCTTGTTTAACTCTGTTAAAAAGCCATCAAATGTGTCGGGTGTACCTTCCCACACAATAAAAACATCATCGATGTACCTCCGATAAAACTTAATGTCAGGATGTTTCCTACCATAAATGTATCGGCCCTCCCACATGTCCATAAATAAATTTGCCACACTTGGGGCATACTTGGTACCCATAGCAACACCTTTTGTCTGCACGTAGAATTCTTTACAATACCAAAAATAGTCGCTCTCCATTGCCAGTTTCAAAGCTTCCAGTAAAAAGCCAATTTGTTCCTGTCGGAGATCGGTTCCTTCGTGTAAGGCTTTCTCGACCCCTTCCAGCCCATCCTTCTGGACAATGCTGGTGTACAGAGAGTTCACATCTATAGTTGCTACCCTGTTTCCCCGAAAATAAGACCTAGCGTGATTGTCGGTGTTGGCTCCAATATAAGCCCTACCCCCCAAATAAGCCCTAGTAAAAGTCCTTGTAGGTCTTGTTTTCAGGGTAGGGCTTATTTTCGGGGAAACAGGGTAGGGCTTATTTGGTGGGTAGGGCTTATATTGCAGCCATTATCGACAATCACGCTAGGTCTTATTTTAGGGGAAACAGGGTAGTATGCAACTTTATGGTGAAGGAAGGAATGATTATAGGGGTCCAGACTTTGGGCGGTCCCCAGGTACCCCTAGGTACAATATTCCAACACAAAATAGATTCTCCCCTTTCAGAGAAAGAGGACAGAGAACACCACACCGCAACTTCCAAAATAGAAGAGAGTACAGAGATGATGAGGATTTTTTTCAAGGGAGACAAAGGGAGAGACCCCCAGGGAGATGGAATACCCGGGTCGCATACAGAACAACTGGATGGAGGAACCAAAGAATGGACCAGGGTGGGGCCTGGAGGAGAGAAGGGCCCCCTGGAGATATGAACAGAGAAGGCGTGAGGAATGGGAATCAAGGATACCATTTCCAGAACCAGCGGATGAATACAAGGAATGGCTGGACCAGGAATCCAGGAAGAGAGCAGGAACCAACTCACAGAAACATGGAAAGAAACAGACAAATGGAAGACCTGGAGGGAAGAAGAAAAAGAAGGATTTTTAATTTAAGAGATGTTGTTGTTACCGATGATGAAATGCAGACTCTTGATTTAGGGGTTCAAATATGCACCAGATAAGAACGTAGACAAATTTTAAGTTTTTATTGATTTACAGCGGTTTATTAGGAAATTAAAAATTAAGAAACATTTTGCACTTAATGGTGATACATTACCTGAAGGCGAGACTTCGGAATTTGCTCATACCAATCTTAGGAATAACTCTTTTATGAATCCCAAGGTTCCTGGAGACCAATGCATAGGGACATTCAAGTGGATGGTTGAGAGTGATCTCAATGAACTTGAAACGAAGAACAAAAAAGGCGGACATATCTGGAAAACAATAAAAGCCTTGGGAAAGAGAAAATAAGTGGTAATCCACCCTGCTGATAAGGGGGTGGGGGGGATTGGTTATCCTAAAGAAAGAAGACTATGAAATAGAAATGGAGAATCTCTTGAAAGTTCCAAACACATATAAGAAATTAAAATGCAATCCCAAACCTCAATATGGGAAAAGGCTGAAAGCATTGGTAAAAAAGGGGAAAGATATTGGTATCCTCAATAAAAAGGAGGCAAGGTACTTGGTGTCGGATTCCACGAGGACCCTAGTAATGTATTACCTGCCTAAAATACATAAGAGATTTATAAAACCTCCTGGCAGGCCTATTATTAGTGGAGTGGACTCACTTTTTTTCCAGATTAGGGGAATATATCGATCAATTTCTGAAACCTCTTGTAAAGAAAGGGAAGTCATATTTGAGGAATAGTACCCAACTGATTAATGAGCTCCAACAAATTCAAGGTACCAAACATTGCACACTACCAACTATAGACGTGAACTCTCTGTACACCAGAATTGTCCAGAAGGATGGGCTGGAAGGGGTCGAGAAAGCCTTACACGAAGGAACTGATCTCAAATTGGCTTTTTACTGGAAGCTTTGAAACTGGCAATGGAGAGCAACTATTTTTGGTATTGTAAAGAATTCTACGTGCAGACAAAAGGTGTTGCTATGGGTGCCAAGTATGCCCCAAGTGGGAAAAATTTATTTATCGACATGTGGGAGGACTGATACATTTATGGTAGGAAACATCCTGAGATTACCGTATATACTCGAGTATAGGCCGACCCGAATATAAGCTGAGGCACCTAATTTTACCACAAAAAAAAGGAAAAACTTATTGACTCCAGTATAAGCCAAGGGTGAGAAATGCGCAGCTACTGTAAGTAGAAAAGAGGGTCAACAATGCCCATTTGCAGCCTCACTGTACCCATTTGCATGCCTCACTGTGCCCATTTGCAGCCATAGGTCCCCCAAACTTCAAACTTGGTAGTTAAGGGTTCCTAGATGCCCCCTAGCTGCAGACATTTTGGGGTCTCTGGACACAAAGGGTCCTGAAATAACATTGCCGCAGATTGACACAGTTGACCTACTTTGGGGCCCGTATCTTGAGGCCACTTGGTGCTAGGAACCACAAATTTGGTATGCAAACTCAGTCAAACTAGCACTATAACATATCCAAAGATGGGGTTCCTATTACCAAGTGGCCCGAGATACGTGACCCCAAAGTCGGTTTGGAAAATGTCAAGCACTTTTCTGCAGCAGAGAATTACATTTTCCGAACCGACTTTGGGGCCCCCGTATCTCGGGGCCACTTAGTGCTAGGAACCCCATCTGGATATGTTGTAGTGTTGGGTCCACTGGGTTTGCACACCAAATTTGGGGTTCCTAGCACCAAGAGGCCCTGAGATAATCGGAAAATGTAATTTTCTGCTGCAGAAAAGTGCTTGACTCAAGTATAAGCTGAGGGGGGCACTTTCAGCACAATAAAATGTGCTGAAAAACTCAGCTTATACTCGAGTATATACGGTAAGTTTTATCGGAGGTACATTGATGATGTTTTTATTGTGTGGGAAGGTACACCTGACACATTCGATGGCTTTTTAACAAAGCTAAACAAGAACAAATTTGGTATTTCTTTTACTGGTAAAAGTGATTTTAACCAGATAGATTATCTAGATTTGCAAATTTTTAAAGAAGGTGATGACATTTTTACGAAAACATTTTTTAAACTGACTGACCGCAATGGGTACATACCCACTTCCAGCTGTCACCACCCTAGGTGGAAAGAAAACATACCTAAGGAACAGCTCCTAAGAGTACGCAGAAATTGTCACAACCTGGATGACTATCATACACAAGTAGATATGCTGATAGGGAAATTTGTGGATAAAGGATATTCCCTAGATCCGTTACTCAAATTAAGGAAGGAAATTGAAGAGGTCGACCGTAACTTCTTTTTCTTTTTTTTTTTTTACATTTTTTATTTATTTAACTTAGGAACAGGGTCCGCATGGACCAACAGTTTACATTTCAGTACATTATTAAGTACAAACATTAAACATTAGCCGGCAGAGGACATGTAATTACAACAATTTGGACATTACTGAACTTTTCCCTGTGTATTTAAGTGGTAGGTTGTCCGTTCATGTCTTGTCATTGTGATGTTCCCCCGTTACTACTTGGTTTAATTAGTGAGCGTTTTGTTGGGGGGCTATGAGAATCGGTAATCAGTAGTGAGCCTTTATGCCGACTCTCTCTATCATTTGAGTAAATCTTATGTACTGTAGGGAGAATGTGTGTATTTACACAGCCCCTGATTCCCATTTTCCTTTTTCGATTGTGTATAGATAGAAGGATTTCCCCTCCCCCTCAACCTCGAATAGAGATAAATAGGATGATATAAGGTGAGAGGGAGGGAAGGTGGGGGTATAGGGTAGGTGGGGGGGGGGACTTGTGAGGACTAGGCGGGGAAGGGGGGGGTGGAAGAGATGGGGGGTGGGGGCCGCCCGCGGCCATGGAGTTTCAGTCGTTCGGGTGGTGTATTCAGATTGCCTGTTTGTGTGTGTCCTTACCCTGTGTCTGCCCGTGACGGTGGCTGTGTAGTTAAGGGTTTGTCTCAGAGCCCCTCAGGGCTTGGCCCTCTGCAGAGTATATGAACATGGTCCAGCATTGCCATGTTTTGGTAAAAGTCTCCTGTCTTTTTTGCCTTGTGAGGATGAGGTCCTCCATTCTCCTTATGTCCTCTACTTTTTGGAGCCAGAGATCAATGGATGGCGGAAGGGTAGATTTCCAACAAAGTGGAATGCATGCCTTAGCGGCGTCAAGTAGGTGTCGTATAACAGATTTTTTATATTTCCTATGGGGGATGTCATTCGCATGAAGTAGGAAAAATGCTGGGTCAGCCAGAATAGGGCGTTCTGTGAGGTTTTGTATAGTCTCCCTGATAACTCTCCAGAAATGCTGTAGTTTGGGACATGCCCAAAATATGTGTAGCATGGTTCCCGTCTTCGTCTGACAACGCCAGCAAGTGTCTGATGTCGTCGGGAAGATTTTGTGTAGCAGCTCCGGGGTTTTGTACCAACGTGAAACAATTTTATAGTTGGTCTCTTGGGACTTGGCACAAATAGAGGACTTGTGTGTATATTGAAGGATGTGCTGTCTTTTAGTGGGGCTAAACTGGGTTCCCAGTTCCTCCTCCCACCTCAGTAAGCCCGGTGGTATAAAGTCTTCTGGGGGGTTATTTATGAGGGTGTAAGTCAGGGAAAGTGTATGTGGTAAGACTCCGGTGTCATTGCAAAGGTCTTCTAATGTCGTGAGTTGCTGGTCACAGTCTGGGGGTGGTGGGGCTGTCGTAAGGAAGTGTTGGAGTTGTCAGGCTCTCATGAAATCTAGGCGGAAGGGGCCTGTAGGGTCTCTTAATTCCCCAACTGATTTCCACCTCCCTCTATTGCTGAAATGGATGGCTTGGTGTATACCCGATTCCGCCAGGTGTCTAAAGGGTCCGTGTTCTAACCCTGGAGTAAATAAAGGATTCCCCAATATTGGGTATAGTGGCGAGTTTGGGGTGGAGAGTGACAGCTGGGACATGAGGTGTGCACATATCTTTGCTGTGTTCCCTATCAACGGGTGGCGTTTAGTCTCCGGTGACAATCCCAGGTAACACCATGGGGTGCCTTGAAGGTGGGTAGTAGTTTGGGCTTGTTCCACCTGGGTCCACAGCTTGGTGTCTTGGTGGCGGCACCAGTCTAACAATCGTCCCAGGTGGACTGCCTGGTAGTAGGCTCGTATGTTTGGTAGCGCTAATCCACCAGATTGCTTGGGGAGAACTAGAAGCCTATTGGCTAGTCTAGGTCTCTTGCCGGCCCATACAAATTTCGTAAATAAGGATTGTATCTGTTTGAAGTATGTATGTGGTATGTGTATCGGTAAGGCCTGCATTAGATACAGGAACTTCGGTAATATGGACATTTTAAGGATGTTACAATGACCCAGCCACGAATGCAGTCCAGATTGCCACTGCTGTAGTAGTATCCTTACTTTTTTTAAGAGGGGGGGGAAATTGAGATCATAAATTTTCGTGTAATTCTGTGGGATGAGTGTGCCTAAGTATTTCAGGGCTAACGTCGTCCATTTCAACTTGAAGTTGGCTTGGAGTTGTGTGAGTTGAGCTGGAGGTATGTTTACATCCATCGCCTCAGATTTGGAGAAGTTAATCTTTAGATTGGAAAGTGTACCATATGTTGTGAATTCGCGTAATAGGTTCGGGAGAGAGATCATCGGGTTTGAGAGGGTAAACATTAAGTCGTCGGCGTAGGCTGACACCTTGTATTGGGTCTGTTTTACCAGAATTCCTGTAATATTCACGTTCTCCCTTACATGTGCCAAAAACGGTTCCAGTGAAAGCACAAAGAGAATGGGTGAAAGTGGGCAGCCCTGACATGTCCCATTCTTAATTAAAAAGGGATTTGACAGTATACCGTTGGCCTTTACTCTCGCCGAGGGTAGTGTATATATCGTTGCAATCCAGTTCCGCATGGTGTTCCCCAGGCCTATATGTTCCAGTGTGTTGAACATAAAGTCCCAATTAACCCTATCAAAGGCTTTCTCAGCATCAGTGCTGAGAAAGACACTTGGTGTTTTGGTGAGGGTTGTGTGGTATAGCAGGTTTAATACTTTAGTCGTGTTGTCTCTTGCTTCTCTGGAGGATACAAAGCCTACTTGGTCTAGGTGTATAATTTGTGGTATATGTGATTGGAGTCGCATGGCCAGTATCTTTGTGAACAGCTTCAGGTCAGTGTTCAACAGAGATATTGTCCGGTAGCTCCCACATTGTCCCGGGTCTTTCCCTTCTTTTGGGATCACCGCTATTTGGGCCAGTAACGTGGTGTCGTGCAGTTTCCCCCCCTTACCTAGGTCGTTCAGAAGCGATACCAAATGCTTTCCCAGTTATGGTAGGAATGTCTGGTAGTATTGTACCGTGAGGCCGTCCAGTCCCGGGGCTTTCCCTTTTTTAGTGCTTGCTATCGCCTCTTGTATCTCGATCAAGGTTATGGGTTCTTCCAGAAGTTGGCATGTGTCTGCCGCTAAGGTGGGCATCTTGGAGTTACTTATGTATTCCCTTATTTGTGTTACCGATGGACGTGTGTTGTTCAGGTTGTATAAGGATTCAGAGTACGACTTGAATTCCTGGGCAATTTGTTTGGGTATCGTTCTTTTCTGTCCTGTTGGGCTGTGTATGTGTGGTATATAGGAAGCTGCTGCTTGGGTTTTCAGAGACTGCGCTAATAGCCTGCCACATTTATTTCCTGATTCGTACGACTGTCTGCGGGAGATCTGTAACGCCGCTTTGGCTTTGTATTGGAGCAAGTCTGTCAATTTTGACCGTACCGTGTCTAGCTCGTTCCCTATTGTTCTGGTCGGTGTCTGTTTGTGTTCCACTTCTAATTTTTGGAGTTTGTCTAGTAGCTCCATCATCTGGGCATTTCTCAGTTTCTTGATCCTCGCCCCATGTTTTATTAGCACTCCGCGGACTACCGCTTTGTGCGCTTCCCATACGAGTCCCTTGTTACATTCAGGGGTACTGTTTGTGTTGAAGTAGTGACCCATTTCCCTTGTCACGTCCGCCAGGGTTTCTGGGTCTTGGAGTAGGCTTTCGTTAAGCCTCCATGTTTGTTTTTGTTTTGTACTGTAGTCAGTCAGTGCGTATGTCATTGTCACCGGTGCGTGGTCTGACCAGGTAATGGAGCCTATGGTCGTGTTTTTAACTGCCTGTAGTTGGTGATGGGGGATCAGGAAGTGGTCTAGTCTTGAGTATACCTGGTGTGTTCGGGAGAAGAACGTGTAATCCCTCTCTCCGGGGTGGAAGAGTCGCCATACGTCTACTAGTCTTGCGTTGTGTAGTGCTGTGTGGATGGCTTTACGTGCCCCCCTGGGGAATGAAGAGGTTCCTGTGGATGTGTCTTCCGTCGGGTTCAAGGGTGTGTTAAGGTCTCCCCCTATTATGAGTTGACCTTCTGAGAACTTCCGAAGGGTTTCTAAGTGTTTCCTAATGAACGAGTCTTGTTGGTTGTTCGGGGCGTAGAGGTTTGCAATGGTCACCTTTACTCCCCCGATCCATCCCTTCAGGAACAGAAACCTCTCCGCCGGATCTGTCTTCCTGTCTATTAATGTCCAAGGGATCCTTGCAGCAATCTGAATGGAAACCCCTCTGGACTTAGCGTCCGAGTGGGTGGAGTGATATACCGTGGGGTAGCACCTATTCTTCAAAATTGGGAATTTGTTCTCCCTAAAGTGTGTTTCTTGTATTAGCACTATGTCAGCTTTCATCCGTTTCATGTCATGTAGTAGCATCTTCCTTTTTTCTGGGGCGTTAAGACCTTTTGCATTTAGTGTGACAATTTGTATCGCCTCCATGGCCGCGAGTGGGTGGGGGGGTGGTGCTGTGGGTGGGAGTGGTGTAGGAGGGGGAAGGGGGGTTGGAGGAGGCGGGACAAGAGGGTAAGAGGGTGTAAGTCAGAAAGGGGGAGAGATAAAGGGTAGGGGTGGATTCCTAGGCAGTCCTAGGTATTTCCTGAGCGAATGTGCTCTCGGTGCGCGCCGGCCAGCGGAAGCGCACCCTAAATTGACAGCTTAATTGCTGTGTGGACGTCTATCGGCTCCAGTCCGTAAGACGCTTACCTATGTGGGAGTGTGTCTAGCAATGGACCACTGGGGGGAGCTCCCTCCCTCCCCGGGCCCCCAGACCCATTAGTCATGTTTTGGTGGTGTGAGCTTTACAAAGGGCAGAGAGAAGCAAAAATAGGAAGCTTATAATCTCAAATGTGGGCAGTAGCCAATGTGTATTAAGCAACATAAAAAATAAAAATAAACATAAACATATGTATCTATGCCTTTACAGCTAATCGGCAGATCTTGTCACCTTGAAACCATGTGAAGTGGTCATATAATATCACCGTATTACTAACAAAATATTGTACCCGTCCAACATTTACTATTTAACCCCCTCGTGACTATACCTGTTCCCTCCCCTGGAGACGAAAAATGCCAGAACATCCGAGGGTGGGAGAGGGCAACAACCTGTAACACAACCCATCCCCCTACCCCCCGTCCCCCCCGGTCACACATCCATAGATCATATTCTCCATCATCGTCTCATAACATTACAGTACATAGCAATGGTAATGGTAATCCCCCACTTTGTATGCAATTTAGTTTTAGATAACTTATAGGTCCTGTCTCTATTGCCATCTCCAGTATTGGTGTGGTGTGGGGGGGCCCACCGCAACATGTCAGTACCTCCTCCCCCCTCCCTCTCCCCCCGCCAAACAATCCAGGCAAGCCAACCCGAGCAACATCTGTGGGTCGTCTTGGCTGTTCCTCCTGGCACTCCATGCAGAGATGTGACTTGCCTGCAGCTGTCTTTTGAAGGTTCCGGCTATTGTCTGGTGGCAGAGATTGGGACGGGCAAAGAGTCACCGTGGCGTGGGGGTCCCCCTTGGGTTAGAGTCTCTCTAGGGTGGTCTCCGTGTGGTGGGGGGGGAGAAAAAAACATCAACGGCTCTCCCGGATCCGGATACGCACCGTGTTAAGGAGCAAAGTATGTAACGGGTACCTCTGCACAGCGGCGGACATCACCCCCCACCCGCATCCCCCTGGTGTCAGTTGCTCCCTAATGGCAAGTCTGCGTTTGTCTCCCCGGCGCAATTGTTCCATGTGCCCTCTAACCCACGGGCAGAGAGGGGGGGTGGGGGGAAAAGAGGCGCCGCAACAGAACTAGCATCCCGGGGGGGGGCAACCATCAGGGTACAATTTAGCCGAACTGGGTGATATGAAACTGACCTCATATGTTGGTGCTTGTAGCGCACTTAGGACTCGCGTGGACCCTCAGGTGGTGCGGAGCGGATTCTTCCCCTTGATCGCTGCGGGCGTGTCGGTGGGTTAAGTCCTCCTCTTGAGGGTCCCGCGCGGCCGGTTGGTTTCGGTAGAGGTGCCAGCCAGTCCAGAACGGGTACCGGGTCCGCTCCCACGAATGCAAAGAAGGCAGGGAGATCCTCGGCCGTGCGCATGGCAAAAGAGGCACGATCGTTGCGGAGCAGGACCGCTAGAGGGTATCCCCAGCGGTAGGTGCAGCCTCGTCTTCTGGCTACCTCAAGAGCCAACTTCAGGATGGCGCGTCGTTGGAGTGTAGCTCTAGATCCGGGAGTATCTGTATATGTGCTCCATCAAACTCGATCTCCCCATGGTCCCATGCTCTGCGTAGGAGGGTTTCCTTTAGCGTGTACCGATGCAGGCGGCAGAGGACATCTCGAGGCCTGTCTGGATCTGCAGATCTAGGTCCTAGGGTGCGATGCACCCAGTCAAATTCCAGTGTAGGAGGTGGGTCGTCCAGGAGGGTGTTTAGTATGGCGGTCACCGTGGCGGACAAATCCTCCGAGCTGCATCTCCTGGGCTGTTCTCACGTGTGCGTCTTGGGCCTTCTCCAGCATCTGTACCCTTGTTGTTAGGGAGGTTAGCTGAGACTCTCCGGAGGTCACCCGTTCCTCTATTTCGTGCAATTCTTCTCTCACTTCCTGGAGATCTCTGCTGTGTGCCTCCTCTATTTTCGAGATGAGGCCTTCAATGTCCGCCCTCGTGGGCAGCGCCTCAATGTCCGCTCTTGTGGAGAGAGCACGCAACATGTTCCGAAGGTCTTCATCCATATTTTCCTGTTGATGGCTTGCCAGGGCTGTTTCGGGGCTCTCTGCAGGCCTCCCGGGGGTCCCCGGGGTTGAGGGGTTTCTTGTGTCAAGTGCAACGTCTCTTGTCTCCAGGTCGGCCGCACGTGTCGCGGCTGTACTGGCGCCTGCAGAGGCCCTCTGGTTTCCCCGGAAAAACTGTGAGATACCCGGTTGAGAGGCAGTGCTTCGGGTTCCGCGGGTTGCCGAGCATGTTCTGCACCTGTTGCCGTTGCTCATGCCTTGCTCACAGGTAGATAGGTTTGGTTTTGGGTCTGTCTGGGCTGGATCGGGCCTGGAGCTCCTCCAAGACACGTCCTCACTCGGCCATCGCTAAGCCACGCCCCCGACCGTAACTTCTTATTGACTACTAAGCATAAGAAAAAAAGGATAGACCAACAAAGGAATGTTGCCTTCATTACGGGATTTAATGTGCAATACAAATCTATTGAACACATCGTCAGAAAGTACTGGCCCATACTTAAATCAGACCGAACTCTGGCTAACATTCTCGCTAAAAAAAACAAGATTTTTTTTACAGAAGGGCACCCACTCTTAGGAACCAACTGGTGAAAAATGTGATAGACCCACCCAGACCTGTTAGCAGGGCCGGTACAAGGCAGGGGCGGAAGGGGCACGTGCCCTGGGCGCTACCATTTGCTATAGGAGGGGGGGCGCAGCCTGCAGGTGAAGTTCTGCCACGGCCGCCGCCCCGCCAGTGTGTACAACGGCCCAGCGGCACTGTACAAACTGTGTGTGCAGAGTGTGTGCGCTCCTGCATCCTCCCTTCCCTCAGCTTCACTGTTTAATGTCCCCTAGTACCCCTACGAAGGAGTCTTGTAGTCCCTGCCAGCGGCGTGATGTCACTCATGGCCGGAGGGAAGGTGGGAGGGCTCAGAGGAGCGCAGGGAGCTGTGTCAGACTGTCAGACTCAGCGCTGTGACCTAGAGGAGCCGAGGAGCTGCTGCCTGGCTCAAGCTGGAAGGAAGCTAAGGTAGAACATTTGGAAAATGGATTGCAGTGTGACAGACAGTGTGCTACGGTCCGGACTCCACTTGTGTAAAAGTAAGCAGAAACAAATTAATAAATGTCTGGATTGGGGGAGGGGAGGAGGCTGAGATGAGGTTAATGACCACCACTGTTGTTTAATTTCCGCTGTGACAGATGGGAAAGTGTGTGGTGTGTACAGTGTGTGCACCCTCTTCTGCATGGATTTTGTCTGGAAGAGGAGATCTGCCTTGTAGTGGAAGTGTGCTGTGTGTGCGGTGTACTGTGGTGTCCAGGTTGGCATAGCTGTATCATACAGAGAAGAGGAGGAAGGGGGTGGGGACTGTGCACAGAGTAAGGTGCTCCTGGGACTGGCAGGCTGCATGGACATCGGAGGACAACATGCTGAACCTGTGAGTATCATTTGGGAAAGAGGGAAACTCTGTACTGGAATCTGGGGGGGGGGGGGTTCTTTGTGGGAGGACAGCCTTGTAGAGTGGAGTGGCGCTCTGTACTGAAATCTGGGTGGGAGGAGAGCTGCACTCTGCACCCACCCCAGTCTGCACCCACCCCAGTCTGCACCCACCTCAGTCTGCACCCACCTCAGTCTGCACCCACCCCAGTCTGCACCCACCCCAGTCTGCACCCACCTCAGTCTGCACCCACCTCAGTCTGCACCCACCCCAGTCTGCACCCACCCCAGTCTGCACCCACCTCAGTCTGCACCCACCCCAGTCTGCACCCACCCCAGTCTGCACATACCCCAGTCTGCACCCACCTCAGTCTGCACCCACCTCAGTCTGCACCCACCCCAGTCTGCACCCACCCGAGTCTGTACCCACCTCAGTCCTGCCCTCTGCACCCACCTCCCTCTGCACCCACCTCCCTTCTGCACCAACCTCAGTCCTGCACCCACCTCAGTCCTGCACTCTGCACCCAACCCCCTCTGCACCCACCTCAGTCCTGCACTCTGCACCCACCTCAGTCCTGCACTCTGCACCCACCTCAGTCCTGCACTCTGCACCCACCTCAGTCCTGCACCCACCTCAGTCCTGCATTCTGCATCCACCTCCCTCTGTACCCACCTCCCTCTGCACCCACCTCAGTCCTGCACTCTGCACCCACCCCAGTCTGCACCCACCTCAGTCCTGCACTCTGCACCCACCTCAGTCCTGCACTCTGCACCTACCTCAGTCCTGCACCCACCTCCCTCTGCACCCACCTCAGTCCTGCACTCTGCACCCACCTCACTCTGCACCCACCTCAGTTCTGCACTCTGCACCCACCTCCCTCTACACCCACCTCAGTCCTGCACTTTGTACCCACCTCAGTCCTGCACTTTGCACCCACCTCAGTCCTGTACTCTGCACCCACCCCGCTCTGCACCCACCTCAGTCCTGCACTCTGCACCCACCTCACTCTGCACCCACCTCAGTCCTGCACTCTGCACCCACCTCAGTCCTGCACTCTGCACCCACCTCCCTCTGCACCCACCTCAGTCTTGCACTTTGCACCCACCTCAGTCCTGCACTTTGCACCCACCTCAGTCCTGCACTTTGCACCCACCTCAGTCCTGTACTCTGCACCCACCCCGCTCTGCACCCACCTCACTCTGCACCCACCTCGCTCTAGAATCCAATTAGTGAACAGTAATGATGTTCTGTAACTGCTAGCAACTAATCTGTGAGGCTGAGCTGTAATGATGTGTTGTAATCTCTGGCAGCCAATCACAATCACTGCCTGATCTGCTGCAGTAAACTCATTTTAAGTCTAGCTGGGGTGGGGCCTAATAAAAATCTTTGCCCAGGGTTCAATCAATATTAAAGACGGCCCTGGCTGTATGACAGGTGGGAGTATATGTAATGCAGCATGGACAGGGGTCAGCAAGGTGTCCTCACACGGACACTGGTCCGTGTGCAGTCCTTGCAATGTCCACTGCCGCCACTGACTTCTTTTACATTTTTTATAAAGCTTCTTTCACACTGGGGTGGCGGGTCCATTAGTGATAAAGCGCTGCCAGTTTTAGCGGCGCTTTACCACTATTTAAGCGGTACTTTTTGGCCGCTAGCAGGAAACTTTTAACCCCCAAGAAGGGGTTAAAAGCGCCCATGTTGCTAGCCGGAGGTGGTTGAGGGGAGGTTAATTACAATGGTAATGATATTTCTGTAATATACAGAGGGGGGTTAATGTGTTGCCACATTGGTGACTGATGCATTAGTGACCAGTGGCAGTTAATCCCTTGGTGGCACCAGTGTTAGTGTTAATGCATCTGTGACCAATGGCAATACATTAACCACTTAAGGACCGCCATACGCACGTTGACAGAATGGCACGGACAGGCAGATGGGCGTACAGGTACGTCCCCTTTAATTTGCCACTGTGTGGCCAGGGGGGGGGGGGGGCGCAGTTTGCCATCTTCGCCCTGGGCACCAAATGGCCTTGTCCCAGCACTGCCTGTTAGGCTGTTTTCTGAACTTAAAGGGTTCTACAAGTGTCAAAGGTGCTTGGCCTGTTGGGTCAGCAAAAAACAGCCAAGGAGAAAAAACACATTCAGGTCTAGGACTGGCAAGGAGTTCGACATTAGGGAATTGGTGACCTGTAATAGCACCCATGTAACATATGTCATTGAGTGCCCATGCCGGCTACTGTCATGGTTATGCAGTAATCTTCCCCTGTTTGCTTACCTCTCCTCATGTGTTCAGACTAAGAGGCCAGCCACTCTCACCTGGTGGTTTTTATAACCTCTCCTCTAAGCATGGCTCCACCCCCCAGGTCCTATCAGGGAACCCTATATTAACCTGTGCACTGCAAGCCAGTGGTGCTGATCAACCATTGTGTATCCGTGGTGTGTTTGGCTTCCTAGTTCCTGCTTGTGTGCTTTATGTTTGTCTCCGTTACCAAACTCGGCGTGTTCTCAACGATTCCTGTCTGCTTGTGACCTTGACCCTTTGGCATGTCCCCGACCATCCCTGTCTGCCTGTGACCCTGAACCTTTGGTGTGTACTCTGTTGTTCCTGTCTGCTAGCTACCCTGACCTCTGCCTTATCCCCTTACTATCCTTGTCGTTCCAGCCTGCTGCTTCCTTCTCCTGTAGTCTACGGTGAGCCTGAGCTGTGAGACCCTAGGGGCCACGACCTGGAGCCAGACTGCAGCGAAGTCCATCCTCACCACTAGAGGCTCTGGCGAACACCTCATGGCTCTTAGACTCCGCGCCCTGGGGAATCTATGCTCTAGCTCCCACTGGGATCTGTGTTAGTGATCCAGTATACCTGTGTCCTGTATCTCCCTGGGTACTATCCGCGGCAGTCAGTCCTAAGGTCCACTACCTAGCGGTGCACTTCCAACTCCTACAGAGTGCACCTGTCACCTGGTCTCAGGTGACCTGACAGTTTGATCAGCCATGGACCCAGCTGATGTGCCGCTACCCGCAGATGATCCATTGCAGGGCTTAGTTCGCAGACTTGAGACCCAAGAATCACATCAGACCCAGGTGATGCGATTCCTTCAGGATTTGGCATCCCGTTTTGAACAGGTTCAGGCCTCATTAGGACCCCCCGGTTCAACAACCTCAACCGCTATCTGCTGCTGCACCTATCGCATCAGTCGCAGCCACACATTCATTAAAACTACCAGCTCCGGCCCGTTTCTCTGGGGACTCCAAGGCTTGCAGGGGGTTCCTTAGCCAGTGCACAATTCATTTTGAACTTCAGCCCCAAAACTTCCTGTCCGATCGGACGAAAGTATCATATATTATATCCCTCCTGTCAGACGAGGCGCTAGCTTGGGCTGCCCCTCTGTGGGAACTGAATGATCCAGTGGTTTCTAGCCTGTCTGATTTCTTGAAACTTTTTCGGAATATCTTCGAGGAACCGGGTCGTGTCTCCTCAGCGGCTAGCGCTTTTTTACGTCTCCGTCAAGAGTCCGCTTCTGTGGGACGGTACGCTCTTCAGTTCCGTATCCTCACAGCTGAATTAAGCTGGAATAATGAGGCCCTAGTTGCAACCTTTTTACATGGCCTCTCTGATAGAGTGAAGGATGAATTAGCAGGAAGATCCCTTCCTGCTGATCTGGACAGTGTCATCACCTTGTGTAACCAGATTATTCGCTTTCAGGAGAGGGCCCTGGAAAAAAGACTCCAGCACTCCCCGTTCTTTAGTCAGCCTGAGCTCCCAGTCCTCTCTCTTCGATCCGATGAGCACCCCCTGCCTGCTGAGGAACCTATGCAGTTGGGCTGGACCAAGTTATCTCCCAAAGAACGCGCTAGGCGCAGAACTCTGGGCCTATGCCTCTATTGTGGGGCCAAAGGTCATTACCGTGACACTTGTTCTCTTCGTCCGTAAAAACGCTCAGGGCTAATAAATCTGGAAGGTGGAGTATTAGACCCTGAAATATCACCTTCATCTTCTCGTCTTCACCTTTCTGTGTTGCTTCATGTCGGCACTTCTTCTTGTTCGGTCTCAGCACATCTGGATTCCGGAGCCGCTGCCAATTTTATGGATTGGGAAACTGCATCCTCCATGAGACTTACCCTTTTGCCCCTTACAACGCCATTGGTGGTCTTGGCGATTGATGGCACTGTTCTCCCAGGGGGCCCTATCTGTTTCCAGACCCTTCCTGTCAAGATGTCAGTAGGGACACTCCACCAGGAGTGGATATCCTTCCTTGTCTTACCTAAGGCTTCATCTCGTATCATATTAGGTCTTCCTTGGTTACGGCTCCATTCCCCACACGTTGACTGGACTGCTGGACAGATCCTGGCTTGGGGTTCCTCCTGTTCCTCTTTCTGCTTACTCAAGGTTACCCCAAAAGAGAAACTTCCTGTTGCCACCATCCCAGTAGCTTCTGCTATTCCCACTGTATATAGTGATATCTGGGATGTGTCCTGCAATAGTCAGACTGATGCACTCTCTAGGTCATGTGGCACTCTGGATGAGGGGCCCACCTATAAACCTGAGTCGATCTTTCACTCCAGTTTGCATAACCATTTACCTTTGCCTGTCCCTAATCTCCCTTGGACGCACAGCCAGGCTAACTTGTCCACAAGTTCCACAGTCGCTATGCCCTGTGATGCGATTGAGATGGTCACTACACCTGACAATACTATTCAGTCGTCCTCTGCACTAGTGATACCAGTCCAGCCCATGCCCAGTGAGCTTTCTGCGTCTTGTTCAGGACCTTCTGTAACCTGGCCTCACCCTACTGCTACTATGCCCTTAACCATTCCTAAAAAGCCTTTAGTCCTTAGCAAGTCCTCTCGTCCTCTCCCTACCTCAGTTCCGGTCTCTGCGGATAATATAAAATACGAGGTTAGTCAAGTTTTGGATTCCCGGCTCCGTAAAGGCATTCTTCAGTACCACGTACATTGGAAAGGGTTTGGTCCTGAGGAGAGGTCTTGGATCACTGCATCTGAGGTCCTTGCTCCTCATCTGTTGAGGAGGTTCCATCTGGAGTTTCCCTTTAAGCCTGGAGCCAAGTGGGGGAGGGGGAGGTCTCATAAGAGGGGGGGTACTGTCATGGTTATGCAGTAATCTTCCCATGTTTGCTTACCTCTCCTCATGTGTTCAGACTAAGAGGCCAGCCACTCTCACCCGGTGGTTTTTATAACCTCTCCTCTAAGCATGGCTCCACCCCCAGGCCCTATCAGGGAACCCTATATTAACCTGTGCACTGCAAGCCAGTGGTGCTGATCAACCATTGTGTACCCGTGGTGTGTTTGGCTTCCTGGTTCCTGCTTGTGTGCTTTATGTTTGTCTCCGCTACCGACCTTGGCGTGTTCTCAACGATTCCTGTCTGCTTGTGACCTTGACCCTTTGGCATGTCCCCGACCATCCCTGTCTGCCTGTGACCCTGAACCTTTGGCGTGTACTCTGTTGTTCCTGTCTGCTAGCTACCCTGACCTCTGCCTTATCCCCTTACTATCCTTGTCGTTCCAGCCTGCTGCTTCCTTCTCCTGTAGTCTACGGTGAGCCTGAGCTGTGAGACCCTAGGGGCCGCGACCTGGAGCCAGACTGCAGCGAAGTCCATCCTCACCACTAGAGGCTCTGGCGAACACCTCATGGCTCTTAGACTCCGCGCCCTGGGGAATCTATGCTCTAGCTCCCACTGGGATCTGTGTTAGTGATCCAGTATACTTGTGTCCTGTATCTCCCTGGGTACTATCCGCAGCAGTCAGTCCTAAGGTCCACTACCTAGCGGTGCACTTCCAACTCCTACAGAGTGCACCTGTCACCTGGTCACAGGTGACCTGACAGCTACAATATGTGGGCAGGACCACCAGGCCTCTATGTGTCTGTATTAGGGAGCACATCAATAACATAAAAAATGTTTTTCCAAAACATCACCTGTCCAGGCATTTTGACCAGTTTCATAAAAGAGACCCCTCAGGATTGATTTTTTATGGCATTGATATTATCAATGATCATTGCAGAGGGGGAAACAAGATGATTCAAGTATCTCAGAATGAAACCAAATGGATTTATCGTTTGGGTTCTTTAGTACCTAAAGGGTTAAACGTGGACATAGATCTTAACTGCTTTTATCCAATTTTTAACATCTGAACCAATCACACCCACATGTTCTTACCATAATTTTTTTCTCTCCTTTGTTTGCATTTTTATAATAATTTTTATATATTTTTATAATACTCTTTAACAGTACATATATTACATATTTTATGAGGCATCTAAGGCCAGAGATATACATGTTTTTTTATATTTTCTATTACCACCATCATCATCTCTATGTACATTGTTTCTATATAGAAAAGATTTTATTATGCCCTTTTATATGTGCATGTGCATATGTATATATGTGTGTATATGTACATGTGCATATACACACATATAGACATATGCACATTCACATATAAAAGGGGATATATATGTGTGTATATGTACATGTGCATATTTTACAAATATATATATATATTCTCTACCTGTTTCATATAACATCATCCTAATGCCCTATTTTTATTCATATAGTATAAATGTTTGTATGCGCTCTGGTGAGTGGATTCACATAAGGGGTCACCTGGAGGAAGGAGGGGAGCACTTCAAAGTCACTGTTTACAAGTCACCTGTTTACCCAGTGAAGTCACCTCTACCCACAGTGATCGCACAGGATTTTTTCACCTTTGGACATTTATTTATCATATATTTTTATATTTTACTTTACATTTTTTTAATTTTTTCAATCTGAGAGTTTTTATTTAAACACATATATATATGTATACAATTCAAATGTGTCATTTATTCACAGTGTATATATAGGATTTAAGGAGTCAATTATTTGTTGTTTCCCTGCACTGGTTCACTTTATATGCAGTTGGAGCACTTGGACCTTCAATTATTTATTTATAATTCTCTGCACTAGCTCACTTTATATATGCAATTGGAGTACTTGGATCTTTAATTATTTTTTTATCTATTCATTTTTATGAGGTCATACTGAGATTTTCATACACATCTTTCACTCATTGGTTTATTTATTTATTTTTTTAATTAGGAGTATAGCTCCCACTACATAATTGCATAATCAGAACTGCGCCATCATCCCTTATCTGTTTTTTCCTATTCATTGGCTCCACACTTGTGTGTAGTTTTGTAGGGAGGCTGCAGTTCTAATTTGTTCCTGAGCGCAGATTTTTAGAGTATTTTAAACTTAATTTAATAAACTTTACATAACTTTCCCGTATTCCACCTAATTATTTTAACCACCTGTTTTTCTTATCTTTGACGGGGCTTATCTTATCTCTTATTATTTATGTGCTGTCAAGTGTTTTCTTTTCTAATTAGCACTTACTTAAAAAATAAAACTAAAACAACTTTCTATAAGAAAGTATGAGAAAGAAGCAGAGAGGTCATCTAAACTTCAACATTTTAAATGAAATCTTTCTAAATCTATGGAAAACATAGTATACATTATTAAAGGATAATATTGATAAGACCACTACTATATAATAATAATAATAATAATATGAATAATATGAATAACATAAAATATATATTGGTTAATATGAAATTCTACTACATTTCCCCCCTGTTGAGGCTTAAGCCTCACAGCAATTACAGTACATGTCACCCACCATATCCATCAGAGACCCCATGCACCCCGACACTTATCACATAATAGTAAAAAAAAAATTAAGTTGCCAAAAAATAAAAATAAATCAGTCCAATCAAAAACACACTGCATCTTCTTCTGTAGCTACAAAGTCCTTCTCCATATGTGGCACAGAAGACATAGTTGTCAGTCTCAGTGGCATTGTGACCATCCTTGCCACAAACTTCTTGCAACAGGCAACAGTTACTCAGCAACACCACATCGAGGATAACAGGGACGAGGAACAATCTGTTTAGCTACTGAATGAAAGGCAAGTATGTGGTTCCAGGGACCATTCAGCAGACTCAGTCCCATAAGGCTCTGCCTTTTTTTCCTGTTTTTCAGCTTAGCCAAGTGCTTGATGTGTCTGGAGAGATATCCTTCTTTATCATCATTTGCTGGTCCAGTATCATAGCACAAGCTGCTTTGGATGCTGTAAGACACAAGTTCAGTGCATACCTGTTCTGCAAAGGTACAAGTCTCAGATGTTTCAGTTCCTCCTTTATTGCATAAAATCCTTCCTTTGTGGCAATTAACATTTGTAACAAGTTGCATCATATCTTCTGCGATTATCCGATATTTGTCTGGATATAAAACACACTTCAAAATTAAAATACATTTAAAAATTAAATACATTTAAAATCCTTATAATTTCTTAACCTTGACTCCACCTATCAGTCACTATTACCCTGGCCATGTCATAGGTCAATATAGTCAGTCCAGATATTTCATTTGTTTTAATTCTATAGTCTTCCCACAAATTTTGAAACATCATATTAAATAAATCTGTACACACATATACATCTTGCTTTTTGTATAAGTATCCCCCAACATATAAATGAGAGTTCTTGCAAATATCAAGATATGAATACCATAACGTATCTTATAAAGCATCAATACCATACATTCTTAGCGAAATGTCATACTCATTACATTACACTTCCCCACTTTTTTTTTTTTTCTTTCAAAAAATGATAAAACTATTTGTTTATAATGATTGAACATTTTCTCAAAGTGGAACTCTACTCATAAAAATTTGATAAAAATGTTCATTTAACAAGAAAAATGTATTCCACATTAATTATTAAGCTACCAGTTTACTGAAGCCCAGAACCTTTGAGCAGCAATAGAATTTCAGGCAGACTGGCCAGTAGATTTTAATCAGTGCAAAAAATAGAGCACAACTGAGCATGTTCTGAGCAGGGTGGAACAGTGGATTTTAAACAGTATAAGTATTTATTTTTTACTGTGTTTCATAGCTACACCTGCAAAAGGGGGTCAAGTGACCCAGCAGGAATTCATTTTCTGACCAAAGTTCCACTTTAAGGTGATCACAATAATAATACTTCTAACATATATAACAATCAAAATGACAGTGATTCTCTACATACAGAGGATCACATACAATTATTTAGAATTGTCCACTACTGAAATACTTTTAATGTCTTTTTCTGCAACAGTCTCTTGTATGCATTCCACTTGCACTTATGTGAATAACACTCCTGCTGGTCTCACTCAGACTTTGACTACTATAGAAACTGAAAATGTCACTGTCACAAATGTGGGTTCAAATGGACACTTGAATTGTGAATTCTTCCACTTCCTTTTTATGATCTTTAACCACTTAAGCCCCGGACCAATTGTCAGCCTAAGGACCAGAGGTCTTTTTACAATTTCGCACTGCACTGCTTTAACTGGTAATTTTCCACGGTCATGCAATGTTGTACCCAAATGAAATTTGCGTCCTTTTTCTTCCCACAAATAGAGCTTTCTTTTGATGGTATTTGATTGCCTCTGTGATTTAAATTTTTTGCGATATAAACGAAAAAAGACCGAAAGATTTGAAAAAAAAAGATATTTTCTACTTTTAGTTATAAGAAAAATCTAATAAACTCAATTTTAGTCAAGCATTTGGGCCAAAATGTATTCAGCCACATGTCTTTAGTAAAAAAACATGTCAATAAGCATATATATTTATTGGTTTGCGCAAAAGTTGTAGCTTCTACAAACTAGAGTACATTTTCTGGAATTTACACAGCTTTTAATTTATGACTGCCTATCTCATTCCTTGAGGTGCTAAAATGGCAGGGCAGTATAACCCCCCCCCCCCAAATTACCCCATTTTGGAAAGTAGACACCCCAAGCTGTGGAATTGCACCCCAAAATACATTTTGCTGCTTCTCCTGAGTACGGAGATACCACTTGTGTGGGACTTTTTGGGAGCCTAGCTGCGTACGGGACCCCGAAAACCAAGCACCGCCTTCAAGATTTCTAAGAGCATAAATTTTTGATTTCACTCCTCACTACCTATCACTACCTATCACAGTTTTGAAGGCCATAAAATGCCAAGATGGCCCAACACCCCCCCCCCCCAAATTATCCCATTTTGGAAAGTAGACACCCCAAGCTATTTTCTGAGAGGCATGTTGAGTCCATTGAATATTTTTTTTTTGTCCCAAGTGATTGAATAATGACAAAAAAAAATGTTTACAAAAAGTTGTCACTAAATTATATATTGCTCACACATGTCATGATTATATGTAGAATTGCACCCCGAAATACATTTAGCTGCTTCTCCTGAGTACGGGAATACCACATGTGTGGTACTTTTTGGGAGCCTAGCTGCGTACGGGGCCCCGAAAACCAATCACTGTCTTCAGGATTTCTAAGGGCTTAAATTTTTGATTTCACTCCTCACTACCTATCACAGTTTCGAAGGCCATAAAATGCCAAGATAGCAAAAAACTCCCCCAAATGACCCCATTTTGGAAAGTAGACACCCCAAGCTATTTGCTGAGAGTCATGGTGAGTATTTTACAGCTCTCATTTGTTTTTGAAAATGAAGATCATTTGGGGGGGGGGGGGGGGGTGTGCCATCTGGGCCTTCCATGTCCTCCAAAACTGTGATTGGCAGTGAGGAGTGAAATAAAAAATTTACACCCTTAGAAAGCTTGAAGGCGGAGCTTGGTTTTTGGGGTCCCATATGCGGATATGCTCCCAAAAAGTCTCACACATGTGGTATCCCCGTACTCAGGAGAAGCAACAGAATGTATTTTGGGGTGTAATTCCACATATGCCCATGGCATGTTTGAGCAATATATCATTTAGTGACAACATTTTGTAAATTTTTTTTCTTTTTTGTCATTATTCAATCACTTGGGACAAAAAAAATTAAATATTCAATGCCTCTCAGCAAATAGCTTGGGGGGTCTACTTTCCAAAATGGGGTCATTTGGGGGGGTTTTGAACTGTCCTGGCATTTTATGCACAACATTTAGAAGATTAAGTCACACATCATCCACTCTTCTAACCACTTGAAGATAAAGCCCTTTCTGACACTTTTTGTTTACATGAAAACATATTTTTTTTTTGCAAGAAAATTACGTTGAACCCCCAAACACTATATATTTTTTTAAAGCAAAGGCCCTACAGAATAAAATGGTGGGTGTTGCATTTTTTTTCCCACACAGTATTTGCGCAGCGATTTTTTTATTTTAATGCACTAAAACACACTATATTGCCCAAATTTTTGATGAAACAAAAAAGATGATCCTAGGCCGAGTACATGGATACCAAACACGACATGCTTTAAAATTTCGCACAAACGCGCAGTGGCAACAAATTACATACATTTTTAAAAGCCTTTAAAAGCCTTTACAGCACAACAGCTCGGGTGTGGTTTAGACATGGTCGGGTGAGGTCATGCTTGGAGAGAGCTCCGGGACTTCCATAGCAATTTAAGATATCAGGACCGGGAATAGTGCACCTAGTCCGGTATGAATGCGGGCAACAGATATCAGACCAGATCCGCGAAAGAAAAAACACATCCCCGCATCATACAAGGGGATATTCAGCAATATTTTTCCCAACCATTGCGTACTCCTCCAGAAGAAACACCAAGGGTTCCAGATAACCAGAACGGAGGATCTGATAAAACCGCCGACGCTGAGACATCACTGTGCTTACCAGACAGAGGAGACGCTGGGATGCAGAATCTGAAACAGCTCCGGTCTGACTCCACGGGATCAGTTGAACAAACTGACAGGGGGCAACCCAGAGGTTTGGAAGGAGATATCCGTGACATCCGTGCACTGCTTGACGCGCTGCCGACCCGCCGGGATATCGAGGACTTGGTCTTACGCATGGAGGAGACACAACGCCGGGACATACACGCGGTGAGGTCAGAAGCAGCGGCCCTAGCTGAGAGGGTGAAGACAGGAGAAGAAACAGCGCTCCTGGTGGATCAAAGGATCCAAGCATTAGAAAGATCACAGAATATGCAAGTAGCAGAGGCAATGGATACACAGCTTCATATTGAGGAAATTGAAGACAGAAGCCGAAAGAATAATCTTCGGATACGTGGCCTTCCTGAAGCATATGGGGATGAAGACCTTGAGGTAACGCTAAATGCTGTGTTTCAATATGTTTTGAAGTCCAAGGAGAAAATAATAAAAAAGGACAGAGCACATAGAGGTGCGGGCCCCAGATCCAAAGATTTAGAAAGACCAAGGGATATTATTTGTCGCATTCACCACTACCCAGAGAAGGAACGGATACTCAGAGCGGCCTGGGAAATGGGGGATATGAACTTTGAAGGTGCCCATATTACAATTCTACCAGATTTATCCCATGCTACTCTTCAACGTAGAGCCTGTCTACGCCCGCTTTTAGATTTAGCAAAGGAAAAAGGATGCACATATAGATGGGGGTTTCCACTGACAGTAAGGTTCCGTAAGGAATCATCATCATATATCATTCATGCTCCAAGAGACCTTCCGGGACTATTTACCTTCCTGGACGTGCCCCCTATTCAGATCCCAAACTGGCTTGCATACATACCACACAGGGGGGGACGTCTAGACCATTTAAATAAACAAGGCCCCTGGAGCGATAGACAGACAAGACAAAGACCCCAAAACGGACTTCAAGATTCTAGAATTTCTAAAGAGACTAAGAAATAGAAATAGAAACTGTAAAATGATATCATAGAATGCAGGTGGGGGGAGGGGAGGGAGAGGCTTAACGTTCAAGATAATTAAGAGGGCACAATAATGGAAAGTGTAGGGATCTTGGGGAATTTTACAAAACCTCCCTTAATAGAAATAGTAAAATATTATATTCTGGCCCAAGGGGTCCAAGGGGAGCTTATGAGCCCTCTCTTTCCTTCTTCTCCCCCCCCCCTTTTTTTTTTTTTTTTTTTGTTGTTTGCTCAAGTTTAGAATTTTGGAGGGAAAATGCTTCCATTGTGCTTCCACTATAAGGATAAAATTACCCCCCACCTTTTTTTTTTTTTTTCTTTCTTCCTCCTCCTCTCTTCAGTCACATAATCCCTGATTGGGTAATGGGATAGAGGGGTCAACACAGAAATAGGGACATCACATAATATATATATTAATAATATATATTAAGTAATAATAGTAGTAATATATAATAAGTTATTTGTTTTTTTTTTTTTTTTGGTTTATACTTAATTTCTTTTTTTTTTTTTTTTTTTTTATATTTCTTTTCTGTACACACTAAACAGGAGTTGGTCACGTGGGGATTGAGGAGGGGGTACTATTCCCCCCCCCTTTTTTTTATTTTTTATTTTTTTATTTTTTATTTTTTTGCTCACTCCACAAATTATCACAATACATGTATAAATCACTAATGAGGGACACTTATTTAGAGGCAAGACCAGGAGTCTTTCCCATTTCGTTTAGGGTTATCACTAAATTCCTTTTTTTTTTATTTTATTTTTTTTGGTACACAGTTTCTTTTTAAAAAACAAGGGAAAAGGAACACGAATAAATGACACTGAAGTTAAGAACAATATTGTTTGGTCACTAGGAAGAACTTCCTTTTTTTTTTTTTTTTTTAAAGTCACTTATAAAATGTTATGAGGAGGGGGGAGAGGGGAGGGATTCTATATATTTTCCTGGAGTCCTACGTAAAAATAAAGAGGCAATGAAATATAAAGATATATAAGATAAATTAAGGTTCGGAGAAGTAGTCTCTATCCTAGTTTTGTTTTATTCTCTTTTTTTTTTTTTTTTTTTTTTTCTTTCTCCCTCTCTTTTTTTCTCTCAATTATTTTTCTGCCTCTCTCTCTTTATATATAGACATATAAATAAATGTATAGATATATAAATATTCAAGGTATGCCTGGAGTAGGGCTTATTTCTGATTTTGACTAGGGAGAATACAATATATACGTTATAATGTACAAAGTATTATTTGAAGAACTAGGAGAGATAAGATACGGCGGTATATATGAGAGGAAGAAAGAGGAGACAGGTCTTTACGAAGAGGCCGGTTTAATTATAATTATCTGCTGATACTTATTTCGATGGGTCTCTGTCTCTGGTTTAGACTTTCTGTTTTTTTTTTTGTTTTTTTTTTTGTTTTTGTTTTTTCTCATTTTCTTTCTCTCCTTTTTTTTTGTTTTTTTTCTCCCCCCCTCTCCTTATGGAGAGGGGGGGGAGGGAGGGAGGTAGAGGGTGAGGAAACTATTTGGACTAAGAATGGACTATAGATAAGAGTATTGGAAATATATGTGGAGGCATAAAGAATAAAAGTAATAGACGGTGGATTATGTTTATTGTGAGTATGATTACTATGTTGGAGAATTATTTAAATAGAGTATAATACTGACTAATAGAGATGAAGAGGGTGGGAGATTTCCCTTGCGCGATTGACCTCCCTCTTCCCCCCCGGGTATAAAGTAAATTATATATACCTATTATATTTCTTGATCTTTTGATTATTTCTTTTCTATTATTGTGTTTTCTTTTTCTTAGTCGGAAGGAGTGGAAAGCCCCGGAGCTCTAGGGGCTGGCCTCATATCCAATCATTTCTATCCAAAACCTCACATAGGTTAACGCTCATATACCGGGTAACGGTGAGCGTTTTTTTTTTTTTTTTTTAGCTAAATTTTGCTAAACTTTAGTTAGGTACGGTTACACCACCCTTTTTTTTTATTTTTTTTTTTTTTTTTTTTTTTTGTTTTTTTTTTTTTTTTTTTTTTTTGTGTTGGGTTGTGTTTTTTGGTTTTTTTTTTTTTTTTTTTTCTGTGTAGGTTTTTTTTTTGTGTAGGGTTGTGTTTTTTGGTTTTTTTTTTTTTTTTTTTCTGTGTAGGTTTTTTTATATTTTTTTATATATATATATTTTTTTTTTCTTTTTTTGCTGTTGTTGTGTTCTTTTTATAGAGCCATTCCATGGAGACTCTAAGTTTGCTTTCATTAAACGCTAAAGGTTTGAATATACCAGAAAAAAGGAGGGTACTTCTACATGACCTGCAAAGGTATAAATCAGATGTAGCATTTATTCAAGAGACGCATTTTAGAGAGGATAAAGTTCCTATTTTAAAAAATCATCTATTTCCGATTGGATACCATGCAACAAATTCAAAATCAAAGTCGAGAGGAGTGTCTATCCTTATTTCGAGGAAGGTACCATGGGTGCTCATAGATCTAGCCAGAGATCCGGGAGGACGCTTCTTGTTCGTGAAGGGCAATATAGGAGACTTTAAGATTACATTGGCGACATTATATGCCCCTAATGATCACCAAGAGACATTTCTAAAAAAAGCACTTAAATACTTGAACGAATTCGCAGAGGGTCACCTGGTCATCGGGGGAGATCTAAATGTCCCTCTGATACCGGCGGAGGACACTTCCTCTGGATTATCAGTTATTTCTTATAGGGCACGAAACCAGATTGCTCAAACTTTTCATCAAAATCAATTGATTGACATATGGCGATTAATGCATTCTACAGAAAAAGATTATACTTTCTATTCCTCCCCTCATAATTCATATTCTCGAATAGATTACTTCTTGGTTCCACATGCTCAGCTACACTCGGTACGAGAAACTAGTATAGGATCAATTACATGGTCGGACCATGCGCCTGTTTTCTTAATATATACTTTGCAAAACTCCTGGAATAAGGGTCCAACTCAATGGAGATTAAACGAATCCCTCCTACAGGACAAAGAAGTCCTGGAAGAAGTAACTAAGGAAATAGAATATTATTTTAAAATAAATGATACCCCAGATTGC
The DNA here is from genome assembly GCA_028564925.1 of Lithobates sylvaticus. Taxonomy (NCBI): domain Eukaryota; kingdom Metazoa; phylum Chordata; class Amphibia; order Anura; family Ranidae; genus Lithobates; species Lithobates sylvaticus. The sequence continues at coordinate 98,545,373 of CM053032.1, read as the reverse complement.
AGTCCGGGTATTATTTGGGAGGCACATAAACCAGTCATCAGAGGGATATTGATTAAACATGGGGCAAGGTTAAAAAGAAAGCGGACAGAACAGTTAAAAATATTGCTAGAAGAATTAGTAGAGTTGGAATCCCGGCACAAACAAAATTTATCTCTATTTTTAGAGAAAGATCTTAAAGTAAAACGGACACAAATCTCGGACCTTCTATATTTTAAAGCCAAAGCAGCATTACAAACCTGCAGAAAATTCTCATATGAATCGGGGGATAAATGTGGGAGATCCTTAGCAAGAACTTTACGAGAACAGAAACTAACAAATTATATACCACATATTGTCCAAATGAATCAAACTAAAGTTACGAAGCCCCACGATATTGTTAGGGAATTTCGAGAATACTATAAATCCCTATATAATTTGCAGATTAAGTGTCCCACTCAAATTCAAATAGATCAATACCTCTCACGATCATCGATGACTCAATTATCAGATACAGAGAGAGATGATCTTGAAAAACCTATTACGGCAGAAGAACTCCAAGGAGTGGTAAAAAAACACTAAATTGAGAAAGGCACCGGGCCCGGATGGCTTGACAGCCCAATATTATAAAACACTGCTCCCATCCCTGACCCAATATATGATTACATTTTTCAACGCCTTGGGGTCGAACGCAACCTTTGCAAAAGAGACAATGCTAGCGCATATTTCAATAATACCAAAGGAGGGGAAAGACCCGACATCTTGTGGAAGTTACCGGCCGATCTCACTACTCAATCTAGATTGCAAGCTTTTCTCTAAAATATTGGCAAATAGGATTCAACAGTATATCCCGTCTCTAGTACACTTAGATCAAGTAGGATTCGTCCCTAAAAGGGAAGCAAGAGACAACACTACGAAAATCCTTAACCTGTTGCACATAGTTAACAAGACTCAGTCACAATGCGTATTGGTAAACACAGACGCAGAGAAAGCTTTCGATAGGGTTAATTGGAGTTTTTTATTGGCAGTTTTGAGGTATGAAAGGTTTGGAGAGAAAATGATGAAATGGATAAGCTCTATTTACTCTGGCCCAATGGCCAAGGTAAGAGCCAATGGAGTACTGTCGGAAACCTTCCAGATCTCAAATGGGACACGTCAAGGATGTCCTTTATCGCCACTCCTCTTTGCCCTCTCGCTAGAACCCTTTCTATGCACGATTAGGCTAAATCAAGATATTACAGGAGTACAAATAGGAAAGGTGCAAGTTAAGATTTCGGCTTACGCAGACGACATGATGTTCTCTTTAGTAAACCCACTGATTTCCATTCCAAACTTGATGAGAGAGTTTGAGAAATATAGCAGGCTGTCTAACCTTCGTATTAATTTTAGCAAGTCAGAAGCAATGGGACTTAACTCCCCTCAAACTCTAGTGGAGCAACTTAAACAAAATTTTAAATTTAAATGGACTGATAAGGCGCTTACATACCTGGGGACTATGATTCCTAATAATATAAATAAGATCTTTGAATTAAACTTCCCCCCATTGCTGCAAAAAGTGAAGAGTCTATTAGATAAATGGAAACTAGGCATACACTCTTGGATAGGGCGTTGCAATATTATTAAAATGAATATTCTTCCTAAATTTCTTTATCTTTTACAAGCACTTCCAATAAATATTCCAGTAAAATATTTTAAACAATGCCAGAAGTTAATTTTTGAGTTTATATGGGCAAATAAGAAACCTCGACTACAACGTAGACAACTGATACTCCCTAAGAGTCAGGGAGGATTGGCTATACCCGATATATGTAAGTATTACCAGGCCATACACCTAGCTAGGTTAATCGATTGGTGTAGGCATAAGGAATTTAAACTATGGGTACAGATTGAGTACGCACAGTCGCATATCCCTCTGAGGAGAACACCCTGGTGCTATACACATCTACCTAAGGATTTGATTAAACATCCTTTAATAGGGAATACGATTAAAATCTGTGCAAAGTTATTTCCATCCATGGGTATAACGCCAGAGACTTCTCCTCTATATCCCATATTAGAAAACCCCCTTTTCCCACCGGGGTTAGAAGACAGGGCTTTTAAGTATTTAATAGATATGGGTTTTACACAAGTTTCTAGTTATATAAAGGAGGGAGAATGGCGAACCATATCGGAGTTGATGGATAAAGAGGAGACATATAGATTGAGATTTTGGAGCGCGCTCCAAATTATCCACTTTCTTAATACACTTCCAGCCCCGGAGAGGTTTAACAGACCCCTCACTACTTTCGAGAAATTATGTTCGGCAACGGGAGTAATGCCCCACGCGTTATCAGTTAATTATGGCTTACTAATGGTGACAGCGGAAATAGATTCCTTGAGATGCATTAGTGAATGGGAACAAGAGCTGGGAGGAAACTTCAACACAACACAAATACAACAAATCCTTAGTCTCACGCATGAATCGTCGATCTGTGTGAAAACACAAGAAACAAACTTTAAAATTCTGACACGCTGGTATAGAACACCAGATAAACTGAAAAAAATGTACCCCGACCTCTCAGATCGATGTTGGAGATGCCAGAGGGATAAAGGTACTCTGTTACACATCTTTTGGGAGTGTCCTAAATTAGAAAACTTCTGGACAGAAGTTAGACAGATTGTTCAAATTTTTACAGAACACACAATCCCAAGAGACCCAGCTCTCTTTCTCCTTCATGTTTCTCATATACCAGAAAAGGTATACAAGGAATCTATAATCTGTCACCTCTTAGATGCTGCGAAGGCGTGTGTTCCACGAAGGTGGAAGTCGGAATTACCCCCGACAATAGGAATGTGGCTTCGCAAAGTGAAAGAGATTAGCAAACTGGAAGATATGGTCCTTTCAGCACGATCTCAAGGAGAGAAATACTCTAAGACCTGGCGACTCTGGAACACTTTTATGGCCTCGGAGGAAGGAAGTACACTCCTAGAAGAAGATTCGAAGTAAGACCACTTTTTATGATTATAAATACATCAAAGTGATAGGCAGACTCAGGAATGATCTCCATGGAAAGACTCCATCTGGATAAAAATTGGTGTTTTTTTTTTTCTTTATATCTTTTCTGTGTGTTTTTTTTTTAAATTTGTAACTTTTTTTTTGTTTTTTGTTTTTTGAGGGGGGGGGGTTCATGGGTGGGGTGGTGTGTCTTGATTTATTTTGTAATAAAAGATAAATATGTTAGATGAGTGGTGCGGGTCCGGGGCTCGGCGAGATGCAGAGAGAAACTCGTGGGGAGTGGAGATATCCAAACTAGATGACTCAAACCGATACAGGGCTTTTTTTTTTTTTTTTTACAGAGTAAAGTGTAAACGAGTTGTAAATTTATTGTTAAAGATTATTAATTTTTCTCTAATGTATATTCCCAGATTTCTGTGTATGCCCTTGTACGTGTACTACTTTATTTAAATAAAGAAAATAAATGAAAAAAAAGAAAAGCCTTTACAGGTTACCACATTAGATTTACGGAGGATGTCTACTGCTAAAATGACTTCCCTCTGACCTTCGCGGTGATACCTCACATGCATGGTGCAATTGCTGTTTAATATGACGCCAGACCGACGCTTGCGTTCGCCGTTGCACAAGAGAATGGGGGGACAGGGGTGCTTTTTTTTTATTATTTATTTTGCTTTTTTTTTTTTAAACTGTTCCTTGTAAATATCCCCTATGATAGCAATAGGTACAGGTACTCTTTTTTTAAAAAAAATTGGGGTCTATTAGACCCTAGATCTTTCCTCTGCCCTCAAAGCATCTGACCACACCAAGATCGGTGTGATAAAACGCTTTCCCAAATTCCCAATGGCGCGGTTTATATCCGGGAGGGGGGACATTCCCTCCCACTGCTTGTAGAAGAAGTCTAGAGGCTAATTAGCAACCAGGATTGCTTTTACATGAAAGCCGATCACTGGCTGAAAAGAATGATACCAAGATGATACCTAAACCTTCAGACATCTTTCTGGTATAACCATTCAAAATCCAGCAACATAGCAGTACGTTTCTGGTCCTTGTTGGACATATATTGTAATCTTTTTTTTTCATGCAGCCTGTTGGCTGAACAAAAAAAAGAGATTGATCGGTGGGTATGCCCACCATTAGGATACCTCCCTTCATCCACCCACTTCTAATGATGGGCATACATGCGCCATTTATATATGCCGAAGCATGGGGGCATCCTCCCGCAAAAAAGTTATGCCGCGTACACATAGTCAGACTTTTCCATGGGCAAGCCTCCTTCGGAATTTCGACCGCATGTACACGGCATTAGGAGCCAATCGCTCCCCGCCCCTGCTGCCCCCATGCTTCAGCATATATGTTCTTTTTTTTAACTTTAGTGGTGAAATCACCTCCTACAGCGTTGGAGTCACGGCTTTATGTATCGTGGGAGCAAACGCTGTTGCTGTCAAGATAAATAAATCCACGCTGCAACTGAATGGTGTACCTGCTAAGCAAATTACGGTTAACATTAAAACAAAGTAACATTACAGTATAACAGTAAGACCTTACCCTACCATACCTGCAAAGCAAATACCAAAAAAAAAAAACATAGTAAAAAAAAGAAAAATTTTAACGCAACCTGTGCCTAAAATATATATATGCCGAAGCATGGGGGCATCCTCCTGCAAAAAAGTTATGCCACGTACACACAGTCGGATTTTTCCATGGGCAAGCCTCCATTGGAATTTTGACCGTATGTATGCGGCATTAGGAGCAAATTGCTCCTCCGCCCCTGCTGCCCCCATGCTTCAGCATATATGCTCTTTTTTTAAACTGTGGTGGTGAAATCACCTCCTACAGCACTGGAGTCACGGCTTTATGTATCGTGGGAGCAAACGCTGTTGCTGTCAAGATAAATAAATACGTGCTGCAGCTGAATGGCGCACCTGAAAACAAAATAATGGTTAACAATAAAACACAGTAAACAGTAAAGTATAAAAAAATTACATACCTGAAAAGCAAGCATGATAAAACATAATAAAACATTGCAGAATAGAATACAGTAAAAAAGAGCAACAATAGAGAGAGAATAGAGAGAGAGAGAGAACAATAAAACAACAACTATTTTTTTTTTTTTTTTTTGTACGTTTTTATTTATTTATTTATTTTTTACACTTTTTTTTTGTAACTAATTTTAACAACTGTAATGGTTCGGGTCTCAAAATGCAATGGCATCTTGGGAGACCCTGTGTTAGTGTATCCTAGTCTGTGAAATGCTGTACCCTACGCTAAAACTTCACTAGTGTGTGGTAGCGTTCAAAACATTCACCAATGAAAAGACCAGGATTGTCAGGACAGCGTGGACAATAATAACGGGTGTCATGCCTAGATCCGCACTTGGTACAGACACGACATCTTCTTTGGGGGGCTCGTTGGGTAGGGGTACTCGGGAGGACATAAGGAAAATGCCTCTCATGCAGCCGGCTTACTGCATTTGGATGGGAATGGTGAGGTGCAGAACCGCCTGGATACAGGAGGTCTGTGACAATCTCTTTCTGGAATGTAAGGAAGGATAAAGTCCCGCCTGAAGCTCTGTATAGCACATGAGCGTTAAGCAAAGCCAAAGTGGAATAAGTAAACAGACACTTTTTTGTACCAGCGTCTGGCCTTACGGGCAACTAGATAAGGCGCCAACAACTGGTCATTGAGGTCCACCCCTCACATATTTTGGTTATATTCGTGGACACAGAGGGGTTTCTCCACAACACCTGCCGCCGTACGAATTTGGACTGTCGTGTCTGCATGAAGGGAGGTAAGAATGAAAACATTATTATTATCCCTCCACTTCATAGCGAGCAAGTTATTACACTGCAAGCAGGCTCTCTCCCCCAGCCTAAGACAGGAATCTACAAGCCGCTGGGGAAAGCCCTGGCGATTAGGTCGCACGGTGCCACATGCTCCAATCTGCTGATCAAACAAATGACTAAACAGTGGCACTCTCTTGTGAAACAATTGTCCACGTACAAGTGGTACCCCTTTCCAAATAAGGGTGACACCAAGTTCCACACTATCTTGCCAGTGCTCCCTATGTAATCTGGGCAGTTCTCTGGCTCTACGTAAATATCTTTTCCCTCATAAACCTTAAAGCTCCATACATAGCCTGTTGCCCTGTCACAGAACTTATAGAGCTTGACCCTGTATCTGGCACGCTTGCTGGGAAGGTACTGTTTGAAAGACAAGTGGACAGAAAATGTAATCAGGGACTCATCAACGCAGACAACTTGATTGGGAGTAAACAAGGTTGCAAAACATTGGCTGAAATGGTTTATGAGGGGCCAAATTTTTTAGAGCCGATCGTATTTAGGGTCTCCACGAGGACGACAAAGTTCATTGTCGTTAAAGTGCATGAACCGCAAGATCTGCTCGTATCGTTTCCTGGACATGGAGGCAGAGAACACAGGCATATGGTCGATTGGGCGGGTGGACCAATAAGTCTGCAGAATCATGAATTTATGTATGCTCATGTTGAGGGAAAGGCCCAGAAAGGTCTTAAATTCGAAAACCGTAATTGGTTTCCAATCTCTGGCAAGGGAAGGCAACTGGGGATTAGCGGCGATGTGTTGACCAGCATATAAATTACTTTGGTCCACAATAGATCTTTAGAGATCTTCAGTGAAAAACAGCGAATAAAAATCAAGTGGTTTAAAATCAGCTGTTTCCACCTGAATACCTGGTTGGCCAGTGAATGGGGGAAGTACGGGTTCTGCAGAAGTGGTGGGCACCCAATCAGGATTGGCAAATTCTGCAGGAAGGACACTATGGGCATGACGGGCCTGCCTTTGTCTTCTTCTTGGTGGCAGCGGGACACTACTTGTGCTTGCCACCTCGCCAGCTTGAACTGCACTTATGGGACTCACCACGTCACCAAGTGTTACTGCAGTGCTGGATGTACATCCAGGGTGTACTAGGCCGCTGGTGCTTGCCAGTTCACCAGAAGGGATAGCGGCGCTAGTACTTCTTGGCTCCATATGAGGGACCTGCCCTAAAAAATATTTAGCAGTTTTTTCTGCATATCTGCAGGTGTGACATATTCAATTTTATATATTTTTCTTCTATTGTGCTATTCAAATAACATTTTTTTAGGGCAAAAACATTTTTTTTTTAATAGCATTCTCTGCATTTTTGCAGGTTTTTCAGATACACCGTTTACATACTCTGGGTGTATTCTGCTATTGCAAAAACACACATTTAGTGCAAAAAAATTAAATTTTGCAGTGTTTTCTGTATATCTGCAGGTGTGACATATTCAATTTATATATTTTTCTTCTATTGTGCTATTCAAATAAAAAAAGTTTTAGGGGAAAAACATTTTTTTTGAATAGCATTTCCTGGTGCCTCCATGGCAACATACCTGTGATAGAGCTCCGCCTCGACTCCTCCCTCAGGACTAGTGAATAGCATAAATTAAAGGCATATTCCCTCCTTTTTTTCCTCATACCTCTTGTGCTGGTGAAGAGTAGCAGTACGTCCATACCTCTGCCTTTGGCAGGTCTGCCGGGTTTAGCCTTTCCCGTGCGCAGTCCCTGTTCTTGGGCTGCTCACAGTGCTAATAAGACTGGGAACCCCTGTGTGGATCTGTTGGGGTCTTCTTGCAGAGTTTCCTCACAGGAACTCAGTTTGTCATATTTCACGATGAATCGTAGCGGAGTCGCAGAAGGATCGGCTCACATTTTTCAGGCCTGTTACTTTTATCTTTTTTTTTTCTCCCCTCTCTTTTTTCTCTCTTCTTCCCCTTGTACTCTCTCTCTCTCTCTCTCTCTCTCTCTCTGCCTTTCCATATAGATTTCTTATGGATGACGGTTTTTTGTTTGTTCATATTGCCATATTGCCCTCCTTTTTGTAAAGAGAATCAATCATCGCACTTGTGTCTTATATTGCTTGAGGGGCCGCGGGCGCGCTCCCCTCTCACTTTCATTTCAGCCTTACAGGTATCTCCGCTGGTCGGCGTCCTCGCCGCCATACGGGCGCATGCGTGTTCCAGGGCGGGGGGTGTGATGCTGACTGACGAGGGATCTGTATAGAACCCTTGGCGCCGATAGCTACTGCGCATGCGCAGTTGCCTGACCGGCCGGCGGCCATCTTGGTTACTGGAAAAAATTCCAGTTTTGCCCTTTTCTTTTTTTTTAGGTAAGAGCTGGATTTTGGGATTAGCCCACCCACCTCTTTCTTTATTTAAAGGTCAGCTGTCAGGGTCATGGCTGTCAGTATCTACTCAGCTGTGCCCTGCAAGCTCCTTTGCTGACCTGCTCAGTGGTAGGTTTTTTTATAAAAAAAAAAAAAAAAAAGGCAAAAAAACGGTATAATTACATGTATGCGTGCATGTGCGTGTGTGTTATATATATATATATATATATATATATATATATATATATATATATATATATATATATATATATATATATGTAAAAACCAAAATGTGGCGCTAGATATCATAAGATAAACAAAAAATTATGAAAAGAAAGTCTGTGAGTAAAAACAATAATCAAATTGTGATGACAGTCCATCGATCAAATGGCATAAATGGTGCTGTAGAAAAAACAATCCTCTACCGGAAAGATAGTACATGAGCCACACTCTTTGTAATTACAGTCTGCTTACCAGATGGAAACGGTAAATGAGCGATGTTAATCATGTGATGCCAGAGGTGAATGAATGGAAACTTGATGAACACAAAGGGAAGACCAAATCCAATACGTCTCGATGGAGTGTTGATGACCAGGTTCACTCAGCAAGATCAAGGTGGGCGGCACAGTGGGCGGCACAGTGGTACAGCGGCACAGTGGTGTAGTGGTTAGCACTCTCACCTAGCAGTAAGAAGGGTCGCTGGTTCAAATCCCAACCACGACACTACCTGCCTGGAGTTTGCATGTTCTCCCTGTGTCTGCGTGGGTTTCCTCCGGGTACTTCGGTTTCCTCCCACAATCCAAAGACATGCAGGTAGGTTAATTGGCTTCTGTCCAAAAATTGGCCCTAGTATATGAATAGGGACCTTGGATTGTGGGCTCCTTGAGGGTAGGGACCGATGTGAGTGTGCAATGTATGGGGATAGGGACAACTGTAGACGCTCACTCAGGTTGAACTGGATGGACTGATGTCTTTATTCAACCTTACTAACTATGAAAGGTATATGCTAAAAAATCTCCCACGAGGTGAAGGAAGAAAATAACAACAATAGTGAAGCCCGCAAGATGAAGTTCAAAGGTTTTATTGCATGTAGTCTACTTACATCAATGTGAAAACATCAGGGCACAGATAAAAAACAGTTCCGCGTACTTGCATCAGCCCGCCTGACATGTTTCATCCAATGGTGGATATCATCCGAGGCGTGGCTGATGCTGCAAGTAGGCGGATATATATAGAAAATACCTTAGTTCAATCTCCCTTGTGATAGGATGGCCGAACGATTGCTAAGCCAGAACCAGCTGTGAGTGTGAGTAATCCTGAGCGCCATTTGGCGCTATTACACCAAGGGGAGGAGGCTTAGTGTGTATCTCAAGTAATTCTGAGCGCCATTTGGCGCTATTACACCAAGAGGAGGAAGCTTTGTATGTATCACTCAAAGGAAAAACGAACATCCGTCCGCGCATGCGCAGTACCCTCGATGAGATCCGTCTGCGCATGCGCAGTGCGATGTGCGTTCCACCGACGTGCGCGCCCAAACCACGGCGCGCACCGTAGTACGGTGTACGCTCAACAGGCACGCATGCGCAGTATGAGCTGCGTTCCACAGCGGCCATCTATAGTAACCAAGGGAGCAGAACGTCAGATCCGGCGACAGACAACCGGAAATGACGCACATGCTTGGTAATGTTTGCGTTCCAAACACAGGAAGCTAGGGGGAATAACGGAAAATACTAGTTGGACAGAAACCAGAAAACACTAATGATAATGCAGAGGCACATGATTACAGTGTTATAACGGCATCATCAGTATTTTAAGAACGGCATTGTACAACAAAGGAGAATACTAAAAGGTGATATTAATTAAAATAGAAAATAAAAAATATAAAAAATACCACATGCCTTATCTGACACAAGGACTAAATTGAGTAAAAATAAAAATTGTGTGTAGACACACGATGCATCAAAAACACAAATGTATATATAGCACACATATATTAATGGTGATATAAATTTGAGATATAATTCTAAAAAATGTACATATAACCAAAATAGCATAGCAGAGAGGATGACGGAGGCTCTCTGTCAATATATCCTGGTGTACACCTATGTATACATAATACTAAAATTAAATTTGGATTTCAGTTTACATCCAAATTCAAATTAAAATGTAATATGTAATAAAGTAAAAAATAATAATAATAAAAATAATAATAAGACGGACTCAGCCCACAAGAGACCGCCAAAAAAATGTACGCATGTTAAGAAAACAAGTATTAACTGTTGTTGATGAAGCAGTTGACATCCCAATCGACGTTCATGCCAAAAGGGGTGTAGCATTTAAGGTCGTAGATCCACCGAGTTTCGAGTTTGGAAATCTCTCGTTTGGACATACTACCCCGCCAATGGGGGTTAAATCTGTCAATACCTATGAATGTAGTCCCTTTAGGGGTTCTGATCATGGTACTCCAGATAGTGTCTCGACACGGTGTGTTTTGGAAATCCTTTCCTAATATTAGCAATGTGTTCACCCACCCTGACATGCATTGCTCGTGTCGTGCGGCCTACATATTGCAGGCCGCAAGGGCAAACTAAAAGATATACCACGTTTAGAGAGGTGCAGGTGATAAAGGTGTCAATTTCAAAGGTCCTGCTAGTGGCATGAGATTTAAAATGACAAATCTTTCTGCTTTTGTCTTTGTTAATCTTACAGACATTACAATATCGGCAAGGATGATAACCTTTAGACCTCTGAAAAAATGACACCCTGTTAGGGGCATCTAAAATGTTGAGTGCAATTTGAAGTTTCAAAGGTGGAACCCCTCTGAATATGACCTGTGGTCTCTCAGGAAGTGCTGGGCCGAGAATTTTATCATTCTTTAGGACCCCCCAATGTTTAGTCATGATTTTTTTAATATCACGATGTTGGTGTGAATATGTGGTCACCATGGAAAAATTGTAGTCAATCTTTCTAGCCTCTGGTTCTTTTTTCTTCTGGAGAATAGTGTTACGATCCATATTGGCTACATGGTCAATGACTACGTTTAAGTCACTAGGTGGATATCCTTTTTCGACAAACTTTTGTTTTAAAGCCACCGATTGTGTTAAAAAATCTTCCTTAAGGGTACAATTTCGCCGTAAGCGCAAAAATTGGCTCCTAGGTACAGATTTCAGCCATGAGGGATGATGACAACTCCCAAGGCCAATGTAACCATTTCTATCCGTATCCTTAAAGAAGGTAGTGGTCTTAAAAGCACCATCATTAACCTGTATGTTTAAATCCAAAAAATTTATTTTTTCATTGCTACTCTCATATTGTAGAACAATACCCAGGCTATTACTATTAAGGTACTGCATAAATCCGTTAAGTGATGTTTGGTCACCGTCCCATAGGAGGAGGACATCGTCTATATAGCGACCCCAGAAAACCAATTCTGGTCTCCTATTGGTATAGACGACGTCCTCCTCCCACTTAGCCATGAACAAATTAGCCATACTCGGCGCGAATTTCGCGCCCATGGCAACCCCCCTGCTTTGGAGATAATGAGTCCCCCCAAACCAGAAGTAGTTGTGGGACATGGCGTAATTCAATACATCCAAAATAAACTCTCTCTGGGAAGAGATCAAACTAATATCTCTAGACAGAAACAACTCGACGGCCTTTAGGCCATCGTGGTGGGAAATGATAGTGTAGAGGGAGGCCACGTCAGCAGTGACCATGATGTAGCTATCCCTCCATTCCAAGTCCTCCAGGGCCCGAATGACCTGGGCAGAATCTTTAATAAAAGATGGAGTACCTATCACCAGGGGTTGTAGAAAGCCATCAATGTACTTCCCAACTCTGGAAGTTATGGAGTCCAATCCACTAATGATAGGTCTCCCCAGTGGATTAACAAGACTCTTATGAATCTTAGGGAGAAAGTACATAACTGGCTTTCTGGGTGCTGCAGGGATTAGATAGTCTCTCTCCATCTCATTGAGGAGATTCTTTTGAAAGCCCACATCAATGAGATTGGAGAGTGCCTTTTTGTATTTAAAGATAGGATCATGATTTAATGGTGTATAAGTATTGGTATCAGATAGTATCCTATCCATTTCAGCGACATAGGCGCTTTTATCCATCACTACTATTCCACCCCCCTTGTCGGCGGGGCGGATAATAATGTCATCTCTCTTTTTAAGAGATTCAAGGCCTTCACGAAAACGTGAGTCTTTATAACTCCGCTTAATTTTAAGATTGTCAATATCCTTCAAGACCAATTCCTTAAACACAGACACGGACGGTGGTATAAAACCTGGTGGATTGAAAAGAGAAGCATTGGAGAGACCTGAATGTCTTACTCCAATGTTATCTCTAACGGCAGAAGCAGCTGTAGCCTGAGACAAGAAATATCTTTTTATATTGACTTTTCTAATGTACTTCTGCACATCAATAAAAGCCCCAAATTTACTTAGGGGTTTATCGGGAGCAAATTTTAGTCCATGGTCCAGAACAAATTTTTCATTGTCTGTAAGGGTACTTTGACTCAGGTTAAAAATCCCTGCATCCCTTTATACCCTTCGCCTTTTTCGATCTACTCCTCCTCCCCCCTCTGGTCCCTCTTTTTGTTCTCCCCCTCCTACATTCTTCTGTGGGGCCTGTGGAAAAAAAGAAGACGATGAGGGAATGGGTTGACCAGAGGCAAAAGGGGGGCCTTGATTATATTGTTGGGGTCTCCTAGGTGGATTATATCCTGGACTATCCCAACCAGATCGTCTATAGTCAGGCCTCATGTTGTTAGGGACTGAAGTGGACGGGTGCTCTACTATATAACGGTCATCATATGTATAATTATTGTGGGCATTATAATTATCATGATGATTAACCAACGGTGCATAATGATTGTACACTGGTACACCCTCTGAATGTTAAATGGTCCTAAAGAATGATAAAATTCTCGGCCCAGCACTTCCTGAGAGACCACAGGTCATATTCAGAGGGGTTCCACCTTTGAAACTTCAAATTGCACCCAACATTTTAGATGCCCCTAACAGGGTGTCATTTTTTCAGAGGTCTAAAGGTTATCATCCTTGCCGATATTGTAATGTCTGTAAGATTAACAAAGACAAAAGCAGAAAGATTTGTCATTTTAAATCTCATGCCACTAGCAGGACCTTTGAAATTGACACCTTTATCACCTGCACCTCTCTAAACGTGGTATATCTTTTAGTTTGCCCTTGCGGCCTGCAATATGTAGGCCGCACGACACAAGCAATGCATGTCAGGGTGGGTGAACACATTGCTAATATTAGGAAAGGATTTCCAAAACACACCGTGTCGAGACACTATCTGGAGTACCATGATCAGAACCCCAAAGGGACTACATTCATAGGTATTGACAGATTTAACCCCCATTGGCGGGGTAGTATGTCCAAATGAGAGATTTCCAAACTCGAAACTCGGTGGATCTACGACCTTAAATGCTACACCCCTTTTGGCATGAACGTCGATTGGGATGTCAACTGCTTCATCAACAACAGTTAATACTTGTTTTCTTAACATGCGTACATTTTTTTGGCGGTCTCTTGTGGGCTGAGTCCGCCTTATTATTATTTTTATTATTATTATTTTTTACTTTATTAAATATTAAATTTTAATTTTAATTTGGATGTAAACTGAAATCCAAATTTAATTTTAGTATTATGTATACATAGGTGTACACCAGGATATATTGACAGAGAGCCTCCGTCATCCTCTCTGCTATTTGGTTATATGTACATTTTTTAGAATTATGTCTCAAATTTATATCACCATTAATATATGTGTGCTATATATACATTTGTGTTTTTGATGCATCATGTGTCTACACACAATTTTTATTTTTACTCAATTTAGTCCTTGTGTCAGATAAGGCATGTGGTATTTTTTATATTTTTTATTTTCTATTTTAATTAATATCACCTTTTAGTATTCTCCTTTGTTGTACAATGCCGTTCTTAAAATACTGATGTGCCTCTGCATTATCATTAGTGTTTTCTGTTTTCTGTCCAACTATAGTATTTTCCGTTATTCCCCCTAGCTTCCTGTGTTTGGAACGCAAACATTACCAAGCATGTGCGTCATTTCCGGTTGTCTGTCGCCGGATCTGACGTTCTGCTCCCTTGGTTACTATAGATGGCCGCTGTGGAACGCAGCTCATACTGCGCATGCGTGCCTGTTGAGCGTACACTGTACTACGGTGCGCGCCGTGGTTTGGGCGCGCACGTCGGTGGAACGCACATCGCACTGCGCATGCGCAGACGGATCTCATCGAGGGTACTGCGCATGCGCGGACGGATGTTTGTTTTTCCTTTGAGTGATACATACAAAGCTTCCTCCTCTTGGTGTAATAGCGCCAAATGGCGCTCAGAATTACTTGAGATACACACTAAGCCTCCTCCCCTTGGTGTAATAGTGCCAAATGGCGCTCAGGATTACTCACACTCACAGCTGGTTCTGGCTTAGCAATCATTCGGCCATCCTATCACAAGGGAGATTGAACTAAGGTATTTGCTATATATATCCGCCTACTTGCAGCATCAGCCACGCCTCTGATGATATCCACCATTGGATGAAACATGTCAGGCGGGCTGATGCAAGTACGCGGAACTGTTTTTTATCTGTGCCCTGATGTTTTCACATTGATGTAAGTAGACTACATGCAATAAAACCTTTGAACTTCATCTTGCGGGCTTCACTATTGTTGTTATTTTCTTCCTTCACCTCGTGGGAGATTTTTTAGCATATACCTTGATCTGGCTGAGTGAACCTGGTCATCAACACTCCATCGAGACGTATTGGATTTGGTCTTCCCTTTGTGTTCATCAAGTTTCCATTCATTCACCTCTGGCATCACATGATTAACATCGCTCATTTACCGTTTCCATCTGGTAAGCAGACTGTAATTACAAAGAGTGTGGCTCATGCACTATCTTTCCGGTAGAGGATTGTTTTTTCTACAGCACCATTTATGCCATTTGATCGATGGACTGTCATCACAATTTGATTATTGTTTTTACTCACAGACTTTCTTTTCATAATTTTTTGTTTATCTTATGATATCTAGCGCCACATTTTGGTTTTTATATTTATTTTGTTTGCTGATCAACAAACTGTGTTGGCTGCTACTTCACATATTTGTATTGTAATTAGCGCAGGTATTTTGTTCACCCATATATATATATGTATATGTGTAAAAAAAATAAAAGAAACGAAGGGGAATAGATGGGTTAGCCCGTATGTTTGGGGATATATATGTTTATATATGCATATGTGTCCTGTGTACGTATACATATGTTAGTCTACATAGTATTTTCGTTTTTTCCCCTGTCTCACTATATTTCCGTAGCTGATCCTTCTTCCCAACTGTGCAATGAGTTATTCATCTCGTAACAAAGATCCTCCTACTTCCATTAGGTATGAGACCAACTGTACGTAAGTATATAAAAAAAAAAAAAAGTGCACTGCATGAATCTAACATGGATTCCTTGCATCGTAGCCCTGCCCACTCCAAGAGCACCAGAAAATCTTCAAGACACCGTGATAATGATGACAGCCCAGACCGCAGGTCCCATTCTTCACATCATGGGTCCCGTTCTTCACGCCATAGATCAGAGACGTCAAGATCCAGAAGACGAGATCGGTCTCCCTCTCCTAGAGTTTACGCAAAGAAGAAGTGCTGGACATGTGGGGCTATGCCACTACCGGACAGGCTGGTCTGTAAAGACTGCTTTAGGGACTATACGGCCAACCGCGAGCTTGAAAGTCAGCAGGTCGTGGATCTGCTAAAGCAGACAATGAAAGACTCATTCTCTGAGCTAGCAGCCTTAGTCCCCACTCAGCCAGTCCCTCAGACATCCCAGGCGCGGGAGATGGACCCTGACGCCCCCGGTCCCTCGGCAGTCAGTACCCCTCTGCCGCCGTCAGGCCGACTGGCTGAGAAGTTACCACCTGAAGACCCCTCAAGGGACACTTCAGAGGAATCAGAGCCTTCTGGGTTCAGCTATTCCCTGGTCCCACCATTCATCCAAGCAGTCAAGACTGCAATCGCCTGGGAGGATGCAGAGGAACCACCTCAAAAATCCAAGTGTTACTTCCCATTCCTCAAGAGGAAGCAGATTCTCTTCCCTCTTAAGGGGCGAGATCTCTGAAGTTATTCAGAATGAGTGGTCAAAGACCGATAAAAAACTTTCCTTGGGCCGGCTCAATAAGCTTTACCCTGGGGGGCGTGGCTTGGACTTCCATGTGAGCGGACGTGTCTCACATCAGCTCCTGCATCCTGAGCCGATCAATCCTGCCGTGAGCCCACATCACCGCCGCAATAGACAGGACACTACGCTCCCGGAGCGGAGCTACCCCTGCCGCCTCACCTGGCCGACGAACGGCGAAGAAAACCGGGATGTCCAAGCCCAAATTGGAGGCTCCTCGTGGAGGAGGCCCGAACCAAAATGGCGGCTCCCCGCTCCAACAACGCACAGGCCACGAGTCATATGCCTCAGCAGCGGCGAAGCTAGCACAGTTTACCCACGATCCGGGCAGCCCAAAGAGAGGACAGCCTAATGCAGCCCAGGATGCTGCTAAAACAAGCAAGACCAGCGCGCCTGTGAAACCACCCCAAGAGACCTACCATACACAGGAGGAAATGGCGCCGGAAGCCTCATGGAGCACAGTGAGTACCTCTGCAGCCCCTCTCCCCCGCCATGATACAGCCAGCCCCACAGCCGCAGATAAAACTGAGCCCTCACTGCAGGATATCCTCACAGCGGTCCATTCTTACGGGAATTCATTAACTGAACTATCTGTGGAGGTCAGGAGCATGAAGGAGGGCTTGCTACATATAAGGCAGGATATGCAGAAGATCAGGGAGAGGGCGACTGCCATAGAGGGAAGGGTGAGCACCATTGAAGACGATCTGTCCCCCCTTATTCAAGAAATGCATGGCACCTCTGCTAAGGCAGATGAGACATTTGCAAGAGTCGAGGACATGGAAAACAGACTGAGAAGGTCTAACTTGCGTATAGTCGGTATGCCCGAAAAGTCTGAAGGAAAGAACCCCACTGATTTTATTGAGACATGGCTAACGGACACCTTTGGGAAGAATAATCTTACTCCATTTTTTTCAGTTGAAAGAGCCCATAGAGTGCCATCTAGACCCCCGCCACCAGGGGGCCACGATCGACCGTTTCTTTTGAAACTACTGCATTACAAAGATAGAGATATCATACTACGCATGGCTAGACAAAAAGCTGACATGGAAATACAGGGGGCCAAGATATCGATATATCCTGACTTCTCAGCAGCGGTGCAAAAACAGCGTGCAAGGTTCACTGAGGTGAAAAAGAGGATGAGGGCCATCCCGCTGATATACTCTATGTTATACCCGGCCAAACTACGTGTGATTGCGGATGGCACAGCACACTTCTTTGAAAGTCCTAATATGGCTGCAAACTGGCTGGACGGACATGAAAGACAGCTAAGGGGAGCCGCACGGGAACAAGCATAAAGACACCAAAAGCCGAGATATGACAGTGCCTTAAAAAATTTTCTTGCTCACAACACACTTGCAAGGAAAGGAGCCTTAGAAGAGACATCAAAACCTTAGTTACCTTTACTCTAATTCTTGGCTACCACCTGTGCCTCGAAGTTAGAGTCATAGGGCCCCAGCCCTCACAGTTTACCCCCAATTGGCCCAGAGGGGCAAGCATGGAAGACTGTCAACGTGACCACCCGTGCTTAGGATTATTTTGCCTTCCCTGGTTGTTGGCAATCTGTTGTTGTTTTTTGTCTTTGTTCTTCTTTTTTTTCTTCTTTTTTGTTCTTGGCACAGAATCTGAATATTTTCAGCAACCGTTGGAAGTTCTACATTCCTGCAGACAACTACCATACTTTGCGACATCCCGCCTCTGCATGCTTCGATTTGTAACTGACTGGACTCGCATGGGACTGCTCTCCCCACCCTCTAATGACTCAGGTATCGGGGGTATTTGGGAGTGGTACACGCAAAACCAGAGAATGCCTAGACTGACAGATGTCAGTCCTGTATTACTCTACCACTGCCCCAATGAGTAATAGATGTGACACAATCTTGTCCTGGAACACCAGGGGACTACATGACCCTACAAAGAGAACTGCACTCTTTACTTTCTTTTCACAGAAAAAACCCAGTGTGATATGTCTTCAGGAATCTCACCTAACTAG
The DNA here is from genome assembly GCA_028564925.1 of Lithobates sylvaticus. Lineage (NCBI taxonomy): Eukaryota > Metazoa > Chordata > Amphibia > Anura > Ranidae > Lithobates > Lithobates sylvaticus. The sequence continues at coordinate 98,527,030 of CM053032.1, read as the reverse complement.
TGACACTACCCACTTGTTACGCATGTCCAAATACCCGGTTCAATACCACTCGGTGTATACTAGGTTTTCCAGAGGTGTCAGTATTCTTTTTGCTAGATCCACTGCATTTGTGGAACAGGATGTACAAATTGATAAGGAGGGGAGATTTTTTTTTCTACTGGGCACTTGGGAAAAGTTAACATGTATTATTGCCAATGTGTATGTGCCCCCTCCTTTTACACTTACAGTGTTACAATGCCTGGCGAGATTTATAGCTAAACACCCACAGGTGCCGATAATGGTCATGGGAGATTTTAATAGCCCTATGGATATCTCACTCGATGTGCTCAAAAAATTCTGTCCTCAGGGCCCTAGGGCACAGACTCCCTTAGCCAAGTTCCTATTAGAACTCGGACTAACGGACCTATGGAGATGCAAGGCCCCCCTTAAAGCACAGTTCTCGTGTCATTCTCTGACGCACTCCAGTTTATCCCGAATAGATCTGGCCCTGGGAAACGATTTGACCCACCCCTATGAACCAGAGGTAGAATATTTACCCAGGGGGTTGTCGGACCACTCACCGGTGCAGCTAAGCCTGAATCTACACAAAACCTGTTTGCCCATTCATTGGAAGCTCAATCCTTTTTGGATTCAATTATTTCCTGACTCAGAGAACATGCGTTCACAACTTCAATTCTTCCTAGAAACCAATAGGCACTCTGCTGCATCGGGGGTGGTCTGGGACACCCTCAAAGCTTTTGTCAGGGGGATGTGCATTAGGGAAGTGAGTGGCATTAAAACTAAAAATAAACAGTGGGCAGAAGACGCCGATAGGGCAGTAAAAAGGACAGAGGCACTGTATGTAGGCACGCCAACCCCGGAGAATGAGAGACAGTGGAGGGATGCACAAAAGGTATATCGCACAATACACCTACAACAAGCCGACAACAAAAGATTCTTTAGGTCTCAAACATACTTTGAAGAGGGTGAGAAGACAGGACACATCTTAGCCATGCTAGCCAGAGCACAACAACCCCCACAGTTGATTCACAACATCACCACGTCGGGGAAAGAGACTGTTACGGACACACCTTCTATTCTGGAGGAGTTCCGCTCCTTCTATAAGGATCTATACTCATCTAAGGTGGCTTATCCCACGGATGAGCTGACTCGGTTCCTGGAATCGGTAACCTTACCCCAGCTCCAAGACGCAGATAAAAGCCTTCTTAATAGCCCTATTACTTTAGAGGAACTGCAAATTGCCTTAGCCACCTTCCCAAACTCCAAAGCCCCGGGGAACGACGGCTTGCCAATAGAACTGTACAAGCACTTTGGAGGAATACTCTTACCAGAGCTACTCCATGCCCTTACGGAAGCTCTCAAAGCAGACTCCCTACCTAAATCCATGTATGAAGCAGTAGTCGTAGTAATCTTAAAATCAGGGAAAAAATCAGACATGCCAGAATCGTATAGGCCCATATCCTTATTAAATACGGACCTAAAACTCCTTACTAAAACCATAGCGATGCGACTGGCTAAAGTGATATCCAAACTGGTACACCCGGACCAATCCGGGTTCATACCTAATAGGTCAACAGCGAACAACCTGCACCGCCTTTACCTCAATATGCAAGTCCCCACTGATAATCAGGGTCACAGAGCAATCCTATCACTAGACGCCGCCAAGGCGTTTGATAGCGTTGAATGGGACTACTTGTGGCGAGTGCTGGAAAAACTTAACTTGGGGGATTATATTATCTCCTGGATTAAGTTGTTATATAAGGAACCTAAGGCATGCATTAGGATTAACAACACGCTCTCCTCTCCCTTCCCCCTATATAGGGGTACTAGACAGGGCTGCCCCCTGTCACCACTATTGTTCGCCCTTGCCATCGAGCCTCTAGCTGCAGCCATCAGGGGGAACCCAGACATAATTGGTTTCAAACGAGGGGAGTCGGAAGACAAATTGGCACTATATGCCGATGATGCACTTCTGTTTTTGGGAGATACTTCTGCTTCCCTCGTTAACCTAATGAATCTGATACACACATTCGGAAAGTTCTCCGGATTCACCATAAACTGGGACAAATCTACAATACTACCTTTGGACCCACTAACTGAACCTCTGCCTCAGGTGGCGGACCAAATTAAAATAGTAGAGAAGTTTAAATACCTGGGCATAAATATCCACCCTAACCTGAGCCAATATATAAAATTGAATATAGAACCACTACTCAAAAAATTTCAGGAAAAAACGACCAGCTGGATTAGGCTGCCACTATCGGTAGTAGGCCGATGCAACCTAATAAAGATGGTCTGGAACCCACAGATACTATATGCTCTACATAACGCCCCTATCAGGATCCCCATTCATGTGTTTAAAAAATGCAACACCATATATCGTACTCTGATTTGGAGAAAACAAACTCCAAGAATCAAACTGGAAACGTTGCAAGAACCCAAGGACTCGGGAGGCCTGGCAGTGCCTAATCCATTCTACTATTTCATGGCGGCTCAGCTGCAACATTTAACTGGCTGGCTACGCCCCGAACCTATGGATCCCATTAGAAATATTATTTTGACTCAGCTATCTTGTGAAGAGATAGTGGAATGCATAGAGGCGGGTGAAATGGGGATCCAGAGTCAATACCCCACATTTAAATTAATAGACAAAATATGGAATAAGGCCAAACAACACATGCAATACACAGGATATTTAAACTGGTCGCGTATATGGCACAACTGTGGCTTTCCAGAGCTGAATAAGCTACAGGTGTTTCATAACTGGGCAAGAAATGGTGTCAGATATATTCCTCAATTGTACTGCGGTGGGGTACTTAGGGACTTCCAATCCCTGAGAACTGAATTTGATCTACAAAACACCTCCTTTTATCAATATCTCCAACTCAGACACGCAATAACAGCCCAAGCCGCGTCAGGGGACTGGAAATTGACTAAGATGGGTATACTTACCCAGCTGGTCACCTCCTCGTCCCGGAAGGGACAGATCTCTTCTATTTACAACTCCCTCTTGAGCCAGATATCCAAGGCAATGTCCCTAAAATGCAGGACTGACTGGGGTGAGGACTTAGGACATGTCACGGATGAGGAATGGAACACTATACTGGATAATATCCCCAAGGTGTCACTTTCCTCATCTCAAAAACTCACTCAACTGTTCATTACACATAGAACATACCGCACACCTGAGAAGCTTCATAAATGGAATAGGAGAGACTCCCCACTTTGCCCTCGCTGTCTAGTCAATACCGGTACACTAGTACACATGTTATGGCGATGCCCGAAACTACAGAGATACTGGGCGACAGTGATCAGTACTATCAACAATATATGGAATCTCACGCTACAGGTTGACCCTAAACTATGTTTACTAGGTTGGATAGACGATGAACAATATACTCCTCATACATATGTAGCAATACTGAGAATGTTATTTCTGGCTAGAAAACTCATAGCTAGGAAGTGGCTATCGGCGACTGCACCTACTCTGGCTGAGTGGATGAAGTCGGTGAACGATTCTCTTATTAGGGAACAACTCACATATAAACACAGAGGTAGCCCTAACAAGTTTGAAAGCATCTGGGACCCCTGGCTGGACACACCTGGACTGGCACCTCTGAGGCTGGTCCAGAATAGAATTCTAGGAGGGAGGACGACCACTAACAACATAGTACCCTAGCGAGTTAGCGATACGTTACGAAATGATAGAAGAAGCCTGGGGGGGAGGGAGAGTAAAAAGCATAAAATTATAGCCCTGCAGAGACTGAAGTAAACATTGTCTAAAAATGTACTTTATTTCAACGGTTTAGAGATATACTGCCGCACCCAGTTCTCTATAGACCACGGTATAACTGAGGGAACACGTCGGAACTGTGTTTATGATACTGGGTTGCACAATAGAAGATGTAATGGTATGTGTACCCCCACTGTTCTAAGTTAAATAAGTGTACTTATTGAAATACCGCTGAAGGGTCTGCATACCCGACATAAAAAAGGTGCGGGCTGGTACCCTTAAACAACTGTGCCTTTTCAGTTTAAGTTTTTGTCTTTGTTTTGTTGTTGTGTGTTTTTTCCTATGTTGTGTATGTTTTAAAACACAATAAAGAATTATCTGATTAAAAAATAAGCTTTACCCTTTATTGGAGGCCGAGACGCAGTCACTGAACTCTATGCCGGTAGTATAGGAGGCTGTTGTACGACTAGCGAAGAATGTCACCCTCCCAATGGAGGATTCCACTTCCTTCAAAGACCCTCTAGATAGACGGATAGATCTGGATCTTAAGAGGGGCTAATTGGCCGCAGGAGCAGCCTTTAAACCAGCCATTGCCCTCACTTCCATGTCAAACGCCATCAGGACCTGGACAGATAACATTGAGACGGCCTTACGTCAAAATGTCCCCAAGGAAGACATAATAAAGGCCTTGGAAGAGCTTAGATTATCGGCAGATTTCGTCGGAGAAGCGGCCATTGACACCATTAGGTGCTCAGCCAGATCTATGCTGCATTCTGTAATGACCAAGAGAGCCTTGTGGCTGAAGCCCTGGACGGCTGACCTGGCCTCCAAACAAAACTGGTGCAAGATCCCATTTGATGGGAATGCACTATTTGGAGACAAGTTAGATAAGGTTCTTCCAGGTTCCGCCAGTCGAACACAAGGGACTTCAAACAATCAAGGCACTTTAGGGATAACAGAAGGCCTTGGAAGGGCACCCAGGCATCCTTTCTAAATAGGAAGAATAAAACCCTTACGGCTCCACAGAAGCAGAAGCAGTCTTTTTGACGCCAGATTAGACCAGAAACCACCGTGAGGAGCCAGACTAAGGTCCTTTGTTCCAGTCTGGGCTGCCCATTGCCAGGACCCCTGGGTTTTGTCAACAATCCAGTGGGGACACTTTTGGAATTTTTCTCATCAGCCACCTCTCATATCTTTCAAAAGAACCGAGATTCCATCCTCTCCCTTAAAGGCCCAAGCTCTAATACAGTTCATAACACCCCTCCAGCTTCAGGGGGCAGCTGTGCCGGTTTCCTTGTCAGAGCGCTTCACAGGCTTCTACTCTACCCCGTTCCTGGTGCCCAAGAAGACCAGCGGGGTGGAGGCTAGTGATAGATCTGAAGAAGCTCAACCGGTGCACCGAAAGCTTCAAAATGGAGTCCCTGCAAACGATTATTCAAGCAGTCCAGCCAATGGATTGGATGATCTCTCTCGACCTACAGGATGCATACCTACATGTTCCAATTCTTCCTGCATTCCAAAAATACCTAAGGTTTGCAGTGGGACAGACCCAACTACAGTTTCAAGCCCTACCCTTCGGGCTGTGCACCTCTCCAGGGTATTCACCAAAATACTGATATCCGCTCTGGCCCCCTTACGGGAGAAGGGCCTGAGGATATACCACTATTTAGACGACATCCTCCTGCTAGCCAGCAGTCCGGATCAGTTGGTATGTCACTGGGAGATCCTTCTACAGTCCCTAAGAAAACTAGGATGGCTGATAAATTCGGACAAGAGTCAACTAACACCGACTCAGCAAATGATCTATCTGGGTGTGATGTTCGAGACTCAAAAGGGGACAGTGTCTTTGCCCCCTTCGAAGGCAAAGATCATCATCCACAGAATGTTCAAGACCATCCAGAGCCAGTATCTGACGGCATCACAATGCCTGAGCCTCATTGGCACAATGTCCTCCTGCATACCCCTGGTTCCTTGGACAAATTGGCACTTGAGATATTTTCAGACGGGTTTCTTGGCACAGTGGAAGAGACAGCGACTCTCTCAGATGTTCCTGCTGACGGGAGTAATGCGCAGGAGTCTTCGCTGGTGGACAATTCCAGAGAACCTTTCCAAGCCTCATCACCTGGGCTTCCTCTCCTGGATCACGATTACATCCGACGCAAGCAGGCAAGGCTGGTGAGCCCATTGCGGGGAAACCAGGATTCAGGGAAGATGGTCATGTCCTACCCAGGGAGTGGTATCCAACATCTTGGAAATGAGCGCAGCATTCTTGGCACTGACTGCTTTGACATCTCAAGTCAGAGGTCAGAGAATACTCCTATGCCTGGACAACAGGGCGGCTGTCGCATATCTGCAGAAGCAGGGAGGCACGCGCAGCAGATCACTCCTCAGAGAGGTAGAGCCGATCATGCTCTGGGCAGAGAAGAACCTTCTGGACCTCAGAGCAATGTATCTTAAACACGGAAGCAGACTCGCTGTCAAGGAACTTCCAAGACAACAACGAGTGGGCCCTCCATCCCCATGTCTTCCATCAGATCACCTACCTGTGGGATCCCCCTCAGGTAGATCTGTTTGCCACTCCGGAGAATGCAAAACTGGCCAGATTTTTCTCTCCCCTACCACATACACAAGCCAAGGCAGTGGATGCCCTGTCATGCCCCTGGAGATTCACAACAGCATATGCCTTTTCTCCCCGGCCGCTAATATTCAAGTTCCTCCTGAGGCTCCTCAGAGAGTCAGTTCAAGTGCTGGCGGTACTCCCGTATTGGCCAAAGAGACCCTGGTTTCCTCTAGCCATGCGTCTCAGCGTGAGCTCTCCGATCAGGATCCCTCCTTTCCCTCAACTTCTGTCGCAGGGCAACCTAGTTCATCCAAACCCGCAGAAGTTGGATCTTTGAATTTGGAAGTTGAGAGGCGAAGGTTTGAGGCCTTAGGATGTTCCCCAGGCTTCATATCAACACTGCTGCAAGACAGAAAACCTGCAACTAACGCTATCTATTCAAGAATCTGGAAAAAGTTCTTGTCTTTTGCTACTGACAATGGCTTTGACCCAATCCTTCCCTCTACGTCAAATGTTTTGGGCTTCCTTCAGACAGGTCTTGACCTGGGACTTGGTCTAAGTTCCCTCAAAGTACAGGTAGCAGCAATTTCTGCAGCAACAAATAGAAGATGGGCAAATGATCCTTTGGTGGTCACCTTCCTCAGGGAAGTATTAAAAATTTGCCCTCCTGTCAGACGATCATTTCCTAAGTGGGATTTGTCCCTAGTCCTTGAAGTTCTATCTGACCATCCATTTGCTCCAGTAGAACAATTTGGAACCTATCACTCAAAACGGCCTTCCTTCTAGCCATTACATCTGGCCGAAGAGTCTCAGAACTACACTCTTTGGGGATAGGTTACGACCATATCTCCTTCTTCCCAGACAGAGTGGAACTTCGTCCCCTTATGGGTTTCACGCCTAAAGTCACTACTGCAAGCCACCTGTCAGAACCCTGGGCACTACCAGTGTTTACAAACGCAGATTCAGAGTCTTGTTACGAGCTGGACATCTCCAGAGTGCTTAGAGCTTACCTAGAAGCCACAGGATCCTTCAGAGACTCTGAGAGACTTTTTGTTGTACTATTCGTTAAATACAGAGGGAAAGAAGCTTCCATCAGAACTCTAGCATCTTGGGTTGTAAAGCTGATCCAGAAGGCCTACAGAGTGAAGAATATGGAGCCTCCTTCCCGAGTGAATGCTCATTCCACAAGGGCAGTCTCAGCCTCCTGGGCAGCAAGGGCTAATGTTTCGCTGGAGACGGTTTGCAGGGCCGCCACCTGGTCTTCTCGCCATACTTTTCTCAGACACTACCATATTGATCCAGGAGCTCTCACAACTGTTGAGTTTGGAAAAAGGGCAGTCCAGGCTGCAATGTCCTTTTCTGATTAAACACTTATTAAGCATTATCCCACCCTTGTCAGCTAGTTATTTATCACAGGTATGCTGCCATGGAGGCACCAGAAAAACTGAAAATTGTATCATACTTACCGTAATTTTCCTTTCCTGGTGCCTATCCATGGCAGCATACGCTCCCACCCTAGGTATTCTTTATTACAGAGAATGTTGGGGGAGGGACTATGCCTATGCCTTTAATTTATGCTATTCACTAGTCCTGAGGGAGGAGTCGAGGCGGAGCTCTATCACAGGTATGCTGCCATGGATAGGCACCAGGAAAGGAAAATTACGGTAAGTATCATATAATTTTCAGTTTTTCTGCATTTTTGCAGGTTTTGAGATACACCGTTTACATACTCTGGTTGTATTCTGCTATTGCAAAAACACCCATTTAGTGCAAAAAAAAAAATTTGCAGTGTTTTCTGCATATCTGCAGGTGTGACATAACCAAATTTATATATTTTTCTTCTATAGTGCTATTCAAATAAAAAAATTTTAGGGCAAAAACATTTTTTTTGAATAGCATTTTCTGCATTTTTGCAGGCTTTGAGATACATCGTTTACATACTCTGGGTGTGTTCTGCTATTGCAAAAACACACATTTAGTGCAAACAAAATAAAAAATTTGCAGTGTTTTCTGCATATCTGCAGGTGTGACCTACCCAATTAATATATTTTTCTTCTATTGTGCTATTCAAATAAAAAAAGTTTTAGGGGAAAAACATTTTTTTGGAATAGCATTTTATGCATTTTTGCAGGTTTTGAGATACACCCTTTACATACTCTGGATGTATTCTGCTATTGCAAAAACACACATTTAGTGCAAACAAATAAAAATGTGCTGTGTTTTCTGCATATCTGCAGGTGTGACATACCCAATTGATATATTTTTCTTCTATTGTGCTATTCAAATAAAAAATTTTTACGGCAAAAACATTTTTTTTGAATAGCATTTTCTGCATTTTCGCAGGTTTTGAGATACACCGTTTACATACTCTGGGTATATTCTGCTTTCCTGAAGCCAACATGGCAGCATACTAGTGATAGAGCTCCGCCTCTTGACCACTCCCTCAGGACCAGTGAATAGCATAAATGAAAGGCCTAGTTAGGCCCCACCCCATTCTTCTTTTTTTCCTCATACCTCAACGCACCAGTGAAGAGTAAGCAGTACTATGTCCCCCCCTCTGCCTCCGTGCAGCATCCGGCTGGGTTCAAGCCTCTCCCAGTGCGAAGTCCCAGCGCTCAGGCTGCTAACATGCGCTATAGTCTGGGAACCCCTTCAGTGGGTCTTATTGGGGCCCCTGCAGTGTTTCCTCTTTAGGAACGAAATCTGCTTTTAAAATTGATAACTGCAGCACTTGTGGAATATGGGGGGCCAGCTATGCTTTATCTCACTCTTAGCACCTTGTGCCATACAGGGTCCCCTGTACCTTTTACCTATGTCTCCCTCATGTCCTTCATTACCTTTCCCATTCCCTGCTGTCCTCTGCAGGTGTTGCATGTGTGTGTGTCGGTATGTATGTATATGTGATATGGGTGTGTGTATACGTATATACACGTTTAAAAAAATAAAAATAATGTATGTGGATATGTGGGTATGCATATGTGTATGTGTGGGGGTGTATGTAAATATCTGTATGTATTGTAGGGGATCAGAGGGGTGAAAGTCCAGTTCAGACAGTTCAGTAAAATAAAAATGGCTTTATTCAGTAAAACAAACAGAAAAAAAAGACAGGCTTGTCTTGTCACACAGGTGCAGAGATAGGAAAGGTTCAGTCTCTTTAACCAACAGGCTGATATATAGACAAAGTACACAGCTCTTGTCAGAGCTACAGTATCTGATATGGTTTTGCTCCCCCAGCATATACATAAACCAGCAAATGGATCCTCACACAGCATGCCGCTGTGCGTCTCTATCTCTCCAAACACACTCTCCTCTGACATCTTCAGCTCAGGTGACAGTCAGCAGGGCTGAAGGAGAAGTTCCTACCCTCTTTAATTAACCCTTTCCTAACCCGCCCCAGACTTACTCTCTGCAGTATATGTGTGTAGGTATGTGTGTGTGTGAGTATATGTGGGTATGTTTGTATATGTGTACATATGTAGGTATATGTAGATAAATAAAAAAAGGAAAGTGGAATCCTTTCTCCTATATCTACTCCTGATCCTTCTGTCGCTTTTCAGCTATCCTCACCTCAGCTGGCCGTCTCATTTCTCCACAGATCAAGAGTCAGTTACCGCTCATATAAAGACCCTAAACAACTAGGGTGGGGACCACCGTATTGGTAAGTTTTCAGGAAAAAGAGTGCCCTCTCATGCGGATTGGCTTTGATTTGCTTCAGCCCCGCACGCCCACGCTCTCAAGATGGTCGAGCCAAGGCAAGGCGGACGTTCTTCAGAGGAGCATAGCCCGGATGGCGCTCCCACTCAGGAGAAGAGCTCCAAGGAAGACATCTTTGCTCCTCTTCCCCAGCGCCCCAGCAAGATTCCTGCAGGGCCTGTGGTGCAGTATCTATGCCCGGGAGGCTGGTGAGTAGACACTGCCTGGAGAAGTATGCCGCTAACAGGTAATGCCAAATGTCTTTATTATTGATCAGAATGGCACAAGATTCTGTTTTGAACTTGCCTTAATTACCCGGAGCAACTGCTACACTTGTATTGGAAACTATTGGAGACTGTTGCCAGGAGACAGCGTTCTTGTCCGTGCAGATGTGGCATCTTGCTGGATGCTTTTCCCTGCGTGGCTGTCCTCCTGTAGAAGTCTGGGAGTCTGCCGGGTTGGCGTTGCACAGACACATTTGGGTGCCCCAAGGAGAGTAGTAATGTAATGCACAGAGCGCTCTAGTGGGTGTGGCCAAATTGCCCTTACTGACATCATCACCTTTCAGTGAAGCCAAACAGCCATCTACAACGGCAACAGTTTTGTATATGACTATCTTGGTTACTTGGGGAGCCAGAGCCTGGTCTGGGTAATATGTCCGGGTCTCAGGTGGACTGAAACCCTGATACATGATTCAAAATCCGAACTGTCCGGGTGAATCCTGGACAGGTGGCACAGGTGTCTGGTGCCCATGAATCTACTTTGCAGAGGCTGCCTGCTGTATAAGTGGGTGGCAATTCTGTCTAGTAGCACTGGGGTTGCCAGTTCAATTTCCTAACATGCTAATACTTGTTTTGAAGTTTATATCTTCTCCCTGTGTGGGTTTCTCACCACAATCCAAAGACATGCTCTGCACCTACTATGCCTTACAACCCACTCTATGTAGAGGGATCTTGACAACTCATGGCCCTGGAGGTTCTCATTGGACTAAAGGGGGTCTGGGTCCTTGCTACATTTATTACAGATGCAGCAGTCTGTTACTCAAAATATGAAGGCTGACCAGGAAGTCCCTCCTAGTTGCTTGTATAGCCACTGAAAGAGCACCCTGGCACTTTGGCGGATAGGGAGGTCATATGGTTGAGACCCTGGGCTGCGTATTGCTTCCTAGAAACAAAAGTGGGGAAGAATGAAGGGGGTTTGAGAAAAATGCCCGTATAAACAGGATGTCGAAACTGTATACTCTGAACAAGCTAAGGGTCAACCTACTCCCACATACTGTAGCATCTGCAGATGCCGGCAGACTAGCAATAACCAGCCCATGTACTGGGTGAGTCTAATGGGAATGGTTTAATAATTATCAACCAGCTGCTGCACATGCAGGACTCTGAGGAGAGTGTCAGGGTCTGCATCCCTTTAGACATGTTTTCCTATTGGAAGTGTCTTGCCAAAAAATTTGATTTTTGTGGCAGTGGATGCCGAGGGTCTGGCTTGTGTCTTGGTGCAGACTTCTGGGGGGATCAGTGAGCCAGTCACACAGGTGCATGCCCAGACTCTTAAGGTAAGACCTAGAAGGCACGCTTCATGGGTTTCTGGACGGCATGTTGGATGAAGGTATCAGACACTCATGGTCACTTCGGGAGATTCCTCACTGCTCCTCTCTTCCACGAAGCTGCCAAGTCCACCACAACAGCGGGTGGACTGCTACATTGCTTACAGACACCTCAGACTCAAGAGGGTTTGCACGTTTTCTACCCAATCCTGTTTGGAGTTCGCAGGAGATGTTGGTTAGTGTCCAGTTGCAGATCGGAAGAGGGTGAACCCTGTGGGGCCCTCTTTGAGTTCTTTAAGACGGAGTCCATTAAACAGTATAATCACATGGCTGGAGGCTGTTGCTTGATCGTCAATTCTATCCTCACACCTTAGAGGGAAAGCAAAGCCAACTTTCTCCATCCCAATGATTGGTGTACCCGGGAGTGCTCTGCTAGTTCCTCTGTTTTATTTCAATCAGAGGAAGTGGTGATAGTCAGGAACAGATTTCTGAGGATGAATACTTCCGCTTGTTTGATAGCTTCTCAGTGCCTCAGTCATCTGGGCACAATGTCATCATGCATATAGATGATTTCTAGGGTGCATAGGCACCTGCGCAAATTTCATCTAGAATTCTTAGTGCAAGGGAGGAAACAGGATAGAACACAGTTAATAAGTGTTACTCAGTATGAGTAGTGGTCAGCGGTGATGGAAAGACCTTGAGGAAGTCTCGGTCAATTAGGACCTTTTAGACTGGAGAATTGCTACAAATCATGTCTGCAAGACAGCCGGGAAGATGCATTGTGAGGGACTTTCGGTCAAGGCAAACAGAGCTTCCCAGCCAAGGAGGATAATCTTGAACGCGCTGGGGGTTCAAACAGGACTTTGGCCTTACTACGCAGAGTCAAGGAGGACCAATCTCCCTGCAGTTTAGCAACAGGAAAGCAGTCGCCAATATTCAGCTCCAGTATGAAACTTGCAGCAATATGCTATTGGGAGAGGTGAAACCCATAACGCCTTGGGCAGAAGATCACCAGAAAAATTTCAGGAAGCAGTTTACCTCCCAGCATATTTTTCTTTTGAACGAATACAAGCTTCCCAGAGCACGAGTGGGTCTACATCCCAGGTCTTCTCTGAGCTGGCCCACAGGTGGGGCCTACCACAGAAAGACCTCCTCATTTCCCACAGTAATCACAAACTTTGCTCTGATTTTGTCTGTACCCCAAGGGGCAGATGCTCGGGTCTCTCCCTGGGACTGCAATCTAACCTATATATTTTCCCCAACATTTCTCGTAAATGAGATTCCCCTTGAGGCTGTCAAGGGAGAACATAGTTGTCATAGCCAGTTCTCCATATTGACCAGGAGGCCCTCGGTTTTCCCTGGCCATTCATTTCAGGATACAGAAGACGTTTCCCCTCTATAACATGCGCAGACTGGGGCTGCAAGCAGGGGCACTAAAGGGGGTGGATGGGCAACTCCGGTTGCTCCAGTTTCACTCCAGAGTGATCTCTACTTTTGTTGTGTGCGAGAAGACATTCTACTTACAACATCTAGGTCTAATTCTGGAACAAGTTTGCTTTTTCTTGGTAGGGCGAGACATTGATCCTACTGCCCTTCCAGTGTCAGCTGTTGTATTCTTCTTCCAGGCCTTAGCCTATCCTCACATAGCTCACGAGTGTGGGCTATATTGGCAATAACACATTTGAAAGGACCAAGAATCCTTCAGTTTGCACAACTTTTGAGGGCAGTCGTTAGGAGTCGGTCATTAAGGAAGAAAAGATCTATTGCAGTTGCTGGATCTCGTATCAGTTTAACCATTTAGCCATCACTTACAAAGCAGTATCAATCGCAAGAACTTTAAACAGAAGGTTATCAGAGATTCAAGCTCTTGGAGCTTCAAAGTAAAAAAAAATAAAAAATAAAGAAAAAATGATATATAATATATACCTTTCTTTCCAGAAAAGTAGAGATGGATCTTGTAGATCATTCTGCGTCAAACGTAGCAACAGACTGCTATTTAACAGACAGCTGGACATTGCCTAACTTTCCAGAACATCACACAGGAAAGTCACACGTACTGTTCATTTTCAGAACTTTAAAGGAGTATCTCTCCACAGTTGGGAATCATCAAGGGAAAGAGGTTACTGCCTTGATCCTAGCAGGCTTGGTTGTGTATAGGATAGAGGTCGCGAGCCTCCACCAGCGGCGGCAGATCACTCTACCAGAGCGGTTAAAGCCTTCATAGGCAACACATTCAAGAGAATCTATGGTGCCCATCTGTACAGGGGTACACGGTCGCTCCAACATTCCTACTCAAACTTGACGGAATAGACCCGGGGGCCTTGTCATCAGGGGACTTTGTAGGAAGGACTAATCAGTCCTCTGTCTCATCCTAATTAGAAGATTGGTTTGATTGGTTTGACAAGTAGATCCCACCCTGTCAGCTAGTTATTTATCACTAGTATGCTGCCAATTGTATCAAATACTTACCGTAATTTTCTTTTCCTGACGCCAAACCATGGCAGCATATGGTCTCACCCTTATACATTTCGGCATGTAGCTAATTACAGAGAATGGGGTGGGGCCTAACTAGGCCTTTCATTTATGCTATTCACTGGTCCTGAGGGAGTGGTCAAGAGGCAGAGCTCTATCACTAGTATGCTGCCATGGTTTGGCGTCAGGAAAGGAAAATTACGGTAAGTATTTGATACAATTTTCCGTTATTGCAAAAACACACATTTAGTGCAAAAAAATAAAATTTTGCAGTGTTTTCTGCATATCTGCAGGTGTGACATACCCAATTGATATATTTTTCTTCTATTGTGCTATTCAAATAAATTTTTTTTAGGGCAAAAACATTTTTTTTGAATAGCATTTTCTGCATTTTTGCAGGTTTTGAGATACACCGTTTACATACTCTGGGTGTATTCTGCTATTGCAAAAACACACATTTAGTGCAAAGAAATAACATTTTGCAGTGTTTTCTGCATATCTGCAGGTGCCTATATTTAAAAAGGGAACAAAGTCTTTACTAAGTAACTATAGACCTTTTAGTTTAACTTCTATAGTCGGGAAGATACTGGAGCGTTTGATAAAAGACCACATAGACAAGTTCTTGCTGGAAAAAAAACATTTTAAGCAACAGACAGCATGGGTTCATGAAAGACAGAAGTTGTCAGACAAACCTGATTACTTTTTATGAAGAGGTAAGTAAAACCTTGGACAGAGGCGTGGCTGTGGAAGTGGTATACTTGGATTTTGCAAAAGCGTTTTATACAGTTCCCCACACGGCTCATGTGTAAGGTAAGGTCTACAGGGTTGGAAATATCAGTTTGTAAATGGATAGAAAACTGGCTAAATTACAGAATTCAGAGAGTAGTGGTTAATGATTCTAATGCCCCGTACACACGCTCGGATTTTCCGATGACTCGTTCCGTCGGAATTTGTCCGATGCTGATGTTGCGTACACACGGTCGGACAACATTGTCGGAATTTCCGGTCTTCAAGAACATCGTGACGCAAGTCGTCTTCCACGAGACTAGAAAAGGGAAGTTCAGCACCACGTCCGGCACCCGTTGGGCTCCTTCTGCTGATTCCGTGTTTATCGCGTGTTAGTAGAAGTTTGGGGACTTACGATTCGCTCTTCTCAGTTTTCTGACTCAGATCGTTACTGCTCTTCAGTTTGTGCTTGTCGTGCGTATCTGTTTATTAGTGCATGTAGTCAGTTCGCATTTGTTGGTCATTGTGGCCTATATCTTGATATAGGACGCTTTGATTTTCACTGCTTATTGTCTGCTCGTTTCTGGTATTCATTTCGTTCTTTCAGGCCTTGCTGTTTATCCGTTCTGACCAGCCGACCGTTTGTGAGCGATGTTTCCTGTACGTACTCGTCGCCAAGTTCATGCTGTACGCGGACTTGGTGTTGGGCTTTTAGCTTTGAGCCAAGACCCGTCCATGAACAGAGCGAGGAGGAGTATGTGGACCAAGAATTGGTTGCTTCAGCGTGATCAATTCTCGCACATGCCTTTGCTTCGTGAGATCCAGGAGAATAATCCTGATGATTTCAGGAACTTTCTCCGGATGACGGACCCCGTTTTTCACTGTCTTTTGGCTTTGCTGACCCCTTTTATCAGCCGGCAGGATACCTGCATGAGACAAGCCATCACTCCGGAGCAGAGGCTTGTTGCCACGTTGAGGTACTTGGCGACAGGTAGAAGCCTTCAGGATCTGAAGTTCTCCACAGGTATCTCTCCCCAGGCTCTGGGAATCATTATTCCAGAGACCTGTTCTGCCATAATCCAGGTCCTGCAGGAGGACTATATTAAGGTAACATTTCTCCTTTACTATTCCCTTCTATGTATGCTCTGTTTGCTAATGACTTGTATTTTTGACCTCCTTCCCTAATTACCATGATTGCAATATGCTCTAATATGCTGTGCCCCTTTTCTACTTCATGCATTTTTCCCTTCACTTACCTCCCCAGCATGCTCTTCTGGCCCAATAGACACCTATGGCCTAGTCACTTAAGCAATGTATTTTGTCTGCTGCATAGTATTGTTTTCCCCCAAACACCCCCTAAAATATGCACAAATGTTTGCTGTGTGTTTTACTTCATGCAGAGCCCCTTTGTATTTTTTTTTTTTTGAGGTGCCAAACTCATTAGGAACCCCCTCCCCCAACTACTCTGTCAGATGCTACCAATCCTCTATCTGCTGGCTTTGCCAAGCTCAATACACACTATATACCTACCTCTTTATAGTGGTCATATTTAGGGAAGAATTCAGCAAAGCATGTAGTGCAAAGGGCTGGCTCAATACTTTCCATTTTCTAATTTGTTTTGGTATTTTCCTCCTATTAGCTTGCTAGGTAATTGTAGAATGTCAAATTTTTAGGAAGGTTCTTTTATCTTTCCTGTGGGCTGCCAATAGTGTTAAGTAAGGAGGGCCTGGCCAAACTAGCACACATTATTGAGCCATTTGGCAATCAATGAAGTGCAGAGGGTTACCTGTCCAATCCCCCCAAACCCCTAGTTATTGTCAATGGCCCATCAGAAGTGGTGGGGGTGATGGGGGGTGAGTAATCTGATAGGGGAACCTTGTACTTTGGGGTGCAAATACTTTCAAGGTTACAATTTAAGTCTGATCTTGTTCCAAGATGTTAGTGTCTAATCTGCTTGCAATGTTTATGTGCAAAGTGACTAATTTTTTTTTTCTTGTTTCTCTCCACAGTTCCCTTCCACGCCACAGGAATGGCAGACTGTGGCCTCCCACTTTCCCAGCCGTTGGGACTTTCCTAACTGCGGAGGGGCAATTGATGGGAAACACGTCCGCATCATCCCACCCCCCAACTCGGGGTCATTCTATTATAATTACATGGGGTTTAATAGTGTAGTGATGTTGGCGGTGGTGTCGGCGACATACGAGTTTTTGTATGTGGACGTGGGGATGAATGGCCGGATCTCGGATGGTGGTGCCATTGCGCACACGGAGTTCTACTGGCGTCTCCAGAGTGGCAGTCTGTGCTTGCCACCTCCAGAGGAGAATGCTGAAGGACTCCCCTTCGTCTTTGTCGCGGATGAAGCGTTTGCGCTGACCACCCATCTGATGAGGCCCTTCCCGATGAGGACCCTCACCTCAGACCAGAGGATCTTCAATTACAGGCTGTCGAGAGCCCGCAGAGTGGTGGAGAACACCTTCGGGATCCTGGCCAGCCGCTTCCGCCTGTTTTTGACGGCTTTTAACTTGGCGGAATACAAGCTCAACCATATAGTTCTTTCCTGCTGCATATTGCACAACTTCCTCAAAAGACATAGCAGCAACTATGTTGTGCCCGTTGGCCCAGATGTGGACGGGCCTTCCAATGCCGACCTCACAGCCCTTCAAGCGGCACGTCCTGGCTTGCCCCCTCTAAATGCCCGCGAGGTTCGCGAGCGATATATGGACTACTTTGTGGGTAGGGGGGCCATTGCTCTGCCTGACGATGTGTGAGAGGCATTTTTTATAAAATATATTTTTTAACCAGACCTATGATTTCTTGTCATTTCCTGCTTGTGCTTCTTGTAGGTGTGTTCTAGCTTATTTGTCTTTCAAATTTTGTCCCTTTATCTTCAACAGTGTGAATGCACTTTCTGGGCAAAAGGAGGTAACAGTCTCTTCTTCCCAAAAAGAATCTTCTCATGTTGTGTGTGTGATACCTAATATTTTGTCTTGAGAAGGTTTGTAGTGCATAACTGACACCCAAAATACTCCTTTTCATCACCATGACAGAAATGTGTGTATTCCCAAAAATGGTGTGCTACGTGTTTTATTACAAAGCACTGTGGGTGTCATTTACATAAGCCAAATCCACTATGCACTACAAGTGCACTGCAAAAGTGCCCTGGAAAATACACTTGCAGTGCAAACTGGAATAGCCTTTAGTAAATAACACCCATTGTCCCCAAAATCATTTACTTTTGCCCTAAATAATGCTTTTGTGTTTTTAAATAAGGAAGCCACACATTTTTTAGATGTAAAAATTTTACTTACAACACATTCACAAGTGCCTTTCAAAAATTCTTGGCAAAACTGACAAGATCTTGGTTCTTTCGAACATTGTTTACTAACATTCCGCATTTGGTAAAACCAGGCATGTAGCAAAACATAACAGACTGAACATAGGAACTTGCAAAGTTCAACTTTCAAAAGGGAAGACAAGATCAGACATGACTATATGTTCAAAGTGTGTTTGATCTTGCCTTCATCACATGGGGTGTCATCCCTGGAAACTTTAAATTTAGAACATGCACACAATTTGGGTATCAAAATGGGCATTTGATGCTAAAACACATGCCTAGAATGTTCAAATGTGCAATCTCCCATCATGGGGATCAATGGACGTGTTTTGGGGGTGCAACCCCTTCACCTCACCCACTTTAGTAGTTAGTAAAGTGGTTGCACCCCCAAAACGTTGTAATTCATCCACCATGAAGGGGGCTAGCACATGTTGACACAATGTGTGCATCTTCCAAATTTGGCACAGTTATTATGTTTAAAATGTTGTGAGAAACAGCCACAAATGTGTGATAATTACTTTGTGCCTTTTCAGATTTTCCCTAAAACATCAATGATGTTCTTCATTTTTAGTTGAACATCATTGATGTTTTTCTTGATCTCATCTAGATCTCGATTGCACACCATTATCTCCCTGATGAGTACGTGTGCACTTTCAGTGGTAAAGTGTGATTCTTCTTACACAACATCCACATCACCTAAAAACACAAAAACAAAATGGCTATTGTAAAAGAGGCAGGCATACATTGATTAGCTTACCAGTAGCTGTGTTCTCCCACACTCACCTGTCGTGGTGACAAGTTCTCCAAGTTTGATGATCTCTCCTTCCTCCTCCTCCTCTGCTTCTGGTGTTGGTATTTCCCCTTCTTTGGGAGGTGTGGGTTTCCTGGTGTCCTCAGACGTCCCGAGTCTTCGCTCCCCTATGAGAATGTACAAAAGGAATATTTAGCACAACAATCTATTGAGGGCAGAAATAGGAAATGTCAAACATTGCTTGGAAGTGACGGACAATAGTTGTTTGTGGCCAGGTTCAAATGACAACAACATTAATGTAGTCACTTTGTAAAGGTGCAAAACTTACTACATTTTTGGTTGAAGTTTGTCAGATGGAGACACCCCTATAGTATCCACTGGAGCACATGTGTGGAACAGCATACTAAAAAGGGGGTTTGGGTGTCCCAGCACTAGTGCTCTAGAGTCCAGATGGGTAAACAGCTACTGAGTGACCTCTCCTTTACATTGAAGAAATTTGCTTTACATTCTTGATGACATCTCTATTGAAAACAAACTTCCTTTCACTAAAAACGTCACCAAACATCGTATTATAAGTGGCCGAACGATCGAGGTTGAGTATGATCGAATGGACACACACGAACATGACAGTGGCAGAAAGATCGAGGTTGAGTACGATCGAATGCACAGACGAACATGAAAGTGGCCATTTTCAAATGTACAACATTGAAAAAAAAAAAAACACATGGAGCAGTATGCAAGCAAGAAAAAAAAAACACAAAACACGACAACTACTTACTTTTTTGAAGAACTCGCTTGATCTTTCTGTACTGATCGGGCTCCCTCAGTTTCAGGTCTGACCAGCGTTTCCTCAGTTGTTCCTTGGATCGTTGTACCCCAAAATTATTGTACAGCCTCCTCACCACTTTAGACATGATCTTGGCCTTTCTGACATTTGGGTTGAGGTAAGGCCCATACTTCCCATCATAGTCGCTCCTCTTCAATATGTCCACCATCTACAACATTTCTCCAAAAGACATATTGGAGGCCTTAAATTTAAGCCTCCGGGATCGGGACGTTGCTGTAATATTCAGGGCGCACCTGCTGTGTCCCCGCCATGTGCTCTCCCCACTGCGCCGTAAAGAGAAGGGGTGGGGAATAGATGAGAAAGATCGTCAGGGGCGGGCGGAGTTTCACGCATGCGCACTGTATATAAAACATCACACGCGTGTGTCGTAGCGACGATCTGTGAGCCGAGGGGAGAGAGAGCTGACACACGAGATGATCGCTATAACGAAGGTACAATTTGAACTTGGTACATCACTAGCCTAGACTGCTTAGACCTTGAGGCTTATTTATGGAGAAGATTAGGAGAGTTTAGCCTGACATTATTTATAGTGTTTTGTGTGGTGTTGCGTCTTGCAGAGTAGATGGACGGCTTCAATGACGTCAGTTTTCTCCCCCTCTTCATTGATAAGTATCGGGAATTGACCCTTTTGTGGCAGGCAAAACACCCCGAATACAGCAACAAACCAAAGAGGTACGCAGCGATGAAGAAACTTCTTGAATTTGTAAAGCCAAGGATCCCCACGGCTTCCGAGGAGCAACCTGGGCCTTCCAGTCAGGAAGAGGTGGAGGAGCCCAGCTTGAGGCAGGTATAGTAGTTTTGTACACATTTTTGGGAAAAAGGAATGATGTTCACTTAATTCAGGATCCCCAATTGCTTAGTTCCTAACGTGTTTGACATATCAACGGACAGTAGTGTTGGAGACATTTGGGGCAAGAATAAAAACTGCTGGGTTGAGAATTGTATGGTTTTCTATTTGTAAACATTTTGCAACAGTCAATAGATGAAAATTGTGTGTGTTTGATGAACAAATAATTCAAACTATGTCCCTTTTTCATACACAGGAAGACCTCAGCCAGGAGGTGGCTGTGGAATGTGGCAGTCAGGAGGAGGCAGGGGTTAGTGGCAGCCAAGAGGTGGGTAGTGGCAGCCAAGAGGTGGGTAGGCCTAGGAGCCTGACTGTATCCCAAGTCCCTCCCCTCCGCCTTCCCTACAAAAGGGTGAGAAGGGGGGGGATGTGGGGGAGTCAGCGCTCCGGCTGATAAGAGAGGCTTCAGCCTCACTACATGCCACATCCACCTACGAGGAGGCCTTTGGCTCCTTGGTTGCCACTAAAATGAAGGATATGGAGGCGGGGCAATGCAGCATGTGTGAGGAGGTCATCCTCAAGGTACTAAATAAGGGGGTGGCTGGGGGGATGACCCCAATCACACATGTTTGCGAGAGTGACCATGCTCCGCCTCCTCCTACTCCTCCTTCTTCTGCCACACCTCTAGCACCACAGCCACCGCGTGGAAGAAAGCGTGCAAGGAAGACCAGAGAGTGACGACCTGGATTCAGTCTGGTCTGAGAGAAGATGGAGCCTCTCGTATGACCAGAGCCTGGGGACCTAGATGGCATCTGCTGCAGTTCCGGATGTTTTGGACTTCAGGACCAGATTGCACTCCCTTATTAAGATACGTACTCCACAGGCCACCAATTTTTGAACCTTAAAAAATGATGTTTGCCGTGGGGGTCCAAGGCTTTGCTAATTCCGCAAGTTTCTCCATCGCTGCGTTCCTCTTTGGTTTGTTGCTGAGACCTAAATAAAGGTATTTTTGATTTTAAAAAATCCTTGCAACAACAAACAACCTCCTAGTGAATTTAGGCTACAAATACAAATGATAATAATGTTGTTTTGCTAAGTTGAGACACACAACCCCCCTCAAAAAAAAAAAAAAAAAAAAAAAAGTAATAAAGGAAATATGTATTCCAAAAAAAAAAAAAAAAAAAAAGAAATGACAAATCCTCCAAAAAATATAACAAACATTCTTTTACGATCTGACGAAAAATAAACATCTAGCCAATAAATCATGAAAAAGAATAAATAAATACGTTTGCGAGAAGTGAGTGTGAATAGGAGCAGCTAAAACACGTCATTCTTCTTGCATTGTAAAGAAAAAGAGAATGCGCTTCATTAAAGACATTTTAACATTGCAGCGTGACGAATGTGCTGTGTCGATTAGGAACGGTAGTTTTACCTGACCGAGCGCTTCCGTCACAGAATTTCTTCTGAGCTTTGTCCGTCGGACTAGGCTACACACGATCGGAATTTGTGTGATCGGGCTTTGTTGTCGGAAAATTTGAGAGCAGGAGATAAAACTTTGTCCGTCGGAAAATCCGATGGAAAATGTCCGATGGTGCCTACACACGGTCGGAATTTCCGACAACATTGTCCGATAGGACATTTTCCATCGGAAAATCCGACCGTGTGTATGGGGCTTTACTCTGAATGGTCTAAGGTTATCAGTGGTGTACCCCAAGGTTCAGTGCTGGGACCCTTACTTTTTATTATTTTTATAAATGATATTGGGTCTGGGATCAAAAGTAACATTTCTGTTTTTGCAGATGACACCAAGCTATGCAGTGGAATAATGTCCTTACAGGAGGTCTCCAATTTACAAGTCGACATCAATGCTCTGTCTAATTGGGCGACTATGTGGCAGATGAGGTTTAATGTTGATAAATGTAAAGTTATGCACTTGGGGGCTAAGAATATGCATGCATCATACATGCTAGGGGGAGTACAACTGGGGGAATCCGTAATGGAGAAGGATCTGGGGGTTTTGGTAGATCATAAGCTCAATAATAGCATGCAATGCCAAGCTGCGGTTTCCAAAGCGAAGTCCTTTCTTGTATTAAGAGAGGTATGGACTCCAGAGAGAGAGATATAATTTTGCCCCTGTTCAAATCATTAGTAAGACCTCAACTGGAATATGCAGTTCAGTTTTGGGCACCAGTTTTTAAAAAGGATATTGGGAAACTGGAGAAAGTGCAGAGAAGGGCAACCAAACTGATAAGAGGCATGGATTAGCTCAGCTATGAGGAAAGATTAGAGGAACTGAATTTATTCACTCTTGAGAAGAGGGGGAATAAGGGGGGATATGATCAACATGTTCAAATATATAAGGGGTCCATATGGTGAACTTGGTGTTGAGTTATTCACTTTTCGGTCAACACAGAGGACAAGGGGGCACTCTTTACATCTGGAGATAAAGAGATTTCATCTCCAAATACAGAAAGGTTTCTTCACAGTAAGAGCTGTGAAAACAACTCCCTCCAGAGGTGGTTCTGGCTAACTCAGTAGATTGCTTTAAAAAAGGCCTGGATACTTTCCTAAATGTACATAATATAACTGGGTACTAACATTTATAGGTAAAGTTGATCCAGGGAAAATCCGATTGCCTCTTGGGGGATCAGGAAGGGATTTTTCCCCCTGCTGTAGCAGATTGGAGCATGCTCTGCTGGTTTTTTTTTGTTTTTTTTTTTGCCTTCCTCTGGATCAACTGTGGGTATAGAATTGGGTATATTGGATTGTACGATATTGTTTTATTTTATTTATCATTCCTTTTTTTTATGGTTGAACTGGGTGGACTTGTGTCTTTTTTCAGCCTAGCTAACTATGTAACTATGTGACATACCCAATTTATATATTTTTCTTCTATTGTGCTATTCAAATAAAAATTTTTTAGGGCAAAAACATTTTATTTGAATAGCATTTTCTGCATTTCTGTAGGTGTGAGATACACCATTTACATACTCTGGGTGTATTCTGCTATTGCAAAAACACCCATTTAGGGCAAGATCCTAAATTTGTAAAAAATGAGGAGAACATCAAAGAAGGGATGCGGCCCCGGTCGTGGTGCTGCTGGTGGAGCTCCTGTTGCAGGGAGAGGACGTGGTCGATCTGTGCCAGCTACACGCACAAGTGAAACACCTTCCTCGGGTGCGAGTAGGCGACAGAGCCTGCAGCGGTATTTGGTTGCGCCTAATGAGGCTGTACGAATGTTGAGGCCAGGACAAGTACAGGCGATAGTAGATTGGGTTGCTGACAGTGCCTCCGGTTCCTTCACATTGTCTCCCACCCAGTCTCCTGATGAAAGTTCAGAGTTGGCACCTGCAGCCGATGTCTATCAGTCTTTCACCTCACCCCCTTACAAATCAGCCAAGCAGTCTGAGCCCCAAATCATGCAGCAGTCTTTTCTTCTTTTTGATGACTCTGTTAGCAGGGTTTCCCAGGGCCATCCATCTAGCCCTGCCCCAGAAGTGGAAGAGATTGTGTGCACCGATGCCCAACCACTTATGTTTCATTATGAGTACATGGGAGGACCATCGCAGCACGTCTCGGATGATGACGAAACACAGGTGCCAACTGCTGCTGCTTTCGCAATTGTGCAGACCGACAAGGAGGGCAGGGGTGAAGACTGGGTGGAAGATGATGTGGAGGACGATGAGGTCCTCGATCCCACATGGAATCAACGTCATGCAGGTGACCAGTGTAGTTCGGAGGAAGAGGCGGTGGTCGCACAGAGCCACCAGCACAGCAGAAGAGGGAGCAGGGTTCAAAGGCGGAGCGTCCGTCCCCTAGACAGTACGTCTGCTACTGCCCAACGCAGCAAGGCACCGAGCACACCAAAGCCAGGTCCAAGGAGTTCCCTAGTGTGGCAGTTCTTCAGACAATGTGCTGATGACAAGACATGAGTGGTTTGCACGCTGTGCAATCAGAGCCTGAAGCAAGGCATAAACGTTCTCAACCTGAGCACAACCTGCATGACCAGGCATCTAAGTGCAAAGCACGAGCTGCAGTGGAGTAGACACCTCAAAAACCAAGAAAGGTCTCTGGCTCCTCCTGCTTCCTCTTCTGCTGCAGTCTTGGCCTCTTCATCCACCTCTGTAGTGATAGTGGCACCTGCCAACCCGCAAACAGAGGATCTGCTAGCAACACTACCACCTGGGCCACCAACCATCTCCACAATGTCCCATGGAAGCGTTCAGCTCTCTATCTCCCAAACACTGGAGTGAAAGAGGAAGTACCCCCCTATCCACCTGCGATCCCTGGGCCTGAATGCCAGCATTTCAAAATTCCTCGCCTTTGAAATGCTGTCATTCCGTCTGGTGGAGACACAGAGTTTTAAAAGCCTGATGGCATTGGCTGTCCCACAGTACGTCGCGCCCAGCCGCCACTACTTTTCCAGGTAAGCCATCCCTTCCCTGAACAACCAAGTGGGGGACAAAATCAGGTGTGCACTGCGCAGCACCAACTACGGATGCGTGGACCAGTAAGCGTAGTCAGGGACGTTATATCTCCCTAACAGTACACTGGGTAAATGCAGTGGTGGCTGGGCCTGAGGCGGATAGCAGTTTGGCGCATGTCCTTCCACCACCGAGGATTGCAGGGTGCTTCAGTTTGCCTCCTGTTGCTAACTCCTCCTACTCTGCTTCCTCATCGTCTACTGCCTCCTCATCTGGTCAGCGCAACACCTTCATCACCAACTTCAGCACAGCCAGGGGTAAACGACAGCAGGCAGTTTTAAAACTTTCCTGTTTGGGGGATAAACCCCACACCGCGCAGGAGTTGTGGAGGGACATGGAAAAACAGACCGATGAGTGGTTGGTGGCAGTGAGCCTCAAGCCCGGCCTGGTGGTGTGCGATAATGGGCGAAATCTCGTAGCAGCTCTGGGACTAGCCAGTTTGACGCACATCCCTTGCCTGGCGCATGTACTGAACTTGGTGGTCCAGAGGTTCCTTAAAAATTACCCCGATATGCCAGGGCTGCTGCAGAAAGTGTGGGCCATCTGTGCGCACTTTCGGCATTCTCACCCTGCTTCTGCTCGCCTGTTAGAGCTGCAGCGTAACTTCGGCCTTCCCGCTCACCACCTCATATGTGACGTGCCCACAAGGTGGAACTCCACCTTGCACATGCTGACCAGACTATGCGAGCAGCAGCAGGCGATAGTGGAGTATCAGCTGCAGCACGCACGTGTGAGTGGCTCTGCGGAACAGCACCACTTCACCACCAATAACTGGGCCTCAATGCGAGACCTGTGTGCCTTGTTGCGCTGTTTCAAGTACTCCACCAACATGGCCAGTGCCAATTATGCCATTCTCAGCATTACTATCCCAGTTCTATGCCTCCTTGAAAAAACGATTTAGGCGATGATGGAAGAGGATGTGGCACAGGAGGAGGAGGAGGAACTGGGATAATTTCCAAGGCTTTCAGGGCAGTCATTCACAAGTGGCTACGAGGGTGGGTTCCTGCACCAACAAACGCCAGGTACACAATTGTCCGGCAGCAAGGGCACAGTTCTGGAGGATGACGAGGTGGAGAATGAGGAGGAGGAGGAACCATGTTCACAGGGTGCACCCAGGGTGGCACCCAGACCAGCTCATGGCCATCACTGGTGCGTGGCTGGGGGGATACAGAGGACACAGATGATACACCTCCCACAGAGGACAGCTTTTCGTTGCCTCTGGGCAGCCTGCCACACATGAGCAATTACATGCTGCAGTGTCTCCGCAACGACCGATTACTGGGTGGCCACCCTGCTGGATCCCCATTACAAGGACAACGTACCATCCTTAATTACCTCACTGGAGCGTGATCGTAAGATGCGCGAGTACTAGCGCATGCTAGTAGATGCGCTGCTGGTGGCATTCCCACCTGACAGCGGGGGTACAGTGGAAGCACAAGGCGAAGCCAGAGGAGGAGGAAGAGGTCACCAACACAGCCGGGGCACCGCCAGCACCTCAGAAGGCAGAGTTAGCATGGCCGAAATGTGGAAAAGCTTTGTCAGCACGCCACAACAACCAGCACCACCAGCTGAGATGGAACGTCTTAGCAGGAGGCAGCATTTCACCAACATGGTGGATCAGTATGTGTGCACACGCCTACACGTACTGAATGACGGGTCTGCGCCCTTCAACTTCTGGGCCACAAGACTGTAAGCCCTCACAGTTCCTCTTGGTGGGCGCAGGAATGGGCCCTGCTGTGAATTATTAGATCAAGATTTGTAATTGCATGCACCTGTTGAACAGGGCAGAAAAATTGGGCCTTTGGTGGACGGTGTTGCCACAAGACTGTAAGCCCTCACAGTTACTCTTGGTGGGCGCAGGAATGGGCCCTGCTGTGAATTATTAGATCAAGATTTGTAATTACACGCCCCTGTTAAACAGGGGCTGAAAAATTGTGCCTTAGGCACTGGTGCTGGTGCCACAACACTGCAACCCCTCACAGATACTGTACTTGGAGCACAGCAGTCAGACCTGTTGCGAAGCATTGCTTAAAAAATTGTAATTACATGCCCCTGTTAAACAGGGGCTGAAAAATTGTGCCTTAGGCACTGGTGCTGGTGCCACAACACTGCAACCCCTCACAGATACTGTACTTGGAGCACAGCAGTCAGACCTGTTGCGAAGCATTGCTTAAAACATTGTAATTACACGCCCCTGTTAAACAGGGGCTGAAAAATTGTGCCTTAGGCGACGGTGCTGGTGCCAAAACACTGCAACCCCTCAAAGATACTATACTTGGAGCACAGCAGTCAGACCTGTTGCGAAGCATTGTTTAAAAAAATGTAATTACATGCCCCTGTTAAACAGGGGCTGAAAAATTGTGCCTTAGGCAACAGTGCTGGTGCCACAACACTGCAACCCCTCACAGATACATAGTTACATATATATATATATATATATATATACACATATACACACACACATATATATATATATATATATATATATATATATATATATATATATATATACACATACATACATACATACACACATACATATCATACAATCCCATATACCCCATTCTATACCCACAGTTGATCCAGAGGAAGGCAAAAAAAAACCAGCAGAGCATGCTCCAATTTGCTAAAGCAGGGGAAAAAATTCCTTCCTGATCCCCCGAGAGGCAATCGGATTTTCCCTGGATCAACTTTACCTATAAATGTCAGTACCCAGTTATATTATGTACATTTAGGAAAGTATCCAGGCCTTTCTTAAAGCAATCTACTGAGCTGACCAGAACCACCTCTGCAGGGAGTCTATTCCACATTTTCACAGCTCTTACTGTGAAGAAACCTTTCCGTATTTGGAGATGAAATCTCTTTTCCTCTAGACGTCAGAAGTGCCCCCTTGTCCTCTGTGTTGACTGTAAAGTGAATAACTCAACACCAAGTTCACTATATGGACCACTTATATATTTATACATGTTGATCATATCCCCCCTTAATCTCCTCTTATCAAGGGTGAATAAATTCAGTTCCTCTAATCTTTCCTCATAGCTGAGCTCCTCCATGCCTCTTATCAGTTTGGTTGCCCTTCTCTGCACTTTCTCCAGTTCCCCAATATCCTTTTTGAGAACTGGTGCCCAAAACTGAACTGCATATTCCAGATGAGGTCTTACTAATGATTTAAACAGGGGCAAAATGATATCTCTCTCTCTGGAGTCCATACCTCTCTTAATACAAGAAAGGACTTTGCTCGCTTTGGAAAACGCAGCTTGACATTGCATGCTATTATTGAGCTTATGATCTACCAAAACCCCCAGATCCTTCTCCACTATGGATTCCCCCAGTTGTACTCCCCCTAGCATGTATGATGCATGCATATTCTTAGCCCCCAAGTGCATAACTTTACATTTATTAACATTAAACCTCATCTGCCACATAGTCGCCCAATTAGACAGAGCATTGAGGTCGGCTTGTAAATTGGAGACCTCCTGTAAGGACGTTATTCCACTGCATAGCTTGGTGTCATCTGCAAAGACAGAAATGTTACGTTTGATCCCAGACCCAATATCATTTATGAAGATATTAAAAAGTAAGGGTCCCAGCACTGAACCTTGGGGTACACCACTGATAACCTTAGACCATTCAGAGTAAGAATCATTAACCACGACTCTCTGAATTCTGTCTTTTAGCCAGTTTTCTATCCATTTACAAACCGATATTTCCAAACCTGTAGACCTTACCTTACACATGAGCCGTGTGTGGGAAACTGTATCGAACGCTTTTGCAAAATCCAAGTATACCACGT
Organism: Lithobates sylvaticus; assembly: GCA_028564925.1. Classification (NCBI taxonomy): domain Eukaryota; kingdom Metazoa; phylum Chordata; class Amphibia; order Anura; family Ranidae; genus Lithobates; species Lithobates sylvaticus. The sequence continues at coordinate 98,498,301 of CM053032.1, read as the reverse complement.
CCACAGCCACGCCTCTGTCCAAGGTTTTACTTACCACCTCATAAAAAGAAATGAGGTTTGTCTGACAACTTCTGTCTTTCATGAACCCATGCTGTCTGTTGCTTAAAATATTTTTTTCCTGCAAGAACTCGTCTATGTGGTCTTTTATTAATCTCTCCAGTATCTTCCCAACTATAGAAGTTAAACTAACAGGTCTATAGTTACTTGGTAAAGACTTTGTTCCCTTTTTAAATATAGGCACCACGTTCGTCCTGCGCCAATCCAGTGGTACTATTCCTGTCATTAATGAGTCCCTAAAAATTAGATACAATGGCTTTGAAATTACAGAGCTCAATTCTTTTAGGATCTGTGGGTGGATGCCATCAGGTCCAGGTGCTTTATCCACCTTTATTCTGTCTAAATATTTCAGGACCATATCACTTTTGAGCCATTGTGGATTTGGGGCTGTGTCACTACCACCCCCATTGTGGACATGAGCTCCCCCATGCTCCTTTGTATACACAGAGCTGAAGAAAGTATTTAATAAATTAGCCTTCTCTTTGTCCCCAGTTACCCACTCTAGATTATTTTGTAAAGGGCCTACATGCTCAGACTTGACCTTTTTACTATTAATATATTTGAAGCACAGCAGTCAGACCTGTTGTGAAGCATTGCTTAAAAAAATTGTAATTACACGCCCCTGTTAAACAGGGGCTGAAAAATTGGGCCTTAGGCAACGGTGCCACAACACTGCAACCCCTTACAGATACTGTACTTGGAGCACAGCAGTCAGACCTGTTGCAAAGCATTGCTTAAAAAATTGTAATTACACGACCCTGTTATACAGGGGCTGAAAAATTGTGCCTTAGGCACTAGTGTGGTGGCACTCAGAAACAAAAATGTTCTTCCAAGCTATCAAGGAATGGATCATTGAGGAGGAGGAAGAGGATAGTCAGTGAACATAACAGGACAGTTACTCAGCATCAGCATAGGCAGTCTTGAAGGGATGTGACATTATAAATTATTCAGTTATATCCGCTTCAGGTGCCTGGTAGCTGGTGGTGATCCAAGACTGATTCATCTTTATGAAGGTCAGTCGATCAACCGAGTCGGTGGACAGGCGCACCCTGTGATCGGTGACAAATCCTCCAGCAGCACTGAATGTGCATTCGGAAAGAACGCTGGATGCAGGACAGGCCAGTAGCTCAATTGCATACTGTGCAAGCTCTGGCCAGTGATCCATCCTCAAGACCCAGTAAGCCAGAGGATTTTCGGTGGGAAAGGTGTCCAAGTCTGACCTTGCCCCTAGGTATTCCTGCACCATGTATATCAGATGCTGGCAATGGTTGCTGGAACCGATCATACCTTGGGGCTGCGGACTAAAAAATTGTCTGAACGCATCGGTCAGACGTCCACCTTCCCCACCGCTCCTTCTGCTACTGACCGAAGCCTCAGCAACTCGTCGTCCAGGACCAGGAGTTTGTAACCTCCCAGTTTCTGGGAACGTGTTGCACAGACCTTTCTGCAAGGCCTCCCTGAGATGTCTCATCCTCTGCGACGGCAAGATAAGGTCCGCAGCCTTACCCTTGTACCGTGGATCAAGGAGAGGGGCCAGCCAGTAATGGTCCCTCTCCTTGATTAGAAGAATATGAGGATCCTTCCGCAGGCTTTGCAGGATCAGGGAGGCCATGCAACGTAGGTTAGCTGAAGCATTCGGTACAGAGTCTTCTGGGTCACTGAGGACGACATGATCACCAGCCACCTCCTCCCAGCCACGTACAAGTCCACTGGTTTGTCCTCCTCCTCCTCATCCTCTTCCTGTGTGATGGGTGGGACAGAAGGAACACTGTCTGGATAAAGGGGGCCTTGAGAGGCAAGGAAGTCCTCCTCTTCCTGCCTCTGTTCTGCCTCAAGTGGCCTGTCCATTATCCCACGCAGCGTATGCTCCAACAGGTGGACGAGAGGTACAGTGTCACTGATGCATGCACTGTCACTGCTCACCATCCTCGTGGCCTCCTCAAATGGTGACAGGACAGTGCATGCATCCCTGATCATGCTCCACTGGCGTGGGAAAAAAAATCCAAGCTCCCCTGACCCTGTCCTGGTGCCGTAGTCACAAAGATACTCATTGATGGCCCTCTGCTGCGTGTGCAGTCGCTGCAGCATGGCCAACATTGAATTCCACCTGGTGGGCATGTCACATATTAGGCGATTCTTGGGCAGGTTCAACTCCTTTTGCAGCTGAGCACTGGCATTATACGATCGGCAGAAATGCACACAGACTTTCCTGGCCTGCCTCAGGACATTCTGTAAGCCTGGGTACCTGCCCAAGAACCGCTGCACCATCGGGTTGAGGACATGAGCCATACAGGGTACATGGGTGAGCTGCCCCTGTCGCAGGGCGGAGAGGAGGTTGGTGCCATTGTCAGAAACCACCATTCCTGGCTTAAGCTGGCGTGGCGTCAACCACCTCTCGGCTTGCCCCTGCAGAGCTGCCAGAACCTCTGCCCCAGTGTGGCTCCTGTCCCCCAAACACACCAGCGCAAGCATGGCATGGCATCTTTTTGCCTGCGTACTCGCGTAGCCCCTTGTACGCCTACGGAGCACCGCTGGTTCAGAGGACAGAGCACTTGAAGAGGCCATGGAGGAAGAAGAAGAGGAGGGGGTGGAGGAGAGAGGTGTGTCACAACCAGTAGTAGCATTTTGGAGGCGTGGTGGCGGAACAACCTCCAACACTACTGCACCTTGTCCTGCATCCCTCCCAGCTGCCAATAGAGTGACCCAATGGGCCGTGAAAGACAGATAACGTCCCTGTCCATGCCTGCTGGACCATGAGTCAGCGGTAATATGCACCTTACCGCTGACCGCCCTGTCCAGCGAGGCATGGACATTGCCTTCCACATGCCGGTAGAGAGCCGGAATAGCCTTCCGTGAGAAAAAGTGGCGTTTGGGAACCTGCCACTGAGGAACCGCACATTGAACAAACTCACGGAAGGGGGCCGAGTCTACCAACTGAAAAGGCAGCAGTTGAAGTGCTACCAATTTAGCCAAGCTAGCATTCAACCGCTGGGCATGTGGATGGCTGGGAGTAAACTTCTTTCGACGGTCCAGCAGCTGGGGCAGGGAAATTTGCCTGCTACAATTGGAAGTCGGTGTACTGCAAGTACTTGGCTGTGACACACCTAATTCTACACCTTCATTCCTCTCAGAGCAGCTTTCAGAGAGGACTGAAGATATAATGGGGTTGGAGATCCCAGCTGATGAGGAGCAAGGAGAGGTCCGCTTTGTTCTTTGGTGTGGGTCTTTAATGTGCACTTGCCAACGAGCTGCATGGCAGGTCGACATATGTCTGATCATGCTTGTGGTGCCCAAGCGGCTGATGTTTTGGCCACGCGAGATACGCTTGAGACAAATATTGCAAATAGCAGTGGTGCGATCTGATGTACTCGTCTCAAAAAAGGCCCACACTGAAGAACTTTTGTGATAACGTGCAGAGGCAGCGCCCTGCACAGGCGGAGCTCTGCGGTGTGATTCAGTTGGTGTGCTGGCCTCTAGCTGGCCTCCGGAGGGCATCCTGCCTCGTTGGACATGTGCCGCCGCCTTCAGGCACCCACGTGGAGTCAGTGACCTCATCATCCCCTCCCTCTTCAGGGAGCAAGCCTGGCAGTAAGGTGCAGCTGGTGGAACATGACTGCCAGATTGCTGTCCTTCAGAATCCCCTCTCTCTGCACGCACGCTACTGCCTTCCTCAAGCTGGGTATCATCATCCGAGCCTTCAAAACGTTGGGCATCCTCCTGGAGCATGTACCCAACACTGTGCTCAAACAGTTCGGGGGACTCCTCAGGAGGACATGGTGGGTCTAGGGAAGGGGTGCCTGATGATGCCATTGAGTACGCGTTGGCAGCTGCTCTGCCAGTACCCTGAGCCTGGGTGAGAGAGGATGAGGAGGATGAGGAGGGCTTGGTGATCCATTCTACCAAGCCTTCGGCATGATGCGGCTCAACATGTCCAGCTGCCGAAAACAAGGACAAGAGTGTCCCATGGCCACGTGCTGATGACGATGCACGACCACGTCCACGACCAGCACTGTTGTCTCTAGAAACAGAGCCTGCTTGCCCTGTGTTCTTGCCTCCCAACTGTCTGCCTCTCCTTGGCGGTCTTCCAGGCATTGTAGTGTGTAGTGTATATTGTGCTGGAGTCAAACAGCACACACACTAACTCCTGCAGATGGATGCCTTAGATGACAGCAACAGGGCCTTATGGCAGATAGAGGCTGCCTTAGATGACAAGAACTGGGCTGACACACACACACACACTAGCTCCTATGTGTGCTGACACACACACACACTAGCTCCTATGTGTGCTGACACACACACACTAGCTCCTATGTGTGCTGACACACACACACACACACTAGCTCCTATGTGTGCTGAGACACACACACTAGCTCCTATGTGTGCTGACACACACACACACACTAGCTCCTATGTGTGCTGACACACACACACACACTAGCTCCTATGTGTGCTGAGACACACACACTAGCTCCTATGTGTGCTGACACACACACACTAGCTCCTATGTGTGCTGACACACACACACTAGCTCCTATGTGTGCTGACACACACACACTAGCTCCTATGTGTGCTGACACACACACACTAGCTCCTATGTGTGCTGACACACACACACTAGCTCCTATGTGTGCTGACAAACACACACACTAGCTCCTATGTGTGCTGACACACACACTAGCTCCTATGTGTGCTGACACACACACACACACACACACACTAGCTTCTATGTGTGCTGACACACACACACACACTAGCTCCTATGTGTGCTGAGACACACACACTAGCTCCTATGTGTGCTGAGACACACACACACACACTAGCTCCTATGTGTGCTGACACACACTAGCTCCTATGTGTGCTGACACACACACACTAGCTCCTATGTGTGCTGACACACACACACTAGCTCCTATGTGTGCTGACACACACACTAGCTCCTATGTGTGCTGACACATACACACACACTAGCTCCTATGTGTGCTGACACACACACACTAGCTCCTATAAATCCCTGCCTGCCTGCCTTAGATCACAATGGGACGGAAGGTTATGGTGCAATGCTGTACTAACAGCACTGCAATGGGTGCTACTGCAATGCTGTACTAACAGCATGCACACACCAGACTAATCCCCAGAATGAAAGGACTTAGACTCAGCAGCAGATAATGTCACCACTCAGTCAGCAGCAGTGCAATCAGCAGAAATGATCAGTATTCACAATGAATCAGTAATGGTGTAGCAATGAATCAGCAGTCTGCCTATTCACTCTATCAAAGCCGGAACACATGTGCACTAGGCCAACGGCGCGCCGGCCTTTTATACAGTGGGGCGTGTACTAAAGCCCCTGAGCTTTAATTGGCTACAGGCGTCCTGCCTGTAGCCAATTATTGCTCTCCTCGCTGCCGGCGCTGTGATTGGCCAAGCATGCACTGTGACCCCGCATGCTTGGCCAATCATCAGCCAGCAATGCACTGCACCTGGCGCAATGCATTGCGGGCCGCTCGCATCACACGAATGTGATGCGAACGGCCCAAATAGTTCTGGGCTCGCCGAGCGGGCGAACGCCCGGTGCTCGATTCGAACGTGGGTTTGAATCGAACGCCGGGCCCATCCCTACTACACAACCACATCCACCGCCACCTCAACCTCATACTCCATATGGACCTTGTCCTCCTAGGTCAAGATTATAATTTTTTATATTTTTTATTTCAAAGTATTTTATTTTCCCACTAGCTTATCCATTAAATTGAATATTTTTTTACAGAAAGGGCGTATTCTGGGGCATTCCCTCCATATGTGTGGCATCGTGCCGTTGAGTTTCTGAGGTTCTTAATGACTTCCTGTACCTCTTCTGCTGAGAAGGGGGCCTCCAGCATATTATTTTTATTTTTTATTTTTTATTTTTTAAGTTTTATCCCTATCCACATTTGTTTGCAGAGCACTTGCCATGTTCTTAACAACAGTTTGTTGCCATTTGCAGCCCTCTAGCCCTTTCCATTACTTTTTTAGAGCCATTTTAGTCCTTAAAAGTTTGGGTCCCCATTGACTTCAATGGGGTTCGGGTTCGAGCTCAAGTTCGGGTCAAGTTCGGTCCTGAACTCAAACTTTTTTCCGAAGTTCGGCCGAACCCGTCGAACCTGAACATCCAGGTCTCCGCTCAACTCTAGTTACCAGCACTATAGAAGGGGCAGACTGCACCTAAATGAGGAGGGTGCAGATCTGCTGGGAGTGAAGATGGCCGAATAGTTAGAGGGGCTTTTAAACTAGGCAATAGGGCAGTGGCGGTGCATCCATAAGGGTGCACGGGCACCGCCCCCTCTCTCCTGCCACCCCCTCTATCACCAATATATAGATTCATGCATTGCATGAATTTATCTATGGCCACTGCTGCCACCCCTCTATCCAGGCGCCCAGACCCTTTTCAGGTGCAGGGCACCTGAATTACAGCAGAGGGGGGTGGTTTTGAAGCACCTGATTAGAGCCATAGGCTCTAATAGGCTCTAATCGGTGTCAAAAAAGGAGACCTGTGAGTGCCATGCTGGGCGCTCGCAGGTCACTCAGCTGTGTTAGAAAAGTGAATGAGTATTCGCTTTCCTAACACTAAACCGCCTCTCCATCAATCAGGTGCTCGGATCTGTTACCAGTCACCTGATTGGCTGAAACGACAGGTGCTGTGATTGGACACCAGCTGTCCAATCATAGCAGAGGATGGAAAGAGAGGACGGGAGAAGACATCGAGGAGCTGTCCCACCGATACAGGTATGTGCAGACAGCGGGCCGGCGGAGGGCACACTGGCAGCATTTCATATGGCACAGTGGCTGCGTTTGATGGGGCACAGTGGGAGCATTTGATGGGCACAGTGGCGGCAATTGATGGGCACAGTGGCGGAAATTGATGGTCACAAGTGGCTGCATTTGATGGGCACAAGTGGCTGCACATGATGGGCACAAGTGGCTGCATTTGATGGGCACAAGTGGCTTCATATGATGGGCATAAGTGGCTGCATATGATGGGCACAGTGGCTGCATTTGATGGGCACAATGGCTGCAATTGATGGGCACAGTGGCTGCAATTGATGGGGGGTGTCAGTATTTTTCAGTTTGCTTGCGCCCACCCAAAAATATTTTGAGCACCAGCATCCACTGCGACGGGGGGGGGGGGGGGGGGGGGATCAGAGGTAGAGATAGTCAACGCAGAACAAATTCCAGAGGGTAGTGTTAGGGGCATTAGTGGTAGGTTGACTAAAGCACCTCAACTTGAGGTAAGTACAGTAAAAAGTCCTATTTGCAATCTCAGAACACTCAATAAGGAGATAGTATGTGACCAGTCTAAACTATGTGGCATGTTCACCAATGCCAGGAGTCTGGCGGACAAGATGGGAGAACTAGAGCTACTGTTGTACGAGGAGGATTTAGATTTTGTAAGAATTTTTTGAGACTTGGTTCAACAGCTCTCATGATTGGCTGGCAAACATTCAAGGTGAAAATGGGAAAAGAAACTGCGCTGGGGAAAATGTACCTAAAAAAGGTATAACTAGATATAGTAGGTATATAGGCTTAAAAAAAGCCTGACTGGAAGCTGCAACTCAACTGTAAAACATAACCACAGTGATAAAGAATAAAAAGAAAAAAAGAGTAGCGCTAAACCAACAGTGCATAAGTAGTAAATGACCATGTGATGCATTAACCGTATAGAAACAATGATCAAAAATAAATAAAATTAACCTACATATATGGACACCTGGAACTGAATGCAAAGGACCAAAGATTGTAGATAGAAAGTTGCATAAACAATCACATGTAACAATCGAATATAAAAATCACATGATATTGTGAAAATTGAAATAAACGTGAACAAAAATTGAATAAATGATTGGATAAATAAATAGGGCAAGTCCAAGAAAATCTTCATAAAAAATTTCACCCGTGCAGTGAATGGCAAATAAATCAATCCATCTCTCTGAACAAATCTTCAAAACTGCCCCAAGTGATCCGCCACCAAAGAAAAAGTTGAGATTTACTTCTTACCAGAAGCAGTTGACACCCCACTACAGGGTGTCATAACATGCCTGTTGTAAAGATATCCCTCTTTTAGATCTCCCTGGAGGTATAGCAGATGCCAGCAGCCTGATAGCTCACTCCACAGTTCGGCTTCCCAAATTGATTTTCATGAATATGGATCAGCACATAGAATAAAATAAGGGGGGGCTCGCATAGTGTAAAAAACCCAAGATTTTTATTATAAATAAGACTGGTTGCACTTACATCAAAACAAAGCAGTTCAGGCCTTTAAGCGTGGTGTGCCGGCCGGACACACCAAAACACAGACCCGTCCTCCCAGAGCATCCGATAACATAAGTCGAGGTGAGATCAGCGCGTCGCTCTGCCCTACCGGTTTTCGCAATAGAGTTGCATCGTCCAGGGGCACGGGCGGCGCACTGCGTCACCTCCCTAAATAGAACGATCGGCTGACCAAGCCTCGCTCTGAGCTACCAATCCCGAGCGAGTCTCGTCACGCCGTTCGAACTCTCGCGAGACCTGCGGCTCGCAGTACATCAATTGTCTAAGCGCTGATGTAAGAACTCTGCAGGCCCACTATAATATAATGAAAAACAAAAATCAAAATGGAATATAAAGGCAAATATATTTGCAATGGGTTGAGAAGGCCCCAATACATCTAAAGCCATTCCACATCTGATAAAAAACGAAATTATAAAAACATATTGTTGGGCACTGGGGACACAAGTCCCATACAAAACATGTTACAAAAAAAAAATTTTTGATAAGTTTTTAATATTATGCAACATGCAAAATTGGTCTCTAGAGCCATATCACCACGTCCCAAAGATTAACAACGGTTGTGTAGATAATGACCAGTTTATTAAAATAAAAAAGGTTAAAAAGCACCGCTCCAAAATTTATGAAGTGAGCAGTGGTATACTAAAAATGAACTGCAATTATACTCACTAGAGGGATGTGGTTATCGCGAAAACACAATACCACATATGCCTAATGTGAAAAAATTGAGGTGTGTTCATTATACATAAATATGTATGTATGTAGCCTATGGGAAATTATATTAATAACATTCCCACAGACAAGACGTATTATAAAAAATATTTAAGAATATTTAAAAATATTAATAAAATATTTGAAATATTGCCCCCTAGTGACAGAATAGGGAAAAGCATAATTAGAGCTTGTATTTAAATTGCTAGGACCCTCAGAGCTCAGAGCAACGGACTCAATGGCCAGCCGACCTACACCAAACTGGCATTCAAATGGTTCCAATGCAAATGGTGACATACTAAAGAACACTCCCATAATAAAAGTAAGATAAATAATCCGAACAGAACAGCAGAAATTACCTAAAATATCTTACTCTTGTATGCAAACATAATGACAGTATTGCAGCAAACATTAATTATAGGTACAACAAGTGTACTAAATAATTGTAACTCACAGCATTTAATCTCAAAACCCAGCACCTCCACATGTGGACATCGGACGCAAGCGCAAAAACTCCACTAGGAATTGTTAATAAAAGTGTTTACGTCCATGTCCACATTGAGGCCAAACGGAACATAGGTTTTCAATCTATATATCCAGGCCATTTCTTGTTTAGAAATCTCCCTGCCCAATGATCCTCCTCTCCAATGGGGTCTGTATTTGTCTATACCCATATACAGAGTGTTTGATGGATCTCTATTGTGTACCTGGGCGTAGTGCCTTGACACTGAATGTTTGTCAATGCCCCTCCTAATGTTACTGATGTGTTCATTTAGTCTCGGAGGGCCCTTTTGGTCCTCCCCACTTACTGGAGACCGCACGGGCACTGGATCAAATAGACCACCCCTTCGGAAGAGCATGTTATAAAAGGCTTGACCTCGTATGATCTTGAGGTGCTAGTTGATACGAAATTACATATTTTCCTTTCCTTGCATTTATTCAAGGTACAGACCTGACAGTTTTTACACCTGTAATAGCCTGTAAGGTTTTGAAAGAAGCACCTACTCTCCTTGGGTGGATCTTGCACACTAGGAGCAACCCTACTCCCCAGAGAGGAGGCAACCCTGAAAATAACTTGTGGCCTCTCTGGTAGCACTACACCAAGAACCTGATCACTGGCTAGAAGGTGCCAGTGTTTCTGTATCAGGCCTTTGATGGTGCGATGTTGGATAGAAAAGGTGGTAATGAAAGGTGCACAAAATCGAGTATCAGCCTTATCAGGTCGTTTATCCAGCAATAATAACGATCTGTCCTTCTCCCTGGCTGAAGTTACTGCTTTTGAGAGAAAATCACTGTCATAGCCCTTCTCCAGAAACCTAGATGAAAGAACAGCTGCCTGTCTGTCAAATGTTTCAATCTCTGTGCAATTTCTCCTTAATCGCATGAACTGTCCTTGACAGCTCTTAACCAAGGTTGATGACGACAGCTATCCAACGGGATATATGAATTTCTGTCAGTCGACTTGAAATAAGTCGACGTGATAAAGCTGTCATTTGCAATCCTGATATTCAGATCAAGGAATTTAATTTCAGTCTGGCTGATCTCAAAATTCAATTTGATGCCCCTGTTGTTGGTATTCAGAAATGTCATATATGCAAGCAGGTCCTGTTCACTACCATCCCATAGGAGGAGGACGTAGTCGATATATCGTGACCACTTCTGGTCTCCTGGGAGCATTGACGACGTCCTCCTCCCACTTGGCCATGAACAAATTTGCTAGGCTGGGGGCATATTTCGCCCCCATAGCCATGCCCCTGTCCTGGCGGTAGAACTGATGGTTGAACCAAAAGTAATTATGGCCCGCTGCGTACTCTAGCAACTCCATAATGAAATCAATTTGTAGCATAGTCAGCCCTGATCCCCTTGTCAGGTATAATCTAACTGCCTCCAAACTTAGCTGGTGGGGAATGATGGTATACAATGAAGTCACATCCGCAGTGACCAATAGGAGGCCCTGTTTTGGAGTGATACCCGATAATGTATTGATGACTTGTTTCGTATCTTTGATGTACGATGGAATGGTCTGAACAAGAGGCTGTAAATAATAATCAATGTACTTGCCCACCCGGGGCGTCACAGAGTCTATACCACTCACAATAGGACGCCCCAGGGGGCAAGTAACACTTTTATGAAGTTTAGGCAAATAGTATATGACTGGAGTGCGGGAAGCACAGGGTATCATGAAGAAACTCTCCTTTTTATTGAGAATGCCGTCCGAATACACCCGTTCAACAATTTTTTCCAACTCTTTTTTATATTTGACAACGGGATTCCTGTCGAGGACCGTATACGTTTCGCTGTCATCCACGATGCGATGCATTTCTTTCAAATACTCGCATCGATCCAATACAACAATCCCCCCCCCCCCTTATCAGCAGGTCTGATGACTAATGACTTATTGTCACAGAGAGCATTAAGACCTATTTCGAGATCTTTCTGCATCTTGACCTTTTTTACTTTGATCAAGTCCAGGTCCCGTAAAACAACATCACGAAAAACTCGGATGTTGGATGAGAGAGACCCTGGTGGGTTAAATAAAGAAGCGTTAGAAAGGTTGGAATGATGAAATTCCGACCTGGAAGCTTAATTTTCCCTAATTGGATTGGTGAGCATATGACGCTTCACATTTAATTTCCGGACATACTTGTGTACGTCCATGTATGTCTGGAACTTACTGAGGCTCCTAGGTGGGGCAAATTTTAGGCCTTTGTCTAACAATCTTTTATCATGGTCTATAAGTTCCTGCTTACTTAGATTGAAGATGCCAGTGCCTATGATCTTTTTCTTTTTTGCTGACTGGACATGCCTCCCCCCTTGGACTCCTCTCTTCGTTCTACAGGCCTTTTGATGCCTCTGTTGTCCTTGTGAAAACCCCAGCCATGGTTTACCCCACTACCCGGGGACCTATATATTGAGTAGGTCTAGAGTTATCACGTCCCTGATACAAGTTATTATTTTGTGAGGGCACATCTGGATATCTCCTATGGCCTCCCGGGCCTCGATCTCCATCACCCTGCCTGTAGCCCCCTGGGGCATCAAGATCAGAAAGTGGAAAGAAGCGATTCTGGGTTGGCAGCTCAAAATCTCGATTTCTGTCATTATAATAGACAGAATTTGCCTGCTCATACCCATATACATGGTCAGAGGGACCCTGTCTTGGTGGATAATTAGTCCACGCTCTAGAATATGGTTCATGTGGAAAGGAACCCCTAGGTTCCCTGTTATCTCTCCTAAACCAATTACCGAAACCCCTAGACGGGGTACTTGGACGTGGGTAGGGATAATTTGGAACCTGATTCCCAACCTTAGGTTTGTTCTTATTTTTGTGTTTATTTTGTGGTGTTCCCCTCCTAGGGGAGGAGTCAAGATCCCTTGAGGGTTGCGTGTGTTCAGGATAAATGCCTGGAAAGCCAATCATGGCACTTTGGGGTACAGTATCCATCGCATTCTCCCCCTCATTCTCGATAGCGAGTTTCCTCTGCCACGAAAAAACTAAACCTGATTGGTAGTCTTCCTTGTCTCTACCATATTTTTTCTTTTTTTTGGCCTTTTGATCTTTCTCCTACTTTTCCAACACCTTGAGCAAATTTTTAGAACACTCTTTGTATTCCTCACTACTCGTAGCGGGGACCAATTTCTCTTTGATGGTTTTAATTTCCTCATCAAGGCGGGCTAGCTTCTCGCTCTTCCTCTGAGCTAGAAAACGCAGGAAGCCCACACCCGCCTCGTTAAAGTATTTGTATCATCCCTCCAAATCAGGCTCCCCCTGTTGGGGACTGACTTCCTCAGGCTCCTAGGGACCATCGCCTCCCTGATATAGTTTTCCAGGAAAGCAATGTCCCATTGGGTGTGTACCTCTGATGTGGTGAGATTCTTTAGTCTAACAAACAACCCACTCACGTCTGAGTCTGCCGTGATGGGATTAGAACTAAAGACCCCTGTGGTATCCACCACCCTCTTCGCCCGAAATTCAAATATGTCCATAATGATAATCAATTGGTTAGCACCAATCCCGAAGCAGCAATTAATAAATGTATATAAAGTAAGATGAACATGGGAAAAGAAACTGCGCTGGGGAAAATGTACCTAAAAAAGGTATAACTAGATATAGTAGGTATATAGGCTTAAAAAAAGCCTGACTGGAAGCTGCAACTCAACTGTAAAACATAACCACAGTGATAAAGAATAAAAAGAAAAAAAGAGTAGCGCTAAACCAACAGTGCATAAGTAGTAAATGAGGAGCTGCGCCAATAGCAAATAAAAATACAATTACATAAAAATAACTATTATAAATGTTGAGGCTGAGTGTATCCCAACACATAGGATGACCCAATGGTGAGAACCTTAGCCACACTTAGTCACCCTCAACAGTGACAAGAGGTCCCAGTCTCTGTCCACACAGTAACCAGTCCCCACAATGAAAAATAGATGACTCAAAAAGTCCAAATAGCAATCATGGGATTCTTCAGGTTGAAGCAGTAATACAGGCAAGGTGATCCTGGCATCCGAATGTAAGTAGAAGGAAAAAACACCTTAGTGACTTGTATCGTATATAGTGATGAACACAGTGCCCGACACCCTCATACATTAACTGCTTACCAGAAAGCAGAGGTAAATGAGCTCTGCTATAACATGAAAAACACACGTCTGCGATTTCCTAATCCCACGAGTCGCCAATCCTCATTTTGATACTCTGAGTGGTTAAGTATTGGGGGTCCACTTGATCACATCCGGTCCATATGGGGAATGGAGGAAAAAAGGCAGCCCATAGCGTAAATCTGGTAACACCGGTTTATTAAAACAAATAAAAAGCACTTACATTGATCCCAATGGTAAGGCACATAAAGCATAAAAACGTTGCCGACCGGCAAGATACAGGAGCCCGTCCTCCTCTAGGTCATGTGGTGGCGTCACTGCGTACCCTCCCAGACTAGTTTCGACAGATATGTCTTTCTCGATGGGGAACGGGCAACACTGTGACTATCCACCATTAAATAGCAAGCACCCTCGTTCTGACATGCGGGAGTGAGGCTGTGGTCACCATCTTTGATATGGGCAAAAAACATTTCCTCACTGCCTATAGAAAAGGTAAAAGTACAAGGTACATATATGAATACCAATCCCAACCTGTTAGTGGCCTTAAGGGGCCTGTATATCACTATGGGGCACCTAAATTTTCGGTATAGCTACCGATAGTAGCTACATGGGCATTGTGTTAGAAGATAGTATGCCAGGGGCCGGGTCGAGTGGGCGGGACCCACCGCCGTCATCGCGCAGCCGCGCTGGGTGTATTGCAGTGTGACTACGATCGCCATTTTTGGCTATGGGCAAGGGTAATGTCACATGGCCCAATGTATGTGGCCGCGTCAGATGGGCGGGATCCACCGCCGTCACCGCGCAGCCTCACTGCACACACTAGGGTTTAGCCAGGGTGGGCAGAACCCACCGCGATGGCGCAGCCTCAGTAGCCGCACTGGGATATGGCCGAAGTGGCCATCTTAGCTAAGGGCAATGCTAATGGGCCGCAGCCAAAATCTCCATCTTGGCTGAGGGCAAGACATTATAATTAGCTGGAAAAAACTCCTAGGGACCTCAATGGGAGACCCGCCCCTAGGGGCGATGTTCATTCCTCACACTAGTAGGTGAGAAAAACTTGATAAGGATCACAAACGATCCCATGATATATTAAAGAACGAAACCCGCAACCATAAATAAAAAATAAACAAATCATAACAATAGCCTACTGGCATTGTCGAGCTAGGGATCGAAATAATGTAACGAGACTCAAAAAAATCAAGCCTCCATCCATGCGATTTGCAAATGTAAAAAACGCATGCAAATATGGAAAACGCATGCATTAATACCATGCATTAATACCTATATAGAAATCGCATGCATTGATAACATGCTTCAGTACCTGTGACACAATGCAAGCATACAGTGGGACTCAAATTAAATTAAGCCCCACTCCATGCGATTTGCAAATGTCTACATAAGTACCTGTATAGAGAACGCATGCATCAATATCATGCACTCATACCTGTGTAATGAGCATGTAGCGGGACCCAAAACAAATCAAGCCTCACTCAATGTGATTTTCAAATGAAGAGAAACGCATGCAAATATAGAAAACGCATGCATTAATACTCATGTCAAATCATAACAATAGCCCACTGGCATTGTTGAGCTAGGGATCGAAATAATGCAAGCATGTAGCAAGATTCAAATAAAATCAAGCCTCCATCCATGCGATTTGCAAATGTAAAAAACGCATGCAGAAATGGAAAACGCATGCATTAATACCATGCATTAATACCTGTATAGAAAACGCATGCAATGATACCATGCTTCAGTACCAGTGACACAATGCAAGCATACAGTGGGACTCAAATTAAATCAAGCCCCACTCCATGCGATTTGCAAATGTCTACACTAGTACCTGTGTAGAGAACGCATGCATCAATATCATGCACTCATACCTGTGTAATGAGCATGTAGCGGGACCCAAAACAAATCAAGCCTCACTCAATGCGATTTTCAAATGAAGAGAAACGCATGCAAATATAGAAAACGCATGCATTAATACTCATGTCAAATGGATATTCTCTTATGTTAAAAACGTAATATCCATTTGACATGAGTATTAATGCATGCGTTTTCTATATTTGCATGCGTTTCTCTTCATTTGAAAATCGCATTGAGTGAGGCTTGATTTGTTTTGGGTCCCGTTACATGCTCATTACACAGGTATGAGTGCATGATATTGATGCATTGTGGTGGGTTCCGCCCACCCTGGCCAAACCCTAGTGTGTGCAGTGAGGCTGCGCGGTGATGGCGGTGGATCCCGCCCATCTGACGCGGCCACATACATTGGGCCATGTGACATTACCCTTGCCCATAGCCAAAAATGGCGATCGTAGTCACACTGCAATACACCCAGCGCGGCTGCGCGATGACGGCGGTGGGTCCCGCCCACTCGACCCGGCCCCTGGCATACTATCTTCTAACACAATGCCCATGTAGCTACTATCGGTAGCTATACCGAAAATTTAGGTGCCCCATAGTGATATACAGGCCCCTTAAGGCCACTAACAGTTTGGGATTGGTATTCATATATGTACCTTGTACTTTTACCTTTTCTATAGGCAGTGAGGAAATGTTTTTTGCCCATATCAAAGATGGTGACCACAGCCTCACTCCCGCATGTCAGAACGAGGGTGTTTGCTATTTAATGGTGGATAGTCACAGTGTTGCCCGTTCCCCATCGAGAAAGACATATCTGTCGAAATTAGTCTGGGAGGGTACGCAGTGATGCCACCACATGACCTAGAGGAGGACGGGCTCCTTTATCTTGCCGGCCGGCAACGTTTCTATGCTTTATGTGCCTTACCATTGGGATCAATGTAAGTGCTTTTTATTTGTTTTAATAAACCGGTGTTACCAGATTTACGCTATGGGCTGCCTTTTTCCTCCATTCCCCATATGGACCGCATGTGATCAAGTGGACCCCCAATACTTAACCACTCAGAGTATCAAAACGAGGATTGGCAACTCGTGGGATTAGGAAATCGCAGACGTGTGTTTTTCATGTTATAGCAGAGCTCATTTACCTCTGCTTTCTGGTAAGCAGTTAATGTATGAGGGTGTCGGGCACTGTGTTCATCACTATATATGATACAAGTCACTGAGGTGTTTTTTCCTTCTACTTACATTCGGATGCCAGGATCACCTTGCTTGTATTACTGCTTCAACCTGAAGAATCCCATGATTGCTATTTGGACTTTTTGAGTCATCTATTTTTCATTGTGGGGACTGGTTACTGTGTGGACAGAGACTGGGACCTCTTGTCACTGTTGAGGGTGACTAAATGTGGCTAAGGTTCTCACCATTGGGTCATCCTATGTGTTGGGATACACTCAGCCTCAACTTTTATAATAGTTATTTTTATGTAATTGTATTTTTATTTGCTATTGGCACAGCTCCTTTTTTATTCTATGTGTTCTTGTATGTGTATCCCACATTGAGCAGCATCCTGCCCCCATATATGTACATTTGTTAGCGCGTTTTTTTCCTCTATACATAAGTAGTAAATGACCATGTGATGCATTAACCGTATAGAAACAATGATCAAAAATAAATAAAATTAACCTACATATATGGACACCTGCAACTGAATGCAAAGGACCAAAGATTGTAGATATAAATGTGCATAAACAATCACATGTAACAATCACATATAAAAATCACATATGAAATGAATGATATTGTGAAAATTGAAATAAACGTGAGCAAAAATTTAATAAATGAATGGATAAATAAATAGTGCAAGTCCAAGAAAATCGTCATAAAAAATTCCACCCGTGCAGTGAATGGCAAATAAATCAATCCATCTCTCTGAACAAATCTTCAAAACTGCCCCAAGTGATCCGCCACCAAAGAAAAAAGTTGAGATTTACTTCTTACCAGAAGCAGTTGATTTTCATGAATATGGATCAGCACATAGAATAAAATAAGGGGGGGCTCGCATAGTGTAAAAACCCAAGATTTTTATTATAAATAAGACTGGTTGCACTTACATCAAAACAAAGCAGTTCAGGCCTTTAAGCGTGGTGCGCCGGCCGGACACACCAAAACACAGACCCGTCCTCCCAGAGCATCCGATAACATAAGTCGAGGTGACGTCAGCGCGTCACTCCGCCCTACCGGTTTCGCAATAGAGTTGCGTCATCCAGGGGCACGGGCGGCGCCCTGCGTCACCTCCCTAAATAGAACCATCGACTGAGGGTATTCCCTATATATCGCAGGGATTGAGGGTAAAAAAGTGGGAGGGGTATGCCTGTATATCAAAAATTATGTACAAGTGAATGTGAGAGGCGACATCACTAATGGCGCAAGGGAGGAGGTGGAATCCTTATGGGTAGAACTACAAAGGGAGAAAATTAAGGGGAAAGTAATACTGGGAGTATGCTATAGGTCCCCTAACCAAAGGGAGGAGGCGGAGGCAGACCTCCTATCACAATTTGGATTAGCGGCAAGGATGGGAAGTGTCATTATAATAGGGGGTTTTAATTATCCAGACATAGACTGGGTGGAAGGAACCGCGCATTCATCTAAGGCTTGCCAGTTCCTAAATGCCTTGCAGGACAATTTCATGGGTCAGATGCAGTGTTGGTCATCTTACTTTAAAAAAGTAATTAGTTACATTACAAATTACTTCTCCCAAAAAAGTAATTGAGTTAGTAACTCAGTTACTACATTGGAAAAGTAATTAGTTACTCAGCAAAGTAACTGACTTTTTTTTTAATATTCTTAGGGGCGGGTCTAGTATTACTGTAAGCAAGGGGCGCGTTCCCCCCTGCACGTCTATTTCCCCCCCAACACATATATCTGTTTCCCCTCTGTACCCCACTACACGTCTGCCCCCCCCCCCACACACATATATCTGTTCCCCCTCTGTACCCCACTACACGTCTGTCCCCCCCCACACATATATCTGTTCCCCCCCTGTACATCTGTCCCCCCCAAACTCACGGATCGGATCGTTGCAGAGTCACGGATCGGATCATTTTTCGGATCAGCAAATAATAATTGAATTTGCAAAAACCTTTGAAAATGCCACCACCATAAAGCCCCCACTGTAATATCCACGTCATCTCCCCAACTGTAATATTGTCTGGGTATAGCTGGGTATGGCTGGGTATCGCCGAGTATGGCTGGGTATTACCGCGTATTGCAGAGTGTGGCGGGGTATGGCCAGGTGTTGCGGGGTATGGCGGGGTGTTGCAGGGTATGGCAGGGTGTTGCAGAGTATTGCGCAGTATTGGCAGGGTGTTGCAGAGTATTGCACAGTATTGGCAGGGTGTTGCACAGTATTGCACAGTATTGGCAGGGTGTTGCAGAGTATTGCGCAGTATTGGCAGGGTGTTGCAGAGTATTGCGCAGTATTGGCAGGGTGTTGCAGAGTATTGCGCAGTATTGGCACTGGCAGGGTGTTGCAGAGTATTGCGCAGTATTGGCAGGGTGTTGCAGAGTATTGCGCAGTATTGGCAGGGTGTTGCAGAGTATTGCGCAGTATTGGCAGGGTGTTGCACAGTATTGCGCAGTATTGGCAGGGTGTTGCAGAGTATTGCGCAGTATTGGCAGGGTGTTGCAGAGTATTGCACAGTAGTGGCACTGGCAGGGTGTTGCAGAGTATTGCGCAGTATTGGCAGGGTGTTGCAGAGTATTGCGCAGTATTGGCAGGGTGTTGCAGAGTATTGCGCAGTATTGGCAGGGTGTTGCAGAGTATTGCGCAGTATTGGCAGGGTGTTGCAGAGTATTGCGCAGTATTGGCAGGGTGTTGCAGAGTATTGGCAGGGTGTTGCAGAGTATTGCGCAGTATTGGCAGGGTGTTGCAGAGTATTGCGCAGTATTAGCAGGGTGTTGCAGAGTATTGCGCAGTATTAGCAGGGTGTTGCAGAGTAGTGGCAGGGTATGGAGGGATGGCTGCTGCCATCCAATCTCTCCCCTCCACTGTACAGATCTGTACACAGAGGGGAGACCAGCGTCATCTTGACGCCGGTTTGTTTACAAAGTGATCGCTCCGTCATTTGACGGAGCAATCACATTGTAAACGGCCGACGGGTGCACCAAGATGGCCGCCGCTCCGGAGCTAGGCCGGAGTGGCGTCCATCTTGGTGCACCCGTCGGCCGCCGCTCCGGAGCTAGGCCGAAGCCGCGGCCTTTCCTAAGGCCGAGGCCCCGGACGGCTCCGCGATCGCGGCGGGTAATTGCGGTAACGCCGCCCCAGTAATGGGAACGGCGTTACCGCTAGGGGAAGAGTAATCAGTTAGATTACTCGTTACCCTCTAAAGTAACGGCGTTACGTAACGCCGTTTACTTTAACGGCGTTAGTGCCATCACTGGTCAGATGTTAAATGCACCAACTAGAAACAAAGCTTTACTAGACTTAGTGATTGCCAACAATACAGACCTGATCATGGATGTGGAAATACGGGGCAATGTAGGAAACAGCGATCACAGGTTAATTAGTTTGAGTATAAATCACACAAATTGGAAACATAAGGGGAATACAAAGACACTGAATTTCAAAAGAGCCAACTTCCCTAAACTACGATCCTTGCTAGAAGATACTAAATGGGATAAAATCTTAGGAACAAAGAACACGGAAGTAAAATAGGTTACATAGTTACATAGTTAGTTAGGTTGAAAAAAGACACAAGTCCATCCAGTTCAACCACAAATAAAAAAAAATAAAAAAAAAATAAATATATCATACAATCCCATATACCCCATTCTATACCCACAGTTGATCCAGAGGAAGGCAAAAAAAAAAACAGCAGAGCATGCTCCAATTTGCTAAAGCAGGGGAAAAAAATCCTTCCTGATCCCCCGAGAGGCAATCAGATTTTCCCCGGATCAACTTTACCTATAAATGTTAGTACCCAGTTAAATTATGCACATTTAGGAAAGTATCCAGGCCTTTCTTAAAGCAATCTACTGAGCTGGCCAGAACCACCTCTGCAGGGAGTCTATTCCACATGTTCACAGCTCTTATGCGGCGTACACACGATCGGAATTTCCGATGGAAACAGTCCGATAGGAGCTTTTCATCGGATTTTCCGACCGTGTGTATGGTCAACGGTCTTTTTCTGTCGGAATTTCCGTCGGACTTTGAATTGAGAACCTGTTCTCAATTTTTCCGACGGAAAACCTTTCTATCGGATTTTCCGATCGTGTGTAGGCAATTCCGACACGCCAAAAATCACGCATGCTCAAAATCCACTACGAGACGGAACCGCTCGGTCTGGTAAAACTAGCGTTTGGAATGGAGCTAGCAGATTCTTCACACTGGTTTTTTTTTAATTCTTCAATGCGCCGCTTATTCTCTTTTTTATAATGTTAAAAGAATGAAGTGGTTTTGCTGCTTATATTCACACAGAGTTTTTACAAACGTATTTCTTTATTATTTCTTGGTCTCTCCAGAATAATATTTATATTAGAATTTAAGCCAGATCTGCATGAAATAGATATCATTTTTGAAAGTGTTTTTTTTTATTTAATAAGAATATTTGTATTATTGTATTATTTTCTTGTGCTCTCCTTTTTTTTAATGTTATGTTTCCACAACACCATTATTGTGTATTATTTGTAAACCTGTTTGTTGTTGGTGTCCCTTGTTAATTTTTACATTGTATTTTTGAAATGTACCTGCCTACTCCCCCAAAATAAATTGATTTGCTATTTGTAGAAAAACACATAGGCAAGTATTTTCTGAAAACAAAATAAAAATGTATTTCACATCATAATTACAAAATAAAGGATAAAGGCAACGCAGGAGAAATTGCTTCAATTTGTGAAGACCCGGGTCCCCAAGGCAGACATCAAATAAACTGGTAGCTGAGAAGTCCATAGAAAAAGGAGTACAATGACCGGAGCAGCAGCAGATGGTATATGTACCCAGTCTGGTCCTACAACAGGCTGTGGGTTCTTTGAGACGTGAAGGCAGGGGATCACTTCCTGGTCTTCCGTAGAGCCTTCCCTGCAGCCTTCCGTGCAGCCTTCCCTGCAGCCTTCCCTGGAGGCTGTGGCTCTGGAGGTGGCATTGTGGCAGGAGGATGGGGGAGAGAACATAGGTGTTGGTTGTCCGACATTTCCCCACTCAACCCCTTATGTATAGTATCAAAAATTATTCTTTCACACTTTCACCGTTGGCCCTCCTCCATTTGTTGCAAATTAGAGGCAATATACATGCCATAGGCCTCTGTAGCATCAAGGGGGGATCTGAGGGACTCATTAGCCTCCCTCATCAGGGCCAGTGCTGCCTCCTCTGCTTTTGTGCCCTTCCTCTGGCGTTTGTAGGGAAGGATGAGGGGAGGAATCTGAGATTGTGTGTGACTGGGCCCTGCCACCTCCTGGGTGACACTTCCCCCTGCCTCCTCCTGTGTGCCACCAGCCAGAGCCTCGTCCTGGCTGAGGTCATCCTGTGTAGGAAAAAGGGACATAGTTTTAGTTGTTTGTTCATCAAAGACACACCATTTTCAGCTCATGACTGTTGCAAATTTAATGTTAAAGAAATAGAAAAGACTATCATTGTGAGCCCAGCATTTTCCCTTCTTGTCCTAATCTTTTTTGCCCACTTCTGTCTATAAAAATGTGAAACACTTTTTGTTACTTCATTCATTTATTAGCAATAATAACATCTACTTACCAACAATCTTTTTTTTTGCACAGATAAATTATGTATAAAAAAAACTATACCTGGCTCCATCTGGGCTCCTCAATCTCATCCTGTATGGCAGGCCCAGGTTGGTCCACAGATGCCTCAGCTTGGGTAGAGGGAAGGCTGGAGGGAAGGCTGGTTGGAAGGCTGGAGGGAAGGGGTGCCGGAAGAGTAGAAAGTGATTCCCTGCCCTCCATCTGCTCATCTATGAACCTCATCCTGCTGTAGTACCACAGACTGGGTACATACACCTTATCTGCTGCTACTCCAGACCTCAGGGACTTCTGGACCATCTGGTACTCCTCAGGGCTCAAGTCCTGCGGCAACGCATGGGAATGAAGTTCCTGTACTTTTTCCACAACAGGAACTCTGTTCCCCTTAGCAGCTGTGTCCTGGAAGACTTTGAAGTATGCGAGCTGTGTGGCAGGTGCTACACCAGCAGCCGCCATCACAGCTCGCAATAGTAAGTGACGCACACCAGGGGTGGACTGACCATTCAAGCATTGCCAGTAGGGGGCCCCATGACAGCTTCCGCTTCAATCTACCTGTCAATCACAGCTAGCTGACGGGTAGATCAGGTCCCTGCTGCTAAGATATTGTGTTTAGTCAGACCTCTCGTGATGCACTCCTCCCCCCTCCTGATTTTCTGTCTCCTCATCCCCCCCCCCCCCAGTCTCCTGCATACTTGCTCTGTGTGTCCCGCTGAATCCCCCCCTCCTCTATCTTCAGTTCCATAAGATGAGAGAACCCAGAGGAGGAGCACAGCTATTCTGCTCACAGGACATGCAGGGAGAGAGGGGAGATGAGGGAGGAACATTAGTTTGGGGTGGTAAGCTGAGAACAATACCTGGCAAAGTTTAATGCCAGGAGGGAAGTTTATGTGGAAATATGTGAAGGGTTGGAATAACAGCGAGTTTGTGTTGGAGCCCTGAAGAGTTTGCAGCCCCCCAAGCTAACATACATCTCCTAAGCAGGAACACATCACTATGTCCCCAAGCCTTCTGTCCAGATAAGGTGCAGTTAACTTATGACCTTTCCGTTTAACCCTGTGTTATCCAAACTCTGTTCAATGAAAAGTGTAAACTCACCACATAAACACTCTATATACAAAATAAAATTCCCCAATAAAGATCAGAACATGATGTTCACATTTGCATGGAAGCACAATTAATACCGTATTTATGTTTATTGAGGATTGTTTTTTTTTTTTAATGTACTAACAGTTAAGCTTCATACACACAATACGAAAATTGGATGAAAAATACCACTTTTGAAGTGTTCGTGCATATGAGTGTATAATTTTAATTTTTTTTGGTGGGAGAGTGGATCTTGGGTGGGAGTTCCCACACTTTTTTTCCCAGGACTTGACCCCTGGCACTCCTTCTTATAGGTGCTTGTTAGAAGTGTAAATTCATTATATTTTGTGATGAAAGGGTTTCTGATAAACTCACAAAAGTATATGTAATTGTTGGTAGGTTTTGAAGGTTATTAGGACATAAACTACCTAGGGCATATACAGAAATCGGTTTTACTGTAAAGGTTAATTCTATTTCTGACATTACTAGTCAGGACACAGGCTTATGGGTGGAGTTATGCTACTTATTTGTAGACTAAAACCATGTTGGGCATATATGCAAATTTGGGTGTCACCAGGGAAGTGCTGACAATACAGTATGGGACAGTATAAGAATGGAATAGAGGAAGAATGTAGTAGGAAGGGGGTGGAGAGAGGAAGATGATGGTCGAGGATGGGGAGGTGTAGAGTGTGAAGGAACTCTACACTCGGAGAATGTAGCATCAGATGTCCCTTCCTCCTTCTGAGGCCTAAACCATCCATATGTTACTAAGATGACCTGAACTCTGAAGCCGTAACCATGATGTCTTGTCTTTGCTTTGCTGATGTCTTATTATTCTCGCTGAAAAATAAACTACCTTTCAAGTAAGTTGGATGAGAAACTGATTCTTAAATAGTATCAGAATGCTGCCTTGCTACACACATCCTATAGGATATAGGATATTGACTGACACATTGAAACAGACTTTGCTAATTCATCTTGAAAACGCTCCTGTAAGTAGAATGACGAGATAGAGATATTTTCTCCTCTCTACACCTATCTTTCAATGTCGAGCCAGGCGGAATGGTCAAATTTTTTCCCCACTCCTTGACAACAGGGGGGAGATGAACACTGTTGTATCAAGTCACGGAAAAAAAATAAGATCAAAGAACCTAGGAGCCATTTTCGTCAGATGTAAGCAAAAGTCAAAGCGTGAGTTTTTTTTTGTTTGTTTTCTCACCTAAGAAAAGAAAAAAAAAGCTACAGCCTACGAAGTTGATTGACAAGGCCAGATGGACGGGACACTTCAAGCTATTTTCGGAAAATCCATTGACTTTGTAAACCTAATGGTTGGGTATGAGAAGATATCTGCCAAGGTTAGTTCCTATGAAGGTGAGAAGTCTCACATAAGATATATTGGGTTGTTGCCCAAGAAGAAAAAAAGTGTTGAAACAGGAACGAAGAATTCAAGTTATTTGAAAAAGCTACCATAGATGTACACTATTGGGTGAGCTGATACGTCGGATTTTGACGCTTGAAAATGGAAACTCCATGCACACAGGCTAAGAATAGATCTAACAGGCAACGCACCACACTACGCAACAAAGACACAATTCAAAAAACGAGGCAAAAAAGCTACAAGAAAATGATGCTTAGAAGAACAAAGAAAAGGACATTTTAAGAAAAAGCAGCAGCGAAAGAAAAAGCAACAATGAAAGAGAAGACAATGAACATCAGGCAACGTTAATGGACATTATTTATCTCTTGTTTTTTTAAGTGCATACAGGACTATCATATTAACAAAGGGTGAGTGTGTTTGTTTAATCAAGAAAAAGTAATATGGGAATGGTTAAACATCTCTAGGCTCAGAAGTAAGGCTTAGTAAGATCAGGAAATGTATACATTTCATATATATACAGAATATAGAATACATGCAGAAGTAAGGTAATTAAATTATGCCAGAGAGTAAAGAAGTTCTATAATAAGGAAACTAAGTTTAATGCAGCATGTAAATGTTTATGAATATTTAAGCCCTGAACAACAGAAAATGTGTGTTATTACATGTGGTTATTCTAAAACACATAAAAAGGGGCAGAACAAAGTTTTTAGAGAAAAACTATTGATTAAGATTGTGGAAAGAACTGTATGAAATTTAGATAATGGAAAACATGATGTTTAGTGTTTTAAAAATCCTACAGATTTGGTTGCAGTTAAAGGATTGAGCAATTTTTACAAAATATTGCAAACTTGGATTTGGTTATTAAATTAAAAGTAGTAGATTGTACTAATTTACTTAAGGTATAGCCAGAAAAAATATTAAAATATGAAAGATTTGTTCAATCTAAAAATTGTAAAAAAAAATACTATTGTTAAGTTTTTGTAAAATTAGCATTTCTGATAAAAGTAATGATTTTGGTTGGGGAGGAGTTTTCTCGGGGAAATGGCCAATCACAAGTTTTTGGGCAGGACTCAATTTGTGAGTTTCCCGAGATTGTCTTCTAAACAATTTTTTGTCATTATTATAATCAAGAAAGTCATATAAATGTAATGTACATTATTTGTGGCAGATGTACAGACAAAATATGTTTAAAAAAATGGTAAAAAGGTTTAATATTTAAAAAAACGAGAAACCAGATTGGTAACAAATTGTACAGTCAATGAGGTACAAAGCATGACAGCAGAGATTGACAGTTCAACAGATCATTCTCTGAACAGTATGTGTCATGTGAGAAGTGTATTTTTACCAACAGTAAAAAGTAGATCATGTTACACAAAATGGTCAAGACACTTGTGAATCAAAGCACAATAAATGTTTGTGTTATATATCTTTCAGATACTTGAAAGAGGGATTCATGGATGAAGAAAATATATAATTTAAAAATAATTATTATTTACAAAAGTAATTGTTTTTAAAAATAAGATTTTGTGGGCCTTAATCATTTTTTGAGAGTTCATTGAAATTTTTGCAGATAAAGTTTCTGGGTAAAATGTAATGAATTATATAGGCTTACTGTAGGAGAAATATTTTTTAAATAACAAAAGATAACTTATATACAATAATTTGAAGATCTAACGAAAGCCCTTATTAATTTAGTATTTTTGATAAATATAAAGAGATCTCTCAGTCAATTTTATACTTAAAGTGGGGTTGCAACCAAAAAACAAAAAGGGGCTTAAAAATCATAAAAAAAAATAAAAAAAAAATAATTGGAAAAAAAAAAATTTTTTACTCACCTCTAAATGCCTGTTGCTAGGGGGTCCCTCGAAGTCTGCCACCTTCATTGCCCGGGCTAAAAGTCACTTCCTGTAGGCAACGCACAGTCATCTGGGACATGTCATGTGTCCCAGATGAGTGAGCGTCGAATCACGGCGCACGGCGCCGCTCGCGCATGCGCAGTGGGTGCCGGCTGTGAAGCCCAGCCGGGTTCCCACATTAAGAATGCCGGCGTCGTGAGCGGAGCGGGGAACGAGGGGGGGGTCTCGTTCCCCCGCATCGCTGGACCCCCGGACAGGTAAGTGTCCGATTATTAAAAGTCAGCAGCTGCAGTATTTGTAGCTGCTGACTTTTAATTTTTTTTTTTTGCCTGGCCCTCCTCTTTAAGTGTATGTGGATGATGAGACAATTCCTTTTAAAATTTATAAATAAATGTTAGGAGTGTTTGTCCAATGCTATAGATTAGAAACACCAGTTGTTTTAAATAAACATTGTACGTGTCATTACAAGAATAACAACAGGTGTCAATATACACAGTGTTGTGTATTGGCAATTGAATGTTAAAAAGATCAGTTATAGTGGTGTATATAAATATATAATGATTAAATTGATGCAGTGTGACAGAGCCACAGTTGTGTAAATTAATCATGAAAGTCACTTTTTCAACTTTTAGTGGATGCATTGAAAGCTGAATTTAAGACTGCCATGTGTTGGTTTAGCAGTCAGCTTGACAGAGTATGTGTGGTTCATTCAATCACATTGTATGAGAGGAATGTTTGGTTCTGAAAAAAAAAAAAAAAAAGTTTCAACATGATCAAATTTCTTTCAGAAATAAGATATTTAGGATAGCCCAACCTAAATTGATGATCTTTTATAAAATTAAATACATTATCAGTGTAAAGTAAAATACAATAATCTGGAAAGATTATTATTTTAAAAGAATTTTAATTAATTATAAAGAGAGGGACTATGTAAGTTTGTCTTATGCCTCGTACACACGTACGGACTTTTCCCGGCGGACCTAAGTCCAGCGGACAATCCGCTGGACTTTCCAGCTGGGTACGCTGGACTAAAAAGCGAACGGACTTGACCACACACGATCACGCAAAAAGTCCGGCGGTTCACGCGATGACGTACAGCACGTACGACGGGACTAGAAAAAGGAAGCTCGAGATCCCAAACGACACCCTTTGGGCACCGTCAGCTGATCTCGTGTGTATCGCGTGTTAGTTGACGTTTGGTTAGAGACGATTCGCGCTTCTCAGACTTCTGCTTAATTCGCTCGCTTCTGCCGTTCAGTTTGTGCTTGTGAGGTTTGTATCTGGCTTTCAGTGCATGTGGATCAGTTCCTACCTGTTCTCAGGCCGTTCTGGTCCGCTCGTTCCTGTTTTTCAGGTCGTTCTTCATAGGCCTTGCTGTTCTTCAGTGCGTTCGTGCTGTGCAGGGGCTCGGTGTTGCGGTTAACACCTTGGCACGAGCCCAGTCCATGAACAGGGTGAGGAGGAGTTCATGGACCAAGAATTGGTTGCGCCAGCGTGACCAATTCTCGCATATGCCTTTGCTCCGTGAGATCCGTGAGAATAATCCTGATGATTTCAGGAATTATCTCCGGATGACGGACCCCATTTTTCACCGTCTGTTGGCTTCGCTGTCCCCTTATATTACCAGGCAGAATACCTGCATGCGGCAAGCCATCAGTGCGGAGCAGAGGCTAGTCGCCACGTTGCGTTACTTGGCGACGGGGAGAAGCTTGCAGGACCTCAAGTTCACGACAGGCATCTCCCCCCAGGCTCTGGGGCTCATTATTCCAGAGACCTGTTCTGCCATTATCCACGTCCTGCAGGAGGAATACATTAAGGTAAGTCTTCTCTTTTAAAATTACCTATGTCTTGTATGTTTGCTAATGTAGTGCATCAATGTCATCATTAGCTAATTACCATGATAGGACTATTCTATGAATGTCCCCTATTCCTTTTTTTTTTTTTTTTTTTGTTTTTTGTCTAGTATTTTATGGTTGACTTATCAAAATAGCTTTAAGAATGTATTATTTAGTGGGTCACATGCATATTTCCTTGCACCAACCTCCCCAGCATGGAATCTTGGCCCCCTAAACACCCCTAGCCTAGTCACTTTCTTTGGTTAAAAATGTATATTACCAGCTCCATTGTACTGCTTTACTCACCCCCCCCTTTCACCCCCCTTGACCCTCACCCCTTTCACCCCCCTTGACCCTCATTTTTAAATTGATTGCATGTGGATTTGGTCAGCTTGTAATTAACCCCCCTCCCCCCCCCCACACACCCCTTTAATTAATTGCATGTGGTTTTGGTCAGCTTGTAATTAACCCACCCCCCCCCCCACACACCCCTTTAATTAATTGCATGTGGTTTTGGTCAGCTTGTAATTAACCCACCCCCCCCACACACCCCTTTAATTAATTGCATGTGGTTTTGGTCAGCTTGTAATTAACCCACCCCCCACACACCCCTTTAATTAATTGCATGTGGTTTTGGTCAGCTTGTAATTAACCCACCCCCCACACACACCCCTTTAATTAATTGCATGTGGTTTTGGTCAGCTTGTAATTAACCCACCCCCCCACACACACCCCTTTAATTAATTGCATGTGGTTTTGGTCAGCTTGTAATTAACCCACCCCCCCACACACCCCTTTAATTAATTGCATGTGGTTTTGGTCAGCTTGTAATTAACCCACCCCCCACACACACCCCTTTAATTAATTGCATGTGGTTTTGGTCAGCTTGTAATTAACCCACCCCCCACACACACCCCTTTAATTAATTGCATGTGGTTTTGGTCAGCTTGTAATTAACCCACCCCCCCACACACCCCTTTAATTAATTGCATGTGGTTTTGGTCAGCTTGTAATTAACCCACCCCCCACACACACCCCTTTAATTAATTGCATGTGTATTGTGTGACCTTACAATTAATTACTCCACACCCACATCCCCATTATTATCTTCTCTGGGCCATCAGAGGGGTCATCAATCAGAGATTTGTCCCTTATCCTTAATCTTTTGGCTTTATTTCAAGGTCTTACAAAATAAATACATGAAAAAAGGGACAATCCCCTACGTTGGGGTTTTTAGGCAGCGTACAATGAGAAAGGGTCAAAGTTTCTGGGTAAAAATCTTTTTTATTAAAAAATTGTAAAAATCATTAAATTGAAAACATGAGCTCCAATGGGAAACAGGAAAATGCTATACATTACATTACATTAGGGTACAGAAAAAACATGGATATACAGTGTGCAGACTAATGTTCACAAAACGGCAGTACATAATCTGTCGTAAGCATGAAAGTATCCCTGACGCGTTTCAACCCAAACAGGGTCTTCCTCAGAGGGAAAAGAGGGTCTGCTAGGCAAAGAGGAGTAAGATGTCAGTGTTAATGGCAATTTACAGTTTACAAAGTAAAAAGGCTCATAGGTTATGTGGAGTTGTATGCGACAAAACACATTTGGATTTATATTTACCACATTGATGTATATCCTGAGGGTAAGGGGTATAGGTGTTGGTCCCACTGGGGACTTGTTTTGGAGCGGGAAGGATGCCGTCCACCCAACCGGAGCACGCCAGACAGATTCCACCAATGCCAAGGGGCCCCCGGGGCGTCACACGTCTTACGGGAGGTCACACAATTGACGTTCCACTCCCACTGGTCCTGCTGTTCAAGCAGGGATACCAGAGAGAGGGAGGGAACAGAACCCGGGAAGAGCCCAAGAGCACGCAAGTACCACCAATAGCGGAGTCTATAAGGGAATAAAGATTATTAATCTATTGAGAATATAGTATCTTGGCTAGTGGGGCGGTATATGGCAACTATAAGGGAAATGTTTTTGGTGATTGGTTACGCACCTAAATATGGTTATTAAAAACCGGGTGGAGTGACCAGAACATGTATTGAGTGGGGTGTGCCCTGGGAGTGAGGAGGTGGGGTGTGGTTGAGAGGTGCCGGGGGGGGAAAGTGAGGGAGGGGAGGGGGATGGAAAAAGGAAAGGAGAAAGGAAGAACATATTGAGGGACAACAGACATATGTCAAAGACCAAAAGACAACAAAACACACAAGACCACGTGAAACCACATAAAGCTGCATAGCCGGCCGGGAGGGCCGGGGTTCCCCTTAGGGGGGAAAAGAAAAAAAGGGGGGAAGGGGGTGGGGGAAAATCTAAAGTGCAAAATTAGAAAATTGTGGTGGGGCATGGGTGAGTGATGGGTCGAGGAGTGAAGAGGTAAGGGAGGGTGTGATTTGTGGGGGAGGAAACTAAATGGTGTGAGGTTAGGTGAGTGACAGAAGGGCATACAGGGGAGGGAATGGGGAAAAACGGAGGGGGGAGGAAACTAAATGGTGTGAGGTTGGGTGAGTGACAGAAGGGCATACAAGGGAGAAAAAATAAAAAAATAAAAAAAGGAAGAAAAAAGAGAAAAACACGGAGGGGGAAGGGGAAGGAAGGGGAGGGAAGTGGGAAGGGTGGGGTGGCAGGGAAAAGGGGGGGGGGGGGGGGGGGGGGAGGGAGGGAAGGGGGAAAAGGGGGGGGGGGGGCCGGGTGGGTGGGGGGGGGGAGGTGAAGGGGGAAAGGGGGGGGGGGGGGAAAAGGGGGAAAGGGGGGGGGGGGAAAGAACAGTGGAAGAGGAAAGGTTGAAGGGGAAAAAGAGGGGGGTGAGGAACAAGGGGGGGAGGAAGGGAAAGTGTGGGATGGGAAGTGTAGGGATGGGGTGTGAGGAAGTGGATAGTGACATCTGTACTTGTGTTGAAATGTGGGGTAATGTTACTAGAGTGAAGTATATGTGCATGGACTGGAATTATAATCCTACCTGGGATAAAAAGGGGTTGTTGAAAGTGGTGCCACAGGTTGCTGGCCCACAATGGCCGATGATACGTTCTCAGAAGAGCCCCCAAATTCAAATCACTAGTGTAGTGATAGCCTATGGGGACTGGTAAGTGAATTAGCTGTAAGCAAAAGAAAATTATAATGATGATCAGTGAGATCAAACAGGAAGTCCATTTGTCAGTTATGCCAAGGGACTGTCCTATGGGAAGCACGGGGGGGTCTGCAAAACTGGGGTGGTAGCATACCCCTCGCATGATATCTAAGCTTACCGTGTGTTGTTCAAAGTGGTGATCTGGTCCTATTGTGGAGGCAGTAATGTGATCTGCTATTGGTTGATCCTTATATGGGTTGGGGGGTAATTGCTGATATCCGGGGGTGTGTCCCCGGAAGTAGTCTTCTGTAGCTGACTCCATTGGTAAGGGGGTGTTCTGCCTGAAATGGGCCCTCCCTCAGGTGGAAATGGCCGCCAAACAGGTCGGCCTCGTGTGGCGTCCCCGGCGTTCCTGGCGGCCATCTTAGGCCCGCATCTGACGTCATCCCTGACGTAAACCACGTGACGTGCGCCCGTCATGCGCACCAGCGGCGTCCCGCGCGTGCGCAGTGGCGGGCGCCGTCCAGGGATGTCCAGGAATGCCGCCGACGAGGGTGTTCCAATGGTCGATCGCACGGGACCAGCCCAGGTGCGTCGATCATGGAGAAAAGGGAGGCGCCTGTTGTTAAGTGTGGCGTCGCTCCTTACCCTCGTCGGGAAGGCGTGATGGCGTCACCCAGGGGCCCAAACGGCACGGCGGAGCCAGGCGGTCCCCAGTGGGGGGCAGCCATCCCCCCCGCCCCAATCTGGTCACCCTGCGGTGGAGAGATGGTATAAAAATGATGAGCTGGGATGACAGCCAAGGAGTGTGAAAAAAATAAAAATAAAAAAAAAAAAAAAAAAAAAAAAAAAAAAAAAAAGAAAAAAAGAAGGAAATAGTGATGGCAGGTAAATCCCAACATCAACCAGACCACAGGGGGATCATTAACAGGTAGCTCTGTTATTGTAATGGAGCCCAGATAACTCGACTTATTCAAGTATGAGAGCATGAAAACAGCAATATTTTCACGGGTTGTATCAATATATTACATACTTGGGTTTGTACAAAAATATACATAGGAAACATTAATTAAATGTACATCATATGTATACATGAAACTCCGGTTGAAAACTGTCACTCTGACTGTGTCTGACTTAGTATAATCTCGCATTCTGTCCCCATCCACATGGGGAACATAGTGCGGGTAGGTGGTTGTAAACATAGTACTGTATTGCATTAAAGTTCAATTCAATATATGAACGAAGTTGTAAAGATATAATATAGTATAATATAAAGAGTACATCCAGGGGAAAAGAAAGAATTCGCTATATCTTAATTAATAACGAAATCTATCTATATAATTAATTATTTATGGGCTGTCATGGGGGCACATAAGGAGAAGAAGAAGAAGGGGAATGGTGACATAGGGGAGGCGAAACAGGAGCTGCAGAAACGGGATTTAGTGGACAAAAGTGGTCCACAAAGGGTAATTTACAAATAAGTGCCCTTATTGGGTTTTTCCGGAAACAAAACCTTTTAGAAAAGGGGCGAAAGAGATGGACTCATTGAGGCCCGGCGCCGATGTGGCACCGAGTCTGTGGATCCACCTTTGTTCGCACTGAAGGAGTTTTTTGTTCCAATCGCCGCCTCGGTCGGGTATGTGGATCCGATCGAGGGCGGCGAATGCAACAGAGGGCATTACATAATTGTGTGTAGTTACCACATGTCGTCCTAAGGTAGATAGTGGTTGCCAATCTGCATGCAATAAATGTGTTTAGATATACGTTTATGGAGCTCCTGTTTCGTCTTCCCTATATAAAATGCACCACACTCACATAGCATGATATAAACAATCCCTTTCGTTTGACAGTTCACAAAGTGGAATGGACGAAACGTTTCCCCATTGGGAAGAAGAAACGTTTTATCACGTTTAACATATTTGCATACTGAGCAGTGACTGCATGGAAAAATGCCTAAAGTAGAGCAATGTTTAAGCCTTTTGGTCTCATTTTTGTACTCACTCTGTACGAGTCGATCGCGTAGGGAGATGGCCCGTCTAAAAGTTATTGCAGGGCTATCAGAAAGGAATTGGCTGATTTTAGTATCGTCCTTAAGAATGGACCAATGCCGTGCGATAATTTTTCTAATAATGTCGTGCTGTTTGGAAAATCTCATGATAATCCTAGTAGGTTCCACATCAAAGTCATTAGTGGCCCTCTTTGGCACGAGGAGGCTTGGTCGGGACTGCGCAAGGGTACGGTTGTAGGCCCTGCGCAGGCACGATCTACTATATCCCCGTGCTAGTAATCTGGACTGGAGTTGACCGGCCTCAGTGTTGAAGAGTACATCATTAGAGCAGTTCCTACGTAGGCGTAAGTATTGGCCATAGGGAATCGATCGTTTTAGTATGGGCGGGTGGAAACTCTCCGCGTGGAGAATTGTATTTCCCGCCGTATCTTTCCGATAGAGGGTAGTGTAGGGGGAATTGTCGGAGGAGCGACCAATCAGAACATCAAGAAAAGTGAGTTGGTTCCGGTCATATGTCATAGTGAATTTAAGATTATACTCATTATGGTTAAGATGAGACAAAAATTCTAATAGTAGATCCTCAGATCCATCCCAGACGACAAGGACATCGTCAATGTACCGTAGCCATAAGGAAATATGGCTAGTGTACATGACCAGGTCCCTGTCGCCCAGAAGTAGTTGTTCCCACTCCCCCAGGTACAGATTGGCGTAGGCCGGGGCACAACAAGTGCCCATGGCCACGCCCTGCACCTGGAGGAAGTGGGAACCATTGAATAGGAAAAAATTATGATGTAATATGTATTCCAATCCGTCAATGATGAACTCGTTCAGTGAATCCTCGTATTTCGGATTCAGTGTTAGAGTTCTACGTATAGCAGCAATTCCCTTATTATGGGGAATTGAGCTATAAAGAGCTTCAACATCAATAGCCACCAGAATAGATTTGGTGGATAGGGTTATAGTGCTAATGATCTGTAATAGATGTATGGTGTCCTTCAGAAAAGAGGGCAAAGACGTAACAAAGGGTTGGAGATAGGAATCTATGACTTTACTTAGATTTTCCGAGATATTACCTTTACCGGAAACAATGGGACGTCCGGGGGGTTGGGCCATGCATTTGTGTATTTTTGGCAGGCTGTAAAAAGTTGCTATTTTAGGGTATTTGGTCCTGATAAATTCGTATGTGTTCTGAGTGATGGCTCCTCTATCCAATGCCGAGTCAACTAGATCATAAAATTTACTATAGTATGTTTGTATTTGCTTAAGTGGGATTGGTTTATACCAGTCCTTATTGTCCAGAATCCTTTGGCACATCTCTACATAGTTAGCATTGTCCATGACAACTACGTTGCCCCCCTTGTCAGAGGATTTTATAGTGATACTCGTATTACGTCCTAATGACTCAAGAGCTTTGAATTCTTTTTTGGTTAGATTGTGGGGGTATATTTTCTTACGTGGAATTTTAGATATATCACGGATGGTTTGTTTGACAAATGTATCAATACTAGAACTGAGACTAAGAGGGGGAAATTTCGAGGAAGGTTTCTTGAATTTTATATCATATTTGGATATGGGTTGGTTAACACTATCCAATAGGCTGTCTAGATCTATTTCGTCTATCAAATCAAGAGTATTATTCTCCTGAAATAATAAGGTGAGGTCGCGTAACGCTTTAAACTCCCTCATGCTGAAGGTAGACCAGTCGGTGGTGTCGTCAGGGATGTCGGTCTTTGCGTGCAGGCTCTTGAGTAGGAGCCTGCGCGCAAAGAGTTGGAGATCCGTGACGACTTCGAACAGGTCAAAGTTATTTTGTGGACAGAAGGTCAATCCTCGAGCAAGGACATGAGATTCTGATTCAGATAGATTGTAAGAGGAGAGGTTAATCACGCTGAGTGATTCGGAGGAATCCGTGTGACAAAGGCGTCCAGATTCCCTGTCCCCCTGTTCGATTGGGGTAAGGGGGATCCCCGTGTGGGGTTTAAAGGTGGTGGGCGCATGGCATTGGCTTGTCCTGTCACGTGCTGGTTGGTAATTGTGGTCATAGGGTTCACAGATCCCAATGTTTCCATAGATGGAGTACTGTTACCATTATCAGTGTTAATAGGGATATCCTGGTTGGTGGATCTAACCTCGGAATCCATGTCCGTGATACGTTTTTTGTTCTCTTGTTCGGGTGAACCCCTGTTATTGCGACTGCGTTTATATTTACCTCTTCCTTTCTGTATTACATTGTCATGTTCATTGTGTTGGTTAGTAGGAGGACTGCCTTTCTTTTTGGGTGTCTTCCTAATGTTGTTAGTGGGTTGTGTGGTTTTCTTGGTAGAATTCCACCTATATGCTCGTCCCTCTTGGAAAGCTGTCTTGTCCCTCCAATATTTAAGTTCTTTTTTCTGTAAAATATTTTTGTTGTGAACCGACAGGTCACTACGTAGTTGGTCTTGTAGACTTAAATATAAAGAATGTTGTACAAATGGGCCTAGGGCCAATTCTAGATTGTTGATCTCTATGTCTAGGAGTAACATTTGTCTGGTATATTCTTTTTTCAGAATATCCATCATTTGTTGTGAGCATTTCTTTAGGTTATCCTCCCACTCGAGTTTACACTCGTTACTGATCTGGTCCAGATTTGGAAAGATTTGGATTCTGAGGCCCAAGGGGTTTATGTTTTCTTGACTGTATCTGTCAAGAGATTTGATATGCCAGTACAATGCTGATTTTTGTTCAAGGATTCTGGTCAGCTTTGAGGTGAGTGTGGAAATTGTTGTTTCAACACGGTCACCTTGTTCAAAATCTGTTTCATACCCCAACATGAGGGTGGCCCATTCAGTACCCTGGAAATTACTCATCATGTGATTAAATAATATGTTAGAACAATATGCAAAACAATATACCAAAAGTGTCAAAAAACAGATAACAATAACAGTTTATATCCCGGAGCTCATGTTTTAACTCTTTGTGTCATAGAGGGGAAGGGGTGTTTAGCCACCCAATAATTGAACGCAAAGGGAAAAGACACAGACCTATAGGTCAAAAAAGAGTGCTGCTCACCCCTGAGTTAGAAATAAGAAAAAAGGGACAATCCCCTACGTTGGGGTTTTTAGGCAGCGTACAATGAGAAAGGGTCAAAGTTTCTGGGTAAAAATCTTTTTTATTAAAAAATTGTAAAAATCATTAAATTGAAAACATGAGCTCCAATGGGAAACAGGAAAATGCTATACATTACATTACATTAGGGTACAGAAAAAACATGGATATACAGTGTGCAGACTAATGTTCACAAAACGGCAGTACATAATCTGTCGTAAGCATGAAAGTATCCCTGACGCGTTTCAACCCAAACAGGGTCTTCCTCAGAGGGAAAAGAGGGTCTGCTAGGCAAAGAGGAGTAAGATGTCAGTGTTAATGGCAATTTACAGTTTACAAAGTAAAAAGGCTCATAGGTTATGTGGAGTTGTATGCGACAAAACACATTTGGATTTATATTTACCACATTGATGTATATCCTGAGGGTAAGGGGTATAGGTGTTGGTCCCACTGGGGACTTGTTTTGGAGCGGGAAGGATGCCGTCCACCCAACCGGAGCACGCCAGACAGATTCCACCAATGCCAAGGGGCCCCCGGGGCGTCACACGTCTTACGGGAGGTCACACAATTGACGTTCCACTCCCACTGGTCCTGCTGTTCAAGCAGGGATACCAGAGAGAGGGAGGGAACAGAACCCGGGAAGAGCCCAAGAGCACGCAAGTACCACCAATAGCGGAGTCTATAAGGGAATAAAGATTATTAATCTATTGAGAATATAGTATCTTGGCTAGTGGGGCGGTATATGGCAACTATAAGGGAAATGTTTTTGGTGATTGGTTACGCACCTAAATATGGTTATTAAAAACCGGGTGGAGTGACCAGAACATGTATTGAGTGGGGTGTGCCCTGGGAGTGAGGAGGTGGGGTGTGGTTGAGAGGTGCCGGGGGGGGAAAGTGAGGGAGGGGAGGGGGATGGAAAAAGGAAAGGAGAAAGGAAGAACATATTGAGGGACAACAGACATATGTCAAAGACCAAAAGACAACAAAACACACAAGACCACGTGAAACCACATAAAGCTGCATAGCCGGCCGGGAGGGCCGGGGTTCCCCTTAGGGGGGAAAAGAAAAAAAAGGGGGGAAGGGGGTGGGGGAAAATCTAAAGTGCAAAATTAGAAAATTGTGGTGGGGCATGGGTGAGTGATGGGTCGAGGAGTGAAGAGGTAAGGGAGGGTGTGATTTGTGGGGGAGGAAACTAAATGGTGTGAGGTTAGGTGAGTGACAGAAGGGCATACAGGGGAGGGAATGGGGAAAAACGGAGGGGGGAGGAAACTAAATGGTGTGAGGTTGGGTGAGTGACAGAAGGGCATACAAGGGAGAAAAAATAAAAAATAAAAAAAGGAAGAAAAAAGAGAAAAACACGGAGGGGGAAGGGGAAGGAAGGGGAGGGAAGTGGGAAGGGTGGGGTGGCAGGGAAAAGGGGGGGGGGGGGGGGGGGGGGGGGGAGAAGGGGGAAAAAGGGGGGGGGGGGCCGGGGTGAGGGGGGGGGGAGGTGAAGGGGGAAAGGAGGGGGGGGGGGAAAAAGGGGGGAAAGGGGGGGGGGAAAGAACAGTGGAAGAGGAAAGGTTGAAGGGGAAAAAGAGGGGGGTGAGGAACAAGGGGGGGAGGAAGGGAAAGTGTGGGATGGGAAGTGTAGGGATGGGGTGTGAGGAAGTGGATAGTGACATCTGTACTTGTGTTGAAATGTGGGGTAATGTTACTAGAGTGAAGTATATGTGCATGGACTGGAATTATAATCCTACCTGGGATAAAAAGGGGTTGTTGAAAGTGGTGCCACAGGTTGCTGGCCCACAATGGCCGATGATACGTTCTCAGAAGAGCCCCCAAATTCAAATCACTAGTGTAGTGATAGCCTATGGGGACTGGTAAGTGAATTAGCTGTAAGCAAAAGAAAATTATAATGATGATCAGTGAGATCAAACAGGAAGTCCATTTGTCAGTTATGCCAAGGGACTGTCCTATGGGAAGCACGGGGGGGTCTGCAAAACTGGGGTGGTAGCATACCCCTCGCATGATATCTAAGCTTACCGTGTGTTGTTCAAAGTGGTGATCTGGTCCTATTGTGGAGGCAGTAATGTGATCTGCTATTGGTTGATCCTTATATGGGTTGGGGGGTAATTGCTGATATCCGGGGGTGTGTCCCCGGAAGTAGTCTTCTGTAGCTGACTCCATTGGTAAGGGGGTGTTCTGCCTGAAATGGGCCCTCCCTCAGGTGGAAATGGCCGCCAAACAGGTCGGCCTCGTGTGGCGTCCCCGGCGTTCCTGGCG
Organism: Lithobates sylvaticus; assembly: GCA_028564925.1. Taxonomy (NCBI): domain Eukaryota; kingdom Metazoa; phylum Chordata; class Amphibia; order Anura; family Ranidae; genus Lithobates; species Lithobates sylvaticus. The sequence continues at coordinate 98,459,441 of CM053032.1, read as the reverse complement.
GCCATCTTAGGCCCGCATCTGACGTCATCCCTGACGTAAACCACGTGACGTGCGCCCGTCATGCGCACCAGCGGCGTCCCGCGCGTGCGCAGTGGCGGGCGCCGTCCAGGGATGTCCAGGAATGCCGCCGACGAGGGTGTTCCAATGGTCGATCGCACGGGACCAGCCCAGGTGCGTCGATCATGGAGAAAAGGGAGGCGCCTGTTGTTAAGTGTGGCGTCGCTCCTTACCCTCGTCGGGAAGGCGTGATGGCGTCACCCAGGGGCCCAAACGGCACGGCGGAGCCAGGCGGTCCCCAGTGGGGGGCAGCCATCCCCCCCGCCCCAATCTGGTCACCCTGCGGTGGAGAGATGGTATAAAAATGATGAGCTGGGATGACAGCCAAGGAGTGTGAAAAAAAAAAAAAAAAAAAAAAAAAAAAGAAAAAAAGAAGGAAATAGTGATGGCAGGTAAATCCCAACATCAACCAGACCACAGGGGGATCATTAACAGGTAGCTCTGTTATTGTAATGGAGCCCAGATAACTCGACTTATTCAAGTATGAGAGCATGAAAACAGCAATATTTTCACGGGTTGTATCAATATATTACATACTTGGGTTTGTACAAAAATATACATAGGAAACATTAATTAAATGTACATCATATGTATACATGAAACTCCGGTTGAAAACTGTCACTCTGACTGTGTCTGACTTAGTATAATCTCGCATTCTGTCCCCATCCACATGGGGAACATAGTGCGGGTAGGTGGTTGTAAACATAGTACTGTATTGCATTAAAGTTCAATTCAATATATGAACGAAGTTGTAAAAATATAATATAGTATAATATAAAGAGTACATCCAGGGGAAAAGAAAGAATTCGCTATATCTTAATTAATAACGAAATCTATCTATATAATTAATTATTTATGGGCTGTCATGGGGGCACATAAGGAGAAGAAGAAGAAGGGGAATGGTGACATAGGGGAGGCGAAACAGGAGCTGCAGAAACGGGATTTAGTGGACAAAAGTGGTCCACAAAGGGTAATTTACAAATAAGTGCCCTTATTGGGTTTTTCCGGAAACAAAACCTTTTAGAAAAGGGGCGAAAGAGATGGACTCATTGAGGCCCGGCGCCGATGTGGCACCGAGTCTGTGGATCCACCTTTGTTCGCACTGAAGGAGTTTTTTGTTCCAAAACTGTAAATTGCCATTAACACTGACATCTTACTCCTCTTTGCCTAGCAGACCCTCTTTTCCCTCTGAGGAAGACCCTGTTTGGGTTGAAACGCGTCAGGGATACTTTCATGCTTACGACAGATTATGTACTGCCGTTTTGTGAACATTAGTCTGCACACTGTATATCCATGTTTTTTCTGTACCCTAATGTAATGTAATGTATAGCATTTTCCTGTTTCCCATTGGAGCTCATGTTTTCAATTTAATGATTTTTACAATTTTTTAATAAAAAAGATTTTTACCCAGAAACTTTGACCCTTTCTCATTGTACGCTGCCTAAAAACCCCAACGTAGGGGATTGTCCCTTTTTTCTTATTTCTAACTCAGGGGTGAGCAGCACTCTTTTTTGACCTATAGGTCTGTGTCTTTTCCCTTTGCGTTCAATTATTGGGTGGCTAAACACCCCTTCCCCTCTATGACACAAAGAGTTAAAACATGAGCTCCGGGATATAAACTGTTATTGTTATCTGTTTTTTGACACTTTTGGTATATTGTTTTGCATATTGTTCTAACATATTATTTAATCACATGATGAGTAATTTCCAGGGTACTGAATGGGCCACCCTCATGTTGGGGTATGAAACAGATTTTGAACAAGGTGACCGTGTTGAAACAACAATTTCCACACTCACCTCAAAGCTGACCAGAATCCTTGAACAAAAATCAGCATTGTACTGGCATATCAAATCTCTTGACAGATACAGTCAAGAAAACATAAACCCCTTGGGCCTCAGAATCCAAATCTTTCCAAATCTGGACCAGATCAGTAACGAGTGTAAACTCGAGTGGGAGGATAACCTAAAGAAATGCTCACAACAAATGATGGATATTCTGAAAAAAGAATATACCAGACAAATGTTACTCCTAGACATAGAGATCAACAATCTAGAATTGGCCCTAGGCCCATTTGTACAACATTCTTTATATTTAAGTCTACAAGACCAACTACGTAGTGACCTGTCGGTTCACAACAAAAATATTTTACAGAAAAAAGAACTTAAATATTGGAGGGACAAGACAGCTTTCCAAGAGGGACGAGCATATAGGTGGAATTCTACCAAGAAAACCACACAACCCACTAACAACATTAGGAAGACACCCAAAAAGAAAGGCAGTCCTCCTACTAACCAACACAATGAACATGACAATGTAATACAGAAAGGAAGAGGTAAATATAAACGCAGTCGCAATAACAGGGGTTCACCCGAACAAGAGAACAAAAAACGTATCACGGACATGGATTCCGAGGTTAGATCCACCAACCAGGATATCCCTATTAACACTGATAATGGTAACAGTACTCCATCTATGGAAACATTGGGATCTGTGAACCCTATGACCACAATTACCAACCAGCACGTGACAGGACAAGCCAATGCCATGCGCCCACCACCTTTAAACCCCACACGGGGATCCCCCTTACCCCAATCGAACAGGGGGACAGGGAATCTGGACGCCTTTGTCACACGGATTCCTCCGAATCACTCAGCGTGATTAACCTCTCCTCTTACAATCTATCTGAATCAGAATCTCATGTCCTTGCTCGAGGATTGACCTTCTGTCCACAAAATAACTTTGACCTGTTCGAAGTCGTCACGGATCTCCAACTCTTTGCGCGCAGGCTCCTACTCAAGAGCCTGCACGCAAAGACCGACATCCCTGACGACACCACCGACTGGTCTACCTTCAGCATGAGGGAGTTTAAAGCGTTACGCGACCTCACCTTATTATTTCAGGAGAATAATACTCTTGATTTGATAGACGAAATAGATCTAGACAGCCTATTGGATAGTGTTAACCAACCCATATCCAAATATGATATAAAATTCAAGAAACCTTCCTCGAAATTTCCCCCTCTTAGTCTCAGTTCTAGTATTGATACATTTGTCAAACAAACCATCCGTGATATATCTAAAATTCCACGTAAGAAAATATACCCCCACAATCTAACCAAAAAAGAATTCAAAGCTCTTGAGTCATTAGGACGTAATACGAGTATCACTATAAAATCCTCTGACAAGGGGGGCAACGTAGTTGTCATGGACAATGCTAACTATGTAGAGATGTGCCAAAGGATTCTGGACAATAAGGACTGGTATAAACCAATCCCACTTAAGCAAATACAAACATACTATAGTAAATTTTATGATCTAGTTGACTCGGCATTGGATAGAGGAGCCATCACTCAGAACACATACGAATTTATCAGGACCAAATACCCTAAAATAGCAACTTTTTACAGCCTGCCAAAAATACACAAATGCATGGCCCAACCCCCCGGACGTCCCATTGTTTCCGGTAAAGGTAATATCTCGGAAAATCTAAGTAAAGTCATAGATTCCTATCTCCAACCCTTTGTTACGTCTTTGCCCTCTTTTCTGAAGGACACCATACATCTATTACAGATCATTAGCACTATAACCCTATCCACCAAATCTATTCTGGTGGCTATTGATGTTGAAGCTCTTTATAGCTCAATTCCCCATAATAAGGGAATTGCTGCTATACGTAGAACTCTAACACTGAATCCGAAATACGAGGATTCACTGAACGAGTTCATCATTGACGGATTGGAATACATATTACATCATAATTTTTTCCTATTCAATGGTTCCCACTTCCTCCAGGTGCAGGGCGTGGCCATGGGCACTTGTTGTGCCCCGGCCTACGCCAATCTGTACCTGGGGGAGTGGGAACAACTACTTCTGGGCGACAGGGACCTGGTCATGTACACTAGCCATATTTCCTTATGGCTACGGTACATTGACGATGTCCTTGTCGTCTGGGATGGATCTGAGGATCTACTATTAGAATTTTTGTCTCATCTTAACCATAATGAGTATAATCTTAAATTCACTATGACATATGACCGGAACCAACTCACTTTTCTTGATGTTCTGATTGGTCGCTCCTCCGACAATTCCCCCTACACTACCCTCTATCGGAAAGATACGGCGGGAAATACAATTCTCCACGCGGAGAGTTTCCACCCGCCCATACTAAAACGATCGATTCCCTATGGCCAATACTTACGCCTACGTAGGAACTGCTCTAATGATGTACTCTTCAACACTGAGGCCGGTCAACTCCAGTCCAGATTACTAGCACGGGGATATAGTAGATCGTGCCTGCGCAGGGCCTACAACCGTACCCTTGCGCAGTCCCGACCAAGCCTCCTCGTGCCAAAGAGGGCCACTAATGACTTTGATGTGGAACCTACTAGGATTATCATGAGATTTTCCAAACAGCACGACATTATTAGAAAAATTATCGCACGGCATTGGTCCATTCTTAAGGACGATACTAAAATCAGCCAATTCCTTTCTGATAGCCCTGCAATAACTTTTAGACGGGCCATCTCCCTACGCGATCGACTCGTACAGAGTGAGTACAAAAATGAGACCAAAAGGCTTAAACATTGCTCTACTTTAGGCATTTTTCCATGCAGTCACTGCTCAGTATGCAAATATGTTAAACGTGATAAAACGTTTCTTCTTCCCAATGGGGAAACGTTTCGTCCATTCCACTTTGTGAACTGTCAAACGAAAGGGATTGTTTATATCATGCTATGTGAGTGTGGTGCATTTTATATAGGGAAGACGAAACAGGAGCTCCATAAACGTATATCTAAACACATTTATTGCATGCAGATTGGCAACCACTATCTACCTTAGGACGACATGTGGTAACTACACACAATTATGTAATGCCCTCTGTTGCATTCGCCGCCCTCGATCGGATCCACATACCCGACCGAGGCGGCGATTGGAACAAAAAACTCCTTCAGTGCGAACAAAGGTGGATCCACAGACTCGGTGCCACATCGGCGCCGGGCCTCAATGAGTCCATCTCTTTCGCCCCTTTTCTAAAAGGTTTTGTTTCCGGAAAAACCCAATAAGGGCACTTATTTGTAAATTACCCTTTGTGGACCACTTTTGTCCACTAAATCCCGTTTCTGCAGCTCCTGTTTCGCCTCCCCTATGTCACCATTCCCCTTCTTCTTCTTCTCCTTATGTGCCCCCATGACAGCCCATAAATAATTAATTATATAGATAGATTTCGTTATTAATTAAGATATAGCGAATTCTTTCTTTTCCCCTGGATGTACTCTTTATATTATACTATATTATATTTTTACAACTTCGTTCATATATTGAATTGAACTTTAATGCAATACAGTACTATGTTTACAACCACCTACCCGCACTATGTTCCCCATGTGGATGGGGACAGAATGCGAGATTATACTAAGTCAGACACAGTCAGAGTGACAGTTTTCAACCGGAGTTTCATGTATACATATGATGTACATTTAATTAATGTTTCCTATGTATATTTTTGTACAAACCCAAGTATGTAATATATTGATACAACCCGTGAAAATATTGCTGTTTTCATGCTCTCATACTTGAATAAGTCGAGTTATCTGGGCTCCATTACAATAACAGAGCTACCTGTTAATGATCCCCCTGTGGTCTGGTTGATGTTGGGATTTACCTGCCATCACTATTTCCTTCTTTTTTTCTTTTTTTTTTTTTTTTTTTTTTTTTTTTTATTTTTATTTTTCACACTCCTTGGCTGTCATCCCAGCTCATCATTTTTATACCATCTCTCCACCGCAGGGTGACCAGATTGGGGCGGGGGGGATGGCTGCCCCCCACTGGGGACCGCCTGGCTCCGCCGTGCCGTTTGGGCCCCTGGGTGACGCCATCACGCCTTCCCGACGAGGGTAAGGAGCGACGCCACACTTAACAACAGGCGCCTCCCTTTTCTCCATGATCGACGCACCTGGGCTGGTCCCGTGCGATCGACCATTGGAACACCCTCGTCGGCGGCATTCCTGGACATCCCTGGACGGCGCCCGCCACTGCGCACGCGCGGGACGCCGCTGGTGCGCATGACGGGCGCACGTCACGTGGTTTACGTCAGGGATGACGTCAGATGCGGGCCTAAGATGGCCGCCAGGAACGCCGGGGACGCCACACGAGGCCGACCTGTTTGGCGGCCATTTCCACCTGAGGGAGGGCCCATTTCAGGCAGAACACCCCCTTACCAATGGAGTCAGCTACAGAAGACTACTTCCGGGGACACACCCCCGGATATCAGCAATTACCCCCCAACCCATATAAGGATCAACCAATAGCAGATCACATTACTGCCTCCACAATAGGACCAGATCACCACTTTGAACAACACACGGTAAGCTTAGATATCATGCGAGGGGTATGCTACCACCCCAGTTTTGCAGACCCCCCCGTGCTTCCCATAGGACAGTCCCTTGGCATAACTGACAAATGGACTTCCTGTTTGATCTCACTGATCATCATTATAATTTTCTTTTGCTTACAGCTAATTCACTTACCAGTCCCCATAGGCTATCACTACACTAGTGATTTGAATTTGGGGGCTCTTCTGAGAACGTATCATCGGCCATTGTGGGCCAGCAACCTGTGGCACCACTTTCAACAACCCCTTTTTATCCCAGGTAGGATTATAATTCCAGTCCATGCACATATACTTCACTCTAGTAACATTACCCCACATTTCAACACAAGTACAGATGTCACTATCCACTTCCTCACACCCCATCCCTACACTTCCCATCCCACACTTTCCCTTCCTCCCCCCCTTGTTCCTCACCCCCCTCTTTTTCCCCTTCAACCTTTCCTCTTCCACTGTTCTTTCCCCCCCCCTTTCCCCCTTTTCCCCCCCCCCCCCCCTCCCCTTTCCCCCTTCACCTCCCCCCCCCCCTCACCCCACCCCCCCCCCCCCCCTTTTCCCCCTTCTCCCTCCCCCCCCCCCCCCCCTCCCCCCCCTTTTCCCTGCCACCCCACCCTTCCCACTTCCCTCCCCTTCCTTCCCCTTCCCCCTCCGTGTTTTTCTCTTTTTTCTTCCTTTTTTTTTATTTTTTATTTTTTCTCCCTTGTATGCCCTTCTGTCACTCACCCAACCTCACACCATTTAGTTTCCTCCCCCCTCCGTTTTTCCCCATTCCCTCCCCTGTATGCCCTTCTGTCACTCACCTAACCTCACACCATTTAGTTTCCTCCCCCACAAATCACACCCTCCCTTACCTCTTCACTCCTCGACCCATCACTCACCCATGCCCCACCACAATTTTCTAATTTTGCACTTTAGATTTTCCCCCACCCCCTTCCCCCCTTTTTTTCTTTTCCCCCCTAAGGGGAACCCCGGCCCTCCCGGCCGGCTATGCAGCTTTATGTGGTTTCACGTGGTCTTGTGTGTTTTGTTGTCTTTTGGTCTTTGACATATGTCTGTTGTCCCTCAATATGTTCTTCCTTTCTCCTTTTCTCCTTTCCTTTTTCCATCCCCCTCCCCTCCCTCACTTTCCCCCCCCGGCACCTCTCAACCACACCCCACCTCCTCACTCCCAGGGCACACCCCACTCAATACATGTTCTGGTCACTCCACCCGGTTTTTAATAACCATATTTAGGTGCGTAACCAATCACCAAAAACATTTCCCTTATAGTTGCCATATACCGCCCCACTAGCCAAGATACTATATTCTCAATAGATTAATAATCTTTATTCCCTTATAGACTCCGCTATTGGTGGTACTTGCGTGCTCTTGGGCTCTTCCCGGGTTCTGTTCCCTCCCTCTCTCTGGTATCCCTGCTTGAACAGCAGGACCAGTGGGAGTGGAACGTCAATTGTGTGACCTCCCGTAAGACGTGTGACGCCCCGGGGGCCCCTTGGCATTGGTGGAATCTGTCTGGCGTGCTCCGGTTGGGTGGACGGCATCCTTCCCGCTCCAAAACAAGTCCCCAGTGGGACCAACACCTATACCCCTTACCCTCAGGATATACATCAATGTGGTAAATATAAATCCAAATGTGTTTTGTCGCATACAACTCCACATAACCTATGAGCCTTTTTACTTTGTAAACTGTAAATTGCCATTAACACTGACATCTTACTCCTCTTTGCCTAGCAGACCCTCTTTTCCCTCTGAGGAAGACCCTGTTTGGGTTGAAACGCGTCAGGGATACTTTCATGCTTACGACAGATTATGTACTGCCGTTTTGTGAACATTAGTCTGCACACTGTATATCCATGTTTTTTCTGTACCCTAATGTAATGTAATGTATAGCATTTTCCTGTTTCCCATTGGAGCTCATGTTTTCAATTTAATGATTTTTACAATTTTTTAATAAAAAAGATTTTTACCCAGAAACTTTGACCCTTTCTCATTGTACGCTGCCTAAAAACCCCAACGTAGGGGATTGTCCCTTTTTTCTTATTTCTAACTCAGGGGTGAGCAGCACTCTTTTTTGACCTATAGGTCTGTGTCTTTTCCCTTTGTGCACAAAATAAATACATATGTTCTTCCAAATTGTTTGTTAATTTGTTGCATTTAGTTAGGTGTTTTGCCTGGTTTTTAATTCGAATTGTATCTTTCTGTTTGACTTCACAGTGTCCTTCCACGCCACAGGAATGGCAGACTGTGGCTTCCCAGTTTGCTGCCCGTTGGGACTTTCCCAACTGCGGAGGGGCGATTGACGGGAAACATGTGCGAATTGTGCCCCCACCCCATTCGGGGTCTTACTATTGGAATTATAAGGGGTTCCATAGTATAGTGTTGATGGCGGTGGTGTCGGCACAATATGACTTTCTTTATGTGGATGTGGGGAAAAACGGCCGGATGTCGGACGGAGGAGTCTTCAACCACACGGAGTTCGGTCATCGTCTCCAGACTGGTGGCCTGGAGCTGCCACCAGATGAAGATAATGTGGAGGGACTCCCGTTCGTTTTCATTGCCGACGAGGCGTTCGGTCTGGGTGACCACCTGATGAGGCCATTTCCCCAACGATCCCTCACCCCTGAGAGGAGGATTTTTAATTATCGGTTGGCCAGAGCAAGAAGGGTTGTGGAAAATGCCTTTGGTATTATGGCCAACCGTTTCAGATTGCTCCTTACATCCATACATCTGGCAGAGTACAAACTGAATACTATTATTCTTGCATGCTGTGTCATGCACAATTATTTACGCAAACATTCGGGAACCTACTCATTACCAATCGGGCCTGAGGCCGGAGTGGAAGGCGACATGACAGGGCTGGATAATCGCCGTCTTGGTTTGGCCCCACAATCAGCCCAGCAAGTGCAGGACCGTTATTTACATTATTTTAATGGTAGGGGGGCCATTGCAATGGCAGCAGACCCTTAAACCATCTTTTTGTTTTACAAAGAATAAATACAGTTATTTATGTTTGAAATATTGGTATTTTTGTATTGTTTTGCTTTTAATTTTGCCTGTTTTATATGTTGTCCTAGTGCACATCTTAATAGTGGCCAACTTGTTTTGCGTTTAGTAAATAAGCCCCTTTGTCAATGAACCACAACATGTTTTGGTCAAACTGGTAGTATTTAAAAAGAAGAAGCCACACATTGTTTAATTTGTGCAAACATTTTATTTTTTTATTCTAGTGCACATCCAAACCTTTTTTATGTTTTTTTTTGGTATTTTTGGTTAATATTTTTTTTTTTTTTTTTTTTTTTTTCAACAACATTTTTTTTTTTTTTTTTTATGTTATATTTTTTATATTTTTTTGGTCTTTTTCTCACAACATATTTTTTTTTTTTTTGTGATTGATTTTTTTAAACAAACATAAAAACATGTTTTAAAATGGTAAAAAATTTAGGGTTAGCATTTGAAAATATTTACACAATGTAAAAGTCCAGAACTTACAAAGTTCAACAGGTAACCCATGAACAGTAGAAGCAAAATTTAGAATATGCACACTAATTTAACAGGAAAATGGGTAATGTCAACATGTGCTATGTTCCATCATGGGGAATCAATGGACGTGTTTTGTGTGTGAAACCCCTTCCCTCTCACCTACTAGCATTAGGGGTTGCAAACACAAAATGCGTCCATTGAGATCCCCTGATGGCACATAGCACATGTTGACACACCGTGTGCATATTAAAAATTTGGCCTCTAAAATTTGTAAAAAATAGCGCATCAAAAGGGGAATGAAGGACATGATTGATGTTAAGAAATGGAAAAGGGGTCTTTAGATTCTCCCCAAAACATCAATCATGTCCTTCATTCCCTGCTGCATGGTGGCCATCTCCTTCTGCATATTTTCCAGCTGCAGATTCCAGGCCATGATCTGGCCAATAAGCCTGTGGGCACTGTCTGTGGAAAATGGCTCCGCAGCTTGTCCTTCCACAAACAGATCAGCATCACCTAAAAGTTGGGTAGATAAAACACAAGAAAAAAAGTGTCAAAAACATGCAGACCTTAATTTATTAGCTCAATCTGTGTTCTGAGACACTCACTTGGTGGGGTGCAGATTTGATCCACTTCAACCACCTGTTCCGCCACATCCACGCGTGGGCTTGGGCTAACTGCCCAATTAGTCTGGTGAGGCCGGGAGGTCCTCGTAGGTTCGGACTGACGTCTGAGTCTTTTGCCCCCTATGGTAATGGAACACAAAAAGGTACACTTTTAATCACACTGATATTTGAGTGCCAAAATAGGATTATTAAACATTGTTTAAAAGTGTTGTCCAATTATTAGCAGTTTGTTAGAAGATCCTACTTGAAGACAGAATTGAAATGTCTATCTAATGAAACTCCAATACTTAAACCGCCCTTCAACCCTAAATTTGAACTTCCGCTCATTGTATCCCTGCACCCCTGTGGTGTCTTATTTGGAACCTTTTAGGGGGGAGGGGTTGCAGATACCTGTGTAAGGCAGGTATTTGCACACACATCCGGCCCTAGACTCCCACAGAAGTATACGCCACATCCCGTCCCACCGTGCTGTCTGCTGGGACACACAGGGGTCCCCGAGCTCGCGCGGACCAGTCCTATTGCATTGCGCAACTGGCGCATGCCCAATAGTGACCCGGGAAGTGAAGCCGCAAAGATTAATTTCATGATTGCAAGATCAGAGATTGTAGCTGCACCATCCAAGGGACAGGTGAGTGTACTTCTTCGAAAAGTCACCACCTACAGTATTTGTAGATGATGAGCATTTTTCGGGAATTGTGAGCTTGACACCCTGCTTAACATATTTATCCCCCCCCCCCCCAAAACAGCTTCTGGAGTCCCTGTGTAAGTTACCCCTAAAACCCTTACTACAGCAGTAATTGTATAGATAGTGACAATAATAAACAACCTTACAACTCCAACAACCCAAAGCCAGGTAAACTGAATAAACGTTATGAAGACAAACTGAACTTTCATCAAATCTGCGCAAGTTTCACGTACGAATGCTAATAACATGTGCGCAAGTTTCACGTACGAATGCTAATAACATGTGCGCAAGTTTCACGTACGAATGCTAATAACATCTGCGCAAGTTTCACGTACGAATGCTAATAACATGTGCGCAAGTTTCACGTACGAATGCTAATAACATGTGCGCAAGTTTCACGTACGAATGCTAATAACATCTGCGCAAGTTTCACGTACGAATGCTAATAACATGTGCGCAAGTTTCACGTACGAATGCTAATAACATCTGCGCAAGTTTCACGTACGAATGCTAATAACATCTGCGCAAGATTAGACATATCAAGTATAACCATAGTAGCGCACGTGCTTGACTTACTTTTTTTTGATGGCTTTTCGAATTCTCCTGTACTGATCGTGCTCCCTGGATTTGATGTCGGACCATCGCTTGCGCAGTTGATTCTTGCCCCTTCGTACGCCGAATTTCTGCTCCAGGGTGCTGACGATTGTAGTGAGAATCTTGTCCTTGCGCAAGTTGGGTCGAGGGTAGGGGCCATTTTCCCCGTCGTAATCTTCCCTTTGGAGGATGTCCACCATCTCCACCATCTCTTCAAAGGCCATATTGGTGGCCTTATATCTGCTGCTGGATGCAGATGTGTTCGCTTCTGGGCTTTCCTCCGCGCTACTGGCTGAGAATGTGTCCGCCATCTTCATGAATTTATTCACCCACAATGCAACGAGGGGAAGCGGGGCGGGGAATACTCGTCAGGAGGAACGTCATGGACGGGCGACGCGGAGGACGCAGGCGGACTTCGACGCGTGCGCAGTGTATATAAGGCTGTTTGAGGGCCCCACGTGTTCCCGAACGGAAGTAGCGAGCGCTCTGTACGAAGGTAAGTGTTTTCTAGGATGCATTACTGTGGTTTATTGGGTTTTGGGCCTGCATTTTTTAAGGATATGTGTGTGTTGCTGCCTGTGTGTAGGGGTTGCTGCCTGTGTGGATGTGTTGCTGCCTGTGTGTAGGGGTTGCTGCCTGTGTGGATGTGTTGCTGCCTGTGTGTAGGGGTTGCTGCCTGTGTGGGTGTGTTGCTGCCTGTGTGTGGGTGTGTTGTGTAATGTTTGGTTAGAAAAACTGGATGTGCGTTTTTAGTAACATTTGTGTTTTTGGTCTTTTGTATTGCCATTACTAACAAAACAGAAACAAACATGTCAGCAGCCCAGTTGAATCCATTCAAGGACCAGCAGTTCATGTCAGAATTCATTGCGCTGTACAGAAAAAATACCAACCTGTGGCAGCTCAAGAACCCTTTATATGGAAATAGGGATGTCCGGAAGGCAACACTGGGGCCACTTGTGGATTTTGTGAAGACTCAAGTCCCCAACGCAGACACCAAGTTTGTTGAAGCCAGAATTTCAAGTTTAAGGCACATGTACAAGCGGGAGCGCAAGAAGATTGAGGAATCAGTCAGATCAGGAGCAGCAGCAGAGATGGTTTATGTACCGAAGCTGTGGTACTACAACCAACTGGCTTTTCTAGGTGACCAGATGGAACCCAGGCAATCACTGTCCACTCTTCCCTCCACCCTTCCCTCCACTCTTCCCTCCACTCTTCCCTCCACCCCAGCTGAGGCTTCCACGGAAGGAGAAGACCCCTCCACCTTGGAGCAGGCTGATGCGCCCAGCTAGAGCCAGGTATATATTTAGTAGCCTAAATTGTGATTGTGTGAATATTAATGCTGTAAACGTTAAAATGTGAAACAATTAACACCCTGAACTCAGAATTGTGAAAAAAGCTGCCAAAAATTGCGCACACTTCGAAAAAGTGTTGGTGCAACATATCGATACATATATAGTGTATACATACATCCAGTAGTGGCAAAAAATGCCTTATACAACATTGGTGATCTGCTTGGAAAATGCAGGGGTCCAAATGATAGCCTTTTGGATCTTTTTTAAAATTTATCTGCTCGTTCATAAGTTTACAATTGGATGATTGAGGAGGCCATAAACCAAAAAACAGGTGTTTGATTTTTGTTTTTATTTGCACACAGGATGAGCTGACCCAGGATGATGCCGGGACAAGTGGTATGGAGGAGGAGGACATGACCAGCGAGAGCCAGGAGGTGGCTGGGCCCAGCACGAGCCAGAGTGACAGCCAGACTGTATTAAGAAGTCTACCTCCACCCCTGCCCTTACCCCCAAGAAGGCCCAGGAGGATGACCATTGTTGAGGAGGAATCACTCCAACTTATTCGGAAGGCGAGTGCGATTCTCGAAAGACCCCCCATTCCAGAAGAGGCCTATGCCACCTACTTGGCCAGCAGGTTGCTGGAAATGGAGAAGGGCCAACGGCACCTGTGTGAGGGCCTCATTTTTGAGGCTATTAAGGGGGGTTTGAGGGGTCAATTACGAGAATTCACCCGCCTGACACATGAAGGCCCGACAGCAACTTCTCCTCCTCCTCCTCCTCCTCCTCTTCCTTCTTCTCCTCCTCCTCCTCCTCCTCCTCCTCCTACCACAAGTCAGCCTCCAAGGAAGCGTGCAGGGAAGACTGCAGGGAAGAGTGCAGGGCAGCGTGGTGGGAAGAGTCGGAAGTGATTGCCTGGCTTCAGTCTGGTCTCACAGAAGACACAGGCTGTTGTAGTGCCACAGCTTGGGGACATAGATGTCATCTGCTGCTGTTCCTGGTCTGTCTGATTCCTGGTCAATCTTCTTGTGCTCCCTATATTGGATGAAATGTGCCCAAGCTTAATTTTTGGCTTCACAAACTTGATGTCTGCCGTTGGGGCAAAAAGTCTTCTCAAAATCGCAAAGTGGCTCCAGTGTTGCCTTCCTATTTTGTTTTGCCTTGTTTGTTTAAACCAGAATAAATGGTAATTTAATTTTCAGAAAATAATGATATACGTGCTTGTTATTCAAAAACATAGTTTCTTTAGGAGTAGGCAGGTACATGTCTAAACATTCATTTGACAATACAAGTGTAAAGTGCAACTTCAATGGAACTGCAAGTGCAGTCGCTGGAAAGGTGAGGGTTAAGATCTGAATTAAGGGCAAGCTCTGCTGACTCCACAATTGTATCATGTGTAATAACAAATCCTTTTGATAACCAACAAATAATAAAATATATCTAAATAGAGATATATGTACATATATAAATATATATATATATATATATATATATATATATATATATATATATATATATATATATATATATATAAATAGAGATATATATATATATATATATATATATATATATATATATATATATATATATACACGTATATATCTATATATCTATATATATAAATATATATATATATATATGTATATATAGATATATCTTTTTTTGGGTTTATTGAGAAATATAGATATATTTTTAATTTGGTGATTTGGATATCTATATCTATATATATATATATATATATATATATATATATATATATATATATATATATATATAGAGATATAGATATATATATATATATATATATATACAAATATATAACTTCACTAAAGAATGCTGAAGAGAAAACGTTCGGGAGTACTCTGCGTGAATATACAAGCAGCAAGGCAAAATCATTCTTCAAGTACGATAACATACAAATCCCGCTGTCAGAAGAAAAAAAAAAAAGATCTGCAGCGTGACGATTGTGCGAGCTTCAAAACGAAGGCTAGTTTTACCAGACCGAGCGAGTCCGTGACATACTAGCTACTGAGCATGCGTCCTTTTTGGTACGCCGGACCATACTACACACGGCCGGATTATCCGCTGGACTGCCAAGTCCAGCGGATAATTTTAAAACAAAACTTAAAACTTTAGTCCGCCGTACTTTGGCCAAAAAAAGTCCGCCGGCGCCCACACACGAGGGGATTATCCGCTGGACTTCAGTCCAGCGGATAATCCCGCGGGATTGTCCCTTCGTGTGTACGCGGCATTAGAGTCAGTACAGACTGATTGTAATCATAATTGATTCCAACTATATGGATAGAGTTATTTTTACATGAATATATTTTTGTATATTCAGGTACCTGACTGACAGACTGATTGATTGATTTTTTGTTTAGCTAAGGAAAATAATTTTGAGCTACTCATTTTAGAACACTTTGTCATCAAACTTCTGAACATTGTTTTATTTGTTTATAGAATCATTCTAAAGGAAAGGAGTAACATGATACTAAAAAGTATTTAGGGATTTGTCAAATCTATACAGATTGATTATATTAGTTTTTTCACCTGCTAAAATAGGATATAAGGATGAAGTTTTTTGGATAATGTTTCTTTTTGATAAATTAATTGAGGCATTTCTAGAAAAATTATATTTTTAATAAGGCTAAGTTGTTGTGAACTCATGTCATATTCCATTGGGGTTGGATTTTCAAACCATGGATCAGATAATGATTTAAAATGTTATAGGACAGATAGTGAAGGTATGAAATTTTAGGTTTAGTAAAGTTTTTGTTTTTTTTATCATCTTAAGTACTCAGGTATTGTAGAATGTATAAATAGTATTATAAAGCCTAAATAGGGTAAGATGATTCAAGGATAAGGTAAATATTGGATAACTTATTTACCTGCTATAGTTTAAGTTTAAAAACGTTATTATTTTCTAAACATTGGGTTTATTAACTTTTATTAAGTTAATGACAGGATATCTTTTAAGATTGGCATACTTAGTTATTTATATAATCTGTTGTATAGAAAGAAGTGTGGTTGCAAACTTTGCAAACAGGTACAGGTATTTCAGAAGTTTGTTCACAAAACATGACTAGGCCTTTGCTAAATTTAAATAGAAATGATGTCTTGAATGAGATTTCTATTTCTAATGAGTATGTTGAATAATGAATTAATGTAGCTAAAATTATGGTTAAATATTATAGATCTGAAGGTACCAGGATATCAACAGAGATGTCAACTGGGATATCAATAGGGAAGATTATTTTGTTATTTTTAAGGTACATTGGGATTATAGGTATTTTGTTTCAAAATATTTAGTAAAGATTAAAATAATATTTAGTAAATATAAAAATAATTGACAAACATAAAAATAAAATGGGTAAACATAGAAAGGATTATCTGTCTAAAATAAATTTAAATTGAATAATGAAAATTATTTAAGAAAACAATTTTTTTTTTTATTTTTTTTTTTAATTCTTCCATGACAATGCAACAAGTTCAACTAAATTTCTATTAGTTACTACTTCTTGTTTTTTTCAAAAATTATTATTTTTTGATTATGATATCAAGGACTATCATTTTTGGTGTAAACTTTAATGATTTATTCATATAGACTTGCATCAATAGCGACATATTGATCGATTGATCATTATGTGAGGGGGAGTTGGGATGTGATTCTCATCTGAATAATGATGATAGTGATAAGATAATAGGAAAGACAAAAAGGTGTATTTAGAGTATATGAACAAAAGGATTTAATATGTCTTAACAAAGTTACTGTTGAAATTAAAATAATATGGAATGTTGAGGAAAAAAGGAAAGAGTTACTTGCTGGTCATGGATAGATAGATAGATAAATAGGAAAATAAATAAAAAGATAGATAGAATATATAAATATATGAAAAATTCAATAATGGGAATTTTTTTTTGTTTTTTTATGTATCTACTTGTCTAGTAGATTACTTATTATGTTTATAATTGTTCAGTGTCAAGGATAATGTATAAAAACTTATATTGTAGAAATTATTTAATTATTAAAATTTCCAGGAATGGAAGAAATTTTATTTATTAATTAATAATTTATATTACAAAGCAATATAATCTGATATTTCAAAGATATTTATTTCTTCTTTATATTAAAATAGTTAAATGATATGGTTAAAGTAATAAGAGTTTCACAAGAAGTTAAATACATTTATAAAATTGAAGGAAGAAAAATCTTTAATATTACATGATTTAGATGGATAATTTATTCAAATTAATAAATGTAATAATTTATATTTTCTCAATGGAATTAAATAGTTAAACATTTTCCAAAACTTATAAAAATGTTTATGTACAATATCTGACATACTAAAATGTATATTGTATTAATGTTTATTGTATTAATGTTTTATTGTATTGTTTGTATTGAAAAAGTGGATCAGAGACATTTTATAATTTAAGATGAATGCACTTATTATTTGTTAAATATAGTGCATTGAGGGGGAAATGTTAGAAGTGTAAATTCATTATATTTTAAGTGATGAAAGGGTTTCTGATAAACTCACAAAAGTATATGTAATTGTTGGTAGGTTTTGAAGGTTATTAGGACATAAACTACCTAGGGCATATACAGAAATCGGTTTTACTGTAAAGGTTAATTCTATTTCTGACATTACTAGTCAGGACACAGGCTTATGGGTGGAGTTATGCTACTTATTTGTAGACTAAAACCATGTTGGGCATATATGCAAATTTGGGTGTCACCAGGGAAGTGCTGACAATACAGTATGGGACAGTATAAGAATGGAATAGAGGAAGAATGTAGTAGGAAGGGGGTGGAGAGAGGAAGATGATGGTCGAGGATGGGGAGGTGTAGAGTGTGAAGGAACTCTACACTCAGAGAATGTAGCATCAGATGTCCCTTCCTCCTTCTGAGGCCTAAACCATCCATATGTTACTAAGATGACCTGAACTCTGAAGCCGTAACCATGATGTCTTGTCTTTGCTTTGCTGATGTCTTATTATTCTCGCTGAAAAATAAACTACCTTTCAAGTAAGTTGGATGAGAAACTGATTCTTAAATAGTATCAGAATGCTGCCTTGCTACACACATCCTATAGGATATAGGATATTGACTGACACATTGAAACAGACTTTGCTAATTCATCTTGAAAACGCTCCTGTAAGTAGAATGACGAGATAGAGATATTTTCTCCTCTCTACACCTATCTTTCAGTGCTTCTCAAGCTACCAATTTTTGCCTCAACAAATTTGATGTCTGCATCGGGGACCCGGGTCTTCACAAATTGAAGCAATTTCTCCATCGTTGCCCTCCTAGCTGGCTTATTATGGTACAAGGGGTTTTTCACCTCCCAGAGATTTCTCTTATCCCTGTATTTATCTATGAATTCCCCAAGGAATTTGGGGTCCTTAAATGGGAGCATTTTCTCTGCAAGACCAAACAAACTACAAAAATAAAAATCTCAGGATAATCTTTCAACACAATATAGGCATCAATCTAGATTCAGTATAGGCCGCACATGACTCCAAAAAGTTTCAAATCTTACCTTCGTTGTAACGTTCGTCGCTGTTCAACGTTCTTCATGGCGTCCGTTCCTCCTTCCCGTGCACACAGAACGTAGTTACGACACACACGTGTTTGAAGCTTTATATACACTGCGCATGCGTGAATCTCAACCCGCGTCGCCAGCCCCTGACGTTCTTTCTAGAATATTCGCCGCCCAGTCTCTTTCGTTGAGGTGGGAGCGGAACATGGCGGACACACAGCAGGTGCATAATAAGAGCAGTAATGAGGAGGAGGATAGCCCGGAGCCTGAAACGTCACGATCGAGGAGGAGATTTAAGACCTCAAATATGTCTTTTGTGGAGATGAGGGAGATGGTGGACTATGACGGGAATTACGGTCCGTACCCCAACCCAAATATGAGAAAGGCCATGAGAAAGATCATGACTAAAGTTGGGAAGAGTCTGTACATTAATTCTGGTGTACGACGAACGAAGGATCAACTGACGAAACGATGGTCGGACCTCAAATTAAGGGAGCACGATCAGTACAGGAAGATCAAGAAAGTTCTTCGAAAAAGTAAGTATATTATGCCGTGTGTACCTATTATTATTATTATTATTATTATTATTATTAATATTGCATGCTGCGCCATGTATTTTCCCCTAATAAGGTCTTGTACACTCCAAAATGGCTAATTTAATGGTCATGCGCAGTAATCGTTCGTTGTAAACCTCGTTCGTTATCCAAAATACGATGTTTTCACAGATAAATGATTAAATACTGTAGGGCCTTCAATTGTTAACATTTATCCAAAAGAGTTTTTAGGACATTGTTGTCTAGATGTGTTTGAACCTAGAAGGAATATCAATCTTCATTCAGTGTAATGTATGTAGAGGACACTCTGCAGCTGTTTACACATCTGGACTCTACTATGGGGTGTCTCCAGGTGGGAAATTTATCCAAAAAAGGTAAGTATTCCAGCCTGAGGAATTAAGGGAATAAATCATGTGTTCAGCTTGGAATTCTGCCCAAACAGACAATTGTCCCCCACTTCCAAGCAATGTTTATCATTCATATTTTTTGGCTCAAATATCTGTGTGCTAAGTATACCTTTTATTTTATTCTCATAGGGGAGCAAAGAATCGGGAAATATCATGTCCCCAGGGACCGGCCATCTCCAGAACAAAAGGAACCAAGGTCACCACCAGAGTATGAGGATGTGGAGGAAGGAGAAGTGGTCGAGATTGAGTCCACAATAGGTGAGTGTCTGACACCCCAGATTCAGGTAATCAGACATGTATGCCTGCCTATTTATAATACATGGTGTGTTTTTTTTTATTTTTAGGTGAAGTACAGGTTGTGGAAGAACAGTCACAGTCACATCATTTCACCACTGACAGTGCCCAAAGGCTAATCCAGGACATCATGTATTGTAGTCAGGATTAGGGATGAGCCGAACACCCCCGGGTTCGGTTCGAACCAGAACCTTCGAACGGACCGAAAGTTTGCGCGAATTTTCGAACCCTATACGTTATAATGGACGCGAACGTTCGAAATCAAAAGTGCTAATTACAACGGCCAATATGCATGTTAATGTCATAAAACAGGTTTGGGGACCCGGGTCCTGCCCCAGGGGACATATATCAATGCAAAAAGAACTTTTAAAAAACTAACGTTTTTTCGGGAGCAGTCATTTTAATGATGCATAAAGTGAAAAAAAAAAAGTTAAAATTTCCTTTAAATATGGTTCCTGGGGGGTGTCTAAAGTATGCCTGTGAAGTGGCATGTGTTTCCCGTGTTTAGAACTGTCCTTGCACAAAATGACATTTGTAAAGGAAAAAAAGAAGCCATTTAAAACCACTTGCGGCTTTAATGTCATGTCTTGTCCTGGCCGCCATATGGCTGAAAATCCTTGAGAAAAATGGCATGGCTACCCCATCTGTCCCCCCCCCCCAACCCCAGCCCCTTTGGGTCTTGTATGGATATTAAGGGGGACCCCGCACCCAAAATAAAACCCTATACCTACAACCCTATATACTCTGAACAGCAGTATATAGGCGGTGCAAACAAGACACGGACTGTAGGTTTGTTCTTAAGTAGAATCTGAACAGGTACATTATGAAGTGTAGCTCCATCCCAAAAAAATCTATTTTTAAGCTTTTTGGAGAACATAGGGAGGGGTTATCACCCCTGTAACATTTGCTGTCTTTGCACATCTGTTCAGAACATGTCATCTCACTTTCTGTCCCAATGACAAATGTTTTTAGAAAAGTGGGGTTTTAATTGAAACAAGGATTGGTGATAAAGTATCAGTAGAGAGGAGATACCTTTTTCCCAAATTAAATCTAACAGGATAGAATTTCCCTTCCTAGGGGTAGATTTCCTCTCACTTCTTTTTCTGTTTACTCTTTCCATTTGCAAGTAAGAGTTGTTTGTAAGTTGGATGTTTGAAAGTAGGGGCCTGGCGTATATACTCTGCAGAAATTTGCCCTATTAGATGTTGGTGTAGCCACAAGACTGGTGGGCACAGGAATGGGCCCTGCTGTGAGTTAATAGATCAAGATTTGTACTTGCATGCACCTGTTGAGCCGGGCAGAAAAATTGGGCCTTTGGGCGGTGGTGGTGGTGGTGGTGGACGGTGTTGCCACAAGACTGTAAGCTCTCACAGTTACTCTTGGTGGGCGCAGGAATGGGCCCTGCTGTGAGTTATTAGATCAAAATTTGTAATTGCAAGCACCTGATGAACAGGGCAGAAAAATTGGGCCTTTGGCGGTGGTGGTGGACGGTGTTGCCACAAGACTGTAGGCCCTCATAGTTACTCTTGGTGGGCGCAGGAATGGGCCCTGCTGTGAACTATTAGATCAAGATTTGTAATTACACGCCCCTGTTAAACAGGGGCTGAAAAAATTGTGCCTTAGGCACTGGTGCTGGTGCCACAACACTGCAACCCCTCACAGATACTGTACTTGGAGCACAGCAGTCACACGTGTTGCAAAGCATTTTTTTTAAAAATTGTAAGTACACGCCCCTGTTAAACAGGGGCTGAAAAATTGTGCCTTAGGCACTGGTGCTGGTGCCACAACACTGCAACCCCTCACAGATACTGTACTTGGAGCACAGCAGTCACACGTGTTGCGAAGCATTTTTTTAAAAAATTGTAAGTAAACGCCCCTGTTAAACAGGGGCTGAAAAATTGTGCCTTAGGCACTGGTGCTGGTGCCACAACACTGCAACCCCTCACAGATACTGTACTTGGAGCACAGCAGTCACACGTGTTGCGAAGCATTTTTTTAAAAAATTGTAAGTACACGCCCCTGTTAAACAGGGGCTGAAAAATTGTGCCTTAGGCACTGGTGCTGGTGCCACAACACTGCAACCCCTCACAGATACTGTACTTGGAGCACAGCAGTCACACGTGTTGCGAAGCATTTTTAAAAAAATTGTAAGTACACGCCCCTGTTATACAGGGGCTGAAAAATTGTGCCTTAGGCACTGGTGTGGTGGCATGGATCATTGAGGAGGAGGAAGAGGATAGTCAGTGAACATAAGAGGACAGTCACTCAGCATCAGCATAGGCAGTCTTGAAGGGATGTGACATTATAAATTATTCCGTTATATCCGCCTCAGGTGCCTGGTAGCTGGTGGTGATCCAAGACTGATTCATTTTGATGAAGGTCAGTCGATCAACCGAGTCGGTGGACAGGCGCACCCTATGATCGGTGACAAATCCTCCAGCAGCACTGAATGTGCGTTCGGAAAGAACGCTGGAGGCAGGACAGGCCAGTAGCTCAATTGCATACTGTGCAAGCTCTGGCCAGTGATCCATCCTCAGGACCCAGTAAGCCAGAGGATTTTCGGTGGGAAAGGTGTCCAAGTCTGACCTTGCCCCAAGGTATTCCTGCACCATGTATATCAGACGCTGGCGATGGTTGCTGGAACCGATCATACCTTGGGGCTGCGGACTAAAAAATTGTCTGAACGCATCGGTCAGACGTCCACCTTCCCCACCGCTCCTTCTGCTACTGACCGAAGCCTCAGCAACTCGTCGCCCAGGACCAGGAGTTTGTAACCTCCCAGTTTCTGGGAACGCGTTGCACAGACCTTTCTGCAAGGCCTCCCTGAGATGTCTCATCCTCTGCTCCCTCTGCGACGGCAAGATAAGGTCCGCAACCTTACCCTTGTACCGTGGATCAAGGAGAGTGGCCAGCCAGTAATGGTCCCTCTCCTTGATCCGAAGAACACGAGGATCCTTCCGCAGGCTTTGCAGGATCAGGGAGGCCATGCAGCGTAGGTTAGCTGAGGCATTCGGTCCGGAGTCTTCTGGGTCACTGAGGATGACATGATCGCCAGCCACCTCCTCCCAGCCACGTACAAGTCCACTGGTTTGTTGGGACTGTACATCATCCCTAAAAAGACTGCTGCTGATGCTGAGTGCCAGGCTCTACCTCCA
Source organism: Lithobates sylvaticus (assembly GCA_028564925.1). Classification (NCBI taxonomy): domain Eukaryota; kingdom Metazoa; phylum Chordata; class Amphibia; order Anura; family Ranidae; genus Lithobates; species Lithobates sylvaticus. The sequence continues at coordinate 98,436,372 of CM053032.1, read as the reverse complement.
TGCTCACACAATCCTCCTCCTCCTCCTCCTCCTCATCCTCTTCCTGTGTGATGGGTGGGACAGAAGGAACACTGTCCGGATAAAGGGGGCCTTGAGAGGCAAGGAAGTCCTCCTCTTCCTGCCTCTGTTCTGCCTCAAGTGCCCTGTCCATTATCCCACGCAGCGTATGCTCCAACAGGTGGACAAGAGGTACAGTGTCACTGATGCATGCACTGTCACTGCTCACCATCCTCGTGGCCTCCTCAAATGGTGAGAGGACAGTGCATGCATCCCTGATCATGCTCCACTGACGTAGGGAAAAAAAACAAGCTCCCCTGACCCTGTCCTGGTGCCGTAGTCGCAAAGGTACTCATTGATGGCCCTCTGCTGCGTGTGCAGTCGCTGCAGCATGGCCAACATTGAGTTCCACCTGGTGGGCATGTCACATATTAGGCGGTTCTTGGGCAGGTTCAGCTCCTTTTGCAGCTCAGTCAGCCGAGCACTGGCATTATAAGATCGGCGGAAATGCACACAGACTTTCCTGGCCTGCCTCAGGACATCCTGTAAGCCTGGGAACCTGCCCAAGAACCGCTGCACCACCAGGTTGAGGACGTGAGCCATACAGGGCACATGGGTGAGCTGCCCCTGTCGCAGGGCGGAGAGGAGGTTGGTGCCATTGTCAGAAACGACCATTCCTGGCTTAAGCTGACGTGGCGTCAACCACCTCTCGGCTTGCCCCTGCAGAGCTGCCAGAACCTCTGGCCCAGTGTGGCTCCTGTCCCCCAAACACACCAGCGCAAGCACGGCATGGCATCTTTTTGCCTGCGTACTTGCATAGCCCCTTGTACGCCTACGGAGCACCGCTGGTTTCCGAGGACAGAGCACTGGAGGAAGAAGCAGAGGAGGGGGTGGAGGAGAGAGGTGTGTCACAACCAGTAGCAGTAGTAGCGTTTTGGAGGCGTGGTGGCGGAACAACCTCCAACACTACTGCACCTTGTCCTGCATCCCTCCCAGCTGCCAATAGAGTGACCCAATGGGCCGTGAAAGAAAGGTAACGTCCCTGTCCATGCCTGCTGGACCATGAGTCAGCGGTAATATGCACCTTACCGCTGACCGCCCTGTCCAGCGAGGCATGGACATTGCCTTCCACATGCCGGTAGAGAGACGGAATCGCCTTCCGTGAGAAAAAGTGGCGTTTGGGAACCTGCCACTGAGGAACCGCACATTGAACAAACTCACGGAAGGGGGCCGAGTCTACCAACTGAAAAGGCAGCAGTTGAAGTGCTAGCAATTTAGCCAAGCTAGCATTCAACCGCTGGGCATGTGGATGGCTGGGAGTGTACTTCTTTCGACGGTCCAGCAGCTGGGGCAGGGAAATTTGCCTGCTACAATCGGACGTCGGTGTACTGCAAGTACTTGGTTGTGACACACCTAATTCTACACCTTCAGTCCTCTCACAGCAGCTTTCAGAGAGGACTGAAGGTGTAGTGGGGATGGAGATCCCAGCTGATGAGGAGCAAGGAGAGGTCCGCTTAGTTCTTTGGTGTGGGTCTTTTATGTGTGCCTGCCAACGAGCTGCATGGCAGGTCGACATATGTCTGCTCATGCTTGTGGTGCCCAAGCGGCTGATGTTTTGGCCACGCGAGATACGCTTGAGACAAATATTGCAAATAGCAGTGGTGCGATCTGATGCACTCGTCTCAAAAAAGGCCCACACCAAAGAACTTTTCTGATAACGTGCAGAGGCAGCGCCCTGCACAGGCGGAGCTCTGCGGTGTTGTACAGTTGCTGTGCTGGCCTCTAGCTGGCCTCCAGGGGGGATCCTGCCTCGTTGGACATGTGATGCCGCATCCTCCTCCTCCTCCTCGTCCTCCTCCTCATCCTCTCTCCCTTCAGGCACACACGTGGAGTCAGTGACCTCATCATCCCCTCCCTCTTCACCACTAGAGCAAACCTGGCAGTAAGCTGCAGCTGGTGGAACAGTACTGCCAGATTGCTGTCCTTCAGCATCCCCTCTCTCTGCACGCACACTACTGACTTCCTCAAGCTGGGTATCATCATCCGAGCCTTCGAATCGTTGGGCATCCTCCTGGAGCATGTACCCAACACTGTGCTCAAAGAGTTCGGGGGACTCCTCAGGAGGACATGGTGGGTCTAGGGAAGGGGTGGCTGATGATGCCATTGAGTACGCGTTGGCAGCTGCTCTGCCAGTACCCTGAGCCTGGGTGAGAGAGGATGAGGAGGATGAGGAGGGCTTGGTCATCCATTCTACCAAGCCTTCAGCATGATGCGGCTCCACATGTCCAGCTGTCGAAAACAAAGACGCGCGTGTCCCATGGCCACGTGCTGATGACGATGCACGACCACGTCCACGGCCACGGCCACGTCCACTAGAAACAGAGCCTGCCTGCCCTGTGTTCTTGGCTCTACACGCTCTGCCTCCCCTTGGCGGTCTTCCAGCCATTGTAGTCGGTAGTCCTGTGGGTGCTGCTGAGAAGAAAATATAGGAGCTCTGTGTGATGCCACTAACACACTAGAAGTCCTATGGGTGCTTCTGCAAAGAAAATATAGGAGCTCTGTGTGATGCCACTAACACACTAGAAGTCCTATAGGTGCTTCTGCAAAGAAAATATAGGAGCTCTGTGTGATGCCACTAACACACTAGAAGTCCTGTGGGTGCTGCTGAGAAGAAAATATAGGAGCTCTGTGTGATGCCACTAACACACTAGAAGTCCTATGGGTGCTTCTGCAAAGAAAATATAGGAGCTCTGTGTGATGCCACTAACACACTAGAAGTCCTGTGGTTGCTGCTGAGAAGAAAATATAGGAGCTCTGTGTGATGCCACTAACACACTAGAAGTCCTATGGGTGCTTCTGCAAAGAAAATATAGGAGCTCTGTGTGATGCCACTAACACACTAGAAGTCCTGTGGGTGCTGCTGAGAAGAAAATATAGGAGCTCTGTGTGATGCCACTAACACACTAGAAGTCCTATGGGTGCTTCTGCAAAGAAAATATAGGAGCTCTGTGTGATGCCACTAACACACTAGAAATCCTATGGGTGCTTCTGCAAAGAAAATATAGGAGCTCTGTGTGATGCCACTAACACACTAGAAGTCCTATGGGTGCTTCTGCAAAGAAAATATAGGAGCTCTGTGTGATGCCACTAACACACTAGAAGTCATATGGGTGCTTCTGCAAAGAAAATATAGGAGCTCCGTGTGATGCCACTAACACACTAGAAGTCCTATGGGTGCTTCTGCAAAGAAAATATAGGAGCTCTGTGTGATGCCACTAACACACTAGAAGTCCTATGGGTGCTTCTGCAAAGAAAATATAGGAGCTCTGTGTGATGCCACTAACACACTAGAAGTCCTATGGGTGCTTCTGCAAAGAAAATATAGGGGCTCTGTGTGATGCCACTAACACACTACAAGTCCTATAGGTGCTTCTGGGAAGAAAATATAGCTCTGTGTGATGGGACTAACACACTTCAAGTCCTATAGGTGCTTCTGGGAACAAAATATAGGAGCTCTGTGTGATGGGACTAACACACTACAAGTCCTATAGGTGCTTCTGGGAAGAAAATATAGCTCTGTGTGATGGGACTAACACACTTCAAGTCCTATAGGTGCTTCTGGGAAGAAAAATATAGCTCTGTGTGATGGGACTAACACACTTCAAGTCCTATAGGTGCTTCTGGGAAGAAAATATAGCTCTGTGTGATGGGACTAACACACTTCAAGTCCTATAGGTGCTTCTGGAAGAAAATATAGGAGCTCTGTGTGATGGGTCTAACACACTACAAGTCCTATAGGTGCTTCTGGGAAGAAAATATAGCTCTGTGTGATGGGACTAACACACTTCAAGTCCTATAGGTGCTTCTGGGAACAAAATATAGGAGCTCTGTGTGATGGGACTAACACACTACAAGTCCTATAGGTGCTTCTGGGAAGAAAATATAGCTCTGTGTGATGGGACTAACACACTTCAAGTCCTATAGGTGCTTCTGGGAAGAAAATATAGCTCTGTGTGATGGGACTAACACACTTCAAGTCCTATAGGTGCTTCTGGGAAGAAAATATAGCTCTGTGTGATGGGACTAACACACTTCAAGTCCTATAGGTGCTTCTGGGAACAAAATATAGGAGCTCTGTGTGATGGGACTAACACACTACAAGTCCTATAGGTGCTTCTGGGAAGAAAATATAGCTCTGTGTGATGGGACTAACACACTACAAGTCCTATAGGTGCTTCTGGGAACAAAATATAGGAGCTCTGTGTGATGGGACTAACACACTACAAGTCCTATAGGTGCTTCTGTGAAGAAAATATAGCTCTGTGTGATGGGACTAACACACTTCAAGTCCTATAGGTGCTTCTGGGAACAAAATATAGGAGCTCTGTGTGATGGGTCTAACACACTACAAGTCCTATAGGTGCTTCTGGGAAGAAAATATAGCTCTGTGTGATGGGACTAACACACTTCAAGTCCTATAGGTGCTTCTGGGAACAAAATATAGGAGCTCTGTGTGATGGGACTAACACACTACAAGTCCTATAGGTGCTTCTGGGAAAAAATATAGCTCTGTGTGATGGGACTAACACACTTCAAGTCCTATAGGTGCTTCTGGGAAGAAAATATAGCTCTGTGTGATGGGACTAACACACTACAAGTCCTATAGGTGCTTCTGGGAACAAAATATAGGAGCTCTGTGTGATGGGACTAACACACTACAAGTCCTATAGGTGCTTCTGTGAAGAAAATATAGCTCTGTGTGATGGGACTAACACACTTCAAGTCCTATAGGTGCTTCTGGGAACAAAATATAGGAGCTCTGTGTGATGGGTCTAACACACTACAAGTCCTATAGGTGCTTCTGGGAAGAAAATATAGCTCTGTGTGATGGGACTAACACACTTCAAGTCCTATAGGTGCTTCTGGGAACAAAATATAGGAGCTCTGTGTGATGGGACTAACACACTACAAGTCCTATAGGTGCTTCTGGGAAGAAAATATAGCTCTGTGTGATGGGACTAACACACTTCAAGTCCTATAGGTGCTTCTGGGAACAAAATATAGGAGCTCTGTGTGATGGGTCTAACACACTACAAGTCCTATAGGTGCTTCTGGGAAGAAAAATATAGCTCTGTGTGATGGGACTAACACACTTCAAGTCCTATAGGTGCTTCTGGGAACAAAATATAGGAGCTCTGTGTGATGGGACTAACACACTACAAGTCCTATAGGTGCTTCTGGGAAGAAAATATAGCTCTGTGTGATGGGACTAACACACTTCAAGTCCTATAGGTGCTTCTGGGAAGAAAATATAGCTCTGTGTGATGGGACTAACACACTTCAAGTCCTATAGGTGCTTCTGGGAAGAAAATATAGCTCTGTGTGATGGGACTAACACACTTCAAGTCCTATAGGTGCTTCTGGGAAGAAAATATAGCTCTGTGTGATGGGACTAACACACTTCAAGTCCTATAGGTGCTTCTGGGAACAAAATATAGGAGCTCTGTGTGATGGGACTAACACACTACAAGTCCTATAGGTGCTTCTGGGAAGAAAATATAGCTCTGTGTGATGGGACTAACACACTTCAAGTCCTATAGGTGCTTCTGGGAAGAAAATATAGCTCTGTGTGATGGGACTAACACACTTCAAGTCCTATAGGTGCTTCTGGGAAGAAAATATAGCTCTGTGTGATGGGACTAACACACTTCAAGTCCTATAGGTGCTTCTGGGAACAAAATATAGGAGCTCTGTGTGATGGGACTAACACACTACAAGTCCTATAGGTGCTTCTGGGAAGAAAATATAGCTCTGTGTGATGGGACTAACACACTTCAAGTCCTATAGGTGCTTCTGGGAACAAAATATAGGAGCTCTGTGTGATGGGACTAACACACTACAAGTCCTATAGGTGCTTCTGGGAACAAAATATAGCTCTGTGTGATGGGACTAACACACTTCAAGTCCTATAGGTGCTTCTGGGAACAAAATATAGGAGCTCTGTGTGATGGGACTAACACACTACAAGTCCTATAGGTGCTTCTGGGAACAAAATATAGGAGCTCTGTTTGCTGCCAGTGCCTGCCACGAACACACTACAAGTCCTATAGGTGCTTCTGGGAACAAAATATAGGAGCTCTGTTTGCTGCCAGTGCCTGCCACGAACACACTACAAGTCCTATAGGTGCTTCTGGGAACAAAATATAGGATCTCTGTTTGCTGCCAGTGCCTGCCACTAACACACTACAAGTCCTATAGGTGCTTCTGGGAACAAAATATAGGATCTCTGTTTGCTGCCAGTGCCTGCCACTAACACACTACAAGTCCTATAGGTGCTTCTGGGAACAAAATATAGGAGCTCTGTTTGCTGCCAGTGCCTGCCACGAACACACTACAAGCCCTATGGGTGCTTTTGGGGTGCAGTGCTGTACTAACAGCACTGCGGTTGGTACTACTGAAATACTGTACTAACAGTAAGACATGCACCAGACTAACCCCCAGCAGCAGCTAAAAACACACTAACCAGCAGCAGCAATGGACGATCAATGACAGGTAGCAATGGTTTAGCAAAGTAGAGCAAATCTTTCTAAATGAATCTAGCAAAGAGTGACACAGAATCAGCCTGCACTCTCCTAAAGCCGGAACGCATGTGACCGGCGCCGACGGCGTGGCGGCCTTTTAAATGAGGGGGCGTGTACTAAAGCCCCTGAGCTGTAATTGGCTACAGGCGTCCTGCCTGTAGCCAATTATGGCTCTCCGAGTTTCCGGCGCTGTGATTGACCAAGCATGCGGGGTCACAGTGCATGCTTGGCCAAACCTCAGCCAGCAATGCACTGCACTGGCCGCGCCGGCCGCAATGCATTGCGGGGCCGCTTGCATCACACGAATGTGATGCGAGCGGACAAAATAGTTCTGGGCTCGCCGAGCGAGCGAACACCCGGTGCTCGATGCGAACATGGGTTCGCATCGAGCACCGGGCCCATCCTTAAGCCCCATACACACGGTCAGACTTTTTCATGGATTCTGTCCGATCGGACAATGTTGTTGAAAAATCAGACCGTGTGTATGCACCATCGGACAGTGTACGTCGGTTTGTCCGACGGACAAAGTCTTATCTCCTGCTGGAAAGATTTGCCGTCAACACGGTCCGATCACACCAAATACGATCGTGTGTACGGTTGTCCGACCGGACAAAGTGCCACGCATGCTCAGATCACATTACAAGACCAAAGCTATTGGCTACTAGCCTCTACGTAGTCCCGTCGTAGGCAACAAACGTCACCACGTTCAGAATGATCGGATTTTCCGACAACTTTGTCCGACCGTGTGTACGCAAAACCAACATCGGACAAAGTATGACGGACATGGTCCGACGGACCTGGTCCGCGGATTGTCCGACCGTGTGTATGGGGCTTAAGTCAGGATTTAGAAATGATTCGGAAAAAAACTAGGGATATTGAAGTTAAACCTAAAAACATGATTGATGTCCTTGGAAGAATCAAATTTTTCCTAAAATGTCCAACCTTTTATTTTTGCTGTTAAAGTTTACAACATTTTCAAAAGCCTAATTTTGAAGATGCACACAGTATGTCAACATGTGCTATCTGCCATCAGGGGATATCAATGTACGCGTTTTGTGCCTGCAACCCCTTCCTCAAAACTCAAGTCGGTGAGAGGAAGGGGTTGCACCCCCAAAACACATACATTGATCCCCCATGATGGGAGATAGCACATGTTGACATTAGGCATGGGATCAGGATGTAAATCCCCAGTTTGCCAGAAAATTTGTGTGCATCTTCAAAATTAGGCTTTTACAGGGGTGACTGCACCCCATCTGATGAAGGCAAGATCCACACATTTTGGACAATGTAATGTGTGATCTTGGCTTCCAAAGTTTTTCTACGTAGAACTTTGTTATGCATTTGTGTATTTTATTTTTGTAAAAAAAAAAAAAAAAAAACATGTGAATGTGTACGGAGTAAAAAAAATATTTTTTGCTCAACAATGTGTGCCTTCTTCTTTCAATGATCAATACCATTTCTTGGTGTTTACAGTGACAATGGGTGTTTAGATAATAATGTGTAAACCACTTGGCACTACAAGTGCACTAGGAGACACAAAAAAAAAACACAAGCAGGAAATTCAAAGCAAGATTTTTTTAAGATAATTAAAGGTCAAATTTATTGAAGCACTGCTGGCAAAGCAATGGCCCCCCTCCCCAAAAAATAGTCTGAATAATTTTCCCGCACTTCACGGGCGCTTTGGGGGGGCAAGCCAGGACGGGACGCTTCCAGGGACGTGAGTGATTGTAGCCCAGCGTCAGGCCCAAGTGTTACCACATAATTTGGGTTTGTCCGTTTAAAAAAATTGTGCAAGATGCAACATGATACCACAATGGTGTTCAGTTTATATTCCGCAATATTTATGGCCGTTTGGAACAGGCGGAACCGGCTGGCCAGAATACCAAACGCATTCTCCATGACTCTTCTGGCTCTGGCCAGCCGGTAATTAAATACCCTCTTCTCCGGGGTGAGGGTCCTCTGGGGGAACGGTCGCATCAAATGGTTAGCCAAACCAAACGCCTCGTCTGCCACGAAGACAAACGGGAGTCCCTCGACCTTCTCCTCCGGGGGTGGCAATCCCAAGCCACCACTCTCGAGACGTCGGTAGAACTCCGTCCGGCAAAAGACTCCTCCATCCGACATCCGACCATTCCGCCCCACGTCCACATATAGGAACTCATAGTTCGCCGCCACCACCGCCATCAACACGATACTATTGAACCCCTTATAGTTGAAATAGTATGACCCCGAATGGGGTGGTGGGACGATGTGGACATGCTTCCCATCGATTGCCCCTCCGCAGTTCGGGAAATCCCACCGCTGGGCAAACTGGGGGGCCACAGTCTGCCATTCCTGTGGCGTGGAAGGAAACTGTGGAGTCAAAACAAGAAAAATATAATTAGTACATTTGATAATAAACATTACAAGCAGATTCTACACAAACATTGTTGGCAAACATCAGTATAACATTTCTTGTAGTATTTAAAGGCTAAAAATATAAGGTCCACTTATCAGATTCCTCCCCCCTCTGATGGCCACTTGTAAATATTTTTGGGGGGAGGTATGTTTTGGACAGGTAACCACCCTTTCCACTACGTAATGGAGTAACAAAGTAATGTGTGATAGTTTGGCCAGCCCCTCCTTCATTACGCTATTGGCAGCCCACTGGACAGGTAAAAAAAAAAGGAAAATGGAAGCACATTTTTGTATTCTGCTATTACCTATCACAATAATAATAGGAGGAGAAGAATTAAAACAGTAGCATTTGAAAGTATTGAGGCAGGCCCTGGCACTACATGCTTTGAAAAATTCATCCATAAATATGACCACTATAGAGGTAGGTATAATGTGTATTAGGTTTGGCAAAGTCAGCACATAGAGGATTGGTATCAGCTGACTGAGCAGTTGGGGGAGGGGGGGTTCAAAAAAGATTTGGGGCACCACAAAACAAAGCCTCAGGCCCTCTGCATTAATTTAAGGACAACCATAACATTTGTACACATTTTAGGGGGGTGTTTAGGGTAAAGCATTACAATGGAGCTGACAAAATACATTGTTAAGTGACTAGACTATAGGTATATATGGGCCCCAGATAGCATGCTGGGGGGGGGGGGGGTAAGTGAAGGCAAGTATGCATGAAGGACAAAAAAGGAACATAGAAAAATCCAACATGCATGAGGACAAAGGGGCACAGCATATTACAGCATATTACAGCATATTGAAATCCTGGTAATTAGGGAACAAGCAAAGAAATACAATACATTAGCAAATAGTAAATACATAGAATGTGATGTTAAAGAATACAACTTACCCTCATATAGTCCTTCTGCAGGACCTGGATGATGGCAGAACAGGTCTCTGGGATAATGATCCCCAGAGCCTGGGGGAGATGCCTGTCGAGAACTTGAGGTCCTGCAGGCTTCTCCCTGTCGCCAAGTACCTCAACGTGGCAACTAACCTCTGCTCCGCAGTGATGGCTTGCCGCATGCAGGTATCCTGCCTGGTAATATAAGGGGACAGCAAAGCCAATAGACGGTGAAAAACGGGGTCCGTCATCCTGAGATAATTCCTGAAATCATCGGGGTAATTCTCACGGATCTCACGAAGCAGAGGCATGTGCGAGAATTGGTCACGCTGGAGCAACCAATTCTTGGTCCACGAACTCCTCCTCACCCTGTTCATGGACCGGGCTTGTGTCAAAGTAAGAACCCCAACACCAAGCCCCCGCACAGCACGAACTCTACGACGAGTACGTACACATAACATCGCTTCTAAACGGTCGGCTGATCAGAATGGACTAAAGAAAGCACTGATAAACAGCAAGGCCTGAAAGAACGAAATACAAATCAAGCAATGAGCGGACAATAAGCACTGAAAATCAAAGCGTACTATATATAAATATATAGGCCGCAAAGACAAACAAACCTTGTCCTCTTTGTTGACTGTAAAGTGAATAACTCAACACCAAGTTCACTATATGGACCTATGGACCCCTTATATATTTATACATGTTGATCATATCCCCCCTTAATCTCCTCTTATCAAGGGTGAATAAATTCAGTTCTTCTAATCTTTCCTCATAGCTGAGCTCCTCCATGCCTCTTATCAGTTTGGTTGCCCTTCTCTGCACTTTCTCCAGTTCCCCAATATCCTTTTTGAGAACTGGTGCCCAAAACTGAACTGCATATTCCAGATGAGGTCTTACTAATGATTTGTACAGGGGCAAAATGATATCTCTCTCTCTGGAGTCCATACCTCTCTTAATACAAGAAAGGACTTTGCTCGCTTTGGAAACCGGAATCCACAAAAAAAAAAAAAAAGTTACGAATGTACGAATTTTTTCGTTCAATTCATTTGAAGCACGTTAAGCAGCGCCATTGTAAGAGACACGGAAAATTACGAATCAACAAAAAAAAAGTTACGAATATACACATTTTTTCGTTCATTTTGATTTTCGTTGTTCCTGTTTTCGTTTTCGGATTTTCATTCTTTCGTATTTTCGTTGGTTCTAATTTAATTATTTCGTATTTTCGTTGTTTTTCATATTCGTTCGTTTCGATAGTTCGTTATTGGTTAGAATTTTTAGCGAATCATTTGTTCATTCGTACGATAATGAATGAACGAATATAACGAATTTGAACGGAAAACGAATTAAAACTAAACGAATTGCACATGTCTAGTCCTGTTGTACGTGTAGTCAAGTTGTATGTCACCTCGTTCTTAACGATTTAATTTTCTGACAACCGTGTGTATGCAAGAAAAGTTTGGGCCAAAATCCATCAGGGCGGCTAAGATAGAACACGAATGGCACATAGCAGAGGAGAGTAAAAAAATCCCAAGAAATTCTTTAAGTACATAAATAGTAAGAAAGGGAGGTCAGATCATATTGGTCCATAAATAATGATGAAGGGAATCTGGTTACTAAGGATGGAGATATGACGCAGGTATTGAATTTATTATTCTCCTCATTCTTCATGGGTAGGGATGAGCCCGATGTCCGACTCGAGCATCGGTGTTCACCTGTTCGCCGAACAGCGAACATTATGTGGTCTTTGTGCCAAATTCGAAAGCTGCAGAACACCATTAAAGTCTATGGGACATTAACATGAAAAACCAAAAGTGCTAATTTTTACTTTTGGCTTATATGCAATTTATTGCCATAAAAAGTGTTTGGGGACCTGGTTCCTGCCCCAGGGGGCATGTATCTATGTAAAAAAAGTTTTAAAAGCGGACGTTTTTCGGGAGCAGTAATTTTAATAATGCTTAACCACTTCCCACCCGGCCACTGCACATAAACGGCCGGGTGGGAGCTCTCTCCTTCTAAATGGACGTTCCCAAACATCCTTCAGAAGGAGCGGGATTGCGCGGGCATTGTGCGGGCATACTCACCCATGAACCCGATGTGTGTGTGTCCCATCTTGGAACGGCAGGAGGGCACTGTCATTTGCCCTCCTGATCCGCACGATGGCTGTGTCACAGCCATTGTATTGTAAACATAGGGGGAGGGGTTCTTTTTGACAGGAGATCACGCCACTGCGTGCCCCCCAGAGACAGGCAAGTGGTACAACACAGGAGGGCCATGTGATTGGCCCTCCTGATCACATGACGAATGTGTCCAATCACAGTCATCATATAATGTAAATAGAGAGTCATCTAACTGTTCTCATCTCTTCCTCTCCTCACACAGAGCCTGTCAGTGAGTAGAGGAAGAGAGATCTGTGCTGCAGCCGGGAGATCAGTGAGTTTTTAGCTGTTTGTCTGCTGTTAACCCACTGATCACCCAGCTAGTGTCCCCAAAACAGTGAAAACACCTGTCATACAGTGAACATCTGCCAGTCAACAACTGGCACGTCTGCCCACCAACAGCTGGCACATCTGTCCGCCAACAGCTGGCACATTAGCCCACCAACAGCTGGCACATCAGCCCATCAACAGCTGGCACATCAGCCCATCAGCAGATGGAACATCAGCCGCCCACCATCATCAGGCACATCTGCCGCCCGCCAACATCAGGCACATCTGCCGCCCGCAAACATCAGGAACATCTGCAGCCCGTCAACATCAGGCACATCTAGCCGCCCGCCATCTGACACATCTGCCGCCCACCATCTGACACATCTGCCACCTACCATCTGACACATCTGCCCGCCATCTGGCACATCTGCCCACCAACATGACAAAAAGATCCTACAGTGCAGAGGAGGCTCTCCAGATACTCCAGAGTATGTCGGACGAGAGTAGCAGGGAACTCTCTCCGTCAGACTCGGATAGTGACTACGAGCCAGTGGAAAGCAGTGGCTCTGAGATGGAAACCAAGGAAGATAGGATCCTAACAAGGAGAATCGGGAGATATGAGCAGGCGCAGACATCCACCAGCAGCGCAACACTCCAGTGCATTCACCAGCAGGCATCCACCAGCAGCGCAGCACTTCAGGATGATATGCAGGCATCCACCAGCAGGCAGCACTTAAGGGCATACACCAGCAGGCATCCACCAGCAGGGCAGCACTCCGGGATAGGAAGGCATCCACCAGGCATCCACCAGCAGTTCTGCAACCTTCCTAGAGGATAGGCCAGATGCTGGTAACGGAGCATCCCATCAGCAAGGCAGGGCCCATACTAGCCTCCCAGATGTTCTACTGTATCCAAAATGGCTGCCCGATACGTCAGTAGAACCTGTAATTCCCCTTTTTACAGCCCAGCCATGCCCTCAGATACAGTCAGAAAACGTAACCCCAATTTATTATTTTCATTTATTTTTTACCGATGATCTCCTAAATTACATCGTGGAGCAATGTAACCTATACGCCCGCCAACATATAGCCAACAATCCAAATTCTTCATATGCCCGTCCCTTTGTTTGGAAACCCCTCACCGTGGAAGAATTTAAAACTTTCCTTGGCCTAACCCTCAACATGGGGGTGACAAAAAAAATTAACTCAATGCCTACTGGTCTACCCAACCTATCCACCACATGCCGGTCTATTCGTCAATGATGCCCAGAACCCGTTACGAGATGATTATGAGATTTTTAAATTTCAACAACAATGCCCAATGCCCCCCTCAAAATCATCCCAGTTATGACAAGTTATTCAAAATTCGGCCCCTAATCAATTTTTTTTGCGCCAGCTTCAAGCAGATGTTTACCCCTGATATAAATATTTGTGTAGATGAATCCCTTGTACACTTCACCGGAAGACTTGGAATAAAGTAATACCTCCCCAGTAAAAAAGCCAGACGTGGGGTAAAATTTTATAAGGCGTGTGACAGGGCCAGGGGTTACACATACGACTTCATCATTTATGAGGGAGAAGATAGACAGCTAAACTCCCCTGGATGCCCTACCTACATGGGAACAAGTGGCAAAATTGTCTGGTAGCTGATCAAACCATTGCTCGGGAAAGGTTACCACCTATATATAGACAATTTCTACACCAGTCTCCCACTTTTCCACCATTTGTACCAAAAGAAGGCTGTGGCCTGTGGGACAGCATGGACCAACCGCAAAGGCTTCCCACAGAGATTGGTTGCCAAGAAATTGAAACAGGGTGAAATGTTCTATAAAAGGATTGTTGACCCATGAGTTGACATCAAATTTTCCCATACTTACCAATGAAACGGATTCGCCACCACAAGGGACACAAGGAGCTCCATAATCTCGAGACTGGTCTCCCAGACTGGGAACATAGAAACCTTGACCCAAGGTTACAACATGTCATAGTCTACATATGCTCTGAAAAGTCGAGACATGTAGATGTTGAAAAAAACAAATGGTTTATGTCCTTTGTACCAAAGTATGATTAATGTTATCACCTTGTTATTTCACAAATAAATTTGAAAAAACTAATTTGAAAAAACTAATTTGAAAAAAAAAAAAAGAAACAGGGTGAAATGGCCAGTATGCGGACTGAAGAGGTACTGGCGCTGAAGTGGAGAGATAAAAAAAGAGATGTCTACATCCTTTCCACAATGCATGATGACACCTTGGTGGAACTGCAGGGAAGAAAAGGCCCCATCCAGAAGCCAAAATGTGTGCATGAGTATAACCTATACATGGGGGGGGTGGATATGAACGATCAGATGATGCACCCCTACTTGGCCACCAGGAAATCACTGTTTTGGTACAAGAAAGCTTCCATTTATTTGATGCAACTAGCCCTGTTCAATTCATATATTATTTTTTCTAAGTGCACCCAAAGTTCCCTAACCTATCTGAAATTCCAAGAAGACGTTATCACAGCCCTTCCCTATCCCCATGGCCAAGCCCCTCATCTAATTCGCTCTGATGCATTAGCCAGACTCCATGAAAGGCACTTTCCCGAAATCCTCCCTCTTACCCAAACAGGTGCTTTTAAAGCTATCATATTTCCCTACACTATCAGTAGTGAAGCTGATTTTTTTCCAGCTTCCACTATCTGCCATTTCTGTAAATGACCCGGACTGTTAATGACTATGCCTCTGCCAAACATCTTTCTGCCTTAACCACCTCGGTACAGTGCATTTTCACCCCCTTCCTGACCAAGCCATTTTTCAGCTTTCAGCGCTTTCACACTTTGAATGACAATTGCGTGGTCATACAACACTGTACCCAAATTAAATTGTTATCATTTTGTCCCCACAAATAGAGCTTTCTTTTTGTGGTATTTGATCACCTCTGCGGTTTTAATTTTTTGCGCTATAAACAAAAGAAAAGGGACAAG
Organism: Lithobates sylvaticus; assembly: GCA_028564925.1. NCBI lineage: Eukaryota > Metazoa > Chordata > Amphibia > Anura > Ranidae > Lithobates > Lithobates sylvaticus. The sequence goes on along the minus strand of CM053032.1, from coordinate 98,421,113 downwards.
TTTAAAAAAAAACAATATTTTTAACTTTTTGCTATACTAAATATCCCCAAAAAATATATAAAAAAACATATTTTTTCCTCAGTTTAGGCCGATACGTATTCTTCTACATATTTTTGGTAAAAAAATCACAATAAGCGATTATTGATTGGTTTGCGCAAAAGTTATACAAAACAGGGGATAGTTTTATAGCATTTTTATTAATATTTTTTTTTTTACTAGTAATGGCGGCGATTAGCGATTTTTTTATTGTGACTGCGACATAATGGCGGACACATCGGACATTTTTGACACATTTTTGGGACCATTGTCATTTATACAGCAATCAGTGCTATTTAAATGCATTGATTCCTATGTAAATGACACTGGCAGTGAGGGGGTTAACCACTATGGGGCGGGGAGGGGTTAACATGTTCCCTGGGAGTGATTCTTACTGTGGGGGGGGGGGGACTCAAAGGGGAGGAGACTGATCTGTGTTTCTCTGTACAGAGAACACACCATCAGCTCCTCTCCTCTGACAGGACTGTTGATCTGTGTGTTTACACGGACAGATCCACGGTCCCGCTGTGTTACCGGGCAATCGCGGGTGCCCGGCGGACATTGCGGCCGTTGGACATGCGCTTTGGGTGCCCAGTGACACGGCGGGCGCGTGCGCACTGCTGGCGGCGCGCGTGCGCTCCCTGGAGGGCCGGGAAGGGGAGGACGTTATATGACGCCCTCCCGTCCTGAGAGCTGCGCCGCCTGGCCGTCAATAGACAGCCGGCGGGAGGCTAGTGGTTAAACGTGAATTGACCTTGGCCTGTTAAATGACCAAGGTTTTTGCCTGCCTCTTGAACTGACCATTTGCCATGCCACTGTACAGTACAGGGGTCTCACATATGTGAGGGGCTCCAGAAAAGATTTTCAGAGTGGAGAAAACTTTTTTCTCCGGAATTTTCGTTTTCTCTGATTAGGGTCTGGAGACTCGGAGGCTTCGTAGAGATTTAGGTGGGAAGAAGCCTCTACCCCTCTCCTCAGGTCTTACCTGACCAAGGCCTGCCTGCTTGGTGTGTACCTGCTATGTGTTAGAAGACTGAAGGTGCTACTTGCATGTTGAGCCTATGTATGTGGCCAAGTAGTGGAAAAGTCTCACACATGGGGTATTGCCATACTCAGAACGAGTAGCAGAATGTATTTTGGGGTGTCATTTTGTACATACTATGTGTTAGACAGATCTTCTAAATTGACAACTTTGTGAGAAAAAAATAGATTTTAATTTTCTTTCCACATTTTCTAAAAACTTGTGGAAAGAACTCATTATGCCTCATAGAATATATATTGGGGAGTTTTCTTTCAAAAATGGGGTAATTTTGTGGGTATGGTAATTCCATTGTCCTGGTGCTTCAGGGTCTTCAGAAATGTGATAGGTACTCAAGAAATGAAATGTGTAATTTATGCCTTTAGAACGTCTGATGGTGCTACATGGATTTTGGGCCTCTGTATGTGGTCAGGCTGTGGAAAAGTCTCACACATGGGGTTTCGCCATACTCAGGACGAATAGCAGAATGTATTTGGGGTGTAATTGCAATTTTGCCTGTACCGTGTGTGAGAAATAACTTGTAAATATGACAATTTAGTGAAGAAAAAAAAAATATATATTTCTTAATTTTCCAAAGCATTGTGGGGAAAAAATTGCAACTTCAAAAAATTCACTATGCCTCTTACTAAATACTTCACACTGTCTTATTTATAAAAAAGGGTCATTTGGGGGGGTAGTCAGGGGCGGGCTGGGCCGGGGGGCAGGGATGCAATTGCCTCCCAGGCCACTCTGACGTGCTGTACAAAAGCTGCTGTATCACCAGCTCAGAACCACACATGCGCAGTTCTTGAGCTGGCCGAGTGCATCAGCTCCATCCAGTACTGTGAGCCTGCGATGCCTTCTCTGTCACAGGGCTGACAGTCTGTGTTACAGAGCACAGGCCAGCCCCTCCCTCCTTCACACGAATAGCTGGCAGAGGCTGGACCTGCTCTCTCTTTCCTTGTGAAGAGGATGTGTGGGTGGGAAATTTAAATATGAGCAGTCGGCTCAAATCCAGCGAGTCTTCTGGGAGGCTGGGACTGTCCAAGTAAGTGAGCTCCTCCTCCCTCCCTTGTGATGTGGGCTCTCACTGGCAGGCTGCGGTTTGGCTGCAGTGCTGGTGTACTGGCAGTTTTCCTGCATGTTGCCCCTGGTCCCATAGAGGTTGCACATTTTTACTGCATGTTCTGAACATGCACAAAACGTCCTGCATGCTGCGTCTTTGGTGCAATTCCAGAAAATGCAGCAAAAATGTGCAACCTAAAAGAAGTCTAAGGGACTGCGGCTAAGGAAACCCACCCGTAAACCCGTACTGCAGCCAAAGCGCAGCACACCAGTGTGAGCCTAAAGGCAGCAGGTACTGCCACTCCACTGAAAAGTGAAAGGCAGTGAGGAGTTGATATCTAATTTCCTCCCTGCCTGTTTTAAATGCCAGACACGGTTCACTTTGAACTCCACCTTAGTTCCATTACTCTCTATAGGTATTAGATGTGTGCTCACCTTATTGTTTGCACATCTAATACCTAAAGAGAGTTCTGGAAATAAGGTGGAGATCAAAGTGAATTTCTAAACTGTCAAGCGGTCTCTCTCTCTGTGCAGGCAGTGTCAAGCGGTCTCTCTCTCTGGGCAGGCAGTGTCAAGCAGCCTCTCTCTCTCTGGGCTGGCTGTGTCAAGCGGTCTCTCTCGCTCTCTTTCTGGGGCAATGCAATGTGGAGCAGTCTCCCTCCCTCTCTCTCTGTGCCATGAATGTGATGTAGATGGATGGTGAGCTGATTCTGTGATTCAATGGGCCACTTGACTGGACTTGCCCCCCAGGCCTAAGGCTGCCAGCCCTCCCCTGGGGGTAGTTGTACTGTCCTGACATTTTAGGGCCTCAAGAAATGAAATGAGGTCATCAGTGCATTAGGATTGATACATTGATACATTTTCAATAATGCGTAGCTTAGTTTTTAGACTCTATAACTTTCACACAAACCAATGATCATACACTTATCAGGATTTTTTTTTTTACCAAAGACATGTAGCAGAAAACATTTTGGCCTAAATTTTCGACAAAATTTGATTTTCTTTTTTTTTTTTTTTTAAACAAAAAGTAGATTTTTTTTTCAAAATATTCGCAATTTTTTCGCTTTTATCACAAATTTTTTTAAATGAAATGGTGAATAAATATGACCAAAAGAAAGCTCTATTTGTGTGAACAAAATGATAAAAATTTCATTTGGGTACAGTGTAGCATGACTGAGTAATTGTCATTCAAAGTGTGAGAGTACAGAGAGTCCCGGAGCAGAAGGAGAGGAAAGGATTGACGTAGGGACGGCATGACAGGTGTGGACAGCACAGTCATGCTTTTTGGAGAAAAAGTTGACCCCTTTAAGAAAGGGGGAGTGGCTGAAGCAGGGGAGGCGCTCGAGTTAGGAAGCTAGGAGGAAGGGGAGTGACGTCATTAGTGAGCGGCGGAGGAGAAGATTCCGACCCACCCTCCCGAGTATGGTTAATTATAATAGGGGCTGTAAGGACAGCCCGGGCAGTGGTTGGGTCTTTAGAGGAGGAGAATATGGATGTTATATGCATATATAACATGGTTGGTACCCATCTGTGGTATGGTGTTAACATGGTTGGTACCCAGCTGTGGTATGGGGGTTAACATGGTTGGTACCCATCTGTGGGATAGGGGTTAACATGGTCGGTACCCATCTGTGGGATGGGGGTTAACATGGTCGGTACCCATCTGTGGGATGGGGTTAACATGGTTGGTACCCATCTGTGGGATGGGGTTAACATGGTTGGTACCCATCTGTGGGATGGGGTTAACATGGTTGGTACCCATCTGTGGATGGGGGTTATCAGGTACCTTCCTGTTAACGAGGGGTTAACCAGGAAGGGGTAAAAGGTAGGTCACTGCGAAAGTTGAGCACAGTCTCTGGTCTGGGGGCTTGCGACCGGAGGCCTAAAGTTAAAAAAAGTTTGGTGCAGTGACCAGTGGTGTGTGTTCCCCTCGAAGACCCCAAAAGAACATAGAGTTGGTTAAGAGTTATTTAAAATGTTATTTATTTAATTTTAAGGTAATTGTTAATAAAAGGCCGTCAAGGCCATTTACTCCAAAAATCTTGTCATGTCATTTGTGAGGGGATTTGGAGGGGTTAGATATTATGTTTAATGGGTTGGCTTAAGTGACTGTGGGTTAGGTCCTTCACATGTCATGAAAGCTGTAAACTGGTCTGGGAAGGAAGGGGGTGTAAGTGCCCAGTATTGAGGTGGTTAAAGTGAAACAATTGAAAAATGTAATATTCCTTTAAATATCGTGCCTGTGGGGTGTCTATATTATGCATGTAAAGTAGCGCATTATTCCCGTGTTTAGAACAGTACCACAGCAAAATTTTATTTTTAAAGGAAAAAAAGTAATTTAAAACTGATTGCGGCTGTAATGAATTGACAGGGGTGTCAGCTATATAGATAAAACTCATTGAAAAAAAACGGCATGGGTCCCCCCCAATCCATTACCAGGCCCTTTGGGTCTGGTATGAATATTAAGAGGAACCCCGAACCAAAAATTTAAATAAAAATTGCGTGAGTGTCCCCCCCGATATCCATACCAGGCCCTTCAGGACTGGTATGGATATTAAAGTGAGTCTTGCGGCAAAATTAAAATAAAAAAAAATAGGGGTCCCCCCAAAATCCACACCAGACCCTTATCCAAGCACACAACCTGGCAGGCCGCAGGAAAAGTGGGAGGGACGAGAGAGCGCCCCCCCTCCTAAACCGTACCAGACCACATGCCCTCAAAATGGGGAAGGTGCCTTGGAGTGGCCCCCCAAAGCACCTTGCCCCTATGTTGATGGGGACAAAGGCCTCATCCCCACAACCCTTGCCCGGTGGTTGTGGGGGTCTGCGGGTGGGGGGCTTATCAGAATCTGGAAGCCCCCTTTAACAAGGGGACCCCCAGATCCTGCCCCCCCCCCTATGTGAATTGGTAAGGGGTACATTGTACTGCTACCATTTCACAAAAAAAGTGTCAAAAATTGTAAAAAAAAGACAGGAGACACTTTAGACACAGGATGACTACAGATGATGATCCAGCGGCCTTTCTGCTAACGTTTGAACGGACCGCTGAGAGGGAAGGTTGGCCTAAAACCCAGTGGGCAGGACTGGTCGCCCCATTGCTTCCTGGGGAATCGCAGAAGGCCTACTATGATTTGGAGTCAGCAGAAGCAGGAGACTATGAAAAGGTCAAACAGGAAATACTGGCACGACTTGGTGTCACTTTGGCAGTTCGAGCACAGCGGGTCCACAGCTGGTCCTTCCAAGACGAGAAGCCCCCAAGATCGCAGATGTTCGACCTAATTCACCTGGTGAGGAAATGGCTACAGCCGGAGTCCCTGTCTGGGCCACAAATAGTGGAGCGTGTGGTCATGGACCAGTTTCTAAAGTCACTACCAATTCCCCTGCAGGAGTGGGTGAGTCAAGGAGACCCCAATTCGGCGAACCACCTGGTGGAACTTGTTGAAAGGTATTTTGCTGCAAAGAACCTGGTCACCGCCCCTACAGCCGCACGGACTTTCCGCCCAAAGCCACGGTCTCCCCAGGCAACTGGTAAGACTGTTCCAGGGGAAGTGGTTGGTAAGCATGGCAAGGAAATGGGGGGGAGGATTTTTGGTGCCAGGACTGAAGCTTGGCCTCCCAAACAAAGGAAGCCGGTGCCTGTCAGAAAACCAAACTGGGGAAACGTCAGGTGTTTTCGTTGCCAAGAAATGGGACATGTTGCGGCAAATTGTCCATTGACAGATGAACCAATGCAGTGTGATTTATCTATTAGAAGGCAGTCTATGTTTTGCAGCGGTTTCATGCACTGCAACGCCAAATATGAGAAAATGTGCCAAATGACTGTGAATGATAAGCCTATTACAGCCTTGCTGGACTCTGGAAGTCTAGTGACTTTGGTTACAGCTGAAATGATTTAACCTGTGAATTATCATGCTAAAAATATTGCTGTGATTTGTTTATTCATGGGAATACCCGGGAGTATCCTGTAACCACTGTTCAGTTTAAAACTGGTATAGGTACAGTGACCCATCCGGTTGGACTTGTTCCCCACTTGGTGCATGAGGCCATCATTGGTAGGGACTTCCCTAAGTTTTGGGAACTGTGGGATCATCCCAACTCGGTCGCAGTACCTGACTCAGTCGCAGAGCCAGAATTCCTGGCCACTACTGACAATGTGGGTTCAGGGGACTCTTCTCAGGGCTCCCCGGGTTTTCCTCTATCGGTTATGGCAGGAGAGCTGGAGGACCCTGAGGAAGTTCCCACTACCACTAAGGAAAATTTTGGTACTGAGCAGAGAAAAGACCATACCCTTTCCAGGGCCTGGGAAAATGTAATAGTGATTAATGATGTACCTGTCGAACCCGGGGACAGGCCCTGTTTTCCTTATTTCAGCAGCAATGAGGATTTACTGTATCGTGTATGTAAAATGAATGATGAAGTGGTTGAACAGTTGGTGGTCTCTAAGCCATACAGATGGCTGGTGTTAGAACTTGCCCATTGGCACTTGCTAGGAGGCCATTTAGGGGTTGAAAAAACTACTGAAAGGGTGCTGCACAGGTTTTACTGGCCCGGGATACAGAAAGATGTTAAGAATTATTGTCAATCCTGTCCTGTGTGTCAGATGTCAGCCCCACTATCCCACTTCCGAAGTCCTTTAGTACCCTTGCCTATCATTGAAGTGCCCTTTGAGAGGATTGCCATGGACCTTATGGGCCCACTTCCCAAATCGGCCCGGGGTCATCAGCATATCCTCGTAATCATGGATTATGCTACCCGTTACCCTGAAGCAGTTCCCTTACGCGCCGCGTCTGCTAAAAACATTGCCAAAGAACTGTTTATGGTGTTCAGTCGGATTGGCATCCCGAAAGAAATCCTTACAGACCAGGGCCCCCCGTTTAAGTCGCAAATAACTAGGGAGCTCTGCAAGTTATTTAAGGTGACGCAGTTGCGAACCTCAGTGTATCATCCTCAAATGGATGGCTTGGTGGAGCGCTTCAATAAGACGTTAAAGAGCATGTTAAAAAAGGTTGTGGACAAGGATGGGAAAAACTGGGACTTCCTGATACCATAATTGATGTTTGCCATCAGGGAGGTTCCCCAGTCCTCTACGGGGTACTCCCCATTTGAGTTGCTTTATGGGAGACACCCTCGGGGACTCTTAGACATAGCCAAAGAAACTTGGGAGGGGGAGCAGACACCCCATAAAAGTGTCATTGAGCATATTGCTCAAATGCAGGAGAGGATTGCAGCAATCATGCCAATGGTAAAAGCCCAACAGAGAATATACAACAGGGGGGCCCAACTCCGTGTTTTCTCACCTGGTGACAGGGTCCTGGTCTTAGTTCCCACTGTTGAGAGCAAGTTCCTGGCTAAGTGGCAGGGTCCCTTTGAAGTAATTGAGAGAGTTGGGGAGGTCAACTACAAGGTTTATCAACCAGGAAAAAGGAAGCCCGAACAGGTTTATCATATAAACCTGTTAAAAGCCTGGAAGGATAGAATGGCGTTAACTGCGAGGCCTCTCCCTGTAACGCCTACGGGTACTGAGTCCCCTCTGATCCCTGAGGTCACGATTCCAGACACCCTCTCATATTCCCAAAAACAGGACACTAGACAATTCCTGATAAGGAATAGAGAGAAGTTTTCAGAGTTACCTGGCACGACTTCAGCAGTTCAGCATGATATTGTTACTGAACCTGGGGTACGTGTCAAGCTCAAACCATACCGAATTCCTGAAGCGAGGAGAAAGGACATCAGCAATGAAGTTAAAAAAATGTTGGAGCTAGATGTCACTGAGGAATCCAATAGTGACTGGTCTAGCCCCATTGTGTTAGTCCCAAAACCGGATGGCACTTGGAGGTTCTGTAACGACTTCAGGAAGCTTAATGCGGTGACAAAGTTTGACACATACCCAATGCCCAGAGTAGACAAACTTATAGACCGACTTGGCAAGGCTCGCTATCTTACCACTTTGGACTTGACAAAAGATATTGGCAAATACCCCTGACTGGTAGCACCAAAGAGAAGACTGCATTTGTGACCCCAGTGGGTTCCTTTTAATATAAAAAAATGCCTTTTGGGTTGCAAAATGCCCCCGCAACATTTCAGAGGGCCATGGACAGGACCCTAAAACCCCACCGACGATATGCAGCAGCCTATCTAGATGACATAGTGGTACATAGCACTGACTGGGAGTCTCACTTGCCTCATGTCCAGGCTGTCCTTGATTCCCTCTTCAAAGAAGGTTTTACGGCAAATCCAAAAAAATGTGCCATTGGTCTAGAAGAAGCCAAGTATTTGGGCTACACTATTGGCCGTGGTGTCATAAAACCTCAAGTGAGTAAAATAGCAGCCATCCAGGAGTGGCCATGCTCTGCAAACAAGAAGCAGGTCAGGGCCTTTCTTGGTATTGTGCGGTATTATGGAAGATTTATCCCAAATTTTGCAACTATAGCTGCCCCTCTGACAGACCTTACGAAAGGGAAAGACTCAGTAATGGTGAAATGGTCATCAGTAACAGAGGAGTCTTTCCATGTCCTGAAGAAGGCTCTGTGTGCACAGCCAGTACTGTACTCCCCTGATTTCTTCAGAGAGTTTTTGGTTCAGACGGATGCATCTGATGTTGGTATCGGGGCAGTACTATCACAGGTATACAATGGGGAAGAACACCCTGTCGTGTACCTAAGCAGAAATGACCATGAGAAAAAGTATGCAGACATTGAAAAGGAATGTTTAGCCATAAAGTGGGCCGTGGACGCGCTCAGGTACTATTTGTTAGGGCGCCAGTTTGACTTAATAACTGACCATGCTCCCCTGAAATGGATGGCCCAAAAGAAGGAGACTAATAGACGGGTGAACCGGTGTTTTTTGGCTCTACAGGATTACTCCTTCACCGTAAAACACAGGCCAGGTGTGGAGATGGGGAATGTAGATGCCCTGTCCCGTGTTCACTCCTGTTGGGCCACAGGTGTTACAACCCTGGGGTTGAAACAAGGGGGGAGGATATGTAGCAGAGCGTCCCAGAGAGAGCCAGGAGAAGTCTTGTTCGGGATTTATACATCTCCCGGGCTCCTCTCATACACATTCAGAGGTCTCTGATACATGGTCCAGTTCGGATCTTAGTCCTCTTCCCCGGGCTAATTTAAGCTCACCTGAGCAGACAGCCTTTGCTCTCTGCCTGGGACACACAGACATGGATGGTTTGTGAGGAGCTAAAGGTTGGTAAAACGCTTTAAAACTCTACACAGAAACTGACAAGCGGTAGGCTTGCTCAGCCTGGTAGTGAGGGCCAGTGTATGGTATAGTTAGAGCCGAGACACGGCTAGGACTTTTGTTTTGTTATTTCTGTTCTGATATGTTTTCTGGAAGACTGTGCAGCACCTGTGTATGGACATGTATTTAAATCAAATAAACCCAGCACTGTTTTCACTACCTCAAGTGGATTTGGTATCTGTGCCTAAATAAACAGCTCATCCCAGGGAGCTTTGTACCTGCTACCTGTCCCCCAGGTTACACTACTTAAATGAAATATAATGTAAAAGTGATTTTAAATGAATAAAACAGCAGCGCTAATAATCACAGTGTTGTGAATAAACTAAATAATCAACCTGTGAACACAGTGCTTGAAAATAACCTAAATTAATCACCTAAACACACAATAATGAGAAAATAATGTGATTAACAGTAATCAATAAAAAGTGACCCTAATATGAAGGAACAAATCCAAATTAAAGTCCATGAACTGTTAATTAAAGTGACTGTGCATCAAAGTGAAAAAAGTATTTGAAGCAAACAAAATCTTGAAGTGACTTGAACAAAACTCTTGAAGTGACTTTGAAACAAAATCTTCCACCACACCACCTGTGTTCAATGCTACCGCACCCTTAGGAAACGCACTCACCAGAAGCATATGTCTTGCATTCTCATGCTCGGCCAACTTGCTTAATAGTCCACACGGGAATCAGCTGGATCCAAACAGGATGTTAGATGTTAGAGACTTGCACTCCACATGGAAAGAAAAGATGCTTGCAATAGTGACGTAACGTAAAACCATTTATTAAAAACAGCACATAAAACCTTCAACTATTGCACTCACATCCTTCATGTAAAATCAAGGCACTTCAACGTAAACTCTTCAAAACTAAGTGGGGAACCTGCAGTGGTGACCAGATGTATTACGGTCTTGGCGGACCTGGAATAAATACCAGTGTATCTCACCCTCCACGCTGCTTCCTCTCTCTGTCACTTCACTTTCACTCCAAACGGCACAGCACACCCAGTAGTTGGAACGTAAAGTGTCAAATGCTCCTCACAGTTGCCATGTAACCATGCCCAGACATGTTTCGTCGAAGTGACTTATTCATTGGGGTTGGTTACATAAACTAGTCCCAACCCCTTTATACTCTCTTGATGATTTCCCTGTTACTAGCTAATTGGTGCATCCATGCGCACCTGCGCACAACAGGTATAATTTGCGCACATGCGTGCGCATCTACACCACCACCCGTTACTAGCTAATTGGTGCATCCATGCGCACATGCGCACAACAGGTATAATTCGCGGACATGCGTGCGCATCTACACCACCACCCATTACTAGCTAATTGGTGCATCCGTGCGCACAACAGGTATAATTCGCGCATATACGTGCGCATCTACACCACCACCCACTACTAGCTAATTGGTGCATCCGTCCCCATACCCGTAATACATCGATGGTGACCCCACTAGCAGTACACATAGGGAGAATTATCAATCTAACAAAAAAATATAAAATTAAATGTCATATATATGCATAAATACTCACAATACATGAAGATGAAGTTGCCATTAATACAATTAATATTAATATTTAATATGTAATATGCAGATAGTTAAAAAACATATAAAAGGCATATTAATTTAGTATGCTAATTAGTTAAGAAAGCGTAAGCAAGCTAATGATATGAACCTGAAAACTTCTATTTATATCAAAATTCATAAAAACTAAATTAAAATTTATTATATAAACCATCGATACTTTAGCATATAATATAGATACTTAAAATGTATATTATATATATATATATATATATATATATATATATATATATATATATATATACATACTAGTATGACTGACTAATGGAGTATACCCCAAGGTCTCCTCTTAAATATTGGACTAGAATAGTCCTCATAGATTACTAATAAAGCAGTTCAAATCGAGTTCGATATTCATCCATTTCGGATGGAGACTTTTAAGAAGAAAAATCCACTTAGTCTCGAGTTGTGATAATTCTCGAACCCGATTTGAACCCCTCCATGTGGGAAAAGTGCAATCAATCACACAAAATTGTAGCACAGAAGGATCTTGGTTGTGTTTTTCCAGGGGACACACTATGATCCTTAAAACCTTTTCTAATGTTGGCCAAGTGTTCGGCAATACGTACCCTAAGTAGTCGTTTTGTCCGTCCCACATAATTCAAACCACATGGGCACCATAACAGGTACACCACATAGGATGAATTACATGTGATGAATTGTTCAACCTTGAACTCTTCACCATCATGATTTCTGACACTAGTCATGCCCCTATTGATCACTTTAACTGTTCTGTAGCAAATACATTTACGGCATGAGAAAAAACCTTTAAAATCAATATTCTGTGTATGTTTATCTGGAGGATCTAAAATTTTCTGCACCACTTTGTCGCCAAAGCTTGGAGCCCTTCTGTAAATAAACTTCGGTCTCTCTGGTAAGATCTCACACAGATGCCGGTCTCTACATAAAATGTGCCAGTATTTTTTTTAAATATCCTCTACCTCTCTATATTGGTGATGAAAGTCTGAAATAAAGCCCACCTGATGCAAAGTGTTAGTGTCATTTCTTTCCTTCTTTTTCAGACATTGTTCTCTAGGGATTATTGCAACCTCATCAATTATTTTCTTAATGGTCTCTTTTTTGTACCCTTTTTCTAAACATTTATTGCCTAGTACATCGGCCTGCGTATAATAGTCATTTAGTGTGGTACAGTTTCTCTGTACCCTTAACATTTGACCCTTTGGAATGTTACGGATACAAGCTGGGTGATGTCCACTACCGATAGATAAGTAACTATTTCTATCAGTGGGTTTGAAGTAAACCTTCGTACTGAGCCTAGTCCCAAATTTCATGATGACCAGATCCAAGAAGTTCACCTTATCCTCACTTACAATATGGTCCAATAATATACCATTATTATTGCAATTCAAATGCTTGATGAATTCCAGTACTGACTCCTCTGTACCCTCCCATATAAATAGGAGGTCATCTATAAATCCCTGATATAGCTTCAGTTCCGGTCTATGTCTATTAAACACATGTCTATCCTCCCATTCAGCCATAAACAGGTTGGCGAGGCTGGGAGCATATTTAGCTCCCATTGCCACGCCAACCTGTTGGGAGTAGAACTGATCATGGAACCAAAAGTAGTTATGGGCCATACAGAAGTCCAAAACCTTACCCAGAAAGCATTTCTGCACATGTGGTATGTCTTCCCTCTTACTCAAAGCCCAGTTCAACGATAATAGGGCATCATCGTGTTGGATGATAGTATAAAGCGAGCAGACATCCGCAGTCACTAGGTATGTTTTACATTCTGGGTTCACCTTCACCCCTTACAAAAGACACAGAGATCTGTAGTGTCCTTTAGATAGGCCCTAGTGACTTTAACACTAGGTTGAAGGAAACGGTCTAAATATTCACCAAGTCTGGTGGTGACTGACCCTATCCCGTTTACGATTGGGCGTGCTGGAGGTGTCTCTGCATTTTTATGTATTTTCGGCAGTGTGTAAATAACCGGTATTCTGCAGGACGTAGGGTTGAGGTATAGATTTTCTTTCATAGTGACTGCTCCATTCCTAAAACCCCATTCCACCAACAGATTAAATTGATCTTTATATTGTTCCGTTGGGTCTGAGGTTAGTTTTTTATATGTAGCCTGGTCACTAAGAAGTTCTATTAGTTGGTTATGATAAAAGGATTTCTCCAATATAACAACCCCCCCCCCCTTATCCGCTCGGCGAATAATAATCTCCTTTTTGTCTTCCAGAGACTTTATTCCCTCCCTAATGTATTCAGGATTGATGCGCTTTACAACGGGAAGTTCTTCAATGTCTTTTATCACCATATTCTTAAAAACTTCAATAAAATTATTGTTGCTATTCTGAGGGTTAAAAACTGACTTGTTACGCAGATCACTATCAATATTAGCAGAGACCTTATTTACCAGCCTCTGCGTCTCTTGGATGACTTAAAATTTTTTTTTTCATATTCAGTGTGCGAATAAATTTGTGTGCATCAATGTATATATCAAACTTATTCATTAGTTTCCGAGGTGCACATTTAAGTCCCAAGTTAAGGATATTTTTCTCACTGTGGCTCCATTCTACCCCACTAAGGTTATAGATTCCAGTATTTAATTGGCTCTCCTTCTTTTTTTGGGATTGTACTCGTTTCCCTGCCCTACAGCCTCTCCTTCCCTTCGAAATGGGGCCATTTCCCTGTTTGGGTAATAGGGGGCTGTTTCTCTGTTGGGGTAATAAGGGGTGGAATTTCTCCCTCCTCCCCTGTTGTTCCCCCCATGGGAATAACCTCTTGGTGTCCACCCCGCCTCCCCCTGTTGATCTAAAAAATAATTAGCATAACCCCTATTTCCATTATCACGATCAAGTGCTTCATACCTGTTCTGAACAGGGACCTGATATCTCTGATCACCATACTGATTATAGGGTGGATTATAGGGCTGTTGACTCCATTGCTGGTATTCAGGCTGATGGTAGGGGACATATTCCCCTCTCATATGCTGTTAATGCCCTTGAGGCGTAGAATTTCCAGTATGCTGGCTATTCCCCTGAAAATTGCCCCTCTGATCCCGGCTTGCATTCTTATTAATTTTCAGGGTATTATTTACATTTCCTTTTGGGGGTTTTTTGCCCTTCGCATTTTGAGTTTTATCATTTCTAGTTTGAGTAACCTTAGATGTGACATCTTCTAATGGGGTATCTATATCATCCATATTGACATTACCTATGGCCTCATTATTCATAGTACTCTGCCACATGTAAATATTATTACTGGTAAAGTCATTAGAGTCTCTATTATATTTCTTGACCTTCTTTTTCTGGGTATCTCTATCAATTTTTTCTAATTTCTTCCGCATACTAGTATTAAAATCCTTCACTTGGTTGAATTCATTGAACGGTGTCAAGTTGTTTTGCAAAACCTTGATCTGTTCATTCAAATTCACCAACTTAATACGCTTTCTTTTTAAAACCAAATCCTGAAGTTCCTTCCCCCTCCTATTAAAAAACTCCAACCATTCATCCATATATTTGGAGTCTGTCAGGCCATCCTGGGGGGACACCTCCCACCTCAAACTTCTAAAGATGAGACCCTCTTTCTGATAATGCTCGAATGTGAATATGTCCCACTAGGTTTTGACCTGCTTCTCTAACAATATTTCTAATGTTTTTAATGTCCCTGTAATGTCCTCCTCACACTCAGCCATGTCCTGACTGGTGGAGAAGATACACTCTGGATCCATCTGCCTATTGACTAAAAAGTTAAATGCTTCCATGGCTGCACGTGGTAAAATATAAATAGAATAAAAAACTGGTATGATAAATGTGCTCACCCTCTTAATTTTTCACACCACCACTGCGCACACACAAACTAAACTAAACCACCTAAGTGAAATGTTCTAAGCAGCTACTTAAATGAAATATAATGTAAAAGTGATTTTAAATGAATAAAACAGCAGCGCTAATAATCACAGTGTTGTGAATAAACTAAATAATCAACCTGTGAACACAGTGCTTGAAAATAACCTAAATGAATCACCTAAACATACAATATTGAGAAAAAAATGTTTTTTATTTTTTGCGCTATAAACAAAAAAGAGCAACAATTTTGAAAAAAAACTGTTCAGCCGCCCCGTGAGACGATCGTGGGGGTCCCCGCGGCGATCAAGTCCTGACTCACGGGGGTCCCGACCGGCGCGGGAGCGCGCCACTCCCGGCGCGCTCCTGATGGCATGGACAGGCATTAAGGAGGGACTTATATATACGCCCTCCTGGCTGTTTGTGCCATTCTGCCGACGTATATCGTCGTGCGCCGGTCGGCAAGTGGCTAAGGGTGCGGTAGCACTGAACACAGGAAGTGTGGTGGAAGATTTTGTTTCAAAGTCACTTCAAGAGTTTTGTTCAAGTCACTTCAAGATTTTGTTTGCTTCAAAGACTTTTTTCACTTTGATACACAATCACTTTAATTAACAGTTCATGGACTTTAATTTGGATTTGTTCCTTCATATTAGGGTCACTTTTTATTGATTACTGTTAATCACATTATTTTCTCAATATTGTGTGTTTAGGTGATTAATTTAGGTTATTTTCAAGCACTGTGTTCACAGGTTGATTATTTAGTTTATTCACAACACTGTGGTGATACGTAATTGTTTTAAAGAATCTCCAGCAGGTTGGTGGGACCGATTTGTGGAAGTGATGGACCTTGTCAGGAGTCCTATACCACTTGGAGAATAGTTTATATCTGTTTTCCTGAGTGGAGACGTTGATTGAGCCTTTGTGAATAAGTGTAAATATGTGTTCCCAGTCAGCTGGGGTGAGTTCTAAAGAGAGATCCAATTCCCATTGTTTAACTCTTTTGTTGTCCTTAACCTTGTGTTGTGAAAACAGTAGTGCGTATATGGTGAAAATAAGGTGACCTTGGGGTTCCAAGCAGTTGCACAAAAGTTCAAATGGAGTGTATTCTCTGTGTGCCAAAGAGAGGAGGGTTTGGTTGCGTTAAAGTGTCCCAATTGTAAGTATTTGTAAAGGGGATGCTGAATTCAGGTAAGGTCGCAGTCAATGAGGCATAAGGTTCTTATTGCTGAAAAAGTTTTGTGCCCTAGCGTGGAGAGTTCGTGTCTCCTGAGTCGGGTCTCTTAAAGGCATGCCTGGGGGGAAAACAGTCTGGGTTGTTGTCCAGAGGGGTCATGGGGCCCGGAAAGGGTACGAGGAGGAGTGTTTTACATGCCAGTTTGAAGTGTGACATTGTGGCTTCTATAAATGGGTTTGATGTGTACGCTTGGGGCAAAGATTTGGGGTCAATCCATGGCGAGTTAGGAAGCGGAAGAGCTGCAAAGGAGTCTTCCAACTGAATCCAGTCTTTGGTGGGGTGATGTATGTGCCAGTCTACTATACTGGTTAGATGGCAGGCCCAGTGATATTTTTGGAGGTCTGGGAGTCCACGGCCTCCGAGCAGTTTGGGCAAAACCATTTGGTCCCAGCTTGTTCGAGGGGTCTTGGAAGCCCAGAGAAAGTTCCTACAGATCTGTTTGTAGGACAGAAAAAAAAAGGATGCAAGCCTAATGGTATCACGCACCTGGTGGTGATGAGTCTGAATTTGCAGAAGAGAGCCTCCCTTGCGGCTCCCACTCTCGGTACCCTGGTAAGGTGACAGGAGGGCCAAGAGTAAGGAGGGGCACGGGTGCCTAGCAGGACTGTTAGACCGGTAGCGAGAGATCCCTGGATCAGCTCAGCGGACAAGGTAAGTACAGCAGACTGGATCAGCAAAGCAGACTGGATCAGCACAGCAGACTGGATCAGCAAAGCAGACTGGAACAGCACAGCAGACTGGATCAGCAAAGCAGACTGGAACAGCACAGCAGACTGGATCAGCAAAGCAGACTGGATCAGCACAGCAGACTGGATCAACAAAGCAGACTGGAACAGCACAGCAGACTGGATCAGCAAGGCAGACCGGATCAGCACCACAGACCGGATCAGTAAAGCGGGCTGGATCAGCAAAGCAGACTGGATCAGCAAGACAGACTGGATCGTCAAACGGGCAGGGTTAGATATCAGGCTGGCAGCAGAGTACAGGTGGGTTAAACAGAGGAGTGGTCACAGACAAGCCAAGGTCGGGTACAGGCGGAAGGCAGAAGGGTCACAGGATAGCCGGGTCAAACACTGGTAGGAACTTCAGATCAGGTATCAGGGCACAGAACGCTATAGAGCAGACAGCGGGGACCGTCTGTGACAGACGGATTTAAATAGGCTAACTAGAGCCAACAGGGGTGCGCACCCGTCCTCCCGCGCGCGCTCTCGTGCGCGGGTGTGTGCTCCCGTGCGCCGGTTACTGGCAGGATCTTCATGACATTGCCCCCCTCCAAGGGGCAGCCTCCGGATGCCCCCTCGGGCAAATTTCTCAGGATGGGCTCTTTTAAATGATTGAACTAGACTCTTAGCGTGGAAGTTCGCCTCGGGCTCCCAGGAATTCTCTTCAGGGCCGTACCCCTTCCATTTGATCAGGAACTGGTTTTGGTTCTGCCTTCTCCTGAAGTTCAGGATGGCCTCTACCTCAAACTCCTCCTCGCCATCCGCTAAGACCGGGTCAGGAGGGGCAGACCTTCTGCTGGGAAATGGGTTGGCAGTGGAGGGTTTCAACAAAGATACATGAAATACGGGGTGCACCCTTAGTGACTCTGGAAGCTCCAACTCATAGGCCACCTCGTTGATCCTCCTTTTGACCGGGAAGGGGCCCAGGAGTTTGGGGCCCAATTTCCGTGAGGGACATGCCAACTTCAAGTTTGTGGTGGACAGCCACACCAGCTCACCAGGGGTAAGCACCAGCTTCCCCCGCCTCTTCTTGTCAAAGGTTGCTTTATTATGCTCCTGAGTCCTGGCCATGGTCTCCTGAAGAAGCCTGTTGTTCGTTGAAAATAAGTTGATCTTTTCTTGGACCTCTGGCATGGTACAGTCAGGATGAGAGTTGAGAAGGAATGAAGGGTTGAAACCGTAATTGGCAAAAAAGGGGGTTTGCTTGGTGGCAGAGTGGGTGGCATTGTTGTAGGCAAACTCGGCTACGGCAGCAGGGAGATCCAGTCGTCCTGGGCGAAGGAAGAGAAGCAGCGCAAGTACTGCTCTAATGTTTGGTTTGTTCATTCAATCTGCCCGTTGGACTGAGGATGGTATGCAGATGAGAGGGAAAGCTCAATACTCAGGGCCTGGCAGAGGGACCTCCAGAATCGAGAGGTGAACTGCACCCCTCGATCAGAGACTATATTGGCCAGTACCCCATGAAGCCGGACAATTTCCCTGATTAACACCTGTGCGGTTTCTGGGGCTGAGGGGGTGCCCTTCATGGGGATGAAGTGCACCATCTTGGATAGGCGGTCGACAACTACAAGGATCGTAGTGTGATCTTCCGCTGGGGGCAACTCCACAATAAAGTCAAGGGACAACATCCTCCATGGCCGGTCTGGAACGGACAGGGGCTTGAGTAGACCCCAAGCCTTGGTTTTGGGGTTCTTGTTCCGGATGCAGGTGGTGCAGGTGTCCACAAACCTTTTGCAGTCGGCCCGTAGCTGAGACCACCAGAAGGTACGTTGTACCAAGTCGGTGGACTTGGCGACACCGAAGTGCCCGGCCAACGCGTGGTCATGGCACAGTTCCATGACGGTCACTCGTAGACCTTCAGGGATATAGATTTTATCCTCACGCCAAAACAATCCGTCCCTGGCCTGCAACCCGGTTTCAGAGGCGGGTACTTGGCCTATGGAGGCACGTTTAAGCTAGGAGAGTAGATCCTCCTGGAGCAGGAGGAAATTTCTGGGAGCAAGAATGGTGTCTGGGGGGGACTCTTCTTTGTGTTTTATGGAACATCCTGGATAGGGCGTCTGGTTTGACATTCTTGCATACGGGCCGATATGTCACATGAAATGTGAAGCGGGAGAAGAAGAGTGCCCACCTGGCTTGTCTGGGTTTTAACCTCTTTGCAGATTTCAAATATTCCAAGTTCTTATGGTCTGTGAATATTAGAATAGGGTGAGAAGCTCCTTCCAGGAGGTAGCGCCACTCTTCCAGCGCGGCTTTAATTGCCAGTAATTCACGGTCCCCGACATCATAGTTCTTTTCGGCCGTGGATAGTTTGCGGGAAAAGAAGGCTACTGGGTAAAGCAAGGATTTAGCCCCTTGCCTCTGGGACAGTATCGCCCCCACAGCAATTTCGGACGCGTCTACCTCCAGGGTGAAAGGTAGGGAAGAATCCGGGTGTCTGAGAATGGGTGCAGAGGTAAAAAGTCCTTTTAGGGCTTCAAAGGCCTCTTGGGCCTCGGAAGACCACCGAAAAGGGGGTTCCCTGCTTGGTCAGCTGTGTGATGGGTGCCACAATGGCCGAAAAACCCTTAATAAATTTGCGGTAAAAATTGGCGAAGCCAATAAACAGCTGGATGCCCTTCTTGTCCGCAGGGGTTGGCCATTCCAGAATCGCGGTAATCGTCTGAGGATCCATTTTTATGCCTGTGCTGGAAATGATCAATCCCAAGAAGGGTATACTTTCCTGTTCAAATTGGCATTTATCTGCCTTTGCGTAGAGACCGTGGATACGGAGCCGGCCCAGGACCTCCTTGACGTGTCTGCGGTGGGACTCTAGGGAAGGAGAAAAGATCAAAATGTCATCTAAGTATACCACAGCAAATAAGTCCAGGAAGTCCCGGAGTACATCATTTATAAAGTACTGGAAGGTGGCAGGGGCATTACATAGCCCAAAGGGCATCACGAGGTATTCAAAATGCCCGTATCGTGTCCGAAAGGCCGTCTTCCACTCGTCCCCATCCTTGATGCAGACCAGGTTATAGGCCCCACGGAGGTCGAGCTTGGTGAAAATAGTAGCCGTGCCAAGCCTCTGAAACAGTTCTGGGACTAATGGAAGAGGGTAGCGGTTTTTAACCGTGATATTGTTCAGTTTGCGGTAATCTACGCAGGGCCGGAGAGTGTGGTCCTTCTTATCCACAAAGAATATGCCGGCACCTGCTGGAGAATTGGACGAGCGGATGAAGCCCTTCCTTAAGTTTTCTTCAATATACTCCTTCAACTTGCCCTGCTCCACCTCTGTCAACGGGAAGACCCTTTCAAAGGGAATTTCGGCCCCGGGGAACAGCTCAATGAGACAGTCGTAGGCCCTATGAGGTGGGAGCACCTCTGCCCCTTGCTTACTGAACACATCGAGATACTCATGGTAGGCTCGAGGAATGGTCTGGCGTAGGCCCTTTTCAGAGTCCAGGCATAACAGGGTAGTGGTCTTGGGGAGGTCAGGGGACCCGCAGGACTTCTGGCAATAGGGCGAGGAAAAGGAGACCACTCCAGTGGCCCAGTTGTTGGCCGGATTATGAGCCTGCAACTATAGCATGCCCAGTATTACTGGGAACAAAGGGGAAGAAATAATGTCCAGACAGAGTAGTTCTTGGTGGGAACCGGAGATGACCATAGGCAGAGGGGCAGTCTCCTGGGTCACGGGGCCAGACCGAATGATTGACCCATCAGCTAGGTGGATGGACAAACCATGGGTCTTGGGCTGGAGAGGAATCCGGTGCTGGGAAGCAAAGGAAGAGTCCATGAAATAGCTGCAAGCTCCAGAGTCAATGATGGCAGGTGCCTGTAGGGTCCTTCCTGGGAGCTGGAAGGAGACAGAAAGAGCAAGATGAGATGAAATTCTGGTCAACGGGTCCGTATAGCTGGCAGGCATGAGTGGGCACTTACGGAGCTTGGCTGGGCAGCTCCTGACATAATGCCCAGGTTCCCCGCAATAAAGACATAGGTTGTCAGTCCGTCGTCGTTGACGCTCTTCAGGAGTGAGGGAAGGCCGCAGGAGCCCGAGCTGCATGGGTTCGGATGGATCTGAAGTGGGTGCTGGCCGGTAAGTAGTGGTAACTAGCCAAGAAAATGAGCCCAGGTGCCACTTTTTGAGGTCTTCTTGAATGGCCAGGAGCAGTGAAGAAAAGTTGATGGTGTAAAGGTCACGTAGATGAGTTGAAATTTTGATACCAAGGTAAGAAATTGCGTGTGGTTCCCACCCAAATGAAAAGTTATGGAGGCATTGTTCAACAGTAGTAGTCGGTAAGGTAATGTTCAGTGCTTTTGACTTATCGAAATTTATTTGGAGGTTGAATAGGTGTTTGAATAGTGAGAAGTCTGCTAACAAATTAGGGATAGTTGTGATGGGGTCGGATAGAAAGAGCAGGATGTTGTCTGCGTATGCGGCTATTTTATACTGCCTATGATTGATTTCTATGTCTTTAATGGCTGTTTTATCTCTCAGTTTTCGAAGCCTGTGTTCCATGGTCAAAATAAATATTAACGTAGATAGGGGGCAGCCCTGACGGGTTCCGTTGGACACGGAGAAGGCGCTCGACAGGCAGCCATTGATTTTGATCTTAGCTGTCTGGGAGGAGTATAAAGCCAAGAGAATGTTTAGTAGGCGGGGTGGAAGGCCAAGGGCTTGCAGTGTGGCCTTCATGTAGTCACATGCCACCCTGTCAAATGCTTTCTCCGCGTCCGGGGAAAGAAAGAAACCTTGCGTGGCAGTTTTTGTTAACCAATGATAGATGTTTAGGGCTTTGGTGGTGTTGTCCCTAGCTTCTCTGCCAGGGACAAAACCAACCTGGTCTAGGGAAATTAGTTTAGGAATAAGGGGGAGAATATCCACATTTAGTAGCGATATTGGGTGGTAATTGGATACTAACGAGGGGTCTTTGCCCTGCTTGGGGATAAGTGTGGTGTGTGCTTTCAGAATATCCCTATGAGCAGTTGAGAGATCATTGAAGGCTTTTGCAAGATGAGGAATGAGAATGGTCGGGAACGATTTATAGTAGCTAACCGAAAAGGCCATCTGGACCCAGGCTCTTGCCGGCCTTCAGCTGCTTAAGTGCTCTAAGCAATTCTTCCACTGACAGGGGTGAATCTAGTGCCAGGGATTCTTCTGTTGAGAGGGGGGTAGGTCCATAGCATGCTAAAAAATCTGCTATGGCTATCCTACGGTCTGTGTCCCTGTTAGTCTGTCGTGGGGTCGGGAGGTTGTACAGTTTAGAAAAGTAGTGAACAAACTGGGTAGAGATATGCTCATTGGATACCGTGGATTCGCCGTTGGGGCGCTTAATTGTGTGTGTCGTGTGGGCAGCCTTTTTGGTTTGGATTGCCCTGGCCAGGAGTTTACCGGCTTTGTTGCCGAATTCGTAGTAAAGCTTCTGCGTCAATGCGAACTTACGTTTCAGTGTGCTGTTTAGTGTTCACTCCAGTGTATAGAGAATAGGTGTAAGTAGGTCACTGGATGGGAACCGATGAGGTGTGGAGAGGTACGTCCACTGACCTCTGGAATATACAAAATCGGTAGGGTACAGAGCGTGGCCCGTGCGCGGGTCCCACCGAGGGGGATTGCGCACTTGACACGCACCTGTGTGGGGGTTGCCCTAGACTCGAGCAGTGAAGAGGGGATTTAATCCAGATGTAGACGGCCGTCCGCTGCCACAGGACGGTGAAGGGTAGTGAGCGGTATAATTGATAGGGGGGTATGTGGTATACAGTTAACCACAGCTTGGAGTGAGGCTAATTAATGGGGAGATGGCTGGCTGAGATCTGACCCAGTTATATAGGGCTCGTGTAGAGTGCTAGAGTAGTGAACGAGAAAGAGAACTAAAATATAGTCAGGCATCAACTTGTTATCAGGCTGGCAGGGGGACCATCAGTCAGCCTCGACATGTGAGGGGGTCATGTGACCTCCCAGGTCTGTTGGGACCACCTAAAACCGGTGGTCTGGTAGGTTGAGAGTCGGTGCGCCCTCCTTTATACAATGAAAGGAACAATAGAGAAACATTTGATTGAACACTAATATACTGCGATATCGCATCTACAAACTGTGCACCAGCTTACTTAGAACTAACAGGCTGGCTTAACGAATCTTAGTAATAGTAGTATTCAAGGGAATGCAAGTCTAAACAACAAGGAGCAATGTGAGTCTCACATGGATTATGGTATTACCGTAACCACCTGTAGTGAAAGTTGCAGTATTATAGAGTTCGCCAAGCGAGTGGTATCTGAACCATATCAAGGATGGCAATCGGCCTGTACGTAATCAGCGGGACCGCGGGCCATTCGGGTGATAGGTGACAAACTGGTACTGTTGGAGCTGTGGTGAAGTGTCGGTTCCATCTGCCGCGGTGGTAGATAGTGTCTCCTGTCAAGTGTAGGTCGAGAGCGGGCTCATAGTCAATGGCCTTGCAGTGCGCAGAAACAGAATGGCAGGAGTTGAGGGTGTTGCTGACTTGGACCTCCTTTTCTTCTGCCTAGGGGCACTGGTCCAAGCAGTGATGGGTAGTTTCCCAGGGGTCCGAGGGGAGAAGGCAGGGGGTTTATAAGCTGATGTCCATACGCGGGATGTGGTCTCGGGCTCCTGTGTATCCTGGAAAGTGTAGTTTTAGTGGGAGAGCCTTGTCGCTGGGTAAATTCCTTAAAGGGTGTTGACCGAGTTTACGGAGGGTGGAGGTTCGAAATTGTAGCCAGTCATAAGTTCTCCTGTGTGGTATGGCAGATGGCACTCGGGTGCTGAGAGAAAGTCTGAGGGTCTTTAGGTACTTGAGCGACTGGCAGCTCTTCTGGAGTAGCAGTCTGTAGTTACACGTGAATTAAGACTCCAGGGGGCTGAGAGAAACCGTGCATAGAGAGGTTGAAAACTTAAAAATAAGAAGGCAAATTAAACAGTCAAACAGTCAATGAACTGATTCACTCTGGTGAGCCCAACGGGGCAACGTTAGCAAAAGGAAAGGAGCAGCCATAGCCAGTTAGTGATCCCTGCGGGCTTGCCGGGATCTGGGTGATGTGGCTGAGTTGTAGTCTCAGTGTCCAGCGCGGGCATCATGGTCATTCATGAACGTGGATGGAGACCATCTCCTACGGTGCCTGGAGCCCTGGGTGTCCATGGGTTCTTCGGGAGACTCAGCAATCTGGGAGGTTGCACCCCGGAAAGCTGCATACCAGTTGGGTACCTGTATTAGAGGGATACTGAGCATGCTGCAAAAGTGGGGCAGATCTTTGGGCACTTTGAGGAGGGCAGTGCGGCCATGAGCGGAGGCAGACAGGCAAAACTGAAATTTCCATTTGTAAGGGATGCCTTTCTCCCGGAGGGTGTCCAATAGGGGCCGCAGGTCACGTCTATGTTGCAGTGTGAAGGATTTGCTGCCTGCCCCTCACCTGTTTTAAAATCTCTTCTTTTACTTTGTAGTCCACAATACAGCAGATGATGTCCCATGGGGATCACCATCTCTGCCCTTAGGCCGCAAAGCGTGGTGGATTCTTTCCATTGTGATCGGTGTTTGGGGCGGATTGTGGAGGAGGTCATTAAAGAGACCTACTACAGCCTGTGAAATCTGTTCCCCCTCGATTGACACGGATCCGGAGATTGTGGCGCCGGCCTCTGTTGTCGAGGTCCTCTATATGTCGCTGCATGTCTCTCATATGCAGCGTGTGGAGTCAATACGGACAGTAGCAGAGTGTAGGAACCTGTCATGTTAGTCTGTCACCTTTTCCACCTTGTGCACTCTGTCATTTATGGCGCACAGATCGAGCCTGAGCTCCGCAATGGCCGCAGCAAGGGTGCCTTTGATGTCCTCTGCTACAGAACGAAGGTCTTGTAGGTTCAATTGAGGTTGAAGCAGGAGAACAATGCCTCCACCAGCACCCTGAGATTGAGTGTGCGGAGGGGAGGGTGGCTGCGAGTCAGTCAGCGGTGTCTGCCATGCTTGTGAGATTGGGTGTGAGAAGGCGCCATGTTCCCTCGGCCTGTTCTCTTTTAATTATTTTTATTAATGAATTTTTCACAAATACAAAGAACATTTCACATTATTACAAAATCATAAATATATATATATATATATATATATATATATATATATATATATATATATATATATATATATATATATATATAACACATATACAATACTTGTACATAAATAATTACATAACAAATAAATAGACACAAAAAAAACACAATCAACAAAACACATGGATCGATCTTGATCTCAATATATTTTTCAAAGAAACCAATAGTAGTCCCCCGTCTTCCTGATATAATTCATTACTCCCTCTGACTTTATTCGAGTAATATTTTATTTAATATTCTTTTTTCCTTTTTCTTCATACATAAGAAAAGATTCTTTTTTTTTTTTTATTTAGTGGAAAAGGTAAGGAAGGGGACGCTGCCCACCTCCTACTTGTGGTCCTATGTGGCAATAAACCCCTACATCTTTTGTAGTGGTTCCCTAAGTGATCCTTATTACGAAAGTGAAGAAGGGAAGAGAAGGGGAAAACCAAAAAAAAGAAAAAAAAAATTTCTCTCCTTTCTCTTTTTCTTCTTTTTCCCCTCACTCTTTCTCCTGGTAGTGACTAAGTGAGTAAAAGAGCCCCTTTATTTTATTTTTGTTGACTCCCTAAGTGCTCATTTTTATGCAAGTGAGAGAGAAGAGGAGGGGTAATGGAAAGGGGGGGAGAAAAGAAGAGACGAGGTAGGGATAGGGGGGAATCAGGAAATGGATAACAATAAGGCATCTAATTACTCCCCACATAACTCATAGAGGCCTGAGATAGTCTCAATTCCAGCCAACACTTCCAAGTGTTAAGATATTTTGTTTCTGCACTGTTTTGCAGTTGTATTACTTCTTCCATACATCTAATTTTATCTATCTCCCTAAACCAATCCTTTATTGTCGGAGTGTTTTTCATCTTCCATTGTTTCGGAATTAATTTCTTTGCTGCATTCAGCAGGAATGGTGTAATAGCTTTTCTATATTTCTTCCTCGGTATCCCTGTTACATGAAACAGGCATTGCCAGGGGTCAAGTTCCATTACAGACCCGCTAATCTTCTTTATCCAATCCACCACTTCCCTCCAATATGATTGAATTAAAAGACACTGCCACCATATATGTGCATGGGTACCTGTCTCTCCACACTCCCTCCAGCATAGAGGTGATTGATTGGGATTAATTTTATGTAATTTAATTGGGACGTAATACCACTTTGTTAATAGTTTATAATTCATTTCTTTTATCCCTGTGTCCACTGAAGTTGAGTGGGTGTAGTCAAAGACTTTACTTCTCATACTTTCAAGCAACGGATGATTTAATTCCCTTTCCCAATTCTCCACGAGACACAGGGAGTCCAGGTCTGGAGGTGTTATCAGTAGGCTATATACTTTCGAGAGCCCCTGTCTATTATTCCCGACTTTGTCAACTAATCTTTCCCATCTATCCAGTCTCCTATCTGAGCGAAGCGGCTTTGGGAGAGAACCTACAAAATGTTGGAATTGCCTATATCTCCATGCATCCCAGGGCATTTTACCATATTTTTCTTGTAGTTCAGGTAGTGTACAAAGAACGTTCCCTTTCAGAACATCTTTTAACCTCAAATGGTCCGATGATGTCCATTTTAGGTATAATTTATTTTCTTTGCCTGAAGGGAAGTAATTGTTACCTGTAAGGGGTAATAGAGGGCTATTGTATTCCATAGATCTATTTTTAGATAATTTATCCCATATTCTAAGTGTCTCTGCAGTAGTTGGGGCCATATCCCTAGAGAGACCTCTATATTGGGTTGGGATTCAGATAATCTGGTTCAGGGCAGAATTACTCAATTCTAATTCAAGTGTTACCCATTTTTTATATGGAGAGCCGTGGGCCCAGTCCAAGACTCTCCACAGTGACGCTGCTTCAAGGTATTTTTCGAAATCTGGGAGAAATAATCCCCTTCTCTCCTTTGGTCTACTCAGGACTTTATATGAGACACGATTTCCTTTATTATTCCATATAAATTTTTGTATTATTAGTCTGAGAATTTTAAAATATGTGGTGGGGATATTTATTGGAAGACACTGAAAGATATATAAAGCTTTCGGAAGGGTCATCATTTTAATCACGCTTATTCTGCCAAACCATGACAATCTATGGACCTGGTAGCCTTTCAGGTCCTGTTTAATTTAATAAGGGTAAATAGTTATCTTGGTATAGGTCCGTTATTAGTGCTGACAGAGACACTCCCAGATACTTCAATCCTCTTTTTCTCGACCTGAATGGGAATAGGATTCTAAGATCCCTAGCTTCATCTGGGGGAACCGAGATGTCGAGTATCTCAGTTTTCTCCATGTTGATCTTAAAATTTGAGATGGCCCCATAGCCATTTAATTCCATCAAAATATCTGGGAGCGTCTGTGCCAGGTTTGTTACGTATAGCATAATGTCATCAGCAAATGCTGATATCTTATGCTCCTGTCCCGCAACTTCTATTCCCTTAATTTTCTTATTGGCTCTTATTGAGGTCAGAAGGGGTTCCAAAGAAATCACAAAAAGTAGTGGCGAGAGGGGGCAGCCTCGTTGTGTACCATTGTTCAACCGATGAGTATCAGACAGGGTTCCATTAACCTGAATTTTAGCCGCGGGGTTCGAATAGAGAGCTTCGATCCACCTCAGCATTCTTGGGCCTATGCCAATTTTATGCAATGTCTGTACCATAAAGTCCCAATCTAACCTATCAAAGGCCTTTTCGGCGTCTATTGATAGGAAGATGGCAGGTTTCTTTCCCTTCTTTGCAGCATGCATTAGCAAGGTTGTTCTCAATACATTGTCTCTTGCCTCCCTCCCAGGGATGAACCCTGCTTGATCTTTCTCAATACAGTCAGGCATGAGGGATCTCAGTCTCTCGGCCAATATCCGAGCGTATATTTTGACATCCTCATTGATCAAGGAGATTGTCCGGAAGCTTGAGCATACAGTTGGATCCTTTCCTTCTTTTCCTATAAGTGATATGTATGCCCCCAAGGCTTCCTGACGAATTTTCAATCCTTCCCCAATGGAGTTCATATAGGAGTGATAGAATGGAGTCAGGATACCAATAAACTTTTTAAAGTACAGGGCAGTATATCCGTCTGGACCCGGACTTTTGACCCCCTCACTTTTCCTGATCGCCTGCTCAATTTCATCACTCGAAATATCTTTTTTCTAAATTATTTAAGTCCTCTTCTGATAACTCTGGCAGCTGAATCTTCTCAAGGTACTGTTTTATATTTTGGCTTCTATTTTGACTATCTTCAAAATCTTCGGTAGTATTTATATTATACAATGATTGATAATACTCAAAAAATACTTTGCTTATATCCTTAGTGGAATATTTCATTTCTCCCTTTTTATCTTTCAATTTTGCAATATAGTTTACATTCCTTCTAGGTTTAATCACCCCCGCCAGCATTTTCCCCGGTCTATTTCCATATTCATACTGCCTTTTTTCTATTCTCATAAATGCTCGTTTAGCCTCTTGCTCCATTAATTCCTTCAATGCCTCTCGTCTTACTATCAGTTCTCTCTTTATTTTATTATCAAAACATTTTTTATGTAGCTGTTCCAAATCCTGAATCTCTTGTAGGAGTAATTGTTTCTGGCCTATCCAGATTTTTTTCCTCTTGGCCCCTTCTGCTATTAATCTCCCTCTCATGAATACTTTGTGTGTTTCCCATAGTATGGTTGGGTCGATGTTCTCAACATTGTTCTCTTTAAAGAAACAATTCAGATCTCTTTCCAGGTCCTCCATTATATCATGATCGTACAGGAGTGATTCATCCAGCCTCCAGGATCTATGCCTCTCCTGTATATTTTTTAATTCCAAGCTAACTATAACCGGGGCGTGATCCGAGAGGGTGATTGATTTCACTTCTGCCTTTAATAATCCCTCTAGCAGCTTATGGTCCAGGAAAACATAGTTGATTCTCGAATATGAAGAATGTATCTGGGAGAAGTACTTAAAATCCCTCCCCCTGGGATGCATGATTCTCCAAGCCTCTACAAGCTGTTGCTGATGTCGTTTTTATTTTACTACCTTAAGGTGTTTACCTTCTGAACGCAAGGAGAAGGGCTGGGTATCCAGGGCTGGATCAAGCACGAAATTAAAGTCAGATTCCATCCCTTTTAGATTAAATAGTGTATTTTTATAAAAACCTATTGCTATTCCTTTTGATCTCTTATCAAGAGAGTATCCATGGAACCAGATAGGGGAATACTTAGAGTTCAATCCAACCCTGGATGACCATTTAAAGTGGGTCTCTTGTAGAAATATTACATTAGCGGATAAACTTTTTAATTCCTGTAATATTTGATGCCGCTTACTGGAGTTATTTAAGCCCCTAACATTATATGTCACTATCTTCAACGGTGCCATTGCAAATCCCATACAATTTTACTATGAGGTGGGGAATGGGGCACTTCTATTTTGTCTGAGATGATCCATATCCAATTAACTGACAAACAATTTAACAATACATAACAAATCCATACAACAACTCCTAATCCCTCCCTAATAGGATTCCTCTTGGGGACCCTCCCTCCCCCCTCCCAACCTCCCCTCCAAATATTTTGACCTGCCCCACTCCCGCCCATATCGTGAGCAGTCAGCCAGGCAGGGCATTCCGTGGAGGTTATAACATGTTAGTTCGGGCCCCCAGACCTCATCCCTAATCTAGAGATGGGAATGGGGGAGCGGACAGGCATTGCCGGACCCCCATGCACCCCCGGGCGTGTTTCCTCCCTTACTAAGACTCTGTGCCCCTAATCCATCCCATGCTGATCAGTTATATATTTAGACCCCTATATTCCATTCAGTAAGCACTACATTTTTTTCATTGCTGATCTGTTAGCTTCCTCCATTCGGGTGGTTTCTTTTCCCAGTTCTCCAAGTTGATGCATGGCAAATCGAATTTGCTACAGAAGTCTTTCAAATCTTCTTGGAATCGTAGTGTAGCTGATATCCCTTGATTGTTGGCAGTCAAACATGCTGGGAAACCCCATCTATACGTGATGTGTTTTGCCTGTAATTGATTTATCAGGGGTTTCAGCTCTCTCCTTCTGAATAAAGTCTCTTGTGATAAGTCTGTAAAAATTAATATTTCACTCTCGTTGAATTTAATTGGTGCAGCACTCCTCATGCCTTTTGAGACTTGTTGTTTTATTTCATAATGAGAAAATCTCGCTATTACGTCTCTTGCTACGTCAGTTGCTGCCGTGATTTTTTGAATCCGATGAACTCTATCAAAATATATAGGAGATGATATATCTTTGTCTAAGATCTTATTAAAGACCTCACGGAAGTTTTTTTTCCAGATCACTGTTCTTCACTGACTCAGGTAGACCACTAATCCTCAGTAGGGATGGGCCCGGTGTTCGATTCGAACCCACGTTTGAAACGAGCACTGGACGTTCGCCCGCTCGGCGAACCCAGAACTATTTGGGCCGTTCGCATCACATTAGTGTGATGCGAGTGGCCCGCAATGCATTGCGCCAGGCGCAGTGCATTGCTGGCTGATGATTGGCCAAGCATGCACTGTGACCCTGCATTCTTGGCCAATCACAGCGCCGGCAGTGAGGAGAGCAATAATTAGCTACAGGCAGGACGCCTGTAGCCAATTAAAGCTCAGGGGCTTTAGTACACGCCCCACTGTATAAAAGGCCGCTGCGCCGTCGGCCCAGTGCACATGTGTTTCCGGCTTTGATAGAGTGACTAGGCAGACTGCTGATTGATTCATTCATTGCTAAACCATTGCTGATTCATTTCTGCTGATTGCACTGCTGAGTGTGACATTAACTGCTGCTGGGGATTAGTCTGGAGTGTGCGTGCTGTTAGTACAGCATTGCAGTAGCACCCATTGCAGTGCTGTTAGTACAGCATTGCACCATAACTTTCTGTCCCATCCCAGGCAGGCAGGGATTTATAGGAGCTAGTGTGTGTGTGTCAGCACACATAGGAGCTAGTGTGTGTGTGTCAGCACACATAGGAGCTAGTGGGTGTGTGTGTGTGTGTGTGTCAGCACACATAGGAGCTAGTGTGTGTGTCAGCACACATAGGAGCTAGTGTGTGTGTGTCAGCACACATAGGAGCTAGTGTGTGTGTGTGTGTGTCAGCACACATAGGAGCTAGTGTGTTTGTCAGCACACATAGGAGCTAGTGTGTGTGTGTGTCAGCACACATAGGAGCTAGTGTGTGTGTGTCAGCACACATAGGAGCTAGTGTGTGTGTGTCAGCACACATAGAAGCTAGTGTGTGTGTGTCAGCACACATAGGAGCTAGTGTGTGTGTGTCAGCACACATAGGAGCTAGTGTGTGTGTGAGTGTGTCAGCACACATAGGAGCTAGTGTGTGTGTCAGCACACATAGGAGCTAGTGTGTGTGTGTCAGCACACATAGGAGCTAGTGTGTGTGTGTGTCAGCACTCATAGGAGCTAGTGTGTGTGTGTGTGTCAGCACACATAGGAGCTAGTGTGTGTGTGTCAGCACACATAGGAGCTAGTGTGTGTGTGTCAGCACACATAGGAGCTATTGTGTGTGTGCGTGTCAGCACACATAGGAGCTAGTGTGTGTGTGTGTGTGTGTGTGTGTGTGTGTGTGTCAGCACAGATAGGAACTAGTGTGTGTGTGTCAGCACACATAGGAGCTAGTGTGTGTGTGTGTGTGTGTGTGTCATCACACATAGGAGCTAGTGTGTGGGTGTCAGCACACATAGGAGCTAGTGTGTGTGTGTCAGCACACATAGGAGCTAATGTGTGTGTCTCAGCACACATAGGAGCTAGTGTGTGTCAGCACACATATGAGCTAGTGTGTGTGTGTGTGTGTCAGCACACATAGGAGCTAGTGTGTGTGTGTCAGCACACATAGGAGCTAATGTGTGTGTGTCAGCACACATAGGAGCTAGTGTGTGTGTCTCAGCACACATAGGAGCTAGTGTGTGTCAGAACACATAGGAGCTAGTGTGTGTGTTTGTCAGCACACATAGGAGCTAGTGTGTGTGTGTGTCAGCACACATAGGAGCTAGTGTGTGTGTGCGTGTCAGCACACATAGGAGCTAGTGTGTGTTTGTGTGTGTCAGCACACATAGGAGCTAGTGTGTGTGTGTCAGCACACATAGGAGCTAGTGTGTGTGTGTCAGCACACATAGGAGCTAGTGTGTGTGTGTCAGCACACATAGGAGCTAGTGTGTGTGTGTCAGCACACATAGGAGCTAGTGTGTGTTAGCACACATATGAGCTAGTGTGCGTGTGTGTGTGTCAGCACACATAGGAGCTAGTGTGTGTCAGCACACATAGGAGCTAGTGTGTGTGTGTGTCAGCACACATAGGAGCTAGTGTGTGTGTGTGTGTGTGTGTCAGCACACATAGGAGCTAGTGTGTGTGTGCGTGTCAGCACACATAGGAGCTAGTGTGTGTGTGTGTATGTGTCAGCACACATAGGAGCTAGTGTGTGTGTGTCAGCACACATAGGAGCTAGTGTGTGTGTCTCAGCACACATAGGAGCTAGTGTGTGTGTGTCAGCACACATAGGAGCTAGTGTGTGTCAGCACACATAGGAGCTAGTGTGTGTGTGTGTGTGTGTCAGCACACATAGGAGCTAGTGTGTGTGTCTCAGCACACATAGGAGCTAGTGTGTGTGTGCGTGTCAGCACACATAGGAGCTAGTGTGTGTGTGTGTATGTGTCAGCACACATAGGAGCTAGTGTGTGTGTGTCAGCACACATAGGAGCTAGTGTGTGTGTCTCAGCACACATAGGAGCTAGTGTGTGTGTGTCAGCACACATAGGAGCTAGTGTGTGTCAGCACACATAGGAGCTAGTGTGTGTGTGTGTGTGTCAGCACACATAGGAGCTAGTGTGTGTGTCTCAGCACACATAGGAGCTAGTGTGTGTCAGCACACATAGGAGCTAGTGTGTGTGTGTGTCAGCACACATAGGAGCTAGTGTGTGTGTGTGTATGTCAGCACACATAGGAGCTAGTGTGTGTGTGTCAGCACACATAGGAGCTAGTGTGTGTGTGTCAGCACACATAGGAGCTAGTGTGTGTGTGTCAGCATACATAGGAGCTAGTGTGTGTGTGTGTGTGTGTGTGTGTGTGTCAGCACACATAGGAGCTAGTGTGTGTGTCAGCACACATAGGAGCTAGTGTGTGTGTGTGTCAGCACACATAGGAGCTAGTGTGTGTGTCAGCACTCATAGGAGCTAGTGTGTGTGTGTGTGTCAGCACACATAGGAGATAGTGTGTGTGTGTCAGCACACATAGGAGCTAGTGTGTGTGTGTCAGCACACATAGGAGCTAGTGTGTGTGTGCGTGTCCGCACACATAGGAGCTAGTGTGTGTGTGTGTGTGTGTGTCAGCACACATAGGAGCTAGTGTGTGTGTGTCAGCACACATAGGAGCTAGTGTGTGTGTGTGTCAGCACACATAGGAGCTAGTGTGTGTGTGTCAGCACACATAGGAGCTAGTGTGTGTGTGTCAGCACACATAGGAGCTAGTGTGTGTGTCTCAGCACACATAGGAGCTAGTGTGTGTCAACACACATATGAGCTAGTGTGTGTGTCAGCACACATAAGAGCTAGTGTGTGTGTGTCAGCACACATAGGAGCTAGTGTGTGTGTGTGTGTCAGCACACATAGGAGCTAGTGTGTGTGTCTCAGCACACATAGGAGCTAGTGTGTGTCAGCACACATAGGAGCTATTGTGTGTGTGTGTGTGTCAGCACACATAGGAGCTAGTGTGTGTGTGTGTGTGTGTCAGCACACATAGGAGCTAGTGTGTGTGTGTGTGTGTGTGTGTGTGTGTGTCAGCACACATAGGAGCTAGTGTGTGTGTGTCAGCACACATAGGAGCTAGTGTGTGTGTGTGTCAGCACACATAGGAGCTAGTGTGTGGGTGTCAGCACACATAGGAGCTAGTGTGTGTGTGTCAGCACACATAGGAGCTAGTGTGTGTGTCAGCACACATAGGAGCTAGTGGGTGTCAGCACACATAGGACCTAGTGTGTGTGTGTCAGCACACATAGGACCTAGTGTGTGTGTGTCAGCACACATAGGAGCTAGTGTGTGTGTCTCAGCACACATAGGAGCTAGTGTGTGTGTGTCAGCACACATAGGAGCTAGTGTGTGTGTGTCAGCACACATAGGAGCTAGTGTGTGTGTGTGTCAGCCCAGTTCTTGTCATCTAAGGCAGCCTCTATCTGCCATAAGGCCCTGTTGCTGTCATCTAAGGCATCCATCTGCAGGAGTTAGTGTGTGTGCTGTGTGACTCCAGCACAATATACACTACCCACTACAATGCCTGGAAGACCGCCAAGGAGAGGCCGACAGTCCCGAGGCAAGAACACAGGGTAAGCAGGCTCTGTTTCTAGAGACAACAGTGCTGGTCGTGGACGTGGTCGTGCATCGTCATCAGCACGTGGCCATGGGACACGCTTGTCCTTGTTTTCGGCAGCTGGATATGTTGAGCCGCATCATGCCGAAGGCTTGGTAGAATGGATGACCAAGCCCTCCTCATCCTCTCTCACCCAGGCTCAGGGTACTGGCAGATCAGCTGCCAACGCGTTCTCAATGGCATCATCAGGCACCCCTTCCCTAGACCCACCATGTCCTCCTGAGGAGTCCCCCGAACTGTTTGAGCACAGTGTTGGGTACATGCTCGAGGAGGATGCCCAACGTTTTGAAGGCTCGGATGATGATACCCAGCTTGAGGAAGGCAGTAGTGTGCGCGCAGAGAGAGGGGATGCTGAAGGACAGCAATCTGGCAGTCATGTTCCACCAGCTGCAGCTTACCACCAGGTTAGCTCTAGTGGTGAAGAGGAAGGGGATGATGAGGTCACTGACTCCACGTGGGTGCCTGAAGGGAGAGAGGAGGAGGAGGAGGAGGAGGTGGCGGCACATGTCCAACGAGGCAGGATGCCCTCCGGAGGCCAGCTAGAGGCCAGCACACCAACTGAATCACACCGCAGAGCTCTGCCTGTGCAGGGTGCTGCCTCTGCACGTTATCACAAAAGTTCTTTGGTGTGGGCCTTTTTTGAGACGAGTGCATCAGATCGCACCACTGCTATTTGCAATATTTGTCTCAAGCGTATCTCGCGTGGCCAAAACATCAGCCGCTTGGGCACCACAAGCATGACCAGACATATGTCGACCTGCCATGCAGCTCGTTGGCAAGCGCACATTAAAGACCCAAACCAAAGAACAAAGCGGACCTCTCCTTGCTCCTCATCAGCTGGGATCTCCAACCCCACTATATCTTCAGTCCTCTCTGAAAGCTGCTCTGAGAGGACTGAAGGTGTAGAATTAGGTGTGTCACA
Organism: Lithobates sylvaticus; assembly: GCA_028564925.1. Taxonomy (NCBI): domain Eukaryota; kingdom Metazoa; phylum Chordata; class Amphibia; order Anura; family Ranidae; genus Lithobates; species Lithobates sylvaticus. The sequence goes on along the minus strand of CM053032.1, from coordinate 98,386,045 downwards.
ACCAAGTACTTGCAGTACACCGACTTCCAATTGTAGCAGGCAAATTTCCCTGCCCCAGCTGCTGGACAGTCAAAAGAAGTTTACTCCCAGCCATCCACATGCCCAGCGGTTGAATGCTAGCTTGGCTAAGTTGTTAGCACTTCAACTGCTGCCTTTTCAGTTGGTAGACTCGGCCCCCTTCCGTGAGTTTGTTCAATGTGCGGTTTCTCAGTGGCAGGTTCCCAAACGCCACTTTTTCTAACGGAAGGCGATTCCGGCTCTCTACCGGCATGTGGAAGGCAATGTCCATGCCTCGCTGGACAGGGTGGTCAGCGGTAAGGTGCATATTACCGCTGACTCATGGTCCAGCAGGCATGGACAGGGACGTTATCTGTCTTTCACGGCCCATTGAGTCACTCTATTGGCAGCTGGGAGGGATGCAGGACAAGGTGCAGTAGTGTTGGAGGTTGTTCCGCCACCACGCCTCCAAAATGCTACTACTGGTTGTGACACACCTCTCTCCTCCACCCCCTCCTCTTCTTCTTCCTCCATGGCATCTTCGAGTGCTCTGTCCTCTGAACCAGCGGTGCTCCGTAGGCGTACAAGGGGCTACGCGAGTACGCAGGCAAAAAGATGCCATGCCGTGCTTGCGCTGGTGTGTTTGGGGGACAGGAGCCACACTGGGGCAGAAGTTCTGGCAGCTCTGCAGGGGCAGGCCGAGAGGTGGTTGACGCCACGCCAGCTTAAGCCAGGAATGGTGGTTTCTGACAATGGCACCAACCTTCTCTCCGCCCTGCAACAGGGGCAGCTCACCCATGTGCCCTGTATGGCTCACGTCCTCAACCTGGTGGTGCAGTGGTTCTTGGGCAGGTACCCAGGCTTACAGGATGTCCTGAGGCAGGCCAGGAAAGTCTGTGTGCATTTCCACCGATCGTATAATGCCAGTGCTCGGCTGGCTGAGCTGCAAAAGGAGTTGAACCTGCCCAAGAACCGCCTAATATGTGACATGCCCACCAGGTGGAACTCAACGTTGGCCATGCTGCAGCGACTGCACATGCAGCAGAGGGCCATCAATGAGTACCTTTGCGACTATGGCACCAGGACAGGGTCAGGGGAGCTTGGATTTTTTTCCCCACGCCAGTGGAGCATGATCAGGGATGCATGCACTGTCCTCTCACCATTTGAGGAGGCCACGAGGATGGTGAGCAGTGACAGTGCATGCATCAGTGACACTGTACCTCTTGTCCACCTGTTGGAGCATACGCTGCGTGGGATAATGGACAGGGCACTTGAGGCAGAACAGAGGCAGGAAGAGGAGGACTTCCTTGCCTCTCAAGGCCCCCTTTATCCAGACAGTGTTCCTTCTGTCCCACCCATCACACAGGAAGAGGATGAGGAGGAGGAGGAGGAGGATTGTGTGAGCATGGAGGTGGAGCCTGACACTCAGCATCATCAGCAGTCTTTTAAGGATGATGTACAGTCCCAACAAACCAGTGGACTTGTACGTGGCTGGGAGGAGGTGGCTGGCGATCATGTCGTCCTCAGTGACCCAGAAGACTCCGGACCGAATGCCTCAGCTAATGTAGAATTCGATAATAATTGTAGAAAATGATATACCACTACAATTTAGATATTATCTCATCTATGTACTTTGTCTAGTCTCTGTAGATTAGTCAGTCTGTTAAAACTATGAGTGCATGCTACTGTTAGTATCACAATAATACATTTAGTTATAAAACCAAACACACGGCTAGGAATAATCAAATCTTATTTATTTCCCAAGGAAATAAGAAAGCTAACGTGTATTAAAAGGGGGTTACACAATTACATAACATACAGCAAGGCTACAATACAATGAAATACTATACAGTTAAAATACAATATAATGATCTACTTAACGCGACGATCCTCGCAGCTGGCCTCCAGGTGGGATAAGAGAATCAGTTGTGTGTGCAAACCCTTTTTGTCAATCACACCTCAATCACAGCACCTCCCACTGCCCGCCCACCTACTCCCTTGGTAGACGCCTCCATGTATTCTGATCGTACTGCCGCAAGTGGTCTCTGGGGGGCAGTGTCTGTACAGAATTGCACTTAATCCGACTGCTGTCTTAATCTTGGAATTTTGATCTCTGGTAGCTCACACCTATTTCAATTAGCCTTTGTTTCGCAGAGACAGATTGGAGCCGCCATTCATCACATACAATAGCCTTAGACTCATGACAATATGAGGTATAACTGGCTACATTCCACAAGAGGGGGGGGATGTATCTTGTAGATGTGTGGATCCCAGATTGAATCCAACAGCTAACCTACATTGCATGGCCTCCCTGATCCTGCAAAGCCTGCGGAAGGATCCTCGTATTCTTCGGATCAAGGAGAGGGACCATTACTGGCTGGCCACTCTCCTTGATCCACGGTACAAGGGTAAGGTTGCGGACCTTATCTTGCCGTTGCAGAGGGAGCAGAGGATGAGACATCTCAGGTAGGCCTTGCAACGCGTTCCCAGAAACTGGGAGGTTACAAACTCCTGGTCCTGGACAACGAGTTGCTGAGGCTTCGGTCAGTAGCAGAAGGAGCGGTGGGGAAGGTGGACGTCTGACCGATGCGTTCAGATCATTTTTTAGTCCGCAGCCCCAAGGTATGATCGGTTCCAGCAACCATCGCCTGCGTCTGATATACATGGGGCAAGGTCAGACTTGGACACCTTTCCCATCGAAAATCCTCTGGCTTACTGGGTCTTGAGGATGGATCACTGGCCAGAGCTTGCACAGTATGCAATTGAGCTATTGGCCTGTTCTGCATCCAGCGTTCTTTCCGAGCGCACATTCAGTGCTGCTGGAGGATTTGTCACCGATCACAGGGTGCGCCTGTCCACCGACTCGGTTGATCGACTGACCTTCATAAAGATGAATCAGTCTTGCATCACCACCAGCTACCAGGCACCTGAAGCGGATATAACTGAATAATTTATAATGTCACATCCCTTCAAGACTGCCTATGCTGATGCTGAGTGACTGTCCTGTTATGTTCACTGACTATCCTCTTCCTCCTCCTCAATGATCCATTCCTTGATAGCTTGGAAGAACATTTTTGTTTCTGGGTGCCACCACACCAGTGCCTAAGGCACAATTTTTCAGCCCCTGTATAACAGGGGCGTGTAATTACAGTTTTTTAAGAAATGCTTCGCAACAGGTCTGACTGCTGTGCTCCAAGTACAGTATCTGTGAGGAGTTGCAGTGTTGTGGCACCGTTGCCTAAGGCCCAATTTTTCAGCCCATGTTTAACAGGGGCGTGTAATTACAATTTTTTAAGTAATGCTTCGCAACAGGTCTGACTGCTGTGCTCCAAGTACAGTATCTGTGAGGGGTTGCAGTGTTGTGGCACCAGCACCGTTGCCTAAGGCACAATTTTTCAGCCCCTGTTTAACAGGGGCGTGTAATTACAATTTTTTAAGCAATGCTTCGCAACAGGTCTGACTGCTGTGCTCCAAGTACAGTATCTGTGAGGGGTTGCAGTGTTGTGGCACCAGCACCAGTGCCTAAGGCCCATTTTTTCAGCCCCTGTTTAACAGGGGCATGTAATTACAATTTTTTAAGCATTGCTTCGCAACAGGTCTGACTGCTGTGCTCCAAGTACAGTATCTGTGAGGGGTTGCAGTGTTGTGGCACCAGCACCAGTGCCTAAGGCACCAGCACCAGTGCCTAAGGCACAATTTTTCAGCCCCTGTTTAACAGGGGCGTGTAATTACAAATCTTGATCTAATAATTCACAGCAGGGCCCATTCCTGCGCCCACCAAGAGTAACTGTGAGGGCTTACAGTCTTGTGGCAATACCGTCCACCACCACCACCAAAGGCCCAATTTTTCTGTCCTGTTCAACAGGTGCATGCAATTACAAATCTTGATCTAATAATTCACAGCAGGGCCCATTCCTGCGCCCACCAAGAGTAACTGTGAGGGCTTACAGTCTTGTGGCAACACCGTCCACCACCACCAAAGGCCCAATTTTTCTGCCCTGTTCAACAGGTGCATGCAATTACAAATCTTGATCTAATAATTCACAGCAGGGCCAATTCCTGTGCCCACCAAGAGTAACTGTGAGGGCTTACAGTGTTGTGGCTACACCAACATCTAATGGGGCAAATTTCTGCAGAGTATATACGACAGGCCCCTACTTTCAAACATCCAACTTACAAACGACTCCTACTTGCAAACGGAAGGAGAAAACAGGAAGTGAGAGGAAATCTACCCCTAGGAAGGGAAATTCTATTCTGTTAGATTTAATTTGGGAAAAAGTTATCTCCTCTCTGCTGATGCTTTATCAATCCTTGTTTCAATTAAAACCCCACTTTTCCAAAAACATTTGTCATTGGGACGGAAAGTGAGGTGAAATGTTCTGAACAGATGTGCAAAAACAGCAAATGTTCTCCAAAAAGCTTAAAAATTTATTTTTTTTGGATGGAGCTACACTTAAAAATGTACCTGTTCAGATTCTACTTAAGAACAAACCTACAGTCCCTGTCTTGTTTGCACCGCCTATATACTGCTGTTCAGAGTATATAGGGTTGTAGGTATAGGGTTTTATTTTGGGTGCGGGGTCCCCCTTAATATCCATACAAGACCCAAAGGGGCTGGGGTGGGGGGGGGGGGTGATGTGGTAGCCATGCCATTTTTCTCAAGGATTTTCAGCCATATGGCCAGGACAAGACATGACATTAAAGCCGCAAGTGGTTTTAAATGTCTTCTTTTTTTCTTTTACAAATGTCATTTTGTGCAGGGACAGTTCTAAACACGGGAAACACATGCCACTTCACAGGCATACTTTAGGCACCCCCAGGCACCATATTTAAAGGAATATTTCACTTTTTTTTTTCACTTTATGCATCATTAAAATGACTGCTCCCGAAAAAACGTTAGTTTTTAAAAGTTCTTTTTGCATTGATATACATCCCCTGGGGCAGGTCCCCGGGTCCCCAAACCTGTTTTATGACATTAACATGCATATTGGCCGTTATAATTAACACTTTTGATTTCGAACGTTCGCGTCCATTGTAACAAATAGGGTTCGAAAATTCGCACAAACTTTTGGTCCGTTCAAAGGTTCTGGTGCGAACCGAACCCGGGGGTGTTCAGCTCATCCCTAATCCTCAGGTTGTTCCATCTACTGCGGTTCTCCTGGTCTTCCGGTCTGTAACGTATATTTCTCATTTCCAGACAATCTAATTCCGCCCTTGCCCGTAGATCTATGATTGCGTTTTTATGTTCCTCCAGTTGCGTTTTGGATTCTTCCACCCTTTGTAGTACGTTTTGTATCTCCATTCTGGTGGCATTCAGTTCTCCTTTAATCATACATTCTAAATGAGACATCATCTCTGCCATATCTTGCTTGGTGGGGAGAGCTTGTAGGCTATCCATATCGCTATCTCCTGCCCTCTTCTGTTGTTGAACCTTCGGGTCATTTACTTCCCCCCCCCACCCTAGCGTGGTGATTATCTTCCCCAAGCCCTTGCTGTTTATTAATTTATTCTTGTGGAGAGGGTATTTTTACCTCTACACTTTCAGGTTCAGTTGCAGATTCGATTGCGTTTTTGCCTATATGCTCTGTTTTTTGCTCGGCTCTATTCTGTACCATATACGTTTTTATAGAGTTGCTGTTTTGACTGTCTTCTTGATTAGTTTTTGCTCCTTTTCTTCCCATTTTTTCCTTTCCTGCGTTATTGTTCCTTGTAATCATTAAATGTCACAGCAAAAAAACTTTATTACTGAATCGAATATGCAGGGTAATATATTGAAGATCAGCGAATATCTATTCTAATACAGACTATATTAGTGAATATAGTCAAATATTTGTATGTTAAACGTGACAAGGTAATAGAGAGGATGGGATGTCAATACCGGAAGCTGTCAATACTGAAAAAAGTTCCTACTAGACCTCACCCTCACCCCTTGCACTGTTCTTCAGGTTATCTAACTGTCCCCCAACACCCTCAGTTCGTGGGATATGCAATTTTGAAGTCAGTAGGAAGTATATGGAGAGCAGTCAGCATTTTTTTTAAAAGTGTATTTTGAAGAACCTTAGACAACCTAAAGAAAACAGTCAAATCAGATCCTTGCAATTTTACCTAAACCAAAGAGAAAAAAAAGGGGGGGGATATCTTCCCTTCCTCCCCTTTTTCTTCCTTTCCCCTTCCCCTTTCTGAATCCCTGTCTACCCATCAAACACCTACTAAGCATGCATCATTCTTATAAGAGAGCAATAATTAGATTATTTTTAAGTGCACAAGTGTATGCTCTAATGTACCCGTTCACTAATGGTTCTCTAATGGTTGTACCAATTTTATAAGAAAAAAAAGAAAAGGATAAAGACAAAAAAGGAAAAAAGAAAAAAAATACAAAAATCAAATACAATGCAGGTTATTCCAAAAGCGTAACCAGATCATGCCATCAATACGGAGTAGGACAATGTAAAACAGTATAAGACAGGCCTTCAGGGGCGGAACCTCAGGCAATCTAGAGATTACCCCCCCAAAAAAAAAAAAATATATAAAAAAAAAGGGGGAGGGAGGATGAAAAATAAAAAATAATTTGAGAAAAAAACACGTTTAGGCAGCAGCAGATGTAGTCCTTAAGTTCCACCACTATGATTTTGAGTCTATTATTAAGCTATCAAAGCATTTCAAGCAGAGATTACCAGCGGTCTTTTAAGCCACAATAAAGTAGGATAGTTTACCAGACCAAAACCCTAGGAAGATTTTCTTTTATTCCAGGTGGGCTTCTTCACTTCACTTCTATTTGTCCCAGTACATCTAAGTATATAAGTATATAGGAACATGCAGGAGAGAGTTCAAGATAAACAGAGTTCACTCTATAGTTCATGCTCTAATTTAAACAGTCGCACCAACCTGGAGGTCGCAGCTCCCCCTTAGATTTAAGCAAGATTTTTATATTCCTTTAAATCTTATACAGTCCTACCCGGTCCTCAGGCTTCAAATCGGTTCCAAAGCGGTTCCAAAGCAGTGTCTGCTATAGACCTCTCTGCCTCCTCGGGACTATGGAGCTCAGGCAGCGTAAAATTTTTTTTTTTTTTAAATAAAGGGGTAATAAAGTACCTTTAGGATATGTTCCAGTATAGACAGTTCTCTGGAGATTTTCAGTAGGGCCGACTGTCCTGCTTTTCAGCCACCGACCGGCTCACCTACCCCACTTCTGATGCCTCAGCCTCACTCAGCTCCTCTCCCGCAGATCCAGCTGAGTCCTCGCCTGTTACACGGGCACACACACTTGGAATGGACTCAGCGGCTCCCACCGGCATTCCTACAGGCGTCTTAATATAGGCAACGGTAACGGTGAAAGCAGCCACAGATTTCCCACAGGTAGGTAGCGGGCTCAGACAAGCCTTTTCTTTTGTGCAATCTCCTTCCTTACTCCCTCGCTGGCCCCAGCTCTCCCTCTGCTTCAACCCGATCCTCAATCAGTCAGACAATCCGGTGCCGTCTGCCGTCTACCTTCCCCGCTAACCTCTCACACAGGCAGGGGGGAGAGGGAGGGCTGCAGCTCACCTCGTAACCCACAGTATGCCGCTCTCATCCAGAGTAGAGCAGGCACTGGGCAGACAGACACTGCGAAGATATCACGGAGATCGGGGGGGCTGTGCAGAGTGGAAGGCTTCGTCTCACAGACGATCACATACGGTCCGGGCTCTTGATTCAGTCTTCAGTCTCAGCAATTGCTGCCAATCTTTTCAAGCCTTTCAGTTGTGTCCAGAGTAGCGTACCTCAGCTTACACGAATCAGAACAGATCAGCACGGTTCAGGTACTCCTAGATGCGGCAACATGGGGTGGGTTAAGTGAATATATCAGGTATAAGGTAGCGTACAAACATCCTTATGTTCGCCCGGAGAAGTGCATGGATCCTCACGGCTGTTTCGAACTTGGCGCCATATTTGTGGCTCCTCCCCCTCCTGCAAGTGATCCCTCAAGCCATTATTATTCCAACAAGTTCTCAGCAGATGATGTCCCGTGGGGGATCACCATCTCTGCCCTTAGGCCGCAAAGCGCGGTGGATGAAAAGATATAAGAATTTTGGCACAACATTCATTTTTAAAATATTACATCTCCCAAACCAAGAGTGTGTGGCTCTATTCCATCTGTCTAACAGTGTTCTGACTTCCCTGAGTAGTGGTGGGAAATTCAGCACGTATAAGTCTGTTAACTTTGGTGGGATCTGTATTCCTAAATATTTTAATGCAGTTGTTGTCCACCTGTACTTAGAATTATTCTGTAGGCTAATTTGCATGGGGCCTGCCAGTGCCACCCCCATCGCCTCCGATTTGCAATAATTTATTTTAAAATTCGACAGTGCTCAGTATCGTTCAACTTCCTTCAGAAGGTTAGGTAATGATATTTGTGGGCTAGTAAGAGAAAAAAGTAAGTCGTCCGCATAAGCGGAGACTTTATATTCCTGTTCTCCCAAAACTATGCCCTTGATATCGGGGTTCTGTCGAATTCTATTTAATAAAGGCTCCAACGTCAGAGCAAACAGGAGGGACGAAAGCGGGCAGCCCTGGCGGGTCCCATTTGTGATTGAAAAGTTTTCTGAATGTACCCCATTTGCCTTAACCAAGGCTTGTGGTGTAGAATATATCCCGGTTACCCAGTGTATCATCCGATCTCCCAGGCCTATGTATTTTAATACTCCTAACATAAATGTCCAATTAACCCTATCAAAAGCCTTTTCCGCATCTGTATTCACAAAGACACTTGGCATCTCCCTTTGGTTTACATGGTGAACAAGATTCAGCACTTTGATGGTACTGTCTCTTGCCTCCCTTGTAGGGATAAACCCCACTTGGTCCAAATGTACCAGTTGGGGGAGCTGGGACCGTAAACGGGATGCCAGTGTCTTTGTGAATATTTTTAAGTCCACATTTAGTAATGATATTGGTTTGTAGCTACTACAGACCGACCGATCCTTCCCTTCTTTCGGGATTACCGCAATGTGTGCTCTTAATGCATCCAGTGGAAGATTAGTTGTTTTTCCTAATGCATTAAACGATTTTATCATATGCGGGCCCAGTAGTGAGAAAAAACGTTTAACCACTTGACCACTGGGCACTTAAACACCCTTAATAACCAGACCAATTTTCAGCTTTCGGTGCTCTCACATTTTGAATGACAATTACTCATACAACACTGTACCCAAATGAATTTTTTGTCCTTTTTTTCACACAAATAGAGCTTTCTTTTGGTGGTATTTAATCACCGTTGAGTTTTTTATTTTTTGCGCTATAAAAGAAAAAAGACTGAAAATTCGGTAAAAAAATGAATTTTTCTTCGTTTCTGTTATAAAATTTAGCAAATTTTGTCATTTTTCTTGATAAATTTTGGCCAAAATTTATACTGCTACATATCCTTGGTAAAAATAAGTACAAATTGGGATATATTATTTGATCGTTGTGAAAGTTTTAGAGTCCACAAGCTATGGTGCTAATATCTGAAAATTGATCACACCTGAAGTACTGACGGCCTATCTCATTTCTTGAGTCCATAACATGCCAGAAAAGTACAAATACCCCCCAAATGACCCCTTTTTGGAAAGAAGACATTCCAAGGTATTTGGAAAGAGGCATGGTGAGTTTTTTGAAGTTGTAATTTTTTCCCACAATTCTTTGCAAAATCAAGATTTTTTTTCTTATTTTAATTTTTTTCACAAAATTGTCATATTAGCAGGTTATTTCTCACACACAGCATATGCATACCACAAATTACCCCCCAAAACACATTTTGCTATTACTCCCGAGTACGGCGATACCACATGTGTGAGACTTTTACACAGCGTGGCCACATACAGAGGCCCAACATGCAGGGAGCGCCATCAGGTGTTCTGGAGCACCCGGGACAATTCTGACATTTCTCTCCTACATGTAAAAATCATCATTTATTTGATAGAAAATTACATAAAACCCCAAAACATTATATATGTTTTTTTAGAAAAGACCCTAGAGAATACAATGGCGGTCGTTGCAACTTTTTATCTAGCACGGTACTTGCGCAGCAATTTTTCGAACGCGTTTTTTTAGGAGAAAAAAGTTTTGTGCTTTACAAAAAACAAAACTGTAAATTTAGCCCAATGTTTTTGCATAATGTGAAAGATGAAGTTACGCCGAGTAAATAGATACCTAACATGTCATCCTTCAAAATTGCACGGGCTCGTGGAATGGCACCAAACTTCGCTACTTAAAAATCCCCATAGGCGGCGTTTTAAAACTTTTTACTGGTTACATGTTTTGAGTTACAGAGGAGGTCTAAGGCCAAAATTATTGTTCTCGCTCCAACGTTCGCAGCGATACCTCACATGTGTGGTTTGAACACCGTTTTCATATGTGGGCGGGACTTACGTATGCGTTCGCTTCTGCATGCGAGCGCACGGGGACAGGGGCGCTTTACATTTTTTTTATTGTTCATTTTACTTTATTTATTTTAGTTTGACACTTTTTTTTGATCACTTTTATTCCTATTACAAGGAATGTAAACATCCCTTGTAATAGGAATATGGCATGACAGGTCCTCTTTACAGTGAGATATGGGGTCAATAAGACCCCACATCTCACCTCTAGCCTGGAAAGCCTGAAATAAAATAAAAAACGATCCTGGCTTTGATCGTAGCGAGCATTGCAGGGTATCGCAGAATATCGCAGGATATGGCTGGGTATGGCATGGCAGGGTATGGCAGGGTATGGCAGGTAATGGCAGAGTATGGCAGGGTATGGCATGGCAGGGTATGGCAGAGTATCGCAGGGTATGGCAGAGTATCGCAGGGTATGGCAGAGTATCGCAGGGTATGGCAGAGTATCGCAGGGTATGGCAGAGTATCGCTGGGTATGGCAGGGTATCGCTGGGTATTATTGCAGGGTATGGCAGGGTATCGCAGGTAATGGCAGAGTATGGCAGGGTATGGCATGGCAGGGTATGGCAGAGTATCGCAGGGTATGGCAGAGTATCGCAGGGTATGGCAGAGTATCGCAGGGTATGGCAGGGTATGGCAGAGTATCGCAGGGTATGGCAGAGTATCGCAGGTAATGGCAGAGTATCGCAGGGAATGGCAGAGTATCGCAGGGAATGGCAGAGTATCGCAGGGAATGGCAGAGTATCGCAGGGAATGGCAGAATATAGCAGGGTAAGGCACAGTATTGGAGGGTATGGCAGATTTGGTATCCATCCATCCATGCTCAGCCATCCCTCCATACCCTGCAATACCCAGCAATACACTGTAGACTATTGCTGTGTATTGCAGGGTATGGAGGGATGGCTGAGCATGGATGGATCGGTAGCATGCAGAGCAGGCTGTGGGCACTACAGATCCCGCCCACAGCACTGCTGCCACCGATCCCTCCCCCTCTCTTCTCACACTGTACCGATCGGTACAGAGAGAGGAGGGGATAGGAACCGGCGTCATCAAATGACGCCGGTTTGCTTACATGTGATCGCTCCGTCATCCGTGATCCTCTGGACCCGGCGATCACGGATGTACTCGAGTGCGCGCCCCAGGGGGCGCGCAAGAGGGGAATTCCGGGAGGACGTCATATGACGCCCTCCCAGAGTTAAGCAACCGGCCTGTAGCCGTCATTCGGCTATGGGCCGGTTGTAAAGTGGTTAAAGTACTGAATGGAAAAACCATCTGGGCCGGGTGCCTTCCCCTGTTTGATCGTTTTTATTACTGTGGACACTTCCTCCATTGTAATTGATGTCTCTAATTTTCTTCGTACTGGGGTCGGCAGTCAAGCTAATTGTGAAGAGGATAAATATTCCAGAGACGAGGGAGGCAAGGGAGGTACCGGCAGATTATATAATGAGGCATAGTACTCTCTAAATTCCTTTACAATGTCTTTCGCCATTGAAAGTTTTTGTCCTCCTTTTGTTTTAATACATGTTGACCATGTTTGTTGTTTTTTTAATTTCCTTGCCAACATTTTGCCACACTTGTCTCCGGATTCATATGTCACCCTCCTCCCTTGTTGTAATATTGCCTTTATATCGGAGGAGATCGGACAACTGTCTTCTTAAATGTACTAATTCATTTCCCATTCCCTTTTCTGGTATCCTTTTATGTTGTACCTCTATTTCCTGTATCTTTTTCAGCAGTTTTTTAGTTTGTTCTTCTCGGCCTTCTTCATTTGGGAGCCATGTTTAATTAAAACTCCATGAATTATGACCTTATGAGCTTTCCATACTGTTCCTGGGTCGGTCTCTACATTATCATTTGTCTGAAAATACCAGTTAATTTCTTTAATAAGATCCTCTCCGATATCAGAAGACTGAAGTAGACTTTCCTTTAAATGCCATCTCCAATCCGTCGGTTGAGTTGCACCTGACAAAGAAAGCATGATAGTAACTGGTGCATGATCTGACCAGATTGTATTTCCATTCGATATATCCTGTACCATGGGAAGAAGCTGTTGTGGTACTAAGAAAAAATCTATTTGGGAATAAAGTGACCTTTACACTACCTATGAATCCTTTGAGAAAGAGATATCTTCCCCCTAAATCTTGACATTTGTCCAACAGAGACCATGCAATTCGATTAGAAATCAAAATAGCGACTCCTTTAGTTTTAGCTTCATTATTGGAAGCATGGTATACGTTGGGGAAATATCTATTTTGGAGATAGGGAAATACTCCCACTTTCAGATGTGTTTCCTGCACCATTCCCACATCGGTATTAAGGTTTTTTAAAGTCATTCAATAGCATCTTACGTTTTTCGGGGATATTAAGCCCTCTAGCGTTCAGTGAAGTGACGCGTAGTCCCTCCATCCTCTCTGGATTGGGGGAAGCTTAAGAAAAAATAAAAGGGGGGGACAACTAAACTTCCCAACACCAACCTAAGGGTACTTAGTTTCCCATCGGTGCTGAGTGTGGGGGGTTGCAGAACCTGGATATTTGAATTATTGACATTATGAGTATAAAAGGAGGGAGATGTTAGAGAAATTATACTTTAAATGTTATCTATAAAAAAAACGTCATTTGAAATTAATATGGTTTTATCTTGATATAGCTTAATTATAATATGCTTAGACTTGCATTATTTGAAAAATCATGATGTTTGCAAATGGCTTAGGGAGTTTTCCAAGTCAGTATCCTGTATAACAATTGTGAATGTAAAAGTCTGTGATGGATACTTCCACCTTTCCTGTCATTGTTCAGAATAAAGTTGAAAATACATCTGACCGGACATTTCTTGTGACAGGAAAGGGGGAAGTCCGAGACCTATAAAAAAGTCACACCCTACAATGTTAAGCCAGAAATGACCGATGACTGCATGAACATGTAATGCATATAATTTCTCTTGCATATGCAATAAATGTTATCTTGATCTTTGAGGATGGTCTTAGATGGTGATTTATTTCCGTAGCAATCTGTATCGTCTGATAGTAGCTGCATAACACATGGTCTAAGGCAAACATACTGTGTCCTGTAATGTACTCCAAGAAAAGGATTTTACAGGTAAGTAAAAAATCCTATTTTGCAAGCAAATGAATAAAAAATAGTTTATGGAAAGAAAAAAAAGGCTGCAGGTAAGCATTAAAAAAAAATTAAGGTGATGTTGCACAGAAAAAGAAAATTCATTAAAATTCCTAAACAAAATAAAAAAAAAAAACATTCGAAAATTTCTTTTTTTTAACTCGCCTCTAAATGCCTGTTGCTAGGGGGTCCCTCGTAGTCTGCCTCCTTCAGTGCCTAGGCTGGTGACATCACTTCCCCTCAGCGCAGGAAGGGCTCAGCTCTGCCCCCTCCCTCCTGTCAGTCATCTGGGACACGTGACAGGTTCCAGATGACTGCGCGGCCAATCGCAGCAGGGCTTCGTTCCCCCACATCGCTGGACCCTGGGACACGTAAGTGTCCGATTATTAAAAGTCAGCAGCTGCAGTATTTGTAGCTGCTGACTTTTAATTTCTTTTTTTTTAAGGGGATTTTAATTTTTCTCTACTTTTAGATACATTTTTTTTAGGTTGGTGACATAATGGTGAAAAAATGGCATGCATAAAGAGGCTGAACTAATGTATTTGTGAGTGTGTTTGCTTTTTAAATTACTCCCATTTTCAGTCAAGCACATTTTAAACTGATGTGCCTGTGGTTGTGTTTGAATGAATGATTTATCCTCACTTCAGAGTTTTAAACCTTTTAGGAAGATGGCTTCTCTATGCCTAGTCTGTAAACTCTCTGATCCATCCATTCTTCAATAAAGGGCTTAGATCATCCTGGTTTTCAAATGGTACATAACTTTCAGCTAACCTTCTCCTCCCCCCCCCCCCCCCCGATACTGTGAACAGTCAGTTCCCTGCTGAACTAGATAAACGCAGCCACCACTGGGAAGCATAAACAACCCTTTCAAAACCTTTGTTTAAAATACAACTTTAAATGGCATGTCTAAAACGAAGGAGCAATTTTTTTAAACATCTCTCTTGTGACTTCTAGAACTCCTAGAATGCAGCGTCCATTTGCTGTTCTAATTTTAGCTTTGACAGACAACTGGTGTTTTGTTAGTGAGGTTAAATTTACACTTTGCACAATAAATACAAGCTTTTAAGGTTTCTCGCAATATTTTTTTTTCCTTTCAATTAAAACAAAGTTTGATATTTTCTTAATTGATCTATAAGCAGCATAAATTACTATTGTGTTCTGTTTTCAAAACATAATTAAATTAAATGATGATCATTATCTACAGTAGCTCTTCTACAGGAAGTCTGACACGGCTTCATAACATGGCTTTATAATAAGATGAAAGAACCTTTTTTTCCCACAAATAGAGCTTTATTTTGGTTTTATTTAATCAGCTCTGCAGTTTTGATTTTTTGCGCTATAAACAAAAAAAGAGCGACTATTTTGAAAAAAACACAATATTTTGTACTTTTTGCTATAATAAATCTCCACAATTAAAAAAAAAAAAAGGATTTTTTTCCCCATAGCTGAGGTTTTAATCCCTTGATTAGCTTTGTTGCCCTTCTCTGGACTCTCTCCAGTTCCAGCACATCCTTCCTGAGGACTGGTGTTCTGCGGCCAGACCAGAATCTTGTTGAGTGGGAGAATTATCGTTTTATCTCTGGAGTGAATCCCCTTTTTAATGCATGCCAATATTATGTTGGCTTTGCCTGCAGCAGCCTAGCATTGCATTCCATTGCTGAGCCTGTCATCTACTAGAACTCTCAGGTCCTTTTCCATCCTAAATTCCCCCAAAGGTTCTCCCCCTAGCAAGTAACTTGCATTTGTATTTTTGGTTTACTTTACATTTTTCAACATTAAACCTCGTTTGCCATGTAGGTGCCCACCCCATTATTTTGTTTAGGCCTTCTTGTAAGGCTTTCACATCCTGCGTAGAAGTTCTTGCCCTGACTAGCTTTATATCATCCGCAAATACTGAGATTAAGCAGTTTATCCCATCCTCTTGATTGTTTATGAATAAATTAAACAGGATTGGTCCCAGGACAGATGCTTGGGGGACCCCACTTTCCACAGCAGACCATTCTGAGTATTAAGAATTCCGGAGACCCCAATGACACACAACAGGCAGTTTCAGTGTTCAAAGCAGGTCTAAAGTATTTATTCAGACTTGATAGCTTTATATGCAAGTAACAACACAAGAGGGGAAGGGAAAACTTACTTCTAACATTTCTAAGGGTTATACAAACTTCTACAGAGATTTTTTCATCATGAATTTAGGCAGCTAAAAGGAATTTACAAAGATAGCTTATCTCTCAAGGACATGGGATGCTGTTCCGAGAATCGGCCTAACAACTACTCATGTACTCATAGAGTGGGGGTTTTAATTAAACTTCAACTCAAGCAAGAAGTTTGATAAACTTTTAACTCAAGCAAGAAGTGTAAGATAAGGCAAGTACATTCTGAAAAACAAGAACTGTAAAATGGAGGGGAAATTACAGATTGGAGTCGCAGTTGATTATATGTTCTATTACAATCCCCTCTTAAGTCATGAAAACGACTTACTTCCTTTCTACAGAGCTTTTACTGCAATAAAGACTGAGGTAAGTTCTACTTTCAGCACCTGGGTCAGGAATTCTAGTGGCTCTAGTAATTAAACACATAATAAGCCCAGGCCTGGTCTCCCTTAGTAAACAATTCTTTCTTAATTTTATGCCTAAGATGGTATCTTGGATACATACTGGCCTCAAGTAGGTGGTCTTCCTTATTGTTACCCTTTACTCCCATAATCAGGACTAAAGAGGCCAAATAACACTATCCTTGGACATGGAGAGGGACCCAAGGATAACATACCTTCCTACAACACACATATATACTTTGTCCTAGTGAAAATGGTTTCTCACTCGATAAGCCTGTGAGTGTACTTGTCCTGTGCTGCGATTATGAATTGGTGAAGTATAGCACTTACATTATCGGTGAGGGAAGAAAAGTTAAACAAGGTATTTTTTAAATCAAGTTTAGATATGTGGAAAAGTGAACAGGCAGAGTTTCCCTTAGGTTTACACGTGGAAATGTTAAATATTGACCTACTGCATGTAGAGGGGTTAGTCTGTATCATTTGCTAAATTGAAACACCAGTCAGGAAAATATCTAAATAGATGACTTTCACGCTGTCTATTAAACTAATCTAGGGGGCACTGCTGAAAACACCTGTGTATCTGATCCAAACAGAAAGAAATAGTAAATTAATAAATGGTGATATTTGTGCTGTGTGAAAGAGAGTATGTGAACAAGGTAAAAGGAATGGAGGTGATACTACTAATGTATAAAAGGTAGGTGATGTGAAAAATTATATCAAACATAAATCACATAAATAGACATGGTATAATCCTGATGGAAAATTGACAAATCAGTTGGCGTAATCAGGTGAATAAATTATTAAGGGAGACAAAATAAACATAAATCACATAAATGAACGTGATAATTCTGGCTTAAACTTGACAAATCTATAGGCAAAATCAGGTGGATGAAGTATCAAGTGAAACAAATATATATAGTCTGGTGAAAGAAAGAAAAACATATATAAAATGATACAGTGATGGGTGAAGACTCCGAAAGTCCGGGTAAACTGTAATCATTGGGTCCTACCACCAGTATGGCACAAGTGCTGAAAAAACGTGAATCTTCAGTGGGAAAACTTAAAAATAAACTCCGTAAGATAAACGAAGGGGGATGGGACAAGATGCACTCACTTTTAAAATAAGGAGCATAGACGTTAATCCGTGAACGCCGAAGTTTTTAAGCCCCTGTGTGTGGTCCTGGGTCTGCTCTTGCTCCAAAACACTTCCAATAGACTTCCAATAGAGACGCAATGGGTAGTTTTAAAATATGGAAAAAGAGGTGCTCATAGCATAATTCCATATTAAAAATATTTATTGTGATAACAACCATAATAAACAAACTCACATTTGTAATGATAGGCGATACAGCCAACCACGAGCGCCAAGCTCATCTCCTTCAGTCAGATGTGAATGTACCTAGTGCTCCAATCCCGACGCGTATCGTCACATTACGTGCCTTTATCAGGGGATCAAGGGGATGAAGTCACGTGATGTGAATGGGTTTGCTTCCAGTATTTTATCTGGCAACTGTACAACAGCGTACCCAGCATGGTATGTGTTATCATTTGGTCTTGAACAAGACCCATCCACAAAGACATTCTGTGCTCCAGGGAGAGCAGTTGAAGACATGTCTGGCCTGGGGATGTGTCTTGGTGGATGAGGTTCATGCATTCATATTGAGGCACTACCTTATCTTCCTCACCTTTCAAGCCTAGCAAGGCATTCAGGATTGGAGCTTGGCCAGAAGTGGGAGAGGCATATTTTATCTCAAGTTTTGGGTTAGAAAGTAAAATTACTTCATAACTGCTCAGCCTCTTGGCTGACATGTGCTGGGTATGGATATTCTTTAGTAGCATGGATATACATTGTGAGTGGTGTGTAGGGTGGTGGCATGTCCTAGAGTGAATAAAGTAGCCATTTCCACCACCATCGCACAGGATGCCAGAGCTCTGAGACACGCCAGCATGCCCTGTACCAGCATAGGCACAACCCTTGAAAAAATGCAATAGGGCAGAGTTTTCCCCCATGCTCCTGCGCTAGGACCCCCGCCATTGTTTTTACAGTTGTCCCTGGCAAACAAGTGAAACATCTTGCCATATTCAGGTAATCCAAGACCAGGGGCTGTGACCATTACAGTTTTAAGATACACAAAAGCATTGTACATTTCATCTTTCCATTTCACACAATTTGGCATGTCAGTGCCTATGGCTTATCTCAGGAGATTATCATAGTAGGAACAATCAGGTAACCATTGGCGGCAGTAACCAATCATACCAAGAAAAGATAGCATGTCCTTCTTAGTGAGTGAGCGAGGCAGACCCATGAGAGCCGCAGCTCTCTTATGACTGATTTTCCTTGACATTTGTAGGACTTAAGCCCAGTATCCTGATCACACCCTTTATCCCCAAAACTTCACCCCTCCAAATCCCTCACAAATAATTTGACCAGGTTTTGGAGTAAATGGCGTTGACGGCCTTTTTATTACAAATTATAAAATTAAATAAATAACATCTTCATAAATAACCATTAAACTTTAATATACTTTTTTAGGGGTCATGGAGGGAAATAACATACCACTGGTCACTGCGAACAACTTCTTTAAACTTTAGGCCTCCAGTCGGAAACCCCTGACTCGGAGGCGGTATCCAACCTTCACAGTGACCTACCCTTTTTAACCCTTCCAGGTTAACCCCTCGTAACCTGAAAGTACCAGAAACAACCCCCATCAAATGGATGGGTACAACATGTTCCATATATGTAACCTCTATCTTCTCCTCTTCCAGTAACCCAACACTGCCAGGTCATCCTGACCTGTCCCTTACCCCCTTTTCAAACAAACCAAGGTGGGTGGGAGGGAACCGCTTCCTCCTCTGCTCTACGACTGACATCACTTCCCCCTCTCCCTTCCTCTCTCAAGCTCTGAGCGCCGCCCTCACCCAGACCCTCCCCCTTTCCTAAAAGGGGAAACACTGTTTTTTAAAATGGCAACTGTGCTTTCCAGCACTGTCATGCCGTCCCTGCGCCCATTTCTCCTATTATTAGCTCCGGGACTCTCTTGACATTTGTAGGACTTAAGCCCAGTATCCTGATCACACCCTTTATCCCCAAAACTTTACCCCTCCAAATCCCTCACAAATGATTTGACCAGGTTTTGGAGTAAATGGCCTTGACTGCCTTTTTATTAACAAATTATAAAATGAAATAAACAACATCTTCATAAATAACCATTAAACTTTAATATACAGTGGTGTGAAAAAGTGTTTGCCCCCTTCCTCATTTCCTGTTCCTTTGCATGTTTGTCACACTTAAGTGTTTCGGAACATCAAACCAATTTAAACAATAGTCAAGGACAACACAAGTAAACACAAAATGCAATTTGTAAATGAAGGTGTTTATTATTAAAGGTGAAAAAAAATCCAAACCATCATGGCCCTGTGTGAAAAAGTGATTGCCCCCTAAACCTAATAACTGGTTGGGCCACCCTTAGCAGCAACAACTGCAACCAAGCGTTTGCGATAACGTGCAATGAGGCTTTTACAGCGTCCTGGAGGAATTTTGGCCCACTCATCTTTGCAGAATTGTCCTAATTCAGTTACATTAGAGGGTTTTCGAGCATGAACAGCCTTTTTAAGGTCATACCACAACATCTCAATAGGATTCAGGTCAGGACTTTGGCTTCATTTTGTTTTCCTTCAGCCATTCGGTGGTGGACTTGCTGGTGTGTTTAGGATCATTGTCCTGCTGCAGAACCCAAGTTCGTTTCAGCTTGAGTACACGAACAGATGGTCGGACATTCTCCTTCAGGATCTCTTGGTAGACAGCAGAATTCATAGTTCCTTTTATCACGGCAAGTCTTCCAGGTCCTGAAGCAGCAAAACAGCCCCAGACCATCACACTACCACCACCATATTTTACTGTTGGTATAATGTTCTTTTTCTGAAATGCAGTGTTCCTTCTACACCAGATATACTTGAACACACACCTTCCAAAGAGTTCCACTTTTGTCTCATCGGTCCACAGAATGTTGTCCCAAAAGTCTTGGGGATCATCCAGATGTGTTGTGGAGAAATTGAGACGAGCTTTGATGTTCTTTTTGCTCAGCAGTGGTTTTCTCCTTGGAACTCTGCCATGCAGGCCATTTTTGCCCAGTCTTTTCCTGATGGTGGAGGCATGAACGCTGACCTTAACTGAGGCAAGTGAGGCCTGCAGTTCCTTGGACGTTGTTGTGGGGTCTTTTGTGACCTCTTGGATGAGTCGTCGCTGCGCTCTTGGGGTAATTTTGGGCGGCCGGCCACTCCTGGGAAGGTTCACCACTGTTCCATGTCTTCGCCATTTGTGGATAATGGCTCTCACTGTGGTTCGCTGGATTCCCAAAGCTTTGGAAATGGCTTTATAACCCTTTCCAGACTGATAGATCTCAATTACTTTCTTTCTCAATTGTTCCTGAATTTCTTTGGGTCTCGGCATGATGTGTAGCTTTTAAGGATCTTCTGGTGGACCTTACTGTGTCAAGCAGCTCCTATTTAAGTGATGCCTTGATTGTGAACAGGTGTGGCAATAATCAGGCCTGGGTGTGGCTAGAGAAATTGAACTCAGGTGTGGACGACCACAGTTATAGTATGTTTTAACAAGGGGGGCAATCACTTTTTCACACAGGGCCATGATGGTTTGGATTTTTTTTCACCTTTAATAATAAACACCTTCATTTACAAATTGCATTTTGTTCCGAAACACTTAAGTGTGACAAACATGCAAAGGAACAGGAAATGAGGAAGGGGGCAAACACTTTTTCACACCACTGTACCTTTTTAGGGGTCATGGAGGGAAACATACCACTGGTCACTGCGAACAACTTCTTTAAACTTTAGGTCGGAAACCCCTGACTCAGAGGCGGTACCCGACCTTCGCAGTGACCTACGCTTTTTAACCCTTTTTAACCCTTCCAGGTTAACCCCTCGTAACCTGAAAGTACCAGAAACAACCCCCATCCCATGGATGGGTACAACATGTTCCATACATTTAACCTTTATCTTCTCCTCCTCCAGCAACCCAACACTGCCACAGCACGAAAGGGGTAACCCCTTACCCTTGCGTGCACCTTCACACCCTCAGCCCTCGCTGTATGCTTTCCTGAAGGCCCAGTGCCCACAAATCAGTCCCCACATCATTAAGATGTACCCCATCACTCCTCAGATACCTCCATGTATCCACCTCCAGCTCTCTGTGGCTATGGCCAAACCCCCGTTTTTGATGAAAAACCTGCTCACCTCCTTATTTACTTTTATTCGGGCCCTGTCCACCTTTTTAGCTGACCATGCCCACTGCCATGACGTCCTGCCCACCATATCCGACCATACCATAACCATACCTGGGTAAGCCGCTCGTAAATGTAAAAAAATCGAATTTTACGTCACGAATGAGGTACCTCATAGATCTAGCTCCCATATCGTTCCCCCCTGTCCAAACGGGAGAACCTGTGTACTTCCCCCAACACCCTGTTCCACTGCATGCCTGGGACACCGTTCCACCTGACCTGAGCCTCCTGCCTAGGGATACGTAACTGCCTACCGTTCGGCCGAATGTCACCTCTTCTGGCCCCCAATAAACGTAGGAGTGACCAAATATCCAAACTAGGCCTACCTCTTGACCTGTGAAAGAAAAGATGACAACACAAACCACATAAAATATCCATCACCAGTACAGTATATTAACACCCCGAAAGTCATGTGAGACCTATTACAGCATTAGATGTGGGCGAATGTACATCTATCCGAGTCCCATCTACCAAACCCACCCTTGACGCTTCTGTGGCTGCCCTTATCCGAAAGGAATGAGA
This sequence comes from Lithobates sylvaticus, assembly GCA_028564925.1. Taxonomy (NCBI): domain Eukaryota; kingdom Metazoa; phylum Chordata; class Amphibia; order Anura; family Ranidae; genus Lithobates; species Lithobates sylvaticus. The sequence goes on along the minus strand of CM053032.1, from coordinate 98,364,173 downwards.
AGAGAAACTTTTCGGGTCATACCCAGCTGTTGACACGCATCTTCTAAACACTCATGTATTAGAAAGGAACCAGCGACCCAATGTCGCATGTCCCAAAAGGATTCCACTGCCCTAACTGGGCAAATGCGTGACTCTGCAATCCTGAAAACCTTGAGTTGCATTCCTTTGCTGGTCTAATCAGTCTTCGATCGTCTGATCCAAATTCTGATCAAATCCTGCAACTACTACTACTACTCTATATCCCCTAGCAACAGCCCCCCCTGAACCCTCTTTGAAGGACTGACCAACTTGCTTATACATAGTGCCCCAAAGAAAGATAGTGCAAAGGCTGCCCGGAATAAAGCACATTCATAAAAAGAGCTGCAGACCTTTTCCAAACAAGAAAACAAAACCTGTAACATATCAAAGGAGACCAAGCACCTCCCATCCCTCTTCTTGTGCGCATTCCTGTACCCTTTCACTGTCTGTTTTACCCCAAATTCTTTGGTGTGGTCCCGTTGCCCTTGCCACTTAAAAAGAAAGGCCAAACCTGCAAACTTGCGGTCAATGGTAGCTGCCGAGATACCCCTCTCTAGTCCCATATCAAGAAAAATAGAGGACTGCATGGGCCACCTCATGACCTTCTGGGGCCATTCCAATCCTGTTCAAGCAAGCAAACCATTCCTGCCATACCTTGAGTGTTTCAAGTAGCCGTACTCACAGATTGCTTGATCCACTTTGCTGCAGTCCCAAAGCAATGCTCCACATCCAGTCGGGACAGGCTACCCCGTGTTGCTCCGCTTCTGGTGCCAACTCCCGGAACCTGTCCCACTAAAAACAAGACAAAGCGTCAGCAAAAGTGTTGTCAATCCCTGGTAAGTGTACAGCGTACATGAATGCATTCGTACATGAATGCATTCACTTGTAAGCAGCGTAGAACCAAATGTCGCAACAACCTGACCACCGGCACGGATGCCGCTGTCAGTCGATTAACCACCTGTACCACCCCCAGATTGTCGCAGGTAAAACTGACCGTTAGGTTGTGGAAAGATTCCCCCCAAATTTCCAAGGTCACTACAATTGGAAACAATTCCAAAGGAACCAGGTTCTTCAGAAACCCAGCCTCGCCCCAAGCTAGGGGAAATCGAGCTGCACTCCATTGTCCCCTGAAAAAGGCACCAGACACCGTGGAGCCTGCAGCATCTGTGAATAGTTCCAAGTCACAATTTTTGATGGGACCTGACATCCAAAGGGCGTGCCAGTTGAACGACTCTAGGAAATGCTGCCACACCCGCAAGTCCTCCCTGTACTCCTTGTCAAGGCTCACAAAGTGAGTGGAAGCCCGTACTCCCACAGTTGCTGCTGCCAGCCAGCGGCAAAAAACCCTACCCATGGGGATTATCCGGCAAGCAAAATTCAGCTTCCCCAGCAAAGATTGTAGTTGATGTAGTTGTAACTTGAGTACTCCAATGGTCCCTCACACCTCGTCTTTTAGCCTCTCTAGCTTGTCCCTCGGCAGCCGGCATTCCATCCCAATAGAATCTATTTCAATTCCCAGGAATGTAATGTTTGCCATGGGGCCCTCTGTTTTCCCTGGAGCTAAAGGAACCCCGAAACGTTCCGCCAGGTGTTGTAATGTCCCCAACAGGACAGTGCAGATATTGGAACCCGCCGGGCCAACACATAAAAAATCATCTAGGTAATGAATGACCGAGTTGATACCCGAAACATTCCGGACTGCCCATTCCAAGAAAGAGCTGAACGTTTCGAAGAAGGCACAAGAGATGTAGCAACCCATCGGCAAGCAACAATCCACGTAGTATGCCACATTCCATGTGCATCCCAGCAGCCGAAAGCTGGCCCAATGCACCGGCAATAGCCGGAAAGGCCGATTCAATGTCTGACTTGGCCATCAATGACCCTTGCCCATACCACTGCACCCATCAATCAATTGAACTTGTTGGGCTCTTTTTTGGGAACCACTCTCAGTGGAGAGACCACTGTTGTAATGTGTTGGCCGATTTATGTGGGATTTTATATTATTATTATATATATATGTACTGTATTACACACACAGTATAGGATTGACCAGGCCAAATATCAGTTGACATTGTTATCTGTTAACCTAATTACACATATCAAAGGAGAAGTGGCCAAACAAGAATTACTCCACATATCAAAGGGGAACAGATAATGAATGAATGGGCTATGTTCAAGAATATAGATTGGGGATTCAAGTCTATTCTACACCTCAAAAGGGTAATCAGTAGTCACACATATCAAAGGGGACTTGTTGATGTTGATATGCAAGAATGCAAATTAGGGCAGCCTTTGACTGCAGCTGAATATAACAGGACATTTAATCTGTCAGAAGAGTGTGTTCTTATGAAGGCACCAAAAGTCACATGGTTTCATGGGGCTCTAAATATTTACTAGCACTGTCGTAATTATACCCTGGTGGATTTTGTCATCTGTAAGACTGTTCTGTTTTGGAAGCTAATAAAGTGCGCCTCTCTGGAGAATTGGGTTTGCTGCGGGACAATACTTATTAATATCTACAAACCATCTACGAACTATATATTAGATCACTACATTGGTGCCATTCAAGTGACCAGAAGATCATTTTCAGGACTTAGTAACAGAAGTCGGGGACAACAATCCTGTGAGTTGGACAGAAGTCTGATGGAGACCCAAGACCTGTGCTGTGACTCTAATGTCTGGTTGTGACATAAGAGAGTCTGATCTACAAAATCAAACAAGTTTGGAACCCCAGAATTATTCTCTGGAGACTGGAAACAACAAAAAAAAAGGACGGTATCGTGTACCAGAAGACCTGAGCTGGAAGCTGAATGAGTAATTAATGCAGTGAGTAAAATATTTCCTTTTTTTTTAATTATTAATAATATAGTCAAAATGCTTACTCAGTGTGAAGCTAGTGTCAGTTCTGATAAAGTTAACAGATGGGTCCTTATGAAGTTCCAGAAAAATGTAAGCAAATGTGGACTATGATGAATGAATTTTTAGAGAAAACTGTTTTTTGATAGCAAAATTTCAGAAAGTAAAAGAAAAGGTTGTATTGTACAGGGCTTGTTATCTTGCTGTTTAACAATGGAAAGTTCTTTGAAGGATAAGGTTGAGGAAATTACCCAGTTACAGAGTGCAGTTGATAATAGCAACAAGGTTTGTCAGAGGTTACAAAACCAATCAGAATCTGAGACCGTAAATTTTAAATTGCATGCAGTTACCATTGGGGAAGCTCTGCTTGAGAAATCTAAACGTTGTGATGAATTATCAGAGGAGAATGAGAGATTGAAATTAAGAATTATGGAATTAGAGAAGAGTTCTCAGGAATGCAGATATGCATCAAATCTTGGATTCAGCAATCTGCAGAAAAATCTATCAAATGATACAGAACCTCATATTAAATCTGATAATTCATTGCCAGCTGCACCCACTGTGACCACCACCATTTATAACAATAATAATAATGCAGGTGAAGTTCAGCTTGTAATGAAGCCTTTGAAACCAAAAGAATTAGATGCAATTCTTAAAGAAATAGGAATGATTCCCTGCCATGATTTAAACAGATATTTAAAATGGTTTTGTGACTTGCAGAGTGTCAGAGATATGTACAATCTCAACCCATCTGATTAAGAACGAGTTATGCAACATTCTATAGGAAGTAGTCTTTAGATGAGAATTAAACATATCTGTATTCAGCCTCTGAGGACACAGGACATATTACTGGAATTATTATGTGTTTTGTATGGTGTACGTTCTGATATTACTATTCATGGGAAGATCAAACAACTGCAAAGTGAATCTCCCTATGAATTGTCACACAGGATAGCAACTATTATGGAATTATTGGTCAGTAATAATCTTGCATTTGAGCACGGTGGCTTGTTACATATGGGTATATTTCTACATGCTTTGCATGAAGATATCAAACAAAATATTTTACTAGTTACCCCAAATCCTCATGATTTAAAAGACGTGTTGTTGAGAGCAGACCATTTATGGAGAAAGTCAAATGAGCAGGCTGTCAAAATTGATTTAGCCACATTGTTTAGGGCAAATACTGAACATAAAGGTCAAAAGATAATGTCTTATGATAACAATCAAAGAGGAGACACCAGGTCAAATATAGGTGATATTAATATGAAAAACAGAGCTGACCAAAATAATAATAAAAAAATGTCTAAGGCCTGGATACCGTTTTCTCAGTTAAAACAGAAATATGACCACCTAAAGATTGAGTATGATAAGATGAAAATAGAACATTACACATTGTTGGAGCAGCTGAACAGAAATCCGGGCGTCATAAATGCAGATGTACATTTTCCAGATCTGTTTTTGAATGCAAATGACACTTCTCTAGCAGTGGGCTGAATTCGTTTCAAACTGTGGATGTGTAAATAGTCCTTTGTTTTAACTTCAAACAATGTTTAAGGACCTTGCTAATTAGTTTTCTTGGAGAGTTTTTTTGTCTTTCAGATATATTGGAGATACTGCATGTGAATAGCAGAAGGACAGTCTGAAAATTGCTGGCTAGTGGGGGAGGCACTGAATAAACAATATCATGGACTCTCTCAATATTCATCAAGCAATGGATAGACATGGGATCTGTCAAAAAATATGTTTCGTTTCGTTCCGTTTTATTTCGTATTCGAAAAAATTCGTAATTCGTGTTTCGTATACGGAATTTAATTCGGATTCGTACGAAATGCGGATTTCGTACGAATCGTAAGAATCGTTAATTTAGTTAACGAATAGCGACACTCTACGAATAATATCCGAAAACGTATTAAGGTTGCATAACAACAGTCTATTGTGTGTGTTTACTGTGTAGACAATAGCTCTGCCTATGCCTAACGTGCTTCTAATGGATTCGTAAATTCGTTACTTTTTTTTGTTTGTTGATTGGTCATTTTACATGTCTCTCTTTCTCTTACAATGGCGCTGTCTAACGTGCTTCGAATGTATTCGTACATTCGTAACTTTTTTTTTTTGTTTGTTGATTCGTAATTTTCCGTGTCTCTTAAAATGGCGCTGCTTATGCTTAACGTGCTTCGAATGGATTCTTAAATTCGTTACTTTTTATTGTTTGTTGATTTGTCATTTTACGTGTCTCTCTCACAATGGCCCTGTCTAACGTGCCTCGAATGGATTCGTACATTCGTAACTTTTTTTGTTTTGTTTGTTGAGTCGTCATTTTTCGTGTCTCTTACAATGGTGCTGCCTAACGTGCTTCGAATGGATTCTTAAATTCGTTACTTTTCTTTGTTTGTTGATCTGTCATTTTACGTGTCTCTCTCTCACAATTGCGCTGTGACTGTCTAATGTGCTTCGAATGGATTCGTAACTTTTTTTTATTTGTTTGTTGATTCGTCATTTTACGTGTCTCTCTGACTCTCTCACAATGGCGCTGCCTAACGTGCTTCGAATGGATTCTCAAATTCGTTACTTTTTTTTGTTTGTTGATTTGTCATTTTACGCGTCTCTCTCTCACAATAGCGATGTCTAACGTGCTTCGAATGGATTCGTAACTTTTTTTTTTTGGTTTACTGATTCGTCATTTTACGTGTCTCTCACTCTCTCACAATGGCGCTGACTAACGCGCTTCGAATGGATTCGTACATTCGTAACTTTTTCTTTTTGGTCGTTGATTCGTAAATTTACATGTCTGACACAGTGGCGCTGCGGCGCTGCATGCTTCGAATGGATTTGTACTTTTCTAATACATCGCTGTTATTCGTAACTATTCGAAATCTCGTTTATTCTTTACTTTCGTTTTTGACATGTGCCTATAGTCTCCGCCCCTGGATGTAGTTTTGAGAGGCCGGCCCCTGGATGTAATTTAGAGAGACCGTGTGACTCCGTGTGACTGTAGTGTAGTGAGGGAGGAACAGAGAGAGAGCAGAGCAGAGAGCAGAGCAGAGACTGAGAGCAGAGAGAGTGGTATTGTTGGAGTTGTGGTTGTTGTTTTTGTGTGGACTGAATTTGTGATTTGTGTGGAATTAGAATGTCTGGGAGTGAGAATGTATGTGTGAGTGAGAGTGTTGGTTTGAAAGTTGTTGTTGTGAGTAAGAGTGGAGAGGACTCAGGGGATCGGATGAGTGGAGGGGAGCGCCGGATGAGTGGAGGGGAGCGCCGGATGAGTGGAGGGGAGCGCTGGATGAGTGGAGGGGAGAAGAGTGGAGGAGAGAGGAGTGGAGGGTCAGGGGGTGGAGGGGAGCACAGGAGTGGAGGGGAGCACAGGAGTGGAGGGGACTGGAGTGGGGGTGAGAGGAGGATCAGTGGGGGGTTGAGGAGAGAGGAGGGAAGAGTAGAGAAGAGGAAGCGTAGTAGAGAGGACAGGGAGAGGAAGCGTAGAAGAGGGGACAGGGAGAGGAAGCGCGGAGGGGACAGGGAGAGGAAGCGCGGAGGGGAGAGGAGGCGTGAAGAGGAGATGAAGAGTGGAAGGGAGCATGGCCATGGAAGTGGAGTGGAGCGGGAGCGGGAGCATGGCCAAAAAAAGAGGCGTATGCCCCCCCCCCCACATCAGAAGATGAAATGTCTGACACCGGCGACCACCAGCGAACCAAACGCAAGCAGCAGCAGAAGACGACGACGACATCAACAAGGGGGCCAGTCTTTACCCCCCAGGAAAACGCTGCTCTGGTGGCTGCTGTTAGGAGGGACAAGGCCACATTGTTCAGCCTCAGCTACCCAGAAGACAGCAGCCTGGGATCGAGTCCGGGACTCTGTGAATGCCCTGTCCAAGGTTCGCAGGACCACCGCTGGTGTCAGGCACAGGTAATAATTATTCAAATTTTATATCACTCTTAGAACACACCCCATATTTGTGAAAAAACACACACAGTATAGTAGGCTTTGAGTAATAATCTGATTTGAACGTAACACAAATATATTTAATATATTTATTTGACACAGACACAGAAAAGTAACATGTAAAATAAAAATAATATTAACGTGTGTATATTCACTAAATATACTATTTTCATTTGCAGATTTTATGATTGTCGGGCCTCTGTGCATAAAAAAATTGAGAGGCAGGCCACTGGAGGAGGCAAGACTGTCTTATTTAGACAGTGGGAGGCAGAGCTGAAGGATGGCCTCCTACTTCACGAAGATGCCCCGCCCCCTGGAGTGAGCACTGCCAGTGCCAGATCCGCCGCCAAGCACCAGAGACTGAGAGCTGGTGAGTAAAAAAAAATATATCATTATATGTTATATGGTTGTTGTTTCCAGCTCACTATATTTTTTATGACTACGGCATGTGAGACTTACGTTTTGCTTTACATTCATGTTTTCCAGATCGATCAATGTCATCATCAGTGGAGGAGGGAACAGGAACAGCTGCTTCTGCTTCATGCCCCCCTCAATATTCTGGCAGTGGTGAGTACCTACTACCTACCTAACCAACACAAAGCAAACATAATAACAAACATCTATTTAACCACTTCAGCCCCTGACGATTTTCCCCCCTTCCTTACCAGAGCACTTTTTGCGTTTCGGCACTGCGTCGCTTTAAGTGACAATTGCGCGGTCGTGCGACGTGGCTCCCAAACAAAATTGGCATCCTTTTTTTCACACAAATAGGGTGGTATTTGGTGGTATTTATTTGATCACCTTTGCGGTTTTTATTTTTTGTGCTATAAACAAAAAAAGAGCAACAATTTAAAAAAAAAAAAATCAATATTTTTTACTTTGTTTGTCATAAAAATTATCCCCAAAAAATATACAAATAAATATTTTTTTCCCTCAGTTTAGGCCGATACGTATTCTTCTACATATTTTTGGTAAAAAAAATTCCGTTAAGTGTATAATAATTGGTTCGCGTGATCACGGACATATGTACGCAAATGATCATGTACAGATGACTGTGTGCAGGTGATCACGGACATATGTGTGCAGATAATCATTGGCACATGTTATTTTACTGGGACATATGTGAGGGACATGTGTTTTTATTATTTGGGGACATGTGTTTTTATTAGGGGACATGTGTGTTTTGGGGACATGTGTGGGGACATGTGTGTTTTTACACTGTGGGGACACTACACTGGTGATCAGTGAGTAAAAAGCTGTAAAAACAGCTAATACTCACTGATCTGATCACCAGCCGGCTGCAGCGATCCGCTCTCCTCTCCTCACCGACGACTTCCGTGTGAGGAGAGGAGAGCCGATTGCCTAGCAAACGGCTGTTTGTTTACATCACATGACGGCTGTGATTCGACACGGCCGTCATGTGATCAGGAGGGCCAAACACCGAGCCCTCCTGCCGATCCGAGATGCGCCGTGTCCGGGTGACACGGCCGCATCGGGATCGCGCCACTGCGCTGGCACGCGCGCGCGCGATCCCTCTACTTCAGAAGGACGTTCCAGAACGTCCGATCAGAAGTAGACGGCTCCCACCCGGCCGTCTATGTACAGTGGCCGGGTGGGAAGTAGTTAAGTACCGTAGTTTATCGCGATTCCAAGAGCGTTTGCAATTTTAAACCATAACATGTTCGATATCTATCTATTTTACTTGGAGTAACATCGTCTATCGCAATATCCCCAAAAATTGGGCTAAATAAATTTACTGTAAATTTATATTTTTTTAATTCAGTTAATTTTTCACCAAAAATTGCTTTTGAAAGGCCGCTGTGCAAATACACAGTGCACATATATATATATATATATATATATATATATATATATATATATATATATATATATATATATATATATATATATATAATGTTTGTGGTTCTCAGTAATTTTCTAGAAAAAAGTTTTGATTTTAAATTGTAAACAATAACTGTCATAAATAGGCTTGGTCCAGAAGTGGTTACCATAACTCTTTATTCTATCTTAACAGAAAGCCTGAGCCGCCATATCCCGGACCCTCCAGCATCAGCTCCTTCTGACAGGAAGCAACGCCCCATTTCTCCTCAACGTAAGTACTAGAATACGCAAGCTGCCAATATAAAGAAACAGGACACAAGGCACCATCATCCACACTAAGTTCACTAACACATAAAAAAAGCTACAACCATCCATTTTTAAGTTCATACACACACACCCCAAACTAGGGGTCTACCGATTATTGGTGGCCCCTTTTTTTGTAATAATCGTTATCGTTGACAAACTTACCAATATATCCGGTGCCGTTTTTTAACAACCGATGTGGCTAAGCAGCCGCTTGTCTGTTATTACAAACAGCTGGAGGGGAAGTCCTCCCCAGAAGTACAGTCGCTGTAAATCTGAGGAGAAACTCTGAATTGAGGGGAAGATCTGCTGATTTTATCTTCCAATCGTGTACAAACAAACATTCTGTTTTTTTTCCCTTGCATGACTGTCCCCCTCAGATCTACAGCGACTGCACTTCCAAGTGCACTTGTAGTGGAAAGTGTATTTTCCTTTAGTAAATAGACCCCACTGTTAGTATTGTAACCTATAATTGTTTATTCTATTACTACTACAATATTTGGAAATGCATCTGATCTTAGTATCTGAACGCCACTACAATCAGACAGCCACCAGTAACAGTAAGTTAGTAACTAGGGTGGAACTTAGAAAAGAGTAGTGAAAATAAATTATTTGCTATATATTATAAAGAGAAAAACAAACCTATTTTTATTGAAAGCGTTTGTTAACCTAAAAAAAAGAAACCTGTTACCTTAAAAACTTAAGGAAGGACCACCCGCCGCAGTTATATGTCGGCTGTTTGAAGAGGACCACCATTGTTATGGCAGCAGATAGCTGCCATAACCCCGGTATCTTCTTCAGCGTGCGGTCCTCTTTCAGATAAAATTGGTTACTGCGGCGGACTTGCCGCAAGTTCACTTTTATCAGGGGCCAAAGAGGCGGTGGAGACGATCAGGTCCACTTCTGCCCTCTAATCTTAAATCGTTTTTTTTTTGGGTGGGGGACGAGAATATGACATTTCTTTTTATATGAATTTTTTATTGCATTTTTGTGTAAATATGAGATCTGAGGTCTTTTTGACCCCAGATTTCACATTAAAGAGGACCTGTCATTGTTTTTTTCTATTACAAAGGATGTTTACAATACATTCCTTGTAATAGGAATATATATGTATATGTGACACAAAATGTATTTATTTTTTAAAGGACTATGTCAAAATAAAAAGGAATAAAATATGTTTTTATTATAATCTCTAGAAATCAATTTCTTTGAATGCTAGCATCAACATTGGCTATCTCGTCTATTTCAGATCAACAAGACCTGTCAGACGTGATTTCGCTCCGGGATGAGACCGAGCTGACCCCTTTGGCCCAGAAGCAGACTCTAGGGCCACAGGAAGCTGCCCCCCCTGTACGTCCTCCACTGCCTCACCCTCCAGAGGAGCAGCCAGTGCCGCAGTTGCCACCACCGACACCGAGTCAGACAACTGTCCTGCTGACAGAGATGCGGAGACTGGCCAAAGCCAACAAAAAAATGCAGAGGGAGAATCGTAGGTTGAACCGGACCCTCCACCGTGCCATCAGAAACCACACTGATGATATGGAGAGGATGTGGGTCCGGTTCAACCAACAACAGAACCAGGCAATGGAGCATTGCAAATTATGTTTGCTGGAAGCAATTTCCAGACACAATGCTCCATTGCCTGGTACTAGCTCTACCACCACCATGAGCAGCCGAGAAGCCTCTCCAATATGAAACCAGCATCCACTGCGTGCTCCAGGACCATAGCTATTTTGTTTGTTTGTTCTGTTCAAATCTAATATATTATTTTATACTTTTATTTTGTGTGTAAAAATAAAGTTGTTTTGAAGTAATAAAACCAGCAGTCTTTAGTGCTTGATTTTGTTGAGGGAGGTGTTTATGTTTACAGCACCCTAGACATAGACACACTGTAATAAGCCACATTGACACAGAAATAAAAAGTTCCCTCCTCCGCCTGCTCCGCAACTCAAAAGGAGTGTTGCAAAGCGAGCTGTACATTCTGTCCCCCGCCCCATCCCATTCCCCATCCAAGGTAGCCAGGCAGACATAGGACAGAATAAGGTGACAGACGCTATTGTACAACTGAACATAGAAATGTTTATTAGGTCTCTCTAAAGCATAAAGCAACTCCAACAATAAATTATTAATAACTTAACTTAACAGTAGTTAGTTCCCTTCTGCAATGGCAGAAAACACTCCCCTTCCCCCACCCAAACATATTGGGGCACATCAGGGCATATTGGGGCACATCAGGGCATACTGGGGCACATGGCATATTATTGGGGCACATTGGGGAACATCAGGCCACAGCGTTTACCAGCTTGTGGATTAGTATAATTACATTTGGCACATTGAACAACAATTGAATGAGTATAAATATTTTTTGGGCATTTAAGAAACTTTGATTGTGGGGAGGGACAGGGTCCAACTAAAGAGTCTAAGACCAAGAGGCCATCTCTGCTGCAGAGTGCAGACAGTCAGTCAGTTCAAGGAATGTCCAGAGTAAGGGAGGGGTACACCAGCTTTGGCAAATTTATTTTCAAAAATGCTAACTGCTCAATTAGCTGGGGGGACAACTGTGATCTTTGGGGTGACAGGATGTTTCCCGTCACAGAAAACACCCGCTCACTCTGGACACTTGTTGGAGGGCAGGACAGTAGCTCCTTGGCAATATCTGCGAGGGCAGGCCACTCCTCGCTCTTCTCCTGCCAAAAAGACATAGGATCTGTGGTGGGGTGCACTGGTGGGGATGACAAATATGACATGACAACCTCCTTTGATGAAATGCGTTTCTTGGGGGGCACTATGCTGCTGGAGGTTCCCATTAGGGTGTCAAATGCCTCAGTCAAGACAGAAGAAGATGCTCCGCGACCGCTGGCAGGAGCTCTGCTGCTCACTTCAGTAGATGCTGTTGCATGGGAGAGGGGGTTTTCAATATCTTCTTCCTCCTCTTCCTCCTCTCCCAGCTCCAGTGGCCTTCTTACTAGCTGCCTTTCCCTCTGACGCACCCTGTGAATAAGTCTGTCCCGCCATGTTGTGAGAGCACTGCACTGCACAGCCATTTTGCCCTTGCAACGAGGGTCACACATGGCAGCCAGCATCAGTTCTGGGCAAGAGGCGGTCAAATCCTGCGTGCGCCTGCCCAATTCCAAGAGAAATGTGTTGAGCAGAGCCAACACATCAGGTTGAGGGACACCACCAGGCAAAGGTTCCTGAGCTGACATGAACCGCTCCAATTTACTTTCAAGGTGGTTAAAAAGCGGCAGCACATTAGCAATGCTGGCATCCTCGCGGCTCAGATGTTCTGTCACAGAGAGGAATGGTTTGAGGACTGCCACAATCTGCCCAATTATGGCCCAGTCCTCCCTGCCTAAAGGTCTCTCTATGCCAATATTATGTTCGCAGGCCATGGCATGGAGAGCCTTCTGCTGTTCAAGGATGCGTTCCAGCATTGCTAGGGTTGAATTCCACCTAGTCCCCACATCCTGTTTTAGGCAGTGTTCTGGAAGGCCTGCCTTCCTCTGTTCCAACCTGAGGAGGTGGCTGTCCCTCACACTTCGATGGAAGTGGCCAGCCATCTTCCGGCAAGAGTCCACCACTTTGGACAGCCTTCCATCGCCGCCAGAATTAGCCTCCACCAATCGAAAGCTGTCAGTTACCACCTGGTGGAGAAGGTGGGCTGAGCAGCGCACACCCACAAATCTGCCATCCCTTACAGCCTTCACCATGTTGCTGCCTCCGTCTGTGACAATATAGCCAATAATGTAGCTGTTGCTGTCAGTGTCTGCCTGAAACCACTGCAGCAACATTTTCTGCAAGGCTTGCAGGATATTTTGCGCTGTATGCTTTTCATCAAGCACCTCAGCGTGCAGGAGAAAAGAACGGTGCCCCTCTTTGTCAAGTGCTGATGATGACGAGGATCCAGATCTTTGTACATCATGGGACAGTGACACCTTGCCCTGCCACCAATGTGCCGTCAGGGACAGGAAGGCGTGTCGGGCACTAGATGCACTCCACAGGTCAGTGGTCAGGTGCACTGCCTGTCCACCTGCCTTTCTAATCTCCTCCTTCAGCACCCCAACACAAGACCTGTATAAGGCTGGCACCACAGTTTGGCTAAAGGTCTTTCGTGATGGCACACGGTACTGTGGTGCAACAGCCTGCATCAACTGCTTGAAGGGCTCACCTTCTACCATATTGAATGGTGCTCCTCCAACTGCAATAAGCTGGCCGATCAGGCGTGTTATCTTCCGCACCTGTGCCTGAGACATTCCCTTTGCACTGTGAAAGCCACCAAAATCTTCCAGGGTGGCCTGGTGGCTGGTATGGGTTGGATGTGGGGTGGTGGTGCTGGTACTTATGGTGGTGGCTGTGGTGGTGCCACTATTGGTATTGGTTCCTCTTTTGGTGTTTGGAGGGGCCACAATTTTCTCCCCTAACAGCACAGCCTGGTGGTGCACACGCATGTGCTGGTTCATCCCACTGTTGCTGAGATGCCCTATGTCTCGGCCCCGGCTGATGTCCCTGCCACAATGCTTGCATTTGGCCTTCTGACCAACGCCAATTTTGGTGAAATGCAGCCAAACGCTGGAACGGCAGCCAGCACCAATGACACTGCCCGCAGTGCCTGGTGATGGAATCACATCCACTGCAGTGGTTGGACTGTCTTTCTGAGGTTCAGCAGGAGGAGCAGGATGAAGAAGAGAATGTGATTGTGATCTGAACATCACGGGTATTTTGGGTGCTGTCGCTGTGGTTGCATTGGCCGATGATGCTGGAGGCTTTAAAATAACGGCAGGGGACTTATAAGGGGAGAAAAGTAGTGGGGAGTCAGGGGAGATATATTCTCCTGGGCTGTCGCTGGGGCCAACATGGGTAGATGCCGATGCCGATGGTTGGTAATCCAAGTTCTCCATGTGAAAGCTTGTTTCCATCTCTTTCTCTTCTACATTGCCAGGGGAAGACTGATGATCTTTACAATGTGCTGTAAACTGACTCTCCTCAGGCTCCTGCTTGCTTATCTCGAAGCTCCCTGGAGTGCTGATAGTGATATCATCATCATCATGAGCTTGTTCAGCCTGGGCCTTCTCACATGTCTCATGCTGCAGCATGCTGTCCAAGATCTCCATCTTTGGCTGCACAAAGGTGTGTGCACTGGGAAGTTTCCCTTTGGTCTGCCCTCGTCCTCTTCCATAAAAAGTACGAGTGGGCATGCTAGTGCTACCAGCAGCAGTGGTTGTACAAGGTAAGTCCTCCTGGAACAGCTGGCGACGTGATGTCTGCTGTTTGGCAGGCTCTTTCACTCCTCCTGGTCGCCTCAACTTCATGGGAGGTGAGCTGAGCTCAGGGGGCACAGACGCCGCAGAGACAGAACGTCCCACCTGCTGCTGTTGTACTTTACGCCGGCTCGAAGCTCTCCCTCTCCCAGCAGCAGCACTCTTTCTGCCTTGATCTCCTTGTTTGCTGCTCATTTTGCCTTCCAAGTCAAAAAAAGACAAAAAAAAAGATGAGCAGACTAAAACAAAAATCTGGAGTAAAAGAAGAAATCCAATAGCAAAATAAGCTATCAAGGATAATAATCTTGCAGACTCCAACAGATATCAGGGCAAATGAATATCAAAAATCCAAGGATCACAACGATATTTGAGCAGATGCACTGGCACAAATAGTTGACTGTATGATCTGCTCCACAAAGAGAAGTCATATGATCAGGGCGTGCCCTCTGCCCTGCCCTGTAGGCCTCAGCATCACAAGAAAACCTCTGATGTGATTGGTCAACCAACAGTCACATGTTTCTGTAGTAAAGAAATTTGGACCAACAAAGAATTCGTTATTATTCGTACACTGTCGATATTCGTTATACTGAATATCGAATTCATTCGAATCATTCGTTATATCCGCTATAATAATTTCTTTCGTATTAGTTGAAAATTAGAAATTCGATATATTTGGTAGTTGAATTCGAATAGTTTGGAGCCGAATTTCGAATCACTCGTTATATCCGCTATAATCATTTCTTTAGTATTAGTTGAAATTGAAATTCGATATATTTGGTAGTTGAATTCGAATAGTTTGGAGCCGAATTTCGAATCACTCGTTATATCCGCTATAATAATTTCTTTAGTATTAGTTGAAATTGAAATTCGATATATTTGGTAGTTGGATTCGAATAATTTGGAGCCGAATTTCGAATCACTCGTTATAATCCGCTATAATAATTTCTTTAGTATTAGTTGAATTTGAAATTCTATATATTTGGTAGTTGGATTCGAATAATTTGGAGCCGAATTTCGAATCACTCGTTATAGCCGCTATAATAATTTCTTTAGTATTAGTTGAAATTGAAATTCGATATATTTGGTAGTTGGATTCGAATAAATTTAGAATAATTTGGATCCGAAATTCGTAAACGGAATTTCGTATTCCGTACAGAATTCGTATCCAAAAAAATTCGTAATTCGGTTCCGTACAAATGTACGAATTTCGAAAAATTCGTACGAATTTACGATTCGTACGAAACTAACCGCACATGTCTAGCAATGGACCCTTTTTTTTGAACATTCATTTTTTTTTCCTCTTGTCAATGGACTTTTCCCTATTTTATTTTTATTTTTTATTTTTCACTCATTTCCCATTTTTTTTTTTTTTTTATTATTTTTTATTTCTTGAACTCTATCTTAAAACCAGAGCGAAACATTTAAACCTAAAATAATTTTCATAACACCTGTACATATTACATATTGCATATTGATCAATATATTTGATATCTAAGGTGAGATGCCGCACAATGGCTTGGCATAGCATAAATTATAGTATGTTGGGTGGTCTTCCTAAATTTATAAGAGAGGTGAGTGAAATTCATCACTCCAGTCATGATTTGAAACTTTGTTGAATCAGTCGTTGATAATATGCTAAAGGCTATGACATATATGGATGAAAAAGACCTAACTTTACTGGCAAGATTTTCCACTGCTGCTTTGTCTGGATAGAAGATCTGATAAACACTGATGTCAAGCTGATTCTATCTGAAAGTGGGGGATTATATATGGATTATATGGATATATGGATTATAGATTGGTATACCATTCGGGTGGAATTATGGACTGAATGATCCAAGTAATTCTATTGAAGGCAATGAGGAGTCGGCCTAAAATGGAAAGAAGATGTGAATTGTAAAATGCTTTCAAGATGGACGTGCAAGAAGTGCAAGGAAATAGTTTGCAGCACAGTTTTTTTCTGCCGTATCCAAACCTTTTGAACTTGAAAGTCAGTGCTGGTACATTGATGGTTCTTCTTACTATAAAGATGGAAGTAGAATTTCAGGATTTGCTGGTGTTTGTTCAAAAGCATCTTTAAAAATGAAAACCTTGAGCCTGGAGATGAGAATCCTGGATTTATGTGGATCGGCGCTCCAAAAGCACACCAAGTTTACTTTCAGTGAGAGATGTGATGAAGTCAGATCGAAGAATGGACTGTGACATCAGCTCATTTTTGTGCAATATTCAAGATCTTGATGTGATATAATAAGACCTAACAGCTATATGGGCCATGGATGTTTACCGAATCCTTTTCCAGTCATGGTTTAAAGCTATATTATCTAATGAATGTTTCATGGGGATATTTTAGAGGCTGGTGAAGAGAGATGTAACCAGTTTCAACTTTATATTTTATATGAGCCATTGTAAAGCATCCAGTACCTCAAATCGTAATGATATGTTTGTTGCTTGATTTGTGGGTCAGTTCTAGTAGTTAGAACGATCCAAGTGGGGGTATATGTTGTAATGTGTTGGCCGATTTATGTGGGATTTTATATTATTATTATATATATGTACTGTATTACACACACAGTATAGGATTGACCAGGCCAAATATCAGTTGACATTGTTATCTGTTAACCTAATTACACATATCAAAGGAGAAGTGGCCAAACAAGAATTACTCCACATATCAAAGGGGAACAGATAATGAATGAATGGGCTATGTTCAAGAATATAGATTGGGGATTCAAGTCTATTCTACACCTCAAAAGGGTAATCAGTAGTCACACATATCAAAGGGGACTTGTTGATGTTGATGTGCAAGAATGCAAATTAGGGCAGCCTTTGACTGCAGCTGAATATAACAGGACATTCAATCTGTCAGAAGAGTGTGTTCTTATTAAGGCACCAAAGGTCACATGGTTTCATGGGGCTCTAAATATTTACTAGCACTGTCGTAATTATACCCTGGTGAATTTTGTCATCTGTAAGACTGTTCTGTTTTGGAAGCTAATAAAGTGCACCTCTCTGGAGAATTGGGTTTGCTGCGGGACAATACTTATTAATATCTACAAACCATCTATGAACTATATATTAGATCACTACAACCACCAAGTCTGGAAGCGGCACCTTACTAAAGGGGCAAGGCCATGCGCCCTAAAGTAAGTTCCTTCCCCAGTTTTTTCGAAACCACTGCTAGATGAAGCAGGGCCGACCCTAAATTCTTAGCCTCGGGTGGGACTGTCATCAATGAACAAGGTATTCCAAAACCATTAGTGAAACCGGCCTCTAACATGTGCGCCGCTGCTCGGTCGGGGTATCTACTGAGGAAAGGAAGCATCCTTTCCACCCGCAACAGCGTTGTCCCTCTTACTCGGAGACTCTACGGTACGTCGTTTTCCTCTCTTAAAGCACTTGGACAGTGAATGGGATCCCCCGCAGCCTGAACATGTGTTTGAATCGACAGTTTGTCCTAAATTTACACGTGACCTCGTTGAACTGCCAACAAAAGCCCCATCTTTTCTCGGTCGATTGTCCTGAGGCTGCTGAACCTCCGAACTGCCTGAAAAAACGTATTAGGATCCCACGCCGTTGTCATCAGCATGTCCTTATGGTCCCAGCGTAGGGACGGTCGGTCGGCCATCCGTTGTCAAAACTGCTCGTCATACCTTAGCCAAGCCACACCGCCATACATCCTGTGTGCTTCGCTACTGGCCTCCAAATAAACGAACAGAGCCGAACAATGTTCGGGGGTATTTTCCCCTATTATGCTCGCCAATATGGCGAACACCTGTAGCCAATTGGAAAAGGTATGAGGAATCAACCGGTTTCTCAGTTTTTCTTCGTCTTCCTTCTTGCTTTCTTCTGGCTTCAACCTGTCCAGGTTGAACTTATCCAAAGGCAATAATGTGAATATCTCTACATATTCACCTTTCCAAATTTTCTCTTTTATCTCTGTCTTCAGATGGGCCCCCAGGGGGCCCTCAAAACAGACGTATACTTAATTTTTCATGGAATCTGCCAACCTGACCGAGTCCGCTTTTTTGTCCCCTCTCTTGCCCTGGCTATCCGGAGCCGTAATTATAGTCGATAAGCCGGGAGACTCACCTACCGCTGTAGCCGTTCCCGTTGTTGTCGCAGGAGTATAACCTGCAACCCTGGTGGTGCCGGCTGCCGGAGGTGTGGCATGAGTCGGTGCCCATGCCTGCGCCGGACTGCTTCCTGTGCCTGGCTCAAACCGCTGCACCAACTCCTTGAGCCCTACCAATAACTCCCATAGCCCCACGGCCCCTGTCTGGAGTCCTGTCTCTTTGGGTGGTATGGGAGTAGACCTGTCCCCCCCGGCTCCCGCCATTATCCCTGACCCTAATGGCCCTGGTTGACTACCCTGACCCAACAGACCCTGACAGTTCACCCTCAAATCTGTCGCTGCCCACTTCTGTCCAACCGATCGCAGGCTGCATCCCCGATGGACTGGCTCTGTTTGCCGTGGGTCTGCGGTGCTGCTCTTGCCCTTTTCTCTAAACAGTCCCACCAGACCCACTCGTTGTCTCTCGTGACGGGCTCCTGCGCCTACTGCTTGGCTGGGTCTTCATCGCCCGACCTCTGTCGTTGCTCACCCTTGACCCTGGGCTCCTCGCGGACCCTCTTCCAGGCTGTGTAGGACTGTGGGCCGTGCTGGCTGTCTGGCCCCCACCCCGAGGTTCGATGTTCCCTTGCTGGGCCGGCTGGCTGCCCCGATCTTCCCCCACAGCCCCGGCCGCATTCTCTGTGCATCTGCGACGAGCCGGGGGCGGAGCCGTGTGCTGTACTGGGCTTCCCCCCCTGCCGCGCCCTTGCCTCATCATCGGGTCCCGCTCTTCTCCCCGTACCTGGTTCTCTGGCTCCACTGTGCATGGGGGGTTGGGGGTTCACTCCCCTCTGCTTGTAGCTGCCTCCTCTGAGAGCCTCTGGGGCCTGCTTCCGGGCTGAACCTTTCCGGTGGCCGTGACCGCCGCGCACAAGGTGCCGCCACCCCCGTCTGTTGCCGCTCCGCCGTCCACCACTATGGCTGCTATCTGGGCTTGCAGCTAGTCCACGGCTTGTGCAGGAACCGCCGCTCTAAGCTGGGCAATAAAGCCCTCCATCGCCGCCATGCTGCACTGTAGAATGGAGAGGATACAGAGCAGTGAGGATGAGGCGTCCAATCGCTTCCTCCTCTGCTCTACGACTGACGTCACTTCCCCCTCTCCCTTCCTCTCTCCAGCTCTGAGCGCCACCCTCACCCAGACCCTCCCCCTTTCCTAAAAGGGGAAACACTGCTCTTAAAACGGCAACTGTGCTGTCCAGCACTGTCATGCTGTCCCTGCGCCCATTTCTCCTATCATTAACTCCGGGACTCTCTTTCTCTTTTGGAGAGTACAAAACCAAGGTATTAAACAGTCTCCTGACACCATTGTAGCTTTTTCTTAGAAATCATGTGACCATTATCTGCTAACCAATGTAACAGATCTAAACCATCCTCTTTGCATGCAACCTGGCTTGGACTACACAACAACAAATCATCAACATATTAAAGTAGGACAGAACCATGGCGGGGTGTCCAGGACTGCAGGGTTGCCTGGAGGACCACTGAATAGACTACAGGGGAGTCTACATAGCCCTGGGGCATTCTGCACCAGGTCATCAGGCATTTGTTAAAACAAAAAGCACGGATTGGCTGTGTCTCCTCATCCACAGGGACGCTAAAAAATGCGTTTGTTAAATCAATCACAGAAAAATACTCTGCATCGGATGGTATGGAGGTAAGGAGTGATGGCACATCAGGCACTATAGGCACAATAGGTACCATCAGGTTATTTATAGCTCGAAGGTCTTGAAAAAAACTATAACTGCCAACCGGCTTTTTAACTGGGTGTGTTGTAGGGGGATACAACTTCTTTTAGAATGCCATTCGTTAACTCGCTTGCCGACTGCCGCCTGTACATTTACGTAGACAAAATGACAAGGCTGCGCAAATGGGCATACCTGTACATCCCTTTGAATTTGCCGCCGTGCCATCGCATGCGCGCCGCTGCTGGCACACGCACGCATCCGCTGCAAGCTCAGTGAGTAGGATCGTGTAAACAAGCATCTCCCCGTTCTGCCTAGTAAAACTCTCACTGATCACAGCTCCATGTGATCGGGAGCGGTGATCAGTGACGTGTCACTCATAGCCACGCCCCCTAAAAGTTAGAATCACTCCCTAGGACACACTTAACCCCTTCCTAGCCAGCTAGTGGTTAACCCCTTCACTGCAAGTGTCATTTTTACAGTAATCAGTGCAATTTTATAGCACTGATCACTCCCTCAATGGATCTGGGAGGCTGTTTCCAAATCATCAAGGTGTGTGGAGCAGAGGGAGATGGCTTATAAGATACTGTTTTTCTGGTATAGAACCCCAGAGGTAATACACAGATATTCCCTTAAGGTTTCAAGGGTGTGCTGGAGGTGTCTGGGTGACATAGGCTCACATTTCCACATTTTTTTACAAGACCTTCTAGAACTATCCCTTCCAGACCCGATCTATTACCTATTGGGCCTGCCGTTCCCCAGCATCCCCAAGCACACCCAGAGACTGGCTGCCTATGTCCTTCTGGCAGCAAGAAGAGCCATTCCCCTAAGATCTACCTCCCCACCCACACGTCCACAAGTTTTACAATTATTGAAGCAGATCCGTAGAATGGAACATCTCACCGCAACAATACATGACACACTTCCTCAGTTCTCCAACATTTGGGACACGTGGGACCATGCGGAGCTCAACCCTGGAGCCATACCACTACATTCTACAGGTTCTGTCCCCCACAGAATACTTGGACTAAATTCTGACCCAAACCTCTTTTGATCCCTTAATCTCCTGCATTTTACTTAACCATGGTGTTTCCCCCTCCCTCCCCCTCACCTCTCCCCCTTGATGGGTCCCCTGTGAAGTGTCCTCATTTCTCGTTCAGACACCCAGGTAGTCCCACCAACCTTTGATCTGGAGAGCACCAAACCCTCCTTGTGTGAAATGCCATGCTCTGTTCATGCTGACTGCCCTACCCTTCCCCCCTTCTCTCCTCCCAATCAGACAGGCTGCAACACCATGCAGCTGCAGTTTTACATAGCATTGTACTCTCCTTTCTTCCTATGGTATATATATGTGATTTGTACTTTGTTAACGACTGTATTTTCTTTATACATAAGACTCACAATTTGAATTTGTATATCTGCTCGTTTACCTACAAAATTTACAAAAAAAATAAGTGTTCTACCATAGGGGCAATGCCTTCCTCTTTTTCTTTTGACAATACATACTGTTTGTGGTAAATGGGTAGTGCCCATTCCTTGAGAGTGGCCTTATACAGGGTATAGGATATGAGCCCTACATCCAGAGCGCTCTCTGACTATACTTTGTCAGAATCACTGGGAAGTCTTGTGTCTGTCTCCTGTACTTCAGTATTTAGCATTATGGGCCATATGGGGACCTTTTTAGAATGAGCAATCACACCTCCCTGATTGGTTACTCCATTCTAATCCCCAACTTACCTAGCAAGTCTCTCCCCAAAAGATTGACACTGCAGTCTGTAGTATTCTGAAACTGTGGTGCAACAACACTGATCCACGTTCTATATTTACTAATGGGAGGGGAGGGGTTTTGAAAGTTTTGGTGAGTATCCCATTAATTCCCATCGAAGGCTCAGCTTCGATGTCTCTCCTCTGTAATAATCCTCACTCAGGGTCTATTTAGTCGCACCTGAATGGAGAAGGAAAGGAATTAGCTTTCCTTGGACATGCAAAGGCACTATTGGTTGTTCATCAAAGGAGCGAGAGACAAGGGGGAATTCTGGGATACTACCTTCTGGGCAGCTTCATTGCTGTTGTTGTTTAGGCTGAGTCAATGGGATGGGGTATTTCACTCCCTGATTTAGCTTTAGGGTTCTGTATCTGGGCAGGGGCTTGACTATTTTGTTGTTGTTGGTCAAAAGGTTCATTCTTTCTCTCATAATCCTCCTTTGTTAAACACTTGTTGGGTTTCTTTTGTTTCTTATTATCCCTCTGGAACCAATATGGGGCATATTTTAACCAGTTCTCCCCTCCCTGTCTCATATAAGTCATGTCCCATTGTGGGTCCCCAGAGTACCAAGGAAACGCCTTTTTATTTCCTAGACATAATCCTTTTACCATATTCATACGGAACTCATCATTATCACCATCCCGGGGAAAAGGATCGGAGCTTTGAATAGTTTTGGTCCACCCCGCTAAATTTGATACCCAGAGGACTATGAACTCATAATTCGTACCACAAATCCTAGCTACATAATCTTTACGTTTCCCCAGGTTTGGGAGGAGGGGGAGGAGCCTTGTTGACCCATATTGACAGTGGGGAACGACTGTCTTACCTTACAGTCGTATGATCCACACAACAAATTATCTTTTTTTTAACAATTAGATTTTTATTTCAAAATTCAACACATAGACAGTTAACAAAGCATTGTATAAACTTTTCAAAGTGCATGTAGAACTGGTACATTATAATACAGTTTATACTATGAAATTTCAAACCTTGGATGCCTCTTTCATGTGAAAAACTTCTATTCCAGCTAATCCGTAACTTTACTGTAACTTGGGCATCCTCAAAAATTGCTTTATTTGGGTTTAAGTAGTCTTAATACATCATGGTAAAGATCTAGAGAGGAGGAAGAAAAGAGTGACATCCCATATTGGGATGTCACTTAAGGAAGGAAGAAAGAAGAAGAGAGAGTAGAGGACAGTTCAGGTGGGTATCGGGGGTAGGATGGGGGGGGTAACCGTTTTCAGTACAGGTCCTTGCGTTCAGGTATCCTTTACCTCTGCATCAGTGTGTCATATACTGTTGAGTACTTGAAGATGAGCCAGGGTTGCCAGGTGCTATTAAATTTGTCTATCTGTTCATGTGCTATTGCCCTGAGCTCTTCTAGTTTATACAGGAGTTGAACTTCCGTTAGCCATTCTGTGAGCGATGGGGCAGTGGTACTTCTCCAGTGTCTGGGTATGAGCGCCTTGGCCGCTGTGAGCAGAAATCTCGTCAGCGAAGACTTGTATTTCTTCATGGAGCAACTGGTAATGTGTAGCAGGCAGCATGCTGCATCCAATCTAATACGGGTTTCTGTGATGTGTTTTATTTGGTCAGTCACTTGAGTCCAGAAGGTCTGTATTAGTCTGCACTCCCACCAAATGTGCTGCAGTGTGCCCCTGCCCTGGTTGCAGCGCCAGCAGACCTCGGGAACCGCTGGGAACCATTTGTGCAGTTTGGTAGGTGTGTAGTACCAATTTGTCAGTAGTTTAAACGAAGTTTCTTGTAGTCTTGTACTGATCGCACATTTATGTGCAAATGTACAGGCCTGTAGCCATTGATCTTTCGTGAAGGATAGATTTAAAGCTGTTTCCCAGTACACCTTATGTTGGTTCGGTTCCCGAAGGTCAGAGGCCTGCAGCCATGCATATGTTAAACATATGTTTCTCGTGGAGGTTTCAGCTATATAGCAGACAGTCTCGAAGGGTGTCAGAGGACGTATGAAATGTTTGTATCTCTGTGGGCTCGTGATGTAGTCGTGGATTTGTCTATAGGACCAGTGGTCCAGCAGTGGGGCGCCTAATTCGTTTTGTAAGATTTGGAATG
The DNA here is from genome assembly GCA_028564925.1 of Lithobates sylvaticus. Classification (NCBI taxonomy): domain Eukaryota; kingdom Metazoa; phylum Chordata; class Amphibia; order Anura; family Ranidae; genus Lithobates; species Lithobates sylvaticus. Next base: position 98,340,314 of record CM053032.1, on the reverse strand, counting down.
TTTTGACTTTTTTGTCTGCTAGACCGTGTATTGCTAGGAAAGGTAAATCTTTGTTCCCAAAGTGTCGAGTCAGTGTCCGCATGCTTGGAGGGAAGTCTGGATTTAAACTTATTGGTGTCAATGGTCCCGGGGCCGTGATCATATCAGAAACTCTGATCACCGTCTGTACCGCTTCCAGTGTCGCCCCAATGAGTGGGTGGTGTTTTAGTCGTGTTGGGCAGTATTTCCATGGGATCCATGGTGCATGGGTTACTGGTGTGGTGTCTACGTTATTTTCTAGTGCCACCCAATCCTTATTATGTGCATGGCAGGTCCAGTCGATGATTCTGGTGAGGTGTGTTGCTAGGTAATAATGTTTGAAGTTAGGGAAGCCCAGTCCCCCATTACCTTTATCCCTGGTGAGTGTTGCCAAGCTAATGCGTGGTTTTTTGGATGCCCATAGAAAGCCCCTCAATAATGCATTCAGTGAGCAAAAAAATTTCTTAGGGATTAGGATAGGAAGGGTTTGGAAGAAATATAGAATCCTAGGCAGGATCGTCATTTTAATAATGGCAGCCCTACCAAACCATGAGAAATGTTTAAGTGACCACTTCTCAAGGTCCGTCTTCACCTTTTGCAGAAGTGGTATGAAGTTATTTGGGTATATCGAATCCACGTTAGGAGTTAAATGGACTCCTAAGTACTTAAGCGAGCGGGATTCCCACCTAAATTTGAAGTTCTGCTGCGTGCGTTTACAGGTGTCGTCTTTCAGTGTTAAGTTTAATGCTTCAGATTTTTTATAATTTATTTTAAAGTTCGATAAATAACTATAGTGTGTGAAAATGTTGCATAATTCCGGCATAGTCACGTGGGGTTGGGATATGAAAAATAATAAATCGTCTGCGTATGCTGCGCATTTGTATGTCCTGTCCCCTGCTCGGAAACCATGTGTAGAGGGTGATATATTTACCATGCGTATCAGTGGCTCTAAGGTGAGTATAAACAACAGGGGCGACAGGGGGCATCCCTGTCTGGTCCCATTGTGTATCATCACTTTCACCGATAAAGTCCCATTAACTTTTATTTGGGCTGTTGGATTATAATATACAGTCTTGATCCATGACAACATGTGGTCTTTCAGTCCTATATGGGAGCATGTGGCGAATAAGAATTCCCACGACACACGGTCGAAGGCCTTCTCCGCATCAGTTGAGAGGAGCATGCCTTCGAAGTTGCCTGTCTGAGCCCTGTGTATGAGGTTTAGTGCTTTCGTCACATTGTCCTTTGCTTCCCTACCTGGCATGAAGCCTACTTGTTCAGGCCCTATGAGCTTATGTAGTAAAGGTCTTAGTCTGTTTGCCAAGATTTTCGTGTACAATTTCAGGTCTACGTTTAGTAGTGAGATTGGCCTGTAGCTGGTACAGTCGAGGGGGTCCTTATTGGGCTTGGGCAATACTGTAACATGTGCTCTTAGGAAGTCTTCTTGTATGTCTTGTGGATCTTTAAAGTGGTTAAACGTTTTTAGCATATGCGGGGTTAGTAGGTCAGAGAAGGTCTTGTAATAATGGGCTGTCAGTCCGTCAGGTCCTGGGCTCTTCCCTGCTTTTAGTGCTTTAATGGCTGCCACAATTTCGGCGGTTGTTATCGGTTCCTCTAGCGACAGGGAGTCATCCTCACTAAGGGACGGGAGTCCACTCTCGCTAAGGAACTTACTTATCAGTTCCGACTTTGACCCCGACAAGTCACTAGGTTTATGCGTTCCGGGTAGATTATATAGACCTGTGTAGTATTCTTGAAACCTTTGTGCTATCTTAGCCATGTCCTGTGTAGTCTGGTTGGTGTTGGTTTTGATGGCCGCTATATTTGTGGAAAGCAAAGTGTCCTTAAGGGCTTTTGCTAAAAATTTCCCTGTTTTGTCGCTGTGTTCGTAGAAAAATCCCCTCCTTAGGAAGAGGATTCTCTGGGCTTTAAGATTCAATATGTCCTGTAGTTTTTTCCTCAATTCTAGAAGAGCCGTGGCTGTTTCTAATGCTAGGGATTGCTTATGTTTACTTTCTAACGAGCTTATTGCCTTAATAAGGTCATCAACCTCTTTTTCTGCATTTCTTTTTTTTTCTGCTCCCATCCTCATGAAGACCCCCCGGACCACGCACTTATGAGCTGCCCATATGGTGAGAGGAGATAGCTCCTCGGTAGTATTTTCTTTGAAGTAAAGATTGATTGTTTCCGCTATCTTTTGTGTGCTTGCCACATCCGTGAGTAAGGAGGGGTTCAGTCTCCACGAATGAGAGGCCTTAAATTTTTTAGTATTTCGAATCTGTAGGGAGACGGGTGCATGGTCTGAAAGGGTCTTCACTCCAATTTTGGCTAGTTTCACGCGGGGTATGTCTCTTTGAGAGATAAATATGTAATCTATTCGTGTCATTTTATTATGTAGGGTCGAAAAATATGTGTAGTCCCTACCAGTAGGGTTGGCCAAGCGCCATGTGTCTATTAGAGTCAGTGAAGCCAGGAGGGATTTGATTTTCCGCAGCTTACTGTATTGCAGGCTAGATTTGCCGTCAGAGGTATCCACTAGGGGGTCCAACGCTAGGTTGAAATCACCCCCCAGTATGACACATCCATCCGCGAAACCCTTCAGTTCATCTATCAGGCGGTGACAGAAAGTAACTTGTGCCGTGTTGGGGAAATAGACGTTTGCTAACGTGATTGGCGTGCCTGCCCAGTGTCCCTTCAAAAATATGTACCTGCCTTCCCCATCCGCCAGTTGTTGAGTGATGGTGATATCTGCATTTTTATGTATCAGGGTGGACACCCCTTTTGATTTAGTTGTGGTGTTTGTGGCATGAAAGGCCTGTGTATAGTGTTTGTCATGTAATCTTGGTACTGTACCTGTCTTGAAGTGAGTTTCCTGGAGAAATACCACTGCCGCCTTTGTCTTGTGAAGTTCTCTGAGTAACGCTATTCGTTTCTCCGGTACGTTCAAGCCCCTGACATTGTGGGAAATCACAAAAGCATGTTTACCTAGTTCAGAATAAGACATGGTTAGTAAACTGAAAACTTAGCTCTATTGCCGCTACAGACCTAGCTTATGTAGCAAAATCCAGACAATGACTGGAGGGGGGGGGGGGGGGGTAGAAGGGGTGTAGAGAAGGTAAGGAAGGACAGAGACAGCTATGAAGCAGAAAGAGGGAGATTTTCAGAGACTCTCAGATGGAGTGTCCCTTAGAGAGGGGTGCAGGTAACGCGTCTCCTAGAGCCTGCCCTAGGAGAAGGCAGAGGTGAATTCCTGATCGTAAGTCGATCAGGAATGCACAGTTGGGTGCAATGGGAGGATGGCGTCACCCGAGAGGATTAGCCGCAAGTCCAAACAAGTACTCGCGAGTAGGTACCAATCATAGTGGGGTGATCGAGTTTCGCCACCCGCGACCCACATGTAGTGACAAATATAACTCTACATTTAAGTACCCCTTCCAGCCAGGAGGGTAGTAACATGAACAGATTTGAACATGTAAATTACTTTAAGCGATGATCTTAACTAAAATCTAGATCAAACTAGAAAGACCAGAACTGTCTCTCATTCAGTGGAATTATTCCAACCAAATAGCGCCTTAGGGTTAGTCCCATTGAAGCCGGCTGCCCAGGGAGGCCTTAAGTGTCTGTCGTTGGAGATGGAGTGAGTGTTCACTTGGCTGTCGGTGTCCGTGTTCCATTTCCCTTGTCAGTAAGTAGTCAGAGAAGAAATCTTCTTTCTGTAGTCAATTTCAAATCTCGCCACAAGATGGCAACCTTAGTCAAGTGTTGGTCCCTAGAATACAGCTGCATATCAGTTCTGTAGTCATCTCCTGAAAGTTAGGTAGCTTCATTCTCTGCATCTAGAAATGCTAAATATAAGGCAGACATGGTGTAACAAATATGGCTCCCTGAGGGTTTTGTAGCATTCAATGGTTAGAAGCCGTCTCTTTTCCAAAATTCCTGTTGCAGCTTGTAATAAAGGTTGTTACTTAATGACACAGCCGTGTCTGCGTATGTGTAACATTTCTCATATATCATATATCCAGGCTAGGTTAGTGACCAGGGGCCCCTGGGTGCATGGGGGGATTTGCCTGCTTCTGCTCCTTGGCCCCTGTCTGATCTGGCTTTCTTACTGGAGGATGGTTTGGAGGGTGACTGCCTTGGCGTGTGTGGGGGGGAAGCCTCCTGCGGGGCAGATCTGAACTCCTTGTACCATTCCGGTACCTCAATCAGTGGTAATTGCAACTGCTCACAGAAGTTTGGGATGTCTTCTGGCATTCTCAGGTAGTGCTGTTTCCCCAGAAATGTGGCGTTCAGTGCAAATGGGAAACGCCAGCGATAAGGGATACCTTTCTCCCTTAGTGCTGTAATCATAGGGCGCAGTGCTCTTCTATTTTGCAGGGTTATGTGTGATAAGTCCTGGTATAGGGTTACGGCATGCTCCTCAAATAGGATTCGCTCGTTTCTCCGTGCATTGCTGAGTATTTCTTCCTTTAGGGGGAAGCTTTGGAGGCAACAGATAATGTCTCTAGGCGGTGCACTGTCGTTAGGTTTTGGCGCCAGTGCCCTGTGCGCCCGCACAAAGTCAATGTCAGTTTCCTTGGGCCTATTGAGGAATCCATTAAACACCTCCCGGAGGGCTTGTTTGATTTGGGGTGGCTCAATCAGTTCAGGGATCCCCCTCACCCTAATATTCTGTCTGCGTCCACGGTTGTCCAAATCCTCCAAATGTCTGTTCATCTGGATGAGGTGGGTGGCATGGGAAGAGACCGTGGAGGACAGTCTCTCCACCGCCCTGTCGCGTTTGGCCTCCGCTCTCTCAGTGTGGGATAGGCGGTCAGATAGTTTCAAAAAGTCCGTTCGTTGGTCTGTGATAGCAGAGGACAGGGTGTTTTTAATGTCAGCGGCTATTTTGGTCATTTCTGAGTATCTCAGGGGATGATCAGAGTAATCCATGTCTCTTACCATGTCCTCTGTAGCTGACATGGAGTCATCACTGTGTGCCGCCTCGTGGTTCCTCAGCGCCATCTTGCTGGCTGAGCGGCCCCTTGTCCTCTGCGTTTGGAGTTCGAAAATCTCCGGTATGCTGCGGGTCCCAGGCGTGGAAAAGGAGCGTTGTGGTCCTGGGCAGGTTAGTAGCTTATCCCGCTTGCCCATCGCTTGTTTATTGTGGCTGGAAGGGAGATGTAGGTCGCGGTCCGGCGGAGCTCAATCAGTCAGCGTCCATTCCGGTGAAGCTCCAAGCCACGCCCCCACAACAAATTATCTAATACTTTTAGGCGACAGAAGGAATAAGCAGAAAAGTGGATTTACCTCATAGACTATTCTCCTTCCAAAAAGGAGTCACAGTACTGTTTAAAATGTTATGCCCTTCTAAAGGGCTTTCTTAGGTCTACCAAAGACCTTTTTCTATATTAGTCTATGTAGGCATGGTCCGTCTCCTTTCTATGCAATTTAAAAGGGACTAAAGCTTTATCAGAGCTGCGGCAAGTAAATAATTTGTCAGATAAGCCAAAAATTCACTTACCGTGGATAATTGCTTTATCCAGGACGTGCCCCCATTTGAAAGGAGATATTACTGGACAGTCAACCACCCTTTGTTCCTTGGTAGCCCACCGGGACACTTCAGAATTCTGGAGACCCCAATGACACACACAACAGGCAGTTTCAGTGTTCAAAGCAGGTCTAAAGTCTTTATTCAGAATTGATAGCTTTATATGCAAGTAACAACACAAGAGGGGAGGGTTAAACTTACTCCTAATGTTTCTATGGGTTATACAAACTTCTACAGATTTTTTTCATCATGAATTTAGGCAGCTAAAAGGAATTTACAAAGTTAGCTTATCTCACAAAGAGCACAGGATGCCGTTCCGAGAATTGGCCTAACAGCAAGTACTCAGAGTGGGGGTTTTAATTAAACTTCAACTCAAGCAAGAAGTTTGATAACCTTTAACTCAAGCAAGAAGTTTAATAAACTTTTAACTCAAGCAAGAAGTGTAAGATAAGGCACGTACATTCTGAAAAACTGTAAAATGGAGGAGAAATTACAACATGGATTCACAGTTGATTATATGTTCTATTACACTCGCCATTCATCGCAGCCTTTTGGTCTTACCCCTGTAGCCAGTTTTCAATCCAGGTACTCACCCTATGGTCAATGCCTGCATACCTTAGTTTGTACAGGAAACGTTTGTGGGGAACTGTATCAAATGCACTTGCAAAATCCAGATACACCACATCTACAGGCCTTATTTTAGCTAGATGGCAGCTCATTTCTTCATAGAAAGTTAATATGTTGGTCTGGCAAGAATGATTCTTCATAAATCTGTGCTGATTACTACTAATGATACAGTTTTCATGACTAAAATCTTGTATATAGTCCCTTATCATCCCTTCTAAAAATTTGCAGACTATTGATGTTAGGCTAATAAAGCCTGTAGTTCCCAGGGATATATCTGGCTCTTTTTTTAAATATTGGTGTCACGTTGGCGTCTCTTGAATCAGCTGGTACCAATCCAGTCAGTAAACTGTCCAAAAACAAAGGAACAATGGTCTGGCTATCACCTGTCTGAGTTCCTTAAGGATCCTCGGGTGCAAGACATTTGGTCCTGGTAACTAATTTATGTTAACTTTTTCAAGTCTATTTGTGATTCTGTCTTCTGTTAAGCATGGGGGTGCTTTCTGTGACGTGTTATTAACATTACAGTCTTGGTTACTGTATCCCCCCCCCCCCGTTTCCTTTGTGAAGACTGAGGAGAAGAATATATTCAAAACCTTTGCCTTCTCTCTGTCTTTTGTAGCCAAATTCCCTTCATAATCCTTTACGGGGCCAAAATGTTCTGGCCTCACTTTCTTACTATTTATATATTTAAAGAATTTCTTGTTTTTTTTACTCTCCTCCGCTATGTGCCTTCCATGTTCTTTCTTAGCCGCCCTGATTGCACTCTTACATTTCTTATTGCATTCTTTGTAATGTTGTAATGCTGACAATGACCCCTTAGCCTTGTATTTTTTGAAGGCCCATTGAAATGCACTGGCCAATACCTTTATTTAGTATGCTCTTAAAGCACTCCCATTTTTCCTCTGTGTTTGTTACGTACCAGGCTGGAGGCTGAGGTGACGAGAGGGCTCCCCTTGCGGTTGAGTGCAGAGTACCCCTGGAATTGGAGACAGAGGGTACTATGCCCAGAGATGCACAGGTTGCCTGCCGGTGAAGCTGTCTGACAGTTCCAGAAGCAGACACTCAGGAACAGAGAAGGTAGTCACAGCCAATGATTCTCTGGGGGTAATGGCAGATCTTGACAGATGGAAAAGTGGAGACAATGTCAAAAGCCAGGCCGGGGGTCAAACACAGGAAGGTAGTCAGAAGTAGAGGCAGGAAGTGTAGTTGTTATCAAGCCGGGGTCAAACACAGGAAGTCAATCTGGAACAGGCAAGAGCAGGTCCATGAAACAAGCCGGGTTCAGAGCCAGGAGAGAAGCCAAAGCAGGTCAGGGTAAGCCGGGACAGTAACAGGTAATAAAACAGGAGCACAGCACACAGGAACGCAGGAGACAGAGCTGATGATAATCCAGCGATTTCTGAGAGCAACTGGAGCCCTTATATAGACTAGAAAACACTGGTAATTAGCACGTTTTGTGCACGCCCATTCGCTGCCATGAACGAGCGTTCGCCGTTGTGTATTGGTTGCTAATGCGCATGCGTGGACTAATGCGGCCATATTGGATATTGGCATACCTGCCAGTTCTTCTCCGGTTTCTTACCTGGCAGTGCCCCCCCCCCCCGAGGTATCGCCATTCCTCCAGGGCTGATTTGATGGCCAACAGTTCCCGGTCACCCACATCATAGTTTTTCTCAGGCTGGAGGTGTGGCAGAAGGAGGAGGAGGAGCATGGTCCATCTCGCAAACATGTGTACTTGGGGTCATTTCCCCAGACACCCCCTTATTTAGTATTTTTAGGATTGCCTCCTCGCACATGCTGTATTACCCCGCCTCCATCTCTTTAAGCTTTGTGGCAGCCAAGGCGGCAAAGGCCCCTTCATATGTGGGTGTGGCTTGTAGTGCCACTGAAGCCTCCCTGATCAGCCGGAGCGCTGACTCTCCCACATCCCCCCCCCTTCTGGGCCTTTTGTAGGGAAGGGGGAGGGGAGGGACTTGGGATCGAATCAGGCTCCTAGGCCTGCCCACCTCTTGGCTGCCACTTAACCCTGCCTCCTCCTGGCTGCCACATTCCACATCCATCTCCTGGCTCCCGCATTCCACAGCCACCTACTGGCTGAGGTCTTCCTGTGTATGAAAAAGGGACATAGTTTGAGTGTTTGGTTCATCAAACACACACAATTTTCAGCTATTGACTGTTGCAAATTGTTAACAAATAGAAAACCATAGAATTATGAGCCCAGCAGTTTATATTCTTGCCCAAAATCTCCCCAACACTACTGTCTATTGATATGTAAATCACTTTAGCAAATAAGCAATTAGTGCTTATAAATTAAGTGAACATCATTCATTTTTCCACAAATTTTTTTTTGAAAAATACTATACCTGGCTCAAGCTGGGCTCCTCCACATCTTCCTGACTGGAAGGCCCAGGTTGGGCGTCGGAAGCCTCAGCAGGGGTGGAATGCGTGGAAGGAAGCGTGGAAGGAAGAGTCGACAGTGATTCCCTGACATCAGTCTGGTCTTTGAGAAAATGGAGCCTCTCGTAGTACCACAGCCTGGGTACATAAACTTTATCTGCTGCAACTCCAGATGCTTGGGACCCTATTGCACTCCCTGAGATAAGTACTCCTCAGGCTGCCAATTTTGATTTTTAACTTCTCGACGGTTGCCGTGGGGATCACCGGCTTTACCAATTTCAGCAGTTTCTCCATCAATGCCTGCCTCTTTATTTTGTTGCTGTAATGTGGATGCTTGGCCTGCCACAAAAGGGGCATCTCCCTAAACTTGTCAAGGAACAGGGGGAGCAAGCTGACATCATTGAACCCCTCCATATTCTCTGCAAGACACAACACCAGACAAACACAAAATAATGTCAGGCGAAACTCTCATAATCTTCTCCCAAAATAAGCCTCAATGTAGAAGCAGTCTAGGCTAGTGATGCACCAAGTTAAAATTGTGCCTTCGTTATAGCGATCGTCTCGTGCGTCAGCTCTCTCCCTCTGCTCACAGATCGTCCGTACGACACACGCGTGTGACGTTTTATATACAGTGCGCATGCGTGAAACTCCGCCCGCCCCTGACGATCTTTCTCGTCTATTCCCCGCCCCTTCTCTTTACGGCGCAGTGGGGAGAGCACATGGCGGGGACACAGCAGGTGTGCCCTAACTATTCCAGCAAGGAGGAGGACGAGGACGAGGAAAGCCCGGAGCCAGAAACGTCCCGATCCCGGAGGAGAAGATTTAAGGCCTCAAATATGTCTTTTGGAGAAATGTTGAAGATGGTGGACATATTGAAGAGGAGCGACTATGATGGGAAGTATGGGCCTTACCCCAACCCAAATGTCAGAAAGGCCAAGATCATGGCTAAAGTTGTGAAGAGTCTGCAAAAGAATTTTGGGTTACAACGATCCAAGGATCAACTGAGGAAACGCTGGTCCGACCTGAAACTCAGGGAGCACGATCAGTACAGAAAGATCAAGCGAGTTCTTCAAAAAAGTAAGTAGTTGTCGTGTGTTCATCTTTTTTTACTTGCTTGCATACTGCTCCATGTGCTTTGTTTTTTAATGTTGGACAGTTGAAAATGGCCACTTTCATGTTTGTTTGTTCAATCGATCGTAATAAACCGCGATCGTTCGCCCACTTATAATACAATTATTGGTGAAGTTGGAGTTAACTACATTGTTTCAGGCCTGTTTTTAGTCAAAGGAAGTTTGTTGGCTATAGGGGTTTTTAATCGAATGAAATGCAAACTTGATTCAGTGTAAAGGAGTGGTGACTCAGTAGCTGTTTACACATCTGGACTCTCGAGCACTAGTGCTGGGACACCCAAACACCCTTTTTATTAGGGTGTCCCACACATGTGCTCCAGTGGATACTATAGGGGTGTCTCCATCTGACAAACTTGCACCAAACAGGTAATAAGTATTGCACCTTTACAAAGTGACAAAAGTTATTTAGTTTCAGATTTCCTATTTCTGCCCTCATAAATTGGTGTGCTAAGTATTCCTTTTGTACATTCTCATAGGGGAGAGAAGATTCGGGACATCTGAGGACACCAGGGACCCCACACCTCCCAAAGAAGGGGAAATACCAACACCAGAAGCAGAGGAGGAGGAGGAAGGAGAGATTGTAGAAGTTGGAGAAATTGTCACCACAACAGGTGAATGTCGGAGACCACAGCTACAGGTAAGCCAATCAATGTATGCCTGCATCTTTAAAAATACACAGTTTTTTGGTTTTTAATTTTTTAGGTGATGTGGATGTTGTGGAAGAAGAATCGCATTTTACCAGTGAAAGTGCACACGTCCTCATCGGGGAGATAATGGTGTGCAATCGAGATCTAGATGATATCAAGAAAAACATCAATGATGTTCAACAAAAAAATGAAGAACATCATTGATGATTTAGGGAAAATATGAAACCCCACAAACGAGCTCTCAGACATTTTTGGGTTTGTAAAAAAAGAATTTTAACGTCAGAAAATTGCCAAATTTGGAAGATGCACACAGTGTGTCAACATGTGCTAGCTCCCATCATGGTGGATCAATGACAACGTTTTGTGGGTGCAACCACTTTACTAACTACTAAAGTGGCTGAGGTGAAGGGGTTGGACCCCCAAAACACGTACATTGATCCCCATGATGGGAGATTGCACATTTGGACATTCTAGGCATGGGTTCTTGCATCAAATGCCCATTTTGATCCCCAAATTGTGTGCATCTTCTAAATTTTGCTTTTCCAGGGGTGACACCCCATGTGACGAAGGCAAGATCAAACACAGTTTGGACATAGTCATGTCTGATCTTGTCTTCACTTTTTAAAGTTGAACTTTGTAAGTTCCTGTGTTCAGTATGTTCTGCTTTGATACATGCCTGTTTACACAAATGCGCCAAGTTATTAATGTTATTAAAGAATGTTATAAACACCAAATATCTTTTGAGTTTGGAAAAGCCTTTTGGAAAGGCACTTGTGAATGTGCTTGAAGTAACATTTTACCGTATCAACAATGTGTGGCTTCCTTATTCCAAACCCCAAAAGCATTATTTGCATCAAAAGGTGATGAATTTGGTGACAATGGGTGTTGTTTACTAAAGGCTAATCCACTTTGCACTCCAAGTGCAGTTTCTGGTGCACTTTTGCAGTGCACTTGTAGTGCATAGTGGATTTGTCTTTTGGAAATTACACCCACAGTGCTTTGTAATATTTTCAAAGTTGTTAAGCTGTAGTGTTTATCCCAGATAGTATATATATGTATGGTACCATCATCCCAATATTGATTAGAATATAGAAGTATTGGAGATACGGGACTATCAAAGGTACATAAGTACAGAAACACTTATATATAGTAAAAAAGAGAAGACATTTATTGAAAAATAGATATTATAAAAAATGAATTTGTGCACAGCATAATACATATTATGGTTCAAGGTCTATGCATACAACCTCCCCGGATCGACATCGGAAAGAGGACCATAGAGAATGGCTGGAAGCCCGTAGGGAGGGATGCAATATCTAATAGGTCTTGTTATGAATCCAGTAGACCTGAAAGGATATGGGGTATTTTATGAAAGGAAAGATATATGCTGTATCAAATATGCTGAAAGTAGGGAAGCAGTTCAATGCAGGCTCTAAATTTTCTTTTTGAATTGCACCTACCTCGCAATGACTTTAGACTAATGATACTGGGAGCTCAGGCTTGCGTTTATGGGAGAAGGAAACATCTATCCATAAATAATGTATATCATGGATACTGTTATAGATTCTGTAAAGATAAAAATATAATATAAAAGTTGTATATACTAATAGCTTTACTTGATTATAGACATGTTTGGTTGAATTATATTCCCTCCCCATTACACTTCTATTCCTACCTTGGTCAGACCATGGAAACAACCAAAAGATCCTCATAAGACATAAGTGTGGACCAGCAGAACAGACAAACCTCTTTCCGATGTCAATCCGGGGATGCACTTTGGGGAATTCCTTGGGATTTCTACTTGGAACTTGATGATGCTCACAAGCTCTATTTTTGGAGGTAGGAGGTTGTATGCAACTTAAGGGTTCAAATGGGAGGGTCTTTGCCAACTCTCATGCAACATATGACTATGTATGTGTAACAATTAACATATACTAATTATATGTTTTTGTCTGTATCCATATGCATATCCTAGAATGAAAAATATATTTCCAGTATTCCAAACTTGTACCTTACGTCTTTCTCCTGAAGAAGCCACACCTGCGAAACATGTCGAGAATAAATGGACAAGTACAATGATTTGTGTATTTAAAGTATACCACTATTTTGTTCTTTGGAGGTTGTATGCATAGATCTTGAATCATAATATGTATTATGTTGTGCACAAATTCATTTTTTATAATATCTATTTTTCAATAAATTTCTTCTCTTTTTTACTATATATAAGTGTTTCTGTAGTTATGTACCTTTGATAGTCCCGTATCTCCAATACTTCTATATTCCAGTGCTTTGTAATAAACCACCTATCATGTAATTTTCAGGAATCCCCATATTTCTGTCATAGAAGAAGAGACTGTAACCTCCTCTCGGCCAGAAAGTGCGTTTCCACTGTTGAAGATAAAGGCCCAAAAAGAAACCATAAAATAAGCTAGAACACACCTACAAGAAACCCAAGCAGTAAATGAAAACAAATCTTAGTTCAGTTTCCAAAATAAATTTATTAAAAAATGCCTCTCACACATTGTCTGGCATATCAATGGCCCCCTACCCACAAAGTACTCCATATACCTCTCTCGGACTTCGTGGGCGTTTAGGGGGGCAAGCCAGGACGTGCAGCTTGAAGGGCTGTCAGGTTGGCATTTTGTGGGATGTCTGCATCAGGGCCAACAGACGTAACATAGTTGGTGGTATGCCGTTTTTAAAAATTGTGCAAAATGCAGCAGGAAAGCACAATGTGGTTCAGTTTATATTCCGCCATGTGGATAGGTGTCAAAAAGAGGTGGAAGCGGCTGGCCATGATCCCAAAGGCCTTCTCCACCACTCTGCGGGCTCTGGACAGCCGGTAATTAAAGACCCTCTGGTCCGGGGTGAGGGTCCTTATCGGGAAGGGCCGTATCAGATGGCTTGACAACGCAAACGCTTCATCCGCAACAAATACGAAGGGGAGTCCTTCCGCATTCTCCTCTGGAGGTGGCAAGCACAGACTGCCATTCTGGAGATGCCAGTTGAACTCCGTGTGCGCAATGGCACCACCATCCGAGATCCGGGCATTCTTCCCCACGTCCACATAGAGAAACTCATATGTCGCCGACACCACCGCCAACATCACAATACTATTAAACCCCTTGTAATTATAATAGGACGAACCCGAGTTGGGGGGTGGGATGATGCGGACGTGTTTTCCATCAATTGCACCTCCACAGTTAGGAAAGTCCCAACGGCTGGCAAAGTGGGAGGCCACAGTCTGCCATTCCTGTGGCGTTGAAGGAAACTGTGGAGTCAAACAAGAAAAAAAAAGTAGTCATTTTGCATATAAACATTGCAAGCAGATTATACAGAAACATTTTGGAACAAGATCCGACTAAAATTTTACCAAGAAAGTATTTACAAACCAAAGTACAAGGTCCCCTTAGCAGATTACTCACCCCCCATCACTCCCCCCACTTCTGATGGGCCATTGCCAAAAACTAGGGGGTGGGTGGATTGGACAGGTAACCCTCTCCACTTCATTGAGAGCTGAATGCCTAAATAATGTGTGGTAGTTTGGCCAGACCCTCCTTACTTAACACTATTGGCAGCCCACCGTACAGATAAAAGAAGAGTCCTAATCCCCAACAAAAAAAACATAAAGGGAAGCACATTTTTACATTCTGCTCTTACCTATCAAGCTAATAATAGGAGGAAAAACCAAAAAACAATAAATACAAACATTCGAAAGTATTGCACTACATCCTTTGCTGAATTCATCCCTAAATATGACCACTATAAAGAGGTAGGTAGATAGTGTGTATTAAGCTTGGCAAAGCCAGCAGATAGAGGATTGGTATCAGCTGACCTAGCAGTTGGGGGAGGGTGGTTCGTAATGAGTTTGGCCCACCAAAAAAGAAACAAAAAAGGGGACTCTGCATGAAGTAAAATGCACAGAAAACATTTGTGCATATTTTAGGGGGTGTTTGGGGGAAACCAATACTATGGAGCAGACAAAATACATTGCTTAAGTGACTAGGCCATAGGTGTATATGGGCCCAGAAGAGCATGCTGGGGAGGTAAGTGAAGGCAAAAATGCATAAAGGACAAAAAAAAACATTCCAAGGTTCCATTAGAGGCATATTAGAGCATATTGCAATCCTGGTAATTAGGGAAGAAGGAAAAAAATACAAGACATTAGCAAACAGAGCATACATAGAAGGGAATAGTAAAGGAGAAATGTTACCTTAATATAGTCCTCCTGCAGGACCTGGATAATGGCAGAACAGGTCTCTGGAATAATGATTTCCAGAGCCTGGGGAGAGATACCTGTGGAGAACTTCAGATCCTGAAGGCTTCTCCCTATCGCCAAGTACCTCAACGTGGCAACAAGCCTCTGCTCCGGAGTGATGGCCTCATGCAGGTATCCTGCCTGCTGATAAAAGGGATCAGCAAAGCCAACAGACGGTGAAAAACGGGGTCCGTCATCCTGAGAAAGTTCCTGAAATCATCAGGATTATTCTCCCGGATCTCACAAAGCAAAGGCATGTTCGAGAATTGGTCACACTGGAGCAACCAATTCTTGGTCCATGAACTCCTCCTCGCCCTGTTCATGGACTGGGCTTGGGTCAAAGCTAAAAGCCCAACACCAAGCCCCTGCACAGCACGAACTATACGACGAGTACGGCTTCCAAACAGTCGGCTGGTCAGAACGGACAAATAGAAAGCACCGATAAACAGCAAGGCCTGAAAGAACGAAATGAATACCAGAAACGAGCAGACAATAAGCAGTGACAATAAAAGTGTCCTATATCAAGATATAGGCCGCAATGACCAACAAATGCGAACTGACTACAAGCACTGATAAACAGATACGCACGACAAGCACAAACTGAACAGCAGTAACAATCTGAGTCTGAAGTCTCAAAAGCACAAATCGAATGTAACAAAACTTCTACTAACACACGATCAACACGGAATCAGCAGAAGGAGCCCAACGGGTGCCGGACGTGGTGCTGAACTTCCCTTTTCTAGTCCCGTGGAACACGGCTTACGTCACAGCGTTCTCGAAGACCGGAAATTCCGACAACGTTGTCCGACCGTGTGTACGCAACACCAGCTTCGGACAAATTCCCACGGAAATAGTCATCGGAAAATCCGAATGTGTGTATGGGGCATTAGTGTGGACAGAACTTTCTTTACATGTATCCTGTGGAGATCCAGGTTGGTAGAGAAAATGAGAATATCATCTAGGTAAACTATTACAAAGTGATCCAGAAACTCTCAGAAGATGTCACAAAGTGTTGAAAGGTGGCTGGGGCGTTACCTGAATGGCATGACAAGGTATTCAAAGTGCCCGAAGCAGGTCCAAAATGCTGTCTTCCATTCATCATCTTTGCGGATGCGAACTAAATGGTAAGCACCACGTAGATCAAGTTTTGTAAAAACTCAGGTAGATAGGAATCTTTGGAAAAGCTCAGGAACGAGAGGGAGCGGGTAACAATTCTTGATTGTGATCTTGTTGAGCTCCTGATAATCCACACAAGAGATTGATCCTTCTTCTGGACAAAGAAAATACCAGCACCAGCAGGTGAAGAGGATGGCCGAATTAATTTCTTCTGGAGGCTCTCATCAATGTAGAGTTGTAAGGTTTCAAGTTAATTTTCGGATAATGGAAAAATCCGCCCAGGGACCTCTGCACCTGGAAGTAATTCGATAGGGCAGTCATATGGCCGATGAGGTGGTAGCGCATCAGCCTTCTTTTTGTCTAATATGTCCAAGTACTTATGGTAGGCTGGTGGCACTCTTTGGCCGGTACTGGTGTCAGGAAGATCATGCCAGAAACAGGCGTCCTGAACTTGCTGTTGTGCGATCGTGCGTACCAATGCGCACGCGCGTGCGTGCACATGCAAGCACACGCCCGCGCCCATTAACACCAGACGGGCTATTTAAACCAGACTATCACACTGGGACTTTGCTGTCTGTTCTACAGCGTTACGTGTGTCTTGATTCCTGAAAAACCTGTTCCAGTACTTAACCCAGCTTGCTTCCGACCATCCCTGTCATCCGCCTGCATCCGACCCGGCTTGTCTGACTTCTCTTCTGCCTGCTCCTTCAGTACCTTTACCGTCTGCCTGATTACCCAACTGGCTTGTTTGACCCTCCAGTTTCAGTATCCTGGTTCCAGCTTCAAGCCTGCTGTCCAGCTCCAGTCTGTGGTCCAGTTCCAGTATCCTGCTTCCAGCTCCCAGCCTGCTGTCCAGCTCCAGTCTGTGGTCCAGTATCCTGCTTCCAGCTCCCAGCCTGCTGTCCAGCTCCAGTCTGTGGTCCTTCTATACAGTGTTTTCTGAACTCCAGACCAACCTCCTGCTGTTGATCCTGCCAGGCACTCGTGCCACTCTTGACTCCTGTCTCTCCTGTTCAGGGCCGATCCTAGGGTCACAGAAGCCTGGGTGCAGAAATATTTCTGGCGCCCCCACATGGGCGTAGTCATCTTAACAACCCTGCCCCTTTACAAATGTTTCTATGGCAATGACTCAAAACACAGAGAAGTCTTCATTACCCTGGGATCCTCCCATGATCTCTTAACAATAAAGAAAATACAGGAAGCGAGTACACTAATGAGACCTGGAGGGGAGTCTCTCTGATGCACACAAAGAGGGCTGTCTGTTAGAAAGAGCCCCCAGACATAATACAGGATACGGTCAAAGACTGCAGACATGATACAATAGACAGTCAGAGACTGTAGATATGATACAAGAGACAGTCAGAGACTGCAATCATAGTACAGGAGATGGTCAGAGACTGCAGAAATAGTACAGGAGATGGTCAGAGACTGCAGACAAGGTACAGGAGATGGTCAGAGACTGCAGACCTAATACAGAAGATGGTCAGAGACTGCAGACATACTACAGGAGATGGTCAGAGACTGCAGACATGATACAAGAGATGGTCAGAGACTGTAGACATGATACAAGAGACGTCAGAGACTGTAGACATACTACAGGAGATGGTCAGAGACTGCAGACATAATACAAGAGATGGTCAGAGACTGTAGACATGATACAAGAAATGGTCAGAGACTGTAGACATGATACAAGAGATGGTCAGAGACTGCAGACATAATACAGGAGATGGTGAGAGGCTGTAGACATGATACAAGAGACGGTCAGAGACTGCAGACATAATACAGGAGATGGTGAGAGGCTGTAGACATGATACAAGAGACGGTCAGAGACTGCAATCATAATACAGGAGATGGTCAGAGACTGCAGACATAATACAGGAGATGGTCAGAGACTGCAAACATAATACAGGAGATGGTCAGAGACTGCGGACATGGTACAGGAGATGGTCAGAGACTGCAGACATGGTACAGGTGATGGTCAGAGACTGCAGACATGGTACAGGAGATGGTCAGAGACTTCAGACATGGTACAGGAGATGGTCAGACTGCAGACATAATACAGGAGATGGTCAGAGGCTGCAGACATGGAACAGGTGATGGTCAGAGACTGCAGACATGGTACAGGAGATGGTCAGACTGCAGACATAATACAGGAGATGGTCAGAGGCTGCAGACATAATACAGGAGATGGTCAGACTGCAGACCTAATACAGGAGATGGTCAGAGACTGTAGACATGATACAAGAGACGGTCAGAGACTGCAGACATGATACAAGAGACGGTCAGAGGTTGCAGACATAATACAGGAGATGGTCAGAGACTGTACACATAATAAAGGAGATGGTCAGAGACTGCAGACATGATACAAGAGACGGTCAGAGACTGCAGACATAATACAGGAGATGGTCAGAGACTGCAGACATAATACAGGAGATGGTCAGAGACAGTAGACATGATACAAGAGATGAAGAAAAGAGGGAGGGCGCACTGACCTTGTGCATTACCACTACAAAAGCTTTATTTAAATATAAAACAACAGAATTTAGACTCAGAAACGAGTGCTGGTAGAAGGCATGAACAGTAAAGAAAGTCCACCATTCGAAACTTCAAAAAGCCAGGACTTGATGTTGAGTGGATCTGACAATTCATCAAAAATGTCTGACGCGTTTCTGGGGAGAACCCCTTTCCTAGGTGCCTAAATCGGCCCGACATTATACAAGAGATGGTCAGAGACTGCACATATAATACAGGAGATGCTCAGAGACTGCAGATATAATACAGGAGATGCTCAGAGACTGCAGTTCCTATGGACGTTAGTAGATAATGGCCGATCGGCCCTCTCACCTGACCCAGCGATACAGCAACGGTTCCTCTGATCAGGAGTCAGCTCACTCTAAATTGCCCGTGGCGACTCTGCTGGGTAGCACAGAGATCTGTATTCTGGCAATGACTCCATTCCTTTCACAGCCAGGGATGGCACTAGGCTGTGTGGCTTTCCATCTGGTGGCGCAGGGCAGCGGGGTTCTCTCTCTAAAGGTGTTCTCTCAGCACTGCCCTCTCCCTCTGGAGTTCTGGGTGTACTTCCCTGAAAGCTCCTGGCTCTCTCTCGCTCCTATTCAGCTGAGCATGCTGTGTGGGCTGCAGTTTCCATGTTACAGTGGGGCTGCCAGTCCTCAGGACTACATGTCCCACAATCCTCTTCTATGCTCCTTTTTCTATTATATTTCTTCCCTGGCTGATATGAAGACAAGAAAGAAACATAGTGGGAGGCTGTGCTGGCCAGCGCTGCTCACTAGTACAGCAGTGCACGTGAGGAGGAGAGGGAGAGGGAGGGGAGGGGGGAAAGAAGAGCCCACAGCTAGTTGGTGTCACCAGGTGTGGTATAACATGGTGTCACCCCCCCTTCCACCAACTATAGTTGCCCCTCAGTACAGACCCCCCTCCACTAAGTATAGACCCCCTTTGTCAGTGCAGACCCCCCACTAAGTATAAACCCCTCCCTCAGTACAGACCCCCCTTCATCAGTATAGACCCCCCAGGGCAAACCCCCCCCCCCTCCATTAGTACAGACCCCCACCAGGACAAACCACCCTCCATTAGTACAGACCCCCTAGGAAAAAACCCCCTCCATTAGTACAGACCCCCCCCAGGACAACCCACCCCCCTCCATTAGTACAGACCCCCCAGGACAAACCCCCCTCCATTAGTACAGACCCCCAGGACAACCCCCTCTTCATTAGTACAGACCCCCCAGGAAACCCCCCTCCATTAGTACAGACCCCCAGGACAAACCCCCCTCCATTAGTACAGACCCCACAGGACAACCCACCCCCCCTCCATTAGTACAGACCCCCCAGGACAAACCCCCCTCCATTAGTACAGACCCCCCCAGGACAACCCGCCCCCCTCTCCATTAGTGCACAAACCCCCCCTCCATTAGTACAGACTTCCCAGGACAAACCCCCTCCATTAGTACAGCCCCCCCAGGACAAACCCCCCCTCCATTAGTACAGACCCCAGGACAAACCCCCCCTCTCCATTAGTACAGACCCCCAGGACAAACCCCCCTATCCATTAGTACAGACCCCCCAGGACAACCCCCCTCTCCATTAGTACAGACCCCCCAGGAAAAACTGCCCCCTCTCCATTAGTACAGACCCCCCCAGGACAAACTGCCCCCCCTCTCCATTAGTACAGACCCCCCAGGACAACCCCCCTCTCCATTAGTACAGACCCCCCAGGACAAACCGCCCCCCCCCTCTCCATTAGTACAGACCCCCAGGACAACCCCCCCTCTCCATTAGTACAGACCCCCCAGGAAAAACCGCCCCCCTCTCCATTAGTACAGACCCTCCCAGGACAAACCCCCCTCTATTAGTACAGACCCCCGCTCCATTATTGTACATAAAAATACCCGGGCAGCAGCTAGAGAGGAGGGGACAGTGTGCAGTCGTGCCGCCCGGGTGGAGAGCAGATGGAGACAGGCTTGGGCGGGAGTGAGAGACAGAGGAGGAGAACACGTCAGGCACGGAAAAGATGTCACTGCGCGACTGGTCTATCTCCACACAGAGACCGCTCCGATCTTCGGTGGCTGCTCTCCTCTGACAGGAGCAGGGAGGGGGGATGGGCTTGAGCCTCGAAAAATACAGCGGCAGTGGTGACCTGCAGAAGGAGCCGCCTCTGGACACAGAGAGGAGGAGGGAGGGGAGCACTCTGGCGCTTCAGCGCCCCCACCTCTCTGGCACCCAGGTGCACTGCACCCGAGCACCCGCCTGGGATCGGTCCTGTTCATCCTACCAGAGGCCTCAAGTCGGAGCCGCAAGAGAGTCCATCCCCTGCAGATCAGGCTTGTCCACTAGGTACGTGACAGTAGCAGACCGCCATGACCGAGCCCGAGCAGGGAGCCTCTCCTATAGAGGAACTTTGTATGCACCTGGCAGGCCTTACCCAGGCCGTTAAGAGTCTACAGGAAGGATAAACACATCTGGAAGAACGGGTCCAAGTACTTTCTTCCCCCACTGCTATCCAGGGGCCTTCTCACCCGTCTACTCCTTCAGTCATCACTGCTTCTTCCACAGTGGTTATGCTGCCACCCGAACCAAGAGTTCCCACTCCTGAAAAGTTCTCTGTGGAACGAAGCAAATTTAGGGCATTCCGGAACTCATGTGAACTATACTTTGCCCTGCAACCCCGCACCTTTTCCCTAGAAGCCACTAAAGTGGGCTTTGTGGTTTCTTTACTCCTGGGTGAACCCCAAACGTCGGCCCACCGGCTCCTGGAACAAAAAGCCGAGGTATTAAACAAATTGACTACCTTTTTTGATACCATGGCCCAACTCTACGAGGACCCACAGCTCACCGCAACCGCATAGACTGCCCTGCATACCCTTCAACAAGGGCGTAGTACAGTAGAGGACTATGCCGATGCGATGGAGTGCAGACACTGGAATGATGCTGCCCTCCATTACCAGCTCCGCATGGGACTCTCCGACCCCTTAAAAGATGAAATGGCTCGACTACGAATTACCCAGACCCTGGACGCCCTAGTCAACCTTGCTATACAAATTGACCGGTGGTTTAGAGAGCAAAGAGCGGAAATCAGCGTTGGCGTCACCCGTCCTACCTGGATGTTGCCCAGAGTCCCCAATTATTCTCACCCAGCACCTATCGCTAGACCAGCCTCAACATCTGATACTTCCGAACCCATGCAGCATGGAGTCCTTTGCTCTTCCCTTACGATGGAAGAACGCCAATGTCGCCGGGTAAACAACCTGTGCCTGTACTGTGGGGAACCTGGGCACTATGTCAGGAACTGCCCTACCAAGCTCAGTAAGTGCCTGTCTATCTCTTCTGATCATGTGACTACTTGGCTCAAGACTACCTCTCACCTTGCTCTCTCTATCTTGTTGCAGCTCCCAGGAAGGATTCCGGGACCTGTAGTTGCTTTATGGACTCATGCTTTGCAGCCAAACACCAGATTCCTCTACAGTAAAACCTTGGTTTACGAGCATAATTCGTTCCAGAAACATGCTTGTAATCCAAAGCACTTGTATATCAAAGCATTTTTTTACAGGGTATAAAAGAGAAGAGAGGCACCTCTAAGTGTAGCAATAAGTTGCTTACTGTTGGACCTTCATTAAATGTAACCATATTGCTACACTTAGAGGCTCCTCTCTTTTTTTATGCTCAGTTGTGACATGACGCTACTCTTATATCAAGACATCGCTTGTATATCAAGGCAACATTTATTAAAACATTTTGCTTGTCTTGCAAAACGCTCTCAAACCAAGTTACTCTCAAACCAAGGTTTTACTGTACTAGACAAGGCCCAAGGACTTTCTATTCACCTGGCTGATGGGTCTGTGATAAAATCTGGGCCAGTCATACAGGAGACTTCTCCTCTTCCAGTCATCATCGCCAATCTGCACCAAGAACTGCTCCGCTTGGACATTATTTCTTCACCATTATTCCCTGTTATCCTTGGTATGCCGTGGCTACAAGCCCATAACCCTTTTATCAATTGGGTTACCGAAGAAGTCACATTCCCCTCTCCGTACTGCCAGCAGTCCTGTATGCCTAAGGGCCCCTGTGAACCTCCTGCCCTGTTATGTTTGAACACCAACTCTGAGCTAGGTCAGTCTGTTCCAGAGGCCTACCATGACTTCTTAGACGTTTTTAGCAAAAAGGGGGCAGAAACCCTCCCACCTCATCGGGCATATGACTGCCCAATCAAGCTCCTTCCTGGAGTTGAAGTTCCCTTTGGCAAGATCTTTCCATTGACTGAGCTGGAGCAAGAGACACTGAAAGTATATATTAATGAGAATCTGAAAAAAGGGTTAATTCGGCCATCCACATCCCTAGCAGGTGCAGGTATCTTTTTTGTGGGAAAAAAAGGACCATTCCCTTCGCCCCTGTATAAAATACCGTAAGCTTAACAAAATTACTGTTAAAAATCGCTACCCTCTCCCTTTAGTACCAGAATTATTCCAGAGACTGGGGGCCGCTACCGTTTTTACCAAGCTAGATCTCCGAGGGGCTTACAACCTGGTCCTTATCAGAAAAGGGGATGAGTGGAAAACAACCTTTCGTATTCGTTTTGGGCACTTCGAGTACGTGGTAATGCCCTTCGGGCTGTGTAATGCCCCCGCTACTTTTCAGTATTTCATAAATGATGTCTTCCGGGATTACTTGGATTTGTTCATCATTGTCTATTTAGGGTTAAAAAATATATTTATTGGTAGTTTAACAGAGAAAATGTGAAACAACTATAAAGTTACAGTCTAAAGACAGTCACAAGTAAACATGTGTGATGAGTCAGCCAAATGGCTATCGCCTACAGCTCAACTCTTATTGTTATGGTGTATAATATTAACATCAACGACCGTTACTTGGTGCTAGAAGTGGTTCCGGCAAGAAGAGCCTGGTCATTTATAATAAGATTGTATGCATACATTTTTAAAAATTAAAAGGGGAAGAAGGAGGGGGTGGGATCCAGTGTTGGGTGTGAAATAGGGAAAGAAAGGGAAGAAAAGGAGGAGAAATGAAGAAAGAAGAAACATAGGAAAAGTAAGCAAGAGGAAGTCGTAGAAGAGTGTAAGAGCTGCTGAGGAGACATTCAGAGAAAGGAGTAACTAGGGGACAGTGGGGGGACCCTTAGGTACATGTCCTGCCCATCCCATTATCATGTTACATGCTAGGATGATCGTGTTGGGGTCGACTGTATGTTGGCAAGAGTATCGGAGGCGGAGAAGCAGAGCAAGATGGACCACAGTATTTGGTATATTGGGATTTCCAATGAAATGCTATTAACCAATGAATTGCAACACAGATTGTATGTATTAATCTCGTATTATGTATGGAAAGACCCATGACAGGGGCAAATACGAGACAATTGTGTGTGGTTAGGTTAATGTTACTATTCGAGATTATAGAGGCAAAACTTTCCAGTTGTTTCCATAGATGTGTAATCTTATTACAGTCCCAAAAAATCTGTAAATATGAGCCTGATGAATTAGAGCATAATAATAAAGCATATTTGCGGTGTTGTGGGGAATATGGAATTTAATTTGACTGGGGTATAGTACCATCTGGTGAATAATTTTAATGCAGTCTCTTTAACTGTAATAGATCTAGTACATTTATGTAGGTTATTGATGCATATTTCCCAGTCTTGGACAGAGAAACAGGTTTATTTCATGTTCCCATTTCAGCATATAGGGGAGTTTGTTTCTGTGTCGTTAATTAAATTAAAGTATATTTAAAGTATATTTCTGATAAAACACCAGATTTTCTTGGTGACTTTAAACATATGTTTTCAAAAAATGAGGGTGGGTGAGAGTTTGTTGTTTGAAAATATGTGTTAAAAAAATGTCTGATTGTTAGTCCACCATGAAAAGTCACCTATATCATTAATATTATGGGAAAATTTTGGATCGCCTATGAAGGAGGCATGTGGGGGAGATTTATATAGAAGGTTGAATTTTTTATTGTACAGTTTCCATAGTTGGTATGATTGTGAAACTATTTGATTAACCACTTTAAGAGCAGCCTCATTTTGGATTTTAGGTGTTTACATGTTTTAAAACAGGTTTTTTTGCTAGAAAATTACTTAGAACCCCCAAACATTATATATTGTTTTTTTTCTAACACCCTAGAGAATAAAATGGCAGTCATTGCAATACTTTTTTTCACACCGTATTTGCGCAGTGTTCTTACAAGCGCACTTTTTTGGGAAAAAATTCACTTTTTTGAATAATAAGATAAGACAAGAGTAAATTTAGTCCAATTTTTTTATATATCATGAAAGATAATGTTACGCCAAGTAAATTGATACCCAACATGTCACGCTTCAAAATTGCGCCCGCTTGTGGAATGGCGTCAAACTTTTACCCTCAAAAATCTCCATAGGCGATGTTTAAAAAATTATACAGGTTGCATTTTTTGCGTTACAGAGGAGGTCTACAGCTATAATTATTGCTCTCGCTCTACCGATCGTGGAGATACCTCACATGCGTGGTTTGACCACAGTTTTCATATGCGGGCGCTACTCACATATGCGTTCGCTTCTACACGCAAGCTCGTCGGGACGGGGCGCTTAAAAAAAAAAAAAATATTTTTTATTTCTTTTTCTTGATTTTATTTATTTTTACACTTTAAAAAAAAAAATTGCCTCACTTTAATTCCTATTACAAGGAATGTAAGCATCCCTTGTAATAGAAAAAAAGCATGACAGGTCCTCCTAAATATGAGATCTCATATTTGGACTTAAATGCAAAAAAAAAAATTGTAATTTAAAAAAATTACATTTAAAAAATGTGCCTTTAAGACGTATGGGCGGAAGTGACGTTTTGACGTCACTTCCGCCCTGCTATGGTATAGAGACGGGTGGGGGCCATCTTAGCCTCACTCGTCTCTATACCCAGCCGACGAAAGGACCTGATCGCCTGTCCCGCCGCCGATAACGGTGATCTCGCAGCGAATCTGCCGCGATGACCACCATTATCGGAATTACGACCGGCGCCTGAAGAGATGGATATCTCGGTTGTGGCAGCAGCTGCTGCCATTACCGAGATATCCCTCTTCAAAATCAGGACGTACATCGTCGTGCGCTGGTCGTAAAGTGGTTAAGGGCGTCAATGGTGTGGTTTGAAAAAAAATTTCCCGAGATATGCCCGAGATGGAAAATGGTTTGATGGAATCTCTTTCGAATCTAACCCATGGTATTTTAGGATTGAAAATATGCCATTGTGCCATTTGAGACCATCTGGCTGATAAGTAGTATAGCCAAAAATCTGGGAGGCCTAGACCTCCACATCTTTGTGGTTTAAATAATACCATTCTTGATAAACATGGGTGAGAGTCTAGCCATATGAATTTATTAATTTCTGATTGGAATTTGGTGATCATTTTTTTGTTTAGTCTAATTGGGAGTGCCCTGAATAGGTATAATATTTTTGGTAGGATGGTCATTTTAACTGCTGTGATTCTGCCTAAAAATGATATTTTGAAGGATTTCCAAATTTTTTATGTCGATCTTAATTTTTGTATTAAGGGCATGTCGTTTTTGGATGATAGATCTTTGATATTAGGAGTAAGGAAGATACCTAAGTATGGGAGCGATTCTAACAACCAGGAGAAATTGAAGGAGGAACGTAGGGAATCTAAATGGGATGGTGGAATATTTATTGGCATACAAATAGATTTGGAAACGTTTACTGTAAGACCTGATAAAGAAGCAAAAGTATTAAGGGTCTGTAAAAGGTTCGGTAGAGCAATATTTGGTTGTGTAAGGAAGAGGATCATGTTGTCAGCGTACATGCTTAGTTTATATGTGGCGTTATTTGTTGAATAGCCTTTGATATCTGGGTTTAGTAGGATTGCTGTTGCTAGAGGCTCAATCGCTAGGGCGAAAAGTAATGGAGAAAGGGGGCAGCCTTGTCTTGTGCCTCTGCCTATTCTAAAGAAGTCAGAGTTACAGCCTGGTAATCTTATTCTGGTGGATGGGTTGTGATAAAGAGCATAAAATGCGTGGGTAAATTCTCCTTTAAAACCATATTTATTTAGTACTATATCTAGGAAGTTCCAGGAAACGCTGTCAAAAGCTTTGTTGCTATCTAAACTTAGTAATAGAACTGATTTAGAGTTATTTGCATCTTGAATTATGTCTGTAACTAGCCTTATATTGTCTGTAATTTTTCTACCTGGTATGAATCCTGATTGATAGGGGGAAATCAGGGAGGGGATTATTAAGGCTAATCTATTTGCTAAGAGTCTACTAAATATTTTAACCACTTGCCGACCGGCGCACGACGATATACGTCGACAGAATGGCACGTACAGGCAGGAGGGCGTATATATATGTCCCTCCTTTAGCCTGTCCGTGCCATCGGGAGCGCGCCGGGAGCGGCGCGCTCCTGCGCCGGTCGGGACCCCCGTGAGTCCGGCCGCGGTCCCTGCGGACTCGATCGCCGCGGGGACTCCCGCGATCGTCTCACGGAGCGGCTAAACGGGGAGATGCCGAGATAAACAGCATCTCCCCGTTCTGCCTAGCAACTAGTGACGCCGATCTCTGCTCCCTGTGATTGGAGCTGAGATCAGCATTCACTAGCTGACAGCCACGCCCCCCCACAGTAAAAAAAAACACCCCTAGGCCTACTTAACCCCTACACTGCCACCTTGTGGTTAACTCCTAAACTGCCAGTGTCATTTATACAGAAATCAATGCATTTAAATGCATTAATTGCTGTAAAAATGACAATGGTCCCAAAAATGTGTCAAAAATGTCCGATGTGTCCGCCATAATGTCGCAGTCACAAAAAAAAATCGCAGATCTCCGCCATTAATAATAAAAAAAAAATTATTAATAAAAATGCTATAAAACTATCCCCTATCTTGTAAACGCTATAACTTCTGCGCAAACCGATCAATAATCGCTTATTGCGATTTTTTTACCAAAAATATGTAGAAGAATACGTATCGGCCTAAACTGAGGAAAAAAAATGTTTTTTTATATATTTTTGGGGGATATTTATTATAGCAAAAAATAAAAAATAATGCATTTTTTTCAAAATTGTCGCTCTATTTTTGTTTATAGCGCAAAAAATAAAAACCGCAGGGGCGATCAAATACCACCAAAAGAAAGCTCTATTTGTGGGAAAAAAAGGACGTCAATTTTGTTTGGGAGCCACGTCGCACGACCGCGCAATTGTCAGTTAAAGCGACGCAGTGCCGAATCGCAAAAAGGGGCCTGGTCCTTTGGCTGCAAATTGGTCCGGTCTGAAAGTGGTTAAGGTCGTTATTTATTACTGAGATCGGTCTATAGTTTTGGGGTAACATGTGATCTTTGTTTGGTTTTGGGATGAGGGACATATTTGCTAGTAACATTTCTTCTGGGAATTGATCTCCTTTTAAAATGCTGTTATATAATTTTGCTAAGTTTGGTATTAAAAGTTGGTGATATTGTTTGTAATAAAAGGAGGAGAATCCATCAGGGCCAGGAGCTGAGTTTTTCTTAAGAGATTTAATTATTAGAAGTAGTTCGTCTTTTGTGCAAGGGGCATTTCATTTCTCTATTTGTGTTTTGGTTAGCTTACGTAATGGAAGTTTATCTTGCCAGGAGAGTATCGAGGGAGGAATCGTCGGGGAGGGTGCTGAGAGTAGATTTGAGTAGAAATTAATCATTGTGGATATCCGCCCTATGCCGTCATGATTTTTCCCCACGCAATTACGACGTTCCCTCCTACCAAAGGAATATTTCACCTTCTACTGAAATGTGAATTCATAGCTTTTTTTATTAGCCTTTTTAGGCTATTGTTTGTTAAACCTACAAACCTTGACTGTAAAGTTCTAAAACTGAGTTTTAGACCGGTCGGTCTAATTAAGTTTCACTGTCGGTTGGGAAACCATTTTTCTCCCAACCCCATATTATTATTCTTTTTTCTACATTATAGTTATATGTCAAACCAAAGTATTGTTGATTTAAATAAAATGTTTACAAACAAATAACAATATGGTACAATCCTTATACTACACCTAGAACTGCATAAGTTTAAGAGAATGTTAACTTTTACTATATCCTAAAAACCTGGTTGACCTCAATTATTCATAGACTATTCGTATATAGATTTTACTGTCACCCTTTATGGACATCACATCCTGATGTTTCCTCGAAGTTTAAAATGACACCATGACCATCAAGGTGGTATCACATAATGTTCAGGGATTCAACTCCCCGAACAAAAGGAAAAAAGCCTTCCTACAATATAAAAAACTAAATGCAAAAATAATAATGTTGCAAGAAACACACTTCATGAAGGACGGCCACCCTACGTTTTCCCATAAAGCTTTCAATCAATCGTTTATACCACTACCTCCTCTAAGACCAAAGGAGTGGCTGTCTTATTTCACCCAAGACAGTCGGTTCATTATAATTAAAGGAACCCTTTCAGGTAGAGATATTACAGTTGCCAATGTATATGCACCAAATGAGACACAAACCACCTTCTTCATACAATTTTTTAATAAGCTACAACAATTTCATTCGCCACATTGATAGACTCCTGGAGAGCATTGAACGTGGGAGCACGTGAGTATACATTTTACTCACACCCACATGACTCATATTCATGCATTGATCATATATTCTGCACCCCAATAATCTTAGCAAACACGCAAGATGCCGCTATACACCCTTGTTCCTGGTCAGATCACCACATAGTCACCCTTAGCACACAATTTATTGGCCTTTCCTCCACTCCATACTCATGGGGGATCAATGAATCACTAACAAACCCCACCCACCAACAAGAGATTGCATCAGAAATAAAAGAATATTCTCATAAACTCAACTCCAGATATTTCCCCATCTTCATTATGGCTAGCTCATAAAGCAGTATTAAGAGGCCACCTCATCAAACGTGCATCACAATGTAACCGATTAAAATGGGAAAAAATCCATTCTCTTACTAAAGACCTATACAAACTCCATACAAATACACATGACCCAGACATCTTTAAAACAATTTCCCAAAAGCGAAATGAATTAGACTCATTACTTACATTCAA
The DNA here is from genome assembly GCA_028564925.1 of Lithobates sylvaticus. NCBI lineage: Eukaryota > Metazoa > Chordata > Amphibia > Anura > Ranidae > Lithobates > Lithobates sylvaticus. The sequence goes on along the minus strand of CM053032.1, from coordinate 98,311,029 downwards.
AGCAGAATAAGCACTTAGATGGTCAAAAGCAAAAAAAAAATTCTCTAGCAATACATATTCCACAATGTTTGCACGCAAACTTAAGCAACCTATTAAGCCCACCCACGTCTAAAAACTCAAGAATAACTCCAATCAAATAATCACTCACCCCCAAGAAATACTGTCTATTTGCAAAATTACATTTCTAAAGGAAAAAAACTTGTTTAAAACTACTTGCCGCTATAATGAATTGTCGGTCCCGGAAATACACATAAAAGTCATTGAAAAAACGGCATGGGATTCCCCCACAGACCATTACCAGGCCCTTTGGGTCTGGTTTGAATATTAAAGTGCATTTTAGTCGAAGTTGAGTCGAAGCAGAGTTGCTGAGATAAAAGGGCCTATAGTATTTGGGTTATGGATGACACAAGGAAAACCCGCAAAATTATAGGTTCTTTGTTGCGCACCTGAAAAAAGCAGTTATCTGAATGCAGAATTCACTGCAATTATGTCGTAATTCTTTTAGAATCCGTGTACTTCTAGGGCCTATAACCCTGATGCTCTTTACCCCTTTTTGGGGAGGAAATTGAGGAGGGTGAGGTACACTCATTAGAGGATAGTCCAAAAGATTGATCGCATTCTACATTTCTTTTTCATACATCATGGGACACAGAGTTAGGCTAATATTCTTTACCTACTGGGTTATACTTCATTTCCAGGTGAATTTACACTGGTGGATCAAATGTCTTTAGACAGGAAGTGATCCCCTATATAACCCCTCCCATGCAGGAAGTATTTCATTATTTTTTTTACCAGTATCTGCAAGGTGGATGGCATGGTAGTTTGAGCTCCAGGTCTCTAGTCCGACAAACGGTTCTTGAATGAATCGGGGATTGACTGATGGGATCCATTTGACATAGGCTGTATATGCTTGGATAAATGGCAGCCAAGCCTCGCAGAGAAGACTCAAGATTCTGCAAGGTTTTGGCTGTAATGCGGCCTCTGGGCGCTGGACCCTGCCAAGTGGAATCCTGGACACCACAGCACTAACGCATTTGTGCAGGTTCCTGTACAGGTCCAAGGGAGTGGACCCTAAACATGAAAAGGGGTACCCAGTCCTTGAAGAACTTGACTTGTCCAGTAGATAACACACAGGTTTGAAAGACCCCGTCGACAAGAAATTGGAGTCATTATTAAAGGCTTCCTTTTCTTTGGCCAGTTCAGCTATTTAATCAGCTGTTGCAGCAATTGGTATCTGCCAGTCCGTAAAGGATCAGGTCAGACGGCCTGACAGGCCTAACTGGGAGGATGATCTGGCTCAAAGTAAGACAGATATTCCTTGAGCACTGTGTTTTGCTGTTGATGTCATAAATGATTCAATACAGCAAGTTTCTCATTTGGCTCACTTGTCTGTACATATGCGTAGACTTTTGTGGCTTAAGAACTGGTCAGCCAAGCTTCCTTTGTAAAAAGTTATTGGCAAGTTTCCCCTTCCATGGGCAACATTTATTTGGTGATCATTTGGACAAATATATCCAAAAGACTAGTATCCAATCACATGGAATAGGATTTGTTTCACTCACCTTTACCGTTATTGGTCAGGGTTTTATTTATTTCATTTTTTGAGCGCTGCACTTTTTTACATTTATTTTTATTTTGGTTTAGTATCTAGAGCCATAGTGTTTAGCTGCTCTGGTTATTTCCTATTTTTCCCGAGCGCAGATTTCTTCCACATTTTATATCCAAAAGATTTCCGGAGGAAGAGTTCTCTGCTTCCTGTGAAGAAAAGCACCAGGCGTCCCTCGTTTAAAACCTCAGGAAGTGCTTCTTTAAGTGTCTCGGCACCAAGGCAGTTCCGCTGCCAACAGGGCATTGGAGCCAGGGCAGAAAATGCCCTGGGTCCAAAACTGTTCTAAACCCAGCACCAAGCCCTCCTTTTGAGGGGACGCCCCTCAAGGCTGCTGTACTTTGCAGACATTTGGCGAATAGAAACGGCAAAACAAGAACCCTGTGATGGGACTTTAAAAGGCGATGACTCCAAAAATTACGTATGCAAACAATGAATGTATAAAATTTATATTAGTTTAATACAAATTCTAAAAAGATTGATACATAAAGAGTTTGTATCACAGGTTTACAAGTTCAATATAATGTATCCACATGAGATCATAAAAAAACACTTTGTTTACATCACTCTTGTGCAAATGTACAGAGTGAAACTCTACGCGTTTTCAAGATTATGCTTCATTCCTCTTCATCAGGAACAAGTGGTATAGAGGTTTATGATAGCTACAATTCAAAAAAATACAATGAGTACAGAATGTATGCATTCAACAGTTTGAAAAAACTGAAAATTCCTTTATCTACAGGCAGGCACTTGATTATATAAATTTAAAAACCATTTCTACTAACTAAATATGTAGAAGCAGATATCTTGAATACGAAAAAAAGGGTGAAAAACAAAACGCAGGGAAAAAAAAGGCTGTGCTGAATTCAACGGTGCTCCAGATGGCAGAAGCAAGAATGGTCAGACAACAATGTAGATCAAAAAGGAGAGCAAAATAGGAGGGGAGAAACCTGACCCACAGCCAGACCATCTGTGGCAAAGGTGTAGATGGACCGAGTCTAATGACCATATGAAAGACATAGAATACAAGGATAAACTCCGTATTTTACAGAGGGACATAGTGTCAAAAGGGACATGGTATTTAAAAAATAATAATATCCAAACCTACCTCGCTTTCGGATAATGGGTGTGCTGGACTGGAAGAGTTTAGATTGGAGGGAGGGTGAAGAGAGGGGTGCCTGAAAGGGGCCTTAGGCCAGTAAAAGATGGTATGATGACAGATTTGATCTACAAATAAAAATTTTTTTTTTGGGTCCCATTCTACTGCGCCAAAAAAGTGGGAAAAGGGAAGGAAAAAGGGGAAACCTAAGTAGGACAATTCATTAATTCAAAAGAAAAAATATATGTATAATAAAGAATATGCTTACTTATAACTTGGTGTCCCAAAAATGCGACATCCAATGGGATGAACACCAAAGAAGGGGGTCACCAAAATAGATGAATGTATCGACCTTGGAGAACATTGAATCAATATAGGAGTAGATGTCGGTATGCAAACCACAATGGCTAGAGGGAGTAGGTGAGCGTATTGCTCTTCCAACGACCCAAGTATATACAGTTGTGCTCATAAGTTTACTTGCTCTGGTAGAATTTTGATTTCTTGGCCATTTTTCAGAGAATATGAATGTGATGTAAGCGATACAATAATTATATCTGTGTATTAATTTGTCTAGTCCCTATAGATCAGTTGGTTTATTAAAACTCTGAGCACATGCTACTGTTAATATCACAATAATACGAGGTTAGCTATGAAACCAAACACAAACTGCTGCTAGTAAAACACTATCTTATTTATTTCCCAAGAATCAGGAACGCTAACATAAAGTATTAAAAGACATTACAATATCACAAAGCTTACAATCAAATCATATAATACAAGAATATCAAGATACTTATCACAGGGCCCTCCGTGAGGCTTGTAGCCTCAAAATGGCTGCCAGACCATGAGGTGGTCAGGGACACCTTCTCATGTCAGGGATTCCCAGCAAACAGAGGCTGACTTCCTGTGTGTGCGAACTCTTCATTCAAACCCACACATCCACTCATAGCCCTTTGCCTTTCATCCAATGGGTATCCATAGCCATCTTAGTAGTAACAGTCTCCCTTGAAGCTTGTAATTACACATGTCACAGCAGGTGGGCTCGAGCCAAGCCATTGTTATCTTGATATGCTACAAAGCTTTTGGTGTGTTTTCCAACCTGGCTACATTCCAATCCGGGGAATGCCTTCTGTCCTCAAAGATATTGGAAATGAACCGATGTGATATTACATGAGTTCATATTGAATCCAACATATGCTGCTTTGCGACTGAAAGTCGCATAAAAACCCTTCTTCAGACACGGCTCCTATTGAACAGTCCATAACTGTTTTGTCCCTGACATGCGTTTCCAAACCAGTATCCATAGAACAGTCCTTTAAACGTCTTAACGTGTTGTATTTTTACAACGTGTGCAGAAACAGCTCCTATGGAACAGTCCATTGTGGTCTTACCGTGCTATGCTTCCCAACACGTGCCGCTTTGCCACTGAGTGACACATCCTTCTTCAGCGACAGCTTCCATGTCGCCATTATGTATCTTTGGTATCTTCAGGACGGATGCAATACAGGCAAGGGGTATCCATTCATTCACCATTCACCAGTACACATTCAGAGCAACATATCAAACAGCTCTCAAATACTGATCTATTATCTAGATAAGTCTCGAGGAGGGCCTTATTCACCCATATTATTAACCTACAATACGCATAGGTCACACTATACCATAATATAAATCAACTTCTTATCATACTATATACATATATCTGTATCCCATCCCTTTATGCACCCCGCTCCAAATCCTATAACCCTTTACTGTACATATGGGTCGGGATTAGGCAGGCTTGCTCACAGCGGTATTGCAGGGCTCTGACTTGGTAGCAAGGTCTCTAATTTGAACACAGAGACCCTACCGTCAATTCGTCCCTCAACTTGCATAGACAAATAGGAGATCCTTCTATATAAATATCGAGTCTAATCACACATATAAATCTGCAAAAATGACCAAAAAAAACACACAATTCCATCCCTGTGCCTGGATTTCAGAGAATATGCCCAGGGTATACCATGCACCTCTACCTATGGTTAGATTCAAGGAACCTTCCAGTTTTATGACTAGCGTTACATCGGTATTCTTTAGGACAAAGAAATAAACTCGTCTATGTCCCAAATGACACCCAGGTGCTTCCTCCCCAGCAATGATCCCTGAAATAACTTCCCAACATTTTTATGTTCACCACCATGATGTATTGACCTGGCCTACAAAGGACATCATGGTCAGGCTTCCGACCGAGGGAAGTATCAACCTGCTTCCATCTCCTCTGATCACATGTGGGTGATTTAGCCTCAAATGCGACAAGATAGAATCCCCAATCAGTAAGCCAATTGATGCCACCAAATATACAGACCAAGTCCGCACTTCTGTTTATGGGATCATACAGCCTAACACCTTTCACAATCCAAACTGGTACAGCCCATCCAGGCATTCGACCACCATTTTGGATTAGTGTAAGCGACGTGTTGTGGCAGAGTCTTACTGAGCGGTGATGCTAACTCATCAGGCCACTGCCCTTTAAACAGAGATTGCCCAATCAGCTTGATGCTGGTTGACACTTCCGCCCGCCACTGCGTGTGCGCCAGAGCCCATGACCGATTTCTATCCTGTACCCTCACACCCTCCACCAACCTCTCAACATGGTTCACCAACTCTGGAGCTAATTTACTCTGGGTGTTTTGTGAATGCTATTAAGGATGGCACCAATCTCTCTGAGTAACAAAGTCCCGCTCAAGCTATTGCTGAGAGTTTGTTCCTCAGGATACCGATGTCTACTCCATTAACAACACCCATCCCAGCTCCTATTCCCCCAATATAGTGCTGAATACATGCCTCCTCTTGTGGTTACTCCTCAGAGATAAGCATCCTGCATGCACCTTATTCTGTGTCCGCACATCTCTGGGAGTAATTCACTGGTACGATGACAGCACTTGATTCAGCGTATACTCAGCACATATAGGGTAATAGGTTTTATCAACCACTGTAAGATGGTGCAGTGCCATATGGTGCAGGCATACTGTACCCTGGTAGTCAGCGTTTGTTCCCTTTATCTATCAGAGCATGCTCCTGTGTGTATTCACTGGCATTCCCTGTGCAGGGTTTCAACTTCTCAGGTGAGACCTCAACCAGGTGTATCTCCCCCATACAAGGAAATGTTCACCCCATTGATGTGTCACCTGGCACCCTCTAGTCTGGCCAACAGACACCTTATTATGCATAGGTGCCCGCCTCCTGGGTACCTGCACCATATAAATTCCGTTACGTCAATACATGTCCTACATTACACAACTTTTCTTATTTCAACTCCTCCCTCCAACAAAAAAAAACATATATATTTTACATTTTCATGTTCTGATGGATTGGATGTGTTATATTCCTTCCCCCAACCTCCAACCCATTGTACGTATATTAATAACACGTTTGCATTCATCAGGAGAGAGTCCAGCAAAAAAAAAATGTTTCAAGTCTTATTGATAGGCACAGTCTTTCAGATTCAGCACCAGATCGTCCATAGGAAAAGAAAAAGTGTTAAAGTGAATCTTTTTGTTTGTCCCGTCTCTCCTGATATTTATTAGAACAAATTTGGGGCGTGGTATGGCACAGACAAACTGCCAACCAGATGATCATCTGTCATCCATTTTCCAGAACCTTTCCAATCTCGCTCCACCAGGATTCTGGAATTGAAAAACAAGAGCAGAATCAAATTCTTATCCATAATATCTGCTTGCTTACTATATTTACTCCTATTTCCCTCCTTGGAACCCAAGAACTTAGTATTCCTAGCTTCTGCAATTTTGACCAAACTATCAAAAACAACCATGACCTCTTTAGGCAGAACCCACTCTAAAATGGATCCCCATGGTATGGTCAAAACATTCAAAACAGACGTCAATGTTGTTTCTCAAAAAATCTAAAATTAAAACACTAAAAAAAAACAATGCATTTATCTTTATCTTTAAGATGTATGCACTAATCCCCTTTCAGGTGGACAAAGCCTAAACCTTTTGGAGCTTTTTACACCTGAACAAAACAACAATAAAATAGCTGACTAAGCCAATACCCAAAAAAAAAAAAAATTAAAAGTCTGGCCATTATCATCCAAGAGCAACATGACCAGACAACCACCATACAACAATGACAACCACTCAACTTTTAATTAACGACATCCATGGATTTTCTCCTGAGAAGAGTACATGTTTTTTTTTTATCTGAAAGACAATAAGTTAATGGGAAAAACAACACAAACAAAACATTTGTAACTTCATCACAACATTTGCTACCTCATCTGTAACTCTTTAGTCCATTAATGTCAGATTATTGTTTAAATGTTTTCATTGTTTGCAAACAATTACTAATTAATGAGCTCATGGTACCATGTGATAATCGATTATGCATTTACAATAACCTAACCCCCATGTTGGTCTCACTTTGACGGACCTGCAAACAAAACACAAATGTTTAGTATCCAAACCTGTTCACTTCCCTGTTTTCTGGAAAAGGAACACAAAGACAATGATTAAACACGATTATCATGACAATTGACTTTAAGTGCCCCAAGCCTCTTCCCATTAATTGTACTGCTAGGGGAATACCTACAAGCCAGAGTTGTAGTATAAACAACTAAACTAAAAAAATAAAAATTACAAACATTAAAACTAAAACAAAAATTTATAAAAAAAATTAAAAAAATGAAAATTGAAAAAAATTTTATAAAAAAAAACAAAATATGAAAAAAATAATTCATAATAAAAAAAAAAATATTAAAAATGAAAAATTAAAAAAAAATGAAAAAATTTATGATAAAAAATTAAAAATGAATAATAAAGAAAATTAAAAAAAAAATAATAAAAAAAATTCATAAAAATTAATAAAATATTAAACCTTATAAAAAAAAAATTACAAAAATACTTAAACTTAGAGGAAGAAGAAAAAAAAAGGTAATCATAACAGGAGTTATTCAATTCAGAGGCTCATCCTTGAAAATAATAAAACTATATATCAAGGTCCTCATCTTATTCCAAATCTGAAACTCACATCAACCCTTATTCATAGAAAAGAAACCTCGATCAGAGTATTTTTAACATACTTGCAGCTGACTAAGTGCTGCTAGCATTGCTTCCCCCAGTGCTATGTTTGAATAACCATGCGGCTACCTCCATTTTGATTTTATGCAACTGTCCTACATATTGCTTTTCAGTTTGTAGACTCCGTAATTGGGTCTTAACGGGGAACTGGGTTTGCTTACTATGGGCTCCATGCTTTGGATTGCTGCCCCACCTGGCCGAATAACATTCATACTGCCTTGGGGTCGTTTTCAGGTATGATCTTTTTTTTATATCGTTATTCGCCCAACAATACTTTGCGATGTGACCTCCCCTTTTACACAAACAACATTTTAGCTCTGGCCTCCCTGCATAGGCCCTTTTTTTAACATCTGGAAATTCACATTGCTGGATAATATTACTGTGATTGGAATTAACAGACTTTACACTTTCATCGTCTGAGGAGTCATCAGAAGTTTCTATTTCAATTCCTGAATCAATTTCAAGCGCAGTTATCACGCTTGTATTTACGTCTCCAACATCGATTCCCATCATAGTAATATGATTTGCAGCAACAATAGTATACGGGTTTTCCTCATGTTCCACTTGTATTTTTACACACTGAGCATGTGCAGAGGGTACCTCCACCATTGCATCTTCGGCTATTGTATGTTTGGAGGATAAATCCATTATGGCTGCCTGTGCATCCTGTAATTCCTCCTTAAGCATTGTGATAACCTGCAAATTTTCAGCCTCCCTTCTATTCAAATAGGCGATGTAACCTTCTCTTAACTCACACGTTTTCCCTAATTCATGTAATCTCTGTTCCAATTCGCCTTTTTCCGTCACTAATTGTTCAATTTGCCTACGCGCTTGTGCATCTGCATTTTCAACCCTAATTAATATATCTTTTGTTATATTTTGTAGCTGCTGCATGAATTGCGTTCTTTCATCTATCCATTCTAATTCTTTCTGTTCAGAAATATGCTTCATCTTAAGAAGCATGCCTATCAAATTTGCTACCCTCTGTTTTCTGCCTTTTTTTGATTTATTACTTATAAGGCTGTTATGTGTATTACATTGTGTCAAAAGTTCATTAAATTGTTGTGTCAACCCACCTTCTTGTGTAGATTGAAATCTAATAGCCCCATGTTTAGCCATGAATAGCTCGATGGCCTCCATTGATATGCTAATTAGCAAGCCCTCTATACTGGAGCTGTAAAACCTGTTTTGGTTACAATGCAATACAGATAAACAGATAAGGCTATTCAAAGGTTTCGCTTGCAAGCTAGCTTGTAGTCCCACAAAAGCCTACAACAAACAAAAAAACAAAAAAAAAACAGATAGTTTAACTACTGCTTGCTACCTGTAGTTCTACAGCCTACACAAGGCACATCCTAAGACACAAGGCAGACTCTTAATCAATGCCTTCCTGTTAGTTTGCAGGCCACATTGAACTTATATTGGAACAGAGAGCTATGTCACTCTCACGTGAGTAGAAATAATAAAAATGTAAAAAAAAAAAAAAAAAAATGACAAAAAAAAAATTCCAAAAATGTTTTTTTTTTTTTAAAACTAACAATATCTCTATCACTTTTTTTTCCTCAAAGATGTATGGTAATTCCTGTCAATTCCTAACTAAGCGTGATCAGCCCGTACTCACCAGCCCTCTTGACCAGCTACAAGTATTCTAACACTTTGCATTAGCAATACAACTTTTAACATATATACATATACATATCTCGGATAATAAAAAAAAGGTCTCACCAGATTTGTCGCGTGTCCGCTAACTGATGAAATATTTCACAAGCGTGGTTTCAGAATTCGCGAGCCAGCGCCAATCTTGTCCACACGAGAGACGATTTTCAGTTCTGGGTGTCTTTGATTACCAGGACTCAAAACAAAAATACATTAGTCTGTGGATTCTGTGTAAAAATACATTCTACACGCCTTTGGGGTGCCATATGATGTAAGCGATACAATAATTATATCTGTGTATTAATTTGTCTAGTCCCTATAGATTAGTTGGTTTATTAAAACTCTGAGCACATTCTACTGTTAATATCACAATAATACGAGGTTAGCTATGAAACCAAACACAAACTGCTGCTAGTAAACACTATCTTATTTATTTCCCAAGAATTAGGAACGCTAACATAAAGTATTAAAAGACATTACAATATCACAAAGCTTACAATCAAATCATATAATACAAGAATATCAAGATACTTATCACAGGGCCCTCCATGAGGCTTGTAGCCTCAAAATGTCCGCCAGACCATGAGGTGGTCAGGGACACCTTCTCATGTCAGGGATTCCCAGCAAACAGAGGCTGACTTCCTGTGTGTGCGAACTCTTCATTCAAACCCACACATCCACTCATAGCCACCCCCCCTTTGCCTTTCATCCAATAGGTATCCATAGCCATCTTAGTAGTAACAGTCTCCCTTGAAGCTTGTAATTACACATGTCACAGCAGGTGGGCTCGAGCCAAGCCATTGTTATCTTGATATGCTACAAAGTTTTTGGTGTGTTTTCCAACCTGGCTACATTCCAATCCGGGGAATGCCTTCTGTCCTCAAAGATATTGGGAATGAACCGATGTGATATTACATGAGTTCATATTGAATCCAACAGAATGATAACACAAACTTTTTTTACTTTCACTCGTAGTTAGTGTTTGGATGAAGCCATTTATTATCAACTGTGTTTACTCTTTTTAAATCCTAATGGCAACAGTAACTAATCAAATGACCCTGATCAACAGTTTACATACCCCAGTTCTTAATACTACTATGTATTGCCCCCTTTAATATCAATGACAGCTTGAAGCCTTTTTTTGGTATTTGTGGATTAGGCTCTTTATCTTCTCAGATGGTAAAGCTGCCCATTCCTCTTGGCAAAAAGCCTCCAGTTCCTGTAAATTATTGGGCTGTCTTGCATGAACTGAACGGTTGAGATCTCCCCAGAGTGGCTCAATGATATTGAGGTCAGGAGACTGAGGTGGCCACATACCCTTCACTTTATTCTGCTGTAGCCAATGACAGGTCGACTTGGCCTTGTGTTTTGGATCATTGTCATGTTGGAATATCCAAGTACGTCCCATACGCAGCTTCCTGGCTGATGAATGCAAATGTTCCCCTAGTATTTTTTGATAACGTACTACATACTGTCATCTTGCCAACAATTTTGACCCAATTTCCTGTGCATTTGTAGCTCACACCCCCCCCCCCCCCCCCAAAAAAAAAACATCAGCAATCCACCCCGATAACTTTCATCATAGGCCTGTTGACTCTCTAAATGTAGCATTTATGGTTGTGGCCAAAAAGCTAAATTTTGGTCTCGTCACTCCAAATGACTTTGTGCCAGAAGGTTTGAGACTTGTCTCTGTGCTGTTTGGCATATTGTAAGCAGGGTACTTTGTGGCTTTCTTCTGACGACTTGACCATGCAGCCCATCTTTCTTCAAGTGCCTCCTTATTGTGCCTCTTGAAACAGCCACACTACATGTTTTCAGAGAGTCCTGTATTTAACCTAAAGTTATTTGTGGGTTTTTGTTTGCATCCCAAACAATTTTCCTGGCAGTTGTGGCTGAAATTTTAGTTGGTCTACCTGACTGGTTTGGTTTCAACAGAACCCCTCGTTTTCCACTTCTTGATTAGAGTTTGAACACTGTTGATTGGAATTCTCAATTCCTTGGATATCTTTTTATATTCATTTCCCGTTTTTTTTTTTTTTTTATATATACAGTTCAACTACCTTTTCCTGCAGATCTTTTGACAATTCTTTTGCTTTCCTCATTAATCAGAATCCAGAAACGTCAGTGCAGCATTGGATAAAAGATGCAAGGGTCTGTCAGGAGTCCAGAAACGCATTGACATTTCATACACGCACACTAATTTACAAGAAAACAGATCACAGGTGAGGATGGTTACTTTTAATAGCCAAAATCACCAGGGTGTGTAAACTTTTGATCAGGGTCATTTGGGTAGTTTCTGTTGCCATAAAGATTTAAAAAGAGTAAACACAGTTGATTGATAATAAATGGCTTCAGTCAAACACTAACCGTGAGTGAAAGTTTTTGTTATTCATATTCCTTGAAAAACCTGATATTAGAGGTGCACTGAAATTTCGTCCGAAAACATTTTTTTCATTCAGCTGAATAAAAAAACAGCCGATAACAAAAAGGTGCGTGGTTCCCTCCATGTGCCGCCCCTTGCGTGAGTCATCCTGGTGCACCTAGTCCTCCACTCCCTCCTCCTCCTCCTCTCCCCTTGCCGCAATCTCTGTGTTTTACGGAGCTGAATTGCCTTGCCGTAGTAACCCTGTCCTGCCTCATGTGATAGACGGCACAATGATCCAATGGTGGGACATTTAATCAGTGTGACGTGTTACAGGAGTCGTGACATTGTTACTGTGGCCCAGACAATTAGAATCCAACTCCATGACACACGGAAATCACTGCTAATGCAGGCACTGGCAAGCTGCTTATGCTGGGCACTGGCAAGCTGTATATGACGGGCACTGGTGAGGCTGCATATGCCGGGCACTGGTGAGATAACCTGAAGGGGTGTGTCCCTGAAACATGTAGTGTCTCCAGTCGGCGATGTGTGACTGTGTGATTCTCCTTTGGCTGACTTCCGTCAGGCTGTGACATCACTTCCAGGCTTTGTACACAGCCCCAAAAGTTCCTGTGCCTGGTCATGGTTGTCATCCCCATATCCAAGAATAGTAAACAGGAGTAACGAGGAAGATTCACTCTGGATCAATGGGGAAGAAGACCAACATATCAGATTTGAAAAAAATTGAACATGAACAAAAAATGCCACTAGGTGGCTCCAAAGAACTTCAAGTAAGGGACAGAAAGACCTTAAAGTGTGGCATACAGCCGTATACCACTCAGTGTCCATAATGGCACTGAAAAAAAAAAACCTTAAGGGAGGGGTGCAGTCTCCGGCTCCACGGGGAATCAAATAAGAAACAAAACCGGGGCGTGGCTTGGCGCGCAGCGAGGATGTCGGCTTGTTAGAGGAGCTCCGGAGAACCCGCGGTCTCAAGCCGACCATTCTGCACCCTAACTCCCAAGAATGAGCAAGCAGAACAACCGAACACCGCACACCCGATCCCGCCGTTCGGTGACGGCCTCACAAAGCAGGAACATTTCGGATCTCTTCAGATCGCAGTCACTATCCAGGAGCAGCGTGGCAGAAGCCAAGATGGCGCCGGCTCATGCTGAGGACGACTTCAGTGAGGACTCCCAGTCCGCGGCGGAGGACAATGGTAGGAGCCACTTACACTCCCAGCACCCACTAACATACGCCGACATGTCCATGTTTGCAGCGGACATAAAATCCACGTTCTCTGCAGCAATAACGGACCTAAAATCCAACCTGCTAGTGCTGACAGAGAAGATGGCGGCAGCTGAAACGGCGGGGAAGCACAGGGAGAAAGCCATACATAGACTGGAGAAAGTCACCTATTTACACTCCAATCATTTTATAGAGATGAATAGACATTTGGAGGACCTTGATAACAGGGGGAGGAGGTGTAACATACGGGTCAGAGGGGTGCCGGAATCGGTGGATAATGACCAAATTGTACCCGCACTACAGAGGGTCTTTAATAGCTTACTGGAAAGGCCTGAGGACACCGAGATAGAGTTTGTAAGAGCGCACAGGGCCCTGAGAGCACGAGGCCCAGACAACATGCCCCCACGTGATGTCATCTGCTGCTTACAGAGCTTCACACTGAAAGAAGACATCATGCAGAAAGCACGCCGCAATGATCAAATTGTGTTTAATGGGGAAGTAATAATGCTCTTTCAGGACCTGTCCCAAATAACTCTGAAAAATCGCAGAGCCCTGAGGCCCTTACTAGACAGGCTACGGGAAAGAGACTTGCGGTATACCTGGCGCTTCCCCTTTGCCCTATTGGTGTCACACAACGGCAGACAACACACATTGAGATCACCGGACGACCTGCCGGAGTTTTGCAATGCCCTGCAGCTGGGGGACATCGAGTTGCCAGACTGGTACCAAGAATTTCTTCTTCCACCGGTCCAAAGGAGCCCGTCTGTCTCCCCTTTTGCCTCACCGGACAAGAGACCAGCCAAGAAGCTAAAGCAAAGCAGACAGGGGGGCACCCCCCCGGCACACCCAGAGCCCGCCAACCTGGAGCTCCGGAGGACCCATGACAGAAGGATGAGACCCCGGTTTTTTGATCACACCTATGTACCTATGTGGTTTAAACATCTCAGGTTCAGTGTTTTTGTTTTGGTTTTAGTTTTATTCCCCTTGGTTCTTTCTTTTACTTGCTGGCTCCCCCCCACATCTATTAACACCCAAGGATATACCCAGATGTCCACCTACCGTGTACTGACACTACTCGGTTGCCCAAGAGGGGAGCAGGGGCATACACCCCTACTCAGCCTGACTCCCGGAAGGCCCCTCAAACGTGCCCATCTACATGAAGAGGTGAAAAGGCCCCGACACGTCTGGCTGCAGAATACACTTCTCAAGCAAAATACAGATGGACTGGACAGAGGGAGCCACTTTCCCTGACATCTCCGGGGACGTGCACTGATCCCCAGGCGCAACTCGCAGCTAAGATCAATGAGAACCAGACTTTACGAATGAGTGGTAACACTGTAAACTAGCTTATCTTTACTTAGTTTGCCTTGTTTTGCTCTTATTTTATTTATTTATTTTATTTTATTTTATTTTACTTATTTTATTTCATTTTATATATTCTATTTATTTTATTACCTTTTTTGCCCTACGGTCCTGCCCTCCTCTGACGGGATACAAGGTTTACGCCTAGGATTGAGAGTCTAGAATATACAAATTCACTTTTAGGTGAAGTTTGCGATTCTTCCGGGGGGGGGGGGGGGGGGGGCGGGTGGCCGGTGGCCGGGGCGGGATATGGATCCCCAAGACTAATTGGGGTGATACCCCGTCTGGGTTGCGCCGGCTGGCGCCCTCCTGTCCTCACTAACTGGAGGAGTCTTTGGTTGTTCTGTTGGTTAGCACTTATAATACGGTGCAGAATGGTTTGATATAGCACGTTTTTTGTTTAAACTCAATTGCAGAAAAGTGGCCGCGGGCCTCCCCCACCTCCGCCACTACAGTTACATTTTTTTTTTGTATTCTTCTTATCCCCTGTGCCAGGACTGGTACTGAGGGGTAATTTACTCCTGTCTCCCTCTCCATACCGAGATTGACACAGGATATCCCTGCTGCCACCTCCCACTACCCCACAAGGTACACCCAGGGAGACCTTAGTCCCTGGTTAGTACTCCTAATCAGACCTCACGGATAGAATATCTATTCAAAGGCAGTATAACGTAATCTTCTCCTTCTCTGTTTTCTCCTTTCTGCTACTCTTCCCTTTATCTTTCTCTTAACCGGTAAATCTATACGCGTGGGTAGACATCACTTGAAAGAATACCATACTGTAATAACATATCTCCTGTATAGTGTCTTCCATAGGTACCGACTCTCCGAATCTGTCCAGGGCGGTGCAATGGCATACTCATCGATGGGCCACTGCCCCACAGTGATATCTCACAATGTCAGAGGTCTGAATACCCCTGAAAAACGGATCGCCCTCCTAAGGGAACTCAAGTAAGGTAGGCCTCACTTCGCCTTCTTGCAAGAGACGCACTTTAGAACAAGCAATGTACCCAGGCTCACTGATTCCTATTTCACTACAGTATATCACGCTACCAATGACTCGGCTAAGTCGAAGGGGGTCTCCATACTAATTAGCAGGGAGGCCAACTTTGAGCTGACGGACAAACTGATAGACCCTGAAGGGAGGTTTATCTTCCTGAAGGGGAAATATTATGGGGTACCAACGACATTGGCTAATGTCTATTTCCCGAATACCTCACACCTGACTTTCTGCAGACGGGTAATGGGGGAGCTTGGAGTGTTTGGCTCGGGACGCATAATCCTGGGCGGGGACTTCAACCTCCCCCTAAACCCTCTAACTGACACATCGACAGGCACATCATACATTAGATACAGAGTACTGAAGAGCCTGAAATCAATCTTGTCCTCGATGCATCTGGTGGATACCTGGAGATATCTACACCCAGATGGGAAGGACTTTACTTTTTATTCTGCCCCCCATGCCAGGTACTCAAGAATTGATTACATTTTCATTTCACGAAAGGACCTACATTTAGTGGAAAGGGCAAACATTGGTATACAATCCTTCTCGGACCATGCCCCCGTCTCTCTTTCGCTGGCCTCTGACGTACCCACACATAAGAGACATTCTTGGCGGCTGAATTCCTCGCTTCTGACAGACTGTGAATTATTGCCAAAACTCACCAAGCAATTGCAAGAATTTTTCAGCTTTAATTCAATACCAGAGACAGACCCCTTGATGACATGGGAGGCACACAAGTGTTACATGCGAGGGGAATTGATGAGGGCGGGAGCTAAGCGAAAGAGGGACAGGGAAAAACAGATCTCAAAATTAGTAGATAGAATTTCACAACTAGAGCTACAACATAAGCAATCCCTCACCAAACAGACGGCGACTGAATTACTCGACACCCGAAAATCCCTACAACAAATATTAGATGCCACCACTAAACGGTTCCTGTTTTTCAGGAAAAAAGTATATTACGAACATGGGGACAAAACAGGCAAATTCTTAGCCAGAGCCCTAAAAGACCCCCGCCTTAGCAACAACATTAAGGGTATACGAAACAAACAGGGAACGTTAGATCAGACGGACGAGCAGATTGCACAACATTTCCACTCCTACTACTCCAATCTTTATAACCTACCGAACCCTCACAAACCACCCGACATGCCAGGAACCAGAACACAAGCAATTCACGAATACTTGCGCGGGGCAGAAATGCCCACGCTACACACCACTGACACTGAACTCCTTGAACGGCCCATTGAGGAAATAGAAGTTAAAGCTGCAATAAAAGATATGAAGAATGGGAAAAGCCCGGGTCCTGATGGCTTCTCCTCTATATATTATAAGACCTTTCTAGACAACCTGACTGGCCCACTTCTAAAAGCTCTAAATTCATTTGCTACACCCAGGGAAGTCCCCCCGACGTTCCTTGGGGCACACATAACAGTCCTGCCCAAACCAAAAAAAGATCCAGAACACTGTCCTAGCTATAGACCAATTTTGTTACTGAATCTTGATGTTAAAATCCTGACCAAAATATTAGCGAACAGACTTAAACCCCTCCTACACACCATCATAAGCCCAGAGCAGGCAGGGTTCATGCCAGGCAGAGAGGCAAAAGACAACGTAACAAAGGCACTAAATCTTGTATATGCAGCTAGGGAGCGAAAGATCGAGGGCCTTCTTCTGTCTACAGACGCGGAGAAGGCCTTCGATCGAGTAGCATGGGACTACATGTTGGCAACGTGCGAACATGTTGGCCTAGGTACCCGCATGATGAATTGGATCTCGGCGATATACCAAAACCCATCAGCAAAACTACGAATAAATGGAACCCTGTCCGAAACGATAAAAATAACCAATGGTACAAGACAGGGGTGTCCCCTCTCGCCAATCCTCTTCATCATCTCGTTGGAACCTTTTATTAGGAAAGTGAAGTTATCACCAGATATTGAGGGTTTCTGGGTGGGTCAACGGGAATTTAAAATCGCTGCATACGCCGATGATTTGCTATTTTTCCTAACGAAACCCCTCACGTCAATTCCCACATTGCTGAGGGAGTTCACGGTGTACGGGTATGTCTCCTACCTAAAGATCAATTATACGAAGTCTGAGGCGATGAATATCACCATGACAGAGGATACACTATATAGCGCACAACTAAATAGCACCTTTAAATGGGTACCCTCTGCCATGAAGTATCTCGGCGTATGGCTAACCCCACAGATATCTCAAATTTTCGAGAGGAACTTCCCACCCATGCTCAAAATCATAAGACAAGATTTGCTGTCCTGGCATACTAACAAACATTTCTCATGGTTCGGGAGGGCAGCCATCTGTAAGATGTCGATATTGCCCAGAGTGCTGTATTTATTCCGGACTTTACCCGTCCTGATTCCACAGTGCTTTTTCAAAACTCTACAAACAATCCAGCTTGAGTTTGTTTGGGCACACAAGCGCCCGAGAATCAAATTTGAGTTAATGACTAGGGCGAAAGAAAGAGGGGGAATGGGCTTACCCGACTACAAACAATATTATCACGCCTCACATATGACAAGAATCCTGGATTGGCATTGCCACCAGGACACTAAAGACTGGGTCCCCCTAGAAAATGAGTTAAGCCCGATCCCCCTGAGGTTCTCCCCATGGGTCTCGATGAAAAATTACCCACCGACCCTACGACAACATCCCCTTCTGAATACCACCCTATCTATATTCCATTCAATCATTAAAAAGACAAACGTATCCTCACCCTTAAGCCCCTTGACGCCACTTAAAGACAACCCGGACTTTCCACCAGGGGTAGCGAACCGTGCGTTACAGAAACAAGGCGAGAATACACCTTTGCTTACCAGCCACTGTTTTGAGAACGTCCTTATTAAGGACTACCAGAAACTGAAAGTAGAGGCCCATGTGCAGGATCTGCCCCTATGGACATACTTTCAGATACGAAGCTATGTAAACGACGCACGACGCAAAATGCACTTTACTAGACATATGACAGATATGGAATCAGTGTGCCTGGAGGGGGCCCCAATTCCCAAAGCCACCTCCCTGGCATATTCCTGGCTTCAGGCCTCAGCACCGCACGCCCTGGACAGATTTCGGAAGAAGTGGTCGGAGGAACTTAACATAGAAATAACAGAAACACAATGGCAAAAAGCCTGTATACTAGCACATAAATGCTCCCTGAGCACCAGAATGCAGGAAACTGCGTATAAATTGCTTACACATTGGTACGCCACACCGGCCAAGTTACATAAGTGGTTCCCCCAAACCTCGGACCTTTGCTGGCGATGTGGACAAGACAAAGGTACGATTTTGCACATCTGGTGGCATTGTCCCCATATCACACGATTCTGGGAAAAAGTGGTGACAATTATTCGCCATGTCACAGATACCTCGTTGAAACTGGATGCGGCCGGTTGCCTCCTTCATGTTACCAACTTCTCACTCTCCAAATACAAGAAATCCTTGTCCAAACATATGCTTAACGCGGCTAAAACGCTCATACCATTATACTGGAAATCTACTAGGGTCCCCTCTGTTAAAGAGTGGCTTCATAGGATAGGGGACATATGTAACATGGAGGAGACAAGGGCCCAGTCCAATGATGATGTGGATGGATACCACAAAACCTGGGCCCCTTGGGTTGCTTTTAGATTTTCTGAAGAATATGAGAAACTTAACCTACCCAACCTTGGCTGAAAAATGACACCCCACTTTTGGGGAGGTATGCGAACAAACTGCCCATCAGGCAAAAACTTAGATGGTGAACTGAATTACAGATATAACTGAAATGTACCCCAATACTTAAGCTACCATATATGACTACCAACCCTCTATTCCTCTCTTCTCTGTCCCATACATCTAACTACTCTCTTCCTTTCTCTCACCTTTCCTATACTCATCTATATCTCCTGACATTAAATGTCACCTGTTTCAATCCTACACGCCACCATATTGCTGACATAGAAGGTAATCATAATGAGATCAATATGAAAACTAGACATGTGATCTGAGCATTGAATGATATAACGAAAAGGCCTCTTTAGACTGCTCACAACTAATGTTGAATGTTAATTTGTTTTGAATCTTAAATGTTCCTGGTTCATTATTGACTGCCAACACAAAAAATGTACAGACAGGATTGTACCTGTCTCCAAGTTATGTGATCACCTGTAATGTAACTTACCTTCAATAAACCTTTTGAATGAAAAAAAAAGAAACAAAACCAATAAACATATGTAGCGGGGACATATTAGTTTATTAACGTAGTTATGCATATGTCAATGTTAAATCTGTGGACATTGCTATGGCTCAGTGTTTTGGAGCCATCTACTGACAAAATCTGGTAATGCATGGATATGGTGATTACAAGCACAAAAACTGAAAATTGTATCAAATACTTACCGTAATTTTCCTTTCCTGACGCCAAACCATGGCAGCATACTAGTGATAGAGCTCCGCCTCTTGACCACTCCCTCAGGACCAGTGAATAGCATAAATATAAGGCCTAGTTAGGCCCCATCCCATTCTCTGTAATTAGCTACATACCGAAACGTATAAGGGTGGGACCATTTGCTGCCATGGTTTGGCATCAGGAAAGGAAAATTACGGTAAGTATTTGATACAATTTTCCGTTTGGCAGCATACTAGTGATAAATAACTAGCTGACAGGGTGGGATCTACTTGTCAAACCAATCTTCTAATTAGGATGAGACAGAGGACTGAATAGTCCTTCCTACAAAGTCCCCTGATGACAAGGCCCCCAGGTCTATTCCGTCAAGTTTGAGTAGGAATGTTGGAGCGACCGTGTACCCCTGTACAGATGGACACCATAGATTCTCTTGAATGTGTTGCCTATGAGGCTTTAACCGCTCTGGTAGAGTGCTCTGGCGCCGCTGACGGAGGCTCGTGACCTCTATCCTATACACAACCAAGCCTGCTAGGATCCAGGCAGTAACCTCTTTCCCTTGATGATTCCCAACTGGAATGACAAAAGGTTTATTTAGATGATCTGAAAGGAACAATTGTGGAGAGATACTCCTTTAAAGTTCTGAAAATGAACAGTACAGGCAATGTCCAGCTGTCTGTTAAATAGCAGTCTGTTGCTATGTTTGATCCAGAATGATCTACAAGATCCAACTCTACTCTTTCTGGAAAGAAAGGTATATATTATATATAATTTTTTCTTTATTTTTATTTTATTTATTTTTTTACTTTGGATCTCCAAGAGCTTGAATCTCTGATAACCTTCTGCTTAAAGTTCTTGCGATTGATACTGCTTTGTAAGTGATGGCTAAATGGATAAACTGATACGAGATCCAGCAATTGCAATAGATCTTTTCTTCCTTGGTGACCAACTCCTCACGACTGCCCTCAAAAGTTGTGCAAACTGAAGGATTCTTGGTCCTTTCAAATGTGTTATTGCCAATATAGCCCACACTCGTGAGCTATGTGAGGATAGGCTAAGGCCTGGAGGAAGAATACAACAGCTGACACTGGAAGGGCAGTAGGATCAATGTCTCGCCCTACCAAGAAAAAGCAAACTTGTTCCAGAATTAGACCTAGATGTTGTAAGTAGGATGTCTTCTCACAAAAGTAGAGATCACTCTGGAGTGAAACTGGAGCAACCGGAGTTGCCAATCCTCCCCCTTTAGTGCCCCTGCTTGCAGCCCCAGTCTGCGCATGTTAGAGGGGAAATGTCTTCTGTATCCTGAAATGAATGGCCAGGGAAAACCGAGAGCGTCCTGGTCAATATGGAGAACTGGCTATGACAACTATGTTTTCCCTTGACAGCCTCAAGGGAAATCTCATTTACGGGAAATGTTGGGGAAAATATATAAGTTAGATTGCAGACCCAGGGAGAGACCAGAGCATCTGCCCCTTGCGCCTTGGAGGAGGCCTGAGGAGGTCTGTCTGTGGTAGGCCCCACCTGTGGGCCAGCTGAGAGAAGACCTTGGATGTAGACCTTGGATGGGTTGGTGCAAGGCTTTTTGACACCCTAGGCAAAACCAAATTTTTCCGCCACCATTGGCTCCACCCCCTTTACACTGTCCCTGTGACAGAAGGCGGCGCTATACAGAAAGCATTGGCTCTGCTTCCTCTAGCGCTGGCTCCAGTGCTGCGCCTCTAATTACACTACCGGTCAGACTTAGTTAGTTGCATTCTGCAGCCTGCAGAGCATGCAGACGCAGAGGGAAACCGGTGGCCGAGCGTCGCTAGGCAGCAGTGCGCCCTAGGCGGCTGCCTAGTTTGCCTAGTGGTAGCACCGGCCCTGTGTAGACCCACTCGTGCTCTGGGAAGCTTGTATTCGTTCAAAAGAAAAATATGCTGGGAGGTAAACTGCTTCCTGAAATTTTTCTGGTGATCTTCTGCCCCAGGTGTTATGGGTTTCACATCTCCCAATAGCATATTGCTGCGAGTTTCATACTGGAGCTGAATATAGGCGACTGCTGCCCTGTTGCTAAACTGCAGGGAGATTGGTTCTCCTTGACTCTGTGTAGTGAGGCCAAAGTGCTTAAAAGGGCTGTTTGAACCCCCAGCGCATTCAAGATTATCCTCCTTGGCTGGGAAGCTCTGATTGCCTTGACCGAAAGTCCCTCGCAATGCATCTTCCCGGCTGTCTTGCAGACATGATTTGTAGCAATTCTCCAGTCTAAAAGGTCCTAACGGACCGAGACTTCCTCAAGGTCTTTCCATCACCGCTGAGTGCTACTTATACTGAGTAACACTTATTAACTGTGTTCTATCCTGTTTCCTCCCTTGCACTAAGAATTCTAGATGAAATTTGCGCAGGTGCCTATGCACCCCAGGAATCATCTATATGCATGATGACGTTGTGCCCAGATGACTGAGGCACTGAGAAGCCATCAAACAAGCGGAAGTATTCATCCTCAGAAATCTATTCCTGACTATCACCACTTCCTCTGATTGAAATAAAACAGAGGAACTAGCAGAGCACCCCCGGGTACACCAACCATTGGGATGGAGAAAGTTGGCTTTGCTTTCCCTCTAAGGTGTGAGGATAGGATAGGCATCCTGACGATCCAGCAACAGCCTCCAGCCATGTGGTTATACTGTTTAATGGACTCCGTTTTAAAGAACTCAAAGAGGGCTGGACACTAACCAACATCTCCTGCGAACTCCAAACAGGATTGGGTAGAAAACGTGCAAACCCTCTTGAGTCTGAGGTGTCTGTAAGCAATGTAGCAGTCCACCCGCTGTTGTGGTGGACTTGGCAGTTTGTGGAAGAGAGGAGCAGTGAGGAATCTCCCGAAGTGACCATGAGTGTCTGATACCTTCATCCAACATGCCGTCCAGAAACCAGTGAAGCGTGCCTTCTAGGTCTTACCTTAAGAGTCTGGGCATGCACCTGTGTGACTGGCTCACTTATCCCCCCAGAAGTCTGCACCAAGACACAAGCCAGACCCTCGGCATCCACTGTCACAAAAATCAATAAATGTAACAATGACCCAGGCCCCCTTCAGTCCAATGAGAACCTCCAGAGCCATGAGTTGTCAACATCCCTTCACATAGAGTTGGTTGTAAGGCATAGTAGGTGCAGAGCATGTCTTTGGATTGTGTTGAGAAACCCACACAGGGAGAAGAAATAAACATCAAAACAAATATTAGCATGTTGGGGAATTGAACCAGCAACCCCAGTGATACTAGACAGAATTGTCATCCACCTAGCCAGCAGGCAGCCTCTGCAAAGTAGATTCATGGGCACCAGACACCTGTGCCACCTGTCCAGGATTCACCCGGACGTGGGCGTGTGGGGCTGAAGCAAATCAAAGCCAATCCGCATGAGAGGGCACTCTTTTTCCTGAAAACTTACCAATATGGTGGTCCCCACCCTAGTTGTTGAGGGTATTTATATGAGAGGTAACTGACTCTTTATCTGTGGAGAAATGGGACGGCCAGCTGAGGTGAGGATAGCTGAAAAGCGACAGATCAGGAGTAGATATAGGATAAAGGATTCCACTTTCCTTTTTTTTTTTATTTATCTACATATACTTACATATGTACACATATACAAACATACCCACACACACACATACATACCTACACACATATACTGCAGAGGGTCAGTCTGGAACGGGTTAGGAAAGGGTTAATTAAAGAGGGTAGGAACCTTCAGCCCTGCCTACTGTCAGCTGAGCTGAAGATGTCAGAAGAGTTGTGTGTTTGGAGAGAGAGACACACACAGCAGCATTCAGTGTAAGGATCCATTTGCTGGGGTGAGTAAAACCATATCAAAAAACTATCTCAGACTAGAGCCATGTAATTTGTCTATATATCAGCCTGTTGGTTAAAGAGACTGAACCTTTCCTATCCCTGCACCTGTATGACAAGACAAGCCTGTCTTTTTCTTCTGTTTGTTTTGCTAAATAAAGCCATTTTTATTTTACTGAACTGGCCTTTCACCCCTCTGATCCCCTACAATACATACATGTATTTACATACACCCCCACACATATGCATACCCACACATCCACATTTTATTTATTTTATTTCGTTTTTTTAAACGTGTATATACATATACACACACCCATATCACATATACATACATACACACCTATACACACACATGCAACACCTGCAGAGGACAGCAGGGAATGGGAAAGGTAATAAAGGACACGAGGGAGACACAAGGGGCTAAGAGAGAGATAAAGCATAGCTGGCCCCCCATATTCCACAAGTGCTGCAGTTATCAATTTTAAAAGCAGATTTCGTTCCTAAAGAGGAAAAACACTGCAGGGGCCCCAATAAGACCCACAGAAGGGGTTCCCAGGCTGTTTAGCGCATGTTAGCAGCCTGGGCGCTGGGAATTCGTACTGGGAGAGGCTTGAACCCAGCCGGATGCTGCACAGAGGCAGAGGGGGGACATAGTACTGCTTACTCTTCACTGGTGCGTTGAGGTATGAGGAAAAAAAGAAGAATGGGGTGGGGCCTAACTAGGCCTTATATTTATGCTATTCACTGGTCCTGAGGGAGTGGTCAAGAGGCGGAGCTCTATCACTAGTATGCTGCCATGTTGGCGTCAGGAAAGACTTTTATAGGAAGTACTGTTGTTTCGATAAGAAGTTTGACCTTTGTTACCCAGGAGTCTGCGTGACCTATCCATGAACACTCTCATGTACAGTGCATGCTGGGTAGGGTATAAAAGGTACTGCAGCGGCCATATTTGGCCTCTTGGGACCACGCTGCCTGCCTGTGCGGATCTGTGAGGAGGTTTCTCCGATACAGAAGCAGACAGTCACTGCGGATTGCAAACCGGATTGTTTGCGCTGTGACTTGGCGGAGCCTGAGAGCTGGTGATCAGATTGACGAGGTACAGAGACGCTTGTCGGAGTATCGGAGGACCGGATCCTGTCAGGGGAGCGACGCAGAACATCTGGCCCAGTCTGAACTGAAGCAAGCTGAAGTTACTGGACCAAAGTGATCACCCAGAACTCCAGTTGGTGAGCGGGTTACGGCCCACCGTTTATTATTATTGCACGCAGTTAGACTCACTCATAGGCCCCGCTGGAATCTGTTGTTCTACGGAGGTGAAACCGAGCAACTGACATCAGTGGCGTACTAAGTGGGGGCGGGGTGGGCCGCATCGGGTGCCACACACTGGGGGGGTGTCAGGCCGCGCCCCCCCCCCCTCAATAATTGAAGCGGAGACATCGCAGATTTAAGTACCGCAGCGGTAGAAGAGTAAAGCCGCCGGCGGCGCCTCCCCCTCCTCCTTGTAGTCTGTCTACACGTGTGCTGCTGTGCTGTGCATCATGCCCCTGATCATCTGAGCTGAGGCCCAACTCCCGAGGTACATTATGGGTCTGAGGGGGGGCTCTCATTGTAGTTGGGGGGTCTGTATTGTAGGGGGGGTCTGCACTGTAGGGGGGGTCTGCGCTGTAGGGGGGTCTGTGTAACATGCAGGGGGTCCAGAGCTGTTAGGGGAGGGGGTCTGTGTAACATACAGGTGTCCAGAGATGTGGGGGGCTGTGTAATGTAAAGGGGTGCAGGGTGCTGTGTAATGTATAGGGGTCCAGATGTGCAGGGTGCTGTGTAATGTAAAGGGGTCCAGAGTTGCAGGGTGCTGTGTAATGTAAAGGGGTCCAGAAGTGCAAGGTGCTATGTAATGTAAAGGGGTCCAGAAGTGCAAGGTGCTGTGTAATGTAAAGGGGTCCAGAGGTGCAGGGTGCTGTGTAATGTAAAGTGACCAGAGGTGCAGGGTGCTGTGTAATGTAAAAGGGTCCAGAGTTGCAGGGTGCGGTGTAATGTAAAGGGGTCGAGAGGTGCAGGGTGCTGTGTAATGTAAAGGGGTCCAGAGGTGCAGGGTGCTGTGTAATGTAAAGGGTGCTGTGTAATGTAAAGGGGTCCAGAAGTGCAAGGTGCTGTGTAATGTAAAGGGGTCCAGAGGTACAGGGTGCTGTGTATTGTAAAGGGGTGCAGGGTGCTGGGTAATGTACACAGTAGTGACAAAGAGATATTTAAGGATGCAGAGGTATGCAGCGGGCACAGTGGGGTGTTTTTACGTTTTAAGGTGGGGGGATGCCAGATATAGGATCCGCCCCGGGTGCCAAATGCACTAGGTACGCCCCTGACTGACATTGAGCAGGCTTGAGGTCTATTTCACTTTAGCGCCCAGGTGTGATTGGAGTTATACCCGGAGCATCCTAAGTTAGCACCTACCCTTTTGGATTACAAATACCTGAGGAATCACTTAAGCTAGCGAAGAAAGAAGATAAAGGAGAAAGTACTTTAAGTGAGGCCTAACGTAAAACTTTTAGTGGGAGCTCCCTGGTCTAGATAAATATAATACATATATATTGATTACTGTATTTGCCTGTTGATTTACATTGTACTGACGTCCTACGTTGGGGCGATAGTGCAATCCCTGTAACCACCTATTTTGATATACCTTCAGTAAAGTATTCCTGGTTAAGTTTACAGTTGTGTGGCGTACTGTTTTTCCCCACCAGGTGGAGCCAGAGGATCCTGAAAGATTTATACAGGTACCCTACACTGTCTTATGTTGTACTGTATTGCATTGCACCACAGCTGTGCCAAGGGGATAGAGTCACGTTAGGGGGGTTTCTCAGAAGAGTGCAGGCCCAATTCTAATTAGCAGCTCCTTCGGGGGTCAGTGCTACATGTGATGGCTCGTCCGGGATTACTGTCACTCAACAGAGACCCCGCCCCCACTTATCACTATGGACCCCGACAAGGCAGTCCAGTGGTGTGAAGCAGAAGAGATATGCTCAGAAGCAAGTGTGGCCATTGAGTTTCCAGGAAGTGACTGGGGAGAGGAGGAAATTAAAGAGGTGGTACAGACTTTGCCCCCTGTGGTCTCAGTGAGGCCCGGCCATGAAACTGACTGCACCTACGCATTAATAGAGTGGAGGCAGGATATCCCTGAAAACTTCCATGGCGCCAGTATCAAAATGTCTGAGAGAATGGCATTTCTATTGACACACCCCAGTAAGAAAGTGTGGGACTCTCCTACTCAGAAGCAGCTGGAGCCCTTAAGTCACGAAACAGGGGTTTCTGCTCAGCAGAGGGCAGAACAACAGTTAGCTGACCTGAAGATACACTTTGAGGAAATTAATGTGAAATTTCAGGAGGCCTCCAGACTTATGACTGTGGAGCACGTGCCTCTCTGGAAGGTCCCCCTGTTAGCCAGATGACTGGGAGCCCCAAACAGGTGCAGAAGATGCGCCCTTTGGGCCATTTGCAATAAATAACCATCCGGAAAGATTTCCGCATAGATCATAGTTCAAATAGGAGAAAAGGGGCAGAAAAACAAACTGTCCTACATCAGTCTCCTACACCAAGTAGAGTTGGGGCTAGAGAAAGGATAATCGGACTCTGAAATTAAGGAGGCAGTAGTCCATGCTATCAGCCCCGGGTCTAGCGTCAGAGCTATGTTGGAAAGGAAAGCTGGAATGGCCCTGAATCAGCTGATGAGGGTTCTGAAGAGCTACTATGAGGAGGAAGGTACTCCGGAGTCGTATCATAAACTGATGAACATTACTCAAGACGATAATGAGAACTCCCAGAACTTTCTATTCCAGGCCATTGAACTTAAAGGCCGCCTGTTGGCAGCCACACAGAAAGAAGGACTCGGAGATCACTTTGGAGCTGAGCTAATAAAACAGAAATTCCGGAGATCAGTGACCACAGGATTAAAGAGTGATCATGTCAAGGTGGCTCTGAGGCAGTACTTTGAGGATTCCTCCACGCCAGATGAGGTCCTTATAGAGAAGGTGAATGAAGCAGATAAAGTGGAGCTTGAAAGAGACCAGAAACAGGAAACTCCATTCCCCTAGCCCCTCCTGTGTTAAGGTGTAGCAAGTAGATGCTCCCTCAGATGTCTGGGAACCCAGTGCACTGACAGCAGGGGCTGAACAAGGATCATGGCTCTCGCCTAATTATCACCTTTTCGCAAGTCAGACCGGGCTGGAAAAGTTACTCCAGACCCAGAGAGAAATACTGGAAATGATGACAATACTGATGACTCAGCTGGCGAACCCGCATTTAGAGAAGGCCCTATCGAAAGAAACTCCGGAGACCCCTGACCACCCTACCAAATCCACACCGAGAATCTGCTTTAAATGTGGAGGGGACATTTCAGGCGAATGTGCCCAAGCCCAGTGGCGGAAACGAAGTTCAAGCAGCCGGGGGAAAACTTCAGTGGGCCCCAGTGAAGGGGTCAACTGGGCGCCCGGCTATTGAAATAACCCTCGCACCGACTCCAACCCCATCCGTCTCCAAAAGCCCAGAGAAGCGACCAAGTAACAAAAGACCGCCAAAGGCGAAGATACGGGCCACCAAACCAGCCAAAGGCACCACATTCAGTGGGATCCCTCCCAATCTGGTGGGACCCTCCCCAATTGTCCCCATTCAAGTTGAAGGGATCTACACCAAGGCATTGCTAGACACAGGAGCCAAAGTAACCTTATTATACAGGGACTTCTACGACCGACATCTCAAGCACTTACCGCTACAGAAATTAGAAGAACTGGAAATATGGGGGTTAGGTACTCAGAACTTCACATACGACGGTTACCTACCGGTCAGACTAACGTTTGACCCAAGCACAGCGGGAAAGGCTGAGACATTTGACACCTTAGTCATGGTGTGCCCTCACCTGCGAGGGGCTGACAAGAGTTCCCTGATTATCGGGACGAACACTGATCTGGTGAGAAGGCTCCTGACTCTGTTGGTGGCCCGCAAAGGGTCCTCCCCCACTAAAATATATCCGATGCTGGTCCAGACATACAGGAATCTCAAGCAAGAAGAGACTCCTGAAGGGGGAGTAGGGAAGGTCTGGCTTGTGGGTAGAAGAGAGAAATGGGTCCCGCCTGGTGGAGTAGTCTGCTCTGCTCTAAGGGCCCTTGTCAAGTTGAGTTGGAAAACTCCGGGACCCTTCATTCTCCTTGAAGATGCAAATCAAGAGAACAAGGAGGGGTTAGAACTCATCCCAGAAGTGCTGCCCACCAGGACACTGAAGAGGGCCCACGGGAAAATTCCAACCAGTATCCGCAACACGGGAACTACCCCAGTGAAGATGCCATCCAGATTGTTACTGGGACAGGTTAGCTCAGTCACCCAGTCTCAGCACGTGATCGGGAGGAAGAAAGACAGACAGAGGTTCCACTGGAGGAGTTTTGCCTCAAGAATACACCACTAACCCCTGCCTGGAGGGAAAGAGCAAAGGCCCAACTGCTAAGATGGAAGGATGCTTTCTCAAAAAGCGAGTTCGACGTGGAACTAGCTAAAAGTGCCACCCATCGAATCCGCCTGGAAGAGAACAGCCCTTTTAGATAGAGGGTCAGGCGAATCCCACTGGGAGATCTAGAAGACCTGAGGGAGCAGTTGGCTGAACTGAAGCGAACAGGCATTATTCGGGAGTCCAGGAGTCCATACGCCTCTCCTATAGTAGTGGTGAGAAAAAAAATGGGTCTGTGCATCGACTATAGAACCCTGAATAGAAGGACCATTCCCGATCAGTACACCTACTAGAAGGACCATTCCTCAGTAGAGGATGCCCTACAGAGCCTGTTGGGGGCCAAGTGGTTCAGTGTGCTGGATCTGAAGAGTGGGTATTATCAGATCCCAATGTGCCCTGAAGACAGGGAGAAGACTGCCTTCATCGCCCCAGTGGGGTTCTTTGAGTTTAACCGGATGCCTCAAGGATTGTCTGGGGCCCCAGCAACTTTCCAAAAGCTTATGGAAAAAATGGTGGGTGACATGAACTTGATAGAAGTACTGGTCTACCTGGATGACATAATAGTCTTCGGGAGACAGTTGGAAGAGCATGAGGCACGCCTGGAAAAGGTTCTGAAGAGACTCTACGAAGAGGGCTTGAAGCTTTCTATGGAGAAATGCGAGTTCTATCAACCCTCAGTGACTTATTTGGGGCACATTGTGTCTGAAGAGGGCGTAGCAACTGACGCGAAGAAGCTAGAAGCTGTCACTTCTTGGCCCAGGCCCTCCAACATGACTGAACTCAGGTCATTCTTAGTGTTCTGCTCATACTATAGAAGGTTTGTGGAAGGGTTCCCAAAAATAGCCCATCCTCTCACTGAGCTCCTGAAGAACCAGGAAGAGGCTGGTGAAGACCAGAACGGTCCGGTAAGCCGAAAGAAGGACCCAGAAAGAAGAGAGTCCATCCAGGATCAGTGGGCCCCAGAGTGTGAGGAGGCCTTTAGACGACTGAAGTGGAGCCTCACCACTGCTCCGGTGTTGGCCTATGCAGACCCTACCAGGCCCTACGAGCTTCATGTAGATGCCAGTCGAGACGGACTGGGGGGAGTGCTCTACCAAGAGCACGAAGGGTCTTTGCGACTCGTCGCCTATGTGAGCCGAAGTCTTATTCCTGCTGAAAAGAACTATCTAACTCACAAGCTGGAGTTCCTGGCTCTGAAGTGGGCAGTGGTAGACAAGCTAAAGGACTACCTGTATGGGGCTGAATTTGTGGTGAAGACGGACAACAACCCCCTCATCTACCTGCTCACTACTGCCAAGCTGGATGCCACTGGCCACAGATGGCTCACTGCTCTTTCGGCCTTTACATTCAGCCTGAAGTACAGATCAGGAGTTGGTAACCAAGATGCGGATGCCCTATCCAGAAGACCTCATGACCCCCTGAGTTCCCCAGAAGACTGGACTCAGCTCACTCCTGAAGGAGTCAGGGCCCTATGTGAGGGGACAAGTCACTATGGAAAGGGTGGGGCTCAAGCCGAAGATGTAGGAGTATCCAGATATTACTGTGATGTATCCCAAGTGGTGCAAGAGGGTCTTCCCAAGCTGTCCAGGAAGGATCTCAGGAAATATTAAGAAGACCCATTGTGTGGACTGGTGAGGAAGGCATTGGAGTGTCAACAGCCTGATGTACTTTAGAAGAGTCCTTGTAAGGAAGCCCGGCTGTTGCTGAAAGAATGGGATCAGTTGCAGCTGCAGCAGGGAGTGGTCTACCGAAGGGGCCCTTCCGACGATCCAGAAGAAAAGTGGTAGTTGCTCTTGCCAGAAAAGCACAGAGAAAGGGTAGTAATTGCCTTACATGACCACCATGGTCATCTGGGAGCTGAATGGACCTTACAATTAGTAAAAGACAGATTCTACTGGCCTCACATGAGGAAAGAAGTGGAGAGTTACTGTCATTCCTGCCTCAGGTGCATACAACGGAAAACTCTGCCACAGAGGGCTGCCCCAATGGGCCATTGGAAAGCCAGGGCCCAATGGACCTGGTCTGCATAGATTTTCTGCCTGGAAAATGACTTGAGTGGAGTAGGGGACATCTTGGTGGTGACAGACCATTTCACCCGGTATGCCCAGGCTTTTCCCACTAAAGATCAGCAAGCGATCACGGTGGCAAAGACTCTTGTTAAGAAGTTCTTCGTCCTTTATGGATTACCTCAAAGGATACACTCGGATCAGGGAAGAGACTTTGAATGTAGACTAATAAAAGAACTGCTGGAGTTATTGGGCATACAGAAGTCGAGGACCACCCCCTATCACCCACAAGGGGATCCTCAGCCAGAAAGGTTGGGCACGTTAACCGCAGAACAGAAGCCCCACTGGAGTAGACACATCACTGCATTGGTCCATGCCTATAATAGCACCAAATGTGATGCCACGGGTTATACACCCTATCGATTGATGTTCGGTCGAGAAGCCCGGCTACCAGTGGATCTGGCCTTTGGAACCTCTTTGGATAATACTTCAGAGTCTTCTCATAGAGGGTATGTGGACAGGCTGAGAAAAAACTTTGAAAATTGCCTATGAGCAAGCCAAAGCCACCTCAAGGTCCAGAGAGAGCAGGGACAAAAAGAACTTTGATCTGAGAGTAAATATTCAAGATCTTCAAGTAGGTGACCGGGTTCTGCTGAGAAACGTAGGCATCCCAGTGAAACATAAGCTGGCTGATCACTGGAAATTGTAGCCTTATGTTGTGTGTGGAAAACTTCCAGGCATCCCAGTATACGAAATCAAACCAGAAGGGAGCACTGGACCAGTGAAAACCTGGCACCGGAATCACCTGTTGCCCCTCACAGAGGCGGTTAGGACAAGTACAGAGGAGGAACTCCTATCCACATCCAGTGAAGTTAGTAGGCCGACAACCAGATCTCAGTCAAACCCCTTGGAAGAAAAAGATGAGGAAATAGGGATGAGTTGGTTGTGGCACACAGAGACTCTGGAAATAGATACGGATGTTCTCTCTGAAGCCTCAGAGCAGAGGCTCCAGAGTTTGTGCCGGCAGTTGACTCTATTGAAGAACTGGATACTCCTAGTTGCTCTCCACCTGTTGACACTAAGAAAGGGGTTGAAGATACTTGCCAGTTGGAGATGGAAACCCTAAAAGTTCCAAGAGCAAAGGGAGACATTCGCCCACCCCGCAGACTGACTTATGACACGTTGGGCGAATGCTCTGAGACATCACAGTTCGTCAGTAAAAGAAACTCTGAACTGCCTGGTCTCCCTACTACTGATTTAGTAGGGGACAACCCCCCCTCACCCCTTGGCACATCTGTACCTGACATGGTAGTATCAGCTGTGAGTGCACAGGATAGCTTCCCATCATACGATAACTGGTGGGAAGCTCCTCTGTCAGTTTTATATAACCACATAGATGCTAAAGTACAAAGCCTCTTTGGGGACCAAAGAGATCAAGTAGGGGGAGTGTGTAGCGGGGACATATTCATTTATTAACGTGGTTATGCATATGTCAATGTAAAATCTGTGTGACCTACCCATGAACACTCTCATCTACAGCGGTCCAGGAAACAATGAATTTTTTTGTCTCTAATAGCCAATTATTACAGGAAACCATGACAAAAACTCAGGAGCAAAATAAAGAAGCTTTCAACAGGAAGTATGGCTATCCACTGTAAATCTAAAATTGGCTTGTCCCTCTAGGAAATTGGGTCCTAAGGTTATGGGTCCTTTTCCCGTAAAGAGGAAGATCAATGAGATAGCTTATGTGCTGGAACTCCTAAGGCTCACTCAGGATTCATCCTGTCTTTCATGTTTCCCTGTTGAAACCTTCTGTCTCCAACCCTTTCCCTGACTGAAATTTGGATCCTCCCGATCCTGTAATAGTGGACGGGGAAGAAGAATTTGAAATAAAAGCCATCTTGGACTGCAGTAAGAGGAATAATCAAATCCAATTTCTGATTAAATGGAAAGGATATGCTCCTGAAGAGAACTCTTGGGAGCCTGAAGAGAATTTCATGCTAAAAACCCAATTCAATCCTTTAAAAGATCTCATCCTGAAAAATGGGCCCGGTTGGGCATCCGAAGGCTGCCCCTTGGGGGGGGGGGGGCAATGTCAGGAAGATCTTGCCAGAAACAGGCATCCTAAACTTGCTGTTGCACGATCGCGCGTGCCAATGCGCAAGCGCGCACGTGCACACGCACGGCCATAAACAACGGGTGGGCTATTTAAACCAAACTATCACACTGGGACATTGCTGTCTGCTCTACAGCGTTACATGTGTCTTGATTCCTGAAAAACCTGTTCCAGAACTTATCCAGCTTGCTTCCGACCATCCCTGTCATCCGCCTGCATCCGACCCCGGCTTGTCTGACTTCTCTTCTGCCTGCTCCTTCAGTACCTTTACCGTCTGCCTGATTACCAAACCGGCTTGTTTGACCCTCCAGTTTCAGTATCCTGGTTCCAGCTTCCAGCCTGCTGTCCAGCTCCAGTCTGTGGTCCAGTTCCAGTATCCTGCTACCAGCCTGCTGTCCAGCTCCAGTCTGTGGTCCAGTTCCGGTGTCCTGGTTCCAGCTTCCAGCCTGCTGTCCAGCTCCTGTCTGAGGTCCTTCTATACAGTGTTTTCTGAACTCCAGACCAACCTCCTGCTGTTGATCCTGCCAGGCACTCGTGCCGCTCTTGACTCCTGTGCCTCCTGTTCATCCTACCAGGGGCCTTGAGTCGGAGCCGCAAGAGAGGCCATCCCCTGCAGATCGGGCTCGTCCACTAGGTACGTGACAACTGGTTACAGGCTGGACTGTCAGACAACTTGAAAGGTTACTGGATTCTGGGGCAAAACAGTGCTGCAAGCAATATTCAGATTGGAAGGAGATTCTCCCCAAGGGCCAATCAATCTGAGGGTTATGCGCCTGAAGCCATGGAATCCCCAGAATGATGGGGAACATGGAGGAACATAATTCGTCAAAGCAGAGGAATTCTTGGTGACCAGAGTTTGTTAGAGTAAGAATGGGGATAGTCTCTTGTGTCACAGGTCTAGATCTGGGAATGGTCCCATCAGCCTTGTCTTTAAGCGGGATTTGCAGTTTTCTTGCCAAAGTAATGTCCAGAAAGCAACTGCATGTCCTGTAGTCAACGATTGCTTGGAATTGGACTATTCCTTCCGCTACCTGCAATGAGATGGGTAAAACAAGGTGAGCTGGAGAAGATCCAGAAACTTGGAAGTAGACAGGACATGGAGGGTGGAACTTACTGGAACTCACTGGACAGTTATGTAGGAAGTGTCCAAAACCTCTGCAGTAGAGGCAGAGGTTAGGCTGATGCCTTTCCATCTTTTCATCTGGAGACAAAGCGTTGCATACCAGTCCAATCTGCATTGGTTCTCCTTCAGTAGCAGAAGCAGGCGGGAGACAGGCAATGGTGGAGGTGCGGATGGAATCCTAGGCAGCATCCAGGTGGGTCTGTAGGAGTTCATTTTTTCTGATCGTCGCTCTCGCAGACGGCAGTCGAGCCGAATGGTCAGTTTGATGTCTTCAAGGGTAGCGGGAGACTCAGCTCTGGCTAGTTTGTCTTTAATAGCTTCGGACAAAACTGTCTTTAGAGAAATGTCAGTTTTATCAGACTTTCTTCACCTACCTGGGACATATTGTCTCAGCAGAAAGAGTGGCCACTGACCCTAGCAAGATTGAACCATTAACCACATAGCCTAGGCCCAACAACATTGAACTGAGATAGTTTCTGGGGTTCTGTTTGTATTATCACAGGTTATTTAAGGGGTTCGCAAAGATGGCTTTAGGGGTAAATTAAACTGCTGAAGTGAAAAGAGTGATATCCCAGAAAAAGGGTTCAAGAAAACCCAGTGAGCCCATCAGTGGGCAATGGACTGAACAGTGCGAACAGGCTTTGCACAAACTGAAAAAAATGTCTGAACCAAGCTCCGGTGCAAGCTTATTCAGACCCTTCAAGGTAATATGAGCTGCACATGGATGCTAGTCAAGAGGGTCTTGGAGGGGGTTATATCAGTAGCATTACGGGCAACTTCAACAGGGGACTTTCGTGACAAGCTAAAGGACTATCTGTACGGTGCAGAGTTTCTGGTGAAGACAGACAAAATCCCCCTAATTTATGTACTGACCACAGCTAAGCTGGCTGCCACCTGACACTGGTGGTTGGCCACACTCTTGGGATTTCTTTTCAGCTTAAAATACCACCCTGGAGTAGGAAACCGAGCGGCCCATGGCCTGTCCCTATGACCTTGCAGAACAGAAACTGCCAAATCAGTTCAGAGGGGGTGCAAGTGCAGAGTCAGAGAGCTGACTATGTTGCTAAGGGAATGGCCTACACCGAAGTCGTGGGAGCGTCTGTCACCAGTATTCCTCAGTATTAATGCAACATGTCCATGTTAAAAGGTGAGGCGTTACACCACTTTACTCCAAAGGACCTGCAAGAGGCCCAGAATCGAGACCCCCTCTGCCAGCTGGAAAAAATGGCTCTTCTGCAAACTAAGGCTAATGCCAGAATCATCCACAGGCAGTGGAACCGTTTACAACTAAGGAACTGGGTGGTCGATGGAAGGGGCCCCTCGGAGCGAGGTCACGACCCATGGAAGTTGTTTCTGCCCTTCCAGTACAATCAGGCGGTGTTGAACTCTTTGCATGATGATCATGATTAGCTAGGGCCGGAGAGAACTTTCAGACTGGTAAGAGTATGAATCTACTGTCCTCACATGAGATCCGAAGTGGTTGAATACTGCCATACCAGTATAGAGCTGTATACAGTGGAAAACCCTGTCTAAATAAGCTGTTCCCATGAGTCAACCTCATAGCCAAGGTCCAATGGAGTTGGTGTGTATCGACATTCTGTGTTTGGAGCTAGATTTCAGCAGATGGGGAAATGTCCTAGTGGTGACTGATCATTTTACTAGATATGCCCAGGCATTCCACACAAAGAATCAGCAGGCCTCCACAGTAGCTAAGGTCTTGGTAGAAAATTCTTTCACTCAGATTAGGGCAGAGACTTTGAGGGCAAGCTCATCAAAGAGCTATTAGATCTTCTGGGTGTCCAGAAATCCAGGACTACTTCCTACCACCCTCAAGGTGATCCTCAACCAAAGCGGTTTATTCGGATACTCCTAAATATGTTAGGCATGCTGCCCCTTGAAGGGAAACAGCAGTGGAGTCAGCATATCACTGAACAGCACTGAACATGATGCCACAGGCTACTTGCCATAACTCCTCATGTTTGGACATTAAGCAAAGTTACCAGTGGACTTGACCTGCTGAAGCAGCAACTAAAGACTGCCTATGAGAAGTCGTGACAGGCCTCCAAGGTGGTAGAGCAAAGAAATAGGCTGAATTATGATTCCAGGGTGAGGGTAAAGAACTTACATCAGGGAAACGTTGTACTATTGAGAAACCTTGGGGTCCTAGGGAAACACAAGATAGCTGCTCGCTGGAAGTCTCAACCCTACGTGAACCCTACGCGATGGGAGATTCACCCTGAAGGGAATAAGGGACCTGTGGTTCCAATAGTATTGGAACCACCCGCTGCCCATTGCTGACAGAGTGTGAGTCCCAGCTCCAATGGATGTGCTCTCCAGTGGTGGTGCCCGCAGGCCTTGACCCCCTCACCCCTCCACCACTCCACTCAAGCCCCTGAGGAGGAGGGGATGGAGGAGAAAGAGGGAGAAGAAGCGGCGTTTGATTGGAGACGACTTCTATCCACCATTCAGGAAAGTGTATTATCACCCCTATCCAGCTAAAGCCTGCTGGTCCCTAACCTAGCCTCACATCTTGGTGATCCTGAGCCTCCCAAATCTGAGCCAGACATACAAAGCCTAGAGAAAGTAAAGGATTTTGTTGAGCCTATAACTTCTGATTCTGAGCCGGATGTTCAGGACTCAGTGGAAGTAGAGGACTTTGTTAAACTCACAACCAATGGGGTCATCAATAATGCAAAAGAAAAGGGAGAGGACCTCAGAGACTGAAGACAATGCTGACTTACATTCTGAGCCAAGAGGAAAACTGTCTATAAAACCACCCCAGAGACTGACTTATGATAAAATGGTGAAAGTTTGGAGGAAGTGATTCATTTTAGTCGAATAACTCTTGATGCTCCAGTACTCAGGGTGGCCAGCTGCACCTCGGAGTGTAAGCCCCCTCACTGACATCATCAATCTTTTTGTTAAGCTTGCTATACAAGTTAAAGTTTACCTATTATGGCCCCTCCTGATTGAGGACTTTATATTTTTATATCATGCTTTTTGTTCTCAAACACTGTTGGTTTGATTTATGAAGTTTCTTTGGGGACCAAACAATTTAGGAGGGGTACTGTGCATTGTTACTAGGGGTGCTGAAATTAATCGCTGCATTGATGCATCGCGATTCGGGTGTCCCATATGCGGCATCGATGCATGCAACTGTAAAAATCGATTGCCGGGTGACATTTGGGTCACATGCCGCTCATGTGACTGCCCGGCCCGCCTCTCTCCTCTAACGTCTCATGTCTCTCCTGACGTCAGCGGAGACGTCCCTCCCGCTGACTGTAGCTATCAGAATAGAAGGCGGGCCGGGCAGTCACATCGGGGGTGCCACGGCCACGAGCGATCGCGGGCACGAGAGGCAGAAGTGTAAACACACAAATCCCTGTTCTGTTCTGTGAGGAGAGACAGATCGAGAGTTCGTAATAGCTAGGAATCATGATCTGTCATTTCTTCTAGGTTAATTCCCTCCCCCTACAGTTAGAAACACACACATGGAACATTTAAACCCTCGATCACCCCCTAGTGTTAACCCCTTCCCTGCCAGTGACACTTTTACAGTTATCAGTGCATTTTTATAGCAATGATCGCTTTATAAATGACAATGGTGCCAAAAATGTGTCAAAAGTGTGCGATGTGTCCGCCATAATGTCGTCATAGTGTCCGCCAATACAATAAAAATCAGATCGCCGCCATTACTAGTAAACTAGTAAAAAAAATAATAATAAAAATGCTATAAATCTATCCCCTATTTTGTAGACGCTATAACTTATACTATAACTTATTGCGATTTTTTTTTTTGTTTTTTTTTTTACCAAAAATATGTAGAATACATATCAGTCTAAACTGAGAAAAAGAAGGACGTCAATTTTGTGTGGGTACAGCATTGCACGACCGCGCAATTGTCAGTTAAATAGACGCAGTGCCGAATCGGAAAAAATGGCCCGGTCATTCAGCAGCTAAATCTTCCAGGGCTGAAGTGGTTAAAGGAGTGAGGTTATTTTTAATTCAAAGCGGAGTTCCAGTAAATTTTTTGTTTATTTAAAGTCAGCAGCTACAAAAAAGTGTATCTTCTGACTTTTAATAAAAAGACACTCGCCTGTCCCGCAATCCAGCGATGTTGCCACTCAAACCCTCCCTTCTCTCCCCCACTTGTAAACGGCGCTGGCAATACTACTGTGAGCATCTAGCATGTCTTACCGTGCTGTCCTGAATGGCCGGGCAATCTTTTAGGACCGGTGATGTGTCCCAGAAGATTG
Source organism: Lithobates sylvaticus (assembly GCA_028564925.1). Lineage (NCBI taxonomy): Eukaryota > Metazoa > Chordata > Amphibia > Anura > Ranidae > Lithobates > Lithobates sylvaticus. The sequence goes on along the minus strand of CM053032.1, from coordinate 98,272,400 downwards.
CAGGGAGGACGGGCCGTCTAAGTGGCCCAAGCGGAAGTGGGAGCTCGTCGGTAATCGTGATGCATCTTGATATCGAATCGTTGACCAGATAATCACAATTGAATCGAATCGTGAGACCAGTGAAGATGCGCACCTCTAATTGTTACTGTTGTGCAGATCTTTATTTTTACCACAAGATGGCTGTTCAGCAACTCTGTTCATCATAAGTTTCTATACAAGAGTGCAGGATCGCTGGGACTTGTATACTGGAAGCAGAACTTTTCTATACTGTTTATCTGAGAGCAAACTACACAGCCTAGAATACAATTAAACAGGGGGCGGGAGAAGATAAGAGAGGAAGAAAGGCTTGGCTGCTGGAAGGATGTGTGTAGGAGGGCTGTGTGGAGCCTCAGGGGCCTGGACTAGGTTAACCCAGGAAGCCACGAGTGTCATCAGAAATCCGAGTATCCTGAGGAGGAGACTGATGGAGATCTGTATGCAGGTGCATCCGGAGATCATCATCGTCATCGTCTAGCACTGGGAAACACTTTTTGATAGCTAAAAGTGCTTTTTATATACATCTATATAGATCAGACCAAAATGAGGGACGAATGAGGGACAGAGGGATATTGCTCCAAATCGGGGACAGTCCCTCAAAATCAGGGACAGTTGGGAGGTATGCTTTTCCCTCACTTGGGAAAAATCTCTCAGTCCCAGAGCTATTGTTTACATCTTCAGTCCTGCAGGACAGGTGGACATGTCTTAAGCCCCATACACACGGTCGGACAATCCGCGGACCAGGTCCGTCGGACCATGTCCGTCATACTTTGTCTGATGTTGGTTTTGCGTACACACGGTCAGACAAAGTTGTCGGAAAATCCGATCATTCTGAACGCGGTGACGATTGTTGCCTACGACGGGACTACGTAGAGGCTAGTAGCCAATAGCTTTGGTCTTGTAATGTGATCTGAGCATGCGTAGCACTTTGTCCGGTCGGACAACCGTACACACAATCGGATTTGGTGTGATCGGACCGTGTTGTCGGCAAATCTTTCCAGCAGGAGATAAGACTTTGCCCGTCGGACAATCCGACGTACACTGTCCGATGGTGCATACACACGGTCTGATTTTTCAACAACATTGTCCGATCGGACAGAATCCATGAAAAAGTCCGACCGTGTGTATGGGGCTTTAAAGGGGTACTGTATTGTGTTGCATTATTCCTTTGCTATATTACCTAGTTTATTGATAATTTCTGGTTGACCGTATTCTTTGCCTGCCATATTATTCTTTGATCTTAAGATAATTTAATCATTTATTTTACAAGTGTGTGCATATTTTTCTTTGTGTGACAGCCAGAAGACTACCTGGTTATGGTACTGTGGGGGTGTCAGCAGGAGTGGTGCTCTGCCCAAGGCTCAGTAAGGAACAGAGGACCCAAATCTTATAGCGGCTCCTGTGGGGGTAGTGCTACATGTGCTTGCATAGTAATTGGTGTTTATCACTGTATTCTCTGACTGTGGGGCTGCATCTTCACATCGATAAACTTTACTAGCTGCTAGCTAAATACATAAATACATTTTAAAAAGATCATTACCTTCTTGGCTGTGTTTCTGTCCATATTATGATAAATCTTCAATTGCCAGGTGCTAATGTCCCTACTATATTAGCACCTAATGTGCTAATCCTCTCTTTCACGCTCTAATTTAAAGAAAATGCAAGTAATCTGCATTGTCAGAGTAAGGCTATGTACACACAATAGGATTTTCCGACAACAAAACCGTGGATTTTTTTTTTTTTTTCGAAGGATGTTGGCTCAAACTTGTCTTGCATACACACGGTCACAGAGGAAAAATGAAGTTCAATAGCTTGATTCCGAGCATGCGTGGACTTTTGTGTGTCGGAATTGTGTACACACACACTTGAAATTTATCTCCAAATTTCCGACAACAAATGTTCTATGGTTCTACGGTCGGACTTTCTGACTACAAGCTTACATCCAACATTTGTTGTAGGAAAATCATATCGTGTGTATGGCCCATAAGGCTTCATGTACACTAGCAGCTCCTAAACATGAGTTAAGGAGCTCCTAAACTCAACTTCATAAAAGCCTATGTGTCCATGTACACATGGGCTTTTAGCAGAGTTTAGAAGCTGCCGCGTTTAGGTGAGATTAAACCTCCCTCTACTCAACGCGGTAGAACTGCGTTCAGGATTGGAACGTTTTCATCGCCAGCTGCAGGAAAACACAAATCGCTGCAAAATCAAAGTAAAAATGTGGTTAGCATTTTCCCGTGGTTGTGGTCAGGGTAGGCCACATATTGCCTAAGCTGGAGTACTCAGTGTAGCAGGGCAACAATGCTATACCCATTGAGCTAGTGGTAACAGTTAATAGTTCTGAATGCCATCTTTAATATGTTACTGTAACATTTTTATGCTACATAATATTTGCCACTAATAATAATAAGTTTCTAAAAAACAATATGCGTTGGCATTGTTACAACACGGAAGAATTGCGTTCAGGATAGGAACGTTTTGATCGACAGCCTCAGGAAAACACAAATCGAAAACGCAAATCGCTGCAAATTGCTGCTTAGCTGAGAACAGTACCTGAGAAGTCTGTATCTCTAAATAGTTCTTAAAACAGTTTTGAAGTAAAAAAGGTTACAGTGATTAAGGAGCACCAGGAAAAGCCAGAGAGCTTTTCTGTGATTCTCTGCCCCTGTGTTTCTGTACCCTGCTGCTCAGAGCTAAAATAAAGCCTGCGTGCCCTAGGAAAGATGTAGCCATGGAAACTAAAACCTTCTGTTATCTCTGTGGGATTTTCTCCTTGTTTTCTGTCTGTACCTTTTAAATTATTTACAAGATTTTGCATTAAAAAGTATAGAGATAGGAGTGAAAGAAACAGAAATATTGATTTAGCGCAAAGAGGGTTAAGCAGGTATAAAAAATAAAAAAAAAAGAGTACATTAAAAGGGCAACATTAACCCCTTCATGCTTAAGGGGTACGGTTTTGACATGTGTTAGTAAAATTGTACATATCATCACAACTACTGTGCATTGTCATGGAAAACTATGTACACTATGTGCAATTAACTTTGCTTGCGCTAATAAGTGCACTTTACATCTCTTTTGGATAATGCAATGGAACGCGCTTGTGGTTACCAAGTAAAACAGATACAGCAGCTGTTATCACATTGGAAGCTCCTTAGTCAGTCCTCCATAACAAAGGGAGCTCCGTTTATTTATAGGACTTTGATTAAGAGCAACAAAAGGAACTTGGTGACTATACAGTTCAGAAAAAATATGGGAAAATATTCATGACCAGTGTAGCCCAGATACGTCACTCTAAGCTGTTACAACCCTTATTACTCAGCCCCTTTACTTACCCCCCTTTAAATAAGAGACCACACCATTCTTATGGAGTAAAATGGCCACAACAGCCTATTTATTAACCAACCAAAAATAAGAACTCCAATTTTCTTATTTATAAATAACACATACTAATAACTTATAAATAACATCTGAACACCTGAAAACAAACATGTTTTACCCACTTTATTGGTCAGTGACGGAGCTAAGTGCTTATATATATATATATATTATGATATCTATCGATATCTATAACACCAGGGGGCACTGCGGGATTTCCAGAAACCACATAGGCCTCCCTCTGTACCTTTCGGAGACAACCACCTTTCCCGCAGTGCACAATACCAGTAATCATCAACAACATTTGATGTACTACACCAAAGGGGCCATCTACTGATGAGCCCCCCACACACTTAGCACCTCTACAAATGCTACCGTCACTGACCAACAAACAACCAACACCACTGCCTGAAAGGGAGAAACCTCACCCTTGATGGCACCTCCACACCCATAGGGCCACCTGAATACCCTTGTGAAGCCCCAATGACCACAGGTCAATACCAACATCCGTTAGATGAACCCCATCCTGTCTTAGATACAGACCCACATTTATCTCCAACTCTATGTGGCGAATTTACCAAACCCCAAGCTATGAACCTCCCCACCACCTTATTTACTCTGATCCAGGCTTTGTTAATCCTATACATGGATCGAGCCATGCGCCATTTTGTCCTTGCCACTATATCCGACCATACCAACAATGTGCCAGGGAATGTGGCACGCAGGTATACCAGATCTGCCTTCATGTCAGCTATCAGGTCCCTGACTGTCCGTACGCCCAGGTCTCACCCTCGGTCTCACCCCAACAAACCTCCCCACTACTTGAACCGGGCACACCACAGATCCCTGCAGAGCATACAAACACACTTGTACACCCCTACCCTTTTGGTCTGTTTTGGATTTTCGCACATGAACCGAAACCCTATCACCCAACACCTCAACATCCTGTACCAACAATCCACCCGCCACCCCTTTTGACGGGCTGACCAGCTCCCCAATTCTAAAAGCCCCAAAAAATGCTAACGAAAAAGCCGCCAAAAACAAAACATTCTTTCATACTCCGATGCACACACAAAAACCAACTGCGTACTTTATGCCAACAGGTTCGCAAATGTAATTGGACGCCACGTGTCCCTGCTCCTGTGTGCCTTATTGTAGCCCCTGATTGCCTGTTTGACCCAGAAATCCTTTGTCAAATCCTCCCTCCTTTGTAATTTGAACCAAAACGCCATCTGATACTGACTTACCCACTTCCATATTCCTGGATACAAAATAAAACAACAACCTAACCTCTGGATCCTCCCACCTGACCTCCGCCTCCTGCTGTAAATCAGTCCATTCCTTTCATACCTTTTTATAAGATGACCAAGTGGACACGCTTACTGACTGCTGTATCCATCCCACGGCGGTCCGAACGCCAAGTCCCAAATCCAGCCCGGGCACGGGACACCCTCCTTCCTCGCTTCCAGTGCCAGCTCCCTGAACTTGTCCCACTGAAAGCGAGACAAAGCGTCAGCCAGAGTGTTGTCTACACCTGGGATATGCACAGCATAGAGAAAGATGTTCAATTGCATGCAGTACAACACCAACTGTCGCATCAACCGTATGACCGGTGGCGAAGCTGCTGACATGCTTTTGATCACCTGTACGACCCCCATGTTGTCGCAGTTCAACCGCAATTGCCCCCACAATTCCAATGCCAGCACCACTGGAAACAGTTCCAAGAGCACTAAGTTCGGAAGAAAACCTGCCTCCCCCTACGATTGTGGCCACGGTTCCGCACTCCAATGCCCCTGGAAGAACGCCCCATATTCAGTAGAACCTGTTGTCCGTAACTAATTCCAAATCGAAGTTGCTCACTGGTCCCGCCATCCAAACTGACCTGCCATTGTATCGTGCATGTATTGATATTTAATTTCCTGACAGAATTTCATGCCTGTGGACAGTGTGCTCCCTGTAAAAAAGTGAGAGGAAATATAAAGAAACGGAAAGAGTTTATGGCTACTGCGACTAAGAAGACTTATCAGATCAGGGATCTGATTACTTGTTCTACGTCTGGGGTAGTTTACATGATGGAATGTGAATGTGGCCTCCAATATGTAGGAAGAACTTCCCAACCACTACACATTAGGATAGGTGAACATGTAAATAATATTAAAAAGGGTGTAGTTACACACAATGTTTCTAAATATTTTAAACTGTATCATGGTGGAAACCCTGCCAAACTTAAATTTTGGGGCATAGAGAAGGTTACTCACCACTGGAGAGGGGGGAACTTTATCCAACGATTGAGCCGTCGTGAGTCCTTCTGGGTCTATGAGACCCATGTGGGGGTACCCACGTGGGGCTCAATGTCGAATTTGATTTAAATTGTTTTATTTCTGACCGTTAAAATTTAAATTTTTTTAATTTTATTTTTCACTTTTATATTTATTTTATTTATAATTTTTGTGGTGAATATTATAATCTTTGAAGTCTGTTTGGTATATTATATTATGTATTTTTCAGACATATCTTTTATATACCATTAGTATATACTCTGTATGGTAGCGTATGAATTTTTTCTATTAAAGGTAATCATATATTGCAATTGGGGAGGCTGCAGTGACACCCATTTTTTTAATTTTATTTTTAATAAATTTCAATTATCAATTAAATATGTGGGAGTAAAGACTAATGCACATATGCCATGGTAATTTTACAATGCTAATAAATGATATGTATCCCTGTGTTTTATATGTGGGTTGCATCCACTAGCAGGGTTTTGAATTGTACACCGCTTCAATAAGGTTACTGTTTATTACAGTGGCTGACCGAAGAGGGTGGCGTTCTTTTCATTAATTAATTAATTTATTTTTACTAGTGGGCGTGTACTCCAGTGTGTATGATCTCTCCCATATGTCATGTGATCCCGCGCCAATAGATTGAGAGACAACGGAAGTGTCTCCTTTGCGCTGTTTATTTTGAGTGAGTGACGGTCATGTGACTGTGTCAAGTGACCGGGTGTCACGTTGGTGATGACGTTATGGTCATCATAGCAACTCACTGGGCAAAACAGGAAGTGCTTAGTTTGACCTTCTGATGCTCCATGCTGATTGGATGGGGGTCAATGTTTTATATGGTGGCTTATTATAAATAAAAACGGTCGCAAGGGCCTCTATATCCGCTGAGGAAGTCCCGTTTAGGACGATACACATGCGGGAGGACCCTGGATCGTCACTGCAGCCACCTTATCTTGTCTTGAAGAGACTATATGCGTTTTACCCCAGCACTAGGGATCTAGTGCTGTGTTTGTGAGTACCTGTTATTTTTTAATAAATTAGATTTTATAGCCATACAGTGTGCACTATATTTATTTTTATTGCATTCTATGGCACTATGTTCTGAAAGCAAGAGATACAACTGGAGGCAGTGTAAAGTGATAAGAAGTCCTTCTACTCATCCGTCCACCCAGATCTATGCCTATGACCACTATTAGTGGTAAGATGCGCATTTGACCCATTTGTTAGCTCAGGGGTCTACATTTTTAGGTGAGCGGTTTGGCTAGCTGGTGGTGGAATCACAGATGTTGTCTGCACTATAAGGATATCTGCATGCATTCTTTCTAACCACCACAGAGAACATATCTATCAACTATCTCTACATGTTATTCCTTCTGTCTCTGCTTTTTAAGTCATTTTAAAAGGACATTGTACTTTTAGATGGTTTATTATTAGCGCTGCACTGTTATATTTTGATTGTCCTTCTGAGGTTTTTTGTTATATTCACCTTTAGTGCACAGCAGCTATTGTTTATTTAGATTCTTTAGGTGATTATTTTTTGCGCTGACTGACCCTACATTATCAATGGTTTTTATAGCCTCACAAACGGATCCAGAAGGCTGTTTTCTTTTTGTAAAGGGAAGGCTGCATGGCTATTGTTTTACATTTGCCTCAATTTATGCACCAAATACAGGAACGGTCAACTTCCTTGTAAGAACTCTGAATCTTTTGGAGAAGTTCAGAGAGGGATTTTGGGAGGGGATTTTAATATTACCTTAGACCCAAGTAAAGATACGTCAATGGGTAAAACCCCTATATCTTTTAAAGCATTAAAACATCTAAAACAACTTTTGCGCTCCTTGCATCTGGTGGATGGATGGTGTGCGACACATAATGGGAGTAAGGACTATAGCTATTATTCTAAAGTACTATTCTCGTCTGGACCTTTTTCTAGTGGACCAGTTTTACCTGGAAAGGATTCGTTCATTCACTATAGAATCAATAACAATTTCAGACCATGCCCCTATAACTGTGACCTTTGTACCAGTTGCTGCAGGCCACCTAGAAAGGACTTGGCGGATAAACTAATCATTACTGGATGATAACAGAGTAGTAGAGGCATTGTCTCTTAAGATTAAAACATATTTTGAAATGAATGTGCCCGGAGAAGTATCTGAGCAGGCTGTGTGGGAGGCCCATAAATCAGTGATTAGGGGCAAACTGATAGCGCATGGGTCGCGGATCAAAAAAGAAAAACAAAAAGAGATAGAGCTGCTGGAAGAGATTAATGAGTTGGAGATTAAACATAGAAAACACTTAGATCCAGCAGATGTTCAGCAGTTGGAGATCTTGCGGTGCAAGTTGGGGCAGTGTAAGGATCTGAAAACTAAAAATAAGTAGATTTTATGCTCATCGATCCTATGAACATGTCTGAAGTCTTGTTTTTTTTTTTTAAGCTGTCTGGCTAATAACTGACCACTTTTATTCCCTTAAAGCAGTTCTGCACACATTTTTTAAGGTTAGTGCCATTGTTTTTAATATTATCTAAATAGTGCTCAATGCTTCTTTATTTTTAATTTTTTTCCTCCTACCTTTAGTTCTCTGCTGGGGTTTATGTTCCTCTTAATCTTTCCCTGCGGCTATTGGTGGGGTTTCTGCGGGTATCAGCATCATTTACGCTGATCTCCGCACTGTCTCCTGGGATCTCGTATAATTCATCCCAAGTGTCAGTGCGCCTACCTGAAGCGAAATATCGTGTGATTTAGATGACGTTGTCATGGCAACATTTAGGATTACACCGCTCGTAGCTGTAGCCACTGAGCATGCGTGGGAACCAGCAAAGAATGCTGGTTCCTCCGAATGAGGGAAGGAGGAAGTGATTGCTTGTGGGCTTCAAATGCCCACAAACAAGATGAGATCGGCCGAAAAATGTTTAATAAAGAATCGATTATCAAGAAAAAAGGACATGGATAACGGGCGAAGACACTACAAGTAATGATTGAATTAACATACATAATTTTTAAAGATTACAAAAAAAAAAATTAGTCAGTGCAGAACTGCTTTAATAAAAGTGGTCGGTTATTAGCCAGACAGCTTAAAAAACAAGACTCCAGACATGTGCATAATCTAATAGTTCATAATAAAAAGATAATGAAAACGCAGGCCATAGCGGCAGAGTTCCATAAATTTTATGAGGCTCTATATAACTGTAGCGCCGGCACTTTTTCAAAGTGTGCGCTATGCATGTAAATTTAGTTTTTGCCCAGAACTGTAGTTGAGTTTTGGGGTTAATTATTCTAGGTTATACTTTGGCATCAGTTTGGCTGGACTGTTTTAAAGTTCTGCCTGGTCATAGGTGAGGTGAGCACCTGTGACAGGCTTAGAACGCAGTCTGGTTGGACGCGGCATTGGGTAACAATCTCTTCCCGGAACCAATCAGTGGACACGTTTGTCTCGCTGGATCAGCTGAGAGATACCGGTACTGTAAGAAAAGTTCCTAACCTATCCTTCAGTTGCAATTAAGTTCTTGAGAGAGACTTTTGTGTGTTCATCTAAAGTTTCGCAACCAAGTCTGTGGCAGAGACTTTGCTAAGCTGAAATAACTTGTTGGCTGCTAGATCTACAAACAAGGGTTTATCCAACAGTGAGTTATCCAGTTGTGAGTGGCTACTCCCTGGATCATCTAGAAGAGGTGGGATCTTTGGGAGCATGGGGGAGGGATGGAGACATGACATGTGGCAAAATTTGCTCCACATGGAATGCTAGCCCCCCTCCCGGATTTGGCATTAAGGCTGGTAAAGGTACCCATGCTGGAGTGGAGATACCATCAATTGGTGTGTTTTTTCAATAAGCTGAAACCATTAATGAGGCCACTAAACTCTCTTACTGTATTTGAATTTATGTGTGTACATATATCAAGTGCTAGACATTTGCTGTCACAGATGTATAGACTGGTCCTTGGGACACAAGATAAAAGTTACCTTTTTCATTAGACAATGGGAAGGGGAGTTAAAGCAGGGGCTCTCTAGGGCACAAGTTAAAAAGATTATTGACTTAACACACTCTACATCTATAAGTTCACGGATTCAGGAGTAGGGATGAGCCGAACACCCCCCCCCGGTTCGGTTTGCACAAGAACCTTCGAACTGACCAAAAGTTCACGCGAACTTTAGAAACCCCATTAAAGTCTATGGGACGCGAACGTTCAAAATCAAAAGTTCTAATTTTAAATGCTAATATGCAAGGTATTGTCCTAAAAAGGGTTTGGGGGCCCGGCTCCTGCCCCAGGGGACATAGATCAGTGCAAAAAAATGTTTTTAAAAACTAAATTTTTTTTCAGGAGCACTGATTTTAATGATGATTAAAGTGAAAAAAAGTGAAATATTCCTTTAAATATCGTGCCTGTGGGGTGTCTATAGTATGCCTGTGAAGTGGCACGTGTTTCCCGTGTTTAGAACAGTCCCTGCACAAAATGACATTTAACGGAAAAAAATAATTTAAAACTGCTTGCTGTTTTAATTTAATGTCTGGTTCTGGCAATATGGATGAAAATCATTGATAAAAATGGCATGGGTAGCCCCCTGCTCATTACCAGCACCTATGGGTCTTCTATAGATATTAAGGGGAACCCCGTACCCAAATTAAAAAAAGGAAAGGCGTGGGGCCTCCAGGCCCTATATACTCAGAACAGCAGTATACAGGCGGTGCAAATAAGACAGGGACTGTGTAGGTTTGTTGTGTTAAGTAGAATATGTTTGCAACTTTGAACTGGTACATTTTTAAAGTGTAGCTCCAGTCAAAAAATAAATTTTTACGTTTTTTGGAAAACACAGGGAAGGGTTATCACCCCTGTATAATTTTGTGGGCCGTATTTTTTCATCTCACTTCCTGTTGTCTCCTTCCGTTTGCAAGTAGGAGACGTTTCAAAGTTGGATGTTTGAAAGTAGGGGCTAGCCCTATATGCTCTGCAGAAATTTGGCCCTAAGGTGTTGGTGTTGCCACAAGTTAACACTGTAAGCCCTCAAAGTGACTCTTGGTGGGCGCTGGAGCACCCTGCTGTGAACCATGATATCAAGAATTGTAATTACATGCCATTGTTGAACAGTGGAAGAAAAACTGGGTCTTTGGTGGTGGTGCTGGTGCCACAACACTGTAAGTCCTTAGTTATTCTCGGTGGGCGCTGGAACGGGCCCTGCTTTGAAATATTATATCAAGAATTGTAATTACATGCACCTGTTAAACAAACCGGGGCTGAAAAATTGGGCCTTAGGCACTGGTGCCACAACACTGCAACCTCTCCCAGATAGTTGGAGTGCAGGAATGAGCCCTGCTGCAAAGCATTGCATAAAAATTGTAATTACATGCCCCTGTTAAACAGGGGCTGAAAAATTAGGCCTTATGCACTAGTGCTGGTGCCACAACACTGCAACCTCTCCCAGATAAAGTAGTTGGAGTGCAGGAATGAGCCCTGCTGCAAAGCATTGCATACAAAATTGTAATTACATGCCCCTGTTAAACAGGGGATGAAATATTGGGCCTTAGCCACTGGTGGCGGCACCCAGAACCAAAAATGTTCTTCCAAGCTATCAGCAGGATCATTGAGGAGGAAGAGGATAGTCAGTCAACATAACAGGACAGTCACTCAGCATCAGCATAGGCAGTATTGAAGGGATGTGACATTTCAAAATAAATTATTCAGTTACATCAGCTTCAGGTGCCTGGTAGCTGGTGGTGATCCAAGACTGATTCATCTTTATGAAGGTCAGTCGATCAACCGAGTCGGTGGACAGGCGCACCCTGTGATCGGTGACAAAGCCTCCAGCAGCACTGAATGTGCGTTCCGAAAGAATGCTGGATGCAGGACAGGCCAGTAGCTCAATTGCATACTGTGCAAGCTCTGGCCAGTGATCCATCCTCAAGACCCAGTAAGCCAGAGGATTTTCGGTGGGAAAGGTGTCCAAGTCTGACCTTGCCCCTAGGTATTCCTGCACCATGTAAATCAGACGCTGGCGGTGGTTGCTGGAACCGATCATACCTTAGGGCTGCAGACTAAAAAAATTGTCTATATAAAAATGCAAAAAGGGGGTACCGGCGCCAACTCTTATATTAATATACGTTTATGAAGGCTGCACTCTAAAAAGTAAGAGGACTGTATGTTCAAATACTGGTTATGATTATGATAATTAGGAGAGTTGCGCCAATCAAAAAAAATTTTTTTTGTATCCTTAGACACTATGTTTAAAGAGCTTGTTATATAACACTACTATCAACTAAGGATCCCTTTGAGGATTTAGCCAATCCTGTGGTGGGCGAATAAAGTAAAACAAAATCAATATAAATATAAAATGACAAATTATGCCTCTGATTACTGTGCAATACTAAACACTCCTATGTGAAAGGGTGAGTCATTTTATACAATCCTGTAAGAGAAATTCTACAAGAAAAATTCTACAGCAGGCTCCCAATTCTGTGAAAAAAGACAAACCTCCCAATCATGCAAACCCAGTCCTGCAAAGAGAAACTTCAGAAAAATATATATGTGTGTATCTATAATCCTGTGAAATAAATTTCTGTATAGCAGGGCCACAATTTCTGTAAGGAAAAAAAAAAAAAAAACAAGACCACCAATCCGTGTGAAGAAGACCCCCCCCTCACTTTTGCAATCCAAATCCTGCAGAGGAAATTCAAAAATAGATGTATTCTCAAATTCTATGTGCCACAAAAATCATAAAAAACATATAAAACATATAAAAAAGTCCATGTGTTGACACCACTGTCATTCAAATCAATCCGTAACGGGTTAATTCCACTCGGATACACCACTAGTGATTGATACTTTCGGAGTTTATGTACATCACCCTGTGAATCCACCACCACTAATAAATGGCCACTCACCAGATTTAGGTGAGTTTTAGGCGTTTGGCTAATTGGCCGGATAACCACTCCTTTACTCTGGTTTTTCTTCACTCAAGGATCCAGATTGCTCCCATAGCGTAATATGTCCAAAGAATTTATTTAACAAACAAAAATTACATATTACGCTATGGGAGCATTTCTTATTATTTCCCTTGAGCATGGAGGATATCCCCTGTATTAAAGCAATCTGGATCCTTGAGTGAAGAGAAACCAGAGTAAAGGAGTGGTTATCCGGCTAATAAACCAAACGCCTAAAACTCACCTAAATCTGGTGAGTGGCCATTTATAAGTGGTGGTGGATTCACAGGGTGATGCGCATAAACTCTGAAAGTATCAATCACTAGTGGTGTATCCGAGTGGAATTAACCCGTTACGGATTGATTTGAATGACAGTGGTGTCAACACATGGACTTTTTTATATGTTTTATATGTTTTTTATGATTTTTGTGGCACATAGAATTTGAGAATACATCTATTTTTGAATTTCCTCTGCAGGATTTGGATTGCAAAAGTGAGGGGGGGGTCTTCTTCACACGGATTGGTGGTCTTGTTTTTTTTTTTTTTTTCCTTACAGAAATTGTGGCCCTGCTATACAGAAATTTATTTCACAGGATTATAGATACACACATATATATTTTTCTGAAGTTTCTCTTTGCAGGACTGGGTTTGCATGATTGGGAGGTTTGTCTTTGTCTAATAGGGGTCTCTGCTGCCTGCGCCTTTCTAATGTCTGAGGGGATAGGTCCGAATAGATTTGGACCTCAGCATCTTCATAATTCAGAGGGGGGCTTCGATATAGTTTTGCCCATATTTCGGCCTTGTCCTCATAATATCGAAACCTAACGATAATATCTCTGGGTCTGCCAGATCCTGCTGTCTCCCTTCTGCCGAGTCGGTGGACTCTCTCGATTTTGGGGAAATCTTCCCGTCCTCTTCCTATCAACGGGTTAAATATTGAAAATATAGTGTCCCTTAAATCCTCTCCAACCTTCTCCGGGACCATTTTCACTCTGATATTCTGTCTCCTGTTTCTATTTTCGATATCCTCCAACTTATATTGAGTGTCCCGATGATTCACATGTAATGCTCTTATTTGCTCCTTTAACTCACGAGTTTCGTGTTCCTGGGTCTCCACCCTCTTCTCGACCGTTTCAACCCTCCCTAGCAGGTGGCCCCAATCTTCTCTGAGAAGAAGCCCCCTCTGCTCCCTCTGCGATGGCAAGATAAGGCCCACAACCTTACCCTTGTACCGTGGATCAAGGCGAGTGGCCAGCCAGTAATGGTCCCTCTCCTTGATCTGAAGAATACGAGGATACTTCTGCAGGCTTTGCAGGATCAGGGAGGCCATGCAGCATAGGTTAGCTGAGTCACTCTGAGTCCTCTGGGTCACTAAGGATGACATGATCCGCAGCCACCTCTCCCAGCCACGTATAAGTCCACTGGTTTTTTGGGACTGTAAATAATTCCTAAAAGACTGCTGCTGATGATGCTGAGTGCTAGGCTCCACCTCCATGCTGACACAATCCTCTTCCTCCTCCTCTTCCTATGTGATGTGTGGGACAGAAGGAACACTGTCTGGATAAAGGGGGCCTTAAGAGGCAAGGAAGTCCTCCTCTTCTTGCCTCTGTTCTGCCTCAAGTGCCCTGTCCATTATTCCACGCAGCGTATGCTCCAACAGGTGGACAAGAGGTACAGTGTCACTGATGCGTGCACTGTCACTGCTCAAAATCCTCGTGGCCTCCTTAAATGGTGACAGGACAGTGCATGCATCCCTGATCATGCCCCACTGGCGTGGTGGAAAAAAAACTAGCTCCTCTGACCCTGTCCTGGTGCCATAGTCGCACAGGTACTCATTGATGGCCCTCTGCTGCGTGTGCAGCCACTGCAGCATGGCCAATGTTGACTTCCACCTGGTGGGCATGTCACATATAAGGCGGTTCTTGGGCAGGTTCAACTCCTTTTGCAGCTCAGCCAGCCGAGCACTGGCATATATCGGTGGAAATGCACACAGACTTTCCTGGCCTGCCTCAGGACATCCTGTAAGCCTAGGTACCTACCCAAGAACTGCTGCACCACCAGGTTAAGGACATGAGCCACACAGGGCACATGGGTCAGTTGTCCCTGTCGCAGGGCATAGAGGAGGTTGGTGCCATTGTCGCAAACCACCATTCCTGGCTTAAGCTGGCGTGGTGTCAACCACCTCTCAGCCTGCCCCTGCAGAGCTGACAGAACCTCTGCCCCAGTGTGGCTCCTGTCCCCCAAACACACCAGCGCAGGCATGGCATCTTTTTGCCTGCGTACTTGCGGTGCCCCTTGAATGCCTACGGAGCACCGCTGGTTCCGAGGACAAAGCACAGGAAGAGGCCATGGAGGAAGAAGAGGAGGGGGTGGAGGAGAGAGGTGTCACAACCAGTAGTAGCATTTTGGAGGCGTGGTGGCGGAACAACCTCTAACACTACTGCACCTTGTCCTGCATCCTTCCCAGCTGCCAAAAGAGTGACCCAATGGGCCCTGAAAGATAGGTAATGTCCCTGTCCATGCCTGCTGGACCATGATTCAGCGGTAATATGCACCTTACCGCTGACCGCCCTGTCCAGCGAGGCATGGACATTCCCTTTACATGCCGGTAGAGAGCTGGAATCGCCTTCTGTGACATAAAGTGGCGTTTGGGAACCTGCCACTGAGGAACCGCACATTGCACAAACTCACGGAAGGGGGCTGAGTCTACCAACTGAAAAGGTAGCAGTTGAAGTGCTACCAATTTAGCCAAGCTAGCATTCAACCGCTGGGCATGTGGATGGCTGGGAGTGAACTTCTTTCGGCGGTCCAGCAGCTGGGGCAGGGAAATTTGCCAGGTACAATCGGACATCGGTGTACTGCTAGCAGAGTGCCCACAAGTATTTGGCTGTGACACACCTAATTCTACACCTTCATTCCTCTCAGTGCAGCTTTCAGAGAGGACTGAAGGTATAGCGGGGTTGGATATCCCAGCTGATGAGGAGCAAGGAGAGGTCTGCTTTGTTCTTTGGTGTGGGTCTTTAAGGTACGCTTGCCAACAAGCTGCATGGCAGGTCAACATATGTCTGGTCAAGCATGTGGTGCCGAAGCGGCTGATGTTTTGGCCACGCGAGATACTCTTGAGACATATGTTGCAAATAGCAGCGGTGCGATCTGCTGCACTCGTCTCAAAAAAAAGCCCACACCAAAGAACTTTTGGAATAATGCGCAGAGGCAGGGCCCTGCACAGGCAGAGCTCTGCGGTGTGATTCAGTCAGTGTGCTGCCCTTAAGCTGGCCCCCGGAGGGCATCCTGCCTCATTGGAGATGTGCCTCCTCCTCCTCCTCTCTCCTTCAGGAACCCATGTGGAGTCAGTGACCTCATCATCCCCTCCCTCTTCATCACTGAAGCAAACCTGGCAGTATGCTGCAGCTGGTGGAATCTGACTGCCAGATTGCTGTCCTTGAGCATCCCCTCTCTCTGCGCTCACACTACTGCCTTCCTCTAGCTGGGTATCATCATCAGAGCCTTCAAACCGCTGGGCATCCTCCTGGAGCATGTACCCAACACTGTGGTCAAACAGTTCGGGGGACTCCTCAGGAGGACATGGTGGGTCTAGGGAAGGAGTGACTGATAACATTGAGACGAGGGAAGAGGACGCGTTGGCAGCTGCTTTGCCAGTACCCTGAGCCTGGGTGAGAGAGGATGAGGAGGATGAGGAGGTCTTGGTCATCCACTTTACCAAGTCTTCGGCATGATGCAGCTCAACACGTCCAGCTGCCGAAAATAAGGACAAGCGTGTCCCATGGCCACGTGCTGATGACGATGCACCGCGTCCACGACCAGCACTGTTGCCTCTAGACATAGAGCCTGCTTGCCCTCTTTTATTGGCTTGTGACTGTCTGCCTCTCCTTGTTGGCCTTCCAGACATACTAATGGCCTGCAGGGAGATGGGAAAACCAGCAATAAGGGGTAGCTTCAGGTGTAGGAGGCACACAACACCCACTTTAACTGCTGCAGATGCCTGTATTACAGAACCCCAGCAATAAGGGGTATCTTCAGGTGTATACTGTGCTGAAGGCACACATCACCCACTTTAACTGCTGCAGAGATGCCTGTATTACAGAACACCTGTAATAAAGGGTAGCTTCAGGTGTATACTGTGCTGGAAGCACACAACACCCTGTCAGGGTAATGGCCGTAGGACAGGGAATTCTGTCAGTACCCGTCATGGCTGCACTGGGCGCATCACACGACAGGTGCACACAGATGCGCAACAGCAGGAGCGCGCTAATGTGCACGCTAAAATGGGCGCTTACGTGCGTGCGAATGTGCGCGCTAACGTGTGCGCTAATGCATGTGCGCGCTAATGTGCGCGCTGGCGCACGTGCGCGCATTGCGGTAATCTTTGGCACCCCTGGTCTATTTAAGCCTGCTGTTGGCACACGCTGGTTGCTGGATTATCGTCAGCTTCCGTGTTTCCTGTTCCTGTCGTTACCTGCTTCCTGTTATCACCTGACTGCTCCTGTTTTCAGCCTGCATTTGACCCCGGCTTGGACCTGACCACTCTCCTGCTCTGCACCTGTACCTTGACCGTCCTCTCGTGTTTGACCCCTGGCTTGGCTACTGACTCCGTTTGCTGATAATCCTGCTGTACCTTCATCTCAGACTGATTCCTGCTGTATAGAACCTCTGGCTTGCAAAAACGCGCCCGTTCGACAGTCGAGGGGGATGAGCCAGGACGTGCGGACGTAGCTACGCACGGGGGGAGGGGCCTGATGCAGCGGGCGGCCTGAGACAACGCTGACCGCGAGGAGGACAGACGCCGGCGCTCCATGGAAGGTACGCGCCGTGTACCTCCGAACGGCAGCTCTATGCTCAGGAGACGCATAACCAAGATCAGGGCCTGCTGACCGGCGCTTGGGCGACTAACACCGGGACAACCCCTCCTTTCCGCACGGCAAGCTCTCCTCCCCGCTGACCCCGACCTCCTACGCTCTCCTTTCCTGCCGAAAGCTACGCTTGGACCCAGGATGGGGCTCCCCCCAGGACCGTGAGTAAATCTGATTATCAAACCCCTCTAGGAGGGGGAAGGTTCTTTGATCTTACGGCGAGAGGTAAGCAGGACTTTTTTACATCTTACATAACCTGTCTCCCCTTAAAGGAGGAATTTGTCTAGGGATTCTCTATGCTCACAATTGGACCAGCAACATACAGGGGCCGGTGCTTGTGCTATACATTTGATTCACAAGGATAGACGCTTATTTCAGCAGCTGCCAGCATATGTTCTCTTATTCTTTTTTTTTCTCTTCTCGTGTTTTTTTTTCCTGTTCCTTCCTTGTAGCAGGGGGCCTGCATTGTTTTTTACAGTTCACATACCGGTACGAGGGTTCCCCATCGGGGGCAGTCTAAGGACCCCCCCTTCAGCATGTACGGAATGTGATAGGAGAGCCCTGAGTTTACATTGGGCAATCCCCACACAACAATCTGTATTCACCCTGTGTATATCCACTAGTGCAAGGGGACCTAGGACCCCAGCCCGTCACGGTGCTGATACCACCTATCATCTCTAAGGGGGAGAAAATGTACCCCCTTATAAATGGACGGATAGGAAAAAGACAGGGAAATTAAAACGGTGGGGATATTTTTGCTGTCTATAGACGCGGCAACTTCTGAAGCTGCTGTATTCGCTCTCCCTGCCCGATCCTGTCCCCCCCTCTCTCGGCCCCAGCGGGTGCAAATTTGCCTCAGCATATTACCCCAAATCGGCACCTTATTACCTACAACATCATTAACCTCCCTGGGGTATTTACCCCAGAAAACCCTCATGAGCCCCGGGCAGCCTCTGGAGCTTCTTTACTCCCTGGGGGTTCAGGTTGGGGAGTGGCCGTGTGGGGCTGCAAGGGAGAAGGGGTAGACCCCCTGTCTTTTGTGTCTCCGTCTAACGGGCACGTCCTATCCACCCCTGGGGTATTGGACGGGGAGGATTATTCGGACAAAGGAAGTCTTGGACAGTTATATAGGGGAGCGCCCGCCCCCCACAGCTTGAATCCCACAAGTGCCGAAAGGCAAACCCTCGGCTGAAGACGCTCGGTCACAAGGGAAACTACATAACAGCTGGGATAGATCCCCACTCACAGGAGTTAGAAGAAGAGGAGACGGGTCAGGCGGAGGCAGGGTGGAAACAGGAGAGTAATCTGGAACATCTCGGGGAAGTACCCCCTCCAGCAAGCTGGGGAGGAGATTTAGAAAATCCCCCAAAGGAAATATGAGTAAACCATCTAAAAAAGCCCCCCCCAAAACCCCCAAACCAGCGGCTAGCGACATAAAACAATATATGCGATCTGGGTCTAGCCCACAACCACATAACTCGGACCATCAATTAAAAGCTATGACGGATAAAAAGAAAGTCAAAGATAAAAAAGCGGATTTGACTCTTGATCAGACCCTATCAGAACAGGCGGTGGAAAGTGAGACGAATGGAAGTAGGCCCTCTGAACAGGATGATGGGGGACAGTGCCCCACTAAGAGAGATATGGAGGAAATGCTCCAGAAGATGGAAAACTCCATCAAAGGGGAATTCCTTCTTCTCAGAGAAGATTGGGGCCACCTGCTAGGGAGGGTTGAAACGGTCGAGAAGAGGGTGGAGACCCAGGAACACGAAACTCGTGAGTTAAAGGAGCAAATAAGAGCATTACATGTGAATCATCGGGACACTCAATATAAGTTGGAGGATATCGAAAATAGAAACAGGAGACAGAATATCAGAGTGAAAATGGTCCCGGAGAAGGTTGGAGAGGATTTAAGGGACACTATATTTTCAATATTTAACCCGTTGATAGGAAGAGGACGGGAAGATTTCCCCAAAATCGAGAGAGTCCACCGACTCGGCAGAAGGGAGACAGCAGGATCTGGCAGACCCAGAGATATTATCGTTAGGTTTCGATATTATGAGGACAAGGCCGAAATATGGGCAAAACTATATCGAAGCCCCCCTCTGAATTATGAAGATGCTGAGGTCCAAATCTATTCGGACCTATCCCCTCAGACATTAGAAAGGCGCAGGCAGCAGAGACCCCTATTAGAAGCTCTGCGATTGGCGAACATAAAATACACCTGGGGGTTCCCTGCATGCCTGATCGGGAACAAGGACGGGCGCTCTGCCAGACTGCGTTTTCCGGAGGAGCTGTCAGAGTTTTGCAGTAAAATGGGCATTCAGGTCCCGGACCTGCCAGGATGGGCAGATAGGGGGGAGAACGGCTAAATCCCCTTTTGGGGAGATTGGGAAGGAGCGGGGGGGGGTCGCGGGGGGTGTGAGCTGTGGGGGGGGGGGGTTTTTCTCTTTCCCGGTGCGGGTCGAGCGAGTGTCAGGGCAGCAGGGAACCGCATGCTTATCGCTCGCTGCTCCCCGATTATATAATACCATCGGGAGAATGGCTGGATTCACCAGTCATTCAGTGCCCCACCCCTTCTGGGATGGCAGGAGAGTCGCGGAGGCCCAGGCATTTGAATGGACCCCAGCGACTCCAAGACCCTAGAGAGGGTTAGGGTGGGATGGGAGGGGAAGGGTGGAGGAGGGGGGAGAGGAGAGATGGGGGTGGGGAGGGGGGAAGGGGGTAGGGGGGGAGGGAGGGAGGGAGGGGGGGGGGGGGGGGGGTCTCGTCCGCGTCTCCCCGACACCGCGTGAACACTGACATTAAAAGCCTCGTTATTGTGACAGGATGACCTTGATTAAATTTGTATCCTATAATGTAAAGGGACTTAATCTCCGGGCTAAAAGACAAAAGATTCTTGAGGAGTTGAGGGCTTACGGGGCTGGTGTGGTCTTCCTCCAGGAGACACACCTGTCCCGGATGTCCAATATTCAATTAGCCTCGGGTCATTACCCATCTTGGTATTATGGTGACGCCATTATCAATAGGGCAAGGGGGGTGGCCATCGGATTCTCTAGAGATATACAGTTTCAAGTCGAGAGTAGGGTGGAGGACCCAGAGGGTAGATTTTTGTTTCTGAGAGGTTCGCTTGGCGGCAATAAATATACTTTCGCAAACATATATGCCCCCAATATTAAACCGATTAAATTTCTGAAAGAGATTTTGTCCAAATTAAGAGACTTTAGACAGGGGTATGTCATCTTGATGGGGGACTTCAACTTTTGTATGGACCCGGACCTCGATTGTACGTCCCGTGCTCGTGGGATATGTAAGGAACAACTTAAAATGATCAAGCAGAACTTGAGGGCCAATCAGTTGGTTGACGTCTGGAGGATACAACACCCTGGAGACAGGGATTACACCTTCTATTCCCACGTACACGGGACGTACTCCCGATTGGATCATATTTTTATTGATCATGCCCTCCTAGAACGAGTTAAGGGCACGAAGGTGGAGATTGTTTCCATATCAGACCACGCCCCAGTTTCAATGGTTCTGGATTGCCCCGAACTACAGGCCTCCTCATCGAGTTGGAGACTGAATGAGGAACTCCTCCACGATGAGGAAATAGTTGAGCAAATTAAAAACGAAATAAAAAATTTTTTCGAAATCAATGACAACAGGGAGGTATTGGGGTCAACTCTATGGGACGCCCACAAATCCTACATAAGAGGGATCTTAATTACAAAGGGGGCTTGGAAAAAAAAAGAGAGTAGGAAAAAAAAAAATGCCCTGGTAGAAGAAATAAAAACTGCGGAGCAGATCCACAAATCCACTATCGCACCAAACAGGGATCTTTATTCAAAAATTATCTCCCTTAGGGAAGACTTAAAAGACCTGATGGAACAACAAATAAAACAAACATCGGATTTAGTGGCTAAGGAGAGGTACATTTGGAGTAACAAATCCGGAAAATATTTGGCCAGAACTCTTCGTAATAAAAAGTCCCGTAATTACATCGAAAGAATTAGAAACAAAAAAGGAGACATTAGGTACCCATCTAGAGACATCGCCGAATCTTTTAGAGCCTATTTCGAAGATGTTTATTCGGCGGAACCGCAGGGGATCAGACCTGATAGGGCTCTGAAGGGGGAAAGATTTCTGAACAACGCAGGTCTCCCAAAGCTCCCAACGGAGGTAAGTGAGGGGCTAGATAGTCCCTTTACGGAAGACGAAATTAAAAGGGCCCTGATGGGATCCCCCAAGGGTAAGAGCCCCGGCCCGGACGGGTTTACTAATCTGTACTACAAAACTTTTCAGGAGGTATTAATCCCCAGAATTTGCGCATATTTTAATGGACTTGGTCAGAGCTTTGGAATGTCGACTGAGTCTCTGGCCGCGGACATCACCATGATCCTGAAGGAGGGGAAGGATGGATCAGTGTGCTCGAGCTACAGGCCAATCTCGCTCCTAAATGCCGATACCAAATTATACGCTAAGGTTCTGGCCGAGAGGATTAGGGGCCACTTGAGCACACTGGTCCATCCCGACCAGGTGGGATTTGTCCCGGGTAGAGAGGGACGGGACAACGGAATCCGAGCGCTGCTGGTAATTCATAAGATCAGGAAAGCAGGGTCCCCAGGTCTACTCCTGTCGATAGACGCCGAGAAAGCGTTCGACAGGGTAGACTGGGGACTCATGTTCCAAACCTTAACCCATATGGGTTTTGGGTCCAAGATCATTCAAAAAATTGCAGTACTGTATGCCCACCCAACAGCTAGGATTAAAATAAACGGAACAACCTCCCGGCCGTTTCATATGAAAAACGGTACCAGGCAGGGATGTCCGCTGTCCCCCCTTTTATTCATTTTGACCCTGGAGCCTCTGTTGTCCACAATAAGGGGACACCCGGGAATACATGGGGTAACAGCAGAAGACGAGGAACATAAATTGGCGGCATTCGCAGATGACGTTTTGTTCTTCTTGGGAAACCCACAGACATCCATGCCACTCCTGATGAAAGTCTTGAGACAATACGGGGAGATCTCTAATTTTAAAATCAACTCCTCCAAGACATTTGTTTTGAATGTCAAAGTATCAAGTTCGGCTCAGCAGAGCCTGGAGGGGCGATTTGGGTTTTCCTGGAAGCAACAAATTAAGTATCTGGGAATAACCCTATCTAGGTCCTTGAAGGTAATGTTTAATATTAATTACCTCCCCCTATTAGATGATATCGCTAAAAAATGCAAAGAATTCAATAATAGACCTTTGACGTGGCTGGGGAGGATCAACTCCGTAAAAATGATGATCTTACCACTAATTTCTTATAAATTCCAGATGCTCCCAATCCCCCTATCGGTAAACTATTTAAGAAAGTTAAAGTCCCTAATTATGAATTTTATTTGGAGACATAGGAAGCACCGTATAGCACTGCGTACCTTAAAGCAAGAAAAAAACAAGGGTGGCTTAGCGGTCCCTGATATTGAAAATTATTATCAAGCAGCCGTCCTCTCAAGAATCCCCGAGTGGGGGGCAGATCATAGTGACAAAAGATGGGTAAAACTAGAAAAATCACTAAGCAATTTACAATTGGGTACCCTTATATGGAACCCACCTCATCACAGGTCTTTGGGAGAGAACACGCACGCCATAACCACTAATACATTGCGCATTTGGGACAGGGTTTATAAGCACTTAAACGGAGAGTTTAATTCACCACTAATAGCACTTAGAAACAATGAATATTTTCAGCCAGGGAGGGTAACGGTGGGAGGGGGTTGGGTTAAAAAAGAGGGTACACGTTTGAAAGACATAATGCAAAACGGTAGGATACTATCACTCACAGAACTTCGGAAAAAAGGTGACATGTTTAAGATGGATGAATGGAGGTATTTGCAATTATGCCACTTTCTAAGCAGCCTTCCCCAACCGATTAGGGCCGCGGACGATCTGACCCGAATGGAGCGGGTTTTCACGGCCGTTAAGGGGAGGAAAATGATCTCCAAAATATATAAACTACTAATAGAGGGGAGCGACAGGGGAATACCTCCATTCATCCAAAAATGGGAGAGAGATTTGGGCACTAAAGCAGATGCACTCACGATAGGCAAGATAATGAAACTAACCCATAGGTCCGCTATAGATACCAGGTCAGCTGAATCAAATTATAAAGTCATGTCTCGGTGGTATATTACCCCGGCTAAGTTAAGCAAGTTTCTCCCGGGGTCTTCGGAGGCCTGCTGGAGAGGATGCCCCGAGAAAGGGACCATGGCCCACCTGTGGTGGGACTGCAGTAAAATTAAGATCTACTGGGCCAAAATTATAGGCTACGTGAAGGAAATTACCGGTAACGAACTCGATAACGATCCGTGGGTTATTTTGCTGCATGGCACCAGAGAAGGGATAAAACAATATGAGAGGTCACTGGTCCCTCACCTTCTAAATGCTGCCAAGCGAACGATAGCTAGAAACTGGGGCAATCACGATAGCCCACATGTCTGGGAATGGATCGATAGGGTTGAAGATACACGCCAGATGGAGATTTTAAGGATTAGGGCTGAAGAAAGGATGGGGGATATGGAAAAAATAAAATGGGAAGGTTGGCTGAAATTTAAAAAAACCTGGAGCTTTGTAGAAGCAGTTAGGATTCAGCTATAGCTATTGAGGAGACGGATATCCTGTTGCAAACAGACGGTTGAGCCGTGGTGCCGGGGTGACGCGGAGGAAGGGAGGGATGGGTGGCAGGGGATAAAATGACTACAGGGAATGAGAGGGGGGAGAGGCAGCTTTATTGTTTCTTTTTGGGTGTTGTATGATGTATTCTCCTCTTTTTGACAAATCATGAGCAGGTAAAGCCACAATGATGTGACGATCAATTGGGACAGTGATGAACGGACAAGTTGATTCGGGTCCCTTGCGAAAGGCTGAACTGATGTGGCATAAAAAAAGAAAAAAAGAGAAAGAAAAAAGAAAAAAGAAAAAAAAAACAAAAAAAAAAAAAAAGGAAAAGAAGGAAAAAAAAAAAAAAAAAAGAACCTCTGGCTTGGCTCTGACTCAGTTCCTGGTTGCTCCATGACCCCATACCTGGTATCTCTCCTCGCACGGTTGCCCCATCAACCACATCTGCTCACCCCAGCAGCTCCCTGCTTCCAGCTACCCAGCTCAGCACTCGGCAACCCGTGCACCTTTGGGCACCGTACTCCCTGTCTCATTACCAGGGTTACACTGCACTTAGCCGCAAGGGGCGCCCTCTCCGCACTCCGGCCTCACATCCAGGACTCACCCACTTTAACTGCTGCAGTTGCCTGTATTATAGAACACCAGTAATACTGTGCTGGAGGCACACAACACCCACTTTAACAGCGCTAGGTTTGCAAGCCACGAAGACGCTGTCCCTGCCTATCCTGCTCTTTCCTTGACCGCTGCAACACACTACACAAGGCCGCCGCGCTGGCGGCCTTATATAGTGTGGGGCGTGTACTTAACCCCCCTGAGCTATAATTGGCCACAGGCATCCTGCCTGTGGCCAATTATGGCTCTCCTCAATTATGGCTCTCCAGCTGCCGGCGCTGTGATTGGCCAAGCATGCGGGGTCACAGTGCATGCTTGGCCAACTATGAGCCAGCAATGCACTGCAATTGGCACAGTGCATTGTGGGGCCATTCGTGTTACACGAATTTGGCGCGAATGGCCCACAAAGTTCTGGGTTCGCCGAACAGGCGAACGGCCGATGTTCGATTCGAACATGAGTTCTAATCGAACACCGAGCTCATCCCTATTTAGGAGATGTCATATAAATTTCTAGCCAGGTGGTATCAGACTCCAGTAAGGTTGGCACAGATGTACCCAACCGCAGATGCTAGGTGCTGGAGGGGGTGTGGGCAAAAGGGTACTTATCTCCATCTATAGTGGTCCTGCCCCAGGAATAAGGTATTTTGGGAAGAGATTGCTCTATGGGTAAAGAGGCTGTCTTCTGGACCCATGGAATTAACGCCCTTAAATT
Organism: Lithobates sylvaticus; assembly: GCA_028564925.1. Classification (NCBI taxonomy): domain Eukaryota; kingdom Metazoa; phylum Chordata; class Amphibia; order Anura; family Ranidae; genus Lithobates; species Lithobates sylvaticus. Next base: position 98,246,940 of record CM053032.1, on the reverse strand, counting down.
TTCTGTTTCATTGGACACCAATGTCTATTAGATCATATAAGAAAAGTATTACTCCACATCTATTGAATGCAGCCAAATTGTTAATACCCATGCTATGGAAACAGACTAGATGTCCAAGGTGGGATTTAATAATGGGAAGAGGGGATAGAGCACATAGGGGGGAAGAGTAAAGGAAGGTGGATATATAGGATGGGGGGGTAGAAGGAGTAAATATGGTTAAAGGAAGATGAGGTGTATATTCACTATAAATAGGTAGGTATGGCTTATAGAAGCCTCGAAAAAATATTTTTGTTTTTTTTTGGGTGTTAAGAGTGGGATGGGCATGGCTCATAGAAGCCTCTTAAATTTTTTCTTTTTTTTTCTTTCTCTCTTTTTTTTTTCCTTGGTTTGGGTGAATTGGGAGCACATTTAATATAAGGTATTTGAAGGAGGGGGGGGGAGGGAAAGTTCATTTTTTTTTTTTTGGGAGGGGGGATTGGGAAGTAAATAAAGATGTATTAACACTTTGTGATAAATATAAATATGTTATGAAGGCTGTTTTAATGGATATGTCAATTTAATAAAACATTTATAATAAAAAAAAAAAGAATCGGATTGGACAGAAAATATTTTTTCTGATTTAAATTTCTGTCCATTGACATAAGTCTGAAATTTATTAAGATTGCGAATAGGGGCGAACTTTAAACCTTTTTTTCAAAACTTTTGTGTCATCATCAGTGAGCAGGATACCACTTAGGTTGAATATCCCAGTTCCTAATGGGGTCTTTGCCATAGTTATGCCCCCCTACAGGACCATTGGGATGAACAACAATTTAGTCAGGACCATTTTTTAAGACAGGAGAGGATCCCTTGGAGGGGACCTCATCTGCATACTCCAACATGGGTGGGAGAAAAAAGATCACTGGGTCCCTCAAGGTCAAGTAAAAAATGGGCAAACCAGCCTAAAAAGAAAAAGCAGAGGGGGAGAGATGAGCCTAAAAGGCAAAGACCCTATTAGGAACTGGGATATTCAACCTAAGTGGTATACCGCTCACTGATGATGAGACAAAAGTTTTGAGCAAAGGTTTAAAGTTTGCCCCTATTCGCCATCTTAATAAATTTCAGACTTATGTTAATGTACAAAAATTCATCAGAAATTTAAATATGAAAAAATATTTTCTGTCCAATGCGATTCAGCGGAACTCTTCCCAATTGGGCACTGTAAACTCTAATCTTCGGAATAGATACGTTTTTAATCCTCAATCTATTTACAATAGACATCTAGAGGTTTTTAAAAACATGATTTGTAGTGATCTGGAAAAACTTAAAATTAAGAGAGTCAGAGATTCCCAGAATATCAAAAAGGGTATGGCATCTTTGGAACAAAGGAATAATATTGTGATTCGTCCAGCTGACAGGGGGGGTTGGTTGTATTGAGCAAATCTTATCATTAAGCAGAAGTGTCTCGGCTATTGAATGATCAGGATACGTACCAATTGCTTAATGGGGATCCCATGCTTAAATTCAAAAATGGTTTACATTTTTTAATTGAAGATGGTAAAATGAGAGGGATTTTAAATCCTAAGGAGGCATCCTATTTGGATCCTCTTTATTGCAGGACTCTGATTATTTATTTTTTACCTAAAATGCATAAAAATCCTGACCAACCCCCGGGTCGTCCAATCATTAATGGAATTGATTCCATGACCTCACGGTTTGGTCAATATCTGGATTTTTTTCTGCTGCCTCTTGTTATTAAAACTAAGGCCTCTTTACGGGGACACTATGCAGATAATCCAAGTTCGGCATACCCTTCCGTGTACTCCATCTAGCTCATTGATAACTGCTGATGTAGAATCATTGTACACCGTAGTTGATCACAAGGAAGCATTAACCTCAGTTGAATGGGCTTTAGAAGCAACAGACCTCTATAGAGATCATGTACTATTTTTGTTAGAGAGTCTTAAGTTCTGTTTGCTTAACAACTATTTTTGGTTCAATAGAGATTATTATTTACAGACACATGGTGTAGCAATGGGCGCACGTTTTGCTCCCAGTGTGGCTAATCTCTTTATGGCCCACTGGGAGGAAGAAGTTGTATTTCAGGATCGCCCACCCCAATTATCACGCTACAAGAGGTACATTGACGATTTAGTAATGATCTGGGAAGGCGACATGCCTAGCTTACAGTTATTTATGGATAAATTAAATAATAACAATAAAAATTTTAAGCTTACCTGGAACATAGATAAACATCAGATTACTTTTTTAGATTTGGAATTTTTTAAGAGAGATGAATGTTTTCTAGGAACCATTTTAAAGCCACTGACTGCAATGTGTACATTCCATTACAGTTGCCATCATAGGTCATGGTTGTACAATATTCCTAGAGGACAATTCATCGGGCTCTGACGTAATTGCACGTTGGAGGATGAGTTTCTATCTCAATCTCAGGTTTTAGCGACCCGTTTTAGACAGAAAGTATATGCACAGTCTATGATTAATTCAGAAATTGAGAGAGTTAGACTTACTGACAGAAGTACCATTGTGGCTGATGGGACTGTGAGTACTGATGTCCAGGATAGTACCGCTGGATTTAAAATAGTGATGGATTATAGTATCCAGTATAAGAAGTTTGAGAAACTTAGCCAAACATTGGCCGATTTTTGAAGTATGATCAGATCCTTGGTCCAGCACTTCTGAATCGACCTGAGTTTATTTACAGTAAAGCACCTTCACTTTGCGACTGTTTAGCACCAGGAGTTGTTGATCTGCCCAAAATGGTGGATAACAGGTTATTTAGCTTTTTATCTGTTTTTTATGCATGTGACAGGTGTGCCACCTGCAGGAATGCCATTAAAAAGAGAAAAGATTTTATTTTAACTGTCACACATAAACAGTACCAGATTGAGGGTCTCATCACGTGTTCATCAGTAGGGGTGGTGTATATGCTCGAGTGGTTCGAGAGCATTACATGTACGGGTGGGTGAGCACATTAGCAATATCAAAAGGGGAATCAAAACTCAGTGTATCCAGGCATTTTAGAATGTGTCACCAAAAGGACCCCAAATGTTTGAAGTTTTGGGGTATTGAGAAGGTCCCTAGACACTGGAGAGGAGGTCATTACATCCGTCAGCTTTTTGGATCTATGAGACCAATGTGATGTCACCTGCAGGGATGAATGTTGACTTTGACCTCAACTGTTTTATCTCCAATAGATATGAGGTTTTAATTTGAATATTTTTATCTGTGTATTTTTTATTTTATATCATGATATTTTAATATTTGTAATTTTTGTGTATCTTCAATTATTTATGGAATTGATATTTGGAGGTTTTTTGTTCATTAAGATGGATTGATATCAAAAATTGTAAAAAATGTTACATGTTAGTTCAATTTTCAGTAGAGTGCTCCTTTAACTATGGTTCTTTTTCCCTAATTTTTACAAGAATGGAGATGAAGGCACACTTTTATTTTTTGCATGAGGAATGGATGGTTCCCTTTATGTAATTTTAAAATTAGCACCAGTCCTATTTATTTAGCTTGATATTATGTACTTTCTATGGGGCATTACAAGTCCTTTATATGTGATACAAGTGGCGATTTGGCCCCTGTATCCTAGAGTCTGATTCGCTAATTGAAGATTACCCAGACAACATATATTCAAAGCGGGCAGTCTGCGTGTATCCTGCCCTGCGCTGAGGAAGTCCCGCCTATGGACATAACGCATACAAGGGGTCAGGAGTCACGTATGATGTCACCCGTGGCCATCTTGTTGGTTGGATAACACTACACGCTTATGCGCCGGCACTCGGATCTGAGTGTGACTGAATGTAAGTGCATGTCTGTACTTTTTATTAATAAACAATACAAGCGGAGAGCATTAGATCGTTTTGTTCTTTTTATACATGCGATTGAATATCTTGAGTGTGGATCTGAGGACGGCATCTAGAGTGGGGATTTGTCTGCCTGGTGATCTGCTTATTGCTCTGTGATCTGTTTCAGGTTGAATTTTTGAGGTGAGAGGCCATCTTTATTTGTGGTGGAGGGATCAGTCACCGGATCTATCATAATTTTTTGTGTGTTTCACCGCACCAATCAGTGATTTATGCTGTCTCCACATGCACTATTTGGGACTATTCGTTTATATACGCATGTTATAATTTATTGTGGACATTTATGAATTGAGCAGCACTGTTTTACTATAATGACTATACAGTTCAGCCAATCAAGGCCATGTATTCATTAAAAGAATAGGTGTTATGCAAAACTGAACAGATGAAAACACGTGTACATTCAAAAAGAACCAGTGTGCACAATTTCCCGCTGTTTGTACTTGGAAAACTGTGCTCCACAGTTAACAACAAAGAAACCCCACGTGTAGTGGGATTGGCGCCTGTGTAATGGGATTGGCACCTAAGAAATTGCGAATGCTGTTCTGACCAAGCTCGCGCACACATTCCCACTTCGACCATTGGCGCAAATCCTTATTCTGCGAGGTTCAGAGAACAATGCATAGCCAGAATATACTGCCGTAGCTATGGACACGAGGCTAACTGCGGGGACACGTTATGGTCTTTTCATGTGGTGATCAGGAACATAGGAAGACACAAGCATACATCCCTCCAAAAAAGCAGATAGGTATCAAACTGATAATGTATTTGCAGAGCGAACATATCTCCACCAAGCTAACTAATCCACGCATAACACAGGGCCCCTCGCTGGCAGACATATCAGCACAGAGTGAACACCTCTCCACATACACAGGAAGCTTTTTACAACGAATGGTCCTTCAACTGACACTGATACAAATTTAAAAAAAAATCCTGCCCAAAATATACTGACCCTGACCTTTACCCCACCACTAACCCTGGCACTGACCTAGATCACACCTTGTTCTAGGTATTTTTTCTTTGTAGCCATGCTTATTAATTTCAGTATTGTAATAAGTAAAGTTCTATCAGAAAGAAGGGCTCCCTCTGGTGTCCTTCTTCTTGTATTGTTGCTGTTAAGACTTTTGTTTGGCTTTGCAAAAGCCACACTCCAATGCATTGTGGGGAATGTAGTGAATGAGGAAGTGACTCATATATAAATTACCAGACAAGGAACTACTTACCCACAATGCCCATTTACCTACCCACAAGGCCATGTTAAAGAACTGCATGCTGGGTAGGATAATAAAAGGCACAGCGCGGCCATGCTTCGCTCTCTTCCTCCTGGGACGCCACTGAGGACCTGCCTGCAAAGAGCGGGGAGTTTGTGACTGCGGCCTGGTTGGCGCGGAGCAGAGTCGTGAGCCCTCTGGGGAGTTCCGGAGCACAGCTGTGCTGGAATCCACGAGTGGACGGATCGGAGGACCAGAGATAAAGCAAGGGTTCCTGCATTACAGTTCACCGGTCGTCTGACGGAGCAGCACCAGTTTGTAGTTACTGAACTACCTGAAGCGGAGCAGGACAGGCATCTGGGCCCTGTGCGGTGAGCGGGCGCTAGCCCATACTGTTATAACACTTTGATTGTTACACAAACTAGTCTAATGCCCCATACACACGGTCGAAATTTTCCGAGGACCAGTTCCGTCGGATCATGTCCGTCGGACTTTGTCCGATGTTGGTGTTGCGTACACACGGTCGGTCAACGTTGTCGGAATTTCCGGTCTGCAAGAACATCGTGACGTAAGTCGTCTTCCACGAGACTAGAAAAGGGAAGTTCAGAACCACGTCCTGCACCCGTTGGGCTCCTTCTGCTGATCCCGTGTTTAACGCGAGTTAGTTGAAGTTTGGGGACTTAGGATTCGGGCTTCTCAGTTTTGTGACTCAGATCGTTACTGCTCTTCAGTTTGTGCTTGTCGTGCGTATCTGTTTATTAGTGCGTGTAGTCAGTTCGCATTTGTTGGTCATTGCGGCCTATATCTTTTTTTTTTTTTTAAATCTTTATTTAATTAATTTTTACAGGGATCAATCAGTACATCATATCAATAAAAGTACGTGGAATCACAATACAGATTTGTATCTGGGTCCCTTTTGCACCCCTCCCCACCCCCCACCCCCACCCTCCTCTCTTTGTATATCTTATTTTTAGGCTATCTCCCTTGCTCCTAGATTTATCCTGTATTTCCGGCTTTTCCGACATACAATGTGTGGGCCTACTATCGGGAAATCTCGATATAGTATCTCCATGAGTTTCTGAAGTCGTTCCATTCTGCCCATTTGTTACTGTGTTCCCCATTTTCCCCTTGCCCTCCTGTGTGAAGTTCGGTGCTTTCTAATCTTTGAATCGCGTTTACCCCAAGGATCCAATCCCGTGTCGTCGGGCCAACAGGCCTTCTCCACTTCACCGGAATTAGATTCTTGGCTTCATTTAAGAGGGTAGGTATTAAGGATGAGATGTATTGTTTCCCTGGCGTCGCAGTCCCGTGAAAGAGAACCACCCAGGGATCCTCAGGCATCTGTACCTTGGTGATATAACAAATTAGTTCTAATATTTCTCTCCAATATTTTGCTATGACCGGGCACCCCCACCAAATATGGGCCGCCGTTCCCCTTGTATTACATCCCCTCCAACAGTCCGAGGCGGAGCTCCCCTGTATCTTACTTAGTCTGTCGGGTGTGAGGTACCACCTAGATAGACATTTGAAACTTGTTTCCACTGATTTCATGGGAAACGAAGCGCTATGTGTAATTTTAAATATTTTCCCTAAATTATAATGTGTGCACTGTGATCCTAACTCTTCCTCCCATTTCGTGACGTATGGAGGTACACTCAGTGCCCCCTCATTTATTAAAAATTTGTATATCCTAGATATATTGTTCTTGGAAGATTCCCGTACGCAAAGGCACTCCAAGCTATTCAGCTCGTCCATACCGCGCAACGGCTGAGGGAGGCTCCTTACAAAGTGTTTTAACTGAGTGTACCTCCAAAGGTTAATGTGCATTAACTCCGTGTTTAAACTTAATTCGTTAAATGTACATATTTCCCCATCTTTTATAATGTCTTTTAATTGTGCCCCTTCTTGTTTTATCCAATTCCCCCCCACGTCTCCCCTACCTGGTCGAAAAAGTGTATTGTTTTTTAAGGCTATTAAAGGTGAATTGTATTTCCATTTCTGCTTTTTGAATATCTTATCCCAATTATCTAGTGTTACCCGTGTTATTTCGTGAGTTTTTTCCCCCAATGTGCGAACTTTGGGTGGGTTCCATAATTCGTGTCCTAGGTGGGTGCTACTTACAATGTTCTCTAGGCTATTCCATCTCTTGTCCCCATCCTTCGCCCATTCTATTGCCCTTGAGATTGATATTGCCATAAAGGTTTTTTCAAAGTCCGGGATGGCGAGCCCTCCCTGTTTTTTTTTCCCTGGTTAGGATCTTAGCTGAGATGCGCGTTTTTTTTTTTTGGCCCATATAAATCGTGAGATTATTTGATTCAAGGTTTTAAAGAATATTTGAGGTAAGGACAGGGGGAGCATCTGAAACTTATAATTAATTTTAGGGGCTATTATCATTTTGATTGCATTAATGCGGCCCGCCCAAGAGAGTGGCCGCGATCCCATGCGGAGGGTTTCATTTTTAATCTCGTTCAAGAGGGGGATAAAGTTTAATAAATACATTTTTTTTGTAGTATCGGCCAGGGTTACCCCCAAATATTTGATGTTTGCGCGCCAGGGAAAATTAAATTCTTTTGAAAGCAAATCTACCTCCCTCTTATTAATGTTGATGTTCAGGATTTCCGACTTGTCAAGGTTGATTTTCAGATTTGATATCTTGCCAAATGCTTTAAGCACCTTCAGCAGGTTGGGTAATGTGGTCCTAGGGTTTGAAATAAAAAAAAGGATATCGTCGGCGAAAGCCGCGATTTTGTGTTCTTCGCCACCCGCTCTAATCCCTGAGATATCTCCGCAGTCCCGGATCCTACAAAGCAAGGGTTCCAGGGATAGCACAAACAGGAGTGGTGAAAGAGGACACCCCTGCCTCGTTCCATTCTTCATGGTGAAGACTGCGGAAGACGTCCCGTTGACCCTTACCAAGGCCTGCGGCAGCTGATACAGGGACCCAATCCACTTCAATATTTTTGGACCAAACCCCATTGCCCCCAACGTTCTCATCATGTGTCCCCAGTCTACCCTGTCGAACGCTTTTTCGGCGTCAATCGACAGGAGTAGACTGGGGACCCTACCTGTCCTCGCGACTTCCAGAAGCAGGACGGCCCGAACCCCATTGTCACGTCCTTCCCTCCCCATTACAAATCCGGCCTGGTCGGGGTGTACTAATTTTACAATCTTTTCTTTAAGCCTATTAGCTAGAACTTTGGCGAATAGTTTAGTATCGACGTTTAATAGCGCAATTGGGCGGTAACTAGAACAGAGGGTCCTATCCTTACCTTCCTTATAAATTAATGTAATCGAAGCCAGGAGGGCTTCCCTGCCCAACGAACACTCCGCCCCCAGTTTGTTCCATAGGTGACATAGTTTAGGGGCCAATATTTCTTTATATTTTTTGTAGTATGCTATAGAGAAACCATCAGGGCCCGGACTCTTCCCAACAGGGGAGCTGTCAAGGGCCCTGAGTATTTCCCCTACTGTAATGGCACCATCCAGCTCCAGACTATTGTCATGGGAGAGTGCTGGGAGGTCACACTCTCTGAGGAACGCGCATTCCCCTTCTGTCCCAGAGTGAGTGCTGCTACCCCCGTGTCTAACGTCATACAGTTCTGCATAATAGGCCTTAAATTCGTTTGCTATTTCTTTTGAAGAGTTTACCGATAATCCATATTTATTCTGTATCTTCTCAATGAAGTTCCTTTCTCTTTTCTTTTTAAGAATATTTGCTAGGAACTTTCCACTCCTATTGCTCCCCTGGTGACGCTCCCTAGATATTTTAAAAAAACACTTAGAGGATTCCTGCTCCATGACTGTTAGCATCTCCTCCCTTTTATTGAGCAATCTGTGAAAAATTTCTTGTTTATCATGAGCCGCGTTTTTGTGTTCCTGTTCTAGTTTAGCGAGTTCGACCGAGAGATCCTGAATCCTAGCCTGTTCTACCTTTTTTTTCCCTGCCCCGATGGAGATGAGGATACCCCTTATATAGGCTTTGTGGGCCTCCCAGATTATTGCTGGAGAAACATCTCCTGTCTCATTGTTAGAAAAAAAGGACTCAATTTCCCTTTTGATTATCTCTGATGTTTCAGCATCGGAGATGAGCTTATCATTAAGTCGCCATGCAAATGATAGTCTCTGGGGATCAGGGGTCCCCACCTCCATCGAGACTGGGGCATGGTCCGACAGCGTCGTTACTTCGATCTTTGTTGTCTTTATATGGTCCAAGAGTCTATGATCGATTAAGAGGTAGTCCAAACGGGAGTGGGTCCCGTGTACTGGGGAAAAAAAAGTATAATCTCTCTGTTTTGCATGGAATATGCGCCAGGCATCCACCAGCTGAAGGTCCCGCATTTTGTTTTTCAGTTTTTTTATCTGCAAGTAGCTTGGGGTCTTAGCCTGAGAAGTAGTGTCTTGATTGGGGTCAAGGCATAAATTGAGGTCCCCCCCAATAATTACCCCCGCGGCCTATATCTTGATATAGGACGCTTTGATTTTCACTGCTTATTGTCTGCTCGTTTCTGGTATTCATTTCGTTCTTTCAGGCCTTGCTGTTTATCGGTGCATTCTGTTTGTCCGTTCTGACCAGCCGACCGTTTGTGAGTGATGTTTCCCGTACGTACTCGTCGCCGAGTTCGTGCTGTACGCGGAATTGGTGTCAGGCTTTTAGCTTTGAGCCAAGACCCATCCATGAACAGAGTGACGAGGAGTATGTGGACCAAGAATTGGTTGCTTCAGCGTGATCAGTTCTCGCACATGCCTTTGCTTCGTGAGATCCGGGAGAATAATCCTGATGATTTCAGGAACTTTCTCCGGATGACGGACCCCGTTTTTCACCGTCTTTTGGCTTTGCTGACCCCTTTTATCAGCCGGCAGGATACATGCATGAGACAAGCCATCACTCCGGAGCAGAGGCTTGTTGCTACGTTGAGGTACTTGGCGACAGGGAGAAGCCTTCAGGATTTGAAGTTCTCCTCAGGTATCTCTCCCCAGGCCCTGGGAATCATTATTCCAGAGACCTGTTCTGCCATCATCCAGGTCCTGCAGGAGGACTATATTAAGGTAACATTTCTACTTTACTATTCCCTTCTATGTATGCTCTGTTTGCTAATGTCTTGTATTTTTGACCTCCTTCCCTAATTACCATGATTGCAATATGCTCTAATATGCTGTGCCCCTTTTCTCCTTCATGCATTTTTCCCTTCACTTACCTCCCCAGCATGCTCTTCTGGACCAATAGACACCTATAGCCTAGTCACTTAAGCAATGTATTTTTTCTGCTGCATAGTATTGTTTTCCCCCAAACACCCCCTAAAATATGCACTAATGTTTGCTGTGTGTTTTACTTCATGCCGAGCCCCATTTTGTCCCCATTTTTTTTTGGGGGGGGGGGGTGCCAAACTCATTAGGAACCCCCTCCCCCAACTGCTCTGTCAGATGCTAACAATCCTCTATCTGCTGGCTTTCCCAAGGTCAATACACACTATATACCTACCTCTTTATAGTGGGCATCTTTAGGGATGAATTCAGCAAAGCATGTAGTGCAAGTGGCTGGCTCCATACTTTTCATTTGCTCTTTTTTTTGGTTATTTCCCTCCTATTAGCTTGCTAGGTAATTGCAGAATGTCAAAATGTGCTTCCCTTTTTTTTTGGGGGGGGGGGGGGGGTTGGAATGTTCTTTTATCTTTCCTGTGGGCTGCCAATAGTGTTAAGTAAGGAGGGTCTGGCCAAACTAGCACACATTATTGAGCCATTTGGCAATCAATGAAGTGCAGAGGGTTACCTGTCCAAACACCCCCCCCCCAAACCCCTAGTTATTGTCAATGGCCCATCAGAAGTGGGGGGATTGATGGGGGGTGAGTAATCTGCTAGGGGGACCCTCTACTTTTCGGTGCAAATACTTTCCATCTTAAAATGTAAAAGTCTGATCTTGTTCCAAGATGTTTAGTGTCTAATCTGCTTGCAATGTTTATGTGCAAAGTGACTAATTATTTTTTCTTGTTTCACTCCACAGTTCCCTTCCACGCCACAGGAATGGCAGACTGTGGCCTCCCACTTTGCCAGCCGTTGGGACTTTCCAAACTGCGGAGGTGCAATTGATGGGAAACACGTCCGCATCGTCCCACCCCCCAACTCGGGGTCCTACTATTATAATTATAAGGGGTTTAATAGTGTAGTGATGTTGGCGGTGGTGTCGGCGACATAGGATTTTTTGTATGTGGACGTGGGAATGAACGGCCGGATCTCGGATGGTGGTGCCATTGCGCACACGGTGTTCTACTGGCGTCTCCAAAGTGGCAGTCTGTGCTTGCCACCTCCAGAGGAGAATGCTGAAGGACTCCCCTTCGTCTTTGTCGCAGATGAAGCGTTTGCGCTGACTCCCCATCTGATGAGGCCCTTCCCGATGAGGACCCTCACCCCAGACCAGAGGGTCTTCAATTACAGGCTGTCGAGAGCCCGCAGAGTGGTGGAGAACACCTTCGGGATCCTGGCCAGCCGCTTCCGCCTGTTTTTGACGGCTATTAACTTGGCGGAATACAAACTGAACCACATAGTTCTTGCCTGTTGCATATTGCACAACTTTTTGAAAAGACACAACAGCAACTATGTGGTGCCCGTTGGCCCAGATGTGGAGGGCCCTTCCAATGCCGACCTCACAGCCCTTCAAGCGGCACGTCCAGGCTTGCCCCCTCTAAATGCCTGCGAGGTCCGCGAGCAATATATGGAGTACTTTGTGGGTAGGGGGGCCATTGCTCTGCCTGACGATGTGTGAGAGGCATTTTTAAATAAATATATTTTTTAAACAAACCTATGATTTCTTGTCATTTCCGTATTATTGCTTATTTGAGCTAGAAATGTTTGCCCTTTAGCTTCAACAGTGGGAATGCACTTTCTGGGCAAAAGGAGGTAACAGTCTCTTCTTCCCAAAAAGAATCTTCTCATGTTGTGTGTGTGATACCTAATCTTTTGTCTAGAGAAGGTTTGTAGTGCATAACTGACACCCAAAATACTCCTTTTCATCACCATGTCAGACATGTGTGTATTCCCAAAAATGGTGTGCTACGTGTTTTCGTACAAAGCACTGTGGGTGTCATTTACATAAGTCAAATCCACTATGCACTACAAGTGCACTGCAAAAGTGCCCTGGAAAATACACTTGCAGTGCAAACTGGAATTGCCTTTAGTAAATAACACCCATTGCCCCCCAAATCCTTTACATTTGACATACATAATGCTTTTGTGTTTTTAAATAAGGAAGCCACACATTTAGAAAATTAAAAAAGTTTACTTGCAACACATTCACAAGTGCGTTTCCAAACTTCTGGGCAAAACTGACAAGATCTTGGTTCTTTCGAACATTGTTTACTAACATTCCGCATTTGTTAAAACCAGGCATGGAGCAAAACAGAACATAGGAACTTGCAAAGTTCAACTTTCTAAAGTGAAGACAAGATCAGACATGACTATATGTTCAAAGTGTGTTTGATCTTGCCTTCATCACATGGGGTGTCACCCCTGGAAACTGGAAATTTAGAACATGCACACAATTTGGGTCTGAAAATGGACATTAGATGGTAAAACACATGCGTAGAATGTTCAAAAGTGCCATTTCCCATCATGGAGATCAATGGACGTGTTTTGGGGGTGCAACCCCTTCACCACACCCACTTTAGTAGTTAGTAAAGTGGTTGCACCCCCAAAAAAACGTTGTCATTCATCCACCATGATGGGAGCTAGCACATGTGGACACAATGTGTGCATGTTCCAAATTTCACACAGTTCTTAAGTTGCAAATGTTGTCACAAACAGCCACAAATGTGTGTTATTAATTACTTGGTGCGTTTTCAGATTTTCCCTAAAACATCAATGATGTTCTTCAATTTTTGTTGAACATCATTGATGTTTTGCTTTATCTCATCTAGATCTCGATTGCAGACCATTATCTCCCCGATGAGTACGTGTGCACTTTCAGTGGTAAAGTGCGATTCTTCTTCCACAACATCCACGTCACCTAAAAAAATAAAAAAATAAAATGTCTCTTGGAAATGAGGCAGGCATACATTGATTAGCTTACCAGTAGCTGTGTTCTCCCACACTCACTTGTTGTGGTGACAAGTTCTCCAACTTCTATGATCTCTCCTTCCTCCTCCTCCTCCTCTGCTTCTGGTCTTTCCTCTTCTTTGGGAGGTGTGGGTTTTCTGGTTTCCTCAGACGTCCAGAGTTTTCGCTCCCCTATGAGAATATACAAAAGGAAGATTTAGCACCACAATCTATTGAGGGCAGAAATAGGAAATGTCAAACATTGCTTGAAAGTGAGGGACAATATTTTTGGTTGGCCAGTTACAAATGACAACAACATGAATGTAGTCACTTTGTAAAGGTGCTAAACTTACTAGCTTTTTGGTAGAAGTTTGTCTGATGGAGACACCCCTCTAGTATCCACTGGAGCACATGTGTGGAAAAGCATAATAAAAAGGGGGTTTGGGTGTCCCAGCACTAGTGCTCTAGAGTCCAGATGGGTAAACAGCTACTGAGTGACCTCTCCTTTACATTGAAGAAATTTGCTTTACATTCTTGATGACATCTCTATTGAGAACAAACTTCCTTTCACTAAAAACTTCACCAAACATCGTATTATAAGTGGCCGAACGATCGAGGTTGAGTGCGATCGAATGGACACACACGAACATGACACTGGCAGAAAGATCGAGGTTGAGTACGATCGAATGCACAGACGAACATGAAAGTGACCATTTTCTAATGTACAACATTGAAAAAATACAAACACATGGAGCAGTATGCAAGCAAAAAATCAAACACAAAACACAACTATTTACTTTTTTGAAGAACTCGCTTGATCTTTCTGTACTGATCGGGCTCCCTCAGTTTCAGGTCTGACCAGCGTTTCCTCAGTTGCTCCTTGGATCGTTGTACCCCAAAATGATTGTACAGCCTCCTCACAACTTTAGACATGATCTTGGCCTTTCGGACATTGGGGTTGAGGTAAGGCCCATACTTCCCATCATAGTCGCTCCTCTTTAATATGTCCACCATCTCCAACATTTCTCCAAATGACATATTGGAGGCCTTGAATTTCAGGCTCCGGGATCGGGACGTTTCTGCCTCCGGCCTTTCCTCGTCCTCCTCCTCGTTGGTGTAATATTTGGGGCGCACCTGCTGTGTCCCCGCCATGTGCTCTCCCCACTGCGCCGTAAAGAGAAGGGGTGGGGAATAGACGAGAAAGATCGTCAGGGGCGGGTGGAGTTTGACGCATGCGCACTGTATATAAAACGTCACACGCCTGTGTCGTAGCCACGATCTGTGAGACGAGGGGAGAGAAAGCTCACGCACGAGACGATCGCTAGAACGAAGGTACAATTTGAAGTTGGTACATAACTAGCCTAGACTGATTAGACCTTGAGGCTTATTTATGGAGAAGATTAGGAGAGTTTAGCCTGATATTATTTATAGTGTTTTGTGTGGTGTTGTGTCTTGCAGAGATTATGCACGGATTCAACGATGTGAGTTTTCTCCCTCTCTTCCTTGATAAGTAAAGGGAAATGACCCTATTATGGCAGGCTAAACACCCCGATTACGGCAACAAACCAAAGAGGTACGCAGCCATGCTGAAACTTGTGGAATTTGTAAAGCGAAGGATGCCCACGGCAACCGTTCGTAAGTTAAGACTCAAAATTGGCAGCCTGAGGAGTGCGTATTTCAGGGAGCGCAAGAAGGTCCTGAAGTCCCAAGCATCTGGAGCTGCAGCAGATCAGGTCTATGTCCCCAAGCTCTGGTACTATGACAGGCTCCATTTTCTCAAAGACCAGGCTGATGTCACGGAGTCACTCTCGACTCCTCCTTCCACGCTTCCTTCCGCGCAGGCCACCCCTGATGAGGCTTCCGAGGAGCAACCTGGGCCTTCCAGTCTGGAAGATGTGGAGGAGCCCAGCTTGAGCCAGGTATAGTAGTTTTGGAACCAATTTTGTGAAAACTAAATGATGTTCAGTTAATTCAGGATCCACAATTGCTTCGTTCCTAACGTGTTTGACATATCAACGGACAGTAGTGTTGGAGACATTTGGGGCCAGAATCTAAACTGCAGGCCTGAGAATTGTATGGTGTTCGATTTGTAAACATTTTGCAACAGTCAATAGATGAAAATTGTGTGTGTTTGATGACCAAATAACTCAAACTATGTCCCTTTTTCATACACAGGAAGACCTCAGCCAGGAGGTGGCTGTGGAATGTGGCAGTCAGGAGGAGGAAGGGGTTAGTGGCAGCCAAGAGGTGGGTAGTGGCAGCCAAGAGGGGGGTAGGCCTAGGATCCTGACTGTCTCCCAAGTCCCTCCCCTCCGCCTTCCCTACAAAAGGGCGAGAAGGGGGGGTGAGGCGGGAGAGTCAGCGCTCCGGCTGATCAGAGAGGCTTCAGCCTCTACATGCCACACCCACCTACGAGGAGACCTTTGGCTCCGTGGTTGCCACGAAAATGATGGCTATGTAGGTGGGGCAACGCAACATGTGTGAGGATGTCATCCTCAAGGTCCTAAATAAGGGTATGGCTGGGGGGATGACCCCACTGACACATGTTTGCGATAGTGACCTTGCTCCGCCTCTTCCTCCTCCTCCTTCTGCCACCCCACCAGCACCACAGCCACAGCGTGCAAGGAAGCGTGGAAGGAAGACAAGAGAGTGACGACCTGGATTCAGTCTGGTCTGAGAGAAGATGGAGCCTCTCGTAGTACCAGAGCCTGGGGACCTAGATGGCATCTGCTGCAGTTCCGGATGTTTTGGACTTCAGGACCAGATAGCACTCCATTATTATTAAGATACGTACTCCTCAGGCCACCAATTTTAGAAGCTTCAAAAATGATGTTTGCCGTGGGTGTCCAAGGCTTTGCTAATTCCCCAAGTTTCTCCATTGCTGCGTTCCTCTTTGGTTTGTTGCTGAGACCTAAATAAAGGTATTTTTGATTTGAAAAAAACATTGCCTATTGTGTTTTACTTTTCTACAATGACAGTTTATTTGTGAGTAGGCAGGTACATTTCACAAATCATAAAGTCCAATTAACAAGGGGCACCAACAACAAATTCCTACTAAATTTAAGCAACAAATACAAATGTTAATAATGTTGTTTTGCTAAGTTGAGACACACAACCCCCCCTCAAAAATCTAAATAAATTATCCTGAAAATATGTATTCCAAACAAAATAAAAAAAAGACAAATCATCCCAAAAATATAACAAACATTCTTTTACGATCTGAGGAAAAATAAACATCTAGTCAAGAAATCCTAAAAAAAATAAAAATAAAATAAGTTTGTGAGAAGTGAGTGTGAATAGGAGCAGCTAAAACACGTCATTCTTCTTGCATTGTAAAGAAAAAGAGAATGCGCTGCATTAAAGACATTTTAACATTGCCGCGTGACGAATGTGCTGTGTCGATTAGGAACGGTAGTTTTACCTGACCGAGCGCATCCGTCACAGAATTTCTTCTGAGCATGCGTAGCACTTTGTCCGTCGGACTACGCTACACACGATCGGAATTGGTGTGATCGGACTTTGTTGTCGGAAAATCTATCCAGCAGGAGATAGAACTTTGTCCGTCGGACAATCCGAGGTAAACTGTCCGATGGTGCCTACACACAGTCGGAATTTCCGACAACATTGTCCGATAGGACAGAATCCATCGGAAAATCCGACCGTGTGTATGGGGCTTTAGAAGGCTGGTGGGACCTGTAGTCCCACAGGAGGGTTTTCACTTGTTTAGACTGTGTACAGCGAGGCCTCAGAGTTTGTTTTACTCCAACACTAAGTGAATACTGTGTTGTACCCTTCAGTATACAGAGGAGTTCCACCAGTACTTTAGATACTCAAGTACCCAGTTACCTATACATAAACTCTACTGGATTACAAATACAGCAGTTTAAAGGCTAGCTGCATAAAGAAGACCAAAGACTTTACTGTTCACCATAAAGCACTTCTTACTTTTCCTTGTGCACTCTGAGGACTACAGTGCAACCTAGGGGGAGCCCTTGAGTAGAAGTTCTAAATATATATGTGTTGTATTACATTTTAGCAACGTAATTGATATTGCATTTACAGTTTGGTGTGCGTATGCTCTGGGGATGAGGTGGGATGTGCTCAGTGTCAGGACTTTGCCACACTGAGAATAAGTCCCATCTCTGCCTATCTGCATATACCTCCCCAGTAGCTCTTTGAGTTTAATTGTAGAAGTGTATGCATTGTTGTCATATGGTGTTAGTGATATCTGAGTTCAAATACTGTATACACACTGTTACAATCTTATTACAGTAAATTCTTTACGTGGTTCAGTAGTTGTGTGTACACTCTTATTTGTTAACATTGCATCACAGTATGGAACCCGAGGTGCCAGAGGTAAGGGATGATCTGAAGAGTCGGGGTAGCCAGTGGGGTACAGAGTCAATCAGCAGCTACGGGGGTAGTGCTCTACATCTTTATTTTATTTTTTTTCACCTTAAACTGCCAAGCATGGACACGCTGGGCTCTCATGGCCATTGTTACCCCAAGGAGGGCCAGAATCTCTGTTTTAAGACTTTGGTATTGCTGGGCCTCAGCAGCTCTCAAATAAAAATAGGCCTTCTGTGGGTCAAAAAAGGGGCAAGTACCTCAGCCCACTGTTCCTGGGGAAGCCCTTCTCAGTCTGCCACCCTCTCAATAATGGTGAGGAAAGCCTCCACGTCATCCTCGGCCATCATTTTTTGTAGTGCAACCTGCACTCACTTGTGTACACCTGCAACGTTGTCCACCAGTAGAGTCTTGTCCGCCAGGGACTGTATCTGACTCTGTACAAGCGGATTGAACTGTTTCTGCTCTTGAAAGGTCACTTGGATAGCAGCTGCAAGCAAACGCTTAGTTTCCTGTTGCTCTGTGCGTGCTTGTATTAGATATCTAGTTAGTTCTTCCATAGCTTGTTGCTTCTTTCATTAAACAACTACAAATTCACCTTCCAACTTGCATTTCATTGGATATCGGGTGCTCCTTTCCACCTACCTTTACTAATAAACACGGAAACCACTTTTAGGCCATACCTATAGATAGCAGCACAAGCCCCAAAAAAAGGCTCACCACCACCTTCCTGTTAAATTGGGAAGAAATCCTCAGAAGGGGACTCTTTCAACCTGCCCCCCATCATCTACTCATTGACCTACCACTGAGTCAGTCTAGCGCGATCTCCAACCCTAAAGACATAAATCTTGACATCTTTCTTGTAACCAGGCCACCAAAAGGAACACGATAAAAGTTCTTCTGTCTTAGAAAACCCTAAATGTCCAGCAAGTTTAGAGTCATGGACCAAGCTGAAGGCTTCTACCTGAACCAATTCAAGTATATATGTGCTTGAATCTGAAAAGCCATACTTGTACATTAAGTTAATTTCCCTAGGAGGATCATGTGAAAGTGGGTCGTTCTTATACCCCTACTTGAGAAGATTCAAAATATGTCTTAGAACTCATGGCCTCTATAAAGTTCTTAGGTTCCAACGTGCTTGTCTATCCCCTTACCACCGACCATATGCACATATTCAGCTTAAGGGAGTTATACCGGGATGATGCAGCTGCAGGCATCACCCCGGTACCATTTTTTAGATTGGGAGGTTGGCGCTTTAGATATAACAACCGATGTGGCTAAAAGCCGCTCGGCTGTTATCCTAAAGTAGCGGAAGGGGACGTGACCCCCTCCTGCTGCCTTCCGCTGCTCTTCCCGGGCCTCCAGTCCCACCGGGAGACCTGATCCGGCACTTCCGCGAGCTAGATTGAGACTGAAACAAAGCCGGAAAGGGCTTTGCTCCAGTCTCCTATGTAAAAACAGGAAAACGTCACAACTTCCGGTTTACTCGGCTGCCGATGGCGCCTATTTAAAAAAAAAAAAAAAAAACAGTATTGCCAATCGCCGTTTTTGGCTACCTGAATACTTTGAAGTGCAAAGGAGGGATTTGGGGTCTTCTAGATCCCCCGATCCCTCCATAAAGAGTACCTGTCACCACCTATTACTGTCACAAAATATGTTTACATTCCTTGTGACAGCAATGAAAGGGATTAGATTTTTTTTTAACCACTTACCGACCGCTCACTGTATATATATACGTAATTTTTTTGAAGAGGGATATCTCGGTAACGGCAGCAGCTGCTGCCACAACCGAGGTATCCCTCTTCACAGTGAGCGGTCCCCTTTCCGATAATGGTGGTCATCGCGGTGGATTCGCCGCGAGATCACCGTTATCGGCGGCGGGAGAGGTGCCCCCCCCTCAGAGGCGATCGGGTCCTTTCCCTGCCTGTGCATAGAGATGAGTGAAGCTAAGATGGCCCCCACTCATCTCTATACCATAGGAGGGCGGAAGCGACGTCCAAAACGTCACTTCTGCCCATACGTCTTAAAGGGGAATTTACAAATGTCATTTTTTTAAATTACATTTTTTTTTTTTTTTTTTTCATTGAAGTCCAATATGAGATCTGAGGACTTTTTGACCCCAGATCTCATATTTAAGAGGACCTGTCATGCTTTTTTCTATTACAAGGGATGTTTACATTCCTTGTAATAGGAATAAAAGTGATCAATTATTTATTTTTTTAAAACAGTGTAAAACATAATACAATTAAGTAAAATAAATAAGAAAAAACTAAAACCCGTCCCGACGAGCTCGCGCGCAGAAGTGAACGCATACGTGATCAGCGCCTGCATATGAAAACGGTAGTCAAACCACACATGTGATGTATCGCCACGATCGGTAGAGCGAGAGCAATAATTCTAATTCTAGCAATAATTCTTAAATGTCGCTTATGGAGATTTTCGAGGGTAAAAGTTTGACGCCATTCCACGAGCGGCCGCAATTTTGAAGCGTGACATGTTGGGTATCAATTTACTCGGCATAACATTATCTTTCACAATCCAAAAAACAATTGGGCTAATTTTTTATCTTTTTTTTTTATTTTTTTATTCAAAAAAGTGACTTTTTTCCAAAAAAAGTGCGCTTGCAAGATCGCTGCGCAAATACGGTGTGAAAAAAAGTATTGCAATGGCTGCCATGTTATTCTCTAGAGTGTTAGAAAAAAAACAATATATAATTTCCTGGTGCCTCCATGGCAGCATACATGTGATAGAGCTCCGCCTCTACTCCGCCTTCAGGACTAGTGAATAGCATAAATTAAAGGGCATAGCCCCTCCCCCAACATTCTCCTTTTTTTCCTCATTCCTCTTGACTGGTGAAGAGAAGCAGTATGTCCATACCTCTGCAGTCGGCAGCGTCCGCCGGGTTAAGCCTCTCCCGTGCGCAGTCCCTGTTCTTGGGCCGCTATTAGCGCTGATAAGACTGGGAACCCCTTCTGAGGATCTTTTGGGGTCTTGCAGAGTTTCCTCATAGGAACGCAGTCTGCTGAATTTCCAGAAAAACGAATGCTGGTGATGACGGCGGGAGGATCAGATTCTCTTCCTTCTTGGTCAGGTTAGGTTTTCTTTTTGCTTCCATGTCTGCACTGTTTTTGAGCCCTGGTGGTTAAAATTTAAAGGTTTAAAAAAAAAAAAAAAAAAAAAAAAATGTCCCCTTTAAGACATTTATTCCTGGTCTGCACATGTGCAGGACGGGCGTTTCCTTGCTATTTCTGATGTTTTTTTCTCTAGCTTTTTTGTTCTACCCTTCAGGGTTCTCACTCTCTTGCCGTGGCCTTGGTTTTGTTTCTTTTTTTTTTTCAGTAATAAGGTAGGTCCTTTTAATTAAGCTGCTCTCCCTTTTTAGCTTTAAAATGTTGGCTCCAAATTGGACTCAGGGCTGCTCTGCATATCAGGTGTATGCCCTGCAGTCCAAATTACTTCAGCATTACAGGTATGTGTGGAGCTGGCCATGCACCATGCAATTTTCTTGTTCAATTTCCTTTAGGTTTGCCTTCAACTGTGTGGTACAGGGGCCTGCCTGATTGCATGCAAATTGGAGGTGATTAGATTTGACTTCATATTGTATGGCTTTGGTAGATCTGAGGGAGATCTATAGACGGGGGTTGTGTAGTGTATGGCCAGCCTTACACTTTTATCTCACTCCTATTGCGGTGACTTCATTTAAAAATTTGGTGTGCAAATAGACTCTATTTCTTTTTGCTTTCTTACTTCGCCTTCCTACAGCTGATCCTCCTGCCCATTATTTACCATGAGCCATTCGTCACAAAGCCAAGATCCTCATATCCAATAGGTATGTGGACCACCTGTACGTGAGTATTTAAAAAAAAATAAAAAAAGAGTGCGCCACTGACAAACAAACTTTGTTTGTTTGTTTCAGCCCTGTTCCTTCAAAGCGGTCCAGAAAGTCCTCAAGGCGCTATGACAATGACGATAGTCCTGAGCGAAGACCGCGCTCTTCTCATCATAAATCTTCCAGAAGATCAGGATCTTATAGACATCGTCATTCGCCTTCGCCTCCACCGCGGGCGTCAAGGAAAAAATGTTGGGCCTGTGGCGCGGTTCCACTCCCTGATAAGCTTGTCTGCAGAGACTGTCTCAGGGACTACGCAGCTAACCGGGAATTAGAAGGCCAGCAGGTGGTTGACCTGCTTAAGCAAACCATGAGAGACTCTCTTTCTGAACTGACGGCCATGATTCCAGCTCACCCGGTTTCACAAGCTGCCCAGGTGTTGGATTTGTACCCCGACATTTCGGGCCCATCAGCTGTTAGTACTCCTTTGCCTCCATCAGGAAAAACAGCTAAACAAATCCCACCGGTAGATTCATCCGAGGAGTCCTCAGATGATACAGAACCGTCTGGTTTCAATTTCTCCCTGGTTCAACCCTTTGTACAAGCGGTGAGGAGCGACATTGCCTGGGAAGACCCGGAAGGGCCTCCTCAAAAATCAAAAAGCTATTTCTCATTCCTCAAGAGAAACCAAATCTTCTTCCCATTAATGGGGGAGATCATAGAGGATGAGTGGAACAAAACTGATAGAGTTTTCTGTAGCACGTTTATGCAAAATGTATCCACTGGCAGATTCGGATACTCAGTTCAATGACTGTGGTTGATGTGGCTGTAGTGCGTCTGGCAAAAAATGTAACAATGCCAATGGAGGATTCAACGTCTTTCAAGGATCCCCTAGATAGCTCCATTTGAGGTCTAGATCAATACATCTATCTAGAAGCAGGGGTGGCTTGCAGACCAGCCATTGCGCTGACATCTGTTTCCAATGCCATCAGGTCTTGGACGGAAAATATTGAGACATCCCTGCACTAAGACGTTCCCAAAGATGACATAATCAAAGCTCTGGAGGAGCTTAAGTTGGCGGATTTCGTGGGAGAAGCTGCAATTGACACAATCTGGTGTCCAGCCAATTCAACGCTGCAACTCTGTTATGGCAAAGCGGGCCTTATGGCTAAAGCCTTGGACAGCCGATCTAGCATCAAAGCAGAATTGGTGCAAGATTTCCCTTGATGGAAAATCTTGGTTTGTTGAGAAACTCGACAAAGTAATCTCCAGAGTATCAGGGGGCAAATCTGGCTTACTTCCTCAGGACAGGAAGGTTCGGAGAACAAGGCCTATTTATCACGATTCCGGCAATCAAATTCTAGAGACTTCAGGCAGTCTCGCCCCTTTAGGGACAACAAGAAATCGTGGAGAGGCACCCAGACTTCTTTTCTGGGAGCCAGAAAGTACAAGTCCCTCACTGCTCCCCAGGAGGGGACAAAGTCCTTTTGACGTCAGCGGGGAGGAAACGCCCCCAGTGGGAGCCCGGTTAAAAAAACGTTTTCCCCATCTGTGCCTCCAAATGTCAGGACCCATGGGTCCTAGCAACGATCCGGTACGGTCACTTCTGGACTTTCTCTCAGCAGCCTCTTCACACGTTCCTTCAAAGAGACAGTTACCAGCCTCCCCACAGAAGGCACTGGCCTTAAACCAATTTTTTTTGGAGTCCCTGCAGCGTCAAGGGGCAGCAATACCTGTCCCCCCATCAGATCGATTTTACAGGTTTTTCTTCCACCCTTTTCCTGGTGCAGAAAAAAAAACAGGCGACTGGAGACCTGTAATAGATCTGAAAAAGCTAAATCAATACATCCATCTCGAAAGCTTCAAGATGGAGTCACTCCAAACGATCATACAAACCATACAACCAGGAGATTGATTAATCTCGATAGACCTGCAGGATGCGTACCTCCACATCCCTATTCTACCATCCTTCCAAAATACTTAAGGTTCGCAGTGGGTCATGTCCACCTGCAATTTCAAGCTCTGCCCTTCGGGCTATGCACCTACCCTCTGGTGTTCACAAAAGTGTTGATATCTGTCTTGGCCCCCATGAGAGAGAGAGGGGGTTAAGAATTTATCACTACCTGGACGATATCCTCTTGCTGTCAAAAAAACCCGAGCCACCTTTTAGTCCACAGGGAGATTCTTCTCCAGTCGTGGTCGGAGTTCGGGTGGCTGGTGAACCATCGGAAGAGCCAATTAGTTTCAACACAACAGATGGATTACTTAGGAGCAATGTTCGGTACGCTCCTAGGCACAGTCGAAGATGGAGGGCATCATTCAGAAGGTATCCAAGGTCATAGAGATCCCATCTATCAGCCTTGCAGTGTTTGAGCCTTATTGGCACAATGTCCTCATGCATACCTCTAGTTCCATGGTCTCACTAGCATCTGAGACACTTCCAGATGGGATTCTTAATACAATGGAGACGACATCTGTCTCAGACAATCCGTTTAACAACGCTAATGAGCAGTGGTCATTACACTGGTGGACGAATCTAGAGAATCTCTCCCGGCTCTATCATTTGGGTTCCCACTCATGGTCCACAATTACGTCAGATGCGAGTGGCCAGGGGTGGGGTGCCCATTGCAGAGAATTCAGGGAAGATGGTCCTTTCCCACCAGAGGGACAGTGTCCAACGTCCTAGAAATGAGGGCAGCATTTCTAGCCTTAACCTCTTTTTGCATCTCAGGTCAAGGGACAGGGAGTACTTCTATGTTTGGACACCAAGGTGGCGGTCTCGTACCTTCAGAAACAAGGGGGCACCCACAGCAAGACACTTCTGGGGGAAGTGGAACCTGTAATGCTCTGGGCAGAGAGGAACCTGGTAGACCTCAGGGCAATGTATCTCCCAGGCAAGATGAACACAGAGGCAGATGTCTTATCGAGGAGGTTTGGGGACAACGAGTGGTCTCTACATCCCCATGTGTTCATCCAAATCTCCAATCTAGGGCAGACCCCACTGGTGGATCTTTTTGCTACGCATGAGAATTGCAAAATCAGGAGATTCTTCTCTCACCTTCCACATCCACAGGCGGAAGGAGTAGATGCGCTATTTTGTCCTTGGACCTTCAAGACAGCTTACACCTCTCCTCCTCGCCCACTCATTTCGAGGTTTCTCCTCAGACTCCTGAACGAACCTGTCAAAGTGCTAGCAGTGCTACCCTATTGGTCGAAGAGACCGTGGTTTCCACTAGCCATGCACCTCAGTGTGGATCATCCGATCAGAATTCCTCCCTTTCTGCAGTTGTTGACCCAGGGCAGGCTGGACCATCCAGACCCACAGAAGCTGGATCTTTGTGTATGGAAGTGGAAAGGAGGAGGTTTGAATCGTTAGGCTGTTCCCAAGAGGTCATATCCACCCTGTTAAAAGCTAGAAAGCCTACAACCAACACAATCTATGCAAGAATTTGGGACAAGTTCTTATCCTATGCCCCAGGAAAAGGAATTGATCCTATCTCTCTTTCCACTGCTGATGTTCTGAGTTTTCTGCAAACTGGTCTTGATTTGGGGCTCAGCAAGAGTTCCCTCAAGGTACAAGTTTCCGCAACTTCTGCAGCAACTAACACCAGGGGGGCAGAAGACCCTCTAGTGGTTACGTTCCTCAGGGGAGTATTGGAGTCCCCTATCCAGACGTTCCTTTCCAAAGTGGGATCCTCCGCTAATATTGGAAGTCCTATCCACTCATCCGTTTGTACCGGTTGAAGAGGTCTCAATTTGGAACTTGACTTTAAAAACAACTTTTCTGTTGGCTATTACATCCGACAGGAGGATTTCGGAAATCCACTCCCTGGGCATTGGGGATGATCACATATCCTTTTTTTCCAGATAGGGTAGAACTTCGCACTCACAGAGGTTTCACACCCAAGGTCACCTCAACGGCAAACCTATCAGAACCATGGGCGTTACCAGTTTTCATGGACTCAGAATAAAACTCCTGTTATGAGTTAGACATATCCAAAGTTCTCAGGGCCTACTTGGAAGCCACAGCAAGTTTCGGCTCAGGTGAATGCTCCTTCAACAAGAGCAGTATCGGCATCTTGGGCAGCGAGGGCAAATGTTTCTCTTGAAACATTAGGCTTGGTCTTCCCGACACACGTTCCTCAAACATTATCGTATTGATCCCGGGGCTCTTACAACCGTAGAGTTCGGGAGAAAAGCGCTTCATGCTGCTATGTCTGTGTTTGATTCAAGTTTATTTTTTGTTAAAGCATTAAACCCACCCATGTGAGCTAGTTATTTATCACATGTATGCTGCCATGGAGGCACCAGGAAAACGGAAAATTGTATCATACTTACCGTAATTTTCCTTTCCTGGTGCCAATCCATGGCAGCATAAACTCCCACCCTTGGTATTCTATATTACGAAGAATGTTGGGGGAGGGGCTATGCCCTTTAATTTATGCTATTCACTAGTCCTGAAGGCGGAGTAGAGGCGGAGCTCTATCACATGTATGCTGCCATGGATTGGCACCAGGAAAGGAAAATTACGGTAAGTATGATACAATTTTCCGTTGTTTGGGGGTTCTAAGTCATTTTCTAGCAAAAAAAAAATGTTTTAAACATGTAAACACCTAAAATCCAAATCGAGGCTGGTCTGGAAGTGGTTAAAGTGACAATGTAAAAAAAATGTAAAGCGCTTTTTTTTGCCTTCCTCTGGATCAACTGTGGGTATAGAATGGGGCATATGGGATTGTATGATATATTATTTAATTAATTAATTAATATATATATATATATATATATATATAATTATAGTATAATTTTTTTTTTTTATTTGTGGTTGAACTGGATGGACTTTTTTCAACCTAACTATGTAACTATGTAACATGTGAGGTATTGCCATGATAGTTAGAGCGAGAGCAATAATTCTAGCAAAAGACCTCCTCTGCAACTCTAACCTGGTAAATGTAAACATTTTTTAAACCATAGCCTATGGAGATTTTTAGGTACCGTAGTTTTTGCCATTCCAGGAGTGTGTGCAATTTCAAAGCATGACATGTTAGGTATCTATTTACTCGGCGTAACATCATCTTTTTTACATTATACATATAAATTGGGATAACTTTACTGTTTAGTTTTTTTTAATTAGTGAAAGTGTATTTTTTCCCAAAAAAGTGCATTTGAAAGACCGGTGCGCAAATACCGTGTGACATAAAATATTGCAATGATCACCATTTTATTCTCTAAGGTCTCTGCTAATATATATATATATATATATATATATATATATATATATATATATATATATATATATATATATATATATATATATATATATATATATATATATATATATATATATATATATATATATATATATATATATATATATATATATATATATATATATATATATTGATCAACGAGGACAGTTACAGGATCCTTAACCACTTCCTGACCGCCCATTGCATATATACGTCAGCAGAATGGCATGGGCAGGCAGAATCACGTACCTGTACGTGATCCTTTAAATGCCTGCCCGTGGGTCACGTGCGCGCCGCCAGCGGCGCGCTCGCCACCCGGTCGGGAGCTCCGTGACCACGGCCGCGGGACCAGCGGACCCGATCGCCGCTGGTGTCCCGCGATCGGGTCACAGAGCAGAAGAACGTGGAGAGGTCTGTGTAAACAAACCTCTCCCCGCGCTTCCTACTCTGCCTGTCATTGATTGGCTGTTCCCGGTCATTGGGAAAGCCGATCAATGACGTCAGATGTCAGCCCCGCCCCCTAATGTAAAAAACACAACACACGTCACAGCCCATAACCCCTCCCCTCCCCCTAGTGGTTAACTCTTTCACTACAACTGTCATTTATACAGGAATCAATGCATTTAAATAGCATTGATTGCTGTATAAATGACAATGGTCCCAAAAATGTGTCAAAAATGTCCGATGTGTCCGCCATAATGTCGCAGTCACAATAAAAATCGCTGATCGCCACCATTACTAGTAAAAAAAGAAATATTAATAAAAATACTATAAAACTATCCCCTATTTTGTAAACGCTATAACTTTTGCGCAAACCAAACAATAATCACTAATTGCGATTTTTTTTACCAAAAATATGTAGAAGAATACGTATCGGCCTAAACTGAGGAAAAAAAAATGTTTTTATATATATTTTTGGGGGATATTTATTATAGCAAAAAGCAAAAAATATTGCATTGTTTTCAAAATTGTCGCTCTATTTTTGTTTATAGCGCAAAAAAAAAAAAAAAAACGCAGGGGCGATCAAATACCACCAAAAGAAAGCTCTATTTGTGGGAAAAAAAAAAGGACGCCAATTTTGTTTGGGAGCCACGTCGCACGACCGTGCAATTGTCAGTTAAAGCGACGCAGTGCCGAATCGCAAAAAGGGGCCTGGTCCTTTGGCTGCCAATTGGTCCGGGGCTGAAGTGGTTAAAGTGACACTAAAGGTTTGAATATTTTTTTTTTTAAATAACAAACATGTCATACTTACCTCCACTGTGCAGCTCGTTTTGCACACAGTGGCCCCGATCCTCGTCTTCGGTGGTCCCTCGGCAGCTGTCTCAGCTCCTCCCCCGCTTCTGATAACCCCCTCTGGGAAGCGCTCTCCCAAGGGGGTTACCTTGCAGGTGCGCTCCCGAGTCCTGTATTTGGCGTCCATAGCCGCCGACTACAGGACTCGGCCCCGCCCCTTGGCCCTTGCGTCATTGAAGTTGATTGACAGCAGCACGAGCCAATGGCTGTGCTGCTATCAATCTATCCAATGAAGAGCCGAGAAGACTGAGCAATGGAAGAGCGCGTTCGCGACGCAGGACTTTCCAGGGCTCAGGTAAGTAAAATGGGGGGCTAGGGGGCCAGTGATCATAAGATGTTTTTTAACCTTAATGCATAGGATGCATTAAGGTGAAAAAACGTGAACCTTTACAACCCCTTTAGGCTGGATTCACACCTATGCAGTTTTAGTGCTTTTTGCATTTTGCAGATTTGCACTACAGTCCATTTAACATGGTTTTCTATGGAACACATTCTGTAGTGCAAATCTGCAAAATTCAAAAAGCACTAAAAATGCATAAGTGTGAATCCAGCCTAATTACTAGCAATTACTTATTTCCAATTGACAAACACAATAGGGTGCCTCTTTCTTAGTGTAGACAATTTATTGAAAACAAAAGGTTAAAAATGTGTAGATAGCACTCACTGCATTAAAGAAGTTATCAGCTTGTCACATTCACAAATTGGGATGAGCTTGATGTTCGAGTCGAACGTAAGTTCGTCTCGAACATCGGATGTTCGCCCATTTGCCGAACATTATGGAGCGTTTGTGGGAAATTTGAGCACCGCAGAATGCCCCATAATGCACTGTGAGATTGATGGATGATTGGCCAAAGCATGCACCTGACCTGTATGCTTTGGCCAATCACAACATGTTCTTCTGAGAGAGCCATAATTGGCCAAAGGCAGGGTGCCTTTGGCCATGACTAGGGATGGGCCCGGTGCTCGATTCGAACCCACGTTCGAATCGAGCACCGGGCACTCGCTCGGCGAGCCCAGAACTATTTGGGCCGTTCGCATCACATTCGTGTGATGCGAGCGGCCCGCAATGCATTGCGGCCGGCGCAGTGCATTGCTGGCTGATGATTGGCCAAGCATGCACTGTGACCCAGCATGCTTGGCCAATCACAGCGCCGGAAACTAGAAGAGCAATAATTGGCTACAGGCAGGACGCCTGTAGCCAATTAAAGCTCAGGGGCTTTAGTACACGCCCCACCATATAAAAGGCCGCCACGCCGTCGGCCCAGGTCACATGTGTTCCGGCTTTAGGGAGAGCAGTCTGCTGATTGTTTTGCTTCTTTGCTTGATTTCTATTTCTTTGCTAAACCATTGCTACCAGAGTCATTCATCATTACTGATCATTCATTGCTGCTGATTGCACAGTGAGTGTGATATTAGCTGCTGCTGGGGATTAGTCTGGTGTGTGTGCGTGCTGTTAGTACAGCATAGCAGTAGCACCAATCGCAGTGCTGTTAGCACAGCATTGCACCCCAACTTCTGTCCCAACCTTCTGTCCCATCCCAGGCAGGGATTTATAGGAGACATATTGTGTTTGTGGCAGCACCCATAGGACTTATAGTGTGTTTGTGGCAGCACACATAGGTCCTATATTTTCTTGTCAGCAGCACACATAGTACCTATAGTGTGTTTGTGTGAGCACCCATAGGACTTATAGTGTGTTTGTGGCAGCACACATAGGTCCTATATTTTCTTGTCAGCAGCACACATAGGTCCTATATTTTCTTGTCAGCAGCACACATAGTACCTATAGTGTGTTTGTGTGAGCACCCATAGGACTTATAGTGTGTTTGTGGCAGCACACATAGGTCCTATATTTTCTTGTCAGCAGCACACATAGTACCTATAGTGTGTTTGTGTGAGCACCCATAGGACTTATAGTGTGTTTGTGGCAGCACACATAGGTCCTATATTTTCTTGTCAGCAGCACACATAGTACCTATAGTGTGTTTGTGTGAGCACCCATAGGACTTATAGTGTGTTTGTGGCAGCACACATAGGTCCTATATTTCCTTTTCAGCAGCACACATAGTACCTATAGTGTGTTTGTGTGAGCACCCATAGGACTTATAGTGTGTTTGTGGCAGCACACATAGGTCCTATATTTCCTTTTCAGCAGCACACATAGTACCTATAGTGTGTTTGTGTGAGCACCCATAGGACTTATAGTGTGTTTGTGGCAGCACACATAGGTCCTATATTTTCTTGTCAGCAGCACACATAGGTCCTATATTTTCTTGTCAGCAGCACACATAGTACCTATAGTGTGTTTGTGTGAGCACCCATAGGACTTATAGTGTGTTTGTGGCAGCACACATAGGTCCTATATTTTCTTGTCAGCAGCACACATAGTACCTATAGTGTGTTTGTGTGAGCACCCATAGGACTTATAGTGTGTTTGTGGCAGCACACATAGGTCCTATATTTTCTTGTCAGCAGCACACATAGTACCTATAGTGTGTTTGTGTGAGCACCCAAAGGACTTATAGTGTGTTTGTGGCAGCACACATAGGTCCTATATTTCCTTTTCAGCAGCACACATAGTACCTATAGTGTGTTTGTGTGAGCACCCATAGGACTTATAGTGTGTTTGTGGCAGCACACATAGGTCCTATATTTCCTTTTCAGCAGCACACATAGTACCTATAGTGTGTTTGTGTGAGCACCCATAGGACTTATAGTGTGTTTGTGGCAGCACACATAGGTCCTATATTTTCTTGTCAGCAGCACACATAGTACCTATAGTGTGTTTGTGTCAGCACCCATAGGACTTATAGTGTGTTTGTGGCAACACACATAGGTCCTATATTTCCTTTTCAGCAGCACACATAGTACCTATAGTGTGTTTGTGTCAGCACCCATAGGACCTACAGTGTGTTGTGAGCACACATAGGAGCTCTATTTTTTTATACAATATACACTACCTACTACAATGGCTGGAAGACCGCCAAGGAGAGGCAGACCGTCCCGGGGCAAGAACACAGGGCAAACAGGCTCTGTTTCTAGAGACAACAGTGCTGGTCGTGGACGTGGTCGTGCATCGTCATCAGCACGTGGCCATGGGACACGCTTGTCTTTGTTTTCGGCAGCTGGACATGTTGAGCCGCATCATGCCGAAGGCTTGGTAGAATGGAAGACCAAGCCCTCCTCATCCTTCTCATCCTCTCTCACCCAGGCTCAGGGTACTGACAGAGCAGCTGCCAACGCGTACTCAATGGCATCATCAGCCACCCCTTCCCTAGACCCACCATGTCCTCCTGAGGAGTCCCCCGAACTGTTTGAGCACAGTGTTGGGTACATGCTCCCGGAAGATGCCCAACGATTCGAAGGCTCGGATGATGATACCCAGCTTGAGGAAGGCAGTAGTGTGCGCGCAGAGAGAGGGGATGCTGAAGGACAGCAATCTGGCAGTACTGTTCCACCAGCTGCAGCTTACTGCCAGGTTTGCTCTAGTGGTGAAGAGGGAGGGGATGATGAGGTCACTGACTCCACGTGGGTGCCTGAAGGGAGAGAGGAGGAGGAGGAGGAGGATGCGGCGGCACATGTCCAACGAGGCAGGATGCCCCCTGGAGGCCAGCTAGAGGCCAGCACACCAACTGTATCACACCGCAGAGCTCCGCCTGTGCAGGGCGCTGCCTCTGCACGTTATCACAAAAGTTCTTTGTTGTGGGCTTTTTTTGAGACGAGTGCATCAGATCGCACCAATGCTATTTGCAATATTTGTCTCAAGCATATCTCGCGTGGCCAAAACATCAGCCGCTTGGGCACAACAAGCATGAGCAGACATATGTCGACCTGCCATGCAGCTCGTTGGCAAGCACACATAAAAGACACCAAAGAACAAAGCGGACCTCTCCTTGCTCCTCATCAGCTGGGATCTCCATCCCTACTATATCTTCAGTCCTCTCTGAAAGCTGCTCTGAGAGGACTGAAGGTGTAGAATTAGGTGTGTCACAACCAAGTACTTGCAGTACACCGACGTCCGATTGTAGCAAGCAAATTTCCCTGCCCCAGCTGCTGGACCGTCAAAAGAAGTATACTCCCAGCCATCCACATGCCCAGCGGTTGAATGCTAGCTTGGCTAAATTGCTAGCACTTGAACTGCTGCCTTTTCAGTTGGTAGACTCAGCCCCCTTCCGTGAGTTTGTTCAATGTGCGGTTCCTCAGTGGCAGGATCCCAAACACCACTTTTTCTCACGGAAGGCGATTCCGTCTCTCTACCGGCATGTGGAAGGCAATGTCCATGCCTCGCTGGACTGGGCGGTCAGCGGTAAGGTGCATATTACCGCTGACTCATGGTCCAGCAGGCATGGACAGGGACGTTATCTTTCTTTCACGGCCCATTGGGTCACTCTATTGGCAGCTGGGAGGGATGCAGGACAAGGTGTAGTAGTGTTGGAGGTTGTTCCGCCACCACGCCTCCAAAATGCTACTACTTGTTGTGACACACCTCCCTCCTCCACCCCCTCCTCTTCTTCTTCCTCCATGTCCTCTTCGAGTGCTCTGTCCTCGGAACCAGCGGTGCTCCGTAGGCGTACAAGGGGCTACGCGAGTACGCAGGCAAAAAGATACCATGCCGTGCTTGCGCTGGTGTGTTTGGGGGACAGGAGCCACACTGGGGCAGAGGTTCTGGCAGCTCTGCAGGGGCAAGCCGAGAGGTGGTTGACGCCACGCCAGCTTAAGCCAGGAATGGTGGTTTCTGACAATGGCACCAACCTCCTCTCCGCCCTGCGACAGGGGCAGCTCACCCATGTGCCCTGTATGGCTCACGTCCTCAACCTGCTGGTGCAGCAGTTCTTGGGCAGGTACCCAGGCTTACAGGATGTCCTGAGGCAGGCCAGGAAAGTCTGTGTGCATTTCCGCCGATCTTATAATGCCAGTGCTCGGCTGACTGAGCTGCAAAAGGAGCTGAACCTGCCCAAGAACCGCCTAATATGTGACATGCCCACCAGGTGGAGCTCAACGTTGGCCATGCTGCAGCGACTGCACACGCAGCAGAGGGCCATCAATGAGTACCTTTGCGACTATGGCACCAGGACAGTGTCAGGGGAGCTTGGCTTTTTTTCCCCACGCCAGTGGAGCATGATCAGGGATGCATGCACTGTCCTCTCACCATTTGAGGAGGCCAGGAGGATGGTGAGCAGTGACAGTGCATGCATCAGTGACACTGTACCTCTTGTCCACCTGTTGGAGCATACGCTGCGTGGGATAATGGACAGGGCACTTGAGGCAGAACAGAGGCAGGAAGAGGAGGACTTCCTTGCCTCTCAAGGCCCCCTTTATCCAGACAGTGTTCCTTCTGTCCCACCCATCACACAGGAAGAGGAGGAGGAGGAGGAGGAGGAGGATTGTGTGAGCATGGAGGTGGAGCCTGGCACTCAGCATCAGCATCAGCAGTCTTTTAGGGATGATGTACAGTCCCAACAAACCAGTGGACTTGTACGTGGCTGGGAGGAGGTGGCTGGCAATCATGTCGTCCTCAGTGACCCAGAAGACTCCGGACCGAATGCCTCAGCTAACCTACGTTGCATGGCCTCCCTGATCCTGCAAAGCCTGCGGAAGGATCCTCGTATTCTTCGGATCAAGGAGAGGGACCATTACTGGCTGGCCACTCTCCTTGATCCACGGTACAAGGGTAAGGTTGCGGACCTTATCTTGCCGTCGCAGAGGGAACAGAGGATGAGACATCTCAGGGAGGCCTTGCAGAAAGGTCTGTGCAACGCGTTCCCAGAAACTGGGAGGTTACAAACTCCTGGTCCTGGACGACGAGTTGCTGAGGCTTCGGTCAGTAGCAGAAGGAGCGGTGGGGAAGGTGGACGTCTGACCGATGCGTTCAGACAATTTTTTAGTCCGCAGCCCCAAGGTATGATCGGTTCCAGCAACCATCGCCAGCGTCTGATATACATGGTGCAGAAATACCTAGGGGCAAGGTCAGACTTGGACACATTTCCCACCGAAAATCCTCTGGCTTACTGGGTCTTGAGGATGGATCACTGGCCAGAGCTTGCACAGTATGCAATTGAGCTACTGGCCTGTCCTGCATCCAGCGTTCTTTCCGAACGCACATTCAGTGCTGCTGGAGGATTTGTCACTGATCAAAGGGTGCGCCTGTCCACCGACTCGGTTGACGACTGACCTTCATAAAAATGAATCAGTCTTGGATCACCACCAGCTACCAGGCACCTGAAGCGGATATAACTGAATAATTTATGTCACATCCCTTCAAGACTGCCTATGCTGATGCTGAGTGACTGTCCTGTTATGTTCACTGACTATCCCCTTCCTCCTCCTCAATGATCCATTCCTTGATAGCTTGGAAGAACATTTTTGTTTCTGGGTGCCACAACACCAGTGCCTAAGGCACAATTTTTCAGCCCCTGTATAACAGGGGCGTGTAATTACAATTTTTAAAAAAAAATGCTTCGCAACAGGTGTGACTGCTGTGCTCCAAGTACAGTATCTCTGTGAGGGGTTGCAGTGTTGTGGCACCAGCACCGTTGCCTAAGGCACAATTTTTCAGCCCCTGTTTAACAGGGACGTGTAATTACAATTTTTTAAGCAATGCTTCACAACATGTCTGACTGCTGTGCTCCAAGTACAGTATCTGTGAGGGAATGCAGTGTTGTGGCACCAGCACCAGTGCCTAAGGCACAATTTTTCAGCCCCTGTTGGGGCGTGTAATTACAATTTTTAGGCAATGCTTTGCAACAGGTCTCATTGCTGTGCTCAGAGTACAGTATCTGTGAGGGGTTGCAGTGTTGTGGCACCAGCACCAATGCCTAAGGCACAATTTTTCAGCCCCTGTTTAACAGGGGCGTGTAATTACAATTTTTTAAGCAATGCTTCGCAACAGGTCTGACTGCTGTGCTCCAAGTACAGTATCTGTGAGGGGTTGTAGTGTTGTGGCACCAGCACCAGTGCCTAAGGCACAATTTTTCAGCCCTGTTCAACAGGTGCATGCAATTACAAATCTTGATCTAATAACTCACAGCAGGGTCCATTCCTGTGCCCACCAAGAGTAACTGTGAGGGCTTACAGTCTTGTGGCAACACCGTCCACCACCACCACCACCAAAGGCCCAATTTTTCTGCCCTGTTCAACAGGTGCATGCAATTACAAATCTTGATCTAATAACTCACAGCAGGGCCCATTCCTGCGCCCACCAAGAGTAACTGTGAGGGCTTACAGTCCTGTGGCAACACCATCCACCACCACCACCACCAAAGGCCCAATTTTTCTGCCCTGTTTAACAGGTGCAGGCAATTACAAATCTTGATCTAATAACTCACAGCAGGGCCCATTCCTGCGCCCACCAAGAGTAACTGTGAGGGCTTACAGTCTTGTGGCAACACCGACCACCACCACCACCAAAGGCCCAATTTTTCTGCCCTGTTCAGCAGGTGCATGCAATTACAAATCTTGATCTAATAACTCACAGCAGGGCCCATTCCTGTGCCCACCAAGAGTAACTGTGAGGGCTTACAGTCTTGTGGCAACACCGTCCACCACCACTACCACCACCAAAGGCCCAATTTTTCTGCCCTGTTCAACAGGTGCATGCAATTACAAATCTTGATCTAATAACTCACAGCAGGGCCCATTCCTGCGCCCACCAAAAGTAACTGTGAAGGCTTACAGTCTTGTGGCAACACCGTCCACCACCACCACCAAAGGCCCAATTTTTCTGCCCTTTTCAACAGGTGCATGCAATTACAAATCTTGATCTAATAACTCACAGCAGGGCCCATTCCTGTGCCCACCAAGAGTAACTGTGAGGGCTTACAGTCTTGTGGCTACACCAACATCTAATGGGGCAAATTTCTGCAGAGTATATACGGCAGGCCCCTACTTTCAAACATCCAACTTACAAACGACTCCTACTTGCAAACGGAAAGAGAAAACAGGAAGTGAGAGGAAATCTACCCCTAGGAAGGGAAATTCGATCCTGTTAGATTTAATTTGGGAAAAAGGTATCTCCTCTCTACTGATGCTTTATCACCAATCCTTGTTTCAATTAAAACCCCACTTTTCCAAAAACATTTGTCATTGGGACGGAAAGTGAGGTGAAATGTTCTGAACAGATGTGCAAAGACAGCAAATATTACAGGGGTGATAACCCCACCTATGTTCTCCAAAAAGCTTAAAAATAGATTTTTTGGGGATGGAGCTACAGCATAATGTACCTGTTCAGATTCTACTTAAGAACAAACCTACAGTCCGTGTCTTCTTTGCACCGCCTGTATACTGCTGTTCAGAGTATATAGGGTTGTAGGTATAGGGTTTTATTTTGGGTGCGGGGTCCCCCTTAATAACCATACAAGACCCAAAGGGGCTGGGGTGGGGGGGGGGGTGATGGGGTAGCCATGCCATTTTTCGCAAGGATTTTCAGCCATATGGCCAGGAAAAGACATGACATTAAAGCCGCAAGTGGTTTTAAATGGCTTCTTTTTTTCATTTACAAATGTCATTTTGTGCAGGGACAGTTCTAAACATGGGAAACACATGCCACTTCATGGGCATACTTTAGACACCCCCCAGGTACCATATTTAAAGGAAAATTTCACATTTTTTTTTTCACTTTATGCATCATTAAAATGACTGCTCCTGAAAAAACGTTAGTTTTTAAAAGTTCTTTTTGCATTGATATATGTCCCCTGGGGCAGGACCCGGGTCCCCAAACCTGTTTTATGACATTAACATGCATATTGGCCGTTGTAATTAGCAATTTTGATTTCGAACGTTCGCGTCCATTGTAACGAATAGGGTTCGAAAATTTGCGCGAACTTTCGGTCCGTTCGAAGGTTGTGGTGCGAACCGAACCCGGGGGTGTTCGGCTCATCCCTAGCCATGACTAGTGTAGTCTAGATATCCCCAACCTTCTTTTACTACCCTTGGGCGGCACAGTGGTGTAGTGGTTAGCACTCTCACCTAGCAGTAAGAAGGGTCGCTGGTTCGAATCCCAACCACGACACTACCTGCCTGGAGTTTGCATGTTTTCCCTGTGCCTGAGTGGGTTTCCTCCGGGTACTCCGGTTTCCTCCCACCATCCAAAAGACATGTAGGTAGGTTAATTGGCTTCTGTCTAAAAATTGGCCCTAGTATATGAATGGGGAACTTGGATTGTGGGCTTCTTGAGGGTAGGGACCGATGTGAGTGTGCAATATGTACAGGGATAGGGACAATTGTAGACACTCAGGTTGAACTGGATGGACTGATGTCTTTATTCAACCTTACTAACTATGAAACTATGAAACAAACTACCCCAATCCCCTTTTCTTTACCCCCATCAAATGATGAGACCACACAGGAGTTTGGAGTATAAATGGCCAAAGCAACCTTTTTATTAACCAAATATTAAATATTTTCCAATTTTACCATATAACCTTTGTAACAACAACTTTTTTAAATCATAGTCTGTTGGTCTTTGACGGTACCCCGAACTTAACACTTAACACCTTTATCACCATACCAGGCCTCCAGCCGTATCACCAGCTCGGAGACAACCCCCTTCCCGCAGTACAACCATTACCGTATTCCAGCTAACCGTTCCACTGGAATACACCAGAGGGTCACACACCGACGAGCCCCCCACCACTTCCATCACGTATGATTTTGCCATCAAAGACCAAAGAAACCACCACAGCCTGCAAGGATAACACCTTACCCTTAAGGGCCCCTCCACACCAGCAGGGCCCGCTGAATCCCATCCTGAAGACCCAGCGTCCACAGATGCAGTACAATACAGATCAATACCCACAGCTGAGAGGTGAACCCCATCGCCCCACATTAGGCTCCAACTCCATATGTCTAATGACCAAACCCCCTTGCTCACCTTATGCAAGCTTTATTAAACCTTGCCATCGATCACGGCATGTGCCTTGTAGTCCGTAACAATGGACCACACCAGCAACCCGCCAGGGAAGGCAGAGCGTAGCGTCAAAAATCCGACTTAACGGATGAAATTAGCCCCCTGATGGAACTGACCCCCAAATCGTTCCCTCCCACATGGAGAACCAGAACATCCAGCGGCCGATCAAGCCGATCGTAATGTTGTACCTACGACACCACCCTGCTCCTCACCATCCCAGGATCCCCAGCCAGCAGATACACGCCTCCCTCCGATAGATACCCAGCTGTCTGCCATCTGATCTAACGTCTGCTCACCTGGCCCCCCAAAAGACATAGGGATGCCCCAATATCCAGGCAAGGCATATGTGCACTTCATCAGAAAGGACAGAACAAACAAAACAAGGGTAGCACCAACACATAACACATACCACAACTAATGCAAAGATAACTAGTAGATAGCTACCCCCAACCCTGTACCCTGCCCACTCTCAATCGTTTAACATTTTTTAAGCGAATGCAAGTGCGGAATTGCCTAGATTACCACCGTCTAATCCTCATTACCGCTGCCTCATCCAACCCACACCTGGCAGCCTCTGTGGCCACCCCGACAGTCCAACCCCTGCGCCCAAAGGCACTTCAGAGAAAACTACCACCAACTGGAATGTGGATAAATAGTATCCATCCCTGTGTAACAAGAACGGCCCACCCCCCTGCAAGACGAACTCCCAAGGAGTCCCTCACCACCCATGTCCTGGCCTCGCCCCCCCGTACTCCCGGAGTCTATGGGTAGCTATCCAGGCAGATAACCTTTTTCTGCGCACACAATAATTGACTGCTGTTTCTTGTCTGTGTCTTTTATTGGCACATTGCAGATTTTAATGTACACGTGAATGACACATGTGATATGCAGTAAAACTGAAAACAACAAGAATAATATAACACTACCATACAATAGTAAACATCATATAAAATAATAACTAAAATGACTAACTCCTTTCCCTGATAGCTTGTGGAGGAGGGAAATAAATGTTGCTTACCTCCGATGCCATGGATGGGGAGAGATAGCATCTAGGCTGCAGCCATGATATTGAACATGTTTATCCATGAGGCTGTTTCACTTCCTGACTAAAGAGGATATGACAATTTTTACATCACTTCCTAAGTAGCTGGATAATATCTCTTATAAACTATATTAATGTTTGGCCAGTAGGTGGCGCAAGCGTAAAAGCTAACCTAGAACAAACATAATTTATAGCTTAATAATGCAACAACACAATATACAAATTAAATGACAAGGTGAATTCTCTTTTCTGAACCTAATGCGGCGTACACATGGTCGGAATTTCCGATGGAAACAGTCCAATGGGAGCTTTTCATCGGATTTTCCAACCGTGTGTATACCCAATGGTCTTTTTCTGTCGGAATCTCCAACGGACTTTGAATTGAGAACCTGTTCTCAATTTTTCAGACGGAAAACCTTTCTATCAGATTTTCCGATCGTGTGTATGCAATTCCGACACGCAAAATTCCGACGCATGCTCGGAAACAATTCGATGTTTTTTCTGACGAGAATTCCGATCGTGTGTACGCGGCATTAGAAGAGAGAAAGGTATCCTGGAGACATGACAACCCACACAGGGCAAACCCGGGAACCAGGCAGTGTAAACAGCTGCACACTCACCCCCTTCTCCCTCTGGTCCGTCCTGGACCTGTGCAACCGTAACACCACCCTATCTTCCCCGACACCCACATCCATAGCCATAAACCCCCTTGCTACCAGCCTGGAGGGGCTCACCAATTCCCCCACTCGAATTGCACCAAAAACACTATGGAAAAAGCAGTTGTAAACACACGGAACCCCAATTTTTTCCAATAGCTTAAAGAATGGAAAAAGATAAAGGTCACCTAGTGTCCGTATGCTTGTGACACCTCCGAAACCCTTTAATCACTTGTTTCACCCAAAATTCTTGCAGTGAAATCTATCTGGCCCTAAAGCATGAGCAAAAGCCAAACCTGCCAGCTTCTGCTTAATGGCAGACACCACCCCTCATCCCTCCATGTGTCTGGAAACAAAATATGTGACACCGATACCCTTTAATCGCTTGTTTCATCCCAAAATTCTTTCCGTGAAATCCATCTGGCCCTGAAGCTTGAACAAAAAAGCCAAACCTGCCAGCTTCTGCTTAATGGCGGACACCAACCCCCCCATCTCTCCATGTGCCTGGAAATTAAATACACCACTAACAACCTGACCTCTGACCCAACCAGCACAGCCCCAGCTAGCCGTACAAAAAACATCCACTCACTCCATACCTTGTTATAAGCCACCAGGCAGACCAACTTACCAACCTCCTGATCTATCCCGCGGTGACTCCAATGCATTCTCCCAAAGCCAAACCCAGGCAAGGAACCCTTTGCTTCTCTGCAGATGTAGCCAGCTCTCTGAACTTGTCCCACTGAAACCGAGACAGGAAATCAGCCAGAGTGTTGTCACTGCCCAGGAGGTGTACAGCATACAGAAAACGTTCAACTGCATGAAATGCAAACACCAAATGCAGCAGCAACCACACCACCGTCTGTGATGACACAGGGATGCGATTGATGACTCGCACCACACCCATGTTATCACAGTTCTACCTAATCTTCAAGTTCATACACGCATCACCCACAAATTCATAGCCAGGACCACTGGAAACCGATCCAACAGTATGAAGGGACCCCGCCTCCTCCCAGGACCCGGTCCAAGGTTCGCAAGAAATGGAGCAATCCATGGGCAGACATCGATCCATGAACAACTCCCTTGCCAACAGCACTCCAGCAACCGAAAACTATCCGGATGTACTGGAAGCAAACGAAAAGCCGACTCTATGTCAGATTTTTCCATGAGTGTTCCCTTCCCATAGCGCCAAACCCACCCGACAGCAGCGTCAAAGAAGTATAAGACACCTTACAAGCTTTGGCGTCTATGGCATCATTAACCAAACTCCTTCTTGCAAATGAGAAGTTGTGAATAAGGCAAAACTTATTCAATTCTTTCTCAGGGATCACATCTATCGGTGAAA
Source organism: Lithobates sylvaticus (assembly GCA_028564925.1). Lineage (NCBI taxonomy): Eukaryota > Metazoa > Chordata > Amphibia > Anura > Ranidae > Lithobates > Lithobates sylvaticus. The sequence continues at coordinate 98,206,170 of CM053032.1, read as the reverse complement.
AAACTAAATCCTGCAATGTTTTTTTTTATATAAAAAGGCCCCCCCATGTGCCCCCAGCGCCACCTCCTTTGCCAACTTCTCCAAAACCACCACCGGATGTTGGAGAGCAGACCGCAAATTCCGCGCCACAAGGGAACACTGTATCCTAAAACCCTCCAAAAACCCAGCAGCCAACAGCCTAGCTGGGGAACAGGCGCCATGGCGGCCTGTAGCCCCACCCCCTTCACCCTGCCGGCAACAAGGATTCTGCACAGACCATAACGGCGGCAGAGGCTAGTGTGTTCTTCGCCGGTGGGGCCGATGGTCTGCTAATGGGCCTCTGGAGTGGCGCTGAACACTGCTGTAGGGGCCGGGGCGAGAAATGCTCTGGGACCTCCGAGTGCACGTGACACCTCACCCTGTGGCACTGACCCCTCCGCTCCATCGATAACGAAAGTACAGAATCCGAAAAATTAAAGATCCAAACAAATGCAATATTTTAGTTTTCGTTGTGACAACAGTTTGATATAGATAGGAGATTCAACATGACGCTGACAATAACAATCTGTGTCTATCGAACCTGTGGTCGAATGTGCCTAACCTTAACTCTATTAGTCCAGGATTATTCTACATAGAGAGGAAGATTCAACATTAGACATGTGCGGTTAGTTTCGAACGAATCGAAAATTCGTACGAATTTTTTCTGAATTCGTACATTTGTACGGAACCGAATTACGAATTTTTTTGGATACGAATTCTGTACGGAATACGAAATTCCTTTACGAATTTCGGATCCAAATTATTCTAAATTTATTCGAATCCAACTACCAAATATATCGAATTTCAATTTCAACTAATACTAAAGAAATTATTATAGTGGATATAACGAGTGATTCGAAATTCGGCTCCAAATTATTCGAATCCAACTACCAAATATGTCGAATTTCAATTTCAACTAATACTAAAGAAATTATTATAGCGGATATAACGAGTGATTCGAAATTCGACTCCAACTACCAAATAATATCGAATTTCAACTAATACAAAATAAATTATTATAGCGGATATAACGAATGATTCAAATCAATTCGATATTCAGTATAACGAATATCGACACTCTACGAATAATAACGAATTCTTTGTTGGTCCAAATTTCTTTACTACAGAAACATGTGACTGTTGGTTGACCAATCACATCAGAGGTTTTCTTGTGATGCTGAGGCCTACAGGGCAGGGCAGAGGGCACGCCCTGATCATATGACTTCTCTTTGTGGAGCAGATCATACAGTCAACTATTTGTGCCAGTGCATCTGCTCAAATATCGTCGTGATCCTTGGATTTTTGATATTCATTTGCCCTGATATCTGTTGGAGTCTGCAAGATTATTATCTTTGATAGCTTATTTTGCTATTGGATTTATTCTTTTACTCCAGATTTTTGTTTTAGTCTTTTTTTCTTTGTCTTTTTTTGACTTGGAAGGTAAAATGAGCAGCAAACAAGGAGATCAAGGCAGAAAGAGTGCTGCTGCTGGGAGAGGAAGAGCTTTGAGCCGGCGTCAAGTACAACAGCAGCAGGTGGGACGTTCTGTCTCTGCGCCCCCTGAGCTCAGCTCACCTCCCATGAAGTTGAGGCGACCAGGAGGAGTGAAAGAGCCTGCCAAACAGCAGACATCACGTCGCCAGCTGTTCCAGGTGGAGGACTTACCTTGTACAACCAGCAGCACGACAGTTGATACTAGGAAAAGTGGCGCTACCACCTCTGCCACTGCTGCTGGTAGCACTAGCATGCCCATTCATACTTTTTATGGAAGAGGACGAGGGCAGACCAAAGGGAAACTTCCCAGTGCACACACCTTTGTGCAGCCAAAGATGGAGATCTTGGACAGCATGCTGCATGAGACATGTGAGGAGGCCCAGGCTGAGCAAGCTCATGATGATGATATCACTATCAGCACTACAGGGAGCTTCGAGATAAGCAAGCAGGAGCCTGAGGAGAGTCAGTTTACACTTTGTAAAGATCATCACTCTTCCCCTGTCAATGTAGAAGAGAAAGAGATGGAAACAAGCTTTCACATGGAGAACTTGGATTACCAACCATCGGAATCTACCCATGTTGGCCCCAGCGACAGCCCAGGAGAATATATCTCCCCTGACTCCCCACTACTTTTCTTCCCTTATAAGTCCCCTGCCGTTCTTTCAAAGCCTCCAGCATCATCGGCCAATGCAACCACAGCGACAGCACCCAAAATACCCGTGATGTTCAGATCACATTCTCTTCTTCATCCTTCTCCTCCTGCTGAACCTCAGAAAGAGAGTCCAACCACTGCAGTGGATGTGATTCCATCACCAGGCACTGCGGGCAGTGTCATTGGTGCTGGCTGCCATTCCAGCATTTGGCTGCATTTCACAAAAATTGGCGTTGGTCAGAAGGCCAAATGCAACCATTGTGGCAAGGACATCAGCCGGGGCCGAGACATAGGGCATCTCAGCAACAGTGGGATGAACCAGCACATGCGTGTGCACCACCAGGCTGTGCTGTTAGGGGAGAAAAGTATGGCCCCTCCAAACACTAAAAGAGGAACCAATACCAATAGTGGCACCACCACAGCCACCACCATAAGTACCAGCACCACCACCCCACATCCAACCCATACCAGCCACCAGGCCACCCTGGAAGATTTTGGTGGCTTTCACAGTACAAAAGGAATGTCTCAGGCACAGGTACGGAAGATAACACGCCTGATCGGCCAGCTCATTGCAGTTGGAGGAGCACCATTCAATATGGTAGAAGGTGAGCCCTTCAAGCAGTTGATGCAGGCTGTTGCACCACAGTACCGTGTGCCATCACGAAAGACCTTTAGCCAAACTGTGGTGCCAGCCTTATACAGGTCTTGTGTTGGGGTGCAGAAGGAGGAGATTAGAAAGGCAGGTGGACAGGCAGTGCACCTGACCACTGACCTGTGGAGTGCATCTAGTGCCCGACACGCCTTCCTGTCCCTGACGGCACATTGGTGGCAGGGAAAGGTGTCACTGTCCCATGATGTACAAAGATCTGGATCCTCGTCATCAGCACTTGACAAAGAGGGGCACCGTTCCTTTCTCCTGCACGCTGAGGTGCTTGATGAAAAGCATACAGCGCAAAATATCCTGTAAGCCCTGCAGAAAATGTTGTTGCAGTGGTTTTGACAGGCAGACACTGACAGCAACAGCTACAGGATTGGCTATATTGTCACAGATGGAGGCAGCAACATGGTGAAGGCTGTAAGGGATGGCAGATTTGTGGGTGTGCGCTGCTCAGCCCACCTTCTCCACCAGGTGGTAACTGACAGCTTTCGATTGGTGGAGGCTAATTCTGGCGGCGATGGAAGGCTGTCCAAAGTGGTGGACTCTTGTCGTAAGATGGCTGGCCACTTCCATCAAAGTGTGAGGGACAGCCACCTCCTCAGGTTGGAACAGAGGAAGGCAGGCCTTCCAGAACACTGCCTAAAACAGGATGTGGGGACTAGGTGGAATTCAACCCTAGCAATGCTGGAACGCATCCTTGAACAGCAGAAGGCTCTCCATGCCATGGCCTGCGAACATAATATTGGCATAGAGAGACCTTTAGGCAGGGAGGACTGGGCCATAATTGGGCAGATTGTGGCAGTCCTCAAACCATTCCTCTCTGTGACAGAACATCTGAGCCGCGAGGATGCCACCATTGCTAATGTGCTGCCGCTTTTTAACCACCTTCAAAGTAAATTGGAGCCGTTCATGTCAGCTCAGGAACCTTTGCCTGGTGGTGGCCCTCAACCTGATGTGTTGGCTCTGCTCAACACATTTCTCTTGGAATTGGGCAGGCGCACGCAGGATTTGACCGCCTCTTGCCCAGAACTGAAGCTGGCTGCCATGTGTGACCCTCGTGTCAAGGGCACAATGGCTGTGCAGTGCTCTCACAACATGGCGGGACAGACTTATTGACAGGGTGCGTCAGAGGGAAAGGCAGCTAGTAAGGCCGCTAGAGCTGGGAGAGGAGGAAGAGGAGGAAGAAGATATTGAAAACCCCCTCTCCCATGCAACAGCATCTACTGAAGTGAGGAGCAGAGCTCCTGCCAGCGGTCGCGGAGCATCTTCTTCTGTCTTGACTGAGGCATTTGACACCCTAATGGGAACCTCCAGCAGCGTAGTGCGCCCCAAGAAACGCATTTCATCAAAGGAGGTTGTCATGTCATATTTGTCATCCCCACCAGTGCACCCCACCACAGATCCTATGTCTTTTTGGCAGGAGAAGAGCGAGGAGTGGCCTGCCCTCGCAGATATTGCCAAGGAGCTACTGTCCTGCCCTCCAACAAGTGTCCAGAGTGAGCGGGTGTTTTCTGTGACGGGAAACATCCTGTCACCCCAAAGATCACAGTTGTCCCCCCAGCTAATGGAGCAGTTAGCATTTTTGAAAATAAATTTGCCAAAGCTGGGGTACCCCTCCCTTACTCTGGACATTCCTTGAACTGACTGACTGTCTGCACTCTGCAGCAGAGATGGCCTCTTGGTCTTAGACTCTTTAGTTGGACCCTGTCCCTCCCTACAATCAAAGTTTTTTAAATGCCCAAAAAATATTTATACTCATTCAATTGTTGTTCAATGTGCCAAATGTAATTATACTAATCCACAAGCTGGTAAACACTGTGGCCTGATGTTCCCCAATGTGCCCCAATAATATGCCATGTGCCCCAGTATGCCCTGATGTGCCCCAATATGCCCTGATGTGCCCCAGTATGCCCTGATGTGCCCCAGTATGCCCTGATGTGCCCCAATATGTTTGGGTGGGGGAAGGGGAGTGTTTTCTGCCATTGCAGAAGGGAACTAACTGTTAAGTTAAGTTATTATTTATTGTTGGAGTTGCTTTATGCTTTAGAGAGACCTAATAAACATTTCTATGTTCAGTTGTACAGTAGTGTCTGTCACCTTATTCTGTCCTATGTCTGCCTGGCTACCTTGGATGGGGAATGGGATGGGGCGGGGGACAGAATGTACAGCTCGCTTTGCAACACTCCTTTTGAGTTGCGGAGCAGGCGGAGGAGGGAACTTTTTATTTCTGTGTCAATGTGGCTTATCACAGTGTGTCTATGTCTAGTGTGTGTAAACACCTCCCTCAACAAAATCAAGCACTAAAGACTGCTGGTTTTATTACTTCAAAACAACTTTATTTTTACACACAAAATAAAAGTATAAAATAATATATTAGATTAGAACAGAACAAACAAACTGGAGCACGCAGTGGATGCTGGTTTCATGATGGAGAGGCTTCTCGGCTGCTCATGGTGGTAGTAGAGCTAGTACTAGTACCAGGCAATGGAGCATTGTGTCTGGAAATTGCTTCCAGCAAATATAATTTGCAATGCTCCATTGCCTGGTTCTGTTGTTGGTTGAACCGGACCAACATCCTCTCCATATCATCAGTGTGGTTTCTGATGGCACGGTGGAGGGTCCGGTTCAACCTACGATTCTCCCTCTGCATTTTTTTGTTGGCTTTGGCCAGCATCCGCATCTCTGTCAGCAGGACAGTTGTCTGACTCGGTGTCGGTGGTGGCAACTGCGGCACTGGCTGCTCCTCTGGAGGGTGAGGCAGTGGAGGACGTACAGGGGGGGGCAGCTTCCTGTGGCCCTAGAGTCTGCTTCTGGGCCAAAGGGGTCAGCTCGGTCTCATCCCGGAGCGAAATCCCGTCTGACAGGTCTTGTTAATCTGAAATAGACGAGATAGCCAATGTTGATGCTAGCATTCAAAGAAATTGATTTCTAGAGATTATAATAAAAACATATTTTATTCCTTTTTATTTTGACATAGTCCTTTAAAAAATAAATACATTTTGTGTCACATATACATATATATTCCTATTACAAGGAATGTAAACATCCTTTGTAATAGAAAAAAAGAATGACAGGTCCTCTTTAATGTGAAATCTGGGGTCAAAAAGACCTCAGATCTCATATTTACACTAAAATGCAATAAAAAATTTATATAAAAAGAAATGTCATATTCTCCTCCCCCACCCAAAAAAAAGCCTCTTTAAGATTGGAGGGCAGAAGGGGACCTGATCGTCTCCACCGCCTCTTCTGCCCCTGATAAAAGTGAACTTGCGGCAAGTCCGCCGCAGTAACCAATTTTATCTGAAAGAGGACCGCCCGCTGAAGAAGATACCGGGGTTATGGCAGCTATCTGCTGCCATAACAATGGTGGTCCTCTTCAAACAGCCGACATATAACTGCGGCGGGTGGTCCTTCCTTAAGTTGTTAAGGGAACAGGTTTCTTTTTTTTAGGTTAACAAACGCTTTCAATAAAAATAGGTTTGTTTTTCTCTCATCAAAAAGAGGCTGCCCGTGTTGTGTGGGGGGGGGGGGGATTTATTATTATAGATTCTATATTATAGATTGAGATTCTATATACCCTATCTTGTTACCTGTCTGATCAGTGATCACTATCACCAGTCCATTTTCAGTTTGAACTATATACATTCAACATGAATGACAAAGATTTGGCAAAGCAGCGAAAAATATACAAATGTCGAATCTTTGGTTTATGGTGTCTGTCGAAAGTTCTAAGAAGATTTGACGGAGCAGCTAAACTATTCGGAGTCATACAGTTTAGCTGCTCCGTCGAATCTGACAGATTCAACCTTAATTAATTTGGATTTTCTGACGAATGTTTGATGGGCACAGTGGCAGTGTTTGGCACAGTGGCTGCGTTTGGGCACAGTGGCAGCGTTGGCACAGTGGCATCTCTTGATGGGCACAGTGGCAGCGTTTGATGGCACAGTGGCAGCATCTGGTGGGCACAGTGGCAGTGTTTGGCACAGTGGCAGCGTTTGGCACAGTGGCAGCAATTGATGGGCACAGTGGCTGCAATTGATAGCACAGTGGCAGCATTTGATTGCACTGTGGCTGCAATTGATTTTTTTTTTTTTTTTTTTTTTTAATTTGCACCCCCCAAAAATTTTGAGGAAGCCTTTATCTTCCTCGGGTGCACATTGAATGCCTGTTCCAGATCCTGTTGACTTCTTTCTCTTCTATTTTTAGGATTATTGTTGCTGCTGCAGTTCATTCACATGCACATGCAAATTTTGGTTGTGCTCCCTGATTGGAGCGGGACCCTCAATCGGGTTCTTGCCTGGTGCCTCCCCACTCACCCCCCATAGGTGAACTCCTGGGAGTTGAACTCCCTGGACGGGGACATCTTTTTGGCCGTCTAGCCACGGGGTGACCTCTGCACCGTTGATTACCACCATGTTATCCACTCACCCACCAGGTGCTCTGTTGTTTATTTGTTTTGTTTTATTGATGTGTTTTTTTTCTTGGGTTATATTTACATGTTTTGTCTCCTCAGCACTTCGGGTTTTCTGGGTCGGTCTGCCGCAGGTCTCTCCCCGTCCTCTTCAGGCTCCTTGGGCTACACTACCTGTGGGTTTCTTCGGGTTTCTAGTCAAAAAGGGGGCAAGGACCTCCAGCCCACTGTTCCTGAAGAAGCCCTTCTCAGTCTGCCACCCTCTCAAAAACGGTGTGGAAGGCCTCCACGTCAGCCATCATTTTTTATAGTGCAGCCTTCCCTCGCTTGAGTACACCTGCAACCTTGTCCACCAGTAGAGTCTTTTCCACCAGGGACTGTATCTGACTCTGTATGAGCTGATTTAACTGTTTCTGCTATTGAATGGTCACTTAGGTAGTAGCTGCAAGCAAACGGTTAGTTTCCTGTTGCTCTGTGCATGCTTGTACTAGCTATCTAGTTAGTTCTTCCATAGCTTGTTGCTTCTTTCAATAAACAACTACAAATTCATCTTCCAACTTGCCTTTTATTGGATATCGGGTGCTCCTTTCCACCTACCTTTACTAATACACATAGAAACCACCTTGAGGCCATACCCAGAGGTAGAAGCCCAAGCCCCAAAAAAGGCTTACCACCACCTTCCTGTTAAATTGGGCAGAAATCATCAAAAGGGCACTCTTTCAACCTGCCCCCCCCCCCCATAATCTACTCATTGACCTACCACTGACTGAGTCAGTCTAGACTAATCTCCAAACCTAAAGACCATAAATCTTTTTCTTGTAACCAGGCCACCAAAAGGAACATGATAAAAATTCTTCTGTCTTAGAAACAACAACTAAATGTCCAGCAAGTTTAGAGTCATGGACCAAGCTGAGGGCTTCTACCTGAACCAATTCAAGTACATAAATGTGCTTGAATCCAAAAGCCATTCTTGTACGTGAAATTAATGTCCCTATAGATATAGATTCTATATTATAGATTGAGATTCTATATACCCTATCTTGTTACCTGTCTGATCAGTGATCACTATCACCAGTCCATTTTCAGTTTGAACTATATACATTCAACATGAATGACAAAGATTTGGCAAAGCAGCGAAAAATATACAAATGTCGAATCTTTGGTTTATGGTGTCTGTCGAAAGTTCTAAGAAGATTTGACGGAGCAGCTAAACTATTCGGAGTCATACAGTTTAGCTGCTCCGTCGAATCTGACAGATTCAACCTTAATTAATTTGGATTTTCTGACGAATGTTTGATGGGCACAGTGGCAGTGTTTGGCACAGTGGCTGCGTTTGGGCACAGTGGCAGCGTTGGCACAGTGGCATCTCTTGATGGGCACAGTGGCAGCGTTTGATGGCACAGTGGCAGCATCTGGTGGGCACAGTGGCAGTGTTTGGCACAGTGGCAGCGTTTGGCACAGTGGCAGCAATTGATGGGCACAGTGGCTGCAATTGATAGCACAGTGGCAGCATTTGATTGCACTGTGGCTGCAATTGATTTTTTTTTTTTTTTTTTTTTAATTTGCACCCCCCAAAAATTTTGAGGAAGCCTTTATCTTCCTCGGGTGCACATTGAATGCCTGTTCCAGATCCTGTTGACTTCTTTCTCTTCTATTTTTAGGATTATTGTTGCTGCTGCAGTTCATTCACATGCACATGCAAATTTTGGTTGTGCTCCCTGATTGGAGCGGGACCCTCAATCGGGTTCTTGCCTGGTGCCTCCCCACTCACCCCCCATAGGTGAACTCCTGGGAGTTGAACTCCCTGGACGGGGACATCTTTTTGGCCGTCTAGCCACGGGGTGACCTCTGCACCGTTGATTACCACCATGTTATCCACTCACCCACCAGGTGCTCTGTTGTTTATTTGTTTTGTTTTATTGATGTGTTTTTTTTCTTGGGTTATATTTACATGTTTTGTCTCCTCAGCACTTCGGGTTTTCTGGGTCGGTCTGCCGCAGGTCTCTCCCCGTCCTCTTCAGGCTCCTTGGGCTACACTACCTGTGGGTTTCTTCGGGTTTCTAGTCAAAAAGGGGGCAAGGACCTCCAGCCCACTGTTCCTGAAGAAGCCCTTCTCAGTCTGCCACCCTCTCAAAAACGGTGTGTGGAAGGCCTCCACGTCAGCCATCATTTTTTATAGTGCAGCCTTCCCTCGCTTGAGTACACCTGCAACCTTGTCCACCAGTAGAGTCTTTTCCACCAGGGACTGTATCTGACTCTGTATGAGCTGATTTAACTGTTTCTGCTATTGAATGGTCACTTAGGTAGTAGCTGCAAGCAAACGGTTAGTTTCCTGTTGCTCTGTGCATGCTTGTACTAGCTATCTAGTTAGTTCTTCCATAGCTTGTTGCTTCTTTCAATAAACAACTACAAATTCATCTTCCAACTTGCCTTTTATTGGATATCGGGTGCTCCTTTCCACCTACCTTTACTAATACACATAGAAACCACCTTGAGGCCATACCCAGAGGTAGAAGCCCAAGCCCCAAAAAAGGCTTACCACCACCTTCCTGTTAAATTGGGCAGAAATCATCAAAAGGGCACTCTTTCAACCTGCCCCCCCCCCCCCCCCCCCCCATAATCTACTCATTGACCTACCACTGACTGAGTCAGTCTAGACTAATCTCCAAACCTAAAGACCATAAATCTTTTTCTTGTAACCAGGCCACCAAAAGGAACATGATAAAAATTCTTCTGTCTTAGAAACAACAACTAAATGTCCAGCAAGTTTAGAGTCATGGACCAAGCTGAGGGCTTCTACCTGAACCAATTCAAGTACATAAATGTGCTTGAATCCAAAAGCCATTCTTGTACGTGAAATTAATGTCCCTATAGATATAGATTCTATATTATAGATTGAGATTCTATATACCCTATCTTGTTACCTGTCTGATCAGTGATCACTATCACCAGTCCATTTTCAGTTTGAACTATATACATTCAACATGAATGACAAAGATTTGGCAAAGCAGCGAAAAATATACAAATGTCGAATCTTTGGTTTATGGTGTCTGTCGAAAGTTCTAAGAAGATTTGACGGAGCAGCTAAACTATTCGGAGTCATACAGTTTAGCTGCTCCGTCGAATCTGACAGATTCAACCTTAATTAATTTGGATTTTCTGACGAATGTTTGATGGGCACAGTGGCAGTGTTTGGCACAGTGGCTGCGTTTGGGCACAGTGGCAGCGTTGGCACAGTGGCATCTCTTGATGGGCACAGTGGCAGCGTTTGATGGCACAGTGGCAGCATCTGGTGGGCACAGTGGCAGTGTTTGGCACAGTGGCAGCGTTTGGCACAGTGGCAGCAATTGATGGGCACAGTGGCTGCAATTGATAGCACAGTGGCAGCATTTGATTGCACTGTGGCTGCAATTGATTTATTTTTTTTTTTTTTTAATTTGCACCCCCCAAAAATTTTGAGGAAGCCTTTATCTTCCTCGGGTGCACATTGAATGCCTGTTCCAGATCCTGTTGACTTCTTTCTTTTCTATTTTTAGGATTATTGTTGCTGCTGCAGTTCATTCACATGCACATGCAAATTTTGGTTGTGCTCCCTGATTGGAGCGGGACCCTCAATCGGGTTCTTGCCTGGTGCCTCCCCACTCACCCCCCATAGGTGAACTCCTGGGAGTTGAACTCCCTGGACGGGGACATCTTTTTGGCCGTCTAGCCACGGGGTGACCTCTGCACCGTTGATTACCACCATGTTATCCACTCACCCACCAGGTGCTCTGTTGTTTATTTGTTTTGTTTTATTGATGTGTTTTTTTTCTTGGGTTATATTTACATGTTTTGTCTCCTCAGCACTTCGGGTTTTCTGGGTCGGTCTGCCGCAGGTCTCTCCCCGTCCTCTTCAGGCTCCTTGGGCTACACTACCTGTGGGTTTCTTCGGGTTTCTAGTCAAAAAGGGGGCAAGGACCTCCAGCCCACTGTTCCTGAAGAAGCCCTTCTCAGTCTGCCACCCTCTCAAAAACGGTGTGGAAGGCCTCCACGTCAGCCATCATTTTTTTATAGTGCAGCCTTCCCTCGCTTGAGTACACCTGCAACCTTGTCCACCAGTAGAGTCTTTTCCACCAGGGACTGTATCTGACTCTGTATGAGCTGATTTAACTGTTTCTGCTATTGAATGGTCACTTAGGTTGTAGCTGCAAGCAAACGGTTAGTTTCCTGTTGCTCTGTGCATGCTTGTACTAGCTATCTAGTTAGTTCTTCCATAGCTTGTTGCTTCTTTCAATAAACAACTACAAATTCATCTTCCAACTTGCCTTTTATTGGATATCGGGTGCTCCTTTCCACCTACCTTTACTAATACACATAGAAACCACCTTGAGGCCATACCCAGAGGTAGAAGCCCAAGCCCCAAAAAAGGCTTACCACCACCTTCCTGTTAAATTGGGCATAAAACATCAAAAGGGCACTCTTTCAACCTGCCCCCCCCCCCCCCCCCCATAATCTACTCATTGACCTACCACTGACTGAGTCAGTCTAGATTAATCTCCAAACCTAAAGACCATAAATCTTTTTCTTGTAACCAGGCCACCAAAAGGAACATGATAAAAATTCTTCTGTCTTAGAAACAACAACTAAATGTCCAGCAAGTTTAGAGTCATGGACCAAGCTGAGGGCTTCTACCTGAACCAATTCAAGTACATAAATGTGCTTGAATCCAAAAGCCATTCTTGTACGTGAAATTAATGTCCCTATAGATATAGATTCTATATTATAGATTGAGATTCTATATACCCTATCTTGTTACCTGTCTGATCAGTGATCACTATCACCAGTCCATTTTCAGTTTGAACTATATACATTCAACATGAATGACAAAGATTTGGCAAAGCAGCGAAAAATATACAAATGTCGAATCTTTGGTTTATGGTGTCTGTCGAAAGTTCTAAGAAGATTTGACGGAGCAGCTAAACTATTCGGAGTCATACAGTTTAGCTGCTCCGTCGAATCTGACAGATTCAACCTTAATTAATTTGGATTTTCTGACGAATGTTTGATGGGCACAGTGGCAGTGTTTGGCACAGTGGCTGCGTTTGGGCACAGTGGCAGCGTTGGCACAGTGGCATCTCTTGATGGGCACAGTGGCAGCGTTTGATGGCACAGTGGCAGCATCTGGTGGGCACAGTGGCAGTGTTTGGCACAGTGGCAGCGTTTGGCACAGTGGCAGCAATTGATGGGCACAGTGGCTGCAATTGATAGCACAGTGGCAGCATTTGATTGCACTGTGGCTGCAATTGTTTTTTTTTTTTTTTTTTTAATTTGCACCCCCCAAAAATTTTGAGGAAGCCTTTATCTTCCTCGGGTGCACATTGAATGCCTGTTCCAGATCCTGTTGACTTCTTTCTTTTCTATTTTTAGGATTATTGTTGCTGCTGCAGTTCATTCACATGCACATGCAAATTTTGGTTGTGCTCCCTGATTGGAGCGGGACCCTCAATCGGGTTCTTGCCTGGTGCCTCCCCACTCACCCCCCATAGGTGAACTCCTGGGAGTTGAACTCCCTGGACGGGGACATCTTTTTGGCCGTCTAGCCACGGGGTGACCTCTGCACCGTTGATTACCACCATGTTATCCACTCACCCACCAGGTGCTCTGTTGTTTATTTGTTTTGTTTTATTGATGTGTTTTTTTTCTTGGGTTATATTTACATGTTTTGTCTCCTCAGCACTTCGGGTTTTCTGGGTCGGTCTGCCGCAGGTCTCTCCCCGTCCTCTTCAGGCTCCTTGGGCTACACTACCTGTGGGTTTCTTCGGGTTTCTAGTCAAAAAGGGGGCAAGGACCTCCAGCCCACTGTTCCTGAAGAAGCCCTTCTCAGTCTGCCACCCTCTCAAAAACGGTGTGGAAGGCCTCCACGTCAGCCATCATTTTTTTATAGTGCAGCCTTCCCTCGCTTGAGTACACCTGCAACCTTGTCCACCAGTAGAGTCTTTTCCACCAGGGACTGTATCTGACTCTGTATGAGCTGATTTAACTGTTTCTGCTATTGAATGGTCACTTAGGTTGTAGCTGCAAGCAAACGGTTAGTTTCCTGTTGCTCTGTGCATGCTTGTACTAGCTATCTAGTTAGTTCTTCCATAGCTTGTTGCTTCTTTCAATAAACAACTACAAATTCATCTTCCAACTTGCCTTTTATTGGATATCGGGTGCTCCTTTCCACCTACCTTTACTAATACACATAGAAACCACCTTGAGGCCATACCCAGAGGTAGAAGCCCAAGCCCCAAAAAAGGCTTACCACCACCTTCCTGTTAAATTGGGCAGAAATCATCAAAAGGGCACTCTTTCAACCTGCCCCCCCCCCCCCCATAATCTACTCATTGACCTACCACTGACTGAGTCAGTCTAGACTAATCTCCAAACCTAAAGACCATAAATCTTTTTCTTGTAACCAGGCCACCAAAAGGAACATGATAAAAATTCTTCTGTCTTAGAAACAACAACTAAATGTCCAGCAAGTTTAGAGTCATGGACCAAGCTGAGGGCTTCTACCTGAACCAATTCAAGTACATAAATGTGCTTGAATCCAAAAGCCATTCTTGTACGTGAAATTAATGTCCCTAGGAGGATTATTGGGAAGTGGTTTGTTCTTATACCCCTACTTGTGGTGCTATACGCACCTAACACTAGGCAGCTGGTGTTTTTGGACAGGTTACTTGATTCTCTCTCCACGTTCCGTGAGGGACAACTGATAGTGGGAAGGGAACTTCAATGTCTGTCCTGACGCGCAGATGGATACTTCCTCTGACCGTTCGACACACTGCTTTGCATTTCTTAAACATTTTCGTAAATCCCTACATGCCCATCATCTAGTTGACTGCTGGAGAGTGCTTCACCCCATCACAATGTACTTCAGTTACTTCAGATAGAAAAAATGTTCAATTAAATTGAAAATCAAACATTACCAGCGCTAAGTAGCCTAGCTAAAAAACAATACTAATATCCATCATTCAATAAACAAGGGTGTGTTGCTAATACAATAGTAAGCTAAGCAAATGCAACTGAAACTGTTTGTACTCATGTGTGAGCACAGATAACTAATGCGTCAGTCGATAACTGATGCGTCATACATTAACATGCAAATATCAGTCCATCCGGAAAAAATGTTCAGAATATAAGTGAACAGCAAACAAGGAGAAGATGGTGTTGTCAACAGTAAAGTAGATTCCACCATAGAATGAAAAGGAATGAAAGAAAACCGCGCTACCCTTGGTTATATAATTATGTTACTACACAGGTATGGCCCCACTGTGCTGTGTTTTGGACCCCAGGAGAAGCTGGGTCTCTAAGTTACAGTTGTTGTCTTAATTATGCTGTGCCGTGTTAAAACTAATTAAAGTGCTCTGTGCTATATTTCATATATCACTATTACGTGATGATAGAACGTGATTATAATTATAATTTCAGGGTGTGGTGCAGCTGTATCTACTAGTGCTTTTAGACTGTCTTCATCATTACCACCAGCAATCACAATTAAAAAATATACAATGAAATGTTGCAATTAACAAAAATACTGAATAAAAACTTGTAGCCACTAAAGTAATTTTTTCCAATAATGTAAGAAAAAGTCCGTGACAACACCACTTGTGCTTGTTGTAATCTTAAACTTTAACTTTAAATTTTCATAGTGCAAATTGTTTCCATTGTGACCGTCACCAGCTATGCAATGGGTCACTTACCAAACCGTGGTAAGTTTGAAGCGTGCGGTTTGTTTTTGGATAACCAGTCCTATCTGTGGTCTCCCCTTGCTCTCAAATCCTGGTATGGGTGGTTAAGATGGGCTCCACAGGTTCCCCAAAATGAGATAATAAAATGGGCCTCTAATGGTGAAGTACGTTTTTCAAAACTTTTATTAAAATGATATGGCATAAAAACTCACATGGTCCGGTGCCTGTGGCTGGCACTGAGCATATCCAGCCTTGTGTAAAAATAATGGTATCACTATTATCCTCCTGTTCGCTTGCGTGCGTCCCGAGTCCCCTTCCTGGTCTGAGATACCTCTCCCGGAAGTGACGCGATCGCGTGTATTACCCAGCAGCCTCTACGTGTTTCGCAAATACCTTTTGCGTCATCAGGAAGCTGCTGGATGTGTGGGTTGTTGTGTATTTATGGTCCCAGTACCTGTCTATTTGTCTTATGATTGGTTTCTTTCTTTCCTCCCTCCCGGAAGTGTCATATCCGCAATTTTTACTATGGGATTCTCGCTTGTCTGGTGCCCGGAAGTTGTTGTTCCGCCATATTGGTTAAGGTATTACCCTTTTTATTCGGGTGGTATTTACCATCCTGTGTTTCCGAATGTTTGTCCCCATTTTATTGATGTTGATCATTCTCTAAATGATGTGTTGGGAGTTATAATACACCCATGTGTGTGTAATTTGATCCGGTATTGTAACTAATGTTACCTCCGCTACCAGAAGTGCACCTTGTACTACGTTAGTTCAGATGGCCCCTTTTGTGGTGTCTCTATATGAAGGATCCCTATTTGGGTGTCCCCGCCCACAAGGCTGGATTGCTCTCACAATCTTATACATGATCTACATATGGTTGGCCCCTGTTATAATTTCTCCCCCCGGGTCGCTGTACTGTATTAATCAACTTGGATGTTCATCAAGTCCATAGTGACGTGAGGGCTTGATTCGGGTTCCATCAAAAGTTTCCAAAAAGGTTCCATCTTTTTGGAAACTTTTGATGGAACCCGAATCAAGCCCTCACGTCACTATGGACTTGATGAACATCCAAGTTGATTAATACAGTACAGCGACCCGGGGGGAGAAATTATAACAGGGGCCAACCAAATGTAGATCATGTATAAGATTGTGAGAGCAATCCAGCCTTGTGGGCGGGGACACCCAAATAGGGATCCTTCATATAGAGACACCACAAAAGGGGCCATCTGAACTAACGTAGTACAAGGTGCACTTCCGGTAGCGGAGGTAACATTAGGTACAATACCGGATCAAATTACACACACATGGGTGTATTATAACTCCCAACACATCATTTAGGGAATGATCAACATCAATAAAATGGGGACAAACATTCGGAAACACAGGATGGTAAATACCACCCGAATAAAAAGGGTAATACCTTAACCAATATGGCGGAACAACAACTTCCGGGCACCAGACAAGCGAGAATCCCATAGTAAAAATGGCGGATATGACACTTCCGGGAGGGGAGAAAGAAAGAAACCAATCAAAAGACAAATAGACAGGTACTGGGACCATAAATACACAGCAACCCACACATCCAGCAGCTTCCTGATGACGCAAAAGGTATTTGCGAAACGCGTAGAGGCTGCTGGGTAATACACGCGATCGCGTCACTTCCGGGAGAGGCATCTCAGACCAGGAAGGGGACTCGGGACGCACGCAAGCGAACAGGAGGATAATAGTGATACCATTATTTTTACACAAGGCTGGATATGCTCAGTGCCAGCCACAGGCACCGGACCATGTGAGTTTTTATGCCATATAATTTTAATAAAAGTTTTGAAAAACGTACTTCACCATTAGAGGCCCATTTTATTATCTCATTTTGGGGAACCTGTGGAGCCCATCTTAACCACCCATACCAGGATTTGAGAGCAAGGGGAGACCACAGATAGGACTGGTTATCCAAAAACAAACCGCACGCTTCAAACTTACCACGGTTTGGTAAGTGACCCATTGCATAGCTGGTGACGGTCACAATGGAAACAATTTGCACTATGAAAATTTAAAGTTAAAGTTTAAGATTACAACAAGCACAAGTGGTGTTGTCACGGACTTTTTCTTTTTGTCACATTATTGGAAAAAATTACTTTAGTGGCTACAAGTTTTTATTCAGTATTTTTGTTTATTGCAACATTTCATTGTATATTTTTTAATTGTGATTGCTGGTGGTAATGATGAAGACAGTCTAAAAGCACTAGTAGATACAGCTGCACCACACCCTGAAATTATAATTATAATCACGTTCTATCATCACGTAATAGTGATATATGAAATATAGCACAGAGCACTTTAATTAGTTTTAACACGGCACAGCATAATTAAGACAACAACTGTAACTTAGAGACCCAGCTTCTCCTGGGGTCCAAAACACAGCACAGTGGGGCCATACCTGTGTAGTAACATAATTATATAACCAAGGGTAGCGCGGTTTTCTTTCATTCCTTTTCATTCTAAATAATCACCAGATGGTGACTATAGTGTATAAAACTGCAGCTTACCAATAATAATAAAAAATAGAAAACTAATACATGGTTGTAACAATATCACACAGAAATAACCAGCGCCGGTACCCCACACTTTTTGTTTGAGATTCCACCATAGGAACGGAACAGATTACAGGTGCTTTACTCCTACACTGTCACCGTTTGCACCCCGTGCACTCTCCAGTGCATGGCTGCTTACCAGAGCTGCTAAAAAATGAAGCCTTAATGTGGATCTCACTTTCAGCCAATCTTTGCACTCCGGCCTCTTACTCCTCCAATTACATTCAAGAGCTCATCAAATGGGCGTCAGCATATGAGGGTATAAATGAAAGGCTCACATAGTGTTATACCCTTTTATTTGTGCAAATACATGCTCCATATACAAATCGCACTTACATTAAAAACAAGTCAAATGAGCATATAGGAATCTCAGTTCAGTTCAGCAAAGCATCTACCTCACCCACGGCCGGTGTTGTGCCGAGAACACCGGCATTGTTTCAATACGAATGGCTGGATGAGTCCCGGGATGTGCTTGCTGACTGTGACTGTAACGTGGCCTTTTATTTTAGGGAGAATATGATGGGGGAGATGGGGCTGGCATCCGTATGGGAGGGACACAAAGCTGTAGTCCCGGGTGAGCTTTTTGCCCAGGGATCCAGGCTAAAAAAGGCACGCAATGGGGAACTGCAGTCCCTAATGGTTAAATTACGAGCCGCTGATCTTCAATATAAGCGCCAAATGACTCCAACCCTACATGCAGAGTTTTTGTCTCTTAGGATGGAACGCTCTCTCCTACTGGAGATGCCCAGGTAGATTGCGATATGTTTCCCCTAAATTCTATGAGTTTGGAAACAAATGCAGGAGACTTCTAGCTAGAGCCCTTAAACGTCAGCGCACATCCGGTCAGGTCCATAAACTACAAACCCCCTCAGGATCTCAAACGGTACTGTCCTCAAAAATCACAGATACTTTTAGGTACTACTATGCCCAACTCTACCAGCTCCCTGCCATACTCCCTGGTCATACACCCCTGAAAACTTAATTTCACAGTATTTAGAGGTGGCGCTGGCCCCCCAACTAATGACACAAATCAGTGAACAGCTTGATAAATCTATCTCTGTAACAGAGATTGACTTAGTAATTAATGACCTGCCACAGGGCAAGAATCCTGGACCTGATGGGTTCACCAATGCCTATTATCGCAAATTCTCACCACTTCGCTCTAATCGTATGTACGCATATTTTAATGCCCTTGCATCAGGAACTTCACTCCCGAAAGAAGCACTGTTAGCCCATATTACGGTCCTCCCCAAGGAAAGGAAAGACCCCTCTACCCCAAGCAGCTATAGACCGATCCAGGGGCGGACTGACCATTCGGTCACTAACCGAGGGCCCGGGGCCACTAGGGGGCCCCATCAGGGCTGCCAGCCTCGGTAAAAGCAGGGACAGTTTGTAAAAATCTGTCCCTGAAATGGCCACTACCGACATCATTTTGCTATGCAAATCTCGGGATTGTAGCTGCCCCACCTCTCCACTGCCTCCTCAGCCAATGGGAGCACAGTGTACATGCCCCCTTCTCCAGCGCGGCTTTTTTGACACAGAAGCAGGAGATGCCGACAGGTGGAGGAGAGGAGGGAGAGGAGGGGGACAGCCTGTAGTGTGGGTACGGACTGCTGCCTGATAGAAGGTAAGCTGGCTGAGCTAAACTAAATGTATCCTTATTAATGCTTACCCTGGTGAGGAGGGGGGAGGCTGTGTTACATCTAGCAGGGCTCCTTCTGTCTCTTAGGCTGCTGTGTGAGAAGTGCCATGCTTCTGGGGGAAGGATGTGCTGAACTTTTATAATCTCTGCTACACCTCCCTACTCATCACCTGCCCACCACTACACAGGCACAGCCCCCTCTCCTGTATTACCACATCCAATTTCTGTAAGCTTCTGGGGCACAAGTCCCAGCATGCCAGGAGATGGGGGGCAGCAGTGTGTTCTATCAGGATGATTTTGGGTGAAAAGTGCTGATGTGTGTGTGTGTGTATGTGTATGTATACTGTGTGTGTATATACTGTGTATGTGTGTGTGTGTATATACTGTGTGTGTGTGTGTTGTGTGTTGTGTGTTGTGTTGTGTGTTGTGTTGTGTGTTGTGTTGTGTGATGTATGTATGTGATGTATGTATGTATGTATGTATATATATATATATATATATATATATATATATATATATATATATATATGTATATTGTGCCTGTGTGTATACCAGGGGTGGCCCATCCATTAAGGGTGCTGCCCGCTCTGTCACACCACCGCCTATATGTAGAATGGATAGATTCATGCATAGCATAAATCTATTCATGGCCACTGTGGCCACCCCCTATTCATGTATCCGGCCCCTTTCAAGATGCCGGGTGTATGAATTACGGGTGTATGAGTTTTTTTTTTTAAAGCACCTGATTAGAGCCATAGGCTCTAATAGGCTTCAAAATAGGGTGGCCTCAGAGCGCAAAGTGCTCGGAGGCCATACAGGTGTGTTAGAAAAGCAAATTAATATTTGATTTTCTAACACTGAACAGCCTCTCCGCCAATGAGTAAGTGCGAGTCTTATACCCACCAGGCGATTGGCTGAAAGGACAGGCGCTCCTATTGAACGCCGAGCAGGAGGAAAGAAGAGATGCAGGGAGTAAGCATGGAGGGCACAGCTCACCACCGCCCGACCCATAGCTTGCCACTGCCCGTCACACATCTCACCGCTGTCACCCACTGCCTGACCCGCCACCAAGATGGGGTTAAGTGCCGGTCAGACAACGGGCGTGGGTGCTGGTTAAATGCCGCCGAGGGGGTCACAGTGGCCGCATTTGATGGGGCATAGTGGGGCTGCAATTGACTTTTTTTTTTTTTCCAGTATGTTTCAGCATTTTTCCCATTTTGTTTGCTCCTCCCCCAACAAAAATTTGAGCACCAGCCGCCACTGGTGTATACTGTATGATCAATATGTGCCCACTGCTGCTCAACAGAAGTCGCTCTAACAATTCCATGCCCGTGAAAAATCCACTTGTTGCCATTCGGGGCCATCTGAATAGTGCTCTGCTGAGCTCGACCTTGGATCAGGCAGCAGAGCAGATCTGGGTGCATGCCTGTGCAGTGATATCATGGCACACATCAAGCATGGCTTTTATTCACATGCCCCACTGCCAGATCCGAGGCCAACCACAGCAGTTCACTATTTTGCTGGCTCTACGACTCACTTGCACAGTTCAGAGCCTGCAACAAATGGATTTTATTTAAAAGCCTTTTTCCGCCAGCTGCCTACCACACCAAGCACTAAGGTGCAAAGGTGTGTGTAAGGGGACACTGATGGAAGGTGACACTGGGGGGCTCTGCCGTAGGGTGGGACACTGGGGGGCTCTGCTGTAAGGTGTTACTCGGGGGCTCTGCCTGTGGCACTCTGTGGACTGTGATTATAGGGAGAATGTTGGGACTTTCATGTGAGCGTAGTGCTCATCCTGACTGCTGTACTCTATATGTTGTTTTGTTTGTTACTTACTCCTGACCCCCGCACTCTGTATATTATACTGTACATAGACCTGACCAAGGTGTTCATTGTCTCAACAGTTGCTGGTTTTAATTAAGTTCTTCTGTAATGTTCCCTCAGTAAGCCAAAAATATTCTTTTTTTTTTTGTGCATCAAAAACCTATATAATGGAAACATTTATTTAAAAAACAAATGATCCTTTGACTGAGATTAATTTGTGTCTGAGATTATCAGATGCGACACAGTAATTAGAATTTTATGGGTACAAGGTCTGTGGTATGTTTGCATTGTATACAGCAGATGCAGATTCTGTTCAATCCTCTTTTAAGACTCTACCACTGGTCATGCCCATTGTTCGCCATGGTGCACTATGTATGCTGCAGGTCATCATCTCCCTGGTAGGGGTCCCAGTGCAGTATTTTGCCCAGGGGCCCATGATGCTGTTAAGGTGGCAATGCCCATGAGAGGCTCCTGGTGAATTTACTGGGTCACTAGCTCTAAGTCTCCTGCCACTCAGCATGTCGCCGAGCTTGGTTCCCCTCCCCTTAGTGGGTATGCCCACATTCATGTTGCGTCAAAAAAAGATGGCTGCCGCATGGCGGCCATCTCTAAGCCTTGAGGCCCCATAATCTCCTATTGCCCGGGGGCCCCATGAGTTGTCAGTCCGCCCCTGGACCGATCTTGTTACTGAACACAGACATTAAAGCTGAAGTAAACCCATCGATTTAACAGTTTAAAAAAAAAGGCATGCTGGGAATGCTAACTGCACATTGGCTGTGCTCTCAACCAAACAGTCAAACCATCCAATGGCTGGTGTCATAACGGATCCCATGTGCAGCACCGTGGCAGTTGAAGATTAAACAGAGGCAAAGATGGCAGCTTCCTTGGCTTAAAACGATAGGGGGGTTTACTTCCACTTTAGGATCCTGCCAAAGATCTTGGCGAATCGGCTAAAGCCCATTCTACCGACGGTGATTCACTCAGACCAAACGGGCTTCATAGCAGGGAGGGAGGCTAGAGACAACTCCAACCGAGCTATACAACAAATTCACTGGGCAAACTTACAGCAATCCAGTTCACCCTATCTTCTACTAACTACTGATGCTGAGAAGGCTTTTGACCGGGTGGAATGGACATATCCTCAGGCAATATTATCTAGACTGGGCCTTGGCCAAAACATGCTCCGGTGGATAGGCTCCTTATACAGTTCCCCAGAGGCCCAGGTTCAGGTTAACGGAACTCTCTCCAACACCTTCCCTATACGGAATGGGAGGTGCCCCCTGTCCCCACTGATATTTGCCCTTACCCTAGAACCGATGCTCAACATGATACAGTCAAATCCTAACATTAAGGTAGGGACTTTGGAAACTACGGAAGTTATCGGCATACGCCGACGATGTACTATTTTATGTTATGGACCCATTGATTTCCCTTCCCAATATCATGGCAGAATTATGGAGATTCCACTCCCTCTTTAATTTTAAAATCAACTATAGCAAGTCAGAGATTCTCCCCCTTGCTCTTCCCCCCTGTGATGCGATCCCAACTACAAGCTTCCTTTTTTCACATGGTGTAGTTCCTCCCTAAAATATTTGGGCATTTACCTCCCAGCTATATTCACACAGTTATATACCTGTAACTATGCCCCTTTGCTCTCCACAATTAAAGATGACCTACTGCGCTGGGATCATAACACTTTCTCATGGATGGGCCGAGTCAGTATCCTGAAGATGAATGTACTGCCAAGAGTCCTCTTCTATCTTCAGATGGTGCCTATATCACTACTAGGGATGGGCCCGGTGCTCGATGCGAACCCATGTTCGCATCGAGCACCGGGTGTTCGCTCGCTCGGCGAGCCCAGAACTATTTTGGCCGCTTGCATCACGTTCGTGTGATGCGAGCAGCCCCGCAATGCATTGCGGCCGGCGCGGCCGGCGCGGCCGGCGCAGTGCATTGCTGGCTGATGATTGGCCAAGCATGCACTGTGACCCCGCATGCTTGGCCAATCACAGCGCCGGAAACTCGAAGAGCCATAATTGGCTACAGGCAGGACGCCTGTAGCCAATTACAGCTCAGGGGCTTTAGTACACGCCCCCTCTTATAAAAGGCCGCCACGCTGTCGGCGCCGGTCACATGCTGTTCCGGCGTAGATAGAGCAGGATCGTTCTGTGTCACTCTGCTAGATTTAGTTAGAGAGATTTACTTAGAGAGATTGAGTTAGATAGATTCATTTAGAAAGATTGATTTACAAAGAGGGGCTTGTAGTGTGTTCGTGGCAGGCAGGCACTGGCAGGCAGTGGCAGCAAACAGAGCTCCTATATTTTGTTCCCAGAAGCACCTATAGGACTTGTAGTGTGTTCGTGGCAGGCAGGCAGAGCTCCTATATTTTGTTCCCAGAAGCACCTATAGGACTTGTAGTGTGTTCGTGGCAGCCAGGCAGAGCTCCTATATTTTGTTCCCAGAAGCACCTATAGGACTTGTAGTGTGTTCGTGGCAGGCAGGCAGAGCTCCTATATTTTGTTCCCAGAAGCACCTATAGGACTTGTAGTGTGTTCGTGGCAGGCAGGCACTGGCAGCAAACAGAGCTCCTATATTTTGTTCCCAGAAGCACCTATAGGACTTGAAGTGTGTTAGTCCCATCACACAGAGCTATATTTTCTTCCCAGAAGCACCTATAGGACTTGTAGTGTGTTAGTCCCATCACACAGAGATCATATATTTTGTTCCCAGAAGCACCTATAGGACTTGAAGTGTGTTAGTCCCATCACACAGACCTATATTTTCTTCCCAGAAGCACCTATAGGACTTGTAGTGTGTTAGTCCCATCACACAGAGATCATATATTTTGTTCCCAGAGGCACCTATAGGACTTGAAGTGTGTTAGTCCCATCACACAGACCTATATTTTCTTCCCAGAAGCACCTATAGGACTTGAAGTGTGTTAGTCCCATCACACAGACCTACATTTTCTTCCCAGAAGCACCTATAGGACTTGAAGTGTGTTAGTCCCATCACACAGAGATCATATATTTTGTTCCCAGAGGCACCTATAGGACTTGAAGTGTGTTAGTCCCATCACACAGACCTATATTTTCTTCCCAGAAGCACCTATAGGACTTGAAGTGTGTTAGTCCCATCACACAGAGATCATATATTTTGTTCCCAGAGGCACCTATAGGACTTGAAGTGTGTTAGTCCCATCACACAGACCTACATTTTCTTCCCAGAAGCACCTATAGGACTTGAAGTGTGTTAGTCCTATCACACAGAGATCATATATTTTGTTCCCAGAGGCACCTATAGGACTTGAAGTGTGTTAGTCCCATCACACAGACCTATATTTTCTTCCCAGAAGCACCTATAGGACTTGAAGTGTGTTAGTCCCATCACACAGAGATCATATATTTTGTTCCCAGAGGCACCTATAGGACTTGAAGTGTGTTAGTCCCATCACACAGACCTACATTTTCTTCCCAGAAGCACCTATAGGACTTGAAGTGTGTTAGTCCCATCACACAGAGATCATATATTTTGTTCCCAGAGGCACCTATAGGACTTGAAGTGTGTTAGTCCCATCACACAGACCTATATTTTCTTCCCAGAAGCGCCTATAGGACTTGAAGTGTGTTAGTCCCATCACACAGAGATCATATATTTTGTTCCCAGAGGCACCTATAGGACTTGAAGTGTGTTAGTCCCATCACACAGACCTATATTTTCTTCCCAGAAGCACCTATAGGACTTGAAGTGTGTTAGTCCCATCACACAGAGATCATATATTTTGTTCCCAGAGGCACCTATAGGACTTGAAGTGTGTTAGTCCCATCACACAGACCTACATTTTCTTCCCAGAAGCACCTATAGGACTTGAAGTGTGTTAGTCCCATCACACAGCGATCATATATTTTGTTCCCAGAGGCACCTATAGGACTTGAAGTGTGTTAGTCCCATCACACAGACCTATATTTTCTTCCCAGAAGCACCTATAGGACTTGAAGTGTGTTAGTCCCATCACACAGAGATCATATATTTTGTTCCCAGGGGCACCTATAGGACTTGAAGTGTGTTAGTCCCATCACACAGACCTACATTTTCTTCCCAGAAGCACCTATAGGACTTGAAGTGTGTTAGTCCCATCACACAGAGATCATATATTTTGTTCCCAGAGGCACCTATAGGACTTGAAGTGTGTTAGTCCCATCACACAGACCTATATTTTCTTCCCAGAAGCACCTATAGGACTTGAAGTGTGTTAGTCCCATCACACAGAGATCCTATATTTTGTTCCCAGAAGCACCTATAGGACTTGAAGTGTGTTAGTCCCATCACACAGACCTATATTTTCTTCCCAGAAGCACCTATAGGACTTGAAGTGTGTTAGTCCCATCACACAGAGATCCTATATTTTGTTCCCAGAAGCACCTATAGGACTTGAAGTGTGTTAGTCCCATCACACAGACCTATATTTTCTTCCCAGAAGCACCTATAGGACTTGAAGTGTGTTAGTCCCATCACACAGCGATCATATATTTTGTTCCCAGAGGCACCTATAGGACTTGAAGTGTGTTAGTCCCATCACACAGACCTATATTTTCTTCCCAGAAGCACCTATAGGACTTGAAGTGTGTTAGTCCCATCACACAGAGATCATATATTTTGTTCCCAGAGGCACCTATAGGACTTGAAGTGTGTTAGTCCCATCACACAGACCTACATTTTCTTCCCAGAAGCACCTATAGGACTTGAAGTGTGTTAGTCCCATCACACAGAGATCATATATTTTGTTCCCAGAGGCACCTATAGGACTTGAAGTGTGTTAGTCCCATCACACAGACCTATATTTTCTTCCCAGAAGCACCTATAGGACTTGAAGTGTGTTAGTCCCATCACACAGAGATCATATATTTTGTTCCCAGAGGCACCTATAGGACTTGAAGTGTGTTAGTCCCATCACACAGACCTACATTTTCTTCCCAGAAGCACCTATAGGACTTGAAGTGTGTTAGTCCTATCACACAGAGATCATATATTTTGTTCCCAGAGGCACCTATAGGACTTGAAGTGTGTTAGTCCCATCACACAGACCTATATTTTCTTCCCAGAAGCACCTATAGGACTTGAAGTGTGTTAGTCCCATCACACAGAGATCATATATTTTGTTCCCAGAGGCACCTATAGGACTTGAAGTGTGTTAGTCCCATCACACAGACCTACATTTTCTTCCCAGAAGCACCTATAGGACTTGAAGTGTGTTAGTCCCATCACACAGAGATCATATATTTTGTTCCCAGAGGCACCTATAGGACTTGAAGTGTGTTAGTCCCATCACACAGACCTATATTTTCTTCCCAGAAGCGCCTATAGGACTTGAAGTGTGTTAGTCCCATCACACAGAGATCATATATTTTGTTCCCAGAGGCACCTATAGGACTTGAAGTGTGTTAGTCCCATCACACAGACCTATATTTTCTTCCCAGAAGCACCTATAGGACTTGAAGTGTGTTAGTCCCATCACACAGAGATCATATATTTTGTTCCCAGAGGCACCTATAGGACTTGAAGTGTGTTAGTCCCATCACACAGACCTACATTTTCTTCCCAGAAGCACCTATAGGACTTGAAGTGTGTTAGTCCCATCACACAGCGATCATATATTTTGTTCCCAGAGGCACCTATAGGACTTGAAGTGTGTTAGTCCCATCACACAGACCTATATTTTCTTCCCAGAAGCACCTATAGGACTTGAAGTGTGTTAGTCCCATCACACAGAGATCATATATTTTGTTCCCAGAGGCACCTATAGGACTTGAAGTGTGTTAGTCCCATCATACAGACCTACATTTTCTTCCCAGAAGCACCTATAGGACTTGAAGTGTGTTAGTCCCATCACACAGAGATCATATATTTTGTTCCCAGAGGCACCTATAGGACTTGAAGTGTGTTAGTCCCATCACACAGACCTATATTTTCTTCCCAGAAGCACCTATAGGACTTGAAGTGTGTTAGTCCCATCACACAGAGATCCTATATTTTGTTCCCAGAAGCACCTATAGGACTTGAAGTGTGTTAGTCCCATCACACAGACCTATATTTTCTTCCCAGAAGCACCTATAGGACTTGAAGTGTGTTAGTCCCATCACACAGAGATCATATATTTTGTTCCCAGAAGCACCTATAGGACTTGAAGTGTGTTAGTCCCATCACACAGACCTATATTTTCTTCCCAGAAGCACCCATAGGACTTGAAGTGTGTTAGTCCCATCACACAGAGATCCTATATTTTGTTCCCAGAAGCACCTATAGGACTTGAAGTGTGTTAGTCCCATCACACAGACCTATATTTTCTTCCCAGAAGCACCTATAGGACTTGAAGTGTGTTAGTCCCATCACACAGAGATCCTATATTTTGTTCCCAGAAGCACCTATAGGACTTGAAGTGTGTTAGTCCCATCACACAGACCTATATTTTCTTCCCAGAAGCACCCATAGGACTTGAAGTGTGTTAGTCCCATCACACAGAGATCATATATTTTGTTCCCAGAAGCACCTATAGGACTTGAAGTGTGTTAGTCCCATCACACAGAGATTCTATATTTTGTTCCCAGAAGCACCTATAGGACTTGAAGTGTGTTAGTCCCATCACACAGACCTATATTTTCTTCCCAGAAGCACCTATAGGACTTGAAGTGTGTTAGTCCCATCACACAGACCTATATTTTCTTCCCAGAAGCACCCATAGGACTTGAAGTGTGTTAGTCCCATCACACAGAGATCATATATTTTGTTCCCAGAAGCACCTATAGGACTTGAAGTGTGTTAGTCCCATCACACAGAGATCCTATATTTTGTTCCCAGAAGCACCTATAGGACTTGAAGTGTGTTAGTCCCATCACACAGACCTATATTTTCTTCCCAGAAGCACCTATAGGACTTGAAGTGTGTTAGTCCCATCACACAGAGATCATATATTTTGTTCCCAGAAGCACCTATAGGACTTGAAGTGTGTTAGTCCCATCACACAGACCTATATTTTCTCCCCAGAAGCACCCATAGGACTTGTAGTGTGTTAGTCCCATCACACAGAGATCCTCTATTTTCTTTGCAGAAGCACCCATAGGACTTCTAGTGTGTTAGTGGCATCACACAGAGCTCCTATATTTTCTTCTCAGCAGCACCCACAGGACTTCTAGTGTGTTAGTGGCATCACACAGGGCTCCTATATTTTCTTTGCAGAAGCACCCATAGGACTTCTAGTGTGTTAGTGGCATCACACAGAGCTCCTATATTTTCTTCTCAGCAGCACCCACAGGACTTCTAGTGTGTTAGTGGCATCACACAGAGCTCCTATATTTTCTTTGCAGAAGCACCCATAGGACTTCTAGTGTGTTAGTGGCATCACACAGAGCTCCTATATATTCTTCTCAGCAGCACCCACAGGACTACCGACTACAATGGCTGGAAGACCGCCAAGGGGAGGCAGAGCGTGCAGAGCCAAGAACACAGGGCAGGCAGGCTCTGTTTCTAGTGGACGTGGCCGTGGATGTGGTCGTGCATCGTCATCAGCACGTGGCCATGAGACACGCGCGTCTTTGTTTTCGGCAGCTGGACATGTGGAGCCGCATCATGCTGAAGGCTTGGTAGAATGGATGACCAAGCCCTCCTCATCCTCTCTCACCCAGGCTCAGGGTACTGGCAGAGCAGCTGCCAACGCGTACTCAATGGCATCATCAGCCACCCCTTCCCTAGACCCACCATGTCCTCCTGAGGAGTCCCCCGAACTCTTTGAGCACAGTGTTGGGTACATGCTCCAGGAGGATGCCCAACGATTCGAAGGCTCGGATGATGATACCCAGCTTGAGGAATCTGGCAGTACTGTTCCACCAGCTGCAGCTTACTGCCAGGTTTGCTCTAGTGGTGAAGAGGGAGGGGATGATGAGGTCACTGACTCCACGTGGGTGCCTGAAGGGAGAGAGGATGAGGAGGAGGACGAGGAGGAGGAGGATGCGGCGTCACATGTCCAACGAGGCAGGATGCCCCCTGGAGGCCAGGTAGAGGCCAGCACAGCAACTGTACAACACCGCAGAGCTCCGCCTGTGCAGGGCGCTGCCTCTGCACGTTATCAGAAAAGTTCTTTGGTGTGGGCCTTTTTTGAGACGAGTGCATCAGATCGCACCACTGCTATTTGCAATATTTGTCTCAAGCGTATCTCGCGTGGCCAAAACATCAGCCGCTTGGGCACCACAAGCATGACCAGACATATGTCGACCTGCCATGCAGCTCGTTGGCAGGCACACATAAAAGACCCACACCAAAGAACTAAGCGGACCTCTCCTTGCTCCTCATCAGCTGGGATCTCCATCCCCACTACACCTTCAGTCCTCTCTGAAAGCTGCTCTGAGAGGACTGAAGGTGTAGAATTAGGTGTGTCACAACCAAGTACTTGCAGTACACCGACGTCCGATTGCAGCAGGCAAATTTCCCTGCCCCAGCTGCTGGACCATAGAAAGAAGTACACTCCCAGCCATCCACATGCCCAGCGGTTGAATGCTAGCTTGGCTAAATTGCTAGCACTTCAACTGCTGCCTTTTCAGTTGGTAGACTCGGCCCCCTTCCGTGAGTTTGTTCAATGTGCGGTTCCTCAGTGGCAGGTTCCCAAACGCCACTTTTTCTCACGGAAGGCGATTCCGTCTCTCTACCGGCATGTGGAAGGCAATGTCCATGCCTCGCTGGACAGGGCGGTCAGCGGTAAGGTGCATATTACCGCTGACTCATGGTCCAGCAGGCATGGACAGGGATGGTACCTTTCTTTCACGGCCCATTGGGTCACTCTATTGGCAGCTGGGAGGGATGCAGGACAAGGTGCAGTAGTGTTGGAGGTTGTTCCGCCACCACGCCTCCAAAACGCTACTACTGCTACTGGTTGTGACACACCTCTCTCCTCCACCCCCTCCTCTTCTTCTTCCTCCAGTGCTCTGTCCTTGGAACCAGCGGTGCTCCGTAGGCGTACAAGGGGCTACGCAAGTACGCAGGCAAAAAGATGCCATGCCGTGCTTGCGCTGGTGTGTTTGGGGGACAGGAGCCACACTGGGCCAGAGGTTCTGGCAGCTCTGCAGGGGCAGGCCGAGAGGTGGTTGACGCCACGTCAGCTTAAGCCAGGAATGGTCGTTTCTGACAATGGCACCAACCTCCTCTCCGCCCTGCGACAGGGGCAGCTCACCCATGTGCCCTGCATGGCTCACGTCCTCAACCTGGTGGTGCAGCGGTTCTTGGGCAGGTTCCCAGGCTTACAGGATGTCCTGAGGCAGGCCAGGAAAGTCTGTGTGCATTTCCGCCGATCTTATAATGCCAGTGCTCGGCTGACTGAGCTGCAAAAGGAGCTGAACCTGCCCAAGAACCGCCTAATATGTGACATGCCCACCCGGTGGAACTCAACGTTGGCCATGCTGCAGCGACTGCACACGCAGCAGAAGGCCATCAATGAGTACCTTTGCGACTACGGCACCAGGACAGGGTCAGGGGAGCATGATCAGGGATGCATGCACTGTCCTCTCACCATTTGAGGAGGCCACGAGGATGGTGAGCAGTGACAGTGCATGCATCAGTGACACTGTCCCTCTTGTCCACCTGTTGGAGCATACGCTGCGTGGGATAATGGACAGGGCACTTGAGGCAGAACAGAGGCAGGAAGAGGAGGACTTCCTTGCCTCTCAAGGCCCCCTTTATCCGGACAGTGTTCCTTCTGTCCCACCCATCACACAGGAAGAGGATGAGGAGGAGGAGGAGGAGGAGGAGGAGGATTGTGTGAGCATGGAGGTGGAGCCTGGCACTCAGCATCAGCAGCAGCAGTCTTTTAGGGATGATGTACAGTCCCAACAAACCAGTGGACTTGTACGTGGCTGGGAGGAGGTGGCTGGCGATCATGTCATCCTCAGTGACCCAGAAGACTCCGGACCGAATGCCTCAGCTAACCTACGCTGCATGGCCTCCCTGATCCTGCAAAGCCTGCGAAGGATCCTCGTGTTCTTCGGATCAAGGAGAGGGACCATTACTGGCTGGCCACTCTCCTTGATCCGCGGTACAAGGGTAAGGTTGCGGACCTTATCTTGCCGCCGCAGAGGGAGCAGAGGATGAGACATCTCAGGGAGGCCTTGCAGAAAGGTCTGTGCAACGCGTTCCCAGAAACTGGGAGGTTACAAACTCCTGGTCCTGGGCGACGAGTTGCTGAGGCTTCGGTCAGTAGCAGAAGGAGCGGTGGGGAAGGTGGACGTCTGACCGATGCGTTCAGACAATTTTTTAGTCCGCAGCCCCAAGGTATGATCGGTTCCAGCAACCATCGCCAGCGTCTGATATACATGGTGCAGGAATACCTTGGGGCAAGGTCAGACTTGGACACCTTTCCCACTGAAAATCCTCTGGCTTACTGGGTCCTGAGGATGGATCACTGGCCAGAGCTTGCACAGTATGCAATTGAGCTACT
The DNA here is from genome assembly GCA_028564925.1 of Lithobates sylvaticus. NCBI lineage: Eukaryota > Metazoa > Chordata > Amphibia > Anura > Ranidae > Lithobates > Lithobates sylvaticus. Next base: position 98,174,691 of record CM053032.1, on the reverse strand, counting down.
GGCCTGTCCTGCCTCCAGCGTTCTTTCCGAACGCACATTCAGTGCTGCTGGAGGATTTGTCACCGATCATAGGGTGCGCCTGTCCACCGCCTCGGTTGATCGACTGACCTTCATCAAAATGAATCAGTCTTGGATCACCACCAGCTACCAGGCACCTGAGGCGGATATAACCGAATAATTTATAATGTCACATCCCTTCAAGACTGCCTATGCTGATGCTGAGTGACTGTCCTCTTATGTTCACTGACTATCCTCTTCCTCCTCCTCAATGATCCATGCCACCACACCAGTGCCTAAGGCACAATTTTTCAGCCCCTGTTTAACAGGGGCGTGTACATACAATTTTTATAAAAAAATGCTTCGCAACACGTGTGACTGCTGTGCTCCAAGTACAGTATCTGTGAGGGGTTGCAGTGTTGTGGCACCAGCACCAGTGCCTAAGGCACAATTTTTCAGCCCCTGTTTAACAGGGGCGTGTACTTAAAATTTTTTAAAAAAATGCTTCGCAACACGTGTGACTGCTGTGCTCCAAGTACAGTATCTGTGAGGGGTTGCAGTGTTGTGGCACCAGCACCAGTGCCTAAGGCACAATTTTTCAGCCCCTGTTTAACAGGGGCGTGTACTTACAATTTTTTTTAAAAAATGCTTCGCAACACGTGTGACTGCTGTGCTCCAAGTACAGTATCTGTGAGGGGTTGCAGTGTTGTGGCACCAGCACCAGTGCCTAAGGCACAATTTTTCAGCCCCTGTTTAACAGGGGCGTGTACTTACAATTTTTTAAAAAAAATGCTTCGCAACACGTGTGACTGCTGTGCTCCAAGTACAGTATCTGTGAGGGGTTGCAGTGTTGTGGCACCAGCACCAGTGCCTAAGGCACAATTTTTCAGCCCCTGTTTAACAGGGGCGTGTACTTACAATTTTTTTAAAAAATGCTTCGCAACACGTGTGACTGCTGTGCTCCAAGTACAGTATCTGTGAGGGGTTGCAGTGTTGTGGCACCAGCACCAGTGCCTAAGGCACAATTTTTCAGCCCCTGTTTAACAGGGGCGGGTAATTACAAATCTTGATCTAATAGTTCACAGCAGGGCCCATTCCTGCGCCCACCAAGAGTAACTATGAGGGCCTACAGTCTTGTGGCAACACCGTCCACCACCACCGCCAAAGGCCCAATTTTTCTGCCCTGTTCATCAGGTGCTTGCAATTACAAATCTTGATCTAATAGTTCACAGCAGGGCCCATTCCTGCGCCCACCAAGAGTAACTATGAGGGCCTACAGTCTTGTGGCAACACCGTCCACCACCACCGCCAAACGCCCAATTTTTCTGCCCTGTTCATCAGGTGCTTGCAATTACAAATCTTGATCTAATACCTCACAGCAGGGCCCATTCCTGCGCCCACCAAGAGTAACTATGAGGGCCTACAGTCTTGTGGCAACACCGTCCACCACCACCGCCAAAGGCCCAATTTTTCTGCCCTGTTCATCAGGTGCTTGCAATTACAAATCTTGATCTAATAACTCACAGCAGGGCCCATTCCTGCGCCCACCAAGAGTAACTGTGAGAGCTTACAGTCTTGTGGCAACACCGTCCACCACCACCACCACCACCCCCAATTTTTCTGCCCTGTTCAACAGGTGCATGCAATTACAAATCTTGATCTATTAACTCACAGCAGGGCCCATTCCTGTGCCCACCAGTCTTGTGGCTACACCAACATCTAATAGGGCAAATTTCTGCAGAGTATATACGCCAGGCCCCTACTTTCAAACATCCAACTTACAAACGACTCCTACTTGCAAATGGAAAGAGAAAACAGGAAGTGAGAGGAAATCTACCCCTAGGAAGGGAAATTATATCCTGTTAGATTTAATTTGGGAAAAAGGTATCTCCTCTCTACTGATACTTTATCACCAATCCTTGTTTCAATTAAAACCCCACTTTTTACAAAAACATTTGTCATTGGGACGGAAAGTGAGGTGACATGTTCTGAACAGATGTGCAAAGACAGCAAATGTTACAGGGGTGATAACCCCTCCCTATGTTCTCCAAAAAGCTTAAAAATAGATTTTTTTGGGATGGAGCTACACTTCATAATGTACCTGTTCAGATTCTACTTAAGAACAAACCTAAAGCCGCAAGTGGTTTTAAATGGCTTCTTTTTTTCCTTTACAAATGTAATTTTGTGCAAGGACAGTTCTAAACACGGGAAACACATGCCACTTCACAGGCATACTTTAGACACCCCCCAGGTACCATATTTAAAGGAAAATTTCACTTTTTTTTTTTCACTTTATGCATCATTAAAATGACTGCTCCCGAAAAAACGTTAGTTTTTAAAAGTTCTTTTTGCATTGATATATGTCCCCTGGGGCAGGACCCGGGTCCCCAAACCTGTTTTATGACATTAACATGCATATTGGCCGTTGTAATTAGCACTTTTGATTTCGAACGTTCGCGTCCATTATAACGTATAGGGTTCGAAAATTCGCGCGAACTTTCGGTCCGTTCGAAGGTTCTGGTTCGAACCGAACCCGGGGGTGTTCGGCTCATCCCTAATCACTACCCAGGTCTTTTTTCTCTGCTTTCAACAGTCTGTTCTTGAAATTTTTATGGCAAGACCCTGCTTAGCCTTTTGCACTCTGCAATGTCCTAAGAGGCTAGGGGGGCTGGAGGTTCCTTCCATACAGAGGTACTATGAGGCGATTGCTCTACAATGGGTATTAGACTGGCAACATCACACTACTACTAAATCCTGGGTTTCCCTTGAGAATTTTTTAGCTGGCCGTAACTTGTCCCATGCTCCATGGCTTTCCCGGGATTGCCGAGGCCCTTCAAACTTTGTGTCCCCTGTCTCAGTCCACGTGTTGAGGTTGTGGGACACATTAAATGCACAGGGAAAGAAAACAAGCAGTGCCAACCTAAGTGCAGTAGTGTTAGCACACGTTTTAATTTTAGTAGAAATGCACTCACTCTGAGTAGAATAAAAGCAGGCACATCATGATAGAGTCCAATGGACAGGAGGATGGACAGCAGAAATGGACAGCAGGGCTCCGCGGGGACGATCTTCTAGCGCTGTTGTGTTTATGTCTGACGGCGCCGGTGGCTTCCAGTGTCTCAGGCTCGAACAGGCAGGGCGCAGGGGGAGATTGTCGTTCCTGGTCGCGGTCGGATGATGCTATTACCGTGCACGCGTTCGGAACATGTATGCTCCTTCGTCAGGCATAGCGATCCGCCATCTTGGATGTGGTAAAAGAAGGGAATGACAGGGTGGGCCAGCCAATCAGCCCTATCCATAGTTCACTAGGACTGACACCCTCTAAGGGGCTGGAAGGCGGGGATTGGGCAGGGATAGGTTATAGAGTTTATCAGTCATTATACATTAAGACAGAAGATGCAAAAAAGGAAGTGAGAGAAGGAGAGAGGCTGGAAGTAGGGAAAAACCATGGACACAAAATAAACAAGAAAAAAGAAAGGATAGTTGGATGGACAAAGGACAACTAGATATATAATGGACAGTATTTGGAAATATATGCGCACTAATCAGATAAGAACAAAAAACAAAAAAACAACTCTACCAGAAATGCATTGTGCCAGTTACTCTTCCCTGGGGTAATACACCCAGGCTACAGATTTTCCCCTTTTTTCAACTGACTGAATCCTCACCAGGAGTCACTGGAATAACTGTCTATTGACTCTCTGCTGCAAATTTTTTTTCAAATATTTTATTTATTCCAAGAACAGGGTCGGGAACAATCATTGGGTACATACAGTAAGTTGCATCGTATAAACATCTGGATATATACAGGCAGTTGCATAATACAGTATCGCAGGTGTATACTATGGTTGGAGACAATTTACGGCCTTTGAAGAGCAAACTGATAGTCTGCCATCTCTGGTGTCTCCAGTGTTCTTAAATCCCCGGAGCTGGCTATCTATTTATGCTGCTCCAATTAAGGTTCCGAACCAGTTCGAAACGATTTTATAATTTTATATATTAGAATATCTGGAGCCCCGGGAGTCCGTGTTCCTGTAGAAAAGACAAAAAGAAGGGGGGGGGGAGAGGACAGAGAGAGACTAGAAGAGAAAGATATGTGAGGGGGGAGGTGGAAGGGAGAGGGGAAAGAAGGGGAGAAGGGAAGGGTGTGTGTGGGGATGTACCTAGTGTGAGCTCGCTGAACGCAGGGGAGTGTCAGGTTGGGCACCGTAAGTGCACCGTAGCCAGATGAGCCATTATTCAGATAAAAGGGGTAGGTGTAGTCATTCAAGTCGCCGCCCAGTCGCCGTTAGGAGGGTTTGCCCCTACTCTGAGAAAAATAATGCGTTCCAAAGCAACCATATGTCGGAATACCGTTCTTGCTGGTGTGTTGCAGAAAGAACCAAGTCTTCCATTTTGCCAATTTCTCTTTGCGTATCCACATCCCTATTTTCGGGGTTTGGGGAGACTTCCATTTAAGAGGAATGCATGCTTTAGCGGCGTCAAGGAGGTGGCGAATAATAGATTTTTTGTATATCTTCCCTGGTATGTTAGATGCATGGAGGAGGAAGAAAGCCAGGTCGTCTGGTATTAACTTCTAGTTTGGGGCATGACCAGAAAATGTGTAGTATGGTGGCTATTTCTCCCTGGCATCTCCAACATTGATCAGAGGCATCAGGGGAAAAATGTTTTCAATTTGCTGGTGTTCTGTATCACCTAGTAAGGATCTTAAAGCTGGTTTCCTGTGTTTTTGTACAAATAGAGGATCTGTACGTAAACCTGAGTATGTGTTGTTTCTGTGATGTATTGAAGGTTTTATCCAGATCTTGTTTCCATTCCATAATGCAGTTCAAGACATGGGGTTCCGCAGGAGTGATTAGTAACTTGTAACAGGCGGATAGCGTGTGGTGCATCGCTCCTGTTTCTAAGCAAAATTCTTCAAAAGTGGTAAGGGGCCTGTCAAACAACCCCGGAGCTTGGAGAGTTCTAAAAAAGTGAGCAATCTGGAGGGCACTTCAAAATCTCAATCGTAAAACGCCCGACTGGTCCATCAACTCGGAAATTGTCGGCCACGTCCCTGTTACGTACTTGGCAGGTTGCATGCAGCCTGTTCTCAGCAGGCTCCGGAATTCCACGTCGCCCATTCCTGGAGGGAAGAGCGGGTTTCCCAGAATCGGGTAGAGGGGAGAAGTTGATCCCCATTGCTTCCGACTTGGTGAAATTAATTCGGAGATTGGAGAGAGCCCCAAACCTCTCAAACTCCCTCATCAAGTTGGGGAGCGAGATTAGGGGGTTTGTGAATGAAAATAGCATGTCATCGGCGTAGGCCGAAATTTTGTGTTGGTCGTCTCCTATTTTGATTCCAGTAATGTCCGGATTTAGTCTGACCGAGCAGAGGAAGGGTTCCAGTGACATGGCGAAGAGGAGGGGCGACAACAGGCATCCCTGACATGTCCCATTCTTAATTTAAAATTTTAATTTTAAAGGGGTCTGATAATATCCCGTTAGCTCAAACTCGAGCTGCAGGGCGGGAGTAGATCGCAGAAATCCACTGTAGCATTCTGTAGCCAAAGCTGGCATGCCGTTATACTCCTAATACTCCAATTCACCTTGTCAAAGGCCTTCTCCGCATTGGTGCTAAGAAATATGCATTGTGTCCAGGATTTGTTGACTATCTGGAGTAAGTTCAACACTTTCGTAGTGTTGTCCCTAGCCTTTCATGTAGGGACAAAGCCCACTTGATCTAAGTTTGGGATAAGGTGTTGTATGCTGTTGGCCAGTATTTTTGTAAAAGGTTTCTAGTCCAAATTGAGTAGTGAGATTGGCCGGAAACTTCCACAGGAGGATAGGTCTTTCCCTTCCTTAGGGATCACCGAGATGTGTGCTAACGAGGTGTCAGAAAATGTCGCAGACGAGCCAAGTGCATTAAACAGCTTGACCATATACGGTGCAAGAGACGGGAGTAGGGTCCTATAATATTGACACGTTAAACCGTTTGGGCCTGGTGCTTTGCCCTGTTTAATGGTACCAACCGCTACCTGAAGTTCCTCGACGGTAAGCGGGTCCTCAAGAATGTCCCTGTCTGCTTCAGCCAATCGGGACATAAGTGACGATGAAAGATAGACTCCGATCTGTTCCTGGGTGGAGGGTTTGGTCGCCAGATTGTACAGGGAGTTGTAGAATTCCTGTGCAACGTCGTGGGGTTTTGTGACTTTGGGTCTGTTGTGCGGAACTATAGGTGGGATGTAGGTCGCCAGTCTCTGCTCTCGCAGCGCTCTCGCCAATAGTTTACTGCACTTATCCCCAGATTCATAGGAGAACCTCCTGCAGACCTGTAACGCCGCCTTCGCCTTAAATTAGAGAAGATCTGCAATTTGTGTGCGTTTGGTAAGGAGATCCCTCTCCAAAGAGGGGGATTGGACCCTTTTATGGCAGCTCTCCAGTGCGGCAAGATCGGCAAGAAGCACCCTGAGTTGTTCGGTTCACTTCCGCTTGATTCTGGATCCATGCTTTATCAGCACGCCTCGAATAACCTCCTTGTGCGCCTCCCAGATAATACCAGGGTCACAGTCAGGAGTGTCATTGGCGCTGAAGTAAAAGTCCAATTCCTTAATTACGTCCGCTAATACCTCCTTATCCTGAAGGAGGCTTTTGTTAAGTCTCCATTGATTGGTCTTGGTTGTCAGGGAGTCGTGTAGGGCATATGATAGAAAAATCGGGGCGTGATCGGACCAGGTAATGGAGCCTATAGTGGAGGCTCGTACTGCGTGTAGTTGGGCATGAAGGATGAGGAAATAATCAATACGGGAGTAGGTCTTGTGTGGAAGAGAAAGTTTTTTCCCACGGGGTTAAGAAGGCGCCAAACGTCAATTAGTTGGCTGTTATGCAGGGATTGTGTAATGCGGTTTATGGGAGGAGAGAGAAACTGATGACAGACCAGAGCATGTGTCATCTGTTGGGGCCAGTGGGATGTTCAGGTCTCCCCCACCAGTCTTATTTCTAGGTTCGCCAGACTTTTGGGAAGCAAAAGCCCACTGGAGCCCACACACGATCGAATTGTCCGATGGACTCTGGTCCGCCGGAAAGTCCGATCGTGTGTATGCGGCATATGATGGCCTTCTGAGAAAGTGGTCAATCTTCTAAGCATCTTACTCAAGAACTCCTCTTGGTGATCATTGGGGGCATACAAATTAGCCAACTTAATCCTGACATCACCCATACTGCCCTTCACAAACAGGAAGCGACCTCCAGGGTCTGTGATTGAGTCTACATAGGTCCAGGGTACCCTCCCTGAGAGGAGGGTGGACACCCCCCTTGATTTAGCCAACTGTTAAGTGGAATGGTACACCGTAGGAACGAGCGGCTCTTAAGGATGGGCAGTTTATTGTTTCTGAAGTGTACCTCCTGTATGAAGGCTACATCCAATTTAAGATGATGTAGATCCTGTAGGAGCATCCGCCTTTTCTCAGGCGTGTTTAGGCCTTTGGCGTTGAGCGAGATCACATCTAGGACCTCCATGGAGGGGGGTAGGGTAGGTTGGGATAGGATAGTGAGGGAAGGGGGCGGAGAGGGAAAGAAAGAGAGAAGAAGACAAAAAGTCAGAAGTGAAGGAGGGCAGAGAAGTTAGTGGAGGAAATCAGAGAGCAGAAAAGAACCAGGCGGCTGTGTTAGGGCACAGCAGCCTGAAATAAACTATAAGCGAGGCAAGATATTGCCAAGACGATCGCCAGCCGACAACTGGGGTTTGAGCGCAAACCTACTTGAGAGAGGGGCTAGACAGGACTGAGGGGGAAGCCCCCAGCCCGCCTCACCCACCCCAGCAACATAAAATGATCAACAAAACATAACATATCAACATGACAACAGTACAGCTAAAGTGCAACATGTGTGAACCTAGAATAACAGTCATACCGATTCTGTGGGAACAAGAAACCAGTACTATTGCGAGCGTGTATCCCCCCCCCCGGGACCCCCCATCGTCAATGTGATGGTTGTATCCCGGCCCCTCCACCAGAGGACGGGCCAGACCTTGCACAGCTCTGCATGGGTACTGCCTGTAACCCCTAAGGCTAATCAGGAAGGTAGCAGCACCGGGCAGACCCCAGGTGTTTGTTAATGTCCACCTAAAAACCTGTTGCTCCTCCCCGAGGTGTCCCAGCTGTGTGAGCCTCCTTGCTTGTCTGCCAGTAGGCTAGCATTCTGGGGGTCGCCCACTGGGGGGCATAATTCCCCGCCCCCATCCCCCTCTCATTGGTGAGGTGTTGTATCTCTCACCTCCACCTCCCTGGCCCATCATTAGGAGATACACACATGCAAATGCAATGTAAGGCAGGCAGCCCCCCACGGCGTGCCCCCTTCCCATACCCAGGGAAGGAAAGACAGCCCAGGGTGATTAGCAGAAGGAGAAGGGGCGCCCCCCCACCAGGGCAGCACTCCCCCCACCCTGCAAGCCAAACACCTCCCATCTCCATGGCATCTAAAATATATACATACATTTATATGAAAATGCACAAACTTAGGATAGGATATCAATAGCCGCAGATAACAGGTGTCAATAACAACTCACAGATCCTGGGCTATCATGTCAGGTGGAGCCATGCTCCCTGCTGCAGTTATGTCTGTAGTCTCTTTGGGGATCACACGGTCTGTAGCAGCAAGCGCTCCTGATCAGTATAGCCAGGGGTGCACCAGCAGGAAGAGGGATGGTGGGAAGCTGGGCGGCATGGCGAGGTGATGGAGTTAGGGGAGGTGGGGACAGGTCCACGGCTCTGTTCGATCCTCTACAGAGCGTGCAGTTGGCTTCACAGGGTCAGCTCATGAAGGGGTGTAGGGGGGAAAGCTGATGTGCTAGAGGAAATTCTGCAGCAGCAAAACCGCAGCGGTCAGGCAGATAGGTGGATCACAGTTATGTAGGAGCATAAGAAGGAGGAAGAAGGGGAACAGCTCACAAAGGGCATTGGCTCGTTCAGGATTCATGGGAGGATGCCTGGGATCTCACCCTTCCTCTCTGTGGGCATGCTGGTGGAGGTCCCCGGGCTGCAAACGTGCCCGAACTGCCAGTGAATTTCAGAAGGGATTGAAGCCAATCGGGAACCTGGATGGGGATGTGCCCAAGAAGGAGAACAGGGCTGGCAGATCCGCCGTCGTGCGAAGCCTGAAGGAGGAATCTTTCTTGATCAGGACAGCTAGCGGCTACCCCCAGCGGTATGTGCAGCCATGTCTCCTCACCTGTACCAGTACCGGGCAGAGGAATGCTCTGCGCCCCAACGTAGCTCGTGCCCGGTCCGGTAGTATTTTGATCCGTGCCCCATTGAAGTCCGCCTCTCCCTGGTCCCATGCTCTGCGGGAAATCTCCTCCTTCTGAGTGTAGCGGTGTAATCGACAGATTACATCCTGCGGCCGATTGGGGTCAGTGGACCGCGGTCCCAGGGCCCTGTGCACTCTATCAAGTTCCAGCAAGGGTGGAGGGGCATCCAACAGCTTGTGGAAGATGGCAATAACAGTAGCCCCCAGATCCTCCATGCCCATGGCCTCCGGGATGCCGCGGAGCAACAGGTTGTTCCTGCGACTCCGATCCTCAATGTCCTCTAAAGGAATGCACCCCAAAGCTCAAACACACATAGGTGTGTGTATATGTTTAAATATACTGACGGTGTCAGTAGAACAGTGGACGGTGTCAGTAGGGCAGAGATTGGTGTTAGTAGGGCGGTGGATGGTGTCAGTAGTTTTTATTTTTATTATTTTACTTTGTATAATATTTTACGATTTTTGTTTTGGTGAAATATCAGGGGTCAAAACAGGGGGAATGTGCACCACATGGGGTGATTAGGGTGTGCCCATGCACACCTGGCACACCCTGTGCGCACGCCTATGTACATGAGAAAGGCCTAGTCTCGTTGGACTGGCTCCATTCTCAATTCGGCCGCTTGCCGATGGATGAGTGGCGCTACAGACAATTGCATCACTTTGTCCAAAGTTTCCCTAATACCATCTGGTCCCTTTCCTCCCTGACGCTGTTCGAAAAGTTGTGCATGTCTGCAGACCCTGTTCCCCATTTTATTCCTGTGCTGAGATGTTGCAGTCTGCAGAATCCCGGAGTAAGCCAGTGTATGTGTGAGAATAGGAGAGAGACCTGTAGCATAGATTTACAGAGACTCAATTGAATCATTTTATATCATCTTACCCACAAGAGTTCTGTGGACACAAAGATGCAAGAAAATAGCTTTAAGCTGTTGACCCGCTGGTACAGAGTTCCGGCCGTCCTGGCCAAAATGTATCCGACAGCTTCTGATGTCTGTTGGAGAGGCTGTGGGCTTTGGGGTACCTACCTACATATATGGTGGGGGTGCCCAAGGCTTAGGCCCTTCTCGCAAGATGTCAGGACCCAGATAAGTTATCTTAGATATTGATATGCATGACTCCCCATTGGAGTTTCTACTTCACGTGCCATCCACTCTTCTTAGCACCTACCTGAAATCGGTTTTGCCACACCTTTTAAACGCTGCCTGGTGCCTGATTCCCATTTATTGGAAGTCGACTCATGTTCCTGGACGATCCGATTGGGTACGTCTGGTCAATACTATTATGGCGACGGAGGAGTGGGTGGCAAAGTGCAAGGACAGATATGACAAGTTCTATAGTATATGGGACACTTGGATACATTATGCTTCTAATACGGTACAGGCACCATAATTTGCTGCCCCCAGGTTTATAGGTTAACATAATGCCTATGGGGGATGAGACCTACCTGCTATAGATACCCAGACTCTTCATGCCAATACAATGTTTTAACCACTTGCTTACTGGGCACTTAAACACCCTTCCTGCCCAGACCAATTTTCAGCTTTCGGTGCTCTCACACTTTGAATGACAATTACTCAGTCATGCAACACTGAACCCAAATGAATTTTTTGTCCTTTTTTTCCCACAAATAGAGCTTTCTTTTGGTGGTATTTGATCACCTCTGGGTTTGAAAAAAGACAAAAAAATTTAGCAAATTATTAATTTTTCTTCATAAATTTTGGCCACAATTTATACTGCCACATATACATACTTTGGTAAAAAATAACCCAAATTAGTGGATATTATTTGGTCTTTGTGAAAGTTACAGACTCTACAAACTGTGGTGCGAATTATACAAAATTGATCACATCTGGTGTACTGGTGACCTATCTCATTTCTTGCGACCCGAACAAGCCAGGAAAGTACAAATACTCCCCAAATGACCCCTTTTTTGAAAGTAGACATTCCAAGGTATTTAGTAAGAGGCATGGTGAGCTTTTTGATGTTGTCATTTTTTTCCCACAATTCTTTGCAAAATGAATTATTTTTTTATTTTTTATTTTTTTTCACAAAATTGAAATTTTTAGAGGTTATTTCTCTCACATGGAATGTGTATACCACAAATGACACCCCAAAATACATTCTGCTACTCCTCCTGAGTATTACGATACCACATGTGTGGGACTTTTACACAGCCTGGCCACTTAGAGAGGCCCAAAATGCAGGGAGCGCCATCACGTGTTCTAGGAGCATAAATGACACATCTAACTTGTTGACTACCTATTACACTTTTGAAGGCTCTGGAGCACCAGGACAATGACACGTGACACTGACGTGGCACTGATGACAGGTGGCACTGATACGTGGCACTGATGACATGTGACACTGATGTGGCACTAGTGACAGATGGCACTAGTATGGGGCACTGATGACACGTGACACTGATGACAGATGGCACTAATACAGGGCACTGATGACATGTGACACTGACAGATGGCACTAATATGTGGCACTGGTGACAGATGGCACTAATACGTGGCACTATCATGTGGCACTAATACGTGGCACTGATGACAGATGGCACTAATATGCGGCACTGATGACAGATGGCACCGACACGTGGCACTGATGACACGTGACACTAATGACAGATGGCACTGATACGTGGCATTGATGACACGTGACACTGATAACAGATGGCACGTGATACTGACAGGTGGCACTGATGACACATGGCACCGACACGTGGCACTGATGACAGATGGCACTGATACGTGGCATTGATGACACTGATGACAGATGGCACTGATACGTGGCATTGATGACACGTGACACTGATAACAGATGGCATGTGACACTGACAGGTGGCATTGATGACAGATGGCACTAATATGTGGCACTGATGACACGTGACACTGATATGGCACTGATGACAGATGGCACTGGCGTGGCACTGATGACAGATGGCACTGGGGACAGATGGATGGGGACAGATGGATGGGGACAGGTGGATGGGGACGATGGTGACAGGTGGATACGGACGATGGTGACAGGTGGATGGGGACGATGGTGACAGGGGGATGGGGTGGATGGTGACAGGTGGATGGGGACAGGTGGATGGGGACACAGATGGTGACAGGTGGATGGGGTGGATGGTGACAGGTGGATGTTTTTTTTTTACTTACGGCTGCTGCAGCCGTTGATCTCTCTCTCCCCACACGCTGTCTGTGTGAGGAGAGAGAGCGGCGCTGACAGATGATCTCATATGTTTCCATATGAGATCATCTCTCATTGGACACGCCGATCTTGCTGTAAACGGCCGCTGTGATTGGCCGTTTACAGCGATCTGTGACCGGCTGTGTCCGACGGACACGGCCAGCACAGAACTTACCCGATGCGCGCTCTCAGGAGCGCGCATTAGGGAAGTAAACAACAGGACGTCCAGGGACGTCCTCCCTGCAGGGAGCGTCCGCGCTGCAGCCGTCTTTCGGCTATAGCGCGGGCGCAAAGAGGTTAACTGCAAATATAGTGCTGATTGTTTATTGTATTTATTGTTTTCATTTATGTTCCCTCCCCCACCTTCTTTACCCCTCCTTCCCTTCTTATTCTGGATCATAATGGGCGTAGTGTTCACAGTGTTGTTTATGATACGTACGTACGCAATCATGGCTTGGTACACTGGTTTGAAAACACACCTCCCCCTGTTGTCTGGGTATACAATGATGAAGTCATATGATGTTGGCAACTGTATGTATCAAATAACCTCCTGACACTAGTGGCCCAGTGCCCCCTATTTCTTGTATGCCCCCTCTTTCACTTATTGTCTCCCTTTTGTTTTTCTCAATGTATGTTCTACTGAAAATTTTAAAAAAACTTTTTTTTATATAAAAAAGCAGGCACGGATAGTCAAAGAACACGCCAAAGGTCGGGATATGAAGCAGACAGACAGTTAAGAACAAGCCAAGGTCAGTAAACACACAATATTGATCAGTGAGGCTGGCTTGCAGTGCACAGGTTAATATAGTGTTCCCAGTTAGGGGCTGGGGTGGAGTCATGCTTGAGGGAAGATTACTTAAGCAGACCCTCTGGCGGCCAGTCTCCTAAGCTGAACACAGAGGTAAGCAGACAGACATGAACATTACTGCAGATCCATGACAGTACTCCCCTCCTACAAGGCCTCCCCCTCTTCATCTTGGGCCCAGGCTTGGAGGGAAACCTCAGATGAAATCTCCTAAACAGACTACTGTCAGGTCCCCTTAAGACAGGTGACAGATGCACTTTGTTGGGGTCAGGAGTGCACCGCTAGGGTAGTTGATTCTAAGGCTGACTGCTGCGGATGGAGCTCTGGGAGGTTCAGGAAAGTAGGTCCTCTGGAGCACCAGCAAGGATCACACTGGGAGCTAGAGCATGAGATTCCCCAGGGCATGGAATCTAAGAACCAACGGGTGTTCACCAGAGCCCCTGATGGTGGGGATGGACGTTGCTGCAACTGGCTTCAGGTCGCGGCCCTCAGGGTTCTCCCAGCTCACGGTCACTGTAGGCTACTGGAGAATAGAGAGGAAGCAGCAGACCGGGACAACAAGGGATAGTCAGGAGATAAGCCAAAAGGTCGGAGAAACAAGCAGGCAGGGATAGTCAAGGAACATGCAAAAGGTTGGGATATGATGCAGACAGACAGTCAAGAACAAGCCAAGGTAGGTAAACGGGATCAGACGTAGAGCACATGGCAAAAAGGACACAGGAAGTCACACACGCAATATTGATCAGCGAGGCTGGTGTGCAGTGCACAGATTAATATAGTGTTCCCAGTTAGGGGCTAGGGTGGAGCCATGCTTGAGGGAAGATTACTTAAGCAGACAGGTGAACAGGCAGCCGGTTAAGGTAGTGCTGGAAAATAATGGTGGCCACACAAAATATTGACACTTTGGACCCAATTTGGACATTTTCACTTAGGGGTGTACTCACTTTTGTTGCCAGCAATTTAGACATTAATGGCTGTGTGTTGAGTTATTTTGAGGGGACGGCAAATTTACACTGTTATACAAGCTATACACTCATTACTTTACATTGTAGAAAAGTGTAATTTCTTCAGTGTTGTCACATGAAAAGATATAATAAAATATTTACAAAAATGTTGGGGGTGTACTCACTTTTGTGAGATACTGTATGTGTGTGTGTGTGTGTGTATATATATATATATATTTTTTTTTTTTAATTAAGTGTAGCCTATATATACAGTGCATTTGGTGGTGTACTGTTTCTAATACACTTCAGGCGGTGTACACGGTATATAATACAGTGTAGTGCGGTGTTACAAAATAACCCCATCATGTCCAGGAGGCCACCAAGGAGAGGCAGACTTTCACAGGCCACTAAAAGAGGGCAAGCAGCCTCTGTGTCTACAGTCAACAGTGGTGGTGGTGGACATGGTGCATCCTCTACAGGTGGCCGTGGGGAACGTTTGTCCTTTTTTTCTGCTGCTGGCCATGTTATTGAGCCACAACATGCAGAAGAGTTGGTGGAGTGGATAACAAAGCCGTCCTCATCCTCCTCATCCTCTGTCATCCAGGCTCAGAGTAGTTTGCCTTCCAAAGCAGCTGCCAAAGCAGCCTATTTCACCTGTTCCTTGTCCACAGTCACTCCTTCCGTAGCCCCACAATCATGCACGGAGGAGTACCCAGAATTATTTGACCATGCTACTGGAGGATGTGCAGCTATTTTAAGGCTCCGATGTGGGTTTCCAGGTTGAGAAAGAGAGTAACATGAGCCTAGAGCGAGGGGGTGCCACAGTAGGACAAGAAACTGGCAGCCATGTTCCCCATCTGCAGCATACTGCCAAGTTTGCTCCAGTGATGAGGAGAGACTGACTGTACTTGGGTGCGTAAGAAGAGTGGAGGAAAGTGAGAAGGAGGAGGAGGTACAACTCCAACGAGGCAGGATGTCCTCCAGGGGGAAGCTTAAGGGCAGCCACCCTATTACATCACACCACAGAGCTCCGCAGGTGCAGGGCACTGCTGACTTCCCGCTGACTTTTAAAAGTTCCTTGGTGTGGGCCTTTTTAAACACGTGTGCAGCAGATGTCTGAAGCGGATTAAGCGTGGCCAGAACAGCAGCCACTTGGGCACCACATGCTTGACCAGACATATGCCATGCAGTCCATTGGCAACAGCACTTGAAAGACCCACATCATAGAAAAAGGCGGACTTCTCCTTGCTCCTCATCTGGGATCTCAAACCCTACTATACCTCCAGTCCTCTCAAAAACCTGCACTGAGAGGAATGAAGGTATAGCAATAGGTGTCACATGTACTTGCAGCCAATCTGCTAGCAGTACACCACCAATTGATTTCAGCAGGCAAATTTCCCTACCCCAGTTGCTGAACCGTAAAAAGAAACTCGGTCCCAGCCATCCACATGCTTAGTGTCTAAATGCTAGCGTGGACAAATTTCTAGCACTGCAACTGCTGCCTTTTCAGCTGGTAGACTCTGCCCCCCCCCCCTTTAGTGAATATGTGGAATGTGCTATACCACAGTGGCAGGTTCCAAATGGCATTTCTTTTCACTTAAGGCCATTCCGGCTCTTTGCCGGCATGTGGAAGGCAATATTTTGGCCTTGTTGGACAGGGTAGTCAGCAGTAAGGTTCACATTACTGCTGACTCATGGTCCAGCAGGCATGGGCAGGGATGATACCTTTCCTTCACGGCGCACTGGGTAACTCTGCTGGCAGCTGGGAAGGATGCAGGACAGGGTTCAGTGTTGGAGCTTGTTCCACCACCACGCCTCCAAAAAGCTGGTGGTGATTCTGCCACAACATCTGTATGCTCCCCTCCCTCCTCTTCTTCTTCCTCTATGGCCTCTTCTTCAGAATTGTCCTCTGAACCAGCAGTGCTCCCTAAGTGCATAAGGGGCTACGTAAGCAGTCAAGCTAAAACATGCCATGTGGTGCTTGATTTGGTCACCTGTTATAAGCAAACCAAACACTCTATCCCTTGCTTGTGATAGAGACAGTATACCTGCATTGTTCCTGTTCAAGCCTCCCGTTTGTCTGCCCTGCTTTGCTAGTCTGGATTTCCCTGTGTATGACCTGGTTCAGATATTGGACTTTTCCCTGAACTCTGCCTGCCTTTTACCTGACAGAAAATACCGATGGGCATACACACGGTCGGAAAATCTGATGAAAAGCTCCCATCGGACTGTTTCCATCGGAAATTTTGACCGTGTGTAAGCGGCATAAGGGTGTGATGTTTGTTTTTAGAATTTTTTGTCCCAATATCTACATTTATGAGGTACAATGTCAAAAAGTATCTGACATGGGATAAATCCCTCTGTCATATTATTACAACAGATATAGACAAACTGAAAAAAGATCAGACAGGCAGATTATATCAGCAAAATCTTCACTCCCCTGGCCCTGGTTCATCACTGTTTTAGGAAACATTGTAAATTTAACTCAGTGTTCATTCCTATGGGCGCAAGGGACCTCAAAGTGAAAATCCACCATTTTTCTTTTTGTAAAAGGATGCTGTCAAGGTCCCCTCTTCTTGCTGGTAATCTGAGGCCATACATTCCTTTAACTTTGAGTCCGTCTGTCTTTCCCTCATGATATTGGGTGAAATATTTGGCCACTGGTCTTTCTTCTTTTTTCTCTTTACTGTCCTTTTGTCTTTCTTTTTTGATATCTCTTAAATGTTCCCCTATGTGTACTTTCAATGCTCTTTTTTTGTCTTTCCTATATATATTTTAGGGCAGGGACATGTAATCATGTAAATTACTTTGGTAGTTGAACAATTGATTAAGTCCCTTATCTCATATTGTTTTTTAATTTCAGCATCCTGGAAAACAGTAGTTCTTTCAACAAACGGGCATATTTGGCATTTTGTACACAGTACCACCCCTTTGCAATGTGGGTACTCCAACAGCCATGTAGAATTCTGCTGTTGAATATACTCAGAGTGCATTAGGATGTCCTCTAAATTTTTAGACCTTCGTGCCACCATCTTAGGTCCCTCTCCTACTATCTTTGCCAAATCTTTGTTATTTCTCAGGATACCCCAGTGTCTTTGAAATATTTTACGCACAGGTGACCATTGGGTCCCATATGTAGTGATCAGTCTTATTGAGTCGGGTTCTTCCTGTTTTTTGCAATTGGAATTCCCATCTCTGCATAGTAAACTCTCTCTACTGCGTATCGCAGCTTTGCGTTTGGCACTGCGGATCTGTTTATGGGAGTAACCCCGTTCTCAATCTCCCATATAGGTCCTTAGATTTCCCTTCTCAGATCCGCAGCTGTCAGGGAACCTCTGCACCAAGCAGGTGAATCCCGGATCCAATATGCGCATTTGCGCACCTTTTCCTAACATATGTGCACATCGGCTCATCATATGTATAGATGTGCGCATCGGTGCATTTTTGTGGAACGGACATGCGCACTGTTCACGTTCTTGTGCGCACGCCGGCGAATCATGGCACACGGCCCCCTATTTAAACGAGCAGCCACTTGGCATCAGTGCTGGATTGGCTCAGCTTGTTTCTGCATACCTTGCTGTTGCCTTGTCTGACTTCACCTGATCTTGAACACCTGGCTCTTCCTGACTACTCTCTTGGATCACCCCTGCAACCTTGTCTGCTTTGTTTACTTGCACCGACCCCGGCTTGAACCTCTGACTTCGGCTTTGTCTCCTGATTCTGTACTTCGCTGCCTGACCTGTTGCCGACCTGTGCCTGTTCCCGACCACGAGCCTACCTGCCTTCTGTGTACTTCTCTGCCAGCCCGTTGCCAATTCCTAACCTGCTATCTACCTGCCTACAGGCACCTGCACCCTTCCGCTGCCCTAGCAGTTCCTGTCTCCACCTCCAGGGGTGCTAGGACCGGGACCGCGCAAGAGGCCGCCCTCGTCATTTTGGATTCCGCTGTAAGGTACGTGACAGCTGACCTCCCTGTCCAACGAGGCTAAGACATTGCCTTCCACATGCCGGTAGAGAGCTGGAATGGCCTTCTGAAAAAAAATGACGTTTGGGAACCTGCCACTGAGGTACCACACATTCCACAAATTTAGCCAAACTAGCATTCTGCCACTGAGAATGTGGATGGCTGGGACCGAATTTCATTTGATGGTTTAGCAACTGGGGTAGGGAAATTTGCCTGCTACAATCGTATTTAGGTGTACCGCTAGAAGATTGCCCGCAAGTGCTTGGGACACCTAATTCTACACCTTTATTCCTCTCAGTGCAGGTCTCTGAGAGGACTGATAGTATAGTAGGGTTGGAGATTCCAGCTGATGAGGAGCAAGGAGAGGTCCGCCTTGTTCTTTGGTGTGGGTCTTTTAAGTACCGTTGCCAACAGACTGCATGGGAGCTGGACAAGGATGTGGTGCCAGAGCGGCTGCTGTTTTTGCCACGCTTGATACGCTTCAGACATATGTAGCAAACAGCAATGGTGCGATCTGCTGCACACGTCTCAAAAAAGGCCCACACCAAAGAAATTTTGAAAAAACGCGCAAAGTCAGCAGTGCCCTGCACATGCAGAGCTCTGCGGTGTGATGCAGTCTGTTGGCTGTCCTTAAGTGTCAGAGATGTACTTACCGAGGCCGAAATGCCGAGAGCGGTTCACCCTTGCGACCCAGCGCAGTCTGCCCCCTGGAGATGGGACAGGGAGCAAATGGCACCAGGAGGCACAGGTCACCTCCGTCACGTAAGCAGAACCGGTAGGGAGGCTGGAGGTGGTAACGACCTGGCCCGGGCAGGCCGGCAGATGGCAGGATAAGGAGGCAGGTACCCAAACACCCGGCTGGGGATCAAACACCGGGAAATTCGGCAGAGACTGTTGGACAGGCCAGAGGGTCAAACACAGGGGAGTTCAGCAGGCAGGCCAGAGGATCAAACACAGGAGGTTTCAGCAAAGTCCTTTGGGACAGGCCAGGGGGTCAAACACAGGAGAATTCAGCAAAGTCCGTAGGGCAGGCCAGAGGGTTCAACACAGGAGAATTCAGCAAAGTCCGTAGGGCAGGCCAGGGGGTCAAACACAGGAGAGTTCAGCAAAGTCAGAAGATCCGGGTCAAACACAGAGGCAGCAGCAGCAGAGTCGTTTAAACAGGCCAGGGGGTCAAACACAGGAGAAAGGCAGGAACGTCAGGCAATCCGGGTCAGGTACTGAGGGAATAGATCAGGTAAACTTCAGGGGACACAGGACACACAGGCACTAAGCTGGAAAGACAGACTAGCAAAGTGCCTGTGCGTCAGGCAGCTTTAAATAGGCACCAGAGTGATGCTAATTGCGCGCCATTGCCGCCAGGTGTGCGCGAGCGCCGTCCGTCCGGCGCTGCTCTCCTGATAGTGCCCCCCCCCGAGGGGTGGCCTCTGGACACCCAAACTGGCCATCAGCTCCGGGTGAGCCTTGTGAAATGCCCGAATTAAGCGTGGGGCATGCAGGTTCCTTGAGAGTTCCCACGAATTGTCCTCAGGGGGGTAACCCTTCCACCTGATCAGGTACTGAAGTTGTCTGCCCATCTTCCTGCAGTTTAAAATGTCTTCCACCTCAAACTCCTTCTCGCCCTCGATTAGAATAGGTGGTGGAGGTGGTTTTTCCCTACCAGGGAAGGGACTGGGGGTGACGGGCTTCAGCAAGGAAGCGTGAAAGACCGGATGGATCCTATAACTCTGGGGTAGATTGAGTTCAAAGGCCACAGGGTTCACAACCCTTTTTACCTTGAATGGGCCGATGAACTTCGGCCCCAATTTGTGGGAAGGAACGGGTAATTTTAAGTTGGTGAAGGATAGCCAGACCTCTTTGTTGACCCTGAAAGCCGGATTCTCTTCCTCCCTTTATTGTAGTATTTGCTGTACCCATCCTGAGCCTCTTGCATTAACTCTTGCAGTTTTTGGAAGTTGTTCTGTAGAGACTCCACACGGTCCTGGGCTGCCGGGACTGAAGATTCCGGGGGTGATTCAGGGAGGAATGAGGGGTGGAAGCCGAAGCCGAAGAAAGGTGTCTGTTGGGTGGCAGAGTGGATAGAGTTATTGTACGCAAACTCGGCGTATGGCAGCAGGGTAGACCAGTCACTTTGAGAATCAGAGCAGAAGCACCGGAGGTACTGTTCTAAGATCTGGTTGGTCCTTTCCGTCTGCCCGTTGCTTTGAGGGTGATATGCGGAGGAAAGGCGGACCTTAATTTCCAAAGATTTGCACAACTCTTTCCAGAACCTTGAAGTGAACTGCGTACCTCTGTCCGAGGTGATGCTCTTGGGTACCCCATGCAGCCTCACAATTTCCCTAAAGAACACATCAGCAGTGGTGGAAGCAGAAGGAGTGCCAACCAAAGGTATGAAGTGTGCCATTTTGGAGAGCTGGTCAACAATGACGAAGATGGTGGTGAATTCCTTCGAGGGGGATAACTCCACAATGAAATCCATAGAGACCTCCGCCCATGGGTGTTCGGGAATGGGCAGAGGTTTGAGTAGCCCCCATGATTTGGCCTTTGGTCCTTTGCTGCGTTGGCACGGAATGCAGGAGGCGACATAGTCCTTGCAATCTCGTCTCCAGCCTGGCCACCAAAATGAATGGGAGACAAGTTCGGTGGTCTTCTTTGACCCGAAATGACCTGCCAGTTTGTGGTCATGGAAGGTTTTGAGTACTAATGGCCTTGTTCCTTGGGGAACGAAAATTTTTCCCTTGGACCAGAGTAAGTCGTTGCGTTCAACCAGGGAAAGGTTGGTGGGAACTGGGTTGTGCCTGGTAGTGGTCTTGATGGCAGTCATGAGATCTACTTCAGTGATTAAGCAAAAGTTTTGTGGGGACAAAATGGCGCTGGGTTCAGTTTCCTGAGTAGTTTCTAGGAACATGCGGGAGAGCGCATCAGCCTTTCCATTTTTGGAGCCCGGTCTATAAGCAATGAGAAAGTTGAACCTTGAAAAGAAAAGGGCCCATCTGGCCTGCCTGGTTCTGTGTCGTTTGGCTGTTCTCAGATATTCAAGGTTTTTATGGTCGGTCCAGACCATAACAGGGTGAGATGCCCCCTCCAAAAGATACCACCATTCTTCAAGGGCAAACTTAATAGCCAATAGTTCCCTGTCTCCCCCATCATAGTTCCTCTCCGGAGGGCTCAATTTCCGAGAGGCAAAGGCCACCGGGTGAAGGAGTGCCTTGGCGCCCTGGCGCTGGGAGGGGATAGCCCCGAGAGCTGTCTCAGAGGCATCCACCTCCAGCACAAAAGGCAGTGCGGGATCCGGGTGCCGTAGAATTGGGGCGGAAGAGAACAAGGATTTCAACTGGACGAAGGCCACCTGGGCCTCAGGAGACCAATGGAACTGGTTGTGTTGGTGAGTTAATAGAGTAATTGGTGCCACAGTGGAGGAGAAACCAACGATGAAACGTCGGTAAAAGTTGGCAAACCCGATGAACCTCTGGACTCCCTTTTTGTCCTTGGGAGCTGGCCAATCCTGGATGGCTTGAACCTTTTGTGGGTCCATTGCGACCTCGTTGGTGGAGATAATGAACCCTAGGAATTGCACGGTGTTTTTTTCAAATTCACATTTCTCCGCTTTGAGATAGAGCCTGTGTTGCCTAAGGATGGTGAGGACCAGTCTGACGTGTGTCTGGTGGAGCTCGGGAGTGGCGGAGAAGATGAGAATGTCATCGAGATAGACCACCAAGAAGTTATGTAGGTACCTACTGAAAATATCGTTTACCAAATGCTGGAATGTGGCCGGGGCATTGCAGAGCCCGAAAGGCATAACGAGGTACTCGTAGTGACCGAATCTTGATCTAAAAGCGGTCTTCCACTCATCACCTGCCCTGATCCTTATGAGATTGAAAGCCCCGCGAAGGTCGAGTTTAGAAAAGATCCGTGCAGACCGGAAGCGCTGGAATAATTTGGGGATAAGGGGAAGCGGGTACCTGTTTTTAATAGTGATTTTATTAATTTCTCTGTAATCAATACAGGGTCTCAGTGAGCCATCCTTCTTCTCAACGAAGAAAATACCGGCTCCGGCCGGTGAAGAAGAGGGACGGATGAATCCATTGGCTACGTTTTCGTCAATGTAGGTCTTGAGGGTTTTCAGCTCGGTTTCGGATAGTGGGAAGATACGGCCGAAAGGGACCGCGGCCCTGGGTAGGAGGTCTATGGGGCAATCAAAGGGCCGATGAGGTGGTAGGCGGTCGGCTTGTTGTTTGTCAAAGACATCCTTGAACACAAGTTAGACAGGTGGTACGTGTTTCAGGTTATATCGGGCACCAGTCCTAGGGCCTAGCAGGTAGCGGTGGTTAGGAGCAGAGCAGTTTTGGGCGCAGTATTGGGACGGGAAGGAGACCTCTTTCGTCTGCCAATTGATTAGGAGTTCGTGTGCTTGTAGCCAGGGGAGCCCCAAGATGATGGGAAACATGGGGAATGGAATGATATCCAGGCGGAGAAATTCCCGATGACCAGAATCGGTGGTGACCGGGATGGGACCAGTTTCACAGGTGATTAAGCCGGAACGGGGAAGGGATCCATCGGCTAGATGAACCTGTAGGCACTGCTTCTTGGGGACAAGAGGGAGTTGAAGCCTGGCAGCGAGAGAGGAATCCAAGAAGCAGCTGCAGGCCCCGGAATCAACTATGGCCGGGAGGCGGCCCGCCTTTTCCGTTAACTGTAGAGAGATAAAAAGGACAATGTAAGTTTGAGAGAACCTGGAGACTTGGAAGTTAAAGTTGGGACTATGGGAAGACTTACTAGGCCTTATGGGGCAGGTGCGGAGGAAGTGTCCGGAGCTTCCACAATAAAGGCACAGGTTGCCCTGTCGCCTACGTAAACGCTCTTCCGGTGTCAAAGGAGCGCGGACCAGACCTAACTGCATGGGTTCGACTCCGGGAGTGGCCCCAGGTGGAGCATGGAAGGAGGACTGGACAGGGCCTGGTTTGGGCAGCATCCAACTGGGACGAGGTGACTGAAAGCATTCAGCGCAGCATTCCCGCATGCGCCGGTCAATCTTGGTGACCGCTTGTATAAGATCTTCCAGGGAATCCGGGACGTTAATCCGGGCTAGTTCGTCCTTGAGGGTGTCAGACAGTCCTTGGCGGAATTGATATTTGAGGGCTGGCTCATTCCAGCCGGTGTCGGCTGACCATTTCCGGAATTCTGCTGTATAGTCTTCAACCGGCCTCCGGCCTTGGGAAAGGTTGTGTAGGGTGGTCTCGGCCGTGGCCCCCTTCTGGGGGTCATCGTAAAGCTGGCCCATGCTTTCAAAGAATGTATCCACAGAGTTTAGTACAGGGTTCCTTTGCTCCATTAGACTATGGGCCCAGGCCTGGGGTTCCTCGGCCAGGAGAGAGATAATGAACCCTACTTTCACTACCTCTGAAGAGAAGGTTCTGGGTTGAAGGGCCAGATACAGGGAGCAGGCATTCTTGAAAGCCCTAAATTTCTTGCGGTCACCAGAGAACCGCTCTGGTATAGGGACCCTGGGTTCTGAAGTGGCCATGACAACTGTGGGGTTGGTAGGTGCCGCAGATGGGGGAACCCCACTGGGAGTGGCAAGATTGCCGGCTGCGGGGGGAGACGGCCCTGTCAGTTGCTGCAAGCGGATGTCAATTTGGGTATATCCCACTTGTAACTTTTGGACAGCTTCAGTGAGTGCTGCCATCTGCTGGCACAGGATCTCAAGGGGAGAACACGCTCTGTCGGCCTCGGACATGGCTGGTCTGTACTGTCAGAGATGTACTTACCGAGGCCGAGATGCCGAGAGCGGTTCACCCTTGCGACCCAGCGCAGTCTGCCCCCTGGAGATGGGACAGGGAGCAAATGGCACCAGGAGGCACAGGTCACCTCCGTCACGTAAGCAGAACCGGTAGGGAGGCTGGAGGTGGTAACGACCTGGCCCGGGCAGGCCGGCAGATGGCAGGATAAAAAGGCAGGTACCCAAACACCCGGCTGGGGATCAAACACCGGGAAATTCGGCAGAGACTGTTGGACAGGCCAGAGGGTCAAATACAGGAGAGATCAGCAGGCAGGCCACAGGATCAAACACAGGAGCTTTCAGCAAAGTCCTTTGGGACAGGCCAGGGGGTCAAACACAGGAGAATTCAGCAAAGTCTGTAGGGCAGGCCAGAGGGTCCAACACAGGAGAATTCAGCAAAGTCCGTAGGGCAGGCCAGAGGGTCAAACACAGGAGAATTCAGCAAAGTCCGTAGGGCAGGCCAGGGGTCAAACACAGGAGAGTTCAGCAAAGTCAGGAGATCCGGGTCAAACACAGAAGCAGCAGCAGCAGAGTCGTTTAAACAGGCCAGGGGGTCAAACACAGGAGAAAGGCAGGAACGTCAGGCAATCCGGGTCAGGTACTGAGGGAACAGATCAGGTAAACTTCAGGGGACACAGGACACACAGGCACTAAGCTGGAAAGACAGACCAGCAAAGTGCCTGTGCGTCAGGCAGATTTAAATAGGCGCTAGAGTGACGCTAATTGCGCGCCATTGCCGTCAGGTGTGCGCCAGTGCGCATGCGCGAGCGCCGGACCGCCGAGCCGCGAGTGCGCATGCGCCGGAGCGCCGGGCCCCCGCGCATGCGCACTGGAGAGCAGGCCGTCCGTCCGTCGCTGCTCTCCTGATATTAAGCTGGCCCCTGGAGGGCATCCTGCCTCATTGGAGATGTGCCTCCTCCTCCTCCTCTCTTCAATCAGGCTCCCACGTTGAGTCAGTGACCTCATCCTCCCCTCCCTCCTCACCACTGGAGCAAAACTGGCAGTATGCTGCAGCTGGGGGAACATGACTGCTAGTTTCTTGTCCTTCTTGGGCACCCCCTCTCTCTGGGCTCACGTTACTGCCTTCATCCTCAACTTGGGTACCATCATCGGAGACTTCAAAATGCTGCGCATCCTCCTGCAGCATGTACCCGAGACTGTGGTCAAACAGTTCGGCGGACTCCTCAGGACATGATGGTGGGGCTAGGGAAGATGTGACTGATGCCATTGAGCTGATGGAATAGGCCGCTTTGGCAGCCAGACTTCTCTGAGCCTGTGTGACAGAGGATGAGGATGGCTTTGTGATCCACTCTACCAACTCTTCTGCATGTTGTGGCCAGCTGTTGAAAAATGGACAATCATGCCCCAAGGCCACGTGCTGAGGATGCACCGTGTCCACGACCAGCACTGTTGGATGTAGACACAGAGCCTGCTTGCCCTCTTTTAGTGGCCTGTGAGCATCTGCCTTTCCTTGGTGGCCTTCCAGACATGCTGTAAAATTGGATTAGCAAAACACCACCAGAAAATTACTAGAAAAATTACACCAGGAATGGCCTGCAGTCAGGTATAGGCTTGGCTAGACTAGAATGCAGTGGATGCAGTAGGAGACAGTATATATATATTGTATGCACTGCAGATCACCAAATCATTTGCCTGCCTGCCTGCCCAGAAGTGTATTTGAAAACATACATCAGCAAGGGCCTGCAGTCAGATATAGGCTTGGCTAAACTGGAATGCAGTGGCTATATATATGTTGGAGACTGTGTATATATTTTATGCACTGCAGATCACTGAATCACTTGCCTGCCTGCCTGCCTGAAAGTGTATTTATAAACGTACACCAGCAATGGCCTGCAGTCAGATATAGGCTTTGCTAGACTATAATGCAGAGGATATATATATATATATATATATATAAGGGACTGTATATATATTTTATGCACTGCAGATCACTGAATAACCTGTCTGGCCGGCCTGAAAGTGTATTTGAATATGTACAACAGGAATGGCCTGCAGTCAGATCTAGCTACACGGGATGTGTGTGTGTGTGTGTGTGTGTGTGTGTATATATTGTGACAGTAGGAGATGCTGTCAAGGTAAAATTGATAATTTGGGGGACACAGGGTATGCATATTTGCTTGGTGAAAGGCTACAAAGCATAAATGTGGACTGGAGAAAACTGCTTTTGCAGCTTTCTCCAGGTTTTGGTATTCGGTCATGGGGCTCTGTAGTTTGGAGTGTCTTGGGTGGGATAGGATCTCCAACCCTGTGTCCAGACTTTGTAAATTACCAGCAGGGTGTGTGCTCAGGTGAGCACAGCACTTATAATGAGAGTATGGGAAGACTTCATGGCTCCCAGTTGGAGACTGCTCCACACCAAGAGAGACAGGAGGTCTCCAGGAGTCAGAGAGGTTGCAGGAAGCAGCCAGAACGTGCGACTGCAAGAGGCAGTGCAACAGCCAGAAGGACTAAGGCCAGAGCGAAGCTGTGGGCGCTAAAGAGAAGCCATCCACAGTGAGGAAATCCTGTGGTCTGTGTGACCAGGACAAAGCGCAGAGGTACTGCTAAAGAGCCAGGTGGGCTAGCATTTTCTGTGAGTGTTTATTTTCTGGAGAAGAACCCCTGTGTGGGAAACCTTTATGTCAGACTTTCATTTTCCTTTTTAATAAAAATGGGCTACCATGCCCTTAAATATAGTTCCTGACTGGCTTGAATCACTAACAAACGCATCTACCACGAAAAGCGAATGGTCCCCCATGTTACTATATATATATATATATATATATATATATATATATATATATATAATATATTAAATACACTGCAGCTAACTGAATCACCTGCCTGCCTGAAGTATATTAGAAACAGTACACCAGGACTGCAGTGAGATATAGCTAAACTGGATACAGAGGATATATATATATATATATATTACTTGCCTGCCTGCCTGCCTGCCTGAAAGTGTATTTGAAAACGTACACCAGCAATAGCCTGCAGTCAGATATAGGCTTGGCTAGACTAGAATGCAGTGGAGATATATAGGTTGGAGACATATATATATATATATATATATATATATATTTTATGCACTGCAGATCACTGAATAACCTGCCTGAAAGTGTATTTGAATACGTACAAGAATGGCCTGCAGTCAGATCTAGCTACACAGGATGTGTATATATATATATATATATATATATATATATATATATATATATTATATACTAAATAAACTACAGCTGGGGCGTGGCTTGGCGCATGGAGAGGAAAGACGTGTGAGAGCTCAGCTCCCGCTCCAGCGTCCACAAAAGGCACACAGTACAGCCGCAAACAGCGCCAGACACCCTCCACATGAGCAGGAGGGGTGGATGCAACACCCCCGCACGGCGGGATCGCAAAAATCGGC
This sequence comes from Lithobates sylvaticus, assembly GCA_028564925.1. Classification (NCBI taxonomy): domain Eukaryota; kingdom Metazoa; phylum Chordata; class Amphibia; order Anura; family Ranidae; genus Lithobates; species Lithobates sylvaticus. Next base: position 98,147,322 of record CM053032.1, on the reverse strand, counting down.
CGAGATCGGTGACTATTTCCCGCTGAAGGGATCGAGCAGCAAGGCCCCGCTAGCCTCCAAGATGGCGGCGACCCACGCGGCGGCAGCCCACGCTGCTTCTAAGGTACAGGCCTCACAGCCATCACCGTCCCCCTCCTCACCCCGATCCCCGGGCTCAGATCACACAGCTCACAGGGAACCACCCCACTCGAGGAGCCCCTCGCCAGACACACGCAGCCAGAAGGCCCAGTGGGACATGGAAAGCTACATTAAGGCTCTCCCAACTAAAGGGGACATTGAGGCCTACATCAGCAGGCTGGAGAGGTCTTACAAAAGGGAGATCACAGATCTCCGCCATGATATTGGCCAGCGTTTTGAGGATGTAGAATTAGCTGTGGAGGAGAATGTGTCCAGGATCATAGAACATGATGACATTCTACAGCAACACACAATCCAGATACAGCAATTGTTTTATGGTTTAGACGACCAAGAGAACAGAAGTCGCCGCAACAATATCTGTATACGCAGAGTTCCAGAATCAGTAGAAAATAAAGATTTATCTGCAGCAGCCACTGCCATGTTCAACAACCTATTGAACAAACTCATAGATGATCCCCTGGAAATTGATAGGATCCACAGATCCCTTGGACTCTGCAACCCCAACCCTGCATACCCCAGAGACATAATATGTTGCATACACTTTTTCAACGTCAGAAACGAGATAATGCAAGCTGCACGCAATCAGGAATCCATTTTGTTTGATGTCTTCCCAGTTATGCTTCTGACTGACCTATCAAAGCAAACATTGACCATGAGGAAGGCACTGAAGCCAGTCACGGACGTTCTGCACACACAGCAAATTAAATACAGATGGGGATTTCCCTTCCACCTGTTTGCTTCCCAGAATGGCAAGTCAGCGACCTTCCGCACCCTGGGAGATTTACCCAATTTCTTGGGCACTTTTGAATTACCCCAAATCAAAATCCCAGATTGGCCACTGCACCCAGCAACCCCAGGCCTTCCCAGAAGACCAGGTTGGGAAAGACATTCAAAGAAAAAAAGATCCAGGTCCAACGCCACCTCTTCTCCCTCAGGATGATCACCTATACTACCACCGGCTGGTGGTGGCCCTACCTAAGTTCATTGGAACTACATGGAAAAAGCTGGCTAACGTCCAGCAGTCTCACTGACACTCTCTCTAACTATGTTTTTTCATTTTTCATTTTTCTTATTTTTAGTGTTTTTTTGATCGGTCATTTTTATATTGGCTGTTTCCCACTGTTGAGTGATGAGTTTAAACCAATATCTTATAGAAAAAATTAGAATAAACAGTGGCGCTCTATATATATATACTAAAAAAGCATATATAAATAGCTTATACTAAACAAATTTCACCACCTAATGTTCAGTGAAATAATGAACAAAACATATCAAACATCAAAATCAAAACACCATGTGTACGTGAGAAAAAATAATAAAAAATAGTGAACATAAGATGAAAAGGATAATTACTAGTGTAACCACCAGTAAAGCTAGTGATGCCAAAATATACAGTGAGATATAAAGTCCATATATAGCTCCTCTAAAAAATGTGCACAAATTTCTTCTTTTTCAGTCTTCCACCACACCGCAGTGATTAAGTGTTATTTCCTCCCCCACTGTTGTTGAAAAGCCTTACTTGATCTGATACTCCTCTAATTCTACGTCTGATGACCATGTTAACCAATCACAAGGGGATGATATAACTATCAGAGATATTTAGGGAAACAGCCAAAGAATATTTGCGGTTTTCATATTATGGTTTAAGTACTTTACACTTTATTGCTGTGTGCCTTGTTTCCTATGCACCTAGACAATTTCTATGTTAGGTTGGAGCGGAGCTCCGGTTCAAAGACCAAACACGTTCCCCACTTTAGGGTATACAGAGTCTTAATTGCCTCTGTGATAAATCCTTTTTTAGGTTTACTAGGTAGTGTCCAAGGTTTCTTATACACTTTGGACACTAGAGGGAGTAGCTTCCCTAGAAATTCTTACTGCACTTACCAATTCACTAGGTGAATTGACACGGTGACACAGGACACATAACGCCTGTGACGGCATATGTTTTTTTTTTTTCCTGTGCCCGACACTGAAACAAAAGCTCTACCTCCCTGTGTCATCACCTATCTTATCTTCCTTTCTTTCTCTTCTCCATCTATCCCCCCCCCTCTTTCCTCTCCGTCTATCTCCCTAATACTTTTTCTACCTTGTTCCCCCTTTCCCCTCCCTCCTCCTCACTAGAACTCGTCATCCCACTCGTCATCCCACCCCGCTCTCCTCCCCACATCTAGCTGACACAGTTCAGCAAGACTTATACATTCTTGCTACACGTGACCAGGAGTAAAAGAAGCACACAATAACATACCTATAGCACTGATACCATGTCAGCTCCGTTAGCAATTAAGATATCCTCTCTCAACTGTAGAGGATTTACTATACCGGAAAAGCGTAGACAGATTCTACACCATTTCCATAAAGCCAAGTCTCACATTTTACTGCTGCAAGAAACTCACTTTAAAACTGACAAGATACCAACACTTCCAGATAAGCACTTTACCACATGGTTCCATAGCACCAACCCCCTAGCTAAAACGAAAGGGGTATACATAGCATTCCACAGTTCTTTCACCCCAGAAATACTAGATACCTGCATTGACCCAAACGGTAGATATTTATTCTTAAAACTGCGATACTCGCAAACTGTACTGACTATTGCTAATGTCTATCTCCCTAACCAGAACCAACAACGATTCCTGTCCTCCGTGACCACCCGCCTACAAAACTTCAGGACAGCCAACCTGATCCTGGCAGGTGACTTGAACACTCCACTTGTACCGAGGATGGACTCGTCCACTGGTAAGTCGCACATGCCGCCATCCTCACTAAGCGCCATGCGTACCACCCTAAAGGACATGTCCTTGGTGGACGTCTGGCGTTTTACACACCCTACGGAGAGAGATTACACATACTACTCCCCAGCCCATAAATCATACAGCAGAATCGACTATTTCCTTCTCTCACAAAAACTCCTAGACAATGACCCTAGCTGTGAGATTGGCCTGAAACTGTGGTCAGACCATGCCCCGATACACATGACATTGGGGAAACTACCATACACCAACTGTCGCACCTCCTGGAGACTCAATGACAATTTACTTAATGACACAGTATGCTATGCAGATGTGTCTAAAACGATTGCAGACTTCGTACAAACCCACATGCATGACGAGACTTCTAACCTAAATAAGTGGGAAACCCTTAAATGCGTTCTACGCGGGGTCTTAATAAAACATGGGTCCAGACTGAAAAAAGCATGCACCGCAGAAATAAAATGCCTCTTCTCTCTGATAATATCTCTCGAAGCCCAACATAAACGCACATTAGATACCAAGACCCTTACCAAACTGTCCAATGCCCGTAGAGATCTCCTACAGATTTTCTCAGATAGAGCACTAATAGCCTGCAACAAAGGCAGTCACATCCATTATTCCCAGGCGAACAAATGTGGGAAACACCTCGCACGGGTACTACACCCAAGACAAAAGAGACAGAACATCAACCATATTATGTCCCCATTACAACAGAAAAAAATCGAAAAATTCCGAAATTATCTCGGAGTTCAGGGAATACTATTCCACACTCTACAACCTTCCTTCTTCTCACTACTCTCCCCCCTCGACCACGCTGACCTTGCATCAATATGTGCAAGATACAGCCTTACCCACGATATCACAACCTGACATGGAAGCTCTAGAATTACCTATGACTGTATCTGAATTCACAACTGCAATCAAAGGCCTCAAAAATGGCAAGAGCCCAGACGGATACACCCCCCAATTTTACAAAAAATTTGCCCAGCAGCTAGCCCCAATCATGATGAAAGCTTTCATTGAAGTAGACAATAACCACCCCCTTTCTCTACAACTTCTACAGGCCCAAATAGTTGTTCTCCCCAAACCGGGTAAAGACCCCTCACTATGCAGTAACTACCGCCCCATATACTTATTGAATATTGACCTGAAACTTTACTCCAAAATTTTAGCCACTCGTATAGCCCCCTTGCTAGCTGATCTGATTCACAGTGACCAGGTTGGATTCATACCGGGTCGCGAAGCCAGGGACAATACAACAAAAACTCTTCATCTTATTGCATACGCGAAATCGCACAACATTCCGACCTGCTTACTGGCGTGTGACGCTGAAAAAGCGTTCGATAGAGTCAGCTGGCCATTCTTACACGCGTCATTACAACAAATAGGCATAGGACCACAGATGATCTCTAAAATTATGTCCCTATACTCGCTTCCATCAGCGTAGGTGACAGCTAACGGGGAATCGTCCGAAATGTTTAACATTACTAATGGCACACGACAGGGCTGCCCCCTTTCACCACTATTATTTGCCATCACTGTGGAACACCTAGCGCAAGCCATACGTAAAAACGAAAACATACATGGGATCTCGACCCCCTCCGCCACACGAAAATTGTCTCTATATGCTGACGATTTACTATTGTATGTCACACAACCTCGAAACAGCATCCCGGCCCTTTTGACTGAACTCGACAGATTTGGTATACATAGTAACTTTAAATTAAACATCACTAAAACGGAAGCCCTGAATATCTCTCTACCTTTAGTATCTCAAGCTGCGATTTCCCTTTAGATGGCAGGCAAAATCAGTAAAATACCTAGGCACCGAGATCCCTGCAGACGCACAAGACATCTACTCCCTGAAGTACAGCCCTCTCCTAAACACGATCAGAGGCTCCTTAGAATCTTGGCATAACCTCAAACTGACATGGTGGGGGAGAATGAACATAATAAAAATGGACATCTTACCTAAAACACTCTATTTATTCCAGACTTTGCCAATTCTTCTTCCTAAAGCGTTCTTTCTCTCCCTCCGCACTCTAGTGAGCAAATTTGTATGGCAAAATCACCCGCCCAGACTTAGACATAAAGTACTATGTGCCCCCAAAGACAGAGGAGGTATGGGTCTCCCTGATTTCCAAACATATCACAATCCCTCACTTTTTTCCAGACTCCTTGAATGGTTCCCAAGGCCTCTGACCAAACCATCAATTTCTGTGGAACAAGATATGGCGCAAATTGATCTAAGAGCCCTATTATGGGGATATAACACAAAATTTTGCTCGCTTCCTGGATTATCCCCACTGACAACCGCAGCTCTGACCCTTTGGTACAACAAGGCCAGTAAACTTGCACTCACCACTGACCCAGGCCCTCTTTCCCCCTTATATCATAGCGCAGCCCTTCTCACCTCCCTGTCCAGGGAGAATTTGGGAACATACAACCGAGAGCAATGGCCTACAGCCAATCAATTTGTCCACCCCTCTACAGGTCACTTCCGACCCTCGTCGGACCCCTCGAGTCACACAAAAGTAGACTGGTTGTCTACACTCTCCCTTAACCACCTCAGTAGATCTCTACATCTCTCGGGCCAAGTCCATAGACAACTCACTAATTTCGAAACAATGTGTAGTCTCTCTCCGACCCCCAGACATACTTTGTCTCTCATATATAAAGACATACAATTTCATCAATGTGAAACCCTCCCTGCATACACCCACAAATGGGCCCGTGACCTGGAGGTAGAAATACCCCCTGCCCAGTGGCGCACATCATTTATCCATACACACCAAGCTTCCAGATCAGGATTCACACAGGAGAAGACCTTCAAGCTACTCTCAAGGTGGTACAGAGTTCCATCCTCGGTACACAGAATGTTCCCCGCTACCACGGACATCTGCTGGAGATGTCACGGAGGACAGGGATCGTACATCCATGTTTGGTGGGACTGTATCAAGGTACGCCCCTTTTGGGACAACGTGTTTAAGATTTACAATGATATGTACCAAACTACACTAGCCCCCTCCCCCATGATTGCTCTATTATCTATCATCCCAGGGTCCATCAAAGCAATGCCTCTTAAGATTTATTCTCTCTGCAGCGAGACACAATATCTCTCTATATTGGAAGAAGGACACCACCCCCCCCACTAGCGGGATGGGTGAATATCCTTAATGATACCATGCTAATGGAAGAAATGCAAGCCAAAATAGACGATAGGTATGATCAATTCAACACTCTATGGTCAATATGGCGCCACCACTCCACTTCGGTTGGGTTCCTAAACAATGTATAGTATTGCAGCTAACACTAGAAAATGACTAAGAGTACATGATTTTCCATAACATGTTCATCAAGAATGGTTAAGCACAGAGTTACTTCCCCCTCCCTCCTCCCCCCATATTTGCATTTTGCTGAGAGATGACACTGCGCAGGGACAATCAAGCCTATCACTCGACAAACCTTGCCCATAGGTAACCAGGTAAACTAGCACAACGATAAGTTGTACAAACATCTCGATGGGAGCGACCTATGATCAGTTCTTAGATGTGATCCTACTACCCCCCTACCCCTTACCCTTTCCTGCCCCCCCAATGTTTCCCCCCCACCCCCCTAATTATAAGCTTTAATGTTTATGTTATGTAAACTTTGTTATATGGACGAAATTTATTGGTTTTATGTATGTATGTATGTATGTACATATTGTTAATAAAATATATATTCAACCTTAAATAAACTACAGATAACCGAATCACCTGATTGCCTGAAGTATATTAGAAAGAGTACACCAGGAACAGACTGCAGTGAGATATAGCTAAACTGGATACAGTGGAGATATATAATATATATATATCTCCACTGTATCCAGTTTAGCTATATCTCACTGCAGTCGGTTCCTGGTGTACTCTTTCTAATATACTTCAGGCAGGCAGGTGATTCAGTTAGCTGCAGTGTATTTAATATATATATATATATATATATATATATAAATACATACACACACACACACACACACACACACACACACAGTCTTGTGTGTGTGTGTGTGTGTGTGTGTGTGTGTGTGTGTGTGTGTGTGTATATATATGTATATATATATATATATCTCCTGGACCTCCCGGTGTCAGCCTACTATGGGTCAGCTCCGCCCCCTCTGACCCCTCCAGGACCACCTTTTTCCTAGCCCATAAAGGGCGGCTGTCTGCCCACACCAGTGTTCTTTTTTCGTCCTCGCTCCGGACGCCTTTTAAAGTTTAATTTTAGTTATTTAGTCATATTTATTTTTATTTATGTATTTATTTTTATTTTTTTCTCCATCCACCATCCATCCTGTCTGGGTTAAGCCTCTCCCGGATCAGAAGACCCCCCCCCCCCCCCAGATGGGCTGTAAATCTCCCGAGGAGTGTGGGTTCCCATAGTGCTGGGATTGTATGGTACAGTATAAATGACTGTGTATTACTGGCAAGGTCACATCAGTATAAATTACTGTATACACCTTCGTTAGGCAGGTGCTGGCACTCTCTCCTTCCATGTTTTTGTGTGTTTATGCAGTGGTTTGGCTCGCTGGGACTTGCAGTTCACCACCTCCACATGTATTCCTTTCAGGAAGCTCAGAGTTGAGCAGGTGAGGTCAGAGGTAGCTTCCTCTTGGATTGCTTAGCAAACACCAGAATGCTCACTACTGATTTGCAGCAGGCTGTGTCCTCTAGGCTAATCTCACCCTCCAGCTGATCAATCTGCTACTCTGCTCTGGTAAGCCTGACTTCCATTTCTTACTGCTGTGTTACTTGTCTGGAGTGTTATCCTGTGCCTTTATAGGTCTGGGGAGTTTTGCCTGCCTGCCCAGCTGCCTTAGCACTGAAGATTCGGATGGAGAAGTTTATTTTATTTAATTTGGTCAGTTATTTATTTATTTTTAAAAAGAGAGCACATCCTCTGTTTTACAGAGAGAAGGGCCCAATGCGTGCTAAATGCCTGCAAAGAGGTTCCTAATCAGCACTCCAGCCTCAAAGGAGTAAAAAGGAGACTGGACATGACAAATCGCAGAGTCGCATGCAGCTGGATAGACGTCTGTTGTTGCTGCATTCCAGATCTCCCTCACCCTTACCTCACTTTAGTCGCTCGGACTAGAGCCAAGAGAGGTCAAGACATCAGAAAGCCTCTAGAAAGAGCATATCTGGGCGCAGACAGAGAAGAAGATCCTCTTCTTTGAATAGATCTTCATCGCCAGCCCAGGCAGAAGAAGGATCCTGTTGGGCCTGCTCAGCTGAGGTCATCAGAGGAAAGTGGGTTTGTGTATCTTGCTTCAAAGAGGCGGCTCAGGACAATGCTGCAAATGCACGCCAGGTTAAATCCTACATTAAGGACACAGTCAAGGAAGGGTTAAACAGCCTTTCAAGGAATCCTGCTGTATCTTTAAGCATCTGCAGATTCAGATCATGTGTTTTCAGTGCGTTTTAGCTCTGAAGTCGATAGCGATTCGGATCCATCTGAGGCTGTGATGGTCTCGGAATCGCATACGTTTGATTTTTTGGCACTGGTTCCCCCTTGGTGGAGGCTGTTAAGGATGCGATGAAGTGGCAGGAAGAATTGTCACCTCCAAAAGACACAGCAGAGATACTACCCGTATATAAAGAAATCATTACCTTCTTTCCCAATCATTTCTGAAATTAAAGAAGTATTTGCTCCTAAGGCTTCAAATAGGTCCTTCTGAAGGTGCCTCCACTTGACCCTCTCGACTAGGAGCAAGACTAGTCCAATTCGGGGGGTTTGGGCGGACAAATTACAGGATGCCTGGATTGTAGCCATCATTTGATCACGTTATCATCTCAAGTTCAAAACAAGGCCTCCTCAGACCTTGTTCGTAGAAGCTGGGCTTCCTACGGATGTTTGTGTGGCTATATAGGGGAGCTGTTGGCAGCAAGGGCCATTCTTCCGGTTCCAAGGCACGAATTGGGGCAAAGAGTATGTTCCCCTCTGTTTTTGGTCCCAGAGCCTTCAGGGGGTTTTGGAATTCTTACATGAAGGTACCACTATTCAAAATTGAGTCATTGGACTCAGGAGACTGGATGGTTTCCATCGATCTGGCGGGTGCGTATCTTCTTGTTTCCATAGACGCATCTCACCATCGATTTCTCAGGTTTTCTGTGGAATGCTCTAATTTTAAATTTTAATGTCTCCCATTTGGTCTCTGCACGACTCTGAGAATGTTCTCAAAGCTACTGTCTGCTGTCATCGCGACTCGCAGGGTCAAGGGAGTGCAAATATTCCATTATCTAGATGACATGCTACTTCTGGGTCCGTCAAATGAGCTCCTTCTACTCCATGTGAATTTCACCTGTAAAACACTAGCTCATTTTGGTTGGTTGTTCAACTCTCCGAAGAGCCAGATGCATCCGACCCAAATGTTGGATTATTTGGGAGTACAATTCCACACGGATCAGGGTGGTGTTTTCTCTTCCTCAGAGGAATGTCCAGGAGATTCAGTCTAATGCCCCATACACACGCTCAGATTTTCCGATGACTAGTTCCGTCGGATCATTTCCGTCGGAATTTGTCCGATGCTGGTGTTGTGTACACACGGTCAGACAACGTTGTCGGAATTTCCGGTCTTCAAGAACGCCGTGGCGTAAGCCGTCTTCCACAAGACTAGAAAAGGGAAGTTCAGCACCACGTCCGGCACCCGCTGGGCTCCTTCTGCTGATTCCGTGTTTATCGCGTGTTAGTAGAAGTTTGGGGACTTACGATTCGCGCTTCTCAGTTTTCTGACTCAGATCGTTACTGCTCTTCAGTTTGTGCTTGTCGTGCATATCTGTTTATTAGTGCGTGTAGTCAGTTCGCATTTGTTGGTCATTGCGGCCTATATCTTGATATAGGACGCTTTGATTTTCACTGCTTATTGTCTGCTCGTTTCTGGTATTAATTTTGTTCTTTCAGGCCTTGCTGTTTATCGGTGCTTTCTGTTTGTCCGTTCTGACCAGCCGACCGTTTGTGAGCAGTGTTTCCTGTACGTACTCGTCGCCGAGTTTGTGCTGTACAGGGACTTGCTGTCGGGCTTTTAGCTTTGAGCCAAGACCCGTCCATGAACAGAGCGAGGAGGAGTATGTGGACCAAGAATTGGTTGCTTCAGCGTGACCAATTCTCGCACATGCCTTTGCTTCGTGAGATCCGGGAGAATAATCCTGATGATTTCAGGAACTTTCTCCGGATGACGGACCCTGTTTTTCACCGTCTTTTGGCTTTGCTGACCCCTGTTACCAGCCGGCAGGATACCTGCATGAGTCAAGCCAACACTCCGGAGCAGAGGCTTGTTGCCACGTTGAGGTACTTGGCGACAGGGAGAAGCCTTCAGGATCTGAAGTTCTCCACAGGTATCTCTCCCCAGGCTCTGGGAATCATTATTCCAGAGACCTGTTCTGCCATAATCCAGGTCCTGCAGGAGGACTATATTAAGGTAACATTTCTCCTTTACTATTCCCTTCTATGTATGCTCTGTTTGCTAATGACTTGTATTTTTGACCTCCTTCCCTAATTACCATGATTGCAATATGCTCTAATGTGCTGTGCCCCTTTTGTCCTTCATGCATTTTTCCCTTCACTTACCTCCCCAGCATGCTCTTCTGGCCCAATAGACACCTATGGCCTAGTCACTTAAGCAATGTATTTTGTCTGCTCCATAGTATTGTTTTCCCCCAAACACCCCCTAAAATATGCACAGATGTTTGCTGTGTGTTTGACATCATGCAGAGTCCCTTTGAATTTTTTTTTTTTTTTTTTTGGCGTGCCAAACTCATTAGGAACCCCCCCTCCCCCAACTGCTCTGTCAGATGCTACCAATCCTCTATCTGCTGGCTTTGCCAAGCTCAATACACACTATATACCTACCTCTTTATAGTGGTCATATTTAGGGATGAATTCAGCAAAGCATGTAGTGCAAGGGGCTGGCTCAATACTTTACAATGTTTTTTTTAGATGTTTTTTTGTATTTTCCTCCTATTAGCTTGATAGGTAATTGCAGAATGTCAAAATGTGCTTGCCTTTATTTTTTTTGTTTGGGGGGATTAGGAAGCTTCTTTTATCTTTCCTGTGGGCTGCCAATAGTGTTAAGTAAGGAGGGTCTGGCCAAACTAGCACACATTATTGAGCAATTTGGCTATCAATAAAGTGGAGAGGGTTACCTGTCCAATTTCCCCCCCCAAACCTCTAGTTATTGTCAATGGCCCATCAGAAGTGGGGGGATTGATGGGGGGTGAGTAATATGCTAAGGGGACCTTGTACTTTGGGGTGCAAATACTTTCAAGGTTCCAATTTAAGTCTGATCTTGTTCCAAGATGTTAGTGTCTAATCTGCTTGCAATGTTTATGTGCAAAGTGACTAATTTTTTTTCTTGTTTGACTCCACAGTTCCCTCCCACGCCACAGGAATGGCAGACTGTGGCCTCCCACTTTGCCAGCCGTTGGGACTTTCCTAACTGCGGAGGTGCAATTGATGGGAAACACGTCCGCATCGTCCCACCCCCCAACTTGGGGTCATACTATTATAATTGCAAGGGGTTTAATAGTGTAGTGATGTTGGCGGTGGTGTCGGCGACATACGAGTTTTTGTATGTGGACGTGGGGAATAATGGCCGGATCTTGGATGGTGGTGCCATTGTGCACACGGAGTTCTACTGGTGTCTCCAGAGTGGCAGTCTGTGCTTGCCGCCTCCAGAGGAGAATGCTGAAGGACTCCCCTTCAACAGTGGGAATGCACTTTCTGGGCAAAAGGAGGTTACAGTCTCTTCTTCCCAAAAAGAATCTTCTCAGGTTGTGTGTGTGATACCTAATATTTTGTCTAGATAAGGTTTGTAGTGCATAACTGACACCCAAAATACTCCTTTTGAAGGGGGCGTGGCCAGCCGGCAAGAGAGATGGACGCTTAGTGCTGAGCTCTGCTGTGAGGGAGACGAACCAGAACGATTAGGGACCGCTGGAGCCGGTATTTTTGTACAAAAACTTCCCCACATTAGTCCAGTAGTGACCCACAACAATGTCCCGTAAGAGAACTGGGGACCACAAGCCCCAAAAGCTCACCACACTCCTGTACCCTCCTGAAGCGCTGGTCAGTCAGAATCAAAATGGAGCTGAAGGCATAGCAGCGCCTCAGACTAAACATACAGAAATCCCTAATAACATTTCTGGTGACTCACCAAACAGGGAGATGTCTAGCTCCCATGACAATGACACAGAGGGGGATCCCTTAATGAACAGCCCAGCTAAGGCAAAAATGAGAATGGATGCTCTAGCACAGCGGCCACCTCACTCAGAAATTGAGCCCCAGGCTTTTATTCCACTACAATCTAACCAGGCCTTACATTCCTCAATGGCATCCTTCCCAACCTGCGGTCAGCCTGTTATTGACACTACACTGAAAGAGATGTTAATATCACTGCATTCCTCTCTTGTGACTGATTTATCCACTCTATTTACTAAACTCACTACAGATGTCAGTCTAATAGATAACAGAGTATCCACTATTGAGAAAGGTATGATGAAATGCTTCTCCACAGTGAATGACATCATTGATTCTATTGATGAGGTAAAAGATGAACAAGAGTGGATAAGGGGCAAATTAGCAAATTTGGAAGACCGCTCTAGACGAAACAATGTCAAGTTAAGGGGGGTCCCCGAAAATATAACAACTCCAGAATTACCCAAATACGCCAAAGAACTTATACGCACTATTCTACCTGAAGTTACGCCACGTGACATTATAATTGACAGAATACACAGAATTGCAAAACCTTCACACCTGGCTGCATCAGTGCCTAGTGATATACTTATGAGGATCCATTTTTTCCATATTAAAGAAAAAATGATGTCAGAAGCCAGATTGAAAGGCCCTCTACCACGTCCGTTTGAGGGTGTTCAAATATTTCCTGATTTATCAAGATATACGCTTCAACTACGTAGAGATTTGAACCCCATAACTAAAGGAATGCAAAACCATAAGATTCTATACAAATGGCGCTACCCGGCCACACTAATTGTCTCCAAAAACGGATCCACTCATATAATAAATGACCTACACAAGGGTTTGAAACTTTTGAAAGAATGGGGAATAATCCCGGAATACCACAAAGATGAAACTTCGCTTCTTCCAAAACGTCCTTCAACATATCACTACAATCAAAGATCCCGGAATCATCAACCTATGGAAGTATCTGGCTCCTGAGCGGTCCGCTAACTACGTTTATAGCGTCCCCTCCAGGAATTTTGTTTGATCTCACTTGCCTTTGGTATTAACTGTTCCACACTGCAGCATTAAAAGCTGACTCTTTGCTTTTTTTTTTGTGCTTGACACAAATCTGCCGCATCCTGTTTTCATATCTTTTGCTATATTTTTAAATAGCTGTTATATATAATTGTAATTTCATTCCAGGTTTTATAGAAATACATCTAGTTACGGAACCCAGGTATCCTGATAAGCCGAAAGGAACTGAATTTACTGTATACACCAAGAAATATCTGCAAACTGTAAGTGTTATAGTCTCCCACGATCCATCACTTAGCCACAACAGGAAATATGCCATTCACGATAGTATCCTTGAACGCCAAGGGTCTCAACCACCCAGCAAAGAGACAATCTTTGTGGCATACTGCTGAAAAGCTTGATAGCGATATCTTATGTGTCCAAGAGACACACTTGACCCCACTTTCAGCCACTTTATGTCGCAGTAACAAATTTCCCCTTATTTTCTATTCTAATTTCTCTTCCAAGAAGAGAGGAGTGCTTGTAGCGATCAAGAAAGACACTGACTTCCACCTCATAAAAGAAATAGGTGACCCCAATGGTCGTTTTCTTATTTTAATCTGTATGATTAATGGAACTAAATATACCTTACTCAACTTGTATGCTCCCAATTCTAGACAGGCAAATTTTGTCAAAAAGACTTTGACCAAAATTAAAGAGTTACAACAAGGATATCTCCTTGTATGCGGAGACTTTAATATGGTTGCAGATATTTATATGGACACTACTTCAGCGGATAAGAGAAGACCCTCTCCCCTGGGGCAAATCCTGACATCGTCTGATCTTTACGATGTCTGGAGATGCCACCATGGATCAGAGAGGGATTATACTTATTTCTCCCCGCAACACAAGTCGTATTCCAGAATTGACATGTTTGTTGTTGATAAATTGTTATTACAAAAGGTGACTACCTCTGTTATCCACACCATGACATGGTCAGACCACAACCCAATTTCGATAATTATTGATGATACGTCTCCTCAACGGAACTCTTTTCTCTGGAGAGCCAATAATTTCATATTACAACATGCTACATACTCCAAAGAAATTGCTACTCATTTGAAAGAATATTTTGAATTAAACGCTGATTCAGTGGGGGATCCTGCCGTGGTGTGGAACGCGCATAAAGCGGTAATGAGAGGTGTTCTTATAAAACTGGGCTCCATTCACAAAAAAAAAAGAACACAACAAATAGACTCCCTTACTTCCCAAATTGCTCATTTGGAGGCAGACCATAAGTCATCTGCATGTCCCACTACACTAGCACAATTAATGTCGCTTAGACAGGAACTCAGGCTGCTTCTTCTCCATACATACGAACATATGCAACGCAAATTCAAAGCCATCTCTTATTCCACATCCAATAAGGCAGGAAAAAGATTAGCACAACGTATCAAAGGGGCTAGAGTTAAATCTAAAATTCCCTTCTTATTCCACCCACACTCGAAAGTAAAGCTATCTAATCCACAAGACATTGCGAATGCTTTTAGCGATTACTATAGTGACCTATATAATCTCAAGAATGACCCTACAACCCACCAACCATCCCAAGAGGAAATTGATGACTTTCTCCATAAGATAAATTTACCGACTCTGACAGAAACACAATTGTCTTATTTAAATGCTCCTTTTTCAGCACCAGAACTTCTAGCTACCATCTCATCACTGCCTTGTAACAAAACACCAGGCCCGGATGGCCTTACAGGGGAATACTTCAAACAATTCTCTACCTATTTGATTCCACACTTGCTGAAATTTCTTAACCAAGCTGCATATTCTTCCAAATTCCCTGTAGAATCGCTAAACGCATTAATTATCACTCTCCCAAAACCTGAAAAAGATCCGACTGCCCCACAAAACTTCCGGCCAATCTCCTTACTTAACCTTGATTTAAAAATATACGCCAAAACTATTGCTAGACGCTTAATGAAGATTATGCCAGACCTGATTCACAAAGACCAAACAGGATTTATTAAAGGGAGGCAAGCATCAGACGCGACGCGTCGCATGATTGACTTAATCCATTGCGTAAATTCCAGTGGAACACCTTCTCTGCTTCTTTCTTTAGATGCAGAGAAGGCATTTGATCGGGTGCACTGGACCTATCTACAGAAAGTTCTCATGAAATTTGGGTTTAAAGACAATATTTATAATGCTATCATGGCACTATATACTTGCCCAGCTGCTCAAGTTTTTTCGGCTAATATGATATCTCATCCATTCCAAATTTCGAACGGTACCCGTCAGGGTTGCCCATTGTCGCCCTTAATTTTTGATCTAACTATAGAACCTTTAGCTGAGCACATACGCACGAACTCGAACATCTCAGGCATAACTGTTGGCAACACTACTCATAAGATTAGTCTTTTTGCTGATGATGTGATTTTAATATTATCAAATCCTACCTCCTCCTTAGCAGCAGCCCGAGACGTTTTAGATTGGTTTGGACGAATATCATTTTACAAACTAAATGTCACCAAATCACAAATACTAGATCTCAAATTGAATTCCACCACTAAATTACTATTACAAGCCCAATACCCCTTCACATGGTCTGAACACAGCATTTCTTACCTAGGTATTCAACTCACTAGAACCACTAAACTCCTCTTTTCATCAAACTTCAAGCCTCTCTTAGATAAATTACGTACTGAATCTCAGAAATTAGCTAAAATGGAACTGTCATGGTCTGGCAGATTAGCGGCGTTCAAGATGATGCATTTACCTCAAATTTTATACCTGTTTAGGACCATTCCTATTCCTATTCCTAAATATTACTTTAAGTCACTTCAAACGATACTCAACCGATGTATTTGGCACGGTACAAAACCTAGATGCGCTCATTCTATACTTAGGATACACAAATTAGCGGGAGGATCAGGTTCAATAGATTTTACAGATTATCACACTGCAGCGATCATAGCTCAAGCAACTGAGTGGTTTCAGCAAGATCCGAATAAAAACTGGTGCAATATAGAACTTTCCTTACTATTTCGTCCTAGTTTAAAAAATTGGTTGTTGAGCACTCCATTAGACGCTAAAATACCAAAAGCAATTCCCCCTACCATGATAGCCACGGTCAGAGCATGGAAAATTCTAACCCAAACTATCCATCAAGAACCCACTACTACACAGATACCGATACCTATAGAAGTCTTAAACCACATCTCACCTGAATTATCTACATCCCATTGGTCTAACCGAAAAATCTCATTCATAAATCAACTATTTCATGACTCAAACCCAAAATCCTTTTCAACCCTCCAAAATGAATTTCACTTGCCTGAATCAGACTTTATTGCATATTCCAAACTTCTGAAATGCCTTAACAAAATCAAACCTCTCTTATATACAGTTTCTTCAGTAATATGGAAATACCTGCACTTTGAATTTCCTAAACAGAAGGGTATTTCACTTGTATACAACACCCTGAACCAAAAGCGTGTATTTACTAAATCCACACCACATACACACTGGGAAAATGATCTAGCAACGACTTATACAGAATCACAATGGGAACAAGCTTCACGAAGTGTATACAAATCCACGAAAAGCTCTGCGTTGTGGGAACTCACACAAAAATTGTCCCTTAGATGGTATTTGACGCCTTCTCGCTTGGCAACATTCTATCCCACATTATCTAATAAGTGCTGGAGATGTAATTCCAACATAGGAAGCATATTCCACATATTTTGGGAATGTACCCCCATACAGGAATACTGGAAAACCGTTTTTCTTCTCTTAAAAGATATATCCCAGATAGATATACCAATGTCTCCGGGTCTAGCTATCCTGAATTTATCCATTGAAGACATACCCTTTTCATTTCGTCATGTGACGACACATATCCTATTGGCAGCTAGGTTAACTATAACCAGATTATGGAAGTCAGATACAACTCCCTCTATCACTCACCTCTTAGATACCGTAAACCTACATTATAGTTATGAATTAATGATGGCATCCAGTGAGGGTAAATTACCCAAGGAAAAAAACAAGTGGGCATCATGGGAACAATGGTCGACTATTACTAACTTTTTGTAACACTCATATCTAACAGATTGATATACACTTTTGCCTCTGGGTTCTAGAGTATGGACACAGGTTCCTGGATAAGTTCTATTATTGTGGCAACGTTCTCCTCTTAGACACAGTGTAGTCCCCATGGGGGTGTCTAGAGGACATATACTTCTATTTGATCTTATGTTACTATATTGATCTTATATTTCTATATTGAATGTATTGCGTTTTGTAGCATTTTAATAACAGTAATTCTTGTTCTGTAACACTTCATTGATAATTGAGTTGACATTATTTAAGTGCTATTCTGAGTTAATTTATTTTAACGGCATACAATGTGTAATTTGCATCTTTACTGTATGTTATGAAATTCAATAAAAACTGATTGAAAAGCAAAATACTCCTTTTCATCACCATGACAGAAATGTGTGTATTCCCGAAAATGGTGTGCTACGTGTTTTATTACAAAGCACTGTGGGTGTCATTTACAAAAGCCAAATCCACTATGCACTACAAGTGCACTGCAAAAGTGCCCTGGAAAATACACTTGCAGTGCAAACTGGAATAGCCTTTAGTAAATAACACCCATTGTCACCAAAATCATTTACTTTTGACATAAATAATGCTTTTGTGTTTTTAAATAAGGAAGCCACACATTTTTTAGATGTAAAAATTTTACTTACAACACATTCACAAGTGCCTTTCAAAAATGCTTTTGGAAACTGAAAAGATCTTTGTTCTTTAGAACATTGTTTACTAACATTGTGCATTTGGGAAAACCAGGCATGTAGCAAAACATAATAGACTGAACATAGGAACTTGCAAAGTTCAACTTTCAAAAGTGAAGACAAGATCAGACATGACTATATGTTCAAAGTGTGTTTGATCGTGCCTTCATCACATGGGGTGTCACCCCTGGAAAAGTGAAATTTAGAACATGCACACAATTTGGGTATCAAAATGGGCATTTGATGGTAAAAAAACATGCCTAGAATGTTCAAATGTGCAATCTCCCATCATGGGGATCAATAGACGTGTTTTGGGGGGGCAACCCCTTCACCTCACCCACTTTAGTAGTTAGTAAAGTGGTTGCACCCCCAAAACGTTGTCATTCATCCACCATGATGGGAGCTAGCACATGTTGACACAATGTGTGCATCTCCCAAATTTGGCACAGTGATTAAGTTAACATTTTTATGAGAAACAGCCACAAATGTGTGATAATTACTTTGTGCGTTTTCAGATTTTAGCTAAAACATCAATGATGTTCTTCATTTTTTGTTGAACATCATTGATGTTTTTGTTTATCTCATCTAGATCTCGATTGCACACTATTATCTCCCCGATGAGTACGTGTGCACTTTCAGTGGTAAAGTGCGATTCTTCTTCCGCAACATCCACATCACCTAAAAAAAACACAAACCAAAAAAAATGGCTATTGTAAAAGAGGCAGGCATACATTTATTAACTTACCAGTAGCTGGGTTCTCCCACACTCACCTGTTGTGGTGACAAGTTCTCCAAGTTTGATGATCTCTCCTTCCTCCTCTGCTTCTGGTGTTGGTATTTCCCCTTCTTTGGGAGGTGTGGGTTTCCTGGTGTCCTCAGACATCCCGAGTCTTCGCTCCCCTATGAGAATGTACAAAAGGAATATTTAGCACAACAATCTATTGAGGGCAGAAATAGGAAATGTCAAACATTGCTTGGAAGTGACGGACAATAGTTGTTTGTGGCCAGGTTCAAAGGACAACAACATTAATGTAGTCACTTTGTAAAGGTGCAAAACTTACTACCTTTTTGGTTGAAGTTTGTCAGATGGAGACACCCCTATAGTATCCACTGGAGCACATGTGTGGAACAACATAATAAAAATGGGGTTTGGGTGTCCCAGCACTAGTGCTCTAGAGTCCAGATGGGTAAACAGCTACTGAGTGACCTCTCCTTTACATTGAAGAAATTTGCTTTACATTCTTGATGACATCTCTATTGACAACAAACTTCCTTTCACTAAAAACTTCACCAAACATCGTATTATAAGTGGCCGAACGATCGAGGTTGAGTACGATCGAATGGACACACAAGCATGAAAGTGGCCATTTTCAAAAGTACAACATTGAAAAAAACAACCACATGGAGCAGTATCCAAGCAAGAAGAAAAAAAAAAAAAAACACAAAACACGACCACTACTTACTTTTTTGAAGAACTCGCTTGATCTTTCTGTACTGATCGGGCTCCCTCAGTTTCAGGTCTGACCAGCGTTTCCTCAGTTGTTCCTTGGATCCTCACAACTTTAGACATGATCTTGGCCTTTCTGACATTTGGGTTGAGGTAAGGCCCATACTTCCCATCATAGTCGCTCCTCTTCAATATGTGCACCATCTCTAACATTTCTCCAAAAGACATATTGGAGGCCTTAAATTTAAGCCTCCGGGATCAGAGCGTTTCTGCCTCCGGCCTTTCCTCGTCCTCCTCCTCGTTGCTGTAATATTTAGGGCGCACCTGCTGTGTCCCCGCCATGTGCTCTCCCCACTGCGCCGTAAAGAGAAGGGGTGGGGAATAGACGAGAAAGATCGTCAGAGGCGGGCGGAGTTTCACCCATGCGCACTGTATATAAAACTTCACACGCGTGTGTCGTAGCGACGATCTGTGAGCCGAGGGGAGAGAGCTGACGCACGAGACGATCGCTATAACGAAGGTACAATTTGAACTTGGTACATCACTAGCCTAGACCTTGAGGCTTATTTATGGAAAAGATTAGGAGAGTTTAGCCTGACATTATTTAGTGTTTTGTGGGGTGTTGTGTCTTGCAGAGAAGATGGATGGCTTCAATGACGTCAGTTTTCTCCCCGTCTTCATTGATAAATATCGGGAATTTACCCTTTTGTGGCAGGCAAAACACCCGGAATACAGCAACAAACCAAAGAGGTACGCAGCGATGAAGAAACTTCTTGAATTTGTAAAGCCGGTGATCCCCAAAGCAACCATTGAGAAGTTAAGAACAAAAATTGGCAGCCTGAGGAGTACGTATTTCAGGGAGTGCAATAAGGTCCTGAAGTCCCAAGCATCTGGAGCTGGAGCAGATCAGGTCTATGTCCCCAGGCTCTGGTACTACGACAGGCTCCATTTTCTCAAAGACCAGGCTGATGTCATGGAGTCACTCTCGACTCTTCCTTGCACGTGTCCTTCCACGCATTCCACCCCTGATGAGGCTTCCGTGGAGCAACCTGGGCCTTCCAGTCAGGAAGAGGTGGAGGAGCCCAGCTTGAGCCAGGTATAGTATTTTTGTACCCATTTTTGTGAAAAATGAATGATGTTCACTTAATTCAGGATCCCCAATTGCTTATTTCCTAACCTGTTTGACATATCAACAGACAGTAGTGTTGGAGACATTTGGGGCAAGAATCTAAACTGCTGGGCTGAGAATTGTATGGTTTTCTATTTGTAAACATTTTGCAACAGTCAATAGATGAAAATTGTGTGTGTGTTTGATGAACAAATAACTCAAACTATGTCCCCTTTTCATACACAGGAAGACCTCAGCCAGGAGGTGGCTGTGGAATGGGCAGTCAGGAGGAGGCAGGGGTTAGTGGCAGCCAAGAGGTGGGAAGGCCTAGGAGCCTGACTGTATCCCAAGTCTCTCCCCTCCGCCTTCCCTACAAAAGGGCGAGAAAGGGGGGGATGTGGGGGAGTCAGCACTCCGGCTGATAAGAGAGGCTTCAGCGTCACTACATGCCACACCCATCTACAAGGAGGCCTTTGGCTCCTTGGTTGCCACTAAACTCAAGGATATGGAGGCGGGGCAATGCAGCTTGTGTGAGGAGGTCATCCTCAAGGCACTAAATAAGGGGGTGGCTGGGGAGATGACCCCAGCAACACATGTTTGCGAGAGTCACCATGCTCCGCTTCCTCCTCCTTCTGCCACACCTCCAGCACCACAGCCACAGCGTGGAAGGAAGCGTGTAAGGAAGAACAAAGTGTGACGACCTGGATTCAGTCTGGTCTGAGAGAAGATGGAGCCTCTCGTATGACCACAGCCTGGGGACATAGATGCCATCTGCTGCAGTTCCGGATGTTTTGGACTTCAGGACCAGATTGCACTCCCTTATTAAGATACATACTCCTCAGGCCACCAATTTTTGAACATAAAAAAATGATGTTTGCCTTGGGGGTCCAAGGCTTTGCAAATTTCCCAAGTTTCTCCATCGCTGCGTTCCTCTTTGGTTTGTTGCTGAGACCTAAATAAAAGGTATTTTGGATTTCAAGAAATCCTTGCCTATATGTTTTACTTTTCAACAATGACAGTTTATTTGTGAGTAGGCAGGTACATTTCACAAATCAAAGTCCAATTAACAAGGGGCACCAACAACAAACAACCTCCTAGTGAATTTAGGCTACAAATACAAATGATAATAATGGTGTTTGGATAAGTTGAGACACACAACCCCCCCCCCCCACCCAAAAAAAAAGTAATAAAGGAAATATGGATTAAAAAAAAAAAAAATTGAAATGACAAATCCTCCAAAAAATATAAAAAAACATTCTTAAGATCTGACGAATAAAAAACATCTATCCAATAAATCATGAAAAAGAATAAAGAAAGAAGTTTGTGAGAAGTCAGTGTGAATAGGAGCAGCTAAAACACGTCATTCTTCTTGCATTGTAAAGAAAAAGAGAATGCGCTGCATTAAACACATTTTAACATTGCAGCGTGACGAATGTGCTGTGTCGATTAGGAACGGTAGTTTTACCTGACCGAGCGCTTCTGTCACAGAATTTCTTCTGAGCATGCGTGGCACTTTGTCCGTCGGACTAGGCTACACACGATTGGAATTTGTGTGATCGGACTTTGTTGTCAGAAAATTTGAGAGCAGGAGATAAAACTTTGTCCGTCGGAAAATCCGATGGAAAATGTCCGATGGAGCCTACACACGGTCGGAATTTCCGACAACATTGTCCGATAGGACATTTTCCATCGGAAAATCCGACCGTGTGTATGGGGCTTTAGACAAAAGCCGTGATAGCCAGGTCTTCTATGATGGTGAAGCAATGCATGCAGTATCTGGGGGTTCTATCAGCCACAGTTCCAGTAGTCCCGTGGGGCAGGTGGCGCAGAAGGAGGTTTCAATGCAACTTTCTTCTTCAGTGGGATCGTCACTCCTTGTTCCAGAAAATCTGCCAATTCCGATAATCTGGTCCCTGGTTTGGTGGTCAGTAGCTCGCAATCTTTCCCGCTGAGTTCCATTGAAGGCCTCAGAACCAATAGTGGTGAAGACCAATGCCAGTCTGGCAAGCTGCGGGGCACACAGCCTGGGACAGCAGGTTCAAGACCGATGGAACTTTTGTGGGGTTCCAACCTATGTTGCGAGGTCAAGCTGTCAAGAGTCTTTGAACAACTACGGTGGCTTATGTGTCTCATCAAGGGGGCACAAGAAGTCGCCCTCTCCTTCAGGTGGCATGTCAATCTTCCTATGCGCAGAGAAGAATCTCAGCTCTTACTTCATCTTATCTCCCAGAGCCTGGGAATGTTTTAGCAGATTACTTGAGTCGAGGCTTTGAGGATCTCAACAAATGGGGCCTCAATCGATAGATCTTATGGCATTGGAGGAGAATTGTCAACTGACTTGCTTCTCCCGGACCTGGCATCCACAGGTGTTGGGTCAGGGTGCTCTGTCCAGGTCTTGGAATTTCCCCTTGGTATACGTGTTCCTGCCACTTCCTTTGGCTCTCAAAATCCTGCTGAAGTTTCAGCGAGAAAGGATCACAGCAATAGTAGTCTTAGGCAGCCGTGGTTCCCTCTGGCTTGGAGGATAAAGTTGGGCTCACCAATCCCACTGCCTCCTTTTCAAAATCTCCTTTTGCGGAGTGGGGCCTGACACCCGAACCACAGGAGGATGAAGTTAATAACTTGGAAGTGAGAAAGAGGCTTTACCTGGCTTGGGTCTCTCGGGCAGTATAGTGGAGACATTATTACAGGCTAGTAAGAGGTCCACAAACGTAACCTATTACCAGATCTGGAATACTACAGAAAGGGTTTGGGGCCTTTGATCTCCTTCGGTATCTAACATTTTGGGTTTTCTGCAGAGTGGTCTCTTAGTGTTAGCTTATAATTCCCTGAAGGCTCAAATCCCTGCTTTGTCGGCTATGTCATGTACAAGATATGCTCTACATCCGTGGGTAATCCAATTTTTAGGGGCAGCCATAGAATTTAGACGTCCATTGAAATCGTTTTTTTCAAAAAAGAGGACTTAACACTAGTTTTGGGGACATCGCTGGTTCCTCCGTTTTGATCAGCTTTCTCTTGTTCATTATATCTTCTAACAGTTTTTTTTTTTTTTTTACTAGCCGTTGCCTCGGCCAGAAGAGTCTCAGAGTTGTGCGCCTTTTCGTCTAAAGAACCATATGGTTTGGTGCTCCCAGACAAGATAGTCCTTAGGCCGATACCAAGCTTACTAACTAAGGTTGCCATATCATTTCGTAAGAACTGGGAGGTCATTCTCCCAGCCTTTCCGGAGAATACAGAAGATGAGCGGAGTAGGTTAGACCTGGCCTCTGCGGTTTCAACATACCTGGAATGGACTAAAAGCAGATCAGCTGTAGTTTTTCCCTAAGGGTATACAGGCAACATCCAGAGTTGTGTCTTCCGGATTTATCAAAGACCATACATATTGCATACAAAATGCTGGGCCTTCCTCCTCCTTCAGAGATCAAAGAACATTCAATGAGGAGTATGGCAGAATCCTGGGCAGCATACGTAAGGGTCGCCCCTGAGGTAGTTTGCAGAGCAGCAAGCTGGAGCGCGCCCAACACCTTTTATTAGGCATTACAGGCTTAATTTGGCTTATCCACCTGAGGAAACATTTGGCTCTATGGTTATTACGGCGGCTGTTGCCCATTAAAAATTTGAGTAGCATTGCATTGAGGGTTTAGATGTTTTTTTGTCTTCCCTCCCTTTTTAATGTTGCTTGGTACATCCCATAGTAGGCTGACATGGGGAGGTCCAGGAATACGGAAAATTCATCCCAGTGTCAGCCGGAGGATTCCCACCCAGTTTATCCGTCGCAAGGCAGGTATTTTTTGAACACTGGTGTGGGCAGACAGCCGCCCTTTATGGGCTAGAAAAAAGGTGGTCCTGGAGGGGTCAGAGGGGGCAGAGCTGACCCATAGTAGGCTGACATGTGGAGGATCCAGGAAAGGAAAATTACGGTAAGTATGGGCAACAATTTTCCTATATATATATACACACACACAGTCAGTCTCGTTTTATATATATATATATATATATATATATATATATATATATATATATATATATATATATATATATGTGTGTGTGTGTGTGTAAAATCTAGGTGAACAAATATCTGCGCTAACTATAAAGCAAAGAAATAGCAGCCAGCACAGTTCGTTGATTTAGCAAACATAAAATAGTAAAGTCCAGGTGCAGCGCTCAAATTAAATATCAACAAGTGAAATGTAATTGTGTAAAAAAAGTCCATTATTCAGAGTACAGATGATATGGAAAAAATCCTCCATCAAGCTTCAGTGCACAAAACGAAAGCACACCACACCCACGTGCTGTCAATCTGCTTACCAGAAAGCTATATAAATCAAGCAGTGTAATCATATGATGCAAGAGGTCAGTGGTTGGACTTGGTTGATTGCATTTATTAGATAATCATCCAGTTTCATCAATGTAGTAAAGGCAGGACTCACACAGGTGGATCAATATATTGTGCTAGGTATAATCTCCATCATAACATGAAATCCAATGAGGGAAAAGAAAAAAAGCACAATACTGAAGCCCGTAAGGAAAAAACACAAGTTTATCTGTAGTGTTTCTTACAGGAAGAAGGGGACATCAAAGCATATAGAAAAAAAACTCTGCGGTTCACAGCGTACTTGCATCAGCCAGCCTAACACGTTTCATCCTATGTGGATATCATCAGAGGCGTGGCTATCAATGCAAGCACGCCCATATATATATACACAACATCCTTGGTCATGCTTTCCTGTGATAGGACAGTGCGACCCAATAGCAATGGTATACACCTATTTCACCAGTCATGCTGTCCTGTGATAGGACAGCACGACATACTAATAATGGCATACATCTGTGAGTGTCAGTCATGCTGTCCTGTGATAGGACAGCATGACCCAATGTCAATTGCATACATCTAATACCGCCGGTCGCGCATGCGCAGTACGGCCATATCGTCCTATAGGAGGAACGGACGATCTGCCGCGACCGCGCATGCGCAGTACGGTGTGCGGTTTACCCATTAAAGATCAGAACCAGATGCAGGATAAGTCATATCCGGTGGGCGGTTATCGCTGAAGCCGACCGGAAATGACGTAGGAGTACAGTCACACATGCTTTGTGCATGTGAGCGGTTCACTCGCAACAGGAGGTGAAACCAGCTATGTTTCTAAGGCGCACACAGTGGGCGGAACCCACACAACGCCATCCTACACTGTCAGCAATGCATACAAAATGTTAGTGCTGCATACAAAACATGCGGAAGGCATTCATTTTAACAAAAAAAGAAGACCAAATAAAATTAAAAGATATACACCTTAATCCTGCAAAGATACATAGGAAAGACATACTTTTTAAAAGCCATGACCATAGAAGGTGATGTAATAAAATGGATTAAAATGGAAATAAAAAAAAAAAAAAATATATATATATATATATATATATATAAATAAATAAATAAATAAAATAAAAAAAGCTGCATTAAGGAGAGAGAACTGAAGTCTCCCAATGGTATGGTATAATGCAACATTATACATATGAAAACTGAAAAAACTTAGTATTATTCACATGCTCATAAAGACTGAATTATTTTTTATATATTAAGAATAAACACTGCCCACTAGTGGTTATCGCTATATGTAAAAACTTTTTTTTTTTTTTTATTCCCTTTGTGAACACAAAAAAAACTTTTATATTTTCCTTTATTTATGTATAAAAACATAAAAAAAAAAAAAAAAGAAATTTCTTAGCTGTTATTTATGAAACAATTCACATCCCAATCGACATTCATGCCGAATGGAGTGCAACATTTTAAATCATAAATCCAGCGGGTTTCAAGTTTAGAAATCTTGCGTTTGGACATGCTACCACGCCAGTGAGGATTGAACCTGTCGATCGCTATAAATGTAGTACCTTTGGGATTCTGTTTGTGAAATGCAAGATAATGTCGCGAGACAGTGTGCTTCGGGAACCCCTTTTTTATGTTTGTGATGTGCTCGTTTACCCGAACGTGCATGGCACGTGTCGTGCGGCCCACGTACTGTAGGCCACATGGGCAAATCAAAAGATATACCACATTTAATGAGGTGCAAGTAATAAAGGTATTGATGTCAAAAACCCTACCCCGTGGAATGGGATTTGAACTAACATATTTTCTTGCTCTTATCCTTATTGGTGACACAAACATTGCAATAACGGTGCTATTTGTAATTTCAAAGGGGGAACTCCTCTGAATATTACCTGTGGCTTTTCTGGAAGCACCGGACCCAAGATTTTATCATTCTTTAAGACATTCCAAAGTGTTGTTGAGAATAGGTAGTAACCATTGAAAAATTATAATCAATTTTGTTATGTACAGATTCCTTCTTGTTTTGAAGAAGGACAGTGGCACGATCCATGTTCCCCACGTTGTCTATAACCATATTCAAATCACTGGGTGAATACCCCTTCTCAACTAATTTTTCTTTTAAGGTGGCAGCCTGCACAAAAAAATCTTCCTTAAGAGTACAATTTCGGCGTAAACGGAGAGACCAACTCTGGCCCAGTATGGCCAATTTGTTCATGGCCAAATGGGAGGAGGATGTCGTGTATTCCAACAGAAGACCAGAGTTGGTCTTCTGGGGTAGATATATAGATGACACCCTCCTCCTGTGGGATGGCGACGTGACATCACTTAATGTATTTATGCAATATCTCAATGATAATAGGGTATTGTTACAATTTGAAAGCAGCACTAATAAAATCAATTTTCTGGATCTGAATATTCAGGTTAAAGATGGTGCCTTTAATATGACCACTTTTTTTAAGAGTACGGATAGGAATGGCTATATTGGGCAAGGGAGTTATCACCACCCCTCTTGGTTGACATCTGAGCCCAAGAGCCAGTTTCTCCGTTTACGCCAAAATTGTACTCTTAAGGAAGATTTTTTTTGTGCAGGCTGCCACCTTAAAAGAAAAATTCATTGAGAAGGGGTATTCGAGTCAGTCGCTTCGGGGGCGTGGCTTGGTGATGGCGGAGTAGAGAGACACGCTGGTTGAGCTCGGATCCCTCTCCCCTTAGCAGCCCAAGCTAAACTGAACGAAAATAACCTTGAACCGGTGAAATGTTTGCCTGATATCTGCTTGATGCCTGCCTGCTACGAACACCTTGAATGAGGAACCGCGGACTCTGCAATGAGAAGTGTGCGGTGTATTGTTGTATACACTCTCCTCTGGTATACTCCCAACTGGTGATTACGCTGAAGAGCCGAGCAAAAAAACTGCTGGGGGATCCCTGACAATTAGGTCAGGAACTGGGACCTTTATATTACGGACCCCATCGGATCTCCCGGCCTTATTCTTGTTTTTGGGAGTGGAAGGTTGTGAGGTGCCAAACTGGCTTTTGCCTACTAGGAAGAGACTACCCAAATCAGACATAATCAGACGCCTGCATAGATACTCCCACAGAGAGATGATTAGTAGAAAAGCATGGGAAATTGGCCCTGTTACATTTGAAGGGTCCAAGATCAATATTCTCCCAGATCTATCTCGAGCCACCCTTCAGAGGAGGCCACAACTCCGCCCAGTTTTAGAGAAAAAAAAACTGCTGGGGGATCCCTGACAATTAGGTCAGGGACTGGGACCTTTATATTACGGACCCCATCGGATCTCCCGGCCTTATTCTTGTTTTTGGGAGTGGAAGGTTGTGAGGTGCCAAACTGGCTTTTGCCTACTAGGAAGAGACTACCCAAAGGAGGGGATACAAGATCTATAGGGGTACTACCCCAAAACCTGGGAGCAGTACATCAATTACCGCAAGCATAACGGATGAAGAAATCATAAACCTGCTAAAGGGGATGTTGTACCCACTAGCCATGTGACCAGACCCCCCCCCCTCCTTCTCCCCCCTCTGTTTCTTTCTTTCTTTCTTTCTCTTCCTCTTTTTTTTCTCTCTCTCTCTCTGTTAGGTATTTACAGCTCTCGTACCTATGGCTGGATCATTACTCGTCGTATTAAAATGACCCCTCTTTTCTTTTTTTTTTTCTTTTTTTGGTCTCCTGATGTAACGTGACAGTGACATGTTTTTTAAGTCGCTTCATACCCCCAGTGCTAAACATTTTTTCTCCCTGTTTTTTTTTTTTTTTTTTTTATCATCATTATCCACCCCCATATGGAGCTATTGTCCCTTTATTGGCCCTGATATCTCCCCCTTCTTATCATGCTCTTTTTTCTCAGCTTCTGCTGTTTTCACTGTTTTATAGGTTTTCTTTATGCTGTTACTTTTTTTCCTATACAGAAATCAGCAGATAAATCTGTTGAAGGGGGGTGAACTAAGACGTACCTAGATAAGGGGGTCATTTGGAGACAGGATCTTAGCTAGTGGGACAAAGGGGAGAGAGGGGGATAGAATGTAATGAGGTTAAATAAATAAGTAAACGTATTGAGAAGGGCTGTGGGGAGAGGGACTGGTGCTCCGTATACTCAGGCCTTATCTAGCCACCCCCCATACCCATCACCTACGGGAAACTTAAGTACCCATAAGTAGGTGCTGGGAAATTTAGTGTAGGACTTTCCCTTGGGGTCTTTTTTTTTTATTTTTATTTTTTTTCCTTTCCCTTTTTCTCCCTCTCCCTCTCCTCTGTTCTTCTCCTGTCGGGATCTCCTCCAGGGCTTAAATGAAAATGGATGAGGTGCGAGTAACCTCAATGAACGTCAGAGGGTTAAACACACCAGAAAAACTGAAAATGTTAATACATGACTTTAAACGTTTAAAAACAGATGTGGGTATGGTACAAGAAACACACTTGAAAGCCGGCGTTTATCCATATCTCGTAAACAGGAATTTCCCTTATGTTTATCATGCCTTTAATCAAGAAGCTAAAACAAAGGGTGTATCTATTTTAATCTCTAAGCAAATCGCTTGGTCATTGATTGACAAATGCCAGGACGCAGGAGGAAGATATATCTTTCTCAAGGGCTTGATAGGAACAGTCAAGACGACCTTGGCGACTATATATGCCCCAAATTCACATCAAGACAGCTTCTTGAAAAAGGCATTAACTAAACTAATGGATTTCCAGGAGGGAAACTTGATAATAGGGGGGGATTTTAATACCCCCCTCGATCCTAAATTAGATACATCAAAGGGGACCTCCTCAATATCGACAGGTATAAGGAAAAATATAATCAATAAGTTGAGAGAATTCCAACTAGTAGATGTCTGGAGGGCTTTTCATGCAGTGGAGAAAGACTTTACATATTATTCTAATCCACATCAGTCGTATTTGCGAATTGATCTGTTTCTAATACCACAACAAATTATCTCGAAGGCTCGAGACACTCAAATTGGAAATATTACCTGGTCAGACCACGCACCAATCACAATGAGGATAAATTTGTTGGGGGCAACCCAAAAAATGGATTGGAGGTGGAGACTAAACGAAAGTTTGCTGGAGTCCCCCGAGATTCGAAAGGATTTAAAAAAAGAAATGAATTACTTTCAAATAAATGACAATGGGGAGACGGATATGGGAATAGTGTGGGAAGCCCACAAGGCGGTAATTAGAGGAATCTTAATAAAACATGGCACCCGAGTGAAGAGAGCTAGAGAGGAGCTGATGGGGGGGCTAGTGGAAAAGATACAGGAATTTGAAAAAAAACATAAAATGACCGCAGAAAAAGAATTAGGAATCGAATTAGCAGACATGAGAAGACAACTGTCAGATCTTCTCCGGTACAAAGCTAGGGCAATCCTACAACAAGGGAGGAGAGTAATATATGAGTCGGGAGACAAATGCGGGAGAGTCTTAGCTAAAAAATTTAAAGAACAACAAAGCAGGTCATATATACCTTATATTAAAATAAATGGAGGTCAAAAAACATATATGTAAATAAATAGACCGTGCTACAAAGGGGGAGGATAAGGTCTGCAGGGGGGGGGGAGGGAAAAAAAAAGGGGGGGTACCTAACCAAAAAAATAGGCTGCTGCTAGAAGTGGGATACTCACACATAAAGCTTATAGGATTGGATAAAGCTGCGCCAATGAATACATTGTTTGAATATATAAAATTAAAGGGAACACAAAAAAACACATAAATAAACAATTAATTGTGATCGTAGAGAAAACACAGGTTGAACTGTACATAAAGTTCAATGATAGCTGCAATAGTCCATAACAAAAATCTTTAAAAACTTTGCAACATCAATTTGTTAGATCTTGAGTTCTGATTTCCAATGGCAAACAGATTTGTAACATAAAAGGAAAACACCACCGTGACTGTCCTGTATCCTCACACTGTGACATGCAAAGGTTATTCAGACCCGACCACCTGCTGCATTAGAGGCTTACCAGATGGCTGGGTAGATAAAGCACTGAAAATACAGGAAAAAGGCCTCCTGGACAGATGATGGCTGGTACGGCTGATCCACTTAGGAACGATCAATCCACGGAACAAGAAACCTCAGCACTATCCACTCCACCAAAGACCATCCAACTGGTTTACTGTGTGTCTCGCTCTTCGCCGATCAACTAAAACCACAGCCCTGGCTATCATTGAACTTTATGTACAGTTCAACCTGTGTTTTCTCTACGATCACAATTTATTGTTTATTTATGTGTTTTTTTGTGTGCCCTATAATTTTATATATTCAAACAATGTATTCATTGAGAGAGGCACCATATTGCACATTTTCTGGACATGTCCAAGAATTAAACAATTCTGGCAGGATGTCCAGAGAATTACGCAACTATTTTCGGAATATCGGATTCCATGGGACCCAGCCTTCTTCCTCCTGCAATCTTCACAAATCCCAATGACGAGATATAAGAACTCACTATTAAGCCATATGGTGAATGCTGCCAAAAGTTGTATAACCTTACGTTGGAAGGATCCAAGTGCCCCCCAGATATCCATGTGGCTAAATAAAGTGAGAGATATAGGGATTATGGAAAATCTGATCCCCATGTCAATGAATAAAAAAGAACCAACATCTCAAATATGGGCCCCCTGGGAGAGGTTCTTGCAAACAGAAAAAGGAAACAGACTGATTGGGGAGGAAATGAGGGAGTAATCTCGGCGGGAGTATCGGCAGGCGTGGAGATAGAGAGGGAGAGGAGGAGAAAGGGGGGGTTGCTTGGGGTTCCTTTCCTTTTTTTTTTTTCCTGGTAGGGGGGTGGGGGGGAGGCCCTAGTATAGGAAGAAAGAAGGTGATTCCTTCTGAGGGAAGGAGTTGAGAATACGGGGAGGGAGAGGGAGGGCAAGAGAAAGGAAAAGGGAAAAATAAATAATTAACTTAAAAAGGTAGAATATGAAAGGAATGCATGTAAGTTACTTGAAGGAAAAAAATGTATGTGTTCTCTGTTTTGGTTTATGTTTTTTTTGGTAACCTCTGTTTCCGAGTTAAGAAAAAATAAAGAATTTAAAAAAAAAGAGAAGGGGTATTCACCCAGTGATTTGAAAATGGTTTTAGACAACGTGGGGAGCATGGATCGTGCCTCTGTCCTTCTTCAAAACAAGAAGGAATCTGTACATAACAAAATTGATTATAATTTTTCAATGGTTACTACCTATTTTCAACAACACTTTGACATTAAAAAGATCCTGACCAAACTTTGGGATGTCTTAAAGAATGATAAAATCTTGGGTCCGGTGCTTCCAGAAAAGCCACAGGTAATATTCAGAGGAGTTCCCCCTTTGAAATTACAAATAGCACCCAACATAGACAATAGCGTATCTTATTTCCAAAAGTGCAAGGGTTATTACCCTTGCCGTTATTGCAATGTTTGTGTCACCAATAAGGATAAGAGCAAGAAAATATGTCAGTTCAAATCCCATTCCACAGGTAGGGTTTTTGACATCAATACCTTTATTACTTGCACCTCATTAAATGTGGTATATCTTTTGATTTGCCCATGTGGCCTACAGTATGTGGGCCGCACAACACGTGCCATGCACGTTAGGGTAAACAAGCACATCACAAACATAAAAAAGGGGTTCTCGAAGCACACTGTCTCGCGAAATTATCTTGCATTTCACAAACAGAATCCCAAAGGTACTACATTTATAGCGATCGACGGGTTCAATCCTCACTGGCATGGTAGCATGTCCAAACGCGAGATTTCTAAACTTGAAACCCGCTGGATTTATGATTTAAAATGTTACACTCCATTCGGCATGAATGTCGATTGGGATGTGAATTGTGTCATAAATAACAGCTAAGAAATTTATTTATTTTTTTATGTTTTTATACATAAATAAAAGAAAATAAAAAAGTTTGTGTTCACAAAGGGAATTAAAAAAAATAAAATAAATACATTTTCACATATAGGGATAACCACTAGTGGGCAGTGTTTATTCTTAATATATAAAAATAATTCAGTCTTTATGAGCACGTGAATAATACTACATTTTTTCAGTTTTCATATGTATAATGTTGCATTATATCATACCATTG
The DNA here is from genome assembly GCA_028564925.1 of Lithobates sylvaticus. Taxonomy (NCBI): domain Eukaryota; kingdom Metazoa; phylum Chordata; class Amphibia; order Anura; family Ranidae; genus Lithobates; species Lithobates sylvaticus. The sequence goes on along the minus strand of CM053032.1, from coordinate 98,114,433 downwards.
AGAGACTTCAGTTCTCTCTTTAATGCAGCTTTTTTATTAATTTGTTTATTTATTTTATTTTTTTATTTTTTTTTTTATTTCCATTTTAATCATTATCTTTTAATTTTATTTGGTTTTCTTTTTTTGTTATAATGAATGCCTTCATTAACAAACATTTTGTAGGATGACGCTGTGTGGGTTCCGCCCACTGTGTGCGCCTTAGAAACATAGCTGGTTTCACTTCCTGTTGCCAGTGAACCGCTCACATGCACTGAGCATGTGTGACTGTACTCCTACGTCATTTCCGGTTGACTTCAGCGATATCCACCCACCGGATATGACTTTCCCTGCACCTGGTTCTGATCTTCAATGGGTGAACCGCACGCCGTACTGCGCATGCGCAGTTGCGGCAGATCGTCCGTTCCTCCTATAGGACGATACGGCCGCACTGCGCATGCGCGACTGGCGGTATTAGATGTATGCAATTGACATTGGGTCATGCTGTCCTATCGCAGGACAGCATGACTGACACTCACAGATGTATGCCATTATTATTATGTTGTGCTGTCCTATCACAGGACAGCATGACTGGTGAAATAGGTGTATACCATTGCTATTGGGTCGCACTGTCCTATCACAGGAAAGCATGACCCAGGATGATGTGTGTGTGTGTGTGTGTGTGTGTGTATATGTATATATATATATATATATATATATATATATATATATATATATGTGTGTGTGTGTGTGTGTGTGTGTGTGTGTGTATGTGTATATATATATATATATATATATATATATATATATATATATATATAATATATATATGGGCGTGCTTGCATCGATAGCCACGCCTATGATGATATCCACATAGGATGAAACATGTCAGGCTGGCTGATGCAAGTACGCTGTGAATCGCAGAGTTTTTCTCTATATGCTTTGATGTCCCCTTCTTCCTGTAAGTAGACTACAAATAAACTTGTGTTTTTTCCTTACAGGCTTCACTATTGTGCTTTTTTCTTTTCCGCCATTGGATTTCATGTTATGATGGAGATTATACCTAGCACAATATATTGATCCACCTGTGTGAGTCTTGCCTTTACTACATTGATGAAACTGGATGGTTATCTAATAAATGCAATCAACCAAGTCCAACCACTGACCTCTTGCATCATATGATTACACCGCTTGATTTATATAGCTTTCTGGTAAGCAGATCATCTGTACTCTGAATAATGGACTTTTTTGCACAATTACATTTCACTTGTTGATATTTAATTTGACCGCTGCACCTGGATATATATATATATATATATATATATATATATATATATATATATATATATATATATATATATATGTGTGTGTGTATATGTAATGTAATGTTGGAGACTGTATATATATTATATGCACTGCAGATCACTGAATAACCTGCCTGCCTGAAAGTGTATTTGAATACGTACAACAGGAATGGCCTGCAGTCAGATCTAGCTACACAGGATGTATATATATATAATATATATTAAATAAACTACAGCTAACTGAATCACCTGCCTGCCTGAAGTATATTGTAACTATATTAGAAAGAGTACACCAGGAACAGACTGAAGTGAGATATAGCTAAACTGGATACAGTGGAGATATATATATATATATATATATTAAATACACTGCAGCTAACTGAATCACCTGCCTGAAGTATATTAGAAAGAGTACACCAGGAACGGACTGCAGTGAGATATAGCCAAACTGGATATAGATAGACAGATATATATATATATAATAAATACACTACAGCTAACTGACTAACCTGCCTGCTCAAAGTAAATTAAATGACTCTCTCTCTCTCTCTCTCTCTATCTCTCGCTCTGCCAAGAACACACTACACAAGGCCGACGTGTAGGCGGCCTTATATAGTGTGGGGCGTGGACTTAACACCCTGAGCCATAATTGACCAAAGGCACCCTGCCTTTGGCCAATTATGGCTCTCTTTGCTGACGCCGCTGTGATTGGCCGAAGCATGCGGGTCATAGTGCATGCTTGGCCAATCATCAGCCAGCAATGCACTGCAATGATGCAGGCATTATGGGGCACTACGCGCCGTTCAAATTTGACACGAATGCCCCATAATGTTCGATCTTCATCGAACGATTGAACAGCCGATGTTTGCGTCAAACTCATGTTCGACTCGAGCAGAAAGCTCATCCCTATTCGTGACAATGTTCTGTATGCCGGGTCGGCATGTACTGTGGTGCTCTATGGGAGTTTCCAAGCTCTGTCCCTCTTCTTCATCCATTCATCTTTAGCAGCAGAACGATGGCTGAAGAAAAGGAGCATGCCCAAACAAATAAGCCGGCACTGGGTGAAAAAAAAAAGCAACACCTATGTCCCTGGATGAGATGAAAATTATGGTGAAGATTCTTGATAAAAATGATTATGATGGGAGGCTCTACAACTACCCGAGGCCTAATACAAGAAAAGACACCATCATGGAGAAGGTTGTCCATGTGATTGAGAAGAAGTATGTGTGGAGCAAACAAAGGACCAGCTACGCAAGAGATGGTCTGACTTGAAGCATAGGGAGGAAGCCCAGTTGCAGAAAATACATAAAATAATCATAAAAGGTATTTTAGAATATTTTCTGCCATTTCTGCTCTCTCAGCTAGGCATGCAATCCATCTAGTCTTATCTGCAATGTCTTCATCAATGCAAACCATATTCTTTAGCATGCATGCTTCTGTGATCACATTATTATGGTCAATAATACTGTACTGTGCTGTTTTTTTTTAATATGTGTAAAATTCAATTTTAGCCACATTTTAAAAATGTACAATTTTTCGGACTCTACCCATATTGTGTGCTTGAATTTTTAAAGGCCAATATTTCATGATTCTCTTAAACCTAGAAAGAGACAAGAAAGCACACTTTTATACCAGAACCGCGTTCAGGTTGATGACACAGCTCCAGTTATAGAACCTGATGATGATGCAGAACCATGCCAAACTATATCAGATGTTGAAGCAGAGCAGGCACAGCATTCCACATTTTCCTGATTTTTTTTTTTTTTTTATATATATTTTCAAAAGCATGTCATCTGTCAGAGGAACAGAGATACAATTCCCTCACTGCCCAAAGATTGGTAGCTGATCTTTTGAAGTGCTCATCAGAGTTAGAGAAATGCAAAAATCACTTGACCTCTGTCCAACAAAGTTTTATGTTTGTAGTTGACACACTATGTAAAATTTAAGATGTGTCGGTTTGTCAATGTTTTTTTTCTTTCATTTTTGTATAGTTCTGTTCATTTGGTCACTGTTTGTAAAAATTTGCACCAAAACTTCAGCTATTTCTAATGTTGAGGACAAGCACTTTATTGTGGAAATAATGTTTTACATACTGCATCCGTAATGTGGGTGCTTCATGCACATTTATACTTCAGGCCTGCCTAGGAAAAACCTGGTTTGAGCAAAGCTGTCTTTAAAGTTTGTGCAGCCAGTCACCTGTACTATAGTTTTGTGCAGGCACAAGTCCAAATATGTATGGACACATATGGTAGTAGTGTTTTCATGCACCCAAATATCCCATATGTGGACATGCACTCATTGCACTATAGTAGGGGTGACTGCCACCACAAACTTTATAGATAAACTCAAACCAGGTTTATTCTGCAGGCCAAAATCTCCAGACTACTCATAATGTTTGTCAAACAGTTACAGTTTTGAAAACTATGAGAGATAATTAAAAATCATTATTTGATGGATGTATAATGTTATGTAAAATGTGACAATGTTTAACATTTTTTGGAGGCTATTAAAAAAAAAAAATATATATATATATATATATATATACAAAAAAAGTTTGTAAAACGATTTCTTTGGTAAAAATAACCCAAATCAGTGTATATTATTTGGTCTGTGTGAAAGTTATGGGGCTCTTGCCGTTCGATTTTTTGCCACAAATGCATCACAACCGATTAACTGGCCAAAAAACAAACAAAGTGTTTAAATTACTGATTTTCGTCTGATTTTTCATCTAATGTATGGCCAGCATTAGGCTTGGGTTGTTTTAAAGGGACCTTAAAAGTGTTGTAAATGCTTTATTGAATCCCCCCACTGTCTTCAGATATAACCTGAAGGGTTAATAGTGGTTAATATATTTCAAGTCGGTACACAAGCCCTACTATTGTCATATGGTTTACTCAACAAAATCTCAATCTGACAGCATGATTATTTTGGGCTCAAATGAATCCAATTACCCGGGTTATCTCTGACTCAGAGAACTGCCACTTGCTACAATTGATTCACAGAGTGAAAGGGACAGGTTGACCACCTGAGCCGTGTAATTAATATGCATTACACAGCTGGTTGTGTGTGCTAAACTGAACTAGTTCCTTATTAATCTCTAGTGAACATGTTGCTTTATGGTTTTCTTCCTCCTTTTTTGAATCCTCTTGTGTTCATATTACTAATTTCAGTGTACCATATTAGCCAAAAGCTTCTTGGACAAAAGCTTTTTAATCCAAAACAGACATAGTTTGCCAGACTGTATCCTCCAACAATGGCTGTCTTCATACAGTGCACCAGGAGTGATGAAGATAAAGCAAAGCAGCATATCTCCCAGTTTGTCTTTTTTTCTGAAATCCGCTTGTATATTTTCCCACAATAAAGAACACTAAATAAAACTCACCATTTGGTAATAAACTTTTTTTTTTCAACCTTCATTATTTATTAAACTTTACATCTAATCAATAAGACAAAATGCATTATCTGCAGTTTATACACGTTACTACTTTACAATACCGCTCTCTAATTACAGATAATCTCTAGGATCCCAATTTAACATTCCTAACAGAACAAATCAAACAACAAACAGACAACACACAAAAAGGGAAACAACAAAAAAATAAAAGAAATTTAAAAACTAAAACAAATAAGGGACCCCCAATCCTCCCCTCTCCTCCGCCCCTCCCCACCATCACTGTCGGTCCTCCCCTAAACTATAAGACATCCTATCCATCCCGTTTCTGCCCACGAGTTATAACTTAGATCATTACTATGATATTCTAGGAGGGGGCCAAAGAGAAAAAGGCCAATCCTGGAGCTGTTACCCAGGGTCCCCATAACTTGGCTAGTATATCTATTCTGCCCCTGTTCTTATACACTTCTTGTTCCATTAATATTGTTACCTCAGAATGCCATTCCTTGAATACTGGTCTATTAGAAGCTATCCATTTTCTAGCAATTATCTTACGAGCTATGAATAGTAATCTGCCAATTGGTATTAACTTGTCGCATGGATATAGCTCTTCATTAACAGTAGACAAGTCTTTGGTTCCATTTCTATATTGGTATTGTAAGCCTCATTAATTGTGGACACCACCTCCCGCCAATATCTGACCAGCTTGGGGCAGTTCCACAACATATGGATCAAATCAGCCAGCACCTGCTTACACCTCGGACAATCCGGGGTTTCCCTTCTCCTACACTTATATAATTTTTCTGGTGTCCTATATGGCATATATATAATAAACAATTGAGATAGGCATTGTGTATGTGATATGGATACCAATGGGGCCCTCTTCAGAATATTTTGCCATTCATCCTCTGTTATACCCCCCAGGTCTGTCTCCCACCCCTTTCTACCTGGAGTATTCTTAAAATCTTGATACTTCATCATAAGTTGGTTATAAACTAATGTAATTAGACCTTTCTTTTTCTCCTTAGCCCCCGCCAATAAAGACATCAATGGCATAGATCTTGTATTCATCCTGACACCCTTAAACTGCGAGTTAACTGCATGACACAGTTGTAAATATTTATAGAAGTTATTATGATGTAGTTTGTACGACTCTTGTAGCTCTTGAAACGACTAACATTTTGAACATAAAGCTGCGAAATATATTGTATTCCTTTAGAACGCCAGTACTCAAACCCTTCCAGTTTACATAACTCTTCATAATACCTATTTCCCCAAATTGGTGAAAATTCTGACACCCCTACATATTCCATTATACGTCTCATACGACCAATGTTGGACTGAATACTTGCAAATTATCCAGATTCTAACTGGGCTATGAGATTATAATACGAGTAGTGACTCAGAAGCACAGCTTGTATGGGGGTCTCTCCAATCTATCGTCCCCCATCCAGCAAAGTGCTGCAATTGAGAGGCGATAAAATACATTCTCGGCTGTGGTACCGCTAGCCCCCCCCCCTTCTTTAGTACGCTGAAGGATAGACAGTTATATCCTAGGGCTTTTTCCTTTTCACAATAACTTTCGGAACCTGAAGTCTATTTTCTAAAACCATTTTAAAGGAATCCATATTTGGGGAGCCCAAATCATCTTTATAAGGTTTGCTCGACCCACCACTGATAAAGGCAACTTAAACCAGGCCAAACTGTTTTGTATAAATTTGTTCAAAGTGGGGTTCAAATTGTGTTGCAGGTTCACCCTTAGGGATATCCATATTACTAAATATTTAAAGGATGTCACAACTTTTATTTGCTGAACCTCACTTGATATACTTAAATTGGGATTGTCTATAGGAAATAAAACTGATTTGTCCTAGTTAATCATAAATCCTGAAAATGAGGCAAAATCTTTTATACAGGTCATTACAGAGATCAAGGATTTATCTGTATCTCCCAAAACCAACAAAGCATCATCCACATAAAATGATATTTTTTCAGTTTGTGCCCCTCTAATAAATCCACAGATGTCCTCAGACTGCCGGATCCCTTCTGCTAACAGTTCTACAGCTAATGCAAATAACAAAAGGGACAGGGGGCACCCCCTGCCTCGTGCCCCTTGATAATGTAAAGAATTCTGTCACATGCCCATTAATTCGCATGCAGGCCCTTGGAGCTGAATATAATAATTTAACCCAGCGTATAAATCTATTTCCCAGGCCAAATCTACCCAGCACCTTCCTCAAATATGTCCACTCAATTTGAACCCTTAAAGTTAAAGGGTAACTCCACTTTCATGGGGAAAAAATAGCAAATAAAAAAAATATAGCATATACCATTGCAACAAAAGTCATATTGTAATTGAATGTTATTAAAAATTACCTTTCTGCAGCTCTGTAATGATTGCTACCATAGCTTGTGGACTCTATGGCCCCTTTTACACAGGCTTTCCGATCAGGTCCGCTTGTCAGTTTTTTTCAGGCAGACCTGATCGGGCACTCCATACACCCCTATGGAGTGGCAGATGTCAGCGGTGACATCCGCTGCTATAAGATCCGATCCTATCTGTGAAATCCAGACGGATGGAGACCCTATTTTCCATCCCTCTGGCAGATGGGATCCAATGAAAATGAACAGGCAGTCCGTTTTCATCTGATCTCCCCATAGAGGAGAGCGGGGCTCTGACAGGTCCATCTAAGCACAGTGAGTGGTGACCTGTCATCCGCCTGCTCAGTGAGGATCAAGGAAGCAATCCCTCGCTGAGCAAAGCGGAGTCCGCCAGGCAGATCACCCATGTGAAAGAGCCCCATAACTTTCACACAGACCAAATAAAGAAATATAGCAGTATAAATTTGGGTCAAAATTTATGAGGAAAAATTAATTACTTATTTGCAAAATTTTATAACAAAAACTAAGAAAAATGCATCTTTTTTAATTTGTAGCATAAAAAATAAAAACCCCAATGGTGATTAAATACCACCAAAAGAAAGCTCTATTTGTGTGAAAAAAAATATAAAAATGTAATTTGGGTACAGTGTTGCATGACCGCGCAATTCTCATTCAAAGTGTGACAGGGCTGAAAGCTGAAAATTGGCCTGGGCAGGAAGGGGGTGAAAGTGCCCAGTACAGGGATGGCATATTGATCCGGTACCCAAGGTTGATATGAAATTAGGTCAGAGGTTGTGAACTGTACGTATATCTCCTTTTCATGTTCTGACGTTATGGATTGTCTTGATCTGGAAAACATTCTTTGAGGAGATATAGGGTATGGACAAAAAAAAGCAAATCGTCTGGATTAATATATAGGGGCATAGCACTCCCCATTTCGAAAGCTACATTGATCTGGAAGTCCTCCACTTCACCCCCTCTGACCCGATGGAGAAGACTTCTGAACATCTCAGTGGACACAAAGTATAACGGGATGTATCCGTGATATAGATCATATATTTTGTTCTGTATCTCATTCAGGAAGGCTAAAGTATGGAAGAAGATGGGTTCCTGAATGAACTGTAGCTCTCTCTTGAACAATTCATGAATATGGAGTAAGTATATAGAACAGTAAAGGTTCAGAGTGCATGTTGACAGTGACAACGGTGTCATTAACAACAGTAAGTCCCTGCCTTCTGCATTTCAAGATCATGTTTAATGGCTTTTATACTCATTTGTAGATGTTCAATCTCAAAACTGTTTTGGGGTGTCAGGTCATCATCTGGCCTTCCCTCTAGAGCGTGGTCACTACTTTTCCCGATCACCGGTCTGGTCATCATCTGGGCTATCTGTCTCCAAGATATAAACAATATGAGCACCGTATATACTGTATATATGTAGGTATAGCCTTGCAAGGCAATATGTAAATTCACCTTTAATTGATAAGTTACCAATAGGGATGAGCCCGGTGTTCGTTTTGAACCCATGTTCGAATCGAACATCGGCCGTTCGTCCGTTCGACGAGTCCAGAAATCTGCGGGCCGTTTGCATTAAAAGCGGCCTTGTGTAGTGTGTTCCGGTGTGCAGAGAAAGAGCATTGATAGGCAGGGACAGTGTGTTCTTATCAGGCATTTGCAGGACTTAGTGTGTGTTCTGTGCCTCCATTGCAGTATACACCTGTATCTACCCTTTAGTGGTGTTGTTCAGTGGTGTTGTTCTCTATAAATACAGCCATCTGCAGGATTTATAGTGTGTGCTGTGCCTCCAGCGCAGTATACACCTGTATTTACCCTTTAGTGCTGTTGTTCTCCATTAATACAACCATCTGCAGGAGTTAGTGTGTGTTGTGTGAGTCCAGCACAGCACAGTATACATCTGCACCTGTATCTACCCTTTAGTGCTGTTGTTCTCCATTAATACAGCCATCTGCAGGAATTAGTGTGTGTTGTGTGAGTCCAGCACAGCACAGTATACATCTGTACCTGTATCTACCCTTTAGTGCTGTTGTTCTCCATTAATACAGCCATCTGCAGGAGTTAGTGTGTGTTGTGTGAGTCCAGAACGGCACAGTATACATCTGCACCTGTATCTACCCTTTAGTGCTGTTGTTCTCCATTAATACAGACATCTGCAGGAGTTAGTGTTTGTTGTGTGAGTCCAGCACAGCACAGTATACATCTGCACCTGTATCTACCCGTTAGTGCTGTTGTTCTCCATTAATACAGCCATCTGCAGGAGTTAGTGTGTGTTGTGTGAGTCCAGCACAGTATACACCTGCACCTGTATCTGCCCTTCTTTGCTGGTGGCATCTAATCCAGACATCTGCAGGAGTTAGTGTGTGTTGTGAGTCCAGCACAGCACAGTATACACCTGCACCTCTATCTACCCTTTAGTGCTGTTGTTCTCCATTAATACAGCCATCTGCAGGAGTTAGTGTGTGTTGTGTGAGTCCAGCACAGCACAGTATACACCTGCACCTGTATCTGCCCTTCTTTGCTGGTGTCATCTAATCCAGCCATCTGCAGGAGTTAGCGTGTGTTGTGTGAGTCCAGCACAGCACAGTGTACACCTGCACCTGTATCTGCCCTTCTTTGCTGGTGTCATCTGATACAGCCATCTGCAGTAGTGTGTGTGTTGTGTGACTCCAGCACAATATACACTACTCAATTGCTGTTTTTCCCATCTCCCTGCAGGCCATTACAATGTCTGGAAGGCCAACAAGGAGAGGCAGACAGTCACGAGGCAATAAAAGAGAGCAAGCCGGCTCTGTGTCTAGAGACAACAGTGCTGGTCGTGGACGCATTTCCCTAATTCCGGCACTCCCTTGGTGGTATCTATACTACACTTCCCCACTTTGCATGGACTCATAATAAAAGCGTACCTATGTCATGTATCCCTGGCATATTAAACATGGCCATGGGAGCAGACAATGGCATATATGACTGCATGGAGAACCTTTTAGCACAATATGCTTAATATAGTTCCTCTGTTCAAAATCCCCTTTACAGGTTGGGCCTGTACCTTCCTTACCCCCACCTGGTTGCACCCCTCTTTCCCTCTGACACCCCCGCCGATCCTGTCGGAAGGAGGAAGGGGGAATATCTGTGTGACTCCTCGCAAGACACGCTTGGCAACATTGGCCATTGTGGTTTCATTGACGGACTAAGAACACTCTGGCATCCTCCGGGTGAGGCGAGAAACACCTCTACATTAAGGATTCTCCACGTGGGAGGACTTTTTCTTCATTTTATCTTTTGGATATATGCCTTTTGTGGTAACTATACTAAACATTTTTGTACTATAGATTATTGCTTAACTGCAATGACATTGTGATAAATATACTGACATTATGTTTCTTTTAGTGGACATGCCCCTCTGAAGAAGACACCTAGTGGGTTGAAACGCGTCAGGGCCACCTTACTACCCCATGACCTATACTGTACATGTGGTTAATAGTTTTGATAAGTCTGCATTATATATCCATGTTTTAATTGTTCTGCACTGGAGCTCATGTCCTAATTCATTTGTTATACCTATTTTTTGAATAAACTGTTTTACTTTATATACTCCCCTTATACTCCCCTTGACTCCATTTGTCGCAAGCTGCCTAAAAACCCCATAGTGGGGGAATTCTTTCCTTCTTGCAGCATAATATACACTACCCAATTGCTGTTTTTCCCATCTCCCTGCAGGCCATTACAATGTCTGGAAGGCCAACAAGGAGAGGCAGACAGTCACGAGGCAATAAAAGAGGGCAAGCAGGCTCTGTGTCTAGAGACAACAGTGCTGGTCGTGGACGCGGTGCATCGGCATCAGCACGTGGCCATGGGACACGCTTGTCCTTATTTTCGGCAGCTGGACATGTTAAGCCGCATCATGCCGAAGACTTGGTAGAGTGGATGACCAAGCCCTCCTCATCCTCTCTCACCCAGGCTCAGGGTACTGGCAAAGCAGCTGCCAACGCATACTCTTTCCTCGTCTCAATGTCATCAGTCACTCCTTCCCTAGACCCACCATTTCCTCCTGAGGAGTCCCCCGAACTGTTTGATCACAGTGTTGGGTACATGCTCCAGGAAGATGCCCAGCGTTTTGAAGGCTCTGATGATGATACCCAGCTAGAGGAAGGCAGTAGCGTGAGGGCAGAGAGAGGGTATGCTCAAGGACAGCAATCTGGCAGTCATGTTCCACCAGCTGCAGCATACTGCCAGGTTTGCTCCAGTGGTGAAGAGGGAGGGGATGATGAGGTTACTGACTCCACGTGGCAGCCTGATAGGAGAGGAGGCACATCTCCAACGAGGCAGGATGCCCTCCGGGGGGCCAGCTTAGGGGCAGCACACTGACTGAATCACACCGCAGATCTCCGCCTGTGCAGGGCGCTGCCTCTGCGCATTATTCCAAAAGTTCTTTGGTGCAGGATTTTTTTGAGACGAGTGCAGCAGATCGCACTGCTGCTATTTGCAACATATGTCTCAAGAGTATCTTGCATGGCCAAAACATCAGCCGCTTGGGCACCACATGCTTGACCAGACATATGTTGACCTGCCATGCAGCTCGTTGGCAAGCGTACCTTAAAGACCCACACCAAAGAACAAAGTGAACCTCTCCTTGCTCCTCATCAGCTAGGATCTCCAACCCCACTATACCTTCAGTCCTCTCTGAAAGCTGCACTGAGAGGAATGAAGGTGTAGAATTAGGTGTGTCACAGCCAAGTACTTGCGGGCACTCTGCTAGCAGTACACCGATGTTCCATTGTACCAGGCAAATTTCCCTGCCCCAGCTGCTGGACCGTCGAAAGAAGTTCACTCCCAGCCATCCACATGCCCAGCGGTTGAATGCTAGCTTGGCTAAATTGCTAGCACTTCAACTGCTGCCTTTTCAGTTGGTAGACTCGACCCCCTTCCGTGAGTTTGTGCAATGTGCGGTTCCTCAGTGGCAGGTTCCCAAACACCACTTTTTCTCATGGAGGGGCGATTCCGGCTCTCTACCGGCATGTGGAAAGCCTCGCTGGACAGGGCGGTCAGCAGTAAGGTGCAAATTACCGCTGACTCATGGTCCAGCAGGCATGGACAGGGACGTTACCTATCTTTCATGGCCCATTGGGTCACTCTTTTGGCAGCTGGGAAGGATGCAGGACAAGGTGCAGTAGTGTTGGAGGTTGTTCCACCACCACGCCTCCAAAATGCTACTACTGGTTGTGACACACCTCTCTCCTCCACCCCCTCCTCCTCTTCTTCCTCCATGGCCTCTTCCTGTGCTTTGTCCTCAGAACCAGCGGTGCTCCGTAGGCGTTCAAGGGGCTACGCAAGTACGCAGGCAAAAAGATGCCATGCCGTGCTTGCGCTGGTGTGTTTGGGGGACAGGAGCCACACTGGGGCAGAGGTTCTGTCAGCTCTGCAGGGGCAGGCCGAGAGGTGGTTGACGCCATGCCAGCTTAAGCCAGGAATGGTGGTTTGCGACAATGGCACCAACCTCCTCTCTGCCCTGCGACAGGGACAACTGACCCATGTGCCCTGTGTGGCTCACATCCTTAACCTGGTGGTGCAGCGGCTCTTGGGCAGGTACCCAGGCTTACAGGATGTCCAGAGGCAGGCCAGGAAAGTCTGTGTGCATTTCCGCCGAGCTGCAAAAGGAGTTGAATCTGCTCAAGAACTGCCTTATATGTGACATGCCCACCAGGTGGAACTCAATGTTGGCCATGCTGCAGTGACTGCACACGCAGCAGAGGGCCATCAATGAGGACCTGTGCGACTATGGCACCAGGACAGGGTCAGGGGTGCTCAGATTTTTTTCACCACGCCAGTGGGGCATGATCAGGGATGCATGCACTGTCCTGTCACCATTTGAGGAGGCCACGAGGATGGTAAGCAGTGACAGTGCATGCATCAGTGACACTGTACCTCTTGTCCACCTGTTGGAGCATACGCTACATGGAATAATGGACAGGGCACTTAAAGAAAGGAGGCAGGAAAAGGAGGACTTCCTTACCTCTCAAGGCCCCCTTTATCCAGACAGTGTTCCTTCTGTCCCACCCATCACACAGGAAGAGGAGGAGGAGGATTGTGTCAGCATGGAGATAGAGCCTAGCACTCAGCATCAGCAGAAGCAGTCTTTTAGGGACTATTTACAGTCCCAATAAACCGGTGGACTTGTATGTAGCTGGGAGGAGGTGGCTGCGGATCATGTCGTCCTTAGTGACTCTGAAGATTCCGGACAGAATGCCTCAGCTAACCTACGCTGCATGGCCTCACTGATCCTGCAAAGCCTGCGGAAGGATCCTCGTATTCTTCGGATCAAGGAGAGGGACCATTACTGGCTGGCCACTATCCTTGATCCACGTTACATGGGTAAGGTTGCGGACCTTATCTTGCCGTCGCAGAGGGAGCAGAGTATGACACATCTGCGGGAGGCCTTGAAGAAAGGTCTGTGCAACATGTTCCCAGAGACTGGGAGGTTACAAACTCCTGGTCCTGGACAACGAGTTGCTGAGGCTTCGGTCAGTAACAGAAGGAGCGGTGGAGAAGGTGGCCGTCTGACCGAAGGCATGATCGGTTCCAGCAACCATCACCAGCGTCTGATTTACATGCTGCAGGAATACCTAGGGGCAAGGTCAGACTTGGACACCTTTCCCACCAAAAATCCTCTGGCTTACTGGGTCTTGAGGATGGATCACTGGCCAGAGCTTGCACAGTATGCAATTGAGCTACTGGCCTGTCCTTCATCCAGCGTTCTTTTGGAACGCACATTCAGTGCTGCTGGAGGCTTTGTCACCAATCACAGGGTGCGCCTGTCCACCGACTCGGTTGATCGACTGACCTTCATAAAGATGAATCAGTCTTGGATCACCACCAGCTACCAAGCACCTGAAGCTGATGTAACCGAATAATTTATTTAGAAATGTCACATCCCTTTAAGACTGCCTATGCTGATGCTGAGTGACTGTTCTGTTATGTTGACTGACTATCTTCTTCCTCCTCAATGATCCTGCTGATAGCTTGGAAGAACATTTTTGTTTCTGGGTGCCACCACCAGTGGCTAAGGCCCAATTTTTCAGGCCCTGTTTAACAAGGGCATGTAATTACAAATTTTTATGCAATGCTTTGCAGCAGGGCTCATTCCTGCACTCCAACTAGAGTATCTGTGAGGGGTTGCAGTGTTGTGGCACCAGCAACAGTGCCTAAGGCCCAATTTTTCAGCCCCTGTTTAACAGGGGTGTGTAATTACAATTTTTGATGCAATACTTTGCAACAGGGCTCATTGCTATGCTCCAAATACATTATCTGTGAGGGGTTGCAGTGTTGTGGCACCAGTGCCTAAGGCCCAATTTTTCAGCCCCTGTTTAACAGGGGCGTGTAATTACAATTCTTGATCTAATAAATCACAGCAGGGCCCATTCCTGCGCCCACCAAGAGTAACTGTGAGGGCTTACAGTGTGGTGGCAACACCACCACCAAAGGCCCAATTTTTCTGCCCCTGTTCAACAGGGGCATGCGATTACAATTCTTGATCTAATAATTCACAGCAGGGCCCATTCCTGCGCCCACCAAGAGTAACTGTGAGGGCTTACAGTGTGGTGGCAACACCACCACCAAAGGCCCAATTTTTCTGCCCCTGTTCAACAGGGGCATGCGATTACAATTCTTGATCTAATAATTCACAGCAGGGCCCATTCCTGCACCCACCAACAGTAACTGTGAGGGCTTACAGTGTTGTAGCACCAGCACCACCACCAAGTGCCCAATTTTTCCTACCACTGTTCAACAATGGCATGTAATTACAATTCCTGATATAATAGTTCACAGCAGGGCGTTCCAGCGCCCACCAAGAGTAACTGTGAGGGCTTACAGTGTTGTGCCAACACCAAATCTAATGGGGCAAATTTCTGCAGAGTATATACGGCAGGCCCCTACTTTCAAACATCCAACTTACAAACGACTCCTACTTGCAAACGGAAGGAGAAAACAGGAAGTAAGAGGAAATCTACCCCAAGGAAGGGAAATTCTATACCGTTAGATTTAATTTGGGAAAAAGGTATCTCCTGTCTACTGATGCTTTATCACCAATCCTTGTTTCAATAAAAATCCAAATTTTCCAAAAACATTTGTCTTTGGGACAGAAAGTGAGGTGAAATGTTCTGAACAGGTGCACAGACATCAAAACAAATGTTACAGGGGTGATAACCCTTCCCTATGTTCTCCAAAAAGCTTAAAAATAGATTTTATGGCTGGAGCTACATTTAAAAATGTACCTGTTCCAAATTACAAACAGATTCTACTTAAGAACAAACCTACAGTCCCTGTCTTGTTTGCACTGCCTGTATACTGCTGTTCAGAGTATATAGGGTTTTAGGTATAGGGTTTTATTTTGGGTGCGGGGTTCCCCTTAATATACATACAAGACCCAAAGGGGCTGGTAATGGGCTGGGGTAGGGGGGGGTGATGGGATAGCCATGCCTTTTTTCTCAAAGATTTTCATCCATATTGCCGGGACCAGACATTACATTAAAGCCGCAAGCAGTTTTAAATGGCTTTTTTTCCTTTAGAAATATCTTTTTGTGCAGGGACAGTTCTAAACACGGGGAAACACATGCCACTTCACAGGCATACTTTAGATGCCCCCCGGGTACGATATTTAAAGGAATATTTCACTTTTTTTTTTCACTTTAGGCATCATTAAAATGACTGCTCCATAAAAAACGTCCGTTTTTAAAACTTATTTTTGCATTGATACATGTCCCCTGGGGCAGAACCCGGTCCCCAAACCGTTTTTAGGACAATAACATGCATATTAGCCGTTATAATCAGCACTTTAGATTTCGAACATTCGCATCCATTGTATTTAATAGGGTTCTAATGTTCTCGCAAACTTTCGGTCCGTTCGCAGGTTCTGGTGCGAACCGAACCGGGGGTTGTTCGGCTCATCCCTACTCACATCTTGTGTGACAGCAGGCAGGTAAAATCACCGGTTGTATCCAGGATGGAAAATATGTATGCCCTAGATTCAGGCTTTATGCTGACTTTGTTATGGTAAAAATCTGTCTGTCTGTAGAACAGACAATTTTCCTGTTTCTAATATAATAACACTTTCTGTCTTAATGATATAATGCCTTACCTTTAGATCGTATGCCTCCCCTCTACCTATCAACCACTCATCCAAGCATTCATTAGCATTCCTACATCCTCATGCCAGCCTGGCCTGGCTGCTTCCCAGCCAGGCCCCTCTAATTTCCCATTCCCCAGTAAACAGACATCAACAGAATTATTCTTACGTCCTGATCTCAGCATCGGCCAGCATCACTGACCCTGTCCTTAGCCCAGCAAACTCCTTTATTTCCAATCCATTCAAAGCCACACCCTCAAGGGTTTGCCTCCAACAGCTAATCCCCTCCTACAGAGTTTGTGACCTCATATCATTCACACAGGGTGTGAATGACCATATAAGGACATGACAATACTACACAGGATGTTACAATACAGGGACATTTGTTTTCCTTCAAAAGAACCAATCACAGACATGTATACATTCAAAACAGACTAGCAGTGATGTCCAAACCGTCTAACTGCTTTCAATGACAACGAACGACATAAAACCATGGCTCAGTGGGCCATAATATTTATATCGTTATGCTACAGTTCCAATGTACACAGACATGTTCGCTTGAAGTCATTAATGCAGTCACCAGGAAGTGGCCCGTCTCCCGGTGAGGTACAAATGGACATCCTTAAAAAAGCAAACACATCTGCAGTGTCCACAGGAAGGTTTCCGCAGCCAATGGTCATCCGCCAACGTCTGTATGTGCGAATACACTCACATGAGCGCATTACAGCAAAACTGACACTGGGGGGCATCTGACAACATACATTAATAACATTTTCCACAACAACTTATACCACTAGAGGGAGTGCTGGGAGTCCTACAGGGGAAGAGTTAATGAGCCCAGCTGAAGTAAGTGGGCTCATTAAGACCTCCTACAAAAAAAACAGCATGCTAAGGAAGATGCTCCATCCTGGAACCAGTTCTGTGTTTGTGTAGACTGGCGAGTGTGGTATCTGTTCTGTGCGTTGAGTTAACGCCTGTGCGGCAAACTTCTACAACAGAGAGATAGGGACTGGGGTAGCATAAGGCTGCACCCAGTTGTTAGACAGAAAGGGATCTACATGTGTAGTAAGCGGTCAAGCTGACCAGGATTTCTTTTCATGTTTCTTTTTGTTTTGCTGTTATATTTTTCACTGCATGTAGCATAAATAAAGCACACCTTTGTTTTTATTCACCTACAACGCTGTCTGTTGTGCCTAATTTTGTGTTGTGAACCCATCCAGGGGGATCACACACACCCGCTGCCGAGCTAACCCCTCACAGTTGGTGGAGAAGCAAGGGCAGTTTTTTTTTTTTTTTTTTAAGGCCAGCATGGAGGAGATACTGAGAAAGCTGGCTCTAGCAAATGCAAATCAGCAGCAGACAAATGCGGCTTTGCAAAAGAGCCTTGCAGCTCAATAAAACAGCCTAGCAGCAGACAAATGCAACTTTGCAGCAGAGTCTGGAAGCTCAGCAGAAAGCTCACCAGCAGAGTCTGAAAGCTCAGCAACAAGCCCAGCAGCAATCTGAGGGCTGCTTCATAGACCTGTTGCAGAAGCAAGAGCAGAGTCTCTAACAACAAATAGAGACATTAATGCAGCAACGTCCGCAGACCAATGAGGCAAGTGGTTCCACTAATACTGCATCCTTTGGTGTGAGCCGTTTACTGACAAAAATGACTGGAGAGGTTATCCGGAGGTGTTTTTGACCACATTTGAATGGACTGCTGAAAGGGAAAAGTGGCCTAAGGAGCAGTGGGCTGGACTGGTGGCCCCTCTGTTAACTGGGGAATCGCAGAAAGCTTTTTTTTTAACAGATACGTTTTTATTGGTCTCCTAAAAGGAGAAATATAGGTGCAATACAACAGTGCATCATACATTTTTCGTAACTCAAATAACAAATAGTGTACATTCAATCTCTCGGTTACAACCAATACATATGTTCAAGTCGGTATATAGCGATAAATACAAAGAGCAAAACAGACATGTTTTGGCAGGTATCCTAATTGTGAACAGGTTAGTACTCAATTATAACAGTGATCTGTGATCTACGGCCTGGGGGGCGGGGGGGTTAGCAGAGGAGAAGGGTAGGGTGGGGGGATCAGAGTAGAGGGGAGGGGAGACAGTAACATCAATTGGACTTCCTCTCTTGAAGTGAGCTAAGTGACCCAGCAACCACAGATCTTGTCAAATTTTTTGGGGCACTTACGACTCATATAAGTGAGTTTATATAAGGGGAGAGCGGAATCAATCAGCGTTTTTCCCTGAGAGACCCTGGGGAGGTCTGGTTTCTTCCAGTTTAGGAGGATAGCCTTTCTGGCATAGAATGCCACGTAGAATACAAACAGCTGACTATGTGTACTTGATGCCACTCCGTCACATATACCCAGGAGCAGGACCAATAGGTCCATTTCCAGTGAGAGATTCCTTACTGAGTTAAGTACCCAGACCACGCCTTCCCAGAACTGTTGTATGACCGGGCATTCCCATACTACATGTAGAAACGTTCCCAGTTCTGTAGTGCGCTTCGGATATCTATCCAATTGCGTCGGATATATTCTTGAGAGCCTCTGTGGGGTATAATACGCCTTATGGATGAATTTAAGCTGAATGAATCTATCCTTGGCCGATAACATTAAGGGTATATATTGTTGAATCCCCTCTTCCCAGTCATCATCTGCTAGGGCCAGGAGGTCTGCTTGCCATTTATGGAAGAGTTTGGTTCCACCACCAGATACCTTAGAGGAAATTCTTAGATATAGAGAGGAAAGGATACGGTCCACATTTTTCGATATTAAAAACCTTTCAACTCCGTGTGAATGTAAGGAAGCTCCAGTGGGGAATTGGGACTAATCGCAGAAAGTTTATTACGACCTAGAGCCTGACCAAGCAAAAGACTATGTGTTACTAAAAACTGAAATATTGGCACGGCTGGGTGTCACCCTGGCCGTCCGGGCTCAGCGTGTACATAACTGGACTTTCCGGCTTGGAAAACCCCCCAGGTCTTAAATGTATGATCTCATTCACCAAGAAAAGACTTTGACCGCACCAAACAATGTGGAACGTGTTGTTATGGATTGTTTCCTGAGAGCTCTTCCTACTACCATCCAAAAGTGGGTAAGCCATGGAGACCCAGAAACTGCAGATAAGCTTGTGGATCTGGTTGAGAGGCACTTGGCTACAGAGAACCTGACCACCTCTTCCAGGGACTCATGGACTGTCTACCCAAAGACCAGACCATCCCCAGTGGGGGGTAAGATGAATCCAAGGGGTGAGGGTGGATAGAGTCAGAGGGTGGGAGTTCTACCTAATGTCTGGTGGGAGCAGCCCGGGAAGCCCAGGCTGCAAGAGGCAGTGAAAAAGATTATTTGCTACCGCTGCCGGCAAGAGGGACATGGTGCAGCCAATTGCCCAGTTGTGGATGGTGTGAATAAGGGCTGAAGGTCTGACCAAGGCATACATATTCCCCTTTTTTGAAGGGGTGCTCTATGGGTCGGTGCAGTAAGCTTAAATTGGGGGCATATTAAGCAGCCTTGGCAGTACGCCTTCACATGACATAGCATATGAGGCCTCATAAGTAGAGTTGAGCGAACACCTGGATGTTCGGGTTCGACCGAACTTTGGAAAAAAGTTTGAGTTCGGGACCAAACTTGACCCGAACTTGAACCCGAACCCCATTGAAGTCAATGGGGACCCAAACTTTTGAGGACTAAAATGGCTCTAAAAAAGTAATGGAAAGGGCTAGAGGGTTGCAAATGGTAACAAAATGTTAAAAGCAAATAAGGAAAAAGATGGCGGGCGCTACTAATGCACCTCTCCCCTTATCTCAGCGCAGTGGACAGTGCAAAAAAACGAAATACACAAACAATAAAATTGGTATATAGGTTACCCTATAGCAGCTGCTTACGTCCAAAACTTTTGCAATAATTCTTTATGGTAAATAAATTTCACATTCACATATCCTCTTAGAAATCCCTTCACCATTTAGCAGCGCTCTTCTATCATATTACATGACCAAATAAATACGAAAATTAGAGATACAAAATTATATACATATATATCTCTATTGTGCTGTGTGAGATCTTCAGATCAGACTACTGGCAGCATGATATAATATTTCAACATCAATATAATGGTGTTTGGGGGATAAAAAGTCCACACATTGAAGATGTAAGTGAATAGTTGACTGTTGATAGTGCACACTTCCACCAAATTACTTCACCGTGCTTCACACTCCCCTCTGGGGTTTAAACTCACCACAATCCTTAATGTCAGCATTAAGTCATTCCTCCCAAGGCACAATCTCCTTAGATCGCTCTCTTGTACTACACCAACTCCAATTTCTCAGCAATAATTAGCCAGTAGGACATATGTAAGGGGATAAAAGTTCCACATAGTCCAGTTCCATTTGAAAAACTTTTTTTTTTTTTTTAATATTTCTCCACACTTCACATTAAAATACAGCTTGTCCTCCTCTTTAAAATTTGTGATACTCCTTGCAATGAGGCCAGTAACTGGTTGTCTCACATTTATTTAAAGCGAGATGCTGACAAGATTTAAGCCGAATGCTTTGCTAGTGAGGTTTGAGCATAAACACTCACCGCTCTCGGCGTCTCCTCTCACCACTTCCGGTTTGCTGTAGCTACCTCGTGGAACGCAAGGAGCGTCAATGTCACTTCCGGTCGTCGTTTAGGTCACGCTTTGACGCGTCAGGGCGTGACCTTAACAATCTCCGTGAGGGGTCTTGTTACTAAGTGCTACCATATGTCCACTTGGATGGTGGGGCTTGAACCTGCACTCACTGCGCAGCCGTCGTTCATCTTCGGAGATTTTGTGAATCTCCTTGTACTGTGCAAGCACTGCGCCTGCGCAGTACAGGCCGGACACTATCTGATGGCCGGACAGTTTTTGTCAGAACACCGGTATACATGTCTAGTCTGCACAAGGTACGGACAAGTCCTGTGGGATCCATGCCTGGTTCATTTTAATGAATGTGAGCTTGCCCACATTGGCTCTGGACAGGTGGCTGCGCTTGTCTGTGATAACGCCCCCTGCCATGCTAAATACACGTTCAGATAATACACTGGCTGCAGGGCAGGCCAGCACCTCCAAGGCATAAAGGGCAAGCTCAGGCCATGTGCCCAATTTGGAGACCCAGAAGTTGAAGGGGGCAGACCCGTCATTCAGTACATGTAAGCGTGTGCACACATACTGCTCCACCATGTTGGTGAAATGATGCCTCCTGCTAAGACGTTCCATCTCAGCTGGTGGTGCTGGTTGTTGTGGCATGCTGACAAGGTTTTTCCACATTTCGGCCATGCTAAACCTACCTTCTGAGGTGCTGGCGGTGCCCCGGCTGCATTGGCGACCTCTTCCTCCTCCTCTGCCTTCACCTTGTGCTTCCACAGTACCCCCCCTGTCAGGTGGGAATGCCACCAGTAGCGCGTCTACCAGCATGCGCTTGTACTTGCCACTCTTACTATCACGCTCCAGTGAGGTAATTAAGGATGGTACGTTGTCCTTGTGGGGATCCAGCAGGGTGGCCACCCAGTAATCAGCACCAGTTAGAATGTGGGCAACTCGGCGGTCGTTGCAGGGAGACACTGCAGCATGTAATTGCTCATGTGTGCCAGGCTGCCCAGAGGCAACAAAAAGCTGTCCTTTGTGGGAGATGTATCGTCTGTGTCCTCTGTATCCCCCACACCCACGCACTAGTGATGGCCATGAGCTGGTCTGGGTGCAACCCTGCTTTGAACATGGTTACTCCTCCTCCTCATCCTCCACCTCGTCATCCTACAGAACTGTGCCCTTGCTGCCTGACAATTGTGTACCTGGTGTTTTTTGGTGCAGGAACCCACCCTTGTAGCCACTTGTGAATGACTGCCCTGAAAGCCTTGGAAATGATCCCTCTTCCTCCTCCTGTGCCACATCCTCTTCCATCATCGCCCGAAGCGTTTTTTCAAGGAGGCATAGAACTGGGATAGTAACGCTGACAACAGCGTCATTGGCACTGGCCATGTTGGTGGAGTACTCCAAACAGCGCAACAAGGCACACAGGTCTTGCATGGATGCCCAGTTATTGGTGGTGAATTGGTACTGTTCCGCAGAGCGACTCACGCGTGCGTGCTGCAGCTGAAACTCCACTATCGCCTGCTGCTGCTCGCACAGTCTGGCCAGCATGTGCAAGGTGGAGTTCCACCTTGTGGGCATGTCACATATGAGGTGGTGAGCGCGAAGGCCGAAGTTACGCTGCAGCGCTGACAGGCAAGCAGCTGCAGGGTGAGAATGCCGAAAGTGCGCACAGACGGCCCGCACTTTCTGCAGCAGCTCTGGCATATCGGGGTCATTTTTAAGGAACCTCTGGACCACCAAGTTCAGCACATGCGCCAGGCAAGGGATGTGCGTCAAACCGACTAGGCCCAGAGCTGCTACGAGATTTCACCCATTATCACACACCACCAGGCCGAGCTTAAGGCTCACTGCCACCAACCACTCATTGGTCTGTTGTTCCATGTCCCTCCACAACTGCGTGGTGTGGGGTTTTTCCCCTAAACAGGAAAGTTTTAAAACTGCCTGCTGTCGTTTACCCCTGGCTGTGCTGAAGTTGGTGGTGAAGGTGTTACGCTGACCGGATGAGGAGGCGGTAGAGGATGAAGAAGCGGAGTAGGAGGAGTTAGCAACAGTAGGCAAACTGAAGCGCCCTGCAATCCTCGGTGGTGGAAGGACTTGCGCCAAACTGCTATCCGCCTCAGGCCCAGCCGCCACTGCATTTACCCAGTGTGCTGTTAGGGAGATATAACGTCCCTGACCGTGCTTACTGGTCCACGCATCCGTAGTTAGGTGGACCTTGCCACAGATGGCGTTGTGCAGTGCACATCTGATTTTGTCCCCCACTTGGTTGTGCAGGGAAGGGATGGCTCACCTGGATAAGTAGTAGCAGCTGGGCACGATGTACTGTGGGACAGCCAATGCCATCAGGCTTTTGAAACTCTGCGTCTCCACCAGACGGAATGACAGCATTTCAAAGACGAGGAATTTTGAAATTCTGGCATTCAGGGCCAGGGATCGGACCTGGCTTTGGTGTGCTCGGTCCCTTGCTGCTTTGGGCAGTAGCAGGCGTACTGTCTAGGGGACGGACTCTCCGCTTTTGCACCCTGCTCCCTCTTCTGCTGTGCTGGTGGCTCTGTGTGACCACCGCCTCTTCCATCTGAACTACACTGGTCATCTGCATGACGTTGATTCCATGTGGGGTCCAGGACCTCATCGTCCTCCACATCATCTTCCACCCAGTCTTCACCCCTGCCCTCCTTGTCGGTCTGCACAATTGCGAAAGCAGCAGCAGTTGGCACCTGTGTTTCGTCATCATCCGAGACGTGCTGCAATGGTCCTCCCATGTACTCATCATGAAAAATAAGTGGTTGGGCATCGGTGCACACAATCACTTCCACATCTGGGGCAGGGCTAGGTGGAGAAACCCTACTAACAGAGTCATCAAAAAGCAGAAGAGAATGCTGCATGATTTGGGGCTCAGACTGCTTGGCTGATTTGCAAGGGGGTGAGGTGAAAGACTGATGGACATAGGCTGCAGGTGCCAACTCTGATCTTTCATCAGGAGACTGGGTGGGAGACAATGTCAAGAAACCGAAGGCACTGTCAGCAACCCAATCTACTATCGCCTGTACTTGTCCTGGCCTCAACATTCGTACAGCCGCATTAGGCCCGACCAAATACCGCTGCAGGCTCTGTCGCCTACTCGCACCTGAGGAAGGTGTTACATAGTTACATAGTTAGTTAGGTTGAAAAAAGACACAAGTCGATCCAGTTTAACCACAAATAAAATAAATAAATAAATAAATAAATCATACAATCCCATATACCCCATTCTATACCCACAGTTGATCCAGAGGAAGGCAAAAAAAAAACCAGCAGAGCATGCTCCAATTTGCTAAAGCAGGGGAAAAAATTCCTTCCTGATCCCCCGAGAGGCAATCGGATTTTCCCCGGATCAACTTTACCTATAAATGTTAGTGCCCAGTTATATTATGTACATTTAGGAAAGTATCCAGGCCTTTCTTAAAGCAATCTACTGAGCTGGCCAGAACCACCTCTGCAGGGAGTCTATTCCACATTTTCACAGCTCTTACTGTGAAGAAACCTTTCCGTATTTGGAGATGAAATCTCTTTTCCTCTAGACGTAAAGAGTGCCCCCCTGTCCTCTTTGTTGACTGTAAAGTGAATAACTCAACACCAAGTTCACTACATGGACCCATTATATATTTATACATGTTGATCATATCCCCCCTTAATCTCCTCTTATCAAGGGTGAATAAATTCAGTTCCTCTAATCTTTCCTCATAGCGTAGCTCCCCCATGTCTCTTATCAGTTTGGTTGCCCTTCTCTGCACTTTCTCCAGTTCTCCAATATCCTTTTTGAGAACTGGTGCCCAAAACTGAACTGCATATTCCAGATGAGGTCTTACTAATGATTTGAACAGGGGCAAAATTATATCTCTCTCTCTGGAGTCCATACCTCTCTTAATACAAGAAAGGACTTCGCTCCGCCCTCCTCCCTCCCCTACCATACACACATCAAATATAGTTTTTGATGTGTGTAGGGTAGGGGAGGGAGGAGGGCGGAGGGTGGGAGTGGGTTTGTATACAAGAGAGAGGGAGGGAGAGGGGAGCGTGGTAGGTACGGGAGGAGGGCGGAGGGTGGGAGTGGGTTTGTATACAAGAGAGGGGGAGGGGGAGGGGGAGGGGAGGGGGAAAGGTATGGGATGTTTGGTAAGGGTCACAAAAAAAGCCTCTGGGGATAACCTAGAATGGTACATGGGGGGAGGGGGGAGGTGGGGTCATCGATGTAAAAATTGGAAAAAACATGTAACACATATGAAAGTAAGCGGCAAGCAAAAAACACTTATAGATAAATATTTAGAAGAAAGTTTCACATTCTCTCACTTAGAAAGACATATCAAGATACGATGCAAAATTTGGGAAAAAAAAAAAAAAACACTGATAAACAAATATATAGAAGAAAGATTCACATTTTATCACATAGTGGGAAATATTAAGATAGGCAAAGGATTTTCTATTTACCTTTCTCTTTCACAAGGGTTTTTCCCTCTTGTTAAAAGTTTCTCTTCCCTTTCTCGTTTTTTTCCCTCTCTATTTCCCTTTTTTTTTTTTCCCTTTCCCCTTCTTTCCCTTTTCCCCCTCTCTCCTTGGTGTTCTGTTCTAGGCATCAATAGGGATTCCATTTTCTATTGCTTTCTTTTCTTGATAGCCTATGCAGACTAGGGTAATTAATATCGGTTCCTGGAATGTACGGGGGTTGGGTACACCGGCTAAGAGAGCAGCTGTGGTAGAGACCCTGGAAAGGAGTGACGTAGGATTGATCTGCCTACAGGAGACACATTTAACCCAAGATACTAAATTACTAAATCAGAGTAAAAAATATCAACATCAATACCACTCGGTACACACCTCCTACTCAAGGGGAGTGGCGGTGATGGTAAGAAAAGAGGTGGGCTTCACCTGTCGGCAGACCAGTATAGATAGGGAAGGACGGTATATTTTCCTGCATTGTGTAATAGAAAATCGAGAATATGTTCTCGCCAATATTTACATCCCCCCTCCGTTTAAGCTTGATGTGATGTATAGCCTAATGGAATTTTTATCAGACAAAGCTGGGATACCAGTCATAGCAGTAGGGACTTTAATGAGGTTATTAATAAAAAATTAGACAGGTTTCCTTTAGGTACACAGAGGCAGAAGGTAGATGAGAGCCAATTACACCAGTTCTTACAAGAAGTGGGGCTGTTTGACATGTGGAGAGTGAGAAACCCGGGGGTGCTGCAATTCTCGTGTTTCTCAAGTTCCTATTCTACTCTTTCACGGATCGATTTAGCCTTGGGAAACGGAGAAGCATGCCAAACAGTAAGGGATATTGAATATCAGCCTAGGGGGGTATCGGACCATGCCTTGTTGATTGTCTCAATAAACTTAGAAGGGAAAAGACCTCCCAGAACATGGAAAATGAATCCAGTCTGGTTCGAAATAATAGGGGATCCAAATGAGGTGCTGTTAAAACTGGAAGAATTTATAGAGTTTAACAAAGAGACAGTGACAAGAGGAGTAATGTGGGATGCACTGAAGGCCTATCTGCGAGGTATCCTTATTCAATTAGTCTCAAAAATCAAAAAATCATCAAGAGAATGGGAAAAAAATAGTAAGATGAGTTGATGAAAGCAGAAAGAGAATACGTTGAAGACCCCACCCCAGAAAGACAAAGTAGATGGCTAATTAAACAACAGGAATACAAAGAAGTAATTATTAGGAAATCAGAGAATAAAAGACTGTTTCAGAAACAGGTGGCTTATGGGGAGGGGGAAAAGGTCGGAAAGATGTTGGCACAGTTAGTGAGAGCTAATTCCCCTCCCTCCACCGTCCCAGCGATTAGGACGGAGAAAGGAGAAATCTCATTAAAGACGTCAGTAATTACAGAGACTTTTAGAATATACTATGACAAATTATATAAATCGCGGGGGACGATGGAGGAAGGGGAAGCGGACACATTTTTTAGTAACGCTGAAATTACGGTTCTCACTGAAGAAGAAAGGGAGGCAATGGAGGCACCGTTAACGCTGGAGGAAATCCAGCTGGCGGTAAAAGAAATGGCCAATCAGAAATCACCAGGACCAGATGGTCTCCCCGCGGAAACCTATAAGCAATATGGGAAAATTCTACTGCCAGAACTTCTTAAGGTATTAAACTGGGCAAAGGAGGAGGGGAAGTTGCCAACGTCTATGACAGAGGCAACGATAATAGTTCTGCATAAAGAGGGGAAGGACCCATTAGAGACCAAGTCTTATAGACCGATTTCCCTACTCTGCTCGGATGCTAAAATATTAGCTAAAGCAATGGCAATTAGATTAAACAAAATTATCTCTAGATTAATACATCCTGACCAAACGGGGTTTATACCCTGTAGGTCTACTAGTATGAACATTAGGAGACTATACCTTAATTTACAGATACCAATAGAGAACATGGGTACAAGGGCAGTCATGGCGTTAGATGTGGTTAAAGCTTTCGATAGCTTAGAGTGGGGATATTTATGGCGAGTCTTAAAGGAATTTGGATTTGGCCCCTCGTTTATTAAATGGATTAAAACCCTGTATAAGGGTCCCAGTGCTAAAATTAGGGTTAATGGCGAGTATTCCGAGGGGATTCAATTGGAGAGAGGGACAAGGCAGGGCTGCCCATTGTCCCCCCTGCTCTTCGCGCTTGCAATGGAACCCTTAGCAAGTGTAATTAGATCAAACACAAATATGCAGGGGTTCCGAAGAGCAGGGGGTGAAGAGAGAATCGCACTGTATGCGGACGATGTCCTTCTCTTCCTGGGGGATACGGGGCAATCCCTCAGGCAGGTGATGAACATCCTCACGGACTTTGGTAAAATCTCAGGACTCACCATAAACTGGGAAAAATCTGCATTATTGCCTATAGATCCTCTAGGGAACCAGAACGTACAGGATATTTCACAGCTAGAGGTAGTTGAACAAATGAAATACTTAGGCATATATATAACAAGGAACCCTAACAATTACATAAATGATAATATAGTACCGCTTCTAGCTAGATTTAAAAGTAAAATTGCAATCTGGAGACGTCTCCCATTGTCGATTGCAGGGAGGTGTAACCTAATCAAAATGGTATGGCAGCCACAGCTCCTGTACCTGCTGCATAACTGTCCAATATGGATAGATAAAAAATGGTTCAGAAAGATAGACACGTTGTTTAGGGAACTTATATGGAAGGGAGGTCAGCCTAGGATTGGGTTACAAATACTACAACTAGCAACAAGAAAGGGAGGAATGGCAGTACCGCATCCACGGAGCTACTTCCTAGCAGCCCAACTGCAACATCTAGGAACTATGACAGGAGGAAGCAACAAGGAATTAATGATTGCAGGAACCCCGCACAAATCAATAGTAGAAGCCCTCGAGGCAAACTCCTTTCTTTACAGAATCCCCACGGTGAGACTGGCCTTAAAAGTGTGGAAGGCAGTAAAAGTAGTAAAAGGGTTAGAGGGTATGACAAAATACACCCCCCTCTGGAATAATAAAAACTTACAGGAAGTAGAAAAGATAGGGAAAATTAGAGAGTGGGAAATAAAAGGGATAGATAAGTTGGCACAGATGTACGAGGGCAAGGTATTGAAGACATTTACAGCACTGCGAGTGGAATATGATATACCCAAACATTCCTTCTATAAATATCTACAAATTAGACACGCTTTAAATAGTCAATTTAAGAATCAAGATCCAATTTGGAACAACTCTCCAGTGTATCAAAGAATAGGCTCCCAAAACAAGAGTAGAGGATTTATAGCAGAAATTTATTCACACATATGCGAAGGTAGCATAGAAAACCCAGAACAGCTTAAGTGTAGGGGGAAATGGGAGAAAGAATTTGGAACGCTCTCAGATGAACAGTGGCTGAGGATATTGGAGAAAGGACACGTGGTATCGGTCTCGCCTGCTCAGAAGGTCTCATATTTGATGCTGTTACACAGGACATACTATACACCTAAGAGACTATATGAGTTCGGATTGAGAACAGATGCCAGGTGCCCTAGGTGCCAGGATACTGGGGATTTAGCACATATGGTATGGAAGTGCCCAAAACTGCACCGTTACTGGACTGAAATCCTTAACATCCTGAACACCGTATTAAAAGTTAGACTGGAAATGAACCCCAGACTGTGTATACTGGGATTGGATGAGGGGATAAATGGTGGTCCCTCTGTAATCAACGCTGTGATGAGAGGTTTGTTCCAGGCGAGAAAATTAATAGCGCAGAGGTGGCAGGCTGAGAAACCCCCAACGGTAGGAGAATGGAAAAGGTTAACAACAGAAACAGTATGGAAAGAAAGAACAGTGGATATAAGGAGAGGAAATCTGAGAGAGTTTGAAGCTATGTGGAGACCATGGTTGGATAAATTGGAAAATCCACTATGAGGTGGAGGGAGAGAGAGGGAGAGGGAATAAGTCGGGTGTCAAGAGGGAAGGTTGGGAAGGATAAAAGGGACTAAAGGTTGAAGGGTACTCCTTGCAAAGTGTGAGAAGTGGAATTTTTTTCTTTTTTTCTTTTTAAATGTATGTACTATGTAAGTAAAGAATGTATTTTGTATAATAATGAAGAAAATAAATAAAGATTATATAATTAAAAAAAAAAAATTATATCTCTCTCTCTGGAGTCCATACCTCTCTTAATACAAGAAAGGGAAAAAGACACTCACTGGGGATGATGTTTTGCTGCTCACCCCTGGGATGTGAAAACAAAAAAGGAAAAAGTCCCCCCAAAGAGGGATTGGTGGGGTTTTTAGGCAGCGTTTAGAAAATAAGTTCTCTGAGAGGTATTGTTATATTCAAAATATGAATCTTTATTGGATTAAAGATGTCGCATGTGACATATGGGTAAAGATAAAAATAGGAGACATGGGTCCCAAATGGATAAAACAATACAGAAATTTTAAAACAGATTTACACTAGCAGACAAAAAGCTTTTACATCAATGTATTTTTACATAACCAAATGTTGGAGGTAAAAATGAACCTGACGCGTTTCGACCCGTTTTAGTGAGGGTCTTCCTCAAAGGTAATTTTGTCTGTTTGAGAGAGGAAAGGGTAAGAACAATGCATTGTACAGTATTTCATTTGCATATATTTGTCTCCAATTGACCTTTCATATCACATAGCATAATGTCACGTTGTGCTGTGGAATATTTACCTGGTGTGTAAATTTTTTTCCTTATGAATTGCTCCTTTATGTCTGATGGGGTTCCCTCTAGGTCGGTGCGCTCCAGGTCCCAGGCGGCATCCCGCTATGGCGCCCCCCAGCGGGTGTGCGGCAGGCACGGCGATCCAACAACGGGACCTACGAGGGGTCACATCCAATGAATAGGCTACCCACGGATCCGTGTGTGGGCCAGACAGGCAGGGGGAGGGAGATGAAAAGGGGGGGGGAGAGAAGGGGGGAAGGGGGGGGGGAAACGGGGGGGAAGGGAAAAGAGGGGAAAGGAGGAATGGAGATGGGGTTTCTTGAGGTCCCCTGTTCTGCACACCTGTCATGAGATCCAAGATCGTATCCTTAGATGTATATCATAGGGGGTTGCCATATCGACTAAACGATGTCTAGTGCACTTGAAACAGTGGTGGAGAGAAATAAGATTTCTGAAGTAAAAGGTGGTTGTGCCGTTGATGTGTTTTTCAAAAGGTGCCAGTTTGTATATTACTGTATCTGGACTCGTGGTTGGAGATGGGAAAGAAGGGGAAGGGGGAGAAGAGGGAGGGAGAGAAATGGGGTAAGTAGAGGGAGTGGGAAAGTGGAGGGAGGGAAGGGCAGAGGGGAGGGGTGGGAGCTGGAAGGGAGGTAAGAGGGGGTATAAGAGAAGGGGGGGAAGGGGGAGGAAAAGGGGGGAAAAGTGGAAGGGAAGAGAAGGGAAAAAAAGAGGAAGGGGGAGGGAGAAGGAAGGGGGGGAGAGAAAGGAGGGGAGGGGGGGGGGGGGAGAAGAGGAAACCAATACATGGCATGCACATGTATAGGTGAACATAGGGATGCTGCAGCATCCACATGGATAGAGCGGGAGAGAATGGGATAGAGCAGTGAGGGGACGAGGAGAAGTGTTGTATGAAAGTGGGGAGTGAGAGAGGAGGGGGGGGGAGGGGGGGGAGGGGGAGGGGAATGAGGAGGGAGAAGGGGGGAAGAAGAAGGGAGGAAGGAGGAG
The DNA here is from genome assembly GCA_028564925.1 of Lithobates sylvaticus. Classification (NCBI taxonomy): domain Eukaryota; kingdom Metazoa; phylum Chordata; class Amphibia; order Anura; family Ranidae; genus Lithobates; species Lithobates sylvaticus. Next base: position 98,083,480 of record CM053032.1, on the reverse strand, counting down.
AAGAGAGAAAGGGAAGGAGGGGGGAAAAGGGGGGGGGGGGAGTGAGGGGAGAGGGGAAATGATGGGGAAAGAGGGATAGGCTGTTGGGGGCAATAGAAAAGGGGGAGGGAAAAGGGGGGGGGGAGAGTGAGAGGGTGAGTGGGGTGGGGTGCCAAGTGAGAGAAAAAGGGGGGTGTTGTTGTGATGTCAGTCAGAGCACTGATGCTCAATTAGGTGCTGTGCTAGTGATACTGTGAATCACTGAAATAAAGGGGTCCTAGAGTGGGGGTGTGTGTGGGTGAGAATGTGCGGAGGTGTCATTAAGTGTGGGAGTAGGAAAACTGAGGAGTGAGACCGTGAAGGAGTGTGAGTGTGTGTAGGTGTGGGACGGGGGGGGGGTGGCAGGGAAAGGGTATACCAGTATGTCAGATATCAACAAACAATATAGAGTTACCTAATGAAGTTGATGTATCTTGCTCAGGTTGCGAGGTAGATGTAAAGACCCATATATTGCAAACCAGAGTGTGCTGTATTGGTTGCAATTTCCAGAGATAGGGTACCCAGTCTGGGGATAGAGACAAGGTCATATACGGTATCTAGAATTGGTCCCAGAGGGGAAAGGCATGGAACTGAGAGAGGTTCTACTTACTGTGTTTGTATGGCGTGATTCATGGATCATCACATGGAGATAGGTTTGTTTGACCTCCCCATGTGGTATTTATGGGTAATACCCAAATCGAGTCAGGTGTGCATGTTTGCACACCATATGGTGTCAAATCAGGGCATCCCCAAGGAGGGGAGGGGGAAGGGGGGGAGGAGAAAAGGGCGGAGGGAACAGGGAGAGATGGGTGGGAAAAGGGAGGGAAGAAAAGGAGGAGGGCAGGGAGCATGGAGGAGCATCACCTTCCATCTGCCGTTCCTATGCCTGCATGGCCCACCCGTCCGTGGGAGCCATGACGGCATCATGAGCCATCTGGAGTGGCCTCCCCGGCGTCTGGGAGGTCCTACCGGGGTCGCGTCTGCTACGCAATCGTCGCACCGGCGTGATGTCCCGCATCACGCGCACGCACGCGGCCGCGCGCATGCGCAATGATCGGGAGAGGTCCGATTGCGTTCCGGGACGCCGCCAGCAAGGGGAGTGGTTCCCTGTCAGGGAGCCCGGGCCCGCCCAGGCCACCTTGAGGGAACATGATTGGAGGAGCTTAGTTGGTGGACGCTCCTCCTTACCCTTGCTGTGAGGTCACGTGTGGGGAACGCCCCACCGCCGCACGTATCCACCGGAGGGGGCAGGGAGCAAGGGCGCTACCTAGGGAATCCGAAGCGCACTCGAACCACAGGGGGAACCCTGAAATAAAAAGAGAATACAGAGTTTTATCATATATTTACTGCCTGTATGGTATGGCAGATGGGAGAACATGTCTCCATAATCATCTCTATTAATATCACATTCCCATTGGTTATCTGGGTCATAGCATATTAGCGTACATACGGAACATATTAAGCATGTTGAGAGAACAAAGGACATGGGATCTTTTCAGATGACATTATCCACAGTTAATGTGTGATTACGTTATGAGTTGTTTCCAATGATACATTGTTAATGTTGTTCATGTTTAGCTCGAAGTTTGTCACGCTACAGCCCTGTGTCTTAGTAGTACACAGTATGTATATGGCCATGTGGCTGTGTGCATATAAAAGGGGAGCGAAAAAGAACAGGTTTAACAAATTTGTAAAAAAGAGCGAGTGTACACAGAGAGACAAAGACCCACCTATGAGCATAAATGTCGGGTGACATGAGTGGATCAGCCCCCAAGCCACATATGGCAAACTAAATTATTACATGAAAAAGATAATAACATAAACAAGGTGACGATAATAACATAGAGAAGGTGACATAGTATAAATTCTATGGATTGTGTATGGAAAGAGAGCACAGAAATCGCGCAGAATTATATAAGGCAAAGAGTCCTGGACAGAGGTGGAATACAGATGTTAGCCAGAGTATAGGAGCAGGAGTTCACCAGGGGAAGGGGAAAGGGGGTCGGGACGTCCAAGCACGTCCACTCAGATGCAAAGTCCTGGAAGACCAAGGGTGTCATATTACTGCGTTTTCCCGGACGTAAAGCCCTTAAGAAAAGGGGCAAAGGAAATAGACTCATTGAGTCCGGGAGGGAAGGTGGCACGTAATCTATAGATCCACTTTTGTTCGCATTGTAACAAGATTTTATTCCAATCTCCTCCTCTGTCAGGGATATGGATTCTATCCAAGGCCATGAATGTGATCTTGGGCATTTTATAATCATGTATCAAAACAACATGACGGCCCAAGTAATGGTTTCCGATTTGCATGGAGTAGACGTGCTTGGACATCCGGCGGTGAAACTCCTGCTTCGTTTTGCCAATATAGAATGCCCTGCATTCGCAGGACATTATATATACAACGCCCTTTGTCTGGCAATTGACAAAGTGGGCTGAATTGTGAGGTAGCCCATTTGGAAGAAGGAGATTGTTCCTTTGGCGTTGGATGTATTGGCAGCAACTGCAATGGCCACAGGGGAAGGACCCCCGGGCTGGGCAGTGTTTGTGGCGTCTGTGCTCGTCCCTGAATTCACTTTGAACAAGATGGTCTCTTAGAGATTTAGCTCTTCTATATGTAATTGAGGGGTGACTGGAAATAAATTGATTTATTCTAGGATCGTCTGTAAGTATATTCCAGTGTTTCTGAATTATATTGCGGATTTTTCTGTGCTGTCGAGTAAACCGCAGAACAATTCGCGATATATTCTCTTTTTGATCGTCGGGTACCTTTTTCTTGGACAGCAGGTCCAGGCATGAGCGTGCTGTTACTCGATTATAGGCTTTTCGGAGACATGAGCGACTATATCCCCGATCAAGTAAACGGTTTTGGAGGTTTTTTGCTTCCATTTTGAACAGGGACTCATCCGAACAATTTCTCCGTATTCTCAGATATTGCCCGTAAGGGATAGAGTCTTTGAGAAACTGGGGGTGTGCACTATGGGCATGGAGTATTGTATTACCCACAGTGCTTTTGCGGTATAATGTGGTAGAGATTTTGTTCTCAGGGTTCCGCTTGAGTTCGACATCGAGAAAGGTGATACTCTCCTTGTTAGATGTCAAGGTGAACTTAAGGTTCCAAGTGTTGGTGTTAATACGATCATGGAACTCTTGTAGGAGTTCTGCCGATCCCTCCCAGACGACGAGGACATCATCTATGCACCGTAGCCACGTTTTGATGTGGCTAGTGTACATACGGAGGTCCTCGTTGTCTAGGAGTGACTTTTCCCACTCCCCCAGGTACAAGTTGGCGTAGGCCGGGGCGCAACATGTGCCTATGGCCACGCCTTGCACCTGGAGGTAGTGGGAATTGTCAAATGAAAAAAAATTGTTGTTTAGGATGTATTCTAATCCATCCGTAATGAAATTATTCAGAGTATCGTATCTACAGCCTGCCCACAATATGTTGCATATAGCTGCGATCCCCTGGTTATGGGGGATCCCCCTTCTGCGAAGGCCATTTTGTCCCTCCAGAATTTTTGTTCTTTTTTATACAGAATGTTTCTGTTATAAGTGGAAAGGTCATCCTTTATTTTGACTTGTAGGTCTAAGTATTGTTTATGTTGCTCAAAGAGTTTCATATTAGTTTCAATAGTGGCGATTTCAGTATCCAACAGAGCGATTTTTCTATTGTATTCCTTAGTGAGTATGGTCATCATTTCTTGGGAACATAAATTTAGATTGGCCTCCCATTCTTGTTTGCAGTCAGTGCTTATTTTATCTAGATTGGGAAAAATCTGGATTCTGAGCAATGCGAACAAAAGTGGATCTATAGATTACGTGCCACCTTCCCTCCCGGACTCAATGAGTCTATTTCCTTTGCCCCTTTTCTTAAGGGCTTTACGTCCGGGAAAACGCAGTAATATGACACCCTTGGTCTTCCAGGACTTTGCATCTGAGTGGACGTGCTTGGACGTCCCGACCCCCTTTCCCCTTCCCCTGGTGAACTCCTGCTCCTATACTCTGGCTAACATCTGTATTCCACCTCTGTCCAGGACTCTTTGCCTTATATAATTCTGCGCGATTTCTGTGCTCTCTTTCCATACACAATCCATAGAATTTATACTATGTCACCTTCTCTATGTTATTATCGTCACCTTGTTTATGTTATTATCTTTTTCATGTAATAATTTAGTTTGCCATATGTGGCTTGGGGGCTGATCCACTCATGTCACCCGACATTTATGCTCATAGGTGGGTCTTTGTCTCTCTGTGTACACTCTCTCTTTTTTACAAATTTGTTAAACCTGTTCTTTTTCGCTCCCCTTTTATATGCACACAGCCACATGGCCATATACATACTGTGTACTACTAAGACACAGGGCTGTAGCGTGTTTCCTATGACAAACTTCGAGCTAAACATGAACAACATTAACAATGTATCATTGGAAACAACTCATAACGTAATCACACATTAACTGTGGATAATGTCATCTGAAAAGATCCCATGTCCTTTGTTCTCTCAACATGCTTAATATGTTCCGTATGTACGCTAATATGCTATGACCCAGATAACCAATGGGAATGTGATATTAATAGAGATGATTATGGAGACATGTTCTCCCATCTGCCATACCATACAGGCAGTAAATATATGATAAAACTCTGTATTCTCTTTTTATTTCAGGGTTCCCCCTGTGGTTCGAGTGCGCTTCGGATTCCCTAGGTGGCGCCCTTGCTCCCTGCCCCCTCCGGTGGATACGTGCGGCGGTGGGGCGTTCCCCACACGTGACCTCACAGCAAGGGTAAGGAGGAGCGTCCACCAACTAAGCTCCTCCAATCATGTTCCCTCAAGGCGGCCTGGGCGGGCCCGGGCTCCCTGACAGGGAACCACTCCCCTTGCTGGCAGCGTCCCGGAACGCAATCAGACCTCTCCCGATCACTGCGCATGCGCGCGGCCGCGTGCGTGCGCGTGATGCGGGACGTCACGCCGGTACGACGATTGCGTAGCAGACGCGACCCCGGTAGGACCTCCCGGACGCCGGGGAGGCCACTCCAGATGGCTCATGATGCCGTCATGGCTCCCACGGACGGGCGGGCCATGCAGGCATAGGAACGGCAGATGGAAGGTGATGCTCCTCCATGCTCCCTGCCCTCCTCCTTTTCTTCCCTCCCTTTTCCCACCCATCTCTTCCCGTTCCCTCCGCCCTTTTCTCCTCCCCCCCCCTTCCCCCTCCCCTCCTTGGGGATGCCCTGATTTGACACCATATGGTGTGCAAACATGCACACCTGACTCGATTTGGGTATTACCCATAAATACCACATGGGTAGGTCAAACAAACCTATCTCCATGTGATGATCCATGAATCACGCCATACAAACACAGTAAGTAGAACCTCTCTCAGTTCCATGCCTTTCCCCTCTGGGACCAATTCTAGATACCGTATATGACCTTGTCTCTATCCCCAGACTGGGTACCCTATATCTGGAACTTGCAACCAATACAGCACACTCTGGTTTGCAATATATGGGTCTTTACATCTACCTCGCAACCTGAGCAAGATACACCAACTTCATTAGGTAACTCTATATTGTTTGTTGATATCTGACATACTGGTATACCCTTTCCCTGCCCCCCCCCCCCGTCCCACACCTACACACACTCACACTCCTTCGCGGTCTCACTCCTCAGTTTTCCTACTCCCACACTTAATGACACCTCCGCACATTCTCACCCACACACACCCCCACTCTAGGACCCCTTTATTTCAGTGATTCACAGTATCACTAGCACAGCACCTAATTGAGCATCAGTGCTCTGACTGACATCACAACAACACCCCCCTTTTTCTCTCACTTGGCACCCCACCCCACTCACCCTCTCACTCTCCCCCCCCTTTTCCCTCCCCCTTTTCTATTGCCCCCAACAGCCTATTCCTCTTTCCCCATCATTTCCCCTCTCCCCTCACTCCCCCCCCCCTTTTCCCCCCTCCTTCCCTTTCTCTCTTCTCCTCCTTCCTCCCTTCTTCTTCCCCCCCTTCTCCCTCCTCATTCCCCTCCCCCTCCTTCCCCCCCCCCCCCCCCCTCCTCTCTCACTCCCCACTTTCATACAACACTTCTCCTCGTCCCCTCACTGCTCTATCCCATTCTCTCCCGCTCTATCCATGTGGATGCTGCAGCATCCCTATGTTCACCTAAACATGTGCATGCCATGTATTGGTTTCCTCTTCTCCCCCCCCTCCCCTCCTTTCTCTTCCCCCCCCCCCTTCCTTCTCCCTCCCCCTTCCTCTTTTTTCCCTTCTCTTCCCTTCCACTTTTCCCCCCTTTTCCTCCCCCTTCCCCTTCCCCCCCCCTTCTCTTATACCCCCTCTTACCTCCCTTCCAGCTCCCACCCCTCCCCTCTGCCCTTCCCTCCCTCCACTTTCCCACTCCCTCTACTTACCCCATTTCTCTCCCTCCCTCTTCTCCCCCTTCCCCTTCTTTCCCATCTCCAACCACGAGTCCAGATACAGTAATATACAAACTGGCACCTTTTGAAAAACACATCAACGGCACAACCACCTTTTACTTCAGAAATCTTATTTCTCTCCACCACTGTTTCAAGTGCACTAGACATCGTTTAGTCGATATGGCAACCCCCTATGATATACATCTAAGGATACGATCTTGGATCTCATGACAGGTGTGCAGAACAGGGGACCTCAAGGAACCCCATCTCCATTCCTCCTTTCCCCTCTTTTCCCTTCCCCCCCCGTTTCCCCCCCCTTCCCCCTTCTCTCCCCCCCCCCTTCCATCTCCCTCCCTCTGCCTGTCTGGCCCACACACGGATCCGTGGGTAGCCTATTCATTGGATGTGACCCCTCGTAGGTCCCGTTGTTGGATCGCCGTGCCTGCCGCACGCCCGCTGGGGGGCGCCATAGCGGGACGCCGCCTGGGACCTGGAGCGCACCGACCTAGAGGGAACCCCATCACACATAAAGGAGCAATTCATAAGGAAAAAAATGTACACACCAGGTAAATATTCCACAGCACAACGTGACATTATGCTATGTGATATGAAAGGTCAATTGGAGACAAATATATGCAAATGAAATACTGTACAATGCATTGTTCTTACCCTTTCCTTTCTCAAACAAAATTACCTTTGAGGAAGACCCTCACTAAAACGGGTCGAAACGCGTCAGGTTCACTTTTACCTCCAACATTTGGTTATGTAAAAATACATTGATGTAAAAGCTTTTTGTCTGCTAGTGTAAATCTGTTTTAAAATCTCTGTATTGTTTTATCCATTTGGGACCCATGTCTCCTATTTTTAACTTTACCCATATGTCACATGCGACATCTTTAATCCAATAAAGATTCATATTTTGAATATAACAATACCTCTCAGAGAACTTATTTTCTAAACGCTGCCTAAAAACCCCACCAATCCCTCTTTGGGGGGGACTTTTTCCTTTTTTGTCTTAATACAAGAAAGGACTTTGCTCGCTTTGGAAACCGCAGCTTGGCATTGCATGCTATTATTGAGCTTATGATCTACCAAAACCCCCAGATCCTTCTCCACTATGGATCCCCCCAGTTGTACTCCTCCTAGCATGTATGAAGCATGCATATTCTTAGCCCCCAAGTGCATAACTTTACATTTATCAACATTAAACCTCATCTGCCACATAGTCGCCCAATTAGACAGAGCATTGAGGTTGGCTTGTAAATTGGAGACCTCCTGTAAGGACGTTATTCCACTGCATAGCTTGGTGTCATCTGCAAAGACAGAAATGTTACTTTTGATCCCAGACCCAATATCATTTATAAAGATATTAAAAAGTAAGGGTCCCAGCACTGAACCTTGGGGTACACCACTGATAACCTTAGACCATTCAGAGTAAGAATCATTGACCACTACTCTCTAAATTCTGTCTTTTAGCTAGTTTTCTATCCATTTACAAACCGATATTTCCAAACCTGTAGACGTTACCTTACACATGAGCCGTGTGTGGGGAACTGTATCGGACGCTTTTGCAAAATTCAAGTATACCACGTCCACCGCCACCCCTCTGTCCAAGGTTTTACTTACCACCTCATAAAAAGAAATGAGGTTTGTCTGACAACTTCTGTCTTTCATGAATCCATGCTGTCTGTTGCTTAAAATATTTTTATCCTGCAAGAACTCGTCTATGTGGTCTTTTATTAATCTCTCCAGTATCTTCCCAACTATAGAAGTTAAACTAACAGGTCTATATTTACTTGGTAAAGACTTTGTTCCCTTTTTAAATATAGGCACCACGTTCGCCCTGCGCCAATCCAGTGGTACTATTCCTGTCATTATAAGTACCAAAAAAGAAGAACAGCGCTGGCAAATGTTGTCAAAAAATATGTGAATAATATTCAGATCTATTAGTGCATATAATAAATGTAAGACCGCAGCACAAGACCACAACTTTCGTTATGGATTGACCCACTGGATACATATAAATGGTACCATAGATAAAGACTTAGTGCCTAACCAAATTAATAAGTGTCCAAATTAAATTGAAATACAAATACAAAAGTCCAGCAAAAAAACACACAAAAACAAAAAGTGTCATCCGAAAATACCTCAGAGAAAAGGGAATACTGCATAGTGAAGTACTGTATTGTAGAAGAAATAGATGTGCACTAAGCGCTACTTACAGGATCCAAAACAAAGGCAGGCTTATCAGAAGGGACTTCCGCGATCGCCGCTGGATAAGCGTGCGTTCCACAGATGCAGGAAGTGACGTCAGTAGTAGCGTTGGCCGGAAATTACGTCAACGCGTTTCGCCCCCTCCTCCAGGGCGTCATCAAAGGACATGATCTCTGGCCGATGTGGGAGATATTTAAGCTGAAGGTAAATGCAAAACTCCTCCTAAAAGGGAGGCGCAAAGACGCCAATCATTTAGATGACGAAAGGTTCAAAAACATAGCCAATGTAATCATCATTTAAGTTTGCCTTGTAAAAACTTTATTTAACAAATAAACATAGGACCAGAAAACATCCGTGCACAATGCATAATAGAATTATTAACTAAAATATATAGTGAAATAAGAAATATAAAATATGCAAAAATTTTCAGCATAGAATGTTTTTACATATAAAATGCATAAATAAAATTACATAGATAAAAAATGGATATGGAACTTAGGAAGAAGTGAAAAATAAAAATAAAAATAAAGATAAAATAAAAATATAATAAATATAAATAAATAATAAAAAATTAATAAAAAATATTAAAAATAATAAAAATGAAAATAAAATGGAAAAACAAAACAAAAAACTGTGAAAAAAATGAAAATAAAAAAGAACTAAAATAAGATGCAAAAATAAAATGAAATGAAAAATAAAATATAAAAATACAGATAAAAATAAAAATAAATAAAAATAAAAAATAAAAAATAAATGAAAATAAAAATAAAAAAGTTTTAAATATATTCCAGAGATGACACAGATACATATTACTACCAATTGGAAAGGAAACAATTCAGATCAAGATCAATATTAATGCCCAGTGGACTCATTGTAGACAATCTATGGATCCATTGAGTTTCATTCTGCGAAATTGCGCGTTTGAGATTGGAACCTTGCCAATGCTCTTCCACCTTATCAATTCCGCAGAAAGTCAAAACACTAGGATCTCGTCCATGATGTATTCTAAAATGGTTAGAAAGGCTATGTTGCCTATATCCCGTTCTAATCCTGTTTACATGCTCCCTTAACCTTACCCCTAGGGGTCTGGTAGTCCTCCCAACATATTGGAGCCCGCATGGGCAGGACAGGAGGTAGGTCACATGTGTAGTGCCACATTTGATAAACTTTTTAATTTCATAGGATCTACCTGTGACATGAGATTCAAACTGCGTGGTTTTACGTTTTCTGAACTTGGAGGTTCTACAAATCATATACCTTCAGCTTAAATATCTCCCACGTCGGCCGGAGATCATGTCCTTTGATGACGCCCTGGAGGAGGGGCGAAACGCGTTGACGTAATTTCCGGCCAACGCTACTACTGACGTCACTTCCTGCCTCCGTGGAACGCACGCTTATCCAGCGGCGATCGCGGAAGTCCCTTCTGATAAGCCTGCCTTTGTTTTGGATCCTGTGAGTAGCGCTTAGTGCGCATCTATTGCTTCTACAATACAGTACTTCACTATGCAGTATTCCCTTTTCTCTGAGGTATTTTCGGATGACACTTGGAGGTGATACCAACAGAAAGTTCCCTGATCTCTGGGTTATCTTTGAGCTACCAGCCAGGCTTGCATCCTGTGCCCCATAGACTCCGGTTATAGTCTATCTGCCTGATCTAACAGCCGTCACAGTCACTTTGTCTGGGTGAGTCCAGCCCAAGAAGGGGATTTTTCTATCACTTTTTGTTTTTGTGTGTTTTTTTGCTGGACTTTTGTATTTATTTCAATTTAATTTGGACACTTATTAATTTGGTTAGGCACTAAGTCTTTATCTATGGTACCATTTATATGTATCCAGTGGGTCAATCCATAACGAAAGTTGTGGTCTTGTGCTGCGGTCTTACATTTATTATATGCACTAATAGATCTTAATATTATTCACATATTTTTTGGCAACATTTGCCAGCGCTGTTCTTCTTTTTTGGTATTTATACATTTTGGAAGTTTTAGCACTTTCTTCACAGCAGTTTTCAAAACTCGCTAGACTGGAGTGTTCTCCTAAAGTTTTTCATAGATATTGTACTATCATCCCAGATTAATATACAAGAAAAAAGATATTGGAGATTCGGGACTATCTATTGTACAAAAACGGTTTCATAAGAATAAGGTAAAAAATGCTAATTTTATTGACACATAAAACAAAGAAAAAAGAAGATACATATTAGACTCCATGTACAACAGTATATGGGTCACAGGGTTCAAAGGTAATACATACAATTCCTGATAGAACACCTTTATGATCATACACTTAAAATACATAGGTCATGATACTTGTCCGATCGCTCGACATGTTTCGCCTAAATAGGCTTCATCAGGAGACAAGGATAAAGTATATTTGCAGATGGACGAGGGTTTTGAAGATATTTTCGTATTCTATGGTATGTATACAAAACAATATATTAATTAATACAAAATTTTTTTTTTATATATGATCATTAGACAATGTATATACTGCATGAATGTGCGGTAGCGGTAACATCTATATAAAGTCAAAATACGCATGCATGATCCCCTACCTCCAATATCATAGGGGTCAAAACATGACCAGACTTCCAAATGTTGGTCCTGATGGGCCCGCAGCAGCACCTCCCAAATTAGGGGGATTTTGCACAGGGTTATACCCAGCGGTCGCAGCCAAAGATAATGGCTGGGAAGTTGTAGGGGGAGAGAGAAATCCTTTTTATTTGCAGGTTTAGTGTATTATGGGGCCTGTAAGGTACAGAAGTACCGTATTTATCGGCGTATAACACGCACCGGCGTATAACACGCACCCCAAGTTTAGGAGGGAATTTTAAGGAAAAAAAGTTTTAGGAGAGAAGTTTAGGGAAAAAAAAAAACTTACATTTAAGCGTCATTTGCAGCTTGCCCAGCGTCATTTGCAGCTTGCCCAGCGTCATTTGTAGCTTGCCCAGCGTCATTTGCAGCCTTTCCCAGCGTAATTTGCAACCTGCCCAGCGTCATTTGTAGCTTGCCCAGAGTCATTTGTAGCTTGCCCAGAGTCATTTGCAGCTTGCCCAGCGTCATTTGTAGCTTGCCCAGCGTCATTTGCAGCCTTTCCCAGCGTCATTTGTAGCTTGCCCAGAGTCATTTGTAGCTTGCCCAGAGTCATTTGTAGCTTGCCCAGAGTCATTTGTAGCTTGCCCAGAGTCATTTGTAGCTTGCCCAGAGTCATTTGCAGCTTGCTAGTGTCATTTGCAGTTTGCAGCGTTTAAATTTCCCGCCGCGTGACAAACCGCGCATGCGCGGCCGAAAAAGACCGAACCGCGGCCGAAAAAGGCCGAAGTGTGGCCGAAAAAGACCGAGCCGACTGTTCAGCTCCGCTCGGAGTCCCGCCTCCCTGCTGTTTCGGGAGCGAGCGCAGGGAGGCGGGACTACGAGTGGAGCTGAACAGCCGGCTTCGGTCTTTTTCGGCCGCGCTTCGGCTTTTTCCGGCCTTTTTCGGCCGCGGTTCGGCCTTTTTCGGCCGCGGTCGCCATTTTTCGGCGCCGCAACCGATTTTTGTCATTTTTTTTTTGGGTATCGGCGTATAACACGCACCCACGACTTTCCCCCGATTTTAAGGGGGAAAAAGTGCGTGTTATACGCCGATAAATACGGTACTTGTTTACCACACTTGTATTTAGAAAAATAAAAATAATAAAATGCCCAATGTCAGTTATCAAACTATACCTACCTCTGCGGAAGCTCGTAAACAGTTGTATATATGAGAGGCTCGGGTCAAACAACCCCCCAAAAAGGAAGGATGGTGGGGGGAAGAAGAAGAAGGGAACTGATATATCTTGATTTTGAGTAATATCCACTAGTGACCAAAAAGGTTCTGAGAGAAGACAAGAAAAGAAAGAAAGAAGCTCCAATGAGAATACATAGGAGCTACGTCCAATACAGTTCAAATGACCCCTAATAAGGTTATAAACCCCTACCTTGTAATGGAATATATATACCAACAGGTCATATCATGCTTGATGGCTGTTCGGCCCATATACTGCCCCAAACCAGGGGCTAAGTATATCATTCAGTGCCTATGAATGGGGTAGAGGTTTTTTGGGTAAGTATGGTAATTTCATATAGTCAGAAGTTAAAGGACAGACCGTCCATCATTAAGGGCGGCTGGAAAGATTGTATGCCGTCAGTTTACCTGTTTTGTTGTTCCCAGAGCGTCCCGAGCCTCACGTCCACCTCAGTCTGACTCAAAAGTCAGACTGGGTTTTAATAGTCTCCCCCCGTGGCGCCAAATCGCACGGCGTGTGACGTCACGCCGTGCTGACGTCACGCGGACACAGTGCGGGAGCCGGCCAACGCTCGATCCAGGCCATGTGACCGGAGTGTTCCTATAAGGAACTACTTCCGGTACACAGTTCAGCTGGGGCTGCCCTGACATATCCTGCTGACAGCAGCCAAACTGCTCTGTCAGATACAGGGGATGAGAGGGTCCCCAGAGATGGAAACTGGAACTACATGGCCGGATCGGTGCCGGGGGCCGATTCCCGATCCGGATGCGTGGCAGGCAGAGAACCACCATATTTTGGTGGAAAGCAATACCATGCCACGCATCCGGAGAGGTCCATACAAGTCCCCATAGCCCTAAGACGGCCGCCGCATGGGGTTCCCCCCGTGCTTTGATGTAAGTTATCCCCAGGGACATGTGCCGCCGCCGAGTCCACCAGGGCCAATCAGAACACGAGAAAAAATTGAAGAAAATTAGAGGAGAATAATAGAAAAAGACATCCCGCAAACCCACACTCATTGCAGTATACAGTTATTATTAATTTTTATTTGGTTTTGTTCGTGACATAATTTTTACAACTTAAGATAAGTATAATTAAATACTGAAAAAAAAAGAAAATTTTTTTTTGAAAATAAGTAAAACAATGCACAAAATCTTACCCCTATATAAAGGGGGATATCACATGAACGAGCACGTTCCAAAGCAGACAGGTTAAAGCTAGATCTGGGCCATGTGTGGCCCATACAACAAGCCCAGTGGTGCCCAACTTCTGGCACTGACAGAGGGGAGGAAAAGGGGGGAGAGGGAAGGGGAGGGAAACAGGGGAAGAAGGGGGGGGCGGGGGGGCCCTGTAGCCGGTAAGGAGATGGAAAGATAAATAAAAGAAAAAAAATATATATATAGAGCTCTACGTTATAGGAAAGGTTTAAAGCTGATCCCTTCGTTGAGGCCCGGATATCGGGTAGCCTTCAACATATAGATCCATCTAGTTTCAATTTGTAGAAGTTTCCTATCTGGATCACCCCCCCGTTCCTGCTGGGGTAGATGCTCGAGACTATAGAAGCCAATATGTTTAAGGTCAAAGTTGTGATATAGGCCTACATGGCGACTGATCGGTGTCTCCATTTTGCGTTTACAAATCAATGATACATGGTCTCTTATGCGGCAGAATAGGGGGCGTTTTGTTTTGCCCACATAGAATGCTCCGCATAGACACTTCATCAAGTATACTGATCCCACAGATTGACAATTGGTGCGATATTTTGGGGTCCATGTTTTACCATCTGGTAGGTCTATATTTTTACCCTCCAGAATGAAGCGGCAAAATTTACATTTGCCACATTTATATGTACCTGAGACTTGTTTTCTGCTGTTCTGATCACTCATGTAATGACTGCTTACCAGAGTGTCACGTAATGAACGTGACCTCCTATATGTAATCTCTGGATATGGTTTAATGTGTTTGGATATTTTTTAGTCAGTGGACAGAAGGTACCAGAATTTTTTATATATGTTACGTACCTTTCTATGTTGACGGTTGTATTTAGTGACAACTCGTGTACTTTCTTGGGTCTTGGCCCGTCTAGGTTTATATAATAGGAGTTGTCTGTTCATATCCACTACCTGATTGTAAGCTTTTCTAAGGCAAGTTTTGCTGTATCCTCGTAAGAGGAGACGATCGCGCAAAAGATTTGCCTCTCGTTGAAAATCGTCGAGATGCGTACAGTTTCGCTTAATCCTTAGAAATTGACTATAGGGGATGCTCCTAATTAACTTCTCAGGATGGGAGCTACTAGCATGTAACATGCTGTTACCTGCTGAGGCTTTTCTGTAAAGAGTGGAACAAAGTGTTCCTTTCTCATCTACAAACAGTTCAACATCTAGAAACGTAATCCTTTTCTGGTCATAATTAGAGGTAAACTTTAAATTGTATTCATTGATTTGTAATTCATCCAGAAACACAATAAGATCCTCCTTGGATCCTGACCATATCATGAGGACGTCATCAATGTAGCGACTCCATGACATGATCTTGCCAATCGACAGGCTCTTACTCTCATCAGAGAATAGGTCTCGCTCCCATCCCCCCAGGTACAGGTTCGCATATGAGGGCGCGCACTTTGCCCCCATAGCGACCCCCTGCACCTGGAGGTAATGGGAGCGTTTAAATACAAATATATTATGAGTTAAAATAAAGCTAAGTAGCTCCAGTACAAACTCATTGTATTTCCATGAATCAATGTCTCTTTCTGTCAAAAATTCCCCTATTACTTCAACACCTTTTTTATGTGGGATCGAATTATAGAGAGCTTCTATGTCGATGGCTACAAGCCAAGCATTTGTGGGTATTTGTAATCCATCTGTGCTTTTCAAAAGTTCTATAGTGTCCTTGACGTATGAGAATAAGCATTTGACATGCGGGTACAGGTACTCATCATCTAATTGGCTGGCTTTTTCTGTCAGGGATCCGCACCCTGAAATTATGGGGCGGCCTGGTGGCGATGTTAGGCTCTTATGTACCTTGGGCAAGGCGTAAAAAGTGGGGGTGGTGAATGAGGTCATATTTAAAAAAATCAAAAGTTTTGGCATCTATAGTGCCGTTCAGGCGAGCCTTCGTTATTATGCCTCTATATTTGTTCATATAGTGGTTTACATGTGAGGCTGGGACCGATCTATACCAAGTTTTGTTTGATATTATGTCCAAGCACATTTTTTCGTAGTTCTCTGCGTCTAATATGACCAAATTTCCACCCTTATCCGATGGTTTGATTATAATATTGCTATTCATTTTCAAATTTTGTAATGCCTCTTTAAGTTCCTTCGGCAGGTTGGTCTGAGGTCCAGCCTGCCAATTGGTAGATTCTATTTCTTTTGTGACCTGTATTACGAAGGCCCAAATGTTGGAATTCCCTTGTAAGATGGGGAAGGACTTTGATTTGGGTTTGTAAGTTTTAGGATTGCCAAAATTTAGGGCACCAGGAGCCGATGGGTCCGCAGGGCGAAGGCAAGAGGGAGGGAAAGTTACCCCCTGTTGGGTAATGGGGGGAAGGGAGGGGCCGGTGAATGTCCAGCCCGCCTCCTCCGGGTTGCTCTCGTCCCACAGGTCCATCAGGTCCTGTAGTGCCCTAAGGTCTTCAAAGGTGATGCCTTCTATATTGGCGTTGTTTTGCTCGCCAATAGGGGCATCAGATGATGTTCTATCATAAATGACTTTGTACATTAGGCGTCGTGCGAAAAGGTGAAGATCTTTGACCAGTTCGAACTTATCTGCGTTTTCGTCCGGACAGAAGGTGAGACCCAGTTGCAATACCTTGGCCTCGTTATCTGAAAGGGGGTAAGAGGATAAATTAATAATATCAAACTTGTCCTGACTCACCAAAGGACTCTCCTTCTTTCTTTTGCGTATTGCTCCTTCATGTTGTGATTTGTCCTTCCGCAGGATCTTGGATCTTGGAGAACTGGACACATCGTCCATTTCCTCAACATCGTTTGCCCCCATAGCCCTGCGGAAGGACAAATCACAACATGAAGGAGCAATACGCAAAAGAAAGAAGGAGAGTGAAACTAGTTTACAGAGCCGATCACGATCGGATAAAGTAAGTAGTAAGGATAAAAAACTACGCTCTAAACAAAGCAAAAACAACACTACACTTAATACAACCCTGTCAAACAGTACATTAAATCACTCCCTTGTATCACCCATTACCCCCACCAGGAATGTTGATACAATTTCGCTGGTGGTGGGCTCTCCATTGCAAGGACAAACACGTGGTGGAACAAACTCAGACCCCCATGTGGAGGTGAAAACAGCTCCAATTTTTTCCAGTAGTTCAAGTGATCGTAAACGCACCTTGCCGCTAACCACTCCAATGAAGAAAACTAATCAGCCTTTAAAATAACTTGTCCCGACCCCCCTATTTTGGTGAGTCAGGACAAGTTTGATATTATTAATTTATCCTCTTACCCCCTTTCAGATAACGAGGCCAAGGTATTGCAACTGGGTCTCACCTTCTGTCCGGACGAAAACGCAGATAAGTTCGAACTGGTCAAAGATCTTCACCTTTTCGCACGACGCCTAATGTACAAAGTCATTTATGATAGAACATCATCTGATGCCCCTATTGGCGAGCAAAACAACGCCAATATAGAAGGCATCACCTTTGAAGACCTTAGGGCACTACAGGACCTGATGGACCTGTGGGACGAGAGCAACCCGGAGGAGGCGGGCTGGACATTCACCGGCCCCTCCCTTCCCCCCATTACCCAACAGGGGGTAACTTTCCCTCCCTCTTGCCTTCGCCCTGCGGACCCATCGGCTCCTGGTGCCCTAAATTTTGGCAATCCTGAAACTTACAAACCCAAATCAAAGTCCTTCCCCATCTTACAAGGGAATTCCAACATTTGGGCCTTCGTAATACAGGTCACAAAAGAAATAGAATCTACCAATTGGCAGGCTGGACCTCAGACCAACCTGCCGAAGGAACTTAAAGAGGCATTACAAAATTTGAAAATGAATAGCAATATTATAATCAAACCATCGGATAAGGGTGGAAATTTGGTCATATTAGACGCAGAGAACTACGAAAAAATGTGCTTGGACATAATATCAAACAAAACTTGGTATAGATCGGTCCCAGCCTCACATGTAAACCACTATATGAACAAATATAGAGGCATAATAACGAAGGCTCGCCTGAACGGCACTATAGATGCCAAAACTTTTGATTTTTTAAATATGACCTCATTCACCACCCCCACTTTTTACGCCTTGCCCAAGGTACATAAGAGCCTAACATCGCCACCAGGCTGCCCCATAATTTCAGGGTGCGGATCCCTGACAGAAAAAGCCAGCCAATTAGTTGATGAGTACCTGTACCCGCATGTCAAATGCTTATTCTCATACGTCAAGGACACTATAGAACTTTTGAAAAGCACAGATGGATTACAAATACCCACAAATGCTTGGCTTGTAGCCATCGACATAGAAGCTCTCTATAATTCGATCCCACATAAAAAAGGTGTTGAAGTAATAGGGGAATTTTTGACAGAAAGAGACATTGATTCATGGAAATACAATGAGTTTGTACTGGAGCTACTTAGCTTTATTTTAACTCATAATATATTTGTATTTAAACGCTCCCATTACCTCCAGGTGCAGGGGGTCGCTATGGGGGCAAAGTGCGCGCCCTCATATGCGAACCTGTACCTGGGGGGATGGGAGCGAGACCTATTCTCTGATGAGAGTAAGAGCCTGTCGATTGGCAAGATCATGTCATGGAGTCGCTACATTGATGACGTCCTCATGATATGGTCAGGATCCAAGGAGGATCTTATTGTGTTTCTGGATGAATTACAAATCAATGAATACAATTTAAAGTTTACCTCTAATTATGACCAGAAAAGGATTACGTTTCTAGATGTTGAACTGTTTGTAGATGAGAAAGGAACACTTTGTTCCACTCTTTACAGAAAAGCCTCAGCAGGTAACAGCATGTTACATGCTAGTAGCTCCCATCCTGAGAAGTTAATTAGGAGCATCCCCTATAGTCAATTTCTAAGGATTAAGCGAAATTGTACGCATCTCGACGATTTTCAACGAGAGGCAAATCTTTTGCGCGATCGTCTCCTCTTACGAGGATACAGCAAAACTTGCCTTAGAAAAGCTTACAATCAGGTAGTGGATATGAACAGACAACTCCTATTATATAAACCTAGACGGGCCAAGACCCAAGAAAGTACACGAGTTGTCACTAAATACAACCGTCAACATAGAAAGGTACGTAACATATATAAAAAATTCTGGTACCTTCTGTCCACTGACCAAAAAATATCCAAACACATTAAACCATATCCAGAGATTACATATAGGAGGTCACGTTCATTACGTGACACTCTGGTAAGCAGTCATTACATGAGTGATCAGAACAGCAGAAAACAAGTCTCAGGTACATATAAATGTGGCAAATGTAAATTTTTCCGCTTCATTCTGGAGGGTAAAAATATAGACCTACCAGATGGTAAAACATGGACCCCAAAATATCGCACCAATTGTCAATCTGTGGGATCAATATACTTGATGAAGTGTCTATGCGGAGCATTCTATGTGGGCAAAACAAAACGCCCCCTATTCTGCCGCATAAGAGACCATGTATCATTGATTTGTAAACGCAAAATGGAGACACCGATCAGTCGCCATGTAGGCCTATATCACAACTTTGACCTTAAACATATTGGCTTCTATAGTCTCGAGCATCTACCCCAGCAGGAACGGGGGGGTGATCTAGATAGGAAACTTCTACAAATTGAAACTAGATGGATCTATATGTTGAAGGCTACCCGATATCCGGGCCTCAACGAAGGGATCAGCTTTAAACCTTTCCTATAACGTAGAGCTCTATATATATTTTTTTTTCTTTTATTTATCTTTCCATCTCCTTACCGGCTACAGGCCCCCCCCCCCCCCCCCGCCCCCCCCCTTCTTCCCCTCTTTCCCTCCCCTTCCCTCTCCCCCCTTTTCCTCCCCTCTGTCAGTGCCAGAAGTTGGGCACCACTGGGCTTGTTGTATGGGCCACACATGGCCCAGATCTAGCTTTAACCTGTCTGCTTTGGAACGTGCTCGTTCATGTGATATCCCCCTTTATATAGGGGTAAGATTTTGTGCATTGTTTTACTTATTTTCAAAAAAAAAAAATGTTTCTTTTTTTTCAGTATTTAATTATACTTATCTTAAGTTGTAAAAATTATGTCACGAACAAAACCAAATAAAAATTAATAATAACTGTATACTGCAATGAGTGTGGGTTTGCGGGATGTCTTTTTTCTATTATTCTCCTCTCATTTTCTTAAATTTTTTCTCGTGTTCTGATTGGCCCTGGTGGACTCGGCGGCGGCACATGTCCCTGGGGATAACTTACATCAAAGCACGGGGGGAACCCCATGCGGCGGCCGTCTTAGGGCTATGGGGACTTGTATGGACCTCTCCGGATGCGTGGCATGGTATTGCTTTCCACCAAAATATGGTGGTTCTCTGCCTGCCACGCATCCGGATCGGGAAACCGATCCGGCCATGTAGTTCCAGTTTCCATCTCTGGGGACCCTCTCATCCCCTGTATCTGACAGAGCAGTTTGGCTGCTGTCAGCAGGATATGTCAGGGCAGCCCCAGCTGAACTGTGTACCGGAAGTAGTTCCTTATAGGAACACTCCGGTCACATGGCCTGGATCGAGCGTTGGCCGGCTCCCGCACTGTGTCCGCGTGACGTCAGCACGGCGCGACGTCACACGCCGTGCGATTTGGCGCCACGGGGGGAGACTATTTAAACCCAGTCTGACTTTTGAGTCAGACTGAGGTGGACGTGAGGCTCGGGACGCTCTGGGAACAACAAAACAGGTAAACTGACGGCATACAATCTTTCCAGCCGCCCTTAATGATGGACGGTCTGTCCTTTAACTTCTGACTATATGAAATTACCATACTTACCCAAAAAACCTCTACCCCATTCATAGGCACTGAATGATATACTTAGCCCCTGGTTTGGGGCAGTATATGGGCCGAACAGCCATCAAGCATGATATGACCTGTTGGTATATATATTCCATTACAAGGTAGGGGTTTATAACCTTATTAGGGGTCATTTGAACTGTATTGGACGTAGCTCCTATGTATTCTCATTGGAGCTTCTTTCTTTCTTTTCTTGTCTTCTCTCAGAACCTTTTTGGTCACTAGTGGATATTACTCAAAATCAAGATATATCAGTTCCCTTCTTCTTCTTCCCCCACCATCCTTCCTTTTTGGGGGGTTGTTTGACCCGAGCCTCTCATATATACAACTGTTTACGAGCTTCCGCAGAGGTAGGTATAGTTTGATAACTGACATTGGGCATTTTATTATTTTTATTTTTCTAAATACAAGTGTGGTAAACAAGTACTTCTGTACCTTACAGGCCCCATAATACACTAAACCTGCAAATAAAAAGGATTTCTCTCTCTCCCTACAACTTCCCAGCCATTATCTTTGGCTGCGACCGCTGGGTATAACCCTGTGCAAAATCCCCCTAATTTGGGAGGTGCTGCTGCGGGCCCATCAGGACCAACATTTGGAAGTCTGGTCATGTTTTGACCCCTATGATATTGGAGGTAGGGGATCATGCATGCGTATATTGACTTTATATAGATGTTACCGCTACCGCACACTCATGCAGTATATACATTGTCTAATGATCATATATAAAAAAAAAAATTTGTATTAATTAATATATTGTTTTGTATACATACCATAGAATACGAAAATATCTTCAAAACCCTCGTCCATCTGCAAATATACTTTATCCTTGTCTCCTGATGAAGCCTATTTAGGCGAAACATGTCGAGCGATCGGACAAGTATCATGACCTATGTATTTTAAGTGTATGATCATAAAGGTGTTCTATCAGGAATTGTATGTATTACCTTTGAACCCTGTGACCCATATACTGTTGTACATGGAGTCTAATATGTATCTTCTTTTTTCTTTGTTTTATGTGTCAATAAAATTAGCATTTTTTACCTTATTCTTATGAAACCGTTTTTGTACAATAGATAGTCCCGAATTTCCAATATCTTTTTTCTTTCTTCACAGCAGCTGCAATTTATTAATTTTTTTTATCACATTCGCACTAATTATTGTTTTTGCTCCAGCGCCAGTATTTGTTGGTTTTATATTCCTGTCATTAATGAGTCCCTAAAAATTAAATACAATGGCTTTGAAATTACAGAGCTCAATTCTTTTAGGATCTGTGGGTGGATGCCATCAGGTCCAGGTGCTTTATCCAACTTTATTCTGTCTAAATATTTCTGGACCATATCACTTTTGAGCCATTGTGGATTTGGGGCTGCGTCACAACCACCCCCATTATGGACATGAGCTCCCCCATGCTCCTTTGTATACACAGAGCTGAAGAAAGTATTTAATAAATTAGCCTTCTCTTTGTCCCCATTCACCCACTCTAGATTTTTTTGTAAAGGGCCTACATGCTCAGACTTGACCTTTTTACTATTAATATATTTGAAGAATTTTTGGGGGTTTGTCCTACTATCTTTTGCAATCTGTCTTTCGTTTTGAATTTTTGCATCCTTGATTTCCTTTTTACATATTCTGTTATATTCTTTGTAACATTTAAATGACACTAGTGATCCTTCATTTTTATATTTTTTAAAAGCTCTTTTCTTATAGTTTATAGCTTTTTTAACTTTGGCCGTGAGCCACATTGGTTTTATTTTTAGCCTTTTAAATTTATTGCCCATGGGAATATACTTTGCAGTGAGTTCACAAACAGTCTTTTTGAAGAATCCCCATTTCTGTTCTGTGCCCATTGTTGCCAATATTCTCTCCCAGTCTAAGTTCTGGAGAGCAGCCCTCATCCTTGGAAAATTAGCTCTCTTGAAATTAAGTGTTTTTATCTTTCCCGTATGTGATTTTTGCTTACAGCTAACATCAAATAAAATCATGTTATGGTCACTGCTACCCAGATGTTCCTTTATCTGAACATTAGTAATATGCTCTGCATGGTTTGAGATTACCAGATCCATCAGAGCATCATTCCTGGTTGGGGCCTCAATAAACTGGACCATAAAATTGTCCTGTAATAGGTTTATAAATTGTTGTCCTTTAACTGTTCCAGCAGTGCCATTATTCCAGTAAATTTCTGGGTAGTTAAAATCCCCCATTATTATCACTGTCCCAGCCCTTGCAGCCCTTTCCATCTGTGCAAGGAGCTGAGTATCCACCTCCTCATTAGCATTGGGTGGTCTATAACAAACTCCAATGATTAACTTTGAACTACGCACATCTGTATGCAGTTCCACCCATAATGCTTCAAACTCATCACACTCTCCATCTTTCAGTCCTCTTTCACACTCGCTTTGAGATCACTTCTCACATACAGACAGACCCCTCCACCTTTCCTTTTAACTCTGTCTTTCCGAAAGAGTGCAAAGCCAGGAATATTTATAGCCCAGTCATGTGAGGACTTGTTGTTTCACTTGTGCGTGTAGCTGGCACAGATCGATCACGTCCTCTCCCTGCAAAAGGAGCTCCACCAGCAGCACCAAGACCGGGGACACGTCCCTTCTTTGACGTTCTCCTCATATTTTCCAAATTTAGGATCTTGCCCGAAATGGGTGTTTTTGGAATAGCAGAATACACCCACAGTATGTAATCGGTGTATCTCACACCTACAGAAATGCAGAAAATGCTATTAAAAAAAAAATGTTTTGCCCTAAAAAAAAATTATTTGAATAGCACAATAGAAGGAAAATATATAAATTGTGTATCTCACACCTCCAGATATGCAGAAAACACTGCAAAAAATGTTTTTGCACTAAATGGGTGTTTTTGCAATAGCAGAATACACCCACAGTATGTACAGGGTATATCTCACAGTAACATATGCAGTGCTGGTGCACTGAGCTTGCAGATAAAAGTTATATTTTCTCTGGCACTGGGCTCATGGCAGTGTAAAAAGACTGTGCACTGCAACCCAACCAGGTAAATCTATGTAGATCGCTGAGGTATTAGAATAGATTTCTGAATCTGGACTCCTAGATAATTCTCTCTCCCTCAAAGCAGCAACAGGAACCTTGCCCTACACTGTCTATCTTTGCTCTTAGTGCAGTGTAAAAAGCTTGTGCACTGCACCCACACAACTAAATCAATGTAGATCGCTGACTAATTAGAATAGATTTCAGAATCAGGACTCCTATCATGTAATTATCTCCCTCACAGCAACAGCAGCCAGGAACCTTTCCCTACACTGTCTAAAGCAGAGTGACGTGCTGTGCTGTGTGCCTCTAGCTTATATAGAGGCTGGGTCACATGCTGCACTGGCCAATCACAGCCATGCCATTAGTAGACATGGCTGTGATGGCTTCTAAGGGCACACCAGTTAAACAAATGTTGATTGGCTGCCCTGCAGCTTTTAAAAATGCGCCATTACATCGCCGAACACCGGATCCGAACTCCAACATACAGTCAATTGTTCGGGTCCGGGACCCAAAAACCCTCAAGTCCGGTACGAACCCGAACTTTACAGTTCAGGTTCACTCAACCCTACTCATAAGGCCTTTTTTCTCCACGATGCCCAGCAGTAGGAGCGTCATGGGCATGCTGCAACATTAGACCCCTAAATTTAATTGGGTTCACCCATTGTTGGATACCACCGTCAACAATCCTTGATGCAATGCAAATTGAGATTTGGATTTCATTAAAATCTGTAAATCTTCTTTTCTAGCACAATTTTCCTGACTAATGGGAATTTGGTCCTGATCTTCTATATGTCTATAAAATAAGACAATTATTGGGTCTTCTTTTTGGGCGGTAATGAAATCTTCACTAAGAGAATCTTGACTGCATTGCAACATAGAATCTTTTGCTGTTACAGCCTGTTGGTAATAGCTTCTATCTGCATTCAGTGTAGATAGATATATATATATATATTACTGTGTATTCTGAGGTGTACGTATATAATACACTTCAGGCGTTGTATTAATATATATACAGTTGTGCTCATAAGTTTACATACCCTGGCAGAATTTATGATTTCTTGGCCATTTTTCAGAGATATGAATGATAACACAAAAACTTTTCTTTCACTCATGGTTAGTGTTTGGCTGAAGCCATTTATTATCAGTCAACTGTCTTTACTCTTTTTAAATCATAATCAAAACAGAAATTACCCAAATTACCTTGATCAAAAGTTTACATACCCCAGTTCTTAATACTGTGTATTTCCCCCTTTAACATCAATGACAGCTTGAAGTCTTTTGTGGTATTTGTGGATGAGGCTCTTTATTCTCAGATGGTAAAGCTGCCCATTTCTCTTGGCAAAAAGCCTCCAGTTACTATACATTCTTGGACTGTCTTGCATGAACTGCACGTTCTGAGATCTCCCCTGAGTGGCTCAATGATATTGAGGTCAGGACTGAGATGGCCACAACAGCATCCTCCGGGACTGTGACATCATATGAGGTGGGGTCACCATGTGACATCACCCGGTGACCCCGCCCCTTATACCTATATAAGTCGCCGCACAACACATCCCTGCCATTGCGGCCCCAGAGAGCGTTGTGTCAACATCGAACAGCTGTTATATAGGCAAGGGCGAGGCTACCCAGTGACGTAACCGAGTGACAAGCCCCTTATGACATCATTTGCCTATATAACAGCTGTCACAGTGAAAAGACAGCAGCTGGCAGGAGCCCTCCCATGGAGGCAGAGTATATTAGCTTTTTGCTTCTATTTTTCAGGCCCGTCGGGCGGCGTGATTGACGATGAATGTACATTGCAGGACACTCTTTTTTTTTAAAAGGAAAGGAAAGGAAGAAGGGAATTGTCAAAAACCTTGTTAAGGGGGGCTTCCAGATTACGATAAGCCCCCTGCCCACAGACCCCCACAAACAATGGCCAGGGTTGTGGGGACGATGTCCCCATCAGACATAAAACCTTGTTTTGTTTGGTTTTGTTATGTTACTAATTTTGTTGATTCTTTCCGTAATTCATTTAGTTTAATTTTGTTTAATTTTGTTTTGTTTAAAAATTTTCAAACTAATTCTACATTTTTGTAACGATTTGAATTCGGATCGGTTGAAAAATTATTGACCAATTCAAATTCTGTATGAAGAATAGCTGGTTGTTAAGGAGATGGTCGGGAAGTCAGTCATTTCAACTACTGATGCACTCTACATTTATATGCATATTTTAAGTTCATGATGTTTATTTAGTGCTGCACTCAGTTATCTTTATTTGTTATATCACATAATTACAAAGTGTGGGGAGTGTCGGCAGCTTCTTCTAGGATTAACATAGCAGCTCACATGGCTTTTTCACATATTTAGTGTACTGACAGAAGCACTCAAGCAGAGTGTGACAGGGTTCCGTGACAAGACCAATTTCACTTTTAAATCTAGACTATAAAGTTTTGGGAAAAATACATGCTTGGATGTTAAACCGGTCATTTTATCTATTGTATTAGTATTGTAGTAACATTAGTATTGATCAAACAGGAAATCTACATCAAATATTATAAGAAGAACACAATGGCACAACTGAAAGATCTTATTCCGGAGACAAGTGCCTTGGCATCTTTAGATACTGCCAAGACATTCGACTCCAGAGAGTGGGAGTTTCTGCAGGTATCATTGAAAAGAAGTGGATTTGGGGAGAGATTTTGAAAATGGGTAAAAATACAATGCTCAAATTTGTTGGTAAACGGGTTACTATACCTCACTATAAGGTTATATATGGGAACAAGACAAGGAGGTCCTTTATCCCCCAAATTATTTTCCATAGCAATCGAAGCACCGGAAAATAGGTTTAGACAATCCAAAAATTATAAGGGGATTAAGTTGGGTGAAAGGACTGAGCATAAAGGTTTATATGCTGACGATATTATATTATATATGGAAGACATACAGACATCTTTGATAGAGGTAATGAAAATTCTGGATATATTCGGGACATTCTCACGGCTTAAGATTAACTGGCAGAAATCTACGTTCGTGCCGATTGGTCAAAGAGCAGGGGATTGGCTCCAGTCTCCATTAACCGCTTCCCGACCGCCTCACGCCGGTATACGTTGGCAGAATGGCACGGCTAGGCAAAAACACGTATAGGTACGTGGTCCTTTAAGAGGCCAGCCGTGGGTCACGCTCGTGACCCGGTCGGGAGCTCCGTGACCACGGCCGCGGACCAGCGGGCCCGATCGCCACTGGTGTCCCGCGATCGGGTCACAGAGCTGAAGAACGGGGAGAGGTCTGTGTAAACAAACCTCTCCCCGCGCTTCCTACACTGCCTGTCATTGATCGGCTGTTCCCTGTCATCGGGGAAAGCCGATCAATGACGTCAGCCCCGCCCCCAAATGTAAAAAAAAAACACGTCACACACCATAACCCCTCCCCGCCCCCTAATGGTTAACTCTTTCACTGCCAGTGTCATTTATACAGGAATCAATGCATTTAAATAGCATTGATTGCTGTATAAATGACAATGGTCCCAGAAATGTGTCAAAAATGTCCGATGTGTCCGCCATAATGTCGCAGTCACAATAAAAAATCGCTGATCGCCGCCATTACTAGTAAAAAAAAAATATTAATAAAAATGCTATAAAACTATCCCCTATTTTGTAAACGCTATAACTTTTGCGCAAACCAATCAATAATCGCTAATTGCGATTTTTTTTTTACCAAAAATATGTAGAAGAATATTTTTTGAGGATATTTATTATAGTAAAAAGTAAAAAATATTGAATTTCTTTCAAAATTGTCGCTCTATTTTTGTTTATAGCGCAAAAAAAATAAAAACCGCAGGGGCGATCAAATACCACCAAAAGAAAGCTCTATTTGTGGGAAAAAAAGGACGCCAATTTTGTTTGGGAGCCACGTCGCACGACCGCGCAATTGACAGTTAAAGCGACGTAGTGCCGAATCGCAAAAAGGGGCCTGGTCCTTTGGCTGCAAATTGGTCCGGGGCTGAAGTGGTTAAAAGTAGTAGAATCATTTAAATATCTTGGAATAAACATTACATTGGAACCTGCTAAAACCCTGGAGGCTAATGGATATCCCTTGTTGGATTATGTTAAGAATACATTGAGGATGTGGCTTAAATTACCCTTGTCGATGTCAGGAAGAATACATTTTAATTAAATCAATTATACTACCCAAGTGCCTATTAGTGTTTTTGCATTCCCCGTTAAGGATACCCAAACAGATATTGAAAAAATCGAATTCTCAGATTTCCAAGTTCATATGGGCAAACGGTAGATGTAAATTAAAATTTATAACGTTGCAATGACCCAAAACAGCAGCAGGAATGGCACTGCCAGATTTATATTTGTATTTATTAGCGTATAACACGCACTTTTTCCCCTTAAAATCAGGGGAAAATCGTGGGTCCGTGTTATACACCGATCCCCCACCGATTGTGAGCCTGTGAGCGGCCGAAAGCCGCCGAGAATGGCCCGAAAGCCGCCGAAAGCTGCCGAGAGCTACCGAGCGCCGCCGAGATACACAGGACATCCGGCTCTGTATCTCGGCGGCGCCATTTTTAAAAGGCAAAGCTGAAAATGAAACGGACAAGGCTGAAAATGATGGACAAGGCTGAAAATGACACTGACAAGGGTGCAACGATGGACAAGGCTGCATGACAAAGCTGCATATGACACTGACAAGGGTGCAATGATGGACAAGGCTGAATGACAAAGCTGCATATGACACTGACAAGGGTGCAATGATGGACAAGGCTGCATGACAAAGCTGCATATGACACTGACAAGGCTGCAAATGATGGACAAGGCTGCAAATGACACTGACAAGGGTGCAATGATGGACAAGGCTGCAGATGGACACTGATAAGGCTGGGTTTATGGGCATTTAAATGTAAATTTTTTTTTTCCTTAAAATTCCCTCCTAAACTTGGGCTGCGTGTTATACGCCGGCGCGTGTTATACGCCGATAAGCACGGTATATTATTTGGCAGGCCAATTGAAGCATTTTAAGAACATGGGTGATGCAGGGTCAAGAAATGGGGGTAGATGATCTCCTGGTGGAACTGGAAACATCTGATTTGAGGAGGGCTGGGACGAAAATTCCTCTTTTGGTGCTGGCAAGGTTATGATGGAAAGAGGCAAAAAATGTTTTGATGTTCCCGTAGAAACTGCTCTGTGGAACAAGCCATCATTTTGAACATGTAGAAACACACTTCGATAGATATACAGTATGACAACAATATAATATGATCATATGAGAATTTAATTAAACCTTTTGAGTAGACAGTTCTATAAATATTTGAAGCTTTGACACATACTACAGGCACAGTTTGGAGGGGAGAAACCTAATATATCTAAATCCCCCCTTATTGGGATATTGAAATCGCAGGGACCAAAGGGATTAATATCCAAATTTTACTCACATTTATTACAGAGTAAAATATGATGTGAGCCTGTGAGGACAAGGGATAAATGGCAGGTAGCCATTCCGGATATGACA
Organism: Lithobates sylvaticus; assembly: GCA_028564925.1. NCBI lineage: Eukaryota > Metazoa > Chordata > Amphibia > Anura > Ranidae > Lithobates > Lithobates sylvaticus. The sequence goes on along the minus strand of CM053032.1, from coordinate 98,054,546 downwards.
GAACAGGAGTGGGATGAAATCAGCTCCTCACACTTGAAAGCATCACCAGGAGAGTTGAGTGGACACCTGGATGTTCGGATTCGACGGGTTCGGCTGAACTTCGGAAAAAAGTTTGAGTTCGGGACCGAACTTGACCCCGAACCCGAACCCCATTGAAGTCAATGGGGGCCCAAACTTTTGAGGACTAAAATGGCTCTAAAAAAGTAATGGAAATGGCTAGAGGGCTGCAAATGGCAACAAAATGTTGTTAAGAGCATGGAAAGTGCTCTGCAAACAAATGTGGATAGGGAAATAACTTAACCACTTCAGGACCGCCTCATGTAGATTTTAGTCAACAGAATGGCACGGCTGGGCAAAAGCACGTACCGGTCCGTCCCCTTTAATTGCCCAGCCGTGGGTCACGCGCGCACCGCTGGACCAGCGGACCCAGATCGCCGCTGGTGTCCCGCGATCAGGTCACAGAGCTGAAGAGCGGGGAGAGGTCTGTGTAAACAAAACTCTCCCTGTGCTTCCTACACTGCCTGTCACTGATCGGCTGTTCCCTGTCATCGGGAAAGCTGATCAGTGACGTCAGACATAAAGCCACGCCCCCTACTGTGAAAAAAACACACACACACTGACATAACCCCTCCCTGCCCCCTAGTGGTTAACTCTGTCACTTCCAGTGTCATTTACATAGGAATCAGTGCATTTAAATAGCACTGATTTCTGTATAAATGACAATGGTGTCAAAAATGTCCGATGTGTCCGCCATAATGTCGCAGTCAAAATAAAAATCGCTAGTAAAAAAAAATATCAATAAAAATGCTATAAAACTATCCCCTATTTTGTAAGCGCTATAACTTTTGCGCAAACCAGTCAATAATCGCTAATTGCGATTTTTTTTTACCAAAAATATGTAGAAGAATACGCATCGGCCTAAACTGAGGAAAAAAAAATTATTTTTATATATTTTTTGGGGATATTTATTATAGCAAAAAGTAAAAAATATTGAATTTTTTTCAAAATTGTCGCTCTATTTTTGTTTATAGCGCAAAAAATAAAAACTGCATAGGCGAACAAATACCACCAAATAACACCAAAAGAATACGCCCTTTCTGGAAAAAATTATTACATTTAATGGATAAGCTAGTGGGAAAATAAAATACTTTGAAATTAAAAAAAATTTAAATTATAATCTTGACCTAGGAGGACGAGGTCCATATGGAGTAGGAGGTTGAGGTGGCGGTGGATGTGGCTGTGTAGGTGGAAGCGGCGGTGGAGGAGGATGAGGTAGCCAACACTGGTTCAAAAATACAACAACGGCTGGGTAAGGCCAGGTGATGTGTCGAATTCTGTCCCCCATCGGATAATGTCCGCCCTGTACTGCGCTTGCTCAGTACGTAGGACAAGGGGATTTCGAAAATCTCCGAAGACAAACGGTGCCTGCGCGGTGAGTCCAGGTGCAAGCCACACCATCCGAGGTTCAAGCCGAGTGAAGCGAGGCCGTGCCCGAAGCGCAGCGAGTGAAGCGAGCCCATGAGGGGCCCTGTTACTATGTGCTACCGTATGTCCACTTGGATGGGGGGCTTGAACCTGCACTCACTGCGCAGGTGCCGTACATCTTCGGAGATTTTCGGAATCTCCTTGTCCTCTATACTGCGCAAGCGCTGCGCCTGCGCAGTACGGGCCGGACAATATCCGATGGCTGGACAGTTTTTGTCAGAACACCGGTATACATGTCTATTCTGCACAAGGTATGGACAAGTCCTGTGGGATTCATGTCTGGTTCATTTTAATGAACGCGAGCTTGTCCACATTGGTTCTGGACAGGCGGCTGCGCTTGTCTTTGATAACGCCCCCTGCCGTGCTAAATACACGTTCAGATAATACACTGGCTGTAGGGCAGGCCAGTACCTCCAAGGCGTAAAGGGCAAGCTCAGGCCATGTGCCCAATTTGGAGACCCAGAAGTTGAAGGGGGCAGATCCGTCATTCAGTACGTGTAGGCGTGTGCACACATACTGCTCCACCATGTTGGTGAAATGCTGCCTCCTGCTAAGACGTTCCATCTCAGCTGGTGGTGCTGGTTGTTGTGGCGTGCTGACAAAACGTTTCCACATTTCTGCCTTCGCCTTGTGCTTCCACCGTACCCCCGCTGTCAGGTGGGAATGCCACCAGCAGCACGTCTACCAGCGTGCGCTTGTACTCGCGCATCTTACGATCACGCTCCAGTGAGGTAATTAAGGACGGTACGTTGTCCTTGTAACGGGGATCCAGCAGGGTGGCCACCCAGTAATCAGCACCATTTAGAATGTGGGCAACTCAGCGGTCGTTGCGGAGACACTGCAGCATGTAATCGCTCATGTGTGCCAGGCTGCCCAGAGGCAACAAAAAGCTGTCCTCTGTGGGAGGTGTATCGTCTGTGTCCTCTGTATCCCCCCAGCCACGCACCAGTGATGGCCATGAGCTGGTCTGGGTGCCACCCTGCTGTGAAAATGGTTTCTCCTCCTCCACATCCTCCACCCTGTCAGCCTCCAGAACTGGGCCTTTGCTGCCGGACAATTGTGTACCTGTCGTTTGTTGGTGCAGGAACCCACCCTCGTAGCCACATTTGTGAATGACTGCCCTGAAAGCCTTGGAAATTATCCCTCTTCCGCCTCCTCCTCCTCCTCCACCACATCCTCTTCCATCATCGCCTGAAGCGTTTTTTCAAGGAGGCATAGAACTGGGATAGTAACGCTGAGAATGGCATATTGGGCACTGGCGATGTTGGTGGAGTACTCGAAACAGCGCAACAAGGCACACAGGTCTCGCATGGAGGCCCAGTTATTGGTGGTGAAGTGGTGCTGTTCTGCAGACCGACTCACGCGTGTGTGCTGCAGCTGAGACTCCACTATCACCTGCTGCTGCTCGCACAGTCTGGCCAGCATGTGCAAGGTGGAGTTCCAGCTTGTGGGCATGTCACATATGAGGCTGTGAGCGGGAAGGCTGAATTTACGCTGCAGCGCTGACAGGCGAGCAGCAGCAGGGTGAGAACGCCGAAAGTTCGCACAGATGGCCCGCACTTTCTGCAGCAGCTCTGGCATATCGGGGTCATTTTTAAGGAACCTCTGGACCACCAAGTTAGGCTAGGCCCAGAGCTGCTACGAGATTTCGCCCATTATCGCACACCACCAGGCCGGGCTTGAGGCTCACTGCCACCAACCACTCATCGGTCTGTTGTTCCATGTCCCTCCACAACTCCTGCGCGGTGTGTGGTTTTTTCCCCCAAACAGGAAAGTTTTAAAACTGCCTGCTGTCGTTTACCCCTGGCTGTGCTGAAGTTGGTGGTGAAGGTGTTACACTGACCAAATGAGGAGGCGGTAGAGGATGAGGAAGTGGAGTAGGAGGAGTTAGCAACAGGAGGCAAACTGAAGTGCCCTGCAATCCTCGTGGTAGAAGGACATGCGCCAAACTGCTATCCGCCTCAGGCCCAGCCGCCACTGCATTTACCCAGTGTGCTGTTAAGGAGATATAATGTCCCTGACCGTGCTTACTGGTCCACGCATCCGTAGTTAGGTGGACCTTGCCACAGATGAGAACGTTTATGCCTCGCTTCAGGCTCTGATTGAACAGAGTGCAAACCACTCGTGTCTTGTCATCAGCACATTGTCTGAAGAACTGCCACGCTAGGGAACTCCTTGAACCTGGTTTTGGTGTGCTCGGTCCCTTGCTGCGTTAGGCAGTAGCAGGCGTATTTTCTAGGGGATGGACGCTACACTTTTGCACCCTGCTCCCTCTTCTGCTGTGCTGGTGGCTCTGTGCGACCACCGCCTCTTCCTCCGAACTACACTGGTCACCTGCATGATGTTGATTCCACGTGGGGTCGAGGACCTCATCGTCCTCCACATCATCTTCCACCCAGTCTTCATCTCTTCCACTTCTGGGGCAGGGCTAGGTGGATGGCCCTGGGAAACCCTGCTAACAGAGTCATCAAAAAGCAGAAGAGACTGCTGCATTATTTGGGGTTCAGACTGCTTGGCTGATTTGCAAGGGGGTGAGGTGAAAGACTGACATCGGCTGCAGGTGCCAACTCTGATCTTTCATCAGGAGGCCGGGTTGCTGACAGTGCCTCCGGTTCCTTCACATTGTCTCCCGCCCAATCTACTATCGCCTGTACTTGTCCTGGCCTCAACATTCGTACAGCCGCATTAGGCCTGACCAAATACCGCTGCAGGCTCTGTCGCCTACTCGCACCTGAGGAAGGTGTTTCACTTGTGCGTGTAGCTGGCACAGATCAACCATGTCCTCTCCCTGCAACAGGAGCTCCACCACCAACACCACGACCGGGGCCACGTCCCTTCTTTGATGTTGTTCTCATATTTTTCAAATTTAGGATCTTGCCCTAAATGGGTGTTTTTGGAATAGCAGAATACACCCACAGTATGTACAGGGTGTATCTCACACCTACAGATATGCAGAAAATGCTATTCAAAAATATTTTTGTTGCCCAAAAAACTTTTTTTTTTTTGAATAGCACAATAGAAGAACACTATATAAATTGTGTATCTCACACCTACAGATATGCAGAAAACACTGCAAAATATATTTTTTTGCCCTAAATTAGTGTTTTTGGACGAGCAGAATACACCCACAGTATGTACAGGGTGTATCTCACAGTAACATATGCAGTGCTGGTGCACTGAGCTTGCAGATAAAAGTTTTATATTTTCTCTGGCACTGGGCTCATGGCAGTGTAAAAAGACTGTGCACTGCACCCACACAACTAAATCAATGTAGATCGCTAAGTTATTAGAATAGATTTCTGAATCAGGACTCCTAGATAATTCTCTCTCCCTCAAAGAAGCAGCAGGAACCTTGTCCTACACTGTCTATCTTTTCTCTCAGTGCAGTGTAAAAAGCTTGTGCACTGCACCCACACAACTAAATCAATGTAGATCGCTGACTAATTGGAATAGATTTCAGAATCAGGACTCCTATGTAATTCTCTCCCTCACAGCAGCAGCAGCAGCCAGGAACCTTTCCCTACACTGTCTAAAGCAGAGTGACGTGCTGTGCTATGTGCCTCTAGCTTATATAGAGGCTGGGTCACATGCTGCACTGGCCAATCACAGCCATGCAATTAGTAGGCATGGCTGTGATGGCTTCTAAGGTCACACCAGTTAAACAAATGTTGATTGGCTGCCCTGCAGCTTTTTAAAATGCCCCATTACATTGCCAAACACCGGACCCAAACCCGAATATACAGTCAATTGTTCGGGTCCGGGACCCAAAAACCCAAAAGTCCGGTACGAACCCGTTCGGGTTCGCTCAACCCTAATCACCAGCAATGAATAATAAGATAATACAGTGAAATATAGTACACCAGACTTATCTTAGCCCAAACAGGTTGTATAAAATGGGGAGATTATCAGCACCAAACTGTGCAAGATGCGGGCAAGAGGGAGCAGATTCCTCCACCTAATGTAATATTGTAGTAATATAAGGGGATTTTGGCAACAAGTTATTAGTAAACTAGGAAAAGTTATAAATAGACCTGTCAAAGATACAATAGAAGTATGTCTATTGGGATTGTTAGAAGATGGGAGCTGGCCCAGATACACTAAGATATTTTTGCAAGAAGTGTTATTTTTGTCATGAAAACAAATAGTGGAAAAATGGATTTAACCAACACCCCCGACTCTTAGCCAATGGGTGAAAGCAGTAAAGCAGGTCTTGCCATATGAGAGAATAATGTATAAACATAGGGGAAATGTGCAAAAATATGAAAGAATTTGGGTGAAGTGGAGCAAATCTCATTTAACTATTGAGATATACAGTAAATTAACAGAAAAACTAGATATACAGTATCTCACAAAAGAGAGTACACCCCTCACATTTTTGTAAATATTTTATTATATCTTTTTATGTGACAACTCTGAAGAAATTAAACTTTGCTACAATGTAAAGTAGTGAGTGTACAGCTTGTATAACAGTGTAAATTTGCTGTCCCTTCAAAATAACTAAACACACCGCCATTAATGTCTAAACCGCTGGCAACAAAAGTGAGTACACCCCTAAGTGAAAATGTCCAAATTGGGCACAATTAGCCATTTTCCCTCCCCAGTGTCATGTAACACATTAGTGTTAAAAGGTCTTGGGGGGCGTGACCGGACATGAGGTGTGGTGAGTGAGGAGTGAGGAATGTGAGAGCGTTGTGTGCTCTCCTCCACCCTCCACCCTCTTTACGCAATGAAATGCTAGCCTTGAAGCCTGAATGACTATCCCTCCGTAGTGGCACACAGCGCAGGCAGCAAAGATATCCGGAGGTTCCCGAAGTTAGCCCGAGCCAACTACCATAGCACTGCATCTATACCGCATCAATACGGAGATAGCCAAACCCGAGGCCGAAGGTGACGTCACACGCTGTCTCCTGCCCGCCGCTCACGCTGAGAGGAGGAGAGCGGCGGGAGATACAAATCGGTACACTGAAATAAACAGATACACCGGCTCGGATGACAGTTTGTACGGCGGAAAGAGATTAAGAGAGATACCGAAGGAAGGGGAAACCCCAAGAGATACCCTTGATGCCTCTGAAGTTGTCCTGAAAACTGCAGGGAAAGAGGTGAGAGGATACTGTGCTGGGTGCTGTGCTGGGTGCTGTGCACATATACCAGTTAATTTTCAATTGTGCTCAGAGGACTGTCTTTCTTCTTTTTTTTTCTCTCCCCGGCAAAAAAATACAACATAAGTGGTGCTGTTTATATACTCCTGGCTCTCTCTTAATTCGCAACCTGAGAACTGTTTTTCTGTTAAAAAGATAAGCTGTGCCGTGCTGTGTAGCTGTGCCGGGCTCCCTTTTTTATTGCAAGTTAAGGACTGCTTCTCTGCTAAAAATGACAAGCTGTGCTGTGATGTGTATATGAGTTTAGACCTGTCTTAAACTACAATTTGAGGACCGCTTTTCTGTTAGAAATAAAAGCTGCATTGTGATGCGCACATGCGACTGGTTCTCTCTTAATTACAACTTTGGGACGGCTTTTCTGCATACGTGTCTGGCTCTTTATTAATCTGCAACCTGAGGACTGCTACTTGCAAAAGTACAAGTTGTGCTAATGCTAAGTATCTGTGCTGCCCTCGTTCCAATTACAATCAGAGGAATGCTATTTTTTTTTTCTTCCGCAAAATATAAGCTCTGCTCTGAGCCATGCATATGGACATATCCCCTCTCAACCGTAACTGGAGGTCTGTTCTGGCTCTCTGGTAAAATATACGCTACATGCTGTGATTTACATATGAGTATGTCTCCCTTTTTTTTTTCTCAACTGTAATTAGAGGACTGCCATATGAGAAAATATAATTGCTTACGGGCTTGACTTTTTTCCTACAAATAGAGTTGGCCTAGTGGGACTGTCTCATTGTAAAATATAAATTGTGTGCTGTGCTGTACACATGCGCCTGGCCCTCTTTAATTGCAAATAGAGGACTGCTTGTTGGTAAAATATAAGCCGCGCCTTGTGTGTTGTGCTTATCCTCCTTTTTTTTTGGAGGATAACATTCTGTTTGTTTTGCGCATATACACCTGCTCATTTCTGATTGCAATTAGAGGTTTGTTTTCTTTTAAAAAAAAACAAGCTGCGCTGTGTTGCACATAGGCGCCTGGGAATTTTTTATTTATTTCTTTTTTCTTTTTTTCTCAACTGTAATACAATTGCAATTAGAGGATTGCTTAAACCCATTGTCTGACTGGATTGGACGTAGGTGGAGCCTGGTGTGGTAATATGTCTGCAAGGAGGAGAGTGGACGAGCAGGCCAACCAGGAGAATGTAGGGACACAATCACTAAGATCAGCTAAAGACAAGGAAAAGGGGTCTCAGCCTACAACAACAAATGAGGCATCAGCAGCAGCAAAACTGGAAAAGTATGCTCATACCCCAGACCGCACTCCAACTAAAGGGGGACAACAACCCCAAGTTAAAGTGCCAACTGACAGAAAGAGCCAAGGACAATTAAACAACCGGGCAGTGGCTCCAGGCGGAGTAAATAACTTAACTAATAAAAATGTGGGGGTCCCTGGGAAACCAGAATTGGCCTCAGTTCAGGTGCCAGTGGTAGAAGGAGAACCGACACTAAAGGACGTATTGGCGGCGGTCAATACATGCAAACAGTCCCTGGGGGGACTATGCGGTCAAATGAAAAATATTAAAGATGAATTATCCCTGATGCGCCATGAGCTTGAAAAGACGGCTGACAGAATAACAGCAACAGAAGGGAGAATTAGTCAAATAGAGGATGACATGTACCCACTAAGTCAAGAGGTTAAAAGAACAATCGGATAAATTTGCAGGAATACTGGATGAAATGGAAAATAGACTCCGAAGGGACGATGTGAGGCTTGTAGGCCTACCGGAAAAAAGTGAAGGATCTGATCCGATTGTATTTATGGAAAAGTGGCTTATTGAAGTATTTGGAAGAGAGACATTCTCACAACAGTTCTCAGTTGAAAGGGCGCATAGGGTCCCGTTCAGACCTCCACCCCAAGGAGGGCACCCCAGATCCATGTTAATGAAATTCTTGAACTTTAAAGATAAAGTAACGTTTCTCCGCAGGGCTAGAGAGATGGGGAATATCTTTTATAATGGAGTTAAAATATCCTTGTATCCCAACTTCTCGCCCGATTTGCAGAAGCGTAGAGCAGATTTTATAGACATCAAACGCAGACTCCAGAAATTTGATGTTACTTATGCTTTATTGTACCCAGCCCGGCTACGTGTGGTAGCTGTGGGAGAGACCTTTTTTTTTTTATTCCCCTGCAAGTGTGACAACATGGTTGGAGGACAGAAAATACCAATTAATAATTAAAACGAGGGGATAATAGGATTAAGGGAAGAGGAATAAACATAGAGGGATAGGAAGGGACGTGTTCCAGAGATAATGTATGCATATGGATTGGAGGGTAGTGGGAGTCACATAGCACAACAGAGAGGATATGAACGGTTGGGGTAAGGATCAAAATATATTTTTTGGTGTGTGTAAGGAAGGGGAAGGGGAGGGAGGAGAGCGGAGGGTGGGCGTGGATTTGTATACAAGAGAGGGGGGGAGGGTGGGGAGGTTTGTAGGTATGGGATGTTTGGTAACGGTCACAAAAAAAGTCCTTAGGGATAACCTAGAATGGTATAGGGGGGAGGAGGGGTCAACGATGCAAAATATGGAAAAAATATGTAATTTATATGAAAGTAAGCAGTAAGCTAAAAACACTGATAGATAAACACTTAGAAGAAAGATTCACATTTTCTCACTTAGAGGGAAACATTAAGATAGGTGAAGGATTCTTTGCTCACAAGGGCTTTTCCCTCTCGCTAAAAGGTTTTTCCTCTTCCTTTTTTTTTTTTCTCCTCCTTCTTCTCTCCTTATTATTCTGCTCTATGCATCAGCAGGATGGGTGCTTTTTTTATATATAAATACAAGATGGGATTAAATGGTTCTTTCTCTCGATTTTACTCCCCGTCCGGCCTTCCTTTTTTTTCTTCCTGGGGGCAGGTGGGAGGATCCCCTTTTATACTGCTTTTTTCTATGATAGTCTATGCAGACTAGGGTATTGAATATCGGCTCCTGGAATGTATGGGGGTTGGGTACACCGGCTAAGAGAGCAGCTGTGGTAGAGACCCTGGAAAGGAGTGAGGTAGGATTGATCTGCCTACAGGAGACACACCTAACCCAAGATACCAAGTTATTAAATCAAAGTAAGAAATATCAATATCAATACCACTCAGTACACACCTCTTATTCAAGAGGAGTGGCTGTGATGGTAAGAAAAGAGGTGGGGTTTACCTGTCGGCAGATCAGCATAGATAGGGAGGGGCGGTATATTTTTCTGCATTGTGTAATAGAAAATAGAGAATATGTTCTTGCAAATATTTATATTCCTCCTCCGTTTAAGCTTGACGTTATGTATAGTTTAATGGAATTCTTAACAGATAAAGCTGGGATACCAGTTATAGCAGTGGGGGACTTTAATGAGGTTATTAATAAAAAATTAGATAGGTTTCCACTATGTACACAGAGGCAGAAGGTAGATGAGAGCCGATTATACCAGTTTTTACAAGAAGTGGGGTTGTTTGATATGTGGAGAGTGCGGAACCCGGATGTGCGGCAATTCTCAATTTCTCAAGTTCTTACTCTACACTTTCAAGGATAGATTTAGCTTTGGGAAATGGAGAAGCATGTCAAACAGTGAGGGATATAGAATATCAGCCTAGGGGGGGTATTGGACCACGCCTTGTTGATTGTTTCAATAAATTTAGAAGGGAAAAGACCTCCTAGAGTATGGAAAATGAATCCAGCTTGGTTTGAAATAATAGGGGATCCAAATGAGGTGCTATTAAAATTGGAAGAATTTATAGAGTTTAATAAAGAGACAGTGACAAGAGAAGTAATGTGGGATGCACTGAAGGCCTATTTACGAGGTATCCTTATTCAATCAGTTTCAAAAATTAAAAAGACCTCAAGAGAATGGAAGAATAAGATTAAGATGGGGCTGATGAAAGCAGAAAGAGAATACGTTGAAAACACAACCCCAGAAAAACAAAGTATATGGCTAATCAAACAACAGGAATACAAAGATGTAGTTATTAGGAAATCAGAGAATAAGAGATTGTTTCAGAAACAAGTGGCCTACGGGGAGGGGGAAAAGGTTGGAAAGATGTTAGCACATTTAGTGAGAACTAATTCCTTTCCCTCCACTGTCCCTGCAATTAAGACTGAGAAAGGAGAAATCAAAGACGTCAGTAATTACAGATACCTTTAGAGTATATTATGATAAACTGTATAGATTGCGAGGGACAAACGGAGGAAGGGGAAGTGGATAAATTTTTTAGAAATGTTAAAATTACGGTTCTCACTGTAGAAGAAAGGGAGGCAATGGAGGCACCGTTAACGTTGGAGGAAATCCAGCTGGCAGTGAAAGAAATGGCCAATCAGAAATCACCAGGACCAGATGGTCTTCCTGCGGAAACTTATAAGCAATATGGGAAAATACTACTGCCAGAGCTTCTTAACCACTTAAGCCCCGGACCAATTTGCAGCCAAAGGACCAGGCCCCTTTTTGCGATTCGGCACTGCGTTGCTTTAACTGACAAATAGAGCTTTCTTTTGGTGGTATTTGTTCGCCCCTGCGGTTTTTATTTTTTGCACTATAAACAAAAATAGAGCGACAATTTTGAGAAAAATGCAATATTTTTTACTTTTTGCTATAATAAATATCCCCCAAAAATATATAAAAAAAATGTTTTTCCTCAGTTTAGGCCGATACGTATTCTTCTACATATTTATGGTAAAAAAAAATCGCAATTAGCAATTATTGATTGGTTTGCGCAAAAGTTATAGCATTTACAAAATAGGGGATAGTTTTATAGCATTTTTATTCATCTTTTTTTTTACTAGTAATGGCGGCAATCAGCGATTTTTTATTGTGACTGCGACATTATGGCGGAAAAAACAGACATTTTTGACACATTTTTGGGACCATTGTCATTTATACAGAAATCAGTGCTATTTAAATGGACTGATTCCTATGTAAACAGTGGCAGTAAAGGAGTTAACCACTAGGGGGCGGGGAGGAGTTAGTGTGACGTGTGTGTGTTTTTTTTCACAGTAGGGGGCGTGGCTGATGTCTGACGTCACTGATCGGCTTTCCCGATGACAGGGAACAGCCGATCAGTGACAGGCAGTGTAGGAAGCGCGGGGAGAGGTTTGTTTACACAGATCGCGGGACACCAGCGGCGATGGGGTACGCTGGTCACGCGGTCACGGAGCTCCCGGCCGGGTCGCGAGCGTGCCGCCGGCGGCGCACATGCGCGACCCCACGGCTAGGCAATTAAGGGGGACATACCTGTACGTGCTTTTGCCTAGCCGTGCCATTCTGCCGACGTAAATGTGCAGGAGGCGGTCGGGAAGCGGTTAAGGTATTAAACTGGGCGAAGGAGGAGGGGAAGTTGCCGACGTCTATGACAGAGGCAACGATAATAGTTCTGCATAAAGAGGGGAAGGACCCTTTAGAGACTAAAGCCCCATACACACGGTCGGATTTTCCGATGGATTCTGTCCTGTCGGACAATGTTGTCGGAAATTCCGACCGTGTGTAGGCACCATCGGACATTTTCCATCAGATTGTCCGACGGACAAAGTTTTATCTCCTGCTCTAAAAAATTTCCAACAACAAAGTCCGATCACACCAATTCCGATCGTGTGTAGCGAATTCCGACGGACAAAGTGCCACGCATGCTCAGATCACATTACAAGACCAAAGCTATTGGCTACTAGCCTCTACATAGTCCCGTCGTAGGCAACAAACATCACCACGTTCAGAATGATCGGATTTTCCGACAACTTTGTCCGACCGTGTGTATGCAACACCAGTGTCGGACTAAATCCGTCGGAAAAAATCCGATGGATTTTGTGGTCGGATTTTCCGACCGTGTGTACGGGGCATAAGTCTTATAGACCTATTTCCCTACTCTGCTCGGATGCCAAAATATTAGCCAAAGCAATGGCAATTAGAATAAATAAAATCATCTCTAGACTAATACATCCTGATCAAATAGGATTTATCCCCTGTAGATCCACCAGTATGAACATCAGGAGGCTGTATCTTAACCTGCAGATACCAACAGAGAACATAGGTACAAGGGCAGTTATGGCCCTAGATGTGGTCAAAGCTTTCGACAGCTTAGAATGGGGATATTTATGGCAAGTTCTAGGGGAATTTGGATTCGGCCCCTCATTTATTAAGTGGATTAAAACCCTGTATAAGGGTCCTAGTGCCAAAATTAGGGTTAATGGTGAGTATTCTGATGGGATTCAATTGGAGAGGGGGACAAGGCAGGGTTGTCCATTGTCCCCCCTGCTCTTTGCTCTTGCAATGGAACCCTTAGCTAGTGTAATTAGATCAAACACAAATATGCAGGGGTTCCGGAGAGCAGGGGGCGAAGAGAGAATCGCATTGTATGCGGATGATGTCCTCCTCTTCCGGGGGGATACGGAGCAATCCCTCAGGCAGGTGATGAACATCCTCATGGATTTTGGTAGAATTTCAGGACTGACCATAAACTGGGAAAAATCTGCATTAATCCCCATAGATCCTTTAGGGAATCAGACTATACAGGATATTTCACAGCTAGAAGTGGTTGAACAAATGAAATATTTAGGTATATACATAACAAGGAATCCTAATAACTATATAAATGATAATAAAGCACCACTCTTAGCTAAATTTAAAAGTAAAATTGTAATCTGGAGACGTCTCCCACTGTCGGTTGCAGGGAGATGCAACCTGATTAAAAAGGTTTGGCAACCTCAGCTTAAGTACTTGTTGCATAACTGTCCGACATGGATAGACAAAAAATGGTTCAGGAAAATTGACACGTTGTTTAGAGAACTAAGGAGGTCACCCTAGGATCGGGTTACACACACTACAATTAACAAGAAAGGGAGGGATGGCACTGCCGCACCCACGGAGCTATTTTTTAGCAGCCCAACTGCAACACCTAGGAACTATGGCAGGAGGAAGTAACAAGGAATTAATGATTGCAGGAACCCCGCATAAATCAATAGTAGAAGTTCTTGAGGCAAACTCATTTTTTTTATAGAATCCCTACGGTGAGACTTGCTTTAAAAATGTGGAAGGCAGTAAAAGTAGTAGTAAAAGGGTTAGCGGGTATGACAAAATATGCCCCCCTCTGGAATAATAAGAACCTGCAGGAAGTAGAGATGATAGGGAAAATTAAAGAGTGGGAAATAAAAGGGATAGATAAGTTGGCCCAGATGTACGAGGGAAAGATATTAAAGACATTTATGACACAGAGTGAAATATGATATACCTAAACATTCATTTTATAAATATTTACAAATTAGACACGCCTTAAATAGACTATTTGAGAAACAAGGACCAACTTGGAATAGCTCTCCGGTGTATCAAAGAATGGGCTCCCAAGATAAGACTAGAGGATTTATAGCAGAAATCTATCATGTACATATGTGAAGGTAGTATAGAAAACCCAGAACGGCTTAAGAGCAGGGGGAAATGGGAAAAGGAATTTGAACGTTCTCAGATGAACAGTGGGTGAGAATATTGGAGAAAGGACACGTGGTATCGGTCTCGTCCGCACAGAAGGTCTCATATTTGATGCTGCTACATAGGACATACTATACACTTAAGAGACTGTATGAGTTCGGGTGGAGAATGGATGCCAGGTGCCCTAGGTGTCAGGACACTGGGGATTTAGCACATATGGTATGGAAGTGCCCATAATTGTTCAGAAATCCTTAACACCGTGAATACGGTACTCGACGTTAGGCTAGAAATGAGCCCCAGACTGTGTATACTGGGATTGGATGAGGGAATAAATGGTGGCTCCTGTGTAATTAACGTAGTGATGAGATGTCTGTTTCAGGCGAGAAAGCTAATAGCGCAGAGGTGGCAGGCTGAGAAACCCCCAACGGTAGGAGAATGGATGAGATTAATCACAGAAACAGTATGGAAGGAAAGGATAGTATATATAAGGAGAGGAAACCTGAAAGAATTCAAAAAAATGTGGAGGCCATGGTTGGATAAGTTGGAATACCCACTATAGTAGACCTGGAGGGAGAATGGGAAGGGGAGGGAGAATAGTAGAGAAAAGACCCACAGAGATGGAGTGGACAGGAAGGGGGAGGAAGAGAAGGGGAAAGGGAAGCATACAGGAAATATGAACAAGGGAAAAAAAAAAAAGGGAATATATCAGGAGTCATGAGGGTAGGATGGAGATATAAAAGAGTTAAAGGTTGAAGGGCATTTCTAGTAAATTGTGAGAAATTTATTTTATTTATTTAAATGTATGTATTATGTAAGAAGAGATTGTATTTTGTATGATAATGAAGGAAATAAATAAAGATTATATAATTTTAAAAAAGTGTTAAAAGGTCTCAGGTGTGAATTGGGAGAAGGTGTGTTAAATTTGGTGTTATCGCTCTCACTCTCTAATGCTGGTCACTGGAAGTTCAAAATGGCACCTTATGGCAAAGAACTCTCTGAGGATCTGAAAAAAATATATTGTTGCTCTACATAAAGAGGGCCTAGGCTATAAGAAGACTGACAGGACCCTGAAACTGAATTGCAGCATGGTGGCCAAGGCAATACAGCAGTTTAACAGGACAGGTTTCACTCAGAACAGACCTTGCCATGGTCGACCAAAGAAGTTGAGTGCATGTGCTCAGCATCATATCCAGAGGTTGTCTTTGGGAAATACTGAAAATGGATGAGTGCTGCCAGCATTGCTGCAGAGGTTGAAGGGATGGGAGGTCAGCCTGTCAGTGCTTAGACCATACTCTGCACACTTCATCAAATTGGTCTGCATAGCTGTAAACCCAGAAGGATGCACAAGAAAGCCCACAAACAGTTGAAGACAAGCATACTAAGGACATGGATTACTGGAACCATGTCCTGTGGTCTGATGAGACCAAGATAAACTTATTTGGTTCAGATGGTGTCAAGCATGTGTGGTGACATCCAGGTGAGGAGTATAAAGACAAGTGTGTCTTGCCTACAGTCAAGCATGGTGGTTGCAGTGCCATCGTCTGGGACTCCATGAGTGCTGCCGGCAATGGGGAGCTACAGTTCATTGCAGGAACCATGAATGCCAACATGTACTGTCTGTGACATAATGAAGCAGAGCACACCTCCAAGACAACCACTGCCTTGCTAAAGAAGCTGATGGTAAAGGTGATGGACTGGCCAAGCATGTCTCCAGACCTAAACCCTATTGAGCATCTGTGGGGCATCCTCAAACAGAAGGTGGAGGAGCGCAAGGTCTCTAACATCCACCAGCTCCGTGATGTCCTCATGGAGGAGTGGAAGAGGACTCCAGTGGAAACCTGTGAAGCTCTGGTGAACTCCATTCCCAAGAGGGTTAAGGCAATGCTAGAAAATAATGGTGGCCACACAAAATATTGACACTTTGGGCAAAATTTGGACATTTTCACTTAGGGGTGTACTCTTTTGTTGCCAGCAGCGTACACCAGCAAGTCCACCTCTAAATGGCTCAAATAAATAAATAAAATTAGGGTTTTGAAGTTGATTAGTCAAAGTCCAGAGTAAATCCAATTGAGATGCTGTGGCATGACCTTAAACAGGCCTTTCATGTTCAAAAACCCTCCAATGTGGCTGAATTAAAACAATTCTGCAAAGAAAAGTGGGCCAAAATTCCTCCACAGCGATGTTAAAGACTCATTGCCAGTTATCGCTTGAACGCTTGATTGCAGTTGTTGCTGCCAAGGGTAGCACAACCATAGGACCAGGCAGGGTTGAACTGCTTTTTTCCTTTAATAAATACAATCATCATTTTAAAAACAGAATTTTGTATTTACTCGAGTTATCTTTATGTAATATTGAATTTTGTTTGATCTGAATCATTTAAGTGTGACAAATATGCAAAAAAAAATAAAAAATCAGGAAGGGGCAGATACTTTTTCACAGCACTGTATGCTGAATGTGTGGAATGTATAAATTTCCTAATGGGGACAACAAGTTCTGGCGACCCTGGTGACAACAAGGAAATCTTTGGAGAGATTTCTTCTCCTGTTTTTGGTAGGAAGCAGGAAGTGAAGGGAAATCTCCTCATAGGGACACAGGTGGCAAAAAAATTTAAAGAAAGAAAAAGATACACAAAAAGTTTCAAACTCAGCGCTAGAACCTAATGGGTAGTGTGTATAGCACATAATGATTGCTGATTGAGTTCTGATAAATCAGTCAAAGAGTCTTTGAGGGTCAGGTACATTTTAAAAAGTCTCTGGTGTATAACTGCTACTGGTGACGAGGCTGGGAACCTGGAGACTGTAAAAACAAAAGGGCAGGGGAAAAAAGAGAAGCGCCAAGCCACTTCTAGTGCAGTAGCAAAAAGTGAAAACAAATAAAATGCACTCACATGGTGCTCAATTGGTAAAGGTATGTCAGGTGAAGCAGTGGAAAGAGTCAAGGGAGCCTTGGATGACAGCAGCGAGTGCCATGTGTCAGCGGGAGCTGAAGCCTTGAGGACCTTTTTTTTATTTATTTTTAGTTTTTTTTGTTTTTTTTCATTTTATTTCTTTTTTATTATATTTTATATTCTACACGCATATATATTTGTGTGTGTGTGTGTATGTATGTATGTATGTATGTATGTATGTGTATATATATATATATATATATATATATATATATATATATATATATATTCTTCTATACATATTGTGTATATACATCTTAAGGTTGTTCTGATTGGCCAACACATTGGTAGCCAGCACCAAGGTCTGACAGCTCTGGAACACTTCCACGCTGAGAAAGCCCACCTGCGTCTTCTCGAATATCCTCCAGGCTTCAGCTCTCACTGACACATGGCACTCACTGCTGTCATCCAAGGCTCCCTTGGCTTCTTCCACTGCTTCACCTGACATGCCTGTATCATTGAGCACCATGTGCATTTTATTTGTTTAATACTGCACTAGAAGTGGCTTGGCGCTTCTCTCTTTTCCCCCCTGCCCTTTTGTTTTGGCAAAAAAAATCTAACAGGGGTTACAACCCTGCCTTTCTCTATCCAAGGTTTAAAAAAAAAAAAAAAAAAAGTTTACCTTTTAGTGCCGTTTTAAAGGTATTGTACCCTTTCAAATGTTTTTTTTTGTTTTATCTAGGTATAAGTGTAATTATATTCCTTGCATCATTTACTTTACCTTGTAATGATGGGCTCACGTGGCTGTAGTTTCCCTTTGTTCAAGTATTTTATTCGTCCAGCTTGTCCCTATTTAATAAAGTAATAGGTGCCTTCTTGTTCTGGGTCACAAAGCATCCAATCAACGACACACCATTCCCTCTGTTGGGAAGTGTGTATGTAGGAGTGATAATGTGATGAAAGACTGCATGTTGATGTCTCTGTTAATTGCTCTTACTGTTTCAGATCTACAGTAATTGCAATGTAGCTCTTAATTATATTCTCCCTTTGCAGGGTGAAAAAGATGTAAAAAGGGAAACATGTAACCAACTCTAATGGT
The DNA here is from genome assembly GCA_028564925.1 of Lithobates sylvaticus. NCBI lineage: Eukaryota > Metazoa > Chordata > Amphibia > Anura > Ranidae > Lithobates > Lithobates sylvaticus. The sequence continues at coordinate 98,036,530 of CM053032.1, read as the reverse complement.
TATCAAGAGAAATTAGCAATATTTTTAAATTCCATACCCTTCATTGTGTGATACAACTAAATTAACACCTGCATTTTTTTTGCCCTTTATATTAGCAGTGTGAAGTCCTTCAACCATTCACAGCCAGTTACAGTGACTGGGGATATTTATGATTCCCTCACATCCTTTGTGTGTATTAGAAAAACAATTAGGAATAGGGAGTTGCAGGGCTGGATCAAGAACATCATGCTGAGGATTTTGGTGGGCTTTTTATGAAATAGATAAAAATGCAAATTTTTTTTGTTATAACAAGTGTAAGGCTGACCCCAAGTGAACTGTTGTTGTAGGCGGAGTCAGGCTGCATAAAGCCTGCCCCCCTCTGCCTCCTTCCCTTGTGGTCGTAGGCTCTTGTATTAATGAGCGGCATTTCCTCTGTGCCTCGCTTCTCCGGGGCCACAGCAGTGTTTTTTTTCCCCAGGAACATCTGACACGCCTGGGGACACAGGTAAGGGGAGTCTCGGCTTCCCTATTCGTTCTTACGTAGTTCGGCTGCACATAGTTCAGGGTTGCCCGTGGGGGGGCTGTGTCTATTTAGGGGTCATTTGTTACTCATGGTAGGATGGAGGGGGAAGCTCTGACGGTGGGGGACAGATTAGCAGGGACCCTATCCCTTGGCTCAGCTCCGTGGCACTTCACATCGGCACTTCACTGTCAGGCATAGGCACGTTCTATCCTCGTCAGCCACAAGATTCTCTGGGCATATCATGCTGAAAAAAAAAAAAAGAAGGAGAACGGTCCTTTTTCTTTTTAATCTGTAGTGTGTTTGTTTTGGTTTCTTTTTCTTGAGTTTGTTTGTTTCTACATATCCACAGGAGGCGCGAGATTGCATTCTTTGCAGTTTTTTTTTTTTTTTTTTTCCCTTTTCTCTGGTCCATCTTGTAGTGATATAATATATAGTGGGTAGATGATATGTAGTTATTAATAAGTATTGTCCCGCAGCAACCCAATTCTTCCAGAGAGAGACTTTATTGGCTTCCAAAACAGAACAGTCTTGCAATAGATGACAAAATCCAACAGAGTACATATGACAACGACCTGTGCCTTCATAATCACAAACCCTCTTGAGATAGTTTAGACTGAATGCCATGTTATATCCCCCACACACTGAATGGTTGAGCAGTTTGATTGGCCGTTTCCATTTAATGCTTTGATCTGCTCCTGTCTTTCAGAGTGACAGCAGATCACCCCAAGCTGTGAACAGCTGTAGTCATAAACTGCCCTAATCTGCATTCTTGCATATTAACATTAACATAGTGACTCTGGGCTATCTGTCCCCTTTGATATGTGGAGTAATTCTTGTTTGGCCACTTGCCCTTTGGTCAACAAGTCCCTTTTAATATGCACAAATAGATTAACTACCACCAATTTGACCTTCTTGGAATGGACTTGTCTTAGAATGCCTACATATAACACCATATATAAATATATAAAATACATGCACATATATATACACATAAAAAACATACTACATATACCCCCACTTGGGTCATTCTAACTACTAGAACTGACCCATAAATCAAGCAACAAACATATCATTACGATTTGAGGTACTGGATGCTTTACAATGGCTCATATAAAATATAAAGTTGAAACTGGTTACATCTCTCTTCACCAGCCTCTAAAATATCCCCATGAAACAGTCATTAGATAATATAGCTTTAGACCATAACTGGAAAAGGATTCGGTAAACATCCGTGGCCCATATAGCTGTTAGGCCTTATTATATCACATCAAGATCTTGAATATTGCACAAAAACGAGCTGATGTCACAGTCTATTCTTCGATCTGACTTCATCACATCTCTCACTGAAAGTAAACTTGGTATGCTCTGGGAGCTCCGATCCACATAAATCCAGGATTCTCTCATCTCCAGGCTCAAGGTTTTCATTTTTAAAGATGCTTTTACACCAACACCAGCAAATCCTGAAATTCTACTTCCATCTTTATAGTAAGAAGAACCATCAATGTACTAGCACTCACTTTCAAGTTCAAAAGGTTTGTATACGGCAGAAAAAACTGTGCTGCAAACTATTTCCTTGCACTTGACATTCATGAGTCCATCTTGCAAGCATTTTACAATTCACATCTTCTTTCCATTTCCTATTTGAGCAATCATGACCTGTTGTGTACCTGTCAAGTACCTGAATTTGTTGATTGCCAGCCACAATTTGCTTTTGTAATTTGCTGTAGGCCGACTCCTCATTGATTTCAATAGAGCAGTTACTTGGATCATTCAGTCCATAATTCCACCTGAATGGTATACCAATATACATGTACCAATCTATAATCCATATACCCCCACTTTCAGATAGAATCAGCTTGACATCAGTGTTTATCAGATCTTCTATCCAGACAAAGCAGCAGTGGAAAATCTTGCCAGTAAAGTTAGGTCTTTTTCATCCATATATGCCATAGCCTTTAGCATATTATCAACGACTGATTCAACAAAGTTTCAAATCATGACTGCTATGCCAAGCCATGATGCAGCATCTCACCTTAGATGTCAAATATATTGATCAATATGCAATATGTATGTAATATGTGCAATATGTAATATGTACAAAATTATTTTAGGTTTAAATGTTTCGCTCTGGTTTTAAGATAAAGTTCAAGAAATAAAAAATAATACAATAAAAAAAATGGGAAAGGGTGAAAAATAAAAAATAAAAAAAATAGGGAAAAGTCCATTGACAAGAAAAAAAAAATGAATGTTCAAAAAAAAAAAAGGGTCCATTGCTTGATGAATATTGAGAGAGTCCATGATATTGTCTATTCAGCGTTTCTCCCCCAGTAGCCAGCAATTTCAGACTGTCCTTCTGCTATTCACATGCAAGCAAGTATCTCCGGCAACAAAGTCTGAAAGACAAAAAACTATCCAACAAAAACTAATTAGCAAGGTCCTTAATCACTTTCAGACCGGACCAATTTGCAGCCAAAGGACCAGGCCACTTTTTGCGACTCGGCACTGCGCCGCTTTAACTGACAATTGCGCGGTCGTGCGACGTGGCTACCAAACAAAATTGACGTCCTTTTTTTCCCACAAATAGAGCTTTCTTTTGGTGGTATTTGATCGCCCCTGCGGTTTTTATTTTTTGCTCTATAAACAAAAAAGTGCGACAATTTTGAAAAAAACACATTCTTTTATATTTTTTGCTTTAATAAATATCCCCCAAAAAATATATAACAAAAACATATTTTTTCCTCAGTTTAGGCCGATACGTATTCTTCTACATATTTTTGGTAAAAAAAATCGCAATAAGCGATTATTGATTGGTTTGCGCAGAAGTTATAGCGTTTACAAGATAGGGGATAGTTTTATAGCATTTTTATTAATAATTTTTGTTTTATTAGTAATGGCGGCGATCAGCGATTTTTATTGTGACTGCGACATTATGGCGGCCACATTGGACATTTTTGGGACCATTGTCATTTATACAGCAATCAATGCTATTTAAATGCATTGATTCCTGTATAAATGACACTGGCAGTGAAGGGGTTAACCACAAGGGGGCAGTGCAGTGTAGGGGTTAAGTATGCCTAGGGGTGTGTTTATTACTGTGGGGGGGGCGTGGCTGTCAGCTAGTGAATGCTGATCTCTGCTCCAATCACAGGGAGCAGAGATCGGCGTCACTAGTTGCTAGGCAGAACGGGGAGATGCTGTCTATTTCCGCATCTCCCCGTTCTGCCTTCCCGTGAGACGATCGCGGGTGTCCCCGCGGTGATCGAGTCCGGGGGTCCCGACCCGCGCGGGAGTGCGCCGCTCCCGGCGCGCTCCCGATGGCACGGACGGCATTAAGGAGGGACTTATATATACGCCCTCCTGCCTGTCCGTGCCATTCTGCCGACGTATATCGTCGTGAGCCGGTCGGGAACCGGTTAATCTATGGCTTGTCTGCCCCTCATTGTTCTCATATTGCTAGCCTGAATTCATTGATCCCTTCGGAAGAATTTTCCCGTAAATATGCTTCGGTGGATCAAGCGATTCAGTCTATCATTGGGGTGGGCGTAGGTGCTTGGTTATCCAGGCAGACATTGCGGACGCTTTTAAGCTTCTGCTTATTCTACCGTCTCTCTGGCAATGGCATGGTAACAGATGGAAGGATGGTTACCATTTCGCCACCAAGCTCACATTTGGGTCCAAAAGTAGCCCTTGGTTGTTCGACTCTTTTGCTCAGACTCTTAGCTGGATCCTCACGTACAGGGAAAGTTGTCAGATGGTCCATTATTTAGATGATTTTCTCCTCATTAAAGGTTGTGATCAGGTACCCTCCGACCTTCTGAAGCTCACTTCAATTTTTTCAGCGCTTAACATTCCGCTTGCAGTGAAAAAGATGGAGGGTCCAGTTACCAAACTAACGTTCCTGGGGATCAGGCTAGACACGCTATCAATGCAGGCCAGTCTTCCCTTAGACAAGCTCGGGAGAATCAGAGATCGCATTCATGCGTTCACGGTCTCCCGAGTCTGTACCAGGGTTGAATTACTTTCACTTCTCGGCATGTTAAATTTTGCTTTGAGGATCATCCCCCAGGGGAATGCTTTCATTTCAAGATTATTATCCTTGTTACCATCAGCCCCCTGCACAGATTCTCGTGTCTTTCTGGATCCGTCTGCCATGTCTGACCTTCAGATGTGGGATACGTTCCTTCAACATTGGAATGGGGTCACTATGTTTATCCCGGCTGTGTCTAGTTCCTCCCCTCAAGTCTCCACAGACTCAGCGGCCTCCAAAGGCTATGCAGCCATTTTTGGATCACACTGGCTGGTAGGGTCTTGGTCAGATGAGGTTTTGGCAATTCCCCGGTTCACTGAGACATCGCCTTTGTTCGAAATGTATCCCATAGTGGCAGCAGCTCAGGTTTGGGAACCTATGGGCAGGACAGACGGTAGTATTTTCCACTGATAATTTAGCAACCTCTGAGATCGTCAACAATGGCAGATCCAGATCCTTGCTGATCATGAGTTTTGTATGCAGGCTCGTTTGGCTGTCCCTCCATTTCAACTTTCACATCCATTGTAGGTTTATTAATGGCATAGATAACATAGCAGCTGATGCTTTGTCCCGGTTTAACCTCCCATTATTTTTCCAGCAGGTCCCAGATGCTTGCGCCACGCCTTCTCCTCAGTTCCAGCAATTGGTGATGGATTAGATTCTCATTGTATTGACGCGACAGTTTTGATCAATAAATCTTTATCGTTAAATACCAGGAAGGCGTACGCCACGGCTTGGAGGGTCTTCCAGGCCTTCCGGGCTAGATTTCCTTGCCTTGATTGTTTTAACATTCAGTACCTGTTAGCTTTCACTGCTTTTTGCCACTCTGAACTCAAACTGGCCCATAGTACCATCAGGGTGTATTTAGCCGGTGTTCAACATTTCATGTTTTTGGAAGACCCCTATAGGCCCTCCATTTTTTCCTCTCACCCGATTAGGGCCATCCTCAAAGGGATCCAGAATTGCAGCCCTCCAGCCATGCTCAGTAGACTTCCCATCACGGGTCTCATTTTCCGGGACATGTCTGACTTTCTCAAGAGTTCTCCTTTTGGGTGGTTACCCAGCTTGGTACTTAAGGCAGCTATTTATCTGGCCTTTTACGGTTTTCTGAGGCCAGGGGAGTTTACGCAGTCGGGTACAGGGTCTCCCTTACTTTTAGCCAATCAGTTGGTCAGGCATCCCGGCTATTTTTGTTTGCATTTACATGCATGCAAGACGCAGCAAATGGGAGGCGGCACGGACATTAGGTTTTTTGAGACCGGGAAGGCATGGTGCCCGGTTTTAGTTTTAGACCAGCTGGTTAGTGCTACGGCTGATCAACCCAGGAACAGTCCTCTGTTGCCTTTCCCTTGTGCTCCCCTTTCTGCAGCTCAATTCATTCTATATTGCCGCACCATCTGGGCCAATCTGAGTCTGGACCCCAAGGCATACTCGCCATTCATTCCGGATAGGTGCTGCTTCAGCGGCCTTGTGCCAAGGGGTCCCTGCTGATATCATCAAGAAATTAGGCAGGTGGAGGTCAGCGTGTTTTTCCAGGTATATTCCGGATCCTTTTTTGGAAACGTCTCAGGCATTTGTTAATTTGGCTGATTGAATATAATTTTAGTGTGCAATAAAATTTTGGTTAAGCTTTCATCCTACTACATTTTTTGCCCCCTTTTAGGCATACTGACCACGGCACATCTCAGGTCAAATGTTCTCTGTTATATTTGTTCTTTCCTACACTATCCACAGGTTGACTCCGGGTACAAGTGTAAGGCTGACCGCAGGCCTGTTGTTGTAGGCGGAGTTAGGCTGCATAAAGCCTGCCCCCCTCTGCCTCCTTTCCTTGTGGTCGTAGGCTCCTGTATCCCACCCACCCATTCCCTTTTTTCTTTTACCTTTAATTTCTTGCTTTTCATTTTATTTTCATTTATACTTGGGTATGCCCCCTTTTAGGCATACTGACCACGTGACCCCGGCACACCTCAGGTCAAATGTTCTCTGTTATATTTGTTCTTTCCTACACTATCCACAGGTTGATTCCGGGTACAAATTCAATTAAATAGAGAGAGAGAGAGAGGATGAAAGAGAAAGGGGATGAGAGAGGGTGAAAGGTAAGGGAGGGAGGATGAGAAAGGAGAGAGGATGCCCATGAGCATGCGTGGGAGTGACATCAAAAGCAGCCCGGCCATGGCAAGTGACCGAAGGCACATAACCTGGAAGGAAGACCGGGTGAAGATGGAAGCACCCGGGACCCGCCGGATTGATCACAACGCTGGAAGGCTCAGTCTGACAGGTAAGTGTACCCTAATGTGCTAATATGCTGTGCATACTAGTACATTATGGCATAACCTACCTCAGAGCCTCTAAAAAGTAGTAATGTTAGCGAAGTTTACTACTGCTTTAATATCACAGTATCTCAGGAGCCTCATGAGGCCCTCTACTGACCCAGTGGCCCTTGGGCAGTGCCCAAGTGCATAGTTGCCAACATTTCAAAAATATTTTCAGGGACACATTTTTTACCAGTGGTATATTTAGAGTAGCTGATGTTAGGTTATTCTTCTCTTGTGATCAGTCAAACTCCAGATGTATTGAGAAGAAGACAATTTATTTCCAATGTGTACACATTAGGATCACCCTTACGCCCAAAGGTTCTGCAAGGAAGTGATACAAAAGAATGCATCTCTTCTTACCTAATTCCTTCATAACCCAGCCCCTATTTTCCTATTTGGCTGAGGAAAACGCAGCTTGCTTTGCTGAGTGAAATTTGATACCTTTATTCTGCGAAGACTGCGTTTCCTTTACATTCTTATACTACCATATATGGTTATACTTAAGTCATCCTGAAACTTAACTGTGGAGTTAGTTAAAACAAACAATATAACAAGTTAATACAAAGGGCTCACAAGTGGGATTATAAATCAGTCTCAGGATTATTGTTTTCCAAATAGTCACACAATAAACATTTAAAACTTTTCTAATATTCCCTCCTCTTTGTGTGACTATTTTATCTCAACACATTTCGATGATAGTTCCTGTGTTATACACTTTCAGACTGTATGTCATTAAGTTGAGCTTCAATGTCCACATAGGTCTCCTCAGAGGTTGGAAGGGTTTGATACATCGTTCTTGAGACGGCAGTTTCAATCAGTTTTTGTGAAAGTCCTCGAATACAGGGAATACAGCAGCATCCACAAGTGACCAAAACAGCCAAAACCACAGCGATTGAAATCAAACATGATGTGATAAGTCCAGTCCATTTACCGAACCATCCTTCAAGCCAGTTTGTGAATGGATCAGTAATACCTGAGTTTTCCGCTAATTCATTCGATAGAGCAGTCAGTCCTTCCAAGGCTCTGGTCACGGTCCCTCCAGGAGCTGTATTGTTAGGGATAAAAGTGCAACACATGCTACCAAACATTTTGCATACCCCTCCTCTTTCAGCTAAGACCTTATCTAAAGCCATTCGGTTCTGCCATGCCATTAGAGATGTGGGGGCCAACTGTTCAGCTAGGCCCTTCACAGCATCCCTAGTATAATTTACAAATCGTTGCTGGTTATAATATATATAGTTAATCCAGTCAACATTTTTATTTATAGTCACCCACCAGAGAAGAGACTCAAACCCAGCTGTCACCTGATTCCTGGCCTTAAACCCATCCGGCACCCCGCGAGGAACCCCAATCTCATCTATCTAGATCTGAGAGTCATATGACCCCATGGGAGAGGTGTCCCTCCGATACCGTTGGTGACTCTTAGTCCACTCTGTTCTGACAGGATCCTCAGGGGCATAGCCAGCTGGACCATAGCACAATCCCCTTGGGCATTGGCAGGTAGTTTAGCTCGTAGTTTCTTATGCCCACACATCCACCAGATGTCAGCTCTCTGAATGTCATGTTCAACCCAGTCACCGTTGTCTATGTTAATCCTCTCCATGCAGTAGTCATCAGGTAATGACCCAAGATCTACCCCGCTACGGTTCCCTGGGAGTGCAAAACAAGTAAAATTGCCCGGATATGCAGTAACCGCTGGAGGTATCTGAGGTCTCTGTACTGGGGGAAACAACAAACTCAATGTGTGACAGGTAGAATTTGTTTCAGGTTTATAGCTCTTATTATATAATTGCAACATACATTTTAAACCTTTTGGATCTGTATTGTGATCTAGAGGAAAAGGAACTGTTGCTAAATGTGGTCTGGCTCCGGTACAAAACTAGTTTTCTTTTTATTACTTTTACCAGGACCTAATCTCCTACATGCACCTTTTCATCTTTTTGAATTGGACCTTTTAGGACAGAACCAAAATCGTTAGTACGTCTTTGTCTTAACAACCTAGACATGTATTCTGCTAGTGTGTGCTCAGTCTGCTCAATAGGTGTTTCATTGTGATATAAGGGTATATTATATGGCCTTCCATGTATCATTTCAAATGGGCTTAAACCTTCTTTTGTGGGTGTGATATGCATACTGGTCACTGCTACTAGTAGGCAGTACATCCAACTTTTACCTGTTTCTTTCCATAGCTTTTCTCAGTTTGCTTTTTAGAATGTCATTATGTCTTTCCACCAATCCAGCTGATTGGGGATGATAGGCACAATGGTATTTCACTTGAGTTCCCATCACTTCTGTCAAATGTTGTATAGATTTATTTACAAAACGGGGTCCATTATCACTGTCTGTTCATCTGCACTTCCTGTCAAGAATATCTCCGCCCATTTGGTCAGGGTGCCCATAATTACCAAACAATATTTCTTCCTTGCACATTTGTCTAATTTAATAAAATCCATGAAAATGTGTTGGAATGGATATTACGGTGTGGGGAACTTCCCTTTCCGTGGTCTTATGCCTCCCTGAGCATTGTATCTTGCACATATAATACATTGAGAGCAAAACGTTTTTTAGTAGTTTGTGAAGCCATAGGCTGTACATACTTTATTTAACATCTCAGTCATCCCCCTGTTTGACACGTGTTACTCCATGTGTCAATACTGCTGCATACCTAAATAAGGACTTTGGCAATACCGGTTTACCATCAGGTGATGTGTAAATATTATTTATTATTGTGCAACCTTTTGTTTTCCAATATTGTTTTTCCCCGGGGTGCATTCTGCTGCATATCAGTAAGGACTGTATGATCTATCTCTATGATGTCCCGTTCTGTCATTATTTGATGTGTTTCTTGTGCCGCTACTTTGGCCACTTCATCTGCCCTTTTGTTTCCCTTTGAGATGGGGTCTGGATATTTTGTGTGTGCTTGACATTTGCAGATTGCAAGCTCTTTTGGTAACTGTATTGCATCCAGAAGTTCTAAAATTAAGTCCATGTGTGTGCAATTGGTTTACCACTGGAGGTGACCATCCCCCTGTTTTTCCATTGTTGTGCAAAAACATGTACTGTTGAAAAAGCATATTGACTGACTGTCAGTGTATATGGTTACATATTTTCCTTCTGATAGTATGCATGCTCTTGTCAGTGCTACAAGTTCTGCTACTTGTGCTGAATAATGTTTTGGTAGTGGCCTAGCTTCCAAAATGTCATCCTGTGTCACTACTGCATATCCAGTTGCATTTGTGCCATCCGGATTTTTCCTACTAGAACCGTCAACAAAAAGTGTCATGTCAGGGTTAGACAACGGTACATCTTTCAAATCACTTTGTGGCAGTACCTTTTCAGAGATGGCAGCAGTACAGTCATGTTTATGACCATCAGTAGGGAGTGGTAGTAGTGTGGATGGGTTTTAAAGTAGTACACCTCTGTATTGTTAAGTGAGGTTGTGTCACGAGTATTGTCATACAGGAAAAGTGCCGTGCTGGGCTCAAATGTGATATCTTTTGTTGTAAAAGGATAACAGACACTGTATGCGGCACCTTAAAGTGGAGCTCCGTCCTGGGGAAAATTATTTTTTTTTTTTTTAAAAGTCAGCAGCTACAAATATTGCAGCTGCTGACTTTTAAAAATCGGACACTTACCTGTCCGGGGGTCCAGCGATGCGGGGGAACGAGGACCCCCCCTCATTCCCCGAGCCGCTCACGGCACCGACATTCCTAATGTGGGAACCCGGCTGTGGCCGGGCACCCACTGTGCATGCGCGAGCGGCGCCGTGCGCCGTGATTTGACGCTCAGTCATCTGGGACACGTGACAGGTCCCAGATGACTGTGCGGCGCCGAGGGGGAAGTGACGTTTTGCCCAGGCAATGAAGGTGGCAGACTTCGAGGGACCCCCTAGCAACAGGCATTTAGAGGTGAGTAAAAAATTTTTTTTTTTTCCAATTATTTTTTTTTTTATTTTTTTTATGATTTTTAAGCCCCTTTTGTTTTTTTGACCGCAACCCCACTTTAAGTGTCAGCGGGTGATAAAGCATGATAGCTGCTGAGGCCTTAACTGCTTCAGCTGCAGCTACCACTGCCTGTACACAGGGTGGAAGTGCTCCAGTTACACTGTCTAATTTTATAAAGTAGTAAACAATCGACCTCTAGTGCCCACCATATGACTGTGTAAGTACTGATGTCATGTCTCCTTCCCTTTAGTCTACTGTTTGTTCAAAAGATTTGTCATACTGTCAGGTCATGTCAGGGAAATACCAGGTCTCTCCGCCGGGTTCCAGGGTTGCGCACGCGCGGTAGAGCGGCGCAACGAAGTTTACAGGTACGCCGGGTAACAGGTGCGCATGCGCGGGTCCGCGGCTCTCGGGTATCTGTCACAACCCAGCCAGTACGCCTCACCACTGTGCGCGGCGCTGACGGAAGACGAGTGCGCATGCGCACTCGTCCGGGTATCCCACCTGACCAGTTACCTGGCCTATAAAAGGCCTTCCCTGTCCGCTTCCAAATTGCTGGTTTGTTGTCTCTTATGAGTCCTGTCTCCAGTCCAGTATCCTGTATCCTGTATCCTGTATCCTGTATCCTGTACCCTGTGCCCTGCATCTACCTGACTACCAGTGCCGACCCGGAATCCTCCTGACTACCGCTACCGCTACTTACCTGTGTTTGAACCCCTGGCTTGCTTCCTGGATTCCTCTACTGCTTGATTACCTGTGCTTGACCCTCGGCCTGTCTACTGGTCCTTCCGTGAGTTACTTACCTGTGTTTGACCTCTGGCTTGCTTCCTGGATACCTCTCTGCCTGATTACCTGTGTTTGACCCTCGGCCTGCCTACTGGACTTCCTCTGAGTTGCTTACCTGTGTTTGACCCTCGGCTTGCCTTTTGGACACCTCTACTGCCTGATTACCTGTGCTTGACCCCCGGCTTGCCTACTGGACATCCTCTGAGTTACTTACCTGTGTTTGACCCCTGGCTTGCCTTCTGGACACCTCTACTGCTTGATTACCTGTGCTTGACCCCCGGCTTGCCTCCTGGACATTCTCTGAGTTACTTACCTGTGTTTGACCCCCGGCTTGCCTTTGGATACTTCTACTGCCTGGTTGCCTGTGTTTGACCCTCGGCCTGCTTACCGGACTATCCCCTGCTCAGTGTTCAGGACTTGCAGTTCTCTTATGCTCCCGAGGGTCCTCCTTCAGTATACGTGTTGGTACCTCTGCAACCTCTACCTGATCACAACCCTGCCAGGTGTCTACTCCCAGTGCAGCTTCAGCCTCTCCTGGTCTACGACGCTACTGCACACCACCTGCTACACTCCTGCTGGCAACCCGTGCATCTTTGAGCCCGGTGTCCTCTGTACCCACTCCAGAGGCATCGTGCGCTTAGTCGCAAGGGGAGCAGCTCTCAGCATATCGGCCCGGGTGAGTACCTCTGACAGTACAAACCAGCCAATGTCCGAGGCCGACAGAGCTGGTTCACCCCTTGAGGCCTTATGCCAGCAGGTGACAACCCTTACCCAGGCTGTACAACGCCTCCAGGATGGATACTTTCAGATCGAGGGGCGTCTTCAGCATCTGACCTTATCCCCAAACCAAGCGGACCAGTCACCCCCGGTAGCCAGCACCTCCACTCTTCTATCAACACCTGGAGGTGCTCTCCCTGCCTATGATGTGTCCCATCCTGATCCCAGGGTCCCCACACCAGAACGTTTTTCCGGGGACCGAAGGAAATTTCGCTCTTTTAAAAACTCCTGTTTGCTTCACCTAGCCCTACAACCCAGGACCTTCCAGTTGGAATCCACTAAAGTAGGGTTCATCATCTCTCTCCTTTCTGATGACCCTCAATCCTGGGCGCACCATTTGATGGAACAGAAAAGCCCACAATTGAATTCTGTAGAGACTTTCTTTTCCGCTATGGCAGCACTCTACGAGGACTCCCAACGCACAGGTACAGCAGAAACCACCCTGCATACCCTATCCCAGGGGAGAAGACCTGTAGAGGACTATGTAGTAGATTTCCGCAAATGGGCAGCTGATACTGACTGGAACGAATCAGCCCTAAAATATCAATTCCGTTTAGGGCTATCCGAGGTATTAAAGGATGAACTGGCTCGAGGAGAGATCCCAAGTACCTTCACAGATCTCTGCCAACTTGTCATTAAACTTGACCGTCGACTACGAGAACGGCGAGCAGAGAGACTGCAGAGCCCTCGTCCCACCTGGACGATGCCCCGGGTCCCTCCAGCACCTTCTCCTTCTTGGAACTCTCGCTCCCCTCCTCATGGGGAACCCATGCAGCTGGGCCTGGCACGGTCCCCCCTATCTGCTGAAGAAAGGCTCCGTCGTCGTCAAGCCAACCTCTGCCTCTACTGTGGGGGCACGGGGCACTACCTACAGAAATGCCCCATAAGACCCAGTAAGTGTCCTTCTGGGTCCCTCTCAAGTTCACACTCTGTTAAAGTGCCGCATTTTCATCTGTCTGTTCCACTCTCCCTACAGGTAGCGGGAGAGTCTTTCCAGTTGGGAGCCATCCTTGACTCTGGAGCCTGCAGTTGCTTCATGGACCTGACCCTGGCACGACACCTGAACCTCCCTTTAGCTACCAAGAAACAACCTCTTCAGATCCAGCTAGCTGATGGCTCTCCACCCTGCTCGGGACTGGTTACCCAGGAAACCGCTCCCATCCTGACCTGCACCAAATCAGGTCATCAGGAACTTTTACGTTTTGACATTATCCATTCTCCCATGTTCCCCATCATCCTGGGGTACCCCTGGCTACTGGCTCACAACCCTCGGATTGACTGGGTCAACAAGGAAGTGGAGTTCTCCTCCTCTTATTGCTTGCAGCACTGCCTTCCGGATCAACCCGCAGTACCTCTCACCCATCTTGCCTTGCAACCCAGTGCCAAGGACCTGCAACACGTCCCAGCACCCTACCAAGACTTTATGGACATCTTCGATGAAAAAAAGGCCGAAGTTCTTCCCCCTCATCGCTCATACGATTGTCCGATTGATCTCCTACCAGGGGCTGAGATCCCCTTCGGAAGGATTTTCCCTTTGTCTGAAACTGAGCTTGAAGCCCTACGGGTATATATCGACGAGAATCTTGCCAAAGGGTTCATCCAACCATCTTCTTCGCCAGCAGGGGCTGGGATCTTCTTTGTTGAAAAAAAAGACGGTTCCCTCAGACCTTGTGTAGATTACAGGGAACTCAATAAAATTACTATCAAGAACAGGTACCCACTTCCGCTCATTCCCGAACTTTTTCAACGGCTCAGGACTGCCAAAGTGTTTACCAAGCTGGATCTTCGTGGGGCCTACAATTTAGTTAGAATACGCTCTGGGGATGAGTGGAAGACGGCTTTTAGGTCCAGATTCGGCCATTTTGAGTACCTGGTCATGCCGTTCGGACTTTGTAATGCCCCAGCTACCTTCCAGCACCTTGTCAATGACATTTTTCGTGAGTATTTGGATAACTTCCTCATTGTATATCTTGATGATATCTTGATTTTCTCCGATTCCCTAGAAGCCCATCGTCAACATGTCCGGAAAGTTCTCCTCATCCTCCGCAAACACGGGCTCTACGTCAAAGGAGAGAAATGCGAGTTCGAGACTGATACCATCCAGTTCCTGGGCTTCATCATAACCACCGGAGGAGTACTGATGGATCCCCAAAAAGTGAAGGCCATCCAGGATTGGCCTGCTCCCACAGACAAGAGGTCAGTCCAACGTTTTATCGGCTTTGCCAACTTTTATAGACGGTTCATTCAGGGATTTTCTGCCATTGTGTCCCCAATCACCCAACTGACTCGCCAGCAAGTTAAGTTCCAGTGGACTCCCCAAGCGCAGAGCGCTTTTGAGAAGCTCAAGGAACTCTTTTCCTCTGCACCCATCTTACAGCACCCTGACCCCGAACTCCCTTACGTCCTAGAGGTGGACGCTTCAGACTCTGCTTTAGGAGCAATCCTATCGCAGAGAAGTGGCCCAAAGGCCCTCCTTCACCCAGTCGCCTTTTCCTCCCGAAAACTAAGTCCCCCTGAAAAGAATTATGATGTAGGCGACCGGGAATTACTTGCGATTAAATTCGCTCTCGAGGAATGGAGATACCTGCTTGAAGGAGCTTCCTAACCCATCCTCATCTTCACTGACCACCGCAATTTGGAGTACCTCAGGGCTGCAAAACGCCTTAGACCCAGACAGGCCCGCTGGGCCTTGTTCTTCTCCCGATTTAATTTCCACATCACTTACCGTCCTGGCTCCAAGAATGGCAAGGCGGATGCCTTATCCCGTATGTTTCTGGACACTGAATCCTCGAAAGAACCCGCTACTATCCTGTCCGCCCACAATTTTCTCCATGCCATTCAGCCTGACTTATCCACAGCCCTCAAACAGGCTTCCAACCAGTTCTCTTCCCCCACATTACCTTTTCTTGAAAGGAAGCAGGATTTACTCTGGGCCCATGCCCGAATCTTTGTCCCTCCTCCTGTCAGACTCCAAGTTCTGCAGACCCTTCATGACCACAAGATGTCCGGCCATTTTGGAGTACAGAAAACAGTGGACTTGGTAGGTCGATCTTACTGGTGGCCGGGCTGGAGAAAAGACTGTCAGGAATACGTTCTCTCTTGCAACATTTGTCAAAGGAACAAGGGGTCCAACACTAAATCCTGGGGTCTGTTACGTCCATTATCTGTCCCGGAACGTCCATGGAAGGAGATTTCCATGGACTTCATCGTGGATTTACCCCCTTCAGATTCCTTCACCACGATTCTGGTTGTCATTGACCGTCTCTCAAAGATGGCTCACTTCCTACCCATGAAAGGTACCCCCTCGGCTTCTGCTACTACTGACATCTTCATCAGGGAAATCATAAGGTTACACGGAGTTCCAGCTAACATCACCTCGGACCGAGGGGTACAGTTCACCTCTAGGTTCTGGAGAGACCTATGCAAATCCCTTGAAATCAGGACTTCCATGTCTTCAGCATATCACCCCCAATCCAACGGTCAAACTGAACGCACGAATCAAACCCTCGAGCAATACCTGAGGTGTTTTTGCTCTTACTCCCAAGATGACTGGTCAGGCTTACTACCCTACGCGGAGTTTGCCTACAATAATTCTTTGCATTCTGCCATTAATCAGACGCCCTTCTGGGCAAACTACGGTTATCACCCTTCTTTTCTTCCAGATTCCATTCCAGACGTCCCTACTCCAGCTGCACAGGACCTAGTCAAAAGTATCCAAGACAACTTCACCCGGATCCAACAGGCCATGAAGGAAGCGCAGAAGGGTTATGAGGTACAATACAACCGGGGCAGGAAGGAATGTCCGCCTTTCCAGATTGGTGAGAAAGTTTGGTTATCAACCGCTAATTTAAAACTCCCTTGTCCTTCTCGGAAATTGGGTCCCAGGTTCATCGGCCCCTTTGAGGTCAAGAGGGTGATCAACCCAGTGGCCTTTGAACTAGATCTCCCCAGTTCCTATAGGATTCACCCAGTTTTTCATGCCTCTTTGCTGAAACCCATAATTGCTAATTCTTTCCCTGATAGGCAAACGCCACTTCCTCCTCCCATCACCATCCAAGGAGAGGAAGAATTCGAGGTTGAGAAAATTCTGGATCTCCGAAGAAGAAGAGGGCAGGTCCAATATCTTGTTAAATGGAAGGGGTATCCCCCAGAAGACTGCTCCTGGGAGCCATCCGAAAACATTCATGCCCCCCGCTTAATCCGGGAATATCACCAAAGACATCCTGAAGTGGGCATCCGGAGGCTGCCCTTAGGAGGGGGGCACTGTCAGGGAAATACCAGGTCTCTCCGCCGGGTTCCAGGGTTGCGCACGCGCGGTAGAGCGGCGCAACGAAGTTTACAGGTACGCCGGGTAACAGGTGCGCATGCGCGGGTCCGCGGCTCTCGGGTATCTGTCACAACCCAGCCAGTACGCCTCACCACTGTGCGCGGCGCTGACGGAAGACGAGTGCGCATGCGCACTCGTCCGGGTATCCCACCTGACCAGTTACCTGGCCTATAAAAGGCCTTCCCTGTCCGCTTCCAAATTGCTGGTTTGTTGTCTCTTATGAGTCCTGTCTCCAGTCCAGTATCCTGTATCCTGTATCCTGTATCCTGTATCCTGTACCCTGTGCCCTGCATCTACCTGACTACCAGTGCCGACCCGGAATCCTCCTGACTACCGCTACCGCTACTTACCTGTGTTTGAACCCCTGGCTTGCTTCCTGGATTCCTCTACTGCTTGATTACCTGTGCTTGACCCTCGGCCTGTCTACTGGTCCTTCCGTGAGTTACTTACCTGTGTTTGACCTCTGGCTTGCTTCCTGGATACCTCTCTGCCTGATTACCTGTGTTTGACCCTCGGCCTGCCTACTGGACTTCCTCTGAGTTGCTTACCTGTGTTTGACCCTCGGCTTGCCTTTTGGACACCTCTACTGCCTGATTACCTGTGCTTGACCCCCGGCTTGCCTACTGGACATCCTCTGAGTTACTTACCTGTGTTTGACCCCTGGCTTGCCTTCTGGACACCTCTACTGCTTGATTACCTGTGCTTGACCCCCGGCTTGCCTCCTGGACATTCTCTGAGTTACTTACCTGTGTTTGACCCCCGGCTTGCCTTTGGATACTTCTACTGCCTGGTTGCCTGTGTTTGACCCTCGGCCTGCTTACCGGACTATCCCCTGCTCAGTGTTCAGGACTTGCAGTTCTCTTATGCTCCCGAGGGTCCTCCTTCAGTATACGTGTTGGTACCTCTGCAACCTCTACCTGATCACAACCCTGCCAGGTGTCTACTCCCAGTGCAGCTTCAGCCTCTCCTGGTCTACGACGCTACTGCACACCACCTGCTACACTCCTGCTGGCAACCCGTGCATCTTTGAGCCCGGTGTCCTCTGTACCCACTCCAGAGGCATCGTGCGCTTAGTCGCAAGGGGAGCAGCTCTCAGCATATCGGCCCGGGTGAGTACCTCTGACAGGTCACCTGAGACCAGGTGACAGGTGCACTCAGTAGGAATCGGAAGTGCACCGCTAGGTAGTGGACCTTGGGACTGACTGCTGCGGATTTTACCCAGGGAGATTCAGGACACAGATCTACTGGATCTCTAACACAGATCCCAGTAGGAGCTAGAGCATAGGTTCCCCAGGGCGCGGAGTCTAAGAGCCAGCAGGTGTTCGCCAGAGCCTCTAGTGGTGAGGATGGACTTCGCTGCAGTCTGGCTCCAGGTCGCGACCCCCAGGGTCTCACAGCTCACGCTTACAGTAGACTACAGGAGAAGGAAGCAGCAGGCTGGAACGACAAGGATAGTAAGGGGATAAGGCAGAGGTCACGGGTAGGGATGGGCCCGGTGCTCGATGCGAACCCATGTTCGCATCGAGCACCGGGCGTTCGCTCGATCGGCGAGCCCAGAACTATTTGGGCCGTTCGCATCACATTCGTGTGATGCGAGCGGCCCCGCAATGCATTGCGGCCGGCGCGGCCGGCGCAGTGCATTGCTGGCTGATGATTGGCCAAGCATGCACTGTGACCCCGCATGCTTGGCCAATCACAGCGCCGGAAACTCGAAGAGCCATAATTGGCTACAGGCAGGACGCCTGTAGCCAATTACAGCTCAGGGGCTTTAGTACACGCCCCCTCTTATAAAAGGCCGCCACGCCATCTGCGCCGGTCACATGCTGTTCCGGCGTAGATAGAGCAGGATCGTTCTGTGTCACTCTGCTGGATTTAGTTAGTTAGAGAGATTTACTTAGAGAGATTGAGTTAGATAGATTCATTTAGAAAGATTGATTTAGAAAGAGGGGCTTGTAGTGTGTTCGTGGCAGGCAGGCACTGGCAGCAAACAGAGCTCCTGTATTTTGTTCCCAGAAGCACCTATAGGACTTGTAGTGTGTTCGTGGCAGGCAGAGCTCCTATATTTTGTTCCCAGAAGCACCTATAGGACTTGTAGTGTGTTCGTGGCAGGCAGGCAGAGCTCCTATATTTTGTTCCCAGAAGCACCTATAGGACTTGTAGTGTGTTCGTGGCAGGCAGGCAGAGCTCCTATATTTTGTTCCCAGAAGCACCTATAGGACTTGAAGTGTGTTAGTCCCATCACACAGACCTATATTTTCTTCCCAGAAGCACCTATAGGACTTGAAGTGTGTTAGTCCCATCACACAGAGATCATATATTTTGTTCCCAGAAGCACCTATAGGACTTGAAGTGTGTTAGTCCCATCACACAGACCTATATTTTCTTCCCAGAAGCACCTATAGGACTTGAAGTGTGTTAGTCCCATCACACAGACCTACATTTTCTTCCCAGAAGCACCTATAGGACTTGAAGTGTGTTAGTCCCATCACACAGACCTACATTTTCTTCCCAGAAGCACCTATAGGACTTGAAGTGTGTTAGTCCCATCACACAGAGATCATATATTTTGTTCCCAGAGGCACCTATAGGACTTGAAGTGTGTTAGTCCCATCACACAGACCTATATTTTCTTCCCAGAAGCACCTATAGGACTTGAAGTGTGTTAGTCCCATCACACAGAGATCATATATTTTGTTCCCAGAAGCACCTATAGGACTTGAAGTGTGTTAGTCCCATCACACAGACCTACATTTTCTTCCCAGAAGCACCTATAGGACTTGAAGTGTGTTAGTCCCACCACACAGAGATCATATATTTTGTTCCCAGAGGCACCTATAGGACTTGAAGTGTGTTAGTCCCATCACACAGACCTATATTTTCTTCCCAGAAGCACCTATAGGACTTGAAGTGTGTTAGTCCCATCACACAGAGATCATATATTTTGTTCCCAGAGGCACCTATAGGACTTGAAGTGTGTTAGTCCCATCACACAGACCTATATTTTCTTCCCAGAAGCACCTATAGGACTTGAAGTGTGTTAGTCCCATCACACAGAGATCATATATTTTGTTCCCAGAAGCACCTATAGGACTTGAAGTGTGTTTGTCCCATCACACAGACCTACATTTTCTTCCCAGAAGCACCTATAGGACTTGAAGTGTGTTAGTCCCATCACACAGAGATCATATATTTTGTTCCCAGAAGCACCTATAGGACTTGAAGTGTGTTAGTCCCATCACACAGACCTATATTTTCTTCCCAGAAGCACCCATAGGACTTGAAGTGTGTTAGTCCCATCACACAGAGATCATATATTTTGTTCCCAGAAGCACCTATAGGACTTGAAGTGTGTTAGTCCCATCACACAGACCTATATTTTCTTCCCAGAAGCACCTATAGGACTTGAAGTGTGTTAGTCCCATCACACAGACCTATATTTTCTTCCCAGAAGCACCCATAGGACTTGAAGTGTGTTAGTCCCATCACACAGACCTATATTTTCTTCCCAGAAGCACCTATAGGACTTGAAGTGTGTTAGTCCCATCACACAGAGATCATATATTTTGTTCCCAGAAGCACCTATAGGACTTGAAGTGTGTTAGTCCCATCACACAGACCTACATTTTCTTCCCAGAAGCACCTATAGGACTTGAAGTGTGTTAGTCCCATCACACAGAGATCATATATTTTGTTCCCAGAAGCACCTATAGGACTTGAAGTGTGTTAGTCCCATCACACAGACCTACATTTTCTTCCCAGAAGCACCTATAGGACTTGAAGTGTGTTAGTCCCATCACACAGAGATCATATATTTTGTTCCCAGAAGCACCTATAGGACTTGAACTGTGTTAGTCCCATCACACAGACCTACATTTTCTTCCCAGAAGCACCTATAGGACTTGAAGTGTGTTAGTCCCATCACACAGAGATCATATATTTTGTTCCCAGAAGCACCTATAGGACTTGAAGTGTGTTAGTCCCATCACACAGACCTATATTTTCTTCCCAGAAGCACCCATAGGACTTGAAGTGTGTTAGTCCCATCACACAGACCTATATTTTCTTCCCAGAAGCACCTATAGGACTTGAAGTGTGTTAGTCCCATCACACAGAGATCATATATTTTGTTCCCAGAAGCACCTATAGGACTTGAAGTGTGTTAGTCCCATCACACAGACCTACATTTTCTTCCCAGAAGCACCTATAGGACTTGAAGTGTGTTAGTCCCATCACACAGAGATCATATATTTTGTTCCCAGAAGCACCTATAGGACTTGAAGTGTGTTAGTCCCATCACACAGACCTACATTTTCTTCCCAGAAGCACCCATAGGACTTCTAGTGTGTTAGTGGCATCACACAGAGCTCCTATATTTTCTTTGCAGAAGCACCCATAGGACTTCTAGTGTGTTAGTGGCATCACACAGAGCTCCTATATTTTCTTCTCAGCAGCACCCACAGGACTTCTAGTGTGTTAGTGGCATCACACAGAGCTCCTCTATTTTCTTTGCAGAAGCACCCATAGGACTTCTAGTGTGTTAGTGGCATCACACAGAGCACCTATATTGTCTTCTCAGCAGCACCCACAGGACTTCTAGTGTGTTAGTGGCATCACACAGAGCTCCTCTATTTTCTTTGCAGAAGCACCCATAGGACTTCTAGTGTGTTAGTGGCATCACACAGAGCTCCTATATTTTCTTTGCAGAAGCACCCATAGGACTTCTAGTGTGTTAGTGGCATCACACAGAGCTCCTATATTTTCTTCTCAGCAGCACCCACAGGACTTCTAGTGTGTTAGTGGCATCACACAGAGCTCCTCTATTTTCTTTGCAGAAGCACCCATAGGACTTCTAGTGTGTTAGTGGCATCACACAGAGCTCCTATATTTTCTTCTCAGCAGCACCCACAGGACTTCTAGTGTGTTAGTGGCATCACACAGAGCTCCTCTATTTTCTTTGCAGAAGCACCCATAGGACTTCTAGTGTGTTAGTGGCATCACACAGAGCTCCTATATTTTCTTCTCAGCAGCACCCACAGGACTTCTAGTGTGTTAGTGGCATCACACAGAGCTCCTCTATTTTCTTTGCAGAAGCACCCATAGGACTTCTAGTGTGTTAGTGGCATCACACAGAGCTCCTATATTGTCTTCTCAGCAGCACCCACAGGACTTCTAGTGTGTTAGTGGCATCACACAGAGCTCCTCTATTTTCTTTGCAGAAGCACCCATAGGACTTCTAGTGTGTTAGTGGCATCACACAGAGCTCCTATATTTTCTTCTCAGCAGCACCCACAGGACTACCGACTACAATGGCTGGAAGACCGCCAAGGGGAGGCAGAGCGTGCAGAGCCAAGAACACAGGGCAGGCAGGCTCTGTTTCTAGTGGACGTGGCCGTGGCCGTGGACGTGGTCGTGCATCGTCATCAGCACGTGGCCATGGGACACGCGCGTCTTTGTTTTCGGCAGCTGGACATGTGGAGCCGCATCATGCTGAAGGCTTGGTAGAATGGATGACCAAGCCCTCCTCATCCTCCTCATCCTCTCTCACCCAGGCTCAGGGTACTGGCAGAGCAGCTGCCAACGCGTACTCAATGGCATCATCAGCCACCCCTTCCCTAGACCCACCATGTCCTCCTGAGGAGTCCCCCGAACTCTTTGAGCACAGTGTTGGGTACATGCTCCAGGAGGATGCCCAACGATTCGAAGGCTCGGATGATGATACCCAGCTTGAGGAATCTGGCAGTACTGTTCCACCAGCTGCAGCTTACTGCCAGGTTTGCTCTAGTGGTGAAGAGGGAGGGGATGATGAGGTCACTGACTCCACGTGGGTGCCTGAAGGGAGAGAGGATGAGGAGGATCACGAGGAGGAGGAGGATGCGGCGTCACATGTCCAACGAGGCAGGATGCCCCCTGGAGGCCAGGTAGAGGCCAGCACAGCAACTGTACAACACCGCAGAGCTCCGCCTGTGCAGGGCGCTGCCTCTGCACGTTATCAGAAAAGTTCTTTGGTGTGGGCCTTTTTTGAGACGAGTGCATCAGATCGCACCACTGCTATTTGCAATATTTGTCTCAAGCGAATCTCGCGTGGCCAAAACATCAGCCGCTTGGGCACCACAAGCATGACCAGACATATGTCGACCTGCCATGCAGCTCGTTGGCAGGCACACATAAAAGACCCACACCAAAGAACTAAGCGGACCTCTCCTTGCTCCTCATCAGCTGGGATCTCCATCCCCACTACACCTTCAGTCCTCTCTGAAAGCTGCTCTGAGAGGACTGAAGGTGTAGAATTAGGTGTGTCACAACCAAGTACTTGCAGTACACCGACGTCCGATTGCAGCAGGCAAATTTCACTGCCCCAGCTGCTGGACCGTAGAAAGAAGTACACTCCCAGCCATCCACATGCCCAGCGGTTGAATGCTAGCTTGGCTAAATTGCTAGCACTTCAACTGCTGCCTTTTCAGTTGGTAGACTCGGCCCCCTTCCGTGAGTTTGTTCAATGTGCGTTTCCTCAGTGGCAGGTTCCCAAACGCCACTTTTTCTCACGGAAGGCGATTCCGTCTCTCTACCGGCATGTGGAAGGCAATGTCCATGCCTCGCTGGACAGGGCGGTCAGCGGTAAGGTGCATATTACCGCTGACTCATGGTCCAGCAGGCATGGACAGGGACGGTACCTTTCTTTCACGGCCCATTGGGTCACTCTATTGGCAGCTGGGAGGGATGCAGGACAAGGTGCAGTAGTGTTGGAGGTTGTTCCGCCACCACGCCTCCAAAACGCTACTACTGCTACTGGTTGTGACACACCTCTCTCCTCCACCCCCTCCTCTTCTTCTTCCTCCAGTGCTCTGTCCTTGGAACCAGCGGTGCTCCGTAGGCGTACAAGGGGCTACGCAAGTACGCAGGCAAAAAGATGCCATGCCGTGCTTGCGCTGGTGTGTTTGGGGGACAGGAGCCACACTGGGCCAGAGGTTCTGGCAGCTCTGCAGGGGCAGGCCGAGAGGTGGTTGACGCCACGTCAGCTTAAGCCAGGAATGGTCGTTTCTGACAATGGCACCAACCTCCTCTCCGCCCTGCGACAGGGGCAGCTCACCCATGTGCCCTGCATGGCTCACGTCCTCAACCTGGTGGTGCAGCGGTTCTTGGGCAGGTTCCCAGGCTTACAGGATGTCCTGAGGCAGGCCAGGAAAGTCTGTGTGCATTTCCGCCGATCTTATAATGCCAGTGCTCGGCTGACTGAGCTGCAAAAGGAGCTGAACCTGCCCAAGAACCGCCTAATATGTGACATGCCCACCAGGTGGAACTCAACGTTGGCCATGCTGCAGCGACTGCACACGCAGCAGAGGGCCATCAATGAGTACCTTTGCGACTACGGCACCAGGACAGGGTCAGGGGAGCTTGGTTTTTTTTCCCCACGTCAGTGGAGCATGATCAGGGATGCATGCACTGTCCTCTCACCATTTGAGGAGGCCACGAGGATGGTGAGCAGTGACAGTGCATGCATCAGTGACACTGTCCCTCTTGTCCACCTGTTGGAGCATACGCTGCGTGGGATAATGGACAGGGCACTTGAGGCAGAACAGAGGCAGGAAGAGGAGGACTACCTTGCCTCTCAAGGCCCCCTTTATCCAGACAGTGTTCCTTCTGTCCCACCCATCACACAGGAAGAGGATGAGGAGGAGGAGGAGGAGGAGGAGGATTGTGTGAGCATGGAGGTGGAGCCTGGCACTCAGCATCAGCAGCAGCAGTCTTTTAGGGATGATGTACAGTCCCAACAAACCAGTGGACTTGTACGTGGCTGGGAGGAGGTGGCTGGCGATCATGTCATCCTCAGTGACCCAGAAGACTCCGGACCGAATGCCTCAGCTAACCTACGCTGCATGGCCTCCCTGATCCTGCAAAGCCTGCGGAAGGATCCTCGTGTTCTTCGGATCAAGGAGAGGGACCATTACTGGCTGGCCACTCTCCTTGATCCGCGGTACAAGGGTAAGGTTGCGGACCTTATCTTGCCGTCGCAGAGGGAGCAGAGGATGAGACATCTCAGGGAGGCCTTGCAGAAAGGTCTGTGCAACGCGTTCCCAGAAACTGGGAGGTTACAAACTCCTGGTCCTGGGCGGCGAGTTGCTGAGGCTTCGGTCAGTAGCAGAAGGAGCGGTGGGGAAGGTGGACGTCTGACCGATGCGTTCAGACAATTTTTTAGTCCGCAGCCCCAAGGTATGATCGGTTCCAGCAACCATCGCCAGCGTCTGATATACATGGTGCAGGAATACCTTGGGGCAAGGTCAGACTTGGACACCTTTCCCACCGAAAATCCTCTGGCTTACTGGGTCCTGAGGATGGATCACTGGCCAGAGCTTGCACAGTATGCAATTGAGCTACTGGCCTGTCCTGCCTCCAGCGTTCTTTCCGAACGCACATTCAGTGCTGCTGGAGGATTTGTCACCGATCATAGGGTGCGCCTGTCCACCGCCTCGGTTGATCGACTGACCTTCATCAAAATGAATCAGTCTTGGATCACCACCAGCTACCAGGCACCTGAGGCGGATATAACCGAATAATTTTTAATGTCACATCCCTTCAAGACTGCCTATGCTGATGCTGAGTGACTGTCCTCTTATGTTCACTGACTATCCTCTTCCTCCTCCTCAATGATCCATGCCACCACACCAGTGCCTAAGGCACAATTTTTCAGCCCCTGTTTAACAGGGGCGTGTACATACAATTTTTATAAAAAAATGCTTCGCAACACGTGTGACTGCTGTGCTCCAAGTACAGTATCTGTGAGGGGTTGCAGTGTTGTGGCACCAGCACCAGTGCCTAAGGCACAATTTTTCAGCCCCTGTTTAACAGGGGCGTGTACATACAATTTTTATAAAAAAATGCTTCGCAACACGTGTGACTGCTGTGCTCCAAGTACAGTATCTGTGAGGGGTTGCAGTGTTGTGGCACCAGCACCAGTGCCTAAGGCACAATTTTTCAGCCCCTGTTTAACAGGGGCGTGTACATACAATTTTTATAAAAAAATGCTTTGCAACACGTGTGACTGCTGTGCTCCAAGTACAGTATCTGTGAGGGGTTGCAGTGTTGTGACACCAGCACCAGTGCCTAAGGCACAATTTTTCAGCCCCTGTTTAACAGGGGCGTGTACTTACAATTTTTTAAAAAAATGCTTCGCAACACGTGTGACTGCTGTGCTCCAAGTACAGTATATGTGAGGGGTTGCAGTGTTGTGGCACCAGCACCAGTGCCTAAGGCACAATTTTTCAGCCCCTGTTTAACAGGGGCGTGTACTTACAATTTTTTTAAAAAATGCTTCGCAACACGTGTGACTGCTGTGCTCCAAGTACAGTATCTGTGAGGGGTTGCAGTGTTGTGGCACCAGCACCAGTGCCTAAGGCACAATTTTTCAGCCCCTGTTTAACAGGGGCGGGTAATTACAAATCTTGATCTAATAGTTCACAGCAGGGCCCATTCCTGCGCCCACCAAGAGTAACTATGAGGGCCTACAGTCTTGTGGCAACACCGTCCACCACCACCGCCAAAGGCCCAATTTTTATGCCCTGTTCGATGATTTTGAACGTTCGCGTCCATTATAACGTATAGGGTTCGAAAATTTGCGCGAACTTTCGGTCCGTTCGAAGGTTCTGGTGCGAACCGAACCCGGGGGTGTTCGGCTCATCCCTAGTCACGGGTAACTAGCAGACAGGAACCACAGAGTACACACCAAGGTCGGTAACGGAAACAAACATAAAGCAAACGGCAAACAGGAACCAGGAAGCCAAACACACCATGGATACACAATGGTTGATCAGCACCACTGGCTTGCAGTGCACAGGTTAATATAGGTTCCCCTGATAGGGCCTGGAGTGGAACCATGCTTAGAGGAGAGGTTATAAAAACCACCAGGTGAGAGTGGCTGGGCCCTTAGTCTGAACACATGGAGGAGAGGTAAGCAAACAGGGGAATATTACTGCATAACCGTGACACATACCCAGGAAGGACATCATTTGTTTCTTTGTCTCTAAGAACTGTGTAGTCTACATTTTTTTTTTAATTTAATGTTCTAAACTCTAAAATACCTCCAAAGATTCAATTGTGTACTCATTCATGTGTTCTGACACCCACCCCATAAAAAGGAACCCGCCTCATTCTTCAGTTGTGTAGAAGGAGGGGGGTGGAGGGTGTCATGTCTGCACTTGAATTGGAGCTGGGGAACATGGATACTCTTTACCTAACATGAATGTGCACAGAATCACAAATCAAACTACCAAATGCTTCCTTACCTTGGAGTTGTTATTAACAATATTCTTTCATTTGTTCAAATCCATCAACTATGCAAACATAAAATGTTTCCTAGCATTTTCATTTTTTGGCATATAGATTATATATGGTATATACATATATTCACACACACATACACACATATATCTCTGAATATTTTTCCTCAGACCTCAATATTTTAGCAGAATTTGAGAAGTCTTGAAC
Source organism: Lithobates sylvaticus (assembly GCA_028564925.1). Lineage (NCBI taxonomy): Eukaryota > Metazoa > Chordata > Amphibia > Anura > Ranidae > Lithobates > Lithobates sylvaticus. Next base: position 98,009,373 of record CM053032.1, on the reverse strand, counting down.
CTCCTTTTGTATTGTTCCCCTTATTCTCTGGTCCTGAATGAAATTCACAGGGTCCTAAAACGGAACCTCCCCTTTTTTATTTTTTTTTAAACACATATTCTGATTCAGAACTTAGCCTTTTTAACTTTATAATATATGAACCCAAATAAACAGCATTGAATCATTAACACTTCACAGTTGAAAGTCTGTGAATTCTAAAAGTAACATATGAAAGAAATATTTACTTTAAAACTATTATGCAGACTTTCTTTCTGACCGAAAGTCCTGTTTTCACAGATGCACAACTTAACCTCTGTGTGCTAAAAGGGTTAATGCTGCCCCCTCTCTTCTGCTACCTCTGTCAGGCAATCTGCATTTTCTTGTTTCCGAGAAACACCTTCTTGACCATTTTTTTGTTTTATAAAAAGCTCTCTGAGCTTCAATATTATTACACACTTCTCTTAGCAAAGCCCATTCAAATCCTCGTTTCCTTATGGCAGTAAAATTAGCACTCAGTCACATACTGTCTCTGGACTAGACACATTTAAAATAATCAAAAACATCCTCAGTCTTTTCTTTTCTCACTTTCCTCAAGCCACTTAATAATAATACAACATTCTATTCACTGACAGTATAATCCACCTTCATCTCTCTACTGCCTTAGAACATCAACACTTTCTGCAATGTACTTCCTTTAACACCATGGTATGCTAAAATAATAAAGCAACCTGGTACCTTTTTTTTTTTTCCTTTCTTTTTTACCTAGTTTCAATATTTACAATATAAACTTTCCGTATTGCCATGACTGGTCAAGGGTTAACCTCTTGTTTTTTTTACAGACACAATCTCTCACACAGGAATTTGATAGGGAGGGGCTAGGAGAGCTGAAAAAACACCCTGTAATGAATCATCACACTTATTTATTTATTTCTGTATGCAGCCATTCTTAGCTATTTTTTCTGCTTCTCAAATGTTTGTTAAACATTTAGATAACACTTACATCTGGTCTAATTCTCTTTTGCTAGACCCATCAGAAATATTGGATATTTACCTGATGCTGCAGCCCCAACTGTTTGGCTCCTATGAGTCCAGCCAAGGGTTGTCCCAGATATAGCACGGTCTCCCAGACAATGTTGTCCAGTGGTACCTGAGACAGTGCCATAACCCAAGACACCAGCTCTGGTCCAATCCCTATGGCCCATATAGTGCAATACCACCTGGTATGTTACATGTTTACCTGCTTAATGCATTGGCTAGCAAAGTGTTTGCTGCCTTACAGAGCGAAGCCGTCAGACATTTCAACCAAGTATCTCTAAAACAAGCAGACTATAACACGAGGGAGGGGGGGTGAGGTCAGTGTCTGACTTTCAATCTTACAGACACACAGCACATAAGAACGATTTTTTTTTCTTTTCCTGGTTATTTAAACTCCTATTATCCACCCATACTTTTTTTTTTTCTTTCCAGAAACTATTCCTCATTTTTAGCGCCAGTGGGTCTCATTAACCTATAAAACACTGGGATCGTGACTCTGGCTCACGGTAACAAAAGGAATACCAAAAACAAAAACACATCAGCACTCCCCTCACTATAGGGAGAATCAGAGGAGAAAAAAAAATCCTTAAACATATGTCTGCAGTACTAATTATTCAATGAGCTACAACATCAACGGAAAGGTTAAACATGAGAAAGGAGAAAATAAACACAGAGAGAGACAACAAAAAAATTAGCCTTGTGATCTTTTTTAGATCACTTAACTAAATAGCGCTTAATGTCAACCTCTGACATTCGGTATACCTCAAATCTTTTTTTTGTTCGTCCGGACAGCAGGCAACATCATTTTTTACCTTAGACAACGTCCCCAAATGTCTCTGTCTACGAACACTGGATTATCAAGATATTATACGATCAATACCAATGTCGGCAATTACAACACATTTAAACCAGAATCAAACAGAAAGAGAAGAAAAGACTCTTAGAAAGAATTAAGAATAATTTAAATTCTCTTACCTCTCAAAACACCAGGAGGACTGGATCACGCAAGTTCGAAAACAGACAGTGTATTCGGGTCATAAGGCCCCTGCCCCTGTTTAACCACTAACGTTGAGTGGGGGGACTTTTAAATCTCAGTGAGCTCCTTTGTCTAATACTCACCAAAGTTGAAGAGGCCTCATAATCCGTAATAAATCAGTCGGTTTTTCCAGTCGAAGGGCCAAAAATGGTAGGTTATTCTTCTCTTGTGATCAGTCAAACTCCAGATGTATTGAGAAGAAGACAATTTATTTCCAATGTGTACACATTAGGATCACCCTTACGCCCAAAGGTTCTGCAAGGAAGTGATACATAAGAATGCATCTCTTCTTACCTAATTCCTTCATAACCCAGCCCCTATTTTCCTATTTGGCTGAGGAAAATGCAGCTTGCTTTGCTGAGTGAAATTTGATACCTTTATTCTGCGAAGACTGCGTTTCCTTTACATTCTTATACTACCATATATGGTTATACTTAAGTCATCCTGAAACTTAACTGTGGAGTTAGTTAAAACATACAATATAACAAGTTAATACAAAGGGCTCACAAGTGGGATTATAAATCAGTCTCAGGATTATTGTTTTCCAAATAGTCACACAATAAACATTTAAAACTTTTCTAACAGCTGACATCCCCTATGTTCCTCTATACGTCACAGTAGTAATCACAAAATGAAATGAGTACTAGGGATCGGCTGCCTGTTCGAGTGAGTTTGACTCGAACATCGGCCGTTCGCTTGTTCGCCGAATTTAGAACATTATGGGCCGTTTGCGCCATTGGAGCGGCGCGTAACGGCCCATAATGCACTGCATCATCGCAGTGCATTGCTGGCTGATAATTGGCCAATGCAATGCACTATGACCCACATACTTTGACCAATCACAGTGCCGTCAGCGAAGAGAGCAATGGTGCCTGTGGCCAATTATGGCTCAGGGAGTTAAGTACACGCCCCACACTCTATAAGGCCGCCTGCACGTCGGCCGTGTGTAGTGTGGTGGCGTTTGTTAAGAGAGAGACAGAGAGACTGTCAGTTCTGTTACTAATATACTTCAGGCAGGCAGGCGAGACAGTTAGATAGCTGCAGTGTATTGTGTGTGTGTGTGTGTGCATGTATGTATATATATATATATATATATATATATATATATATATATATGCATCCCGGTTTTGTGTATGTGTGTGTGTGCGCGCGTATATATATATATATATATATATATACACTGTATACAGTTTAGTTCATCTCACTGCAGACCTTTCCTGGTGTACTGTCGCTAATATACTTCAGGCAGGCGGGCAAGACAGCTGCAGTGTATTAGTGTATATATATATATATATATATATATATATACATCCCCTCATTGTATATGTGTGTATATATATACACACACGGTATACAGTTTAGCTTCATCTCACTGCAGACCATTCCTGGTGTATTGTTTCTAATATACTTCAGCCAGGCAGGTGACTCACTGAGCTGCAGTGAATTTAATATATATATATATATATATATATATATATATATATATATATATATATATACAGTGGGGATCGAAAGTTTGGGCACCCCAGGTAAAAATGTGTATTAATGTGCATAACGAAGCCAAGGAAAGATGGACAAAATCTCCAAATGGCATCAAATTACAGATTAGACATTCTTATAATATGTCAAAAAAAGTTAGATTTTATTTCCATCATTTACACTTTCAAAATTACAGAAAACAAAAAAATGGCGTCTGCAAATGTTTGGGCACCCTGCAGAATTTATAGCATGCACTGCCCCCTTTGCAAAGCTGAGACCTGCCAGTGTCATGGATTGTTCTCAATCATCATCTGGGAAGACCAGGTGATATTTAATCTCAAAGGTTTTAAATGGCCAAACTCATCTGACCTTGCCCCAACAATCAGCACCATGGGTTCTTTCTAAGCAATTGTCTAGAAAACTGAAACTGAAAATAGTTGACGCTCACAAAGCTGGAGAAGGCTATAAGAAGATAGCAAAGCGTTTTCAGATGTCAATATCCTCTGTTTGGAATGTAATCAAGAAATGGCAGTCATCAGGAACAGTGGAAGTTAAAGCAAGATCTGGAAGACCAAGAAAAATATCAGACAGAACAGCTCGCAGGATTGTGAGAAAAGCAATTCAAAACCCACGTTTGACTGCACGATCCCTCCAGAAAGATCTGGCAGACACTGGAGTTGTGGTACACTATTCCACTATAAAGATATACTTGTACAAATATGGTCTTCATGGAAGAGTCATCAGAAGAAAACCTCTTCTACGTCCTCACCACAAAAATCAGCGTTTGAACTTTGCAAATGAACATATAGACAAGCCTGAGGCATTTTGGAAACAAGTTCTGTGGACCGATGAGGTTAAAATAGAACTTTTTGGCCGGAATGAGCAAAGGTACGTTTGGAGAAGAAAGGGCACAGAATTTAATGAAAAGAACCTCTGTCCAACTGTTAAGCATGGGGGTGGATCAATCATGCTTTGGGGTTGTATTGCAGCCAGTGGCAGAGGGATCATTTCACGAGTAGAAGGAAAAATGGATTCAATAAAATTTCAGCAAATTTTGGATGGTAACTTGATGCCATCTGTGAAAAAGCTGAAGTTAAAGAGAGGATGGCTTCTACAAATGGATAATGATCCTAAACACACCTCAAAATCAAGATTACATCAAGAGGCGTAAACTGAAGGTTTTGCCATGGCCTTCACAATCTCCTGACCTCAACATTATTGAAAATCTATGGATAGACCTTAAAAGAGCAGTGCGTGACAGACAGCCCAGAAATCTCAAAGAACTGGAAGACTTTTGTAAGGAAGAATGGGCAAAGATACCTCAAACAAGAATTGAAAGACTCTTGGCTGGCTACAAAAAGCGTTTACAAGCTGTGATACTTGCCAAAGGGGGCAGTACAAGATATTAACTCTGCAGGGTGCCCAAACTTTTGCAGACGCCATTTTTTTGTTTACTGTCATTTTGAAAGTGTAAATGATGGAAATAAAATCTAACTTTTTTTGACATATTATAAGAATGTCTAATCTGTAATTTGATGCCATTTGGAGATTTTTCCATCTTTCCTTGGCTTCGTTATGCACATTAATACACATTTTTACCTGGGGTGGCCAAACTTTCGATCCCCACTGTATATATGTACACAGGCTTGTATATATATATATATATATATATATAGTCTAGCCAAGCCTATACCTGACTAGGCCATCGCCTGAGTGCGTCGTGTTCAAGGACACTTTCAGCCAGGCAGGTGACTCACTGAGCTGCAGTTTATTTAAAAAAAAAAAAAAAATATATATATATATATATATATATACACACACAGGCTTGTATATATATATATATATATATATATATATATATATATATATATAGTCTAGCCAAGCCTATACCTGACTAGGCCATTGCCTGAGTGCGTGTTCATAGACACTTTCAGCCAGACAGGTGACTCACTGAGCTGCAGTTCATTTAATATATATATATATATATATATATATATATATATATATAGTTGGAGCCCTATGCCCGATACGGATATGGATAACATTCAGAGTTTACATAAAACATACTACATGAAATGGACCTGAAAGTGTGCCCTTGGTCTAACGTACGGTATACCGTAATAAGGGGGCAAAAACATTCAGGTAGGAGATAGTTCTTTATTGATTTGAGTTTGATCATTGAGTGAGTTTAGTGAATGCCTGAGCCATTTCTACTTGCGGATTGGGGATGTAGCAAGCAAAGCAGGCAGACTTCCACCTGCCTAGTCTTTTAATGACATGGTCTGGGACCCCGTGACGGGATGCTGCTGAGGCTGCCCCAATACGAAAGGAGTGTCCAGAGTACTGGCTGGGGTTCAGGTGAAGGTTGCGGAGAAGTATTCTCATGTGTTTCACAAACTAACAGGTACTCAAGGGTTTGACAGGAAAAGGAAGAAGGGAACTGGAGTCCGGCTGTTCGGGCAGTAGTGATAATAGTTGGTTTTGTGTAGCAACTGGACACCAGTTATTATTGGTTCTGTAAAGATGGATGTCTATCCCTGAGCCTACTTGCTGGGTTTTAGAGACCGCTAGATGCAGGATAAAATGATCTTTGTAGCGGACCAGGTGGCGTTTACGTAGGACTTGGCCTGTAGAATTGTTGCAAGTGAATTCTCCAGGTCGCAAGAACCCGTAGTAGGCCAAGTACATGGCTGCTTGTAGGACCATACCGGGGAGGAGACCAAATGGAGAGGTCGTCAGGATGGTCGACATACCCCTAAAGATGTCTCCCGTTATGGGTAAGCGTTTGGCGCTGACCACCGGTTGGAGTTTCTGAATGCCACGTAGAATGGCTCGTATTGCGTGGTATGAGAACAAGGAGGGTTTTGCGGGGTTCCGTAGGGACAAGAAATGTTGGATGCCTGCTAGGTATAGCCGAATAGTGTTGTGTGATAGGGCCAGCTGGGTATGACACTATGAAATGAAGGCCAGTATCTGTTTGATGCTTGAAGTTTCCTTGGAGTGGTGTGAAATGTGGAATTTGTTGAAGGCCTTCCAGGCTGTTTGGTAGGCCTTGAGGGTGTTGTGGGAGAGTAAGATGTTGATAAGTTGAGTCGCTGTTTGCAGATGTTGAGCTAATCCAGGGTCAGCTTAGACCAGGCTGGGATAGTGGCCGATACTGGGTCGGCTCCGGGCACCTGTTCAAAAAAGGAGGTGTAATTAAAACGTGAGAGCGCATCTTCTGCGAAGTTGCGCTTGCCCGGGACAAATGAACATTAAATGTTGAACTAAAATTGTAATGATAGTTGTACCAGCCTACGCAGGAAGGACATGACTGCAAGGGATTTGGACCTGCCTTTATTAATGATCTCTGCTGTGGTTTGGTTGTCGGTGGTGAAGGCCACAGTTTGCCCGGTTCAGCAAATGGCCCCAGAGCTGTGCAGCTGCCACTATGGGATAAAGCTCAAAGAGGGAAGATGTTCAGGTGAAGCCCGGTATTACTAGTATCTGTGGCGGCCAGGGTCCTGCAAACCAGAGATGGCCAAAAATTCCTGCAAAGCCTGTGGATTCCACAGCATCTGTCACTACCTGGGGTGACAGGGAAGATACAGTGGGAATGAATAAGGATATGCCGTTCCATGTGGAAAGGAACTCCTCCCACATGGAGAGGTCCGCTAGTGCTGCGGTGTCAAGACTGACGATTTGGTAGTGATCTTGCGTATGGGAAAGGAACACCAGTAGACGGGACACAAAGGAGCGACCCAGTGGGATGATGCGCATGGCAAAGTTAAGCATCCCTAAGAGGGATTGCAGCTGTTTCTTGAACAGCTTGCAATCCAGGAGCCCAGTTGCAGCATACTGCCAGGTTTGCACCAGTGGCGAGGAGGGAGGGGATGATGAGGTCACTGACACTACGTGGGTGCCTGATAGAAGAGAGGAGGAGGAGGAAGCACATCTCCAACAAGGCAGGATGCCCTCCAGGGGCCAGCTTAAGGGCAGCCAACCGACTGCATCACACCGCAGAGCTCCACACGTGCAAGTTCTTTGGTGTGGGCCTTTTTTGAGACGTGTGCAGCAGTTCGCACTGTTGCTGTTTGCAACATATGTCTGAAGCATATCAAGCGTGGCCAAAACAGCAGCCGCTTGAGCACCACATGCTTGACCAGACACATGTCGAGCTCCCATACAGTCCGTTGGCAACAGTACTTAAAAGACCCACACCAAAGAACAAGGCGGATCTCTCCTTGCTCCTCATCAGCTGGGATCTCCGACCCCATTATACCTTCAGTCCTCTCTGAAACCAGCACTGACAGGAATGAAGGTGTAAAATTAGGTGTGCCAAGTACTTGTGGGCAATCTGCTATCACTACTCCAACGTCTGATTGTAGCAGGCAAATTTCCCTACCCCAGTTGCTAAACCGGCGAAAGAAATTCGGTCTCAGCCATCCACATGCTCAGTGGCTGAATGCTAGTTTGGCTAAATTGCTAGCATTCCAAATGCTGCCTTTTCAGCTGGTAGACTCTGCCCCTTTTTCGAGAATTTGTACCTCAGTGGCAGGTTCCCAAACGCCAATTTTTTTCTTGTAAGGCAATTCCGGCTCTCTACCGACATGTGGAAGGCAATGTCTTGGCCTTGTTGGACAGGGAGCGGTCATCGGTGCATATTTCCGCTGACTCATGGTCCAGCAGGCATGGACAGGGACGTTACCTTTCTTTCACGTTGCACTGGGTAACCCTGCTGACAGCTGGGAAGGATGCAGGACAGGGTGCAGTATTGTTGGAGCTTGTTTCACCACCACACCTCCAAAATGCTGGTAGTAGTGATTCTGCAACACCTCTCTCCTCCACCCCCTCCTCTACTTTTTCCTCTATGGCCACTCCCTGTGCAGATTTGTCCTCAGAACCAGCGGTGCTCCGTAGGCGTTCTAGAGGCTACACAAGCACTCAGGCAAAAAGATTCCAATGCGGTGCTTGAGTTGGTCTGCTTGGGGGACAGGAGCCATACTGGGGCAAAGATTCTGTCAGCTCTGAAGGGGCAGGCTCAGAGGTAGTTGACGCCATGCCAGCTTCAGCCAGGGATGGTGGTTTGCGACAATGGCACCAACCTCCTCTCCGCCCTCCAACAGGGACACTTCACCCATGTGCCCTGTTTGGCTCACGTCCTTAATTTGGTGGTGCAGCGGTTCTTGTGTATGTACCTGGGCTTACAGGATATCCTGAGGCAGGCCAGGAAAGTCTGTGGGCATTTCCGCCGGTCATATAATGCAGTGCTCGGCTGGCTTAACTTCAAAAGGAATGCAACCTGCCCAAGAACCGCCTCATCTGTGACATGCCCACCAGGTGGAACTCAACGTTCGCAATGCTGCAGTGGCTGCACACGCAGCAGAGGGCAATCAATGAGTACCTGTGCGAGTATGGCACCAGGACAGGGTCAGGGGAGCTTGGCTTTTTTTCGCCACGCCAGTGGCTCATGATCAAGGATGCATGCACTGTCCTGTCACCATTTGAGGAGGCCATGAGGATGGTAAGCAGTGACAGTGCATGCATCAGTGATACTGTCCCTATTGTCTACCTGTTGGAGCACACGCTGCATGGAATAATGGACAGGGCACTTGAGGCAGAACAGAGGGAGGAAGAGGAGGACTTCCTTACCTCTCAAGGCCCCCTTTGTCCAGACAGTATTCCTGCAGGCCCGTCGATCTCACAGGAAGAGGAGGAGGAGGAGTGTGTCAGCATGGAGGTGAAGCCTAGCACTCAGCATCAGCAGCAGTCTTCAAGGGATCATTTACAGTCCCCAGAAACCCATGGACTTGTACGTGGATGGGAGGAGGTGGCTGCGGATCAGGTCGTCCTTAGTGACCAAGAGGACTCCGGATCGAATGCCTCAGCAAATCTACGCTGCATGGCCTCCCTGATCCTGCAAAGCCTGCGAAAGGACCCTCGGATTCGTGTGATCAAGGAGATCTACTGGCTGGCAACCCTTCTTAAACCACTTTACAAGGGTAAGGTTGTGGAACTTATCCAGCCATCGCAGAGGATGAGACAACTTCGGGAGGCCTTGCAGAAAGGTTTGTGCAACGCGTTTCCAGAGCCTAGGAGGGTACAAATTCCTGGTCCTGGATAGGGATGGGCTCGGTGTTCGATTCGAACCCATGTTCGAATCGAACATCGGGCGTTTGCCCGTTCGGCCAGCCCAGAACTATTTGAGCCGTTTGCATCAAATTCGTGTGATGCGAACGGCCCGCAATGCACCGTGCCAGTCACAGTGCATTGCTGGCTGAGGATTGGCCAAGCATGCACTGTGACCCTGCATGCTTAACCAATCATAGAGCCAGTGGCGAGGAGAGCAATAATTGGCCACAGGCAGGATGCCTGTGGCCAATTATAGCTCAGGGGGTTTAGTACATGCCCCACATTATATAAGGCCACCGCGCCGACGGCCTCGTATATTGTGTTCCAGTGTATGTGATATTATGTGCTGCTGACTGCTGACATTATCTGCTGTAATTCTGGGGATTATTGTGTGCGTGCTGTTAGTACAGGATTGCAGTATCACATCTGGGGGGTGTCTATAGTATGCCTGTGAAGGGGCACATGTTTCCTGTGCTTAGAACTGTCCCTGCACAAAGTGTAATTTTTGCAGGAAAAAAAGCTATTTAAAATCACTCGCGGCTAATGAATTGACGGCTCCCGGAACACAGAGAACAGTCATTCATTGAAAGTCATTGATAAAAAAAAAGTCATTGCTAAAAAAAAAAAAGCGTGGGGGTCCCCCCAAATTCAATTACCAGGCCTTTCAGGTCTGCTATGGATATTAAGGGGAACCCCGGCCAAAAAAAAAATGGCGTGGGGTCCCCCTCAAAATCCATACCAGACCCTTATCCGAGCACGCAACCTGGCAGGCCGCAGGAAAAGAGGGGGGACGAGAGTGGCCCCCCCTCCCTCCTGAACCATACCAGGCCACATGCCCTCAACATTGGGAGGGTGCTTTGGGGTCCCCCCCAAAGCACCTTGTCCCCATGTTGATGAGGACAATGGCCATTGTCCCCATGTTGATGAGGACAATGGCCACCCCCACAACCTTGGCCATTGGTTGTGGGGGTCTGCGGGCCCCCTTTAACAAGGGGACCCCCAGATCCCGCCCCCCCTGTGTGAAATGGTAAGGGGGTACCCCCAGATCCCACCCCCCCCTGTGTGAAATGGTATGGGGGACACCAAAAAAGTGTCAAAAATTGTAAAAATGACAGGAGACGGTCTTTGACAATTCCTTTATTAAAATATTCTTTATTCTGGTCTTCCTTCTTCCTTTCTTCATCCTTCGGTTGCTTCATCTTCTTCTTCCATCTTCTTCTTCCTCCGATCCGCTTCTTCTTGCTCTGGTCTTCTCGTCCGGCATCTTCTTCCACGGCGTCGGTGGCCCTTTCTGGGCCGCTTCGCGCAATGGGAGGCTCCCGCTGTGTGAGGCTTCGCTGCGTCTGACAGGTCTTTTATAATGGAGGGAGGGGCCACCTGTTAACCCCACCCCCCCTGATGCACAGGGGACGTCATGGGGAATTCCCTATGGCTTTCCCCATGAAGTCAGAGGGGGGCGGGGTCACCAGGTGGCCCCGCCCTCCTTTATAAAAGACTCAGGGACATCATGGGGAATTCCCTATGGCTTTCCCCATGACGTCAGAGGGGGCGGGGTCACCAGGTGGCCCCACCCTCCGTTATAAAAGACCTGTCAGACGCAGCGAAGCCTCACACAGTGGGAGCCTTCCATTGTGCGAAGCGGCCCAGAAGAGACACCGACGCCATGGAAGAAGGACGAGAAGACCAAAGCAAGAAGAAGCTGATCGGAGGAAGAAGAAGATGGAAGAAGAAGATGGAAGAAGATGCCGGAAGGAGAAGTTGAAGAAACCGAAGGATGAAGAAAGGAAGACCAGATGAAAGAAGATTTTAATAAAGGAATTGTCAAAGACCGTCTCCTGTAATTTTTACAATTTTTGTCACTTTTTTGGTGAAATGATAGGGGTACTTTTGTACCCCCTTACCATTTCACACAGGGGGGGCCGGGATCTGGGGGTCCCCTTGTTAAAGGGGGCTTCCAGATTCTGATAAGCCCCCCGCCCGCAGACCCCCACAACCAATGGCCAGGGTTGTGGGGACGAGGCCCTTGTCCTCATCAACATGGGGACAAGGTGCTTTGGGGGGACCCCAAAGCACCCTCCCAATGTTGAGGGCATGTGGCCTGGTACGGTTCAGGGGGGAGGGGGGGCCGCTCTTGTCCCCCCCCCCTCTTTTCCTGCAGCTTGCCAGCTTGCGTGCTCGGATAAGGGTCTGGTATGGATTTTTTTTTTGGCCGGGGTTCCCCTTAATATCCATAGCAGGAACTCCTTGCCCAGATCCATTCCCTAGAGAGCGCCCATAAAGCCAGTCTCGCACAGGCAACTTATCAGGAACTTCTCAAAGCGCGTGAAGAACTCCACTCGATTTTGTTTCACAAAACGAAACAAAAACTGGCTTGGGCACACCGTACGATGTACGAATTTTCCAATAAACCCGGCACGTTGTTGGCCAGGGCACTATGAGGCCCACGTTCCAAAACCTATATCCCTCACATACTTCGGGCCAGAAAGTGTCCACATCATCAGATATGGCAGCAGAGTTCCGGTTATTCTACGAAGGCCTCTATAATTTAGACAAGCCACAGTCGGATGACAACACCACTTCTGGAGGTTTTACCCCACGGTCATACGTGGCCACATCCGGCATGCCTTATCTCCTGTCCGCGGTCCAGGAGGAGTTGGAGCAACCCATTACAACGGCGGAGTTGGGGGTGGCACTGGCCACCTCAAAACCGAAGAAGGCCCCCGGCCCCGACGGCTTCACTCCACCATATTACAAAGCTTTCTTTGAGACACTCTCCCAGCCCTTAGTATCGGCCCTCAATTCAATTACTGAGGGTAACTCCTTCCCGATAGATACCTTGAGGGCCTACATCTCCCTCATCCCAAAGGAGGGGAAGGATCCCCTGAGATGCGGGAGCTACCGGCCGATAGCTCTTTTGAATACCGACCTCAAATTATTCGCCAAGATACTGGCCAATAGGATACTCTCACACATACCAAGCCTGATCCACAGGGACCAGGCGGGTTTTGTTCCACAACGGGAACCACGGGACAACACCATCAGGGTGATAAACCTAATCCATGCGGCCAGGTCATCAGGGCAACCCCTTCTCCTGCTGTCAACCGACGCGGAGAAGGCGTTTGACCGCGTAGACTGGTCCTTCATACAGGCTACCCTAGAACATATTGGGCTGCGCTCCTCGATGCTCAGCTGGATCCTTTCCCTCTACTCCCATCCTACAGCTGCAGTCAAAGTTAACGAGACTAGGTCCAGCTACTTTAACATCCGCAACGGCACTCGACAGGGCTGCCCCCTATCCCCGCTGATCTTTATACTATCCCTGGAGCCTCTCCTGTGCAGAATAAGGGCGACTACAAACATTACCGGTTACCGCAAACCCTCCGGTCTGCACAAGGTGGCCTCTTTTGCAGATGACCTCATCTTCTTTCTAACAGACCCACTCAATTCACTCCCTAACCTACTCCACTCCTTACGGGACCCTCTCTTCCTTCCAAATCAATCTGTCGAAGTCTTCCCTCCTTAATATCTCTGTGGATAAAGGCACGATCCGCTGCCTGCGCTCGGAGTTCCAGCTGCGTTGGGCGACCAACACTATTCCCTACTTGGGCGTTGAAATCAGTCCGGACCCCGCGGACTTGTATCAGGCAAACTTCGCTCCACTCCTTCTCCGACTCAACACAGATCTCCTTCATTGGCATTCCCTTACTTTAACGTGGTTTGGGCGATGCAATGCCATTAAGATGACAGCTCTACCCAGGATACTGTACCTATTACAAGCCCTCCCTATCCGTATCCCACCGCTATTCTTTAAACAAATTGATTCGATGTTTCGAGCCTTTGTCTGGTCACATCGAAAGCCGCGTATTAGATTGCAACTCCTACACATGGCAAAGCACAGGGGAGGGGTGGGCCTCCCAGATATAAAAGCCTACTACAGGGCGGCCCATCTTACTAGGGTGGTCGATTGGCACTGCCACGCAGAACCTAAACAATGGGTGGCGATGGAGCTGGAGGACTCGGACGGCATGGCCAAGAGTTGGCCGTGGACCACCACCACCATCCCAAGGGACCTCACTAACCACCCCACGGTGGGCAGCACCATACAGGTGGCCAGTAGGGTTGCAACGGATCAAAAAACTCACGGATCGGATCGATCCTCGGATCAGGAGTCACGGATCGGATCATTTTTCGGATCAGCAAATAATAATTGAATTTGCAAAAACCTGTGAAAATTCCGCCACCATATAGTCCCCACTGTAATATCCACGTCATCTCCCCCACTGTAATATCCACGTCATCTCCCCCACTGTAATATCCACGTCATCTCCCCCACTGTAATATCCACATCCTCTCCCCACTGTAATATTGGCAGGGTATCGCAGAGTATTGGCTGGGTATCGCAGAGTATTGGCTGGGTATCGCAGAGTATTGGCAGAGTATTGGCTGGGTATCGCAGAGTATTGGCAGAGTATTGGCTGGGTATCGCAGAGTATCGCAGAGTATTGGCTGGGTATCGCAGAGTATTGGCTGGGTAATGCAGAGTATCGCAGAGTATTGGCTGGGTAATGCAGAGTATCGCAGAGTATTGGCTGGGTAATGCAGCGTATATGCAGGGTAATGCAGAGTAAATGCAGGGTAATGCAGAGTAAATGCAGGGTAATGCAGAGTAATGCAGAGTAAATGCAGGGTAATGCAGAGTAAATGCAGGGTAATGCAGAGTAATGCAGGATATTGGCTGGGTAATGCAGGGTATGTTTACAAGTGATCGCTCCGTCATTTGACGGAGCGATCACATTGTAAACAGTGGCCGGGTGTACCAAGATGGCCGCCGCTCCGGAGCTAGGCCGAAGCCGCAGCCTTTCCTAAGGCCACCGGGTGTACAAAGATGGCCGCCGCCGCTCCAGAGCTAGGCCGAAGCCGCGGCCTTTCCTAAGGCCGAGGCCGCGGAGCGCTCCGTGGATCGCGGGGTGTGCCGATCCGAACGGGGTGGCCCGTTCGGATCACGGATCGGCGACGATCCGTTGCACCCCTAGTGGCCAGGGATGCCTTTCAACATTCTTCAGTATCCCCAAGGCCCTCCCCCATGGTACCAATCTTGGGTAACCCCGATTTCCCTCCTGGCCGTATGAACCCTATCTTTGGTCGTCTAGCTGCAAAGGAGCGGCTTCACCTCCACGACTTCCTGGGTCCGGACGGCCAACTCATAACAGAGGCAGGGATATACGCTACTGATCCCCACTGGACTTTTGGAGTGGTCTCCAACTACGTAACTTTCTGCGCCAATGTGCACGGACACCGGGCATATCGCGCCCCCTCACGGAACTGGAGCAAATTTGCCACCGCAGAGAACCGATTCGTCACTGTCTGTGGCTTATCTATTCCTCCCTGATCTCACAAGCGGAAGGGTTTACGCCACCCTTCCTTTCTAAATGGGAGGCTGATTTAGGAATCCAACTCAATGACTCACAAAGGGACAAGATCTTGCACTTTGCCCAGAAGTCATCCATAGCCACTAGAGTCCAAGAGACCTGCTATAAAATTATGACTCGATGGTACAGAGTGCCTACCACTCTGCATCGCTTCCTCCCGCAGGTCTCTAGCGTTTGCTGGTGCTGTGGTTTGGAGGAGGGAACGATGCTCCACATTTTCTGGGACTGTCCCAAAATCAAACCCTACTGGCGAGAGGTGACCAGCACGATCGAGCACCTGACTGGTGCCGTCCTAGAGGGGGATCCCGGGGCCTGCCTGCTGCACCTTTCTAAGCGACCCATTAAGAAGTACAAAGCCTCCCTTACCATTCAGCTCTTAAATGCTGCCAAGGCATGCATCCCCTTGTGCTGGAGATCGGAGAATCCACCATCAAAATCTATGTGGTATGCTAAGGTTAATGAACTGAGGAACATGGAAGACCTCACCGCCACCCTGCATGGAAGAGAGGAGGCCTTTTCGGAGACATGGCGACCATGGATTCATTACATCTATACTGAAGCGTACCTCAGTGAGGTTACAGGTCCTGATTAATCCATGCAGCTCGAGCTTCCGCATGATCAGGGGGGCACCACCATCTCCATCCTCACCCTTCTTCACTTCCTCCTTCCTCCTCTCTTCATCCCCTTCCACCCCTCCCCACCCTACATATATTTTTTTCCCCTTTTTTAAAGTTTTTTCCCAGCCATGGGCCGGTTTAGCCAGATAATATGCATATCTTTTATACATTACTCGCCTTTGGCGCCACCTGGCTGGACCCGGCTGTCTGGGGGATAATTCCCCAGCCAGCCGGAGTAGTTTCTCTTAGTGTGGCCGTGGCAGCCGCACCAGACATATGGGTTATTCAGGAAACAGTATGGAAGCTCCTTCCTGGTGTTGCACACGGGCAGTTTGGCTCTCACACGCAACCACACCTGCAAACCATAAAGTGCAAAACCGGGGGAAGCGCTACACGGCAAAGCTAGTACATCATCTAACCCTATTTGTTACATGTTACTGTTTTTTACTATAAGAAATGTCATTATTATTCTGTGATTGTAATGCTGTACCATTTTGAAAATTAAATAAAGGAATTACAAAAATATCCATAGCAGACCTGAAGGGCCTGGTAATTGAATTTGGGGGGACCCCCACGCTTTTATTTTTTTGTTTTTTTTATTTTTTATCAATGGCTTTTTTTTATCAATGACTTTCAATGAATGACTGTTCTCTGTGTTACGGAGCCGTCAATTCATTAGCCGCGAGTGATTTTAAATAGCTTTTTTTCCTGCAAAAATTACACTTTGTGCAGAGACAGTTCTAAGCACGGGAAACATGCGCCCCTTCACAGGCATACTATAGACACCCCCCAGGTACGAAACTTAAAGGAATATTACACTTTTATTGTTTCACTTTAAGCATTATTAAAATCACTGCTCCTGAAAAAACGGCCGTTTAAAAAAAAAATTTGCATCAATACATGTCCCCTGGGGCAGGACCCAGGTCCCCAAACACTTTTTATGACAATAACATGCATATTAGCCTTTAAATTAGCACTTTTGATTTCGAACGTTCGCATCCATTGTAATTAATAGGGTTCTAATGTTCGCACGAACTTTAGGTCCGTTCGCGGGTTCTGGTGCGGGGGTGTTCGGCTTATCCCTAGTCCTGGACAATGTGTTGCTGAGGCTTCGGTCAGTCACAGAAGGAGCGGTGGAGAAGGTGGCAGTCTGATGCGTTCAGACAATTTTTTAGTCTGCAGTCCCAAGGTATGATCAGTTCCAGCAACCATCGCCAGCGTCTGTTGTACATGGTGCAGGAATACCTAGGGGCAAGATCAGACCTGGAGATCTTTCCAACCGAAAATCCACTGGGTTACTGGGTCTTGAGGATGGATCACTGGCCAGAGCTTGCACAGTTTGCAATTGAGCTACTGGCCTGTCCTTCATCCAGCGTTCTTTCGTAACGCACATTCAGTGCCGCTGGAGGCTTTGTAACCAATCACAGAGTGCGCCTGTCCACCGACTCGGTTGATCGGCTCACCTTCATAAAAAATGAATCAGTCTTGGATCACCAGCTACCAAGCACCTGATGCTGATGTACTCAAATAATTTTTTTATGAATGCGAGATCCCTTGAACATCCATATGCTGATGCTGACTGACTTTCCTGTTTTGCCGAGTGACTATCCTATTCCTCCTCAATGTTCAAGTTGATAGCTTCTAAGAACATTTTTGGTTCTGGGCACCAGCACCAGTGCCTAAAGCCTAATTTGTCTGCCCCTGTTTAACAGGGGCACGTAATAAAAATTTGAAATCTAATATTTCACAGCAGGGATTGTTCCTGCGCTCAACAGAATCTGTGAGGGGTTACAGTGTTGTGGCATCAGCACCAGTGCCTAAAAAAAAATGTTCTGCCTCTGTTTAACAGGGGCATGTAATTACAATTCGTGATATACAGTGGTGTGAAAAAGTGTTTGCCCCCTTCCTCATTTCCTGTTCCTTTGCATGTTTGTCACACTTAAGTGTTTCGGAACATCAAACCAATTTAAACAATAGTCAAGGACAACACAAGTAAACACAAAATGCAATTTGTAAATGAAGGTGTTTATTATTAAAGGTGAAAAAAAATCCAAACCATCATGGCCCTGTGTGAAAAAGTGATTGCCCCCTAAACCTAATAACTGGTTGGGCCACCCTTAGCAGCAACAACTGCAACCAAGCGTTTGCGATAACGTGCAATGAGGCTTTTACAGCGTCCTGGAGGAATTTTGGCCCACTCATCTTTGCAGAATTGTCCTAATTCAGTTACATTAGAGGGTTTTCGAGCATGAACGGCCTTTTTAAGGTCATACCACAACATCTCAATAGGATTCAGGTCAGGACTTTGGCTAGGCCACTCCAAAGTCTTCATTTTGTTTTTCTTCAGCCATTCGGTGGTGGACTTGCTGGTGTGTTTAGGATCATTGTACTGCTGCAGAACCCAAGTTCGTTTCAGCTTGAGTACACGAACAGATGGTCGGACATTCTCCTTCAGGATCTCTTGGTAGACAGCAGAATTCATAGTTCCTTTTATCACGGCAAGTCTTCCAGGTCCTGAAGCAGCAAAACAGCCCCAGACCATCACACTACCACCACCATATTTTACTGTTGGTATAATGTTCTTTTTCTGAAATGCAGTGTTCCTTCTACGCCAGATATACTTGGACACACACCTTCCAAAGAGTTCCACTTTTGTCTCATCGGTCCACAGAATGTTGTCCCAAAAGTCTTGGGGATCATCAAGATGTGTTGTGGAGAAATTGAGACGAGCTTTGATGTTCTTTTTGCTCAGCAGTGGTTTTCTCCTTGGAACTCTGCCATGCAGGCCATTTTTGCCCAGTCTTTTCCTGATGGTGGAGGCATGAACGCTGACCTTAACTGAGGCAAGTGAGGCCTGCAGTTCCTTGGACGTTGTTGTGGGATCTTTTGTGACCTCTTGGATGAGTCGTCGCTGCGCTCTTGGGGTAATTTTGGGTGGCCGGCCACTCCTGGGAAGGTTCACCACTGTTCCATGTCTTCGCCATTTGTGGATAATGGCTCTCACTGTGGTTCGCTGGATTCCCAAAGCTTTGGAAATGGCTTTATAACCCTTTCCAGACTGATAGATCTCAATTACGTTCTTTCTCAATTGTTCCTGAATTTCTTTGGGTCTCGGCATGATGTGTAGCTTTTAAGGATCTTCTGGTGGACCTTACTGTGTCAAGCAGCTCCTATTTAAGTGATGCCTTGATTGTGAACAGGTGTGGCAATAATCAGGCCTGGGTGTGGCTAGAGAAATTGAACTCAGGTGTGGACAACCACAGTTATAGTATGTTTTATCAAGGGGGGCAATCACTTTTTCACACAGGGCCATGATGGTTTGGATTTTTTTTCACCTTTAATAATAAACACCTTCATTTACAAATTGCATTTTGTGTTTACTTGTGTTGTCCTTGACTATTGTTTAAATTGGTTTGATGTTCCGAAACACTTAAGTGTGACAAACATGCAAAGGAACAGGAAATGAGGAAGGGGGCAAACACTTTTTCACACCACTGTAATATTTGACAGCAGGGCCTGTTCCAGCGCCCACCAAGAGTAACTGAGGGCTTACAGTGTTGTGGCAACACCAACACACCACCACCAAAGGTCCCATTTTTATGACCCTGTTCAACAGGGGCATGCAATTACAATTCTTGATATAATATTTCACAGCAGGGCCCGTTCCAGCGCCCACCAAGAGTAACTGTGAGGGCTTACAGTGTTCTGGTACCACCAATACCTAAGGCCCAATTTTCTGCAGAGTATATAGGGCAGGCCCCTACTTTCAAACATCCGACTTACAAACGACTCCTACTTACAAACAACTCCTACTTACAAACGGAGGGAGACAACAGGAAGTGGAAGGAAATCTACCGCTAAGAAGGTAAATTCTCTCCTGTAAGAGTTAATATTGGAAAAAGGTGTCTCCTCCACTGATTTATCACCAATCCTTGTTTCCCTTAAAAACCCCAAATTTTCTAAATCCAATTGTCATTGTCAGGAAGTGAGGTCAAATCTTCTGAACAGGGGCACAGACAGCAAAACAAACGTTACAGGGGTGATAACCCTTCCCTATGTTTTCCAAAAAGCTTTAAAATAGATTTTTTTTGGCTGGAGCTACACTTACAAAATGTACCTGTTCCAAATTACAAACAGATTCTACAAGTACAAACCTTCAGTCCCTGTCTTGTTTGTACTGCCTGTATACAGCTGTTCAGAGTATATAGGGCCTAGGGGCCCAACGCCTTTTCTTTTTTTAATTTGGGTGCAAGGTTCCCCTTAATATCCACACAAGACCCAAAGGGCCTGTTAATGGACTGGGGGGGGGGGGGGGGGTACCCATGCCATTTGTCTCACTGATTTTCATCTATATTGCCAACATTACATTAAAGCCTCAAGCAGTTTTAAAGTACTTTTATTCCTTTAAAATTTGCATTTTGTGCAGGGACTGTTCTAAGCACGGGAAACATGCAGCACTTTACAGGCATACTATAGACACCTCCCAGGTACGATATTTAAAGGAATATTTCACTTTTATTTTTTCACTTTAAGCATCATTAAAATCACTGCTCCCGTTTTTAAAACATGTCCCCTGGGGCAGGACCCGGGTCCCCAAACCCTTTGTAGGACAATAACTTGCATATTAGCCTTTAAAATTTGCACTTTTGATTTATCACGTTCGAGTCACATAGACTTTAACGATGTTCAAATGTTCGCGTGAACTTTCGGTCTGTTCGCATGTTCTGGATGCAAACCGAACTGGGGGGTGTTCGGCCCATCACTAATGAGTACTAATAATGGGCAGAACAAATATGAGGACTGAGATTTTCTTTAGTTGAACTAACAAAAGTGTGCCCGTTCTAGAGCTTTTAACATTGAGGATATTCAATATAATTTTAAAGAACTGTTTTTGTGGGTAAGAGGCATAGGGGAGGAGTATAGATGGTACAAAAGTGGGAAGTGAGGGAGGGAGAGGAATGTGGAGGGTATAACAGTGGGCACTATGTACAGGAGAGGAGTGTGGAGGGTATGCCAGTGGGCAGTATGTACAGGAGAGGAGTGTGGGGGGCATGACAGTGAGCAGTATGTACAAGAGAGGAATGTGGAGGGTATGACAGTGGGCACTATGTACAGGAGAGAAGGTGTATGACAGTGGGCAGTATGTACAGGAGAGGAGTGTGGAGGGTATGACAATGGGCAGTATGTATAGGAAAGAAGTGTGGAGGGTATGACAGTGGGCACTATGTACAGGTGAGGATGAAGGAATCTGGGGAAGAAAAATGTAAAGGTTTGTGGAAGGATGTTTAAGGACTGCGTAGTGGTTAAGCGGGCCATACGTGGATTGAAATTAAACCAATTAAGCAGAGACCGGCCATAGTCGAACTATGTATGGGCTAGCTGGTTGTACACAAGTCAATCTATTAATCGACTTGAGTACAACCAGCCTGTCAGGTTTTTCCCAAAACAGTGCTGCCAGCTATAGTTAGCAACACTGATTATTGTATTGTGTGGGTAGGGAAGGCTCCCCACTGGCAGAACACAATAACACTGCGGGAGTGATTCCCCCATCCACAAGTCAGCAAGTTAGAGGGTGTGTAGGGACAGGTTGGGGAGAGAGGGGGGGTGAGATGGTCATGGAGGGATATCAATCAGCAAATGGGGGGAGTAACTGGGAGTGATATCTTTTGGAGTAGGGTCTGTCATCTGCAGGTTGGGAAATGGTTGAAGGGAGGTGGCTAACATGGGAAGTGGCTGGGGAGTGACCTGGTTGGTGGCGAGTGTGAAATGGATGATGCGTTTTAAGTTTCTTTCACATTTGGGGGGAATGATTACTGCCCTCTGAAAAGTGATCTGTGGTGGATTGCCTTTCAACGAGTGGTATAGTATATTTTTTTTTACATTGCTGAATGGTAGTTTTACATTGTTGGACCATGCTGCTACTGCAAGCTAGTTTGGCTTGCAGTTGCAGAGTGGCCCCATTGAAATCAATATGCGAGTTTGAAAGGCAGTGCTGCCTGTCAAACGCTGCAGGCTCCAAGCTGTCCATTGAGCTCAGTGCCTCTGACAAGAAGTGAGGAGAGGCACTGTGAGCTCATCATCTCAGTCTGCTGTAAACAGAGTGTGCCAGCTTGTATTTAAACTGGCCACTCTGTATGTAGCTTCTGACAGGTTGCGCAAGGAGCCCCGTATCTTCAGAACCATAGATGATGAGAGCTGCAAATTTTGACCAGTGGTTGGGTAGGTCTTCAGCTACCTACCTCCTAAATTTGGTCACTGAGCCACGACCCTCGAAGTCGATCGTTTTGTTTTGTTGTTTTTTTGGGCAAATGGGAATATCTAAAGGTAATGGGCCTGGAGCTGCAGCTCCAATAGTCCCCATATTAATCCGATCCTGGGGAGTTGAACATATCTGTGCTTAGTTTGAGGCAGGTTCAGCAGCCATTACAAACATTCAGGTGCCAAATTAGAACTCCACTGAAGTCAATGCAGCTTGTTAACCCTTTGAGGACCATAAGATTACCGTCATCAATATAAAAATAATGATATTTTTTTCCCTTTAAGAATGTATTTGAACAATAAATAAAACCATTTCCCCACTTGTGTCATTTTTGGGGGGCAACAATAACATGTATTTATGTGCATATGCTTACAGCCTCATGGTAGGCCAAAACCAAAAACGGATGCATCAAGGTACTGTCACTGTCTCAAAATGCAAAAATCTCAATAGGTGATAGCCTAACAGTTCCAGCTATGATAGTCAGCAAAGCAGTTGCGTGTCTTTGTGTAACAAAGGTGCACGTTACATGTAGGGATGCCACCTTTTCGTCAAGCCAAAACCGAACACTTTTTTTTTGTAGTGCATTAAATTCATTACCTCTGTACAGAGCAATGCACAGCAATTTTGTTATGTAGTATACACTATACTTATATTTTTGTAATTAAATAACATTTCTAATCATATGGAATTAATCACAAGAGTCTCCCTTTACATCAGAGTTTCCCCTCTGAATCCGCAGCGTTCCCCTTTACATCTGAATGCACAGGGTTTGTTCCCCTTTACATCTGATACTGCAAGAGAGGAGTGTGGAAGGTATGATGGAGGCAGTATGTACAGGAGAGGAGTGTGGAAGGTATGATGGAGGCAGTATGTACAGGAGAGGAGTGTGGAGGGGATGATGGGGCAGAATGTACAGGAGAGGAGTGTGGAGGGGATGATGGGGCAGAATGTACAGGAGAGGAGTGCAGAGGGGATGATGGGGGCAGAATGTACAGGAGAGGAGTGCGGAGGGGATGATGGGGCAGAATGTACAGGAGAGGAGTGCGAAGGGGATGATGGGGGCCGAATGTACAGGAGAGGAGGGCGGAGGGGATGATGGGGGCAGAATGTACAGGAGAGGAGTGCGGAGGGGATGATGGGGGCAGAATGTACAGGAGAGGAGTGCGGAGGGGATGATGGGGGCAGAATGTACAGGAGAGGAGTGTGGAGGGGATGATGGGGGCAGAATGTACAGGAGAGAAGTGCGGAGGGGATGATGGGGGCAGAATGTACAGGAGAGGAGTGCGGAGGGGATGATGGGGGCAGAATGTACAGGAGAGGAGTGTGGAGGGGATGATGGGGGCAGTATGTACAGGAGAGGAGTGTGGAGGGGATGATGGGGGCAGAATGGTTAGGGATTTTCTGCAGTGTCTGTGGGGTGTCCAGGAAGTAGGGATGAGCCGAACACCCCCGGGTTTGGTTCACACCAGAACCTTCGAACGGACCGAAAGTTTGTGCGAATTTTCAAACCCTATTCGTTACAATGGACGCGAATGTTCGAAATCAAAAGTGCTAATTATAACGGCCAATATGCATGTTAATGTCATAAAACAGGTTTGGGGACCCGGGTCCTGCCCCAGGGGACATATATCAATGCAAAAATAAGTTTTAAAAACGAACGTTTTTTCGGGAGCAGTCATTTTAACCACTTCAATACCCGGCCATAGTCAAATGACGCCCACAAGGTGGATCTCCCATCCTGGGTGGGCGTCATATGACGCCCTCGGCCTTTCGCCGATACTGCGGGCCGGGGGGCCTGCAGAGCGGCGATCGGGGATCCGGTGTGTCCCTCGGGACACAGCCGTCCCCCGATGGGGGTACTGAAGTGGCTGCGGTGTCCAGAGGCGGTAGTCTAAGCCGTTGCAGCGGCGCCGTTTGCCGCTGACTGCCTGTGTCCCGGAAGCGGCGTACACTGCGCACGCGCACGCTCCCGGGAACGTTCAGTGACGCGATCGGGACTGAGGCTGGCTGAGGCTTTTGCCTTAGATACAGCTCAGCCCCGATCAAAGTAAAAATAAAAAATAATTGGCTATTTAGTGACTGGCTGTGTCCAATGACAGCCAGTCACTAAATGTAAACAAAAAAGTGAGGTAACTCCTGTTGCTGGGTTCTCCTCTTCACACACCGATCCTGTGTGAGGAGGAGATCAGCTAACAGTGAGTTACCTATATACTGTACCCACTGGTATATATACCCATCTGTGCCCAGATCACCCCCCCTAAATAAAGAGAACCTGTCATCAGGTGTACCTGTCATCAGTAGTACCTGTCATCAGTACCTGTCACCTCACCAGAGTACCTGCCACCAGAGTACCCGCCACCTCACCACCTGCCAGAGTACCCGCCACCTCACCACCTGCCAGAGTACCACCAGAGTACCCGCCACCTCACCACCTGCCAGAGTACCACCAGAGTACCCGCCACCTCACCACCTGCCAGAGTACCACCAGAGTACCCGCCACCTGCCAGAGTACCTGCCACCGGAGTACCTGCAACCAGTGTACCTGCCATCAGAGTACCTGCAACCAGAGTACCTGCCATCAGAGTACAACCAGAGTACCCGCCACCTCATCACCTGCCACCAGTGTACCTGCCACCAGAGTACCCGCCACCTCACCAGCTGCCACCAGAGTACCTGCCACCAGAGTACCTGCCACCTCACCACCTGCCACCAGAGTACCCGCCACCTCACCAGAATACCCGCCACCTCACCACCTGCCACCAGAGTACCTGCCACTATGTCCAAAAGGGTGTACACCCCAGAGGAGGCATACCAAATACTCAGTCTGAGCGATGAGAGCATTGGGGGAGCTCTCACCGCTCAGTTCTGTTTCAGTTTCTGGTTCAGAATATGAGCCCCCTGAAGGCAGCACCTCAGGATCCGAATTGGAGGAGGAAGCAGTCCCTCCTAAAAGAAGACGGTCTGAACCCCAGGCATCTACCAGCTGTGCCAACGGCGGTAGACCCCAGGAGGAGAGGCCCAGTTCAAGCGCTGCTAGACCCCAGGAGGAGAGGCCCAGTGCGCGCCAAAGAATTAGGGCCCAAAACCAGCTGCCAGAAAGCTTAGCAAACCCATTGTGGCTGCCTTCTACCACAGGGTCAGCCACAATCCTCCCTTTTACAGCACAGCCAGGTGTGCAGGTCAACACTGCAGGTTTTTCCCAGATGGATTTTTTAAATTTATTTTTCCCAGAGGAATTGTTTCAAGTCATCATGGATCAAACCAACCTTTTTGCCCAACAATTTATCACAGCCAACCCCAGCTCCAGCTATGCCGGCCCTTTTGAATGGCGACCCCTAACAATTGCAGAGCTGAAATTGTTTTTAGGCCTAACGCTAAACATGGGGCTTACAAAAAAAAATTAGATACATAAGTATTGGTCGACCAAATCTATCCATCACATGCCAGTTTTTTCTGCAGCCATGTCCAGGTCCCGATATGAAATTATTATGCGCTTCCTGCATTTTAGTGACAACTCACAGTGCCCCCCCCGGAATCACCCAAAATTTTACAAGCTGTGTAAAATTCGCCCCCTAATTAATTTTTTTTCCCCAAAAATATATCTGTGGACGAATCCCTGGTGCATTTCACAGGCCGGCTGGGTATCAAACAATACATCCCAAGTAAAGCCCCATACACACGGTCGGATTTTCGCATGGATTCTGTCCGATCGGACAATGTTGTCGAAAAATCCGACCGTGTGTATGCACCATCGGACAGTGTACGTCGGATTGTCCGACGGACAAAGTCCTATCTCCTGCTGGATAGATTTTTGGACAACAAGGTCCGATCACACCAAATCCGATCGTGTGTATGGTAGTCCGACGGACAAAGTGCTACGCATGCTCAGAAGAAATTCTGTGACGGAAGCGCTCGGTCAGGTAAAACTACCTTTCCTAATCGACACAGCACATTCGTCACGCTGCAATGTTAAAATGTCTTTAATGCAGCACATTCTCTTTTTCTTTACAATGCAAGAAGAATGACATGTTTTAGCTGCTCCTATTCACCCGCACTTCTCACAAACTTAGTTCTTTATTCGTTTTCAGGATTTCTACACTACATGTTTATTTGTACTCAGATCGTAAAAGAATCTTTGTTATTTTTTTTGGATGATTTGTCATTTTTTTTTTTTTTGTTGGAAGACATATTTTAAGGAGCTTTTATTTTTTTTGGAGGGGGGTTGTGTCTCAACTTAGCAAAACAACTTTATTAACATTTGTATTTGTTGCTTAAATTTACCTGGAGTTTGTTGGTTGTTGGTGCCCCTTGTTAATTATACTTTATGATTAGTGAAATGTACCTGCCTACTCACAAATAAACTGTCATTGTAGAAAAGTAAAACACATAGGCAATGATTATTTCAAATCAAAAAGACCTTTATTTAGGTGTCAGCAACAAACCAAAGAGGAACGCAGCGATGAAGAAACTTGGGGAATTTGCAAAGCCTTGGACCCCCACGGCAACCATCATTTTTGAAGCGTCGAAAATTGGGGGCCTGAGGAGTACCTATCTAAATAATAAGGGAGTGCAATCTGGTCCTGAAGTCCAAAACATCCGGAACTGCAGCAGATGCCATCTAGGTCCCCAGGCTCTGGTCCTACGAGAGGCTCCATCTTCTCTCAGACCAGACTGAATCCAGGTCGTCACTCTCGGGTCTTCCTTGTACGCTTCCTTCCACGCCGTGGTGCTGGTGCTGGTGGGGTGGCAGAAGGAGGAGGAGGAGGCGGAGCAAGGTCACTATGGCAAACATGTGTGAGTGGGGTAATCCCCCCAGCCATCCCCTCATTTAGGACTTTGAGGATGACATCCTCACACATGCTGCCCCCGCCTCCATACCCGTCATTTTATTGGCAACCAAGGAGCCAAAGGCCTCCTCGTAGGTGGGTGTGGCATATAGGGAGGCTGAAGCATCTCGGATCAGCTGGAGCGCTGACTCTCCCACCTCCCCCATCCTTTTCGCCCTTCTGTAGGGAAGGCGGAGGGGAGGGACTTGGGAGACAGTCAGGCTCCTACGCTTACCCCCCTGTTGGCTGCCACTACCTACCTCTTGGCTGCCACTAACCCCTGCCTCCTCCTGACTGCCACATTCCACAGCCACCTCCTGGCTGAGGTCTTCCTGTGTATGAAAAAGGGACATAGTTTGAGTTATTTGTTCATCAAAAACACACAATTTTCATCTAGTGACTGTTGCAAAATGTTTAGAAATAGAAAACCATACAGTTCTCAGCCCAGCAGTTTAGATTCTTGCCCCCAATGTCTCCAACACTACTGTCTGTTGATATGTCAAACAAGTTAGGAACTAAGCAATTGGGGATCCTGAATTAACTGAACATCATTTATTATTCCCAAAAATGGTAACAAAACTACTATACCTGGCTCAAGCTGGGCTCCTCCACCTCTTCCAGACTGGAAGGCCCAGGTTGGTCCTCGGAAGCCTCATCAGGGGTGGCGTGCGCGGAAGGACGCGTGCAAGGAAGAGTCGAGAGTGACTTCCTGACATTAGCCTGGTCTTTGAGAAAATGGAGCCTGTCTTAGTACCAGAGCGTGGGGGCATAGACATCATCTGCTGCAGCTCCAGATGCTTGGGACTTCCGGACCTTATTGCGCTCCCGGAAATAGGTAGTCCTCAGGTTAGCAATTTTTACTCTTAACTTCTCCACGGTTGCCGTGGGGAACGTTGGCTTTACAAATGCCACAAGTTTCTTCATGGCTGCGTACCTCTTTGGTCTGTTGCTATAGTCGCGGTGTTTTGCCTGCCATAATAGGGGCATTTGCCTATATTTATCAATGAAGAGGGGGAGAAAACTCACATGGTTGAAGCCGTCCATAATCTCTGCAAGACACAACACCACACAAAACACTATAAATAATGTCAGTCAAAAGTCTCCTAATCTTCTCCATAAAGAAGCCTCAAGGTCTAATCAGTCTAGGCTAGTTATGTATCAACGTCAAATTGTACCTTCGTTATAGCGATCGTCTCGTGCGTGAGCTTTCTCTCCCCTCGTCTCACAGATCGTGGCTACGACACAGGCGTGTGACGTTTTATATACAGTGCGCATGCATCAAACTCCGCCCGCCCCTGATGATCTTTCTCGTCTATTCCCCACCCCTTCTCTTTACGGCGCAGTGGGGAGAGCACATGGCGGGGACACAGCAGGTACGCCCCAAATATCCCACCAACGAGGAGGAGGGCGAGGAAAGGCCGAAGGCAGAAACGTCCCGATCCCGGAGCCTGAAATTCAAGGCCTCCAATATGTCATTTGGAGAAATGTTGGAGATGGTGGACATATTAAAGAGGAGCGACTATGATGGGAAGTATGGGCCTTACCTCAACCCCAATGTCCGCAAGGCCAAGATCATGTCTAAAGTTGTGAGGAGGCTGTACAATCATTTTGGGGTACAACGATCCAAGGAGCAACTGAGGAAACGCTGGTCAGACCTGAAACTGAGGGAGGCCGATCAGTACAGAAAGATCAAGCGAGTTCTTCAAAAAAGTAAGTAGTTGTGTTTTGTGTTTGATTTCTTGCTTGCATACTGCTCCATGTGTTAGGATTTTTACAAAGTTGTACATTCCAAAATGGCCACTTTCAGGTTCGTCTGTGCATTCGATCGTACTCAACCTCGATCTTTCTGCCACTGTCATGTTCGTGTGTGTCCATTCGATCGTACTCAACCTCGATCGTTCGGACACTTATAATACGAGGTTTGGTGTTTTTTTTGGAGAAAGGACGTTTGTTCTCATTAGAAATGTCATCAAGAATGTAAAGCCAATTTATTCGATGTAAAGGAGAGGTCACCCAGTAGCTGATTACCCATCTGGACTCTAGAGCACTAGTGCTGGGACACCCAAACCAACTTTTTATTATGCTTTTCTACAGATGTGCTCCAGTGGATACTAGAGGGGGGTCTCCATCCAAAAAAATTCTACCAAAAAGCTAATCAGTTTTGCACCTTTAAAAAGTGACTACATTCATGTTGTTGTCATTTGTAACTGGCCTAACAAAAATATTGTCCCTCACTTTCAAGCAATGTTTGACATTTCCTATTTCTGCCATCAATAGATTGTGTTGCTAAATCTTCCTTTTGTACCTTCTCATAGGGGAGCGAAAACACGTGACGTCAGAGGAAACCACCAAACCAACACCTCCCAAAGAAGGGGAAAGACCAGAAGCAGAGGAGGAGGAGGAGGAAGGAGAGATCATAGAAATTGGAGAACTTGTCACCACAACAGGTGAGTGTGGGAGAACCCAGCTACTGGTAAGCTAATCAATGTATGCCTGCCTCATTTCCAAGACATTTTTTTGTTTTTTGTTTGTTTTTAGGTGACGTGGATGTTGTGGAAGAAGAATCGCACTTTACCACAGAGAGAGCCCACGTACTCATCGGGGAGATAATGGTCTGCAATAGAGATCTAGATGACATAAAGCAAAACATCAATGATGTTCAACAAAAATTGAAGAACATCATTGATGTTTTAGGAAAAATCTGAAAACGCACCAAGTAATTCACACACATTTGTGGCTGCTTCTGAACACATTTGCAACTTAAGAACTGTGTGAAATTTAGAACATGCACACATTGTGTCCACATGTGCTAGCTCCCATCATGGTGGATGAATGCCAACGTTTTTTTGGGGGTGCAACCACTTTACGAACTACTAAAGTGGTTGTGGTGAAGGGGTTGCACCCCCAAAAAACTTCCATACATCCCCATGATGGAAAATGGCACTTTTGAAGATTCTAGGCATGTGTTTTACCATCTAATGACCATTTTCAGACCAAAATTGTGTGCATGTTCTAAAATTCCAGTTTCCAGGGGTGACCCCCCATGTGATGAAGGCAAGATCAAACAAACTTTGAACATATAGTCATGTCTGATCTTGGCTTCACTTTAGAAAGTTGATCTTTCCGAGTTCCTAGGTTTTGTTTTGCTCCATGCCTGGTTTTACCAAATGCGTAATGTTTGTAAACAATGTTGTAAATAACCCAGATCTTGTCAGTTTTGGCAAGAAGTTTGTAAACGCACTTGTGAATGTGTTGCAAGTAAACTTTTTTACATTTCTAAATGTGTGGCTTCCTTATTTAAATACAAAAAAGCATTATGTATGTCAAATGTAAAGGATTTGGGGGGCAATGGGTGTTATTTACTAAAGGCAAGTCCAGTTTGCACTGCAAGTTTCTTTTCCAGGGCACTTTTGCACTGCACTTGTAGAGCATAGTAGATTTGACTTATGTAAATGACACCCACAGTGATTTGTTTGAAAACACGTAGCACACCATTTTTGTGAATACACACATTTCTGTCATGGTGATGAAAAGGAGTATTTTGTGTGTGAGTTCTGCACTACAAACCTTCTCTAGACCAAAGATTAGGTATCAAACACACAACATGAGAAGAATCTTTTTGGGAAGAAGAGACTGTTACCTCCTTTTGCCCAGAAAGTGCATTCCCACTGTCGAAGCCAAACGGAAAAAAATTCACGGTCAAATAAGCAATAATACGGAAATGACAAGAAATCATAGGTTGGTTGAAAAAAGAAATTTATTTAAAAATGCCTCTCACACATTGTCAGGCAGAGCAATGGCCCCCCTACCCACAAAGTAGTCCATATATTTCTCGCGGACCGCGCGGGCATTTAGAGGGGGCAAGCCTGGACGTGCCGCTTGAAGGGCTGTGAGGTCAGCATTTGGAGGGCCCTCCACATCTGGGCCAACGGGCACCACATAGTTCCTGTTGTGTCGTTTTAAAAAGTTGTGCAATATGCAACAGGCAAGAACTATGTGGTTCAGTTTGTATTCCGCCAAGTTAATCCGCCAGTTTGGCATTCCGCCAAGCCAGGATGCCAAAGGTGTTCTCCACAACTCTTCGGGCTCTGGACAGCCTGTAGTTGAAGACCCTCTGGTCTGGGGTGAGGGTCCTCATCGGGAAGGGCCTCATCAGATGGGGAGTCAACGCAAACGCTTCATCTGCGACAAAGACGAAGGGGAGTCCTTCAGCATTCTCCTCTGGAGGTGGCAAGCACAGACTGCCACTTTGGAGACACCAGTAGAACTCTGTGTGCGCAATGGCACCACCATCCGAGATCCGGCCGTTCATCCCCACGTCCACATACATAAACTCGTATGTCGCCGACACCACCGCCAACATCACTACACTATTAAACCCCTTGTAATTATAATAGTAGGACCCCGAGTTGGGCGGTGGGACGATGCGGACGTGTTTCCCATCAATTGCCCCTCCGCAGTTAGGAAAGTCCCAACGGCTGGCAAAGTGGGAGGCCACAGTCTGCCATTCCTGTGGCGTGGAAGAGAACTGTGGAGTGAAACAATAAAAAAAAATTAGTCACTTTGCACATAAACATTGCAAGCAGATTAGACAATCAACATCTTGGAACAAGAGCATACTTGAAAATTTGAGGCTGGAAAGTATTTGCACAGAAAAGTAGAGGGTCCCCTTCGCAGATTACTCACCCCCCCCATCAATCCCCCCACTTCTGATGGGCCATTGGCAATAACTAGGGTTTTGTGGGGGGGGGGGGGTGTTGGACAGGTAACCCTCTGCACTTCATTGATTGCCAAATGGCTCAATAATGTGTGCTAGTTTGGCCAGACCCTCCTTACTTAACACTATTGGCAGCCCCCAGGAAAGATAAAATAACATTTCCCCCCCCCCCCCCCCCCCCAAAAAAAAAGGAAAGCACATTGTGACATTCTGAAATTACCAAGCAAGCTAATAGGAGGGAAAGAACACCAAAAAAGAGGAAATGGAAAGTATGGAGACAGCCCCTTGCACTACATGCTTTGCTGAATTCATCCCTAAAGATGCCCACTATAAAGAGGTAAGTATATAGTGTGTATTGACCTTGGGAAAGCCAGCAGATAGAGGATTGGTACCATCTGACAGAGCAGTTGGGGGAGGGGGTTCCTAATGAGTTTGCCCCCCCCCCCCCCCACAAAAAAAAAAAAAAAAAAAGGGGGCTCCACATGAAGTAAACCACACAGCAAACATTTGTGCATATTTTAGGGGGTGTTTGGGGGCAAACAATACTATGCAGCAGACAAAATACATTGCTTAAGTGACTAGGCCATAGGTGTCTATTGGGCCAGAAGAGCATGCTGGGGAGGTAAGTGAAGGGAAAAATGCATGAAGGAGAAAAGGGGCACAGCATATTAGAACATATTGCAAGCATGGTAATTCTGGAAGGAGGACAAAAATAAAAGTCATTAGCAAACAGAGCATACATAGAATGGAATAGTAAAGGAGAAATGTTACCTTGATATAGTCCTCCTGCAGGACCTGGATGATGGCAGAACAGGTCTCTGGAATAATGATTCCCAGGGCCTGGGGAGAGATACCTGAAGAGAACTTCAAATCCTGAAGACTTCTCCCTGTCGCCAAGTACCTCAACGTAGCAACAAGCCTCTGCTCCGGAGTGATGGCTTGTCTCATGCAGGTATCCTGCCGGCTGATAAAAGGGGTCAGCAAAGCCAAAAGACGGTGAAAAACGGGGTCCGTCATCCGGAGAAAGTTCCTGAAATCATCAGGATTATTCTCCCGGATCTCACGAAGCAAAGGCATGTGCGAGAACTGATCACGCTGAAGCAACCAATTCTTGGTCCACATACTCCTCGTCACTCTGTTCATGGACGGGTCTTGGGTCAAAGCTAAAAGCCCGACACCAATTCCGCATACAGCACGAACTCGGCGACGAGTACGCACGGGAAACATCGCTCACAAGCTCACAAAAGGTCGGCTGGTCAGAACGGACAAACAGAAAGCACCGATAAACAGCAAGGCCTGAAAGAACGAAATGAATACCAGAAACGAGCAGACAATAAGCAGTGCAAATCAAAGCGTCCTATATCAAGATATAGGCCGCAATGACCAACAAATGCGAACTGACTACACACACTAATAAACAGATACGCACGACAAGCACAAACTGAAGAGCAGTAACGATCTGAGTCAGAAAACTGAGAAGCGCGAATCTTAAGTCCCCAAACTTCGACTAACTCGCGATAAACACAGGATCAGCAGAAGGAGCCCAACGGGTGCCTGACGTGGTGCTGAACTTCCCTTTTCTAGTCTCGTGGAAGACGACTTACGGCACGACGTTCTTGCAGACCGGAAATTCCGACAACGTTGTCCGACCGTGTGTACGCAACAACAACATCGGACAAAGTACGACGGACAGGATCCGACCGACCTGGTCCTCGGATAATCCGCGCGTGTGTATGGGGCTTAAGAGACCTGGTCCTCGGATAATCCGCGCGTGTGTATGGGGCATATCTATATGGACAATTTCTACACTAATGGACTCCATGGCAGCCTACGTGTGGGTTAACCCCGCCTCCTCTCCAATGCTATAGGACCCCATTTAAATAAAAGAGAGCTTACCGCTAGGTACTGTGTTCCGTAACTAGCCTACTCAATAACTGATGGGTGGGAACTCCGTCTGCCATGGAGTCCATCAGGAAAGGAAAATTACGGTAAGTATTTGATAATAAATTTTCCTTTTTCCTGACAGACTCCATGGCAGCCTACGTGTGGGAAATAACTAGCCAATCCACACGGGTGGGTATGCTGAACAGCAATAAATTCCAATTTGACCCGTCAACCGACAGGATCTATTACTGAAGTCTCCAAGAAGATAGCGAAGCGGACTCATTAGCATTATGACAATAACGCTTTAATAGAGGCCCATGAGGCCGCTTTGTAGATCACGTCTGGAGCCACGTGCTGGGCTGCTGCCCATGAGGCCGCTATATCCCTGGCAGAACGTGCCATACTGCTTCTAGAGGGACCAGGTCCCAAATTATAAAAAGGCTGAAGGATGAACTAGATGATACAAGTCGCAGATGTTCTAGTCGAGGCTGGAAACTGCTCGCAGTTATACCTTCCGAATTCCGCCTACATCCAGAGACTTAACTTTTATTGGACTCTTGGACCTAAAAGTAACTAGGAGAATCCCCCGGCTCTTATAGAACTTGAGGCAATTTCCGGAATTGAGTCGAACATAGGAATAAGGACCACCCGGATTGGAAAGAAGGACAGAAGAGGATCCTCGTAACTTAGGGACGCAACTTCCAAGACTCTCCTGGCGAGGGGAATGGCTACAAAGAAAGTGATTTTAATTGAAAAGGTCTCGAGATAGCAATCGTAGAGGACCCGTATTACCGAACCCAGACAGTGAGTTGAGGACAAGGGAAAGAACCCAGATGGGGAATCTTGGTCTTCTTTGAGGGCTGAGTTTTAACACATCATAGAACAACCACCAGATTAAAAAGGTGAACACCCCGCTGAGTTCCGGAGAAGGCCGATAAGGCTGAGACTTGGATTCTAAAAGAGCTGATGGATAGAGATAAATCTAGGCCCGAATAAATAAATCCGAACCTTTGGATCTCCACCTGAAGAATAAGAGAACACAACAGACTTGGCCCATTCTCTATCGACCTAATTCATGCCCGTCCTCATACAACTCATGAAAGTGGATGAGTGAAGTACACCTGAGATGGACAAGGATGCCGGACTGCTTCTTGAGTGTAATACCTCACCGGCTTAAAGTTACCTGGGAAGACAATATATCTACCTCAGGATTGACTCCCAGAGACATAATCTACTTGAATGATTGCACACGAAGAGACCACTCGTTAGTGAAAAAATGCGTGACAGGAAATCCACTCGGATGTTCCGGACTCTGAGGAAGTATGCTAGAGAAACATTGCCTGGACCCAGGACATGATGGGTTCAACCTTCCGGAATAATGTGGTGCTTCGAGAGCCTCTATGATTCTTCACATGAGAATGGATAACACAGTGATGAACACCTGATAAAGCCACTCTCCCTTCCGCAGATAGGAGAATGACTAAAAGCACACCAGGCTCCTGGAAGTTCCAAGACGTACTAGCTCAGGCTGAGAAGACTCGTATCCTTGAACAAGGTCTGATGTGCAGCAGACTCCCCAACCGGTACTGCTTGGCATAGGTCATGACCCTAACCCATAACATGGGACCAGGGAGTGACAACCTAAGACGGTTCTGTGCTAAAGTCACCAGAAGCGGCTGCTCCTCATTGTTGATGACATGTGAATAGATTGACTAATGCCCCTTGATATCCGTTACTTGCATAAACGTGACAAGACAGGGTAAAACTTCTGCAGGGACTATTCGACCATAGGAGTCATGGAGACCATTGAACCGATAGATTTAGGTACTGTGAGGCCCCTGTCATGAAGAGATTAGAGACCACGAATTCCCTCCTGGATGACTGTAATCTTCCCCACTGGAAGAGAGATGGTGCTTTCCACTACAGCGAACTAGGCCAGAAGAATATCAGCCGGACTGGTTCTAGGTGGCTTTTTCCTAAAGGGCCATCCAAAGTTATTCATTATGGAGAAACCAATTCCCTGCGAACTAGCAGCTGAACTTTGTCCCCAGACAGCAACAGAAGGTCGTCGAAACAGCGATAATGACATAATCTTCTCGTTCCGATGAGGGCCATTATGGCCAGAAGAATCTTTATAGAGAACTTAGATGGAACCGGAGGTATTTGAGAAACTCCTCTGCTACCTGAACATGGAGGTAAGCATCTTTAAGTCGATTGAGAATAGCAAAAGCGCCTGAATGTACTTTATAAACTGTTCTCTTATTGTGCCAGGAAGAGGGGAAATATACCCCCTGGAATTTATCGTCCTGGGGACGGCATAACTATAAGGCCCGTTGAACCGTGACCAAAGACTACTAAGCAAACCGGAGGAACAGATTGACACCAGCTCCTTCACTGCTGAATTTTTTTTTTTTTTTTTTTTTTATTTTTTTTTTTTTTATTTTTTTTATTTTTTTTTGGAGAACTCTTCTGAGTACGAGACTCTGTACTATGTTCAGGTTTCCATATCTCTAGACATGGCTGCTAGAGCCAGTGCAGGTTTACAAGCCATATCGGCAGAACCATACGCTTATCCTGAAGTCCTGAATCATTTTCTCACATGTCCGTCCAAGATACTGCATTTTCTAAAGAAAGTATAACCACATCCATAAGAGGAAAGTTTCCCAGACACTTCACCTCTCCTGCCTTGAAGGAATACAGTCTAGAGGTCTTTGCTTGATATAGAAGTTTTCTTGTCCATCTTGCTCCACTCGTCATCATTTCAAACCCTAATGGACAAAAAAAGAAAGGCAGAGAGAGATTTTTCCCCCGGATGCCTAAAGAACTACTTTGCTTATCCGAGGAGTGGAATGGTCTCTCCAGATAAGGGCTTCCATAACTGCTTCGACTCGTGGAGGAACCAGAGAACGACAAGGCCTAATTTGGCCATATTTGACACCTTCCGACTTGCTGACTGAGGAATCCAGAGAAACAGCGTAGGGCTGGGAAGAGCCTGAATCCTTTGGGCCACATCAGCCAGGAAGATATAAAACCAGGCTCCATATGTGCTATATACCCCATTACCTTAGGTATTACAGCATTACTCATTTCACAAGAGACTCCTCATTCATATTATTCGTCTCCTATTTTTAGCCCAATCGCCTGGGCGTAACTCGGATCATATATGGACTTGCCCTCCTGGACTCCTGGCCCTCATCTTCGGCAGGCTCTGCGATCCAAGCGGCTGTCATGGCAGCAGGTGCAATGATTTAGAGGAGGAATTGCAACATCTCCTCTAGTTGGAGGAGGAATGGCAACATCTCCTCTAGTCGGAGGAGGAATGGCATCATCTCCTCTAGTCGGAGGAGGAATGGCAACATCTCCTCTAGTCGGAGGAGGAATGGCAACATCTCCTCTAGTCGGAGGAGAAATGGCAACATCTCCTCTATCTGAAGGAGGAATGGCAACGTCTCCTCTAGTCGGAGGAGGAATGGCAACATCTCCTCTAGTCGGAGGAGGAATGGCAACATCTCCTCTAGTCGGAGGAGGAATGGCAACATCTCCTCTAGTCGGAGGAGGAATGGCAACATCTCCTCTAGTCGGAGGAGGAATGGCAACATCTCCTCTATCTGAAGGAGGAATGTCAACGTCTCCTCTAGTCGGAGGAGGAATGGCAACGTCTCCTCTAGTCGGAGGAGGAATGACAACGTCTCCTCTAGTCGGAGGAGGAATGGTAACGTCTCCTCTAGTCGGAGGAGGAATGGTAACGTCTCCTCTAGTCGGAGGAGGAATGGCAACGTCTCCTCTAGTCGGAGGAGGAATGGCAGCATCTCCTCTAGTCGGAGGAGGAATGGCAACATCTCCTCTAGTCGGAGGAGGAATGGCAACGTCTCCTCTATCTGAAGGAGGAATGGCAACATCTCCTCTAGTCGGAGGAGGAATGACAACGTCTCCTCTAGTCGGAGGAGGAATGACAACGTCTCCTCTAGTCGGAGGAGGAATGGTAACGTCTCCTCTAGTCGGAGGAGGAATGGCAACGTCTCCTCTAGTCGGAGGAGGAATGGCAACGTCTCCTCTAGTCGGAGGAGGAATGGCAACGTCTCCTCTAGTCGGAGGAGGAATGGCAACATCTCCTCTAGTCGGAGGAGGAATGGCAACATCTCCTCTAGTCGGAGGAGGAATGGCAACATCTCCTCTAGTCGGAGGAGGAATGGCAACGTCTCCTCTTGTAAATGTTGTGGCCTGGCAAGGTCCCTGTCAATCTGGACCACGACTTGTGGGTCCGACCTGGAAGGGCTGAAAAAGACGGGGGGGGGGGTCATCAAACGCAATCTCAACCGTTGAGACTGCAAACCTCAACCCCTTCCCTCAACTGCACATACCCTGTGCGTGAGGGCTGGCCGTATGAAAGCAGTGACCTGTCCATAACCTCTGGACAAAACGTCAACATGGATGGTCTGCACTCAGAAAATACACATATGCTGACCCGCTATATATACACATTTCAAAAGACATAAATATTGCTAATATCCCAGTAGGATTGCAGCATGGTATCTCCAAATATGTATGAAAAAAGAAATGCAACACTGTATACTCTGTAATTACACTTCTCTTCTCCCAAAAATTCTTTTTTTTTTTTTTTTTTTCATATATATAATAATTTTATCAAATATATATATTCATTATTTATATATTATTTATTTATATATTTTTTATTTATTATATCATATTACAACTTTCCCCTTTAAGGGGAGATACCTAAAACAAAAAACAGCAAGACCAGGCGGGGGAAGGCCGCCTCTCACTGTCTGCAGGAATTCCAATACAGACAGGAGATGGTAGCCTTCGAATCCCCCGCCTCAGTGACGTCACCGCCCCCCCCCACTGCGCGCCTGCGCCATGGGGGACAGCCAAACGGCGCCCGCGCGGCCGCCGGCCCATCCGACGCTCCGCGCATGCGCGAACCAAGCCTCGCATTCGCGGAGGCCTCGCGCATGCGCAGAACGCCGGCAACGGCCGCGACCCGGAAGCACCGCAGCGGCCTGGAACGCAGAGCGTTCCAGGCGCCATGAGGGGAAAGCAGAGGTACCGGAGCGTACCCTAAAATACCGGGAGCACCGGGGAGACGGGGATGACCAGGGGAACACCAGACAAAAAACACATAAAGACAACTGCCATGGAGAAAAAGTGCATGAAAAGTAGCAGACCTTGCCAGCCATTGAAGCGTCCACCTGCCGGGATACGAGACCACCTTCCCCCCACTACTGGGGTATCCAGTGCAATGACAAACTCTTTGCCCGCTCGTAGCTGGGCTCCTGGCTGCACCTCATGAATGGAATTCTCGATCCTAATTCTTCCGACCGGACGCCAGCAGGAACAAACGTGATGTAGGTCCATGGAGGAGGACAAAAAAGGAACACAGTACCTAGCGGTAAGCTCTCTTTTATTTAAATGGGGTCCTATAGCATTGGAGAGGAGGCGGGGTTAACCCACACGTAGGCTGCCATGGAGTCTGTCAGGAAATACATTTATGGGGGGGGGGGGGTGGATTTAAATGACCAGATGTTGCAGCCCTGTCAACAAGAAAATCCCTTTTTTGGTACAAAAAAGTTGCAATTTACTTTTTTCATTTGGCCCTTTTAAATTCTTTTATAATTTACCAAAAATCCTCAGCTACACCCACCACCTTCATAAAGTATATTGAAGAAATTGTCACTTTACTAATTTATCAAGAAGAATCCCCCCCCCAGAAAGCATTCGCTCAAATTCTGGCGTCAGGCTACATGAGCGTCATTTTCCGGAACATATTCCACCAACAGCATCCGGAAGACGACGCCAAAAAAAATGCCGGGTGTGCACTAAGAGAGGAGTTAGGAAAGACACCAGCTTCTATTGTCCCAATTGTCTCTCCCTACCTGGCCTTTGCATCGGACAATACTTCAGGCGATATCACACTCTGGACCACTATTAGCCCATATTTCCAATAGACTGCCATTTCCCCCCAATTTCTGTCATGACTATTTCCCTGCCTCAACCAACCATATCATTGTCTTCCATGTGAACTGACCCTGACCTGTTTCTCGACTATGCCTCTGCCTACCGTCTGCATTGTTTATCCGCCATGTTTCTGCCTTTCAAGTGAACTGACCCTGGACTGTATCGACTATGCCTCTGCCTACCGTCTATGTCTGCCTTTTACCTGCACTGACCTCGGCTTGTTGACCATGTTTTTGCCTGCCCCTTGGACTGATCTTTTACCCTGCTACACAGGGATCTCACATGTGAGGGGCTCCAGAATAGTGTTCGGAGTTCAGAAAACCAGTTTTTCTGTGTTCCCATAACAGGGTCTGGTTGTCCGGAGGCTTCAAAGAGATTTGGGTGGGAGAAGCATCTACCCCTGTCCCCATTCTTCCCTGACCGATGCCCTAAGCTTGATGGTCCTGTCTGCTCCCTGGAAAAAATATTCTGGCTGTGCTGACCATACCTCTGCCTGCTGCCTTTACTAATTATGGACAGTATTCCTGTCTGCTGCATGGACGATCCTTTGATCCTTTTGCTGCTGCTGACCACATCCCTGCCTGCTATCTGGACTAATGCATTGGCTGTGTTGACAACATCTCTACCTATGCTGACTATTCCTGCCTGCTGCCTGTTTTGCTGCTGCTGTCCACGTTCCTGCCTGCTGCCTGTTTTGCTGTCGCTGTCTACGTTCCTGCCTGCTGCCTGGACCGATGCTCTCCTCTGTGGACCACTGCACTACTAAAACCGCAGGTAATCTTTTCTTTTCCCTTTGCTCAGCAGAATGTATTTTGGTTTGTAATTAGTATGTACAGTACATGCTATGTGTTAGAAATATGAAGGGCCTTCAACAATGTGATAGGTTGGCAGGAATTTATGTGTGTAATTTATGCTCCTAGAACACCTGACAGTGCTACTTGGACCTCTGTATCTGGCCAGGCTGTGTAAAAGTCTCACACATGTGGTATCGCCATACTCAGGAGGAGTAGCAAAATGTATTTTGGGGTGTCAATTTTGCTATGTACATACTATGTGTTGGAAATATCTTATAAATGGACAACTTTGTATAAAAAAAATGCGTTTTCATTTTTTTTTCCACATATTACAAAAACTTTGGGAAAAAAATGAACCATTCAAAAGACTCATTATGCCTCACAGATTATACGTTGGGGTGTTAGCTTTCCAAAATGGGGTAATTTTGTGGGCGTTTCCATTGTCCTGGTGCTCCAGGGTCTTCAAAACTGTAATAGGTGGTTGAGAAATGAGATGTGTAATTTATGCATGTAGAACGCCTGACGGTGCTATTTCAATGTTGGGCCTCTGTATGTGGCCAGGCTGTGTAAAAGTCTCACATATTTGGTATCGCCATACTCGGGAGGAGTAGCAGAATGTATTTTGGGGTGTAATTTTTGCTATGTACATGCTATGTGTTGGAAATATCTTATAAATGGACAACTTTGTATAAAAAAAATGCGTTTTCATTTTTTTTCCACATATTCCAAAAACTTTGGGAAAAAAATGAAACATTCAAAAGACTCATTATGCCTCACAGATTATACGTTGGGGTGTTAGCTTTCCAAAATGGGGTAATTTTGTGGGCGTTTGCATTGACCTGGTGCTCCAGGGCCTTCAAAAGTGTGATAGGTTGTCATCAAATGAGATGTGCAATTTATGCTCGTAGAACGCCTGACGGTGCTACTTGGATGTTAGACCTCTGTATGTGGCCAGGCTATGTAAAAGTCTCACACATGTGGTATCACTATACTCAGGAGGAGTAGCAGAATATATTTTGGGGTGTCATTGCAAGTATGCATGTGCTGTGTGAGAGAAATAACTTGTTTTTATGACAATTTTGTGCAAAAAAAAAAAATTTTTTGTAATTTTTCCAAGATTTTTGGGAAAAAATTACAACTTCAAAAAACTCGCCAAGCCTCTTACTAAATACCTTGGAATGTCTTCTTTCCAAAAAGGGGTAATTTGGGGGATATTTGTACTTTCCTGGCTTGTTAGAGTCTCAAGAAATGAGAAAGGCCTTCAGTGCATCAGGTGTGATCAGATGTGATCATTTTCAATGATTTGCACCATAGCTTTTAGACGCTATAACTTTCACAGCAACCAAATAATATACACGTATTTGGGTTATTTTTACTAAAGATAAGTAGCAGTATACATTTTGGCCAAAATTTATGAAAAAAAATGTTTTATTTGCAAAAATTTTCAATAGAAACTAAAAAAAAGTGTTTTTTTTTTTCAAAAATGTCTCTCTTATTTCGCCAATATTGCAAAAATAAAAAACCCAGCAGTAATACCACCAAAAGAAAG
Organism: Lithobates sylvaticus; assembly: GCA_028564925.1. Taxonomy (NCBI): domain Eukaryota; kingdom Metazoa; phylum Chordata; class Amphibia; order Anura; family Ranidae; genus Lithobates; species Lithobates sylvaticus. Next base: position 97,967,682 of record CM053032.1, on the reverse strand, counting down.
CTCTGTTTGTGAGAAAAAAATTATAAAAATTTGGTTTGGGTAGCATGTAGCATGACTGAGTAATTGTCATTCAAAGTGTGAGAGCGCTGAAAGCTAAAAATTGGTCTGGTAAGGAAGGGTGTTTAAAAGCCCTGTATTGAAATGGTTAATGATGCATAAAGTGAAAAAAAAAAAAAGTGAAATATTCCTTTAAATATGGTACCTGGGGGGTGTCTAAAGTATGCCTGTGAAGTGGCATGTGTTTCCCGTGTTTAGAACTGTCCCTGCACAAAATGACATTTGTAAAGGAAAAAAAGAAGCCATTTAAAACCGCTTGGGGCTTTAATGTCATGTCTTGTCCTGGCAATATGGCTGAAAATCCTTGAGAAAAATGGCATGGCTACCCCATCAACCACCCCCCCACCCCAGCCCCGTTGGGTCTTGTATGGATATTAAGGGGAACCCCGCACCCAAAATAAACCCTATATCTACAACCCTATATACTCTGAACAGCAGTATACAGGCGGTGCAAACAAGACAGGGACTGTAGGTTTGTTCTTAAGTAGAATCTGAACAGGTACATTTTTAAGTGTATCTCCATCCAAAAAAATCTATTTTTAAGCTTTTTGGAGAACATAGGGAGGGGTTATCACCCCTGTAGCATTTGTTTTGCTGTCTGTGCACCTGTTCAGAACATTTCACCTCACTTTCCGTCCCAATGACAAATGTTTTTGGAAAAGTGGGGTTTTTATTGAAACAAGGATTGGTGATAAAGCATCAGTAGAGAGGAGATACCTTTTTCCCAAATTAAATCTAACAGGATAGAATTTCCCTTCCTAGGGGTAGATTTCCTCCCACTTCCTGTTTTCTCCTTCCGTTTGCAAGTAGGAGTCGTTTCTAAGTTGGATGTTTGAAAGTAGGGGCCTGCTGTATATACTCTGCAGAAATTTGCCCCATTAGATGTTGGTGTAGCCACAACACTGTAAGCCCTCCCAGTTACTCTTGGTGGGCACAGGAATTGGACCTGCTGTGAATTATTAGATCAAGATTTGTAATTGCATGCACCTGTTGAACAGGGCAGAAAAATTGGGCCTTTGGTGGTGGTGGTGGACGGTGTTGCCACAAGATTGTAAGCTCTCACAGTTACTCTTGGTGGGCGCAGAAATGGGCCCTGCTGTGAACTATTAGATCAAGATTTGTAATTGCATGCCCCTGTTAAACAGGGGCTGAAAAATTGTGCCTTAGGCACTGGTGCTGGTGCCACAACACTGCAACCCCTCACAGATACTGTACTTGGAGCACAGCAGTCAGACCTGTTGCGAAGCATTGCTTAAAAAATTGTAATTACACGCCCCTGTTAAACAGGGGCTGAAAAATTGTGCCTCAAGCACTGGTGCTGGTGCCACAACACTGCAACCCCTCACAGATACTGTACTTGGAGCACAGCAATGAGACCTGTTGCAAAGCATTGCATAAAAAATTGTAATTACACGCCCCTGTTAAACAGGGGCTAAATAAATTGGGCCTTAGCCACTGGTGTGGTGGCACCCAGAAACAAAAATGTTCTTCCAAGCTATCAAGGAATGGATCATTGAGGAGGAGGAAGATGATAGTCAGTGAACATAACAGGACAGTCACTCAGCATCAGCATAGGCAGTCTTGAAGGTATGTGACATTATAAATTATTCAGTTATATCCACTTCAGGTGCCTGGTAGCTGGTGGTGATCCAAGACTGATTCATCTTTATGAAGGTCAGTCAATCAACCGAGTCGGTGGACAGGCGCACCCTGTGATCGGTGACAAATCCTCCAGCAGCACTGAATGTGCATTCGGAAAGAACGCTGGATGCAGGACAGGCCAGTAGCTCAATTGCATACTGTGCAAGCTCTGGCCAGTGATCCATCCTCAAGACCCAGTAAGCCAGAGGATTTTCGGTGGGAAAGGTGTCCAAGTCTGACCTTGCCCCTAGGTATTCCTGCACCATGTATATCAGACGCTGGCGATGGTTGCTGGAACCGATCATACCTTGGGGCTGCGGACTAGAAAATTGTCTGAACGCATCGTTCAGACGTCCACCTTCCCCACCGCTCCTTCTGCTACTGACCGAAGCCTCAGCAACTCGTCGTCCAGGACCAGGAGTTTGTAACCTCCCAGTCTCTGGGAACGCGTTGCACAGACCTTTCTGCAAGGCCTCCCTGAGATGTCTCATCCTCTGCTCCCTCTGCGACGGCAAGATAAGGTCCGCAACCTTACCCTTGTACCGTGAATCAAGGAGAGTGGCCAGCCAGTAATGCTCCCTCTCCTTGATCCGAAGAATACGAGGATCCTTCCGCAGGCTTTGCAGGATCAGGGAGGTCATGCAACGTAGGTTAGCTGAGGCATTCGGTCCGGAGTCTTCTGGGTCACTGAGGATGACATGATCGCCAGCCACCTCCTCCCAGCCACGTACAAGTCCACTGGTTTGTTGGGACTGTACATCATCCCTAAAAGACTGCTGCTGCTGATGCTGAGTGCCAGGCTCCACCTCCATGCTCACACAATCCTCCTCCTCATCCTCTTCCTGTGTGATGGGTGGGACAGAAGGAACACTGTCTGGATAAAGGGGGCCTTGAGAGGCAAGGAAGTCCTCCTCTTCCTGCCTCTGTTCTGCCTCAAGTGCCCTGTCCATTATCCCACGCAGCGTATGCTCCAACAGGTTGACAAGAGGTACAGTGTCACTGATGCATGCACTGTCACTGCTCACCATCCTCGTGGCCTCCTCAAATGGTGACAGGACAGTGCATGCATCCCTGATCATGCTCCACTGGCGTGGGGAAAAAAATCCAAGCTCCCCTGACCCTGTCCTGGTGCCGTAGTCACAAAGGTACTCATTGATGGCCCTCTGCTGCGTGTGCAGTCGCTGCAGCATGGCCAACGTTGAGTTCCACCTGGTGGGCATGTCACATATAAGGCAGTTCTTGGGCAGGTTCAACTCCTTTTGCAGCTCAGCCAGCCGAGCACTGCCATTATACGATCGGCGGAAATGCACACAGACTTTCCTGGCCTGCCTCAGGACATCCTGTAAGCCTGGGTAAGAACCTCTGCACCACCAGGTTGAGGACGTGAACCAAACAGGGCACATGGGTGAGCTGCCCCTGTCGCAGGGTGGAGAGGAGGTTGGTGCCATTGTCAGGAACCACCATTCCTGGCTTAAGCTGGCGTGGCATCAACCACCTCTCGGCCTGCCCCTGCAGAGCTGCCAGAACCTCTGGTACTCACCCGGGCCGAAATGCTGAGAGCTGCTCCCCTTGCGACTAGGTGCACAATGCCTCTGGAGTGGGTACAGAGGACACCGGGCACAAAGATGCACGGGTTGCCAGCAGGTGTGTTGCAGGTGGTGTGCAGTAGCGACGTAGACCAGGTGAGGCTGAAGCTGCACTGGAAGTAGACACCTGGCAGGACCGTGATGAGGCAGAGGCTGTATTAGGTACCAGAACATACACTGGAGGGAGATCCTGAGGTGCATATGAGAAATGGAAGTCCAGAACGCCAGGCCGAGGGTCAAACACAAGAGATCAGGCAGAGGAATGTCCAGGAAGCAAGACAGGGGTCAAACACAGGTAGGTAACTCAGAGAATGTCCAGTAGGCAGGCCGAGGGTCAAACACAGGTGATCAGGCAGAAGAGGTATCCAGGAAGCAGGCCAGGGGTCAAACACAGGTAAGTAGCTCAGAGAATGTCCAGCAAGCAGGCCGAGGGTCAAGCACAGGTAATCAGGCAGAAGAGGTATCCAGGAAGCAGGCCAGGGGTCAAACACAGGTAAGTAACTCAGAGAATGTCCAGCAAGCAGGCCGAGGGTCAAGCACGGGTAATCAGGCAGAAGAGGTATCCAGGAAGCAGGCCAGGGGTCAAACACAGGTAAGTAACTCAGAGAATGTCCAGCAAGCAGGCCGAGGGTCAAGCACGGGTAGTCAGGCAGAAGAGTATCCAGGAATCAGGCCAGGGGTCAAACACAGGTAATCAGGCAGATACAGGATACAAGATACTGGATACAAGGTACAGGATACAAGGTACTGGATACAAGGACTGGAGCCAGGACTCAGGGAGTAGAGACAACAAACCAGCAATTAATGAAGGGAAAGGGAAGGCCTTTTATAGGCCAGGTAAGTGGTCAGGTGGGATACCCGGACGAGTGCGCATGCGCACTCGTCCTCTGTCAGCGCCGTGCATAGCGGTGAGCCGCACTGGATGGGCTGTAGCAGATACCCGAGCGACGTGAACCCGCGCATGCGCACCCGCTACCCGGCGTACCTGCACTGTTTGCTGAGCCGCTCTACCGCGCGTGCGCATTCTTGGAACCCGGCGCCGAAGTACGGTATTTCCCTGACAGTGCCCCCCCCTAAGGGCAGCCTCCGGATGCCCAGTCCAGGGTGTCTTTGATGGTATTCTCGTATTAATCGGGGGGCATGGATATTTTCGGATGGTTCCCACGAACTGTCTTCAGGGGGATAACCCTTCCATTTGACTAGGTACTGAGCCTGCCCTCTTCTCCTGCAGAAATCCAGGATTTTCTCGACCTCGAATTCTTCCTCTCCCTGGATAGTGACGGGTGGAGGAAGTGCCATCTGCCTGCCAGGAAAAGAGTTGGCAATTACAGGTTTCAGTAAAGAAGCATGAAACACTGGGTGGATCTTATAGGAGTTGGGCAAATCTAGTTCAAAGGCGACTGGGTTGATCACCTTCCTGACCTCAAAGGGACCGATGAACCTGGGGCCAAGTTTTCGGGATGGACAAGGTAATTTCAAATTAGCAGTGGATAGCCAAACTTTTTCACCAACCTTGAAAGTCGGACACTCTTTTCTGCCCCGGTTGTACTGTACCTCGTACCCTCTTTGAGCCTCCTTCATGGTCTGCTAAATTTGGAGGAAGTTATCCTGAATATTCTTGACCAGCTCCTGTGCCGCTGGGGTAGAGACGTCTGGAATGGAATCTGGAAGAAAAGAGGGGTGATATCCGTAGTTTGCCCAAAAGGGCGTTTGGTTAATAGCAGAATGCAGGGAGTTGTTGTAAGCAAACTCTGCGTAGGGTAACAGGCCTGACCAATCATCTTGGGAATAGGAACAAAAACATCTCAAATATTGCTCAAGGGTCTGATTAGTCCGCTCAGTTTGGCCATTGGTTTGTGGATGGTAAGCTGAGGACATGGAAGATTTGATCTCTAGAGCCCTACAGAGGTCTCTCCAAAACTTGGAAGCGAACTGCACCCCCCGATCGGAGGTGATGTTGGCTGGTACCCCGTGAAGCCTTACAACTTCCTTAATGAAAATGTCTGTAGTGGTGGCAGCAGAAGGGGTACACTTCATGGGTAAGAAGTGGGCCATCTTTGAGAGGTGATCCACCACGACCAGGATAGTGGTATAGGAATCTGAGGGAGGCAAGTCTATAATAAAATCCATGCAAATCTCTTTCCATGGACGTTCAGGAACGGGTAGAGGTCTCAACAGGCCCCAGGACTTGGTGTTGGACCCCTTGTTTCTCTGGCAGGTATTGCAGGAAAGTATGTAGTTTTGGCAGTCCTTTCTCCAGCCTGGCCACCAATAGGACCGACTCACCAGGTCGGCCGTCTTCTGCATTCCAAAGTGGCCAGACATCTTGTGGTCATGGAGGGCCTGCAGAATTTGGAGCCTGACTGGAGGGGGAACAAATATTCGGCCATGGGCCCATAGTAATTCCTGTCTCTTTTCAAGGAACGGTAAGGTGGGGACAGAGAATTGGTTGGAGGCTTGCTTAGGGGCTACTGTTAAGTCAGGTTGGATGGCATGGAGGAAGTTATGTGCAGAAAGAATGGTGGCGGGTTCCTTTGAGGACTCCGTATTCAGGAACATGCGAGATAGAGCGTCAGCTTTGCCATTCTTGGACCCGGGACGGTAGGTTATATGAAAATTGAATCTGGAAAAGAACAAGGCCCAACGGGCCTGTCGGGGTCTTAGGCGTTTTGCTGCCCTGAGATACTCCAGATTGCGGTGATCCGTAAAGATGAGAATGGGTTGAGAGGCTCCCTCCAACAGGTATCTCCATTCCTCTAACGCGAATTTGATCGCGAGTAGTTCCCGGTCGCCTACGTCATAATTTTTCTCTGGGGGACTCAGTTTTCGGGAGGTGAAGGCGACCGGGTGGAGCAAAGCTTTTGGGCCACTTCTCTGTGACAGGATCGCTCCTGTAGCAGAATCGGAGGCGTCTACCTTTAGTACATAGGGGAGCTCTGGGTCAGGGTGCTTAAGGATAGGAGCGGAGGAGAATAGTTCCTTGAGTTTTTCAAATGCGCCTTGCGCTTGGGGGGTCCATTGAAACTTGGTTTGCTGGCGAATAAGCTGGGTGATTGGGGACACAATTGCAGAAAAACCTTGAATGAAACGTCTATAAAAGTTTGCAAACCCAATAAAGAGTTGAACTGACCTCTTGTCCGTGGGAGCGGGCCATTTCTGAATGGCCTTCACTTTTTGTGGATCCATCAGGACTCCTCCGGTGGTGATGATGAAGCCCAGGAACTGGATGGTGTCTGTCTCGAACTCGCATTTCTCCCCTTTAACATAGAGTCCATGTTTACGTAGGATGAGGAGGACCTTCCGGACATGTTGACGGTGGGTTTCTAATGAATCAGAGAAAATCAGAATATCGTCAAGGTAAACAATGAGGAAGTTATCCAGATACTCACGGAAAATGTCGTTGACTAAATGTTGGAAGGTAGCTGGAGCGTTGCAGAGGAAGAAAGGCATGACTAGATACTCAAAATGACCGAATCTCGATCGGAAGGACGTTTTCCACTCATCCCTCGGGCGTATTCATACCAAGTTGTAGGCCCCACGTAAATCAAGCTTGGTGAAGATTTTGGCAGTTCTGAGCCGCTGGAAAAGTTTGGGGATGAGCGGAAGTGGGTACCTGTTCTTGACGGTGATTTTGTTTAGTTCCCTGTAGTCCACACAGGGCCTGAGAGAACCGTCTTTCTTCTCCACAAAAAAGATCCCAGCCCCTGCTGGAGAAGAGGATGGTTGAAAGGGGATCTCAGCCCCTGGTAGAAGATCGATTGGACAGTCGTAGGACCGATGAGGGGGAAGAACTTCAGCCTTTTACTCATCAAAAATGTCCATAAAGTCCTGGTAGGCTGCAGGAACACGTTGAAGGTCCTTGGGACTGGGTTGCACGGTGAGACAGGTGGGAAATTTTTGGGGTAACTTCTGGGAAGCAGTGCTGCAAACAGTAGGGGGAAGAAAACACTACTTCCCTGCTGTTCCAGTCAATCCGAGGATTGTGGGCCTGTAACCAAGGATACCCCAGGATGATAGGGAACATTGGAGAATGGATTATATCAAAACGTAAAAGTTCATGGTGACCCGAATTGGTGTAGGTCAGGATGGAGCCGGTCTCCTGGGTCACAGGTCCTAAACAGGGTGAGGAGCCGTCAGCTAACTGGACTTGGAGGGGTTGCTTCTTGGGTTTCAGAGGGAGGTTCAGGTGCCGTGCCAGGGTTAAGTCCATGAAGCAACTACATGCCCCTGAATCAAGGATGGCTCCCAGCTGGAAAGCTTCTCCCGCCACCTGTAGGGAGAGCGGAACAATAAGATGAGAACGAGGAACCCCTGTAGTATGGGCGCTTAGAAGGGAACGAGGAGGGCACTTACTAGGTCTCACTGGGCACTTCAGTAGGTAATGTCCAGTACCACCGCAATATAGACAGAGATTAGCTTGCCGGCGACTAAGTCTTTCCTCAGGAGACAAGGGGGACCATACCAGGCCCAACTGCATGGGTTCCCTGCGAGGGGGAGAGCGAAAGTTCAGAGAAGGAGCAGGTGCCAAGGGAACCCGGGGCATCATCCAGGTGGGCCGGGGATTTTGGAACTTCTCTGCCCGTCGTTCCCGCAAACGACGATCCAGTTTAGTAACAAGCTGGTAGAGGTCTGACAAAGTGGTTGGGACTTCACCCCGGGCCAGCTCATCCTTTAACACCTCAGAAAGTCCCAGACGGAATTGGTACTTCAGGGCAGACTCATTCCACTCTGTATCTGCGGCCCATTTACGAAATTCTACTATATAGTGCTCTACGGGCCTTTTACCCTGGGATAGGGTGTGCAGAGTGGATTCTGCTGTACCTGTGTGTTGGGAATCCTCATAAAGTGCCGACATGGCAGAGAGGAAAGTCTCTACAGAATCCAGCTGTGGGCTCTTTTGCTCCATCAAGTGGTGTGCCCAGGATTGGGGTTCATCGGAGAGCAGGGAGATGATGAAACCCACCTTAGTGGATTCCAACTGAAAAGTCCTGGGTTGCAGGGCCAGGTGCAGTAAACAGGCGTTCTTGAAAGAACGAAACTTCTTTCGGTCCCCGGAGAAACGTTCAGGTGTGGGGACCCTGGGGTCTGGGTTTGTCATGACGTAAGCAGGGAGGGCACCTCCAGGTGCTTGAGATGAAGTGGAGGTGCTGGCTGCAGGAGGTGACAGGTCCGCTTGGTTAGGAGAGAAGGTCAGATGCTGGAGACGTCCCTCGCTTTGGAAGTACCCATCCTGGAGGCGTTGTACAGCTTGAGTAAGGGCTGTCACCTGCTGGCATAGGGCCTCAAGGGGTGAACCAGCTCTGTCGGCCTCGGACATTGGCTGGTTTGTACTGTCACAGGTACTCACCCAGGCCAAAATGCTGAGAGCTGCTCCCCTTGCGACTAGGTGCACAATGCGTGGGTACAGAGGACACCGGGCACAAAGATGCACGGGTCGCCAGCAGGTGTGTTGCAGGTGGTGTGCAGTAGCGACGTAGACCAGGTGAGGCTGAAGCTGCACTGGAAGTAGACACCTGGCAGGACCGTGATGAGGCAGAGGCAGAGGCTGTATAGGTACCAGAACATACACTGGAGGGAGATCCTGAGGTGCATATGAGAACTGGAAGTCCAGAACGCCAGGCCGAAGGTCAAACACAAGAGATCAGGCAGAGGAATGTCCAGCAAGCAGGCCGAGGGTCAAGCACAGGTAATCAGGCAGAAGAGGTATCCAGGAAGCAGGCCAGGGGTCAAACACAGGTAAGTAACTCAGAGAATGTCCAGCAAGCAGGCCGAGGGTCAAGCACGGGTAGTCAGGCAGAAGAGTATCCAGGAAGCAGGCCAGGGGTCAAACACAGGTAATCAGGCAGATACAGGATATAAGATACTGGATACAAGGTACAGGATACAAGGTACTGGATACAAGGACTGGAGCCAGGACTCAGGGAGTAGAGACAACAAACCAGCAATTAATGAAGGGAAAGGGAAGGCCTTTTATAGGCCAGGTAAGTGGTCAGGTGGGATACCCGGACGTAGCAGATACCCGAGCGCCGTGAACCCGCGAATGCGCACCCGCTACCCGGCGTACCTGCACTGTTTGCTGAGCCGATCTACCGCGCGTGCGCATTCTTGGAACCCGGCGCCGAAGTACGGTATTTCCCTAACACCATGGAGGAAGAAGAAGAGGAAGGGGTGGAGGAGAGAGGTGTGTCACAACCAGTAGTAATATTTTGGAGGCGTGGTGGCGGAACAACCTCCAACACTACTACACCTTGTCCTGCATCCCTCCCAGCTGCAAATAGAGTGACCCAATGGGCCGTGAAAGACAGGTAACGTCCCTGTCCATGCCTGCTGGACCATGAGTCAGCGGTAATATGCACCTTAACGCTGACCGCCCTGTCCAGCGAGGCATGGACATTGCCTTCCACATGCCAGTAGAGAGCCGGAATCGCCTCCCGTGAGAACGTGGCGTTTGGGAACCTGCCACTGAGGAACCGCACATTGAACAAACTCACGGAAGGGGGCCGAGTCTACCAACTGAAAAGGCAGCAGTTGAAGTGCTAGCAATTTAGCCAAGCTAGCATTCAACCGCTGGGCATGTGGATGGCTGGGAGTAAACTTCTTTCGACGGTCCAGCAGCTGCGGCAGGGAAATTTGCCTGGTACAATCGGACGTCGGTGTACTGCAAGTACTTGGCTGTGATACACCTAATTCTACACCTTCATTCTTCTCAGAGCAGCTTTCAGAGAGTACTGAAGATATAGTGGGGTTGGAGATCCCAGCTGATGAGGAGCAAGGAGAGGTCCACTTTGTTCTTTGGTGTGGGTCTTTAATGTGCGCTTGCCAACGAGCTGCATGGCAGGTCGACATATGTCTGGTCATGCTTGTGGTGCCCAAGCGGCTGATGTTTTGGCCACGCGAGATACGCTTGAGACATATGTTGCAAATAGCAGTGGTGCGATCTGATGCACTCGTCTCAAAAAAGGCCCACACCAAAGAACTTTTGTGATAACGTGCAGAGGCAGAGCTCTGCGGTGTGATTCAGTTGATGTGCTGGCCTCTAGCTGGCCTCCGGAGGGCATCCTGCCTCGTTCGACATGTGCCGCCGCCTCCTCCTCCTCCTCTCTCCCTTCAGGCACCCACGTGGAGTCAGTGACCTCATCATCCCCTCCCTCTTTACCACTGAAGCAAACCTGACAGTAAGCTGCAGCTGGTGGAACATGACTGCCAGATTGCTGTCCTTGAGCATCCCCTCTCTCTGCACGCATGCTACTGCCTTCCTTTAGCTGGGTATCATCATCCGAGCCTTCAAAACGTTGGGCATCCTCCTGGAGCATGTACCCAACACTGTGCTCAAACAGTTCGGGGGACTCCTCAGGAGGACATGGTGGGTCTAGGGAAGGGGTGCCTGATGATGCCATTGAGTACGCGTTGGCAGCTGCTCTGCCAGTACCCTGAGCCTGGGTGAGAGAGGATAAGGAAGATGAGGAGGGCTTGGTCATCCATTCTACCAAGCATTCGGCATGATGCGGCTCAACATGTCCAGCTGCCAAAAACAAGAACAAGCGTGTCCCATGGCCACGTGCTGATGACGATGCACGACCACGTCCACGACCAGCACTGTTGTCTCTAGAAACAGCCTGCTTGCCCTGTGTTCTTGCCTCGGGACTATCTGCCTCTCCTTGACGGTCTTCCAGGCATTGTAGTGGGTAGTGTATATTGTGCTGGAGTAACACAGCACACACACTAACTCCTGCAGATGGCTGCCTTAGATGACAGCAACAGGGCCTTACGGCAGATAGAGGCTGCCTTAGATGACAAGAACTGGGCCTTACGGCAGATAGAGGCTGCCTTATATGACTGATAACAACTGAGCCTTATAGCAGATACAGAGGCTGAGGTGGTTTTATGTGTGATGTACTAACAGAGCACACACACAAGCTAGCTAGCTCCTGGAGATGCCTGGCTGCCTTTGATGACAAGAACTGGGCCTTACGGCAGATAGAGACTGCCTTATAAGGCCCAGTTGTTGTCAGTCATATAAGGCAGTCTCTATCTGCCGTAAGGCCCAGTTCTTGTCATCAAAGGCAGCCAGGCATCTCCAGGAGCTAGCTATCTTGTGTGTGTGCTCTGTTAGTACATCACACATAAAACCACCTCAGCCTCTGTATCTGCTATAAGGCCCAGTTGTTGTCAGTCATATAGCAGATACAGAGGCTGAGGTGGTTTTATGTGTGATGTACTAACAGATCACACACACAAGCAAGCTAGCTCCTGGAGATGCCTGGCTGCCTTCGATGACAACAACTGGGCCTTACGGCAGATAGAGACTGCCTTATATGACTGACAACAACTGGGCCTTATAGCAGATAGAGAGGCTGAGGTGGTTTTATGTGTGATGTACTAACAGAGCACACACACTAGCTCCTGGAGATGCCTGGCTGCCTTCGATGACAAGAACTGGGCCTTACGGCAGATAGAGACTGCCTTATATGACTGACAACAACTGGGCCTTATAGCAGATACAGAGGCTGAGGTGGTTTTATGTGTGATGTACTAACAGAGCACACACACACTAGCTCCTGGAGATGCCTGGCTGCCTTCGATGACAAGAACTGGGCCTTACGGCAGATAGAGACTGCCTTCTATGACTGATAACAACTGAGCCTTATAGCAGATACAGAGGCTGAGGTGGTTTTATGTGTGATGTACTAACAGAGCACACACACACACACAAGCTAGCTAGCTCCTGGAGATGCCTGGCTGCCTTTGATGACAAGAACTGGGCCTTACGGCAGATAGAGACTGCCTTATATGACTGACAACAACTGGGCCTTATAGCAGATACAGAGGCTGAGGTGGTTTTATGTGTGATGTACTAACAGAGCACACACACACTAGCTCCTGGAGATGCCTGGCTGCCTTCGATGACAAGAACTGGGCCTTACGGCAGATAGAGACTGCCTTATATGACTGACAACAACTGGGCCTTATAGCAGATACAGAGGCTGAGGTGGTTTTATGTGTGATGTACTAACAGATCACACACACACACACACACAAGCTAGCTAGCTCCGGGAGATGCCTGGCTGCCTTTGATGACAACAACTGGGCCTTATAGCAGATATAGTGACTGATGTGGTTTTATGTGTGCTGACACACACACTAGCTCCTATAAATCCCTGCCTGCCTTAGATCACAACAAGACAGAAGGTTATACTGCAATGCTGTACTAACAGCATAGGACAGAGGGTGCTACTGCAATGCTGTACTAACAGCACGCACATACCAGACTAATCCCCAGAATCAAAGCAGTTAGACTCAGCAGCAGATAATGTCACCACTCAGCAGCAGTGCAATTAGCAGAAATGATCAGTATTCACTTCAGTAGTAATGATAATGAATCAGCAATGAATCAGCATCAGCATCAGCAGTCTGCCTAATGCCGCGTACACACGAAGGGACTTTTCCCGGCGGACCTAAGTCCAGCGGACAATCCGCTGGACTTTCCAGCTGGGTCCGCTGGACTAAAAAGCGAACGGACTTGACCACACACGATCACGCAAAAAGTCCGACGGTTCACGCGATGACGTACAGCACGTACGACAGGACTAGAAAACGAAAAATACTTGCTACTGAGCATGCGTCCTTTTTGGTCCGCCGGACCATACTACACACGGCCGGATTGTCCGCTGGACTGCCAAGTCCAGCGGATAATTTTAAAACAAAACTTAAAACTTTAGTCCGCCGTACTTTGGCCAAAAAAAGTCAGCCGGCGCCCACACACGAGGGGATTATCCGCTCGACTTCGGTCCAGCGGATAATCCCGCGGGATAGTCCCTTAGTGTGTACGCGGCATAAGAATCAAAGCCGGAACACATGTGCACTAGGCCGACGGCGCGGCGGCCTTTAATACAGTGGGGCGTGTACTAAAGCCCCTGAGCTATAATTGGCTACAGGCGTCCTGCCTGTAGCCAATTATTGCTCTCCTCGCTGCCGGCGCTGTGATTGGCCAAGCATGCGGGGTCACAGTGCATGCTTGGCCAATCATTAGCCAGCAATGCACTGCGCCTGGCGCAATGCATTGTGGGCCGCTCGCATCACACGAATGTGATGCGAACGGCCCAAATAGTTCTGGGCTCGCCGAGCAGGCGAACGCCCGGTGCTCGATTCGAACGTGGGTTTGAATCGAACACCGGGCCCATCCCTACCAGGGAGTGATGTTGGGAAGATAAGGAAAGGATGTATAAAGTGGTCTGGGGGTGATATAAGCTGGGGGGGAGTTGGGGGCTGAGAAGTGGTCAGATAGTAATTTTTATGATCAAAAATGCTTTTATACTCATCTACTAATATATACAGCAATAAATCATACAGCAGTACTATTCAATGAAAACAATCTGTTATAAACTGTAAGCATATATATATATATATATATATATATATATATATATATATATAATCCAGCACTCTGTATGTACTGTACAGATGATGTGAAGGTAATGTATGACAATTCATATATTATAACCCTATATTATCCAAGCTCTGTACAATCAGAAGTGTAGACTCATCACATATATACAGGTTACATGAATGGTCACACATTACTTTCACATTATCTAGTCTGTGATTGGTGGGTGTTTGTATAGACATGTGTGCTGCTCAGGAGGTATCTGTCAGCTGTGATCAGGCTGCACACTCCCCCTCCCCCATACACTCACTATCTCCTCTGATTATCCTGTCACCTGCAATACAAGTACTCCTAAACTTTGCCTTTTTGCTTCCTAGGAGACTTTTTTCAGGAAAAATACAATTCAACTCACCTCTCTTCCTCTGGCCAGCCCGTCAGGAGCTTCAGTGGGCTCCGCCTCCCGATTCTCTCAGCACTCCGCACTGGTGATTGAGGGGGGGGGGCTGAGTCAGAGATACCAGAGACTGTGCAGGAGACTGGAGGAAGGGGGGACACAGAAAGGAGCTTTGGATTCCAGCATACACTGCAGGCACAGTGTACTTATTTAAAAGCAATGCCACTGCTGCTGTCTCACAGTGACAGATGTGCCGATGGTCACCCCCCGCCTGAATGTTCTCTTTCATTTCTGAGCTGAATCATGTGCCCGGGTTACAGGCAGTACAAAAACCGGGCACATGATTCAAGACCCATACTGTCCGGGTGAATCCCGGACAGGTGGCAACCCTAGTTACATGTGTCGCAGAGGCTGTCCGTGCGATTTTCATTCCATGTTTGGCACATTGAGCACATCGTTTGCGTTTATCGCTTCTAATCATGGAATGTTTTGGCTTTGGTGCTGAAAGGACACTTCGTGAACTTCTGACTGGCGCTGATGGAGCTTTTCTTTGTCTGTTTGTCAGATTCCTTGCTATCATCTGCCAATATTCCAGTGGCGTAATCGCTTTGTACTCTGGGTGCCTCTCTTCATTTGCTTGTATATAAATGCATTGACTGTTGTTTACATCAATATCTAGGAGGTCAAAGAAAATCCTCAAATAAAACTATTTTTGACTTCCGGTCTGTCTCATAGGACACTTTCTTCTGATCCATCAGGTCCACGCCCCCCAGGTACTTGTTGTAAATAGTAACAATGGTTGGACATAGAATATGCAGCTTTTCTGCACATCCTGCCTGCCTTCTCAGCACATTTGACAACAGTGTCACTGATCTATTGTCCATCCATTTTACACATGTGACGCCATTTGCACTCATAGTATCCACATCTCCTGGTTTCATTTCTTTGTCAGCTTTCAAGTTTTTGGGAATATTTTTTCTGTCCACATGAACTGTGCCACAAAAGGTAGATCTTCTTCTGCATCTTGTATTGCAGCAGTGGAGAATTAAAAAAATTGACGATGAAAACCTGACAGCATAGCTGTTCTAGTTGTTTTGTCAGCATAAAGGCCCATACACACGGTCGGACTTTTTGACAACCAACATGCAAATTAGGTGGTTTGGACCAACATCCGACCGTGTGTACGCTCCATCGGACCAACTTTTTCCAGGTTGCATCGGACTTTTGTTGGCTGTGCGAACGGACCAACTTTCTGCCAACAAAAGTCCGAAGGACGAAAGTCCGAACGTGTGTATGCAGTACCAACTGACTTTTGTCCACAGTACAAACACGCATGCTCAGAACCAATGCAAAAGATCAGACAACAATATAGAAGTTGACCAAAGGTGGCGCTGGAGTATTCGAACGTCCTCTTTTGAAGTGTCGTCAGTACGTTGAAACGTCACTACGTTCGTGTTGGTTGTCTCAAAAGTCCGACCGTGTGTATGCAGTACCAACTTGAGGGCCAACGCCCTTTGGACAAAAGTCCAAGGGAAAGTTGGTCCACGGTCCGACCGTGTGTATGGGGCTTAACAATGACACTCTCTCTAAGACCATGTTCTGTGTCTGGTTTTTCATCCAGTATAGATGTCAAACTGATAAAGGTAGCCCGAGATAGCATCACATCTGCACCATAGCTTGAATCCCCATATCACAGGCTTGTTTCTGATGTACCGCTTCATGATGTTTTGACCTTTATATTTTATCATGTGCTCATCAATCGACTGTTGCTTGGATTTCTCGCAACCTGGAAGCATCGATTGAAGTGCTCAATCAATGGATGAACTTTGAAAGCTCTATCACACTGGGGATGAGTTCTAGGTAACATGTCCTCATTATTTGCAAAGTGCAAAGCAGAGCGAATTGCTTCAAATCGAGCACGACTCATTGTATTTGCTATAAATGGGACCTGAAGATCTGGCTGAGTAGACCAATAGTCTCTGATCGATGGCAGAACATGATACCCCATAACAAGACATATTCCAAAGAAGGTTCGAAGCTCATCTGCATTTGTCTGGAATGGAATGCCCTTCTGTTTCACATAAAGCTCACTTTGCTCCACAACGAGTGAGACTAAAGTGCTGAAATCAGATGCTTGTTCAAAGACTTCAACAGCATCAATATCTGCAGAGTCATCTAATTTCAAGTTCACTTGTCCATAGTCATATTCAGTACTGTTTGTTATGACTTTAGTTGCTCCCCTTTTACACCTAAAGTCAAAACCAGTGATCACTGACAGTTTTTGAACTAGATTGCGACTTTTTCGGCAGTTGTTCTCCTTCTTCAGAGTTCACTGCTGTGAACATTTACGTTTCGGTAAGCCATAGAACATCAAAGGTTGGACATGTAGAGCTGTACAAGCTAGGTTTGTGCTAGAGCTAGGTTCAGTTGATGAAGGATCAGGATGCTCTATGATCACTTCCTGGGTAACACTGTCAACAGCTTCAAGCAAGAAACTCTGATCTTCGTCATCGAGAGTGAGGTCCTCTTCATCACTGTGGTCGGCAAACAACAGCCGTTGTATATCCTCTTCACGTATTGTAAACAAGCGCTCACGCTGTGCCATCGTGTTTGAGGCCTTGCTAAGAACAGATGAACAATAGCGAATAAAATGGGTTACGACAGTTAGTGACTCTGCCACTTCATGTAGCTGAAGAAGTGAATGCTTTCCTTCAGCTGCATCCTGATGTACTGCTGTAATTAGATAATAATACTTATGTAATGAAAATGTCTCCTGTACAGCACACTTCAATCATACAGCAATGGGACAGCACTGTCCAACAAACATACCTTTCTCACTGATGGCTGACTGACTTCAGGTTTACAGTAACTGGAAAACTGCTTTTTATCAACGGTCCCTAAAGTTCCACAGAGCTCAGATAAAGCACAGGCTGAATGACTTCTATACCTGTCCAAAGTTATTTGATAAACAACTCTGCATAGTGGCAGGGTTTCTTTAAGGTATGGTCCGTTGAGGACCATAGGGACATATGTGTCCCAGAGAAAAAAAATGTCAGCCCAATTGGTTCAAATGATAAAATCTCTCAAAAAACATTTGTTGTTGTCAAACACAAGTCTATCAATAAATATCAGATGATCCAATAACATCTGACTATTTAGGTCACTTTTTATGGAATGTCAAAAGAAGCTTTTTTTTTTTAAGTTCGTACACTTCAGTTGCTGTAACTAAGCCATTTCATGAAATAACTGGCAAAAAGCTAGATCCATTTGTTGATAAGAACTAATATTATGACTCAAACCAAAAAAAAAGTATTAAGTTCTTAATCAGATGATACAGGTGATTGTATTGGTATTGGTCTTCAAAGGGTCATCAGTTCGGGCCATTTTCTAGGCTAATAGACAAATAGACAAGGGATTGACAAACAAATGCTATAGGGGAACATGTAACAAGGTAAAAACTGTTTTAAAACATTCCAGGAGGAAAACAACTGGGGGAGTCTATGGCTGAGTAGAATATGTGTGTTCTGGTATACCATAGACCTAATACTTTCTTGTATTAAAATAGGTATAAACTCCAGAGAGAAAGAGTTCATTTTGCCCTGGCCTGTACAAATAATTAGTAAGACCTCATCTGGAATATGCAGTTTAGTTTGGGGCACCAGTTAACAAAAAATATTTTGGGGGACAAGAAAGAGTGCAGAGAAGGGCAACCAAACTGATAAGAGGAATGGAAGAGCTCACCTATGAGGAAAGTGTGACAGAACCTACTCCACTTGAGTGCTTCTGTCAGTATACCGCTTCCTAAGTCCTGGAACACGAGTCCAATGGATCTGGCTATAGGGACCCCCAAGAACCAGACAACACCAGTCTTGGAGTACATCAGGAATAGCCTTTTATTTGAGATCTCACACAAATATATACAGCAGCTTGACTAAAACCTAACCTAATTAGCATGAGCTAATTATCTAATCATTGACCGAGACTTGTTGACTGAGAGATAAGACTTTTCAGGGTAAGACTTTAAGGCCCCTTTCACACTGGGGCGGTTTTCAGGCGGTACAGCGCTAAAAATAGCGCCTGTACACCGCCTGAAAAAACCGGCCCCATTCACTCCAGTGTGAAAGCCGGCGGGCTTTCACACTGGAGCGGTGCACTAGCAGGACGGTAAAAAAAGTCCTGCTAGCAGCATCTTTGGAGCGGTATAGGAGCGGTGTATTCACCGCTCCTACTCATTGATTTCAACTGGGACACCGCTGTAATACCGCGGCAATACCGCTGCAAAGCGCCGCTACTGCGGCGCTTTGCGGGGGATTTTAACCCTTTTTCGGCCGCTCGTGGGGGGTAAAACCACCCGCGAGCGCCCGAATACCGCGGCTAAAACGACGGTAAAGCAGCGCTAAATATAGCGCTGCTTTACCGTCACCGTGGCTCCCTCCCCAGTGTGAAAGGTGCCTTAGTCTCCTAGCTCACTGACTGACTATTCAATACACATTACCATAAACATCAACACAGGGTTAATTAGCACAAACAACAAGGTGTGGAATACTTTTAGAAGCCAGACTAGACTTATTTACACAATAGACAGGTGGCTGGAGTTGATGATATTAGCATCTAACAGGTTGTGTCCCAACAGTATGATTCAGTCACTATTGCTAATATGGCATATACATATCCAGAGTCTGTGTGTCTTGGGGGGGGGGGGGGGGGGGGGGGGGGGGGGGGGGGGGGGGGGGGGGGGGGGGACATCCACCTGAATCCAAGTAACACCACCTCAAGGGTCCCCAGGCATACAGCTCACAAAGAGCACCGTCCCCCCAAATGCCATGACCAGTGTAGACTAAATGTTCTCTCGTAACCCTGTTAAACCGATATACTGCAACCCCCTTTTGCTTCCCACCTAAAAGATGAGACCACACTTTTCTTTGGAGTAAAATGGCCACAACAGCCTTTATTAAGCACTTCCCACCCGGCCAATGTACATATACGGCCGGGTGGGAGCCGTCTACTTCTGAATGGACGTTCCGGAACGTCCTTCAGAAGTAGAGGGATCACGCGCGCGCGTGCCCGCGCAGCGGCGCGATCCCGATGCGGCCGTGTCACCCGGACACGGCGCATCTCGGATCGGCAGGAGGGCTCGGTGATTGGCCCTCCTGATCACATGACGGTCGTGATGAATCACAGCCGTCATGTGATGTAAAAAAACAGCCGGTTGCTAGGCAGAGCGGATCGCTGCAGCCGGCTGGTGATCAGTGAGTATTAGCTGTTTTTTTTACAGCTTTTACTCACTGATCACCTGTCTAGTGTCCCCACAGTAAAACACACATGTCCTCACAGTAAAACACACATGTGCCCAAATAATAAAAACACATGTCCCTCACATATGTCCCAGTAAAATAACATGTGCCAATGA
Organism: Lithobates sylvaticus; assembly: GCA_028564925.1. Taxonomy (NCBI): domain Eukaryota; kingdom Metazoa; phylum Chordata; class Amphibia; order Anura; family Ranidae; genus Lithobates; species Lithobates sylvaticus. Next base: position 97,948,210 of record CM053032.1, on the reverse strand, counting down.
TTATCTGCACACATATGTCCGTGATCACCTGCACACCCCTTTTACATGATCATTTGCGTACATATGTCCGTGATCACGCGAACCAATTATTATACACTTAACAGAATTTTTTTTACAAAAAACATGTAGCAGAATACATTTTGGCTTAAATTTATGACAAAATTTGATTTTATTGGATTTCTTTTTTTGATTTACCTCTGATTTACCGTCAACTGCCAAAGACCACCATAAGCACCGCCACAGCCCGAAAGGGGGGCTACCTCAACCTTGAGGGCAACCCCACACCCGCAGAGCCTTCTGAATTCCCTCCTGTAGACCCAAGGACCATAAGTCTATGCCCACGTCAGAGAGATGCACGCCATCTCTCCTCAAATAGAGCCCGACATTAATCTCCAGCTCTCGGTGCTGAATGACAATCCCGCCATTCTGCATCAGAATGGCAAACACATTCCAAACTACAGGGGGTCCCCGGGTTACAAAATAGATAGGGACTGTAGGTTTGTTCTTAAGTTGAATCTGTTTGTAAGTCGGAACAGGTACATTTTGTAAGTGTAGCTCCAGCCAAAAAATCTATTTTTAAGCTTTTTGGATAGCATAGGGAAGGGTTATCACCCCTGTAACATTTGTTTTGCTGTCTGTGCCCCTGTGCAGAAAATTTCACCTCACCTTCTGTCCCAATGACAATTGGATTTTGAAAATTTTGGGTTGTTAGGGAAGCATGGACTGGTGATAAAGTATCAGTGGAGACACGTTTTTCCCATATTAACTCTTACAGGAGTGAATTTCCCTTCCTAGGGGTGGATTTCCTCTCACTTCCTGTTGTCTCCCTCCGTTTGTAAGTAGGAGTCGTTTGTAAGTCGGATGTTTGTAAGTCGGGGACCCCCTGTATGTATATCTACTGCATTTACACGACCTGTCCCCAGCATACATACAGCCCCAATGCGGAAGGAGTGTGACGCGTATTCCTTGCTATCCAAACCCACTTCCTTCAAACACTTCCTGAAAACTGACACAAACTGGAATTTTGACAGGAATGACCCGTCCTCATGCCGCAGGAATGGTCCTGATCCTCCCAGCCTCACCTTTCGAAACTCACTAACAGCCGCTACGGGGCACACCCTAGATCCAGGTAACACAAAGAGTGACACCACCGTCCCCTTACCCTGTTGGTCAGTTTTCGACCTACGCAACCGTATACCCACCCGATCTATGTCCCCCTGTACATCCTGATCCAACAGCCCCCGGCTACGCCCTTTTACGGGCTCACCAACTCCCCAATCCTAAAAGCCCCATAAAACACCAAGGAGAACACCGCTGTAAACAGCAACGCCTCGTAGCACAATTTACAAATGAAGCTCAACCGGTCACAAATTGCCGTCAAGTTAGCGAATGTGACCGGCCGCCTCGTGTCCCTTTTCTTATGCTGTTTCCGATAGCCCTTTAACGTTTGCCGAACCCCAAAAAAATCCTTCGTCCAATCCTCCCCCCCAAGCAACTTGAATAAAAATGCCAATCCCGCCAGCTTACAATCGATAGATGTGACCGACAACCCCCTTTCCATGTTCCTAGCCACCAAATACAGCACTAATAACCGCTGATCGGATCCCTGATCACTTACCCCTGCCTCCTGAACCAACTCCAACCACTCCGTCCATACCTTAGAGAATGCTGACCAAGTAGACTCTCTTAAGGTTTGCCGGATCCATCCCGTGGCGATTCCAAAGGCAGTTCCCAAATCCAGTCCGGGCAAGGGGCCCCTGTCTCCTCCGTGCCCGGTGCCAGCTCCCTTAACTTGTCCCACTGAAAACGAGACAGTGAGTCAGCCAATGAGTTTTCGACCCCTGGGATGTGGATGGCATAAATAAAAATGTTCAACTGCAAGCACCTAAACACCAATTGCCTCAGCAGCCGAATGACCGGAGGTGATGAAGCCGACACCCATATTATCGCCATTTATGTGCAGTTTCAGATTTTTGAAGTCCTCCCCCCACAATTCCAAGGCCAGCACCATCGGGAAGAGTTCGAGCCCCAGGACTGCGGCCAAGGTTCCACACTCCATCTGCCCCGAAAGAATGCCCCATACCCCGTTGAGCCCGCCGCATCAGTGACCAAGTCCACATCGAAATTGCTCACTGGGCCGCACATCCACATGGCCCTGCCGTTATAAGAAGATAAGAAATCATGCCACACACGCAAGTCCTCCCTGTGTTCCTTACGCAAACGAACAAAGTGAGTAGGAACCTTAACCCCTGCAGTGGCTGCCGACAGCCGTCGGCAGAAAACCCTCCCCATGGAGGAAATAGTGGATGACTGACTCCAGGCCCGAAACATCCCTCACCACCCATTCCAAAAAGGAGCCAAATGCTTAAAAAAATGTGCACGAAATGGAGCAACCCATGGGCAGACACTTATCCACGTAGAACTGGTCGCGCCACTGGCACACCAGCAGCCGAAAGCTGTCTGGATGGACCAGAAGCAGGCGGAAAGCCGATTCAATATCCGCCTTCGCCATAAGTGCACCCCGACCATAGTGCCTCATCCATCTGACCACAGCGTCAAACGACATGTAAGAAACCGTGCACGTTTCCGGGTCAATAAAGTAATTGACTGAGTCCCCTTTTGGAAAGGACAAGTGATGTACCAGGCGAAACTTAGCAGTCTTCTTCTTGGGGACCACCCCCAATGGGGACACCACCAAGTTCCCCCAAGGCTTAGTTACAAACGCCCCCCCATGCGTCCCAAGGCCACCTCTTTTCCCAATTTCTCATCCACCACCCCTGGGTGCTGCAACGCCGATTTCAAGTTCCTTGCCACCGGCGGTGCCACCGCCAATGAACAGGGTATCCTGTAACCATCCCGAAAACCTAAAGCCAGTAAACGTGCAGCCTCCCTGTCCGGATACTTACTTAGAAAAGGAAGCATCCTTGTTACTTTCACCCGCGTCGTCCCTTTTGTGAGCAGGGTCGCCGGCCCGCTTCCCTCTCGTGAAACACCTGGACAGCATGTGGGCTCCCCCACACCCTGAGCACTCGTGCTTGAACTTGCACTCTCCCCCAAATTTGCAGGCTCCTTCCTTGAACTGCCAGCATACCCCCCACTTCTTTCCGGCCGGCAGTCCTGAGGCCGAAGCATTCCCGCCCCCCCCTGAAGAAACTGAGGCGGGGCCCGCGCTGATAACATAAGCCTCATTCAGAGGCTGATGTCCTTGTGGTCCCACCTTCCGCTGCCTGAATTGCTCGTCGTACCGAAGCCAGGCCACCCCCCCATACACTCTATGGGCCTCCCCGATGGCATCCCTATAGCAGAATAACACTGAGCAATGCTCGGGGTTCTTCTCGCCTATGACGCAAGCCAGAATGGCGAACACCTGTAGCCAATTAGCAAAAGTGCGCAGGATCAGCCGATACCGTCGCTTTTCCTTGTCATCGTTCTTGGATCTATCTGGTTTCACACTATCAAGATTCAATTTCTCCAACGGGAGCAGCGAGAAGATCTCCACCCTTACCTATCTTCTTGCGCACCTCCTGTTTCAAGTGCGCTCCCAGCGGGCCCTTGAAGCACACGTAGACCTCACACCTTGCCGCATCAGCAATCCTAACCACGTTGGTCCTTACTGCCGTCTCCTTGTCATCTTTCTCTGCTGCCTTGTCCGCGACCACCCCATCCCCGACTGTTCTGCTTCCAGAGTTGCTTAGGCCATGCCCCCAGGCAGCAATGGGGCCTGACTCCTTGCTGGCATACTGTCTGCGCTGATCTCCTGTTTTTTCTCATGGCCCCCTCGGTCCCTCCGCTCAGCTCACTGTCTTTCCTGGCTGTCCCACTGGCGTTGCTGGGCCCTGCAGTAGCTGCCACCTTCGCTGCCTTGCTGAGAGTCCCAGGTGTGGAGACAGCACCATGCCAGCCTGTGGCCCCGCCCCCCGTGATAGGCTGGTGACGTGCGGACCGCCCGAGGCCTACAGGATGCCGCTGTGCTTGTTTTGCAGGGGGGATTGATCTGTCCTCCCCTGGGCTCCTGATAGCACGAGGTGGTCGAGTTGCCGCTCACCCTCCCGCGATCCCTTGTCCTCCTCTGCTGTCATGGCCCACACTTGCCTCTGCAGCCATGCAATACTTTCACCGCCACGGCCCTCCTCAGCTTTGCCAATAGAACTTCCACGTCCATCATGTTTGGAGGAGCAGTTGAGAAAAAACTGCCTCCTCCTTCAGCTTCCCTTTGTCAAATGACTCTATGCTCCGTCCACCCCCTTTATATGGCTCCTCCCCTTCCTCTGCCAGTTAACTCTCCAGCCATTTCCCTTTGCTCTGCTCCACCCTGCTGCACTTTTAACCCTATTTTGCTCCATTAGTCATCCCTGTCATGTCCGGCCCTCCATTAACCCTTGCAGTCTGCATTCCGTGCCTCTCTGGGCCCATAATCGGCAGGCAAGAGGCTGGCATTCAGTTCCCTCCAAAAGCCTCTGTCCCGGGTGAGTCTGTCACAGAAAGATTAGATTAACTGAATTTATTCTCTCTTGAGAAGAGGCGATTAACTACTTCAGATCCGCACTATAGTCGAATGACGGCTACAGCGCAGATCTGCTTTGCCGGGAGGGCATCAATAGACGTCCTCCCCTTTGCAAGCTGGCCATGTCCCCCCCTGCAGGACCCACGGCTTGTGCTATGATCACCCGAGTCAAGAGACTTAGGTCTCGATCCCGACCGACAGCTGATCACATGATGTAAACAGAGGATCGTAATTGTTTTTTTTCTTTTCACGCTGACAGCGTGAGGAGAAAAAAAAAGCTGATCACCGGCTTCTGTTGAAGGGACATCGGTCCCGAGCAGGGAGAGGCGAAGCCACCTCATATGTGCCCAGAGTGCCTACCAATCAGTGCCCACCAATCAGTGCCCACAGTGCCCACCAATCAGTGCCCACCAGTACATCAGTGCCACCTATCAATGTCCACAAGTGCCACTTATCAATGCCCTCCATTGGTGCCAATCGGTGTCTCATCAGTGCCACCTAGCAGTGCTGCCTATCAGTGTTGCCTACCAGTGTCGATCAGTGCCAATCACTGCCACCCATCAGTGCCCATCACTGCCAGCTATCAGTGCCCATCAGTGCCACCCATCAGTGTCACATCTCAGTACCCACCAGTGCCACCTCATCAGTGCCCACCAGTGCCGCCTCATCAGTGCCCATTAGTGTCGCCTTATCAGTGCTCATTAGGGATGGGCCCGGTGTTCGATTCAAACCCATTTTCGAATCGAACATCGGGCGTTCGCCCGCTCGGCGAGCCCAGAAATATTTGGGCCGCTCGCATCATATTCGTGTGATGCGAACGACCCGCAATGCACTGCGCCAGTCGCAGTGCATTGCTGGCTGATGATTGGCCAAGCATGCATTGTGACCCTCATGCTTGGCTAATCATAGAGCCAGTGGCGAGGAGAGCAATAATTGGCCACAGGCAGGATGCCTGTGGCCAATTATAGCTCAGGGGGTTTAGTACACGCCCCACATTATAAAAGGCCGCCGCGCCGGCGGCCTCGTATATTGTATTCAGGCGTGTCAGTGTGCTGACTGCTACATTATCTGCTGTGATTCTGGGGATTAGTGTGTGCGTGCTGTTAGTACAGCATTGCAGTATCACATCTGGGGGGTGTCTATAGTATGCCTGTGAAGGGGCGCATGTTTCCTGTGCTTAGAACTGTCCCTGCACAAAGTGTCATTTTTGCAGGAAAAAAAGCTATTTAAAATCACTTGCGGCTAATGAATTGATGGCTCCCATAACACAGAGAACAGTCATTCATTGAAAGTCATTGATAAAAAAAAAATAAATAAAAAAAAAGCGTGGGGGTCCCCCCAAATTCAATAACCAGGCCCTTTAGGTCTGCTATGGATATTAAGAGGAACCCCGGCCAACAAAAAAAAAATGGCGTGGGGTCCCCCTCAAAATCCATACCAGACCCTTGAGGTCTGGGATGGATTTTAAGGGGAACCCCGGCCAAAAAAAAAAAAATTTATGGCGTGGGATCCCCCTTACAATCCATACCAGACCCTTATCCGAGCACGCAAACTGGCAGGCCGCAGGAAAAGAGCGGCCCCCCCTCCCTCCTGAACCGTACCAGGCCACATGCCCTCAACATTGGGAGGGTGCTTTGGGGGCACAAGCACCTTGTCCCCATGTTGATGAGGACAAGGGCCTCTTCCCCACAACCCTGGCCATTGGTTGTGGGGGTCTGCGGGCGGGGGGGCTTATCGGAATCTGGAAGCCCCCTTTAACAAGGGGACCCCCAGATCCCACCCCCCCCTGTGTGAAATGGTAAGGGGGTACTTTTGTACCCCTACCATTTCACCAAAAAAGTGTCAAAAATTGTAAAAATTACAGGAGACGGTCTTTGACAATTCCTTTATTAAAATCTTCTATCTTCTGGTCTTCCTTTTTCATCCTTCGGTTTCTTCATCTTCTCCTTCCGGCATCTTCTTCCATCATCTTCTTCCTCCGATCCGCTTCTTCTTGCTCTGGTCTTCTCGTCTGGCATCTTCTTCCATGGCGTCGGGGTCTCTTCTGGGCCGTTCCGCGCAATGGGAGGCTCCCGCTGTGTGGGGCTTCGCTGCGTCTGACAGGTCTTTTATAATGGAGGGTGGGGCCACCTGGTAACCCCGCCCCCTCTGACGCACGGGGACGTCATGGGGAATTCCCTATGGCTTTCCCCATGACATCAGAGGGGGGCGGGGTCACCAGGTGGCCCCGCCCTCCGTTATAAAAGACCTGTCAGACGCAGTGAAGCCTCACACAGCGGGAGCCTCCCATTGCGCGGAGCGGCCCAGAAGAGACACAGACGCCATGGAAGAAGATGCCGGACGAGAAGACCAGAGCAAGAAAGGCCCTTGTCCTCATCAACATGGGGACAAGGTGCTTTGGGGGGGACCCCAAAGCACCCTCCCAATGTTGAGGGCATGTGGCCTGGAAGATGGGCACCCAGGGGGCCCTCAAAACAGACATAAACTTTGCTTTTTGTGGAGTCTGTCAACCTGACCGAATCCACTTTTTTCTCCCCTGCCTTTCTTTGGCTGTCCGGAGCCGAAACGCTGGCTGGTACATTGGGAGAATCGACTACCGCCGTAAGGCTACTTTCACACTGGAGCATGGGGGCGCTGGCGGTAAAGCGGCGCTATATTTAGCGCCGCTTTACCGTCGTTTTAGCAGCGCATTTCGGCCGTCATGGGGAATTCCGCGGCCGAAAAAGGGTTAATACCGCCCGCAAACCGCCGCTGCAGCGGCGTTTTGCGGGCGGGTTCGAAGCGCTGCCCCATTGTTTTCAATGGGAACGGGCGCTATAGTAGTGGTAAATATACCGCTCCTACAGCGAGCCAAAGATGCGGCTTGCAGGACATTTTCCAGCGTCCTGCAAGCGCACCGCTTCAGTGTGAAAGCCCTCAGGCTTTCACACTGAAGACACAGCAACAGCTGTTTCGGGTCGGTTTGCAGGCGCTATTTTTAGCGCAATAGCGCCTGCAAACCGCCCCAGTGTGAAAGGGGCCTAACTGTTCCCGCTGCTGGTGGGACCATCGCCGCATGATCCTTACCTTGTGTCGGCTCCCACGCCTGCGCTGACGATGAACTGTCCCTTGTGCTCGGCTCAAAGCGATGTACCAGGTCCCTCAAACCCGACAATATGTCCTGCAGACCTGCACTACCTGCAATAAGTCCTGTGTCCCTAGGCTATTCTGTGTGGGGCCTGTCACCACCTGTCCCTGATGAACAACCTTCCCCCAGGGACCCCCCCTTTCTACCCTGATCCAACAGATTTTTCAGTAAAGAAGAGATAGATAAGGAAGAAATACACTCCCCGGGCAGCCCAGGACTGGGCCCACCAGCCGGCGCTCCGGAATCCACCGCTGCCGGATGTCCCTGGTCCTTGTCCCCTTCCAACCCGGACAGTTCTCCCTCCGATCTGTCGCTCTTCTCCTCTGGCTGAACGACCACTAGCTGCACCCCAAATGGACCTGCTCTTGTTGCCTGGGGTCTGCGTTGCTGTTCCTGACCTTCTCTGTCCCGTCACGCCAGAACCGCCCGCTGCCCGTCTTGATGGACTCCTGTTCCTGCTCCTAATCTGGGCATCCGTTGTTCGCCCTCTGCCTTCGCTCACCATCGACACAGCACTCTTCGCGGTCCTACCTCTGGTCAACGTGCGACTGCTGGCCGCCTTGGCAGCAGGGCCAGCATCCCGAAACACGGCTCTCCCTCGCTGGGCCGACTGGCTGCTCTGGCCTTCTCCCACAGCCCTGGCTGCATGTTCTTGACATCTGCGAAGAGCAGGGGGAGCAGAGCCCTGTGATGTGCTGGGCTCCCCCCGCTGTGCTCCTGCCTTTGTGCTGATTTCTTGTCAAGTCACCATTCCTCTGTAGCTGCAGCTGCCTCTGACCACCTGGGGAGGTGTCAGGGCTGAATCGCGCCGGAGGCCATGACCGCTGAGCACGTGGATTCACAGGTCCCCCCTGTTTGGCGTCGCTCTCGTTTCATTAATTATGGTCGCTATCTGTGCCTGCAGCCAGTCAGTACCTTGTGCGGCTGCACCCGCTCATAGCTGTGCTATTAATTTATCGCCGCCATTCTTGTGTAAGCAGAGAAAGGACAGAGAGTGGTGAGCGTGAGGAATCGTCTCAGCCACTCACGAATGACGTCACTCCCCTTCCTCTTCTCCTTACTGAAACCGAGCACCTCCCTGCTCCCGGCCCCTCCCCTTTTTTTAAAGGGGACAAATTTCTTTTACAAACCATGACTGTGCTGTCCTAATTAGTCATGCCGTCCCTGTGCTCATCTTCTCCTTTTCTATGCTCCGGGACTCTCTTTACCACCTTGGTGCCACATCCTCACCCTGTACAGGCTGAGAACCATGAGGAGTATGAAGTACAGTCCATTGTTGACTCCCGTAGGTTCCGTGGACGCATACAGTACCTGGTGCATTGGAAAGGGTACAGTCCAGAGGAATGCTCTTGGGTCTCATCCTTGGACATACATGCCCCTGTCCTCCTCCGTGATTTCCATTGACATTTTCCCCTCAAGCCTGGTGGTCATCCGAGGGGGAGGGGTCGTTGAGGAGGGGGTACTGTCAAGGCTGGGCTCAGCCCTTCCTTCTCTGAGCTGGCTGCTCAGCTGTCGGCTAATTTCCAGCTCCCATCTCTCTCCACAGTTACCCAGCTGTTGATCCTGCTCGTCAGTCCTGCCTACCTAAGTCATCCAGTCCAGAGGAGCTCTGCCTTCGCCTTGGTCACATTACAAGAAACTATCTCCTGCATTCCTGTTTAAAGACTGGCTTTGCTGACATCCCTTTAGGCTACAGCTCCTGCTTGCTGTTCCACTACTTTGATCCCTGACTCCTGGCTTGGCTGACGATCCGTTACGGCTACTGAACTTTGGCTATGTTTTGACTAAGTTTTGTTCTTTTTTCTTTTATTATTAAGAGTGTGATTTAACTGTACTTCTGTCTCAGTCTGATTTCATGGTTTCTGACACACAGGCATCCACAGGCTATTCCTCCTTTGAGCTCTTGTATGGTATATATCCCAGGGGGCTGCTAGATGTCACCAAAGAAACGTGGGAAGGAGAGGCCACCCCATATAGAAGCATCATAGAGCATGTCTCCTTGATGCAGGATCGAATCGTAGCTGTCCTACCCCTGGTACGAGAACTTATGGAGCGAGCCCAGGAGGGTCTATGATCGGGGTGCCAAGGTCCATACTTTCAGCCACGGGGACAGGGTGTTGGTACTGGTTCCCATGGTGGAAAGTAGGTGAGGTGGTCGAAAGGGTGGGGGAGGTAAACTATAAAGTCTACCAGCCAGGGAAAAGGATACCACACCAAATTTATCATGTGAATCTCTTATAGCCCTGGAAGGACAGAGGGACTTTACGGGCCGCATCCCCGCCTCCAAAAGACTGGGTAACAGTGACACCGGTGACACCTGACGTCCCCATAATGGATTCCCTGTCCGTGGCACAACAAAGTGACGTTAGGCCATTTGTGTACAAAAATAGAGACTTTTTCTCCCCCTTACACGGACTGACCAACGTGATCCAGCATGACATAGTGACGAAACTAGGGGTTTACATAAATGGAAAGCCATATAGAATCCCAGAGGCCTGGCGAGAGGCAGTCATGAAGGAAATTAAAAATATGTTAGAGTTGGACATGATAGAAGAGTCCCACAGTGAGACCCATAGTGCTGGTCCCAAAACCTGATGGCGCTATCAGGTTTTGTAATGACTTTAGGAAACTCAACAGTGTGTCCAAGTTCGAAGCGTACCCAATGCCTTGGGTTGATAAACTCGTGGACAGGTTGGGACAGGCTCGCTACATAACAACCCTAGACCTAACGAAAGGCTATTCAAAAATGGCCCCAACCAGTAAACAAAAAACAAGTTCGGGCTTTCCTGGGCTTTACGGGGTATTACAGTTTATACCCAACTTTTCCACCATTCCTGCCCCTCTGACTGACCTGACAAAGGAGTTTGTGGTACAGACGGACACCTCTGAGGTGGGCCTGGGGGCTGTACTATCCCAGACCAGAGATGGTGAGGAGCACCCGGTTGTATACCTGAGCCGGAAACTGAACAAGCACGAAAAAACGATGCCATTGTCGAAAAGGAGTGTCTTGCTATTAAATGGGCCTTAGACTCCTTGAAGTATTACTTGTTGGGGAGGTCATTTAAGCTGGTCACCAACCATGCTCCCCTAGAGTGGATGTGACAACAGGGAGAAAAATGGCCCTGTGACAAGGTGGTTCCTGGCTTTACAGCCCTTTTAGTTTACAGTAGAGCATAGGCTGGGCAAGCTCCAAAACAATGCAGATGCCCTCTCCCGCATGCACTGTATGCTTGGGACAATTGCTCAGCCGCAGGGGCTTGAGCAGAGGGGGAGGATATGTGATGGTATGCAAGGTGAAGTCATCAATAATCTGTATATTTCATCTCGCATTCGATCTATTGTAAGAGACTGAACCGGAATCCAGGCTGGGTTTTACCAGCCTCTGTGGCAGGCTTGGTTCTAGTTCGGGTGTTGTGGTCCACTTGAGTCCATGCTCAGGTGGACTTTAAATGACTAGTAAGAGAGCACAGCAGGGCTCTGGCCTGAGACTCAGAAGGGAATTTGAGAGAGAGGAGCCCTGTTTGGATTGAAAAAGAAGGTTTGCTTTACCTCATGTTTTGTGGGTGACGGGAACCAGCCCCACACTGTATAGAGAGCAGTCTACTGTTTAGTTTAGCGCCGGACTGCAAGGATTTACTTTACATTTTTTGTTTATTTTTATGACTTTGCAAACCACTTGTAAATAAAGCTGGCAACCCGTCAGATTTTAAAGAAACTGCCTGCATGCTGGCCTTCATTTTGAGAAAAGGTGATTCCCCACAAGATAATCTCCCACAATATAAATATATACTTATACTCTGCATGCAGTGTAGCCTATATCTATAGTGCATTCCGTGGTGTACTGTTTCTAATACACTTCAGGCAGTGTACACAATATCTAATTCAGTGTGTACAGTTTCTACTACACTTCTGGTGGTGTACACAGTATACAATACAGTGCAGCTGTTGTACACTTTCTAATACACTTCAGGCAGTATACACAGTATTTAATACAGTGTAGTGTGGTGTTGCAAAACAAAAAATACATCATGTCCAGAAGGCCACCAAGGAGAGACAGACGCCACTAAAAGAGGGCAAGCAGCCTCTGTGTCTACAGTCATCAGTGGTGGTCATGGACAATGTGCATCCTCTGATGGTGGCTGTGGGGCACGTTTGTCCTTTTTTGCTGCTGCTGGCCATGTTATTGAGCCACAACATGCAGAAGAGTTGGTGGAGTTGATAACAAAGCCGTTCCTCATCTTCCTCATCCTCCTCATCCTCTGTCACCCAGGCTCAGAGTAGTTTGCCTTCGCAACTGCCAAAGTGACTCCTTGTTCACAGTCACTCCTTCCGTAGCCCCACCATCATGCACGGAGGAGTCCCCAGAATTATTCGACCACAGTGTCGGTTATATGCTGCTGGATGATGCACAGCGATTTGAAGGCTCCGATGTTGGTTCCCAGGTTGAGGAAGGGAGTAACGTGAGCCTAGAGAGAGGGGATGCCACAGAAGGACAAGAAATTGGCAGTCATGTTTCACAGCAGGACCCATTCCTGCACCCAACAAGAGTATCTGTGAGGGGTTACAGTGTTCTGGCACCACCACCCCTGGCCCAATTTTTCTGCCCCTGTTTAACAGGGGCATTTAATTACAACTTTTGTTATAACATTTCACAGCAAGGCCCGTTCCTGCGCCCAACAAGAGTAACTGTGAGGGATTACAGTGTTCTGGTACCACCAACACCTAAGGCCCAATTTTCTGCAGAGTATATAGGGCAGGCCGTATAGTATATATACTGCTGTTCAGAGTATATAGTGTCTGGGGGACCCCCACGCCATTTAAAAAAAAAAATTGGTGCAGGGTTCCCCTTAATATACATACCAGACCTTAAGGGCCTGGTGTGGATTTTGAGGGGGATATCCACACCATATTTTTTTGGTATTTATATCTATATTGCCGGGATCCAAACAATACAGCCGCAAGCAGTTTTAGAAATGTAATTTTGCTGTGGCACTGTTATAAACATGGGAAAGATGCGCTACTTTACAGGCATATTAAGGACACCCCCCAGGAACGATATTTAAAGGAATATTAGGTTTTTATTGTTTCACTTTAAGCATTATTAAAATGACTTAATTAACCCATTAAAATTAGCAGTTTTGTTTTTTCACGTCCCATAGACTTTAACGGTGTTCGCGCGTTTAAACACATTTTTTGCCTGTTCGCATTTTCTGCTTCCAACCGGGGGATGTTTGGCTCATCCCTAATTAGCACCAGAGATTGTTTATCCAGGGAATATTCAGTTACCTTGGGAAATTAGGCTGGATTCACACCTATGCATTATTAATGCTTTTTGCATTTTGCAAATTTGCTCTACAGTCCATTTAACATGGTTTGCTATGGAACACATTCTGTAGTGCAAATCTGCAAAATGCAAAAAGCAATAAAAATGCCTAGGTGTGAATCCAGCCTTAGGAAGGATTTTTTGTTCCTTGATATTGCCATGTAAGTATAGGGTGTTTTTTTTTTTTTTGTAAGGTTTAATTAACTCTGCGGGGGGAGATTTAACAGACTAATTTGAGTTGTTTGAGGTGTGGTAAAATCATGTTAGGGTGAAAAAAAATGTAGTTCAAAGTAACTTTTTAAATTAAATAAAAAGTTAATGAGTACTAACTAACGAATATGAAGAACAGGCAGTTTAATTGCTTTCTTGCACAAATAGATAACAAACTGTATGTAGTTCAGCGTAGTTTTGGAGCATGTTTGTTCATGCTCCACAATCCTACTGGCCCAGCACTATGATGAGCTGACTCACTGGCTAATAAGAACATATTGAAAGTGGTGGTGGAAATATGCTAGTTTAGAATAACTTGGAATTTACACATGTAGGAGGCAATTAAAGCATGTATGCACAGGCACCTCCAGATATCTGAACTTTATACTTGCTAGCAGCATTTATTTTAGTGACAGATTCACTTTGTTATATTTAAGGGAGACAAATAAATTATACGTTGCTTATTTCTTTCCTAAAATGTCATATATGTGTGCATAGGTGTGCGCAGCATATTGCATTAAGGTGTGCACCCCAAAGCTCAAAGCACACATGGAAGTGCCCTGTGCTGAGTGGCTTCCTGTTCACACAGTTTACTATGCTACATTTATGAATGAACACAGTGAGTGTGTGTGTTCACTGTGTTCATTTAGAAAAGGAAGGCGCTGGTAAATGACATATTAGCCCCTTCTCCCACTCTCCAACTTGGAACATCCCCAGTAGAAGCTGGGAAATTAAGAGGGAAGCTACCAGCACTGCGGGACAGGGGGGACAACGTGGGGGAAGCCCGGTCAGTAGTGTGAATTGGCATCGCATGTAGTGATTTGGGTGTGCCCAGGCACACCTGGCACACCCCCTGTATGTATGTGTATAAAATTTATATACACACACACATACAGATATATATATATTCTCCCTCTAAAATTATTACTGGCCTCTCAAATTATGACAGCCATCATGTTCTCTTCTTCAACTGATTAAGCCACTGAAATAATAAAATGACGCAAGTGAAATAAATCAATTGAATGCCCTCCTGATAAATTTTACTGCTCATTTTTTTTAACAATTGGCTTGATAAATGGACCTTTTTGCATTGTAAACATTCAGTGTCCCAAGCAAAGGTTTTGTTTTGTGATATAAAAACCCACCTGTTTTAATCTTTCATTTTCAGCTTGCACAGACATTGAGGGATCAGCGATGTATGCACACATCAGGTTTTAGAGAAAACTGATGAGTGCTCGTTAGGGCAGGCTCATTATCTGTTCTTTTCTCAGCCTCTTAATCAAAGCCAGGAGAAAGGATCCAGCTGTCCTGAGCACAAATTTATTTCTTACAAAGTCATGCAAGAAAGGGGGAGAAAATGAAGGCTAAAACTGAAGCCAGTAATAGTTGTTTAATCAGGCATGAGGCACTATGCTAGATTATTACTAGGTCCCTAGGCTCAGGCCGAAGATATTTTTCCTTTAATGAAAGGGGACAGCTCGTCTAAATCATTTTTGGAACAAATAGAATACAGAATAAATAGCTAACAGAAAACTTTTACATTGCAGCACAAGAATACATGAACCCTTATATGGCATGATGCCATGAAACAGGGGCACAGCGAGTGCCTTAATCCCTAGTGCCAAATTATAGGTACTAAACCCGAAAGCAAGCAATTCTTAGATGTGGTGACTGCATCCATTTTCTTATTTAGGCTTTCTTTCCTTTATTTTTGACCTGTTGAATTGTCCAGTAAATCTGTTATTTTTTAACCTTTTCGCTCCTGCGCTATAGCCGAAAGACGGCTTCAGCGCGGATGCTCCCTGCCGGGAGGACGTCCCTGGATGTCCTCCTATTTACTTCCGCAATGCGCGCTCCTGAGTGCGCGCATCAGGGAAGTTCTGTGCTGTCCGTGTCCCTCGGACACAGCCAGTCACAGATCGCTGTAAACAGCCAATCACAGCGGCCGTTTACAGTGCGATCAGCGTGTCCAATGAGAGAAAAAAAAATAATTAAATGTGCGACCTGTCCCCGCTGCCATCTGTCCCCACTTCCATCTGTCCCCACTGACACCTGTCCCCAGTGCCACCTGTCCCGTGCCACCTGTCCCCAGTGCCATGTATAAGTGCCATCTGTCATCAGTGCCACGTCAGTGCCACGTGTCATCAGTGCCACATAGTTCCATCTGTTATCAGTGCCACGTATCATTGCCATCTGTCATCAGTGCCACCTGTCAGTGTCACGTGCCATCTGTTATCAGTGTCACGTGTCATCAATGCCACATATCAGTGCCATCTGTCATCAGTGTCACGTGTCATCAGTGCCACGTATTAGTGCCATCTGTCATCAGTGCCACGTATTAGTGCCACATGATATCAGTGCCACGTATAAGTGCCATCTGTCATCAGTGCCACATATTAGTGCCATCTGTCATCAGTGTCATGTGTCATCAGTGTCACGTGTCATCAGTGCCCCGTATTAGTGGCATCTGTCATCAGTGCCACGTCAGTGTCACGTGTCATTGTCCTGGTGCTCCAGGGCCTTCAAAAGTGTAATAGGTGGTCAACAAGTCAGATGTGTAATTTATGCTCCTAGAACACATGATGGCGCTCCCTGCATGTTGGGTCTCTCTAAGTGGCCAGGCTGTGAAAAAGTCCCACACATGGGGTATAGTAATACTCAGGAGGAGTAGCAGAATTTATTTTGGGGTGTCATTTGTGGTATACACATGCCATGTGAGAGAAATAACCTATTACAATGACAATTTTGTGGGGAAAAAATTAAAAATAAAAAAAAAATAATTTTGCAAAGAATTGTGGGAAAAAATGACAACATCAAAAACCTCACCATGCCTCTTACTAAATACCTTGGAATGTCTACTTTCAAAGTAGTGTGCAGGGACCGCCCTGTCATCAGCCGGCTCAGCGGGGAACAGCTGTGCGATCCCCGCTGAGAAGCGGATCTTCACGGGGCGGATCAATACGGATCCGCCCCGTGTGAAAGGGGCCTTAGGGTCACAAGAAATGAGATAGGCCACCAGTACATCAGATGTGATCAATTTCGTATGATTTGCACCACAGTTTGTAGACTCTGTAACTTTCAAAAGACCAAATAATATCCACTAATTTTGGGTTATTTTTACGAAAGATATGTAGCAGTATAAATTGTGGCCAAAATTTATGAAGAAAATTTTATAATTTGCTAAATTTTATCACAGAAACAAAGAAAAAGTTGTTTTTTTTCAAAATTTTGGATCTTTTTTCATTTATAGCGCAAAAAATAAACACCCAGAGGTGATCAAATACCACCAAAAGAAAGCTCTGTTTGTGGGAAAAAAGGACAAAAAATTTATTTGGGTACAGTGTTGCATGACGGAGTAATTGTCATTCAAAGTATGAGAGCACCGAAAGCTGAAAATTTGTCTGGGCAGGAAGGGTGTTTTAGTGCCCAGTAAGCAAGTGGTTAAAAGGGCAAGCTATCTTGCAGATGTAGCAGTTCGAGGTTTGAGACAAACCATTTACCATTGACAGGGGGTGCTTACGATGACCTGCTTTTAATATTTATGTAAAAGGAAAATTTGGGGATAGGTAGCTTAAGACCTACTTAACCACTGGTCAAAATGTGGGGGTCCTATCAACTATGGTTCTGGAGATACGGGGGGCTCCTTGTGCAGCCTGTCAGAAGCTAAATACAGAGCGGCCAATTTAAATACAAGCTGGCACACTCTGTTTGCAGCAGACTGAGAGGATGAGCTCACAGTGCCTCTCCTCACTTCTTGTCAGAGGCACTGAGCTCATTGGACAGCT
This sequence comes from Lithobates sylvaticus, assembly GCA_028564925.1. Lineage (NCBI taxonomy): Eukaryota > Metazoa > Chordata > Amphibia > Anura > Ranidae > Lithobates > Lithobates sylvaticus. Next base: position 97,931,261 of record CM053032.1, on the reverse strand, counting down.
TGGAGCCTGCAGAGTTTGACAGGCAGCACCGCCTGTCAAACTCACCTATTGATTTCCATGGGGCCACTCTGCAACTCCAAGCCAAACTCGCTCACAGTAGAAGCATAGTCCAACAATGTAAAACTACCATTCAGCAATGTAAAAAAAAAACAAGGAGGCGGCAGTAGCACCTCATGAACGCCTGTCGCCTGCTATACCACTCGTTGAAAAGCAATACACCACAGATCACTTTTAAGGTTGAATATATTTTTATTAAAGTTTCAAACATACAAAATATATACATATCATCAGTATGAACAGGTCTGTAAAGCTTAAACATATAAACGGTTGTATCAAGGGGAAGAGAAGGGAAAGGGGAACAAAAGCAAAGGGGGGAGGGGGAAGGTAGGGATGAGTGGAGGGGTAGGGGTGGCATGGTAGGGAGGGGAGGGGGGGGGGACATGAAGGAGTCGTAGCTTTACATTTCTAAAGTGCATACACATTACATAAAACTGTAAAAGATAGGTGCAACTTGGGCTCAGAAATCTTCAATCAATTTGCTTGTCTCTGCATGGTGTCTTCTCTCTATGGACACCACCCAGAGCACAGTCCGCGTAACTATCTCTGTGCCTCTTACATAAGAAGGGGGGAGGGGGCACGGTAGCAGAGAAAGAGAGAGAAAAAGAGAGAGAGGAAAAAAAGGAAAAAAAAGAAGGGGGGGGGGGCAGCTCAGTTCACATATCTTAGCGATAGGGAAGCCTATAGTGCGTCTCGATTATTGTAAGGGTACTGGGGCATACTTAGAACTGTAAATTATCCAGTAACCGGCCCGAAGTCGAGTGGTGTCTCCATATGGACCATAAGGTGTTGAACTTGTCATAGGTGTCATCCGTTTTGGCTTGCAACTCCTCCATCAGCATCATATCATTTAGGATGCTCACCCAACCTGACATAGAGGGAATGGAATCTTTCTTCCAGTATAGGGATATGTTGTGTCTAGCTGCTGAAAGCATAAATCTCAAGAGGCACTTCTTTTGTGCTTGGATTGTGCCTGGTATGATGGATAAGAGAGCGATCAGGGGTGTGGGGGACAGAGAAGACTGATACATATCATTGTAAACCTCAAATATTTTGTCCCAGAATGAGTGTACCTTAGTGCATTCCCACCATGTGTGGATATAGGATCCCTCTCCTCCGTGGCATCTCCAGCAGACATCGGTTGAGTTGGGGAACATCTTGTGTACCGAGGATGGAACTCTGTACCACCTGGATATCAGTTTATAATTTTTCTCTTGTGTGAACCCCGATCTGGATGCCTGGTGTGTGTGAATAAAGGAGATATTCCATTGGGCCGGGGATATGTCCATTTCTAGATCTCTAGCCCACTTATGAGTATATGCCGGTAGTGCCCTATTGAGATGCAGTAAAATATCTTTGTATATGAGCGATAAGGTGTGTCTGGGGGTCTGAGAGAGATTACACAATTCCTCAAAGTTAGTGAGCTGCCTGTGAACTTGACCTGACATATGTAGTGATTTGCTTAGATGGTTCAGTGATATCATAGAGAGCCAATCAATATCGGAGGGGGTTTGTGTGTCATCAGACGGTCTGAATTGGCCTGTGGAGGGGTGAACAAATATATTAGCCGTAGGCCACTGTTCCCGGGTGTAAGGTCCCCATTGCTCTCTAGAGAGGGTGGTAGGTAAGGCGGCGTTATCAAATAGTGAGGAGAGAGGGCTGGGGTCTGAGGAAAGAGCGAGTTTACTGGCCTTATCATACCACAAGGTAAAATATTTAATGAGCAAGTGAATGGTGGCAAATGGGTCTATCGCTTCTCACATATAAAAATTGCAAATTTGTGAGGCCTAGTGTGCATTAACACGGCCTGTACCCCAGAGAGAAGCTTGAACAGATAGACATAGAAAGTATATGCATGTAAGCAAAAAATAAGTTTTATTTAGGGCAGCAGGCCCAGAAATAGGTCAATAGATAGGTAGATAGGCATACAATTTTACAAGACAGTGTATATACATGGAATCATGTGTGACCATAAACATGTACATAGAATGCAGAAATTGCGCAGCAACTTGCGATAATATCGGGGTCTTTCAGGAAAATGCCGACATGTTTCGGACGGACGTCCTTTTTCAAGGCAATAACAATTCCTGTGTTTGCTCAATAATACTGTATAAGACAGAGTAAGGTCATTAGTATACAACATATTGTGTTGATAAGTATAAAACCTGTGATTGAGCCACTCAATGGTAATGGTACTCACTTGCAAAGCATTGAAGAAAGGGGCTGGAGTGGCCCGCTGGTCTTGGGGTACAGAGATATGGTCTCAATGTGTCCACAAAGTGTATATTAGTCTTATGCTATTAAAAGCAAACGGCTGCTAGACATTTGAAAGGCTGCAAGATCTCCAAGCCATGCACTGGAAGGTTGCAATGGCTCTGTAACCTGGGCCAGAAGTAGTATATGGCTAGGGGATGGAAGGAAGTAAATAGGGTAATATTAATGTCACTTGGAAGTGAAAGAGTATGTTTATGCAGGGTAAATTGCATAGGGTAAGAAAGTAATGTTACCTGATGGATAGAGGTCCTGTAGTGCAATACAGCAGAGCGCCGGCAGGGAAGTGTGATAGCTAAACCTGCCATTGTTCAGGCTTATATATATGTAAAAATTGGTATCAGCTGTGCGGGCCATGATGTAAAATGGATGCGCTAAGCTGTGGTATAATTAGGGCCAGGTGCGGGGATGGTGGCTCGGAGGCCACAGCGTAATACCCCCAATGGTGAGATCTCAGAAGCGGCGGCGCCGCGCGTCGCCACATCCAAGGGGGCGTGGCCTCGTGCGGCGTCGGGCCGTCACCGACGCGGGCAGACTAACCCCTCCCCGCTTGCTGGAACGCAAGCGGAGGGGCGCGTGTGATGGAGGCGTGCGCCTCAGTGGGTATATGCAGCGCATGCGCCGTGGAAGGTCCGCGCATGCGCACATGGTCTTACCCGCGCCGGGCAGCCTGTGTATCAAATGGGAGCAAGAAAAGCCGAATAAGGACATAAAAGAATGTATGACAATATTGTTACCCTTCAGTGGGTTAAATGTAAAAAGGCGTTAATAGGTCAGCAAGTGAGTCACAGTACCATAGAGATGGATAAGGAGCCCCCTAGTGGACAGAAACAGACAATGCATGAGAATAACAAAAACAACAATATTCACATATCTATAGAGATAGTAAAGGAAGTATTTTTGCATCATTCGGTTTGAATAGCTATAGAACAGTACAAACACTGCAATAAAGCCAATATACAATATAGACATGTTTTCTGAAACATTTAAACAGATACATTTTTAATAAGTGAAAAGATAGAGCACAATTATTGTCGTGTAGATAAATGGTTGGAACAAATGAAGAAGGGGTCCCAAAGTGAGAAATACTCACGGGGGCCTGTCTTAATTTGAAACAAAATTACAAATCAAGTTCGCACACCCCTGATTCGAAACCCTCGAGGTAGGGCTTGAGGTTGAATGCCTCGTTGAGGCCTGGAGGGGATGTGGCGTTAAGATGGAAAATCCATTTAAGCTCACTTTGAAGTAAAGATTTATTGTAGTCACCCCCTCGGTTGGGTGGGGGAATGTGGTCTAGTGCTCTAAATGTAATCTGGGGGGTAGAGTCCTGGTGGACAATTGCACAGTGTCGCCCTAAGGGGAGGTCAGGGTTTTTTTGGTTGATACTAAGGGTATGTCGGTAAATGCGTTTCCAAAAAGGCAGTTTGGTTTTCCCAACATAAAAACACCCACACTCGCATTCTAATAAATATACAATGCCGACTGAGCGGCAATTGACAAAATGTTGGGGGAAAAAGGGTTGTCCGTTTGGTAGGGTATTAGATCTGTTGGATTTAGATAGATATCTACAGTATTTGCATTTCCCACATGGAAATATCCCTTTGGTTTGTTTATGTAAATAACTAGCTGGAGTGTATTCACTTCTAATTAGTTTGTCACGGAGAGAGGGAGCTCGTCTATAAGTGAGTAAGGGGTGTATGGGTACAAATGGGGACAATGAATGGTCTGTAGTAAGAATATGCCAATGTTTCTCTAAAATTTGGGTAATTAGGGAATGTTGTTCGCAAAAGCTAGTAATGATTCGTAAAGGGGTGTTAGTGGATTGGGGTTTGGAAGAGAAGAGTAAAGAGTTGCGTGTTTTGGATTTCGCTTTTTTATATGCGATTTTCAAAATTTTATGTGGGTATCCTCGTTCTAACAGCCTGTTTCGTAAAATCGAGGCCTCGTTTTCAAAGGAGGCCTCGGTTGAACAGTTGCGGCGGGCACGGAGGTATTGGGCATATGGGATGGAGTTGAGGAGAGGTTCCGGATGGAAACTAGAGGCAGCTAAAATGGTGTTGCCTGCAGTGGGTTTACAATATAGGTGACTTTGGATATGACCTTCCGGGTCTTTCATGAGGGTAAGGTCTAGGAAGCAAATAGAGGTTGGACTATATGTCATAGTAAATCTCAAATTTAACTGATTAGCGATGTTGAGGTAAGTCAGAAAGTCTTGTAGGGTTTGACTCGATCCCTGCCAGACAATGAGGATATCATCGATATATCGACGAAAAGTAACAATATGTTTGGTGTACATATTGGCAGAAGAATCTGCGAATAGAAGGCGTTCCCACTCCCCCAAGTACAGATTAGCGTAGGCCGGTGCGCAACAAGTGCCCATGGCCACGCCCTGTACTTGGAGGTAGTGGGAACCATCAAAAGAAAAAAAATTGTTGTTGAGGATAAAATTAAGAGCATTTATGATAAATGTAGAGAGATCTGTAGGGTATAGGGAAGTAGTGGTGAGTATATGTCGGATAGCCGAGAGTCCTAGGGAATGGGGGATCGAGCTGTATAATGCCTCGACGTCGATCGCGACAAGCAGGGTGTCGGGACCGATGGTCAGGGAAGACAGATTTTGTAGGAGATGGGTAGTATCTCGTATATAAGAAGGGAGTTGGGTAACTAAAGGTTGCAGTAGTTTATCGATGTATCGACTAAGGTTATCTGTAAGAGAGCCTCTTCCGGAAACTATGGGCCTGCCTGGTGGTCTGGGTAGGTTTTTGTGCACCTTAGGGAGTGCGTAAAACGTAGCTATATGTGGGAATTTGGTTCTAACATAGTCACTGGTGTTTTTGTCTAATACCCCTTGTGTGGTGGCAGAATCTATAAGTGTGTATAGTTGTTGTTGTGCTAAGGCAATGAAAGATATGGGAATCTTTTTGTACCATTCCTTATTCTGAAGGATGTCATGGCACATTTGAATATAATCAGCTCTGTCAAGTATAACTATATTTCCGCCTTTGTCGGCGGGTTTTATTATTATCGTGGAGTTGGTTTTTAAATTTTGGAGGGCGAGGTATTGATTGTATGAGAAGTTACGTGCCTTAGATCGGTTGGGGTGAATTTTTAGGTTGCGGATTTCCCGTGTCACTGCCTTCAAAAATAGTGCAGCTCGTGGATTGGTGCTGGGGGGTGGATAAAAGCTAGATTTCTTTTTTATAGTTGTTTTGGAAGGTGGACGTGATGGGGTGGGAGAGTCATCCTCAGTGCTGGCTAAGAGAGTGTCAAGATCCAAAGTATCTATTAAATTAGGGTTGTCACTTTCCTCCAAGAGTTCAGTTAGCTGTTGGAGGGCAGTGGTTTCCGCTGCAGAGTGTAAGAGGGAATCTGAAAAGGGATTGGGTGTGTATATGCTGTGTAATAGAAGTTTACGGACAAATAGATGAATGTCTTTGATGACAGTGAATTTATCTATGTGAGATACAGGGCAAAAGGTGAGTCCCTTTTCAAGGACTGAAATTTCATGCTTGGTGAGTGAGTGTTTAGAGAGATTGATAATATTACAGGAAGATGAAATTATCTTGGTGTTCTTTTCGGTTGGTGAGAGTTGTTGTGTTGGATTCTTTGTGATGCTCGCATTAAATCTAAAAAATCAAAGTGTTGGGAGGAAGAAGGTAAGGAATGTGATCTGGAGGTCTTCGAGGACGAGGGAGCGACCGACGGATCTCTAGCCGGTGAGTCGTCGGTCGGTCCCTCGGGGTCGGAGACCTCGTCACTAGAAAGGTTAGGTGTGCGACCTCTTTTGGGGTTGCGTGAACCCCGTGTAGAATTGGGCTTGGGTGCAACGTGTGAATTATCTGTGTTGCGGTCAGCAGTGAACTTGGGAGGCATTGGTTTGGAGGCGAAGCGTGCTGGGGCTGGTGGGCGTACAGCACGGTTGGCCTCGTTCCATTTGTAAGCTCTTTCCTCTTGGAATGCTTTTTTGTCGCGGAAGAATTTTTTGTCCTTCTGCGTCAAAGTGTCGTGGTTAAATTTGTCAAAACGTTTTTTAAGTTGGAGGTCCAATGTTTTATATAGTGGGTGATCTAAAAATTGTATAAGTTGGGTATTTATTGATGCAAGTTTGGCATCAAGAGCGGACATTTGTGTCTCATATTGTTGTATCAAAAGTTTCATCAAATCAATTGAGCATTGCTTGAGGACACCCTCCCAGGCCTGTTTAAAGTCTGGGGGAATGTCCTGAAACGTAGGAAAAATTTGGACCCTGAGCCCAAAAGGGTTAATACCGTGAGCAATATAGTCCTTAAAGGACTTGATATGCCAGAAGAGAGAGGCTTTCTTCTGGACAGTATGTGTAAGATTAAGGAAAACAAATCGCAGTTGAGATTCAATGAATTCATTAGATTGAAATTGTTGTAAGGTGCTAGTCATGCGGGTCTCCCAATCCTCACCAAGGAAGATTGCCATGATAGTTAAGTGGGTATCGGGGGGGTGTTCACAAAAACAGGTTAGAGGTAATAATTGTCATATGGCACAAAAGGATCAATACTCGTATTTAAATCAGAATATATGTAAAGACATAGGTATATTGAGGTAGAAAGTGCCTGCAATCACTTGCTCAGGTAGGGGATTTTTATGGGTTAACCATAGATAAATCAAGGTAAAATATTTAATGAGCAAGTGAATGGTGGCAAATGGGTCTATCGCTTCTCACATATAAAAATTGCAAATTTGTGAGGCCTAGTGTGCATTAACACGGCCTGTACCCCAGAGAGAAGCTTGAACAGATAGACATAGAAAGTATATGCATGTAAGCAAAAAATAAGTTTTATTTAGGGCAGCAGGCCCAGAAATAGGTCAATAGATAGGTAGATAGGCATACAATTTTACAAGACAGTGTATATACATGGAATCATGTGTGACCATAAACATGTACATAGAATGCAGAAATTGCGCAGCAACTTGCGATAATATCGGGGTCTTTCAGGAAAATGCCGACATGTTTCGGACGGACGTCCTTTTTCAAGGCAATAACAATTCCTGTGTTTGCTCAATAATACTGTATAAGACAGAGTAAGGTCATTAGTATACAACATATTGTGTTGATAAGTATAAAACCTGTGATTGAGCCACTCAATGGTAATGGTACTCACTTGCAAAGCATTGAAGAAAGGGGCTGGAGTGGCCCGCTGGTCTTGGGGTACAGAGATATGGTCTCAATGTGTCCACAAAGTGTATATTAGTCTTATGCTATTAAAAGCAAACGGCTGCTAGACATTTGAAAGGCTGCAAGATCTCCAAGCCATGCACTGGAAGGTTGCAATGGCTCTGTAACCTGGGCCAGAAGTAGTATATGGCTAGGGGATGGAAGGAAGTAAATAGGGTAATATTAATGTCACTTGGAAGTGAAAGAGTATGTTTATGCAGGGTAAATTGCATAGGGTAAGAAAGTAATGTTACCTGATGGATAGAGGTCCTGTAGTGCAATACAGCAGAGCGCCGGCAGGGAAGTGTGATAGCTAAACCCGCCATTGTTCAGGCTTATATATATGTAAAAATTGGTATCAGCTGTGCGGGCCATGATGTAAAATGGATGCGCTAAGCTGTGGTATAATTAGGGCCAGGTGCGGGGATGGTGGCTCGGAGGCCACAGCGTAATACCCCCAATGGTGAGATCTCAGAAGCGGCGGCGCCGCGCGTCGCCACGTCCAAGGGGCGTGGCCTCGTGCGGCGTCGGGGCGTCACCGACGCGGGCAGACTAACCCCTCCCCGCTTGCTGGAACGCAAGCGGAGGGGCGCGTGTGATGGAGGCGTGCGCCTCAGTGGGTATATGCAGCGCATGCGCCGTGGAAGGTCCGCGCATGCGCACATGGTCTTACCCGCGCCGGGCAGCCTGTGTATCAAATGGGAGCAAGAAAAGCCGAATAAGGACATAAAAGAATGTATGACAATATTGTTACCCCGCACCTGGCCCTAATTATACCACAGCTTAGCGCATCTATTTTACATCATGGCCCGCACAGCTGATACCAATTTTTACATATATATAAGCCTGAACAATGGCGGGTTTAGCTATCACACTTCCCTGCCGGCGCTCTGCTGTATTGCACTACAGGACCTCTATCCATCAGGTAACATTACTTTCTTACCCTATGCAATTTACCCTGCATAAACATACTCTTTCACTTCCAAGTGACATTAATATTACCCTATTTACTTCCTTCCATCCCCTAGCCATATACTACTTCTGGCCCAGGTTACAGAGCCATTGCAACCTTCCAGTGCATGGCTTGGAGATCTTGCAGCCTTTCAAATGTCTAGCAGCCGTTTGCTTTTAATAGCATAAGACTAATATACACTTTGTGGACACATTGAGACCATATCTCTGTACCCCAAGACCAGCGGGCCACTCCAGCCCCTTTCTTCAATGCTTTGCAAGTGAGTACCAATACCATTGAGTGGCTCAATCACAGGTTGTATACTTATCAACACAATATGTTGTATACTAATGACCTTACTCTGTCTTATACAGTATTATTGAGCAAACACAGGAATTGTTATTGCCTTGAAAAAGGACGTCCGTCCGAAACATGTCGGCATTTTCCTGAAAGACCCCGATATTATCGCAAGTTGCTGCGCAATTTCTGCATTCTATGTACATGTTTATGGTCACACATGATTCCATGTATATACACTGTCTTGTAAAATTGTATGCCTATCTACCTATCTATTGACCTATTTCTGGGCCTGCTGCCCTAAATAAAACTTATTTTTTGCTTACATGCATATACTTTCTATGTCTATCTGTTCAAGCTTCTCTCTGGGGTACAGGCCGTGTTAATGCACACTAGGCCTCACAAATTTGCAATTATCATACCACAAGGTAAGGACCGCAGTGGTCAGCGGGGAGATCCCTTGGATGGTGCGGAATTTGGTGTGGTGTCCCCACAAGAGGGCTCTCAGGTCAATTTGGGCCATATCCTGTTCTGTGGAGATTGAGGGCTTAAGTAGAGGTCTATGGAACCATTCAAGTAGTCTGGAGAATAAGGAGGAGCAGTGGTATGTCTGGAAGTCTGGTAGACCTAAACCTCCTTTGTCTCGGGGGGCACACAAGATTTTATGTTTAAGTCTGGGGGGTCGATGTAGCCATATAAATTTCCCTACAATGGAGCGAAGAGAGAGGAAAAAAGCTTTGGGGAGGAGAATGGGAAGTGTCTGGAATAAATATAACGTTTTGGGGAGGACGTCCATTTTAATAACATTCATTCTACCCCACCATGAGAGCTTGAGGTTATGCCAGGATTCCAGGGAGCGCCTAATTGAAGTCAATAGCGGGCTGAAATTTAAAGGGTAAATGTCTTGTATTTCTCTGGGGATCTCCGTGCCTAAGTATTTAACGGATCGTGATTGCCATCTAAAGGGGAACCTTGCTCGTAAGTTGTCAAGTTGTCGGGGTGTTAAGGAGATGTTCAGGGCTTCGGTTTTGGAGATGTTTAGCTTAAAGTTACTGTGTGTACCAAATTTGTCAAGTTCAGCTAGGATGGCTGGGATGCTGGTATGTGGTTGGGTGACATATAGTAGAAGGTCGTCCGCATAAAGAGATAGTTTCCGGGGGGCTGAGGGGGTAGGGATACCATGAATGGAGTTGTTCTGGCGTATGGCTTGCGCTAGGTGTTCTAGTGTGATCGCAAACAGCAGAGGGGACAAGGGGCAACCCTGTCGCGTGCCGTTTGCGATGTTGAAAGACCCTGAGGTTTCCCCATTGGCGGACACTTTTGCTGAGGGACGCGAGTACAGAGACATAATTTTGGAGATCATCTTTGGTCCTATTCCTATTTGCTGCAGCGATGCTCGTAGGAACGACCAACTGACTTGAACCCTTTTTCGGCGTCGCATGCCAATAAACATGTCCTGATGTTGTGATATTTGGCATATGAAATAAGATGCAGAGTCTTGGTGGTGTTGTCTCTGGCCTCGCGTCCCGGTATGAAACCTACTTGGTCGCTATGTATTATGTCAGTAAGGAGAGGGGAGATACGAGTGGCTAAAATTTTGGAGTAGAGCTTCAGGTCCACATTCAGTAGGGAAATCGGGCGATAATTACTACATTGTGAATGATCTTTTCCTGGTTTAGGTATGACCACTATTTGGGCTTGGAGGAGTTGCTGGGATAAGGGCTGGGAGTCGTCTACCTCATTAAATGCCTTCGTCATGATTGGGGCTAGTTGTTGTGCAAATTTTTTGTAGAATAAGGGGGTGTATCCGTCAGGGCCCGGACTCTTACTGATTTTAAGGCCTTTGATCGTTGACAAAAATTCTGTTGTGGTAATAGGTTGTTCTAGGGCTTCCACGTCAGGAGGGGAGATTGTGGGGAGGGCTGTATCCTGAACGTATTGCAGTAGATCAGATGTAGAGGAGGGAGATGAGTCTTGGGGTGACGGGAGGTTGTAAAGTGAGGAATAATAGTCTCGAAACTCAGAGACTATCTCAGAGTTTTTAGATTTTTTCTGTTGCGAGGAAGACATAATGTGGTTGATGGACTGTCGTTGCTGTCTGGGATGTATGGTACGTGCCAAGTGTTTTCCACATTTGTTCGCTTGAGCGTAATGTATGTGACGGCCTTTGTTACAGGCTGCCAGCGCTCTCTCAGAAAAAATCTGAAGTAGATCTCTACGTGTATTAGAAAGTTCCCTTAGGGTCTTTGGGTCCATTGTGCATTTGTGCTGAGCCTCTAGAGCTGCTATTTGTGTAAATAAAACGGCGTATATTTTCCGTGCAAATTTTTTTCAGTCTGGATCCATGTTGTATTAGGACCCCCCTTAAGACACATTTTAGTGTCTCCCACTTATTCAGGTCAGAGGTCTTGTCCTGTGTATGGTCCCGCGTGAAGTCTGCTATTGCTTGCGATACATCGACAAAGCACACTGTATCGTTGAGTAGATTATCATTAAGTCTCCAGGAGGAACGGCGGTTGGTACTCGATAGTTTCCCTAACGTCATGTGCACTGGGGCATGGTCTGACCATAGTTTCGTGCCTATCTCGCAGTCAGGGTCAAAGTCCAGTAGCGTCTGTGAGAGTAGTATGTAATCTATTCTACTGTATGATTTGTGAGCTGGGGAGTAGTATGTGTAATCCCTCTCAGTTGGGTGCGTGAATCGCCAGATGTCCACCAGGGACATGTCCTTCAGTGTGTTACGGATGTTAGCTAATGATGATGGTGGTATGTGCGACTTGCCTGTGGATGAGTCCATCCTCGGCACCAAAGGAACATTGAGGTCGCCTCCTAGGATCAAATTAGGTGTTCCGAAGTTTTTCAGCCGGGAGGCCACGGAGGAGAGGAATCCATGTTGATTCTGGTTAGGGAGATAGACATTGACTATCGTTAGAATAGTTTGTAAGTACCGCAGTTTCAAGAATATGTATCTGCCTTTAGGATCAATATAACTATCTAATACCTCAGGGGTAAAGGAGTTGTGAAAAGCTATTGAGACCCCTTTTGTTTTAGCTGAGGGATTGGTACTGTGGAACCATGTCGTAAATCTTTTGTCTGGTAGTGGTGGGATTTTGTCGGTCTTAAAGTCCGTCTCCTGAAGCAGTAAAATATGGGTTTTGGCTCTATGAAAGTGATGTAGAATCTGTCTGCGTTTTTCAGGGGTATTAAGCCCCCTACAGTTAAGGGAGGATATTTTTATCCCCAGGTGGTCAGTCATGGTAGAGGGGAGTTAGTAGGCGAGACTACGTTTTATATGGAGCTGCTTTGGAGTTTGGGGAAGGAGGGGTATAGAAAGGAAAGGAAGGTGTTGGGAGGAAAGGGGGTTAGAGACAGGAGCCCCTTAAAAAGGGGAAAGGAGGGGAGGGTCACGTGCACTGAGACAGGGATAACTAAATCTCTTTCACTTAGAGACGACACATGCTAAATAGTGCTGTCTTTTTTGAGGTTTAAACCGTGTCAGCGTGTTGAGACACTCGCTAGACAGCTGAGTGTTCTAGATTTATAGGGAAGCTACTCCCTCTAGTGTCCAAAGGGACTGTGGACACTACCAAGCAAATCTAAAAAAAAAGAAAAACATTACCGCAGAGGCAGTTAAGACTCTGCAAACCCTAACGTGGGGAGCGTGTTTGGTCAGATGTCCGGGTCTCCGCCCCACCTATATAAAAATACCTGAAAGTGTTATATTAAGGCACACAGCTATAACATTCTATACTTATAAGCACCAATTTTTCTTTTATCTTTTCCTTCTCCCTTGTAAAACCGCAAACTGGTCAAGTGGTAAGAGAGTCTCTGGTTCTAGATCACAACATGTTAGAAGCATTTACGGCTGACCCCTTCTATAACTGAGGTAGTTTCAACTGCAAGTAACAGCCCTGTGATATACAGGATTAAACAGAATGAGGGAAACCCCGGCCAGGGAATCCCACGGTGCTAGAGCATAGTCAGAGAGTGTGAGAAAACAAATGGCAAAACTTGAAAAACACATTTAGAGGAGAACTCGTAAGAACTTATATATATATATATATATGGAGAAAAAAAAAAAAAAAGAGAGAAAAAAAAGCTAGGCAGATGCCCCTCACTAGGGGCTATCAAAAGAGGATCAGCTTGTCAGGTAAAATGAAGAACAGCAATTCTTCTGTAAGGAACAGGGGTTGTAGACCGGTCTGCGCCGGCGGGATCAAAGCTGGTCATCCTGGTGGGGAGGTAGAGGTGTTGGCTCTGGTTCTTTTTTCTTGGTGTTTCTTTCCCATCCAGATGACTTGAAAAGGCCCGGCGTTGTAGTATGTAGAGGCCAATCTGGAATTCTGATTTGTGGGAGTTCAAAGGTCCCTAGAAAATTGGGTAAGTCCCCTAAGGTGCGGAATGTAGCAGATTTGTCATTGTGGGATGCGAAGAGATGGAAGGGGAAACCCCATCTGTACTTTATCTGTTTGGTGTGTAGTGCATCTGTTACTGGCTTCAGAGCTTCCCTAATTAGTAATGTCTGTTTGGATAAGTCCGTCAGGAGCATTATAGGCGAGCCATTAAACAAGATGGACTCCTGGGTGCGAGCCTGCATTATCTCGGCTTTGATGTTAAAGAAGTGTATACGGCAGATTATGTCCCGGGGGTACGCTGGGTTAGGATTACGTGGGCCCGAGAGATCTGTGGATTATGTCAATCTCCAGGGGGTCATCTTTGGGCTTGTTCAAAAGCTGATTGAACATGGCGGTTGCTGCCACTGACAAATCTTTATTTTCAACCGATTCTGGAACTCCGCGGATACGGATATTGTTGCGGCGGCTCCTGTTCTCTTGGTCGTCTAAACCGTAGAACAATTGTTGTAACTGAATTGTATGCTGCTGAAGGATATCATCATGCTCTATTATTCTGGACACATTTTCCTCCACAGCCACTTCAATATCCTCAAAGCGCTGTCCTTTGTCATGGCGCAGATCTGTGATCTCCCTTTTATAAGATCTCTCTAGCCTGCTGATGTAGGCCTCAATGTCCCCTTTTGTTGGGAGAGCCTTTATGTAGCTCTCCATGTCCCACTGTCCCTGCCGGCCATATGCTGGTGGAGAGGGACTTCTCATGCGCTGGGGGCTTCTGGGGCTGGGGGGGCTTCTGTGCTCTGTATGGGCGGTGTGCTCCGGTCCCGGGGATCTGGGAGAGGAGGGGGACTGAGAAGGCTGTGAGGCCTGTACCTGTGAGGCAGCGTGGGCTGCCTGAGCCTTGCTGGAAGTTCCCTTCAGCGGGAAATAAGTGCCGATCTCGGCGGATTTCGAGGGTCCCGAGGTGCTGGGGGTGTTGCTGCCTCCTCTCCTGCTCATGTGGAGAGCTGATGGTGCTGTCAGCAGTCTCGCTGTGTGCCGTTTTAGGCGGAGGGAGTGGGAGCTGAGATCTCAGGCGTCCGTCTCCTCCATGCACCAAGCCACGCCCCCCACAGATCACTTTTAAGAGGGCAGTAAGCATTAACGCAAATGTGAAAGAAACGTGAAACACATCATCCATTTAGCACTTACGACCAACCAGTTCACTCCCCAACCACTTCCCATGTTAGCCACCTCCCTTCAACTTATGTCACAGGCAGGGGCATTGCTAGGTGGCAAAAAGACCATGGGCTTCAGCCCGATGTCAGAGCCCGGCACCGGGGGGGTGGGGCGGCAGGCGGTTGGGTTGTATGGAGGGGGGTTTTACTTACCTGACACGCACTGACCTACTTGACACACACTGACCTACCTGGCTGACATACACTGATCTACCTGGCTGACATGCACTGACCTATATGACATACCTGACACATACTAACATACCTGACAAGCACTGACCTATTTGGCTGACATACACTGACCTACCTGACATACAATGACATACACTGACCTATCTATCTGAACTAGCAAAAAGGAGAGGAGAGGAAACTAACCAGGGATATTTAGGAGACCGAACACTCTTTGTCACATCCCAATTGTAGACGTATTTGGAAGAAGAAGAAGTGCCCCAGGGACATTGAGGATAAAGAGAGATAATGGAACAGGGTACACCAAAAAAAGAGTATGGAAGTATATAAAAAAAATCTATACATTTTATTGGTACAAAATTAACAACAATATATGTATATTCAAAAATCACCTAAAAACAATGAGTGGAACATATGCCAAATAGTGGAAACAGCTGCTATATTTGGAACACACCACAGGTCCGGACTTGGCATCAAATCAATGCGCTGTGTATATTCCCAACATGTTTCGGAAAACGAGGGGGGGGGTTTAGACGTATACATTTCCTTCTTCAGGGTTTATATATAAGCATGCTGTTCTATTTCTATTAGAGAAAAATGGGTGTATCAGTATTTTAATCATTTAAATAGTATTTGTAACATTTTTAACATTTACATTGGCTGATTTGGCATAGCAACAATATAGCATATATGATAGATAGGGATGAACCGGTTCTGTTCGCAGCAGAACATGCGAACAGGCAAAAAATTTGTTCGAACGCGTGAACACCGTTAAAGTCTATGGGACACGAACATGAAAAATCAAAAGTGCTAATTTTAAAGGCTTATATGCAAGTTATTGTCATAAAAAGTGCCCCAGGGGACATGTATCAATGCAAAAAAAAGTTTTTAAAAAACTGCCTTTTTTCGGGAGCAGTGACTTTAATAATGCTTAAAGTGAAACAATAAAAGTGAACTATTCCTTTAAATTTCGTACCTGGGGGTATGAATATTAAGGGAAACCCCGAACCAAAATAAAAAAAAAAAATGTGTGGGGGTCCCCCCAAATTCCATACCAGGCCCTTCAGGTCTGGTATGGGTATTAAGGGGAACCCTGTGCCAAAATAAAAAAAATGGCAAGGGGGTCCCCCAAAAGTCCATACCAGACCCTTATCCAAACACTTTTTATGACAATACCATGCATATAAGCCTTTAAAGTTATCACTTTTGATTTCTCCCATAGACTTTTAAAGGG
The DNA here is from genome assembly GCA_028564925.1 of Lithobates sylvaticus. Classification (NCBI taxonomy): domain Eukaryota; kingdom Metazoa; phylum Chordata; class Amphibia; order Anura; family Ranidae; genus Lithobates; species Lithobates sylvaticus. The sequence continues at coordinate 97,915,504 of CM053032.1, read as the reverse complement.
TGTTTCCGCAGCTTTCGAATTTGCTGCGAACACCCTAAATTGTTCACTATTTGGCAAACGGGCGAACAGCCAATGTTCGAGTCGAACTCATGTTCTGTACTCACAACTCTGTGTTCCCTTTATAAACACTGCAAGTCAATAAGGTACGCAAAACGTCAGGTCTCAAATTCTGCTGAACTGCATTTTCAAAACATATTATTAGGTAAATATGACTCTGGATTTTTGAAGAGTCAGTCCCACCAAACTGGGATGCAGGCTGGACTGGCTGCAGCTAAATGAGTGAAATCAGATCAGGTAGCTGCTTCAGAGTGATCCATCAAAGCTCACAGGGATTACCCCTTAAAAAGCGGAGGAACAGATATCTGGTAGGGAAAACTTATAAAAAAGTACATACATACAAATATATATATATATATATATATATATATATATGCAAATGGTGTCCTGAACTGAGCAGAAATTTAAATGCAGAAATTTGTAATGTTGTATTCACAGAGATTCCTGGCGTTTCCTGGCTGTGCAGCAATGTCTGCTGACACTGCCAGGTAGTGATGGACTAACTTCCGACAGGACGTTTCGCGAACGCGTTCGGCGAACGTGCCCAAATGGCGGGCCCCATTGACTTTAATGGCAGGCGAACCTTAAAAACCTCCAGGTCATATTTTCAGCCACAAAATACTTACTAGCTGTGCACACATAGTCCCACAACATGGACACTGACATACCAGAAGTATTAAGTGAATCTGGGATTGACAGCGACAAGCATTCTTTTTTTATCTGTGAAATTTTGTCAATTAAAGGCCATGGAGGAGAGGCAAGGTCAGGCCAGGCTATGAAGGGGGTGCAGGAGATGATTGATCAGTGCCACAGTCAGGGCAGCGCAGTCCTGTGCCAGTGTCCCAGTGTGCCAACCTGTGCCTGAGCCCCTGACCCCTCCCTCTGCCAGGCCCTTACCCCCACCTATGCAGGGCTCCACTGCGGTGGTCAGGAGGTGCCAGTCCAGTGCTGATCCATTCCTCAGCCATGGTGCTGGCACTGCCTGCTGATTGGCTTCTCCGCTGCTATCTCCCTCATTGACACCAGCACTTAGATAGAACACTGACACCAGCACCGCGATAGAGAGCACTGACACCAGCACCGCGATAGAGAGCACTGACACCAGCACTGTGATAGAGAGCCCTGACACCAGCACCGAGATGGAGAGCACTGACACAAGCACCGAGATAGAGAGCACTGACACGAGATAGAGAGCACTGACACCAGCAACTCGCTGCAGGACCCAAAATTATGACACCGCTCAACCTCTTCAAACAGGAGGGTATGGGCATATAGTACGGTGTGCTTTTTTTGTACAAGTGAGCCAAAGGTAGAAAAAAGATCCGTGTGCTAGATTATATAAATCGTTTATAGAGTTATGCATATACATGGTCTACTGGTCACATGTGTTGAATTCCTCATTCATTTTTATAAATGTGAGGCAGTCAACACTGTTGTGAGCTAGGCGAGTGCGCTTATCGGTCACGATCCCCCCTGCTGCGCTGAACGTCCTTTTGGACAGGACACTGGACGAGGGGCAAGCCAACAGTTCCATTGCAAATTGTGCAAGCTCTGGCCAGAGGTCAAGCCTGCCCACCCAGTAGTCCAGGGGTTCATTACTTCTCAGAGGGTCCACATCAGCCATTAACCCGATGTAGTCGGACACCGCAACTCTTTCTCTGGGAGTGGGAATTCCTCTGCCATCGCATGCAAAAGCAGAATGCAGCATTTCTCTAAGAAAGGCCTGTAAGTGCTCCATTCTAACAGCCCTCTGTGATGGTGGTAACATTTCCGCCATTTTGTGTTTGTACCGGGGGTCTAAGCACATTGCCACCCAGTACTGGTCCTTGACCTCTATGCTTTTTATACGGGGGTCCCTGTTAAAACACTGGAGCATAAAGGCCCCCATTTGCACTAAACTGGAAGCGGTGTGGTGGCCTGGCTCCTGCTCATCATCCAGGATAATGTCGTCCTCCTCGTTCTCCTCCCCCCATCCACGGACAACAGGGATCCCAGAAAGGTTTAAAGCATGCTCTTCTTGCTCCTCCTCATCCGCCCCAGCACCATCCTCCTCTGACTCCTCTTCAGACTCCTGTTGTTGACTTGTCTCAGATAGAGTAGCCCCCCCTGGGAATTCATCCAGCATTGCGACTTCCTCATCTTCCTGCTCCTCCACAGCTTGATCAATGACACAACGCAATGCATGCTCCATAAAGAAGGCGTAAGGTACGATGTCACTGATGGCGCCATAGCTGCGACTGAAGGGTTTGGTGATCTCATCAAATGGCCGCAGAAGTCTGCATGTGTCGCGCATGTGCAGCCACTGGCGCGGTAAAAAAAAAAAAAACAAGCTCCCAGAACCTGTTCTGCTGCAGAGTTCGTACAGGTAGTCGTTAACTGCACGTTTCTGCTGGAGCAGCCTATCAAGCATATAGAAGGTTGAGTTCCATTGCGTCGGGCAATCACAAATAAGACGTCTGACCGGAAGATTATGTCGCCGCGGAATGTCAGCAAGGCGAGCCATGGCCGTGTAAGATCTTCTGAAATGGGCCGAGATTTTCCTTGCCTGACACAAGATGTCCTGTACCCCAGGGTATTTGACAACGAATCGCTGCACGACCAAGTTTAAGACATGTGCCATGCATGGCACATGTGTAATTTTGCCCTGTTTCAACGCGCTAAGCAGATTGGCACCGTTGTCGCACACCACTTTACCAATGATAAAAGAGTGTGGGACTTTAAATGAGGCAGATTCAAAACACAAATATGGAAGTAAAAAGTAGTAATTTTAATGTACATAAATGTCAAATTGCATAACGTTGTATGCGTCAAACAGTCACTCAATGCATGTACAGGCATCTTAAAAAATACATGATATACATATCAATAGGGTGTAAACACATAATTGCCATAATAGGGGAACATTTTTGCATAATTCGTAAATGCAACTAGTAATGTACAGTAAAATTCATAGAAGTATAGATGGCAGTATGAGGGAGCGTAGTCTCACAAGCTCGAAGCGTTTCGTCAGTTAGCCGACTCATCAGGAGCAGATACTGAATATCTGTAAATAATGAGAGTTCTCAATCAAAAAAAGGAAAGAGGTGGGAGACAACCCATGATATGGAAAATATATGTGAAAAGATATATATAAGAAGACGAAAAGATGGTAAAGTCCACAAACTTACATCCTACTGGACACTGAACCTCAAAAATCCCGATATGCAGGGGTCGCCACGTCAAACCTCACCGGGAGCTGAGGTATACAAGTCTGCCCATAGATAGAAGGCCCACACCGGAGAGTCCCCAACCAAGTAACAAGTAGTAAACTGAGTATTGTGCCAAAATTGGCAAGTAAATCTGTAAAATATTTAAGAAGTCTTGTATGATGATATATCCGGCAGCACTGTCAAGCTCAAGGAAATGAAAGTACATGAAAGAGAGAGCAGGTGAAGGTGAGTGAAAGAATGAAAAATGGAAGCAAAGTGTGAAAGAAGCAAGTGAAAGTGGTGACAAAGTAGTAAAAGAACAAAAAGAAATGACCAAATGAAAGTGAAAATAGCCTAAGAAAGGATATGCCTGTAAGGCATACCTACACCTGAAGGGTGGTGTTAATAGAGAGTAGGTATAGATGTGCGAAAAGTGTAAAGTATGTGGATCTGTGCCATATATTGTTACCTTGTAATAGCCAATGTAGGTTATGCATGTGCAGTGAAGCGAGCAGTGCAAGCCGGTCATCTGGTCAATTGTAGGTGGGGACCTCCAGGTGGGCCAGTCAAATAGGGCCGACAATACCCACGTCACGCAAGCATGGTGATGAGCGGGGAGCGTCTGCCCGCCTATGGCGCCAAACCTATTCCCGCCCATACACCAGCTAGATGGAAAATACTGCGAGATCAGAAGACGCCGGCTGAGGACCTCGCTGATGCGGCATGTGCGTGACGTCGATACGCATGAGGCCGGCCGTCCCCATGACACCCATCAAACACAAGGGCGGCAGGGGGTGGCGCCTGGTGCGAATCGCAGCTCCCAGGAAAAAGGAAGACAAAGGACAACCCCAGCAAAGCAGGCATGATGAACAGGGTCCGCTAGGGAAAAAAAGAAATGTGGAACATAAGTATATAAAAAATGGGTCATGTATAGACACAACGAGTCGTAAATGCACTTAAATAATACCTATCATCCAAAGGGTGGGGATCACGTGATCCCATCTAACCCTGAGGTGGGTATATGGACATTAAGGAGGTAGCTATATGCTACCCATTGTGTTAGAAATTCTGCCTCCATCCCAGTATCAACATACGACAAAAAGGGGGGGGAATGTATATCTCCATATACTGGGACTTTAAATGAAGCGCACAAGGAAAGGGGGTAGTGCGCCTCCATCCCTATATTAAATTCAAAAATGATAAAAGAGTGTGGGACTTTAAATGAGGCAGATTCAAACACAAATATGGAAGTAAAAAGTAGTAATTTTAATGTACATAAATGTCAAATTGCATAACGTTGTATGCGTCAAACAGTCACTCAATGCATGTACAGGCATCTTAAAAAATACATGATATACATATCAATAGGGTGTAAATCCTGTGAAAAGGATTGTATTTCTCCAAAAGATGTTATGTCTTTTAAAGTCTTAATTCCTTTAATCGCCCAGATCATAGGATCTGGTAGATTATAGAATTGGGGTAAGGTTGGGTTCATCCAAATGGGGGTTGAGGGTGACACCCCCTGATAGCTGGGACATGCGGTTTTCACCGCCAATTCCCAGGCCTTAATGTTTGCCTTCATTGTCAATGTCAGCGGAAGATCAGATCTAGTGCCCCTAAACAGCGCAAATCGCAGACTGTCATAGGATCCCAGATGAGCCGCCTCCAAGACCTTAGCCGCGTCACCGGCATCTGCCATCAACCACCTGCGGGCAAAGACCATTTGTCCAGCCAGGTAGTATTTTTGCCAGTCCGGCACCGCCAGACCCCCTTGTTCTCCTGGTTCCTGCAGTACTTTTAGGCCTATTCGGGGGGGCTCTACAAAAAGGTGGAGACTACACTGTCAAACTTCCGAAAAGTAGCTTTCGGAATCCAGAGAGGTGCATGTCGTAGGAAATACAGGACCACGGGAAGAAATTTCATCTTTAGGAGACTTATTCTGCCTACGAGAGACAATGGGAGCTTGGACCAGGTTTGTATCTTCTGTTTCAGTCGCGTAATTAAGGGCAGGGCCGTCTTTAACGCAGGGCAAAAGGGGCAGCTGCCCAGGGCCCTGTCATTGTGGGGGGCCCGGCAAAGCAGCTGTCCCTTGTGCCCGTGCTGCCCGCAAATTGGGGTCCCAACCATGCCATGATAACCCAGAGCCGAGTGCAGAAATTTATTCCCCAGCCAGCAGGGCGGGGGTGGGGGCGGGCCTGGAGCTCCACTGCCGCTCTGACCCCGCCCCTGCAGGCTGTATACTCGGAGGCTCGGAGCTGACATCGGAGTAGGAGAGATGAGAGCCCCGCCTCCGGACCGCTTCGAGTCCCGCCCCCAGACCTCCGTGAGTCCCGCCCCCAGACCTCCGTGAGTCCCACCCCCAGACCTCTGCGAGCCCCGCCCCAGACCTCCACGAGTCCCGCCCCCAAACCTCCGCAAGTCCCGCCCCCAGATCTCTGTGAGTCCCGCCCCCAGACCTCCGCGAGTCCCGCCCCCAGAACTTTGCAAGCTCTGCTTCCAGACCCCTGAGGGCCCCGCACCTGGACCCCTGAGGGCCTCGCAACTGGACCCCTGAGGGCCTCGCACCTGGACCGCTGAGGGCCCCGCACCTGGACCTCTGAAGGCCCCGCACCTGGACCCCTGAGGGCCCGCACCTGGACCCCTGAGGGCCCCGCACCTGGACCCCTTAGGGCCTCGCAACTGGACCCCTGAGGGCCTCGCAACTGGACCCCTGAGGGCCTCGCACCTGGACCCCTGAGGGCCCCGCACCTGGACCCCTGAGGGCCCGCACCTGGACCCCTGAGGGCCCTGTCCCTGAATCAATGAGAGCGGGTGGTGAGCCTGGCTGGCTAGGTAGGTCATTCTCCCCATAGACTGCTTGTTGACTGTTATCCTAACCCTAAGGCTAGTTTCACACTGGGGCGTTGGGGGCGCTGGCGGTAAAGCGGCGCTATATTTAGCGCCGCTTTACCGTCGTTTTAGCGGCGCATTGCAGCCGAAAAAGGGTTAATACCGCCCACAAACCGCCGCGTTATGCGGGCGGGTTCGGAGCGCTGCCCCATTGTTTTCAAAATATACCGCTCCTACAGCGACCGAAAGATGCGGCTTGCAGGACATTTTTCAGCGTCCTGCAAGCGCACCGCTTCAGTGTGAAAGCCCTCGGGCTTTCACACTGAAGACACAGCAACAGCTGTTTCGGGTCGGTTTGCAGGCGCTATTTTTAGCGCAATAGCGCCTGCAAACCGCCCCAGTGTGAAAGGGGCCTAACTGTTGTTTATTAACAGTATAGCTGTACACTGCTATGTAAAATTTTTAAATGGTTATTTAGTTATCACCTCCTGTACTCTGGATTTGCAATCTCTGGTCATCTCCTGTGTTAGATCCGCAGTCTCTGGTCATCTCCTGTACTAGATTTGCAGTCTCTGGTCATCTCCTGTATTAGATTTGCAGTCTCTGGTCATCTCCTGTACTAGATTTGCAGTCTCTGGTAGATTTGCTGCCCGCAAATTGGGGTCCCAACCATGCCATGATAACCCAGAGCCGAGTGCAGAAATTTATTCCCCAGCCAGCAGGGCGGGGGTGGGGGCGGGCCTGGAGCTCCACTGCCGCTCTGACCCCGCCCCTGCAGGCTGTATACTCGGAGGCTCGGAGCTGACATCGGAGTAGGAGAGATGAGAGCCCCGCCTCCGGACCGCTTCGAGTCCCGCCCCCAGACCTCCGTGAGTCCCGCCCCCAGACCTCCGTGAGTCCCACCCCCAGACCTCTGCGAGCCCCGCCCCAGACCTCCACGAGTCCCGCCCCCAAACCTCCGCAAGTCCCGCCCCCAGATCTCTGTGAGTCCCGCCCCCAGACCTCCGCGAGTCCCGCCCCCAGAACTTTGCAAGCTCTGCTTCCAGACCCCTGAGGGCCCCGCACCTGGACCCCTGAGGGCCTCGCAACTGGACCCCTGAGGGCCTCGCACCTGGACCGCTGAGGGCCCCGCACCTGGACCTCTGAAGGCCCCGCACCTGGACCCCTGAGGGCCTCGCACCTGGACCCCTGAGGGCCCCGCACCTGGACCCCTGAGGGCCCGCACCTGGACCCCTGAGGGCCCTGTCCCTGAATCAATGAGAGCGGGTGGTGAGCCTGGCTGGCTAGGTAGGTCATTCTCCCCATAGACTGCTTGTTGACTGTTATCCTAACCCTAAGGCTAGTTTCACACTGGGGCGTTGGGGGCGCTGGCGGTAAAGCGGCGCTATATTTAGCGCCGCTTTACCGTCGTTTTAGCGGCGCATTGCAGCCGAAAAAGGGTTAATACCGCCCACAAACCGCCGCGTTATGCGGGCGGGTTCGGAGCGCTGCCCCATTGTTTTCAAAATATACCGCTCCTACAGCGACCGAAAGATGCGGCTTGCAGGACATTTTTCAGCGTCCTGCAAGCGCACCACTTCAGTGTGAAAGCCCTCTGGCTTTCACACTGAAGACACAGCAACAGCTGTTTCGGGTCGGTTTGCAGGCGCTATTTTTAGCGCAATAGCGCCTGCAAACCGCCCCAGTGTGAAAGGGGCCTAACTGTTGTTTATTAACAGTATAGCTGTACACTGCTATGTAAAATTTTTAAATGGTTATTTAGTTATCACCTCCTGTACTCTGGATTTGCAATCTCTGGTCATCTCCTGTGTTAGATCCGCAGTCTCTGGTCATCTCCTGTACTAGATTTGCAGTCTCTGGTCATCTCCTGTATTAGATTTGCAGTCTCTGGTCATCTCCTGTACTAGATTTGCAGTCTCTGGTAGATTTGCAGTCTCTGGTCATCTCCGGTATTAGATCCGCAGTCTCTGGTCATCTCCGGTATTAGATCCGCAGTCTCTGGTCATCTCATCTACTAGATTTGCAGTCTCTGGTCATCTCCTCTATTAGATCCGCAGTCTCTGGTCATCTCATCTACTAGATTTGCAGTCTCTGGTCATCTCCTGTATTAGATTTGCAGTCTCTGGTCATCTCCTGTATTAGATTTGCAGTCTCTGGTCATCTCCTGTATTAGATCCGCAGTCTCTGGTCATCTCCTGTATTAGATTGGCAGTCTCTGGTCATCTCCTGTACTAGATTTGCAGTCTCTGGTAGATTTGCAGTCTCTGGTCATTTCCTCTATTAGATCCGCAGTCTCTGGTCATCTCCGGTAATAGATCCGCAGTCTCTGGTCATCTCATCTACTAGATTTGCAGTCTCTGGTCATCTCCTCTATTAGATCTGCAGTCTCTGGTCATCTCCGGTATTAGATCCGCAGTCTCTGGTCATCTTATCTACTAGATTTGCAGTCTCTGGTCATCTCCTGTATTAGATCCGCAGTCTCTGGTCATCTCCTGTACTAGATTTGCAGTCTCTGGTCATCTCCTGTATTCGATTTGCAGTCTCTGGTCATCTCCTGTATTAAATCCGCAGTCTCTGGTCATCTCCTGTACTAGATTTGCAGTCTCTGGTCATCTCCGGTATTAGATCCGCAGTCTCTGGTCATCTCATCTACTAGATTTGCAGTCTCTGGTCATCTCCTCTATTAGATCCGCAGTCTCTGGTCATCTCATCTACTAGATTTGCAGTCTCTGGTCATCTCCTGTATTAGATTTGCAGTCTCTGGTCATCTCCTGTATTAGATTTGCAGTCTCTGGTCATCTCCTGTATTAGATCCGCAGTCTCTGGTCATCTCCTGTATTAGATTTGCAGTCTCTGGTCATCTCCTGTACTAGATTTGCAGTCTCTGGTAGATTTGCAGTCTCTGGTCATTTCCTCTATTAGATCCGCAGTCTCTGGTCATCTCCGGTATTAGATCCGCAGTCTCTGGTCATCTCATCTACTAGATTTGCAGTCTCTGGTCATCTCCTCTATTAGATCTGCAGTCTCTGGTCATCTCCGGTATTAGATCCGCAGTCTCTGGTCATCTTATCTACTAGATTTGCAGTCTCTGGTCATCTCCTGTATTAGATCCGCAGTCTCTGGTCATCTCCTGTACTAGATTTGCAGTCTCTGGTCATCTCCTGTATTCGATTTGCAGTCTCTGGTCATCTCCTGTATTAAATCCGCAGTCTCTGGTCATCTCCTGTACTAGATTTGCAGTCTCTGGTCATCTCCTGTATTAGATTTGCAGTCTCTGGTCATCTCCTGTATTAGATTTGCAGTCTCTGGTCATCTCCTGTATTAGATCCGCAGTCTCTGGTCATCTCCTGTACTAGATTTGCAGTCTCTGGTCATCTCCTGTATTCGATTTGCAGTCTCTGGTCATCTCCTGTATTAAATCCGCAGTCTCTGGTCATCTCCTGTACTAGATTTGCAGTCTCTGGTCATCTCCTGTATTAGATTTGCAGTCTCTGGTCATCTCCTGTATTAGATTTGCAGTCTCTGGTCATCTCCTGTATTAGATCCACAGTCTCTGGTCATCTCCTGTATTCGATTTGCAGTCTCTGGTCATCTCCTGTATTAGATTTGCAGTCTCTGGTCATCTCCTGTATTAGATTTGCAGTCTCTGGTCATCTCATCTACTAGATTTGCAGTCTCTGGTCATCTCCTCTATTAGATCCACAGTCTCTGGTCATCTCCGGTATTAGATCCGCAGCCTCTGGTCATCTCATCTACTAGATTTGCAGTCTCTGGTCATCTCCTGTATTAGATCCGCAGTCTTTGGTCATCTCCTGTACTAGATTTGCAGTCTCTGGTCATCTCCTGTATTCGATTTGCAGTCTCTGGTCATCTCCTGTATTCGATTTGCAGTCTCTGGTCATCTCCTGTATTAGATCCACAGTCTCTGGTCATCTCCTGTATTCGATTTGCAGTCTCTGGTCATCTCCTGTATTAGATTTGCAGTCTCTGGTCATCTCCTGTATTAGATTTGCAGTCTCTGGTCATCTCCTGTATTAGATTTGCAGTCTCTGGTCATCTCCTGTATTAGATCCACAGTCTCTGGTCATCTCCTGTATTCGATTTGCAGTCTCTGGTCATCTCCTGTATTAGATTTGCAGTCGCTGATCATCTCCTGTATTAGATTTGCAGTCTCTGGTCATCTCCTGTGTTGGATCCGCAGTCTCTGGTCATCTCCTGTACTAGATTTGCAGTCTCTGGTCATCTCCTGTATTAGATCCGCAGTCTCTGGTCATCTCCTGTACTAGATTTGCAGTCTCTGGTCATCTCCTGTATTCGATTTGCAGTCTCTGGTCATCTCCTGTATTAGATTTGCAGTCTCTGGTCATCTCCTGTATTAGATTTGCAGTCTCTGGTCATCTCCTGTATTAGATTTGCAGTCTCTGGTCTTAGCCTGTACTAGATTTGCAGTCTCTGGTCATCTCCTCTATTAGATCCGCAGTCTCTGGTCATCTCCTCTATTAGATCCGCAGTCTCTGGTCATCTCCTCTATTAGATCCGCAGACTCTGGTCATCGCCTGTTTTAGATCCGCAGTCTCTGGTCATCTCCTGTATTAGATTTGCAGTCTCTGGTCATCTCCTGTATTAAATTTGCAGTCTCTGGTCATCTCCTGTATTAAATTTGCAGTCTCTGGTCATCTCCTGTATTATATTTGCAGTCTCTGGTCATCTCCTGTATTAGATTTGCAGTCTCTGGTCATCTCCTGTATTAGATTTGCAGTCTCTGGTCATCTCCTGTATTATATTTGCAGTCTCTAGTCATCTCCTGTATTAGATCAGCAGTCTCTGGTCATCTCCTGTATTAGATCAGCAGTCTCTGGTCATCTCCTGTACTAGATTTGCAGTCTCTGGTCATCTCCTGTGTTAGATCCGCAGTCTCTGGTCATCTCCTGTATTAGATTTGCAGTCTCTGGTCATCTCCTGTATTAGATCAGCAGTCTCTGGTCATCTCCTGTAGTACGTTTCTCTGTGAGCAGTAATGATGTGCAGTAACCTCTAGCAATGAATGAGGAAGCAGGAATTATGTGTTTTAACCTCTAACAACCAGTCAGTAATCGGTAATAATATGCTGTATCCTCTGGCAACCAATTGCAATTGCTGCCTGATCTGCTGCAGTAAACTGATTTTGAGTCTTAATGCTATTTGTTATCTGTCTAATAGCGGTTGGGGGACCCCAAGAAAATGTTTGCCCAGGGCCCAATCAACATTAAAGACGGCCCTGATTAAGGGGAGTATGTTAAGAGGTATATAGTCGTGTACATTTGCTGTCACCTGGACTCCTAGGTATTTTAAAGAAGAGACCCACTGGAGCGGTAGATTGGGATCAGCTTTGTCCTTAGCCCCGGGGTCTATCGGCAGGATGGAAGATTTGCTCCAGTTCACTTTCAGACCCGAGAAGGTGGCAAAGCGGTCAATTGTCTCTAACGCTTTTTTCAGGGACTCCCCCGGGTCATCCAGGAACAGCAGCATATCATCTGCATACAATGCCAGGGTTTCATCAATCGTACCCACCTGATGGAGTTTATGTCTTTATCAGACCTAAGTGCAACTGCCAAGGGTTCTAGGGCGAGAGAAAACAGAAAAGGGGACAGTGGGCATCCCTGTCTATTCCCCCTACCCAACTCAAAGAAGTCCGAGGTGGAGGTTCCTAGCCGGATTGCTGGTCTCGGTCGTCTGTAGAGCAGGGATACTCACCTCCTGTATTGTGGTCCAAACCCCATTGTCTCCAAGACCTTGAACATGTACAACCAATCGACTGAGTCGAAGGCCTTCTCAAAGTCTATTGACACTACAATTCTATTACTGTCGGGTGTTGGTTGGATTTGCAGGTGCGTGAAAAGTCTCCTTAGGTTTGTGTCCGTCGATTTTCCCAGGCATAAAGCCCGTCTGGTCAATATTGATAATGGATGGGAGTACAGTCGCCAGTCTAAGGGCTAGTATCTTGGTCAAGATTTTCAAGTCGGTGTTGAGAAAAGCTATCGGTCTGTACAAAGCACATTCTTGTGGATCCTTGCCTGGTTTCAATAGCAGAACCATATAGGCGTCCAGCATGGAATCAGGCAAGGCATCATGCTCGTGACAGTATTCTAGAAGTAAGTTTAACCTAGGTGCTACAACCTCTACATTTGCCTTTTAAAAGTCAGCCGGGAGACCGCCAGGACCCGGAGCTTTATTGGGGGGGGAAGTAAATATGGCCTTCTCGATTTCCTTTTTTGTGATTCTGGCGTCTAAAGCGTGCATATCCGTTTCAGACAGTCTTGGTATGGGTAAGTCATTTAAGAGATATTCCAGAGTCGACATGTCATAGGGGGGTATAGGAGCGTATAAGGTGGAGTAAAATTGAACAAAAGTGTGCAAAATGCGACCCGGCTCGTCTACCAAATTCCCTCCCGTGTCTTTTATCACCGGGATGCAGGTAAGTGAATGGTGATTGGCCACCAGCATGGCCAATAGTTTGCCGTTCTTGTCCCCTTCAGCAAAGGTCGTCTGTGCGTTCCTAACCAGTTCTGCACGGGCCTGTCCAGTAAAATGGATAGATAATGTGCGTCTTGCTTCCAGCAAGGCCGCATATGAAGCTCCTGTAGGGGCGTCAGCATATGCCCCCGCCCTCACTCTTTCTACCTGGTGCAACAACTCTTTTTTCTCCTGGTCATTTTTTTCCACTATTTTAATGGCTGAGATATACTCCCCCTGGGTCACTGCCTTGAAAGCGTCCCAAACAGTCGTGGGGTCTGCTTTGTCGTTGTTAGATGACCAATATGATTGCATGGCTTCAGTCACCTGAGCCGAGACCTGTTCATTTTGTATCCAACCTGGTTGGAGCCTCCAACCACCCCTCCGAGCCCCCGCCTGAAACGACAGGGTGACCACAAGGGGATTGTGGTCCGTTAGGCCTCCGGGGAGGTAGGAGACCTCCTTAACATATGGCAACAGTAGGTCATTCCCGAAAGCCAAGTCAATTCTAGCTGCTGACTTGTGTGCCATCGAGACATGAGAGTAACACCTATCAGTTGGATGTTTTCATCTCCAGAGTTCCGTTAAATTTGCAACCGATCCCCAGCCATTTAATTCCGGGGACCCCCTTCTAGTCAGGTTGGAGGAGTCCAAGGCCACATCCAAGACGGCATTGAAATCCCCCAACACCACCAGTGGCAGATGAGCATAGGGTGCAAGTTTACTCAACAGACCAACCAACAGTTCTACCTGAAATGGGGGAGGCACATATACATTCACCATTACAATACTTTTATAACATATATCCATAACAACCGCCACATATCTGCCACCCGGATCAGAAAACACTTGTTTTATCGAGCAGGAGACGGACCTACTTATCAGAATAGAGACACCTCTAGCAAACGTAGAGTATGTCGAGTGTAGGGCTTTTTGGATCCACGGTTTACGTAAGGAAAGGACCCTGCTACAATCCAAGTGTGTTTCTTGCAGGAAGATGATATGTGGTCGGACCTGTTTAAGGTATCGGAAAGTTGAGGCTCTTTTTAGTTTATGATTCAGGCCTCTAACGTTCCAGGAAACAATCTTAATATCATCTGCCATCTAGTCATATATCATACCGCCCCGGAGCAATGATGCCCCCGGTGTCATCCGACCCGAGGCCCCATTCCCCCAAGGCAGGCATTCAACAATGTGCAACAAGATCGTACCTGTGGTGCACAATAGCTTTTGACACCATTTCCTTATCAACTTATTAAGCAAAAGAACACATAGTACAAATTTTAGGACAAAGGAGCTTATACAAGCTTCCCCTTGTCGAGATGTGACTGCAATCAATCCCACCCTTGCTTTTATACCAACAACTCCCCCAACAACTTTGGTTACATTAAACCCCCTAATGAATACATTCCCCACCAAGTGAACGGCTGCCATCACTAGTTGGGGAAAGGGAACTATGTAATAACTTACCCACTTACAAACAAAACAATAACATACCCCCGCTGCTGTTATACCAGAACTAACTAGCGAAAAAAAAAAAAAAACTTGAAGAAAAAAAACTTCAAAATACACCATCGTCCGGTATGCAGCTTACATTCCCAAACTTGCAAAACAATCAAAAAAATTGCTAGAAGGTCTCCCGACGTAAGATAGTCCGACAAGCCCAGTAGATTGTTCCTAGCATTTCCAGGGAGCTCCATTTAGTCAGTATAATTGGAGCATGCTCAATATAAATTGGGCATGTAAATGCAAAAAGAACTGTAGCAGGCATATGCAGGATTTTGGCACCATCTAGTGGCGTCAGGTTATAGCAGCCAGACACATACCTAATGTGGACAAAAAGATGCTTCGTATGCCAACAATAATGCATTTGTAGTTAGTCTCTACTCACATCCGTCCTGCTGCAGAATAATGTTGATCAATCCTCACCCGGCAAGCTATGCAAAGAGTAATCGTCAGTCCTAATAAAAGGCACAACCGATGCAACTGAAGAATATTATGGAACCAAATCTTGTACCGTTCTCACGGATTCCTGTACAGCCAGTCACAGGCATCCTGTGGGTTTTCAAAGAATTTCACTGCACCTTTGTGTTGAATACGCAGCTTGCTGGGGTATAGCATACTGTATTGGATATTTTTCTCCCGCAGTTTCCTCCGTATCTCGGTAAAAGATCTCTGTTTGCGCTGTGTTTCGACCGAAAAATCTGGGAATAACATTACTTTTGTGTTTTCATATTTCAGCTCTTGGGTTTTTCTGGAGGCAGCCAGAATCTTATCTCGGTCTCTAAAATTCAGGAAACGTATAAGAAAAGGCCTGGGGTATTCACCAGGGGGGCGCCTCCCTGTGGGGACCCTGTGGGCACGCTCTACCACATACGTTGACGGTTGTTCCCCCAGTGACAGCAGCTGCTTAAAGAAATTTTCAGCAAAGGTGGTTGTGTGGGACCCTTCTGCTCCCTCTGGTAATCCCACCACCCGCACGTTATTTCTCCTCTGCCTGTCTTCAGCGTCATCTGCGCGGCTTTGCAGCGATTTTACCATGGCATGCAATTCGGATAACTGATTGCCTTGTGTATGGGAGACATCCTCCACTTCAGATATTCTCTCTTCTGCCACAGTGAGCCGACCCCTGATCTTGTCTAAATCATGCCTGATTAAAGTACATTCAGTTGTCAAATGGTCAATGCTCACCATTACAGCAGCCTTGCTTGATGCAATCGCTTCCAGGATCGGGCGAGTGATCGCATCCTGAGCATCTGCCGGTACAGGAGAGGCAGGCCTGGAACCACTGGTACCCGCTTCATGCATGTCTTTTTCGGATGCAGCCATTGCCTTTGCTTGCTGTGCAGGCCTCATGGAGGAAGGTGGGGAAGGCAAGATGGCGGCGGCCACCCCTGTGTCGGGGCCTCGTGATGAGCGGGTCTGGTGTTGTTTCCGTGGAGTCTGGTGACCGGCTTTTGAAGCCCCCTTTCGCATGACCGGGTGTTCCCCTGCTCAGGCCGGTGCTCCAGCACCCGAGAGTCTTGTTAGTAAGCTCCACAGATAGTAATGAGCTGCCTGACAGGAACAGGGCCTTTAGCAGAGCACAGCTTCTATAAGGGAAGGGAGGGCAGAGCAGAATCACTGAGGCAAGGATGGTGGCACAGGGAGGGGAGTGTGATGTCTCAGAGGCACAGAGTAAAGTACAGGGAGGATAAAACAGCAATGCTGTAACACAGTACCTTATGGTGGAGGATGAGCCTGGTAGAGTAGGCCTCAAGATGGCACCTGCAATCAGCCTCTATGGATCTCTCAGCGCTTCCCCAGACCTCCTTGCAGACCAGCCTTCTCCCAGGGACTGCAGACAGGTAAATCAATGTCTCTCCACCTGCAGATCGCTGTACTGGAGCCCGAGGATGTCGGAGGCAAGGTAGGCCTCAAGATGGTGGTAGGCCTCTGAGGTGTGGAGCCGGCCCCGGCCCATGGAGACCAATCGGCCGGCCGAGCTCCACAATTTCTGCTGGGTTAGGTGCTGCCGATGTCCGGTGACCCCCTGGGAAGATTAAAAGTCCCCCCAGGTGCCAGCAGTAGTAGGATGGCTCCGGATTGTAGGGCCGCAAGATGGCAGCGGCCGCGAGCCCTGTGCCTCCTTGTAATTTTTTTTCCGGCCTCTTCACCGTCCTGCAGCCCCCCAGAGACAGCCAATGCTGATGGGCTGCTGTTCACTGCCTCTCCTCCCGCAGATGGCAGCACCCGAGCCCGAGGATGACGGAGGCAGAGTAGGCCTCAAGATGGCGGCTGGTCCCCGAATTGAGAAGCCGCGTGGAGCCCCGATCGGCTGGCCAAGGTTCACAATTTTCACTGGGGCCGGTGCAGAAGATGCCCTGTGTCCTTTGGGGAGAGTTTAAAAACTCTCCAGGCGCTGTGAGCCTCAGGATGGGTGCTGATTGTAACAGGATCAGCAGAGCTCCCTTAGAATGCTTCTTGTCCCTTCTACATCCGGACACGCCCCCAGCTCATGTGCCTTCTTAAGGCGGTCGTCCCTAGGTGAGTGTTGGGCTTACCGCGACTTATGAGTTGCATGCAAAGGCTGCAGATGGTCCTGGGAGCGCCAGATGTGACCGTACATGGTTGACGCCTCGCTCCTGATACATTAGCAGTCTGGTTTGTCCCTCCTGTGCAATGCAAGTTCCGCCTGCTTCTCCTCCCTATCTGCTGGTCCATCTCTCCCTCTGAACGCCCCTCCTCTTCCTCTCTTGTGGGCACCCACGTGACGTCCCTAGACACGTCATCATCAACGTCGCCTTCCCCACCACTATAATTAGAGATCTGGGAGTAGGCAGCAACAGCGGGGACCAACCTCCTTGGGCTGATCTGGGTACTGTCGTCAGACTGCTGAGTGGCGGTTGTTGCTACCTCCTCTTCCTCATCCAATGCCAAGAATGGCTGCGCATCTGAAATGTCTTGTGATGATGGATCGGAAAATAATTCCTGTGACTCAAGCGGAGGGTTTATAGTGGTGGTGGTGTTGGTGGTAGTGGCTTTGGGTGTGCATTCAGCAGAGAGTGAAGAGGGTGCAGATCGAGAGGATGAGGAGGGTGCAGAAGAGTAAGGCTGAGTGAGCCACTAAACCAAGTCTGGTGCATCCTTTGACGTAATCGAACGCACCTTCTGCAACATCCCACTTTGGCTCAAGCCTGTTGCTCCTGCCCTACCCCTACCACCCCTGCGGAAGGGCCTGCCTCTTCCTCTGCCTGTCATTTTTTAAATGACCCTGTGACAAAAGTCTCTAGAGAAGTGCAGTATATGTGGAAGAAGGTATATAACACCCCGCTTCAATCTGTCATTTTGGGGGGCCACTGGTCTATCACACCAGTTATAATACTTTTTTATAATTGCGTTTGTCACTCTTTGTAGTATCGCTGCAGAACCGCTCAGCAGTCACAATGCTGCACAGTAGAAATGCACTATACTATGCTTTCTATATTTGAAAGTAATTTATTATATTATCAGTGTATTTCACCTCTATATACTGTACACCTATACCAGTCCTTAAAATGACTTTTGTGGACCTAATAGTAGCTAGTTAGTGTATTACAGACTATCCATGCTCCAAACGCCAACCTTTCCCTACACTGAGAAATGACAGCTGCACAATCGCTGAGCACTGCACTATAATATGCTTTCTATGTTTGAAAGAAAGTATATTATCAGTGTATTTCACCTCTATATACTGTACACCTATACCAGTCCTTAAAAGGACTTTTATGGACCTAATAGTAGCTAGTTAGTGTATTACAGACTATCCCTGCTCCAAACGCCAACCTTTGCCTACACTGAGAAATGACAGCTGCACAATCGCTGAGCACTGCACTATAATATGCTTTATATGTTTGAAAGATAGTATATTATCAGTGTATTTCACCTCTATATACTGTACACCTTTGGCAATAAAATTTATTTGGAGGAGTAAACACTCTAGAATTTCATATGCAACATTGGTAAAAGGGAAACAATTAGGGGGGTTAGCTGCACCGGATTTTAAGAGATATTATCAGGCAATCATCAAATCACGAATAACAGGTTGGATACACGATGGTAGTAAAGGGTGGGTAGATATCGAGAAAGTCCAAAGTAAAGTAGATTTAGGGAAAACGGTATGGGTTCCACGGCACTATCGTGAACTATCAAGTAGCACAAATCCACTAACAAAGAATGTTTTTCAAATATGGGATGAATTGAGTAAACTATATCACTGGCAATTTAATTCACCTTTAATTTCCTTATTAGACAAATTATTTTAAACCTGGGAAGGAGGAATATGTGTATTTTGTCAGATGGGCAAAGAAAAATTATATAATATTACAGGATGTAATGATAGGAAACAGAATATGTACTTTCACGAAATTAACACAAAAATGGGGGAATAGGCCATTAGACAGATGGAGATATGCACAAATACAACACTTTACACAGACACTCCCCCGGCCATTGCGAGGAGGAAAAAATATGAGGCCCATGGAGAGACTACTCTCCTCCCCCCGGTGCCTGAGACAGAGTGTGTCTAAAATATATAAAACTTTGGGAGAGGAAATGGAGCCTAGATATCCGCCTTATCTAAAGAAATGGGAGGAAGAGATAGGGGACCTACCGGATGAGGAACAACCAAAGCAAGATCCTAAGAACAGCATGTACCACCTCTAGAGATATAAGGACAATGGAAATGTCCTATAAACTGTTGGCGAGATGGTACATGGTCCCACAAAGAGTACAAAGGTTCATCGCAGACACCTCTTTAAAGTGTTGGAGGGGCTGGAATGCCCCAGGAACATTTGTACATCTATGGTGGGATTGTGCTAAGATTCATCCATACCGGGAAAAAATTATAGATAATATATATCAAATAACAGGGGAGCAAGTCAGGAAGGAGCCATGGTGTCAGGGAAATACCAGGTCTCTCCGCCGGGTTCCAGGGTTGCGCACGCGCGGTAGAGCGGCGCAACGAAGTTTACAGGTACGCCGGGTAACAGGTGCGCATGCGCGGGTCCGCGGCTCTCGGGTATCTGTCACAACCCAGCCAGTACGCCTCACCACTGTGCGCGGCGCTGACGGAAGACGAGTGCGCATGCGCACTCGTCCGGGTATCCCACCTGACCAGTTACCTGGCCTATAAAAGGCCTTCCCTGTCCGCTTCCAAATTGCTGGTTTGTTGTCTCTTATGAGTCCTGTCTCCAGTCCAGTATCCTGTATCCTGTATCCTGTATCCTGTATCCTGTACCCTGTACCCTGCATCTACCTGACTACCAGTGCCGACCCGGAATCCTCCTGACTACCGCTACCGCTACTTACCTGTGTTTGAACCCCTGGCTTGCTTCCTGGATTCCTCTACTGCTTGATTACCTGTACTTGACCCTCGGCCTGTCTACTGGTCCTTCCGTGAGTTACTTACCTGTGTTTGACCTCTGGCTTGCTTCCTGGATACCTCTCTGCCTGATTACCTGTGTTTGACCCTCGGCTTGCCTTTTGGACACCTCTACTGCCTGATTACCTGTGCTTGACCCCCGGCTTGCCTACTGGACATCCTCTGAGTTACTTACCTGTGTTTGACCCCTGGCTTGCCTTCTGGACACCTCTACTGCTGGATTACCTGTGCTTGACCCCCGGCTTGCCTCCTGGACATTCTCTGAGTTACTTACCTGTGCTTGACCCCCGGCTTGCCTCCTGGACATTCTCTGAGTTACTTACCTGTGTTTGACCCCCGGCTTGCCTTTGGATACTTCTACTGCCTGGTTGCCTGTGTTTGACCCTCGGCCTGCTTACCGGACTATCCCCTGCTCAGTGTTCAGGACTTGCAGTTCTCTTATGCTCCCGAGGGTCCTCCTTCAGTATACGTGTTGGTACCTCTGCAACCTCTACCTGATCACAACCCTGCCAGGTGTCTACTCCCAGTGCAGCTTCAGCCTCTCCTGGTCTACGACACTACTGCACACCACCTGCTACACTCCTGCTGGCAACCCGTGCATCTTTGAGCCCGGTGTCCTCTGTACCCACTCCAGAGGCATCGTGCGCTTAGTCGCAAGGGGAGCAGCTCTCAGCATATCGGCCCGGGTGAGTACCTCTGACAGTACAAACCAGCCAATGTCCGAGGCCGACAGAGCTGGTTCACCCCTTGAGGCCTTATGCCAGCAGGTGACAACCCTTACCCAGGCTGTACAACGCCTCCAGGATGGATACTTTCAGATCGAGGGGCGTCTTCAGCATCTGACCTTATCCCCAAACCAAGCGGACCAGTCACCCCCGGTAGCCAGCACCTCCACTCTTCTATCAACACCTGGAGGTGCTCTCCCTGCCTATGATGTGTCCCATCCTGATCCCAGGGTCCCCACACCAGAACGTTTTTCCGGGGACCGAAGGAAATTTCGCTCTTTTAAAAACTCCTGTTTGCTTCACCTAGCCCTACAACCCAGGACCTTCCAGTTGGAATCCACTAAAGTAGGGTTCATCATCTCTCTCCTTTCTGATGACCCTCAATCCTGGGCGCACCATTTGATGGAACAGAAAAGCCCACAATTGAATTCTGTAGAGACTTTCTTTTCCGCTATGGCAGCACTCTACGAGGACTCCCAACGCACAGGTACAGCAGAAACCACCCTGCATACCCTATCCCAGGGGAGAAGGCCTGTAGAGGACTATGTAGTAGATTTCCGCAAATGGGCAGCTGATACTGACTGGAACGAATCAGCCCTAAAATATCAATTCCGTTTAGGGCTATCCGAGGTATTAAAGGATGAACTGGCTCGAGGAGAGATCCCAAGTACCTTCACAGATCTCTGCCAACTTGTCATTAAACTTGACCGTCGACTACGAGAACGGCGAGCAGAGAAACTGCAGAGCCCTCGTCCCACCTGGACGATGCCCCAGGTCCCTCCAGCACCTTCTCCTTCTTGGAACTCTCGCTCCCCTCCTCATGGGGAACCCATGCAGCTGGGCCTGGCACGGTCCCCCCTATCTGCTGAAGAAAGGCTCCGTCGTCGTCAAGCCAACCTCTGCCTCTACTGTGGGGGCACGGGGCACTACCTACAGAAATGCCCCATAAGACCCAGTAAGTGTCCTTCTGGGTCCCTCTCAAGTTCACACTCTGTCAAAGTGCCGCATTTTCATCTGTCTGTTCCACTCTCCCTACAGGTAGCGGGAGAGTCTTTCCAGTTGGGAGCCATCCTTGACTCTGGAGCCTGCAGTTGCTTCATGGACCTGACCCTGGCACGACACCTGAACCTCCCTTTAGCTACCAAGAAACAACCTCTTCAGATCCAGCTAGCTGATGGCTCTCCACCCTGCTCGGGACCGGTTACCCAGGAAACCGCTCCCATCCTGACCTGCACCAAATCAGGCCATCAGGAACTTTTACGTTTTGACATTATCCATTCTCCCATGTTCCCCATCATCCTGGGGTACCCCTGGCTACTGGCTCACAACCCTCGGATTGACTGGGTCAACAAGGAAGTGGAGTTCTCCTCCCCTTACTGCTTGCAGCACTGCCTTCCGGATCAATCCGCAGTACCTCTCACCCATCTTGCCTTGCAACCCAGTGCCAAGGACCTGCAACACGTCCCAACACCCTACCAAGACTTTATGGACATCTTCGATGAAAAAAAGGCCGAAGTTCTTCCCCCTCATCGCTCATACGATTGTCCGATTGACCTCCTACCAGGGGCTGAGATCCCCTTCGGAAGGATTTTCCCTTTGTCTGAAACTGAGCTTGAAGCCCTACGGGTATATATCGACGAGAATCTTGCCAAAGGGTTCATCCAACCATCTTCTTCGCCAGCAGGGGCTGGGATCTTCTTTGTTGAAAAAAAAGACGGTTCCCTCAGACCCTGTGTAGATTACAGGGAACTCAATAAAATTACTATCAAGAACAGGTACCCACTTCCGCTCATTCCCGAACTTTTTCAACGGCTCAGGACTGCCAAAGTGTTTACCAAGCTGGATCTTCGTGGGGCCTACAATTTAGTTAGAATACGCTCTGGGGATGAGTGGAAAACGGCTTTTAGGTCCAGATTCGGCCATTTTGAGTACCTGGTCATGCCGTTCGGACTTTGTAATGCCCCAGCTACCTTCCAGCACCTTGTCAATGACATTTTTCGTGAGTATTTGGATAACTTCCTCATTGTATATCTTGATGATATCTTGATTTTCTCCGATTCCCTAGAAGCCCATCGTCAACATGTCCGGAAAGTTCTTCTCATCCTCCGCAAACACGGGCTCTACGTCAAAGGAGAGAAATGCGAGTTCGAGACTGATACCATCCAGTTCCTGGGCTTCATCATAACCACCGGAGGAGTACTGATGGATCCCCAAAAAGTGAAGGCCATCCAGGATTGGCCTGCTCCCACAGACAAGAGGTCAGTCCAACGTTTTATCGGCTTTGCCAACTTTTATAGACGGTTCATTCAGGGATTTTCTGCCATTGTGTCCCCAATCACCCAACTGACTCGCCAGCAAGTTAAGTTCCAGTGGACTCCCCAAGCGCAGAGCGCTTTTGAGAAGCTCAAGGAACTCTTTTCCTCTGCACCCATCTTACAGCACCCTGACCCCGAACTCCCTTACGTCCTAGAGGTGGACGCTTCAGACTCTGCTTTAGGAGCAATCCTATCGCAGAGAAGTGGCCCAAAGGCCCTCCTTCACCCAGTCGCCTTTTCCTCCCGAAAACTAAGTCCCCCTGAAAAGAATTATGATGTAGGCGACCGGGAATTACTTGCGATTAAATTCGCTCTCGAGGAATGGAGATACCTGCTTGAAGGAGCTTCCCAACCCATCCTCATCTTCACTGACCACCGCAATTTGGAGTACCTCAGGGCTGCAAAACGCCTTAGACCCAGACAGGCCCGCTGGGCCTTGTTCTTCTCCCGATTTAATTTCCACATCACTTACCGTCCTGGCTCCAAGAATGGCAAGGCGGATGCCTTATCCCGTAAGTTTCTGGACACTGAATCCTCGAAAGAACCTGCTACTATCCTGTCCGCCCACAATTTTCTCCATGCCATTCAGCCTGACTTAACCACAGCCCTCAAACAGGCTTCCAACCAGTTCTCTTCCCCCACATTACCTTTTCTTGAAAGGAAGCAGGATTTACTCTGGGCCCATGCCCGAATCTTTGTCCCTCCTCCTGTCAGACTCCAAGTTCTGCAGACCCTTCATGACCACAAGATGTCCGGCCATTTTGGAGTACAGAAAACAGTGGACTTGGTAGGTCGATCTTACTGGTGGCCGGGCTGGAGAAAAGACTGTCAGGAATACGTTCTCTCTTGCAACATTTGTCAAAGGAACAAGGGGTCCAACACTAAATCCTGGGGTCTGTTACGTCCATTATCTGTCCCGGAACGTCCATGGAAGGAGATTTCCATGGACTTCATCGTGGATTTACCCCCTTCAGATTCCTTCACCACGATTCTGGTTGTCATTGACCGTCTCTCAAAGATGGCTCACTTCCTACCCATGAAAGGTACCCCCTCGGCTTCTGCTACTACTGACATCTTCATCAGGGAAATTATAAGGTTACACGGAGTTCCAGCTAACATCACCTCGGACCGAGGGGTACAGTTCACCTCTAGGTTCTGGAGAGACCTATGCAAATCCCTTGAAATCAGGACTTCCATGTCTTCAGCATATCACCCCCAATCCAACGGTCAAACTGAACGCACGAATCAAACCCTCGAGCAATACCTGAGGTGTTTTTGCTCTTACTCCCAAGATGACTGGTCAGGTTTACTACCCTACGCGGAGTTTGCCTACAATAATTCTTTGCATTCTGCCATTAATCAGACGCCCTTCTGGGCAAACTACGGTTATCACCCTTCTTTTCTTCCAGATTCCATTCCAGACGTCCCTACTCCAGCTGCACAGGACCTAGTCAAAAGTATCCAAGACAACTTCACCCGGATCCAACAGGCCATGAAGGAAGCACAGAAGGGTTATGAGGTACAATACAACCGGGGCAGGAAGGAATGTCCGCCTTTCCAGATTGGTGAGAAAGTTTGGTTATCAACCGCTAATTTAAAACTCCCTTGTCCTTCTCGGAAATTGGGTCCCAGGTTCATCGGCCCCTTTGAGGTCAAGAGGGTGATCAACCCAGTGGCCTTTGAACTAGATCTCCCCAGTTCCTATAGGATTCACCCAGTTTTTCATGCCTCTTTGCTGAAACCCATAATTGCTAATTCTTTTCCTGATAGGCAAACGCCACTTCCTCCTCCCATCACCATCCAAGGAGAGGAGGAATTCGAGGTTGAGAAAATTCTGGATCTCCGAAGAAGAAGAGGGCAGGTCCAATATCTTGTTAAATGGAAGGGGTATCCCCCAGAAGACTGCTCCTGGGAGCCATCCGAAAACATTCATGCCCCCCGCTTAATCCGTGAATATCACCAAAGACATCCTGAAGTGGGCATCCGGAGGCTGCCCTTAGGAGGGGGGCACTGTCAGGGAAATACCAGGTCTCTCCGCCGGGTTCCAGGGTTGCGCACGCGCGGCAGAGCGGCGCAACGAAGTTTACAGGTACGCCGGGTAACAGGTGCGCATGCGCGGGTCCGCGGCTCTCGGGTATCTGTCACAACCCAGCCAGTACGCCTCACCACTGTGCGCGGCGCTGACGGAAGACGAGTGCGCATGTGCACTCGTCCGGGTATCCCACCTGACCAGTTACCTGGCCTATAAAAGGCCTTCCCTGTCCGCTTCCAAATTGCTGGTTTGTTGTCTCTTATGAGTCCTGTCTCCAGTCCAGTATCCTGTATCCTGTATCCTGTATCCTGTATCCTGTACCCTGTACCCTGCATCTACCTGACTACCAGTGCCGACCCGGAATCCTCCTGACTACCGCTACCGCTACTTACCTGTGTTTGAACCCCTGGCTTGCTTCCTGGATTCCTCTACTGCTTGATTACCTGTACTTGACCCTCGGCCTGTCTACTGGTCCTTCCGTGAGTTACTTACCTGTGTTTGACCTCTGGCTTGCTTCCTGGATACCTCTCTGCCTGATTACCTGTGTTTGACCCTCGGCTTGCCTTTTGGACACCTCTACTGCCTGATTACCTGTGCTTGACCCCCGGCTTGCCTACTGGACATCCTCTGAGTTACTTACCTGTGTTTGACCCCTGGCTTGCCTTCTGGACACCTCTACTGCTGGATTACCTGTGCTTGACCCCCGGCTTGCCTCCTGGACATTCTCTGAGTTACTTACCTGTGCTTGACCCCCGGCTTGCCTCCTGGACATTCTCTGAGTTACTTACCTGTGTTTGACCCCCGGCTTGCCTTTGGATACTTCTACTGCCTGGTTGCCTGTGTTTGACCCTCGGCCTGCTTACCGGACTATCCCCTGCTCAGTGTTCAGGACTTGCAGTTCTCTTATGCTCCCGAGGGTCCTCCTTCAGTATACGTGTTGGTACCTCTGCAACCTCTACCTGATCACAACCCTGCCAGGTGTCTACTCCCAGTGCAGCTTCAGCCTCTCCTGGTCTACGACGCTACTGCACACCACCTGCTACACTCCTGCTGGCAACCCGTGCATCTTTGAGCCCGGTGTCCTCTGTACCCACTCCAGAGGCATCGTGCGCTTAGTCGCAAGGGGAGCAGCTCTCAGCATATCGGCCCGGGTGAGTACCTCTGACACATGGACATGCCTGTTTCATGATACAGGTAAAACAGTAGCTCAATATAAGAACACCCTGACGCCTCATCTGCTAAATGCAGCCAAGAGCCTAATTCCAAAAGTATGGAGGTCCCCTGACCCCCCCGTTAATAAAGGATTGGATAGTAAAGATAGATTGGTTAAGATCAATAGAAGAAACTATACATAGAGGTGAAGATTCGATGGAAGCATTTTATAGTATATGGGGGAGATGGCTGGAGTTTAAAAAGACAGCAGAACATCTAAAAATGTTGGAGGAGTAGGATAAATTAAAGGATTGAGGTATATGGGGTGGGGGAGGAGAGAGAGAGGAGGGAGGGAGGGCGGGCGGAAGGGAGGGATAAGTTTAATTTCAAAGTATCTGTATTATATGTAGAATGTAATAATATGTTGTTGAATATTTGATAATGGTGTTATATCTAAGCAATTTATAAAAAATAAAAAGAGAATATACAAAAAATACTGTACACCTATACCAGTCCTTAAACTGACTTTTGTGGACCTAATAGTAGCTAGCTAGTGTGTTACAGACTATCCCTGCTCCAAACGCCAACCTTTCCCTACACTGAGAAATGACAGCTGCACAATCGCTGAGCACTGCACTATAATATGCTTTCTATGTTTAAAAGAAAGCAAATTATCAGTGTATTTCACCTCTATATACTGTACACCTATACCAGTCCTTAAAAGGACTTTTGTGGACCTAATAGTAATAGCTAGTGATTAGACTGACTTTCCCTGCTCCACACAGCATCCTTTCCCTACACTGACAAAAGACAGAATGTAAAATGGCCGCCAGATCAGGTCTATTTATAAGGTAGGGGGTATGTCCATGTGCTAAAATGTCTCAATTGGCTGTCCTGTACCCCATGATGGATGTGTCATGGGTCAAACTTCTTCACAATGAAAAAATATGGCCGCCGCGAACAGCACCATAAATCCGTCGGTTTGGCGAATGGCGAACAATCAAAGTTCGCCGCGAACCGACCGCAAGGCCATCTCTACTGCCAGGTACTGCCAATCACAGCCCTGTAACATTTGGGCGTGTAGGGGAGGGAGGAGGCATGGGCCATCAGAATTTTTTTTGAACCTTAGGTTATCATCTGTACATTTTTTTATTCACGTTTTATCCATGTAAGACAATGTATGTAATAAAAAAACAAGATATGTAGTCACAGTATAATTCTAACAGTACAACATGTCAGATATGGTGGTGTATAAAAAAAACAGACACCTAAATAGGATATACAGAGTGGGGTACAAAACAAAACATAATGCTATATATCCAACATTTCAATACCTTATTTATATTAAAATTTAAATTGAAATCATGGGAAAAATCTAAATCAAAAGAAACAATAGAAAAAGAAAAAGAGAAGAGAAAGAAAAAGGAAGGAAGAAAATACATATATATGTGTGTTTCTACAGATCTCTATCATAGGACCCAGAAGAGAAGCCCAGTAAAAAGGGCTTAAGATTGAAGGCCTTGTTGAGGGAGGCACAGTGGTGTAGTGGTTAGCACTCTCACCAAGAAGGGTCGCTGGTTCGAATCCCAACCACAACACTTCCTGCCTGGAGTTTGCATGTTCTCCCTGTGCCTGCGTGGGTTTCCTCCGGGTACTCCGGTTTCCTCCCAAAATCCAAAGACATGCAGGTAGGTTAATTGGCTTCTGTACAAAAATTGGCCCTAGTATATGAATGGGGACCTTGGTTTGTGGGCTCCTTGAGGGTAGGGACCAATGTGAGTGTGTGATGTACAGAAATGGGGACAATTGTAGACACTCACTCAGGTTGAACTGCATGGACTGATGTCTTTATTCAACCTTACTAACTATGAAACTATGAAACTAGGCCAGGGGGTGATGTTGCATTTAAATTTGATATCCACCTCAGTTCTCGTTGTAGGAGGAGCTTGTTGAGGTCTCCTCCACGAGAGCTGGGGTGTATCCGATCCAAGACCAAAACTGTTCTTTTTGGGCAGTTACCACTGTGAGTTTGTAGAACATGTCTGCCAAGAGGCACATCAGGGGATGCTTGTCTGCATAGCTTTAATATGGCAGTATAGTATTTGCCATAACTTTTGGGTGGTCTTGCCCATATAAAAGCAGATATAACATTTACATTTCTGCTAAGTTCAGGACACCATTTTCTACTAGAAAATGCATTTCCTGGAAAAAATGAGTGGGAATGCTGAATAGCTGAATTGCTAAAGCTAACTGGATGAATAGCTTAAATCCGTTAGAAAAAGTTGAAGAAGTGAGAATAGTTGGAAAAGTAGGAATGGTTTTAAAATAAACATGAATTTCATTAAAAAAGTTTAACAACACCACTAATGTATGAAAGATGTGGAATATTTAAAGGTTTTTTGAAAAGCTTTTTAGTCATTAATCCCTACACCTAATGAGTGAAAGACAGTGTGGGAGAACCCTTCAAACAAGCCTTAATAAATCCACAACAGTACATGCTATGGAAACAGCGACTTCACTGTTAAGCCCCATACACACGGTCGGATTTTCCGATGGAATATGTCCTATCGGACAATGTTGTCGGAAATTCCGACCGTGTGTAGGCACCATCGGACATTTTCCATCGGATTTTCTGACGGACAAAGTTTTATCTCCTGCTCTCAAATTTTCCGACAACAAAGTCCGATCACACCAATTCCGATCGTGTGTAGCCTAGTCCGACAGACAAAGTGCCACGCATGCTCAGAAGAAATTCTGTGACGGAAGCACTCGGTCAGGTAAAACTACCGTTCCTAATCGACAGCACATTCGTCACGCTGCAATATTAAAATGTCTTTAATGCAGCGCATTCTCTTTTTCTTTACAATGCAAGAAGAATGACGTGTTTTAACTTCTCCTATTCACACTCACTTCTCACAAACTTATTTATTTATTCTTTTTCAGGATTTATTGGCTAGATGTTTATTTTTCGTCAGATCGTAAAAGAATGTTTGTTATATTTTTTGGATGATTTGTCATTTATATATTTTTTTAAGGAATACATATTTTCTTTATTATTTTTTGGGGTTTTTGAGGGGGGTTGTGTGTCTCAACTTAGCAAAACAACATTATTAACATTTGTATTTGTTGCCTAAATTTACTAGGAGGTTGTTTGTTGTTGTTGCCCCTTGTTAATGATACTTTATGATTTGTGAAATGTACCTGCCTACTCACAAATAAACTGTCATTGTAGAAAAGTAAAACACATAGGCAATGATTTTTTCAACTCAAAAATACCTTTATTTAGGTCTCAGCAACAAACCAAAGAGGAACGCAGCGATGGAGAAACTTGGGGAATTAGCAAAGCCTTGGACCCCCACGGCAAACATTTTTTAAGCTTCAAAAATTGGTGGCCTGAGGAGTACGTATCTTAATAAGGGAGTGCTATCTGGTTCTGAAGTCCAAAACATCCGTAACTGCAGCAGATGCCATCTAGGTCCCCAGGCTCTGGTCATACGAGAGGCTCCATCTTCTCTCAGACCAGACTGAATCCAGGTCGTCACTCTCTGGTCTTCCTTCCACGCTTCCTTGCACGCTGTGGCTGTGGTGCTGGTGGGGTGGCAGAAGGAGGAGGAGGAGGAGGCGGAGCATGGTCACTATCGCAAACATGTGTGATTGTGGTCATCCCCCCAGCCATCCCCTTATTTAGGACCTTGAGGATGACATCCTCACACATGTTGCGTTGCCCCGCCTCCATATCCTTCATTTTAGTGGCAACCAAGGAGCCAAAGGCCTCCTCGTAGGTGAGTGTGGCATGTAGTGAGGCTGAAGCCTCTCTTATCAGCCGGAGCGCTGACTCTCCCACCTCCCCCACCCTTCTCGCCCTTTTGTAGGGAAGGCGGAGGGGAGGGACTTGGGAGACAGTCAGGCTCCTAGGCCTACCCACATCTTGGCTGCCACTACCCACCTCTTGGCTGCCACTAACCCCTGCCTCCTCCTGACTGCCACATTCCACAGCCACCTCCTGGCTGAGGTCTTCCTGTGTATGAAAAAGGGACATAGTTTGAGTTATTTGTTCATCAAACACACACACAATTTTCATCTATTGACTGTTG
The DNA here is from genome assembly GCA_028564925.1 of Lithobates sylvaticus. Classification (NCBI taxonomy): domain Eukaryota; kingdom Metazoa; phylum Chordata; class Amphibia; order Anura; family Ranidae; genus Lithobates; species Lithobates sylvaticus. Next base: position 97,885,719 of record CM053032.1, on the reverse strand, counting down.
CAAAATGTTTACAAATAGAAAACCATACAATTCTCAGCCCAGCAGTTTAGATTCTTGCCCCAAATGTCTCCAACACTACTGTCCGTTGATATGTCAAACACGGTAGGAACTAAGCAATTGGGGATCCTGAATTAAGTGAACATCATTCATTTTTCACAAAAATGGGTACAAAACTACTATACCTGGCTCAAGCTGGGCTCCTCCACCTCTTCCAGACTGGAAGGCCCAGGTTGCTCCACGGAAGCCTCATCAGGTGGCCTGCGTGGAAGGACGCGTGCAAGGAAGAGTCGAGAGTGACTCCCTGACATCAGCCTGGTCTTTGAGAAAATGGAGCCTGTCATAGTACCAGAGCTTGGGGATATGGACCTGATCTGCTGCAGCTCCAGATGCTTGGGACTTCAGGACCTTATTGCGCTCCCTGAAATACGTACTACTCAGGCTGTCAATTTTTATTCTTAACTTGTCAACGTTTGCCGTGGGCATCCTTGGCTTTACAAATTCCAGAAGTTTCTTCATCGCTGCGTACCTCTTTGGTTTGTTGCTGTAATCGGGGTGTTTTGCCTGCCATAAAAGGGTCAATTCCCGATACTTATCAATGAAGAGGGGGAGAAAACTCACGTCATTGAACCCCTCCATATTCTCTGCAAGACACAACACCACACCAAACACTATAAATAATGTCAGGCTAAACTCTCCTAATCTTCGCCATAAATAAGCCTCAAGGTCTAATCAGTCTAGGCTAGTTATGTACCAAGTTCAAATTGTACCTTAGTTCTATCGATCGTCTCGTGCAGGGGTCTTCAAACTACGGCCCTCCAGTTGTTCAGGAACTACAATTCCCATCATGCCTAGTCATGTCTGTGAATGTTAGAGTTTTACAATGCCTCATGGGATGTGTAGTTCTGCAACAGCTGGAGGGCCGTAGTTTGAGGATGCCTGGTCTCGTGCGTCAGCTTTCTCTCCCCTCGGCTCACAGATCGTCGCTACGACACAGGCGTGTGACGTTTTATATACAGTGCGAATGCGTGAAACTCCGCCCGCCCCTGACGATCTTTCTCGTCTATTCCCCACCCCTTCTCTTTACAGCGCAGTGGGGAGAGCACATGGCGGGGACACAGCAGGTGCGCCCTAAATATTACAGCAACGAGGAGGACGAGGAAAGGCCGGAGGCAGAAACGTCCCGATCCCGGAGGCTTAAATTTAAGGCCTCCAATATGTCTTTTGGAGAAATGTTGGAGATGGTGGACATATTGAAGAGGAGTGACTATGATGGGAAGTATGGGCCTTACCTCAACCCAAATGTCAGAAAGGCCAAGATCATGTCTAAAGTTGTGAGGAGGCTGCACAATAATTTTGGGGTACAACGATCCAAGGAACAACTGAGGAAACGCTGGTCAGACCTGAAACTGAGGGAGCCCGATCAGTACAGAAAGATCAAGCGAGTTCTTCAAAAAAGTAAGTAGTTGTCGTGTTTTGTGTTTGTTTTCTTGCTTGCATACTGCTCCATGTGGTTGGATTTTTTCAATGTTGTACATTTGAAAATGGCCACTTTCATGTTCGTCTGTGCATTCGATCGTACTCAACCTCGATCTTTTTGCCACTGTCATGTTCGTGTGTGTCCATTCGATCGTACTCAACCTCGATCGCTCGGCCACTTATAATACAAGGTTTGGTGAAGTTTTTAGTGAAAGGAAGTTTGTTTTCAATAGAGATGTCATCAAGAATGTAAAGCAAATTTCTTCAATGTAAAGGAGAGGTCACTCAGTAGCTGTTTACCCATCTGGACTCTAGAGCACTAGTGCTGGGACACCCAAACCCCCTTTTTATTATGCTGTTCCACACATGTGCTCCAGTGGATACTATAGGGGTGTCTCCATCTGACAAACTTCAACCAAAAAGGTAGTAAGTTTAGCACCTTTACAAAGTAACTACATTAATGTTGTTGTCATTTGAACCTGGCTACAAAAAAATATTGTCCCTCACTTCCAAGCAATGTTTGACATTTCCTATTTCTGCCCTCAATAGATTGTTGTGCTAAATCTTCCTTTTGTACATTCTCATAGAGGAGCGAAGACTCGGGACGTCTGAGGACACCAGGAAACCCACACCTCCCAAAGAAGGGGAAATACCAGAAGCAGAGGAGGAGGAGGAGGAAGGAGAGATCATCGAACTTGTAGAACTTGTCACCACAACAGGTGAGTGTGGGAGAACACAGCTACTGGTAAGCTAATCAATGTATGCCTGCCTCTTTTCCAATAGCCATTTTGTTTCTTTTTTTGTGTTTTTAGGTGATGTGGATGTTGTGGAAGAAGAATCGCACTTTACCACTGAAAGTGCACACGTACTCATCGGGGAGATAATGGTGTGCAATCGAGATCTAGATGAGATCAAGAAAAACATCAATGATGTTCAACAAAAATTGAAGAACATCATTGATGTTTTAGGGAAAATCTGAAAAACGCACAAAGTAATTATCACACATTTGTGGCTGTTTGTGACAACATTTCAAACTTAATAACTGTGGCAAATTTGGAAGATGCACACATTGTGTCAACATGTGCTAGCTCCCATCATGGTGGATGAATGACAACGTTTTGGGGGTGCAACCACTTTACTAACTACTAAAGTGGGTGAGGTGAAGGGGTTGCACCCCCAAAACACGTCCATTGATCCCCATGATGGGAAATTGCACTTTTGAACATTCTAGGCATGTGTTTTACCATCTAATGCCCATTTTGATACCCAAATTGTGTGCATGTTCGAAATTTCAAGTTTCCAGGGGTGACACCCCATGTGATGAAGGCAAGATCAAACACACTTTGAACATATAGTCATGTCTGATCTTGTCTTCACTTTTGAAAGTTGAACTTTGCAAGTTCCTATGTTCAGTCTGTTATGTTTTGCTCCATGCCTGGTTTTAACAAATGCGGAATGTTAGTAAATAATGTTCGAAAGAACCAAGATCTTGTCAGTTTTGCCAAGAAGTTTTGAAAGGCACTTGTGAATGTGTTGTAAGTAAAAATGTTTTCATCTCAAAAATGTGTGGCTTCCTTCTTTAAAAAACACAAAAGCATTATTTATGGCAAAAGTAAAGGGTGTTATTTATGTTATTTACTAAAGCCTATTCCAGTTTGCACTGCAAGTGTATTTTCCAGGGCACTTTTGCAGTGCACTTGTAGTGCATAGTGGATTTGGCTTATGTAAATGACACCCACAGTGCTTTGTAATAAAACACGTAGCACACCATTTTTGGGAATACACACATTTCTGTCATGCTGATGAAAAGGAGTATTTTGGGTGTCAGTTATGCACTACAAACCTTCTCTAGACAAAGGATTAGGTATCACACACACACACAACATGAGAAGATTCTTTTTGGGAAGAAGAGACTGTTACCTCCTTTTGCCCAGAAAGTGCATTCCCACTGTTGAAGATAAAGGGCCATAATTTATAAGACAAATAAGCTAGAATACACCTACAAGAAACACAAGCAGGAAATGACAATAAATCATAGGTCTGGTTAAAAAATATATTTAATAAAAAATGCCTCTTACACAGCGTCAGGCAGAGCAATAGCCCCCCTACCCACAAAGTAGTCCATATATTGCTCGCGGACCTCGCGGGCATTTAGAGGGGGCAAGCCTGGACGTGCCGCTTGAAGGGCTGTGAGGTTGGCATTGGAAGGCCCGTCCACATCTGGCCAACGGGCACCACATAGTTGCTGTTATGTCTTTTGAGAAAGTTGTGCAATATGCAGCAGGCAAGAACTATGTGGTTGAGTTTGTATTCCGCCAAGTCAATTGCCGTCAAAAACAGGCAGAAGCGGCTGGCTAGGACCCCGAAGGTGTTATCCACCACTCTGCGGGCTCTTGACAGCCTGTAATTGAAGACCCTCTGGTCTGGGGTGAGGGTCCTCATCGGGAAGGGCCTCATCAGATGGGGAGTCAGCGCAAACGCTTCATCCGCGACAAAGACGAAGGGGAGTCCTTCAGAATTCTCCTCTGGAGATGGCAAGCACAGACTGCCACTCTGGAGACGCCAGTAGAACTCCGTGTGCGCAATGGCACCACCATCCGAGATCCGGCCATTCATCCCCACGTCCACATACAAAAACTCGTATGTCGCCGACACCACTACACTATTAAACCCTTTGTAATTATAATAGTATGACCCCGAATTGGGGGGTGGGCCGATGCGGACGTGTTTCCCATCAATTGCACCTCCGCAGTTAGGAAAGTCCCAGCGGCTGGCAAAGTGGGAGGCCACAGTCTGCCATTCCTGTGGCGTGGAAGGGAACTGTGGAGTGAAACAAGAAAAAAAAATTAGTCACTTTGCACATAAACATTGCAAGCAGATTAGACACTAACATCTTGGAACAAGATCAGACTTTTAAATTGTAACCTTGAAAGTATTTGCACCCCAAAGTAGAAGGTCCCCCTAGCAGATTACTCACCCCCCATCAATCCCCCCACTTCTGATGGGCCATTGACAATAACTAGGGGTTTGGGGTGGGGGTTGGACAGGTAACCCTCTGCACTTCATTGATTGCCAAATGGCTCAATAATGTGTGCTAGTTTGGCCAGACCCTCCTTACCTAACACTATTGGCAGCCCACAGGAAAGATAAAAGAACATTCCAAGTCCGCCCCCCCCCCCCCCCCCCTCAAAAAAAAAGGGAAGCACATTTTGACATTCTGCAATTACCTAGCAAGCTAATAGGAGGGAAATAACCAAAAAAAAGAGCAAATGGAAAGTATGGAGCCAGCCCCTAGCACTACATGCTTTGCTGAATTCATCCCTAAATATGACCACTATAAAGAGGTAGGTATATAGTGTGTATTGACCTTGGCAAAGCCAGCAGATAGAGGATCAGTAGCATCTGACAGAGCAGTTGGGGGAGGGGGTTCCTAATGAGTTTGGCACCCCCCCCCAAAAAAAATAAATAAAAAAAGGGGGCTCTGCATGAAGTAAAACACACAGCAAACATTGGTGCATATTTTAGGGGGTGTTTGGGGGAAACCAATACTATGCAGCAGACAAAATACATTGCTTAAGTGACTAGGCCATAGGTGTCTATTGGGCCAGAAGAGCATGCTGGGGAGGTAAGTGAAGGGAAAAATGCATAAAGGAGAAAAGGGGCACAGCATATTAGAGCATATTGCAATTATGGTAATTAGGGAAGGAGGTCAAAAATACAAGTCATTAGCAAACAGAGATTACATAGAAGGGAATAGTAAAGGAGAAATGTTACCTTAATATAGTCCTCCTGCAGGACCTGGATTATGGCAGAACAGGTCTCTGGAATAATGATTCCCAGAGCCTGGGGAGAGATACCTGTGGAGAACTTCAGATCCTGAAGGCTTCTCCCTGTCGCCAAGTACCTCAACGTGGCAACAAGCCTCTGCTCCGGAGTGATGGCTTGTCTCATGCAGGTATCCTGCCGGCTGATAAAAGGGGTCAGCAAAGCCAAAAGACGGTGAAAAACGGGGTCCGTCATCCGGAGAAAGTTCCTGAAATCATCAGAATTATTCTCCCAAATCTCACGAAGCAAAGGCGTGTGTGAGAATTGATCACGCTGAAGCAACCAATTCTTGGTCCACATACTCCTCCTCGCTCTGTTCATGGACGGGTCTTGGCTCAAAGCTAAAAGCCCGACACCAATTCTATGTACAGCACGAACTCGGCGACGAGTACGTACAGAAAACATCGCTCACAAACGGTCGGCTGGTCAGAACAGACAAACAGAAAGCACCGATAAACAGCAAGGCCTGAAAGAACAAAATTAATACCAGAAACGAGAAGACAATAAGCAGTGAAAATCAAAGCGTCCTATATCAAGATATAGGCCGCAATGACCAACAAATGCGAACTGACTACACGCACTAATAAACAGAATCACAAAACTGAGAAGCGCGAATCGTAAGTCCCCAAACTTCTAACACGCGATAAACACGGAATCAGCAGAAGGAGCCCAACGGGTGCCGGACGGGGTGCTGAACTTCCCTTTTCTAGTCTCGTGGAAGACGACTTACGTCACAACGTTCTTGAAGATCGGAAATTCCGACAACGTTGTCCGACCGTGTGTACGCAACACCAGCATCGGACAAATTCCAACGGAAATGATCCGACGGAACTAGTCATCGGAAAATCCGAGCGTGTGTACGGGCCATTAGAGACTAGGGACTAGTCTAGCCGAACACCCCCCTATTCGGTTCGCACCAGAACCTGCAAACGGACCAAAAGTTTGCACGAACATAAGAACCCTATTAAATACAATGGATGCGAACGTTCGAAATCTAAGTTGCCACAACACTGTAAGCCCTCACAGTTACTCTTGGTGAGCGCATGAATGGGCCCTGCTGTGAATTATTAGATCAAGAATTGTAATTGCATGCCCCTGTTGAACAGGGGAAGAAAAAATTGGGCCTTTTGGTGGTGGTGGTGGTGGTGGTGTTGCCACAACACTGTAAGCCCTCTAAGTTACTCTTGGTGGGCACAGTAATGGGCCCTGTTGTGAATTATTAGATCAAGAATTGTAATTGTATGCCCCTGTTGAACAGGAGCAGAAAAATTGGGCCTTTGGTGGTGGTGGTGGTGGTGGTGGTGTTGCCACAACACTGTTAGCCCTCGCAGTTACTCCTGGTGGGTGCAGGAATGGGCCCTGCTGTGAATTATTAGATCAAGAATTGTAATTAAATGCCCCTGAAAAATTGTGCCTTAGGCACTGGTGCTGGTGTGGCAACACTGCAAAACCCCTCACAGATACTGTACTTGGAGCACAGCAATGAGCCCTGTTGCAAAGTATTGCATCAAAAATTGTGATTACACGCCCTTGTTAAACAGGGGCTGAAAAATTGGGCCTTAGGCACTGGTGCCACAACACTGCAACCCCTCACAGATACTGTAGTTGGAGCACAGCAATGAGCCCTGCTGCAAAGCATTGCATCAAAAATTGTAATTACACGCCCCTGTTAAACAGGGGCTGAAAAATTGAGGCCTTAGCCACTGGTGGCGGTGCCCAGAAACAAAAATGTTCCTTCAAGCTATCACCATGATTATTGAGGAGGACTCAATCATCCCTAAAAGACTGCTGCTGCTGCTGATGCTGTGTGCCAGGCTCCACCTCCATGCTGACACAATCCTCCTCCTCGTCCTCTTCCTGTGTGATGTGTGGGACAGAAGGAACACTGTCTGGATAAAGGGGGCCTTGAGAGGCAAGGAAGTCCTCCTCTTCCTGCCTCTGTTCTGCCTCAAGTGCCCCATCCATTATTCCACGCAGGGTATGCTCCAACAGGTTGACAAGAGGTACAGTGTCACTGATGCATGCACTGTCACTGCTCACCATCCTCGTGGCCTCCTCAAATGGTGACAGGACAGTGCATGCATCCCTGATCATGCCCCACTGGCGTGGTGAAAAAAAAACGAGCTCCCCTGACCCTGTCCTGGTGCCATAGTCGCACAGGTACTTATTCATGGCCCTCTGCTACATGTGTAGTCGCTGCAGCATGGCCAACGTTGAGTTTTCCCTGGTGGGCATGTCACATGTCACATATAAGGCGGTTGGGCAGGTACAACTCCTTTTGCAGCTCAGCATTATATGATCGGCGGAAATGCACACAGACTTTCCTGGCCTGCCTCAGGACATCCTGTAAGCCTGGGTACCTGCACAAGAACCGCTGCACCACCAGGTTAAGGACGTGAGCCATAAAGGGCACATGGGTCAGTTGTCCCTGTCGCAGGGCGGAGAGGAGGTTGGTGCCATTGTCGCAAACCACCATATCTGGCTTAAGCTGGCGTGGTGTCAACCACCTCTCGGCCTGCCCCTGCAGAGCTGACAGAACCTCTGCCCCAGGGTGGCTCCTGTCCCCCAAACACACCAGCGCAAGCACTGCATGGCATATTTTTGCCTGCGAACTTGTGTAGCCCCTTGAACGCCTACGGAGCACCGTTGGTTCCGAGGACAAAGCACAGGAAGAGGCCATGGAGGAAGAAGAAGAGGAGGGGGTGGAGGAGAGAGGTGTGTCACAACCAGTAGTAGCATTTTGAAGGCGTGGTGGCGGAACGACCTCCAACACTACTGCACCTTGTCCTGCATCCTTCACAGCTGCCAAAAGAGTGACCCAATGGGCCGTGAAAGATAGGTAACATCCCTGTCCATGCCTGCTGGACCATGAGTCAGCGGTAATATGCACCTTATGCACCAGCGAGGCATGGACATTGCCTTCCACATGCCGGTAGAGAGCCGGAATCGCCTTCCGTGAGAAAAAGTGGCGTTTTGGAACCTGCCACTGAGGAACCACACATTGCACAAACTCACGGAAGGGGGCCGAGTCTACCAACTGAAAAGGCAGCAGTTGAAGTGCTAGCAATTTAGCCAAGTTAGCATTCAACCGCTGGGCATGTGGATGGCTGGGAGTGAACTTCTTTCGACGGTCCAGCAGCTGGGGCAGAAAAATTTGCATGCTACAATCGGACGTCTGTGTACTGCTAGCAGAGTGCCCGCAAGTACTTGGCTGTGACACACCTAATTCTACACCTTCATTCCTCTCAGTGCAGCTTTCAGAGAGGACTGAAGGTATAGTGGGGTTGGAGATCTCAGCTGATGAGGAGCAAGGAGAGGTCCGCTTTGTTCTTTAGTGTGGGTCTTTAAGGTACGCTTGCCAACGAGCTGCATGGCAGGTCAACATATGTCTGGTCAAGCATGTGGTGCCCAAGTGGCTGATGTTTTGGCCACGCGAGATACGCTTGAGACATATGTTGCAAATGGCAGCGGTGCGATCTGCTGCACTCGTCTCAAAAAAGGCCCACACCAAAGATCCTTTGGAATAATGCGCAGAGGCAGCACCCTGCACAGGCGGAGGTCTGCGGTGTGATTCAGTTGGTCTGCTGCCCTTAAGCTGGCCCCCGGAGGGCATCCTGCCTCGTTGGAGATGTGCCTCCTCCTCCTCTCTCCTATCAGGCACTCATGTGGAGTCAGTGACCTCATCATCCCCTCCCTCTTCACCACTGGAGCAAACCTGGCAGTATGTTGCTGCTGGTGGAACATGACTGCCAGATTGCTGTCCTTGAGCATCCCCTCTCTCTGTGCTCGCGCTACTGCCTTCCTCTAGCTGGGTATCATAATCAGACCCTTTAAAACACTGGGCATCCACCTGGAGCATGTACCCAACACTGTGGTCAAACAGTTCGGGGGAATCCTCAGGAGGACATGGTGGGTATAGGGAAGGAGTAACTGATGACATTGAGACGAGGGAAGAGGGCGCGTTGGCAGCTGCTTTGCCAGTACCCTGAGCCTGGGTGAGAGAGGATGAGGAGGATGAGGAGGGCTTGGTCATCCACTCTACCATGTCTTCAGCATGATGCGGCTAAACACGTCCAGCTGGCGAAAATAAGTACAAGCGTGTCCCGTGGCCACGTGCTGATGTTGATGCACAGCGTCCCCGACCAGCACTGTTGCCTCTAGACACAGAGCCTGCTTGCCCTCTTTTTTTGGCTCGTGACTGTCTGCCTCTCCTTGTTGGCCTTCCAGACATACTAATGGCCTGCAGGGAGATGGGAAAACCAGCAATAAGGGGTAGCTTCAGGTGCTGCAGATGCCTGTGTTGCACAACAGAACTACACCAGCAATGAGGGGTAGCTTCAGGTGTATACTGTGCAGGAGGGACACTACACCCACTGAAAATGCTGCAGATGCCTGTGTTGCACAACAGAACTACAGAACAGCACCAGCAATGAGGGGTAGCTTCAGGTGTATACTGTGCAGGAGGCACCTACACCCACTGAAAATGCTGCAGATGCCTGTGTTGCACAACAGAACTACAGAACAACACCAGCAATGAGGGGTAGCTTCAGGTGTATACTGTGCAGGAGGCACCTACACCCACTGAAAATGCTGCAGATGCCTGTGTTGCACAACAGAACTACAGAACAGCACCAGCAATGAGGGGTAGCTTCAGGTGTATACTGTGCAGGAGGCACCTACACCCACTGAAAATGCTGCAGATGCCTGTGTTGCACAGCAGAACTACAGAACAACACCAGCAATGAGGGGTAGCTTCAGGTGTATACTGTGCAGGAGGCACACTACACCCACTGAAAATGCTGCAGATGCCTGTTGTTGGATTCAATATGAACTCCTGTAATATTTCTGCGATTCACACATCGGTTCATTCCCAATACTTTTCTGGAGAACAGGATGCACTCCCCCGGTTGGAATGCAGCCAGTTAAACAACCATGTTATATCTATGAGAGATAATCTGCATGACAATGCTGATTCTGATTTGTCTATGAGACAAGCAAGCTTCAAAAGGACTTAATTGACAGATTTGAGGCATGAGCTTGAACCCAAGGTTTGGCCCCAGTTGGATGAATTGCAATCCATGGACAAAACCCGGCTCCTAGTGGACTATACCCCAGGACAGTCAATAGTATAGCTTGATGAGCAGAAGAGCCCCAGGAGGATTGTCATGTGAACACTGATTGGTGCAAAGCAAGTGGGACTGGCAATGGGGGGAGTTTGAATGAGTGAGTTTTGTTAAAATGGAATGTTGGAGAGAGCTCTGTCTCTGTGTCTCTCTAGGCCTGTTGAGGAAAGCCTGCCATGTGTCTCTGATAACCTGATGATTCGGCCATCTTGAGGCCTAACCCATGCGGGCACCTCTCTTATTCCATCTCAGCTACTAGGATGTGCCAAGTATACGATTGTATTGTGTTGTGATTGTATGCTATGTAATCTTGTAACTTCTAATAATATCTTATATAAGCTTTCTTATTTCCTTGGGAAATAAATGAGATTTGATTAATCTTAAGCCGTGTGTTTGGTTGCATAGCTAACTTGTATTATTGTGATATTAACAGTAGCATGCGCTCAGAGTTTAATAGACTAACTAATTTATAGGGACTAGACAAATTAATACATAGATGATATAATATTAGTAATTAATAGTGTATCGCATTCTACATTTGGCACCCAAGATATAGGCGTGTAGAATATAGTTTTTCTGCACAGAATTCACAAACCCTAATGTATTTTTGTTTTGAGTCCTGGTAAGCATAAATCCTCAGACACCCAGAACTGAAAATCCTCTCTAGTGTGGACAAGATTGGCGCTGGCTCGCGAATTATGAAACCACGCTTGGATGATCATGAAAATTCTGTGAAAAATGTCAGTTAGCGGACGCGCAACAAATCTGGTGAGATCTTTTTTTATCCGAGATAAATATATATCTATATACTTGTAGCTGGTCAATAGGACTGGTGAGTAAGGGCTGATCAGCCTTGTTAGGAATTGACAGGAATTACCATACATCTTTGAGGGAAAAAGTGATAGAGATATTGTTATTAAAAAAAAAAAAGGATTTGTATGTTTTTTTTTTTTTTTGTGTCTGTGGGACTACAGGTAAAAGCTAACTTTTAACACAGCCTTATCTGTCCCTCTGTGTTGCATTGTAACCAACTGTTGCAAAAACAGGTTACATGAGCTGCAATGTAGAGAGCTTGCTAATTAGCATATCAAGGGAAGCCATTGAACTTTTCATTGCCAAACATGGTAGTGTTAGATTTCCATCTACACAAGAGAGTGCATTGGCACAACAATTTAGTGAGCTTTTGAGACAATGTAATACACATAACGTTCTTATAAGTAATAAATCAAAATATGACAAGAAACAGAGACTGGGCAATACCTTATGCATGTTAATGAGAATGAAAGAAATTGCAGAACAAAAATAATTAGAATGGTTTGCTGAAAGAAAGCAATTCATGCAACAGGTACAAAGTATAACAAAAAATATATTAATTAGGGTTGAAAAGGCAGATGCACAAGCGCGTAGTCTGATTGAACAATTAATGATGGAAAAATGTGAATTGGAACAGAGATTAGATGAATTAGGAAAAACGTGTGAGTTAAGAGAAAGTTTCATCGCCTTTTTGAATCAAAGGGAGGCTGAGAATTTGCAGGTTATCAACCTGCTTAAGGAGGAATTACAGGGTGCACAGGCAGCCATAATGGAGTTATCCTCCAAACATGCAATAGCCGAATGTGCAATGGTGGAGGTACCCTCCGCACATGCTCAGTGTACAAAAAAAAAAAGTGGAACATGAAGAAAATCCGTATGCTATTGTTGCTGCAAATCATATTACTATGATGGGAATCAATGTTGGAGATGTAAATAAAAACGTGATAACTGCGCTTGAAATTGATTCAGGAGTTGAAATGGAAACTTCTGATGACTCCTCAGACGATAAAAGTGTAAAGTCTGTTCATTCCAATCGTAGTAATATTATCCAGCAATGTGAATTTCCAGCACCATATGTTCATATAGTCATGTCTGATCTTGTCTTCACTTTTGAAAGTTGAACTTTGCAAGTTCCTATGTTCAGTCTGTTATGTTTTGCTCCATGCCTGGTTTTAACAAATGCGGAATGTTAGTAAATAATGTTCGAAAGAACCAAGATCTTGTCAGTTTTGCCAAGAAGTTTTGAAAGGCACTTGTGAATGTGTTGTAAGTAAAAATGTTTTCATCTCAAAAATGTGTGGCTTCCTTCTTTAAAAAACACAAAAGCATTATTTATGGCAAAAGTAAAGGGTGTTATTTATGTTATTTACTAAAGCCTATTCCAGTTTGCACTGCAAGTGTATTTTCCAGGGCACTTTTGCAGTGCACTTGTAGTGCATAGTGGATTTGGCTTATGTAAATGACACCCACAGTGCTTTGTAATAAAACACGTAGCACACCATTTTTGGGAATACACACATTTCTGTCATGCTGATGAAAAGGAGTATTTTGGGTGTCAGTTATGCACTACAAACCTTCTCTAGACAAAGGATTAGGTATCACACACACACACAACATGAGAAGATTCTTTTTGGGAAGAAGAGACTGTTACCTCCTTTTGCCCAGAAAGTGCATTCCCACTGTTGAAGATAAAGGGCCATAATTTATAAGACAAATAAGCTAGAATACACCTACAAGAAACACAAGCAGGAAATGACAATAAATCATAGGTCTGGTTAAAAAATATATTTAATAAAAAATGCCTCTTACACAGCGTCAGGCAGAGCAATAGCCCCCCTACCCACAAAGTAGTCCATATATTGCTCGCGGACCTCGCGGGCATTTAGAGGGGGCAAGCCTGGACGTGCCGCTTGAAGGGCTGTGAGGTTGGCATTGGAAGGCCCGTCCACATCTGGGCCAACGGGCACCACATAGTTGCTGTTATGTCTTTTGAGAAAGTTGTGCAATATGCAGCAGGCAAGAACTATGTGGTTGAGTTTGTATTCCGCCAAGTTAATTGCCGTCAAAAACAGGCAGAAGCGGCTGGCTAGGACCCCGAAGGTGTTATCCACCACTCTGCGGGCTCTTGACAGCCTGTAATTGAAGACCCTCTGGTCTGGGGTGAGGGTCCTCATCGGGAAGGGCCTCATCAGATGGGGAGTCAGCGCAAACGCTTCATCCGCGACAAAGACGAAGGGGAGTCCTTCAGAATTCTCCTCTGGAGATGGCAAGCACAGACTGCCACTCTGGAGACGCCAGTAGAACTCCGTGTGCGCAATGGCACCACCATCCGAGATCCGGCCATTCATCCCCACGTCCACATACAAAAACTCGTATGTCGCCGACACCACTACACTATTAAACCCTTTGTAATTATAATAGTATGACCCCGAATTGGGGGGTGGGCCGATGCGGACGTGTTTCCCATCAATTGCACCTCCGCAGTTAGGAAAGTCCCAGCGGCTGGCAAAGTGGGAGGCCACAGTCTGCCATTCCTGTGGCGTGGAAGGGAACTGTGGAGTGAAACAAGAAAAAAAAATTAGTCACTTTGCACATAAACATTGCAAGCAGATTAGACACTAACATCTTGGAACAAGATCAGACTTTTAAATTGTAACCTTGAAAGTATTTGCACCCCAAAGTAGAAGGTCCCCCTAGCAGATTACTCACCCCCCATCAATCCCCCCACTTCTGATGGGCCATTGACAATAACTAGGGGTTTGGGGTGGGGGTTGGACAGGTAACCCTCTGCACTTCATTGATTGCCAAATGGCTCAATAATGTGTGCTAGTTTGGCCAGACCCTCCTTACCTAACACTATTGGCAGCCCACAGGAAAGATAAAAGAACATTCCAAATCCCCCCCCCCCCCCCCCCCTCAAAAAAAAAGGGAAGCACATTTTGACATTCTGCAATTACCTAGCAAGCTAATAGGAGGGAAATAACCAAAAAAAAGAGCAAATGGAAAGTATGGAGCCAGCCCCTAGCACTACATGCTTTGCTGAATTCATCCCTAAATATGACCACTATAAAGAGGTAGGTATATAGTGTGTATTGACCTTGGCAAAGCCAGCAGATAGAGGATCAGTAGCATCTGACAGAGCAGTTGGGGGAGGGGGTTCCTAATGAGTTTGGCACCCCCCCCCCAAAAAAAATAAATAAAAAAAGGGGGCTCTGCATGAAGTAAAAACACACAGCAAACATTGGTGCATATTTTAGGGGGTGTTTGGGGGAAACCAATACTATGCAGCAGACAAAATACATTGCTTAAGTGACTAGGCCATAGGTGTCTATTGGGCCAGAAGAGCATGCTGGGGAGGTAAGTGAAGGGAAAAATGCATAAAGGAGAAAAGGGGCACAGCATATTAGAGCATATTGCAATTATGGTAATTAGGGAAGGAGGTCAAAAATACAAGTCATTAGCAAACAGAGATTACATAGAAGGGAATAGTAAAGGAGAAATGTTACCTTAATATAGTCCTCCTGCAGGACCTGGATTATGGCAGAACAGGTCTCTGGAATAATGATTCCCAGAGCCTGGGGAGAGATACCTGTGGAGAACTTCAGATCCTGAAGGCTTCTCCCTGTCGCCAAGTACCTCAACGTGGCAACAAGCCTCTGCTCCGGAGTGATGGCTTGTCTCATGCAGGTATCCTGCCGGCTGATAAAAGGGGTCAGCAAAGCCAAAAGACGGTGAAAAACGGGGTCCGTCATCCGGAGAAAGTTCCTGAAATCATCAGAATTATTCTCCCAAATCTCACGAAGCAAAGGCGTGTGTGAGAATTGATCACGCTGAAGCAACCAATTCTTGGTCCACATACTCCTCCTCGCTCTGTTCATGGACGGGTCTTGGCTCAAAGCTAAAAGCCCGACACCAATTCTATGTACAGCACGAACTCGGCGACGAGTACGTACAGAAAACATCGCTCACAAACGGTCGGCTGGTCAGAACAGACAAACAGAAAGCACCGATAAACAGCAAGGCCTGAAAGAACAAAATTAATACCAGAAACGAGAAGACAATAAGCAGTGAAAATCAAAGCGTCCTATATCAAGATATAGGCCGCAATGACCAACAAATGCGAACTGACTACACGCACTAATAAACAGAATCACAAAACTGAGAAGCGCGAATCGTAAGTCCCCAAACTTCTAACACGCGATAAACACGGAATCAGCAGAAGGAGCCCAACGGGTGCCGGACGGGGTGCTGAACTTCCCTTTTCTAGTCTCGTGGAAGACGACTTACGTCACAACGTTCTTGAAGATCGGAAATTCCGACAACGTTGTCCGACCGTGTGTACGCAACACCAGCATCGGACAAATTCCAACGGAAATGATCCGACGGAACTAGTCATCGGAAAATCCGAGCGTGTGTACGGGCCATTAGAGACTAGGGACTAGTCTAGCCGAACACCCCCCTATTCGGTTCGCACCAGAACCTGCAAACGGACCAAAAGTTTGCACGAACATAAGAACCCTATTAAATACAATGGATGCGAACGTTCGAAATCTAAGTTGCCACAACACTGTAAGCCCTCACAGTTACTCTTGGTGAGCGCATGAATGGGCCCTGCTGTGAATTATTAGATCAAGAATTGTAATTGCATGCCCCTGTTGAACAGGGGAAGAAAAAATTGGGCCTTTTGGTGGTGGTGGTGTTGCCACAACACTGTAAGCCCTCTAAGTTACTCTTGGTGGGCACAGTAATGGGCCCTGTTGTGAATTATTAGATCAAGAATTGTAATTGTATGCCCCTGTTGAACAGGAGCAGAAAAATTGGGCCTTTGGTGGTGGTGGTGGTGGGTGGTGGTGTTGCCACAACACTGTTAGCCCTCGCAGTTACTCCTGGTGGGTGCAGGAATGGGCCCTGCTGTGAATTATTAGATCAAGAATTGTAATTAAATGCCCCTGAAAAATTGTGCCTTAGGCACTGGTGCTGGTGTGGCAACACTGCAAAACCCCTCACAGATACTGTACTTGGAGCACAGCAATGAGCCCTGTTGCAAAGTATTGCATCAAAAATTGTGATTACACGCCCTTGTTAAACAGGGGCTGAAAAATTGGGCAAGTACTTGGCTGTGACACACCTAATTCTACACCTTCATTCCTCTCAGTGCAGCTTTCAGAGAGGACTGAAGGTATAGTGGGGTTGGAGATCTCAGCTGATGAGGAGCAAGGAGAGGTCCGCTTTGTTCTTTAGTGTGGGTCTTTAAGGTACGCTTGCCAACGAGCTGCATGGCAGGTCAACATATGTCTGGTCAAGCATGTGGTGCCCAAGTGGCTGATGTTTTGGCCACGCGAGATACGCTTGAGACATATGTTGCAAATGGCAGCGGTGCGATCTGCTGCACTCGTCTCAAAAAAGGCCCACACCAAAGATCCTTTGGAATAATGCGCAGAGGCAGCACCCTGCACAGGCGGAGGTCTGCGGTGTGATTCAGTTGGTCTGCTGCCCTTAAGCTGGCCCCCGGAGGGCATCTTGCCTCGTTGGAGATGTGCCTCCTCCTCCTCTCTCCTATCAGGCACTCATGTGGAGTCAGTGACCTCATCATCCCCTCCCTCTTCACCACTGGAGCAAACCTGGCAGTATGTTGCTGCTGGTGGAACATGACTGCCAGATTGCTGTCCTTGAGCATCCCCTCTCTCTGTGCTCGCGCTACTGCCTTCCTCTAGCTGGGTATCATAATCAGACCCTTTAAAACACTGGGCATCCACCTGGAGCATGTACCCAACACTGTGGTCAAACAGTTCGGGGGAATCCTCAGGAGGACATGGTGGGTATAGGGAAGGAGTAACTGATGACATTGAGACGAGGGAAGAGGGCGCGTTGGCAGCTGCTTTGCCAGTACCCTGAGCCTGGGTGAGAGAGGATGAGGAGGATGAGGAGGGCTTGGTCATCCACTCTACCATGTCTTCAGCATGATGCGGCTAAACACGTCCAGCTGGCGAAAATAAGTACAAGCGTGTCCCGTGGCCACGTGCTGATGTTGATGCACAGCGTCCCCGACCAGCACTGTTGCCTCTAGACACAGAGCCTGCTTGCCCTCTTTTTTTGGCTCGTGACTGTCTGCCTCTCCTTGTTGGCCTTCCAGACATACTAATGGCCTGCAGGGAGATGGGAAAACCAGCAATAAGGGGTAGCTTCAGGTGCTGCAGATGCCTGTGTTGCACAACAGAACTACACCAGCAATGAGGGGTAGCTTCAGGTGTATACTGTGCAGGAGGGACACTACACCCACTGAAAATGCTGCAGATGCCTGTGTTGCACAACAGAACTACAGAACAGCACCAGCAATGAGGGGTAGCTTCAGGTGTATACTGTGCAGGAGGCACCTACACCCACTGAAAATGCTGCAGATGCCTGTGTTGCACAACAGAACTACAGAACAACACCAGCAATGAGGGGTAGCTTCAGGTGTATACTGTGCAGGAGGCACCTACACCCACTGAAAATGCTGCAGATGCCTGTGTTGCACAACAGAACTACAGAACAGCACCAGCAATGAGGGGTAGCTTCAGGTGTATACTGTGCAGGAGGCACCTACACCCACTGAAAATGCTGCAGATGCCTGTGTTGCACAGCAGAACTACAGAACAACACCAGCAATGAGGGGTAGCTTCAGGTGTATACTGTGCAGGAGGCACACTACACCCACTGAAAATGCTGCAGATGCCTGTTGTTGGATTCAATATGAACTCCTGTAATATTTCTGCGATTCACACATCGGTTCATTCCCAATACTTTTCTGGAGAACAGGATGCACTCCCCCGGTTGGAATGCAGCCAGTTAAACAACCATGTTATATCTATGAGAGATAATCTGCATGACAATGCTGATTCTGATTTGTCTATGAGACAAGCAAGCTTCAAAAGGACTTAATTGACAGATTTGAGGCATGAGCTTGAACCCAAGGTTTGGCCCCAGTTGGATGAATTGCAATCCATGGACAAAACCCGGCTCCTAGTGGACTATACCCCAGGACAGTCAATAGTATAGCTTGATGAGCAGAAGAGCCCCAGGAGGATTGTCATGTGAACACTGATTGGTGCAAAGCAAGTGGGACTGGCAATGGGGGGAGTTTGAATGAGTGAGTTTTGTTAAAATGGAATGTTGGAGAGAGCTCTGTCTCTGTGTCTCTCTAGGCCTGTTGAGGAAAGCCTGCCATGTGTCTCTGATAACCTGATGATTCGGCCATCTTGAGGCCTAACCCATGCGGGCACCTCTCTTATTCCATCTCAGCTACTAGGATGTGCCAAGTATACGATTGTATTGTGTTGTGATTGTATGCTATGTAATCTTGTAACTTCTAATAATATCTTATATAAGCTTTCTTATTTCCTTGGGAAATAAATGAGATTTGATTAATCTTAAGCCGTGTGTTTGGTTGCATAGCTAACTTGTATTATTGTGATATTAACAGTAGCATGCGCTCAGAGTTTAATAGACTAACTAATTTATAGGGACTAGACAAATTAATACATAGATGATATAATATTAGTAATTAATAGTGTATCGCATTCTACATTTGGCACCCAAGATATAGGCGTGTAGAATATAGTTTTTCTGCACAGAATTCACAAACCCTAATGTATTTTTGTTTTGAGTCCTGGTAAGCATAAATCCTCAGACACCCAGAACTGAAAATCCTCTCTAGTGTGGACAAGATTGGCGCTGGCTCGCGAATTATGAAACCACGCTTGGATGATCATGAAAATTCTGTGAAAAATGTCAGTTAGCGGACGCGCAACAAATCTGGTGAGATCTTTTTTTATCCGAGATAAATATATATCTATATACTTGTAGCTGGTCAATAGGACTGGTGAGTAAGGGCTGATCAGCCTTGTTAGGAATTGACAGGAATTACCATACATCTTTGAGGGAAAAAGTGATAGAGATATTGTTATTAAAAAAAAAAAAGGATTTGTATGTTTTTTTTTTTTTTTGTGTCTGTGGGACTACAGGTAAAAGCTAACTTTTAACACAGCCTTATCTGTCCCTCTGTGTTGCATTGTAACCAACTGTTGCAAAAACAGGTTACATGAGCTGCAATGTAGAGAGCTTGCTAATTAGCATATCAAGGGAAGCCATTGAACTTTTCATTGCCAAACATGGTAGTGTTAGATTTCCATCTACACAAGAGAGTGCATTGGCACAACAATTTAGTGAGCTTTTGAGACAATGTAATACACATAACGTTCTTATAAGTAATAAATCAAAATATGACAAGAAACAGAGACTGGGCAATACCTTATGCATGTTAATGAGAATGAAAGAAATTGCAGAACAAAAATAATTAGAATGGTTTGCTGAAAGAAAGCAATTCATGCAACAGGTACAAAGTATAACAAAAAATATATTAATTAGGGTTGAAAAGGCAGATGCACAAGCGCGTAGTCAGATTGAACAATTAATGATGGAAAAATGTGAATTGGAACAGAGATTAGATGAATTAGGAAAAACGTGTGAGTTAAGAGAAAGTTTCATCGCCTTTTTGAATCAAAGGGAGGCTGAGAATTTGCAGGTTATCAACCTGCTTAAGGAGGAATTACAGGGTGCACAGGCAGCCATAATGGAGTTATCCTCCAAACATGCAATAGCCGAATGTGCAATGGTGGAGGTACCCTCCGCACATGCTCAGTGTACAAAAAAAAAAAGTGGAACATGAAGAAAATCCGTATGCTATTGTTGCTGCAAATCATATTACTATGATGGGAATCAATGTTGGAGATGTAAATAAAAACGTGATAACTGCGCTTGAAATTGATTCAGGAGTTGAAATGGAAACTTCTGATGACTCCTCAGACGATAAAAGTGTAAAGTCTGTTCATTCCAATCGTAGTAATATTATCCAGCAATGTGAATTTCCAGCACCATATGTTCAAAAAAGGGCCTATGCAGGGAAACCAGAGCTAAAATGTTTTTTTGTGTAAAAGGGGAGGTCACATCGCAAAGTATTGTTGGGCGAATAACGATATCAAAAGAAGATCATACCCGAAAACGACCCCAAGGCATTATGAATGTTATTCAAACAGGTGGGGTAGCAATCCAAAGCATGGAGCCCATAGTAAGCAAAGCCAGTTCCCGGTTAAGACCCAATTACGGAGTCTACAAACTGAAAAGCAATATGTAGGACAGTTGCGTAAAATCAAAATGGAGGTAGCCGCATGGTTGTTCAAATATAGCACTGGGGGAAACAATGTTAGCAGCACTTAGTGAGCTGTAGGTATGGTAAGAATATTCTGATCAAAGTTTCCTTGCTATGAATAAGGTTTGATGTGGGTTTCAGGTTTGGAATATGATAGAGGACCTTGATATATAGTTTTTATTATTTTCAAGGATGAGCCTCTGAATTGAATAACTCTGTTATGATTGTTTTTTTTTCTCCTGTTATTTTTAAGTATTTTTGTAATTTTTTATAAGGTTTAATATTTTATTACTTTTTTTAATACTTTTTTTTAATTTATTTTTTATTTTAATGTTTTTATTTTTTTTCTTTCATTTTTTATAAAAAAAAATAAAATCTTAATTTTTAATGTTTTTAATTTAAATATTTAGTTTAGTTGATTATTCTACCATTCTGGCTTGTATGTGTTCCCCCAACAGTACAATTAATGGGAAAAGGCTTGGGGAACCTAAAAGGTCATGATAATTGTGTGTAATCATTGTCTTTGTGTTCCTTCTCCAGACACCAGTGAAGAAGTTAAACAGTTTGGATACTAATGTTTTTTTGTTTGCAGGTCCGTCAAAGAGAACAGTGGGCAAATATAGCAAAACAGGGGTTAGGTTATTGTAAATGCATAATCGATTATCACATGGTACCATGAGCTCATTAATTAGTAATTGTTTGCAAACAATGAAAAAAAAATGTAAACAATAGTCTGACATTAATGGACTAAAGAGTTACAAATGAGGTTACAAATGCTGTGATGGAGGTACAGATGTTTTGTTTGTTTTTCCCCATTAACTAACTGTCTTTTAGATCAAAAGGAGCATGTACTCTTCTCAGGAGGAAAGTCCATGGATGTCTTTAACTGCCTGAGATCCGCGCCATAGCCAAATGACGGCTACAGCGCGGATCTGTTGTGCCGGGAGTACGTCATATGACGTCCTCCCCTTCTGTGCACTCCAGGGAGCACGCGCGCGCCGCCGGGAGCGCCGCGCGCTCTCGCCGTGTCACTGGGCACCCGATGCGCGTGCCCAGCGGCCGCGATGTCCGCTGGGCACCCGCGATTGCCCGGTAACACAGCGGGACCGTGGATCTGTGTGTGTGTAAACACACAGATCAACGGTCCTGTCAGAGGAGAGGAGCCGATGGTGTGTTCTCTGTACAGAGAAACACTGATCGGTCTCCTCCCCTTGTGAGTCCCCTCCCCCCACAGTAAGAATCACTCTTAGGGAATATAATTAACCCCTCCCCGCCCCCTAGTGGTTAACCCCTTCACTGCCAGTGTCATTTATACATGAATCAATGCATTTAAATAGCATTGATTGCTGTATAAATGACAATGGTGCCAAAAATGTGTCAAAAATGTCCGATGTGTCTGCCATAATGCCGCAGTCACAATAAAAAATCGCTGATCACCGCCATTACTAGTAAAAAAAAAAAAATATTAATAAAAATGCTATAAAACTATCCCCTATTTTGTAAACGCTATAACTTTTGCGCAAACTAATCAATAATTGCGATTTTTTTTTTACCAAAAATATGTAGAAGAATACGTTTCGGCCTAAACTGAGGAAAAAAAAAAATTTTTTTATATATTTTTTGGGGATATTATAGCAAAAAATATTGTTTTTTTTTTTAAATTTGTCGCTCTTCTTTTGTTTATTGCGCAAAAACTAAAAAACGCAGAGGTGATCAAATACCACCAAAAGAAAGCTCTATTTGTGGGGAAAAAATGATAACAATTTCATTTGGGTACAGTGTCGTATGACCGCGCAATTGTCATTCCAAGTTCATCAGCGCCGAAAGCTGAAAATTGGTCAGGTCACGAGGGGGTTTAAGTGCCCAGTAATCAGGTGGTTAATTAAAAGTTGAGTGTTTGTCATTGTTTAAGGGTGGTTGTCTTGTCATGTTGTTCTTGGGTGATAATGACCAGATTTTTTATATATTTTTTTTTTGGTATTTGTTTAGTCATCTTTATTTTTTGTTCAGGTGGAAAAATTTGTATGTTTAGTCCACCTGAAAGGGGGGTAATGAACGATGACCTCAGGCAGCAGCTGGATACATTTTGTTTAAGACAAAGTTGGTAGGAAACCTTGTTAGCCACAGGAGTTTGTGTTTTTTTCTTTTGTTATTCTCATTCAGGTGGAAAAATTGTTTTTTTTAGTGTTTGTAAATTGAGAATTTTTGAAAAACAACATTGATGTTAGTTTTTGAAATTTTTGATCATACCATGGGGATCCATTTTAGAGTGGGTTCTGCCTAAAGAAGAAGTCATGGTTGTTTGGATAGTTTGGTCAGAGTTGCAGAAGCCAGGAATAATAAGTTCCTGGGTTCCAAGGAGGGAACTATGAGTAAATATAGTAAGCGAGCAGATATTATGGATAAGAATTTGATTCTGCTCTTGTTTTTCAATTCCAGAATCCTGGTGGAGCGAGATTGGAAAGGTTTCTGGAAAATGGAAGACAGATGATCATCTGGTTGGCAGTTTGTCTGTGCCATACCACACCCCAAATTTGTTCTAATAAACATCAGGAGAGACGGAACAAACAAAAAGATTCACTTTAATACTTGTTCTTTTCTTATGGACGATTTGGTGCTGAATCTGAAAGACTGTGCCTATCAACAAGACTTGAAACATTTTTTGCTGGACTCTCTCCTGATAAATGCAAACATGTTAATAATACATGTGCAATGGGTTGGAGGTTGGGGGAAGGAATATAACACATCCAATCCATCAGAACATGAAAATATATGGGTTTTTTTTGGTTGGAGGGAGGAGTTGAAAGAAGAAAAGTTGTGTAATGTAGGAATTACAGATGGAGGTAACGGAATTTATATGGTGCAGGTACCCAGGAGGCGGGCACTTATGCATAATAAGGTGTCTGTTGGCCAGACTAGAGGGTGCCAGGTGGCACATCAATGGGGTGAAAATTTCCTTGTATGGGGAGATACACCTGGTTGATGTCTCACCTGAGAGGTTGAAACCCTGCACAGGCAATGCCAGTGAATACACAAAAAATTATAATAAATAATAAAGGGAACAAACGCTGGCTACCAGGGTACAGCATGCCTTCACCATATGGCGCTGCAACATCTCACAGTGGTTGATAAAACCCATTATCCTATATGTGCTGAGTATACACTGAATCAAGTGCGGGCATTGTACCAGTGACTTGCTCCCAGAGATGTGCGGACACAGAATGAGGTGCATTCAGGACGCTTATCTCTGAGGAGTAACCGGAAGAGGAGGCATGTATTCAGCACTATATTGGGGGAATAGGAGCTGGGATGGGTGTTGTTAATGGAGTAGACATCGGTATCCTGAGGAACAAACTCTCAGCCATAGCTTAAGCGGGACTTTGTTACTCAGAGAGATTGGTGGCATCCTTAATAACATTCAACAAAGTCACAAAAATACCCAGGGTAATGTGGCTCCAGATTTGGTGAACCCACCACTTTGGATTAGTGTAAGCGACGTGTTTTGGCAGAGTCTTACTGAGCGGTGATGCTAACTCATCAGGCCACTGCCCATTATACAGAGACTGTACAATCAGCTTGATGCTGGTTGACACTTCCGCCTGCCACTGCGTGCACGCCAGAGCCCATGACAGATTTCTGTCCTGTACCATCACATTCTCCACCAACCTCTTAACATGTGTTGAAACACAGGTTAGGCCGTCGTCAACATAAAAGTTCTTCTCAATGAAGGCTGATGCTGAAGTATACTCTGTCTTGTGTTGTTGTGCAAGATACTTGAGGTCAAAGTTGGCACATCCTAGAGATGAACTGGCACCGAACAGGTGAACTGCCATTCTGTATTCTTTTGGTTCTGTTTCTAACTGGCCATTCTCCCACCAAAGGAACCTTAAGTAATTGCGCATTTCTGGGGGATGTAGAACTGCTGGAACATCCTTTCAATGTCACATATCACAGCAACTGCTTCCATCCTGAAGCGACAGAGGACCCCCACTAGAGAATTTATCAGGTCGGGACCTGTCATTAAGGTGTCCTTTAGGGAGATGCCTTGAAATTTTGCTGAACAATCAAAGACGACTCTTAACTTGTCTGGCTTCTTGTGGTGATGAACCCCGTGATGTGGGATGTACCACACTGTTTCTTCCTCGGATAATGAAAGGGCTGGTTCTGCATCACATTTTCTGATCGTTTCTTCCATGAATGCAGTGTAGTGTTCGTAGTACTGTTTATTGGCCTTTAGCCTTTTCTTTAGATGTTGAAGCCGAATAATGGCCAGCCTCTTATTGTTTGGTAGTGTTGGTTGACTGTTGTCTTTGAAGGGTAACAGCATCTCATAGTGTCCATCTTTCCTTTCCATTATGGTTTCAGAGAGAAGCTGCACAAAACGAACGTCATCTTGAGACACATACTTATCTTCATAATTTCTTTCAGGGAAGTTCATTTCTAGAGCCTTTAACACATCAGTGACCGGGGGCATTGACATTTCTTTTACTGCAACTCTGTGTACGAGGCTCTGGCTACCCTGTCTATCAAGATGTAGATTTGCTGATTCTATGATGCTCCAGCCGAGCATAGTTTTTTGAGCAAAGGGTTCATCTTCGGAGCCTATAATGACCTCCAAGGGAACCAGCGCTGATGGGCAATCGTAACCAATCAGCAGTCCGACTTCGCAGTCTTGAAGTGGCTGTAACTTGTTTGCCAAATGTTTGAGGTGTGGCCACTGAAGTGCAGTCTCCTTGATAGGGATGTGCGACTTATCTACTGGAATGAAGTCTCTCGTATAGGCTTGACGGAGTTGCACTATAGCTTTAGAGTTGAAACCACGCACTTGCAGACCGTGAGCAATTTGGCTTGATATAACTGTATCAATGGCTGTCATGGTGCTGAGCTTTAGCTGTAATGGCTTGGTGCTCACACTTAGCTTAGATACCAGGTCTGTCAAAATAAAAGTTGAATCACTCTGCGTGTCAAGTAAGGCATAAGTGAGGTTTTCTCTCTGATGCTCCGCTGCAGCTGACAACAGAACTGGAACAATGCAGGAGGTGGCAAGAGTATGCCTTGTCAATGTATAGGACATAACTTTGGGAGCGTTGTCGTTTACCTTATCTCCCGTAGCTACGGAATGATCTTTGAGGTGAATGAGGTGTTTTGACAGGCTCTCTGTATGTGCAAACAGGTTGGATGACGACGACTACATATGCTATATGTGTGTCTTCCTTTGCAGTCTTTTGAAGTATGGCCCTTTCTTAAGCAACCAAAGCAGAGGTGGTTTTCATAAATGAAGGCCTTCTTTTCATCAATGGTCCTTGCTGCAAAAGTCAGACATTTAGCGACACTGTGCATTTTGTCTTTGCAGACTAAGCAGGGTGGTTTTGGTCTTGAAGCTGAGATCTTTGGAACACTGGAGGTGGAGGGTTTAATTTGAGTGCTTGTGTTGAGCACCTTGGCTCTTTTGGGAATTCTCTCATCTGTGGTCTTGGTACTGAGGAGGAAGGGGGAGGCAATGGGGTTGCATGCTATCTTGGCTTCCTTCTGCAGGAACTCTGTGAAACGAGCAAGGGTTGGGTATTCTTGAGACTTGTCTAATTCGTCCACAACGATGCGACTCCATCTACGCACAACCCATTCAGGCAGTTTCTTGAGAAGCTTGTGGTTTTCTTCACAATCATTTAGAATAGCGAGGCCTTTAACATGGGGAATGGCCTCCACACAGCCTTGAAGGAAATCCGCAAACTCTTAATGCTACAGGGTCATTTGCTGATATCTTTGGCCATTTAGTCAGCCTTTCTCTAAAAGCGCTTTGCACTATGAATGGACCTCCATACCTGTCCTGTAGGATTCCCCAGGCACCCAGATAAGCGTCTTCTGAATTTCCGATAGAAGAAACCTTCCACCGCCTTATGAGCTTCACCACTGAGATACCTCTTCAAGTGCAGCATTTTTTCGCACACAGGGATTGGTTTTTGATCAATCAGCGCCATAAAGGATATCTTCCAATCTATGAACTTTAAAGGATCACCTGTAAATACAGTTGGTTCAGGTATAGGGAGACGGTTGGAGATGAGCAGACTTGTAAGTTCTGTAATTAGACTACCTTCTTCTTGTGGTCTTGACACCTCAAGTGGGTGTATTTGAAGGTTGACATGACACAGCTTTTGGATTCAATGAGGTTTGTGGTTCATTCCTTTTGTAAAGGTTTTGTACCTTGTAGTCTGTCTCCTGTTCACAATATTCAAAACTATCATAGGCGTTGTAAGCTTTAACTCTTGCTGCAGCTACAGTGACTTCATTTTCTGCTTGTAGCTGTTGCAGTCTTGTCTTTTCCTCTTCTAACCTAAGTTTCATTTCTGCTTCCATTTTGCTCAGCTTAGCTTGTTCTATCTTGGCTGCAAGGTCCGCTTCTGCGTCTGCGCATTTGCTAGAAGATCTGGAAGTGGCTCTCGAGCTTGAGCTAGAGTCTGGTAATGACTCTGAGTGGACAGTTTCTGTTTCCAAAGACTGACTCGTGCTCTTCTTTATTAAGTACCATCCTCACTCTGTCCTTCTCAAGTTGATCGTTAAAGGTTTCCTCCACATTCTCTAGCCGTTTTTTGGTGAGGTTGCAGATTTCAGCTGTTAACGTGGTGCATGCATCCATTCTTTTAACCACTTCAGCCCCGGACCAATTTGCAGCCAAAGGACCAGGCCCCTTTTTGCGATTCGGCACTGCGTCGCTTTCACTGACAATTGCGCGGTCGTGCGACATGGCTCCCAAACAAAATTGGCGTCCTTTTTTTCCCACAAATAGAGCTTTCTTTTGGTGGTATTTGATCGCCCCTGCGGTTTTTATTTTTTGCGCTATAAACAAAAATAGAGTGACAATTTTGAAAAAAATGCAATATTTTTCACTTTTTGCTATAATAAATACCCCCAAAAAAAAAATATATAAAAAGGCCGATACCTATTCTTCTACATATTTTTGGTAAAAAAAAATTGCAATTAGCGATTATTGATTTGTTTGCGCAAAAGTAATAGTGTTTACAAAATAGGGGATAGTTTTATAGCATTTTTATTTTAATTGTTTTTTTTTTTTTACTAGTAATGGCGGCGATCAGTGATTTTTATTGTGACTGCAACATTATGGCGGACACATCGGACATTTTTGACACATTTTTGGGACCATTGTCATTTATACAGAAATCAGTGCTATTTAAATGCACTGATTCCTATGTAAATGACAGTGGCAGTGAAGGAGTTAACCACTAGGGGGTGGGAGGAGTTAGTGTGACGTGTTTGTGTTTTTTTTACAGTAGGGGGCGTGGCTGACGTCACTGATCGGCTGTTCCCGATGACAGGGAACAGCAGATCAGTGACAGGCAGTTTAGGAAGCGCGGGGAGAGGTTTGTTTACACAGACCTCTCCCCTTTCTTCAGCTCTGTGACCCGATCGCGGGACACCAGCGGCGATCGGGTCCGCTGGTCCCGCGGCCGTGGTCACGGAGCTCCCGACTGGGTCGCGAGCTTGACCCACGGCTAGGCTTTTAAAGGGCAAGTATATATACGTGCTTTTGCCTAGCCGTGCCATTCTGTAGACGTATATCTACAGGAGGCGGTTAACAACGTATGGGCTAGTGGAATGATTACGGCAAATGAACTCATACTGTTGGTGTACTAACGCTTCTTTCGCTTTAATCTCCGTCATTCTTGTATCAAGGTCTTCGGCTAGGCAGAAGTTCTTTAATTTCGTCCTAATTTCTTTTGCTAGCTCCTTCCAAGAGTCGTACGCCTTGTTGAATGCTATTTCATTTTTCTTAACTGTTTCTTTGTGCATTTCTTGGCCCTTTTCTGTTAATCTTCGCTCTCTGGAGCTGGACCGCACTTGTTGTGACTCAGTAGGTTTGTCTGTTTCTTTAGTGGGTGACAACATTTTGTTTTAGTGTGCGTTTGCCTTTTCAAGTGTGTGTGTGCCTGAAACCTAATCTGAATGAGAGTTGGCTCAAACTTGCTACCAATAGGCTATGAAGGAAAATAGGCATTTACACTTGTAACTTACAAAGATTAGCAAATGATGCATACCATACGTCCAGTGATGCAAGAAACGCGATTAAAGTAAACGGCGTTACGTAACGCCGTTACTTTAGAGGGTAACGAGTAATCTAACTGATTACTCTTCCCCTCGCGGTAACGCCGTTCCCATTACTGGGGCGGCGTTACCGCAATTACTCGCCGCGATCCGCAGAGCCGTCCGTGGCCTCGGCTTCGGCCTAGCTCCGGAGCCGCGGCCATCTTGGTGCACCCCTCGGCCGTTTACAATGTGATTGCTCCGTCAAATGACGGAGCGATCACTTGTAAACAAACCGGCGTCAAGATGACGCCGGTTCCTCTCTCCCCTCTGTGTACAGATCTGTACAGTGGAGGGGAGAGATCGGATGCCAGCACATACCCTGCCAACACTCTGCCAACACTCTGCCAACACCCTGCCAACACCCTGCCAACACCCTGCCAATACTCTGCAACACCCTGCCAATACTCTGCAACACCCTGCCAATACTCTGCAACACCCTGCCAATACTCTGCAACACCCTGCCATACCCAGCCATACTCTGCCAATACCCCGTAATACCCATCCATACTCTGCCATACCCAGCCATACTCTGCAATACCCTGTAATACCTAGCCATACTCTGCAATACTCTGCCATACCCAGCCATACTCTGCAATACCCCGTAATACCCAGCAATACTCTGCAATACCCTGTAATACCTAGCCATACTCTGCAATACTCTGCCATACCCAGCCATACTCTGCAATACCCCGTAATACCCAGCAATACTCTGCAATACTCGCTAATACCCAGCCATACTCTGCAATACTCGCTAATACCCAGCCATACTCTGCAATACTCGCTAATACCCAGCCATACTCTGCAATACTTGGTAATACCCAGCCATACTTGGTAATACTCTGCAATACTCGGTAATACCCTGCCAATACTCTGCAACACCCCCTGCCAATACTCTGCAACACCCCCTGCCAATACTCTGCAACACCCCCTGCCAATACTCGGTAATACCCAGCCATACTCTGCAATACACGGTAATACCCAGCCATACTCGGCGATACCCAGCCATGCTCAGCCGTACCCAGCCATGCTCAGCCAATATTACAGTTGAGGAGATGATGTGGATATTACAGTGGGTGAGATTGTGGATATTACAGTGGGGGATTTATGGTGGTGGAATTTTCACAGGTTTTTGCAAATTCAATTATTTGCTGATCCAAAAAATGATCCGATCCGTGACTCTGATCCAAGCAACGATCTGATCCGTGAGTTTGGGGGGGGACAGATATATGTGTGTGGGGGGGGGGGAACAGACGTGTAGTGGGGTACAGAGGGGGAACAGATATACGTGTGTGGGGGGGACAGATGTGTAGTGGGGTACAGAGGGGAAACAGATATATGTGTTGGGGGGAACAGACGTGCAGGGGGGTGCAGAGGGCAAATAGACGTGCAGGGGGGGAACGCGCCCCTTGCTTACAGTAATACTAGACGCGGGTCTAAAAAAAAAAAATCACAGTTACTTTTCTGAGTAACTAATTACTTTTCCAATGTAGTAACTGAGTTACTAACTCAATTACTTTTTTGGGAGAAGTAATTTGTAACGTAACTAATTACTTTTTTAAAGTAAGATGACCAACACTGCATACGTCAAAATGTTGTTAAACGAATATACTGCTGATAATTTTTAACCAGACAATTTACCCTTTACATAATTAGTAACAGTTTAGTGGATTAGGAGCTTAGAAGATAGCGTTGTTTACAATTTGACACTAGGCCTCATATCACGAATATAATATAAAACAATAATTGCTTTAGTAAAATATGAATTATTTGGTCCGTATACTAATTAAAAGCAATTTCCAGACCACAGCAATATTTAAATGTCCATGTGACGTGTTTACTTTTCAGACTATTCTCTGTTGCTAAGATGGCGTCCGCATGTGTCCTTGTGAGGCGTTGGGAAGCCTTTACTCACAGTTTGATGAAAACAGTGACGCAGCTGTGATGACAGATATGTGGCGTTGAGTCTCCACCTTAGCGACACGTTTTCATCTCAGCGACAAGTTTTCACTCAGCGTCAAGTTTTCATCTCAGCGACAAGTTTTCACTGTAACGACCCCATTGGCTTTGAGTAAATAACGAGAGGAGAGCTTCTGACGGGTGCAGTGCGTTTATTCTTTTGCCTCAAAGATGTGCATTAAGGTTGAACACCACAGAGGTTAATCTTTTGACTCCTTAAACACCATAAGCACTATTTGTACGATTTGCACCATATGCACCTTGAAAACTTGCTCCGCTTGCCAAGGGGTGCAGAACTTTAAACTTTAGAAAACTTCCAAAGACTATCTCCTTCCCATGAGGTGCTGCTGCTTGCCTGGATGCTGAATAAAATGAGAAAAGCCCCTTGCAAAACTATAGGAAGCAGGAAGTGTCTGGTGATTAAAACATTCCCCAGGGGAACAAAAGTAAGGCAATAAAGGTTCCACCTGTATTTAGTGCTGAACAAAGATTTAAAGTGACAAGCGGCCAGTTACAGAGGGGGAGAGAGGATGCGAATGAGCATGCGTGGAAGTGATAGCAACACAGCCCGGCAAAGGCAAGTGACCGAAGGCACAGAACCCGGAAGGAAGACATGGTGAAGATGGAAAAAAAGTATGCCCATTCTAGAGCTGGTAACATTAAGGATATTCAATATCATTTTAAAGAACTGTCTTTCCGTGCAAGAGGCATAGGGGAGAAGTATGGATGGCATAAAAGTGGGAAGTATGTGCAGGTGAGGGAGAGGAATGTGGAGGGTATAACAGTGGGCACTATGTACAGGAGAGGAGAGTGGAGGGTATGCCAGTGGGCAGTATGTACAGGAGAGGAGTGTGGAGGGTATGAAAGGGCAGTATGTACAGGAGAGGAGTGTGGAAGGCATTATGAGGGTGGTATGTACAGAAGAGGAGTGTGGAGAGAAAGATAGTTGGCAGTATGTACAGGAGAGGAGTGTGGAGGGTATGGCAGTGGGCAGTATGTGCAGAAGAGAAATGTGGAGGGTATGACAGTGGACAGTATGAGGAGGTGGAGTGAGGAGGATGTAGGAATCTGGGAAGGAAAAATGTAAAAGGTTTGTGGAAGAATGTTTAAGGACTGCGTAGTGGTTAAGCGGGGCCACACATGAATTGAAATTAAGCCAATTAGGCAGAGACCAGCTATAGTCGATCTATGTATGGACTATCTGGTTTTACACAAGTCAATCTATTAATCGACTTGAGGACAACCAGCCTGTCAGGTTTTTCCCAAAACAGTCATTGCTGCCAGCTATAATTAGCAACACTGATCATTGTATAGTGTGGGTAGGGAAGGCTCCCCACTGGCAGAACACAATAACACTGAAGGATTGATTCCCCTATCCACAGGTCAGCAGGTGAGAGGGTTGTGGGGATAGGCTGGGGAGAGAGGTCTGTCAGCAGGGGGATGTGAGGTGGTCATTGAGGGATATCAATCAGCGGATGGGGGGAATAACTGGGAGTGATATCTTTTGGAGTATGGTCTGTCATCTACAGGTTGGGAAATGGTCACCTGTGATATAGGTTGAAGGGAGGTGGCTAATATGGAAAGTGGCTGGGGAGTGACCTGGTTGGTAGTGAGTGTGAAATGGATGATGTGTTTCAAGTTTACTTCACATTTGCAGTAATGCTTACTGCCCTCTGAAAAGTGATCTGTGGTGTGTTGCTTTTCGAGTGGTATAGCAGCAGCTGACAGGCCTTTATGAGGTGCTACTCCTTTTTTTTTGTTACATTGCTACTGCGAGCGAGTTTGACAGGCGGTGCTGCCTGTCAAACTCTGCAGGCTCCAAGCTATACATTGAGCTCAGTGCATGTGACAAGAAGTGAGGAGAGGCACTGTGAGTTCATCCTCTCAGTCTGCTGCAAACATAGTGTGCCAGCTTGTATTTAAACTGGCCGCTCCATATGTAGCTTCTGACAGGCTGCGCAAGGAGCCCTGTATCTTTAGGACCATAGGTGATAGGAGCCCCAAATTTTGACTAGTAGTGGGGTAGACCTTCAGCTACCTACCCCCTATGTGACCCCTGGTCGCCAAGCCACGACCCTCAAAGTCAATCATTTATTTTTTTGATTTCTTTAAATGGGCCTATCTTAAGGTAAGGGGCCTGGAGCTGTAGCTCCAATAGCCCCTATGTTAATCCGGCCCTGAGTCAGGGGCAATGTAGATGGGATTATAACCTGGACGGAGCACAGACAAGTCCCCGTGGTCCACACGGAACTTCTGATCTATCGAACGGAGTGGTAAAGTACCAATTGTTATATCTGCTTACTTGCTGAAGACCCTCCGATTTGTTGCCGGCCTGGAGTGGAAGTTCTAAAATAGAAGATCTTCCAAGTCTGCTTGATATTACTGCTGAATAGTTTTGATGATGAATCTGGAAGGATCTCATTAATTACCTGGATTAACTGACCAATAGTCAGGCTGCAAGTAGTTTTGGGGAAAACACAATCAAATAGACTGAGTCAATTAACAGATACAGTTCATATGCGATTTCCTTACATTGTCATTGAGCTATATAGGAATAATATCACTTTGTATTATCAACGAGTGTGCATTTAAATTTATGCCAATTGACAACCTTTGCAGTTTAAAGTGAGCTGATGAACATATTTGAAGAGGATCTCTTATTCTATTTCCCACGAACTGCCTGATAAGCTTGTTGTCTCAATTAAATGAATAATTCCGGATCCAATACGATCACAGTTTAATCATGTATTAACAGGGGGGGCGTGGCTTGGCGCATGGAGGAGACGGACGCGTGAGACCACAGCTCCCGCTTCCTCAACGGCACACAGCACAGCAGCTAACAGCTCCACACACCCTCCACATGAGCAGGAGGGGTAGCTGCAACACTTCCCGCACGGCGGGACCGCAAACATCCGCCGAGATCGGCAACTATTTCCCGCTAAAGGGATCGAACAATAAGGCCACACCGGCCTCCAAGATGGTGGCGACCCGCGCGGCGGCGGCACAGGCAGCCCACGCTGCATCTAAGGTACAGGCCTCACAGCCTTCACTATCCCCCTCCTCACCTCGATCTCCAGGCTCAGAACAGACAGCTCACAGAAGCCCACCCCGCTCGAGAAGCCCCTCTCCAAGCACATACAGCCAGAAAGGTCAGTGGGACATGGAAAGCTACATTAAAGCTCTCCCAACTAAAGGGGACATTGAGGCCTACTTAAGCAGGCTGGAGAGGTCTTACAAAAGAGAGATCATAGATCTGCGCCATGACATTGATCAGCGCTTTGAAGATGTTGAAATAAGCTGTAGAGGAGAATGTCTCCAGGATCATAGAGCATGATTATATTAGAGCAACACACCAACCAGATACAATTGTTTTATGGTCTGGATGACCAAGAGAACAGAAGTCGCCGCAACAATATTCATATACGCGGGGTTCCAGAGTCAATGTAAACTAAAGATCTACCTGCAGCAGCTACCGCCATGTTCAACCACTTACTGAACAAACCCATAGATGATCCCTTGGAAATTGACAGGATCCACAGGTCCCTCGGCCCCCGCAACCACAATCCAGCTTACCCCAGGGACATAATATGTCGCATACACTTTTTCAACATTAAGAATGAGATAATGCAGGCCGCATGCATCCAGGAATCCATTCTGTTCAATGGCTCCCCCGTCATGCTCCTGATGGACCTATCAAAGCAAACACTACTCATGAGGAAAGCTCTGAAGCCAGTGACAGACGCATTGCATGCTCAGCAAATTATAAAAAGAAGGGGGTTCCCCTTTCATCTTTTTGCATCCCAGAATGGCAAGTCAGCGACCTTCCGCACCCTTGGGGACTTACCCAATTTCCTAGGAACCTTTGAACTGCCCCAAATCAAGATTCCAGATTGGCCCCTGCACCCGGCCACCCCAGGCCTTCCCAGGATGCCAGGATGGGAAAGAATCTAAGAAGAAAAGGTCCCGAGCCAAAGGCACCTAATCTCCTCCGGGATGACCAACTTTATTACCACCGGCTGGTGGATGTCCTACATAAGTTCATTGGTCCCGCAAAAGGAGAGCAGTTTTGCTTCAAGCAGACTCGCCGACTCCTTTTTTGACTTCCCCCAATGAAGGGATCTTTTACCCCCCCCATTTTTTATTTTTTGTGTTTTTTTTCTCTCATTCTTACTCTGGCTGTTCCCCGCTAACGATGAAACCTCCTACCCGTTTTAGTATTCCCTTGATCCTATGCCTATTAGTTATAACTAGCCCAGTTACATAGGGGCAATATGTTTACCAAAGTTGACACAGGAAACAGCCAGAGACCTTCCTGCTACTTGAATAATTTGTGGTTTGCATAATGATGTTTGTATGTACTAAATGTTTTTGCTGTGTGCCTTAGATTTACATACTCAGAGTATTTTTTATAGTTGGAGCGGAGCTCCTGTTCTAAGTACAAACACGTTCCCCACACAGGGTTTGCAGAGTCTTAATTGCCTCTGTGGTGAATCTTTTTTTTTTTAGGTTTACCAGGTAGTGTCCACTGTTTCTTATAAACTTTGGACACTAGAGGGAGTAGCTTCCCTATAATTTTGAAGCACTTACCTATTCAGTAAGTGAATTGACGCACTGATACAGAAACTACAACACCAGTGGCAGCATAGTTTTTTATGTGCTAGCCACTAAGTGAAAGCGCCTTACACCCCTGTTTATGTACCCGTATTTTTTTTTCTCTCCCTTTTCCCCTTCTTACTTTTTCCTCTTCCCCCTGGACCTACATCCCACCCCCCCCCCCTATCTACCCAACACAGCTCAGCAAGACACATATATACTCGCCATCTGCAACCCAGAGCAGACGGACCACATATTAGCGTGTCAGAAATTTTAATACCATGACTGCCCCTTTAGGCATTAAGATTAATACCCCTGAAAAACGTAGACAGATCCTGCATCATTTCCATAAAGCTAAATCTCACACATTATTGCTTCAAGAAACCCACTTTAAAACCGATAAGATACCACCACTCCCAGACAAACACTTCACCACATGGTTCCACAGCACCAATCCCCTAGCCAGAACCAAGGGTGTTTCCATAGCGTTTCACAGCTCCTTTAATCCGGAAGTGTTAGATACTTGCATTGACCCTAATGGCAGGTATTTATTTTTGAAACTGCAATACTCGCAAACTGTATTAACTGTTGCCAATGTCTATCTTCCTAATCAGAACCAACAACGATTCCTATCCTCCGTGACTGCCCACCTGAAAAACTTCGGAACATCTAATCTGATTCTGGCGGGTGACCTAAACGCTCCTCTTGTACCGAGGATGGACTCGTCCACCGGTAAGTCGCACATGCCACCATCCTCACTAAACACCATGCGTACCACGCTAAAAGGCATGTCCCTGGTGGATATCTGGCGTTTTACACACCCTACTGAGAGAGATTACACTTAATACTCCCCAGCCCATAAATCATACAGCAGAATTGACTATTTCCTCCTCTCACAAGCATTGTTAGACTATGATCCTAGCTGCGAGATTGGCCTGAAACTATGGTCAGACCATGCTCCAGTACACATGGTATTAGGGAAATTACCGCACACTAACCGCCGCTCCTCTTGGAGACTCAATGACAACCTACTCAACGACACATTATGCTATGCAGATGTGTCTAAAGCGATTGTAGACTTCACACAAACTCATATCCACAACAAGACTTCTAATCTAAACAAGTGGGAAACCCTTAAATGTGTTCTGCGCGGGGTCTTCATACAACACGGATCCCGATTGAAAAAAGCACGTACTAACGATATAAAACATCTCTTTTCTAAAATGGCCTCTCTTGAAGCTATTCCACAAGCGTACGTTAGACACAAAGACCTTGACGGAACTCTCCAACGCTCGCACACAGATCTTCTCAGATAGAGCACTGACCGCCTGTAACAAAGGACGTCATGTCCATTACGCCCAGGCGAATAAATGTGGGAAACATCTCGCACTTGTCATACACCCCAGACAAAAAAGACAGAACATCAATCATATCATGTCCCCATCACAACAGAAAAAATCAAAAAACTCTGAAATCATCTCAGAATTTCGGGAATACTATTCCTCACTGTACAAGCTCTCACCATCCCATGACCCTTCCTCCTCTCCCAAAACTGACCTACATCAATATATACAAGATACAGCATTACCCACGATTTCCCAACCCAATGCGGAAGCACTAGAACACCCATTGACAATAGCTGAATTCATATCCACGATCAAAGGTCTTAAAAATGGCAAGAGTCCAGGCCCAGATGGATACACCCCCCAATTCTACAAAAAATGTGCCCAACAATTGGCCCCAATAATGATGAAAGCATTTAATGAGGTAGATGATACCCACCCCCTGTCTCTTCAACTCCTTCAGGCCCAAATAGTAGTTATCCCCAAACCAGGAAAGGACCATACACAATGCAGTAATTACCGCCCCATCTCCTTATTGAACATTGACCTGAAACTCTACTCCAAAATTCTAGCCACTCGCCTAGCCCCCCTTCTTCCTGATATAATCCACAGTGATCAAGTTGGATTTATACCGGGACGTGAAGCCAGGGACAACACCACGAAAACTCTCCATCTCATACGCTAAATCACACAACATCTCGACCTGCTTGCTGGCATGCGACGCTGAAAAAGCGTTCGATAGGGTCAGTTGGTCATTCTTACAAGCGTCACTACAACAGGTGGGCATAGGCCCACGGATGATCATGTCCCTGTATTCACGTCCATCAGCGAGGGTTTCCGCTAATGGGGAATCCTCAGAAGCGTTTAACATTGCTAATGGCACGCGACAGGGTTGCCCCCTGTCGCCACTGTTATTTGCCATCACCGTGGAACACTTAGCGCAAGCCATCCGCAATAATGATTCCATACACGGGATCCCCACCCCTTCAGCCCCTCGCAAACTGTCACTTTATGCTGACAACCTTTTACTGTATGTCACACAACCCTGAAACAGTATTCCTGCCATCTTAACTGAACTCGATAGATTTGGTGCACATAATAATTTTAAATTGAACATCACTAAAACTGAAGCCTTGAATATCTCCCTCACACCCCTAGAACTAGATTCTCTCCGACTACGATTTCCCTTTAGATGGCAAGCAAGATCGGTTAAATACCTGGGTACTGAGATCCCCAGAGACACACAAGACATTTACCCCTTAAATTACAGCCCGCTGTTGACTACGATCAGACGCTCCCTAGAATCCTGGCACAACCTCAAACTGACTTGGTGGGGGAGAATGAACATAATAAAAATGGACATCTTACCTAAAACACTATATTTATTTCAGACCCTTCCTATAGCTTTCTTTCTCTCCCATAGTGGGCAAATTTATATGGCAACACCACCCTCCCAGACTTAAACATAAAGTTCTGTGCGCCCCCAGAGACAGAGGGGGCATAGGACTTCCTGACTTCCAAACATACCATAGTTCCACACTATTCTCCAGTCCTCGAATGGTTTCCAAGGCCTCTGCTTAAACCCTCAATTTCCATTGAACAAGACATGGCCCAAATTGACTTGAGAGCCCTGCTATGGGGATACAATGCCAAATTTCGTACACTGCAAGGGTTGTCCCCATTGACAATCGCAGCTCTTACCTTATGATACAGTAAGGCCAGTAAGCTCGCACTTACCACGGACCCAGGTCCTCTCTCCTCCTTATTCGACAACGCAGCCCTACTCACCTCCTTATCTAGAGAGAACCTGGGAACGTACCGCCGAGAACAATGGCCTACAGCCAACCAATTTGTCCACTCCTCCACGGGCCAGTTTAGACCTACTTCGGAACTCCCGACTCCTACTAACGCTGATTGGTTATCTACACTCTCCCTGAATCACCTTAGTAGATCGCTGCACCTATCAGGTCGAGTTTACAGACAACTCACTACTTTTGAAGCATTGTGTAATCTGTCTCAGACCCCCAGACACACTTTATCACTAATATACAAAGACATACAACTTCACCAGTGTGAATCCCTTCCTGCATACACCCACAAATGGGCCCGAGACCTGGAGGTGGAAATATCCCCTGCCCAGTGGAATACCACTTTTATTCATACTCACCAATCGTCCAGGTCGGGATTCACGCAGGAAAAGAATTATAAATTACTGTCAAGGTGGTACAGAGTCCCATCCTCGGTACACAGGATGTTCCCCACTACTACAGATATTTGCTGGAGATTAGGGATGAGCCAAACACCCCCGGGTTCGGTTCGCACCAGAACCCGCGAATGGACCTAAAGTCCGTGCGAGCATAAGAACACTATTAGTTACAATGGATGCGAACGTTCAAAATCAAAAGTGCTAATTTTAAAGGCTAATATGCATGTTATTGTCATAAAGAGTGTTTGGGGACCTGGGTCCTGCCCCAGGGGACATGTATCAATGCCAATTTTTTATTTTTTTTTAAAACGGCCGTTTTTTCAGGAGCAGTGATTTTAAAAATGCTTAAAGTGAAACAATAAAAGTGTAATATTCCTTTAAATTTCGTACCTGGGGGGGTGTCTCTAGTATGCCTGTGAAGGGGCGCATGTTTCCTGTGCTTAGAACTGTCCCTGCAAAAAGTGTAATTTTTGCAGGAAAAAAAAGCTATTTAAAATCACTCGCGGCTAATAAGTTGTCGGCTCCCGTAACACAGAGAACAGTCATTCATTGAAAGCCATTCATAAAAAAAAGTAATTGATAAAAAATAATTTTTTTTTAAAAAAAATGGCGTGGGGTCCCCCTCAAAATCCATACCAGACCCTTGAGGTCTGGGATGGATTTTAAGGGGAACCCCAGCCAAAAAAAAACAAAAAATGGCGTGGGGTCCCCCTCAAAATCCATACCAGACCCTTATCCGAGCACGCAACCTGGCAGGCCGCAGGAAAAGAGGGGGGGACGAGAGCGGCCCCCCTCCCTCCTGAACTGTACCAGGCCACATGCCCTCAACATTGGGAGGGTGCTTTGGGGGTTTGAGACCCCCCAAAGCACCTTGTCCCCATGTTGATGAGGACAAGGGCCTCGTCCCCACAACCCTGGCCGGTGGTTGTGGGGGTCTGCGGGTGGGGGGCTTATCAGAATCTGGAAGCCCCCTTTAACAAGGGGACCCCCAGATCCCGGCCCCCCCCTGTGTGAAATGGTAAGGGGTACAAAAGTACCCCTACCATTTCACCAAAAAAGTGTCAAAAATTGTAAAAAAAAAAATTGTGAAAAGAGACGGCGTCCGGGTCTCTTCTTGGGCCGCTCCGCGCAATGGGAGGCTCCCGCTGTGTGAGGCTTCGCTGCGTCTGACAGGTCTTTTATAATGGAGGGTGGGGCCACCTGGTGACCCCGCCCCCCTCTGACCTCATGGGGAAAGCCATAGGGAATTCCCCATGACGTCCCCGTGCGTCAGAGGGGGGCGGGGTTACCAGGTGGCCCCGCCCTCCGTTATAAAAGACCTGTCAGATGCAAGCGAAGCCTCACACAGTGGGAGCCTCCCATTGCGCGGATCGGCCCAAGAAGAGACCCGGACGCCGTGGAAGAAGATGCCGTGGGTTTGAATCGAGCACTGGGCCCATCCCTACTGGAGATGTCACGGAGGAAAAGGATCATACATCCACATTTGGTGGGATTGCATCAAGGTACGCCCCTTCTGGGACAAAATATTCAAGACTTATAATGATATGTACCAAACCACACTAGCCCCCTCCCCCCTGATTGCTCTCCTATACATCATCCCGGGTTCAATACAATCGCAAAAGAAATGCCTCCTGAGATTTATTCGTTCAGCAGCCAGGCATAACATATCTCTTTACTGGAAAAAGGACTCCATCCCCCCTTTATCAGGGGCGACGTTTACCACAACGTAATTTCCGGTGCGGGACTTAGAGGCTTGGTACGCTGGTGGAGCGCAAACAGCAAACCAGCCCTAAACCGCTCCTGCTTGTTACTTTTTACTGTGTATGGTGGAACCAGGTGGGTCCTGTGAGACACCCTGGGTTTTTATTTAATTTTACTTTTTACCTTTTATTTTTTAATAATAAATAGCCACCTGATATCACACATGGGTCTCCCCCTCTGCTTTTTTTTGTGAGGCATATTCCGTGTACCATCTGGGGTATCCCCCCTCCGCTGCATCTGAGGGTCTGGCTGAATCCACTGGAGGGAGCTATTGGATTAGGACCCGTTCCGGATCGTAACCAGGAGGATCATCTGACATCCATATCTGAATGCTGTTTACCCCTGCAGGGGTACCTATGTTTGGTGAGTGAGGGAACCTTGGGGGGCAGCACATAGTCACCTATCACTGCCTGAAGCACTACAAGTCACCGGTTGAACTATCGTTACAGTGTTACCCACATATCCATACCCACTCATCTATATATTCCCTGCTGGTCTTTTTGTGGGTTCCTCCTTGGATTTGGACTTCCTTCATATATACTTTATATCCTTTACACTTTTTTCATTTGAAGCAGTTTTTTGGGTTTCTTCACAATTTTTACACACTGAGTGTATCTATTATAAAAAAAAAAATTTAATTTTTATTTATTTTTTGTTTTTTTTGTATTGGGACTGTTATATATATATATATATAAAGCATATTTTTTTCATATATATTTTTTTATTTTTCACAATTGGGATTGTCATTTACGTCTTGGCCCCCCTTTTTTTGGGCTAATAGTGTCACATTTTGTTGGTTTTTGCACTATCAAAGATATATGGCATAGTGGCACTGGCCACACTTAATATGTATTAACGTTACAATATTAACCATTATGGATGCATTAGCAGATGTATAGAGGATACATGTCAGCTGGTTAGCTGCCACCCCCTCCCTCCTTTTTGCGTCCCAGTAATACATTCAACTAGCCATATATATATATATATATATATATATATATATATATATATATATATATATATATAATTTTACTCATTGTTTTGTTCACGCCTATTAGCATTGTGTATTCACAGATTGGATAATTTAGGGGCGTCTCACCCCACTTTTATCACAGCTTTTATAACCTGCTGTTCTAGCAGGATCAACACGGTGGAAATCTTTTTAGGCACACACACCTCACCTTATATCCTTTCAGGTTCACTACACGTATCACTCACAGGTAGCGCCATTTGTCTTTCATATCTTGTAAAGTATAAAAGTAGACCAAGCTCTGGGCGGTGTCTGATGAGAGATGACACTGCGCAGGGACAACCATGCGTGTTGCTTGAAAAACCTTGCCCATAAGTTACAAAGAGGCTTCACATAGCACAAAGTTATGTATGCACTTTAGAAGGAATGGCTTATAATACCTTCTTGCCTCTGATTCCTTTACCCCACCCCCCTTTCTTACCCCCTTTGATACGTCCCCCCCCCCCCCCCTCAATCATTTACTTTACTGTCTGTGTTATGAAGACTTTGTTATATTGACGAAATTTATTTGATTTGTATGTACAAAATATATATTCAACCTTAATCATGTATTAACAATACTCTACCAGCTGACCATCTTTGCTGCCTCCTGAATTTAATACCTGTGCCTTGATTACACTCAACAATTATTTGTCTCAATACTTGATTTAGTCCATTGAATAACCACTCAGTGATTGGGTATGAGACATTTGTCCTCTATAATAAATTACTTATTGATGTTTGAATAACATAGTGGTTTTTAATTGACTATAGCAACAGTCCGGACTTATGTGGTGTGTTTAGTGTTGTTTTATGTTGGTTTTGCTGTGTGTCCAGTTTGTCTACAATGAATTTATTAAGATGTCTGATTGCTGAGATCTTTTTTAAGGAATCGCACCTTTGTATATAATTTAATTTTGATACCAATAAAATTTGAAATAGTTTAAATAAACGTAATCAACGATCTATTTTTTCCACCGCCAGTAGTAGCCTCTTTTGAGTCCGGCTCGATCGGTCCCAAACCCCCCCCCCCCTTTTCCTAGATGGGATTATAGTTAAGTTATGTGCACTGTATTCTCATTGGTTCACCTTTATTGTTTGTATGTTTTTCCTTTTTAAAAGGTTTTAGCTTTGATATGCTATGTTTTAGTGTCACAGTAAATGGTTTAATGGTTATACATTTAGAATCGGAGCCAAAACGCAATCAGAGAATATAAGAATAAGGTTCACTTATGGGGTCCAGACTTGAGATACAGGCCTCGTCTGAAACCAGAAGACCCTGTGGGTGACAATGAAGTTGGCATCACCTTACCATTAAACCAGATCAGCAGGACCCTGAACACACAGCTGCGTTTGGCTTTATACATTCTACTAAGTGGGTCGGTATAGGGAGCCTCCGACCCCTGTTGTGTCTAACTACTTTCCCCACATAGGTCTCACCTATGCCCTTGGCGTAGTAGTTTTTCTTCTCCCACTACCGCCTCCTTCAACTACTTTCTTCCCTCCTTGATCTTTCTCTTTTTCTTGCCAGTACCCTCCCCTTCTACCCCTTCTATTTATTCTCTCTTCCACTAACCCCCCCCCCCCCCCACTTTTTTTTTTCTTTCCCCCTGTCCCGGTCGCAGCCATGCCTAAGGGTAAAACAGAACCTGTCCGCCTGATCTCCTCTAATGTGAAGGGACTAAATACCCTGCGGAGAAGCGCTCCATGGTGCTTGCCAATTTAAAACATATGAAAGCCCACGTGTGCTTCCTCCAGGAGATACATTTCCGTGTGGACAAACCACCAAGACTCCATGACCGCTTCTTCCCAACGATATACCATGGCTGCTCCGCTGATTCCAAGTCAAAAGTGAGCATCCTTATCCGTAGCAATACCCCTTGGAAGATGAAGGACCGCTGGAGTGATGCGGAGGGAAGAGCGCTCTTTGTGAAGGGGACATTGGGGGCAACCCTGGTAACTCCAGTGAACTTATATCTTCCCAACTCTACCCAGATAGCCTTCCTGGAACAGATCATGACCAACCTGGGAGAGTTTCTTGAGGGGGAAGTACTCATGGGGGGGACACATGAACTTTACCATTGACCCGACTATAGACTCATCCAGAAATACATCTCAGAATTCCTACGTGACACTGAGGCACCTTAAGAGAAATCTTCATGCATTCCACTTGGTGAA
Source organism: Lithobates sylvaticus (assembly GCA_028564925.1). NCBI lineage: Eukaryota > Metazoa > Chordata > Amphibia > Anura > Ranidae > Lithobates > Lithobates sylvaticus. The sequence goes on along the minus strand of CM053032.1, from coordinate 97,842,149 downwards.
TGTGTGGCATGTCCTCCACCCGAACCACAGAGACTATACATTTTACTCGCACCCCCATGATTCATATGCTAGAATCGACATGCTCATGGTACCACAATCGCTCTTATCCGGGGGTTGCTTCGGCCTCGATCGGCTCTATCACTTTTTCCGACCATGCACCGGTCTTTGTAGATGTAGACCTTCTTCAGCCCACTATGAAACAATGGATATGGAGACTCAACGACTCATTGATACAGATTCCAGAGATAATGATGGAGGTGTCGGAGGAGCTAAGGCAATACTTCTTCACTAATGTTAACCCGGAGGTGCACCCAACAATAGTTTGGGAGGCGCACAAAAGCTACATTAGAGGCCACATGGTCAAAATAGGGTCTTTATAAAGAAAGAGAGCCAAACAAACCATAGACCTTCTGGAGAAAATTAGATCTCTGGAGACTACTCATAAACAATGGCTGGCAGCTAGCAGAACTAACCGCCTTGCGGAATCAGCTCCGATCCTTGGCACTATTCAAGGCCAAGGAGACGATCTCTAAATGTTGCCGTACCTTCTACGAGCACAGCAATAAATGCGGCAAGATGCTGGCACGGGCACTGAGAACCCAGAGAGCTTGCACGTTTTTCCCTGAAATGCTAAACGATACACAATAAAATCCTTACTAGGATTTGACGCTCTTTTCCGGGAATATTATACGGATTTGTATAATCTCCCGTCCCCGAAATCTGAAAGGGACAGATCCGCCGAACAAAAGGCCATTCAGGAATACTTAAAGCAGGACTGTACCTGAAATTTTTTTTTTTTTAAAAGCCAGCAGCTACAAATACTACAGCTGCTGACTTTTAAAAAATGGACACTTACCTGTCACAGGTTCCAGCGATGTCGGCAGCAGAGGCCGATCAATCGATTGGCTCTCTGCTGCTGCCGGTGCCATTCTCGGTGAGGGAATCAGGAAGTGTCGCCTTTGCGGCTTCACTTCCCGGTTCCCTACTGCGCATGCGCGAGTCGCGCAGCGCAATGAGAATCGTCAGCGCTGTCTGCCGGGACACGTGTGTGTCCCGGCAGACAGCGCGCCGGGACAGGAAGTTGCATAAACTCCCGTGGGAGTTTATGCCCGGAAGTGGGTGCAGATACCTGTCTTAGACAGGTATCTGTACCCCCCCTCCCCCCTGAAAGGTGCCAAATGTGACACCGGAGGGGGGGAGGGTTCCGAAAAGCGGAAGTTCCACTTTAGGGTGGAATCCCGCTTTAAGCAAGTCGGGCCTCCCACAGGTTTTGGAGGATGAACTGAGCGAACTGGAAAAACCGATCTCAGCAAATGAGGTGATGCTGACAATGGCACAAATGCAACTGGGCAAAGCCCCTGGCCCAGATGGGTAATCCCTCCTATACTACAGGACTTTTGGAGACCTGTTTATTCTGCATTTTCTATCTGCATACAATGCAGCAGGAGAGGGGACGGTTCTTCTGAGAGATGCATTGAGAGCTCACATTGCTGTTATACCCAAAGAAGGAAAAGACCCACTATACTGCCAAAATTACCGACCAATATCCCTATTAAATGTTGTAACATGAGGGACCATTAGCTCTAGTGGCAGATGCGTTTGTTAGTGATTCAAGCCAGTCAGGAATTATATTTAAGGGCATGGTAGCCCATTTTTATTAAAAAGGCAAATAAAAGTCTGTGACATAAAAGGTTTCCCACACAGGGGTTCTTCTCCAGCAAATAAACACACAGAAAATGCTAGCCCACCTGGCTCTTTAGCAGTACCTCTGCTCTTTATCCTGGTCACACAGACCACAGGATTCCTCAATGTGAATGGCTTCTCTTTAGCGCCCACAGCTCCGCTCTGGCCTTAGTCCTCAGGCGGTTGCACTGCCTCTTGCAGTCGCACGTTCTGGCTGCCTCCTGCAACCTCTCTGACTCCTGGAGACTTCCTGTATCTCTGGGTGTGGATCAGTCTCCAACTGGGAGCCATGAAGTCTTCCCATACTCTCATTATAAGTGCTGTGCTCACCTGAGCACACACCCTGCTGGTAATTTACAAAGTCTGGACACAGGGTTGGAGATCCCGTCCCACCCAAGACACTATGGAATCTCCAAACTACAGAGCCCCATGACCGAATACCAAAACCTGGAGAAAGCTGCGAAAGCAATCTTCTGCAGTCCGCATTTATGCTCTGTAGCCTTGCACTAAGCAAATGTGCATACCCTGTGTCCCTCAAACTATCAATTTTACCTTGACAGCATCTCCTACTGTCACATATGCCCTCCCCTTGTTTCGAACCAAAAGGGGCCGGAAAACACCAGCCCGAATCCTTGATTAGAGCATTTCTGCGCCAGCTGTTTGCTGCATAGGCCCAATCTTTTTTTCGGTTGCGTTTCCAGGCACACCCTTCCCTGGATCGCAACCGGGTCCTATAGTTCTGTATCCTCAGCCTACTCCCTCTGTCCTTGGGGTTCCTGAGCTTATATTTTTTTTTTGGTGGCCCACTGCCTTTTCTGATACTTCCTTTCAACTCAGTTTCCAGATTCTGTAGGGAACCTGCTCCAGACACTACGCCTGATGAGGAACCAACTTTTCCCTCACTAGTACCCGTTTTACCCATCACAATAGGTCTCTTGGGTTTACCAACTCCTTTGCCATTACCTATGACCACCAACTCCCCAGAGAACAACATCTGTGTATCATGCTCATTTTCCAAGAAATTATTCATGGTCATATCAAGGCCATTATTTACTTTAACATTCAGTAATACACCACCATTTCTCCAATTACCGATACCGTCAGTTCTTTCATGTTCAGGGTTTGTTATTGCCAGGCCCAAGGAGGGACAACACACAGGCGAGCAGCTATCCCCTATGGGACCTTCACAAGGCTTCACTTCACCTGTTGTCCAAATCTCTGTGGGCAGTAGTCCTAACAACTGACATTGAACAATGCATGACCCATTTCTAGCAGTACCAGTCTTTGCAAGCTCACACTTTTCCATGTCACAATTTTTGTTCCTCTCCATACTATATTTGAGAGCATCTCCGGGTACCCAAACTTGTACCTCTCTGCAGGTGACAGACAGAATATCTGCTTTTGCCGCGTCCATATCTGGCCCTTCCTTCTTTGGAGGTCTAGCGGGTGAGGCAGTAACCACGCCATTTACTAAACCCTGCTCAGCCGCACCTTGGACCGCACTAGCAGACATGTCTATCACTGCATCAGACGGAGAGACCTCTGATGTCTCCAGCAGCCCCCTAGAGCACCTTCCATACTGAACCGTATCCGGAAGCACCCTCACAGGGAACTGTGAGATCACTTGCCAGACTATTAATAAGCACCATACCACCCAGTTCCACTGGTGATTAATGTTACCCATCACAGCTTCCATTTCCTGGCTCCACCCTTTGGTACCACGCAGCACTACCACATCTGACTGTAATGGAGGCACCCTGGTATACAAGGAATGAGCTTTCACCAGTTCAAGCAGTTCCACTAGCATATCTGTAATTTCTACACACTCCACATCAATATGCAAAACATTTTTGGGGACTTTTCCCTTATCAGAGATATGGAGGGGCTCATTCACTGCAGCTTGAGGGGCCGAGACATTTAAAAGGGGCCTGCACCTCACTGGAGGTATCCATCACAGCCTGATGTTCCTCTGGAACACTGTCAGATGCATGTCTCCCACTCATCCCCTCCAACTCAACAATGAGCCTCTGCAAGTCAACATTTGTTAAATTGTCACCTTGACACATGACATTCAGCGGCTGGGCTGTGAACACCACATCTGCTATGCATGCGCCCTGATCTGGTCTTTCCGACTGGAGGGAAACAACCCCTGCAGGGACCAACGCACCCTCAACCATCGGTCGCTCTGCAATCTCCCTGTCTGGCATAGCAGTTGTTGTATTCACACCCCCGTCACTTAACATAGCTAGTAATTGTTTGGTCCAACTGTCCCAATCCATTGTGCTTCCATTATGAGGGCTTGGCAGTACCTCAGCATCTGCTCTAAGAGGCACCTGGGATTCTGCAGCACAAACAGTACCTTTGTCAGTTCTATATAAATCACATTTTGACAACATGCTTTTACTCTTTGCTAATGCTTCATCAAACAAGGCAGGTTGCAATACACAATCACCACCTTGCTCTGGGGGCACCAACACACTCAGCTGTGTACCTTTAGCTTTGGCCAGCTGACTTACCCCCTTACCAACTGGGTTACACATATGGTAAACTGACTGCTTACACAAACGCTCACTGCATGTTATAGACCCAGTCTGTTCCAGCAGAGCAAATGCAGTGCTGTCCTGGAAAATCTCTGGCTCAAACGCATGTAGAGCCCCTGAGACTTCCATGGACAACCCTGTGGCTCTGGGTCTGGTTGCCAAGAGAGACATCCCTCTTTCCTTATTACTTTTGAACACATCACAATAAGTACATGTATCATCAGCAATACCTTTACCATCAGCATTCGTAGACATAGCAGTGTTATAAGCTTTAACAGGCTGTTTTTGGTCAGAACGGTCAGAACACACAGCACCCTGTGTACCACTCAGCAAACCATCCTTCCTCTCCAAAGGCATTCTTTTGCCCACTAGGGTGGCTCCACAGTTGTCCTGGGAAACCACGTTGCCTACCACTGTGGGCTCCTGGGAGGTTTCCCTGGGCATCTCTGTAGCACCTGTCACTAGGGAACCTGGCACACAAACTGTATTGGTCACCCCTAGGTTACCACTTCCAGCACTTACAGAGTCCAGTCTTTTTGAGTTCTTAACCTTGCTGCAGGTTGAGCTTCAACCTGTGTCTCCCCACTACTCGGGGTAGCACACTGCAGCGAGTTCATTTTTACACCTTCTGCCGATCTCCCAGCTGGATATACTCCCATTTCACTGGGATCAGTCCCACAAACTGCAACAGTCTTACCATAATCTGTAGCAGGTATCTCTGGCTTCATTTGAGTACGTTGTCTATCCTTTATCGCACTTTTACTGGCCAAATCTCCCTGGCGGCCATGGGATGAATCTGCAGCAACCACTTTTTTTTTTTAACAATTAGATTTTTATTTCAAAATTCAACACATAGACAGTTAACAAAGCATTGTATAAACTTTTCAAAGTGCATGTAGAACTGGTACATTATAATACAGTTTATACTATGAAATTTCAAACCTTGGATGCCTCTTTCATGTGAAAAACTTCTATTCCAGCTAATCCGTAACTTTACTGTAACTTGGGCATCCTCAAAAATTGCTTTATTTGGGTTTAAGTAGTCTTAATACATCATGGTAAAGATCTAGAGAGGAGGAAGAAAAGAGTGACATGCCATATTGGGATGTCACTTAAGGAAGGAAGAAAGAAGAAGAGAGAGTAGAGGACAGTTCAGGTGGGTATCGGGGGTAGGATGGGGGGGGGTAACCGTTTTCAGTACAGGTCCTTGCGTTCAGGTATCCTTTACCTCTGCATCAGTGTGTCATATACTGTTGAGTACTTGAAGATGAGCCAGGGTTGCCAGGTGCTATTAAATTTGTCTATCTGTTCATGTGCTATTGCCCTGAGCTCTTCTAGTTTATACAGGAGTTGAACTTCCGTTAGCCATTCTGTGAGCGATGGGGCAGTGGTACTTCTCCAGTGTCTGGGTATGAGCGCCTTGGCCGCTGTGAGCAGAAATCTCGTCTGCAGCAACCACTTTTGATTCCTTAGCACCCCCTGCAGGCACAACAGGTACTTCCTCACTGTTGCCAGAGGTGACTGAAAACATGTTTGCACAAAAATCTGGGATTGCAAAGATTTCTGCCCAGTAACCACATCTCCAGGCATGTTCCATAACCTGGGACAAGTAAAAATTCCATGCCCCAGTTGACCACATTCCAGGCATGGTACATTTCTGCGCATATCTTTAGTGGGACGCCGCTCCACAGCTCCACTGTAGCTCCTCCTTCCGGTTAACACCCGATCTCTTGTTGCTAAGGGAGATGGCACTCTTCCAGCTGTACTTTGCTGACTCTCCCAAATGCAGCGACTGTGCGCTCCTTAAAGCATTGTTGCTTTCAACTTGCCACAATCCTCTGTCGGCAATACGTTTCTTGCATAGTCCGCAGACTTGACATCACCACCGTTGCTACGGGCAACCACATACTTCTTGAACTTCTGATCAGCCTCTTGGACACTCCTGGGACTCAAATCAGGCATCCCAAACATTGTTGCAGACCTTTGTCTGGCCGTGTCACCTTGTATTGGAGACTGAGACAAAGTGCACTTGGAGACAAAATGCTCCCACTCTCTCCTTGCACTGAGGGTTGGCTTGCTTTCCTCTTTAGCTGGGTTCAGTGCTGCTAGGTGCCGCCTGCACCAATCCACTGCAGATTCAAACACTGGTGGACTCTCCATATTCGCAGTCACTCCACTGCACTTTTGCGCCCTCCAGCAAAAAAGGAAGCAATGTCACTTTAAAGCAAGTTGCTTTTCACTTCATGCAAGCTTTCCTCACCTGCACAGTCTCATGCACACAAACAGTTCATATCAGAAAAAAAAAGTTTGACTTTTCATTCACAGGTACACCACCTGCAACACGCAATGCCTTTTGCCTGGCTGCACTTCCACACACAGCCAATAGTTCCTGACTTGAACTCACTGTGGAGCAAGGACCTGGATTCCACCTTCTTGTGCCCGCATCCAACAACCATTTGTAACATGTGGGACCATTAGCTCTCGTGGCAGATACGTTTGTTAGTGATTCAAGCCAGTCAGGAACTATATTTAAGGGCATGGTAGCCCATTTTTATTAAAAAGGCAAATAAAAGTCTGTGACATAAAGGTTTCCCACACAGGGGTTCTTCTCCAGCAAATAAACACACAGAAAATGCTAGCCCACCTGGCTCTTTAGCAGTACCTCTGCTCTTTATCCTGGTCACACAGACCACAGGATTCCTCAATGTGAATGGCTTCTCTTTAGCGCCCACAGCTCCGCTCTGGCCTGGCCTTAGTCCTCAGGCGGTTGCACTGCCTCTTGCAGTCGCACGTTCTGGCTGCCTCCTGCAACCTCTCTGACTCCTGGAGACCTCCTGTCTCTCTGGGTGTGGAGCAGTCTCCAACTGGGAGTCATGAAGTCTTTCCATACTCTCATTATAAGTGCTGTGCTCACCTGAGCACACACCCTGCTGGTAATTTACAAAGTCTGGAAACGGGGTTGGAGATCCCGTCCCACCCAAGACACTATGGAATCTCCCAACTACAGAGCCCCATGACCAAATACCAAAACCTGGAGAAAGCTGCAAAAGCAATCTTCTCCAGTCTGCATTTATGCTCCGTAGCCTTGCACTAAGCAAATGTGTGTTCCCTCCATCCCGGAGCGCTCACGGCGCCCGTTGCCCTGCAGCGCCTCGGTCAGCTCCTCTGACCGCAGGCGCTGCTCTGCCGATGGGATGCGATCCTCGCGGCGGCCTTCGTCCGCCCGGGGATCGCATCTCTCTCTCCTCACCTGCCCCTGCCTGTGTCTCCCTGCGCGCGCGTCCCCTCTCCCCAGGCGCGCGCGCGCAACTCGGCTGGTTCTTAAAGGGCCAGCGCACAAGTAATTGGTGCCTGGCCCAAATTACAGTTACACCCTAAACACCTTATAAACCCACTTCCCCTTCCTGTCCTGGCCAGATCTTGTGTTGCCTTAGTGCCCAGTGAAAGCGTTTGTGTGTTTTGCTCCTACTGTGTATCCAGACCTTTGCTGTTGCCCCCGACTACGAACCTTTGCCACCTGCCTTGACCCTTTGCTACGTTTGACCTTGCCTCAGCCTAATCCTTGTGTACCGCGCCTGTCTCAGCTGTCAGTGGGGTCGAGTTGCTATTGGAAGACACGACCTGGTTGCTACCGCCGCTACAAGTCCATCCCGCCTTGCGGCGGGCTCTGGTGAAAACCAGTAGCAACATTAGAACCGGTCCTCCAATACAACCCGTGCTATCGCCCCATTGGCATAGGGGATCCACCTCCTGTTCCCCGCCGTACCCTGAACGTGACAGTAGATCCGGCCATGGATCCCGCTGAGGTCCCGCTGCCAAGCCTCTCGGATCTGACCACGGTGGTCGTTCAACAAGGACAGCAATTGGCGCAGTTGACTGCTATGCTACAGCAGCTTCTGCCATCTCCACCACCACCTCCTGCATCTCCTCCGCCACGAGTTGCTGCTGCTAGAGTCCGCCTGTCCCTTCCTGACAAATTCAATGGGGATCCCAAGCTGTGCCGAGGGTTCCTATCCCAGTGTTCCCTCCATCTGGAGATGTTGTCGGACCAGTTCCCCACAGAACGGTCAAAGGTGGCGTTCGTGGTTAGCCTACTATCTGATAAGGCCCTAGCCTGGGCTACACCACTTTGGGACCGTGGCGATCCTGCCACAGCTTCTATTCCAGCCTTCTTCTCTGAAGTCCGCAGTGTCTTCGAAGAACCAGCCCGGGCCTCCTCTGCCGAGACGGCTCTCCTGAACTTCGTCCAGGGGAATTCTTCAGTGGGCGATTACGCCATTCAGTTCCGCACCCTGGCATCTGAACTCTCCTGGAACAATGAGGCCCTCTGCGCGACTTTCAAAAAAGGTCTATCCAGTCATGTCAAAGATGTGCTGGCCGCACAAGAGATTCCTGCTACCCTGTCTGAACTCATCCAGCTAGCCACCCGCATTGACATGCGTTATACCGAAAGACGCCTAGAGCTACGCCAGGAAAAGGACTTTGGTCGCGTCAGGCGGTTTCCTCGCCTGGCACCTCTCTTCCAGAATCCTCTGCAACCCGTTCCTGCTCCTCCTGCTGAGGAAGCTATGCAAGTGGATCGGTCACGCTTGACCACACAAGAGAGGACTCGCCGCCGAGACCATAATCTGTGCCTGTATTGCGCCAGTCCCGACCATTTCTTAAAGGACTGCTCTATCCGCCCTCAGCGTCAGGGAAACGCTCGCACCTAGCTAACGTGGGAGAGACGCTGCTAGGTGTGGATTTTTCCTCTCCACGTCTGACCATTCCTGTGAGGATTTCTCTGACCAAGAGATCCTCTTTCTCCGCTGTGGCCTTTCTGGACTCTGGTTCAGCAGGAAACTTCATTGAAGCTTCACTCATCAACAAATTTAATTTTCCAGTTACCCGTCTCGTCAAGCCTTTTTTCATCACCTCTGTAAATGGTCAAAACCTGAACTGTATCGTGCGCTATCGCACTGAACCTCTCCTCATGAAGATTGGAGTTCTCCATCACGAAAAGATTAGCTTCTTTGTGTTACCCAACTGTACCTCTGAGATCCTTTTGGGCCTACCCTGGCTCCAGCTACATTCTCCTACCCTCGACTGGGCCTCGGGGGACATCAAAAGTTGGGGTCCCTCCTGCCACAGGCATTGCCTCAAAGCGGTGCCCACTAAACAAGTTTTCGTCGCTACCTCTCTGCCTAGTCTCCCCCAACCCTACCGGGACTTTGCCGATGTATTTTGCAAGAAACAAGCTGAGGTCCTGACGCCACATAGACCCTTTGATTGCCCTATTGATCTTCTTCCTGGCACCACTCCGCCCCGGGGCAGGATCTACCCTCTCTCCATCCCAGAGACACAAGCTATGACAGACTAGATCCAGGAAAACCTCAAAAGAGGTTTCATCCGCAAGTCTTCTTCCCCTGCTGGAGCAGGATTCTTCTTTGTCGCCAAAAAGGACAGGTCCTTACGTCCCTGCATTGACTATCGTAATCTTAATAAGATCACGGTAAAAAATCGTTACCCGCTGCCCCTTATCTCTGAACTTTTCGACCGTTTGCGCGGAGCAAGAATTTTTACCAAACTGGACCTCCGGGGCGCATATAATCTCATCCGTATCCGTAAAGGCGATGAATGGAAAACCGCCTTTAACACCCGTGACGGACACTTTGAATATCTCGTCATGCCTTTTGGTTTATGCAATGCTCCTGCGGTTTTCCAAGACTTTGTAAATGAGATTTTCAGGGATTTGCTGTACTCTTGTGTTGTTGTCTATCTGGACGATATCCTGATTTTCTCCTCTAGCCTGGAGGTGCATCGTCTTCATGTCCGTCAAGTACTCCAACGGCTCCGAGACAACCATCTTTACGCCAAACTAGAGAAATGTCTCTTTGAACGCTGCAGTCTTCCCTTCCTGGGTTACTTAGTCTCTGGACAAGGTCTCCAAATGGACCCTGAGAAGCTTTCCGCCGTCCTAAACTGGCCACGCCCTACTGGACTGCGGGCCATCCAGCAGTTCCTCGGATTCGCCAATTATTATCGCCAGTTTATTCCTCACTTCTCCACCATTGTCGCGCCTATTGTGGCGCTAACCAAAAAGACTGCGAATCCTAGGTCCTGGCCTCCTCAAGCTGATGAGGCATTTAACCGCCTTAAGTCTGCCTTTGCCTCTGCACCCGTTTTGTCCAGGCCTGACCATCTCAAACCGTTTCTCCTGGAAGTTGATGCCTCCTCTGTGGGAGCTGGAGCTGTGCTTCTTCAGAAAGATTCTAAGGGCAAGAACATAACCTGTGGGTTTTTTTCTAAGACCTTTTCTCCCCCCGAAAAGAACTACGCCATCGGAGACCGTGAATTACTGGCCATTAAGTTGGCACTTGAGGAATGGAGACATCTCCTTGAGGGATCCGTTAACCCCATCACGATCTTCACGGATCACAAAAATCTCTCTTATCTCCAGTCTGCCCAACGATTAAACCCACGTCAAGCTAGGTGGTCGTTGTTTCGCTTCAATTTTGAGATCCATTTCCGTCCCGCGGACAAAAATGTCAGGGCTGACGCCCTATCACGTTCCACCGATACTTCTGAGTCCGAGTTTCCGGTACAACACATTATACCCCCTGAGTGTCTGATCTCTTCTGCCCCTGCCTCTTTGGTGCAAGTTCCTCCTGGGAAAACCTTGGTCCCCCCACGTCTTCGTCTTCAGATCCACAAATGGGGCCACTCCTCTCAGCTAGCTGGTCATCCTGGAGTCAAGAAGTCCTCCCAACTGATTTCCAGGTATTAATGGTGGCCCTCCTTAAAAAAGGATGTGACGGACTTTGTACAAGCCTGTACTATATGTGCTCGAAACAAGACCCCTCACCAAAAGCCTGCTGGTCTTCTTCATCCTTTGCCTGTGCCGGAACAACCTTGGGCCCACATAGCTATGGACTTCATCACGGACCTTCCTCCTTCCCACGGCCATACAGCCATATGCATTTTGTCCCGCTTCCAGGTCTCCCTTCTGCACCTATACTTGCTAAACATTTCTTCCTCCAGATTTTTCGTCTTCATGGACTTCCATCTCACATCGTCTCGGATAGAGGCGTTCAGTTCGTGTCTAAATTCTGGAGAGCCCTCTGCAGTCAATTGAAAATCAAACTGGACTTTTCCTCTGCCTACAATCCACAGTCCAATGGACAAGTGGAGAGAGTCAACCAAATCCTTGGGGCCTACCTGCGACACTTTGTCTCTGCTCGTCAAGACGACTGGGCTGACCTCTTGCCCTGGGCCGAATTTTCTTACAACCTGAAGGAGTCTGAGTCCTCCTCTAGATCACCCTTCTTTGTAGTATACGAAGAAGTATATATTGTAGTATATTCATCCTCTACCCCCCCTACCCTTCCCCACCTCTTCCGGAGTCCCTGCTGTAGACAAAGTCACCCAAGAGCTGTGGTCCATCTGGAAAGAGACTCAAAAGTCGCTTGCCCTGGCCTCTTCTCGCATGAAGAAACATGCTGACAGTAAAAGAAGACCTCCTCCTGTCTTCTCCCCTGGTGATAGGGTGTGGCTCTCCTCCAGGTACATCAGGTTCCGCATCCCCAGTTACAAGTTGGGTCCCCGCTACCTCGGTCCATTCAAGGTCAAGGCTCGGATCAATTCCGTGTCCTACAAATTGCATCTTCCCCCTTCCCTCCGCATCCCCATCTCTTTCCATGTTTCCCTCCTTAAACCCTTTATCATTAATCGCTTTTCCACCAAGGTCATCGCTCCTGCTCCTGTCTCCGGGTCCTCCAACATCTTCTCCGTTAAAGAGATCCTCGCCTCTAGAACCGTCTGAGGTAAGCGGTTCTATCTTGTTGACTGGGAGAATTGTGGTCCTGAGGAGAGGTCCTGGGAACCTGAGGGTAACATCATAGACAAAGATCTCATCCTCAGCTTCTGGGGCTCCAGGAGGAGGGGGAGACCCAAGAAGAGGGGGAGACCCAAGGGTGGGGTACTGTTACGCCGAGCGCTCCGGGTGTCCCCTCCATCCCGGAGCGCTCACGGCGCCCGTTGTCCTGCAGCGCCTCGGTCAGCTCCTCTGACCGCAGGCGCTGCTCTGCCGATGGGATGCGATCCTCGCGGCGGCCTCCGTCCGCCCGGGGATCGCATCTCTCTCTCCTCACCTGCCCCCGCCTGTGTCTCCCTATGCGCGCGTCCCCTCTCCCCAGGCGCGCACGCGCAACTCGGCTGGTTCTTAAAGGGCCAGCGCACAAGTAATTGGTGCCTGGCCCAAATTACAGTTACACAATAAACACCTTATAAACCCACTTCCCCTTCCTGTCCTGGCCGGATCTTGTGTTGCCTTAGTGCCCAGTGAAAGCGTTTGTGTGTTTTGCTCCTACTGTGTATCCAGACCTTTGCTGTTGCCCCCGACTACGAACCTTTGCCACCTGCCTTGACCCTTTGCTACGTTTGACCTTGCCTCTGCCTAATCCTTGTGTACCGCGCCTGTCTCAGCTGTCAGTGGGGTCGAGTTGCTATTGGAAGACACGACCTGGTTGCTACCGCCGCTACAAGTCCAGTAGTGAAAACCAGTAGCAACATTAGAACCGGTCCTCCAATACAACCCGTGCTATCGCCCCATTGGCATAGGGGATCCACCTCCTGTTCCCCGCCGTACCCGGAACGTGACAATGTGCATACCCTGTGTCCCTCAAACTATAAATTTTACCAATTTTCTCCTACTGTCACAATGTGGACTTGAGAATTTTCACGAAAATCCTTTCTATGCACCTGATAAACTCAATCCCGCTATTGATTCATTCCGACCAAGTAGGATTTGTCCCAACTAGAGAGGCGATTAATCTGATCCAGCCGGCGAGAACGTGGAAGATCCCACTGCTGCTCCTCTCATTGGACTCCGAGAAGGCTTTTAATAGAGTGAGCTGGCCATTCCTATTTGAAACCTTCAGATGCATAGGCTTGAAAGAACGAATGATGAACTGTATTCTATGCTATCTATTCCTGCCCATCGGCCCAAGTCAAAATCAATGGCTATCTCTCTTCGAAATTTAAAATAGCAAATGGGACGAGCCAGGGGTGTCCTCTGTCACCATTAATTTTTATTCTCACCCTCGAACCATTTTTGCGCACATCAGAAATAACTCAGATATTGAAGGTCTTGGCCTAGACTCCACCCTGTACCCAAAAGTAGCGGCTTTTGCCAATGATCTCCTCTTCTTTTTGACAAAACCCCTAGTGTCCATCCCAAATCTGCTCAAGGAACTAAAGACTTATGAGAGATTATCACAATATTGCATTAACTATCAGAAATACTTGGGAATCCTGTTGCCCGGCAAGACAGAAGATATTTTTCCTCTCAATTTCCCCCCTTTCCTGACAGCGATAAAAAGAGATCTGAAGGAACGGCAGCATGGCCTCTTTACCTGGTTTGGATGCTGTGGCATAGTGAAAATGAATATTATGCCCAGACTCCTATATCATTTTCAAGCACTTCCAATACAAATCCCTATCTCCTTCTTGAAAGCGGTAAATAGAGTAATAACCCACTTTGTATGGGCTGGCAAGCCCCCACGATTGGCACAAACAATACTCCGACTTCCAAAATTGAAAGGTGGCATAGCCCTTCCAGACACCATTTTCTACCACACAGCTGGTCATCTAACCAGTATTTCGAAACCTTGAAACAATGGGTACAAATAGAAAACTCTGTCTGGACCAACTGCCTTGGTGCCAGCAACCTTCGCCGAAACAGGTATTATCCCACCCCACGGTGGGGGTGACAATCCGGATTGCTCAGAAAGCTTTTCGAGATCTGTCTATCGTGCCACTCCCTTCTCCACTCACCCCAGTAGAAACCCAGCTTTCACTCCGGGACTTAAGGATCCTAGATTTCAAGATTTGAAAGTAACTGAGAGATCACAGGCTAGACATTTTCTCTTTGACGGACAATGGAAAAACAGACAACAAATCAAGGACGACCCAGCATTGCGGGGACTCTCCTTCTGGCAGAGGATTCAGCTGTCCCATTACATCAGCTCACTACCTTCTCCGGACGAGTTCGGAAGGCAACTAACTTCCTTTGAATTGCTCTGCCTGGACCAGTCACCACTGAGGCACGCGATCTCCCTAACATACCAGCTACTGGTGTCCCCACAACCGGACACTAGACCTCCTTACATTGACCGGTGGAAGTGTGATCTGGGTCTAAAATTCACAGAAAAGCAGGTCGAGTGGATTATCCTTTTTTCTCACAAGACGTTCAAGTGTGCAAGACACCAAGAAGCGGGATACAAGGTAATGTCTTGTTGGTATTACATGCCAGTAAAGATTCACAAGATGTTCCCCCAGAGCATAGATCTGTGCTGGAGATGCGGAGAGGAGGTTGGAACACTCCTTCATGTTTTCTGGTCATGCCGGTTGATACAGCCCTTTTGGACGGAGGTGCACTGCATCGTTCAAAAGTTCACGGATCATGTGATGCCAAACTCCCCCGAGTTCTTCCTCCTGCATCATCACAAGATCCCAACCAAGAGTTACAGGAAATCTATATTGCCATTCTTGCTCACGGCAGCAAAAAGCTGTGTCCCATTGTATTGGAAACAGACCCAGCCTCCGTCGGTGGCTTCCTGGTTGAAAAGAATAGCGGACATACACGCAATGGAAGACTTGGTGGCCAGGGAAAAGGGACTAAATGAAAAATTCTCAAAAAAATTGTATTTCTGGCACAAATTTAGATACTCAGAGGAATACGGACAACTAGTAAACCGACCCCCGTGAAGGGGAATAATTGCTAAGAAAACAAAAAAAACTCTGCAGTTGGACTGACTGTGACTGGACAGGGGTATTTAAACCCCTTTTCCCCCTCCCCTCCCCCCTTTTTTCTTTCTTCTTCTGCCCATACTTTCTTTTCCTCCTCTCTATCTTTTCAGCTTCTTTTGTCTCTGTTTCTGTTTCTATCCGATGTTAGTTAATTTGGATATTAACAATAATGGGTCGTGAGATCTGACTTCAATCCCTCACCTACTCCCTTTAAAATACCGCACACGCTGGTAAAATTAAAGGGGTCCTTAGACACACATCCCGTCTCTATCCCGCTAGGAGACCACACGTAAAGTGCTCTCATAATTATGTAAATATATATATATATAGGGATGTACAGCTTGAATTTTCACTGTGATGTGCCCTATTGTGTTTCCTGTGCTCTCACATGTTCTTCCTTATTAAATAAAGAATTTACAAAAAAAAAGTTGCAATGACCACCATTTTATTCCCTAGGGTGCCTGCTAAAACAATATATATAATGTTTGGGGGTTCTGAATAATTTTCTGGCAAATAAATTATATTTTTTACATGTAGGAGAGAAGTGTCAGAATTGGCCTGGGTGGCAAGGGGTTAATTACCATAAGTAAGTAATATACAAATTTAAAAGATATATTGTTTTTAAGATAATTTACTATATTTTCATCTGTACTCTAGCAGGTGGCTTAACGGACAAATTACTGAAGTTTGAAGTTAAAACTTCCAACCAGTAATTTCACAGTAAATAATAAATTATTATGTTATAACATGTAGCATATAAATATATGATTTAGCTTGAATATAACAGTATATCAGGTGGTGTGCGGACGCCTAGGTGGACGGTAATGCCGGCTTAGAGCTCTGCTCCTGTGACAACCGCGCCGGAGGACTACAGGTCACAGAGGTCCTTATTGTCACCAGAAACGATTGACAAAGATACCCCACAGCTTCAGGCACGTGGTGAGATGGTTCTTAGGGGGACAAAATCAAAATGTAAAACTGCTATTAAGAAAGATAAAGCACAGCGGCCTTCTTCCAAGATGGCGGCAGCAGTCTCCTCACAGTCTCATTCTCCTCACAAGGCTAAACCATTGAAATTAACTGCTAATACCACTGAAGCTACTGAGGACTCTGACTCTGATTCTGGAGATTCACAAATGGAATCTCACTCTGTTTTATTTGAGAAATTTGAGCATATTCTACAGAAGGCTTTGAAACAAACTTCAGACCATATAACTGACAAGCTGACTAGAGAAATTAGAGAATTGGGTTTTAGAACAGCTGATTTAGAGATACGTATGGATGATATTGAAAGCCAATCCCAGCATTTTACCTCAGAATTTAAAAATCTTAAGGAGGAGAATGTTATTCTGCAGTCACGCTTAGAGGACCAGGAGAATAGAGCTAGAAGGGCCAATTTAAGGATCAGGGGAATTCCTGAGACTATCACTGATGTGTATGCTACCATGATTGCCCTATTTCAAGAATTACACCCTGGTATTCCTGGGATTAAAATCTAAAGATCTAGAAATGGATAGAGCACATAGAGCGTTGGCGCCACGCAAACCGAATGGTCCCCCGAGGGACATAATTGTTAAGTTCCATTACTACCGCACAAAGGAGCAATTGCTAGCAGCAGCTAGGGAAAAAGGTCCCCTCATGTTTCAAGGACATGTATACCAACTCTTTTCAGATTTGTCTCCTATCACAGTGGCAAAAAGGCGGGCTCTTAAACCCCAGCAACTATTACTTCAACAGCCCCAGATCAATTATCAATGGGGGTTTCCTTTCTCTCTCAGATTTACACATCTTGAGACCAAATATATATGTCGCTCTTCAGAAGACTTACAGTCGGCCCTGATTGAATTGGGCCTTGCTGACAAAACTACTAGGGATGAGCCGAACACCCCCGGGTTCGGTTCGAACCAGAACCTTCGAACGGACCGAAAGTTCGCGCGAATTTTCGAACCCTATACGTTATAATGGACGCGAACGTTCGAAATCAAAAGTGCTAATTACAACGGCCAATATGCATGTTAATGTCATAAAACAGGTTTGGGGACCCGGGTCCTGCCCCAGGGGACATATATCAATGCAAAAAGAACTTTTAAAAACTAACGTTTTTTCGGGAGCAGTCATTTTAATGATGCATAAAGTGAAAAAAAAAAAGTGACATTTTCCTTTAAATATGGTACCTGGGGGGTGTCCAAAGTATGCCTGTGAAGTGGCATGTGTTTCCCGTGTTTAGAACTGTCCTTGCACAAAATGACATTTGTAAAGGAAAAAAAGAAGCCATTTAAAACCACTTGCGGCTTTAGGTTTGATCTTAAGTAGAATCTGAACAGGTACATTATGAAGTGTAGCTCCATCCCAAAAAAATCTATTTTTAAGCTTTTTGGAGAACATAGGGAGGGGTTATCACCCCTGTAACATTTGCTGTCTTTGCACATCTGTTCAGAACATGTCACCTCACTTTCCGTCCCAATGACAAATGTTTTTGGAAAAGTGGGGTTTTAATTGAAACAAGGATTGGTGATAAAGTATCAGTAGAGAGGAGATACCTTTTTCCCAAATTAAATCTAACAGGATAGAATTTCCCTTCCTAGGGGTAGATTTCCTCTCACTTCCTGTTTTCTCTTTCCATTTGCAAGTAGGAGTCGTTTGTAAGTTGGATGTTTGAAAGTAGGGGCCTGGCGTATATACTCTGCAGAAATTTGCCCTATTAGATGTTGGTGTAGCCACAAGACTGGTGGGCACATGAATGGGCCCTGCTGTGAGTTAATAGATCAAGATTTGTAATTGCATGCACCTGTTGAACAGGGCAGAAAAATTGGGGGTGGTGGTGGTGGTGGACGGTTTTGCCACAAGACTGTAAGCTCTCACAGTTACTCTTGGTGGGCGCAGGAATGGGCCCTGCTGTGAGTTATTAGATCAAGATTTGTAATTGAATATATAGGAGCTCTGTGTGATGCCACTAACACACTAGAAGTCCTATGGGTGCTTCTGCAAAGAAAATAGAGGAGCTCTGTGTGATGCCACTAACACACTAGAAGTCCTGTGGGTGCTTATGCAAAGAAAATAGAGGAGCTCTGTGTGATGCCACTAACACACTAGAAGTCCTGTGGGTGCTTATGCAAAGAAAATAGAGGAGCTCTGTGTGATGCCACTAACACACTAGAAGTCCTGTGGGTGCTTATGCAAAGAAAATAGAGGAGCTCTGTGTGATGCCACTAACACACTAGAAGTCCTGTGGGTGCTGCTGAGAAGAATATATAGGAGCTCTGTGTGATGCCACTAACACACTAGAAGTCCTGTGGGTGCTTATGCAAAGAAAATAGAGGAGCTCTGTGTGATGCCACTAACACACTAGAAGTCCTGTGGGTGCTTATGCAAAGAAAATAGAGGAGCTCTGTGTGATGCCACTAACACACTAGAAGTCCTGTGGGTGCTGCTGAGAAGAATATATAGGAGCTCTGTGTGATGCCACTAACACACTAGAAGTCCTGTGGGTGCTTCTGCAAAGAAAATAGAGGAGCTCTGTGTGATGCCACTAACACACTAGAAGTCCTGTGGGTGCTTATGCAAAGAAAATAGAGGAGCTCTGTGTGATGCCACTAACACACTAGAAGTCCTGTGGGTGCTTATGCAAAGAAAATAGAGGAGCTCTGTGTGATGCCACTAACACACTAGAAGTCCTGTGGGTGCTGCTGAGAAGAATATATAGGAGCTCTGTGTGATGCCACTAACACACTAGAAGTCCTGTGGGTGCTTCTGCAAAGAAAATAGAGGAGCTCTGTGTGATGCCACTAACACACTAGAAGTCCTGTGGGTGCTGCTGAGAAGAATATATAGGAGCTCTGTGTGATGCCACTAACACACTAGAAGTCCTATGGGTGCTTCTGCAAAGAAAATAGAGGAGCTCTGTGTGATGCCACTAACACACTAGAAGTCCTGTGGGTGCTGCTGAGAAGAATATATAGGAGCTCTGTGTGATGCCACTAACACACTAGAAGTCCTGTGGGTGCTTATGCAAAGAAAATAGAGGAGCTCTGTGTGATGGGACTAACACACTTCAAGTCCTATAGGTGCTTCTGGGAAGAAAATATAGCTCTGTGTGTGTGATGGGACTAACACACTTCAAGTCCTATAGGTGCTTCTGGGAAGAAAATATAGCTCTGTGTGTGTAATGGGACTAACACACTTCAAGTCCTATAGGTGCTTCTGGGAAGAAAATATAGCTCTGTGTGTGTAATGGGACTAACACACTTCAAGTCCTATAGGTGCTTCTGGGAACAAAATATAGCTCTGTGTGTGTGATGGGACTAACACACTTCAAGTCCTATAGGTGCTTCTGGGAAGAAAATATAGCTCTGTGTGTGTAATGGGACTAACACACTTCAAGTCCTATAGGTGCTTCTGGGAAGAAAATATAGCTCTGTGTGTGTGATGGGACTAACACACTTCAAGTCCTATAGGTGCTTCTGGGAAGAAAATATAGCTCTGTGTGTGTAATGGGACTAACACACTTCAAGTCCTATAGGTGCTTCTGGGAACAAAATATAGCTCTGTGTGTGTGATGGGACTAACACACTTCAAGTCCTATAGGTGCTTCTGGGAACAAAATATAGCTCTGTGTGTGTAATGGGACTAACACACTTCAAGTCCTATAGGTGCTTCTGGGAACAAAATATAGCTCTGTGTGTGTGATGGGACTAACACACTTCAAGTCCTATAGGTGCTTCTGGGAAGAAAATATAGCTCTGTGTGTGTGATGGGACTAACACACTTCAAGTCCTATAGGTGCTTCTGGGAACAAAATATAGCTCTTTGTGTGTGATGGGACTAACACACTTCAAGTCCTATAGGTGCTTCTGGGAAGAAAATATAGCTCTGTGTGTGTAATGGGACTAACACACTTCAAGTCCTATAGGTGCTTCTGGGAACAAAATATAGCTCTGTGTGTGTAATGGGACTAACACACTTCAAGTCCTATAGGTGCTTCTGGGAACAAAATATAGCTCTGTGTGTGTGATGGGACTAACACACTTCAAGTCCTATAGGTGCTTCTGGGAAGAAAATATAGCTCTGTGTGTGTAATGGGACTAACACACTTCAAGTCCTATAGGTGCTTCTGGGAAGAAAATATAGCTCTGTGTGTGTGATGGGACTAACACACTTCAAGTCCTATAGGTGCTTCTGGGAAGAAAATATAGCTCTGTGTGTGTAATGGGACTAACACACTTCAAGTCCTATAGGTGCTTCTGGGAACAAAATATAGCTCTGTGTGTGTAATGGGACTAACACACTTCAAGTCCTATAGGTGCTTCTGGGAAGAAAATATAGCTCTGTGTGTGTGATGGGACTAACACACTTCAAGTCCTATAGGTGCTTCTGGGAAGAAAATATAGCTCTGTGTGTGTAATGGGACTAACACACTTCAAGTCCTATAGGTGCTTCTGGGAACAAAATATAGCTCTGTGTGTGTAATGGGACTAACACACTTCAAGTCCTATAGGTGCTTCTGGGAAGAAAATATAGCTCTGTGTGTGTGATGGGACTAACACACTTCAAGTCCTATAGGTGCTTCTGGGAAGAAAATATAGCTCTGTGTGTGTAATGGGACTAACACACTTCAAGTCCTATAGGTGCTTCTGGGAACAAAATATAGCTCTGTGTGTGTAATGGGACTAACACACTTCAAGTCCTATAGGTGCTTCTGGGAACAAAATATAGCTCTGTGTGTGTGATGGGACTAACACACTTCAAGTCCTATAGGTGCTTCTGGGAAGAAAATATAGCTCTGTGTGTGTAATGGGACTAACACACTTCAAGTCCTATAGGTGCTTCTGGGAAGAAAATATAGCTCTGTGTGTGTAATGGGACTAACACACTTCAAGTCCTATAGGTGCTTCTGGGAAGAAAATATAGCTCTGTGTGTGTAATGGGACTAACACACTTCAAGTCCTATAGGTGCCTCTGGGAACAAAATATAGGAGCTCTGCCTGCCTGCCACGAACACACTACAAGTCCTATAGGTGCTTCTGGTAACAAAATATAGGAGCTCTGCCTGCCTGCCACTAACACACTACAAGTCCTATAGGTGCTTCTGGTAACAAAATATAGGAGCTCTGCCTGCCTGCCACGAACACACTACAAGTCCTATAGGTGCTTCTGGTAACAAAATATAGGAGCTCTGCCTGCCTGCCACTAACACACTACAAGTCCTATAGGTGCTTCTGGTAACAAAATATAGGAGCTCTGCCTGCCTGCCACGAACACACTACAAGTCCTATAGGTGCTTCTGGTAACAAAATATAGGAGCTCTGCCTGCCTGCCACGAACACACTACAAGTTCTATAGGTGCTTCTGGTAACAAAATATAGGAGCTCTGCCTGCCTGCCACGAACACACTACAAGTCCTATAGGTGCTTCTGGTAACAAAATATAGGAGCTCTGCCTGCCTGCCACGAGCACACTACAAGCCCCTCTTTGTCAATCAATCTTTGTAACTGAATCTATCTAACTCAATCTCTGCAAGTGAATCTCTCTATCTATCTAAATGCAGCAGAGTGTCACAGAAACAGCCTGCTCAATCTGCGCCGGAACAGCATGTGACCGGCGCAGACGGCGTGGCGGCGTTTTATAGGGGGGGGCGTGTACTACAGCCCCTGAGCTGTAATTGGCTACAGGCGTCCTGCCTGTAGCCAATTATGGCTCTTCGAGTTTCCGGGGCTGTGATTGGCCAAGCATGCGGGGTCAAAGTGCATGCTTGGCCAATCATCAGCCAGCAATGCACTGCGTCGGCCGCGCCGGCCGCAATGCATTGCGGGGCCGCTCGCATCACACGAACGTGATGCGAGCGGCCAAAATAGTTCTGGGCTCGCCGAGCGAGCGAACGCCCGGTGCTCGATGCGAACGTGGGTTCGCATCGAGCACCGGGCCCATCCTTAAAAACTACATCCAAAGATCATTCCCGCAGGAGATCAGCTTCCAAGTCCCCTTAACATTCTGCTACTGCCAACTCTAAATCTCCATCTTCTTCTTCACCTCAGAATCAACATAAAAGAGGCAGATTTGAACATCTGACCCCTAATACTGAAGATTCTATGGACTATAGATGCCTTCTTTTCTGGTATTTCCTTAGTCAGACCTACTGGTTATTCCAGTGTCTGTAAAATGTATGCTATACATTGCTAATTTTTGCTAAATTTTTTTTGGCCTTCTGATATATATCAAAATTTGCAGCCTTAGCCTACTGGCTATACATTGCTAATCATTTTTTCTTAAATTTTTTGGCCTTCTGGTATATATCCAAATCCTCCCCCCCCCCCCCTTTTTTTTTTTTTTTGCTGTCCCATATTTTTTTATTTTTTTCATATAGTGACTGATAAGGTTATATAGCTGCTTAATGTTTAATTCCTGTGGTTCTCTGGCGCGGATCGCCACTTTTGGAATTCTTTGCTGACCTTTTGCTATCCTCAGACCCTTGCTTTCATCGTGATGCGGGGACCCCCGCGATCGTCTCACGGGGCGGCTGAACGGGGAGATGCCGAGATAAACAGCATCTCCCCGTTCTGCCTAGCAACTAGTGACGCCGATCTCTGCTCCCTGTGATTGGAGCAGAGATCAGCATTCACTAGCTGACAGCCACGCCCCCCCACAGTAAAAAACACACCCCTAGGCATACTTAACTCTTACACTGCCCCCTTGTGGTTAACCCCTTCATTGCCAGTGTCATTTATACAGAAATCAATGCATTTAAATGCATTAATTGCTGTAAAAAATGACAATGGTCCCAAAAATGTGTCAAAAATGTCCGATGTGTCCGCCATAATGTCGCAGTCACAAAAAAAATCGCAGATCTCCGCCATTACTAATAAAAAAAAAAATATTAATAAAAATGCTATAAAACGATCCCCTATCTTGTTAACGCTATAACTTCTGCGCAAACCGATCAATAATCGCATATTGCGATTTTTTTACCAAAAATATGTAGAAGAATACGTATCGGCCTAAACTGAGGAAAAAAAAAGTTTTTTTATATATTTTTGGGGGATATTTATTATAGCAAAAAATAAAAAATAATGCATTTTTTTCAAAATTGTCGCTCTATTTTTGTTTATAGCGCAAAAAATAAAAACCGCAGGGGCGATCAAATACCACCAAAAGAAAGCTCTATTTGTGGGAAAAAAAGGACGTCAATTTTGTTTGGGAGCCACGTCGCACGACCGCGCAATTGTCAGTTAAAGCAACGCAGTGCCGAATCGCAAAAAGGGCCTGGTCCTTTGGCTGCAAATTGGCCCGGTCTGAAAGTGGTTAATATCCCTCAAAAACGTACGAAAGCTCCTTTTCAGTCAAGAAGGCACACATAATCTGTTTACAGGAAACCCACTTTATTGATAAAACTGAACCTAAATTTCTTTCATCCTCATACCCACAATTCTTCACTGCTTCCACCAAGGTCAAACAACGTGGAACTCTTATTGGGTTTCACCGATCCATGCCATTCACCCTTGTCACACAACTTAAAGATCCTGAAGGGAGATATCTACTGCTTACTGGTTATATATCAGATATTGCTATCACCATAGTATCATACTATGCTCCGAATAAAAAAACAGAATCTTATCCCATCTTTTCCAAGTGGTTGAAGCACACAAATTTGGTACTGTAATCCTATGTGGAGACTCGAATACAACTGTATTTCCCTTTTTAGATAAATCTCCCTCAGTCCCCATTACTGGGAACAAAAAACTTAACCTTCAACAGTTGCTCTCTAGACATCATCTAAGGCCGCGTACACACGAAGGGACAATCCCACGGGATTATCCTCTGGACTGAAGTCCAGCGGAGAATCCCCTCGTGTGTAGGCGCCGGCGGACTTTTTGGCGCCAAAGTCCGGCGGACTTTTTGGCGCCAAAGTTTTAAGTTTGGTTTTTAAAATTATCCGCTGGACTTGGCAGTCCGGCGGACAATCCCGCCGTTAGTAGGCAAGTCCGCGGGACTTTTGAAATGAACGGACTTGCCGCTCATCGGCAAGTCCGTTCATTTAGCACGTGACTTCAGGTTACGTAGCTAGCGTAGGCAGTAAATGCCGGCGTGCTAGCTCCGTGACCTGGCATGGATTTAAAGGGACTCCCCACGCCGAAAAAACGGCGTGGGGGTTCCCCCCAAATCCATGTCAGACCCTCATCCGAGCACGCAGCCTGGCAGGCCAGGAAAGGGGTGGGGACGAACGAGCGCCCCCCCCCCCCTCCTGAGCCGTACCAGGCCGCGTGCCCTCAACATGGGGGGTGCCCTGGGAAAAGGGGGGCCGTGCGGCCCCCCCCCCACCCCAAAGCACCTTGTCCCCATGTTGATGAGGACAAGGGCCTCTTCCCGACAACCCTGGCCGTTGGTTGTCGGGGTCTGCGGGCGGGGGCTTATCGGAATCTGGGAGCCCCCTTTAATAAGGGGGCCCCCAGATACCGGCCCCCCACCCTATGTGAATGAGTATGGGGTACGATGTACCCCTACCCATTCACCTAAGGTGTAAAATGTAAAGTACAAAAACACACACACTTTTGAAAAAATATTTTATTGCACTGCTCCGGGGGTCTTCTTCCGTCTTGGGGGTCTTCTCGCCGGACTCCTCCGCTCTCTTCTGCTCTTTTACCTAGCTCTTTCACGAGCGGAGGAGTCCGGCTACCTTCTTCGTCGTCGTCGCCGTCGTCTGGGGGTCTCGATCCGCCTTCGGGGGTCTTCCGGGGGTCTCTTCTGTTCTTGCGGCGGTCGTCGTCTTCCGCGCCGCCGGCGCCTTCTTCTTCTTCTTGTCCTTCTTCTTGTTCTTCTTCTTCTTCCGATGTTGACCCGTCGCTCTCTCTGCCCGGAATGGCAGAGGCGCGCTGCGCTGGGACTTATATAGGGACATGGGGACAGGGTCACATGCTCATGTCACATGGTGACCCCGCCCCCTTGTGTTGTCACAGTCCCGGAGGATGCTGATGTCATGTGACATGAGCATGTGACCCTGTCCCCATGTCCCTATATAAGTCCCAGCGCAGCGCGGCACAGGCATTCCGGGCAGAGAGCGTCGGGTCAACATCGGAAGAAGAAGAACAAGAAGAAGGACAAGAAGAAGAAGGCGGCGCCAGCGGCGCGGAAGACGACGACCGCCGCAAAAACAGAAGAGACCCCCGGAAGACCCCGGAAGACCCCCGAAGGCGGATCGAGACCCCCAGACGACGGCGGCGACGACGAAGAAGGTAGCCGGACTCCTCCGCTCGTGAAAGAGCTAGGTAAAAGAGCAGAAGAGAGCGGAGGAGTCCGGCGAGAAGACCCCCAAGACGGAAGAAGACCCCCGGAGCAGTGCAATAAAATATTTTTTCAAAAGTGTGTGTGTTTTTGTACTTTACATTTTACACCTTAGGTGAATGGGTAGGGGTACATCGTACCCCATACTCATTCACACAGGGTGGGGGCCGGTATCTGGGGGCCCCTTATTAAAGGGGGCTCCCAGATTCCGATAAGCCCCCGCCCGCAGACCCCGACAACCAACAGCCAGGGTTGTCGGGAAGAGGCCCTTGTCCTCATCAACATGGGGACAAGGTGCTTTGGGGTGGGGGGGCCGCACGGCCCCCCTTTCCCCAGGGCACCCCCCATGTTGAGGGCACGCGGCCTGGTACGGCTCAGGAGGGGGGGCGCTCGTTCGTCCCCACCCCTTTCCTGGCCTGCCAGGCTGCGTGCTCGGATGAGGGTCTGACATGGATTTGGGGGGAACCCCCACGCCGTTTTTTCGGCATGGGGAGTCCCTTTAAATCCATGCCAGCTTACGGAGCTAGCGCGGCGGCATTTACTGCCTACGTGTCAGGGAAATACCGTGCCTCACCGCCGGGTTCCAGGGTTGCGCACGCGCGGTAGAGCAGCGCAACGATTAGTACAGGTACGCCGGGTAGCGGGTGCGCATGCGCGGGTCCGTGGCACTCGGGTATCTGACACAGCCCAGCCAGTGCGGCTCACCGCTGTGCGCGGCGCTGACAGAAGACGAGTGCGCATGCGCACTCGTCCGGGTATCCCACCTGACCACTCACCTGGCCTATAAAAGGCTTCCCTTGTTTGCTCACAAATTGCTGGTTTGTTGTCTCTTCCTGAGTCCTGGCTCCAGTCCTTGTATCCTGTATCCTGTATCCTGTATCCTGTATCCAGTACCCTATACCCTGCACCTGCTTGACTACCTGTGCCGACCCGGAATCTGTCTGACCACCGCTGCCGTTACTTACCTGTGTTTGACCCCTGGCTTGCTTCCTTGATACTTCTGCTGCCTGATCTCCTGTGCTTGACCCTCGGCCTGCCTACTGGACATTCTCTGAGTTACTTACCTGTGTTTGACCCCTGGCTTACTTCCTGGATACTTCTGCTGCCTGATCACCTGTGCTTGACCCTCGGCCTGCCTACTGGACATTCTCTGAGTTACTTACCTGTGTTTGACCCCTGGCTTGCTTCCTGGATACTTCTGCTGCCTGATCACCTGTGCTTGACCCTCGGCCTGCCTACTGGACATTCTCTGAGTTACTTACCTGTGTTTGACCCCTGGCCTGCTTCCTGGATACTTCTGCTGCCTGATCACCTGTGTTTGACCCTCGGCCTGCCTTCTGGACATTCTCTGAGTTACTTACCTGTGTTTGACCCCTGGCTTGCTTCCTGGATACTTCTGCTGCCTGATCACCTGTGTTTGACCCTCGGCCTGCTTACTGGACAATCTCTAGTTCCTTGTGCTTGACCTCCTGCTCGGTGTTCTGGACTTTCAGTTCTCTCACGCTCCTGAGGGTCCTCCTCCAGCATATGTTCTGGTACCTCTATAACCTCTGCCTGATCACAGCCCTGCCAGGTGTCTACTTCCAGTGCAGCATCAGCCTCTCCTGGTCAACGACGCTACTGCACACCACCTGCAACACTCCTGCTGGCAACCCGTGCATCTTTGTGCCCGGTGACCTCTGTACCCACTCCAGAGGCGTCGTGCACCTAGTCGCAAGGGGAGCAGCTCTCAGCATATCGGCCCGGGTGAGTACCTGTGACAGTACAAACCAGCCAATGTCCGAGGCCGACAGAGCTGGTTCACCCCTTGAGGCCTTATGCCAGCAGGTGACAGCCCTTACTCAGGCTGTACAACGCCTCCAGGATGGGTACTTTCAGATCGAAGGACGTCTTCAGCACTTGACTCTTCCTCCAAACCAAGCGGACCAGTCACCCCCTGCAGCCAGCACCTCCACTCTCCCACAAACACCTGGAGGTGCTCTTCCTACCTATGACATGTCTAATCCCGATCCCAGGGTCCCCACTCCAGAACATTTTTCCGGGGACCGAAGGAAATTTCGCTCTTTTAAAAACTCTTGTTTACTATACCTGGCCCTACAACCCAGGACTTTCCAGTTGGAATCCACCAAGGTGGGTTTCATTATCTCTCTGCTTTCGGATGACCCTCAATCCTGGGCATACCATTTGATGGAACAAAAGAGCCCACAGCTGAATTCTGTAGAGACTTCCTTCTCCGCTATGGCAGCACTCTACGAGGACTCCCAACGCACAGGTACGGCAGAATCTACCCTGCATACTCTATCCCAGGGTAGAAGGCCCGTAGAGGACTATATAGTAGATTTTCGCAAATGGGCTGCAGATACAGATTGGAATGAGTCTGCTTTAAAGTACCAATTCCGTTTGGGGCTATCCGAAGTATTGAAGGATGAACTGGCCCGAGGAGAGATCCCAACCACCTTTGCAGACCTCTGCCAACTTGTCATTAAGCTTGATCGTCGGTTGCGGGAACGACGGGCAGAGAAACTTCAGAGCCCCCGGCCCACCTGGATGATGCCCCGGGTTCCTCCGGTACCTGCTCCTTCTTGGAACTCCCGCTCTTCTCCTCACGGGGAGCCTATGCAGTTGGGCCTGGCACGGTCCCCCCTATCTGCTGAAGAAAGGCTCCGCCGTCGACAAGCTAACCTCTGTCTCTACTGCGGAGGCACCGGTCACTACCTACAGAAATGCCCCGTAAGGCCCAGTAAGTGCCCTTCTCGGTCCCTCTCGAGCTCACACACTGCTGGAATTCCGCATTTTCACTTGACTGTTCCACTCTCCCTACAGGTAGCGGGAGAGGCCTTCCAGCTGGGAGCCATCCTTGACTCCGGAGCCTGCAGTTGCTTTATGGACCTGACCCTAGCACGACACTTGAACCTCTCTTTAATAACCAAGAAGCAACCTCTTAAAATCCAGCTGGCTGATGGCTCTCCACCCTGCTCGGGACCGGTCACCCAGGAAACCGCTCCCATCCTGACCTGCACCAAGTCGGGCCACCACGAACTTTTACGTTTTGATGTAATCCACTCGCCTATGTTCCCCATCATCCTGGGGTACCCCTGGTTACTGGCCCACAATCCTCGGATCGATTGGATCAACAGAGAAGTGGTGTTCTCCTCCCCTTACTGCCTGCAGCACTGCTTCCCGGATAAACCCGCAGGACCTCTTACCCATCTTGCCGTGCAACCCAGTACCAAGGACCTGCAACATGTTCCAGCACCCTATCGAGATTTCATGGACATTTTTGATGAAAGAAAGGCCGAAGTCCTTCCCCCTCACCGTTCATATGATTGTCCGATTGATCTCCTACCCGGGGCTGAGATCCCCTTCGGAAGGATCTTCCCCTTGTCTGAAACTGAGCTTGAAGCCCTACGGGTGTATATTGATGAAAATCTCGCTAAAGGGTTCATCCAACCATCTTCTTCGCCAGCAGGGGCTGGGATTTTCTTTGTTGAAAAGAAGGACGGTTCCCTCAGACCCTGTGTGGATTACAGGGAACTCAACAAAATTACTATCAAGAACAGGTACCCACTCCCACTCATCCCCGAACTTTTCCAGCGGCTCAGGACTGCCAAAGTTTTCACCAAGCTCGATCTCCGTGGGGCCTACAACTTGGTTAGAATACGCTCTGGGGATGAGTGGAAGACGGCTTTTAGGTCCAGATTCGGCCATTTCGAGTACCTGGTCATGCCGTTTGGACTTTGTAATGCCCCAGCTACCTTCCAGCACCTTGTCAACGACATCTTCCGTGAGTATCTGGATAACTTCCTCATTGTATATCTTGACGATATTCTGATTTTTTCCGACTCTCTAGAAACCCACCGTCAACATGTCCGGAAAGTTCTCCTCATCCTACGTAAACACGGACTCTACGTCAAAGGAGAGAAATGCGAGTTCGAGACAGACACCATCCAGTTCCTGGGCTTTATCATTACCACCGGAGGAGTACTGATGGACCCACAAAAAGTGAAGGCTATCCAGGATTGGCCTGCCCCCACAGACAAAAGGTCAGTCCAACGTTTTATCGGCTTTGCTAACTTTTATAGACGGTTCATTCAGGGGTTTTCTGCCATTGTGTCCCCAATCACCCAACTTACCCGTCAGCAAGTCAAGTTCCAATGGACACCCCAAGCGCCAGGCGCATTTGAGAAACTCAAGGAACTTTTTTCCTCCGCACCCATCCTACAGCACCCTGACCCTGAACTTCCCTACGTCCTAGAAGTGGACGCTTCTGATTCTGCCATGGGAGCAATCCTATCGCAGAGAAGTGGCCCAAAGGCCCTACTCCACCCGGTCGCCTTTGCCTCCCGAAAGTTGAGTCCCCCTGAAAGGAATTACGACGTAGGCGACCGGGAATTACTTGCGATTAAGTTCGCTCTTGAAGAATGGAGATACCTGCTAGAGGGAGCCTCCCAACCCATTCTCATCTTCACAGATCATCGCAACTTGGAGTACCTCAGGGCAGCAAAACGCCTTAGACCCAGACAGGCCCGCTGGGCCTTGTTCTTTTCCCGGTTTAATTTTCACATCACTTACCGTCCCGGCTCCAAGAATGGCAAGGCGGATGCCTTATCCCGTATGTTCCTGGACACTGAGTCCTCTAAGGAACCTGCTACCATCCTGTCCGCCCACAATCTTCTCCATGTGATTCAACCTGACTTGACCGCAGCCCTTAAACAAGCCTCCAACCAGTTCTCCTCTCCTACGTTACCTTTTCTTGAAAAGAAACAGGACTTACTTTGGGCCCATGCCCGAATATTTGTTCCTCCTCCCGTCAGACTCCAAGTCCTGCAGACCCTTCATGACCACAAGATGTCCGGCCATTTCGGAATACAGAAAACAGCGGACTTGGTAGGTCGGTCCTACTGGTGGCCGGGCTGGAGAAAGGACTGCCAAGATTATGTACTTTCTTGTAACACCTGTCAGAGGAACAAGGGGTCCAACATCAAGTCCTGGGGTCTGTTACGACCTCTACCCGTCCCGGAACGTCCATGGAAGGAGATCTCTATGGACTTCATTGTAGACTTACCTCCCTCAGATTCCTTTTACCACAATTCTGGTTGTGATAGACCGCCTTTCAAAGATGGCCTACTTCCTGCCCATGAAGGGCACCCCTTCGGCCTCCGCTACCACAGACATCTTCATTAAAGAGGTTATAAGATTACATGGAGTACCAGCTAACATCACCTCAGACCGGGGGGTACAGTTCACCTCCAGGTTCTGGAGGGACCTCTGCAGATCCCTTGAAATGAAGACTTCCATGTCTTCTGCATACCATCCACAAACCAACGGCCAAACTGAGCGCACCAATCAGACCCTCGAACAGTATCTGAGATGTTTTTGTTCATACTCCCAAGATGACTGGTCAGGCCTGCTACCCTACGCGGAGTTTGCCTATAATAATTCCTTGCATTCTGCCACTAACCAAACGCCCTTTTGGGCAAACTACGGCTATCACCCCTCTTTTCTTCCAGATTCCATTCCAGACGTCTCTACTCCAGCTGCACAGGAATTAGTCAAGCATATCCAGGACAACTTTCTCCGGATCCAGCAGGCCATGAAGGAAGCAAAAAGGGGGTACGAGGTACAGTACAATCGAGGCAGGAAAGAATGCCCACCTTTCCAGGTTGGTGAGAAAGTTTGGTTATCAACCGCTAATTTGAAACTCCCCTGTCCTTCTCGGAAACTCGGTCCCAGGTTCATCGGCCCTTTTGAGGTCAAGAGGGTGATCAACCCAGTGGCCTTTGAACTAGATCTTCCCAGTTCCTATAGGATTCACCCAGTATTCCATGCTTCTTTGCTGAAACCTGTAATTGCCAATTCTTTCCCTGACAGGCACATGCCACTTCCTCCACCCATCACCATCCAAGGAGAGGAAGAATTCGAGGTGGAAAAAATTCTGGATCTCCGAAAAAGAAGGGGACAGGTTCAGTACCTAGTCAGATGGAAGGGTTATCCCCCGGAAGATTGCTCCTGGGAGCCATCTGAAAACATCCACGCCCCTCGTTTAATACGAGAATATCACCAAAGACACCCTGAAGTGGTCATCCGGAGGCTGCCCTTAGGAGGGGGGCACTGTCAGGGAAATACCGTGCCTCACCGCCGGGTTCCAGGGTTGCGCACGCGCGGTAGAGCAGCGCAACGATTAGTACAGGTACGCCGGGTAGCGGGTGCGCATGCGCGGGTCCGTGGCACTCAGGTATCTAACACAGCCAAGCCAGTGCGGCTCACCGCTGTGCGCGGCGCTGACAGAAGACGAGTGCGCATGCGCACTCGTCCGGGTATCCCACCTGACCACTCACCTGGCCTATAAAAGGCTTCCCTTGTTTGCTCACAAATTGCTGGTTTGTTGTCTCTTCCTGAGTCCTGGCTCCAGTCCTTGTATCCTGTATCCTGTATCCTGTATCCTGTATCCTGTATCCAGTACCCTATACCCTGCACCTGCTTGACTACCTGTGCCGACCCGGAATCTGTCTGACCACCGCTGCCGTTACTTACCTGTGTTTGACCCCTGGCTTGCTTCCTTGATACTTCTGCTGCCTGATCTCCTGTGCTTGACCCTCGGCCTGCCTACTGGACATTCTCTGAGTTACTTACCTGTGTTTGACCCCTGGCTTACTTCCTGGATACTTCTGCTGCCTGATCACCTGTGCTTGACCCTCGGCCTGCCTACTGGACATTCTCTGAGTTACTTACCTGTGTTTGACCCCTGGCTTGCTTCCTGGATACTTCTGCTGCCTGATCACCTGTGCTTGACCCTCGGCCTGCCTACTGGACATTCTCTGAGTTACTTACCTGTGTTTGACCCCTGGCCTGCTTCCTGGATACTTCTGCTGCCTGATCACCTGTGTTTGACCCTCGGCCTGCCTTCTGGACATTCTCTGAGTTACTTACCTGTGTTTGACCCCTGGCTTGCTTCCTGGATACTTCTGCTGCCTGATCACCTGTGTTTGACCCTCGGCCTGCTTACTGGACAATCTCTAGTTCCTTGTGCTTGACCTCCTGCTCGGTGTTCTGGACTTTCAGTTCTCTCACGCTCCTGAGGGTCCTCCTCCAGCATATGTTCTGGTACCTCTATAACCTCTGCCTGATCACAGCCCTGCCAGGTGTCTACTTCCAGTGCAGCATCAGCCTCTCCTGGTCAACGACGCTACTGCACACCACCTGCAACACTCCTGCTGGCAACCCGTGCATCTTTGTGCCCGGTGACCTCTGTACCCACTCCAGAGGCGTCGTGCACCTAGTCGCAAGGGGAGCAGCTCTCAGCATATCGGCCCGGGTGAGTACCTGTGACACTACGCTAGCTACGTAACCTGAAGTTACGTTCTAAATGAACGGACTGCTCCGTGTGTGGGCAAGTCCGTTCATTTTCAAAAGTCCCGCAGACTTTTGGCCGGCGGATTATCCGCCGGAGAAGTCCGTGCGTGTGTGGGCAAGTCCACACGCTCGGAAAGTCCAGCGGACCCAGCTGGAAAGTCCGGCGGGATTGTCCGCTGGACTAAGTCCGCCGGCAAAAGTCTGCACGTGTACGCGGCATAATAGATACTTGGCGTGAATCCAATCCAACCAGTAGACGGTTCACACACTACTCTTATCCACACAAATCCTTTTCCCACATTGACCATATTTTTGTCCCCTCAAGTATGACTTCTGAAATGTTGTCCTCTAAAATTATCCCGCTTACTTGGTCAGACCATTGTGCTATATACACTATTATAGCTTCTAGAATACCTAGATCACATGCAGGGGCGGACTAACAGGTCGGTGACTCGGGCGCAGCCCGAGGGCCCGGGGCCATTAGGGGCCCGGACTCGGCCACATGAGGGGCCACTTGAAATGGCTGTATTACATGCCGCGATGCCGCTAACAATACTGCTAGCGGCACGCGGCTCCCCGCCGGCCCCTTCTTCCCTCCTGTCTGTCCCAGGTGCTTCTACTGTATGTGTCGTGACGTCACCTGGGACGGACAGGAGGGAAGGAGGGGCCGGTGGGGAGCCGCGCGCTGTTAGCAGTATTCGCGGCATGTAATACAGCCGCTTCAACCTGCCGAGTCCGGGCCCCTAATGGAAGGAAAGAGTGGAGGGGCCGGCGGGGAGCATCAGCATCGGCATCGGTGAGTCACGGGCCCCGGGTCCCCCCAGCGTCACACCCCAGCCCACAGTGTCACCCCCCCAGCGTCACCCCAGCCCACACTGTCACCCCCCCAGCGTCACCCCAGCCCACAGTGTCACCCCCCAGCGTCACCCCAGCCCACAGTGTCACCCCCCCCCCCCCCAGCGTCACCCCAGCCCACAGTGTCACCCCCCCAGCGTCACCCCAGCCCACAGTGTCACCCCCCCCAGCGTCACCCCAGCCCACAGTGTCACCCCCAACCAGCGTCACCCCAGCCCACAGTGTCACCCCCCAGCGTCACCCCAGCCCACAGTGTCACCCCCCAGCGTCACCCCAGCCCACAGTGTCACCCCCCCAGCGTCACCCCAGCCCACAGTGTCACCCCCCAGCGTCACCCCAGCCCACAGTGTCACCCCCCAGCCCACAGTGTCACCCCCAGCCCACAGTGTCACCCCCCAGCGTCACCCCCCAGCCCACAGTGTCACCCCCCCAGCCCACAGTGTCACCCCCCCAGCCCACAGTGTCACCCCCAAGCCCACAGTGTCACCCCCCCCAGCCCACAGTGTCACCCCCCAGCCCACCCCCCAGCCCACAGTGTCACCCCCCAGCCCACAGTGTCACCCCCCCAGCCCACAGTGTCACCCCCCAGCCCACAGTGTCACCCCCCCCCAGCCCACAGTGTCCCCTTGTGTGCATGTCCCCCCCTGTGTGTGCGCTCTCCCTCCAGTGTCCCCCTGTGTGCGTGTGCCCCCCTGTGTGTGCGCTCTCCCTCCAGTGTCCCCCCTGTGTGTGTGCCTCCCTGTGTGTGCGCTCTCCCTCCAGTGTCCCCCTGTGTGTGTGTGTGCCTCCCTGTGTGTGCGCTCTCCCTCCAGTGTCCCCCTATGTGTGTGTGTCCCCCCCGTGTGTGCGCTCTCCCTCCAGTGTCCCCCTGTGTGTGTGCCTCCCTGTGTGTGCGCTCTCCCTCCAGTGTCCCCCTGTGTGTGCGCTCTCCCTCCAGTGTCCCCCTGTGTGTGTGTGCCCCCCTGTGTGTGCGCTCTCCCTCCAGTGTCCCCCTGTGTGTGCGCTCTCCCTCCAGTTTCCCCCTGTGTGTGTGTGCCCCCCTGTGTGTGCGCTCTCCCTCCAGTGTCCCCCTGTGTGTGCGCTCTCCCTCCAGTTTCCCCCTGTGTGTGTGTGCCCCCCTGTGTGTGCGCTCTCCCTCCAGTGTCCCCCTGTGTGTGTGCCTCCCTGTGTGTGCGCTCTCCCTCCAGTTTCCCCCTGTGTGTGTGTGCCCCCCTGTGTGTGCGCTCTCCCTCCAGTTTCCCCCTGTGTGTGTGTGCCCCCCTGTGTGTGCGCTCGCCCTCCCGTGTCCCCCTGTGTGTGTGCCTCCCTGTGTGTGCGCTCTCCCTCCAGTGTCCCCCTGTGTGTGTGTGCCCCCCTGTGTGTGCGCTCTCCCTCCAGTGCCCCCCTGTGTGTGCGCTCTCCCTCCAGTGCCCCCCTGTGTGTGCGCTCTCCCTCCAGTGTCCCCCTGTGTGTGTGCGCTCTCCCTCCAGTGTCCCATTGTGTGTGCGTGCCCCCCCTGCGTGTGCGCTCTCCCTCCAGTGTCCCCCTGTGTGTGCGTGCCCCCCCCCCGCGTGTGCGCTCTCCCTCCAGTGTCCCCCTGTGTGTCCCCCGTGTGTGCGCTCTCCCTCCAGTG
Source organism: Lithobates sylvaticus (assembly GCA_028564925.1). NCBI lineage: Eukaryota > Metazoa > Chordata > Amphibia > Anura > Ranidae > Lithobates > Lithobates sylvaticus. The sequence continues at coordinate 97,807,046 of CM053032.1, read as the reverse complement.
CCCGCCTGTGTGTGCGCTCTCCCTCCAGTGTCCCCCTGTGTGTGCGCTCTCCCTCCAGTGTCCCCCAGTGTGTGTGTGCGCTCTCCCTCCAGTGTCCCCCTGTGTGTGCGCTCTCCCTCCAGTGTCCCCCTGTGTGTGCGCTCTCCCTCCAGTGTCCCCCTGTGTGTGCGCTCTCCCTCCAGTGTCCCCCGGTGTGCGTGTCCCCCCCTGTGTGTGTGTGCTCTCCCTCCAGTGTCCCCCTGTGTGTGCGTGTCCCCCCCCCCTGTGTGTGCGCTTGGTCCCCTTGAGTGTGGGGACCAAGGGGGCCCCATGATCTTCTATTGCCCGGGGGCCCCATGAGTTGTCAGTCCGCCCCTGATCACATGACACAACCTGGTATATAAACGACTCTACTTTAGCAAATCCTCAACACTGTCTTGAGATAGAGAAGGAGATAAATGACTACCTTTCTTCTAATGATACAGGCGATATTTCTGACCTCACTTTGTGGGAAGCGCATAAAGTGGTAATTCGTGGCAGATTGATTCAACAGGCAACAAAGTTTAAAAAAGAACGCAAACTTATGCTTGCTAAGCTAGAATCTAACTTTACCTCTTGTCATGATATGTTTCAATCATCCCTGAATGCCACTAATAATGCTAAATTGGATAAAGCCCATTTAGATCTAGATCTATTTCTAACAGATTCTGCAGACAAACTCTTATGTAAGCGTCAACATATCCAATACCTTAAAGCTAATAAACCAGACTCCCTCTTAGCTAGAAGCTTGAAATCAATACATCAAATTAGGTCCTCCATAAGACTAAAGACGTCCCAAGACTCCTATACTAGTAATCCGGCCAAGATAGTTGAAATGTTTCGTTCCAACTTAGCTAAAATCTATTCCACCGCATCAGACTTCAACCAGGCTAACGCCCATCAATTTTTCTCCAATATTAAATTACCTGACATGAACAATGAACAACGTGAGAGACTTGAACGCCCTATTACTATTAATGAAGTTCAGACTGCTATAAAAGATCTGAAATTGCATAAAAGGCCTGGCCCTGATGGGTATTCGGAATCATACTATAAAAATTTTGGGCATATTTTATTTCCAATTCTAACCAGAGCGTTTAACTCTCTTTTGTCAGGTCATTCATTTTAATCTGAATCATTATCCTCTTTTATTGTTATGATACCTAAACCGCACACAGATTTGTCCTCTTGGTCCAATTACCGTCCCATTTCTCTCCTTAATTTGGATATTAAATTACTAGCCAAAATCCTAGCATCCCATTTGAATAATTTTATAGGCCACTTGATACATCGAGATCAAACAGGTTTTATTCCTAAGAGGCAAGCAGGAGATAATCAGATCAGAAGAGCACTTTTACTCATCCAAGCTGCCAAATCTAGACAGATCCCCACTTGTCTTTTATTAGATATCAGAAAGGCATTTGACTCTGTCACATGGCCTTATATGCAATTTACTCTTCAAAAATTGGGTTTTGGTGATAATTTCCTGACTTGGGTTTCTTCCCTGTACAATAACCCCAGAGCGTATATAAAATACGCGGGATATAAATCTGCAATGATTGATATCAGAAGAGGCACAATACAGGGTTGCCCCTTATCCCCATTGCTTTTCGCCCTGCTCATAGAACCCTTAGCTCAATCAATCAGATCTAACCCCGACATCAAAGGTATTGAACTAGGTGGACATCATCATAAGCTTTGTCTTTATGCAGACGATATACTTATTTTTCTATCTCACCCCCACATCTCTGCTCCAAACCTTCTTCGTACATTAGATACATTTTCACATATTTCCAGTCTCTTTGTAAATCACACTAAATCAAATGCGCTAAACATTTCTATAAAACAGTCTGATCTTCTACTAGCTCAATTTTCTTTACCCAAGTACCATTCAACAGAAGATATTCCCTTATGGGTTGTTATTGAAGCTATAGATAGTGACCCCATCTCGGTAGCCAACCTACTATAGATTCAACCTAAAGATCGATCCAATTTGTCTAACCCTATCACAAAACACTCATTGGTTGTCTGGGACAAATTTGGTAGCCCCTATAAATTCCTATCGGCACATAATCCACTTCTTTCCTTTCTAGGGAATCCAGCTTTTTATCCTGCCTGGAAATTTCCAAAATCTTTTTCAGCTTGGTCATCTGTTAACTTGACGAGACTATGTAAATTGTTATCCACGGATGGCATTCAAACGTTTCCTAGCTTATGTACTACTTATGGACTTCTGAGTAACGAGATATTCCGTTACCTGCAAATTAAGAACTTCTATATGCCTTTCATTAGGTCAGATGTAACATCTAGTAAATTATCTAATTTCGAACACATCTGTTTGAGTGATCCACATGTTAAAGGGTTTAATTTCATATATGTATCAAACTCTTATCACTACTCCTACTGAAATATTCCCACCATATACTGTTAAATGGGCACAAGATATGGGTCGTACATTTGACAACAATGACTGGTCTAACATTTGGTTAGCTACTAAATCATCATCTACTAATTGTTACGCCTTAGAAACCAACTTCAAAGTTCTGGCACGTTGGTATTTAGTACCAGCGAGAATAGCAAAATTCTCTCCTTCCTATCCCAATAATTGTTTTAGAGGATGCTCTTCCCCTGGTACTCATCTACACATATGGTGGGATTGTCCAGTGGCGCAATAATTTTGGAATAATATTTTCGCAATAGCCTCCAAAGCATTAGATACTATTGTACCTATGTTGCGCCAAATCCAGCTATTGCGCTCTTAAATATTAAACCAGATGTACTCACCCGTGTACAATTCAAATTGCTTATACATATTTGCACGGCGGCCAAACAAACCATAGCCAAGGCTTGAAAAACAAAAACTTTAATAGTGGCAGAGGCCAAACACAGATTAAATAAAGCTCTCATTTTTGCTAAAATGACAGCTATTGAAGACAATACCATTAACAAATTTCGTATGATTTGGCAACCCTGGGTTACTCATTTCTTTCCTTCGGACTTTGACCAGTCACTGTTGTTACCATATTAAAATCCGTGTCTTATTTCTTTTTCTGTAACATTTTCATATGATAAGTCACCACCTCGAGAGACTCTGCTTCTTTTCTTCTCTCTCTTTCCTTTCTTCCTTTTCCTTTCTTCTTCCTTTCTCATTCATTTTTACTCACATGTCTCCTTTCTCCCCACTTATTGCTATGTTAAGGATAATATTGGGTTACAATATTGTTCCAAGCGTTGACTTAATTCTCCCTAGCATAGAGATTTCCTCTTATCTTGATGATTTGATCTTCATAACTTTCCCTACGGTTTTTGACTAGTTAGGCCTCTGCCCGCTCACAGTTTGAGCCCATTAGGGGTGGTCGGGTGTTCCTTTCTCATATAACTATGATATTATTTTTATTTTAATACCTACCTTATTATACTATTTGATCTCTATGCTTCTTAATTTTAAATTTTTCACATATCTATCTTGTGTAATCAATAATTGATGATAAATGTGTTGCTTATTTTTATTACCCGTGTTATGAGACATGTTCTGTTATATTATTAAACTCAATAAAAATATTGAACAAGAATATAACAGTATATTTTTAACAGAATCAGTTTCTCCCTCCTTAAAGTGGTTGTAAACCCTTTACAACCACTTTAACCACTTGACAACTGGGCACTTAAACCCCCCTCCTGCCCAGACCAATTTTCAGCTTTCGGTGCTCTCACACTTTGAATGACAATTACACATGAGGTGAGGACACAAACAGCGTCACTGTGGATGCGCCGTCGCACCGGAAGTGATGCAAATACCCGAACCGGAAGTGCGAGCGCCGCGGCAGGAAGGCCGCCTAGACCGCATCCCTGCAGCAACACCAGCAGACCGGCGCCGGATATAGCGACAAACCGAACCGGAAAATACACCAATTGCATGGATAATGGAAGTGAATTAGGAGGCATCCATAGGATACCACCATTCAGATCAACATAAAAGGGCCAGTTGGCCAAAATACATTGATATGTGAAAAGATGTAAAAATTTTCAAAACAACTGGTCTGACATAAAGACTAGATAGAAACACCAATTGCTGACCAAACCGGACAGCATATCGGGAAGACGCCTCCTTCTATGACTAACGGCACAGACAGATTGAAGATCAATAGAACAGCAATCTGAAGGTGCCTTGGGTGTCCATATGGCACATCAGAACCCTACACCAACCATATTTGACACATAAATGTCCCACATGAAATTGCAAGATCTGTTGTTAGGGGTCACCATCATAACTATATAACCCCTTTAAAATTTAAACAAAGCAGGATGCACCAAACGTAAAACTACAGGAAAAAAACCCTGATCAACCCATAAGTCAAGCAAGGCCTTCTTGGTCATCAACATGAACTGATATAAAGAATATACATTATACTCAAAACATATTACACAATACGCTTGAAGTTAATAATATAATGAGATAATTAAACCTCTTAACAATGGCGATAAAGCCTATAAAAAAGGCTTGAAGCTCAAGGATTCATTTAAGCCCGGATGGACTGTGGCACTTAAATTGTGAATCCACTTGGATTCTCGTTGTAAGAGAATTTTATCAATATCTCCCCCCCCTATCGAAGTCTGGGACAAATTCAAGAGCAAAAAACTTCCTTTGAGATATGTCAAAAAAGTGCTAAAAACCCATATGTCGGCTAATTGGAGTTTCCAACTTTTTCTTCTTAATGAGAGAGACATGGTCTCTAATTCTGTAAAAGAAAGACCTCTTGGTTTTGCCAACATAAAATGCTTGACACTCACATCTCATAAAGTAGACAACTCCAACGGTCTTGCAAGTCGCATAAAAATTCAGTCTAAACAATTGACCGTTTGGGAGAGTCACTTCTGTGGTATTCATTAAAAGTTTGCAAAATTCACATTTTCCACAGGGGAATGTTCCCCTGTGTTGTGATTTTGCTCTTGAAGTTAAATGGCTATGAACCAATTTGTCTTTAAGTGAGGTAGAGGTACCTGGGGGTAAGTACCAACATATTTTGATAATATCTCATCCGTAGATAGGAGATGCCAATATTTCTCAAAGATATTCTTATGTTCACCTGCATATCTTGTAATTAAGCGAACTTTGGATTCACATTTAGGTGGCTTAGTTGAGTGGATCAATAGACGTCTTTCTTAATGTTTAGCCCTATTGTAAGCTTGTTTAAGGCAACTTTTGCTATATCCTCTCTCACGTAATCGCATCTGAACAGCCTTAGCCTCAGATTCAAAATCAACGTCCCTGCTGCAATTTCTCCTTATTCTCAAGTACTGACTATAAGGAATACTCTGGACAAGGGACTCGGAATGAGAACTATCGGCGTGCAGGATCGTATTCCCTGCTGATGGCTTCCTATATAAGGAAGAACCAATAGTTCTATCTTCATTAACATATATTTTGATGTTCAAAAAATTCACACTGATCTGATCACAGGTCATCGTGAACTTTAAATTATAGGAAGGAATTACTTTCTAAACATCCCAGAAACAACAACAGCTCATCCCGAGTCCCAGTCCAGACAATAAAAAGATCATCAATAAATCTTTTTCAAATTAAAATATTTTGAAAGAACTCAGTAAACTCAGAGGCAGAGAATATCTCTCGCTCCCACCCCCTCCAGATACAGGTTGGCGTACGATGGGGCACATTTGGTCCCCATCGCCACCCCCTGTACCTGGAGGTAGTGGGAGCGACCGAAAGTAAAAATATTGTTGCTCAGGATGAATAACAATAATTCCACAACAAAATAATTATAAGCCTTAGCCCCTTATACACATAAACACGTGTTTTCCTTGTAGATAAGAGGGCTGGGCTGGAAGGAAGAGGTGTGCCTCCTGCAGCATTTTTATTGGACAGCTGGGACAAATGGTACTTTACCATTGGTCCAAGTCTCCAATCTGTTCATTGAGCTCAGTGCCTCTAGACAAGGAGAGGCACTGTGAGCTCAACCTCTCAGTCTGCTCCAGAGTGTGTAAAACAGTGTGTAAGCTTGTATTTAGACGGCTTTCACACCGAACCTCCCTGGGCGTCGGCAGCAACGTAGCGCTATTTTTAGCAGCGATATGCGCCGGGTAGTGGGGGCGTTTTTAACCCCCCCGGTAGAGGCCAAAAAAGGGGGTTAAATCTGCCCGCAAAACGATGCTGGAGCAGTGGTGGAGCATCGCTCCAAAGAAGTTGCTGGCAGGACTTTTTGTGACGCCCTGCCAGCGCACCGCTCCAGTGTGAAAGCCCTAGGGCTTTCACACTGGAGTGAAAGGAGATGCATTTTTCAGGCGCTATACAGGTGCTATTTTTAGCCCTGTAGCGCTTGAAAAACGCTGGCAGTGTGAAAAGGGGTCTTAAAGTGGCTGCTCTGTATTTAGCTTCTGACAGGCTGCGCAAGGAGCCCCATATCTCTGGAATCATAGGTCGTAGAGGAGCACCACATTTTTACCAGTGGTGGGGAAGGACTTAGGCTACATAACCCCATGTGACCCCAGGTCGCCGAGCTACGACCCTCGAAGCTTGATTATTTTTTAATTTTTTTTTAATGTTCATGGCAGGTGAGGCCCTGCCTCACCTGCCTCCCCTGACTGCACGTCCCTGTTTCACTGGTACTTGCTCCAACTTTCTTATTCCCCACCTAGGCAAGTATGATATAGCCCTTGGTCCACCCAACCTATGTGCCGCCTCCTAGGATTCACATCATACCAGGAGGCTTAAGGAGAGTCTCGCTGCAGTCCATGATCTGGTGCATACATAGCACGGGGCAAGCTTTGAGTGATTAGGATGTGGCAGCCAGCTTCCGAATCCAAGTTAACAGTTCAGGAACTAAAAAAAGCTGTAAAGACTTTGGATGTGCTGGTAAATATATGTGTCAGGACTCCACTCGCGATGTGCGGACGAATCGGCGCGCGCATGCGCACACGCGCCGCTGATTCGTCCAGGCATCGGCATGGGTGTGCGCGCCGGCGTGCCCCTCAGGTGCGCGCATCGCGGGCGCACACGTGACGCGCTAGCGCTGTTTGGCGCCAGTGACCTTTTAAAAGAAGTGACAGATGCACCTGATCGGTGCTGTTCGTCTACAGTGTGATCCTAGTGAAACCTGTCTCTGCCTGTATATTCCTGTAAATCTGACCCGGCTTCAATTTGACACTGCTACCTTCTCCATTCCTGACCCCCGGCTTGTTTGACTCTACTTTGGACTGATATTGAACGCTGACCCCTGCCTGCTTGACCTCTCTACCGCCTGTGCCCACTTACCTGCCTGCCAAGTGTATCCAGACCCGGCCTGCCTGACGATTCCTCTGCCTGTCTCCATACATGCTGCACATCTCCAGAGTCGCTGACGTCATCTTGGGGTCACCCTGCATCCAGGCCCTGGTCCTCTGCCTGCCAGTCCCTGCTGCTTCAGCCATCAGAAGATTGCTACCTACCAGCTACATCTGCCACAGTATCCAGTCCAGGCACTCCTACCCCGCTGTGCTCACGGGACCACTGTCTCCACTCGAGTGGGCCCTGAACCAGAGCCGTAAGAGAGGCCTCCTCCCAGCAAAGTCAGGCTCTCCACTCAGGTACCTAACAGTACGAACAGCCATGACTGAGCCTGCGGGAGAAGCCTCTGCCATGAAGGAGATCTGCTCACATCTTGCAGCCCTCACCCAGGCGGTGCAATCCCTTCAAGAAGGATATACCAGACTGGAAGGACGAGTGCAGCAACTTGCTGGTCCCAACGTCGCAGCCCCTGCACCTCCTCAGCCTCCTGTACCACCTGCTACTCCACCTGCAATGGTGATGCTGCCTCCCGAACCAAGAGTGCCTGTCCCAGATAGGTTCTCAGGGGACCGTTCCAAGTTCCGGGTTTTTCGCAACGCCTGCCAGTTATACTTCGCTCTACAACCCAGAACCTTCTCCCTTGAAGCCACCAAAGTGGGGTTTGTGATCTCGCTGCTGCAAGGTGAACCCCAGATCTGGGCACACCGCCTACTGGAAGGGAATAGCATGCTGACTCAATCCCTCTCATCCTTCCTGGAGGCTATGGCGCAACTCTACGAGGACCCTCAGTTGACCACCACAGCCGAATCCGCTCTGTCTGCGCTCCAGTAGGGTCGCAGAAGGGCCGAGGACTATGTGACGGACTTCAGACGCTGGAGCGCAGACACCCAGTGGAATGACTCTGCATTAAGGCACCAGTTCCGCATGGGCCTCTCCTAAGGCCTAAAAGATGAACTTGCCCGCGTGGGCACTCCAGACACTCTGGAAGGACTGATAACCCTAAGCATTCAGATTGACCGTCGGCTCCGGGAGCACAGAGTTGAGAGATCTGCCCAAGTCCATCGCCGGGCCTGGATGACCGCAAGAGCTCCATTGCCGGCTACCCGTTACCTGCCCGCTCAACCAGTGGGTCCTACTCTTCCTTCTCCTGATGCTGGCGAGCCGACGCAGCTTGGTCTCATGCGACCTACTCTGTCTCCGGAGGAACGAGCTCGACGCCGGAAACTAAACTTGTGCCTGTATTGCGGTGGATCTGGACACTTTGTGAACAGATGTCCGATTAAGATACGTAAGTGCCTCTCGTCTGTGTCTACCAGTTCCGTACCCTTGCCAGTCCATGCCACCCACATCGCTCTATCTCTGTCGTTTCAGTTCCTGGGAAGGACGGTTCTCACCAGCGCTATCCTTGACTCGGGAGCTTGCAGCTGTTTCATCAATGCCACTTTTGCCAGCCGGCACGACATTCCTCTCCAGAAAAAGGCCCACGGACTATCTGTTTTTCTGGCTGACGGTTCTCGCATCAGATCGGGCCAAGTTGTTCAAGAAACCCAACCCTTGTTCACCGTCTCTTCTCTCCACCACAAGGAACTGTTAACTTTGGATGTAATCTCTTCCCCCCTGTTCCCGGTGATCCTGGGCATCCCCTGGTTGCAGGCCCATGACCCGACCATCAATTGGTCCACGGGGGAGGTCAAGTTCCAGTCTACCTACTGCTTGGAACACTTCTTACATGAAGTTCCGGCACAACCCGATACGCTTCTCTGTCTGGACTCTGATGTGAACCTTGACCAAGTGGTGCCGGAACCTTACCATGAATTCCTGGACGTTTTTAGCAAACGGGGGGCGGATTCTCTACCTCCACACCGCACCTACGATTGCCCTATAGAACTTTTGCCAGGGGCTGAGATTCCATTCGGGCGTATCTTCCCCCTTTCTGAGGAAGAACAAGAGGCCCTGAAGGCCTATATTTCTGAAAACCTAAAGAAGGGGTTCATACGTCACTCTACCTCGCCGGCGGGTGCCGGCATATTCTTTGTGACCAAGAAAGACCAGTCACTCCGACCCTGTGTGGATTACCGGGAATTGAATAAAATTATAGTTAAAAACCGTTACCCCCTGCCCTTAATACCAGAACTGTTCCAAAAGCTAAGAGCGGCCACCATATTCTCTAAACTGGACTTAAGGGGGGCTTACAATCTGGTCCGCATCCGACCAGGTGATGAGTGGAAGACTGCATTTCGTACTCGCTTCGGGCATTACGAATACTTGGTCATGCCCTTTGGTCTCTGTAATGCTCCGGCCACCTTTCAGCACCTCAGAAATGAGGTCTTCAGAGACTTTCTGGATATTTTTGTCATTGTGTACTTGGATGACATCCTGATCTTTTCCAGGACGCTTGAGCAGCACCGGGGGCATGTGGGCCGAGTTTTACTCCGTCTCCGCCAACACGGATTATACGCCAAAGCGGAGAAGTGCACCTTCGAACGGCAGAGCATCCAATTCTTGGGACTTGAGATCTCACCAGCAGGCATTGAGATGGACCCACAGAAAGTAACTGCTGTACTGGACTGGCCGGCACCCTCTGACAAGAAGGGTGTGCAGCGTTTTGTTGGTTTTGCGAACTTTTACAGGAAGTTCATCAAGGGGTTCTCTGCTATCATCGCACCAATCACCCAGCTAACAGGGCAGAATGTACGGTTTCATTGGGGTCCAGAGGCCCAGGAAGCATTTGTGAAGCTCAAGGGGCGATTCACATCCGCCCCCATCCTCAGTCACCCTGACCCGTTTCTCCCGTACATCCTGGAAGTGGATGCCTCTGAGGTAGCGGTGGGAGCTGTGGTCTCCCAACGCCAGGGCAATAATGACCTGATGCATCCAGTGGGCTTCTTCTCCCGGAAACTTTCCCCCGCGGAAAGGAACTATGACGTTGGTGACCGAGAACTGCTAGCCATTAAGTCAGCATTGGAAGAATGGAGGTACTTGCTGGAGGGAGCAGTCCACCCCGTGTTAATATACACGGACCACAAGAATCTCGAATACTTGAGGACGGCAAAACGCTTAAAACCACGACAAGCCCGCTGGGCCCTGTTCTTTTCACGTTTCAGCTTCCACATTACTTACCGGCCTGGATCTAAAAATGTGAAGCCAGATGCGCTCTCACGCATGTATGACTGTCCTAACGACCCCACGCCTCCAGATACCATTCTTTCTGCAAGCAGTTTTCTCTTGTTACAGCCGGATTTACTGTCCCAGATCAGGGAAGCATCCCTGAACCTGCTCCTTCCTCCAGGAATTTCATTAACCTCTAGAGAAGGTCTACTATGGAAGGATAGTCAGGTGTTTGTCCCCGAACCCATCCGGGTTAAAGTATTGGCCCTTCTTCACGATCACCCACTAGCAGGGCACTTCGGGGCCCGCAAGACCCTCGATCTGGTGCAGCGCACCTTCTGGTGGCCTGGTCTAAAGGAGTTCTGCTCAAAATACGTTGGTTCCTGTCCAGTGTGCTCCCGAAGCAAGACCACTAGGGGCCGAGCCTGGGGCTTACTTAAGCCTCTTCCTGCCCCCGACCGACCCTGGCACATGATTACGATGGACTTTATAGTCGAGCTGCCACCCTCTGAAGGCCACACGGCCATTTTTGTAGTCGTTGACCGACTTTCAAAGATGGCCCACTTCTTACCCCTAAGGGGAACCCCATCTGCAGCAGAGACAGCCCGTGTATTTATCAGGGAGATCATTAGGTTACACGGGGTACCCAATAACATAGTTTCGGACAGGGGAGTCCAGTTCACCTCCCGGTTCTGGAGAGCACTGTGTGAGAGTTTGAAGATCGAACTGGCCCTATCCTCGGCCTATCACCCCCAAACCAACGGGCAGACTGAGCGCACGAACCAGACTCTCGAACAATATATTAGGTGTTTCACTTCCTTCGTGCAAGATGATTGGGTGTCTCTGCTGCCCTTAGCGGAATTCGCATACAACAATGCCAGTCACTCGACCACGGGGCAGTCCCCATTTTTTGCTAATTATGGGTTCCACTTAACATTTCTCCCAGATTTTCTTGCAGAATCCTCCGTTCCAGCAGTCCAGGACACAGTGACCTTCCTCAGCCGCAACAATCAAGTCCTTCAGGAAGCCATAACCAAGGCCCAGGCGGACAGTAAGAAAGCCTTTGATCAAAAGAGGAGGGGAGAATTAAACCTGCAAATCGGGGATCAGGTATGGCTTTCCTCTTCTAATTTAAAGTTAGCCTGTCCGTCTAAGAAGTTGGCACCCAAGTTCCTGGGCCCTTTCCCTGTAAAAAGGAGAATTAATGAAGTGTCCTATGAACTATCCCTGCCTGACACCATGAAGGTACATCCCATTTTTCATGTTTCTCTGTTGAAACCCTCGGTACCTGACCCCTTTCCTAATAGGGAGTCCGGGCCTCCTGAACCTGTCCTAGTGGATGGGAACGAGGAGTACGAGGTGGAGGTTGTGCTAGATTGTAGAAGGTGACAAGGGCAAAGACAGTTTCTGATTAAGTGGAAGGGCTACGGCCCGGAGAGTAACTCTTGGGAACCCGAGGACAACATACATGCTGAAAGACTGATTTGTGCTTTTTTCACCTCGCACCCCGAGAAGGACGATCAATTGGGCACCCGGAGGTTGCCCCTTGTGGGGGGGGGGGCAATGTCAGGACCCCACTCGCGATGTGCGGACGAATCGGCAGGCGCATGCGCACACGCGCCGATGATTCGTCCAGTCATCGGCACGGGTGTGCGCGCCGGCGTGCCCCTATCTACGTGACGCGCTAGCGCTGTTTGGCGCCAGTGGCCTTTTAAAAGAAGTGACAGTTGCACCTGATCGGTGCTGTTCGTCTACAGTGTGATCCTAGTGAAACCTGTCTCTGCCTGTATATTCCTGTAAACCTGACCCGGCTTCCATTTGACTCTGCTACCTTCTCCATTCCTGACCCCCGGCTTGTTTGACTCTGCTTTGGACTGATATTGAACGCTGACCCCTGCCTGCTTGACCTCTCTACCGCCTGTGCCCACTTACCTGCCTGCCAAGTGTATCCAGACCCGGCCTGCCTGACGATTCCTCTGCCTGTCTCCATACATGCTGCACATCTCCAGAGTCGCTGACGTCATCTTGGGGTCACCCTGCATCCAGGCCCTGGTCCTCTGCCTGCCAGTCCCTGCTGCTTCAGCCACCAGAAGATTGCTACCTACCAGCTACATCTGCCACAGTATCCAGTCCAGGCACTCCTACCCCGCTGTGCTCATGGGACCACTGTCTCCACTCCAGTGGGCCCTGAACCAGAGCCGTAAGAGAGGCCTCCTCCCAGCAAAGTCAGGCTCTCCACTCAGGTACCTAACAATATGTTTTTTTTTTTTAAAACTGCTGCTACAGTACTTGTAACGGTCTACTTTTATTTTTTGATAGTCTGATGAAGTTCCTCTTTAACTACTTGACCTCTTTAGGCTATTTTAACCACTTGTTTACTGGGCACTTATACCCCCTTCCTTTCCAGGCCAATGTTCAGCTTTCAGCGCTGTCACAATTTGAATGACAATTGCGTGGTTATGTAACACTGTACCCACATCAAATTTTTATCATTTTTTTTTCACACAAATAGAGCTTTCTTTTGGTGGTATTTAATTACCACTGGCTTTTTTATTTTTTGCTAACAGGTAATTTTTCTCCTTCACTGATTAGCCCTGATGGGCACTGATAGGCTGCACTGATGGGTACTGATAGGTGGCACTATTGAGGCGGCACTGATCAGGAGGCACTGATGAGGCTGCACTGATGGGCACCGATAGATGGCAAAGACTTGCAGCACTGGAGGGCACTGATGTCCCTTCTTTTCTTCACGCTGACCGCTGTGATTGGCCCTTTAACCTGCTCTGTGATCAGCTCAGTCCCAAGAACCCATTGATCACAGAGCTCGCCACGTGAGAGCGGGAGGACATACATGAACGCCCTCCCGGCATTTGAGGTCCACGCCATGATGTAGCCATCTTTCGGCTATATGCGGACATCAAGTGGGTAACACATCATGGACAAGTGGTTAACGCAAGCTTATGGTTACAGCTGTGAGCTTGGTATTATTTTTTTCATTCAGGCAGTAGGCTGTTTAGTAAAAACAGGCAGATGTTTTCATCACTTCTGGTTTCAGAGCTGTCAAACTCCTGCTACTCTAGCCAGGGAAGCAGCTAGTCATGCACAATTTGTTCTTGATTAGCTGCAGTGAAGGTCTGGTTAAACATTGTGGTGCTAATAGACCTCTGATGTCTCCTTAAAGAGAACCTGCCCATGCTCTCACATGGTGGGCCTGTTAGCCCTCTTCTGATAGCAGTAAAGTTAAATGGAAAAAAAAAGGAAAGTGTGGGAAAAAAGTTTATAAATAAATAAAATAATTTAAAAAAATGTTAAAGCACCTCTGCACATACACAAGAAAGCAAAAGCACATGTAGGGCTTGCACGTGTTTTTTGAACAGCAATTGTACCACACCTATCTGATATCGCAGTGAACGTGGAAGTGAGAGCAATAATTCTAGGGCCATAAATCATAGTTAACTCTAAACTGTAAACCTAAGTGTCACCTATGAAAATTTATAGGTACCGTCGATTTTGCCATTTCATGGAGGTGCACAATTTTGAGTCTTGACACGTTTGGTATCTATCTACTTGAGGTAACCCTATCTTTTATATTTTACCAAAAATTTGGTATTACATCATGTTTGCGTGAACTAAAATTTATTTTAGTGTATTTTTCCTGAAAATATATGATTGATAAGTAGCTGTGCAAATATTGTGCAACATAATTAATAGCAAATGCCACCATTTTCTTAACCAGGGTCTCTACTTTCAGAAAACATATATCATTTGGAAGCTTAAAGTTAGCAAAAAATGAAGGTTTTATCAGGTGTGTGAAAAATTAAAAAATTGAGAGCATGGCGGATACGAAATTATGTTTCAGCTTTTGATAGATGCTAGAGAGTGAAATTCAATGTACAGTGCTTTAGCAAAATAAATATCATATGGTAAGGGCTCTTTTACATGGGTGGCCAGGGTGGTAAAAACAGGTGGCTGAACCGTGGCTATATATCTACCCCCTTCTCCTGGCAACCCACTCAAACTGTAACAATACACCTGGATAGGGCTATACACATGCGGCTGCCACAATGCTTTGCTTCAATGTGGCATTTTCAATTCGGGGTGCAGAGTATGACAGGCAGTACCGCCTGGCAAACTCACTCATTGGGTTCAATGGGGCTGCACCGCAACCGTGAACCAAATGCTTGGCTCGCAGTTGCGATGTGGTCCTGCAATGTGAAATTGCTTTTTGGCAATAATTAATAAAAAAAAAATTGTTTGGCCTCCTGAAAGCCTGTCAGCTGCTGCTATACCGCCACCACCCTCTAAAAATCCACTATGTAGGCTAAGGCCCCTTTCACACATGCGGACCGTATGTCCGTTTTTCATCCATCCGTTTTTGGATGAAAAACGGACATACATGCATGTCTATGGGATAGCGGCAGTGTTGGTCATCTTACTTTAAAAAAGTAATTAGTTAAGTTAGAAATTACTTCTCCCAAAAAGTAATTGCGTTAGTAACTCAGTTATTACATTGGAAAAGTAATTAGTTACTCAGCAAAGTAACTGACTTTTTTTTTAAATATTCTATACGTGTAACTAAGAGGCGCATTTATTATTATTGTTATATATCGTGTAACCAAGGGGCTGCTCTATTATTACTCTAACCAAGGGGCAGATCTGTTATAGCGTGTAAGCAAGTGGCGGGTCTATTATTATTATATCGTGTAAGGGGCGGATGGCTACAGAAGAGGGCGAATGTTAAATTAATGGGCAGAGCTCGATATATAACAATAATAATAAATGCGCCCCTTGGTTACAGTAATACTAGACCCGCCCCTTACTTACACGATAGACGCCCCTTGCAGAGTAGCACGAGCATCAGGAGCGTGCGGCATCGCCTCGTACAATTACATGTTAACTGCACCTGCGCGGTGTAGAGTTCACTCAGAGCTGTTTAGGTTCGTCAATTTTCGGAAGCTCCGTAGTCCTTCGTACTGCGCATGCCCTGCGCAGTACAGGGGGTCCTTATCCGGCAGGGGAACTTTTTCGGCAGGACACCGGAATTACACTACTGCCATCTAGTGGCGGTAGATGTAATTGGGGTAACTAAGCCAAAGTAATGATAACTGAGTTACCATGAGGGGAAAAGTAATCAGTTAGATTACTCGTTACCCTCTAAAGTAACTGCGTTAGGTAACTCAGTTTATTTTAACTCAGTTACTTACATCACTGGATAGCGGGTGTCAGCGGATGAGCATCCGCTGACACCCGCTATTGTCCACCTCCGCAATTGTCCGGTTCTGCAGACGGAGGAAAATCCTATTTTTTCATCCGTCTGCAGAGCGGATCGGATGAACACGGACAGACGGTCCGTGTTCATCCGATCCCCCATAGTGGAGAGCGGAGAACTGACAGGGCTGTCCCTGCACAGTGTGCAGGGACCGCCCTGTCATCAGTCGGCTCAGCGGGGAACAGCTGTGTGATCCCCGCTGAGCAGCGGATCTTCACGGGGCGGATCATTACGGATCCGCCCCGTGTGAAAGGACCCTTACTCTAAATGTGAAAGAAGCCTAAGGCCCTGTTCACATTAGTGTGATTTTTCTTGTGTCTGCTGCCGTGCTGCCATGCTTGACAATGGAAATCACATTATTTTCTATGGTGCCTGTTCACATTAATGCAAAATGGTGCAGTGTATTTTATGAAAAGGTGCAGGTGTTTTTTTTTTTGGCGCGGCATTATGCATTCTTGGCCTCATAGACTTGAATGGGAATGCATTGAAAGCACATGTAAAACGCATATACATGTGTGTTTAGTGCAATTTTGGCAGTCTTGTTTAGAAAATCCAGTCTCCACCTACAAAAAAAACATAAAGCATGAAAACGCATCAAAAACGCATGTAAAAATATGCTGAAAAATGCATGATTATGCAGCAGCACTAGTCTGAACCAAAGCTTAGGCCCCATTTACACCCAGCATAGCCTGAACATGCATTCTTGTGAGCGTTTTTCATGCGTTTTCAAACGTCATGCTTTCAGCACCCTATTGCTTTGAATGTGCTGCCCTACATGCGAAAAACATGCCAAAAAAGCTCCTGCACCTTTTTGATGCGTTGGGCTTTGCTAGTTTTTTTACCACATGTTTGTGGCATGCTGTTGCGTGTTTTGCACAAAAGCGCACATCTGCCTACCACATTTTGGGTGCGGGTTAAGAATTAATGACACTGCAAGCACAACATGCATTTTTCACGCATTCCAGGATGTGTACAGAAAAACAAGTTTCTGTGTGCTTTTGTACACATTCACGGATTCTGCAGATGTGAATGCAGCATTAGAGTTTACAAGATTGCACACCCAAAGCCAAGATTTAATTTCTACTGCATTAACAGGTTACATTTTCTTAAGCAATAACACTTTTTTTTTTTTCTGCTTCTCTGTTTTTAATATATGAATCGCAAACATTGGCTGTAAATAGTAATGCAGATGCCTTCAAAAATAGTTCAGCAGTGACTGAAATAGTTCAAAAATAGTTCAGCAGTTGGTCCCTCTGAACTACTAGCAGCGTCGTAGCAGGATATCAGTGCAGCTACGTGTTCTATTTAGCTTGTGAAATAAGAGCTGGAAGAGGCTAGGCTACCAGGTGAGGGGATAGCTCAAGGTGAGCTCCCGCCTACTTGTCCAAATCATGTAAGTTCCAGTAAGCAGTCAGACAGGTCACAGCACCATGGCTGACTCGCAGTGTATGTGCCTGAAAGATGATCACGTTAATGAGAAGATTACAGAGAATATGCCCGAATTCTACTACAGTGAGAACCAAAGGAAGGCCTTGGAGGTTCTTGTCAACAATGGAGTCCAGTCTTATAGACAATATATAAAGGAAAAGAAACTCACTGATTTCCTTTCCACCAAGGAGCTGACAGGCCTGAAAAGTGACTTTAAGAAATATGAAACCGAAAGTCCAAACAAATCTAAACTACAGCCAACCAAGCAGGACAAGGAGAAAGAGGAGTCCCTACAATACTGGCCCACTCTGTCCGACACGGAGGTGCCTCCGCTGGACCTGGGCTGGCCAGAGAATGGCTTCTACAGAGGACTCAGTCAGGTGCTAGTGTACACCCACCCTCCTAAGGAGAAGGCCCCGACTATCAAGGCTTTTGTTAGGAACCTAATACAGTCAGCAAAAAAGGTAAGCTGCAAATTTTAGACAAAAATACACGAAAGAGACCTTTTTTTTTTTTAGTATGTGGATTTAATAGGCAAGAAGAAGTGAATGTGGCCACACTGAATTTGTGTTTAATGGACGCGGTTGCAGCACAGTGAATGGGGTTTCAGTGTCTAATCCCACTTTAAACAGGCTTGCAGGAAGGAGCTTATCGCCAGCTAACCGCAGGCCAGCCGCTGCTGACAAATCTATCCACCGCAGATTGCGAGTCTGTAGCATTGGCCATGTGGAAGGGGTCCTATGCGAGGTACACACCCAGCCAGCTGAACAACAACAACAAAAAAAAAACGGAGGAGTTTTAGAGGAGCTTGCTATACTAACTATGCAATGTTAGTACATAGATCTCCCCGCTAAGTTTTTGTGGTCTGACAGGTGGACTGCCCCCCACCAAAACACCCTGGTAAACGCTCTCAGCCAGCTTCTGTTGGCCAGATTCTGTTGAACCGGACAAAATTCGGCCTGTGCATACGGGTCTTTAGTGAGGGGAAAATCCGCTGTATTTGTAGCCATGTATAATTAATTTTATTTATTTTATCTGAACACAGGGGAATTCTTGTCTATGGGGCAATAGGCACAGCTGCTGAATGATCAGTAAGGCCCCATGCAAACGAGACGCAGATGCAAACTCTGCTGAACGCATGTTTAAAAAAGCAGAAACCTGCGTTTAAAAACACGCATTTTCATGCTGCGTTTAGCCACGTTTGCGTCTATAAGCGTTTGTAAAGATAACATATAGACCCTGCCCAAGCTCAGAAAGCATGTATTAACAATTGCTGCCATTTTGATCAGAGTGAGCAGCAGCAGCAAAGAGAGCAGTTGTACACTTGCATTTGCCTCTCTTTCTGTGTTTTTTTTTTTTTTTTTTTTTTTTGGAAATGGATCCCATATTGAATATATGTCAGGAAATGCTCCTGATGTTGCTCTTGATGAGGCAGCGACGTCTTTGCAAATTGCGTGAGAGGTCCAGAGTCAGAGCTTGTCGATATTGGACCCATCCGTTGATGGCACAGCGAATGTCCGTTGGATATTTCACAAACATGTATGCATTAGTGAGTATATATATATATATATATATATATATATATATATATATATATATATATATATACTCTATGAACTATCTAAACTAATTACGACATTTTAAACCAATTTTGCTAGTATTTTTTTAAGGTTTACCATCATATTTCTGAGTTTTCTGGTCCAAAAAATTGGGTTCCTTTTTAAAAAGGCTTATAAACGCAAACGCGGCTAAACGTGGGTGCCGCGTTTAGCGTCTGAAGCGTGGAAAAGCAAAGTGTCTGAATGCATTTTTTTTGCTTCTGGAAAAACACAACTGCATAAAAACGGGAAAAAACAAGACTGTGTACATGGACACACAAGATAACATTGCATGCGTTTAGGGGCAGTTGAAAAAAAAAGTGTCCAACTGCCTCTGAACGCGCGCTTAACAGCGTCTCGTGTGCATGAGACCTTAGCCGTTTTTATGCAGTTGCGTTTAGCCTCGTTTTTTCCAGAAGCAAAAAAATGCGTTCAGACACTTTGCTTTTCCACGTTTCAGACGCTAAACGCGGCACCCGCGTTTAGGCGCGTTTGTGTTTATAAGCGTTTTTAAAGGAACCCAATTTTTTGGACCAGAAAACTCACAAATATGATGGTAAACCATAAAAAAAATACAAAAAAATGTAGTTCAAAATGTCGTAATTACTTTAGCTAGTTCATAGAGCATATATACTCACTGATGCAATGCCATAAAAAAACTCAATTTTTTTTTTTAGGTGGCTTAGACAATGAAGAATGCCTCCACTTCTTTGCCCCAACCCTTCATCCGTTTTCTAATCTAATCAGTGACTCCACCTAGTCTGACCAAAGCATAGCAATGTCTTTTTTTTCACAAAGAAAAACCTGCATACAGGGGGTCCCCCGGGTTACGAACAGGGACTGTCCTGTTTGTAACTCGGAAATGTTCGTAAGTCGGCCTCGCATGCCCAGAACGACAATTACGGACATTTCCGATGTTCCGTCGAATGCCGCTCTGTGCATGCGCGGCAAATAACGGACATTTCCGATGTTTTCCGAGGCTCCGTCTGGCCGTGCATGCGCAGAAACGGCCGATGTCCACGCAAAATGGCAGAGGGCCCCTGCAGCACCCGGTTTGGTTTGTAAGTAGGAGATGTTCGTAGGTCGGGCGTTCGTAAGTCGGGGACCCCCTGTACCAATGTCTAGTCAGCCCCAACCCCCCACCATGTTTGTGAAATATCCAACGGACATTCGCTGTGCCATCAACGGAGGGGTCCAATATCGACGAGCTCTGACTCTGGACCTCTCACGCAATTTGCAACAACGTTGCTGCCTCATCAAGAGCAACATCAGGAGCATTTCCTGACATATATTCAATATGGGATCCATTTCTAAAAAAAATAAAAAAACACAGAAAGAGAGGCAAATGCAAGTGTACAACTGCTCTCTCTGCTGCTTCTCACTCTGATCTCTGATCACTCTGATCAAATTGGCAGAAATAGTTAATAATACATGCTTTCTGAGCTTGGGGAGGGTCTATATGATCTCTTTACAGACGCAAACGCGGCATGAAACGCAGGTTTCTGCCTTTCAAAACATGCGTTCAGCAGAGTTTGCATGGGGCCTAATGCAGCAATGAGTTCAGAGCCGTGAAAGAGAAAATTTTACATTTGAGTGAAAGAATTTACAAACATGAATATGCAAGTATATACAAGTGTATATTTGTAAACTGCAACACTGACAGCTAGAAGATGACAAAGTAGAATTTTAAGTAATTTCACAATACAAGCTATTATTTTTTTTAAATCCTGACTCGGTTTGCGAGCAGGATTCAAGCCTCTGCGGTGTGCAGTACCGCATTTGGCCAGAAGTACGGGCGCGCCGGTGGCACTCAGGGGCGGCTCGGATGCACTCAGAAACACTCAGTGTTTCTGAGTGCATCCGAGCGGTTTCTGAGTGTCTCCGGCGCCCCCCCCCCCCCCCCCCCCAACCTCTGGCCACATACAATAGAAGTTACTTCGGAACAAATTATGAGTTTCCATTGACTTCGTTGGGGAAACTCGCTTTGATATACGAGTACTTTGGATTACAAGCATTCTTCTGGAACGATTTAATGCTCGTAATCCAAGGTACCACTGTACTTATCAACATCTGCAAATTATTTTGTTCACTTGCAAGGGGCCTAAAGCTCACTACACAGGATACAATCTCTAGATCTTCTTTTTTTTTTTTTTTTTTTTTTTTTTTTTTTTTTTATTCCACTTCAGACAGAACTTCGTTGGGGGAGTGTCAGCTGAGCCCGCATCTCCTTCCCCCTTTATTGTCTTAGCATCATTTGTGGATTGTTTTTTTTTTTTTTTTTTTTTTTTTTTTTTTTTTTGCTTAATTTCTGGCCGTTTTAAATCCTTTTATTTTTTTTATTTTTTTTTTTTTTCCTTCCCTCCCCCTTGAGTTGGGGGGGATTCAAGGGTAGACAGAAATAAGGTTTACATAACTAAGAGCAACAGCATAACCCTGGGGTCTAACGGGACCTCATCCGCCCTTCCAACTTCAAGTCATGGGCGCCCTTCCGTCCCTGTTCCGGCTCGTCCCCCTGAAGAGCTTTATTATTTTCCCTGCCCACCCTGCGCCCCCCCTCCCCATCCGCTGCTGTGGCACTACCTCTATTTTTTTTTTGTTTACCCTTTCTCGCCCATGTCTTTGAATGTCCGTAGGGTCTATTTTTCCGCGGCTAGATCTCCCTCGAGCTTCTTTACCCCGAGATTCCGAGATTGTCAGGGCTGGACTCGCAGGACCTCCCTGTAACTCCAAGACTTCTTAAATTTTCTCCAGCTCTCCCACTTAGCCCTCATGGCTTCCCTATCCTCTTCCCTGGTATTTAGCACACATTCCATCGTGTATGTCGATTCGACCGCGTCTACCCATTCCCATAAGGGGGGGCTTTCCTTGTCCTTCCACCTCTTCGGGATTACCTTTTTAGCCGCATTGAGTAAATGGGGGATCAACGAGTCTTTATATTGCCTGATTTCATTCGGGGTTGCATGCATCAATACGACCCAAGGATCATTTTTTACCTCGATCGTTGTTATTTCTTTTATAAATTTTAGGATAGTCTCCCAGAATTTTTTGATTTTATGACACTCCCACCAGAGGTGACCCATTGTACCCCTTTGATCGCACCCCCTCCAACAGTTTGCTGATGTATCCACCTGAAAATTGCTAACCTTGTCCGGGGTTCTATACCACCTAGCCATGCACTTAAAATTCGTTTCCGCCATTTTAGCATCAACGGCCGACCCGTGCGCTAATTTTAAAATTCTCTTACTTGTGCCTATTTCTAATTGTGTTCCTAATTCACTCTCCCATTTGATAAGGTATGGCGACATCTCAGGTCTATCTTTTTCTAATAATAATTTATAGATTTTGGAGATTCTTTTTTTAGAACATTCTGCCGTGAAAATTTTCTCTAACTTCGTTAGGTCCTTTGCCTCCCTTAATGGGCCCGGGAGAGAACCCACGAAGTGGGTTAGCTGACGATACCGCCAGCCATCTATGGAGAGCGCCTCATTCTTCTGTAACTCGTGCAGTGCCAAAACTTTCCCCTTGTTAATAACTTCCCCTAAACTTGTGCTATCTTTTCTAATCCATTCACCCCCTATCTCCTTTATCCCTGGCGGGAAGAGAAGGTTATCTTTTAGTGCTATTAGTGGAGAGTTGTATGTCTTATTAAATATTTTATAAGTCTTGTCCCAAATTTTCAAAGTGGTGATTGTGATTATGTGCGTTTTCTCACCCAGTGACCGAAATTTCGGGGGGTTCCACACGATCCTCCCCAATTTGACTTCACTCAGTGCTTCTTCCAAGCTGACCCATCTTTTAGTATTAAGTGTTTTGCCCCATTCTGCGATTCTCAATAGAGCTATGGCGTGGTAGTAACTTTCTAGGTCTGGGACCGCCAGGCCACCCTGATTTTTGTCTTGTTTTAATATTTGGAGAGAGATTCTATGTTTTTTTGTAATTCCATATGAAATTCATTATAATGGCTCTTAACTTTCCTAGGTAGTGCTTTGGGAGAGGGAGAGGAAGCATCTGGAATTTGTATGTAATGACTGGTAAGATCATCATTTTTACCGTGTTGATCCTACCTGTCCAAGACAGTATTTTTCCCTTATACTCTTGGCATTTTTTTTTTTATTTCCTCTAGTAGCGGGATATAGTTTATTTTGTAAATTTTCCTAGGATTATTGGCCAGCTCTATTCCCAAATATTTTATCCGTTTTTTCCAGACAAAACTGACTGTTTTCTGAAAGTTCTGTTTCTCTATTTTATTGAGATTGATGTTAAGAATAAAAGTTTTTGTGGTATTGATTCTGAAGTTTGTTGATTTCCCGTATTCGTGTAAAATTTTAAGGAGGATAGGGACTGACTTCTGGGGAGAACTGACATAGAAGAGGACATCGTCAGCGAAGGCCGCGAGCTTGTGCTCTTCGCTACCGACTCTACAACCCTCCACCTCTGGGTTTCCACGAATTGTAGCTAACAGCGGTTCCAGGGACAGAATGAAAAGGAGGGGGGATAGTGGGCAACCCTGCCTGGTACCGTTAAACATTTCGAACTCGGCGGAGACCGTTCCGTTAACCTTGATGTTTGCTTTTGGGTGGGTATATAGGGTTTTAATTTTTTGGATAATCCTTGGTCCGAAGCCCTTTCTCTGCAGAGTTTTAAACATGAACCCCCAGTCTACCCTGTCAAATGCTTTTTCAGCATCTATAGAGAGAAGTAGACTGGGGGTTCTCGAATCTCTCATCCTCTGTATGGCCAGCAATGTCCGGATCCCGTTGTCCCTCCCCTCTCTACCCGGAACAAAACCCACTTGGTCCGGATGGATCAGTGTGCCCAAATACCCCTTTATTCGATCCGCCAAAATCTTGGCATATAATTTTGTATCGAAATTTAACAAAGAAATGGGTCTATAATTCGAGCACACTGATCCATCCTTCCCGTCCTTCCTCAAGAGAGTGATCGTGGCATTTAAGGCCTCCTCACTCATGTCATAGTCTATCCCCAGACCGTTCATGTAACGCTGCATTCTCGGTATGAGGATATCCTTGAACGTTTTATAATATGAGGCCGTGAACCCGTCCGGGCCCGGGCTCTTCCCTGTTGGTGAATTATTGATGGCTGCTAAGATCTCCTCCTCAGTTATTGGTCTCTCTAGCTCCTCGCTCTCTTCCCCGCATAATGCAGTTAACTCTGCCCTCCCCAGGAACTCAATAATTTTCCGGCTATTTTCGTCTCTATCATTATTTCCCTTAATTTTCACATCATAAAGTTCTTTATAGTATTCTCTGAATGTAGCTGCTATTTCCCTAATCGTCTTTCAGGACAGCACCTGAGAGAGTGACTCCTCCCTTTGTCCACAGGAAACACCTCTTCCACCAAACTTTAAAAGGAGGCTCCTTCCCACATATGGTCAGTTTTTGTGTTTCCTCCGGAGGGAACACTTCGTGGGAGACAGGGCTCTTAGGTGCTATCCTGAGGGCCTAGGATCCTACTCCACCATTTTTCATACCTCAGGGGAGCTGTCCCTCCCATTCCACAGCGATGCTACGGTGCTGATGGCTGGGCTCCTTCTCCTCCTTCATGGTGCTCACTGGAGCTAGACTGCTGTGGGTTCTGCCCCTGGGTGGCGGTGTACAGCAGCAATGGCCGGCTTGTTTTTGAAATGTATGCCGGTCCACTTGCTGCTGTTTGAAAACGCCGCCGCCATCTTGGGGGTGGCATGCTGTGCTCCATCCGCCGGAAGTGAGGCGTCCGGAAGGGGCGGGGCCTACGGAGCAGGCGCGCGGCGTCATTTCCGCCGGAAGTCGCAGGAGGAGAAGGGAGGGACGGGGCTGGTGCTTATTAGCTGGTTCTGGTCCGGCGCACTGGCGCTATTGGAGTCCGGAACCGGCGTTTTAGCCACGAGTTATCGCAAGCGCCTCATCAATGGAGTCGGCAGCAGCGAGTGGGACAGGCACAAGCACCAGCAAGGCCCAGGTAAGGGACAGTATTTGCTGTCCTCCCTTACCTTTAGGTCTCTCTCCCCTCCCCCCCCCCCCCCCCCCCCGGTGGCAGGGGCCTGTCTGGGCACATGAAGCAGTTGCTTTATCCTTCATTGTGCACCTGTGGTGAGCCTTTCAATAGGGATGGGTTGTCTCACGGGTTTGGGTTTTTTCTTCTTTTTCTCATGGCAGGCCAAGAGCTCTGATCCAGTGAAAAGGAAATGCCCCTCATGTAAAGCTAAACTACCAGAGGGATGGAAAAAGACCTTATGTCAGGTCTGCATAGATGCACTAGTGAAAGAAGAAGCTTCCTCCGCTTGCAGCGATCTGATCGCATCAGTCAAAAAGGAGCTTGATGCGACTATACAGTCTTTCCGCTCTTCACTAGTGAACCCATCCCTGAGTCAACCATCTGCCTCACAATCCTCCCTAGGCTCACCTGTGATCCCGTCGGTAGAGAATGAGTTATCTCTCACCCAAGAGGGACTTTCCCCCACCCAGTCTAGAGAAGAATCTGAGGGGGATGAGGAAGGTGAGGAATTCCCTTCTAAGTTTAAATTGTCTTTGGAACAGGTGGATGGCCTGTTGAAGGCAATTTGTACTACCTTAGGGTTAGAGGAGGAGAAAAAAGAGTTGTCCCTGCATGACAAAATGTACGCAGG
This sequence comes from Lithobates sylvaticus, assembly GCA_028564925.1. NCBI lineage: Eukaryota > Metazoa > Chordata > Amphibia > Anura > Ranidae > Lithobates > Lithobates sylvaticus. Next base: position 97,781,718 of record CM053032.1, on the reverse strand, counting down.
ACTCAGCGAACCTAAGAGTCGCAGTTTCCCAGTGCACCCAGTCATATCTGAGGCTATTAAAAAGGAGTGGGCAGAGCCAGAAAGGAAGCCTTTTTTCCCTAAAAATTTAAAAAGGCGTTTTCCTTTCGATGAAAACCCGGCAGAAGTCTGGAATAAAAATCCAAAACTTGATGCCGCTTTCTCCCAGGTCTCAAGATTGACTGACCTAGCATTCGAAGACATGGGAGTATTAAAAGACCCCATGGACAAGAGGTTGGACTTGCAGCTAAAAAGAGCTTGGCAATCCATTATGGGAAACCTAAAACCTGCTATGGCGACTACGGTCGTTTCCAGAAATATGGAGTTCTGGTTAAACCAACTTAAGGCCCATATTGCAGCAGACTCCCCAAAACAAGAAATTTTGGAATCTTTCTCTACCCTCTCAACTGCAGTAGCATATATATCTGATGCTTCAGCTGAGTCTATTAAAATGACAGCCAGATCTGCAGCCCTGGCTAACTCAGCCCGAAGGGCTTTATGGTTAAAAACCTGGCCAGGAGACGCGGCTTCCAAGAACAAACTCTGTGGAATCCCGTTTCAGGGTGACTTACTTTTTGGCCCTGACTTGGACGCTGTGTTAGATAGGACAGCGGATAAAAAGAAGTCTTTTCCAATCAAAAAGGAAAAGCAACCAGCAAAAAAGTTTTTTCGCCCCCCCCCGGGCTCAGGAAAGTAGACCCCAGGAGAAAAGGAGGAACTGGACGTCGCAGAAAGGTAAAGGAAAGGGAAATGTCCTTTTCCATCCTCCTGCGACCTCCGGAAAGACCCAATGACTTGGGCCTCCCAGTAGGGGGAAGACTTCAGAGTTTTCTCCCTCCTTGGGCCAGCATGACAGAAAATCGATATATTCTGGACATGCTGTCCCAGGGTTACAAAATAGAGTTTTTGGAACCCCCGCCAGAAAAATTCTATGTGACAAACCTATCAAGGGACGTCACAAAGGCCCTAGCCATGAAGAACCTGTTAAAGGATCTGAGATATCAGAGGGTCATTGTTTCGGTACCCCCGGAAGAACGGGGCAGGGGGTTCTACTCTCACATTTTTTTGATAAAAAAGCCATCAGGAAGCTACAGGTTAATCCTCAACCTAAAACCCCTGAACAGATTGGTTCATTACAAAAAATTTTGCATGGATTCAATTTTCTCAGTCAGGAACATGCTGACAAAAGGGTGCTTCATGGCATCTATAGACTTAAAAGATGCTTACCTGCACATTCCCATAGCTCCGCAGTCTCAAAAATTCTTGAGATTCGCAGTGAATATGGGCAAGGAGATTGTACACCTGCAGTTCAGGGCCCTTCCCTTCGGCCTTTCGTCAGCCCCTCGTATCTTTACGAAGGTAATGGCGGAGGCTCTCGCCCCTCTTCGTCTTCAGGGGGTTGCGGTAATCCCGTACCTAGACGACCTCCTCTTCTTTGCCCCCTCCAGGGAGAGGTTGCAGGAGGATCTGGCCGGGGCTCGCGGTCACTTGGAGGCTCTGGGGTGGCTAGTAAACGTCCCAAAATCAAACCTCAATCCAACCCAGAAGATACTCTTTCTGGGGTTCCAGATAGACTCAGTGGAACAAAGGTTTTTTTCTCCCAGAGGAGAAAAAGGTCAGGATTCAGAGGGCGGTTTCAGCTCTTCAAACGAACCAGTTGGTTTCAGTGAGAAGAATCATGTCAGTTTTGGGGACTTTGACTTCTTCGATGCCTGCCATCCAGTGGGCAAGGAGGCATTTCAGGCCCCTCCAGAGGTTCCTCTTAGGAACGTGGGATCACAGGTCAGAGAGCCTCGACACCAGGGTAAGAGTTCCTCCCAGGGTCAGACGCTCGCTGTGGTGGTGGAGAGGGCAGGAAGTTCTACAGAAAGGCCTTCTTTGGTCCTTCCCAACAGAAAAGGTGGTCACAACGGACGCCAGTATGTGGGGATGGGGGGCACACATGGGTCAGGACTTGGAACAGGGGACATGGTCTCAGGATGAATCCAGAAGATCGTCGAATTGGAGAGAATTAAAAGCAGTCGCTGCAGCTTTAGCTGCCTTCTCCCCATACCTCCTAGGGTGCCATGTCAGGATACTGTCAGACAACGCCACTACAGTAGCCTACTTAAACAATCAGGGAGGCACAAGGAGCAAGTCCTTGTATCTTCTATCGGCAGAGATTATGGATTGGGCAGAAACCAGTCTTCTGTCTCTATCCGCTGTCCACCTAAAAGGCACGTTGAACCAGGTGGCAGATTATCTAAGCCGACAGACAGTGCAGGAAGCAGAGTGGAGCCTAAACACAGAGGTGTTCACTCTAATCTCCAGTATCTGGGGCCTTCCGCAGGTAGACCTGTTCGCCTCAAGAAGGAACACCCAGCTTCCTCAATTTTTTTCCCTCGAGAGAAACGATGGTTCTCAAGGGACAGACGCCTTAGCACAGCAGTGGAATTTTCAACTGGGGTACGCTTTTCCCCCCTTTCAGCTAATTCCACTGGTGCTGAGGAAAATACAAAAAGAGGGTGTTTCAGTAATCCTGATAACCCCGTTTTGGCCAAAAAGGGCTTGGTTTTCTCTGATCCTACAGTTGGCAGTCAAACCAGGTTGGCACCTCCCGCTGAGACCAGATTTGTTAACTCAGGGGCCAGTGCATCATCCAGATGTAAGCAGGCTAAAACTCACTGCTTGGTATCTGAGGAGCAATTGCTAAGAAGCAAAGGCTTTTCGGAAAGACTAATTTCCACTTTGCTCTCCAGTAGAAAGAAAGTAACCAGGGCCATTTATGGCAAGGTTTGGAAGGTCTACGCGTCCTTTTGTCATGCAGAACATAGAGAGGTAAAAAACCTAGTCTCAGTTCTGGAATTTCTGCAAAAAGGGGCAGATAGAGGGCTCGCCGTCAGCACTCTTAAGGTGCAGGTGTCAGCTTTAGGGGTCTATTTAGAAAGATCACTATCCTCAGTACCCTTAATCACAAGATTTTTCAAAGCGCTCTCCAGGGCTAGACCGGTCCCAGTAAGATCTTTTCCCTCTTGGGACCTCTCCGTAGTCTTGCAGGCCCTTACTAAAGAGCCTTTTGAGCCCCTGCAGAGCATTTCACTTAAGAATTTAACCCTTAAAACAATTTTTCTTGTAGCAATCACTTCAGCCAGAAGGATTAGCGAACTGCACGCTCTGTCAGTGAAGGAGCCCTTCCTATCAGTTTTTTCAGACAGAATTGTCCTTAAAGTGGATCCGGGGTTTTTGCCGAAGGTAGCGAGCTCCCATAACAGATCCCAGGAGATTACTCTCCCAACTTTCTGTTCTAACCCGAAGGGCAATAAGGAAGAGCAGTTTCACAACCTGGACGTAAGACGTACCTTGTTGCATTATTTAGAAGTTACAGGGGGCTTTAGAGTTTCAGACTCTTTATTTGTTCTCTTTTCTGGAAATAAAAAAGGCAAGCAGGCATCCAAGGCTTCCTTAGCCAGATGGATCAAAACAGCTATTTCTACTGCTTGCAATGAGTCGGGTCAATCCCCCCCCCCCCTAAGGGGGTTAGGGCTCATTCAACTAGGGCTCAGGCCACTACATGGGCAGAAAGAGCTGGTGCCACTCCAGATCAGATCTGTAAGGCGGCTACGTGGTCAAGTATGTCTACATTTGTCCGTCATTACAGGCTGGACCTCCTGTCAGCAGGAGACCAGGCTTTTGGCAGAAAGGTTCTGCAGGCTGTGGTCCCTCCCTAAGGGGGTAAGTCTCTATTATCCTCTCAGGTGCTGTCCTGAAAGACGATTAGGGAAAAATCAAGTTAGACTTACCGGTAACTTGTTTTCCAAGAGTCTTTCAGGACAGCAGCATCCCGCCCTAATGTGTTTTTACATATATATATATATACTGTGACTAACCATATCTCGATTATGTGTTCCAGTTTGGGGCCGGAGGTTCTCTACTACAACTGACCATATGTGGGAAGGAGCCTCCTTTTTAAAGTTTGGTGGAAGAGGTGTTTCCTGTGGACAAAGGGAGGAGTCACTCTCTCAGGTGCTGTCCTGAAAGACTCTTGGAAAACAAGTTACCGGTAAGTCTAACTTGATTTTTCTCTAGGGACAAACTTCATCTCTCCATTTCTTGTTTGAATTTTTTCAATGAAATTTCTGGTTTTCTTTTTTTGCAGTTTCCTTGCTAAATATTTCCCTGGCTTGTTGCCCCAGACATACTGTTCCCTGGCCATCTTATTAAACTTCTGTCTGACTTCCTGCTCAGCTAAGTCTTTTAATTCCTCTCTCTTATCAGTGAGCTCTATGTAAATGCCCTGCGTAGGTGCCCCCCCGGTCTTGTGCTTTTGCTCGAGAGTTTTGATCTCGGCCATCAGAGCCTGCGTTTTTTCTCATCCTCTCCTTTTTTCTCCATGAGGCTTTTGCTATCAGGAGCCCCCTTACGAACGCTTTATGGGCGTCCCATAGTTGGGCCTCTGAGACCTCCCCGTTGTCATTAATTTGAAAGAACCATTCCAGTTCCTTTCTAATATGGTCCCTGATTTCTTTATCGTGTAGTAATTCTGGGTTGAGTTTCCAGCCACTCGAGGTTTGTTTGTATTCGGGAAACCTTAGCCTCATGGAGACCGGAGCGTGATCCGAGAGGGAAACTATTCCTATGTCTGACTCATTGATCCTTTCCAGTATGCCATGTTCTATCAGGATGTGGTCCAAACGAGAATACGTCTGGTGGACGGGGGAAAAGAACGAATAGTCTCTTGTCTGCGGGTGCTGGATCCTCCATACATCCAGCAGTTGATCCTCCGAGAGTTTTTTTTTTTTATCCGTTTTAATTGAACGTTTCCCCTCCCCGTCCCACCAGACGTACTATCTAAGGCAGGGTCCATTACGAAATTAAGGTCCCCCATCAGGATCAGAAACCCTTTTTTAAAGACCCTCAGTTTACGCAGAATTGATTCAAGGTATGGGATAGGTTTAGTGTTGGGGGCATAAACATTGGCCAGTGTAAGTTCTACCCCTAGGAGAGATCCCCTAAGAAACAGGAATCTCCCCTCGGGGTCCGTCATTCTCCCCTCCACCACGAAGTCTAAGTCCCTCGCGATCCCAATGGCCACTCCTCTTGCCCTGCTTGAAATGGTGTCTCCATAGAACCAATTTGGGAAAGCCGGAGAAAACAATCTGATATTGGAAGTGTGCGCCAGGTGGGTCTCCTGCAAAAAAACTATTCCAGCCCTGTATCTCTCTACTTCCTCTAGTACCTTGAGGCGCTTGCCGGGAGAGTTTAAACCTTTTACGTTGTAAGATAAAAATTTAATTTCGGTGTCCTTCATTTATTTTTTTGGGTTTTTGTGTGCGGGTGTATGCTCTCATCTTTTTTTTTTTTTTCCCCTTTTTTTTATTTTTTATTTTTTCCTTTTTGTTCCGTTTTTTTTTCTCTGAGGTTTTAATATTGATGACAGCCTAGCAGCGGATGGGGTCCCCCTCCCCCTTTCACCCCTATACCCCCCTTCCTCCCTCTCCCCTCCCCTCCCTCCTCCCCCCCCCCCTCTCTGACCCCAACTAGGGTCTCTAAGTCCTTGGGAGCCATCCTTTGTGGCTTCCCTCAGACACTAGATTCCTGGTGAGGTGGAGTTTATTTAGCCCTCCTCTCCCCCTCCGCGGCCCGGAACCCCGGGCCGTCATGGGGGGGGAGCAGGGCCGATTTGAACAGGCTTGTTTTACTAAGTCGGGTGGTGCTTCTCCCCTCCTCCCTCCCCTCCCCCCCCTCCTCCTCGTGGGATCCCCCAAACCCTCCATTTCGTTCCAACCCTGCAAATCCGGAACTGGGATCCCGAGTTTCGCACAGAAACCTTGCACTTCTTCCGGGCACCTCAACCTGGCCGTGCGCCCCTCTTTTGACCCTATTAGACATGAAGGGAAGCCCCAGTTGTATCTTATATTTTCCTTTCTAAGAATTTCTAACAGAGGTTTTTGGTGTCTTCGTCTTTCGAGGGTACGGGCCGATAGATCTGCGTAGACTTGAATTTCAACTTCCTCAAACATCAGAGGTGACTTATTTCTTATTTTTGCCCAAAGGTCCTCTTTTTCTTTAAAGTGGCTAAATCTGACGATTATGTCCCGTGCCCTCTCCGAATCGCGCCTTTCAGTACTTCCTACTCGGTGTATCCTTTCTATGCCAGGAAAGTGGTCAGGGTCCTTGCCGCTTATTGGGCCCAGGATTGCCCATAGTTTTTTTTCCTAAATCTTCCCCTCTTTGTTCCGGGACGGCGCGCAGCCTCAAATTTTGCCTCCTGTCCCTATTCTCTTGATCCTCAATCTTGTAGAGGGTATCTCTCTGGGTAAGGGAAGCATTTTTCAATTGCGCTTTTAGCCTCGAGATTTCCAGGTCTATGGTATCCGCTCTCCCTTCCACCACTTCCACTCTAGACAACAGGTGGCCCAAGTCCTCACGCAGGGAATTAATTACATTTTCAAGGCGTAGTAGCATCGCCTCCATTTCTAGTTTATTGGGGATGTGGGCTCCTGCCTGTTGGTCTTCCACCCGGCTGAGATCAATCTCGGTCTCCATTGTGAAGTCCGCTCTAGAGTTATTAATTTCCCCTTCAGCCCCCCCCCGCTCTCCGAGCTAGCTCCAGCATGGGTATCCTTTCCCAATGTTTTTGGGCTTGCACCCTGTCTTAGGTAGTGTTTGATTGTGCTTGTCTCCCCTTTACTGCCTTTGGTGGTTGCTTTCTTTGTCTGTTTAGCTGGGTCTTTACTCATGATGGCCTTCTTGATGGGTCTTATTCTCTTCCCCAGTCTTGTTATGTACCTGGGCCGCCTTGGCCCTTTTTCCTCAGCCTTGATTTTAATATAGTCCTTGCTTTGGGGATGGGCTTAGCCCTTGGTGGTTTGTAGTCTTGTGGTCTCGAAATCAGTGCTAAAGCCGTCTGGGTTTCCCGAACTGGGCCCTGCCCCCTCCTCTCACCCTGGTTTACCGTTCCTATTCTCTGATACCCCCGGGGTATTAAACCTCTCCGGGAGTAGCCCGAAAGGAATCACGAGTGTATCTAAGCTGTCTTACTGTCCCCTTTATTTGATCTTGGGAGCTTATTTGGGGGGTGCTCACAAGGTGATCGTGTCAACGCAATCCTTAACTTTCCTGATGCCCCCTACAAATAGTCCTGCGTTCCCTCGTGTCCTTGAGGAATCTATCCCCAGAAGAGTCCACTTGTGCGCCTGTCCACAGGGTATGTCTCCCTCGATATTTTTCAGGTTCCCCCTCTCATTTCTGTGTTTTCTTTTAACGAATTTAGTTGTTTTATACCAGTTTGAGCGGGGTTACCCCTTCAATTTCCGTTTCCCTGTGATAGGCCAGCCTTGGTCGTTTTTCAGGGCCCTTTCAAGGCTTTTTAGAGATATATTTTTATTTATTGTGCTCCGCTAGGCCCCAGGGCCCAGAGAGTCTGTCTGGGGGGCCCGCTAGGGTAGATTGTCTTTTCGGACAAGAGAGGGGGGAGCTTTTTCTGCGTGCGAGGCCCTTCCGATCGTGGTTACAAAGATAGAAAAAGTGGCTGGGGCTTTACGTTTATGTTAAACATTGATCAGATACACCAGTAATAAGAGGGGTATTCCTCAGTTCAGAACTGTCATCATCTACTTCAGACACTTTACCATCTCAAAATAATAAACAAGGCTGTCTCGTCAAAACTGGTACATTTCAAAAATTAGAAGAAAATAAGCAGTTCACTTTTTCAAATGATATGTTGTGATATGTCCTCTCTATGTCCCTCCACCTCGTCCGTCATGTTGTATATGTCGCTCTGGGCGGGCGAGGGGGGGGGGGGGGGGGGAAGCCGCCCGTTCCCAGGGTGTTGCAGCCCCCGTCACCGCCCGAGGCATCAATCACGGGGTCTTACAATCTCTAGATCTATCAACAACTATATATTGCAAGGGTCTGCCTTATTGGATATAAATTAATTGGAAATAAGTAAGCCCTCATATTACATAGTTTTAGTAAATGTAAAGTTGATTGTACAGAGATCGTATGCTCAAATTGTGATGTGTATGGTGATGCTAATGGAGCCCTTGATAGCAGTAAACTTCTCCCACTGGCTGGACTTGTAATATTAAGACTACATCCAGCCAAGCTTATTTTTATTTTTTTCCAGATACAACACGGAAAATGTTTTTTTGTGACATGGGGGGTTATTTACTAGAGCACGGGTACCCAACCTTTTGAAGAGCAAGGCCACCTAAGCGACTTGGTAATCGGTCGCAGGCCACAATGAGCGTAGCGGGTGCAAGGCAGCTCTCTACTTTTTTTTTTTATTTTTGCGGATCGGATTGGAAGTAGGCGTTTGTACACAAGTCCATTTACATCTGCTACTCCTTAGGCCCCTTTCACACTGGGGCATTTTTCAGGCGGTATAGCGCTTGTTCACCGCCTGAAAAATCCGGCCCCTTTAACTCCAGTGTGAAAGCCGGCGGGCTTTCACACTGGAGCGGTGCGCTAGCAGGACGGCAAATAAAGTCCTGCTAGCAGCATCTTTGGAGCGGTATAGGAGCGGTGTATTCACCGCTCCTATACCGCTCCTTCCTATTGATTTGAATGTAAAACCGTGGCAATACCGCCGCAAAGCGCCGCTACGGCGGCACTCTGCGAGGGTGTTTAACCTTTTTTCGGCCGCTCGCGGGGGGTAAAACCGCACCGCGAGCGGCCGACTACCGTGGTTAAAACGACGGTAAAGCAGCGCTAAATATAGCGCTGCTTTACCGTCACCGCAGCTCCCCGCCCCAGTGTGAAAGGGGCCTTAGAGGTGAATGGAGATCCAATTGGGTCGGATTGACCGTGTGAAAGGGGCCTGTGGCTCAGTGCAGGTAACCCTCAGGTGCACTGTTCTGCACCTGCGGATCAGTTTGAAAGCAGCCCAATAACCACTGCAGAACAGATATGCCCATATACACACTGTGATTTTAGTAATAAGCTTACTATTAATAACAGTATTCTATTCCATCACAGAGCAGGAGGTCGCGGGCCACATCAGCGGGTTGGGCACCCCTGTACTAGAGGCAAATCCGCTGTGCACTTGGAATTGCAGTCGCTGTAGATCTGAGGGGGGCATGCAAGGAAAATAAAAAACAGCATTTTTGCTTGCACATGATTGGATGATAAAATCAGCAGAGATTCCCCTCATTTCAGATCTACAGTGACTGCACTTGCAGTGCACTGCCATAGGTCCAATTTCCCCTACTTCCTGTCCCTGTTAGGCTGAAAAAAAGAAATGCGGAAGCAATTGTTACTGGTACCAAAGCAATAAAAATAAATTGTCACAAGCTCTGAGACTGAAAATAAAGGAAAATCTCCCCAATAGGAACACAGGGGGTTATTTACGAAAGGCAAATCCACTTTGCACTATAATTGCACTGGAAGTGCAGTCACTGTAGATCTGAGGGGACATGCAAGGAAATAAAAAAAAAAAACGAAATTTTAGCATGCACATGATTGGCTAAAATCAGCAGAAATTCACCTTTTTCAGATCTTTCCCTCAGATCTACAACGACTGCACTTCCAAGTGCACTTTCGGTGCACTTACATGTAGTGCAGAGTGGATTTCCCTATTGTAAATCAACCCCACAGACAGTAAAACAGAGCAACAGTTTCCAATCCTTCCCAGCTCTAAATCCAAAACTCCAATTATGGCCACACACAGAAAAATGTTATACATGATTGTATTTTCAATATATTCATTGTTGGATCAGAAATGCAATCCGATTAATTGAAAAGATTGTTCAATGCACCATACACTTAGCAATAATATCAAGTTATCCACTTCCCTATGATCAGATTTTCTGCGTGAACCGGTCACAATTATTTTGATTTAACCCGGGTTCACACTGTAGCGAACACAGACATCACATGTGATTCGCACCTGCACTGTAGTGCCGATCGCATGCAATGTCTGTGTAATGCGAGTTTAGCCATACAGTTGTACAAAAAAAGGTGCAGGGACATTTTTTTTTTTTTTTTCCCCGCACTGGAATCGGATTGCCTTCCTGTCCGAATACACAGTTCGCACTGCGATCTGTGAACCGTTCTGGGGGTATCATTAACATTTTATCTACACCCGCAGCAGTTCGCAGGAGGCAGTGTGAACTGCCTGCGGGAGAGATGCAATGCGGGAACTGGCACTGGAGTCGTGCTGGTTCGTGCATCGTTAAAGTGTGAACCTACAATAAATCAATAGGTTTTGCTTAACCGCTTCCCGACCGGCACACAACGATGTAGGTCGGCAGAATGGTGCGCCGGTCAGTGGGTCCCGCTCGTTCACCGCGGGGATACTGGCGATCGTCTCACCGGGAGGACGAATGGGGAGATGCTAAAGTAAACAAACATCTCCCCATTCTGCCTAGCAACAGTGACACTGATCTCTGCTCCCTGTGATTGGAGCAGAGATCAGTGATGTCCACAACACAGCCATACCCCCCACAGTTAGCAACACGCCCTAGGACACACTTAACCCCTACACTGCCACCTAGTGGTTAACCCCTTCACTGCCAGTGTCATTTAAACAGGAATCAGTGCATTTGTATAGCACTGATTGCTGTATAAATGACTGGTCCCAAAAATGTGTCAACAATGTGTGCCATAATGTCGCAGTCACAATAAAAATCGCTGATCGCTGCCATTACTAGTAAAAAAATAATTATTAATAAAAATGCCATAAAACTATCCCCTATTTTGTAAACGCTATAACTTTTGCGCAAACCAATCAATAATCGCTTATTGGGATTTTTTTTCTACCAAAAATATATGTAAAAGAATACGTATTGGCCTAAACTGAGGAAAAACGACCACACAATTGTCAGTTAAAGCGACGCAGTGCCGAATCGCAATGGTCTGGTCTTTTTTTTTTCCACTTTAGCAATATTCAAGAGATTATTATTCAACTTCGCGTTCATTTGTATCTCTCGTCATATTTCACATCATTGTGGAGTTTTATTATGAAAAGAATTAAACCGTACAGTTTAGTTTACCGTTTTGCATACTCTATTTTCTCTTTTGCATTTTTATTTCACTTTTTTAATGTGTGGGGTTTTCTTTTTATCTTCCTATTCCCCGTTCTTTCCCTCCCCCCTCCCACACCCGCCCCCCCTATTTCCCAATACCTCTCATCTTTTTGTTGCGAACACCATTTCGCTATATCATTCTATTTATATAATCGTTTCGGCATATTCCCATATCTGCTTGAAAGTCTGCCATCTTTTCCATTTTTTCGGATTCTCTTCATCTCCTTCTCCATTGTAGCTCAATTTTTCCAAATGATACATTTCTTCTACTTTTAAGACCCACTCTCTTTTTTAGTGGGTGCTTCTTCCTGCTGCCATTTTTTCGGGATAAGGCCCTTGGCTGCATTTAACATCTGGGGTATTTAATGTTTTTGTATATTGCTTTATTGGATCATCGGTCCCATGGAATAGACATATCCAGGGATCCTCTTTTATATTCACGTTGGTGATTACTTTTATAAGGCTCCGGATCTCTATCCAAATTTTTTTTATTTTTGGGCACTCCCACCAAATATGGGCCATTGTGCCCGGCTTATTGCATCTCCTCCAGCAGTTCTGTGAATTATCTAAGTGAATTTTATTTAGTTTATCAGGTGTCATATACCATCGAGAAAGGAGTTTATAATTCATCTCCGTCGTCATAGTATCAATAGCTGATTTGTGGGTTAATTTCAATATTTTTTTTATTTTGTGCATATAATCATGTGAACCCAATTCCGTGCCCCATTTGAGAAGGAAAGGTGGTATCTCCGGTTGGTCCTCTGCAAGAATAGCTCTATATAGTCGGGATATTGTGTTTTTTTTTTTTTTTTTTGTCCCCGATTCCGCACAGATTTTTTCTAATGCTGTATATTTTTCTTTTGTTCTTATCGGTTGGGGAAGGCTTCTTACAAAGTGGATCAGCTGCAGATAACACCACTCATTGATTCTTATTTGTGCCCCATTGTGTTGTAGTTCTACTAGTGTTTTTATTTTCCCTTTATCCATTATATCTTTCAATTGCGTGTTTTCTCCTAACCATTGACCCCCTATGTGTCTTTTTCCTGGTGGAAAATACTCATTATCACTCAAAAACATTAACGGTGAGTTATACTCCCACTTATATTGCTTATGTAACAAATCCCATATTTTTAATACATTTTTAGTTATTTTTTGTGTGTTTGTGCCCAAACCCCTTAAATGTGGGGGAATCCATATTACCCTTCTTAAACTTACCCCGCTTATAATATTCTCCATTTTAACCCAGTGTTTATCTTCTGTTTCCCGTGCCCACTCTATTGCTCGTGACGCTATGATCGCGTAATAATATTTTTTAAGGTCCGGGATCCCCAATTCTCCTTGATCCTTATTCTGCTTCAAGATATTACTAGAGATCCTAGGTTTTTTGTTTTGCCAGATGAATCTGTTTATTATCGATTTTAAAGTTTGAAAATAATAATCTGGGAGGGGGATTGGTAACATTGAAAATTTGTATGTAACTTTGGGGAGTAACACCATTTTGGCTGTATTGATTCGGCCAAACCATGATGGAGGCTTTAAAGATAGTTTTTTGGTCTCATTTTTAATTTCATCTAATAGTGCAATATAATTCTCACTGAATAGTTGTTCTACTGAATTTGCTAATTTAATCCCCAGGTATTTTAAGCTTTTCTTCTTCCAGGGAAAAGGATATTCTTTTTGCAGCTCGTGTATCTCTTTTGCTTCAACATTTATGTTTAAGATTTCTGATTTGTTTAAATTAATTTAGAAATTTGCCATTTCTCCATATTTTTTTTAGCGTTTCGATTAATCGTGGCATTGTATGTTTAGGTTTGGAGACATAAAACAGCAGGTCATCTGCAAAAGCCGCGACCTTATGCTCGACGTCGCCAATTTTTATTCCCTTAATGTCTCTATTTGCTCTGACTGTTGCCAATAATGGTTCGAGCGAGAGCACAAAAAGCAATGGGGACAGGGGGCAACCCTGTCTCGTCCCATTTCTCATGGTAAAGGGAGTTGAAAGATCCCCATTGATTTTTATTGCTGCGGTCGGTGCTTCATACAATACCCCAATTCTTTGTAACATCCTAGCACCCAGTCCTATATGCCTCAATGTCTCCATCATGAACCCCCAGTCTACTCTGTCAAATGCTTTTTCAGCATCAATTGACAGAAATAGTCCTGGGGGCCCCTGTGTTTTCATTTTTTGCAACAGGAGGAGTGTTCTAACTCCGTTGTCGCGCCCCTCTCTTCCTGAAACAAAACCTACTTGGTCCATATGGACTAGTTCTTTCATTTTATCTCTAAGTCTGTTTGCTAGTACTTTTGCATATAGTTTTGTATCAAAATTCAGGAGAGAGATAGGTCTGTAGCTTGGACATTCTTTCTGTGCTTCAGAGCTTAATCTGTGCCAAGTCCGTTCATGTAATTACAAAGCCGGGGTATCAGAATTTTCTGGAATTTCTTAAGATAATTTATGGAGAATCCGTCCGGACCTGGGCTTTTCCTTATTGGTGTTTCTAGGATAGCTTTTTTAATTTCCTGCTCCGTAATCTGGCTTTCTAGATCTTCACTATCGTTCGGACTTAGTTGAAAGATTCCTGATTTATCCAAAAACTGTTTTATTTTGTTTGTTTTTTCTTTTTCTACATTGCCTTTCTTAATGTCATAGAGTGCACTATAGTAGTTCCGGAAAACATCAGCTATTTCTTTTGTTTTAGAAACTGCTTCTCCTTGTTTATTTCAGATTTTTTCAATGTAGTTTCTTGCCTTTTCCTTCCTCATGGGCCTTTGCCAAATGTTTCCCGATTTTATTGGCTCCGAAATATTTCCCCTTCAGAATTCTATTAAAAGACCCTTTTTGTATCCTGGGTTAATAAGTCTTTCAGTTCTTCTCTTTTGGATATAAGTTGATGGTAGATTTCTTGGTGTCTCCCTTCTGGTTTTTTATGTAGCTGTTCTAATTTGTGTATTTCCTCTGTTAAGGTTTTAGTTTCCTTTTCTCTCGCCTTTTTTTTTCCAGCCCCCATGGATATAAAGATACCCCTTTTATATATGCCTTGTGTGTCTCCCATAGAGTCGAATATGAGATATCCTGTGTGTCGTTGATTTCGAAAAAATGCGTCAATTCCTCACTTATTCTTTCTATATCTTGGTTTTCACTTAAAAGTGTATCATTTAATATCCAATTGGAAACTGGTCTCTGTGTTTTCATTTCTTCTATGGTCATCATTACTGGGGAGTGATCAGATAGTGTAGATATCCCTATCTCGACATCTGTCACTCTAGTGAGTATATTATGATCAGTTCTAAAATAGTCAATGCGTGTATACGTCCTATGTACAGGGGAGAAGAAGGTATAATCCCGTGTTTTGGGGTGGAAAGCTCTCCACACAACCACCAGTTGGTTTTGGTACATTTTTTGTTTCAATATTTTAAGGGACGCCTGTCCCGTCCCCTGTACATGTGACGTACTATCCTCTTGAGGGTTTAAGGATAAGTTGAAATCTCTGGCCATTATTACTATCCCTCTCCTGAACTGCGCAAGGGTCCCTATCATTCTTTTTAGGAACTTTGCTGGATTTTTATTTGGGGCATATATGTTACCCAGAGTACATTCTGTTTCACCTATAAACCCTCTTAAAAAAAGGAATCTCCCCTCTGGATCTGTGAGCCTTTCCTCTAGTTTGAACCTAGTTTCTCTTGAGAACCCAATTGCAACTCCCTTTGCTTTGTTCGTCGTTGAGTCCGCATAGAACCAAGTGGGGTGTTCGTTGGAATATAATTTTATGTTAGCCCCTAAAAAGAGATGAGTCTCTTGAAGGAAGATTATATCCGCATGATGGTATTTGAGCTCTTTTAAGACTTTGTCTTTTGGCCGGTATATTCAGTCCTCGAACATTATATGTCAGAAACTTAATCGTGCGTTAAATTTTCCTTTTTTTTTTTTTTTTTTTTTCCTTTCCTTTCCCAAAAAGACGAGAGGTATTGTTCCCCACCAGATCAGTCCCCCCCCCCCCTCTTCCCTATCCCTCTTTCCCTCCGCCCCCCCTTCTCCTCTCTTTCCGACCTACTCTGGTCACTAGACCGTTGGCTGATCCGAACATCTTTTCCGGTTTCAGCTTTCAGTCTTCAAGCCTCGAGGTGTTGCTCTGATCTCCACCCACATTCCGCGCCCCTCCCACGGGATATTCCCAGGAGGGGAGTGGGGTGGGTGTACTGGACCAAGCTTTCTCTCCTCCCTGTTTTAACCCACACCTCCCTCAACCCACCCCCTCCCCCCAAAGAAGAAGAGGGGGGGTCCCTCTCCGGGTGGATGCGACCCTACACCCCCTCTCTCTCTTTCCACTCTGGGATTTCAATTGCTTGTAGTCCAAGAACATTACAAAATTCTGGAAGCTCTTCTGGAAATCTCAGTTTTGCCGATTTGCCCTCACTGTATCCTATTAAGCAAGCTGGGAACCCCCAACTATATTTTATATTCTCTGTTTTCATTTGTGCTAGTAAGGGTCTAAGGAATCGCCTTCTGGCCAACGTCTCTGGGGCCAGATCTATAAAGATTTGTATTTCAGTCCCATTGATTTTTAGTGGGGGTTTGCCTCTTAGGTTATTCCAGATTGCCATCTTATCTTCAAAATTCTGGAATCTGACCAGAATATCCCTAGGGCTGTCTGGTGATATATGTTGAGGCCTCCTTAGTCTGTGTACCCTATCTATTTTAAGTTCCATTTCAGGGCCCTTGTTCCATACTGGGCCAAGGATCTCCTTGATTACTACCCTAAGGTCTTCGGTGTTTTCCTCTGTAAGAGTATCCGTAGGTTCTGTCGCCTACTTTGGTTTTCCTGTTCTTCTAACTTTTATATCTGATTCTCCTCTGAGTTTTCCTTGTCTCTTTAAGCTGGTCTTTCACTGCGTTTAATTCCAATATGTGATTATCGATTTTGTTTTCATTTTCCTCTACTCGGGTAAGCAAGTGGCTTAGATCTGTTCGGTGTGCCGTTATCTCTGTTTTAATTGAGTTCTCCATTCGGGTTAACATCTCCGAAATCTCTAATTTTGTGGCTATCTGTGCAGTGTTAACTGTATCTTCGCTGGCACTCCTATCCTGCTCGCTTTCTATAGTCGTTTCGCCACCAGAGGCTCCTACCGGGTCATCCTTCTTTTTATTTGTTTCCTTTTTCTTCCCTTGTTTAATCATTTGCTGCTCTTCTGGGCCTGGGCTTTTGGGGCTCGAACCTTTTACCAAGTATTGTTTGATTGTGCTCGTATTTGCTTTATTTTTTGGTGTTTTAGCTTCACTTGCTTTCGGTGTTTTTCTTTTCATACTAGCAGATCCTTTTTTAAAAAATTTCCTTTTCCCCAGAGTGTCGGTCTAGCGATCTAGCTGTCTTGAAAAAAAAAGGTGGCGAAGACCTCTCACAGAGTTAATGTAATTAAGCGAGTGAAGGGGAGAAAGGGAGAAAAACAAAAGGCGGGGGAGCAAAAAAGAAAAACGGATCCAGGGTCATGCCAATATCATTTGTAAGTTTTGTCTCTGTGTGCTATATCCTGTCTAGTTCACTGTAGGTCCTTAACGTAGTAAAGAGATGCAACTAGTATAGACACGGAAAAGCAAAAGGGGTTTTACCCCGTAAATATTTTTGTCTGCTTGTCCTCCTTCCTCTTCTTCCCTTCCACCTCCTTTTCCTATACTCTGAGTTATGACTCTCTTCTAGATGAAAGAAAAGAGCCCCTCACTTCGATTATTTTCCGGATTCAGGTATCTTTGGCGTTCTCACCCCTTACTGCACAGTCTAATACGCCGGGTTTATTTCCCATTCCGTTCAGATCCTATTGTGTATGTAATTGCACTTATTTACCGTTTGTTTAACACAGTCTTACTATTCCTGCTATCTCTCATGTTTCATATCTTTGCAATGCATCTGAGATTTACATTTAAATAGCAGTTGAATATGGTGTTTTGTTTGGGATATCCTAGGTACAGCTATTTGCACTTCCTTTATAAAGAGAACATAGGATCCACACACTCACCATCTCCAATGTGATCCACTGTTCCGTTCCCCTTGCGGGGTCTTGCCCTTGCTGCTTTCTGTCCATCCGGGGATCTGTGAGGTACGTTTCTTACCCGATGTTTGAGAAGAGGGGGTTCTCTAATTGCTTCAGCCCTTTACCCAGCGTGGGAGCGAGAGCGGGGGGTCGGGTCCTTGGGGGAGCGGGTTCCAGGTCGTGGAGGCGTTGGGGGAGAGCAGCCAGGTGATGTTTAGGAGAGCGGCGTCCTCCGCATTTCGCGCCGATATCTTGTGCGGCGCGCTGCAGCCGATGGCGCCGGCTCACTGGCTGATCTCTCTGTAGCGCAGGGGGTCATCAGCGAGGGATCTCGCGGTCTCTCATACCGCATCCTCACCCTCGGCTTGGTCCGTCAGGTGTTCCGATCAGGCTCCTCCCTGAGACACTACGTGCTCTCACGTCCTCTCATCCTCGCAATGGTCTGGTCTTAAGCCAGCAAAATGGTCCGGTCTGAAAGTGGTTAAAGTGACTGTAGAGGTAAAATATAATTTTACATTTTTTTTTTTTTTTTTTTTAATATCCTACTTGCCTCCACTGTGCAGCTCGTTTTGCACACAGTGGCCCTGAACCTGCTCTTCTGGGGTCCCCCGGCGGCTCCTCCCTGCATCTGATAGAATCTGCATCTGAGAAGTGCTTCCCCGAGGGGGGGTTACCTTGCGGGTGCGATCCCAGCATTCGGCGTCCATAGACGCTGAATACAGGACTCGGCCCCACCCCCCCCCCGGCATTTGCATCATTTGATAACAGCGCAGCCATTGGCTCCTGCTGCTGTCAATCAAATCAATCTATTCAATCAAGAGCCGAGAACACCGGGCAGAGAGACAGTACATCCCCGTGGGTCAAGTTCTAGGGTTCAGGTAAGTAAAACGGGGGGGTTGGGGGCCTGTCAGTGCCAGGTGTTTTTTCACCTTAATGCATAGGAAAAAGACGAAGCATTGTTTGATCAGATTGTTGCGTGTAAGGCCACTGTTAAACAAAATAGGGCTTTCTGCCTGGAGTTAAGGGATCTGCTATAAGAGGGAGAGTGTGATCATTTCTTCCTTTCGAATCATCTGTCATTTGATCAATTTATAATGTTTTGTTGCAGGGCACAGCTGGCAGGATTTGTCAGTTGAAACCTCTTTCCACACACGTAACGCAAATTTGCGGCAGAAAAGAGGGTGGACACACACGCAGGCCAGTGCTAGACTAATTTGTGCCCTAGGCAAGACCGTCTACTTGCTGCCTACCCCCCACAAAAAATAAATAATAATAATTCACAATTTTTAAAACGCAGGTCACCACAGTATGGGTGAACAGGGTCTTGGGTAAAAATGCACCTGCATATGTGGTGTCACTGAAGGTATAAATGTCCCTGCACCTTGATGGTGTCGCTGGATGGATAAATGTCATTGCACTGCGCTATAGAAGATGTTGGCACTCTATAGACATTCATATGGGTAGGGTGGGGAAAGCTCTTGCTGTCCTTGTACATCGCCGCAGTCAGTGTTGGCACTATACTTGGCTGAGGGCCACAGTACAGGGGGGAGAGGGGCAGAGTACGGGGGGGCACAATGCAGGAGGGCAGAGTACAGGGGGGAGAGGGGCACAGTAAGGGAGGGAGCAGAGTACAGGGGGGGCAGAGTACAGGGGGGGCAGAGTACAGGGGGGAGCGGGGACACAGTACAGGAGGGCAGCGTACAGGGGGGAGCGGGGACACAGTACAGGAGGGCAGCGTACAGGGGGGAGCGGGGACACAGTACAGGAGGGCAGCGTACAGGGGGGAGCGGGGGCACAGTACAGGAGGGCAGCGTACAGGGGGGAGCGGGGGCACAGTACAGGAGGGCAGCGTACAGGGGGGAGTGGAGGCACAGTACAGGAGGGCAGAGCACAGGGGGAGCGGGGCACAGTACAGGAGGGTAGAGGGGCAGAGTACAGGGGTACAGGAGGGGCACAGTGTGAGAGGGGCACAGTACGGGGGGAGCACAGTACAGGGGGGGGAGAGGGGCAGAGTACGGGGGTGCAAGAGGGGCACAGTGCGAGAGGGGCAGAGTACGGGGGAGCACAGTACAGGAGGGGAAGGGGCAGAGTACAGGGGGGGAGAGGGGCAGAGTCCAGCAGGGCAGAGCACAGGGGGGGGGGGAGAGAGGGGCAGAGTACAGGGGGGGGGGGGGAGAGGGGCAGAGTACAGGGGGGGGGGGGAGAGGGGCAGAGTACAGGGGGGGGGGGAGAGAGGGGCAGAGTACAGGGGGGGGGGAGAGAGGGGCAGAGTACAGGGGGGGGGAGGGGCAGAGTACAGGGGGGGGGAGAGAGAGAGAGGGGCAGAGTACAGGGGGGGGGAGAGGGGGCAGAGTACAGGGGGAGGGGGGGAGAGAGAGAGAGAGGGGCAGAGTACAGGGGGGGGGGGAGAGGGGCAGAGTACAGGGGGGGGGGGGGAGAGAGAGAGGAGAGGGGCAGAGTACAGGGGGGGAGAGAGAGAGGGGCAGAGTACAGGGGGGGGGAGAGAGAGAGGGGCAGAGTACAGGGGGGGAGAGAGAGAGAGGGGCAGAGTACAGGGGGGGAGAGAAAGAGGGGCAGAGTACAGGGGGGGAAGAGAGGGGCAGAGTACAGGGGGGGGAAGAGAGGGGCAGAGTACAGGGGGGGAAGAGAGGGGCAGAGTACAGGGGGGGGAAGAGAGGGGGGGAGAGAGAGGGGCAGAGTACAGGGGGGGGGAGAGGGGCAGGGGAGACAGGGGGGGGGGGAGGGGCAGAGTACAGGGGGGGGGGAGAGAGAGGGGCAGAGTACAGGGGGGGAGAGAGAGGGGCAGAGTACAGGGGGGGGGGGAGAGAGAGGGGAAACAGAGGTACAGGGGGGGGGGAGAGAGAGGGGCAGAGTACAGGGAGGGGGAGAGGGGGGGGGGAGAGGGGCAGAGTACAGGGGGGGGGAGAGAGAGGGGCAGAGTACAGGGGGGGGAGAGAGAGAGGGGCAGAGTACAGAGGGGGGGGGGGGAGAGAGGGGCAGAGTACAGGGGGGGAGGAGAGAGGGGCAGAGTACAGGGGGGGGGAGGAGAGAGGGGCAGAGTACAGGGGGGGGGGAGGGGGGAGGAGGGGCAGAGTGGGGGGGGGGAGAGTACAGGGGGGGAGAGGGGCAGAGTACACAGGGAGGGGGGAGTGGGGCAGAGTACAGGGGGGGGAGAGGGGCAGAGTACACAGGGGGGGGGGGAGAGGGGCAGAGTACACAGGGAGGGGGGGAGTGGGGCAGAGTACAGGGAGGGGAGAGGGGTGGGGGAGAGAGGGGCAGAGTACAGGGGGGGGAGTGGGGCAGAGTACAGGGGGGGGAGAGGGGCAGAGTACAGAGAGGGGAGGAGTGGGGCAGAGTACAGGGGGGGGAGAGGGGCAGAGTACAGGGGGGGGGGGGAGTGGGGCAGAGTACAGGGGTGGGGGGGAGTGGGGCAGAGTACAGGGGTGGGGGGGGGTGGGGCAGAGGGGGGGGGCAGGGGGGGGAGGGGCAGAGTACAGGGGGGGGGGAGAGAGGGCAGAGGGGGGGGAGAGGGGCAGAGTACAGGGGTGGGGGAGAGGGAGGGGCAGAGTACAGGGGGTGGGGGAGAGGGAGGGGCAGAGTACAGGGGGGGGTGGGGGGAGAGAGGGGCAGAGTACAGGGGGGGGGGGGAGAGAGGGGCAGAGTACAGGGGGGGGGAGAGGGGGAGAGAGGGGCAGAGTACAGGGGGGGAGAGAGAGAGAGGGGCAGAGTACAGGGGGGGGAGAGAGAGAGAGGGGCAGAGTACAGGGGGGGGGGAGGGAGAGAGAGGGGCAGAGTACAGGGGGGGGGGGGAGAGAGAGAGGGGCAGAGTACGGGGGGGGGGGAGAGAGAGGGGCAGAGTACAGGGGGGGGGAGAGAGGGGCAGAGTACAGGGGGGGGGAGAGAGAGGGGCAGAGTACAGTGGGGGGGGGAGAGTACAGGGGGGGAGAGGGGCAGAGTACACAGGGAGGGGGGGAGTGGGGCAGAGTACAGGGGGGGAGAGGGGCAGAGTACACAGGGAGGGGGGGAGAGGGGCAGAGTACACAGGGAGGGGGGGAGTGGGGCAGAGTACAGGGAGGGGAGTGGGGCAGAGTACAGGGGTGGGGGAGAGGGAGGGGCAGAGTACAGGGGGTGGGGGAGAGGGAGGAGGGGGAGAGAGGGGGTGGGGGAGAGGGAGGGGCAGAGTACAGGGGGTGGGGGAGAGGGAGGGGCAGAGTACAGGGGGGGGGGGAGAGAGGGGCAGAGTACAGGGGGGGGGGGAGAGAGAGGGGCAGAGTACAGGGGGGGGGGGGGGGGGAGAGGGGGGGGGGGGGGGAGAGGGGCAGAGTACAGGGGGGGGGGAGAGAGGGGCAGAGACAGGGGGGGGGGGAGAGTGGGGGGAGGGGCAGAGGGGCAGAGGGGGGGGGGAGTGGGGCAGAGTACAGGGAGGGGGGGAGTGGGGCAGAGTACAGGGGGGGGGGGGGAGTGGGGCAGAGTACAGGGGGGGGGAGAGGGAGGGGCAGAGTACAGGGGGGGGAGAGGGAGGGGCAGAGTACAGGGGGGGGAGAGAGGGGGGCAGAGTACAGGGGGGGGGGAGAGAGGGGCAGAGTACAGGGGGGGGGAGAGGGAGGGGCAGAGGGGGGGGGGAGAGGGAGGGGCAGAGTACAGGGGGGGGGGGGAGAGGGAGGGGCAGAGTACAGGGGGGGGGGGAGAGGGAGGGGCAGAGTACAGGGGGGGGAGAGAGAGGGGCAGAGTACAGGGGGGGGAGAGAGAGGGGCAGAGTACGGGGGGGGGGAGAGAGAGGGGCAGAGTACGGGGGGGGGAGAGAGAGGGGCAGAGTACAGGGGGGGGGGAGAGAGAGGGGCAGAGTACAGGGGGGGGGGAGAGAGAGGGGCAGAGTACAGGGGGGGGGGGGGGAGGGGCAGAGTACAGGGGGGGGAGAGAGAGGGGCAGAGTACACGGGGGGCAGAGTACAGGTGGGGGCAGGGGAGAGGGGCAGAGTACAGGTGGGGGCAGGGGAGAGGGGCAGAGTACAGGGGGGGGGGGCGAGGGGCACAGTACAGGAGGGCAGAGTACAGGGGTGGAGGGGCAGAGTACAGTGGGGGTTATGGAACTCTGTGACCTGGAAAGGGCATAGTAACCAGGAGTAAAGATTCAGGCTTATACAAGTGAATATACTAATGCGCAAACCAAAATGTAAATAAAGCTGAGTAGCTGCCAACATGAAAGGGTGTTCCCACACAGTGATAATTAAATAAAGGTATACCTTTTTTTATTTAACCACTTCCCACCCGGCCAATGCAAATAAACGGCCGGGTGGGCGCTCTCTCCTTCTGAGTGGACGTTCAGGAACGTCCCTCAGAAGAAGGGGGAATCGCGCATGCCTGCGCAGCTGTGCGATCCCGATGCGCTCGTGTCACCCGGACACGGCGCATCTCCGATCAGCAGGAGGGTTCTGTAATTGGCCCTGCTGATAACATGACGGCCGTGTCCGATTAAAGCCGTCATGTGATGTAAACACAGAGCCGGTTGCTAGGCAATCGGCTCTCCTCTCCTCACACAGAAGTTGCCGGTGAGGAGAAGAGAGCAGATCGCTGCAGCCGGCTGGTGATCAGTGAGTATGTGCTGTTTTTTTACAGCTTTTTACTCACTGATCACCAACCTAGTGTAAACACATGTCCCCAAATAATAAAAACACCTGTCCCCCACATATGTCCCACTAAAATCACATGTCCCAATGATTATCTGCACACATATGTCCGTGATCACCTGCGCACATCTGTACATGATCATTTGCGTACATATGTCCGTGATCACAGGAAACCAATTATTATACACTTAACGGAATCTTTTTTTTACCAAATACATGTAGCAGAATACATTTTGGCTTAAATTTATGACAAAATTCGATTTTATTGGATTTCTTTTAAAATAGAAAGAAGAAAATATTGTGTTTTTTTTTTTTCCGTATATATAGATATAGATATAGATATAGATATAGATAGATAGATAGATATAGAAAATTGAGTCGTGAATAACATGTCTTGACATTTACTAAGATTTTGCCGGCGCAGTGAACCAGAGCACTTGAACACGCGCAGTGTACCGCACCTACCTGACCCTGGTGAAGAAGGAGGTGGTGTTTGGGGAGAGCCAGCTGGCGTGATGTTCAGAAGAGGACGGCAGAGGGGGACAGGAGACCGACACCTACCTCCGACACCCAGCACTACGGAAAAGCTCCCGACGGAGAGTAGGGAAACCAGCAGTCGTGGCTGCGTCCTAGGCGGCCGTCTAGTGGTAGCACCGGCCCTACACACACGTTGCACATATGAGATCAGCCTACAGAGTTTTCTGCGCTAACAGCATGCTCACTGTGCACTCCCAGCAGTGACTAATTTGTCAAGGACAGATCTCGGTCTGTACCAAATTTTGGGAGTCAGGGACTGGCTCCTGATCATATGTCCACTGTGACAGCCAATCATATCCATCCTGCTCCAATCTCCCCAGCCATACAGAACCTGTTAAAGAAATGCTGGGGCTAAGCAGGAAGGGGTTAACGATGGACTCTGTGCATCTTATTTTGGATTGGTTATGGAATGGTTAACCACTTTTAGACCGGACCAATTTGCAGCCAAAGGACCAGGCCCCTTTTTGCGATTCGGCACTGCGTCGCTTTAACTGACAATTGCGCGGTCGTGCGACGTGGCTCCCAAACAAAATTTACGTCCTTTTTTCCCACAAATAGAGCTTTCTTTTGGTGGTATTTGATCGCCCCTGCGGTTTTTATTTTTTGCGCTATAAACAAAAATAGAGCGACAATTTTGAAAAAAAATGCATTATTTTTTACTTTTTGCTATAATAAATATCCCCAAAAAATATATAAAAAAACATTTTTTTTCCTCAGTTTAGGCCGATACGTATTCTTCTAAATATTTTTGGTAAAAAAAATCACAATAAGCGATTATTGATTGGTTTGCGCAGAAGTTATAGCGTTTACAAGATAGGGGATAGTTTTATAGCATTTTTATTAATAATTTTTTTTTATTAGTAATGGCGGCGATCTGCGATTTATTTTTTATTTTTTTTGTGACTGCGACATTATGGCGGACACATCGGACATTTTTGACACATTTTTGGGACCATTGTCATTTGTACAGCAATCAATGCTATTTAAATGCATTGATTCCTGTATAAATGACACTGGCAGTGAAGGGGTTAACCACAAGGGGGCAGTGTAAGGGTTAAGTATGCCTAGGGGTGTGTTTCTTACTGTGGGGGGGCGTGGCTGTCAGCTAGTGAATGCTGATCTCTGCTCCAATCACAGGGAGCAGAGATCGGCGTCACTAGTTGCTAGGCAGAACGGGGAAATGCTGTTTATCTCGGCATCTCCCCGTTCAGCCTTCCCGTGAGACGATCCCTGCGGCGATCGAGCCCGCGGGGACCGCGTCCGGACTCACGGGGGTCCCGACCGGCGCGGGGAGCGCGCCGCTCCCGGCGCGCTCCTGATGGCACGGACAGGCTAAAGGAGGGACTTGTATATACGCCCTCCTGCCTGTACGTGCCATTCTGCCGACGTATATCGTCGTGCGCCGGTCGGCAAGTGGTTAAAATCCTTGTAATTTTTTGGGGGGGTTGTTTACCATCTGTGATTTTAAGGCTTTTTTAAATTTCCTGTTCTGTAGACACAACTAGAAGTAAAAAGATATTTTTGTAATGTGGAGGGAAATTCCCTCTGACACTGCAGAATAGGATATCCTCGTTTGGAAGATTTTTCTATTTATTCTAATGTCATTTTGGGTTTCCCATCACTTTTTGTCCCGGTGACAATGACTACCAGGACAAATTTAGTGAGCGGAAATCTCCCCAGTGTGGACACAGGCCGCAGTAAAAACTGGGCATGAGCTTCCCCATTCTATCCAAAACCAAAAAAAAACCCACGTGATCACAGGTTTGATGCTTTGTAAGTTCAAATGCAAAAAAAAATAACTGCATACTTTTGCATAATAGGTGCATTTATTATTTTTTCCTGGTGCCAACATGGCAGCATACATATGATATAGCTCCGCCCCACAGGACCTGTTTAGCTCTATACAAGTCTGACTGAGAGCTACCTCCCCCATTCTCCTTTTTGTCGTCAAAGATCAACACCTACAGACTGTTACACTCAGGATAAGCTCTTACCTGGCGACTATGTCAGAGTCCGTCTGGGTTCAAGCCTCTCCCAGAGCGCAGTCCCACATCTTAGGCTGCTACATGCACCAACAAGGTGGGGAGCCCCTTTTGGTGGTCTTTTGGGGTTGAGGTGTTCTCTAATCAGAGACAATATCCCTCTTGTCAGGTCTGTCAGTTTTCCCCCAATGGGGTTTATTTACTAAAGGCAAATCCACTTTGCACTACAAGTGTACTTGGAAGTGCAGTCGCTGTAGATCTGAGGGGGACATGCAAGAAAAAAAAGCATTTTTGCTTGCACATGATTGGATGATAAAATCAGCAGGGCTTCCCCTCAGATCTACAGCGACTGCACTTCTAGGTGCACTTGTAGCGCAAAGTGGATTTGCCTTTAGTAAATCAACCAAATGGGTGTGGTTTTGGTAAATCTGAGGTTAAAAAAAAAAAATCTCTCATTATTTCATCAGTGGTCCCGCTATCGTTCAATTTTTATTTATTTTTTTATTCCGTACGATTTTTGGCTCTGCGTACCTTCTGCATACTTTCAGCTATTAAAGCCATTAAACGTTTAAAATGTTCAGCTTTTTCAGCTGATGTGTGGACTTCTTCAACTTTTTTTCTACTATTTATACTTTTTTAAATATTAATCTTTTTAACACTTTTCTTTAACATTGAAGTCAATGAGAGCATGCTTAAAATCCTTAAAATCTTCTTCCGCTACCAAAAGTTTCAGCTTCTTCACACTTTCACCTACAGACGCCAAACACACTTTAAAATGTTCTCAAAATATTCAGCTATCTGGCTATATCTTTTCAGTTTGATATCTTTTACAGTTTTTGTGAAAAAGCTGTTTAAGTTTAGTGATCATTTCAGAAAATTTCATTCAATTTAGGGCATCCAGGCTTTTGTTGTCTGTTTTTGTTTCCATGGTTACCAAAGCTTCTTATACACAGGGGCAGTGGGGGAGGCGGTTGGAGCATCTCAGATTACAGAGCCCGGGGGAGAGCACAGACGCACCATGTACTGATTTATAATAGAGGAATATGATGGGGCAGTTTTGATGCTATTCAGCATTCCCACGCATTTTCTCCAGGAAATGCATTTTCTAGTTAAATTTGTTTCTCTTTGCCAAAAAAAAAAAAAAAAAAAAAGGTTATATGTATTTTTTTTTCCCCTCTCTCGCTTCCCTTATTTCTCTCTGTTGCCATGCAGTCTTCTTTGCACCTTTCGGTTCTTCCGCCAGCATGAGCCTAACACCACATAACCAAGACCACCACAATACCAGGTAAGGGACAACTTTGGGTAAGTAAGAAGATGCAGGAAAAGGAGTGTGTTATGTCCTGACAAGCATGCCTTCTTGTCTATTACAGCCCCTCCCACTCCCACTCTAGGAGGTCCAGAGGCCCTCTGGATCATCAGGATTTTTCCAGGGCAGAAAGTGACTCCTCCAGTCCTGGCAGACCCCAGTACAAAGGGTGCAAATGTACACTTAAGAGAGAGCACACAGCTTCTCCTCCGAGGGCTCAGCGCCTGAAAGGCAAATGTTGGTCATGTGGAGATGACCCTATGCCAGGAAAGCTACTTTGCAGTAACTGCTTCAGGCAGTTTGCCAAAGACCGGGAGTACGGGGGTCATCAGGTATCAACCTTGCTCAAGAAAGTAGTCTGCAACACCCTGGCAGAATTTTCCGGTCATTTCGGACAACCAGAATTGGACGAACAGAGTGTAGGCCCTGCACCAGGTCTAAACCAAGCCATTCTACCCTCTCTATCTAGAGAGGTACCAGGCACTTCAGGGATGACTCCAGCCCAGCAGATTAGGCAGGCTGATTCCCCAGACCCAGTTTTACAGCCAACCTTCCAGGCAGAGGGAGAAGATACCACCTCCTCCTCAGCAGAGGATCCTGAAGGCAGGGCTCAAAATTTCAAGTCCTGAGCTACTAGCCAGGACTTAAGGGTTACTCGCCACCAGTTGCCACGCCCAACCCCTACCATGCCCTGCCCCTAATCCCACCCCTATACACGACCTCAAAAAATTCTCATGTAATGAGACTTAAGTGTTTTATGCAGAATTAAGTTACACAAATATTAACAACAACTTTATCACCTGTGCCCATCAATGCAGCCTCACACATCCATCAACGCAGCATGACCAGTGCCCACTAACGCAGCTTCACCCGTGCGGCCTGACCTGCGTCCATTGTTGCGGCCTGACCTGCGTCCATTGTTGCGGCCTGACCTGCGTCCATTGTTGCGGCCTGACCCGCGTCCATTGTTGCGGCCTGACCCGCGTCCATTGTTGCGGCCTGACCCGCGTCCATTGTTGCGGCCTGACCCGCGTCCATTGTTGCGGCCTGACCTGTGCAGCCTCGCCCGTGTCCATCGTTGCAGCCTTACCCCATGCAGAGAGGGTGGCCGGATCATTGTGGAGGAAGAGGAGAGCCACTCGCAAAATGCGAGTAGGCGAGTGGAAAATTTGAGGGCTGCTGAAGGTTCAGGCTTTGATTTTGCGATAAAACCACCATTCATTAAGGCAGTAAAAGCTGCACTGGAATGGGAGGATCCAGAACCTCCTCCAAAAGAAGGAGAAAACGTATTATCACACACCATACAATCTGATTTTAAATTGTGTGGCAATCGCTGCACAACGCGCATTAGGTGCCTTTATCCTTTCAGGGCACCGCAAATGCGATGTGATTGTCACGTGGGAGAATGCGCCTTTAAAAACATTGTGTGAAGCTTGTTGCCCCTAAATAGGAGCAGTGGCTTCTTTTTGCACACGTAGGGCAGCCAAGTGAATGCAATGCAAGTTGCAAAATTGCATGCGAAATGCTCTTTTTTATAAATCTCATAGAGTGGACACTTGTTCCCTCTACGTGATAATATCAAATCCCTCTGAAAAGTAACCTAAAGCACAGATCGCTTTTCAGTGCAATAGCAGAGCCTGCAAGTGTGAACAAGCCTTTGGGTTCCTTAGGAGGAACCTAAAGAAACAGGTAGCTAGATTTCCTCTTATGACAGAAATAAGAGGCCTGTTTCAGGAGGAATGGGAGAAGGGGAGAGAAAATCCTCCTCAACCGATTGGTTGCAGAAGTTGTATCCACTCACGGAGGAGGATGCAGCTCCTTTATCTAACCCACCAACGGTGGATGCAGGCAGGATGAAAGGAATGTGACGCTTCCTATGGAAGACTCTTCCTTCTTTTGCGATATCCTTGATAGACGCATTGACATGGACTTAAAGTCCTACCTTGTGGCAGGTGGTACCTGTAAGCCTGCTGTGGCTTTAACATCAGTAGCAAGCGCTATGCGAGTGTGGGCGCAGAACTTGGAGTATGCAATCAAAAACCCAGCTGCCAAATGCAAAAATCATCAAGGCTCTTGATGAGATGAAACTCTCGGCGGTGAGGCAGCTATAGACATCATTCGATGGTCCTCCAGTGCCATGTTCAGCTCAGTCACAGCCAAAAGAGCATTGTGGCCGACCCATCCTCAAAACAGAATTGCTGTAAACTGCCTTTTTGATGGGAAGGCGCTGTTTGGTCAAAAACTATAGACTGCCATCTCCAGGGTTACAGGAGAAAATCGGGTCTTCTGCCCTAAGATCGAGGCCCCTAAGGTCCAGATACCAGAGGGGGCAACCATCCAGAGGAGCGCCAAACAGGTACCAGGATTTCAGAGGCTTTCGCCCACCCAAGGACTCCATTAGGGGTTGGATGGGTACATAGCTCGCTGAGATCTTACGAAGGTTGACTAAGGCCCCTGGGGCTCCCTCAGAAGCCCTTTTAACGCCAAGCCCACCCAGGAGGCAGCTTGAGCCAGGCTGCTCAAAGTGGCCCAGTTCTGGCAAGACCACTACCAAAATCTGCGAATTCAGTCCACAGTGGCGCAAGGCCATTATTGGCTGTTCAAACGGCAGCCTCCAGAATGACCTCGAGGCTGAATCAATTTATCCGGATAGAGAGACTCAAAATGGAGTCTCAATACCATAATCCAGGTTATTCAACCAGGAGACTGGAGAATTTTAGTGGACTTGCAGGATGCCTACCAGCATGTCCCAATCCTTCAGTGATACCAGCAGCTCCTCAGATTTGGCGGGACAGGCCCAATTCAATGCTCAGACGGCCATGGTTTCTTTGCCACTTTAGAAACTCCCCAAAATCAGGGAGACGTTCCAACAGTCATTGGCTGCACCAGTGATGTCAGCATCCCAGTGCATGAGTCTTCTTGGGAAGATAGCTTCATGTATCCCGAGGATCCCCTAGGCTCACCAGAAACTCAATTTTCCAACAAGGTTTCCTGATGCAGTGGAAGAGAGTTCGTCTAGCTCAGCCAATAAGGATCACCAGCTGGATGCGCCAGAGTCTCTGGTGGACATCCAAACAAACACTAAACAGCATTGTCCATTAGGGCCGCAGCCATGTATCATTGTTACCACAGATTGCCCAGTCCTGCTCCATCTGGACAACACGGCAGCAGTGTCCTACATACAGCGACAAGGCAGGACACACAGCCAATCCCTCTTGAGAGAGGTGGAACCGATCTATCACAAACGGCACGTACCTGACAGATGAGTCCAATTGGGCAGGAGGAGGTCTCCCGTACGGATCCGACTGACGGCCCCTGGAGGTGGGTACAGGAGGCACGGAAGTCAGGAAGGGTAAGGGAGCCTGATGTAGGGGTCCGGAAGATGGTGATGGCGGTCCGCTGTTGATGAGGTGAAGTGCAGGTAAGCAGGGTTCACAAATAGTAAGGTAAGGTTCCGGTATGTAGAGTTCACTGACAGCAAGGTGAAATAACGGTAGGTAAACTCACGTCACTCAGCAGGTAAGGGATGGTGATGGGGTTCCCAATACAGGTGGTGAAACTCACTGTAAGCCGGATATAATACAGGATAAGCAGATACAGGTCCCTTGGGCAGGAGATATAAGAAGTCCAAATCCAAGCAGAAGTCGGCAACGTTTAAACAGCACAGTACAAAGGAGTTGGCAGGAGAATGGTCGGTCAAGCAGAGGTCTGGGGCAGGCGGAAATCCGGATAGTCCAAAGGGTTAAGCCGAGGTCTTTACAGGTAAGCAGGGTATAACACAGGAACAAACAGATCACTGAGAGATCACAGGAACAAGGTAGTGGCTGGTGCAGAGTATCAGGTATACTGAAGATCAGGCAGCACTAGCCAGCAGGTGCTGCTTGATTAAATAGCCCTATTGGAGCCAACAGTCCATACAGGTGTATGTGAATCACAGGGCGCGCGCCCTTGGACGCCAGCGTGCGCGCGCACGCAAGCCCGTGCTGACGGGAACACGCACACCACCATGCGTCGGCGCGCGTCGGCGCGCGCCAATCAACCGCCTGGAACCACGATTTTCCTGACACGATCATGACATTGGCAACAATATCTCCCAGATTTGAGGGCCATATATCTTCCAGGCTGTCAGAAATTCGAAGCGGATTGCCTATCCAGACAATTCAAGGATCCCAACGAATGGTCCCTTCACCCCGACGTGTTCAAACAGATCATTCAAGAGTGGTGTCCGAAACTGGATCTTTTTGCCTCATCGCTCTGCTGGTGACTTCTCCTCTCCTGTCACAAGGAGATATCCTACATCCACAACCATCACGACTAGCCTTAGTAGCCTGGCGATTGAAAGGCAGGGGTTACAAGAGTTGGGATGCTCTTCAGAGGTTATTAGAACATTACAGGAGTTCCAGAAAGGTGTCAACCAATGCCATATACTCCAGAATATGGAATAGGTTCACAAGCTTTGCAGCTGGACGTCTGTTTTACCCTAGTGACCCAAATGTATCTCAAATCCTGTCTTTCCTGCAATCCGGATTGGATTCAGGGCTCAGCCTAAGTTCATTAAGGTGCAAATTTCAGCAATCTCGGCTTTTACCCAAAAGAAATGGGCCGCAAACCTGCTGGTGGAGCACTTCATGAGAGCGGTACTTAGACTACGCCTTCCCAAGAGAAATGGGTTCCCTCAATGGGACCTGGCAGTAGTCTTCAATTTTTTAGCAAACCCTCCTTGTGCTCCGACAGAAGACTGTTCATTATGGGATATAGCCATAACTGCAGGGGAAAGGGTGTCAGAACTCCAAGAATCAGGGGGGCAGCTAAACCTTATTCCATGTTCTTCCCAGACAGGGTTGTACTGAGACCATTGTATCACTTTTTCTTAAAAGTGGCATTGTTTAATTTATCCAGTGAATGGGTTGGACATTCCAAAAGTCCTGTCCTCAAAGCCCATCTCCAGGCTACTTCTACATTCAGATGTTCTGACAGATATACCTACCGGAAAATTTAAAGGGAAAGAGTCATCTTGGCCGGGATAGTAAAAACTATTCACCGGGCATACGGGGCTGCCAGGAAGGACCCTCTGGAGGTGGTTAGAGCTCACTCAACCAGGGCGATGTCTTCTTCTTGGGCAGGAGTGTCTCTGGAGAGAGTCTGAAAAGCGGCTAGTTGGTCATCCTGTCATACGTTCCTGAAACACTACAGGGTGGACCCAGCAGCTCTTACTACAGTAGAGTTTGGGAGGAAAACTATCCAAGCTTATATGTCTAATGTTAAAGATTAAGTTTGCAGCATTAGACCCTCCCTCTCAAAAGCTCATTATTTATCTTGTATGTATGCTGCCATGTTGGCGTCAGGAAAGTGGAAAATTGTATCAAATACTTACTGTAATTTTTCCTTTCCTGATGCCAATACATTGCAGCATACAACCACCCCCCCCCCCTCGGATCTTTGTGCTTTTATATGAAGAATGTAGTTCTCAGTCAGACTTTTTTTTTTTTTTTTTTATAGCGCTAAACGGGTCCTGTGGGTGTATATATGGGCGGAGCTATATCATATTTATGCTGCCATGTTGGCGTCAGGAAAGAAAAATTACGGTAAGTATTTGATACAATTTTTCAAAAGGTGGATTTAGCCGTTAGGACTTGTTTACACCGGATGCAGTCAGGTGCACTTTTAACCACTTTCAGACCGGACCAATTTGCAGCCAAAGGACCAGGCCCCTTTTTTTGATTCGGCACTGCATCGCTTTAACTGACAATTGCGCGGTCGTGCGACATGGCTCCCAAACAAAATTGACGTCCTTTTTATCCCCACAAATAGAGCTTTCTTTTGGTGGTATTTGATTGCCCCTGCGGTTTTTATTTTTTGCGCTATAAACAAAAAAGAGCGACAATTAAAAAAAAAAAAAAGCATTCTTTTTCATTTTTTGCTATAATAAATATCCCCCAAAAATATATTAAAAAAACATTTTTTTTCCTCAGTTTAGGCCGATACGTATTCTACATATTTTTGGTAAAAAAAATCGGCTCCCGATGGCACGGACGGCATTAAGGAGGGACTTGTATATACGCCCTCCTGCCTGTCCGTGCCATTCTGCCGACGTATATCGTCATGCGCCGGTCGGGAACCGGTTAAACATAATATAAATACAGTACAAACACCTATGCAAGAAAAAAGAATGGATTTCAATGAGCCTAGTTTACAGTGCTTTCATGTGCATTCAACAGTGTATTCGACATCCGATGCAAACATTTAAAGTGGTTCTAAAGGCTGAAGGTTTTTTTACCTTCATGCATTCTATGTATGAAGGCAAAAAATCCTTCTGTGTGCAGCAGTGCCCTACAAGCACCCCTAATACTTACCAGACTCCCTCAAACCAGCGATGTGCACGAGAGCATCGGCTTTCCAGGGATTCTCTCTCCTCATCGGCTGGGTGGAGACAGCAGGAGCTCTGCACACCTGTGAACTGTTTACAGCAGACAGCGGCTGAAGCCCGCTGTCGACTGAAGTCACAGAGCCAGTCCCAGGTTGGGGAAAGATTGCGACCACATGGTCGGGATCCACCCACATGCCTGGACTCAGTGAGCCACTGAGAGCCTGAGCCAGCCGCTCTCACCTCTTCCACAGCTCAGAGCTCCAGTGAGCACAGGGGGGGCAGAGCAGAAAACCGCTGACTGACAGTCACCAGCTCTCTGCCCCAGGGCGCACTAAGAACTAAGCCATCAGCAGTGTTTGATTACTCAGTTCTCAGCCTTAGAGCCAGCGAGTAACAGATGCAGCATTGGACCGATGCTGCTTCCACCTTGGCAAGTATAATTCTACAATAAAAACAATTCCCATACATTGCTTTAACTGACAATTGCGCGGTCATGCAATCACCTCTGCGGTTTATTTTTTGGGCTATAAACAAAAAAAAAAAAGCAACCAATTTTGAAAAAAAAAAAAAAAAAAAAACTATCCCCAAACTTTTTTTTAAAAAAACAAATTTCTTCATCAGTTTAGGCCAATATATATTCTTCATATTTTTGGTAAAAAAAAAAAACAAAAAATCACTAAGCGTATATTGGTTTGCGCAAAAGTTATAGTCCTGCAATTTTTAGAGGTACTGCGACATACAAATTGGACACTTTTGACACATTTTTGGGACCATTGACATTTATACAGTGATCAGTGCTATAAAAAATGGACTGATTTACTGTGTAAATGTCACTGGTAGGGAAGGGGTTAACAGTAGGGGGCGATCAAGGGGTTAAATGTGTGTTCTCTCAGTGTGTACTAACTGTATGGGGATGTGACTGACTAGGGGAGGAGACATATATTGTTGTTCCTACTTACTAGGATTAGGGCTAGGTTTACACACACAATTCCCCGTGCTGGTGCTTGTGCACACGATCGCTGGCCATGCACATCGGGTCGCGTGCCCTCTGGTGGTTGAAAGAGGGAAGGACATACCCATATGGGATTTCGCCCAGTGGAGGCATTCTACCACAGTAAATCTGCGCGAGCCAGTCGGGAACCAGTTAATATCACTTTAATTTACACAACTGAGTTCCCTAGGCTACAGGGTTTGTACATGAATAGAAAATTAGTTACAGGAGCGTGTCCAAAGGGTGGTGATAAACAGCCAGTACTTAGAGCGGTAAGTGGGGTACCCCAGGGCTCTGTCCTGGGACCAAGTCTGATTACATTTTTCATAAAATTAGAGGATGGGATAAAATGCTCAATCTCAGTGTTGGCTGATAATACAAAGCTAAGCAGAGCACTAAATTCTCAGCAGGTTATTGATACTAGAAGAAGACCTCAATAAAATAAAGAGGTGGGCAACTACATGGCAAATGAGGTTTAATGTTGAAAAATGTAAAGTAATGTAATGTAATGTACTTGGGGGCTAAGAATATGAATTCAAGTTATTCGCTAGGGGGAAAACCTGTGAGGAAAACTTGGATGGAAAAAGATCTAGAGGTCCTAGTAGATGAGACTCGGCAATGGCCACCAATCCTTAAGAAAGGATGTGCTGGAACTGGAGAGTCCATAGAAGGGAAACAAAGTTAATAAGGGGACTGGAGGACCTCTGTTACAAGGAACGACCACAAACCCTACACTGATTCTCCCTGTAGAAGAGACACTGAGAGGAGATATGATAGTGATCTACAAATACCTCAATGTTGATTCTAGCATAGGGAATAAACTATTCAGTCTCAGGAAGTATAAGAAGACACAGGCCACTCAATTGGAAAATTGAAGAAGAAGCAGTTTAACCTTAAACTGCGTAGGTTTTTTTTTTCACTGTTAGGGTGGTAAGTGTGACAGGACTAACTTTGGGCGGGAGGCTTGGGGAGACCAGGTTACCTTGGAGAGCACTGGAAGCTCCTGGAAAATTGAAGAAGAAGCAGTTTAACCTTAAACTGCGTAGGTTTTTTTTCACTGTTAGGGTGGTAAGTGTGACAGGACTAACTTTGGGCGGGAGGCTTGGGGAGACCAGGTTACCTTGGAGAGCACTGGAAGCTCCTTGTCCAGCTCCCCCATCTTCTCCTATGTGTAAATGACCCTGTGTCTATAAAGGGCACAGGGTGACCGAGAACCCAGTCTGACCTCAAAACTATATGAAGATAAAGTCCACCGTTCATCAGAGACCATTGCTAGATGGTTTGAGGTAGGGAGGGGGTTGTTATGTGTCGGTCTGCCTTGGGAGCAACCTATTATGGTATGTATATGTCAATGTGTATTTGCTTTGATGAGGGTGGGGAGAATTCCTTCAACAGCTCTCCCTGCTGATTGGACAGTCTACTGATGAGAAGTTTGAATATCTCTGTGTGCCTGTGTTCAAATAAACAGTTCATGTTAAGCAGCCACAACGAGTACTGCCTAGTTATTGGTTGTCAGCAGTTGAAATATCTGATATCTATATTCAGACTGGGAGGAAGCGGTATATGACGAAAGCACTCATGCAGAGTGTTTTTTTTTTTTTCTTCGCTACAGTAGTAGGAAGTATTGATGGTTCGGAAAACTCTAAAGCCACGTACACACGATCGGACTTTCCAACGGGAAATGTTCAATGACAGGCTGTTGGCGGAAAATCCAACCGTGTGTATGCTCCATCGGACAATTGTTGTCGCTTTTCTGCAAACAAATATTGGCTAGCAGGTTTTCAAATTTTCCGCAGATAAATGTGTGTTGTCAGATTTTCCGAGTGTGTGTACACAAGTCCATCGGACAAAAGTCCAAAGTACAAACACGCATGCTCGGAAGCAAGGACGAGCCAGAAGCAGTCGGTCTTGTAAACTAGCGTTCGTAATGGAGAATTAACATTTGTGACGTGGCAAATTCATAGTTTCATAGTTAGTAAGGTTGAATAAAGACATCAGTCCATCCAGTTCAACCTGAGCGCGTGTCTACAATTGTCCCTATCCCTGTACATCGCACACTCACATCAGTCCCTACCCTCAAGGAGCCCACAATCCAAGGTTCCCCCATTCATATACTAGGGCCAATTTGTGGACAGAAGCCAATTAACCTACCTGCATGTCTTTGGATTGTGGGAGGAAACCGGAGTACCCGGAGGAAACCCACGCAGGCACAGGGAGAACATGCAAACTCCAGGCAGGAAGTGTCGTGGTTGGGATTCGAACCAGCGACCCTTCTTACTGCTAGGTGAGAGTGCTAACCACTACACCACTGTGCCGCCTTTTAATTATGAGATCTCCAAATGCAGCGCACAACTTTCTTCTTTAACCAGTTTGCGCCCGCCGAAAGAGGGCTGCAGCGCGGACGCTCCCTGCCGAGAGGATGGCCCTGGATGTCCTCCTGTTTACATGCTCCTCAAGGGCGCGCAGCGGGGAAAATCTGTGTTCGCCGTGTCCGTCGGACACGGCCAATCACAGATCACTGTAAACGGCCAATCACAGCGGCCGTTTACAGCGCGATCTCAGCAGCCAATGAGAGATGATCTCAAATGTAAACATGAGATCATCTCTCATTGCCGGCTTTCTCTCTCCTCACACAGAGACAGCGTGTGAGGAGAGAGCGATCTGTGTCAGCAATAGTAAAGTGAGTTGAAAGCACATTTTCAGTGCCATCAGTACCCATACAGTGCCACCTGTCACCAGTGCCACGTATCAGTGCAATCTGTCAGTGCCACTTGCCACATCAGTGTCACATATCAGTGCCATTTGTGATCAGCATGTCACAAAGGTTACTTTCAGCCGAGGAGGCTTACGACATTCTTGCGGCCGACGAGAGCAACGGGGAGCTCTCCGCTTCGGATTCCTCCTCCTATGCAGGTTCTGAGTCTGACATGGACTACAAGCCTGTCCTAAGTAGTGGGACAATGACGGCCTCAGAGGAGGAAGATGAGAGTCTGCCCGCCAGACGAAGGCGTACTGATGACGCAGTGCCATCCACCAGCACCGCAGTACCTCGGCAAAGGCCAAGTTCCAGTGGGGTGTCACCTTGGCCCCAAAGGGTTAGGTCCCATGCTAGCCTCCCCTATTCCCTTCAATACCCCTTGTGGCTTCCTCCTTATTCAGGAGAAGCCAACGTTCCCTCTTTCACTGCCCACCCAGGAGTCCAGGTGGACACAGAAAAATTTTTCCCCATTGATTTCTTCAATTACATTTTTACCGAGGACATGCTTGCATCGATTGTGGCCCAGTGCAACCTATATGCACAACAATTTATCGCAAGTAATCCAACGTCCTATTATGCCCGTCCCTATGAGTGGAGAGCCCTGACAGTGGAGGAGTTTCACATTTTTTTTGGGCCTCGCGTTCTGTATGGGACTAAACAATAAAAATGAAATACGTGCTTATTGGTCAACCCTCCACATCTACCACATGCCCATCTTTTCTAATGTAAATGCCCAGGACCAGATATCTCATGATTTTGAGATTCCTACACTTCAACGATAACACCCAGTGCCCTCCCCGAAATGACCCAAATTTTGATAAGCTCTATAAAATTCGGCCGCTAATAAATAATTTTTCTGAGATCTTCCCCCAGTTGTTTACCCCAGACCAACACGTATGTGTGGATGAGTCCCTAATCAAATTTTCTGGCAGGCTGGGCTTAAAACAATTTATTCCCACCAAAAGGGCCCGCTATGGGGTGAAAATGTATAAGTTGTGTGACCGAGCCACAGGTTTATACATATTCCTTCATGGTATACGAAGGGAAGGACACCCAGCTACATCCCCCTAATTGCCCAGAATATATCGGATCGAGTGGGAAAGTCGTTTGGGAGCTCACTCCTGGAGAAAGGTTACCATCTCTATGTGGATAACTTTTATACAAGTTTGCCCCTGTTCCGAAACCTTCACAGGAAGAACACGCCAGCATGCGGCACCGTAAGAACGAACCGGAAGCACTTTCCTCAAAGCCTCGTCAACAAGAAGCTGAGAAGAGGGGAGACGGTGAGCTTACGCAATGAGAAAATTCTGGCTGTGAAGTGGAGGGACAGAAGGGATGTGTACATGCTTTCGTCGATCCACAACAACACATTCGTTGAGATCACCAGGAGGACTGGCCCAATACAAAAGCCACTGTGTATCCATGAATACAACATGTTCATTGGGGGTGTCGACTTCAACGACCAGATGCTCGAACCTTATCTTGCCACAAGAGGAACATACCAGTGGTATAAAAAAGTTGCTATTTATTTCTTTAACCACTTGCCAACCGGGCCTATTTTGGCCTATTTTCCTTCATGTAAACATCATCATTTTTTTGCTAGAAAATTACTCAGAACCCCCAAACATTGAGTACGTTTTTTTTAGCAGACACCCTAGGGAATAAAATGGCGGTCATTGCAACTTTTTATCTCACACGGTATTTGCGCAATCATTTTTCAAACGCCTTTTTTTGGGAAAAAAAACAGTTTCATGAATTAAAAAATAAGAAAACAGTAAAGTTAGCCCAATTTTTTTATATAATATGAAAGATGATGTTACGCCGAGTAAATAGATACCAAACATGTCACGCTTTAAAATTGCGCACAACCGTGGAATGGCGCCAAACTTCGGTACTTAATAATCTCCATAGGCGACGCTTTAATATTTTTTACTGGTTACCAGTTTAGAGTTACGGAGGAGGTCTAGTGCTATAATTGTTGCACGCGCTCTAACGCACGCGGCGATACCTCACATGTGTGGTTTGAGCGGCGTTTACATATGCGGGCGGGACTTGCGTGTGCGTTAGCTTCTGATCGCGAGCTACAGGGGACAGGGGCGTTTTTAATTTTTTTTTTTTTATTTATTTATTTTTATTTTACTTACTTTTTTTATTTTTACACTTTTAAAAAAAAAAAAAAAAAAAAAAAATTGGATCACTTTTATTCCTATTACAAGGAATGTAAACATCCCTTGTAATAGGAATGTATGTGACAGG
The DNA here is from genome assembly GCA_028564925.1 of Lithobates sylvaticus. NCBI lineage: Eukaryota > Metazoa > Chordata > Amphibia > Anura > Ranidae > Lithobates > Lithobates sylvaticus. The sequence continues at coordinate 97,742,847 of CM053032.1, read as the reverse complement.
TCCTCTTTATGGAGAGATGTGGGGTCAATAAGACCCCACATCTCTCCTCCAGGCTGGAAAGCATGAGATCGGTAAAAAATTTTTTACTGATCTCATGCTGACAGCCGCGATCGCGGCTTTGTTTACATCTGGGTACCGGGCGTGACGTCATAACGTCGCGCCCGGACCTCCGACGGTCATAGAGATGACTGGTGACCATCTGGTCACCGGAAATCTCTATGCTCGTCATCCGGCGGCGAGCGATTCTTTCTCCGGGCCCCCGATGGCACGGGAGAGCCCGGAGAAGCACCGGATGGCGGCGGGAGGGGGGGGACGTCCCCTCCCGCTGCCTATAAGAACGATCAGGCGGCGGAACTGCCGCTATGATCGTTCTTATGGTGCACAGAATCGCCGGCCGGTAAAAATGATATCTGAATGATGCCAATAGCTGCACGCATCATTCAGATATCACCACTTAAAGTCAAGGACGTCATATGACGTCCTTGGTCGGCAAGTGGTTAATTTGGCCACGTACAACAGCTATATAATCTACCGCAACTCCACTGAAAGACCCAGACCCTTCCTTGGCTACCAGGAGGAAATCACCACTGCCCTTATGTTAAAAAGTACACAGTTTGTCAACCTTATAAAACCTCAGTAGATAAAAATGATTTCTTTTAGAAACCTTTGTGCAAAACGTGCTTGATAAATAATATATATAAATCCTTGCTAATTTAAATAGTGTAAAATATATCCATCAGGGATGTGAGTATGTGCAATATGCATAAAACCACTTAAAATGAGTGGTTTAAATTTATTCCGTGCAAATCAAAGCTTAATTAAAATTAGGAACAGATACTAAAATGTTTGTGGTGCCAGTGAATGATAAAAACAATTGTTTATTTAAAGTGTTGTGCTTAATTAGTTAAAATTAAAATTAAAACATTGCGCAGTACTGCTACAATAAGTGTATATAAGAGTGTAGCAGATGCCGATCTACTCACACAGCACCCGGTGGTTTAAGCGCGGTAGCCGGAAAATGTGTCAGGCACTGTATAGGGCTTTCTGCCCTGCTCGTCCTCGTAGTCTCGGTGACGTCACTAGGCTCCTCCTTCTGACGCGTTGCGTTAACACACTAATGGTTTTAATTGTTTAATTGCTGGATTTGATTAAATAATCGAATTAATGAGCAGTTCCAACCATCTAATTAATGAGCAGTTTTAACTAAAGAGAAGCTCCTTATTGCGGCCGCAGTAATTCCAATCAGGCAGCAAAAACACTCATGGACTCATCAGTAGCTTCCAATTAACGGCATTAAATGTCCTGATTTGATACATTTGTGGCTTTTTTTAACTAATTAAGCACAACACTTTAAATAATTGTTTTTATCATTCACTGGCACCACAAACATTTTAGTATCTGTTCCTAATTTTAATTAAGCTTTGATTTGCACGGAATAAATTTAAACCACTCATTTTAAGTGGTTTTATGCGTATTGCACATACTCACATCCCTGATGGATATATTTTACACTATTTAAATTAGCACGGATTTATATATATTATTTATCAAGCACGTTTTGCACAAAGGTTTCTAAAAGAAATCATTTTTATCTACTGAGGTTTTATAAGGTTTACGCGCACCCATTGCACAAACGGTGTACTTTTTAACATAATTTCACGTGTGGGAACACTATTATATGGGCTGCAGCTATATCATTTGGTTATCTTTAAAAACATTGGTTGCATCTCTGTTTTAAATACCTAATTAGCGCTTGAGTACACACATTCAGTACCACTGCCCTTATATTCCCGAACGGCCCACCACAAAATATTCGATCCGATGTCATAAGCAGACTCTCTGAACGCCACTTTCCCGATTTTTTTAAAATCCCTCCCACACCAACAGGCCAAAAACGTCAAAAGATGCCGGGTGTGCTCCAAACGAGGATTGAGAAGAGACGCCACTTATCATTGTGCAGAATGTCCTTCCCAACCAGGCCTCTGCATAGTTAACTGTTTCCGCCGTTACCATACTTCACTGAATTATTAGTGAAGTATGGTAAACATAACCCTCACTTCCTGCCATTTACCTTCACACCCCTTATGCCTCTGCTTGCTCTGTAACTTACCCTGGCTTGTTGTTCGACCATGCTTCTGCCTACTGATTCTGTTTATACCTCTGCCTGATCTGAAACTGACCCTGGACTGTTTGACCATGCCTCTTGCCTGCCTCTTGGACTGATCTTGTACACTGCCAGTGGACTAGTGGGGTTCATAACACAGGGGTCTCACATATGTGAGGGGCTCCAGAATTGTTTTTCTGGATGAAGAAAACTTTTATTTGTTTTCTCATTCCTAGATTAGGGTCTGGAGGCTCGGAGGCTTTAAAGAGATTTGGGTGGGAGAAGCCTCTACCCCTGTCCCCATTCTGTCCTGAACGAGGCCCTACTTCTGCCTGCTGCCTGTAGGACCTATGCCATCATGCCTCTGCTTGTCGTATGAACTGACCCCACACGTGGATGGACCATGTTCCTGCCTACTACCAGGACCAATATTTTGGCACTGCTGACAATCTCTGCCTGCACTGACCCTGGACTGTATATGGACAGTATCCCTGCCTGCTGCCTGTATTGACTATGGACAGTATTCCTGCCTGTTGCCTGGAAAATTGTGTTTGCTTTTGCTGACCAAGTTCCTGCCTGGACCAGTGCTATCCTCCTGTGGACAACTGCGCTACTAAAACCACAGGTAATCTTTTGTTTACTCTTTGCTAAGCAGAATGTATTTTGGGGTGTAATTCTTGGTATGTGCATGCTATGTGTCCCTGGTACACCTGATGGTGTTCCTTGCATGTTGGGCCTCTGTATGTGGCCAAGCTGTGTAAAAGTCTCACACATTTGGTATCGCCATACTCAGGAGTAGCAGAATGTATTTTGGGGTGTAATTTTTGCTATGTACATGCTATGTGTTGGAAATATCTTATAAATGAACAACTTAGCGTAAAAAAAATGCGTTTTCATTTTTTTCCACATATTCCCAAAACTTCTGGAAAAAAAATAACCGTTCAAAAGACTCATTATGCCTCATAGATTATACGTTGGGGTGTTAGCTTTCCAAAATGGGGTCACTTTGTGGGCGTTTCCATTGTTCTGGTGCTCCAGGGCCTTCAAAAGTGTAATAGGTGGTTGAGAAATGAGAGGTGTCATTTATGCTTGTAGAACGCCTGATGGGGCTATTTCAATATTGGGCCTCTGTAAGTGGCCAGGCTGTGTAAAAGTCCCACACGTGGTATCGTAATACTCAGGAGGAGTAGCAGAATGTATTTTGGGGTGTCATTTGTGGTATACACATGCCATGTGAGAGAAATTACCTATTACAATGAACATTTTGTGAAAAAATAAAATCTTCATTTGCATAGAATTGTGGAAAAAAAATGACAACATCAAAAACCTCACCATGCCTCTTACTAAATACCTTGGAATGTCTACTTTCAAAAAAGGGGTCATTTGGAGGGTATTTGTACTTTCCTGGCTTGTTAGGGTCACAAGAAATTAGATGGGCCACCAGTACATCAGATGTGATCAATTTTGTATGATTCGCACCACCGCTTGTAGACTCTATAACTTTCACAAAGACCAAATAATATCCACTAATTTGGGTTATTTTTACCAAAGATATGTAGCAGTATAAATTGTGGCCAAAATTTATGAAGAAAAATTAATAATTTGCTAAATTTTATCGCATAAACTAAAAAAAATACATCTTCCGTCCTTTTTTTTTTTTTTCATTTATAGTGCAAAAAATAAAAAACCCAGAGGTGATCAAATACCACCAAAAGAAAGCTCTATTTGTATGAAAAAAAACAACAAAAAATTAATTTGGGTACAGTGTTGCATGACTGAGTAATTGTCATTCAAAGTATGAGAGCACTGAAAGCTGAAAATTGGTCTGGGCAGGAAGGGTGTTTAAGTGCCCAGTAAGCAAGTAGTTAATGGGGTAATAACGAAGCTGCTTTGCTGGTGATACTGATGGAGTTATTGCAAACAAATTTTCAAAGGCTTTTTTTTTTATTTATTTTTTTTCTAGTGATATCAAGAATAATATGCTTTTTTATTAATTTTTTTATTTGGGCAAGTTACCACAACACCATTATCCCCCCTAGTCTTTAAGATCAAAGATACAACTCTGTTGGTGTCCCTTGTCAATTTTACATTGGGAGTAGGCAGTTACATTTTAAAAAATATACAAACTGTCATTTGAAGTAAAACACATAGCCAAGTATTATTCTATTCACAATTTTTTTTTTTTTATTGTGCATTAAAAAAAGAAAACAAGTAAAATTTAGACATGCTATACGGGTCCTTTTTTCATGGTTCGGCAGAACAGCTATTTAAACATTTTTTTATTTTTTTTATTTCAGGCCATCCCCATCAAACTTCTTCCTTCTTTCTTCACATCCTACAATCCTAGACAGGGCAGCACAGTGGTGTAGTGGTTAGCACTTTCACCTAGCAGCAATGGGGTCGCTGGTTCAAATCCCAACCATGACACCATCTGCCTGGAGTTTGCATGTTCTCCCTGTGCCTGCATGGGTTTCCTCCGGGTACTCTGGTTTCCTCCCACGCTCTAAAGACATGCTGGTAGGTTAATTAGACCCTTTCTAAATAAATTGGCCATAATATGTCTGTGTTTGTAAGCGCGTCGGGACCCTACTGGGGAAAAGGACCGCGCTATGCCGCAGATGGACACCAGTGGCAAAAAGCGTTCTGAGGCGATTCAGTTAGCATAGCATGTATGCTATGCATTGTATAGCATAACGCTATACAAGTCACTCATTTATTCATACAAAAGAATGTGTAGAAACCTCATATGGTCCTCCAACACCCCCAGACTAAGCTGGGATAGACTGGTACTCCCCAAACTGAAAGATGGGCTAGGATTCCCGGATACTCACAAATGCCACTGGGCATGTCACCTCACCAGAATTCTCGTTTGGCACGTAAGCAAGGATAGTAAAGATTGGATCCAAATTGAAAATTTCTTTGCTCAGATACCAGTCTCTCGCCTTCCCTGGATCGACCATAAATCCGCCCCTAAACAATACACCACACACCCATTAACTTGGTCCCACGATGCTGAACTTCAGATCAGCATGCAAAAACCTTAATCTGATTCCTTCACCTGGGCCTATGGCTCCGTTGGACCAGAACCCCGACTTCCCTCCAGGTCTCTCCTCGCATAACCCAAATGACTCATCCCCAGGACCCCCAATTGGAGCACAACAATTTTTTCAAACAAGCTCTTCTCATACCCGGCAATATCTTCTAAGTTCCCAGAGCGAAACATCCCCTTTTTTAATTTCCTACAGATTAGACACTTTTTTTCCACAATGCCAAACCCAACGCCCAATGGCACAGGGATTACACCCCATTCAAAACACTCTATATTAGCTCAGGACCTTGGCGACATCTGATTTCGGATATATATATATATATATATATATATATATATATATGTGTATGTGTATGTGTATGTGTATGTGTATGTATGCAATCCCAAGGATAATAAACGTAGTCAACAAAGGGAGACTGAACTAGCCGTGGATTTACCCAAAGAGGAATGGGAGCGCATATACAATCATATCCACAAAGGATCCATCAATATCTCTACTCAAGAAAATAGATATAAAATCCTATTCCAGATGGTACCGAACACCCGACAAGAACCATAAATTTCACCCCAGCGCCTCCCCCGCTATGCTGGAGATGTAACTCAGCCTTAGGCTCCTTACTTCACATATGGTGGGACTGTCCCACTATTCTGGACAGAAATCCACTGCAAGATTGTCCAAATCATGTCATATACCCCAGACTTTACCCCGTCACAATACTTACTCGATCACACATCTATACATCTCTCAGCCTACAAAAAATCCCTCACCTTACACCTCATTAATGCTGCCAATCAATGTGTTCCAGTACACTGGAAGAGCACTAGCCCCCCTCCCCCCCACAATTTCTGAATGGTTCCAGCGCTTAGAGAAAACGACAGAAATGGAAAACCTAATCCACCAAGCTAAAGATAACCCAACAAAGTAGGCTTGTTGGCTACACTATAGGGACTCCACGGAGGTTAGCAATCCTCAACCTAATCCTTAACTGGTTGACCCGAGGAGAACAACTAGAGAATTCTCAAGGACACATAAAAACTCGGTCACCCCCGCCTCCCCCCCTCCCACCTAACCAATTACTCCAACACCACATAGGCGACCTGACAACCCTAAAAGACAGTCTAGAACAACCTACACAAGGCATGATGGGGCTCATCTAAGCCTCTTAGTAAACCGACTCTGACAAGAAAACTTACGCCGGTGACAACTGCCCCCACCCATTCACAGTTGGATCCCTTTAGGGGTGAATGGGTCTCAAGGTGGCTTGTTTGGTTTACCTTTATCTTTCACTTGGAGCCCCATACACACAACACCCCCAACCCCCTACAACGTAGACCTGCGGAATCCACTACTGTTCCTCCTAGAATAGATGAAATACCCCAGCTTGGGAATATATATGTCTAGATACAAAGGTATAGGTATAACTACCATTTAAGGAATGTATACAGATACCGGTTACCAATTTTCTGACTGTATTTTGTATCCTTATTGTTTGCACTTTGTAACCTTCCTTATTGTTTCTGTTAACAGGAAACTTTAATAAAAGTTTTCGAAAAAAATAACCTAACCAAAAAGTGCATTCTATGCATCCAAAAATATATCAAATCATTATTCAACCAAAAAAATAATGTCAAAGCAACAACTCCAAGGCCAATAATAAAAAACCTGTTATCTCCTCCGATTCCGCAACATTGACGAACAGCCGTTCAGAAACTAAATGAAAAGGGCAAAAAAGAAAAGCGCGAGTCAACACTCACCAAATTTCTTCTACTTGAAATTAGCAGAAGGAGCCCAAAGGGTGGCTCTAAAGAGTGGAAAAAACATGTAGTACGTCTAGTACATCACTACGTTCGTAATTGTTGGCCAACAATTGTGTGGCCGTGTGTATACAAGACATGTTTGGGCCAATGCCCTTCGGACAAAATTCCACGGTTTTGTTGGCCAACAATCCGATCGTGTGTACGAGGCTTTCGATGGGCATCTTAGCCAGCACAATATCTGTATATTGTGCTGGCTAAGATGCCCATCTAAAGCCTCGTACACATATGGAATATGATTTTTATATGACCCCACACACACGAGACTGGTGTTTTTATTCAACCATACCAATTAAGTAACTGTGTGTTTATAAAGTGTACAGCACGCTGCGTTTCTCCACACCAGTGCACACTGCAAATGCACGTAAGTGCACCACAAGCACGAGTGAAGCACGAAAACGCAAATAAAAAATGATTCCAAAAATGCACTGCAAAAGCATTTTTCAATGCATTGTCAGTGCTTTTACATGCATTTGTTGGAATAACTTCTTTTGCTCACGTCCACGTGCAATTTCAGTGTGTTGACATGTGTTCACGGTGCATTTGTGTGTTTGCAGTGTGTTCCTGTGTGGAAAAATGCTGCACGCTGTACTTTTTTTTTTTTTTTAAACGCAAGGAATGGTGTAAACTCGGTTCATTGATAATGAAAATATATATATCAAATACTTACCGTAATTTTCCTTTCCTGGTGGACTCTGTGGCAGCCTACGTATGGGTTAATCCCGCCTCTCATACCTCATAGGACCCTACTCCCATAAATCTTTTCTTCTAGTCAGAGACCGTGTTCCATAACTTAGCCTACTCCAGCAAATGGGAGGGAACTCCTGCTGCCATGGAGTCCATCAGGAAAGGAAAATTACGGTAAGTATTTGCTATAAATTTTCAGTTTTCCTGACAGACTCCATGGCAGCCTATGTATGGGAAATAACTAACCATACACACCCGGGTGGGCAATTGCTGGTTAAAGAAAAAAAGGTTTAATTGGCACTGTCAACAGATAAGACATTCAAAACAAAATTAACCGAAGACAAAGAAGCCGGATCTACACAATAGTGCGTCATAAATGTGTTAATTGACAACCATGAGGCCGCTTTACAGATCACTTCCGGGATACATGACGGGAAGCCGCCCACGATGTAGAAACGCTCCTGGTAGAATGAGTGGTCACTGCTTTCGGAGGAGCCAAACCCTTAGCCTTATAAGCCCCTTGGATGGCCTGAACAATCCAAGCTGCGATGGTTCTGGAAGAAGCACGCAAACCCTTGTTTTTTTCATGGAAATAAATGAACAGGTGATCGGACTTCCGGAAAGAAGCTGTGGCTTCTAAGTATTGCTTCTCCGACATCTAAAGGATGAATACTAGAGTTGATTCTCATGGAATACAGATGTTGCCTTCGGATTTGATCCTAGCATAGGAATCAAGACCGCTCGGTCAGGGAAGAAAGTAAGGAATGGTTCTTTGAATCCTAGAGAAATGATCTCTGAGACCCTCTTAGGCTGCTTTCACACTGGGGCGGTTTGCAGGCGTTATTGCGCTAAGAATAGCGCCTGCTAACCGACCCAAAACAGCTGTTGCTGTTCCTTCAGTGTGAAAGCCCGAGGGCTTTCACACTGAAGCGGTGCGCTTACAGGACGCTCAAAAATTTCCTGCAAGCCGCATCTTTGGCTCGCTATAGGAGCGGTATATTTACAACAATGGGGGAGCGCGCCGAACCCGCTGCAGCGGCAGTTTGCGGGCGGTATTGACCCTTTTTCGGCCACTCGCGGGGGGTAAAACCACCCGCTAGCGGCCGAAATGCGCCGCTAAAATGCCAGTAAAGCGGCGCTAAATATAGCGCCGCTTTACCGCCAGCGCCCCCACCGCTCCAGTGTGAAAGCAGCCTTAGCCGATGTTATGGCTACTAGGAAGACAATTTTGAGAGAAAGATCTTTGATGGAGGACTGATCCATGTGTTGTATTTCTTTTTCTGAGAAAAAAATCCAAGACAAAAGGAAGATCCCACCAAAATCTTGTTTTTCTTTGAGGTCTGAGCCTTATTGCTCCTTTTGAAGAACTGCCTGGTAAGAGGATGTCTGGCCCAGGAAACACCTGTGAAGGCAGAGATTGCGGAAACCTGAACTCGCTGATAAGGATCCAGGCCCGTTTTGTAAAAAGCCTAGAATATCTTGTATCTTTGGATCATTACAGGAACCGTCAGTGGTGGAAACATAGTCCGCAAACTTTGACCAAATTCTTTCGTAAACTTTGTAAGTACCTGGTCTTCTGGCATTTAGTAAAGTAGCAATAGCTGTACTTGGACATCCTAGCGCTTCTAGCCTTCCCCTCTCAAAAACCAGGCCATCAGATGGAGCTGGGATGGGCATGGGTGAAGAGATGTTCCCTGCAACAGGAGATCTGGTCTGGAAGGGATAGGAACTGTATCCTGGTAGCTAAGCTGCATCAGGAGTGGGAACCACGGTCTGTTGGGCCAGTACGGAACAACTGCCACTACTTCGGCTTCTTCCCACCTGAGTCTCGATAGAAATCGGAGAATGACCGGAACTGGGGGAAAAGCAAAAGCCCTGTGGAATCTCCAATGGTCCGTCAGGGCATCCACTCCGAAGGCCTGGGGACAACGACACCTCATGTAATATTTCCTCAGTTTGAAATTGCACGGGGAGGCAAACGGGTCTACTTCCGGCAAGATGAATAACTCGGTGTGGAGAGACCATTCGTTGTTGTCTATGGAAAACCTTGAGCGAAAATATGCCTGGACATTTTGAATTCCTGGAAGATAAACAGCCATCAGATTTGTCAAGTTCGCCTGAGCCCAGGACATGATCGGACTTGCTTCCTTCAGTAAGGAGAGACTGTGAGTGCCCCCTTGTCTCCTGATATAAGACACTGCTGTCGTATTGTCCAGCCTTAGGAGAACTGAGGCTCCTGATGTCAGGTGGAGAAAAGCCTGTAATGCACGGAAGGCGGCACGGAGCTCCAGAACATTTGAGACTATATTTTGGGATGGGAAGTCCCATTTGCCTTGGGCTACCTCCGTCAGACAGAGTGCCCCAACCTCTGTTGCTATCATCTGTTGTCACCGTGATCCAGGAGAAAGGTGCTATGGAATGGCAATTGAGGAGATTTCTCTGCTGCAGCCACCAGGGGAGGCTCTCCCGCATGGAAGGGGTTATCCGAACAAGATGGTCTTGAGACCCCGGATCCCACTGTTGGAGAAAACTCTTCTGAAAGGGCCGTATCTTCCATTGCGCCCATTTCACCATAGGAGCTGTGGCCACCATGGTGCCTATTATCATGAGACATTGTGAGGCTCTGAGAAGGGATGACCACATTGCGAGATAACTTCTGTCGCGAATCACTGGAATCTTCTTTTTCCCTGTTCAACAGCCAACTGAACTCTCAGAGTAGAGATAACCTGATCTCGATGTATCAACAGATGCTCCCTGTCTCGGGCAAGTAAAAGTAGATCGTCCAGGTAGTGGTGTAACCGGATACCTCTGACCCTGATTAGTGCCACGACGGCTAGTAAGAGCTTTGTAAATACCCAAGGCTATGTTATAAGCCCGAACGGGAGACATGTAAATTTAAGATGTATTTGGTCCACTCAGTGCCGATCCTGACCTCCCTGGGGCCCTAAGCAAAATTCTGCTAAGGGGCCCTCTACTTGACCTGTGATGCCGTGAGCTATGTAAACCATTTGCCATTGCCACACAGTCACACCTGACACTTCAGCGCTCCCAATACAATCCTCCCTCCTTTAAACAAAACAGTCAAAGAATAAGTACAACAATATAAAACAGACATTATATATTTATCTTTATCTGAGTGTGGATCCCCCACTTACATCAGGGTCCCCAGAGAGCCCCCACTTACATCAGGGTCCCCAGAGAGCCCCCCCCCTTACACCAGGGTCCCCAGAGAGCCCCCCCTTACACCAGGGTCCCCAGAGAGCCCCCCCTTACACCAGGGTCCCCAGAGAGCACCCCCCTTACACCAGGGTCCCCAGAGAGCACCCCCCTTACACCAGGGTCCCCAGAGAGCACCCCCTTACACCAGGGTCCCCAGAGAGCACCCCCCTTACACCAGGGTCCCCAGAGAGCACCCCCCTTACACCAGGGTCCCCAGAGAGCACCCCCCTTACACCAGGGTCCCCAGAGAGCACCCCCCTTACACCAGGGTCCCCAGAGAGCACCCCCCTTACACCAGGGTCCCCAGAGAGGACCCCCCTTACATCCGGGTCCCCAGAGAGGACCCCCCTTACATCCGGGTCTACCGAGAGGACCCCCCTTACATCCGGGTCTACCGAGAGGACCCCCCTTACATCCGGGTCTACCGAGAGGACCCCCCTTACATCCGGGTCTACCGAGAGGACCCCCCTTACATCAGGGTCTACCGAGAGGACCCCCCTTACATCAGGGTCTACCGAGAGGACCCCCCTTACATCAGGGTCCCCAGAGAGCACCCCCCTTACATTAGGGTCCCCAGAGAGCACCCCCCTTACATTAGGGTCCCCAGAGAGCACCCCCCTTACATTAGGGTCCCCAGAGAGCATCCCTATAAAGCCCCTCCTTACATCAGGGTCCCCAGAGAGTCCCCCATACATCAGTGTCCTCAGAGAGCCTCCCTACTTACATCAGGGTCTGCAGCATTGCCCTTTACATCAGAGTTCCCCTTTGCACTGTAAGGTGGAATCCTGCATACTATGATGTAAAGGGGAACTCTGGGAATGTGGGGAGGACTCTGGTGACCAAAGAAAGAAAACACTAAGATAAGGGGGTTTACTGATATATAAGGGGGAAACCTTTATATCAGTGCCCCCTTACAATATTGTATTGACCCCCCCTAGACTGGTCTAGCGGTGATGTCACTGACCTCCTCTCAGGTGCACCGTGCAGGGCTCAGTCAGGCGGCTCCAGCTTGGTGGCTCTGGTTTTATCCCATAGCTTCCTCTCCACAGTCCATACTTGTCTGACTTCTCCCATGATCCCCATCCTGGCTGCGCTCCCTCTCTTGACTCAGGGGAGGTCAGAGGCTGCGGATGGGACAACAGGAGAGGTCAGAGGCTGTGGGGGGGGGGCAACAGGAGAGGTCAGAGGCTGCTAGGGGGGGGCAACAGGAGAGGTCAGAGGCTGCGAAGGGGGGGACAGAAGGTCAGAGGCTGCTAGGGGGGGGCAGGAGGTCCGAGGCTGCGAGGGGGGGGGGGGGACAGGAGGTCCGAGGCTGCGAGGGGGGGGGGCAGGAGGTCCGAGGCTGCGAGGGGGGGGGGCAGGAGGTCCGAGGCTGCGAGGGGGTGGACAGGAGGTCCGAGGCTGCGAAGGGGGGGACAGGAGGTCCGAGGCTGCGAAGGGGGGGACAGGAGGTCCGAGGCTGCGAAGGGGGGGACAGGAGGTCCGAGGCTGCGAGGGGGGGGGGGGGGCAGGAGGTCAGAGGCTGCGAGGGGGGGCAGGAGGTTAGAGGCTTTTAGGGGTGAGGGGGGACAGGAGGTCAGAGGCAACGAGGGGGAGGGGGCCCAGGAGCTCAGAGGCTGTGGAGGGGACGTTTTACTTTTTAAAAATGGCGCCACTCTGCGCCATCGTGTCACTGCGCACGGCGCCGCTGCCGCCGCTGTGAGGGCAGCGGCGCCTGAAAAAAAGATGGCCGCGGGGCCGACATGCAACTGCGCATGCGCCAGCGCTGTTGCTGCTGCTCGGCAATTTTCGGAAATGCGGGCGCATGTCGGTCCCGCGGCCATCTTTTTTTCAGGCGCCGCTGCCCTCACAGCGGCGGCAGCGGCCCCAGGGGCCCCCGAGCAGAGCCGATCCGCCCTTGGGGCCCCGCGCAGCGGCGGGGCCCTACGCAGCTTGCGTAGTCCGCGTATAGGGCAAATCGGCTCTGGGTCCACTGCAAATCGAAGGTACTTCTGAAAATCCTTTGCAATTGGGACATGAAAGTAGGCATCTTTCAGGTCTATGGAAAAAAGCCAGTCGCCTGGTTGTATTGTCTGATGTATTGTTAGCAGTGTTTCCATCTTGAATTTTTCCTTCTTGATGAAGGAGCTCAGGTGTGTCAAATCGATGACTGGCCTCCAGGAGCCATTCTTTTTGAGGCCCATGAAAAGAGGGGAGTAAACCCCTTGAAATCTTTCCTCGGCTGGAACCAGAATGGCGGCGCCTTGAGCCATCAGGGATTCTGTGTAAGACAGAAGAACTTTTGTTTCTTTTGTGCGGTAGGACTGTAGGAACAAATGGGTGGACTACTGAAAACCCACGAATGTCCTGATGAGACTGTTTTGACCATCCAGTAGTCCCTGATCGAGGCTGCCCAGACGTGCTAAAAAAGGAGTAAACAGGCCCCAACTTGCTTCGCCTGGACAGGCTTTATATCAAAAGGACTTGGAAGCTTCCCGTCCTCCGGAAGGGGCTGTCTTTGAGGATTTCTGGCCAGAAGGTTGATTTCTCTTCCAGTTCTTTCTAAATTTGCGGCCGGGTCTGTAGCGATCTTGTCTGGGTTGAGGTCTTCTCTGACCCAAGAGATGACGGTCCTGGGGTAAGAACCCTGATTTACCTCCAGTAGCACGGGAAATGGCCGAGTCAAGCTTGTTACCGAAGAGGGAGGATCCCTCAAAGGGAATCCTACACCATGCCTGTTTAGAGGCAGGGTCTGCAACCCATGGGCGTAACCACAAGGCGCGCTTGGCTGCTTCCCCCAGGAAGACCGATGCCAGCTTAAGTTCGTGTATTGGTGAGCTCCTAATCAAATCTTCAGACACCATTCCTAAAGCTGCACCCACATCATCATCATCTGTCCGGGACTCCATAGCTTTGGACAATGCTGCAAGAGCCAGGGCTGGTTTACAAGCAATACCTTCTGTGATATAAATATGTTTCAGATTCGTATCAATCTTCCTCTCTAAACCATCCTTGAAGGAAACGGTATCTTCTAGAGGGAGTGTAACATGTCTCAACAGCCTCATTAGAGCCGCATCAATAAGAGGAGCCGACTCTAGATGCTTTACCTCATCGCTCTTGAATGGGTACATCTGTGCTATTTTGGAAATTAAGGAGTTTTTTTTTCTCTCAACTTCATCCAAGATAATTTTGCCAAGTTCACCCAGGCAGGGGAATTTTGGGCGTTACTTCTTGAGATGTTTAAAGTACTTCCTCTGCTTAGAGGGTGCTTCCACTGGTTCTTCCCATCTCAATGCGTCTTTAACCACTCTGACCAGCTGCGGAACCAGGGAAAAGTCCAAAACCTGCACCAGGTTCATCCATCCCTGCCTCGCTGTCCGATGACCCACTTAAAGAGAGACTACGTCGAGAGGGACCCGGAATTTCGGTTTCGGTTCCATCAGTGGCTAGAGCTGTAACAGGAGGATTGAATGTCCGTTCAGAATCTGTTTTGTTCAGAGATTCTTGAACTACTTTCTTGACCAGAGCTTCCACTTGCTGGTCCCCAGCTCCTCTTTTCTTCATAGCTCTAGAATAACATAACTCGCAGAGGGATTTACCCTCTGGGACCTGAGCTTTACATCCCCAGCAAGCTTTTCTCTCTGAGCGGCTGGAATGGCGGTGCGAATGGCGTCCAGACCCAGATTTAGACCTTTCTTTGCGGTGTCTGGAGGGCGACCTAGTACGTCTAGAACTTGAAGTACAATGATGATGTTGTGACCTAGACTGGTCAGTATCCTTATTTGCCGACAATTGATGTTCAGACCTAGAAGGGCTGATGGAAAAGAACAAAATTATCCTGCTCCTAATTACTACCCCAAACAATACAGGCAGAATGAAAAACAAAAATTTTCATCCTACCTGCGGCATAAGGGTTGGCCACTGGGGGGCGGTGACACATCCATGAGACTCAAAGGACTGAAAGCAAACCAGAAAAGGCAAATGAACAAGCTGCTTATAATCGAAGCAGCACAGACTAACCAATGGCTAACACAGCATAAAGTCTCCTACCTTGTATGCCAGAGAAGCGATCACCGGGAGCAGCTGCCTGAGTTCTAAAGCATCCCAAATAGCTGCATCTGACAGCTATTTGAATCTGCTTTTTGAATTGATGACGTCATCGCGTCTACAGCGCACCTGTGCTGTGACCGACGCCGATGTATGACGCTCGCGTGCATGCACGACCGTCGCCATCTTGTCCCAACTGCGCACACGCGAACCAAGCCTCGATCTCAATCGAGACTTTGCACCTGCGCAGTTAGAGCAAGAAGCGGCGAACTGGAACGCAGATGCATCCCAGCTGCCATGGCCAGGAAACTGAAACGAACAACAAACAAACACACAAAAACAGCTGCAATGAAAGAAACAATGCATATGTTACCACCATAGCACAAACGCGATCCGACCTGGACTGGGAGCTTGTAAATGCTCACTGCACGACCGGGGAATTCTTAAGAAAAGGCCTCCTGCTAATAGCTGGGACGTTTGGCCATGTTGCCGCTTCCCAGCCAATGGCTAGATAGTAAGCTCTTCAAAGCATCGCTTCAAATCACCCGTGTCCACCCTGCTAATAGCTGGGAAAGCTGGACTCCAGTAAGGACACCGCCATCTCCATTGGTTATGTGCAAAACCACCAGGACTGGATCAAAAAAGTTGTAAGGTAAGACACCTTGGTCCTAGGAGGAGGACAAAAAAGGAACACGGTTTTATGGGAGTAGGGTCCTATGAGGTATGAGAGGTGGGATTAACCCATACGTAGGCTGCCATGGAGTCTGTCAGGAAATTTAATTTTTTTGCATATGAACTGCATTCACACTGTGTTTAACCACTTGCTTACTGGGCACATAAACCCCCCTCCTGCCCAGACCAATTTTCAGCTTTCAGCGCTGTCGTACTTTGAATGACAATTGCGCGGTCATACAACACTGTACCCAAATTACATTTTTATAATTTTTTCCCCCACAAATAGTGCTTTCTTTTGGTGGTATTTAATAACAGCTGGGGTTTTTTATTTTTTGCTAAAAAAACAAAAAAAATGGAAAATTTGGAAAAAATAAAAAAAAAATCATGTTTAATAGTTTGTTATAAAATTTTGCAAACAGGTAATTTTTCTGCTTCATTGATATGCCCTGATGAGGCGGCACTGATAGGCGGCACTGATGGGCACAGATAAGGTGGCACTGATGTGCAACACTGATTGTGGGCACTGACAGGTGGCGCTGGTGGGCACTGGTAGGCCGCACTTGTAGGGGGCACTGATGAGCTGGGGCACATCGCAGTCATCGGGACTAACTGCCGCCGGTGACCGGCTTTTTTTTTTTTCTCCTTGCGCTGTCAGCGTGAGGAGGAAAAATAGCCGATTACCGGCTGTACTGTCATCACATGATCAGCTGTCATTGGCTGACAGCTGATCACGTGGTAAGGGGTCGGGACCGACCCCTTACTCGGATCTGTGATCCAGCGAGTCTCACAGACTCGCTGTTCGCAGACCCTTCAAGTCCCGGCAAAGCAGGTCCGCTCTGTAGCCGCCATTCAGCTATAGCGCGGATCTCTAGCGGTTAAAATGCACCCAATTGCAACTGGTGTCAATGAGCCCTCAAGACTGACTTTAAGGCTTGATTCACACTAATGCGTTTTTTTATACATTTTGCAGAAATGCAAGGAAATATTTTAACATGGGTTCCTATGGAACATGTTCACATCAATGCATTTTTGGAAAGGGTCAGGGACTTTTTTACATGCAAAATGCAGTGTTTTGCATGTAATAGAATTCAATGGACCCGCATCCAAATTGCAAGTACAGCGTTTTTACCGAGATTTGCTATTGCATTTTTTTTTTTTTTTTTTTTTTTTTAAACTGTATATAGCTGGTTGCTAAGCTAGCACAGTGTAAAAAATAAATAAATAAAAAAAAAACGCAAAAGCAAATCACAGCAAAATCGTGTGTCCAAAAATGCGGCAAGCACCGCAAAAAGCACTGCAGAAACGCTCAAAAGCAACATGCATAGATGTGAATCGAGCCTAAGCCTGGTTTATTTTTCTACAGTTCAGGTTAACATGAAGCCATAAAGGTTCCCCAGTGTTCACTTCCTCATTCATGAAATGTTATCAAAACCATTGACAGAAAGTAGATGTCACATGCCTTCATTTCTGGAAATTCCACTGATAACTGCAGTGTTCTATGGACTTTATACTTCTGCTCTGTCTAGTTATTACATGTTATTTATATCATTAAATAAAACGGATATGTTGAATATATCACTTTTTATATCCTTATGAAAAAAAAATTAAATGTTTTTTTTTCACGTTAATATACATCAGACATTCACATGGAGTTGTTTGCTTAACAGCCACTTGCCATTTTCACAAAATAATGTAGAAATGGGTGTAATATTTAGTTTGGCAGCTTTCCCAGACTCTTCATATAGAAACCGCTTTTGTATTGCATGTTTGACGAAGGATGTTGATGGCCTGATACCTGTAATTCAGGCAGATTCTGTGTATGATTGGGCAGTTTATGGGATATTCAGTGTCAGCCAGGTTGAATATGTTCAGCCATTCTGCTTTGTTCTTCATTTTAAAATGCAGATTTTTACATTTTGTTCTCATTTTCATGGACTGTACCACACTTTTATGGAGGGTTGATTTAAAGGGTTAGTTCACCTTTACCGTAAAACTGTGTTTATGCAGACAAGTGGTGTCTGTCAGGCCTGGACAGGGAGCAGGTGTTTGCAGGGACGGTTGGTGGCGGTATATTCAGAGTCAGTCCTCCGCACTGTAATGTAATGATTACAGGTCCCCTTTATATCACAGTGCCCCCCCATTACAGTGCCCCTCAGTCATACCCCCCCCCTTTTCGCTAATCACAGTGCCCCATTTTACTCTGCCTCCCCTGCACAGTCCTACCTTCGGCAGTGCAGAGGCAGGATTCAGTATGTGTGTTTTTCTCCAGGGTTCTCACCCCTCTGACTCTGTCATCATATCAGCAGGACAGGGGGTGGGAGGAGCTGCAGAACTGGATCATATTAACAAGTGGGTGATTACCCGCTTGTTAATATGAAAAAAGACTCCCGCTCTCTGTGCAGATCTCCAGCTCTTGTGCTGTGAGGGGAGACACAGGCATGACCACATAGCGGTAGGTGAGCGATGACCACGGCTTGTGTTAGCCCTGTCAGGACTGCAGTCGCAGCTTACCTCCTGCTGTGTGGTCCAGTCATCAGCAAGCTGCTCTTGTTGGAACATGCAGCCCCGGCCCACCGGGCAAATGCCCAGTGTGCCCTATGGCCAGTCTGGGCCTGGTGTCTGTAGATAAAAACAAACTGTGCAGCTTCTACCAAAGTTGGTAAGCACATGTGAGGGAGTTTGAATCGGAGAAAGAGCTCACTCCTGTGATGGTAAAGGGGGACCGTAACGGCTATTCAATTTTGGTGAAAGCTGCACAGCTTGTGTGTTTTTTGTTTTTTTTTTTTTTTTTTTTAGACATCCCCTTTCTGCTAAGGTAGTTTTTTGGTCAATGTGCCTTTTAGAAAAGATGCAATTGACCTCCGCTCCTCTAACCGCCCTCCCAGTCTGCTGGATGCTGCCTGAGAGAATCTCATCACGCTGAGCGTCCCGCCGGATGAATCACCGCTGCTGGCACGCTGAGTATTGCCTGTGCTTGAAGTGAGGCAAGCGCTCGCTCTGTTTGCAACGCCGCCCGCCTCCTCCTTTGCCCCTTCTCCCGCTGATGCTTGCCAGGCGGGCGTTGTGGCGGGACTCGTAGCGGACAGCCTCTTCAACCCTCTCCGACCCTCTCCAACCCCCTCCGCTGACTGCCGGATCCCCGTGTACCTGTGTGGATGCTGAGAGACCGTGCGGGACCTGCAGTGGATCGAGCTGACGTGCTCCGCCTCTCCTATCCCTCCTGAGTGCTGGATCCCTCCGTGTGCCTGCGTGGAGCCGTGAGTAAAGATTTGACCTGACAGCGCCTCTGCAGTACTTCCCCAGGATAGCTTGCTCCTCATATCGCTTGAGCATTGGGCTATGGACGGTCCACAGGATTGAGGTAACGGGGCGAGCCTGGGAAAGGGGGCAATATGCCAAATGTCTAAGACCGTCCCCCTGGTCTGAGTGAATTGACTGTGTGCTGCCTGGTAGAGGCAAGGCGAGAATTCGGGGTACATTTGTGAGCTTGGAGTCCCCCAAGTGTGACCACTGCTGTCTACATTAGTACATTGCTGCCTTGCCGGGAAGAGGAACCGAGGAAGGGCTCCCCAGTGGTGCTGGACTGTTAAGCTGTGCTTTCTTTTCCCCTCCTTCTTTTTTTTTTTTTTTTTTTTTTTTTTTGTGGTGTTCACCGACCTCTTATTGACATTTACTTAAAATAGCACTAGGTCTGAGCTGTAAGACTATAAGGTTTCCAAAAATTATTGATTAAATTGGATCACCACTAGGAGGGAAGGAGTAAGGCGGGGGAAAGACCTCTTCCTTTTCTTTTTTTTTTTTTTTTTTTTTTTTTCTTTCACCTTTTTGTGGAAAATTTTACCATGCTTAGCTTGCCGACGAGACGGCGCACTTGGAAGGGGGCCAAAAAACTCGCTCAGCCAAGGAGAAAGCAAACCAGGTGTCCGCCGCCGCTGCCGCAGCAAAACTTGAGCGCTTTGCCCATGCCCACGCTCCCACACAATCACCAAGTAAGGGGGGGCACCAACTACCAGTGACACATGCAAAGACCCAGGGGGTGGCATCTGATAGAAGAAATTC
Organism: Lithobates sylvaticus; assembly: GCA_028564925.1. NCBI lineage: Eukaryota > Metazoa > Chordata > Amphibia > Anura > Ranidae > Lithobates > Lithobates sylvaticus. The sequence continues at coordinate 97,723,213 of CM053032.1, read as the reverse complement.
CAGCCAATTATTGAATGCCACCACTTTACCTGTTAGAGGAGCCACGAACAATAAAGACCCTGGGGAGGGTAAGGCGGTACAGGCGGCAGCAAGCTCATTGGCATGCTCTATAATAGGGGGTCAGGAGGAACCCACACTTAGGGCCATACTTGATGCCGTTAACGCTTGCAAGGACTCTATATCTGGCTTGGATAGCCAATTGAGTGGCATAAAAACTGAGCTAACTGCAATGAGTCAGTTACTGAGTAGCACAGTGGAAAGGACTACGGCGCTTGAAGCGAGGTTAAGCACGATCGACGACGAACTCTCCCCATTACAGGAAAAAATCATAGGCCTACAGAAGCAAATGGCCAAACAGGCCGCTAAGCTCGACGATTTAGAAAATAGAAGTCGCAGAAGCAACGTGCGCCTAATAGGCCTACCTGAGAGGAGTGAGGGCCCCAATCCCGTAGTCTTTCTGGAAACTTGGCTCAAGGAAACATTTGGGGATTCCTCTTTTACGCCGCTATTCGCGATCGAGAGAGCCCACCGAGTCCCTACCAGACCCCGACAAAATGACGAGCGGGCTCGTCCACTACTACTGAAATTTGTAAACTACAATGACCGTGCGATTTTACTCCGCAAGGCTAGAGAACTGGGGGACATTTTTTTCAATGAGGCTAGGGTTTCCTTCTACCCGGATTTTTCCCCGGACCTCCAGAAACTCAGGACAGAATTCATCCCAGTTAAACGTACTCTTCAGCGACATAAAATCGCATACGCCCTGTTGTACCCCGCCCGCCTGCGGGTGACCGCTATGGGCTCGACCTTGTATTTCAACACACCTGTCGAAGTCGAGAGATGGTTGGAGGAACACAGAGAAGATCTTTGAGAGAGCCAGGGACATTTGCCATGGGGGGGGGGGGGCGATGGAGGGCCTAGGTCGTTTATTTTTTGCTATATGTTGTTTTTATGGGTCTCTGTGCCCTCCCTCTCCCCCCTCCCCCCCCCCCTCTCTCCCTGGTTTCCCCCCCCCCCTTTTTTTCCCTTTTTTTTTTGTATTTATTATCCCCTTTTTTTTTACCTTTTAACTATGACATAGTCCATTACACTAAGGGTATCGGGTCGGGGGGTGGGGGGAGGGGGTTTGAGGGGAATACCACTCACTATATTATCATTATCATATTAATAATGTTTTTTGCACCATTGCACTTATATTTGATTAGGACTGGGGGCTAGAGGTGGGGGCTTCTATCGACGCCCCTACTCCTCCCCTTGTCCACCTGATGGCTTATACACAGTCACCACAACACCTGTCTGGGAGGGTAGGTTTTTTTTTTTTTTTTTCTTTTCCTTTTTTTTTTTTCTTCACCGATATTGGACTAGGATCGAGTGGCAGGGACAGGGCTCCCGCGGAAGCCTCTACTTCTCCTTCTCGTTTATTTTAATGGTTAACACGCTGCCAATTGCACAATGGGTTGGGATCACGGTGGTCACTGGGGGGGGAGGGAGGACTCCACGTCTTCCCCCTCCTTTCTTCTCCTCACCCTGTTTAGGAGGGTAGGTTATTTGTTCGTACATTATTATTTTAATGTTGATACCACTGGGAAAGGGTCGGATTAGGATTGTTCATTTAATACAGTATTATGGTTGGGACGGGACATCTGTGCGGCCGGGTGGGAGGTGTATGGTTGGGTCGCACACAAGCCTCGTGGGGGTGGCCCAGTTGGGCATGGGGGGAGGGGGGACGGGGGATTGGGAGGGGGGGGGGTGGGTAGGTTTAGGGAAGATTGGGGTAACACACACTGCTGGTCCCTATAAGGTCGGTGGGGGCTGGTGCGTGGGCGGGGGTGGTGGGGGAGTTGGGGGGGGGGGGGTGGGGAGGGGATGGGTGGGCTCACCGGTTTGCTGTTGGCCCTCCCCTCCCCGCCCCCCCCCCCCCCCCCCCCCTGCGTCCTGCGGTTAAATCTATTATGGAGGGTGACAGAGTAAACCTGGTTTCATGGAATACCCGGGGTCTGGGTAGCTTAAATAAACGTGCGTTAGTCCTGTCGGCATTGGACGGGAAGGGACCCGGAATACTGCTGCTTCAGGAAACGCATCTTACTCCCAATACAGTTTTTCAGTTATCTAGTCGCAAGTTCTCGGCCCAATACCACTCATTTCACTCCTCCTACTCCAGGGGAGTGAGCATCTTGGTAGGGAGAGGAGTACCTTTCTCTTGTAGCGTAATCTCCATTGACGAACAGGGTCGCTATATATTCCTGTCTTGTCTGATTGGTAGTCAGCCTTACATTATAGCAAATATCTATATACCTCCCCCTTTTAAGCTTGAGGTTCTGTATAAACTACTTGAGTTCGCTTTGGATAAACCAGGCATTCCAATGATAGCCCTAGGGGATTACAACGAGGTGTTAGATACGGGACTAGACAGATTCCCTGCGCCCGCCAGACCTAGGGCGGGAGAGGGGAACCGCCTGTCACGGTTTTTGAGGGAAATAGGGTTAAGCGACATATGGCGTACGCGGCACCCATACGATAGGCAGTACTCTTGTTTTTCAGATTCCTACCGTACCCTCTCTAGAATCGATATGGCCCTGGGGAATGATGAGGTGAATTTGTTGGTGAGAGATGTAAAGTATGGCTTGAGAGGGATCTCAGATCACTCCCCGCTGACGCTCAACATAAGTACCGGGGGCAGAGCCAGCCATAGGGAATGGACGATCAATCCCTGCTGGCTTGAACTGATTGACAATCCCTGCGATTTGACCATTAGCATAAGGGAGTTTATACAAATAAACGCGGGTTCAGCGTCGCCCGGGGTGATCTGGGACTCCTTAAAGGCCTATACAAGAGGACTGCTAATCCAGAAGATGGCAGTAATTATGCGGCGGTCGAGAGAGCAAGAAAGGGAAGCTAGTAGCGAGGTAACCCTAGCAGAACGTCGCTATGTAGAAAACCCGACCCCAACTAGCATGGGGGAATGGCTCAATAAACAACAAACCTATAAAATGCTACTTACTAAGAAAATGGAGAATAGCCGAATCTTTCAGCGGCAATATTATTTTGGCGAGGGTGAGAGGGTAGGCCACACCCTCTCTCTCCTGGTCAAAACCAATAGTTCCCCTTCAGCAATTCCAGCAATCAGGAGGGCAAACGGGGATTTGGTTACCGATCCATTGGAGATAACGAATCTTATTGGCAACTACTACAAAACCCTCTATAAATCCTCTAGGAAAGGGAGCGAGACAGCAGTATCTGAGTTTCTACAGCAGATAACATTCCCAAACCTATCAGACAATGACAAAACGGAATTGGAGGCGCCAGTAACTAGAGGAATTGAGATTTGCAGTGGCAGCAATGCCCAATCAAAAGTCCCCGGGCCCCGACGGGCTGCCAATAGAGCTATACAAACGGTATGGCGAGGTATTGTTGCCTGAATTGTTGGAAACTTTGAGACGGGCATTGGATGGGGGCAGATTGCCCACCTCGATGCTCGAGGCCAATATCATTCTGATACTTAGAGGGGAAGGACCAGCAGGAAGTTACCTTGTACCGCCCAATTTCGCTGCTATGCTCCGACATTAAGATTTTAGCGAAGGTTTTGGCGATTCGACTAAACAAATGCATACACAAGCTAATCCACCCGGACCAGTCAGGTTTCATTCCAGGCAGGTCAACTAGCACCAATATTAGAAGAGTCTTCCTTAATATGCAAACTCCAACGGATAACACAAGCCCCAAGGCCATTTTGGCCCTGGATGCTGTTAAAGCGTTTGACAGCCTGGAATGGGACTATCTATGGCTGGTCCTGGACCGATTTGGTTTTGGGCCTACCTTCATTAAATGGATCAAACTTTTATACAACGAGCCTAGAGCTAAAGTTAGAGTGGGCGGGGACTACTCCGAGTTGTTTCAGTTGGAAAGGGGGACGAGGCAGGGATGCCCCCTGTCTCCCCTCCTTTTTGTACTGGCAATGGAACCCCTGGCGATCCTGACAAGAATGCGTCCGGATCTCCAGGGATTCCGGCGCCAGTCAGGGGAGGAAAGAATCACATTATTTGCCGACGACGTTTTATTTTTTATCGGCGATATCAACCTTTCACTCGAGGTAGTGATGCGCATGATGGAGGAATTTCGGCAACACTCCGGTTTAGCCATCAATTGGAGCAAGTCAGCCCTGCTACCGTTGGTTCGGTGCGGCGATCAGACACCCACTAGAACCCCTGCCCTCGACGTGGTGACCAAGCTTAAATACTTGGGGGTGTGGATTTCTAGCGACACAAACCATTATATCAGTGATAATCTAGCCCCGCTATTGACTAAACTAAAACAAAAAGTGGAGATATGGAGTCGCCTCCCCCTATCCATAGCAGGGCGTTGCAATTTAATTAAGATGATCTGGCTCCCGCAAGTTCTTTATATTCTCCATAATTCTCCAGTCTGGATTAGCCAGAAATGGTTTAAGAAGATTGAATCCCTGTTTAGGGACTTAATCTGGAAAAAGGGTCAAGCCCGGATTGGTCTACAAACATTGCAGCTCCCTGTTGGGAGGGGGGGGATGGCGATTCCGCACCCAGGGCTATATTTTTTGTCGGCTCAACTCCAGCAAATGGCGGGCTCCTGGGAAGTGGGTGTGGTGGCAATAGAATGGCGATACTGGGTGCTCCCCATAACTCATTAATAGAGGCATTTGAGGCAGACTCGTTCACTCATAGGTGTCCGACGAGCGACTTGATGACCAGAGTATGTTTTAAGAAAAAAAAAAAAAAAAAAAAAAGAAAAGATGCAATTACATTCCAAATTCAAATTTTCCTATACCTGATTGTGTATTTGACCTGATGCTGGCTTACATTAAAATTGCTCCTTGAAGTGAACCATTACTCAAAATAATGACTTGGCATCATTTATAATACTACCCTTTCGGCTACTTTCAGACTGGGGCATTGACGGCACTTTACTGTCGTTTTTGCAGAGGTTTTCGGCCGCTACCACTTTTAACCCCAGCTAGCCAAAAAAGGGTTGAAATCACCCGCAAAGCGCAGCTGCAGCAGCGCACTGCCGGCGGTACAGCAGCGCTGCCCATTGATTTCAATGGGCAGGGGCGCTTTAGGAGCGGTGTATAATATATTTTTTTTACCATCCTGCCAGTGCATCCCTCCAGTGTGAAAGCACTCGGAGTGAGAAGAGGGTCTTTACAGGTGCTATGCAGATGCTATTTTTAGTAGCGCTATAGCTCCTGTAAAGCACCTCAGTATGAAAGCAGCCTTCCTGTTACACATGTGCATTGTATTGTATTTTTTTGGGGCGTGTACGGGAATTACCTTTTTTTTTTTTTGTCTTCGCCTAGGTGAAGATGACGTAGCCCTCCCTGCCTACATTCTGTGATACACAAATTGCATCGCAAGACAATCCCACAGCATTTGGAAATCACACAAATGTAAAAGTCAGCCATTACAGTACTTGTAGTGGCTTTTATTTTTTTAAAAGCCAGATGAAGTGCCTCTTTAAGCTGGGTGATTACTTTTTAATTCAAATAGTTATCAATACAGCTATGAACCACAGCGAGTACAAACCATACTGATTATTTTGGAGCTGGTGCCTATACAGATGCAGGGTGCTTGTAGCATATACTGTATAACAAATACATCTTTATATACCGTATTTATCGGCGTATAACACGCACAGGCGTATAACACGCACATTCATTTTAAGAGGGAAGTTTCAGGAAAAAAACTAAAATTTTAAATAAGGAACTTTTGAAGAAAAATAAGGGTCAGTGCCCATCTGCAGCCTCACAAGTGCCATCAATGCAGCCTCATCAGTCCACATCAATGCAGCAGCCTCACCATTGCCATCAGTGCAGCCCATTACAGAGGCCACCAAGTAAACAGGAGATTCTCACTGTATGTAATCTGACAGCGCTTGTCCTGCCCCCCTCCCTGTCCCCTCCGAGGCAGCTAAAATTAAAGTATTGGCGTATAACACACACACGCTATTTGCACCCGATTTTCATGGTGAAAAAGTGAGTGTTATACGCCAATAAATACAGTATTTAGCATGTTATAGATGCATACTTTGGCTACATTTTAAATGCAGAGCTGAATACCAAATGCATTATTCTGAGCGGGGACTTTCTGTTGAAATCACATGGCTGCTATTTATAGTGCAGAAATAAAATAACCTTGCATTGCTTTTGTTCTTCTGATGACTTAATAGCAAATTAACGTGTGCATTTAACCATTTGCCGACCAGCCATCAGTTTTACTGCGGCAGAATGGCACGGCCGGGCGAAACGTTACCTTACGTCGCTTCGCCTTTTGGCCACTAGGGGCGCGTGCCTGCAGCGTGTGCCTGGAGCTGATGCGAGTGCCCAGTGGGTGCGATGACCGCCTGGCTCCCGCGATCGATTGTGACAGAGCGAGAGTTGGGATCTTTATGTGTGTAAATTAGGGATGAGCCAAACACCCCCCTGTTCTGTTCGGTTCGCACCAGAACCTGCGAACAGACCTAAAGTTCGTGTGAACTTTAGAACCCTATTAAAGTCTATGGGTCTCGAACGTTCAAAATCAAAAGTGCTAATTTTAAAGGTTAATATGCAAGTTATTGTCATTAAAAGTGTTTGGGACCTGGGTCCTGCCCCAGGGGACATGTATCAATGCAAACAAAACTTTTAAAAATGACCGTTTTTTCAGCAGCAGTGATTTTAATAATGCTTAAAGTGAAACAATGAAAGTGTAATATTCCTTTAAATTTCGTACCTGGGGGTGTGTATAGTATGCCTGCAAAGGGGCGCATGTTTCCCGTGCTTAGAGCTATCCCTGCACAAAGTGTCATTTTTGCAGGAAAAAAAGTCACGGCTATAATGAATTGTCGGCTCCCGTAATAGAGAACAGTCATTGATGATAAAAAAAAAAAAATATGCGTGGGGTTCCCCCCAAATTCAATTACCAGGCCCTTTAGGTCTGGTATGGTTATTAAGGGGAACCCCGTGTCAAATTTAAAAAAAAGACATGGGGTCCCCCTCAAAATCCATACCAGACCCTTATCCGAGCACGCAACCTGGCAGGCCGCAGGAAAAGAGGGGGGACGAGAGAGTGCCCCCCCCTCCTGAACCATACCAGGCCACAAGCCCTAAACATTGGGAGGATGCTTTGGGGGTCTGTGACCCCTCAAAGCACCATGTCCCCATGTTGATGAGGAGAAGGGCCTCATCCCCACAACCCTGGCCAGTGGTTGTGGGGGTCTGCGGGCGGGGGGCTTATCAGAATCTGGAAGCCCCCTTTAACAAGGGGACCCCCAGATCCCGCCCCCACTGTTTGAAATGGTAAGGGGGTACAAAAGTACCCCTACCATTTCACAAAGAAAGTGTAAAAAAATAATAAACACACACACACATCCCGTTGGAAAGTCCTTTATTAAAAATAAAAAAAATAAAGATTCCAGCGGTGGTAATCCACTCTTGCTATCCAGCGATGGGTGGTCTCTTCTCCGGGGTCCAGCGATGGCTGATCTCTTCCGACGACGTCCAGCGCAGTGCACCCTGTCTCCATGGAGACACTGCGGGAATCCCATCTTAGCTGAGGAGGACCGGGCCGCCCCCCTCTGACGCAACGCAAGGGGGAAGCTGGGCTTCCCCAGTGACGTACGGGTGACCCCGCCCCCCTCTGAAGTTGCAGAAACCTGCGTTACATCAGAGGGGGGTGGGTCAACCGTACATCACTGGTGAAGCCCAGCTTTTCCCTTGCATCAGAGGGGAGCAGGGTCAGGTGACGGGTGGCCCGGTCCTCCTCAGCCGTGTCTCCATGGAGAAACCCAGGCTTCCCCAGTGATGTAAGGGTGACCCCGCCCCCCTCTGACACAAGGGAAAAGCTGTCCATCGCTGGACCCCGAAGAGACCACCCATCGCTGGATAGCAAGAGTGGATTACCACCTGGAATCTTTTTTTTTTTTTTTTTTAAATAAAGGACTTTTTCCAAGAGTGTGTGTGTGTGTGTGTGTGTGTGTGTGTTTTTTTAACTATATTTTTTACACTTTCTTTGTGAAATGGTAGGGGTACTTTTGTACCCCCTTACCATTTCAAACAGGGGGGTGGGATCTGGGGGTAACAAGGGGGTTTCCAGATTCTGATAAGCCCCCCCGCCCGCAGACCCCTACAACCACCGGGCAGGGTTGTGGTGATGAGGTTCTTATCCTCATCAACATGGGGACATGGTGCTTTGGAGGGGCCAAAAGCAACCTCCCAATGTTGAGGGCATGTGGCCTGGTACGGGTTAGGAGGGGGGGGCGCTCTCTCGTCCCCCCTCTTTTCCTGTGGCCTGCCAGGTTGCATGCTCTGATAAGGGTCTAGTATGGATTTTGAGGGGGACCCCACGACTTTTTTTGGCGCGGGGTTTCCCTTAAAATCCATACCAGACCTGAGGGCCTGATAATTGAATTTGGGGGGAACCCAACACATTATTTTTTTTTATCAATGCCTTTCAACGACTGTTCTCTGTATTTCTGGGAGCCAACAATTCATTATAGCCACGAGTGATTTTAAATGCTTTTTTCCTGCAAAAATTACACTTTGCGCAGGGACAGTTCTAAGCACGGGAAACATGCGCCCCTTTACAGGCATACTATACACACCCCCCAGGTAGGGAAATTTAAAGGAATATTACACTTTTATTGTTTCACTTTAAGCATTATTAAAATCACTGCTCCTGAAAAAAAACGGCAGTTTTTTTTAAAACTTTTTTTTTTTTGTATTGATACATGTCCCCTGGGACAGGACCCAGGTCCCCAAACACTTTTTATGACAATAACTTGCATATAGGCTTTTAAAATTAGCACTTTAGATTTCTCCAATAGACTTTTACAGGGTGTTCTGCGGAAGATTAGAAAAGCCCTAAATTGTTTGCTGTTCGGTGAACAGGCAATGTTCCACTCGAACTCGAAGCTCATCCCTAGTGTAAATGCACAGATCCCGGTTCTTTTAGGGGAGTAGAGACAGATCATGAGTTCATACTATGTATGAACACCGATCTCTCTCCTCCTAGACCAGAGGTCTCAAACTGGCGGCCCTCCAGCTGTTGTGAAACTACAAGTCCCATGAGGCATTGCAAGGCTGACAGTTACAAGCATGACTCCCACCTGCAGAGGCATGATGGGACTTGTAGTTTTGCAACAGCTGGAGGGCCACCAGTTTGAGACCCCTGTCCTAGACAGTCCCATCCCCCCTACAGTTAGAACACACCTAGACAACACAGTTAACCCCTTGATCGCCCCTAGTGTTAACCCCTTCCCTGCTAGTGACATTTATACAGTAATCAGTGCACTTTTATAGCACTGATCATTGTATAATTTGTCAATGGTCCTAAAAATGTCAAGTGTCATCTAATTTGTCCGCCGCAATATCGCAGTCCCGATAAAAATCGCAGATCGCCGCCATTACTAGTAAAAAAATAAAAATGCCATAAATCTATCCCCTATTTTGTAGATGCAATAACTTTTGCGTAAACCAATCAATATACACTTATTGCAATTGTTTTTGTTACCAAAAATATGTAGAAGAATACATATCGGCCTAAATTGAGGAAACATTTTTTTTGGATAAAAAAAAATGTGGGATATTTATTATAGCAAAAGTTAAATATATTGGGGGTTATTTACAAAAGGCAAATCCACTTTGCACTACAAGTGCAAAGTGCACTTGGAAGTGCAGTCACTGTAAAACGGAGGTGTAGAGCTGAAATGAGGGGAAGCTCTGCTGATTTTATCATCCAATCATGTGCAAGCTAAAATGCATTTTTTTTTTCATTTTCCTTGCATGTCCCCCTCAGATCTACAGCGACTGCACTTCCAAGTGTACTTTCAGTGCAATTTCAAGTGCACTTGTAGTTTGCACTTGTAGTGCAAAGTGGATTTGCCTTTATTAAATAACCCCCATTGTGTTTTATTTTTTTTTTAAATTGTCGCTCTTGTTTTTAACAGCGCAAAAAAGAAAAACCGCAGAGGTGATCAAATACCACCAAAAGAAAGCGTAATTGCCAGTTAAAGTGACTCAGTGCCGTATCGCAAAAAATGGCCTGGTCGTAAAGCAGCCAAATCTTCCGTTGCTGAAGTGGTGTTTAAATAACTGGTGTTAAACTGGTGTTGAGTTGTGTTAAGCATTATCACAGCGAATCGGGGTGGTAATTCCCTAAGAGGTGTTTAATAAACCTTGTTAACTAAGGTAGGAACCAAATATCTCCTTCACCTTTACGGTGTTGTCTCTGTGATAACTACAGTGTTAGTATAGGAATGTACTTGTTTAATAACCCGTGTTAGCTCAGAAGAGTCTTAAAACCAGTGTAAACTTGGTGTTAAATCCCTTGGCTAAAGTGGGCACAAGCATTTGGGGCCCACTTTTTTGGGATTGCGGCCACCCCCCTCCCATAGGCTATTATTATGGTGGTGGGTTTTGTTTTATTAAAGTAATAGGTGGGTTTTAAATATGGTAATGGGGGGGGGGGATCTGGATGGTGCAATCAGATCCCGCAGAAGATTCAGGAAGGCTGCTGGGAGCCTATATAAGGCCCCCGGTAACGTCAGCGGGCCTCTCGGCGTGAACAAGAGCTTCCTGTCATGGAGTCACTGGTACAGCGCTTCATGGAACGAGTAGAGAGCGTATCCACCACGCGGAGGCCCAGCTGCTTGCCATCCACCACGCGGAGGCCCAGCTGCTTGCCATCCACCACGCGGAGGCCCAGCTGCTTGCCATCCACCACGCGGAGGCCCAGCTGCTTGCCATCCACCACGCGGAGGCCCAGCTGCTTGCCATCCACCACGCGGAGGCCCAGCTGCTTGCCATCCACCACGCGGAGGCCCAGCTGCTTGCCATCCACCACGCGGAGGCCCAGCTGCTTGCCATCCACCACGCGGAGGCCCAGCTGCTTGCCATCCACCACGCGGAGGCCCAGCTGCTTGCCATCCACCACGCGGAGGCCCAGCTGCTTGCCATCCACCACGCGGAGGCCCAGCTGCCTGCCATCCACCACGCGGAGGCCCAGCTGCCTGCCATCCACCACGCGGAGGCCCAGCTGCCTGCCATCCACCACGCGGAGGCCCAGCTGCCTGCCATCCACCACGCGGAGGCCCAGCTGCCTGCCATCCACCACGCGGAGGCCCAGCTGCCTGCCATCCACCACGCGGAGGCCCAGCTGCCTGCCATCCACCACGCGGAGGCCCAGCTGCCTGCCATCCACCACGCGGAGGCCCAGCTGCCTGCCATCCACCACGCGGAGGCCCAGCTGCCTGCCATCCACCACGCGGAGGCCCAGCTGCCTGCCATCCACCACGCGGAGGCCCAGCTGCCTGCCATCCACCACGCGGAGGCCCAGCTGCCTGCCATCCACCACGCGGAGGCCCAGCTGCCTGCCATCCACCACGCGGAGGCCCAGCTGCCTGCCATCCACCACGCGGAGGCCCAGCTGCCTGCCATCCACCACGCGGAGGCCCAGCTGCCTGCCATCCACCACGCGGAGGCCCAGCTGCCTGCCATCCACCACGCGGAGGCCCAGCTGCCTGCCATCCACCACGCGGAGGCCCAGCTGCCTGCCATCCACCACGCGGAGGCCCAGCTGCCTGCCATCCACCACGCGGAGGCCCAGCTGCCTGCCATCCACCACGCGGAGGCCCAGCTGCCTGCCATCCACCACGCGGAGGCCCAGCTGCCTGCCATCCACCACGCGGAGGCCCAGCTGCCTGCCATCCACCACGCGGAGGCCCAGCTGCCTGCCATCCACCACGCGGAGGCCCAGCTGCCTGCCATCCACCACGCGGAGGCCCAGCTGCCTGCCATCCACCACGCGGAGGCCCAGCTGCCTGCCATCCACCACGCGGAGGCCCAGCTGCCTGCCATCCACCACGCGGAGGCCCAGCTGCCTGCCATCCACCACGCGGAGGCCCAGCTGCCTGCCATCCACCACGCGGAGGCCCAGCTGCCTGCCATCCACCACGCGGAGGCCCAGCTGCCTGCCATCCACCACGCGGAGGCCCAGCTGCCTGCCATCCACCACGCGGAGGCCCAGCTGCCTGCCATCCACCACGCGGAGGCCCAGCTGCCTGCCATCCACCACGCGGAGGCCCAGCTGCCTGCCATCCACCACGCGGAGGCCCAGCTGCCTGCCATCCACCACGCGGAGGCCCAGCTGCCTGCCATCCACCACGCGGAGGCCCAGCTGCCTGCCATCCACCACGCGGAGGCCCAGCTGCCTGCCATCCACCACGCGGAGTCCCAGCTGCCTGCCATCCACCACGCGGAGTCCCAGCTGCCTGCCATCCACCACGCGGAGTCCCAGCTGCCTGCCATCCACCACGCGGAGGCCCAGCTGCCTGCCATCCACCACGCGGAGGCCCAGCTGCCTGCCATCCCTCCGGATGCTGCTGGGGTTCTGTCACTCATTTAATGATGCGCAGTGTCGGTGGAATACAGCCTACAAGTATCGACATTAGTGCTGTTTTTGCGGGGGCTCTCATCTGCTAGTTAGGTGTGCGAGGAAGGTTGGAGGGCCTTCTGCTAGACAGCGTGAAAAGCCGGTTAGGCTGGAAAATATGCGCCCTTGGCTGGATCGGTATCTAGACAAGGAGAAGGCCCATCTTCTTCTTAAAGGCTTCCTTCATGGCTTCCCGCTGCCTTCTTTTTCGGGTGAGGGGTGCGTGGTGGTGGAAAACTTGAAATTGGGCTATCGATTTCCGCAGATAGTGCATGAGAAGATTGTGAAGGAGATTGCTGAGGGCCGGGTGGCGGGGCCTTTTCCGGTCCCGCCGTTTTTAGTAGCTTATTTCTCCTATAGGGGTGGTTCCCAAGAATGAGCCGAATTTCTTTCATCTGATCCACCACCTTTTTGTTTCCGAAGAATAGCTCACTGAACGACGAGATCGATGGGTCTCTGTTCTGTGACGTATGCTACATTTGAGGAGGTGGTGGTTAAGATTAGAGCATTCGGTCCAGGAGCCTTGCTGGCCAAAACCGATATCAAGTCAGCCTTCAGGTTTCTGCCTATCTCTCTGCTGGCTTTCAACTCCCTAGGGTTTTATTTTGATGGGAGTTTATATTTCCACAAGAGCTTGCCGATGGGCTGTTCTTTGTCATGCGCCTATTTTGAGATGTTCTCCACTTTTCTACATTGGGTGGTCAGTTCAGAATCCAGGTAGGATGGCATTGTCCACTACCTGGACGATTTTTTGTTTATTGGCCCATCGGATTCGGTTTTATGTTTTGGTTTTATTCCGTGTTGGAATTCCGTTTGCCTCAAGGGAAGCTGGCTTTGTTCGCTAATTCTTGCCTTTTATTCACCGGAAGAAGGTTTTTGTCAGGGAAGAAACAGGAACCAGCCCTGCCAGTATCGCTGCTTTCCTGTGTGCATGCGCAGCAGAGCGGCACTTCGACACATACGTGTGCACAATCCAACAAAACGGCGCACGCGCATATCGAGTTCCTTCCTGCTGGCCTATAAAAGACTGCTCAGCTCCATGTTTAATTTGCTGGTTTATCTCTCAGCTTCATGTGTTCCCTGCGTCTGTATCCTGCCTTGTGATTACCCGTTGTGACCCGGATTGACCCTGACCTGCTCTGATCTCCTCCTGCACCTGACCCTCGGCTTGCCTTACGGACTTTGCTACCAGTCTGTGCTTGACCCTCAGCCTGTTTACTGACTTTGCTACCAGTCTGTGCTTGACCCTCAGCCTGTTTACGGATTCTGCTACCAGTCTCCTGTTCAAGTCTCCTCAGCCTGTTTTAAAGACTTGGTACCAGTCACTTGTGTTTGACCTTCGGCCTGCTGTTGGACTCTGCTATTCATCTACCCCATTGGGCTCCAGTGTCTACCAGTCCCTGCAAGGCTGCCAGCTTCCCGGTGACCTTCACGCAAGACCTGCCCAGCCTGCTGGTGGCTCGTGCTTCTTTGTGCCCTTCACCCTCTGTATCACCACCAGGGGTGGAGTGCGCTTAGTCGCAAGAGACCGCTCTCAGCATCTCGGCCTCGGTGAGTACCTCCTTGAAAGTTTTTTTTGTTGAAGGAGATGCAATCCTTGTTGTTCCTTTTGGCATTTGCGTGTAAGGTTATGCCGGTAGAGCACATTTTTTCCAGGCGTTTGTACCTCTCTACTGCAGGCTACAAATTCCCCCTTTTCTCATTTGCGCCTCACTGTTCAACTGAAGGAAGACGTGCTCATGTTGGGCAAATTTTTGGGCGGTATATAATGGCAGGTCCTTTTTTTCAGGCTGACTTTATCCCGGCTCAGGATTTTGTTATTTATGGATGCGGCTGGTTCTACGGGTTTTGCGGTGATATGGCAGTCACATTGGTGCTGTGGGACCTGGCTGGAGACTTGAATTCAGAAGAAGGCTACCAGGAATATCGTGCTCTTGGAGCTGTTCCCTGTGGTGGTGGGGCTAGAGCTCTGGGGTGCACAATTCACAGATTGTTGTATCTTGGTGAGTACTGACAATAAGGGTGTACTGTTTGCAGTAAAATGCCTATCCTATAAATATTTGTTGATTTTTCTCTTATTGCGACATCTGGTCTTTCTTTGCCTTAATTTCAACATCTGGCTTAAAGCAAGTGTAGCGGTCACTACCTAAAAAGGTAGGTGATTGAGAAGTGTTTTAGTGACAGAATGTAGATTCAGGTAAATTTAGCCAGGCCTGCGATTTTGGGCAGGCCTGGCTGTTTTGATTTTTGAGTATGAGTGTTAGTATAGCGGGAGGGTGTTGCCACCTACGCTTGGGCTCATAGATACCTCCCTCCGCTTGCAGAAGGATTTTCCTGGAAGGGAGGTTGGGCTTGAGACCTGAGTGGCAGGCAGCTCATGTGAGAGTTCTGACCTATCATTAACTTGCATGGGCAGAGGGAGGTCTCTCATATAAGTTGGGGGTCACAAGTTTCCGGGGGGGGGGGGTTCAAGCCGAAGGGGGAAGTGAAGAGGAGCTCGGGGCCTGGAGTCCCAGGTGGCCAAGGGCCTGGGGCCCTGGAGGAGGAGAGTCGCCAGAAAGCTCTGAAGGGAGGTCCAGGGTGGAGGACGGAGTACAGAGAAGACTGCATGTAGCGCTGGGGACTGTGCCGGACATCCCCATGTGGGGATGTGCCGTGTGTGTGTGCGGAGGAAGTAGACCGAAGTATCGACTTTCTGTGACCGGGGAACACAGAACTTTGATCCAGAGAGAAAGGTCAGTGCAACATAAAGAAGCAAGAGCAGGAGCGAGTAAAGTAGCATGCTGTGTTGCTACGGGACACAGTATGACCAGCAACGTACAGTAACTTCCAAAGACTGAGAGGTTGTTCTGCATGGAGTCAAGGATGATAGGCGGTACAGGCCTTTGACTCTAGGATTTATAACCAGAGGCCTCGTTTCAGTCACACAGAGGAGTTATTCAGAATGATCCCTTTTGTTCAACTTGGAAGCACTGAATGGGGAAACTTGGAGTCGGATAGCCCACATTACACAAGAAGTAATAGTCTCGAAGGGATTACCGTATATACTCGAGTATAGGCCGACCCGAATATAAGCCGAGGCCCCTAATTTGCCACAAAAAAACTGGGAAAACTTATTGACCCGTGTATAAGCCGAGGGTGAGAAATGGAGCAGCTACTGTAAGTGGAAAAGAGGGTCAGCAAATGCCCATCTTCAGCTGCATGTCCCCTGTGTCCTGTACAAACCCCCCCTGTGTCCCCATTGCAGCCTACCTGTGCCGATCTGCCACCTGTGTCCACCAGTCTTAGTCTTAGAAGCGATCGTTAATGCCTCCTGTGCTGATCGCTGGATGTCCTGTGTCCCCCCCATTGCTGATCCTGGCGATCAGCGTGTAAGGCGCCATTACACATTTAAAAGCTGCGCCTCCTCCTCGTCCGTGATAGGAGGAACACTCAGTTTTCCCAGCAGTTAGTGTGCATTGTTCCGCCTATCACGGACATCCTCTCATCCTTGTCCATGAGATGAGAATGACAGGACGTCCGTGATAGGCGGAACACTGCACACTGACTTACTGATGGGAAAATTAGTGTCCGCCTATCTCGGACGGACGGGCGGGAGGAGGAGGCGTGGCTTATGAACACTGCCGTCTGTCTGCATGACATGCTGTTCATGTAGGCAGACGGCACTGACTCGAGTATAAGCCGAGGGGGGGACTTTCAGCCCTAAAAAAAGGGCTGCAAATCTCGGCTTATACTCGAGTATATACGGTACACAGGGAAAGTCCAGTTACAAAGGCCACGGCCATGGATGATGCCCTACACAGTGAAATACATTGGGGCATCTCATACCCTTCTCATTGATAACCCAGTTTACCCCACAAATAAAAGCAAGAAGACAAAACTACTGACTGGTGTTTTATCATTGGTGATGGGAGGTCAGAAGCAGGGTGATTGGCAAATTGCTACAAAAATCAGCAGCCCTGACGGGGGTACCGCGCTACACCAGATATGTTCTTGGCTTTTCTAATGTGCTTGCGGATGCATTGTCCCTTTTCCAGATGTCCAGGTTTCGGCAACTTCTCCCAGAGGCAGACGAGGTGGGTTGTCCTTGCCCAATGGAGCTGTGGGACTTGATCTGAAGCCGCTGCAGGAGGCCATCCGGAACTCGGTGGCTCCACATACTTGGGTTAACTTGGGTTAACTATGCAGCCGCCTTTGCGGCGGGCCGGGGTTTTAAAATTTCTTGCTTATTTAGGTCTCAAGCGTTTCCGTTTTTATTTTATTTTTTTCTTCCTATTCATTTCGTATAGGTGTAGCATCAGAGGCCCCCAGATTGGGTATCCCCCCCCCCCCCCCTTCGGGTATTAAGGATTTGAGTAGATGGAAGTCTAAATGTTTTCAGTTGTATGTACGTCTTAACCTTTTTCCTTTCTCATTTAAGGTATGCAAAAGTGTCTGGATCATAGGACACTCCTATGTTTGTTTATTGGGCCAGAAAGCGAGCAGCTCAGCGAGTGGTTCCAACTTGTATTTGTCACCAGAAGCCTTCACTATATATTGGAGAGGGGTGAGAGGCATGCGCTGCTGTCAGTTATACTGGCATTTTTGGAGCAATTATTTCAGGTGTGGCCCGTACCTTCTTTAAAGGTGAAAACGATTGACTTGGTATACATATTTAAGAGGAACCGTCAGCGGTTTCGTTTATCCTCCCCAGTTACAACCAAAGTGTTCTCGGAGATCGTGTCAAGGTTTTCCCGGTGGTCCTCTCCTCCCAGGATCGGGCGTTCAAGAAAATGAGGAAGAGGGTCAATCACTTTGGTCATATGTAACCAACATAGTTACATTGATTCATAAAGGTTTTTGCGTAAGAGTATAATACTTGATAACCTGTACCAGTCTGCCCCTAATGAGTTCAAATTGTAGGCATAGACAGGCCACCAAGTAAACTAGATCGTTGAGTTCAAAAAATGAAAACAAAAACAAAACTTGCAAGTCAGATTTAGAAGGTAGGTTCAAGATGGTAGACTACATCAGAAATATGCAAATGTATGACTAAAGGGTACTTCAAACTTTGGGATACGTTACAAATTGCACTCTTAAAGAGGAGGACCCATCAAAAAATTTTTTTTAAAAGTCAGCAGCTACAAATACTGCAGCTGCTGACTTTTAAGAATCGGACACTTACCTGTCCCAGGGTCCAGCGATGCGGGGGAGCGAAGAACCCCCTCGTTCTCTGCTCGCGGCGTCGGCATCCTTACTGTGGGCACCCACTGTGCATCTGCCTGGATAGCCACCCATAGAGTACGGGGGCGAGGACAGGACAGTAGGAAGAGCTACAGTCTGCTATCAACTATACAGCCACTTTCATACAGCCAAGCAGCATACAGAGACTGCAGCCTTATCCGCCTACTGCTCCCACAGGCTGCTACTTAGTTAAGCAGCCATGTCACGCAGTAGCACATCCTCACTCAAAACCAGATCAAAAGCTTATGGTTCCGGCAAGTCAGTGACAACCAGTGATGCGGCCGCCATTGCCCGTGGGAAAGCCGAAGCAGTAAAGGCGCAAACTACCTTTGCAAGAAATGCAGCTGAAGTTAGAAAGGGCCGCGCTAGAAACCAAGAAATCGCAAGATGGAGCCTCTCTAGAAGCCAGGGAAGCCTCTATAAAGCTTGAACAAACACGCCTAGATGTCGCGCTGGATAAGCTCACTATAGAAAGGGAAGCTGCAACTGCCATACCTGAAGCAGAAGACCTGGAAACAGCTGTGAGCCTCAATGGCGAACGCATCAATGTGCTTGGCTCCGAACAAGGAGAGCCGAATCCCTCTCAACGCACTTCAGAGTACTTGCACCGACACTTCAAATTAACCTATGGCACTTCTCCTCTACAGGGAACAGACGGTGTCCTAGGAGAAACAAACCAAACACTGCAGGTAACCGCATCAGAGCAACCAAACTCCTCAGAGCTGCAAGCAGCAGAACTCTTGCCAACACATTACAGATCAAGCCTATGTATCTGCACGCCCCGACCCTCAACCTCCAAACCAGCATCAGAATAACCCTTCTACTACGCAACGGTATGAGACAAGGGGGCCTTAAGCAGAAACTTTTAACAGGTATGGTCGCACACCACACTCCCACTACAGTAGTGAATCGCCAACCTGCTCTAACACCAACCAAGTTATAACAGACTTTGCCAAGTTCTTCGCCAGACGTGATTTAATCACAAAAGGACTTGTAAAGTTTAATCGGCCAAAAAATTACAAAGCCTGGCAGTCGTCCTTTCAAAAGGGTTTAGACCTGTCTCATGCCGAGGAGATGGACCTCCTAGTCCAATGGCCTGGGAAAGACTCTGCCGAACATGCCAGTAGAATCAAGAACATTAACATAAAACAACCAGAGACTAGTCTTAAAAAGATTTGGAGCAGATTAGAAGAGTGTTATGGCTCAACAGACTATAGAGCATGCACTGTTTAAAAGGATTGAGGAATTTCCCAGAATACCTAGCAAGGGTTATCACAAACTACGAGAATTAGCCGACTTGCTAGAGGAACTACTTCTTGCTAAAGAGGAAGGAGACCTGCAGGGTCTCACCTCCCTGGATTAAACCCTTAATTCTGAAGCTTCCTTACGACCTACAACAAAGGTGGGTCACATATGGTTCTAAACATAAGAAAAGGTTCCAGGTACCATTTCCACCATGAAAATACAAAGAAGAGGCGCCTCTGGGTGTAGTTTTAAAAGCAATTGTAATCATATAAAAACAGGAGAATGCAGGCAACTCACATCTTAGTAGTTGGAGGTAGGCATGGGTTAAAATAGTCCAGAGAGTGGGAATCATCAGATCGGTCTATACATCCAGCTGGCAGAGACGCTGTTGTGTCCAGGGAGCTGCTTGGAGAGAAGCGCTCATCGTGAAGACAGAGCGAGGGATGGAGTGCAGTCGGAGGATGAGGACGTCATCATCCTCCGACTGCACTCCATCCCTCGCTGTCTCCACGATCAGCGCTTCTCTCTAAGCAGCTCCCTGGACACAACAGCGTCTCTGCCAGCTGGATGTATAGACCGATCTGATGATTCCCACTCTCTGGACTATTTTAACCCATGCCTACCTCCAACTACTAAGATGTGAGTTGCCTGCATTCTCCTGTTTTTATATGATTACAATTGCTTTTAAAACTACACCCAGAGGCGCCTCTTCTTTGTATTTTCTTGCAGTTCTGAAACATGGTTTCTGTTTTCACCTGAGGCTGCCCTGTGTGTGTGTGTGTGTGTGTGTGTGTGTGAACCCTTTGCTATTGGATCCCCAATCCTTTTCTTATATGGACTACATATATGGACACCATACACTATATATAATATGGACTTTTGCCTGAATCAACAGTTTATATAGTTTTCATTTTTATCCTGCACTGTATGTGTGATAAAATTTTGTTGACCCTACTGCGCATTTACTTGTATACTACCATTTCCACCATTCAGCATTTTTGTAGACTTTGTTTCAGAACAAGAAAAGTTCTTGAAGGATCCCAGCTTTGACTTTATACTGCCATCAACCACGCCCCCTAGCCTCATACAACACAGGATGCCAGTGGCAGTGAACAAGTCTCATGTTTCTCCTACAGATTTTTCCTATAGGTCTTCAAATATCTTTTACCCAGAGGACAAAGTCGGAGACCCTATCAAGCAGTGCCCTCTACACAAGAAGCCGCACCCTCTACCAAAATGCGTAACCTTCAGGGAAAAGTCTATGGAAGATCGCAAAGCCTTCCTAAGAGAGAACCGCATATGCTTCAGGTGCGGTTCGTCTACATCGCACTTTGCCAAGGACTGCAAGGTTAGTGTATCATGCACAGAGTGTGACAGCACAGACCACAACTCAGCACTACATCCAGACCCTGCTCCTTGGACTGCCCAGCGAGCTGGCAACACCAACGAGCATGGCGGGGAGCAAGAGAATACTGGTTCAAACATCTCAGCGGTTACCTTGCAGAGATCATGCAGGCGGTAGGTCTTGTTCAAAGATCTGTCTTATTAGAGCGAATCCAGTGGGTCACAGAAACAAAGCTGTCAAGATGTATGCACTTCTAGATGACCAAAGCAACCACTCTATGGCTAAATCCACATTCTTTGACCCCTTCGGTGTTAGGGGTCCGAGCTCCCCTTACTCCCTAAATTCTTGTGCAAGTACTGCTGAGACGGCAGGGAGAAGAGCCACCGCCTTCTGTGTAGAGTCCATAGATGGTCGGACTTGCATACCTTTACCCACCATAATCGAGTGCAACCAGATTCCAGACAACAGATCAGAAATCCCTAAATCAGATGCAGCAATTCACCAGCCTCATCTAAAACGCATGGCCTATCTCCTACCAGAATATGACGAGCAGGCTCAGTTAATGCTGCTCCTGGGAAGTGACATTTTACAGGTTCATAAAGTAAGGGGAACAGATCAATGGTCCCTGCAATGCTCCCTTTGCCCAAAGACTTGACCTGGGGTGGTTCATCGTAGGGGACGTCTGCCTAAAGACTGTGCACAGACCCACCACGGTCAGCAGCATGTTCACTAACGTATTTGACAAAGGACGTCCTTCCTCCTTTCATCCACGTCACAACAGCTTCATCACATAAGCGCTTCCAGGTTTCCATACCTTGTTCTTCTGTAGACCCAGACGCAGATGACCACACTTGTGACAGTGACCCAGACCACCTAGGGTTTACAGTCTTTCATAGAACAAAGGAAGACCAGCAGGTAGCAATGTCCTTTTTAAGATGGACTTTTCTTGCAAATAATGGAAAAGACAGCCAAGGAAGGGACAAACAATTGGTTTGCATCCCTCCCATTTAGACCTCATAGACAGCGTCTACCTAACGAGGAACAAGTCCTTAAACACTTTTCCTCCCTCAAACGCAATTTCCAGAGAAAACCAGACATGAGATTGTTTCTTTACCTTTTATGGGTAAGATATTTGAGAATAATCACGCAGAGTTAGCTCCCGCCCTTAAAGACAACGATATGTGCTGGTACGTAACTATATTTGGAGTGTACCACCCAAAGAAACCAGGTCAGATTAGAGTGGTGTTGGACTAAGGAAGAAGGTGTGTCGTTAAATTACATTCTCCTCTCAGGGCCGGATTTGAACAGACTCATCTGGGTACTCCTCCGTTTCCGCAAAGACTCTGTGGCATTCATGGCGGACATCCAGCAGATGTTCCACTGTTTTCTCGTTAAGAAGGAACACAGGAACTTTTTGAGATTTTTCTGGTTTAAAGATGACAACCCTTCCAAAGAAATTGTAGAGTACCGCATGAAGGTCCACATATTTGGGAACAGCCCTTCCCCCGCAGTTGCCATTTACGGGCTTAGACGCTTGACTCGCGAAGGTGAGTCCATCTACGGGTCTGACGTGAAACACTTAGTAGAAAAAGACTTTTATGTAGATGGTTGCTTAAAATCTCTACCCACCCCCGAAATGACTATCAGTCTCCTCAAGAGAATGCAGGAGATGCTAGCCTGCTCTAACAAGAGCCAACAAGCGCCACAAGATCGCCCCTAACAGCATAGGACTGATGAAGGCCTTCCCCTCTCAAGACCACTCTGGTGAGTTCAAAGACTTAGACTTAGGTTCTGACTCTCTGCCAACACAACGTAGCCTTGGACTACTCTGGGACTTGAGGTCAGACACCTTCACCTTCCAGGTTAGTCGGGAAGAAATGCCCTTTACATGCAGAGGCGTTCTGTCAACTATAAACTGTCTATACGACCCTCTAGGGTTTGAAGCTCCAGTCATCATCGAGGGTAAATCACTTCTCAGAGACCTGACTCAAGAGACAGTGAACTGGGATGGTCCACTCCCCCCCCCCCCCCCCGAGAAAAGAGATCAGTGGACTGAGTGGAAAAATTCCCTGACAGCCTTGTCTAACTTAAAGGTCTCTCGCCCATATGCTCCTGTACCGTCTACAGAAGTCCAAGACCAAAGACTTTGTGTTTTCTGCGATGCTTCCTTCAAAGCAATCGCTGCTGTAGCTTACCTCAAGATCAAGGACATGAAAGGATAGTGCCATATGGGTTTTGTCATGGGGAAAAGCAAAACTTGCCCTACTAACAGAATACACAATACCTAGGCTAGAACTTTGTGCCGCAGTGTTAGCTGTGGAGTTAGCCGATCACTAGAGAGATGAACCTAGAGATCAAAGACACTGAGTTCTACACTGACAGTAAAGTAGTCCTGGGGTACATCTACAACGAGTAGTCCTGGGGTACATCTACAACGAAACCAGACTCTTCTACGTATACATCAGTAATAGAGTGTTGAGAATTAGGAGATCCACACACCCAAAACAGTGGCACTGCATACCAACTAAACACAATCCCGCAGACCTGGCGACCAGAGCTGTCCCAGCCAACTGTCTTAAGGACACAACATGGTTTACAGGCCCTGCATTCCTATGCAATTCAGGACACAACACTTCTGAATCTGAGACCTTTAGCTTGATAGATGCAGTCAAGGATGCAGAAGTTCGTCCACAAGTGTCTGCATTAGTCACAGTGGCTTTGCAAAACCGACAAATCTCATCGGTTCACCAGGTTTTCCACGTGAAAATCACTCATTAGAGCCATTAATTCCTTATCCCACATAGCCTGTTCCTTTGGGAAGAGGATTTATTGCAAAAGCTGGCATCGCTGTAAAAATACCTACTCAGTGACTGACCTAGAGCAAATCAAAATGTCTGATCATATACACTGTGCAACAAGAGACTTTTGCTAGGGAGATTAAACGTATTAACAACGAAAAGCTAATCCCTAAAGACAGCGTCCTAAGGAAACTATCCATTCCTCGATAGCAGGAACCTGTTGAGGATAGTAGGGCGCCTTAAAGAAGCTACCTTTTAGTATGATGAGAAGCATCCTCTCATTCTCCCAGCTCAGCACCACATCACTGCCCTGCTTGTACAACACTATCGCAGTCAAGTTAAACACCAAGGCCGGCTATTCACTGAAGGAGCTTTGAGGCCTGCTGGACTGTGGATAATAGGAGCAAAAAGATGTGTGAGCAAGTGTATCTTTAATTGCGTTACTTGCCACAAGCTCCATGGACTCTTATAAACCCAAAAGATGGCTGACCTTCCACCTGACAGACTTAACTCAGATCCTCCCTTTACAATTGTGGGCCTTGACGTATTCGGTCCTTGGTCTGTTACCACTCGCCAAACCACGGGAGGCCACGCCAGCAGTAAACGCTGGGCAGTTATTTTTACTTGTATGACTGTTCGAGCTGTTTACATGCAGTTGAATGAATCAATGGAACCTTCCAGCTTTATCAACGCTCTCAAACGCTTTATTGCCATTAGAGGTCCCGTCAAGCACATCCGCTCTGATAGGGGCACCAACTTTGTTGGAGCGGTCAAGAAACTTCAGATCCTTTCCAATCTAGGTAACAGCATGGAAGGGTATCTCAACGAACAGGGATGTACCTGGACATTTAACCCTCCTCATTCTTCCCATATGGGTGGTGTGTGGGAAAGGATGATAGGTGTAGCCCGCAAGATCTTGGATTCTATTTTCCTTCAAATGGGGAATGCCAGACTCATGCATGAGTGTCTTTCCACCTTCATGGCTGAGGTGTCAGCCATCATAAATGCTAGACCTCTGATCCCAGTTACTAACAATCCAGAGTACCCTATATTACTGACACTCGCAACTCTACTCACTCAAAAAAACAACACGGTCAGTGCCCCAAATAGAGAGTTTACTAATAAAGACCTTTTCAGACGTCAATGGAGACAGGTGCGCATTGCCAACACTTTCTGGAACAGTTGGAGGAGATATTACAGCCAAACCCTACAACTCAGAAATAAGTGGCAAGTTAGCAAGTTAACTGAAGTCAGGAGATATGGTGCTTGTTAAAGACTGCCAAACACACAGGAATCACTGGCCTTTGGGACTTATTATACAGACATTCTCAAGCAAAGACGGACATGTCAGGAAGGTCAAAGTCAAGACTTCCAAACAGGGTGAAGTAAAGTCATTCCTCAGACCCATATCAGACTTGATTTTACTAGTCACCAATTGTGTTAGGTCTCCAGGATACCTTTCCCTCTCCTGAGGTTCAGAAAAGAGAATTCACCTTGTCATTTAATTTGTATATTCAGTTGTTGCATTATTAAGCTATAAATTATGTTTGTTCTAGGTTAGCTGTAATGCTTCCGCCACCTACTGGCCAAACATTAATATAGTTTGACAAAGCTATCCAGCCACATTGTAATGTTATATTATTCTTGTTTTCATTTTTACCTTGTATCACGTGTATTTGTATGTTTTATGTATAAAAAAAAATTGAAAATAAAATATATAATTTACCAAAAAAACAATTGTGTAGTCGATTACGTTGTCTATTGAAGCCATCAAAATTATGTATCTGCCTTGGGTGTTGGTTTTTGGGTTAAGCAGCTGGAAAGAAACAGTGTCTTTAATTGCCGTAATCGCACTTTTTTATATTTTTTTTTATATTTTTTGCAGCTGGATGATAACATTTGAGGGAATTTCTGATGGCTAAATTTGGGTGATTTGTCCAATGCAAAATGGAACTCCTGGATGCAGATGATGTCACATACATATTTTAGGACATCCGTCCATAGAGCTCTTCTTTTGTAAGGACTGTTTAGTCCCTTTACATTTAGTGAAAAAAGTTTAAGGTTTATTGTAAGTTTTGTATACATTTGCTGAAGAGTGTAATTTGCCTTATATATAGATTAGTTTTAAAAGAGGTGAACTTTAGATTCTTGATGTAGTTTTTTAGGTATGATTTTCTTC
Organism: Lithobates sylvaticus; assembly: GCA_028564925.1. Taxonomy (NCBI): domain Eukaryota; kingdom Metazoa; phylum Chordata; class Amphibia; order Anura; family Ranidae; genus Lithobates; species Lithobates sylvaticus. The sequence continues at coordinate 97,697,986 of CM053032.1, read as the reverse complement.
CAGAAGGTGGAGGTATTGGACCATATAACAAGTATAAGTGTCATTGGTGAAAAAAAAGAAAAAAACTGTAATTTAACTCGGGCATAAGAAAATGGGGAAAAAAGAGTTGCAGGGCAACCCCAGTGTACATTGAACTTGTACTAATTTCCAAGGGTTATAGGGAAAAACACGGGCTAGACCAATTATCTGGATCCCTGAGCGCCAAAGACCCTGGTTGATTGATATTTGAGGAATTTTTGATTCCATAAAACTGCAACATGTCATTTTGTATTATCTTGAAATGTAACGAGGATTCATCTGTGGCTTTTTTGCCAGTCTTGTGATAATTTTCCAGGTGTGGATTTATCCGTTATTTTCTCCTCTTTGTTTGGGAGAATGCCCCATGAGCGTAGGATTTTCAAACCTTGCTCCAGGTTGTTGTATGAGGTACCTTTTTTATGATCCACAAGTATTTTTGTTGGGAATCCCCATTTATAGATTATACTATGATTCCGTAGGATCCTGGTAATTGAGTTTGTTTTTGCTGGCCAAGATCGTCGCTTGTAAGAATATAAGATGATACCCGCATTAAGATCAGGTAGTGAGGAATGACGATGTGCGTATTGCATTAGTTGATCTTTCACCTCATAAGAATGAAAATGAATTCTGGCTATAATGTCTCTTGGTAATTTTTCTGGAATGTGAGATGGTTCAAGTAATCTGTGTGCTCTGTCACTTTCCAATTCCTGATGTGGGATTGATGGAATCAGCTTTATTATATCTTTAATAAAACGTTTCAATTCAGGCGGTTTAACGTTTTCGGGTATATACCTCTGAACACATTATTGCATCTGGCCCGATCTTCTAAATCTGCCATTTTCATTCTGAGTTTTTTTTAACCTCCATCTTTCAACTCAAAGTGAGAATCGACCATTTCATTGTGAGCAGATGTAATTTCACACATTTTAGTTTCTACATAGTCCACTCTTTCCCCTATAGCATCAATTTCCATTTTAGATTTCTGCATGAAATTTAACAAGTCATGTTGTAATGCACCTCTTAGGGAAATGATCATATCTTTTATTGTAGAATCCAGTATGGGTTGACCTGCTGTGGGAATTGCATTCAACTTCACATCATATGGGTTGTTCTCTGATATACAGTTAATATCTTGTAAGGGTTCATTACCTTCAGCAGAATAAATCCATTCTCTTTTGTTTGAGAGGACTTGTGATTTCAGCTTGTGGATCCAGGCTGTTGTGAATCTGCAGCCCACTATGTGCGTCCTCTCCCTTTCCTGAATCTTCAGTGTTCTGTCCTGTGCTGTAGTGAGGGGAGGAGGGGTCAGCGCCATCTTTATTCCTCTGTGCCCTGGCTGGGCTGAGGAATGCACTTAGTTTGCGGGGCCCCTCTCTTGATTTTATGTTTCGCCGATGTGCTCCATTTTTTCCTGTCGCTTCCCGGAGCTGGATTATATCTCCAGGGCTTGTGTCGCTTTAGAAGTTGCTCAGGGGTGTCCATGATCACAGAGCTCCCTTACAGAGCGGCCATATTGGTCCACGGCTAGCCATGCCCCCCGGCCAGGATATTTTTTTATATTGGTTTGCAATTAGGGATTGAAATGGCTGGTTGCAAGGTCAGCTGGTGGGGGTCTTGGAAAATGTTATGATGTTGGTTATAGCTCGAGTTCTGATAACTGGGCCAAAATAAACTCTGGTGTAACTTGTGTATTGTAACCTGATTAATGTGTCAAGGATTCATGTTTTAACCACTTGACAACTGGGCACTTAAACCCCCCCCTCCTGCCCAGACCAATTTTCAGCTCTCGGTGCTCTCACACTTTGAATGACAATTACTCAGTCATGCAACACTGTACCCAAATACATTTTTTGTCCTTTTTTTCATACAAATAGAGCTTTCCTTTGGTATCTGATCACCTCTGGGTTTTTTATTTTTTACGCTATAAATGAAAAAAGACCGCATTTTTCTTTTGTTTCTGTGATTAAAATTTTGCAAATTTAATTTTTCTTCATAAATTTTGGCCACAATTTTATACTGCTACATATCTTTGGTAAAAAATAACCCAAATTAGTGGATATTATTTGGTCTTTGTGAAAGTTGGTCTACAAGCTGTGGTGCAAATCATACAAAATTGATCACACCTGATGTACTGGTGGCCTATCTCATTTCTTGAGACCTGAACAAGCCAGGAAAGTACAAATATCCCCCAAATGACCCCTTTTTTGAAAGTAGACATTCCAAGGTATTTAGTAAGAGGCATGGTGAGGTTTTTGATGGTTTTTTTTTCCCCCCCCCCCCCACAATTCTTTGCATGAGGAAAAAAAATGTTTTTCCCACAAAATTGTCATTGTAATAGGTTATTTCTCTTACATGGCATGTGTATACCACAAATGACCCAAAATAAATTCTGCTACTCCTGAGTATTACGATACCACATGTGTGGGACTTTTCCACAGCCTGGCCACATAGAGAGGCCCAACATGCAGGGAGCACCATCACATGTTCTAGGAGCATAAATTACACATCTAACTTGTTGACTACCTATTACACTTTTAAAGGCCCTAGAGCACCAGGACAATGACATGTGATACTGACGTGGCACTGATGACAGATGGCACTAATACGTAGCACTGACCGGTGGCACTAACACCGCTTCCAGGCACTGATGACAGATGGCACTAATACGTGGCACTGATGACAGATGGCACTGAAACGTGGCATTGATGACACGTGACACTGATAACAGATGGCACGTGGCACTGGGGACAGGTGGCACTGACATTTACTTCGGGCACTTTATTTTCCTTTTTTTTTTTTTACTCCCGGCCGCTGCAGCCATTCATCTCTCCCTCCTCACACGCTGTCTCTGTGTGAGGAGGGAGAGCCGGCGATGAGAGATGATCTCATATGTTTACATATGAGATCGCGCTGTAAACGGCCGCTGTGATTGGCCATTTACAGCGATCTGTGACTGGCTGTGTCTAAGGGACACGGCCAGCACAGAACTTCCCCGATGCACACTCACGGGAGCGCGCATTGCGGAAGTAAACAGGAGGATGTCCAGGGTCGCCCTCCTGGCAATTCGGCTATAGTGCAGGTGCGAAGTGGTTAAACCCCCCTCCTGCCCAGACCAATTTTTAGCTTTCAGCGCTGACGCACTTTGAATGACAATTGCGCAGTCATGCTACACTGTACTCAAATTACATTTTCTTTTTTTTTCACACAAATGGAGCTTTCTTTTGATGGTATTTAATCACCACTTGGGTTTTTATTTTTTGCTAAACAAACAAAAAAAAGACATTTTTGAAAAATAGTTTGTTATAAAATTTTGCCAACGGGTAATTTTTCTCCTTCATTGATAATCGCTGATGAGACTGCACTGATAAGACGGCACTGATGGGTGGCACTGGTAGGTGGTATTAATAGGCAGCACTGGTGATTAGGGACTGACATTTATATGTGGCGCTGGTGGGCACAGAAGCCTCTACCGAGGCTCTCCATGATTGGGACTGATGTCCCTCTCACAGCCGCCGCTCGCTGGTAGCATGAGGAGAAAAAATTTACGATTACCAGCTCTGTTTACGTCACATTAGCTGTCATTGGCTGACAGCTGATCACGTGGTAAGGGGTCAGGATCAACCCCTTACTTCGATCTGTGATCAGCAATTTCATGCCACTTTTGACTAATGTTTTTTTCTTTCCTGACAGTTGGTTATATTTAGGGACGGTGGTTGGGATGGAAGAGGTGTGTCCTGCAATCCCATGGATTTAACACCAAGTCTGACCAGACGTTAAAGCCTTTTTTCAGTGTAGAAGTACTTTCACTGCTCATTGTGGTCAATCAGTGCTTCAGGACAACACTATTAGACACTGCAGGGTATGGAGTTTATTTACTAAAGGCAAATTCACTGTGCACTTGGAAGTGCAGTCACTTTAGATCTGAGTAGAAGATCTGAAATGAGGGCAGGCTCTGCTGATTTTATCATCCAATCATGTGCAAGCAAAAATGCTTTTTTTTATTTTTGTTTTTTTTTTAATTTCCCTTGCATGTCCCCCTCCAGATCTACAGCAACTACACTTCCAAGTGCACTTGTAGTGCAAAGTGGATTTGCCTTTTAGTAAATGTAGCGCCATAACCCCTTGAGCGGCGGCTATGTTTTCTGGGCTTGCCGATAACCTCCTCCTTGTAGCTCGTCGTTCTTGTCTAGGGGTTCCCAGGGTTGATACCCAGTAATTGCGGAGACTGACACCTGAATTCCTGTTTAGGATTTTTAGAACAGAGTCTCTCAGTTGGGAATAGAGGGTAAGGGTAATGAAGCTCAGGCACTTTAGAACTGCTGACATTCAGTAAATGTCTCTCTAGATCAGTGATGGCTTACCTTTTTGAGCCCGAGTGCCCAAACTGAAATAAATACATTGGTTTTGTGTTGAAAAGTGCCAACGAGAGAGAGAGAGCGAAAGAGAGCTCTGTCCTGGGCCCACGCGTGCCATAGGTTCGCCATCACTGCTCTAGATGATCCAGGGAGTAGCCACTCGCAACTGGATAACTCAACTGTTGGATAAATTCTTGCTTGTAGATTTAGCAGCCAACAAGTGATTTTGGAATTAGCAAAGTCTCTGCCACAGACTTGGTTGTGAAACTTTAGATGAACATGCAAAAGTCTCTCTCAGAAACTTTAGTTGTAACTGAAGGATAGGTTAGGAACTTTCCTTACGGCACCTGTATCTTGCAACCGACCCGGCGATACCATAAGAAATGCAGATTTAATTAGTGTCCATACAGCTCAGCTTCCAGGCTCTTGCCGAGCAGCAAGCCTTGTGCGTGGCCCTCCTCTGAAGAGTCCTCCCCTGGTTGCATGTAAAGTTGCTGGGCCTCTCCAATCCTGAAATGGCATCGGAACACTTCAGAATCCTCCTTCAGTTACTGCGCCTCAAACTAGCCAGTTCCGAGGCTCGGAAACACATGGATCCGCACCCCAGGCCATGAGTGTACCATGCGATCAGGTGTCGGAAAACGCAATGCGTTTACAACCTGCTTTTGGGGTGTCATTAACATTTCTATTGACATCGGCTGCAGGAACGCACAGTACATTTCTGTGTGATTCATGTGCGGGCATGGTGTGAGCTGGCCCTCAGGGTTAACCTATAATGGGGGAAAAGTGTGTATGTGTGTGTGTGTGTATATATATATATATATATATATATATATATATATATATATATATATATATATATATATATATATATATATATATATATATATATATATATATATATATATAGCTTCTCGTACTTCCTCTTCCTCTATGTCCCTCTCTATCTCCTCTTTTTGTTCCTCTGTTAATTTAAGAAAATCCAAATCCTTCAGGTAATCCTCTCTCTCTTCTGTTGTACAAGTCAGTGTTGATGTATACATGTTAATGTAGTATTTTTGGAAGGTCTCAAGTATCTCATCTAATGTATTTACCGTCTCCCTTTTCTCTTTTTTCACTTCTGATATTGCTAATGATGGGGTTTGCCGCCTTATCAAGAAGTTCAGCATCTTGTTAGCTTGCTGTCCTTGTTCAAAATTTTTTTGTGCATTCTGGAATTTCTTACGTTTAGCGTTAATTATTAGTTGGTTCTTATATTGCCGTGATAAGGCTGCCCATCTTATTTGATTTATATTTTAGGGCTCACCTATGAACCTATTTTCTGCCTGTGCACATAACTGTTCCATTTCCTCTTCTTCCTGTCTATTAGTACGTTTAATGTATGATATTGTTGATCTTGTTATTCCCCTCAAGTATGCCTTGAATGTATCCCAAAGTACTCCATCTATTTTCCTATTCCCATGTGCTTCCAGGAACATTCCCATTTGCTCTGGTATTCTATCGTTTGATCCTATCTGGGTCAACCATTGAGCCTGTATCCTATAACCCGGTCTTCTTTTTGGGCCTATTTTTAGCTCAAAGGTTAGTCCAGAGTGATTAGACACCCCTCTCGTCATATAAGCTACAGATCGAACCATTGGCAGGATCTTTTCATTCCCCATTACCATATCTATTCTAGACATGCACCCTCTCCCTGGTGCATGCCAGGAATAAGACCGAGTTCCTGGGTTTCTGATCCTCCATAGGTCAGCTCAGCCTACTTCGTTTATAAATTTCTCCAACACCTTCGGCCCTTCCACTCCTTTTTGCTTACTTCTCCCGAACCTGTCTAGCTTTGAATCTAAACACATATTGAAATCTCCCATACATACAACATGTGCCTCTGGGTATTCTGACATGAATATCACTGCCTCCTTCAATACTCGCATTGTAGCTGGGGGAGGGTTATAAATCCCCATAATTACAACTGGCAATGCATGCACCAAAGCAAAAACAAAAACATATCTTCCATCAGGATCTCTTTTTTCTCTAATACATTCCCATGTTACTCCCCGATGGACCAGGAGAGAGACCCCTCTTGAGTATGTTGTATGACATGAATGGCTTGACCATTGTATCCAAGGTTTTTCTAAATACTTCAGTCTCTCTTTGATCATATGTGTTTCTTGGATACAAATGATCTTGGCCTGCACTTTATTAATTTCTGTCAAAACCTGTGTTCGTTTTAATTGTGTTCCCATACCTCTCACATTCCATGACAAAAACGTATACTGATTACTCATTTTTATTGTATTTTATTTTAGCCATTGTTCCCGCAAAAAAGAAATCCTATGTCCCTTTTTTTTTTTTCCTTTCGTGACCATTCTCTTTTCTACCTCTCTCTTCTACCTCTCTCTTCTCATTCATCCATTCCACTCCATTCATCCATATCATTTTTTTTTAGGGCATTACCAACATATTGCATTTTCCCCTTATATAGGTAATTTATTTCGATCTCAGCCTGTCTGCTCCTTCCCTTCTCCCGCATTTTTTTTCTTTTTCCTTTCCTTTTTTTTCCCCCTTTTTATATGTGTAAGAGATCGGGGGTGAGAGGGGCGAGGGGGGAGGAGGAGGTGTCCTCCCCTTCTCCCTCCCTTTCTAAAAAAGAAGATGAGAAGGGGAAAAGAGAAGAGGAAAAAAAAAAACCATGGAATCCTATCCTCTCCTCCAATCACCAAAAAAAAAAAAAAACACTTCTCCTCTCCTCCAATCAAAAAAAAAAAAAAAGGGGAGGGAAAAAAAATGTTTTTTCCACCAAATATTTATTTCCTTGTGCACTTCTCCCTATCTCTATTTTGTCATCTACCCCCTCCCCTACCCTCCCCCTTCCCCCCTTAAGTTTACTTGTGTTTGTAGTGTTTATAATGTGTGATTTTATATTATTGTGTTTTTAATCTTTGATATTTTTCTTCCTTGTTCAACCTCCTATATTATATTATATCTCAAAGAAAAAGGTAAACCCTCCATACATGTCTTCCTATTTCACAACCTCAGTGCTAAAAAAAAAAAAAAAAAAAAAAAGGGGAAAAATTATAACTAGTGTTTTTATTTCAGTGTGACTTTATCTCAGTTTTCCTATTTATACACACCCCATCCCCCTCCGTTGCCCCCCCCCCCCCACCTCCCCCTCTCCCTCCCTCCCCCGTCAAATAAACATTTACATTTCCCCTCTTTTCCCCCAAAAAAAGAAAAACGGCAAAAAAAAAAAAAAAAGGGGGACCCAAATCAATAAATTTCCTCCACTCTCAATCACGCTGGGTATGCCATAGAGTATTCGATTCCTGCCTCTCTCATTTTTCGTTTTATTTCATAAAATGTTGCCCGTTGCTTTTGCAGCTCCAGAGAAAAGTCTGGAAATATTGATACTTTACTGTTCTCGTAGCGAATCTCTCCCTTTTTGTCTTGCCTTCCGCAGGATTGTGTCTCTATCTCTGCAGTTTAGTAGGCGTGCCAACGGGTCTAGGGGGAAGCCCTGGTTTAGGTATTACTGCTGGCACCCTATGCGCTCTCTCCACTGCATATGCTGCTGATACCTCCATATCTGGAAATAAATTTTTCAACCATTTTTCTATAAAGTCCCCAGGATTAAACCCCCTATATTTCTATAAAGTCCCCAGGATTAATCTGTTTTTCTGTCATAGCTATCCTTTTAGGCATAGGGGTAACGGTATCTTCCAATAAAGCTGTCCTATTTTCCACTTCCATCATTCTCTCTCTTATACTTTGCATATCATGCCTGATCAGTCCTATGTCATTTATAATCTCGTCCATTTTACCTGTTAAGGCTGCGTTGCTCGAGTGGATGGCCTCCATTAACTGGGAGTTCATCTGTTCCAGGGTCAGTTTGGGGTGCTTCTCCTGTTTTTCTGCTTTCCCGGGCTGCGGCTGGGGCGTACTAAGCTTCTGGATCTCCAGCGCTGATGGTCCGCCACTCCGTGTCTGTGGAGGGCTTCGCCCGCCTTCTTTATCTGTTCGTGCAAATTCTTTAAGGCGTTCGGCCGCCGACAACTTACTATTACTCATCGCACCAAGTGTTCGTTTTCACGGGTTAGGGTCTCAGTAGCAGAGACTACTCAGGATTCTGTAGGAGACTCAGGCTGATCTCGGAACTCCCGCTGCTCACATCCGAATGCTGCGTCCGACCGTCACATCCGGTCGCAGATCAATTATGTTTACCCAGTATTTTTTAACTTTGGGGCATTGCCACCATATGTGAGCCATGGTACCAACCTCCCTGCATCCTCTCCAGCACTCAGGGGATTTTGTATGTTGATATCTATTTACTTTATCTGGTGTCGCATACCAACCTGATATGCATTTATAGTTTGTCTCCGCTGTCCTAATGTCAACTGCTGAATTGTGGACCAGTTTTAGTATTTTTCCTATTATAGTTGGATTTTTCTGTGATCCTAGTTCTCTTTGCCACTTACCAATGAATGGCGGTATCTCCAGCCGATCAACAGTCATAAGTAATTTATACATTCTAGATATTATATTTCTTGTGTTTTCCGATGTACACAATCTCTCTAACTGGGTCAGGTCGTCCCCCGTCCTGACCGGTTGAGGCAAACTCTTTACAAACCGACCCAACTGTAGATATCGCCATTCATTTATCACCATTAACTCTTTCTTGTATTTCAAATCATAAAGTGTTAGTATTTTTCCCTTTTCCATTATATCCCTAAGTTGTGCCCCCTCTTTTTTAATCCACTTTCCTCCTAATTCTTTTTTCCCCGGTGCAAAGTATTCGTTTTCTTTTAACGCTATTAAAGGTGAGTTAAAGTCCCCATTTAGTTGTTTGTACATTTTATCCCATATTCTTAAAGTATTTTGTGTCAGTGCATGGGTGTCCCTAGCCAGTGTCCTAAATTTTGGGGGGTTCCATATTATATCTTTCAAACGTGCATTACATAGTATATTTTCAATATTTACCCATCTTTTTTCATTTTTATCCTTAACCCATTCCGCAACTCTAGACAGGACCACAGCATGATAATAATTTTAAATATCAGGTATTGCTAGACCTCCTCTGTATTTTTCCTGTTTTAATGTTAGGAAAGACACCCTGGGTTTTTGGTTTTTCCATATAAAGTTCATGACTAATGTTTTAAGTTTTCTAAGATACGTTTGTGGTAGTGCTATTGGTATCATTTGCAATTTGTAGGTTATTTTTGGGAGAATAACCATCTTTATGGTGTTTATACGTCCCATCCAGGATAATGGCTTGCACAGATATTTTTTGTATTCTTGTTTAACCTCATCTAAGAGTAATATATAGTTAATTTTGTAGATTTTCTTGAGAGAGTTGGCTAATCTAATGCCGAGGTATTTTAATGCTTTCCGCCATGGGAAGTGGAATTCTTCATGGATCTCTTGTTTTGCTCTTCTACTCAGGTTTATGTTCAAGATCTCAGATTTAGCTAAATTTATTTTAAAATTTGATAGTTTGCCGTATTGTTTTAGGATTTTTACCAAGTTTGGCAATGTGGTCTTTGGATTTTCAATGTAAAATAGTACATCATCAGCAAAAGCTGCTAGTTTGTGCTCCTCTTTGCCCACTATAATTCCTCTTACTTGGTCACTATTTCGTATCGTGGCCAGGAGTGGTTCTAAAGACAGTATAAAGAGCAGGGGGGACAGGGGACATCCCTGTCTCGTCCCATTCTTCATCTCGAAGGGAAGGGATGAGGTTCCGTTTATTTTAATAGTTGCTATGGGGTGTTGGTACAATATCTGGATCCACTGGATCATTCTTGGTCCCATACCCATCTCTTCCAAAGTCTGTATCATGAGTCCCCCAGTCTACCCTGTCGAAGGCCTTTTCGGCGTCAATCGACAGGAATAGACCTGGGGATCCACTTTCTCTTATCCTCTGGAGTATAAGGAGTGTCCTCACCCCATTATCTCTTCCTTCCCTCCCTGGGATGAAACCCACCTGGTCGGGATGTACCATTGTGTTCATCAGACCTTTAATTCGTCCAGCCAATACTTTGGCGTATAGTTTTATGTCCGTATTTAATAGCGAAATCGACCTATAACTAGAACACAATGATACATCCTTCCCCTCTTTTGGAATTACCGTGATCGAAGCGGTCATCGCCTCCCTACTCAATCCATAATCCACCCCTAGACCATTAAAATAATGGCATAATCTTGGAACTAAAATCTCCTTATACTTCTTATAATAAAGCATTGTAAACCCGTCAGGGCCCGGGCTTTTCCCTGGTGCTGTGTCTTTCAAGGCTTTCTCAATTTCTTCGGTAGTAATAGATTTTTCTAACGCAGCCCTCTCTTCTTCTGTAATTGTTGGTAATTGTGCATTTTTTAAAAAAGATTTGGTCTTCCTAATTTTTTCTTCTAGCGGTAACTCCTTGTTCTTTACTGAGTACAGCTTTTTATAGTAATTTTTAAATGTTTCTGCAATTTCTTTTGTTTCATGCACCATTTCACCCGATTCGGTTTGTATCTTGTCTATGAAGTTTACCGTTTTTTTTTTTTCTTTTGGAGTATTTTAGCTAAGTGTTTACTGGCTTTATTGCCCCATTTATACCTTTCATGAGCAATTCTATTATATGTTCTTTTTTTCCTCTTGGTCTAAGAATTCTTTTTTAATTCTCCCCTCTTCGTTATTTTTGATATAAGATAGGATGGGGACCTACACAATTTTTATGTTGTTGCTCTACAATAGCTAGTTCCTCTCTTAATCTCCTATTGTTCTCCATCCTCACTTTTTTTTTTTTTTTGGCTCCTACCACTATTAGTATTCCTCTCACATACGCCTTGTGGGCTTCCCATAAGGTTGATGCTGAGATTCCTTCTGTGTCATTTAATAATAAATACTGCTCTATTTCTTTTCTCACCTTTTCCGCACTTTCCTCGTCTCTTATTAATTCTTCGTTTATTTGCCACTTCCTGGGATATCTTTGATTTCCTGAGGTTTTCAGACTCATTAAGACGGGGGCATTGTCCGATAGCGAAGCTATTTCTATTTTTGTTTCTACAACTTCCCCCAACAGTCTGTGATCTATGAGGATATAGTCTATCCTAGAGTACGTCCCATGTACAGGGGAGAAGAACGTATAGTCTTTTTTTTTTTTTTTTTTTGGATGTTGGATCCTCCAAACATCAACAAGCTGACATCTTTGTAATTTTTGTTTTTAGTTTTTTTAGTTGGATGTTACTCGTCCCCTGTACACGGGACGTACTGTCTATTCCCGGCTCCATGGACAGATTCATGTCTCCCATTAGAATCGTATACCCACTCTTAAAGTCCATCAGTTTTCCAAGAACTTTAATTAGGTATTTCATTGAGTTAATATTTGGGGCATATATTTGCCAGAGTGTATTCCGATTCCCCTAGTTTTCCCTTTAAAAACAGATACCTTCCCTCTGGGTCGGTCAGCCTATCTTCTAGCTGAAACCTAATTCCTTTCCGATCCCTATTGCTACTATTCTTGCTCTTGCACTAATCGTGTCCCCGTGATACCATATCGGGTAATTGGGTGAAAATAATTTTATATTTGACTCATGGGATATGTGGGTTTCTTGTAGAAATACTACCTCAGCTCGGTAGTTTCTAAGCTCATTTAGTATCTTATTTCTTTTGGTTAGTGTATTTAAGCCCCTTACATTATAAGTCAAAAAGTGAGTTTCTGTCATCTCTTATTTTTCATCCCTTTTGAGGGGTTCGACCTTCTGCGTTTTCTTAGGACTAGGCCTTCTAGGTACTTTGATGACCGAGGTGAGTGGAGCACTCCTCCCCCCTTCCCCCCCCCTCCAGTATCCCCTCCCTCCTTCCCCCACCCCTTCCCCCTACCCTGTGGCCCTCTCCTGACCTCTAAATCGCTGGTGGCCTGGGATTCCATGACCATCTGCATCTTTCTTCCTATTGAGGTGGTTTTCCCTGCTTGCCGTCCATGCCCATACTCCCTTCCACAAAGAAAGAAAAAAGTGGATGGTATGTATGGGCATGTCGGTCACGTCCTAGCCTTGGAACCCAGACATTTTATTTGTGCTTCCCCCCTCGTCTATGCCTCCGCCTCCCCTCCCCCCCTCGCGTCCACCCCCCTTATTTCAAAGAAAGGAAAAGGTGAAGGAGAAATAAAATACAATCATGCACGTATGCCTTCTTTTTTCCTTTCCCCTCCCACCTCCACCCCTTCTCTCTCCTTCCTCCCATTCCTCCTTCAGGCACGCTGGAAACCCCCAGTTATATCTGACATTCTGTGCGCGCATCTGTTCCAATAAAGGTTTCAGGAGTCGTCTTCTTGCTAGGGTTTCTGGGGCAAGGTCCATGTACAGCTGTACCTCCGCTCCTTCATATATCAGAGGTGGTGCCCGTCTTGCCTTGGCCCATAGCTCCGCCCTATCTTCATAAAATCGGAATCTAGCTACAATGTCCCGTGGCCTTTCGTCTGCTGAATTTTTAGGTCTTCCTACCCTGTGGATCCTTTCTATCCTCGGAAAATCATCTGGAGTTTTCTGTCATAGGGGGTTAAATATTTTTTCCATTACTTTAATCAAATCTTCACCCCTTTTCTCTGGGACCGTGCGGATTCTCAAGTTCTGTCTTCGATTTCTGTTTTCTTGGTCCTCCAATCGATAGAGGATTTTCCTCTGATTACATTTAGTTGTTTTTAGTTGCTCTTTTAACTTATTTAACTCCTGGGTATGTTTATCTGTTTTTTCTTCTAACTCCTCGACCCTCGTCAGAAGGTGTCCCAAATCTCCTCTTAATGCGTTTATATCCGTTTTAATTGCATTCTCGAGTTTTTGGAACATATCCATCATTTCTCCTTTCGTTGGCAATTGAGAATCTGCTTTTTGCTCTTCTACCCTACTTATCGGTTAAGTCCTCTCGGGACTGATCTGGTGCTTCACCAGGTTTTGGGGCGTTCCCTCTTCTTCTATCCATTTTTACTTGTTGATGCTCTGTTGCTTGTGGGCTTACTCCTGGGTTCATATATTGTTTTATTGTGCTACTTGTTGCTTTTGGAGTTTTTGGGGCGCTCCCCTTTGTTGTTTTATTTGTGGTTTTACTCGTCATATTTTCCTTTGATCTTCTTATTCGTTTCCCCAGTTTGTCACTCTCTCCACCCTCCCCTCTGTCAGAAAAGTCTCTCCTTCAGCTCCCACTCCACCCAAGCGGAATAATTATGTCACGATTTCGAACTAGGTCCGACTCTTTTCCCTCCTAGTCGTTTACTTCCTAAGCCCCTGATATGGAAGACAGGGTGCAAGGGGCTAAGGGGGGGAGGGGCTCCTAATCCAAGCACAGTCAGAGCCCAGCGCAGGATAGAGAAAGATCGTATATATACAGGTAGTGTTACAGCACTGAGGGTCCTTTCAGGGTGGAATATTCGATAAAAAATAAAAAATAGAAAATGAATGGAGCACGTTCTCTGGTCCACGTCTTCAGGAACTACCTCCTTAGTGGCTTGACCCCAACTTCCTTTCGGAACTGTATACAGTTTTTTCCCCCTTCCCTAGCCTGTGTGGGTGTAGCCCATCTATGTTGCCAGAAATATTTAGTTTTATATTCTGACCATAAATTCCTCTCATATCTTACACTCAAGCTCCCGGGGAGTTTCTGGCAGACTCAAAATCCACATTGCAGAGTGGGGAGGAGAAAAAGGAGGGGTAAACACTATTGTCGATCCCTGTATCCGGGGGAGTTGACAGATCTGAGGATACCACTCTGTACCTAATTCTTCTAGTCCTTTCTCTGGGGAGTAGGTGGGAAATGCGGGAGGTGTACCCGTTCACGTAGGAATGTTGGTAATTTATGGCGCCATGGAAGTTTTAATAGCCCAAACCTATGCAGCCCAGTACCTTGGACTCCCAAAAGGAGGTCTCCACACTGAGTCCTGTGTTTACACACCCCTTGTAATGCCCAAAAAGAGAAAAGGAACAGCCCCTATCTTTTCAGCAGCTACCCCTCCCTCTGCTGATTTAGAATTCCAGTTTTCGGGCCCCCCAATCCATTTTTAGTGCACCTCCGTACCAATACTTTACTTAGGAGGCAGTCTGTACTTATTCGAGGGTGATTGAGTCCTCGTTCCTTATTTATTTCCTGGCGAAATCTAGTTTCCAATTAACGGAATACGAGGGTTTATTTGGAAGGGATAAGAGGGCTAAAAAAAAAAAAAAAGAAAAAGAAAAGGGAGAACCACAAGAAAAAGCACTCCAATTCCCAGTATCAAGCAGATTTTCAGAGGACTCAGCCTCCAGATCCGCAGCCCGTGCCTCAAATGATTGCTCTTAATGATATATATATATGGGGGGATCCCAGTGCCCAATATGTATGTTGAGTACCTGATGTGGTTCAGGGATTATAACAGTTCCTTATAAAACACAGAGCCGGGCCACAGCTTCACATTTAAAGATTTCAGCGTCCTTGCCTGTTTTAATATATCCCTTGCAGATCCTTTTACTTATATGCCCACACCTATGCAATGTCTACTGTTAACATACAGCCTATAGAACCTTTCTCATATTACATAGTGTGTTACAGGCTTTCCAGTAATGTCCCATTCCAGGGGTACCTTGTAGTTCTGCTCTTCTATAGGGACACCGGACGTTTTTACCTTTGTTTCTGTAGGCTCCCGCCGGGTTGTCTGTTCCCCGAGCTCTATCTTACCTCCTCTCACGAGAGAAGATACCTCCTCGGTAGTGTGGATGAACGGCCCCTGTGGGGGTATGAGGGTGGAGTAGCGGGGGGGATTGGGCTTGCCAGTCCGACCGCGAGCGCCGCTCTTCCTTGGAGACAGTGGGGATGTCCTATGCTCCGTCAGTCCCGGTCCTGGAGCCTCTCACGCTCCATGTCGCGGGAGCTCTTTCCGGGTTCCTGCCAGCACGCAGACCTCGCGGCTCTGTCAGGCCCCTCCCTCCGTAACGAGTCATCCCGTCCCCGTAAAAGGGCCCTTATCGTACATGCGCTAGTGTATAATATACAAATTTCAAAATATATAATATACAAATTTCAAAGTAATATAAAACCAGAAGTGTTATATAACTAACTAAACCTATAATTCAATAACAACAGTGTATATAATTCACCCAGTGACAAGTGAAAAAAAGGTTTTATATTCAAAAGTCCAAACTGTAAATAAATTAAGGTAGATGATTTTCAATATGTCTTCAAAAAAACTTCAAACTTGAATCTTCAAAAAAACTTGAATCTGCCACCACACCACGTGTTTGTGATACCACTCCCTCTGAAGAGCACACTCACCAGCTCACAGTGCCTCACACTTTCGTGTTTGGCAGCAGCGTGTTTTACTCACTCCAGGGGTTAATAGTGATCATTAACTTGCTTTGCTTGTTTATCTCTCAATGTGGTTCCACATGTAAAACAGTAAATAAGTGCTCCACATAGTGTAAAAAGTATAACAAATTTATTCACTCTCACAAACACTTCCAATGGTAAAGCTCACATTTCAAATGATAAAAACAAGCCTTCAATAAAAACACAGCAAACCAAACTGGACTGGTATACAGGTGTACTACGGCCACGGCGGACCAGAAGTATGCGCACCAGCGAAGTGTCTCACCGACTTCTAAGTGTCAACCTCTGGCAGTGGTGTAGCTTCTAAATGGAGTGGCGTCTCATATAAGTACAGTATTACTTGCTCTGTAGCCACGTTCCCGACATGTTTCGTCGCATGGACTTCTTCATGGGTCTATATAAATAAGTCCATGCGACGAAACATGTCAGGAACGTGGCTACAGAGCAAGTAATACTGTACTTATATGAGACGCCACTCCATTTAGAAGCTACACCACTGCTGGCAGAATGGGGAGATGCTGTTTACTTCCCCATCTCCCCGTTCGTCCTCCCAGTGAGACGATCGCGGGTATCCCCGCGGCGATCAAGTCCACGGGACCCGGGACCAGACACACCGGGGTCCCGATGGCGGCGTGCACGCGATGGCACAGCGGCATATTCAAAGGGACGTACCTGTACGCCCTTATGCCTGTCCGTGCCATTCTGCCGCTGTACATCGTCGTGCGCCGGTCGGGAACCGGTTAAAGCATTCTCAGGCATAGTCTCAAAATTAACACAGCCATGCTTCTTATTAAAACCTTCAATGACTTCCATTGATATGCTAATTAGTCAACACTTAATCTTGTTTAACCAGTCTATACAACAGTTGCTAAGGCACCTTTCACACTGGGGCGGGGAGCCGCGGTGACGGTAAAGCAGCACTATATTTAGCGCTGCTTTACCGTCGGTTTGGCCGCGGGTTTCGGCCGCTCGCGGTGCGGTTTTACCCCCCGCGAGCGGCCGAAAAAGGGTTAATATCCCCCGCAGAGCGCTGCCGTATCGGCACTATGCGGGGGTTTTACCGCGGTGTCCCATTCAAATCAATGGGAAAGAGCGGTATAGGAGCACACCTACACACCGCTCCTATACCGCTCCAAAGATGCTGCTAGCAGGACTTTTTTTTGCCGTCCTGCTAGCGCACCGCTCCAGTGTAAAAGCCTGCTGGCTTTCACACTGGAGTGAATGGGGCCGGATCTTTTCAGGCGGTATACAGGCGCTATTTATAGCGCTGTACCGCCTGAAAAACGCCCCAGTGTGAAAGGGGCCTTAGACCCAAGACACACAAACACAGATAAAACTGTTAAAAGTTAACTTTTACCTGTAGTCCCACAACCAGGAGATATGCACACTCTTAATCAATGCCTTACTATCTCCTTATTACCACAGATTTTTAGCCCCCTTAGATTGCAGGCCACATTGAACTTCTATTGGAACAGAGAGCCATTTTTCACTCACGTGGGGAAAAAATAAACTAATAAAATAAATAAATATATATTTCTCCCAATTTCTCCTCAAAGATGTGGGGTTTATCTTGTCAATCTGCAGGCTACATCAGATAACCTCGATGATCAATCCCTCACCAGTACTATTGACCGGCTACACAGGACTAACAATTTGCCTTAGCAATACAATAAACGTTAACACATATAGACAAAAATCTCACCAGATTTTGCGCATCCGCTCACTGATTAAATATTTCGTAGAACTTTCAGGACCATTCAAGCAGGGCTTCAGAATTCACGAACCAGCGCCAATCTTGTCCATCGCAGAGAAGGCTTTCAGTTCTGGGTGTGGTTGATTCCTTAGCTTATAGGGATTCAAAACAAAAATACATTAGGGTTTGTGGATTCTGTGTAGAAATAAATTCCACATGCCTTCTGGGGTGCCAATGGAAGTAAATGGTACAAAGAAAATGTATTGTACCTATGTATTAATTTGTCTATCCTTATAGTTAGTCTATTAAAACTCTGACCACATGTTACTATTGATATCATAATACAAGGTTAGCTATGAAACCAAGAACAGGGCTTAATAACAGTCTTATTTATTTCCCAAGAAAATAGGAATACGCTAACATAAAATACTTATCAGATATTACAAATCATATAACCAGAACATATACTACAAGAACAAAGATACTCATCGCATGGTCTCCTCGGCTGAACTCAAAATGGTAGAGAGGGAGCCATTTGGCTCAAAATAGTGGATAGAGCCATGTGGCTCAGAGACAGAGAGAGGGCTCTTGGACTTTTCAGTCCTTTTATACTTCATGCATACACCATCCAAACCCATTGGACTTTAGGGGCAGCATTGTCCATGTCAATCTTTAGGTGTCTGTTGATCCTTTGATCTTTGTCACCCACCGTCATTAATCATCCTGTCAGCCATGATGACTTTCAAGTTTGCGTTTATGCCAATAGACGGTCCAGAGCCAAGAGCTGAGAAACAATATTCCAGACCGCCCCAGGAAAGCAAATCATTGGTTGTATCAACCAGAAAGAAACCCTTATAAAACCATGGAATTGCAAGGATCAGCCTGGGTGATCTTTGGGAATAGGAAACGGATATGTAACGGATTTATGACAGATCCAATTCAAACTCTGGATAAATACCAAAACACTGTTACCCATAAATGCAGTAACATTTACAGAGAAACTCCCAGAAATATGACATTAGATCACGTTGCTATCCAACACTCCCCCTTCCCAGATCCTGTAGCGCAACACCAGCATATGTTTTTCTTGCAGACACACCAATTGGAGTCTTGTCCTTGGACACAATCAAACCTGCTGGCAGAGTGTCTGCTTCAGCTGGGATAGCAGTCTTAATTGGATTAACTGAGGTGAGATGCACCCTCTCCCCCTGCAGTGCTCTGAACACGCAGCTTCCTTCCTGGGTTCCAGCACAGTTCTGTCCACTGCAGACTCCTGGAGAGTTGTAGCACTATTGCTCCCAGCATCTTCTTCACCATTCTCAGGAACAGCAGCTGTGTCTGGTCCAGGCAAAGTCACTGCATTGTCTATTGCACTCCTCTCTGCAGACTGAAGCTGACAGTTATTCCCAACACTCTCACCGATTTCTTTTAAATCTGAAGCTTTGTTTTCAACAGATAAATCGGATGGTATTTTATGTGGGACATTGTCTATGTGTCTGGGCTGATTGCCCATAGCACTACAACACTCAGTAAGGCCATTGTCATTAAAGTTCACACCACCATCTTGCACACACACTGTACCTGCTTACTGTGTTGTTACTTCTGCGATGTTATGGCTGACAGTGAGCTCAGACTCCTCCCCCCCCCCCCCAGTTGTTGCAGACTTCATGGCGGATCTTGCTCTCTCAACAGGTCTCTTCCACAGGGCTCACGATCATCCGGGGAAGCTGCACCCAACGGGGATTCTAGCTCAGTGATAAACTCCAGCATGCCAGTACCTCCCTCAACCTCCTGCTCTAATGTTCCATATTGCTGCTGCAGACAGATGGGGACAGAGGCCTCCGCCATTTAGGGCTCAGCAGATTCCTGTGGTGTTGAACAGCTGGGCTCATCCTCTGGCCCACTTTCTCACTCTCTGCTGACTCTATCGGTATCTGCATCTCCTCACTGGTTCACTTTCCATGCAGGAAGCGGCTCTTTTCATTTGGCTTTAAATGCTCCACTATTCTCCTTCAGAGAACTCCCCAGTTCTTTCTGCTTCCGCACATCTTGTTCCAAGTCTTTCAACTGAGGCCTCAGAGCCGGTCTCTTCTTGCTAAACACTTTGACGCAGACCAGCTTTCTCTTCTTAAATTCAGCTTTCAAAGCTAGCAATGTTTCCTCTTCTTTCTCAATCCGCTTCAGCGTTTCAACAATCCTCAGTCTAAAGGCAGACAGGGACTCATCTCTCCTTGGGCCAGGCCCAGTCTCTTCCACCGGCTGAGGTCTATCTAGGGGGCCCCCCCATCAGGATCCAGCATCCCTCCTGGGGCAGAGAAGCAACTCTAGCCCCTGGTCTCTGGAAGCACAGGAGCCAAGAAATCAGCAACCTCACTGTCTAGGAGCAAAATGTCAGTTTCTCACCATCCCTGTGCTGAGTTCCTGGGTCTGTACACCTGCTGTGCCCATTATGAGGGGTTCCCACCATCCCTCCGCTGAGTTCCTGGGTCTGTAGTCCTGCTGGCTGATGTGCCCATTATGAGCGGTACCACCATCAGCTCATCAGATCAGCTGTGTGTCCTGTGTCATGCGAGAGAGGACGGGCAGAGTGGGAAACAAAACTGTCAATGCCGGTGTCTCTGTGCTGCTGTTACATGAGAGACACACTCCCCGCTCAAGGCTCTGTGAAAAGCAACCCCACTGGGGCCCCCCACAGTGACGGAATGTCAGGCCCCCGTCGTAAGTGCGACTGTTGCGACCCTGGTAATTCCGCCATTGGTTTGGGCGCTATTTGTTTTCAGGGAACTATAGTAAATTCAATTGTGTGAGTATTTTTTTTTACCAGCACTATAGTGAATACCGTTTTTAGCGCTGCGGCGCTATAGTAAAAAATTATCACATCTGATGTACTAGTGGCCTATCTCATTTCTTGAGACCCTAACAAGCCAGGAAAGTACAAATACCCCCAAATGACCCCTTTTTGGAAAGTAGGCATTTCAAGGTATTTAGTAAGAGGCATGGTGAGTTATTTGAAGTTGTAATTTTTTTCCCACAATTCTTTGCAAAATTAAGATTTTTTTTTTTTTTTTTTCCCCCACAAAATTGTCATTGTAATAGCTTATTTCTCTCACATGGCATATGTATACCACAAATGACACCCCAAAATACATTCTGCTACTCCTCCTGAGTATAGGGATACCACATGTGTAGGACTTTTTCACTGCCTGGCCACATACAGTGGCCCAACATGCAGGGAGCGCCATCAGGTGTTCTAGGAGCATAAATTACACATTACATTTCACAACCACCTATTACACTTTGGAAGGCCCTGGAGCCCCAGGACAATGGAAACGTCCACAAAATGACCCCATTTTGGAAAGCTAACACCCCAACGTATAATCCATAAGGCATAATGAGTCTTTTGAATGGTTCATTTTTTTTCCAGAAGTTTTTGGAAAATGTGGAAAAAAAATTAAAACGCATTTTTTTTTTCTTTTACACAAAGTTGTCCGTTTTATAAGTTATTTCCAACACGTAGCATTTAGATAGCACACATGACACCCCAAAATACATTCGGCTACTCCTCCTGAGTATGGCGATACCATGCGTATGAGACTTCTACACAGTCTGGCCACATACAGAGATCCAAAATGCAAGGAACACCATCAGGTATTCCAGGGACACATAGCATGTACATACCAAGAGTTACACCCCAAAATACATTATGCTGAGCAAAGTGTAAACAAAAGCTTACCTGTGGTTGTAGTAGCGCAGTTGTACACAGGAGGATAGCACTGGTCCAGGCAGCAGGCAGGGACTTGGTCCGCAACGGCGAACACAATTGTCCAGGCAGGGATACTGTCCATATAAAGTCCAGGGTCAGTGAGGTATTGTCAGCAGTGCCAAAAATATTGGTCCTGGTAGTAGGCAGGAACATGTGGTGTGGTCAATGCGACAAGCAGAGGCATGACGGCAGGAAGTCCTACAGGCAGCAGGCAGACGTAGGGCCTCGTTCAGGACAGAATGGGGACAGGAGTAGAGGCTTCTCCCACCCAAATCTCTTTGAAGCCTCCGAGTCTCTAGACTCTAATCTAGGATTGAGAAAACAAAAAAATAGTTTTCTTCATCCAGAAAAACAATTCTGGAGCCCCTCACATATGTGAGACCCCTGTGTTGAATCCTACTAGTCCAAGAGGCAGGCAAATATCATGGTCAAACAGTCCAAGGTCAGTTCTTGTTAGGCAGAAGCATGGTCGAATAACAAGCCAGGGTCAGTTACAGAGCAGGCAGTGGCATAAGGGGTGTGAAGGTGTGTAAACGCAGGAACTGAAGATTACGTTTACCATACTTTACTAATAATTTATTGAAGTATGGTAACGGCGAAAACCGTCACCTATGCAGAGGCCTGGTTCGGAAGGACATTCTGCACAATAATAAGATGTGTGTCTTCTGATTCCTGCTTTGATTTATCAGGAAAGTGGCACTCAGAGTCAACTAAAAACATCTGATTGGATATTTTCTGGTGGGCCGCTCGGGAATACAAGGTCAGTGAAAACTTCCTCCTGGTAGCCAAGGAAGCGTTTGGGGTTTTTGGTGGAGTTCCGGTAAATTACATACGAATTATATATTGCCAATTGAAAAAAATAAATTGCAACTTTTTTGTACCAATGGTATGTCATATGACGTCCTCCCGGAAATTGACATCCGCGCCGAGGCCGTCATTCGGCTACGGCCAGATGTCAAGTGGTTAATAATCAGACACTTACCTGCTCCAGGGCCCAGCGGTATGGGGGATCGAAGCACAGCTCGTCTCCCCCTCCATTCGGCGGCAACGGCATTGTAACTGTGGGCACAGCCGGGCACCCAATGTGCATGCACAAGCAGCGCCACGCACCGTGATTGGCCGTGCAGTCATCTGGGACCTGTCGCGTGTCCCAGATGATTGATAAGAGGGAGGGGGCAGAGCTGAGCCCCTCCTGCACCGAGGGAAAGTGATGTCACCAGCCCAGGCACTGAAGGAGGCAGACTACGAGGGACCCCCTAGCAATAGACATTTAGAGTCTATTGTAAAAGTAAAGTAAAAAAAAAAAAAAAATGTCCACATTTTTTATTTTTTTTAGGAAGATTCATGCAATTTTTTTTTTTTATGTGCAACACAAGTTTAACCACTAAAGCCCCGGACCAATTGGCAGCCAAAGGACCAGGCCCCTTTTTGCGATTCGGCACTGCGTCGCTTTAACTGACAATTGCGCGGTCGTGCGACGTGGCTCCAAAACAAAATTGGCGTCCTTTTTTTCCCACAAATAGAGCTTTCTTTTGGTGGTATTTGATCGCCCCTGCAGTTTTTATTTTTTGCGCTATAAACAAAAATAGAGCGACAATTTTGAAAACAATGCAATATTTTTTGCTTTTTGCTATAATAAATATCCCCAAAAAATATATAAAAAAACATTTTTTTTCCTCAGTTTAGGCCGATACGTATTCTTCTACATATTTTTGGTAAGAAAAATCGCAATTAGCGATTATTGATTGGTTTGCGCAAAAGTTATAGCGTTTACAAAATAGGGGATAGTTTTATAGCATTTTTATTAATATTTTTTTTTTTTTACTAGTAATGGCGGCGATCAGCGATTTTTATTGTGACTGCGACATTATGGCATTATGACCATTGTCATTTATACAGCAATCAATGCTATTTAAATGCATTTATTCCTGTATAAATGACAGTTGTAGTGAAGGGGTTAACCACTAGGGGGAGGGGAGGGGTTATGGGCTGTGACATGTGTGTTTTTTTTTACATTAGGGGGCGGGGCTGACGTCTGACATCATTGATCGGCTTTCCCGATGGCTGTTCCCGGTCAATCAATGACAGGCAGAGTAGGAAGCGCGGGGAGAGGCTTGTTTACACGTACCTCTCCCCGTTCTTCAATTCCGTAACCCGATCGCGTGACACCAGTGGCGATCTGGTCCGCTGGTCCCGCGGCCGGGGTCACGGAGCTCCCGACCGGGTCGTGAGCGCGACCCACAGGCAGGCAAATGCACGATCACGTACAGGTACGTGATTTTGCCTGCCCGTGCCATCCTGCTGACATATATATGCAGTGGGCGGTCGGGAAGCGGTTAAGAACCACATTCTTAATTTTGTCAAACTCAGAGCTAAAAGGAGTTGAAAAGATAGGAGCCTCAATCTGTGAACTGAAATTGTCCCTGAATTTAGTTCTAGGTCTGTTTGTGGTTGTATATGTATTTTTATTTTATTTCTTATCCTGTAACAAAACATTGCGTGAAGTGCTCTCAGCAATATTGATTGCTCTATTGAAGACTGGTCTAGAATAGCCTCTGTCCTCAAAGTGCTGGGTCATGTCTGCCAATAGTCTCGTAAGGTAGATGAAGCAGCCAGCTTCCCTTCCTAGAAGCAGATAGCACCCCAGAATGATGCCAGGAACCCAGCAGAAGGGCTGGCAACAAGGCAGAGTACTGCTAGCCTCTGCCTTCAACTAACAGAAGAGGGTGTTCCAGACAGGAGGATGTCAGCCACGCTGTGCAAGCACTGGGGGATTTTCGCCTTGTAAAAGTGGATGGGACTACAGTCCCCACCCGTATACCCCAGGCATGCTGGGCAGTACGCCCATATCCCCACAGCATGAGGGAGTGAGCCCAGTCACCCTGTCTTCTCTCCAGTGGCTGAAAGGACTCCAGGGAGAAGGGCCAGTCTGCACTTCTCCCCAGCGGCGGGTATGTTCTACGAGAGAGGTAGAGGTTGGCTGGGTGAGTAATGCTATGTTTAGGACACTTTTTTTATTTTTATTTGGGGTACTGTGTGGATACCAGCATTTGGGGAGTGGAACTACTGACTAACTTTGGAGTCAACCCGCCATCTCATCCCTTTAAACCCCAAACACATATGAATTACACAGGTTCTGAGGCTAATTTAATGCAGATAAGGCACCAAGTGAGTTTAGTTACCACCTTAATCAGCCACATAACCTGTGTAATTAATATGTGTTTGGGTTTAAAGGTATGAGATGACAACCCTAGTGTTAGTCCCCTTCCGAAAGGGGAGATGTGAGACGGGAGTCACTTTGGGTGGGGGGCTTGTGGAACCCAGCGTACCTTGGAGAGCTCTGAAAACTCCTTGTCCAGCTCCCCTGGCCCCTGCTATGTGTGAATCAACCTGTGTCCATTAGGGGCACAGGGTGACTGAGAGCCCTAGTTGGACTCGCTGTATAGCCACACTGGAATGTTGTATATATTGTGTGTTGTCTCATGCTGGGTGAACTCTTTGCTGGGATCGTTTGGGGTGTGGCTGTGTCTCATTGTTCTGTTGTATCTGTCTATCTTAGGAGAAGTGTATTTATTATGGGATGGATATTTGTGTTTCTGGCATGTAAACCGGGGGCAGGGCAGGGAGGGGGGAATTCCTCCAACAACCCTCCCTGCTGATAAGGTGGTCTATTGTTCAAATGTTTCAATACCTGTGTGTTCCTTATTGTTGATTTGACAGTTTACCCCGCCCTAAATCAAAAGGGATGGGGCATTGCCCCTGAATGTTGCCTCTCTGTACCTGTGTTTTGAATAAACAGTCTCTGCAGTTTTCACCCTACATTGAGTTACGGCTAATGACTCAGTGCTCTGAGAGATCATGGATCATGTGGTACTGGACAGAGGAAGCATTTACGGCAGGCACTCATCTTGAGTACGGGGGTCCGTCACGGGCATGTCTAAAATCCTCACAAATTCCCCGTTTTGGATTTTTGCCCAGTCTAGTCATCCAAGCGGCCATCTACTTGGCCTTCTACAGTTTTTGTGGCCTAGCTAATTCACCTTTAACGGCACCGGCAGTCAGATGCTGCTCAGAGGTCACCTGACTCGCTTTCAAAACCATTACATCCTTCATCTTTCAGTCTCCAAAAACTCAACAACCCGGTCCCGGGGTTGACATCAGCCTCTTTCACACTAACGCCTGCTGCATAGTAATGGTAGTCGACCGACTACTGTCCCATCTACCCAGCCAATCAGACTGTAGCCATTGTTGCCTCTTCTGACCTGCCCCCTGAGTGGCAGCCAGTTTATCAGGCACATCAACATCCTTCTAGTCAACTTGGGTCTTGACCCCGCTCGGTTCTCTGGACATTCCTGCCGGATTGGAGCTTGTGATCAAGAAATCAGGCAGACGGAAGTCCACTTCGCCACATACATCCCAAATCCTCAGGTGAAAATGGCACAGGCCTTCAGGCTTGCGCAATAATAACAGAACCACTAAAGAGTTACTCCCCTATCCGAGTATTTTTGCCCCCTTTTCTTGGCATATTGACCAGACGACCAAGGCACACTTTAGGTCTATTTATGTTGTAAGTCTTATCGCGTGTTTGTATGGTGGCCTGAATTTATGGGAGGAGCCCGGGTATTTAAGCAGCCCGTTCTGCTTGTCGGTTCCTGTGCGCAATACCCTCCCTCCCTTTCCCTTTTTCAGGGCACTTCTCAGCACATCCTTCTCCATAATCACCCATTACTTATCTTGGGTATGCCCCCTTTTCTTGGCATATTGACCAGATGACCAAGGCACACTTCAGGTCTTTCTATGTTGTAAGTCTTGTTGTGTGTTTATGTGATCCATATCTGTCTTGGTCATAGGGCCACA
The DNA here is from genome assembly GCA_028564925.1 of Lithobates sylvaticus. Lineage (NCBI taxonomy): Eukaryota > Metazoa > Chordata > Amphibia > Anura > Ranidae > Lithobates > Lithobates sylvaticus. The sequence goes on along the minus strand of CM053032.1, from coordinate 97,671,974 downwards.
ACCATCAATCCAAATTAAGCTGCCTGAATACCTTAAACAAACAATGTAATGTCCTGCGAGCCACCACTTGCTATACGCCCAAAATAGGGTCTCTCAAATGACACTATAATTTTGAATCAGCAGCTAGAGTTGCACATGTCTCATAAATCATGCAAAGATCATCCAATATTCTAAAGTACGCTGCGCTTTCAAACTTAAAATTTAAATAGTGAAACGAAAAATGTGCTATATAACATCAATAAAGTGCTAAAATACATACAATGCTCCAAATAAAGTGCTTTCATGCAGGATATGATAAAACGTCCATATGGTGAGAAAAAAACAATCAATAATATCCTTAAACCAATATAATGGTGAACCAAACTATAAAAATACTTATATTATAAAAAAAAAAAATATATATATATATATATATATATATATATATATATATATATATATATATATATATATATATGTATATGTGTGTGTGTGTATATGTATATATATATATAAATGTATATGTGTGTGTGTATATGTATATATATATATAAATGTATGTGTGTGTGTATATATATATATATATATATATATATATATATATATATATATATATATATATATATATATATATATATATATATATATATATAAATATGTGTGTGTGTGTGTGTGTGTGTATATATATATATATATATATATATATATATATATATATATATATATATATATATATTTATGTGTGTATGTATGTATGTAAGAAAAAAGTGCTACAATGTGCTGTGCAATCAAAAAAAGTTTAAAAGTGGTCTAATGCGATTCAGTGGTTGCTGTGATATCAATCCAATATTAAGTTGCTGCGTGTGCACTCAGGTGTTCCCCCCAGGTAAAGGCCGCTCACCTTGGAGAGTGTGACCTTGCTGATTAAGCTTGGTCAATGCACGCATTGGAACCTGTAAATGGTTCAGTGGTAAATCCGGATTCCTGTGGTTGCCTCACTCTATGCTTCAGTATGGTAATGGAGTCCCTTTTGTGCCTCAGTAATACAAATAGAAAAAGGTGGACTTCCTAGTTTAGTATATTAAAACTTTTATTATCAACACAGTAAAAAAATCCCTTGCATTTGCATGACGCGTCAGGGCGCCACTCTAAAATAGCATAAAAAAACAAGCTGTAGCGGCTGATATCAGGGTGGTATGCTGATCGTCCTTAGTGGGTGCACTGACTAGCGTTCCGTCCTGTCCCCTTCCCTGTAGTGATATAATATGTAGTGGGTAGATGATATGTAGTTATTAAAAGTACTCCTCCGCAGCAACCCAATTCTTCCAGAGAGATGCACTTTATTGACTTCCGACACAGAACAAAGTCTTGCAACAGATGATAAAATCCAACAGAGTATATTTACGACAGTAAACATAGAAAGGTAGTGGCATGCAAACAGTTAAACTAAACTAAAAGAAGATAAAAGACCAGGGAAATAAATCCAGATAAAATCAAAAAGCAAATCGCAGAATTGCCTAGATAAAATGCATAGTGGATAATAAAAAAATAAACTGTATGGCATGGAAGTGGTGTGCCAGTGATTATAAAAGGTAAAATCACAAATATACAAAAATCAAAACATTGTTTGAAAATCAATGTGACATAAAAGGTGAATGGTGATTGTGATGAAAATTCACATAAATAAAGAAAAAAAATCAAACTGGGTGAATTCAGTCAAATAGGATAAATATATAGTGGATGTGATTAAATAATTGCACAAGGAAAGTCGCAATAAAAGTCGCAGTAAAGAGACAATAATAAGTGATGGTTACGCATCTATCCAGTGACTAGAGTGAATCGCATAAAAACATGTATATAATAAATCGCAGTAGATGTATACAATAAATGTCCATAAAAAAGAGTAGGGTGTGGTAAAGTTCATTCCATAAGTGCAGTGCAACTGGTTCCGTTGATGTGATTTGGACTGTGCGATTATTTGGCTGTGGATATCTTGTGTAATTTATAGCGATTCCATGCGATCCTAGTGGGGATAATGTGGATGGCCCCTTACCTTACAGCTGTAAGGTTACAGCATGAAAATGTGGGTCTTTGTGGTTCTTGGTAACCTTCCTCCTTTGGGTGTCAGATGGATGTCCCGGGTCCTATTGGTGCTTTAGCAATGTATCCGGTTATGGGGGGGCTCGCATCAGTGTATGTAAAGGGAGGGAAGGAGCCTCATAGTGCAGTAAATTTATAACCAATAGTTTATTCCAAGTAGTTAAAAACAATTTTTAAATGGGTGAAAGGGGTACTCACATTTAGAAACAAGCAAAATTCAGAGTACAAACGAGCGGCAAGCTCGATAGGTCACTTCCGGTCGTTGTGATAGGCTGGGGTCCCAAATCACCTAGCCTATCACTTCCGGTCGTTGTGACCCCAGCCTATCACAACGACCGGAAGTGACGCTATCGAGCTCGCCGCTCGTTTGTACTCTGAATTTTGCTTGTTTCTAAATGTGAGTACCCCTTTCACCCATTTAAAAATTGTTTTTAACTACTTGGAATAAACTATTGGTTATAAATTTACTGCACTATGAGGCTCCTTCCCTCCCTTTACATACACTGATGCGAGCCCCCCCCCCCATAACCGGATACATTGCTAAAGCACCAATAGGACCCGGGACATCCATCTGACACCCAAAGGAGGAAGGTTACCAAGAACCACAAAGACCCACATTTTCATGCTGTAACCTTACAGCTGTAAGGTAAGGGGCCATCCACATTATCCCCACTAGGATCGCATGGAATCGCTATAAATTACACAAGATATCCACAGCCAAATAATCGCACAGTCCAAATCACATCAACGGAACCAGTTGCACTGCACTTATGGAATGAACTTTACCACACCCTACTCTTTTTTATGGACATTTATTGTATACATCTACTGCGATTTTACCCTGTGCTTTATTATATACATGTTTTTATGCGATTCACTCTAGTCACTGGATAGATGCGTAACCATCACTTATTATTGTCTCTTTACTGCGACTTTGATTGCGACTTTCCTTGTGCAATTATTTAATCGCATCCACTATATATTTATCCTATTTGACTGAATTCACCCAGTTTGATTTTTTTTCTTTATTTATGTGAATTTTCATCACAATCACAATTCACCTTTTATGTCACGTTGATTTTCAAACAATGTTTTGATTTTTGTATATTTGTGATTTTACCTTTTTGTAATCACTGGCACACCACTTCCATGCCATACAGTTTATTTTTTTATTATCCACTATGCACTTTATCTAGGCAATTCTGCGATTTGCTTTTTGATTTTATCTGAAATTATTTCCCTGGTCTTTTATCTTCTTTTAGTTTAGTTTAACTGTTTGCGTGCCACTACCTTTCTATTTTTATTCTCTTTGGGTTCAGACATTCCCCCCAGTGTGCGCTGCATCACATTAGTTACTCTTTGTGCAAGCGCAGGATTACCTTCCTTTATCTATATTTACGACAGTGCTAGTAAATATCTAGAGCCCCATGTTTCCATGTGACCTTGGTGCCTTCATAACCACACACCCTCTGAGACAGAATAGACTGAACACAAGGTTATGTTCAGCTGCAGTCATAAACTGCCCTAATTTGCATTCTTGCATATTAACATTAACATAGCCCAGAGTCACTATCTGTCCCCTTTGATATGTGGAGTAATTTTTGTTTGGCCACTTCCCCTTTGATCAACAAGTCCCCTTTGATATGTGTAATTAGGTTAACAGATAACATTGTCAACTGAAATCTGGCCTGGTCAATCTTGTACTGTATGTGTACATGTATATAATAATATAAAATCCCACATAAATCGGCCAACACATTACAACATATACCCCCACTTGGGTCGTTTCTAACTACTAGAACTGACCCATAAATCAAGCAACAAACATATCATTATGATTTGAGGTACTGGATGCTCTACAATGGCTCATATAAAATATAAAGTTGAAACTGGTTACATCTCTCTTCACCAGCCTCTAAAATATTCCCATGAAACAGTTATTAGATAATATAACTTTAGATCATGCCTGGAAAAGGATTCAGTAAATATCTACGGCCCATATAGCTGTTAGGCCTTATTATATCACAGTCCATTCTTCGGTCTGACTTCATCACATCTCTCACCATCTCACTGAAAGTAAACTTGGTATGCTCTGGGAGCGCCGATCCACATAAATCCAGGATTCTCTCATCTCCAGGCTCAAGGTTTTCATTTTTAAAGATGCTTTTGCACAAACACCAGCAAATCCTGAAATTCTACTTCCATCTTTATAGTAAGAAGAACCATCAATGTACCAGCACTCACTTTCAAGGTCAAAAGGTTTGGATACGACAGTAAAAACCGTGCTGCAAACTATTTCCTTGCGCTTGACATTCATGAGTCCATCTTGCAAGCATTTTACAATTCATATCTTCTTCTTTCCATTTCCTATTTGAGCAATGATGACCTGTTGTGTACCTGTCAAGTACCTGAATTTGTTGATTGCCAGCCACAATTTGCTTTTTTTGTAATTTGCTGTAGGCCGACTCCTCATTGCCTTCAATAGAGCAGTTACTTGGATCATTCAGTCCATAATTCCACCTGAATGGTATACCAAAATCTATACATATACCCCCACACGACAGTTCAGATAGAATCAGCTTGACATCAGTGTTTATCAGATCTTCTATCCAGACAAAGCGGCAGTGGAAAATTTTGCCATTATCCTCACCATGAAAGTTAGAAAGGTCTTTTTCATCCATATGTCATAGCCTTTAGCATATTATAAACGACTGATTCAACAAAGTTTCAAATCATGACTGGAGTGATGAATTTCACTCACCCCTCTTATACATTTAGGAAAACCACCCAACATTCTATAATTTATGCTATGCCAAGCCATTGTGCAGTATCTCACCTTAGATGACAAATATATTGATCAATACACATTATGTAATATGTACAGATGTTATGGAAATTGTTTTAGGTTTAAATGCTTCGCTCTGGTTTTAAGATAAAGTTCAAGAAATAAAACATAATGAAAATAAAAAATTAAAAGCAAAATATATCTGGGAAAGAGTGAAAAATAAAAAATGGGGCGTTGGGGAAGAAAAGTCCATTGACAAGGAAATAAAAAAAATAATAAATTTGAACGTTCAAAAAAAAAAAAAAGGGTCCATTGCTTGATGAATATTGAGAGAGTACATGAATTCTTTACAATTCCTTGTATAGTGATATATTGTCCATTCAGCGTCTCCCCCACTAGCCAGCAATTCCAGACTGTCCTTCTGCTATTCACATGCAAGCGAGCATCTCCGGCAACAAAGTCTGAAAGACAAAAAACTCTCCAACAAAACTAATTAGCAAGGTCCTTAAACATTGTTTGAAGTTAAAACAAAGTACTATTTACACATTTACAGTTTGAAACTAATTCACCCCCACTGCTAGAGAAGTGTCATTTACATTAAAAACAGATCTGGAGAATGTACATCTTCTGCATTTATGACACCCTGTACCCCCTTCAACTGCTCTAATAAAGTATCACGTTCCCCTCTCATCTTGTCATACTCAATCTTCAGGTGGTCATATTTCTGTTTTAACTGAGAAAATGGTATCCCGGTCTTGGACCTTTTCTTATTATTTTGGTCAGCTCTGTTTTTCATATTAATATCACCTATGTTTGACCCGGTGTCTCCTCTTTGGTTGTTATCATAAGATATTATCTGTTGATCTTTATGTTCAATATTTGTCCTAAACAATGTGGCTAAATCAATTTTGACAGCCTGCTCATTTGACTTTCTCCATAAATGGTCTGCTCTCAACAATATGTCTTTTAAATTATGAGGATTTGGGGTAACTAATAAAATATTTTGTTTGATATCTTCATGTAAAGCATCTAGAAACATACTCTTATGTATCAAGCCACCCCGCTCAAATGCAAGATTATTACCGACCAATAATTCCATAATAGTTGCTATCCTGTGTGACAAATCATAGGGAGATTCACTTTGCATTTGTATGATCTTCCCATGAATAGTAACATCAGAACCTACACCATACAAAACACATAATAATTGCAGTAATATGTCCATTGTTCTCAGAGGCTGAATACAGATTTGTTTAATTCTCATCCAAAGACCACTTCCTATAGAATGTTATATGACTCTTTCTAAGTCAGATGGGTTTAGACTATACATATCTCTGACATTCTGCAAGTAACAAAACCATTTTAAAAATCTGTTTAAATCATGGCAGGGGACCATTCCTATTTCTTTAAGAATTGCATCTAATTATTTTGGTTTCAAAGGCTTCATTACAAGCTGAACTTCACCTGTATTATTATTATTATTGTTGAAAACTGTGGTGGTCACAGTGGGTGCGGCTGGCAATGAATTATCAGATTTAATGAGGTTCTGTTTCATTTGATAGAAAGTTTGTATTTTTCTGCAGATTGCTGAATCCAAGATTTGATGCATATCTGCATTCCTGAGATCTCTTCTCTAATTCCATAATTCTTAATTTCAATCTCCTTATTTTCCTCTGATAATTCATCACAACGTTTAGATTTCTCAAGCAAAGCTCCCCCAATGGTAACTGCATGCAATTTAAAATTTACTGTCTCAGTTTCTGATTGGTTTTGTAACCTCTGCCAAACCTTGTTGCTATTATCAACTGTACTCTGTAACTGGGTAATTTCCTCAGCCTTATCCTTCAAAGAACTTTCCATTGTTAAACAGCAAGATAACACGCCCTGTACAACACAATCTTTTCTTTTACTTTCTGAAATTTTGCTATCAAACCTTTTTCTCTAAAAATTCATTCATCATAGTCCACGTCTGCTTACATTTTTCTGGAATTTCATAAGGACTGCCATGACGCTTAATACATTTTAATACCCATCTGTTAACTTTATCAGAACTGACACTAGCTTCACACTGAGTAAGCATTTTGACTATATTATTTTTTTTTTTTTTTTTTTGCCACCTCAGCGAAATATTTCGGGAGACTTCAGATCAGCTGAAATAATCATGCGTGTCCCGTCTCCATTCACATCATAGTAGCCTTATTTCCCTTTTTCTACTTGTGGTTTTTTTTTTTTTTTTTTTTTTTTTTAAGCAAATATAATTTAGGCACACATCGGGCCCTTAGCTCATTTACTCTAGACAGCCACCGTTATCATAGTTGATTTCTTGGGTATTACTATCTTAGCTGCATTTAGGAGGTGTGGGACAAGTGAGCCTTGGTATTTTTTTAAGCCTTCTTTTGTCCCGTGAAATAGTATTGTCCATGGTTCCATTGGGAGTGTTATGTTGGTGATTTCCTTTATGTGTTGTATCACTTTTTCCCAGAACCCTCTGACCCTGGGGCAACTCCACCAGATATGTGTCATAGTACCTGGTTCCCTACATCCTCTCCAGCAATCCCCTTGGTTGTCTTGTTGGTATTTGCAGGCTTTGTCTGGTGTGACATACCATCTTGATAATACTTTATAATTGATTTCAGCCGATTTGTTATCATGTGCAGACCTATGTGTAAGTTTCAATATTTTCTTAATAATGGTGCTATCGCATTGTGTTCCCAACTCATTCTCCTATTTTGAGATGAATGGAGGCATCCCCCTTTCTTCCCCGTCAAGCAGGAGCCTACCCCACCTAGATATCGTGCCCCTGTTGTTGTTATTTAGGCATACCCGTTCTAACGCGGTTAGTTCTGTCTCTTCCCTTAAGGGATGTGGGAGGCTCTGCGTAAAGCCAGCGAGTTGGTGATACCTCCATTCATCGATCTCCTCAAACCCAACTGTGTTTTTTAGTTCCTGCAGTGAAAGAATCTTTCCCTCTTTTAGTATATCTTTAAGCTGTGCGTGCTCGTGCTTTATCCAATTCCCTCCGTTAATCTTCATCCCTGGTGCAAAAAAATAATTTTCTTTTAAACTAATAAGTGGTGAGTTATAATACCCATTGCATTTTTTATATATCCCGTCCCATATCCTTAGTGTATTTTGTGTGAGTTTGCTACTACTTAAATCGGTTAGCCTGTATTTAGGGGGGTTCCATATAATAGTCCCTAGATTTGCCTTATTCAGAGAGCACTCTAAATTCACCCATCTTTTTTCTTTATTTTCTTTTATCCATTCTGTGATTCGTGAGAGTACTATAGCTTTATAGTATAGGGATATATCTGGGATTGCTAGCCCTCCATTATTTTTTCCCCGTTTTAAAGTAGAGAAAGCTAAAGAACCGGAAGGCCACTGGGGATGATGCGGCCGACGTGATGACGTTGACCGGCAAGGTCGGAGGACCCCGCGCATAGAGCCCGCGGCGGGAGCTCAATGCGGGACGCCGGGTACAGACGGAGAGTGAGAGCTCCGAACCGGCGCTGAAGATCTCCCGCACCCGCCGCGGTGCCCACCCCCCCCGGACCCTACACCTCGCGGCGCGGTGGCTGTCGGCACACAGCGGAGAAAGGAAAAAGAACAACATCAGCGCGGCGTACGTGTGGGGAAAGTGGGGGCCCCCGCGCCTCTCCCCCCCCCCCCCCCTCCTCTGCCTCCCCGCGCCGGCCTCCCTCTCCCTTCACATGCAGGCAGGGGCGGCCGGCAGAAAAAGTAGAAGTGCTTCGGCCAGAGACCTCAGCCACACAACCGGGTTTGACTACCTCCCCAGTACACAGGTGGATCGCCAGAAGAGCAGAAAACTGAGGTAATATTTATACAAATTAAATAAGAAAAAGTGAACGTCCCTGAAAGTAGGAGGATGTGACCGAGTATGGATGTCTAAATGGTAAGAACTGTAACCCGGTAAAATCTGAATAAGTAAAAACTGCCTGACTGTATTGCAAGAATTTTTTTGTGGAGAAGGGCTGAAGTAAACACAGGTCAGGACACTCAATATAACAGAAGCCAGTGATATAACAGGAAAACTCTGATAAGGCTATTTGCTTGATTGTATTATAAGCCTCTGGTGGATAACAACAACTATTTGAAGTAAACATAGGCTGACGATATTCTGTTTAAACAAATGCCAGGTATAAAAAAATAGGAAAATCTGGAAAAGCTAATCTGCTTGATTATATCACAAAAAACCCTTGGTGGATAAATGTGTGAAGCAAACATAGGCTGACGATACTGACGATACTCTGCACAATCAGACAGACAGGTGAAAAGAAATGACAATCCTTGATCCTGCATAAAATAGGAACCTCCAATTTTACCATAAAAAAAAAACTCCGCTACAGACAGCACTGGGGGGGGGAGACAGACTCTGTATTACTGCCTGCATTACCGCTTAGATCGATCCTCCCGTTTTCTCTGGACTGTGCATTCGGTGTACGCTACCTATATCCCCGCCCTCTTCTGGAGAATAGGTCCCTGGAAAATTTAGAGACACGGGCAGGGGGAAAGGAGAGGAAAAGAAAAGAAAAGGAAAAGAAAAAAAGAACCCAGGGTTCCTGAACAAAACGAGAAAACATAAATACACAGAGCGTCCAAAAGACACTACACAAATATTTGAATAGGGAACAGCACGGGGCGCAGGGGACAGATACAGACACAGATATAGACCCTAGCCCCGACGGGCCCCCCTATAAGAACAGTGGACTTCCTCGGGGATTCTCTTCCCTTTTTTTTTTTTTTTTTTGTTTTGTTTGTTCTCTCTCCCCCTTCTTTTAGATCTCCCCACTCCTCTTCCAGATAGCTCCAGCTCTACTCTCGGGAGACTATAATCATTCGAAGAAAAAAGTGGAAGGAAGAGGAGGAGAGGGAAGGAAGGAGAAAAGGAAAAAAGAAAGGGCTTAGGGTTTGGAAGACAGGTTAGGGGATACGCCACGAGGCAGGGCAGGATACAGTGAGACGAGAACTATTGGAGTCGGCCAGACCAAAAGTAGGGCCGTAAGGCATGCTAAGAGAGAGCACGCGTCTTTGGTCTGTTTCTGTTTTTTTTTTTTCTCGCCTACAAAAAAACCCTACCTTGGTGTATAATTAAATCTGCCCTACCTTAGCTGGGAGATAACTCAGCCCCGCGAAGACAGGAAGCTGGGGAAACGAATCAGAAAAATTAAAACAAAGGGGGTGAACATGAGTAGGTCATCGAACAAAACAGCAAAGGGGGTGTCCCTTAAAAGTGGGAAAGAGAAGAACTCGGAAAGTACCATCAAACAATACATGACCCAAGGTGCCAGCCCAAAAAACCCAGAAGGGCCAAGACAAACCCATTCCAAAGGTGAAAAAAAGAAAGGAGCTGAAAAAATACTAGAGGAATCCCTGGCCTCAGACTCCATCATAGAAAGTGAAATAGACGAAAGTAGAATGGAAGAACCCAAAGAGGATGAACACCTACCAACAAAAGGGGAAATGGAGAGGATGCTCTTAAGACTCGAAAATGCAATAAAAGCTGATATCGGCTCTCTGAGGTCAGACTTAGGGTCCTTACTAACACGAGTTGAATCAGTGGAAGAGAAAACAGAAAAAATGGACCAAGAGATGAACCAACTACAGGGGCAGTTGCATAGAGAGCAGATCAACAGGAGGAGGCTAGAATACAGGATCGAAGATCAGGAAAATCGCAGCAGACGTCAAAATATAAGAATTAGATCGGTACCGGAAATCAGAGGGGAAGATCTCAAGCTAACCATTAAAAAAATCCTTGGCCCATTCCTGGATAAAGGTGAAGATGAATTTCCTAGGACTGACAGAATACACCGGGTTGGAAAGCCAAGAGACTATAACACAGATCGACCAAGGGACATCATTGTACGATTTACTTTTTATGAAGATAAAGCTGAGATCTGGGCAAAGATCAAGAGGCCCACTTTGATACAATATGAAGGAAAAGATCTACAGATCTTCATGGACCTAGCACCCGAAACTCTGAACAGAAGACGACTGCTGAAACCCCTCCTGGAGAGCATGCAGACGCGGAACATTCGATACAGTTGGGGGTTCCCTGCTTGTCTGATTGGCTTCAGAGAAGGGATCTCGGCAAAATTAGTCTTCCCAGAAGATTTACAAGATTTCTGTGGAAAGTTGGATTTGCCGATCCCAGAATTGCCTGGCTGGCTAGATGATTAGGCGGCCATGGGGAGGAGTGGGCGGCGGGGGGGTTTTTGTTTCTGAGGGGGGGGGCGCGGGGAGGGTCATACCCCCTTCCGATACCAAACCCTACGGGTGCGGTCTGAAGGGGGCGGGACAACGCGCAGGTCTCCTCAAAGGTGGCTCAAAGATGGTCAAGAGGTTCGAGACCATGGGCGAGCCAGGGGCCATAGAGGGGCCGAATGGGGGGGGGGGGGGGAGTTAATCCCGGGATAGGAAGGAGAGGGGTAGACGGGGAGGGAGGGGAGGGGGGAGAGGGGGGTAGGGGAGGGAGAGGGGAGGGTGAGGAAGGGGGACCTGACCAGAAAGATTTGGGGATTAGGATAAGAGGACTGAATTACACTTAGCCATTAGAAAAGGATGCCAACTATAAACTTTATAACATACAATGTCAAGGGGCTCAACTCACCCAATAAGCGTCATAAAATTCTGAGGGAACTGGGACAATATGCCGCTGATGTGGCCTTCTTACAGGAGACACACATTTCACATAACTCAAATATCAAATTATATTCCAAAGAATTCCCCACATGGTACCATGCGGATACAGTCACCACTAGAAGTAGAGGAGTGGCAATTGGCTTTGCTAAAAAAGTGAGATTTAACCTGGAAAAGAGGGAGTCTGACCCAGAGGGAAGATATCTTTTTTTAGAGGGTAAACTAGACGACACAAAAGTTACTTTGGTCAATGTATATTCCCCTAACAGTGACCCCGGGACATACCTAATTAAAATCTTAAGGAAAGTGATGGAGTTCGGGGGGGGAATGTTGATCATAATGGGGGACTTGAATCTCTGCCTGGATCCACAATGGGACAGTACGTCCCGGGCACCTGGGACTAGTAACGTACAACTACACAGAATTAAGAAAAAACTACTGGAACACCAACTGCTAGATGTTTGGCGATGCCAGCATCCCAAAGACAAAGATTTCTCGTTCTACTCCCAGGTGCACGGGACGTACTCACGAATCGACTATATTTTGTTAGAACACAGAACATTAGAACAGGTTCTAGAATCAAACATCGGGATAATCTCATTATCAGACCACGCTCCGGTATGGATGAAAATACAAATGACCCCGGAAGTCAAAGCGCCCCCTAGGTGGCGACTAAACGAGGAAATAATAAGAGAGGATGCAGGAGCCGAGAAAATAGGAATCGAACTGGAACAATATTTTAGGACGAATGACACAGAGGGGATTTCGAGTAGGACATTATGGGAGGCCCACAAAGCCTTTATAAGAGGAATCTTGATAGCCGAGGGGACAAAAAGAAAAAGAGACAGGACCAGCAAGATAAAAAAAATTACAGACGAAATAGCTAAATTAGAACAGACATAAAATGTCCCAAAAACCTGACAGTTCGTTATACCAAGAAATAATAAATAAAAGAGAAGAACTAAAAGACCTTATGGAACAAGAAACTAGACAAAGACTCTATCTTCTCGCCAGGGAAAAATATTACGGAAGTAATAAATCCCCAAAATATCTATCAAAAATGTTACAGAAAAAAAAAAAGCTAAATTTTATCGAGAAAATACAGGCAGACAAGGGGACCTTAGAATACACTACAAACGGAATTGCACAAACATTTAAGAATTATTACGAGAAACTATATGCAGTAGAACACGAACGTGAGGGAGCAAAATCAGATAAGAGGGGAAATGTTAAGGCTTTCCTAAGGCAGGCGGGTTTAGTTAGAATGACAACAAATGACAGAGATGAGATGGAAGGACCAATCTCAGAAGAGGAAATAGTACGCGCATTGGCCGATACGGGGAATGGGAAAAGCCCAGGACCGGACGGGTTCACGATATATTATTATAAGAGGTTCCAGAAGATCCTGATCCCATGGCTATGCAAGTATTTGAATGGTCTGGGAACAGACTATCAAATGAGCAAAGACGCCTTGTTAGCCTCGATTACGGTTATAAAAAAAGAAGACAAAGATGGAACCTGCTGCTCGAATTATCGGCCGATATCCCTGCTGAACGCGGACACCAAACTTTTTGCCAAAATACTCGCAAGTAGAATTAAAACGCGGATGAATAAGTTGGTGCACCCGGATCAAGCTGGGTTTGTCCCAGGGAGAGAGTGCAGAGATAATGGGGTCCGTACTCTGCTCCTGTTGCTTCATGAGAGGGAGAGTGGAGGTCCCAGTCTGCTCCTGTCAACTGACGCCCAGAAGGCCTTTGACCGGGTAGACTGGGACTTCATGTTCATGACACTGGAGGAAATGGGCTTCGGCCCAAACATGCTGAGACGGATAAGGACGCTATATCACCATCCGACAGCGACAATTAAGATCAATGGCATGGACTCCTCTCCCTTCGAAATGAGGAACGGGACCAGACAGGGATGCCCACTGTCCCCCCTCCTGTTTGTCCTCTCTCTTGAACCCCTTTTGTCCACAATTCGAGGTGATCCTGGGATAGCGGGATTCAGGATAGAGAAAGAGGAACACAAACTATCTGCATACGCTGATGATGTTCTATTTTACATAAATAAACCTAGTAACACCCTGCCCCGATTAATGGAGATATTCCAAAAATATGGGGAGATCTCAAACTTCAAAATAAATCTGGGGAAGTCAGAGGTGTTGAATATCAACACTAGAAACACAGAAAAGTATATACTTCAAAAGGCATTTAAGTTTCCCTGGCGAGAAGAACTGAGATACCTAGGCATAAAATTAGCAACAACTATAAAAAAAATCTTTAAGTCCAATTTTGTTCCACTCCTAGATGACATTAAAAACGATATCAAAAGACTAGGGTATAGACCCCTTTCATGGTTTGGGAGAATCCAATCACTTAAGATGTTCATACTCCCTAAAATTGTATATAAAATACAAATGATGCCTATTGTACTCCCCAAATATTATCTAGTAAAGCTTAAATCCCTACTAATGGGGTTCATATGGAAAGGGAAGAAACCCAGAATTTTGACTATATTATTAATAATTTAAAAAAAGGAAATATTTTACTCACTGCATTAGTTGCTCCTTCAGCTTTCAGCTCAGGTCTTCTGGTACACTATACGGTCCTTCTTTTTTTGTTGTTTCCAGTCTCCAGAGAATAATTCTGGGGTTCCAAACTTGTTTGATTTTGTAGATCAGACTCTCTTATGTCACAATCAGACATTAGAGTCACAGCACAGCTCTTGGGTCTCCGTCAGACTTCTGTCCACCTCACAGGATTGTTGTCACCACCAACCTCTGGTACTAAGTCCTGAAAATGCTCTTCTGGTCACTTGAACAGCACCAATGTAGTGATATAATATGTAGTGGGTAGATGATATGTAGTTATTAAAAGTACTCCTCCGCAGCAACCCAATTCTTCCAGAGAGATGCACTTTATTGACTTCCAACACAGAACAAAGTCTTGCAACAGATGATAAAATCAAACAGAGTATATTTACGACAGTGCTAGTAAATATCTAGAGCCCCATGTTTCCATGTGACCTTGGTGCCTTTATAACCACACACCCTCTGAGACAGAATAGACTGAACACAAGGTTATATTCAGCTGCAGTCATAAACTGCCCTAATTTGCATTCTTGCATATTAACATTAACATAGCCCAGAGTCACTATCTGCCCCCTTTTGATATGTGGAGTAATTCTTGTTTGGCCACTTCCCCTTTGATCAACAAGTCCCCTTTAATATGTGTAATTAGGTTAATGGATAACATTGTCAACTGAAATCTGGCCTGGTCAATCTTGTACTGTATGTTTACATATATATAATAATATAAAATCCCACATAAATCGGCCAACACATTACAACATTCCCCAAACTGTGAACTGCCACAAAGGGTTCCTGTATTGAACCATATGGGGTTTTGTTATACCAGTGGCTGCCTTTTATACGTTTTGTGGCAAGTCTTCCCCGTTTTTGGTTCAATATCTTGTTACACCCACCGGAGTCTTGCATTTCACACTTTTAACAGTAAACGGAGCTTATATAGTGAAATTCTGTATTTCTAAATCCGTCTGACAATTTGGATGTTGAATTTTAAAATCAGCAGCAAGCCTGGTGATCTCACTGGTTTGCTAATCTGACAGAAAACCGCTACTTTGAAAATTCAACATCAAAACACTGGATTTCAAAATACTGAATTTCACTATATAAGCTCAGTTTACTGTCTAAAAAATAAGTGTAAAATGTGAGATTCCGGTGGGTGTAACAAGATGTCCACTTGCCACCTTCTCACTGTATCCTTACTCTGGAGAAGTGCGGGGTGTAGCAAGATGGTGATGAAACGTCACTTCCGTTACAAAATCTGACGGGTCACCAAATCTGATGAAACACAGGCTAGGCACGGTGGTCCTCGCCCTTCCATCGGGGTTGCTTTTCCACCTTACTGCCATCCCTGGAGAGAAAGTTCTGCTTTGCTCTGATTTTCAGTGTGGCTATTTTACTATTGCCCACCATGGCTGCTTATTCATCATTTATTGTTTGAACTGTTTTTAATAGAACTTTTTACTACATCTACTGGTGTCATTTGATCACTTTACAGTGGATCAACTTGCCATTTGCGCCTTATACTTATGGTCCTTTCTAGCACTTTTCAGTGGGTTTTTTGACTTTTTCCCTCTTACTAGGAGGAGTTTATTAGTACCATCTATGTAGTGGCAGATTGAAGCATATGGTAATACCAGCTTGATTGAGATTGTCACTATTTTTGGTGACAAAACACATTGTGGGTTACACCCTATTTAGCCATGCACCACCGTTGACTGCTTCTGAATGATGGACTTTCATGCTCACTTGGATTATAAGTATTTCTGTACTGTACTGATCACCACTGTAATCCAGCACATCTGGCACATGTAAATATAATAATATAACATGATTTGATACAGTGTATCAGTCTCTGTATTAAAACTGCACAATATATACACAGAACATCCATACTGATCAATGACTGGTATAAACTACAATATGTACAGAAATAAAACAATAAAAATAGAACTGTTAAATATAAATAAATCCCAAAAATAGAACACAATGCATAATCATATAAATAATAATAAATATGTCAATATATTTTTAACCCTTTTTTTGTCATTTGCCCCATCTAAACTCTCCACTTTGTGTTCTCAGATAGGGATGGAGGCACATTTTTACACGTGTCTCATTTAAAGTCACAATAAACCCTTCATTTTATACACAGAGAATGAACACTTGTAGGGGACTAAAGAATGCTATGCAGCTCCAGTTCCTTGTTTAACCCATTGGGAGATAAAGTGGCCAATTTGTAAATCCAAAAGAATTATTGTCTGCATAGACGAGAAAAACTTTCATTGGTGATCAGGGGCCCAGTAGGTATGCACTCTATCGCTGCTACCCTTAGGCTCTTGATGTTCTTGGCATGGTGAGTTTTAAAATGTAGGGGCACGCTATGTTCATGGCATCCTTACATTTGCGTAAGGTGTGCATCGTGTGTGCACTGAAGTATATAAATCACATATTCAGATGAACAGGATGTCATAAACATTACCTGCTTTGTCTGAAATGTGTTGAATGAACTGGCATGTAAGACATCCCCTTTTTGGGCTGCTACTCCAGATGCCCAAGACATTATCGATGTATCGACCAAAATAGATGATGTGTTTAGCAAAGGGGTTGCGGTCCCAGATAAATTGCTCCTCCTAATACCCCATGACAATGTTGGCGTAAAAGAGAAGCAAAATTTGCGCCCTTTGCCATCCCATTCTTCTAAAAAAAAGAATCTGTCCTGGAACACTAATTGTACTCTAAGCAGAAACTAGTGGCATCAATTAAAAATTGGACCTGTCTGTAGTTCATGTTGGAGTCCTTTGAACAGGAAATGTTGAAGAGCTTCAAGGCCAACTGGGTGTGGAATAGATGTATAGAGGGAACACACCCAGAGAGGCCCACATATAATCAGTTTCCCTACTATAATTTTGGAGGGTTTCGATGACATGGCCTGAATCCTTGATGTAGGAGGGCAACATGGAGACAATAGGCTGTAAAAGAAATCAATGTAGTGTGACACACCTGCAGTAAAGCTGTCCATGCTGGCTAAAACAGGTCTACCAGGTAGGCACACGGTGGATTTTTGGCAGATGGTAAAAATAAGGGGTACTGCACACGGGAGACAGCAAAAATTGTCTTTCTCTCTTGCACAGCACCCCATCTCTAAAAGCCTCATCCACCAAGAACTTCAATTCTATTTGAAAACCAGGCAGAGGATCACCATTAAGTGTACCAAATGTACTGGTGTAAGACAAAAGGCGGTACACCTCCTTTTCATAATACTTTTTGTTTTGTATTACAAGGCTGCTACCTTTTTGTCTGCTTGTTTTATCACTATCTGGTCATTATCTTTCAAACCCTTAAGGCCTCATGCACACTGGAAGTTTTTACAGCTGCTGTTTTTGGCTTCAGGCTTTTTTTTTTCTGCAGTCAAACTCCCCACCGTGTTATCTGATGTGTCCATACACACATAGGCTGTTTTCAGCAGTCTTTGACAGCTGGAAAAAAAACAGAACTAGTGGATTTTGAGGTGTTTTTCAGCTGTAAAACAAAGCTAAAACCAGCTTCAAATTGCTGAAAAACATGGCTATTCTGTGTTTATCAGCGTTGTTGAACCATATACCTTTTTTATGGGAGTATAGTTTTGCTAAAAAAAACACTACAGCTGACGCCGGTGAAGGGGGAGGAGCTCTGACATATAGCAGTGCCCGTGCTGACGCTGGAGCCTCATCTCCGCCCGCTCGTCCGAAATCTCCTGCCACGCTGGAGAAGAGGGGAGAGAGCGAGCTGCGAGTGGATGACAGCGGACGGAGGCACTGGAGGAGCGGTGGACAGTGTGGCCGTTAATGGCATCCGTCGCCATCTCTGCTCTCTCCAAGATGCTCAGACACCCTGAGCTGGTGTGGCCGGTCTGCCTTCCCTCCCCCCCACCTCGCCATCCCCTCGTTCTCAGCCCGATGCGTGTTGTTTCTCACTGCATGCCGCCCACTGCCTGGAGAGGACCTGAACATATGAAGGCTGCTTCTGGAGCTGGGTTCTCCCCTCTGATCATCTGAGAAGGGTCCCTGAAGCTGTGAGGGGACTCGTAGCAGTATACGTTCTTTACACCAAGCATTGTGGAAGCGGTAGGACTAATTAATCAAAAGCCATATGCTGGCACTGTGTAAACCGAACATTAACTGAATTGAACAGAAACTGTTGAGGAACTCATAAAATTGACATTCAGATAATTCATACCTTTTTGATCTGTCTAAACTGTTCACTGCACACTTAAAAGTATTGAGGGTATTTAAAAATTTGTGCGTTTTTTTTTTTTTTAACCACTTTATGACCAGCGCATGACGATGTACGTCCCTTTTTTGAAGGAGGATATCTCGGTAATGGCAGCAGCTGCTGCCACAACCGAGATATCCATCTCTTCAGGCGCCAGTCGTAATTCCGATAATGGTGGTCATCGCGGCGGATTCGCCGCAAGATCACCGTTATCGGCAGCGGGAGAGGTGCCCCCTCCCGCCGCTCTCCCGCGCCTTCTGTCGCTTACCGGAGCCGTCGGCAGTGGCGGAGGTGATCGGGTCCTATCCGTGGCTGGGTAGAGAGACGAGTGAGGCTAAGATGGCCCCCACCTATAGCAGGGCGGAAGCGACGTCAAAACGTCTCTTCTGCCCATACGTCTCAAAGGCACATTTTTAAAATTACATTATTTTTTTTTATTTTTTATTTTTTTTTTATTTTTTTGCATTTAAGTCCAAATATGAGATCTGAGGACTTTGACCACAGATCTCATATTTAAGAGGACCTGTCATGCTTTTTTTCTATTACAAGGGATGTTTACATTCCTTGTAATAGGAATAAAAGTGAGCCAATTTTTTTTTTTTTTTTTTAACAAGCTCGCGTGCAGAGGCGAACGCATACGCGAATAGCGCCCGCATATGAAAACGGTGGTCAAACCACACATGTGAGGTATAGCCGCGATCGGTAGAGCGAGAGCAATAATTATAGCCGTAACGCTGTAACGCAAAACATGCAACCTGTAGAATTTTTTAAACGTTGCCTATGGAGATTTTTGAGGGTAAAAGTTTGATGCCATTCCACGAGCGGGCGCAATTTTGAAGCGTGACATGTTGGGTATCAATTTACTCGGCGTAACATTACCTTTCACAATATATAAAAAAATTGGACTAACTTTACTGTTGTCTTATTTTTTTATTAAAAAAAGTGAATTTTTTCCAAAAAAGTGCACTTGTAAGACCGCTGCGCAAATACGGTGTGAAAAAAAAGTATTGCAACGACCGCCATTTTATTCTCTAGGGTGTTAGAAAAAAAAAACAATATATAATGTTTGGGGGTTCTAACAAATTTTCTAGCAAAAAGAACTGTTTTAAACATGTAAACACCTAAAATCCAAAACGAGGCTGGTCTTAAAGTGGTTAAAGAAAGTTTGCTTGTTAAAAGTTGATAACTGCTGCTAAATGCAGAGGAATGAGGATAAGGACTGCTCAAGACTGCTATTACTTGCTTTCACTTGCCATTAAATATGTGGGATGTGCATAAATGGAACTGTTTGTAGTATGAGAAAAGTATGCAAAACAGCGGAAAACCTCTCGTTATGTGATAGTTCTTTAAAATGGCTGCTAAAAGGCTGATAACTAATGCCAATTTGTGAGGACTGTGAAGACTAGGAGGGGTCCTTTGTGCTTAGTTCTGCTGCTTTCCCACAGCACGGGGACACATATGATTTTTTTTTTTTTTACCACCACTTGTTGGTTACTATTGCTGTCCCCCGATGACAGCTTCTTCTGCTGATAATCGCCGCCAATAATTGCTGCCAATAATTTTAATCTATCAATAATGGTCACCACATGCTGATAATTACTGCTGCTTTCAGATAATTGAGGCTGTATATCGATAATCGCTGCAGATAACTACCTCTATCCCTGGATAAATGCTACTATAGGGGGGTGACTGCGACAGACAACGCCTGCTGACAATAGTCACTGCTATTTATTCATAAACAGTTCATGCCTCAAGGTGATTTTCCCGCCTGTGCTTAACTGTCGCTGTACTCTGATAATTGCGAATTTATGCTAAAGCTGATAATTACACATATCAGTGGATAGGGGCCATTATTTGCAGATGACTGCTGCTACTCTATAAGAACTGCTCCTGTTCCTTGATGATTGCTATGACTCTCCACCATTTGCTGACACCTACCACCATTTATTGATAAACTGCTGCTATTACTAGACATTTGTCACTAACTATCAATAAAGGTCCCCGATAAACTGTCTTAACATCTAGACAATTTACTCATTAACTACCTCCCGTCAACTGCAGCTGCTTGCCGAGAAACATCGCTATCAACTGATCGCTGATACCAGATAATTCATATTACCTTTCATTAAGGACCACCATTACTCATTGAAAATATGCTTCCTATCAGTGGACATCATTGATAGTTGGGGCTGATAGGGATCATTTTTCCCTTCTTTCCTTTTTCCTTTAGGTATATTTAAAGGAATGCAGTCTTTAAGCCGATATGAGAGGAAAGCCAGCCAAAGCAGGAAAAGGGACACCACCTGTTGCAAGCCCAGGGGGAATTTAGCGTTATATGTCAGCCGAAACAAGTGTGACAGAAAATGGGCATGGCAGCTCTAGGCAGGTAGTCACAGGCAGGTAGTCACAGCCTACAGCTGTCCAAAGCATCAAAAGGTCAGCGGGCGGCTGCACCCCAGCTGACAGCCGCAAACCAATCGCGACACCGTCACCATGGTAGACATAATCTCCTCCCAATTGGTGCCCAGGAGATCCCCCATCTCTAAAGTCAAAAGAAAGAATAAACACAGAGAAAACATCAACCAAAAACAAAAAAACTGTATCAACTGTAAACTAAACCATCATTTTTAGTCACTTTTTTACTAATAAATACTTTTCTTTTTCTATACATTGAACTTTCTTTTATATTGCCTTTTAAAATCCCATTTTTTGGAGGTATTGCATTAACATGTATGTCAAGTGATGATGGCAATCACATGCCGCTCCACATCAGTCTATTCAATTTAGAAGATTAAAGCCCCTACTACCAAGCTGGGTAAACAGCGATCAGGTAGGGTTTGTCCCAGGGAGAGAGGGAAAAGACAACGCCCTGAAGTCGTTGTGTTTGATCCATGAAGCAGAGGGGGGGGGGGGGGAAGACCCCAGTCGCATTCCTGTCGATTGACGCCGAAAAGGCTATCGACGGGGTGGACTGGGGCTTCATGTTTGGAACGCTTAGACATTTGTGTATTGGGACAAAATAATGAAATGGATAATTGCCTTTTATCATCACCTAACTGCCAAAATTTGAATAAACGGGAACTTATCCCCCCCCCCCCCTCCATTGGGTTTATTTAATGAGACCTGGTCCTTCAAATAATGGATAACCATATGCGCCTCTAATCGTCTAACCACACTTCAGGTGACGCAAATAGCCGCAACTAATTCCCGCTAGGTGTCAGATCCAGGCGGGGCTGCCAGTGGGGAGATTGGATCGTGCCTTTCCGTCAATATATGAGCAACATCAGCAGTCTAAAAGATGATAGATTTAACTATAATAATGCTTATGATTCTACTTTTTTTGGAAATATAGATCTATTTTTTGTTGTATTATATTTTGATAGTCCACTTTAGTGGACTCAAATGTAGACAAGACATGGGTAGTGTTACTGAGAGTTATGTCATCATGTGTTCAAAAGAAAACATGCAAGATAAAGATATCATAAGTCTGCATATAGCACTCTGTTTGTATACCCCAGAATCTACACTTGGCATTGCATTAATTAGCTAATCATTATAGCCTAAACTTAAAAGAAGGCGATTTATTTACCCTGCTGTAACTGCGATTGACAATGCCAACTAATGATATATTTATATTGAACGGGCTGAGTAAATCTAATGGGATAAAATATAGGCAGACATGGAGTGGGATGGAAACAAACAGTAGCCTAATGATATCTGTAGAGCAAGCCAATGATCTAGTGATAGTTGGCTATTTATATATCTTGCAGACAGAGCATTTAACATAATGGCCATAAAATAGAATTATTACTCAGTGAAAAAATCCCTTAGATGAAAGGTAGCTAACCCACAAATGCTCCTACCTGATGGCAATAAGATCGGATTAACCAGGGTCGTTCGATGACGAGATGGCCGTTGCAGTGTGAGATGATACACTGCATCTCGGACAGCAAGACACATGTGACCGTTTTCCGCCAACATTAGCCTCTTATAGCCGCAATCCCACCCGAAGTGAAGGGTCAAACCTGACCCCTGACATCACTTCCGGTCCGGGCGTCCCTGGAGGCGCATAACCGCGGCAGTGCCATCTTGTGGCCATGATGCAGTAGCGCTAGCAGTCACACACTGTAAACAGCGTGGAAGGGAAACGAGGAGGAAAAAAGTCCTTGCTCCTCTTGTCCATGAACGCACAAATATCCCCATTAATGGCTAGATGCGGGAAAGTGTGGACCCAGAGTGCGGAGAGAAAAAGAAAAAGGGGGGAATAGGGCATGAAATCCACCAGGACCGAAAATTATAACATTTTAAAACGGCTCAATGAGTGATAGTTGCATAGTTAGTAAGGTTGAATAAAGACACCAGTCCATCCAGTTCAACCTGATCTCAACTTCTAATACAGAAATAATATCCCAATAGAGACATAATTAATCATATATATTTTTAATGAACGTGTTAAAGCGATCAGTACTAGGTGTAAATCCCTTA
Source organism: Lithobates sylvaticus (assembly GCA_028564925.1). Taxonomy (NCBI): domain Eukaryota; kingdom Metazoa; phylum Chordata; class Amphibia; order Anura; family Ranidae; genus Lithobates; species Lithobates sylvaticus. The sequence goes on along the minus strand of CM053032.1, from coordinate 97,649,130 downwards.
GATAGTGGCATGTGCAGAAAATAGGATGTACACTAAATAGTGATGTTCACAATGCTGTTAATCCATACATAGCATGGGGGATACATTACCACATTCGCAGAAACTTAAACAAACAAAATCTATTTACATCAAAAAATCTAATAAATAATAAAGAATATAAGAATAGAAAATAATAAAGAAATATAATATTTAAAAAATAATAAATCCTACTAAACAATAAATAGCAAAGACAATGGGACAGGTAATACTACTTTAATCATAAACATATGATAAAGGTAATTTATAGAAAAGATTTGAATGAAAGTAATGTATTTAACCCTGGAGGGTAAATCACCCTCTGCTCAAAAATCCATCTGGCCTCTCTTTGGAGGATGTTCTTATCAAAATCCCCTCCTCTTTCAGGCTCAAGAATGACTTCTAATGCTGAGAAAGAGATATAAGATGGATCATAACTGTGATGCAGTCCAACATGCTTACATATGGGAGTATAAAGTAATCCCGCATCCAGATAATATAGATGATCCTGGATTCTTTTGGCAAAGGGACGCTTAGTTTTCCCGATTTTATAGAAAGCTCCGCACCGACACATAGCCAAGTAGACTATGCCAATGATGCGACAGTCAGCATAACCCCTTAGTTTGTGAAACCCTCCCCTTGGGACTGGGTAGCCCACACCTTCCCTATTCCAGGGACGTTGATCACATTGACCACATTTATAAGTTCCTCTTCCTTCCACAGCTCCAAGAGTAGGAGTATCAGGGGGAAGGTGACTGTGGACAAGGCTGTCCCTGATGAAGCGTGATCTTCTATATATGATTTGCGGTCTATCTGCTACATATTTTGAGATGATGGACAGGAAATGCCAGTTGTTACCAATAAGTCTCAGAAAAATCTCCCACAAGATGGCACTGCCGTGGGTATGCACCTCCAGGGACGCCCGGACCAGAAGTGATGTCAGGGGTCAGGTTTGACCCTTCACTTCCGGTGGGATCGCGGATATATAAGACTCTAATGTTGGCGGCAAACCGTCACATGCATCTTGCTGTCCGAGATGCGCTGTCTAACGACCCTGGTTAATCTGATCGTATTTCCATCAGGTAGGAGCATTTGTGGGTTAGCTACCTTTCATCCTAAGGGATTTTTTCATTTGAGTAATAATTCATTAGGCTACTGTTTGTTTCCATCCCCCTCCTTGTCTGCCTATATTTTATCCCATTAGATTTACTCAGCCTGTTCAATATAAATATATCATTAGTCAACATTGTCAGACGCAGTTACAGCAGTGTAAATAAATCACCTTCTTTTAAGTTTCGGCTATAATGATTAGCTAATTAATGCAATGCTAAGTGTAGATTCTGGGGTATACAACCTGAGAGTGCTATATGCAGACTTATGATATTTTTTATCTTGTATGATTTCTTTTGAAAACATGATGACAAACTCTCAGTAACACTACCCACGTCTTCTCTACATTTTAGTCCACTAAAGTGGACTATCAAAATATGATACAACAAAAAATATATCTATATTTCCAAAAAAGTAGAATCGTAAGCATTATTATAGTTAAATCTATCATCTTTTAGACTGCCGATGTTGCTCATATATTGACGGAGAGGCACGATCCAATCACCACTGGCAGCCCCGCCTGGATCTGACTCCTAGCGGGAATTAGTTGCGGCTATTTGCATCACCTGAAATGTGGTGAGACGATTTAGATGCGCATGTGGTTATCCATTATTTGAAGGACCAGGTAGGCACAATAATTCAATGTATATAAAAAAGTTGATCATGAAGCTCTATTTTTTTTCTTGGTGATGTATTTTTCAATGTATATCTATTATACTAAGGATATGTTTATTCTATGTAATATAGATGAAATCTATGGTATGTGCAAAACCTTGACGAAGCAATCATGCAAAACTTGTTGGTTCTGCTTATCAACGCCCCAGATTTCAATTATCAATTATTTTATGGTCCATCAAATATGTTATGTTATGAATGTGTAATTTTTATACTATTTTGATACGATAAATGTATACCTTTTTTTTTAAATTGGTGTCTTCTGTGCTTACCCTATCAATAGACCTTGTCTCAATAAAAAACCCATTACTCTGTAAGAGATTTTGTCTCTTTCCTCTTCCTTTTTTAGCTGTTTGTAATCGCATTGGAACCCCTGTTAGCGGCTATCCGTAAAAACCCAGAGATTGGAGGGGTAAAAATAGGGGAAAGGGAGTTTAAGGTAGCTGCATATGCAGACGACCTGCTTTTCTACGTGTCTAAACCTAGAATAAAAATTCCAGTTATATTAGATGAGTTAACCAGATACGGAAACCTGACTAATTTTAAAATGTGTCTTAATCTGACTTTCTGAATATTACTATCTCAAGGGAGGAACAGCGGGCGATCCAACCTAAATTCCCCTTTTTATTGTGTAAGGAGAGATTGGGGTACCTAGGAATAAAATTGACTGCATCCGTAGGGACTATGTTCAAGGCCAACTATATACCAGCTCTTAATAAGGTTAAAAAACATTTGGAGAACCTGAGCCATAAGCCCCTCTCATGGATAGGAAGAATTAATGCCTTAAAAATTAATATTCTACCATGTTTGACCTATATTTTCCAAATGATCCCAATCACAGTACCCCAGGACTATTTTAAGAAATTAACCACTTCCCGACCGCCCCATGTAGATATACGTCGGCAGAATGGCACGTACAGGCAGAACCACGTACCTGTACGTGCCATTCTTCAGGCGGTTGGGGGGTCCGATCGGACCCCCCTCCGCCGGCGGGGACGGTCGGGATCGTGTCAGGAGCGATCCGGGACGAGGGGACGGCCAGTGGTTTCTGGCCACCCCCTCGCGATCGCTCCTGGCCAATGAAAAGCTTCCCCTTCCTGTCTATTGTATAGACAGGAAGGCGGAAGTGATGTCACGCTCGGTGCGCCGGTCTATGTGACCGGAGACGCCGAGCGGTGAACATGTAAAGGTTAGTGCACAACAGTACACTGACACCAGTACAGTTAGGCACATATTCCACCCCCCTGTCACCCCCTGATCACCCCCCAGATCACCCCCTCCCCCCCCAGTCACAGTGTCACTAATTGCAGTGATCATTTTTTTACTGATCACTGCATTTAGTGTCAGTGTGACTGTAATAACTGTCAGGGCAGTTAGTTTTAGGTCCAAGGTAGCCCCCTACCCCCCCCTAATAAAGGTTTAACCCCTTGATTGCCCCCCAGGTAACCCTTTCACCCCTTTTGCCAGTGTCACTAAGCGATCGTTTTTCTGATCGCTGTATTAGTGTCACTGCTGTCGCTAGGTAACCATTTTTTTTTTTTAGGTAACCGCCATGTTTATATAGGTTCATAAATAGTTTTATAGGTCAGGTACCCCCATATTACAACCTAAATAAAGGTTTTAACCCCTTGATTGCCCCTAGAGTTAACCCTTTCACCAGTGATCACTGTATAACTGTCACTGGTGACGCTGGTTAGCCAGTTAGTTATTTCGTTATTTAGGTTCCCCGTCAGGTTTTTATATAGCGTCAGGTACCCCCATATATTACCTAATAAAGGTTTTAACCCCCTGATTGCCCCTAGTTAACCCTTTCACCCCCTTTTGCCAGTGTCACTAAGCGATCGTTTTTTTCTGATCGCTGCATTAGTGTCGCTAGGTAACCATTTTTTTTTTTTAGGTAACCGCCATGTTTATATAGGTTCATAAATAGGTTTATAGGTCAGGTACCCCCATATTACAACCTAAATAAAGGTTTTAACCCCCTGATTGCCCCTAGAGTTAACCCTTTCACCAGTGATCACTGTATAACTGTCACTGGTGACGCTGGTTAGCCAGTTAGTTATTTCGTTATTTAGGTTCCCCGTCAGGTTTTTATATAGCGTCAGGTACCCCCATATATTACCTAATAAAGGTTTAACCCCCTGATTGCCCCTAGTTAACCCTTTCACCCCCTTTTGCCAGTGTCACTAAGCGATCGTTTTTCTGATCGCTGCATTAGTGTCGCTAGGTAACCAGTTTTTTTTTGTATTACTGTTACGGGTGACGCTGGTTAGTTAGCTTGTTTTTTATACTGTCAGGGCACCCGCCGTTTATTACCCAATAACGGTTTAACCCCCTGATCGCCCGGCGGGTGATATCAATTAGGTTTTAGGGTCAAATAAGGTCTGCGTCGCCCCAGGTTAGTGCCAGTACCGCAAACACCCACACACAAAGCATACACCTCCCTTAGTGGCACAGTATCTGAACAGATCAATATCTGATCTGATCAGATCTATACTAGCGTCCCAGCAGTTTAGGGTTCCAAAAAAAAACGCATTGTTAGCGGGATCAGCCCAGATACCTGCTAGCACCTGCGTTTTCCCCCTCCGCCCAGCCCAGCCCACCCAAGTGCAGTATCGATCGATCACTGTCACTTACAAAACACTAAGCACACATAACTGCAGCGTTCGCAGAGTCAGGCCTGATCCCTGCGATCGCTAACAGTTTTTTTGTGGTAGCGTTTTGATTCAGTCGCTTCAGTCAGGAGCTTTTTTACCTGTGAATCTCAAAAAAATAAAAAAAAAATAAAATAGTTGTCGTTTTATTGTTCTCTCTCTCACTCTATTCTCTCTCTATTGTTGCTCTTTTTTTACTCCATTCTATTCTGCAATGTTTTATTATGTTTTATCATGTTTTATCATGCTTGCTTTTCAGGTATGTAATTTTGTTTACTGTGTTTTAGTGTTAAGCATTTTTTTGTTTTCAGGTGCGCCATTCAGTTGCAACGCGGATTTATTTATCTTGACAGCAACAGCGTTTGCTCCCACGATACATAAAGACGCGACTCCAACACTGTAGGAGGTGATTTCACCACCACAGTTAAAAAAAAGAGCATATATGCCGAAGCATGGGGGCAGCAGGGGGGGGAGGAGCGATTGGCTCCTAATGCCACGTACATACGGTCGAAATTCCGACCGTGTGTACACGGCATAACTTTTGCGGGAGGATGCCCCCATGCATCGGCATATATAAATGGTGCATGTATGCCCATCATTAGAAGTGGGTGGATGAAGGGAGGTATTCTAATGGTGGGCATACCCACCAATCAATCTCTTTTTTTCGTTCAGCCAAGAGGCTGCATGAAAAAAAAAAGATTACAATATATGTCCAGTATGTTGCTGGACTTTGAATGGTTATACCAGAATGATGCCTGCAGGTTTAGGTATCATCTTGGTATCATTCTTTTCAGCCAGTGATCGGCTTTCATGTAAAAGCAATTCTAGCGGGTAATTTAGCCTCTAGACTGCTTTTACAAGCAGTGGGAGGGAATGTCCCCCCTCCCGGATATAAACCGCGCCATTGGGAAATTGGGAAAGCATTTTATCACACCAATCTTGGTGTGGTCAGATGCTTTGAGGGCAGAGGAAAGATCTAGGGTCTAATAGACCCCAATTTTTTCAAAAAAAGAGTACCTGTCACTGCCTATTGCTATCATAGGGGATATTTACATTCCCTGAGATAACAATAAAAATCATAACAAAGAAAAAAAATGGAAGGAACAGTTTCAAAAAAAAAAGTAAAATAAAAAAGCTAAATAAATAGGAAAAAAAAAACATAAAAAAAAAAAAAGCACCCCTGCCCCCCCTTCTCTTGCGCAAAGGCGTACACAAGCGTTGGTCTGGCGTCATATGTAAACAGCAATTGCACCATGCATGTGAGGTATCACCGCGAAGGTCAGATCGAGGGCAGTAATTTTAGCAGTAGACCTCCTCCGTGAATCTAATGTGGTATCATGTAAAGGCTTTTAAAGGCTTTTAAAAATGTATGTAGTTTGTCGCCACTGCGTGTTTGTGCGCAATTTTAAAGCATGTCGTGTTTGGTATCCATGTACTCGGCCTAAGATCATATTTTTTATTTCATCAAAAATTTGAGCAATATATAGTGTGTTTTAGTGCATTAAAATAAAAAAAAGTGTATTTTTTCCACAAAAAATGCGTATGAAAAATCGCTGCGCAAATACTGTGTGGAAAAAAAAAATGCAACACCCACCATTTTAATCTGTAGGGCCTTTGCTTTAACATTATATATAGTGTTTGGGGGTTCAACGTAATTTTCTTGCAAAAAAAAAATATGTTTTCATGTAAACAAAAAGTGTCAGAAAGGGCTTTGTCTACAAGTGGTTAGAAGAGTGGGTGACGTGTGACATAGGCTTCTAAATGTTGTGCATAAAATGCCAGGACAGTTCAAACCCCCCCAAATGACCCCATTTTGGAAAGTAGACACCCCAAGCTATTTGATGAGAGCAATGTTGAGCCCATTAAATATTTTTTTTTTTTGTCCCAAGAGATTGAATAATGAAAAAAAAAAAATATATATATTTTTTTTACAAAAAGTTGTCACTAAATGATATATTGCTCAAACATGTCATGGGCATATGTAGAAATACACCCCAAAATACATTCTGTTGCTTCTCCTGAGTACGGGGATACCACATGTGTGGGACTTTTTGGGAGCCTAGCTGCGTACGGAACCCCAAAAACCAATCACCGCCTTCAGGCTTTCTAAGGGTGTAATTTTTTTATTTCACTTCTCACTGCCAATCACAGTTTCGGAGGCCATGGAATGCCCAGATGGCATAAAACCCCCCAAAATGACCCCATTTTGGAAAGTAGACACCCCAAGCTATTTGCTGAGAGGTATTGTGAGTATTTTGCAGATGTCGCTTTTTGTCACAAAGTTTTGAAAATTGAAAAAAGAAAAAAAAAAATTTTTTTTCTTTACTTTCTTCATTTTCAAAAACAAATGAGAGCTGTAAAATACTCACCATGCCTCTCAACAAATAGCTTGGGGTGTCTACTTTCCAAAATGGGGTCATTTGGGGGGGTTTTGTGCTATTTTGGCATTTTTTGGCCTTCGAAACTGTGATAGGTAGTGAGGAGTGAAATCAAAAATTTGCACCCTTAGAAATCCTGAAGGCGGTGCTTGGGTTTCGGGGCCCCGTACGCGGCTAGGCTCCCAAAAAGTCCCACACATGTGGTATCCCCATACTCAGGAGAAGCAGCAAAATGTATTTTGGGGTGCAATTCCACATATAACTATGGCATGTGTGAGCAATATATCATTTAGTGACAACTTTTTGAAAAAAAAAAAAAATCTTTTTTATTTTTGTCTTTATTCAATCACTTGGGACTAAAAAAAAAAATATTCAATGGGCTCAACATGCCTCTCAGCAAATAGCTTGGGGTGTCTACTTTCCAAAATGGGGTCATTTGGGGGGGTTTTGTACTTCTCTGCCATTTTAGCACCTCAAGAAATGAAATAGGCAGTCATAAATTAAAAGCGGTGTAAATTCCAGAAAATGTACTCTAGTTTGTAGACGCTATAACTTTTGCGCAAACCAATAAATATACGCTTATTGGCATTTTTTTTTACTAAAGACATGTGGCTGAATACATTTTGGCCCAAATGTTTGACTAAAATTGAGTTTATTAGATTTTTTTTTTATAACAAAAAGTAGAAAATCTCTTTTTTTTTCAAAATTTTCGCTCTTTTTCCGTTTATATCGCAAAAAATAAAAATCACAGAGGCAATCAAATACCATCAAAAGAAAGCTCTATTTGTGGGAAGAAAAGGACGCAAATTTCGTTTGGTTACAAAATTGCATGACCGCGCAATTACCAGTTAAAGTAGTGCAGTGCGAAATTGAAAAAAGACCTCTGGTCCTTTGGCTGCCAAATGGTCCGGGGCTGAAGTGGTTAAGATCAATGATATTAAAATATATCTGGGCACATAAACGGCCCAGAATTGCATATGCAATACTGGCCAAAGATCGGTAGGATTAGCAGCCCCAGATTTCAAGAAATACTATCAGGCAATTTGTATTTCTCGGATGGCAGTGGATTCATAATAAACAGGGGAGAAGCTGGGTAAATATGGAGATTTCACAAAGCAAGGTAGATTTAGGGAAGATGGTTTGGATACCACGGCAGCACCGAAAATTAGCAGATAGTACAAATCCACTAATAAGAAACACCTTCAAAATCTGGGATGGATTAGGAAGAATGCATTGGCACTACAATTAACCACTACTATCGATATTGGGCACAAATTATTTTAAGCCAGGGAAAGAGAAACACATATATTTCACTAGATGGGCTAAGAAAGAAGAAATATTATTACAAAATATAATGAAAGGGAATAGGATCTGCACGTTTGAGGAAATTACAAAAAAATGGGGAAATATGCCACTAGATAAATGGCGGTACATACAATTACAGCATTTTACACAATCACTGCCACAACCGTTACGGGGAACAGGACACATGAGGACAATAGAGAAACTTTTTTGCTCTCCCCTCAGTTTAAATCAAAGTATATCCAAAATGTATAGAATATTAATTAAAGAAATAAATAGAACCGGAATTCCCTCCATACTTTGGGAAATGGGAAGAGGAGATCGGCCCGCTCAGAGATGAGGAACATAGAAGAAAAATTCTGAGAATGGCGTGCTATTCCTCAGGAGATAAAGGACAATGGAAATGTGTTATAAACTCCTGACGAGATGGTATGTGACCCCCCCAGAGGGTGCACAGGCTCGGGGCAGAGGGACCCCCAACTTGTTGGAGGGGATGCAATGCCACAGAAACCTTTGCACACCTCTGGTGGGAATGCACAAAGATCCAACCCTATTGGGAGGGAATCATGGCAGCAACCTACCAAATCACAGGGGAACAGATCCAGAAGAATCCTTGGGATTGTTTATTTCACGACACAAGGAAAACGGCCCATCAATATAAAAATAGTTCCATTTCTTTTAAATGCGGCCAAAAGCCTGATCCCGACTCTCTGGAAGTCCCAGGAAGCTCAGAGTTTGAAGGTTTGGGTTGCAAGGGTGGAAATTATAAGCATCATAAAAGACTCACTGGAGAGATTCCGGAATGTATGGTGGAAGTGGCGGGAGTTCAGGGAGTCAGGAACCTGGAGGCATTGATGAAGGTGTAGGGAAGCAAGGAAGGAGAGGGGCGACTGGGTTTTTGTGTTTTTTCTTTTTTTCTACGGGAGGGTTTAGAGGGGTACGGGGAATAAATGGCTAGAGTATAGATAAAGGAACAGGATGTTTTTAATATGTGATCGTGTATATGTATGTCTATACAGTAAAATGAAAAAGTGCATATTTAATAAAAAAAAAAAACACCGCAGCTAAAACTAGCTGAAAAATGCTACTACAAAAACACTGAAAAACTCACTCTACAGCTAACATTACTGGCTTTTTTATAACGTCCCGTGTCCATGAGGCCTTAAAGCTGTGTGTTCTGAGCTGGATAGAATAAAATAATAATTATTATTATTATACAGGATTTATATAGCGCCAACAGTTTACGTAGCACTTTACAACTTGAGGGTAGACAGTACAAATATACAGTTGTTAGGCTCATACTAAGAATGCGCGCGGCGCTCGGGATTTGTCAGGCTAAAGGACATAGATATATATTAACAGCAAAAAAAAAAACATAAGCTCGAGCTTTGGGGGCCACAGATGAATATACTTGGGGGGGCCACATCAAACCGGAACGCCTTTCTCTCAAAAGGAAACCTTTCCTTTTGAGAGAGGGAAAGAGAGATTTTTTATATATTTTTTTAAATATAACATGCCTGAGCTGAGCTGAGCGGAGAAGAGAAGATATATATATATTATATATCATCATATATTGTCATCAATGTTATGAAATTAATAGTATTCCGTTTGCAATAAACTTTGCATAAAATATTTAATTTGCATTTAATTTTAATGGTTCAAAAAATGTCAGGCAAAATGGTAGACCCTCACGCATGTTTACTTCATGAAATCTGGCCCTCTTTGAAAAAAGTTTGGACACCCCTGATTTAGAGAAAGAAGCCTTAAGGATAGAAGCCCCTGCAATGTGCTCCCCCAGCCATTGGTTAGAATAGAATGATGTTTAGCTGGAATTGCATAAGGTCAAGAGGTCTCTGTAGCATAAAAGTATGTTTCTATGTATGCACCTTTTGAGGCAGATGTAAAAAACGTGGATGTTGGTTTAAAACCAATATGTAAAACATCAGGGATACAGTACCTGTCACCAAAAATGCTCTCCATGTTACCATCATCCCATAGTTCCATGAGTATGGACATGGCTTCCTGGTCCTTGTGTGGAACTACCAGAATCTGTATGGGCCTGTGTATCTTCTGGTGTTTTATTATCTATACTATCTACCGAGTCCTTAATGTAGAATCTCTTAATTGTCAGATTTCTAAGAAATCTGGGAAAAACAGACTGCACTTTTACTTCCAAACATATAAGAAGCCTTGCTTTGCAGCCAAAAACCTGTGTGCAGTTTAACCTATCCTCCCCAAACCTTCTACAATCCTACTGGGCTGTGGAAATAAATTAAAACCCATAAAATCAGACTTAAAAACAGGGCTGAGAATGCCATGAGAGACCCCAGCAATGTTAACCTGTTTGGGGAGCCTTGGATTGGGCAAAGTTCAGGGGAGCAGTGGAGTGCCTGCTACAGTGTGGGCGCACAGTGACCCAAGAAGCAGAATGCACAGCCCAGGTTGATGGTGCAGCAGCAGGGATTTGAGGCTGAGCTCCTCTTTGGGCCCATCTGGATTGGCCCTGCGTCTTAGACAATAGGAAATGGAATAGCAACATGGCAGCCAGCATGACGCAAGAAAACTAGGATGGGAAGCTGTGGTATGCTGATATGGCTAGAGAGAGGAATTAAGAGGAGAGAGTACATCCGCACCTCCGCCCACCTTCTTAATTTTCCCCACTTCAGTTTCTAGCTAACAGAAATAGTAACACTGCTGACTACTCCTGTCAACCCATAACAGCTGAGATGGCTGAGGAATGTTGTGGAGAGAGTGCAAAGATCTTCTTTTTTTTTTTTTTATTTCTTTGCACGAATACATAACATAGCTAATTTAATGTTAATTACATAAGACAACTTATTGAGTCCACTTTCAAAACAAAACTTATTCTTCCTTTAGAAAACAAAACATGATGTATTCCTGCCATTTTTTATAAACAAATAACAATATTACAATATCAATTCCCCCACAACAACCCTCCGCTCCAATGCCCCGACCCCTATAAGGGGCCTATAGAACTGAAAAAAGGTACACGTCTCACATCATTTACTAGCCAGTCTATTCCTCTAATTCCTCTCCAATCAACCTTTTCCCTTCATCTGATTACAAGAATGACTCCCAAGGAGCCCAAATTTGCGATATACATTCCCTTTCCTCCCTAGACATAGGGATCAATTTCTCCATGATCCCAATTCTTCTTACTTTATTTAGCCATTTAGAGATTCGGGGTGCCCCTGTCTCCTTCCAACATGTGGTGATGCAACTTTTAGCTGCATTCACCAGGTAGCATACCATTGAGTTCTTATATCTCTCTAGTGGGATTTGTGAGCATTGTAGTAAGAAAAAAGCCGGATCTTCCAGGATCTGGTATTCAGTAAATAGTTGAGAAATTCTCGGAACTTCTTGCCAAAACTGTCTAATTGCTGAACAAAACCAGAAAATATGGGCTATAGTCCCTCTCTCCTTACCACACTTCCAACATCTGTCTGACATTTCGGAAGAAAATGTATTAATTCGTGACGGGGTGTAATACCAACGCATTAATACTTTATAATTTAATTCCTGTATCTTAGTACATCTAGATGACTTAAAAGTTAAATGTATTATTTTCTGCCGTTGAGCTGATGTAAAAGTGTGTTCAAGGTCCCTCTCCCACTTATCTAAGCTCAATATGCTAAAGTCCTCCGAAGGTGATGTTAGAAAGGCATATATCTTAGAAATAATGTAGGAGAGAGGTTCATTCTCCTCACAGTACTTCTCAAACTTAGTGAGTGGTCGACCGTACCCTTCATTCGGTCCTAATGTTTTAAAAAAATGTTTAACCTGTAACGCCTGCCAGAAGGGTATTTCATATTGTCCTCCTATTTGCATTAACATTTCTATTGATGGCCATTTATTAAATCTTAGAAAATGTGAGGCCTGAAAACATCCTTTCTCTTTTAATTTCCCAAATATCCCTGGCTCCAAGCCAGGTGGAAAATTTGGGTTCCCCAAAATAGGAAACAAAGAGTCTGGTGATGAAAGTCTAGGGATCCGAGTGGACTTAGCGCCCATTCGAAGGGTAGGTCCGTTTAGAGGATGTGCTTTTAATGTAGAAGGTATAGCTGCATAGCACCACATGGCTCTACCTAAAGGAATTGGAGTTACTTGTTGTTCCAAGGTGATCCACCTTTTACTATCTCTGTGGCGGCACCAGTCGATAATCCTACCAAGCTGAGTAGCCTGGGGCGTGTCCAAGATGGCGACAGTAGCGGACAGCTTTTAACTTCGCTCCGCTGTCCGAACTTTCTATCCGCCGATCCCGCGGTGCTGGGCACATAAAAACACTGCAGATAGCTCCTCCGTGGCCCCCAGCAAACCCCGCTCATGCCTGGCTACAAACAGGGTGGATCAGCGTGCCGACAAAGCCAGAAAAAGACCGGGACCACGCCGAGTGCAGGGGTGAAGGCCGCAGCCATACCTTCATCCACTATGGCAGAGCGGAGGTGAGTCATGGGGCAGCAGATCCCCAGGCCTCTCCGAAGCACACTGCACTCTTGGAGGCCATAAATGGCTGCAAAACGGCCCTGAAAATTGACCGTGTGTACATTGAACTGGGCCTGATTAGGAGAGACATTGATGCTTTCAAGGGCAGAGTGACAGAGGTGGAGCATCGTGTCTCTGCGACAGAGGATGTACAGAGAGAGCACACGGCTGACATACATTCCCTGAAAATCAGAGTTAAGCATCTAGAGTCGCGTTCTGAAGATGCAGAAAATCGCAACAATCTGCGCATCATTGGCCTGCCTGAGGGAGCTGAGGGGAATGACACAACCCTGTTTACAGAGCAGCTGCTGCACACACTCCTGCCCCGTGCCTCCTTCTCATCTCACTTCGTGGTGGGGCGTGCCCATAGAATACCTACTGCCAGAGGCCCACAAGGTGCCCCCCCCCCCCCCCCCCCACGCACGTTTATCTTTTAAGCTGCTGAATTATCGGGACCTCGACCTTATCCTGAGAGAAGCGAGGAATGTCGGAGTATCAAGTATGAGAATGCTAAACTCCCTATATTCCCAGATTACTCTATTGAAACACAGTGACAGAGGAAATCGTTTGACCATGTGAGATCCCTGCTTCGTGCCAAAAACCTGAAGTGCAGCATGCTGTTTCCCGCCAGACTCCGAGTCCAAGATGGAGAAAGAGAGTGAGATTCTTCACATCCCCTGAAGAGGCGTCTTCCTGGCTGGATACGATCCGGGCGGGATGAAGCAAGTATACACTTCACTGTTCCCTGTTGTTACTTAAACTTTCATACTGTGCATCTATATAAGGCTTTCTGGTACTAGCCGCTACTTAAGCCCAGCTATCTTTCAGACACCGAGACTATGGGGGGGGGGGGGGGGCGGCATCCTTTCTCCCTTTTTGTTTTTGCACTAACTGCCACCCCCGGCATTAGAGAATGAAGGAAGATGACCTTTCAGTTTCACCCTTGAGGGGGTGATCGGGATGGAAGGGGGGCGGGGAGACCTCTCCTGCCCTGGGTACAACTGATCTCTATCCTCCCGAGGGGAATATCTGACCATACTCCCCTCCTCCTCAGGTTGTCCCTGGAAGGATCTCCAGTGGACAAGCTGTGGAGGCTATCGAGATTTTGGATCTCGGACCCCGGGGTGGACTCCGGGTTCCGTTATCAAATGAACACTTGCTGGATGCTTAACACGGGGACAGCCCCCCCCCGGCAGTGGTTTGGGATGCCTTTAAGGCATCCTTTAGGGGGCATTACCAGATGCTTATAGGGGAGGTTCGTAGAAAGTTGAAGGCAGACATCCTTGGGGCGGAAGACAGGGCTGTCTCCTTGGAGCAGAAATATGTCCGGACAGGGGACCCGGAGATCCATACCAAGCTTCAGGATAGTACCAGGGAAGTTATGCTATTGTGCACTTCACTCACCAAAAAAAAGATGCTTCAGCAGTCTCAGAGAATCTTTGAGGAGGGCGAGAGGGGGGTAAGCTACTGGCGTGGTTGGTCAGGGAGCAATCAGGCTCCATGAGTGTGCCCTCGCTGCTTGACGGAGCTGGGGTCAGAATGACCTCCTCTAGGGCGTCCTACTATGCCGAATTATACTCCACGCGAGTGGACTACTCTATGGAAGACCTCCACATATACCTCTCAGACGTTGACTTTCCTGTGTTGACTGACACGTATAGAGCCCAACTCGACTCCCCCATTACACTCCAAGAAGTTCAGCAGGCCATATCCTCACTTCAGGTGGGGAAAACACCGGGTCCAGATGGGTTCCCCACCGAATTTTATAAAATGTATGCTGCAGAATTGGCCCCCAGGCTTCATTCTATGCTACTCGTGGCGCTGAGGGATGGAGCTCTGCTGAAGTCTATGTCAGAGGCGGTGATAGTGGTAATTCCTAAGCCTGGGAAGGACCTTGAACTCTGCAAATCATACCGCCCAATCTCCTTGATTGATGTAGATGCCAAACTGCTAGCTAAAATTTTGGCGACTAGACTGAACGGGGTGATCACGGCGTTGGTCCACCCGGACCAGTCGGGTTTCATGCCGGGCAGAGGAACGAATATTAATATCCACAGATTGTTCACCCACATTCATCTGGCGAAGGAGGGGGACACAGGCATAGTTGCCACCCTGGACGCTGAGAAGGCCTTCAACTCTGTCGAATGGCTCTATCTGTGGGAAGTCCTGGAATGCTTTGGATTTGGACCCAGGTTCATTTCTTGGGTTCAACTCCTGTACAAGGATCCTACTGCTCGGGTCAGAGTGAACGGCCTGCTGTCCCCCCCCCTTTAGCCTAGACGGGGTACCAGGCAGGGCTGCCCCCTATCTCCGGGGCTGTTTGCCCTTGCAATTGAAGCCTTAGCAATTCTAATACGCCAGGACCACAGGGTCAAGGGTATAAGGGTTGGAGCACTGCAAGAAAAAATGTCTCTGTACGCTGACAATGCCCTGCTTTATCTAGCTGACGCTGATACCTCCCTTCGGGCTGCACTAGACATAATAGACCAGTTTGGGAGGTACTCTGGAGTTCGTGTCAACTGGGATAAATCTGTCCTTTTTTTCCCTCCATGACGCTAACCCCAGGGGTGCCACTAACACGCCATTGCAGTGGGTAGACAAGTTTAAATATCTGGGAGTGATTGTAAAAAAACTCTCCTCAGGCGTACATAGGATATAATCTTTCTCCCCTGTTGGGCTAGCTTGGTAGTAAATGCCAAATGTTGAAAACATTGCCGCTGTCTCCGGTTGGCAGGGTGAACCTCCTAAAGATGGTGTACCTCCCTAAATTTGTTAACTTTTTTAGAAATACTCCGTGCCCGCTCCTCAAGTCCTTCTTCCAAAAACTTGATTCTATTATTTCCTCCTTTTGTTTGGGCTGGGAAGACCCCGAGATTGACCAAACGAATGCTCCAGCTTCCCCTATCTCAGGGGGGCCTGGCGCTGCCTCACTTCCAGCTGTACTATTGGGCGGCAGTCCTGGTTATGGTCTGGTGGTGGTTTTCTCAGCCTAAACAGAACCCATCTGTAACTCTGGAGGCGGCGGTACTGGGATCTTGCGCAGCATTAACAAATCTACCCTATAGAGGGCCCAAGGCTCACCCCCAGGTTACGACCCTGATGCATACTACTGTACAAGTATGGCAGAGATATTGAGGGAAATATATAAGGAAGACTCAGTTATCTCGCCCCACACTCCTCTATGGGGTAATCCTATGCTACCACATTTGTATGGGATTCCTGATCCCCAGTTATGAGCAAGAGGGATAGTCACTGTTAGGCATATATTTGAGGATGGCTCCTTCCCCTCCTTCGAGACCCTTAAGGCTAAACATAATCTGCCGAATACTATGAGGTTTAGATATTACCAACTCAGACACGCGTCATTGACTCAATTTCCAGGCCCCTTGATGCTCCAGACGTATGCGGTTGAAAGGCTGCTTATTGCTAAATTGCTAGATAAACCCCTGTCTTCCCTCTATTCCTACCTCTCGGCTGCACATGACGTCTTTGACGAAGGTGCATAATAAGTGGAGGGCTGACATACCTGACTTGACTGAGGAGACCTGGGAGGATATAGTCTCTGATTATACCACGAAAATGATCTCGACAAAAGATCGCTTTATCCAAATCAAGATTTTGCATAGAGCCTACTACACCCCTGTTAGACTCGCTAAAATATACCCTGGAGTGAGTGAACTTTGCTCCAGGTGTGGCACATCCCCTGGCACATTCCTCCATGTGATGTGGTTGTGCCCTGTATTGCGTCCATATTGGGAGAGCATTATAGAGGTTTTGGGATCTTTTGGAGATTGGTCTCTCCGTATGGACCCGGCATTGGCGCTGCTTGGGAGTATGGAGGACATTGAAGCCTCGCGGCATGAAATACTGTTCTTGGTTTACGCCCTGTATTATGCTAGAAGAGAGATCCTTCTTAAATGGAAGCAATCCACCCCCCCCCCCCCCATGTTGCATATGTGGAGAGCCACAATAAATTCTGTCCTGCCTCTATACAAGCTCACATATGAGAGTAGAAACTGCCCTAAAAAATTTGATAAGGTCTGGTCCCAATGGGTCGATGCACATGGAGAGCTCTAGGGCTCGTAAATTAGAATGCTGTTGCCCTTACAGTAATCTCCTGGTCACAGACAAGAATGCTATTCCATTTGCTGGATCCTCCCCCTCCCTGGTCCCCCCCCCTCTCGCCCCCTCCCTTCCCTCTTCCCCCCCCCCTTTTTTTCTGTTCTCCTACTGTTGATCCAATGTTACCAGAAATATTACTCTTGTTATGATAGCTTAGATTTCATTGTTGATGATTACCATGCTCAAGGACCATCAGCTGTACTTTAATTGATAACTTAGACCTATATGACCTTATGTACTATCATTGTCTATGAACTGTGTCATTGTCAACTGTTTATATTTTCAATAAAAAACGTTTTCTGTTAAAAAAGCTGAGTAGCCTGATAGTACTTATATAGGTCTGGTGCCGCTATTCCACCCACCTCTTTAGGTAGTGTTAAGTTCCTATTAATCCTTGGACGTTTACTTGCCCAAATAAATTTGGTGAACACTGTTCAGGTTTTACTAAAGAAGGCAAGTGGGATCGAGATAGGTAACGCCTGGAACAAGTAAAGGAATTTTGGCACTATATACATTTTCAGGATATTACATCTCCCAAACCAGGAATGTGAGGATTTACTCCATTCATTTAACAATTTACTGGCTTCCCTTAGTAAAGGTGGAAAATTTAATGCATATGCGTCTGATAAGTTAGGTGGAATCTGTATACCTAAATAATTCAGAGCCGTAGATGTCCATTTAAACTTAAAATTATTCTGTTGGTTAAAGTTTTTCTCTATTATTCCATCTGTTGGATGGAACGTTCCAGGGATACCCCCATTGCCTCTGACTTGCTATAATTTATTTTAAAATTCGAAAGAACTCTAACGCTCCACCTCCCTTAATGGATTAGGTAACAATATTTGTGGACTGGAGAGTGAGCATAAAAGGTCGTCCGCATAGGCTGAAAGTTTATATTCCTGATCCCCCAAAAGGGATACCTTTTTAATATCGGGGTTCTGTTGAATTCTTTTTAATAAGGGCTCCAACGTCAGAGCAAACAGAAGGGGCGACAGGGGGCATCCCTGACGCATCCTATTAGATATTGGAAAATTTTCTGAATTTATCCCATTAACCTTCACCAAGGCTTGTGGCGTTGAGTATATACTTGCTATCCAGTCCAGCATTTGGTCCCCTAGGCCCATCTGTTTTAGCACTCCTAACATAAAGGGCCAACTAACCCTATCGAAGGCCTTTTCTGCGTCTGTATTCACAAAGATACTCGGCAACTTCCTTTGATTTGCATATTGAATTAAATTCAAGACTGTCGTAGTACTATCTCTAGCTTCCCGTGTAGGGATAAACCCCACTTGGTCCAAATGGACCAGCTGCGTCAAAAGCGATTTGTAAACGAGATGCGAGTATCTTTGTGAATATTTTATAATCCGTATTCAATAATGATATTGGACGATAGCTGCTACAAACCGACTGATCCTTTCCTTCCTTTGGGATTAATACAATATGTGCTCTTAATGCTTCTACGGGGGGAGGAGATATTTGTCCTAATACATTAAATGTTTTGACCATATATGGGGCAAGTAATGGGTAGAAACTCTTAAAATATTGCAGAGAGAATCCATCTGGACCAGGTGCCTTCCCATGCCTCATCATCTTCATTGCTGTAGATACTTCTTCTATTGTTATTGGTAACTCAAGTTTTCTTCACGCCGGAGACGACAATCTCGCTAAATGTGAGGATTCAAGGTATTCTTCTAATGATGAAGAAGACTGGGAAGGCACCGGGAGATTATACAATGAGGTATAATATTTTCTAAATTCCTTTACAACATCTTTCGGTATTGAAGATTTAAGGCCTACTTTTGTTTTAATATAAGGTATATATGAACGTATTTGTTGTTTTTTTTTGTTTTCTGGCTAACACCTTACCACACTTATCTCCCGATTCATATACTACCCTCCTCCCTTGTTGTAGTGTTGCCATTGCCTTGTACCGCAAGAGATCAGAGAGTTGTCTTCTTAGATGTGCTAATTCTATTCCCATTTCCTTCCCCATTGTCTTCTTATGTAATATCTCTATTTCCCTTATCCTTTCCAATAACCTACCTGTCTGCTCTTCTCTGGCCCTTTTCATTCAAGATCCATGTTTTATTAGGATTCCTCTAATTACTGCCTTGTGGGCTTCCCATACTATCCCTACATCGGTCTCTCCATTGTCATTAATTTGGAAATACGACTCGATTTCCTTGACCACATCTTCTCGTATTTCAGGGCACTGCGATAGACTTTCGTTTAGCCGCCAGTTCCAATCCATCTTGTGGGTGGCACCCTTCAAAGAGATCTTAATTATAACTGGTGCATGATCGGACCAGGTTATATTGCCTATTGATGTGTCCTGTACTGATGAAAGAATTTGTTGTGGAACTAAAAAGAAATCGACTTGTGAATCAATTTGTGATTTGAAAAAAATTTGAAAGACCCTCCAAGCATCAACCAATTGAAATTCGTCTAATTTCCAAAGGATTTTTTTCCTGGTTCTCCCAGCAATAGAAGACGTCCCACTGGAGGTGTCTAATTTCAGATCTAGGGGGACATTAAAGTCCCCCCCCTATAATAAGTATTCCCTCCCTGAATTCCATTAATTTAGATAATGCTTTTTTCAAGAAACTGTTTTGGTGTATATTTGGGACATATACTGTTGCTAGGGTCACCTTAACATTTCCTATAAGCCCTTTAAGAAATAGATATCTTCCCCCTGGCTCTGGGCATTTGTCCAGCAGAGACCATATAAAACGGTTAGAAATTAAAATGGCCATTCCCTTGGTTTTAGCCTTTTGGTTTGTGGCATTATAAACGTTTGGGAAATATCTATTTTGAAGATAGGAAAATGTTCCCTCCTTCAAATGTGTTTCTTGCACCATACCAATATCAGTTTTAAGACGTTTTAAATCATTTAATAACATTTTACGTATTTCGGGAATATTAAGTCCTCTAAAGTTTAGTGATGTGACACATAATCCCTCCATCTACTCCGAGGCAGGGGCGACTCGTTTAAAAAAAAAAAAAAGGAAAAGAAGGGATAGGAAAGGAGCTAATAAAAATAAATAAATAATAATGAATGGGGAATATCTAACAAAATTCCCCAACACCTACCTAAGGGTACTAAGTTTCCCATAGGTGTTAGGTATGGGGGGGGGTGGCTAGCAAATGCAGGGTAGGTAGAGCACTACTTCCCCTCCAGAAGGCCCCTTTATATTAATCATCCATCAAGGCAGTCTCTATAATTTATTCTCATTTATTCCCACCAACTCTCACTCCCCCTATTTAATAACTTATATCGCATAATATATCCAGTTTTCCCATATCACCATCCCATATTTCCATTTCAAATAAACCTATAGTGCCCCAATCAGAACCATTATCCATAACCTACTTTTGGGGCAAGAAAAAAAATTGAGCACCCCTTCTCTCCCTCCCCCATCGTCCCCCCATTATAAACTACAACCAAAACAGCAGTCCCAACACAAATATATTAATTTTATCACATTACTCATTCCAATTCCCCCCCTCAGTGGGTATATAAAATAAAGAAAAGGGGGGAGGGGAGGAAAAAAAAAAAAAAAACCACTGCCCCTAAACATCCTACCTGCACACAAAGAATAACAAGAAATGTGAAATATAGTATCGTGCTTCTAGTGTGTTAACATCTTAAAAGTTTGTTACGACCCCCTGTCGTGGGACCTATTCCCCAACTTCTGAATATGTGCATGTTTATAGTGTGTTTAAAGTTTTTACCAAGTTGCCCAAGTTGGGCTATCTGCTCCCTTTTTTTATTTAGACACCCTTTCCTCCAGGCTATTAACAATGGATGTCTCCACATTTACCCTGTCTGTCAGTACCTCGGACCGTACTAGCTGCATTTCCCTTCTATGCCCCTCTTCCAAGCGGGATACTAGGACCTCCATTTCTTGGCGATTTGGAAGTGCCTGCATAATTGTTCTCAAGGCTTTTATCTCTTGGCGGGTTGGGAGAGCCTGCATTACTGACCTCAAGTCCATGTCCCCTGTGTATACGTCCATTGCACCCCGACCTCCTGCCTTCGGCCCCACTTCCAAACCCTCCTGTACCTGTATTGCATTCGGGGTTAACGGGAGGCTCATCCAGGGCGCCGCCATCGGGATCTCAATCCCGGAAGTTTCCCTGGTTTCTAACGTAGACGCCCAAGCTGTAGCCGCTCTTGTGTGCGGAAAAAAACCTTTATTTTCCTGCTGGACTAAGTCCTTTTGTAGAGATTTTTCCTCCCTCTTTCTCCTTGCACTGTTCATCCCCCAGCAAGGGGACTGAATTCAAGCAAAGTCAATAAAATAGAATGATGGGATGGGATGGGAGAACAGCAGTAATTATTGACCATTAATTCACGGCTTTACACACAGCCGATCCACAGCACCGCTTCTCTGCCTCTGCCTCCACTTCCCCCTCCACTTTCACTTTCACTTCAGTGTTCTTCTTCGCTCCACCACTTCACTGCTGGTACCTGAAGTGTCTATCTTATTTAGTCTCTACTGTGGCCGTAGTACAGCAAGGATTTAGAGCTCTCAGGCTCCAAACAGCAGATGGTATGGGTGAGATTTAGAGGAAGGTAAGATGGGGCGGGATGGAAAGGGAGAGCACCGAAAAAAAAAAAAAAAGGAGGCATCTTCCCAACTGATCAGAGAGTCACCACAGTGCCACTTCTCTGCCTCTACCCTCACCTCCACCTCCCTTCAATCTTAGCTGTTCACAGTGCCCTTTTATGTCAGTCTCTGTTATCACAGTTATGCAGCAGGGATACAGCTCTTTCAAGCACTCTCAAGCAGCAGGCTCACCTCTGAATGAATGAATGATTTGTACAGCGCTGCAACTGCAAACTGAATCGCCTCAAGGAGCTTGATCCGACCTGCGTTGATTCCTTCTTAGAAGAGCAGGCTCACCTCTCCCTCACTTCTTCACTCCTCCGCTTCCCTGTCCGCAGAGCGCGTTTATGTCAGTCTCCCAGTGTCTATAGCGGGGAGCCCAGCTGGATTACATCTTTCTCAGCTGCTTTCTACTGGTGACTGATGATCCGGATCTCCGTCCCGGCTTCACACGCCGCCACTCCCCCTCACTACTCCATCTCACTGCCTCCTCAGGTAGCCGCGCTTCTGCCTCTCCTTCACCGTGCACAGTGACCGTTTTGCAATGGTCTCATCGGTAATGCAGTGGTAGTATAGCGGGAGTACGATGCTCTCAAGCAGCTATCGCTAAGGATCTCAGCGGTATTGCAATGATTGCAATGCAATGATATTTGCGGCGGGAATGCAAGCTCTTAGGCTCTCAAACAGCTCACTGCTGTAGGTAACTAAGCGGCACGCTTGAGGGGAAATTCAGTGCTCCATTCAGATCTCCCGCTACACTGCCATCACTACGCCATGCCCCCTCTGACAAAAGCGTGTCGGATTATTCTATCTGAGATCATTGGAACCGAGTGCAAAGATCAATATATACAAGGACAGGACTGAGGGAGGCACCATAGATCAATACATACAGGGCAGGTGGGGGCTCTGCACTAGGGTCACCACCGGTACAGGACTGACCCAGACAGCCTGGGTTTTAACACTTATGCCCGAGTTTGACTACACCTTAAACCCGGACACAGCATACCTCCAGTCCCAACCATCATATAAATCTGTTCTGGGCTTCTGTCGGCTGTGCAGAGCTTGTCTGCGCTCTCTGCCTTCACCCCCACCCCCCTCAATGATTTCCTTTTGAAGTCATTTGTTGCTAGGACCGCTCGTGTCCTAACAACCGATGACACGCTTTTGCCATTATGCACGCATGCATAGGGGAAAAAGCCGCTCCAGTTCCACCCTCTAACTCTGGATTAACTCCATATGATTTAAAATGTTTAATCATAAAAAATATGCATAATGCACACTACAAAATAAAAAATAAAAAAAATTGCTGTGTGCTGCTAAATTGTTGGGGTTTGGCTTGAAGAAAAGGTGGCAACTCTACACTGCACACATTAGGGATATACCAGTATAACAGACCTAATACATTAAAGCCATAACTAAAAACTACAGGGCTTTTATTGTGAAACTAAGGGTCACCATACATTTTACAATCTGACCATACAATCTTTCTACAATCAATTTTAATTTTACCAAAACTATTTCTATTTCCAATCCAATTTATATCCAGTCGGGTGGTCCATTGCACTACATAGTTGTTCTAACTGTTCAATCTTTTTAGTAGATTGAAAGAGATTATACAACCACAACTTGTAGGAAGCTTAAGACCCCCACAACAACATGCATCTACTGTTCCATTCCGGCCTGTGATGACCATTTTTAAAAACAGTTTTAATTCTTGTTAGAAGCTCTCACCGCAAATAACAGAGGAAAATATAGAGGAACAAAGGTGAATACTTCTCTGCTCTGTTGTGATTTGCATACAAGTGATAAAGAAAGAAATAAATGGGTCATGCCACTTTGTACCTTTTAAGCTGTAGGTATTCTATTGTGATATCATATTTCTACAAGGTAGTTATTTTGTAGAAGATGTGACATCTACAGTATGCTATGTAATGTACAATATTTATATGACAATTCTGAAATAAATAAAAAAATAGAACTCCCAGGGAAGTTTTACCTGATGTTCCACCTATAATTTAGGTGTGTATAATGTAATGCTACTCCCATAGGAGCTACTGCTCCTTGCCTCAACCCCTTATGAACCTCAGCCCCTCTGGCACACTAGGTTGGGTTGAAAATCACTGAAGGTAATACTAGGTATCCAATAGCAAAAAAGGAACAATCCCCCACGTTGGGGTTTTTAGGCAGCGTACAATTGAAGGAGTCAGAATTGACATGTAATCAAGTTTGAAATTTATTAATAAAAAATGATTAATAACATTGGGTTAGAACATGAGCTCCAGTGGGAATGGATGGTACATATATGTTTGTATATAAAAGAACATGAATATACATTTGAGCAGATTAATATTCACATAACAACAGTATATACATAATCTGTCATGTAGGTGAAAAGTAGTCCCTGACGCGTTTCAACCCGATACAAGGGTCTTCCTCAGAGGGAAAGAAGAGTCTGCTAAACAAAGAAAGGATGTCAATGTTAGTGGTAACAATATAGGTTACAGGGTGAAAAGGCTCCGAAATAGGGAGCAGGATGTCAGAACACCGTGAAGTTTATATTTACCACAAAAATGTATATCCTGGGAATAAAAATTGTGTGGTGAGCCCACATGGAGAGTTTTGGTAGGAAGGACACCATCCACTAGTCATGGGGTAGGCCAGGTGGATTCCGCTGAGAAGTCACCCGGGCCCCCGGGCGCCACGGAACCTTACGAGAAGTCACACGTTGAGGGGTTCCTCTCCTTCTTCTCCCACTGCCGAGGCAGTGGTGTCCGGAGGGGAGGGAACACAACCTGGGGGGGAGCACGGGATGCGCAGGTACCACCTAGAGGGTTATACTAGAAATTAGTATCAAGGGTAGTATAATGTATGACGGCCTAAAAAAGCCTTTGTTAGTTTGGGCCTCGATTTGTGGTTATGGGTGTCATGTCGGATGGCCAGAGCGTCTAAAATGTGCAGTGTGTGGGTGACTAAGGAAGAAAAATTCAAAACAAACGGCAACGAAAAAAGCAACGAAAAAGGCTTGAAACACAGTGCATGAAAAAGGAGATGTGAGTGCGTGAGGACTATATGTGTGGGGAAGTGGGAGGAAAAAAGTTTTTCTCCAGTGTGGGGGGGGGGGGGGAAAGAAAAGGGGGAAGGGTGGAATGAAAGAAGGGGGAGGGGGGGGAAAGGGAAGAAAAAGGGGGAAGGGAAAAGGGAGGACAAGGGAGGGGGCAAGGAAGAGAGCAGAGAGGAGGGGAGAAGAGAGGAGAGGGAGGAAGGGAAAGAAGGTAAGAGAGGGAGGGTGGGGCAGGAGGGGGAACGGGGGAACATGGGGGCGGGAGAGGAAGAGGGGGGAAAGGGAAAGGGGAAAGAAGGAGGGGAAGGGGGGACCGAGAACAGGGAAGTGACGTGGGGCTGGGGGGGGGGGAGTGAGGGTGGTGTGGGGTGTGATTGGTTGGGTTGAAAATGAAAGTGAGATGATATGTGTATGTATGTGGAAAAATTGAAGGAGCTATGGTCATACCTGTGGACATGAAACACCGAGATATTGCCACAGTTTGCTGGTGCCAAGATTGTACCACAAAAGCCGGTAGTGTGCTGGAAACAGCCTCTAGGTCCTGATCACTGGCATAGTGCTTATATGGAGTGGGGGCCTGGATGAATATAGGGCACCCAATCTAAAAGCACAAATAGTAATGTTCATTAATATGAACACATAGTGATTAACTAAAAGGGCAGCGTGTCCAATAAGGACAATGCAATACTACAGTGAGCTAGGGGTAGCAAGTATAGCATATGGATTGTTGTCCGGGCTTACCGCATCTAAGTCTTGTTAAAACGACGGTCCTATTTGGATGGTGGCAGTAATATCTGCTGACTAGCACTCCTTTATATGAGTGAATGGTCAGCGGTAATACCCGGAAGTGAATCACCGGGAGTGATCTGTGGAGGGATAGCCCTATTGGTCGGCGGTTGCGCACCCGTGTCGAATCCCCATCCAGGTCGAAAAAGCCGCCAAACTGGGCGGACCACGTGTGGCGTCCCCGGCGTTCCTGGAAGCCGTGCGATGGCCCGTTACTACGTCACCTCTGCCGTAAAGTACGTGACGTACGCCCGTCATGCGCACCAGCGGCGTCCCGCGCGTGCGCACTGAGGGGCGTCGTCCAGGGGTGTCCAGGGACGCCGCCGACGAGGGTTGTCACCAATGACCGATCACACGGGACCAGCCCAGGTGTGTCGATCATGGGAAAGGGAGGAGCCACGTCGAATGGAAAAGTGTGGCTCCTTACCCTCGTCGGGAAGGCCTGATGGCGCCACCTGGAGGCACGGATGATACAGCGTGTAGGGCAGACCCCAGAAGTGGACAGATGTCCTCCCTGGTTGTACTTGTTCAGCCTGCGGTAAAAAAGAGATGACAACAAATGTTGAGCTGGGCATGGGGGGAAAAAGTAAAATACATATATGGTGATTGCATAAATGAGGATAAACGAAAAGTAAAGCAAAACAAAAG
This sequence comes from Lithobates sylvaticus, assembly GCA_028564925.1. NCBI lineage: Eukaryota > Metazoa > Chordata > Amphibia > Anura > Ranidae > Lithobates > Lithobates sylvaticus. The sequence continues at coordinate 97,623,266 of CM053032.1, read as the reverse complement.
TGAAAAAGGAAAGTGAAAAAACCTCCCATATCAACATAGCCGCAGGAGGACAAGGATAAAACAACAGCTCAATTCAAACATGATTAACAAAAAGCTGACTGATTCTAGTATGGAAATATGAAATCCAGACATTTTGGGAGATCATATCAATGAAGTACATACTATGATTTGTACAAAAATTATACATGGGGAACATTGGTTATATGTATAACACATGTATATATAGAGACTCTGGTTAAAAACTGGCATTTAGCTATCTGTCATTTAGTTTAGTTTAGTTGTATGGCAACATAGAATAAAGGGCATGTTATTATACAAACAGATTAATTGTTGTATTATTGAACATTTTTTTAGGTTGTCCTCCCATTCTAATTTGCATTCGTTGCTGATTTGGTCCAGATTTGAAAAAATCTGGACCCTGAGTCTCAGGGGATTTATGTTTTCTTGGCTATACCTATCAAGGGACTTTATATGCCAATAAAGTGCTGATTTTTGTTCAAGAATTTTAGTGAGTTTAGAGGTGAGTGTGGAGATTGTGGTTTCCACACGATCACCCTGCTCAAATTCCGATTCATATCCCAGCATTAGGGTAGCCCATTCGTCTCCCTGAAAATTACTCATCATATATCTGAAAGCAGTGTAAGAAATACAAAAATTATACCAATAAATCTAGACCAAATATCAAAATAGGTAGCAACACAGTCTATATACCAGAGCTCATGTTTTAACTCTTTGTGTCATAGAGGGGAAGGGGTGTTTAACCACCCAGTAGATATAGCAAACGGAAAGACACAGACCCGAAGGTCAAAAAGATGCTGCTCACCCCTATAGGATAGCGAAAAAGGAACAATCCCCCACGTTGGGGTTTTTAGGCAGCGTACAATTGAAGGAGTCAGAATTGACATGTAATCAAGTTTGAAATTTATTAATAAAAAATGATTAATAACATTGGGTTAGAACATGAGCTCCAGTGGGAATGGATGGTAAAAAAATAGAACTCCCAGGGAAGTTTTACCTGATGTTCCACCTATAATTTAGGTGTGTATAATGTAATGCTACTCCCATAGGAGCTACTGCTCCTTGCCTCAACCCCTTATGAACCTCAGCCCCTCTGGCACACTAGGTTGGGTTGAAAATCACTGAAGGTAATACTAGGTATCCAATAGCAGTACTATATCAAAGAAAACAGGCACTGGACCACTTAGTAAAGGCAAACTTAAAGGGACCTTCAGACCACCGCCCCCCCCCCCACACCAAAAAAAAATCACAAATTCTGTAGCTGCACTTTGAGAATTGTCCCACAGCCTTCTGGGATCTGTGATGTGTCCTAGAAGACTACAGGCAAAGATTTTGCTCAGATCACATAGGGTGAAGAAGTTCTGCTTTAACCACTTCAGCCCAGACCAGAGGACTTTTTACAATTTGGCACTCCGCTGCTTTAACTGTTAATTGCGTGGTCATGCGATGTTGTATCCAAACCAAATTTGCATCATTTTTTCCGCCACAAATAGAGCTTTCTTTAGATGGTATAGAGCAATATATAATTTAGTGCCAACTTTGTGCAAAAAAATAAATAAATTGTCTCTTTCCCACAACTTGTCAAAATATAAAATATTCCATGGACTCAACATGCCTCTCAGCAAATAGCTTGGGGTGTCTACTTTCAAAAATAGGGTCATTTGGGGGAGGGTTTAAACTGTCCTGGCATTTTATGCACAACATTTAGAAGCTTATGTCACACATCACCCACTCTTCTAACCACTTGAAGACCAAGCCCTTTTTGACACTTTTTATTTACATGAAAAAACATTTTTTTTTTTTTTTGCAAGAAAATTACTTTGAACCCCCAAACATTATATATATATATTTTTTAAAGCAAAGGCCCTACAGATTAAAATGGTGGGTGTTTCATTTTTTCAAAGTTTTTTGGGGGAAAAATTTTAATGCACTAAAACAAACTATATTGCCCAAATGGTTGATGATATAAAAAAGATGATCTTAGGCAGAGTACATGGATACCAAACACGACATGCTTTAAAATTGCGCACAAACGAGCAAAAAAAAAACATTGTTTTTGGGAGCAAACGCTGTTGCTGTCAAGATAAATAAATCCACGCTGCAGCTGAATGGCGTACCTGCTATGCAAATGATGGTTAACAATAAAACAAAGTAACATTACAGGATAACAGTAAGACATACCATACCTGCCAAGCAAATACAAAAAAATCATAGTAAAAAATAAAACATTTTTTAACGCAACCTGTGACTAAAATGTATATATGCCGAAGCATGGGGGCATCCGCCCCAAAAGTTAGGTGCAAATCGCTCCTCCACCCCTGCTGCCCCCATGCTTCGGCATATATGCTCTTTTTTTTTTTAACTGTGGTAGTGAAATCAACTCTGACAGCGCTGAAGTCACGGCTTTATGTATAGTGGGAGCAAACACTGTTGCTGTGAAGATAAATAAATCCGCGCTGCAGCTGAATGGCGTACCTGAAAACAAAAAAATGGTTAACAATAAAACACAGTAAACAGTAAAGTATAAAAAAATGACATACCTTAAAAGCAAACATGATAAAACATAATAACAATAAAACATTGCAGAACAGAATACAGTAAAAAAGACCAGAACACTATATAGAGAATAGAGAGAGAGAGAGAACAATAAAACGACAACTATTTATATGTTTTTTTTATTTTATATTTTTTTGTGTTTGTTTTTTTTTTTTTTTTTTTACACTTTTATTTGTAACTGTAATGGTTCGGCTCGAGGTTCGGGTCTCTCAAAATGCGATGGCATCTTGGGAGACCCTGTGAAAGTGTGCCCAGTCTGTGCAATGCTGTACCCTACGCTAAAACTCCACTAGTGTATGGTAGCGTTCAAAACATTCACCAATGCAAAGACCAGGATTTTCAGGACAGCAGGGACAAAAATAGCGGGTGTCACGCCTATATCCACGCTTTCTACAGGCACAACATTTTCTTTGGGGGGCCCATTGGGTAGGGGTACTCGGGAAAACATAAGGAAAATGCCTCTCATGCAGCCGTCTTACTGCATTTGGATTGGGAAGGTGAGGTGGAGCACCGTCTGGAAACAGAAGTGCTCTGACGATCTCTTCCTGGAATTTAAGGAAGGATCCAGTCCATCCTGAAGCTCTGTATAGCAGTGGTCATCAACCCTGTCCTCAGGGCCCACTAACAGGCCAGGTTTGCCAGATAACTGAAATACATCACAGGTGATACAATTTGCTGCTCAGCGATTGCAGTATTCGTCTGCATCTCCTCAAGGTAATTCAAAAAACCTGGCCTGTTAGTGGGCCCTGAGGACAGGGTTGATGACCACTGCTGTATAGCACATGAGCGTTCAGCTAAACCAATTGAAATAAATAAACGGACACTTTTTTGTACCAGTGTCTGGCCTTACGGGCAAATAGGTACGGCGCCAACAACTGGTTGTTGAGGTCCACCCCTCCCATATTTTGGTTATATTCATGGACACAGAGTGGTTTCTCCACAACACCAGTCGCCGTAGTAATTTGGACTGTTGTGTCTGCATGAAGGGAGGTAAGAATGAAAACATTCTTATTATCCCTCCAGCATAAACAGTAGCAAGGTCAAAAAAAAGTGCAGCAGTGAGTAGTAATAAAGCTTGATTCACCGCACACAGGAACTAAACTGCCAAAGTGCAGTGATAGCGACTATGCTAGGCCTAGACCAACTGGATGTGCACTGTCCATAGAAATGAAGGAAATATAATAAGTGAACAAGATCGTTTTATCGGAGGGGCAGACTTTTTTATGTTCTTCTGCCGGCTATAATTGAGGCCCTTTAACCACTTTCTTACTGGGCCTATTTTGGCCTATTTTCCTTTATGTAAACATCATCATTTTTTTGCTAGAAAATTACTCAGAACCCCCAAACATTATGCATGTTTGTTTTAGCAGACACCCTAGGGAATAAAATGGCGGTCTTTGCAACTTTTTATCTCACACGGTATTTGCGCAATAATTTTTCAAACGCCTTTTTTTTGGAAAAAAAACGGTTTCATGAATTAAAAAATAACAAAACAGTAAAGTTAGCCCAATTTTTTTTATATAATATGAAAGATGATGTTAGGCCGAGTAAATAGATACCGAACAGGTCACGCTTTAAAATTGCGCACAATCGTGGAATGGCGCCAGACTTCGGTACTTAATAATCTCCATAGGCGACGCTTTAATTTTTTTTACAGGTTACCAGTTTAGAGTTACAGAGGAGGTCTAGTGCTAGAATTGTTGCATGCACTCTAACGCACGCTGCGATACCTCACACCTCGCGTGTGCGTTAGCTTCTGAGCGCGAGCTACACAGGGGACAGGGGCGTTTTTAAAATTTTTTTATTTATTTTTATTTTACTTAATTTTTTTTTATTTTTAAAAAAAAAATTTTTTTGGATCACTTTTATTCCTATTACAAGGAATGTAAACATCCCTTGTAATAGGAATGTATGTGACAGGTCCTCTTTATGGAGAGATGTGGGGTCAATAAGACCCCACATCTCTCCTCCAGGCTGGAAAGCATGAGATCGGTAAATTTTTTTTACCGATCTCATGCTGACAGCCGCGATCGCGGCTTTGTTTACTTCCGGGCCTCCGACAGTCATAGAGATGACTGGTAATCTCTATGCTCGTCATCCGGCGGCGAGCGATTCTTTCTCCGGGCCCCCGATGGCACGGGAGAGCCCGGAGAAGCACCGGATGGCGGCTGGAGGGGGGACGTCCCCTCCCGCTGCCTATAAGAACGATCAGGCGGCGGAACTGCCGCTATGATCGTTCTTATGGTGCACAGAGTCGCCGGCCGGAAAGAATGATAGCTGCACGCATCATTCAGATATCCCCACTCAAAGTCAAGGACGTCATATGACGTCCTTGGTAAGCAAGTGGTTAAGAAGCGTTGGTGCACTTGGCAACAGTTTTAGTAAACCAACATGCAGTATAGGTGTGGTAAAGATGCAGTAAGTCTGTGGTATAGGTGTGGAATAGGTGCGGTATACTTATTGTCCTGCCTCCAGTAACTCAGTCTCTGTGCAGTTCCCTCTGCGCCTCTAATAAGAACCCTCTCTCTTCCTTGCCACAGTGTCTCGTGGGAATTCTAGTAGAAAGGGTCTATAAGCTCCACAATATGGCTTACTTCCTGAACTTCAAATCCCATGATCCTGGTCAGTGGCGGTGCATCCATCCATTAGGGGCACTCGGGCGCCACCCCCTCTCTCTAGCCACCCCCTCTGTGCACTATGGATAGATTCATGCATTGCATGAATCTATCCATGACTGCCTAGGGCAGCACCGTGGTGTAGTGGTTAGCACTCTCACCAAGCAGTAAGAAGGGTCACTGGTTCAAATCCCAACCACGACACTACCTGCCTGGAGTTTGCATGTTCTCCCTGTGCCTGCGTGGGTTTCCTCCGGGTACTCCGGTTTCCTCCCACAATACAAAGACATGCAGGTAGGTTAATTGGCTTCTGTCCAAAAATTGGCCCTAGTATATGAATGGGGACCTTGGATTGTGGGCTCCTTGATGGTAGGGACCGATGTGAGTGTGCAATATACAGGAATAGGGACAATTGTAGACACTCACTCAAGTTGTTAAATAAAAGTGATAAAGGGATAGTGGCGCTCCCTAATGCTAAAATAAATGTGTATGTGAACACACTACCTAACACACTTAATATAAATGATATAGGAAATAGATAAATATATGAAAGCAAATGTGGATTTAAGAACCAATAATAAAGTGATTCAGAGGTTAGCACTCCATGCCATACATAGCCATCCAGCCTGGGGACACTCAAGAATAGATGTACCACCAGAGGACCCCCTAGGCCCTGATGGGAGAAGCTAATGAGGCTATTCACTTAAAATAATGCAATAAACAAAGACAAATCTGTAATACAGGTAAATTAGAGTATGATGTGTCCATCGGCTTACATCTCACACCACCCTAGATAAAATCGATACATGTGTCACACAAATATTGAAAGATAAATATATCTAACTGTAAGTGACTCCAGCAGTAAGCATAAAATATTTTAAGTGAAAAAATAAATAACATAGACCACGTGGAAAAAATGTGAACCCCGTGAAAAAATATATATACGTATATAAAAAGTCCTCCCGGGTAGGGTGCTCCAAAGGGTATATAAAAAGAAAAAAGTTATACAAATGTTCAATAATCAGTGACTGTAGTGACTTCGCTGCTGCAGATAAGGTGACTTCGTGCTGCACATATGGTCCCACACTCACCGGAAAACACCACCCCTGCAGGTGTGACACATGTATCGATTTTATCTAGGGTGGTGTGAGATGTAAGCTGATGGACACATCATATTCTAATTTACCTGTATTACAGATTTGTCTTTGTTTATTGCATTATTTTAAGTGAATAGCCCCATTAGCTTCTCCCATCAGGGCCTAGGGGGTCCTCTGGTGGTACATCTATTCTTGAGTGTCCCCAGGCTGGATGGCTATGTATGGCATGGAGTGCTAACCTCTGAATCACTTTATTATTGGTTCTTAAATCCACATTTGCTTTCATATATTTATCTATTTCCTATATCATTTATATTAAGTGTGTTAGGTAGTGTGTTCACATACACATTTATTTTTGCATTAGGGAGCGCCACTATCCCTTTATCACTTTTATTTAATCACTGGCTCCCTAGGGAGTCCACTCAGGGGAGGCTGCATACCTTTACCTTTATCCTAAGCGCGGACTATTTATCTTACTTAACTCACTCAAGTTGAACTGGATGGACTGATGTCTTTATTTAACCTTACTAACTATGAAACTATGAAACTGCCGCTGCCACCCCCTATTCAGGCATCTGGCCCGGGGGGGGGGGGGGGGGGGGTGGAGCACCTGATTAGAGCCATAGGCTCTAATCGGCTTAAAAAAAAGTGCATTGAGCCAAAACCATTGCGCTCACAGTGCACCCAGGTGTGTTAGCAAAGAAAATGTATATTTGCTTTGCTAACGCAGAACTACCTCTCAGCCAATTAGGAGGCCGGGATGTAATACCAGTCACCTGATTGGCTGAAGGCAGAGGCAATCCCATTGGCGCCAAAGAATACAGGAAGAAGACGCGCACAGAGGAGTTGGAGGAGACCGAGCCATTGCTGCGCTGCCGTCCCACAGCTCGCCGCCTGTTCCGCTGCCTGACCCACCACCACGATGGGGTAAGTGCCGGGCAGACAGCGGGCGGGCACAGTTGGATGCAATTTATGGGGCACAGGTGGCTGCATCTGGTGGGGCACAGGTGGCTGCATCTGGTGGGGCACAGGTGGCTGCATATGATGGGCACAGTGAGGCTGCAATTGATGATTTTGTTTCAGTATTCCCCCCCAAAAAAAGTTTTGAGCACCAGCCGCCACTGCTCAGCGTTCTCCATAGGAATCCATAGGCTTTTCTGGCTATAGTTCTTCCTCTGCTGACTGAAGAGGATAGTGCAACAAAACATTCAGCATAACAGTAGAAAGTGAAAGTAAACGGATTGGAATTGTTTCTGTAGTCCAGCACCTGGATTCAATAATATCATATTCATTACTACAAATTTATTTTACCTTCCTGTATTGCAGGTGATTGCCATTGTAATGGACTATTTCACTGACCGGGAGGTGTTCAGAGATGTTCTGGATGCAGCGGACAAAAGGAGAGTTCCAGTTTACATTATTCTGGGAGAATGTGGAGTCAAGTATTTCCTTGAAATGTGCGAGTTGATGGAGCTGTCTGGATCTATGCTTCGGGTAAAATAAATCCTATAGTATAGAAAGGATTAGAGATAAGCAAAGCTATGTCTGCAGACAAGATTATTATTTATTTTTTTTTTTATTGCAAAGTAAAAAATAGTGCATGCAAACTATGGTTGCCACCTGTATGGAAAAGACCCGGACAGTCCGGTTTTTGACACCTCTGCCCGGGTTTCTGTTCATCTGACACCCGGACACAGCATCAGTCAGTCCCTGCCAACATGTCAGATCTGTCCTAGAATTGAAGCTTTTTACTAGCTTGTCCCCCTAAGTCAGGGGTGGATCCGGGGGCAGGGGCAACAGGCAATTGCCCACCCCCCCCCAAAATATCACACTGACATATCACTTGCAGCTCTGCCTGAGTTTCTCTCTCTGTCTCATACCAGCCGTTCAGCGGCACAGAGAGAGAGAGAGCCTCGTCTAGTATGTAATTACCCCACACTGCCATGTGTAATTACGCTGGCTGGACCAGGAGGAGCCTGGAGGTATGTGGAGCTGTACCGCTGGCTTGGCAACCCTGCACTCATTCCTAGCGCCTGGGCCGCCTGGCATCTAGCAACGAGTGACGCCAGTGAGTCACGTCAGACACAGAGTCTAAGAGCCGACGTGACAGGAGCTGGACTGCTGGAGCCTTTAAGTTGATTTGTGTGCAGTGGCGTCTTCAGCTTTCATATTTAGGGGGGGGGGCACATGGGGGGACAGGGACAAAAGTAGGGGGGCAACTATAAAAAATATATAAAATCCTGGGGCCCTTAACTACGATCCCACAACGGGTCATTTCACATGTTCTGCAGTGAGCTCGCTTCCTACTGTATTGGGGTCCCCCAGGGTGGCAGAAAACAAGAGATGTATGTCACCAGCATACCAAGAAAATATAAGGGTCCAAAGCAGTGGGAGAACTATCAGGGTTGCAAAGGTTGTCTTGCCACCGGGCCTTGGTGTTCTGCAACTGTGGGGTTCCCCAGCCTTCTCTGCCCCTGCTATTGACAGCGCTGGTCTGGCACCTCTCTCCTTGGCAGCGGCGGCAGTCTATTAGGACCCAGTGCTGGTGACATTATGGGTGCATGCAGGGGAATGCTGGCACTATTGGTTGTAGAGAGCCGAGCCCCCAGCTGGTCACCTAGCAGCAGTAATGCTGTATAACCTTCCCTGTTGACATGCTGTTCGGGATGTGATCCAGGTGATGCTCCCAGTCAGATCTAACAAACATAGTATTTATTAGCATCAAGAGTACAACCACATCGACCGTATGTTCAGCAGCCATGTGGGCTCTATGCATGTAAGGTGTGGGCTTGATCAATAAAATCACTATGATATTTAACACTAGGATTTGACTGGATTGCATCACGATCAGCATGTCAGAGAAGGCTGCACTGCTGCTAAGCAACCTGCAGGGAGGTCAACTGTCTACTCTACAACCATTAGAGATGGGCTTGGTGTGTTTGAAATCCCACATGCCCGATCCCGACAGGAAGCTGACACTGCACACGGTTAACAAAAATGCAGCGCTATATAAATGCACTCACTGGTGACAGTGAACAAAATAACAAATGTAAAAATAATGAAAATAATATGACATTGGTCTGGCGCAGCCTAGACCAAAAAGAGTGACAACAATGAAGTGATCATAAAAAAAAAAATCAATAACGATAAGAAATCTGTGAAGTCCATAATATTCACATGGATGAAAATATAATGTTTATATCCTGAGCACAGGAACAGACACCACATGGGCGATATCGTCCCTTCAACAATAGATAACCAATCCTCCATGGAAGAGAGCCAAAACTCATAGAGGGAACTTCAGATATGTAGAATAGTGTAAGGATGCAGGCACTTCTCAACCAACACAGAACAGAAAAATTATTTTCAAGGAGATTTCAAGTACACACAAAAAATGGATACTCTTACCCTGTGGACCCACACACCTTGGTGGTGAGTTGATCAAGCGTAAGAGTTTAATCAGCGGCAATCGATCCTCCACGAAGGTTATAGAACACCAGACGACACTCAGTACTCTGTTCAACCAAGATGTCCAGTATAAGATGTCACCGTCTTGAACTCCAAGAGAAGTGCAATCATTAGATGTGGTTGCTGCGTTCATTTTCTATTTTTGGCTTCCTCTGTTTTCACCTGGTGATCTGACCAGTAACTGATTATCTCCACTCCAAGCTCTACCGCATGTTTATAGGATGATGAGCTGAATAACAGTGCTCATTCCATTGTGTCCCATACATCAAAATTGCAAAAAGAATGCCGGCAACTTGATTGCTTCTTCTTAATTCTTTATTGAGCACAAACAGCAGTTCGACATCAAAATGCTAACATGTTTCGTCAAAAGCCTTCCTTATAGCACACGGTTAATCACAGGCAGTGAGACATTCCTGATCTGTGCAGCTGCGGACCGTTAAATGTCTCCATGCCTGTTATTAGCGCTGCGCAGTGTGGGCCTCCTGGCGGGCTCGGACATGTGGGATTTTGAACATGCTCAGCCCATCTCTAACAACAAATTGTGCTGGCCCTCCTGTACATCAGCCCCATAAAGTAACCAGCACTGGGTTCCAATGTTGCCGCCGCTGCCATGGAGACAGAGACCAGTGCTGTGAATAGCCGGGACAGGACAGCAACCCTGGTAGTTCCACAACTGGTCCACACTGGGAGGATTCCCCCATCCACCTATAATGTGTAGATGGGAGAATTAGATCATTTCTTTTTTTTTTTTCATTCAACCTACTAGTTGAAAAGTGATCAATGTATGGGCTGCCTAAGTGCTAAGACCAGTCATAGGCAGTTTAAATCTCAGCTGGTTCAGCAGGAACTGGCTGAGATTTGAACCATTAATGAGCAGGCTAAATGTACCAAGTTAATTGATCGAATTGGGAAAAAAACAGCCTGCCAGATACTCTTATGATTATCACTAGTGTTTGCTATAGCCACTAGTGATAATCCCTGTTTGTTGGGAGAATACAATTGCTGAGCAGGAAGGATATTCCCCTGTCACCACTGTCTGTGTTGACGGGGGAATCATGCAAGTTTATTTCCTGCAATCTGTGGATGCAGGAAAGAAATTTGCACCGTCTATTACCTGCCTAACTGAAAGTGAAAGTAAATTGTGATGGTCTTGAAAGAACAGGAGAGGGGGAGGGACAGATGGGGGAGAGAAGGGATGGAGATAATGCAGTTCAGTGATTACAGTGTACTGCAGTGCACACACTTACCCACGGGTCCAGGCTAGAAGCTCAGGCATCATTGACACACAGCCAGAAATGGTGCTGATTTTCATATTTCCCACCCACACATCCCCTCTCTTCAGATACAGCTGCACGCGGGGATAGTGTGGGAGGGACTGGAAAACTCAGGAGGAACAGGGGTTGGGGAGGAGGAGGAGCTGTATTCATCTCTGCTCTAACGTACATGAGGAGAGTGGAGGGGGGGTGGCTGGATTCGCTGGGCTGTGGGCTGGGCTGTGCGCTGGGCTGTCATAGACTGACACTCGGCTCAGCTTGCAGTCACCACTCTTGGAATTTCCAGGCTGGTTCTCCTGTCCTAAGGATGGGAGAAATCAGTCTGTTTTTTCAGTAACTGAGAGTCCTGGTGGAGTCCTTCCTGCAACTCGATCTTCTGCCTGCCAATGAGGATGCAGGGGAAGGAGCAGATCGGGCGGCCGTGGTTGTGTGAGCGCTTGCATTATGCAGTGTCAGCGAGCAGAGGGAGGGAGGAATCACCCGCAGGAGCTGACTGGGAATGCTCTCCCTCTTAATAGAGACTGTGTTACTCTAGTGGTGGCCTGAGTAAGAGCAGCGCATCCGCTACGAATGCAAACAAAAAGACATTGCCTTTTTGTAAAAAAAAAAATAATAATAAAAAATATATATATTTTTTTTTAATTGGGGGGGGGGGGGGGGGACATGGTGGGGCATGGCATAATGTTGGGGGGGGGGGGTCAGGGCCCCCTCAGCCCCCCCTAGTGATGCCATTGTTTGTGTGGATGGGAATTATGACACCAGGCTGCTCTTATATAAGGTGAGAGATTCTGAGACCCATGTCACTTCAGTTCTTGCACAGAAATTTCGATTTCCTTGTGCATCTGATTAAAGCAAACACATACCGGTAAATCTTATGCCGCGTACACACGTGCGGACTTTTGCCGGCGGACTTAGTCCAGCGGACAATCCGCCAGACTTTCCAGCGGGGCTTCGCCGGACTTTCCGAGCGTGTGACTTGACCACACACGCACGGACTTCTCCGGCGGATAATCCGCCGGCCAAAAGTCCGCGGGACTTTTGAAAATGAACGGACTTGCCCACACACGGAGCAGTCCGTCCATTTAGAACGTAACTTCAGGTTACGTAGCTAGCGTAGGCAGTAAATGCCCTGGCATGGATTTAAAGGGACTCCCCACGCCGAAAAAACGGCGTGGGGGTTCCCCCCAAATCCATGTCAGACCCTCATCCGAGCACGCAGCCTGGCAGGCCAGGAAAGGGGTGGGGACGAACGAGCGCCCCCCCCCCCCCTCCTGAGCCGTACCAGGCCGCGTGCCCTCAACATGGGGGGTGCCCTGGGGAAAGGGGGGCCGTGCGGCCCCCCCACCCCAAAGCACCTTGTCCCCATGTTGATGAGGACAAGGGCCTCTTCCCGACAACCCTGGCCGTTGGTTGTCGGGGTCTGCGGGCGGGGGCTTATCGGAATCTGGGAGCCCCCTTTAATAAGGGGGCCCCCAGATACCGGCCCCCCACCCTATGTGAATGAGTATGGGGTACGATGTACCCCTACCCATTCACCTAAGGTGTAAAATGTAAAGTACAAAAACACACACTTTTGAAAAAATATTTTATTGCACTGCTCCGGGGGTCTTATTCCGTCTTGGGGGGTCTTCTCGCCGGACTCCTCCGCTCTCTTCTGCTCTTTTACCTAGCTCTTTCACGAGCGGAGTAGGCCGGCTACCTTCTTCGTCGTCGTCGCCGCCGTCGTCTGGGGGTCTCGATCCGCCTTCGGGGGTCTTCCGGGGTCTCTTCTGTTCTTGCGGCGGTCGTCGTCTTCCACGCCGCCGGCGCCGCCTTCTTCTTCTTGTCCTTCTTCTTGTTCTTCTTCTTCTTCCGATGTTGACCCGTCGCTGTCTCTGCCCGGAATGCCAGAACCGCGCTGCGCTGGGACTTATATAGGGACATGGGGACAGGGTCACATGCTCATGTCACATGGTGACCCCGCCCCCTTGTGATGTCACAGTCCCAGCATCCTCTGGGACTGTGACATTGCAAGGGGGCGGGGTCACCATGTGACATGAGCATGTGACCCTGCCCCCATGTCCCTATATAAGTCCCAGCGCAGCGCGGTTCTGGCATTCCGGGCAGAGACAGCGACGGGTCAACATCGGAAGAAGAAGAAGAAGAAGAACAAGAAGAAGAAGGCGCCGGCGGCGCGGAAGACGACGACCGCCGCAAGAACAGAAGAGATCCCGGAAGACCCCCGAAGGCGGATCGAGACCCCCAGACGACGGCGGCGACGACGACGAAGAAGGTAGCCGGCCTACTCCGCTCGTGAAAGAGCTAGGTAAAAGAGCAGAAGAGAGCGGAGGAGTCCGGCGAGAAGACCCCCCAAGACGGAAGAAGACCCCCGGAGCAGTGCAATAAAATATTTTTTCAAAAGTGTGTGTGTTTTTGTACTTTACATTTTACACCTTAGGTGAATGGGTAGGTGTACATCGTACCCCATACTCATTCACATAGGGTGGGGGGCCGGTATCTGGGGGCCCCCTTATTAAAGGGGGCTCCCAGATTCCGATAAGCCCCCGCCCGCAGACCCCGACAACCAACGGCCAGGGTTGTAGGGAAGAGGCCCTTGTCCTCATCAACATGGGGACAAGGTGCTTTGCTTTCCCCAGGGCACCCCCCATGTTGAGGGCACGCGGCCTGGTACGGCTCAGGAGGGGGGGGCGCTCGTTCGTCCCCACCCCTTTCCTGGCCTGCCAGGCTGCGTGCTCGGATGAGGGTCTGACATGGATTTGGGGGGAACCCCCACGCCGTTTTTTCGGCGTGGGGAGTCCCTTTAAATCCATGCCAGGTCACGGAGCTAGCGCGGCGGCATTTACTGCCTACGCTAGCTACGTAACCTGAAGTCACGTGCTAAATGAACGGAGGGGGATTGTCCGGGGGGGGGGATTGTCCGCCGGACTGCCAAGTCCAGCGGATAGTTTTAAAACAAAACTTAAAACTTTGGTCCGCCGGACTTTGGCGCCAAAAAGTCTGCCGACGCCCACACACGAGGGGATTGTCCGCTGGACTTTAGTCCAGAGGATAATCCCGCGGGATTGTCCCTTCGTGTGTACGCCGCATTAATCTTGGCTCTTTGCAAAGATTCAAATAAAACTGACAGTTCTTTACATATTTTTTTCTTCTGTGTTGGAGAAAGATGATTGAGGATAAAGCTTTGAGTTTCAGTTTTTTTTTTTTTTTCTGCATGAAAGAGGGCCAAGGTTTTTCTTTACGGTTTGCTCTCTGCTGTTTGCATACTCTATCAGCTGTGAAAGGTTCTATCACTGTTAAGATTTATAGAGTGGCAATATAAAATTACGTATGAACTGTGCTTGGCACAAGGAAATATCTCTTCATATATCAATCTGGAAATAATGCCCAGAGCAGGGGCGGATCTGGGGGGGGGGGGGGGGGGTGGTAATCCACAGGGAAATAGCATTTTTTGATGGGTACCGGCTTTCTGACATCATCTCTCACCGCCCGCCCTGCATTACCGCAGCTCAGCTTCTGACAGAACACTGCCATCACTGTGCAGGCAGCAGAGAGATTACATTATCTCTCACTGCCCACCCTCACTCTGGGACACAGCCACTGGCAAGTGACAATCTGCTTCTTGTGGCAGGCAACGGTGGCAAGTGACACACTCAGGGCTCCCACTGATTCTGCATTATGGTGAGTTGAACTATTTAATCTTATATTACAATGAAATAATGCGCTTCAATCATCCTGACGCCATATCAACCATGGCCCTGTGATGATTGAAGCGCCAACACCAGCCATTTCGCCGATAAATTGCCTGCAAAATTTTCTGCCAGTGCCCCTCCTGAGACTAGACTCTGGATCCACCCCTGCCCTGAGTGCAGTACTGCCATTGGCCAGAGGGGGGTCGGGAAAAACCCCCATGTCGTTTTTTTTCTGAAATTTTAATTTCCGGCATTCATTTGTTTACATTTCAGCTGTCAGCGGGAAAACCTGCTGAGGAGTCATCGATTGTCAAGGAAGCAGCGGCTGACTTCCTGGCACGCTCCTGAACAACCAGTTTTTCTTCGTACAGAATTCTGATCGGCCGATCATTTTCGACCAATCCAAATTTAAATAATTTATTCATTTTCCAACTAATTCTACATTTTCTAAACAAAACAAAATAAATTCTGAATCTAAATTAGTAACATAATGAATCTATCTGAAACAAAACTAAAAAGGTTTATAACCCCAGGGACCATTACACCTGATACCCATCCCCAGCTCATACCCTCATGCCTTACATTGTTATCTGCAGTAAAGCAGGCAGAATTAGATTACCACAAAATTTAATGGCACTAGATCTTTTTATTTGGACAGCAGCAGTAGGTATAAAGGCATTGACTCACAAACATGTTTTCTGTATTAAAGTGTACTTATTGTTACAGGTATTTATAAAGGGTCTTCAACTTACATAGCACTTTACATACTGTAGCAAGGTGCCTGTGAAACCGGTTTGAGTGGCAGGAAAAGTGATGAGATATATGTTCCTCCACGGATTTTTAGATTTGTAATCTAAGATAATGGCAGCAAAGGTTTCATGGTAAAGAAAGATAGTTCTTTACCCTGTGTTAGTAAAGTCTGTTCCAGGGCTGGTTTTACTGGGAGTCTAATAAGAGCTCTGGGTGGCACAGACACCCAATTACGTGGACCACATTTTGATGTTTTCTGTCTAGGTCTTGATGAAGGCAGTTGGTCCTAGCTCTGAGTGTGTGTCTCTCCATGTGAGGAGGCAACTAGGAGCATAGCTGTTTGTAACCAAACTGGGATACAATTGTTTGCTTTATAAAGGACACTTGCCTTTAAACCAAGGACTTTGTCAGACTATGGACACAGTAAGGCTCAGTAGAGCAGAAGTTTATGTTCTTATGAGTAATTAGCTAGAGACCTTTACCTTCTGTTTGTGACTATCCTTTGGATTAAACCTGACACTTTTGTTGAAGAAAATGTGAGTTGGTCCCTGCCTTTATTCTAATCCCCTACAAATTGATGCCTGGAGTGGGCACAAAATCCAGTAACTGCCTCTTGCAGAAGCATTCCTAAAGAGACAGTACACTAAAATGTTGTATTCACTGGTACAAGTAAACAGTTAGGATAATGAAAGAACTAATTAGACAACAGGAAACTGTTTGATTGCATCTGCTACCCAAGTGGCCATGCAAGAGCCGAAATAGTTCAATAAGTTCATACAGTCAGATACAGTCCCTGGCTGACAAGACTCTACTGGTGGACAACGTTGCAGGTGCAGGCTGCACTACAAAAAATGATGGCCGAGGATAACGTGGAGGCCTTCCTCGCGGCTTTTGAGAGGGTAACAATATATTTAAAGGACCCTGGATGGCCGCACTCCAAGATGAATTCAAATGCCTTTTTTGTGAAACTCAAATCACAGAAATGTGGGTCAGAGCAAAGTTGCTAACGCGTTTCACACTACCAAGAGTGCTTACTCATATTTCACGCTTGGTAGTGTGAAACGCGTTAGCCACTTTGCTTTGCTGTGACCCACATTTGTGTGATCATTTGTGTGATTTGAGTTTCACAATAAAGGCATTTGAATTTATCTTGGAGTGCAGCCGTCCAGAGTCCTTTAAATATATCGTTATCAGCTTGTGCTGTGCCTGCACCTGGGTTTCTCGATCACAGGAGAAGCTGCAAGCCTATGTTCATGTGGATCATCCTGGAGCGGTGGTCCCCCCTCTACTATTGGCTTTTGAGAGCATGGCAGAGCAAGAAAGGCTTCCCCAGGAACAGTAGGTTGAGGTACTTGCTCCCTTTTTGATCGGAAATCCACAGAAGGCCTATTTTGATTTGAGTGCTGCTGAGGCCCGGCAATACTACAATCTTAAAAAGAAGATTCTGGCCCACTTTCAGACCGGACCAATTTGCAGCCAAAGGACCAGGCCCCTTTTTGCGATTCGGCACTGCGTCGCTTTAACTGACAATTGCGCGGTCGTGCTCCCAAACAAAATTGACATCCTTTTTTTCCCACAAATAGAGCTTTCTTTTGGTGGTATTTGATCGCCCCTGCGGTTTTTATTTTTTGCGCTCTAAACAAAAAAGCGACAATTTTGAAAAAAAAACACATTATTTTTTATTTGTTGCTTTAATAAATATCCCCCAAAAATCTATAAAAATTTTTTTTTTTCCTCACTTTAGGCCGATACGTATTCTACATATTTTTGGTAAAAAAAATGGCAAGAAGCGATTATTGATTGGTTTGTGCAGAAGTTATAGCGTTTACAAGATAGGGGATAGTTTTATAGCATTTTTATTAATAATTTTTATTTATTAGTAATGGCGGCGATCAGCGATTTTCATTGTGACTGCGACATTATGGCGGACACATCGGACATTTTTGACACATTTTTGGGACCATTGTCATTTATACATCAATGCTATTTAAATGCATTGATTCCTGTATAAATGACACTGGCAGTGAAGGGGTTAACCACAAGGGGGCAGTGTAGGGGTTAAGTATGCCTAGGGGTGTGTTTCTTACTGTGGGGGGGCGTGGCTGTCAGATAGTGAATGCTGATCTCTGCTCCAATCACAGGGAGCAGAGATCGGCGTCACTAGTTGCTAGGCAGAATGGGGAGATGCTGTCTATTTCCGCATCTTCCCGTTCTGCCTTCCCGTGAGACGATCGTGGGTGTCCCGCGACCGGCCTCACGGGGGTCCCGACCGGCGCGGGAGCGCGCTGCTCCCGGCGCGCTCCCGATGGCACGGACGGCATTAAGGAGGGACTTATATATATGCCCTCCTGCCTGTCCGTGCCATTCTGCCGAGGTATATCGTCGTGCGCCGGTCGGGAATCGGTTAAGGTAACAATGGCCTTGAGAACCAAGCGCATCAATGCTTGGCAGTTAAAGGTGGACCAACCTTCAAGGACCCAGATGTACATGGGACTAAGACAGCGCTGACCAACAATCAAACAAAATCCTCCGGTATGAAGCAGAGACTCTTTATTTTTTTAAAGTGAAGGTAATCCCAAAGGTTTACAGCAGTCTATAGATGGTCATACAGAGACTTGGATGACAATACCTGGAGGCTGGAGCCACATGGATGTCACAGGGGCTCAGAGGAGAATACACAGAGCCATGGATCAGAGAATGCAGGAGCGTCTCTGGCAAGGGGCCCGACCAGACCCGAAAGGGCAGGGGTCCCTGAAGGATATCCTGAAGAAGGTGCATGGCACGGAAACATGTAGTATCTCCAGTCGGCAGTGTGTGCTCCCTCTTGTTCGCCTTGTATCAGCAGTGTTTAACCGCTTCCCGACCGCTTAACGCAGATATACTGCGGCAAAATGGCACGGGCAGTTGTACGTGATCGTGCATGTGCCTGCCTGTGGGTCGCGCGCCGCCAGCGCGCCGGTCGGGAGCTCCGTGACCCCAGCCGCGGGACCAGATCGCCGCTGGTGTCCCGCGATCGGGTTACGGAGCTGAAGAACGGGGAGAGGTATGTGTAAACAAACCTCTCCCCGCGCTTCCTACTCTGCCTGTCATTGATCGGCTGTTCCCTGTCATCGGGAAAGCCGATCAATGGCGTCAGACGTCAGCCCCGCCCCCTAATGTAAAAAAAAAAACACACACGTCACAGCCCATAACCCCTCCCCTCCCCCTAGTGGTTAACCCCTTCACTACAACTGTCATTTATACAGGAACCAATGCATTTAAATAGCATTGATTGCTGTATAAATGACAATGGTCCCAAAAATGTGTCAAAAATGTCCGATGTGTCCGCCATAATGTCGCAGTCACAATAAAAACCGCTGATCGCCGCCATTACTAGTAAAAAAAAAATATTAATAAAAATGCTATAAAACTATCCCCTATTTTGTAAACGCTATAACTTTTGCGCAAACCAATCAATAATCGCTAATTGTGATTTTTTTTTTTTACCAAAAATATGTAGAAGAATACGTATCGGCCTAAACTGAGGAAAAAAAATGTTTTTTTATATATTTTTTGGGGATATTTATTATAGCAAAAAGCAAAAAATATTGCATTGTTTTCAAAATTGTCGCTCTATTTTTGTTTATAGCGCAAAAAAAAATTAAAACCGCAGGGGCGATCAAATACCACCAAAAGAAAGCTCTATTTGTGGGAAAAAAAGGACGCCAATTTTGTTTTGGAGCCACGTCGCACGACCGCGCAATTGTCAGTTAAAGCGACGCAGTGCCGAATCGCAAAAAGGGGCCTGGTCCTTTGGCTGCCAATTGGTCCGGGGCTGAAGTGGTTAATCGGCTTCAGCAGCAGGGTTTTGCCCATATCTGAGGATCTCTGTGGCTGACTTCTGCCAGGCTGTGATGTCACTTCCGGATGCCGTCCAATCAGCCGTTGGACCCTGGCCCCTACAGTACAGTCCTTGTGGCTACAGTTGGGCCACCCCCTACCTCCACCGGACTCCTAGCCTTACGGTTCTGGTCGGGTCCCTTGAGAGAGGCGCTCCTGCATTTTCTGCTCCATGGCTCTGTGTATTCTCCCTGAGCCCCTGTGACATCAGTGTGGCTCCAGCCTCCAGGTATTGTCCGCTTCTCATCCAAGTCTCTGTATGACCATCTATAGACTGCTGTAAACCTTGGGTATTACCTTCACTTTTTATAAAATAAAGAGTCTCTTCTTCATACCTGAGGATTTTGTTTGATTGTTGGTCAATGGTTAGCGCTGTCTTTTTTCCTGATTTATTTAGTGTGTGTGTGTGTGTAGTGACCATTCATTTTTACATTAGTGTCAGTTTATTTTGTCAGGGCAGGTTTACTGCAGTATAGTTCAGTGCGTCAGTGCACGTTTAACGCAGTATATTTCTGTGCAACTTTGCACATTTAATGCATTATATTTTAGTGCAATTTTAATGCAATATATTGTAGTGTGTCGGAGTGTATCTGTGTAGTGAGTACACAGGTTAAAGTGCACCAAACACCACTTTCCATTGATTAAAGGGCATTCACGTACACATTTCAACATCTTTATTACATTTTGTTAGTAAGCAACCCCCCCTTATCATGTCTGGGAGGCCAACAAGGAGGGACAGATGTTCCCATGGCACTGTGAGGGGGCCAGCAGCGTATGTGTCCACAGGCAAAGGTGGACGTGGTCAGTCCTCAGACAGGGCATCATATCCTCTGTTTAGTGATGTTGCCCGTGCTATCCAGCCACAGCATGCAGAGGAGGTGGTGGGCTGG
The DNA here is from genome assembly GCA_028564925.1 of Lithobates sylvaticus. Classification (NCBI taxonomy): domain Eukaryota; kingdom Metazoa; phylum Chordata; class Amphibia; order Anura; family Ranidae; genus Lithobates; species Lithobates sylvaticus. The sequence goes on along the minus strand of CM053032.1, from coordinate 97,603,030 downwards.
CTTACTAAAATATCCTTATCCTCCATCACCCAAGCAGAGACTAGTGCTCAGTCCACTGCAGCTGTCAGAGTGGCTAAATCTGCCTCCCTGTCCACAGCTATATGCCATAACCCCAGCATCAGGCATGAAGGAGTCAGCTGAGTTATTTGAACACAGCGCCAGCCACTTGCCCCTTGACGATGCACAGCCATTACTTGATTCAGATGTTGGTTCTGAGGTTGAGTAAGGTAGGAACATGAGCCTACAGAGAGGGGAGAACACTGATACACAAATTGGCAGTCATGTTCCCCCAGCCACAGCGTATTGCCAGGTTGTCTCCAGTGGGAATGAGGATGGAGGAGATGATGAGGTCACTTACGCGACTTGGGTGTCGGATAGAGCAGAGGAGGAAAGTGAGGGTGAGGCACAGCCCCAACGAGGCAGCCATCATGGAAGAGTAGAGAGCAGCCACCCTATTCCATCACATTGTTGAGCTGTTATCTCCCAGCCCACTTCCCACAGCTCAGCTGTATGGGCCTTTTTTAGCACATGTGCAGCTTTCGCACTGTTGATATTTGCAAACTTTTTTTTAAGTGCGGCAAAAACACCAGGTATTTGAGCACCACATGCTTGACAAGGCATTTAAACTCAGCTCGTTGGCAAGAGCACCTAAAAGCCACACAAAGGGGAGGCACTTTTGTTCCTCCCCATTACTCACCCCCATCTACCCCAGCTATACCTTATGACCTCTCAGCAGCTTCCACTGACAGGGATGATGGTATATTGCAGGTTTTCCCAGGTCCTTGTAGCATCTGCCAGTAGCACACCACCAGCTGTAGACTATAGCTGGCAAATTTATCCACTGGGTTGCTGGGTCATGAGAATAGACCGCTGGCCAAAACTTGCTCAGTATGCAGTTAAGCTGCTGGGCTGCCCAAACGGCCATTCAGTGCTGCTGGAAGTTTTGTTACTGATAATAGAACGCGTCTGTTCAGACTCTGTCGACTTTCTGACATTTATCAAAATGAATCAGTCCTGGATTACCAGCAGCTATGAAGTCCCTGATGCCGATGTCGCTGATTAAGTGTGTTTGGGATGTGGAATCTCTGCAAGACTTCTAGGCTGCCTAGCGTTGTGGGTGTTGATTTTCATCTGGAAGAATTTTTTTGGTGTAGGTTTCATGGGCACAATTAACACCCGAAGACCAATTTTTCCACACATGTTTGACAGGTGCAGATCATTTAAATTTTTGACAGCAAGGCCAATTCTTGCTTTCATCAAGAGTACCTCTATAGCAGGGGTCTCAAACTGGCAGCCCTCCAGCTGTTGCAAAACTACAAGTCCCACAGGAGCGTTGCTAGGTGGCAAAAAGACCAGGGGCTTCAGCTCCAAGTCCAAGGCCGGCAAGGGGGGTCTGCGGCGGCGCAGGGTTTTTTGGCTGGGCGGTGGGGTTGTGTGGCGGGGGTAAGCTCACTTGCTGGTTGCTACCTGGCTTACCGGTGCCCATCATTGCTGACCACTAAACTCACCTGCCTGCCACACTGACCTACCTACCTGACACACACACGCACTGACCTACCTGACACGCACTGACATACATACATACACTGACATGCACTGACCTACCTACCTGACACGCACTGACCTACCTGACATGTATACACTGACCTACCTACCTGACATGCACTGACCTACCTGTAGAATTTGATAATAATTGTAGAAAATGATATACCACTACAGTCTATATATTATCTCATCTATGTATCAATTACTTTGTCTAGTCCCTGTAGATTAGTTAGTCTGTTAACACTATGAGCGCAAGCTACTGTTAATATCACAATACAAGTTAACTATGCAACCAAACACACGGTTTAAGATCAATCAAATCTCATTTATTTCCCAAGGAAATAAGAAAGCTTATATAAGCTTATTAGAAGTTACAAGATTACATAGCATACAATCACAATACAATACAATCGTATACTTAGCACATCCTAGTAGCTGAGATGGAATAAGAGAAATGTCCACATGGTTAGGCCCAAGTCATCCAAAGTAGGCATCAAGATGGCCGAATAACAGCTTAGAGAACAGCCTCATGACATGCTTTCCTCAACAAGTCCAAAGACACAGAGGGAAAACTCTCTGCCACAATCCCTTTTTTAACAAACTCACTCATTCAAACCCCCCCCCTTGCCAATCCTATTTGCTTTGCATCCAATAGACATCGCGACGAAGTAATCCAGGAAGCATGCTGTATTGTCCACTAGGGGCAGCGTCTCTATTAGCCTTGAGCCGTCTTCACAGCAGGTGGGCCTGAGCCAAGCCATTGTTCCTATGATTAAAAAGCTTGATATGCTTCATTTTAACTGAGGCCACCTGGCTTATAAAAACAGGAAGTGAATCGCAGAAATATTACATGAGTTCATGTTGAATCCAACATAGACCGCTTTGCGACTAAAAGGCGCATACCACCCTTCTTCAGACACGGGTCCTATTGAACAGTCCATAACTGTTTTGTCCCCAACATGTGTTTCTGAACCAGTACCTATAGAACAGTCCTTTAAACGTCTTAACGTGTCGTATTTTTACAACTTGTGCAGAAACCGCTCCTATGGAACAGTCCATAATGGTCTTATCGTGTTATGCTTCCCAACACGTGCCGCTTTGCCACTGAGTGACACATCCTTCTTTAGCGACAGCTTCCATGTCACCAGTATGTATCTTTGGTATCTTCTCCTTTCCGGTATCTTCAGGACGGATGCAGTACAGGCAAGGGGTGTCCATTCATTCACCATTCACCAGTACACATTCAGAGCAACATATCAAACAGCTCTCAAATACTGATCTATTATTTAGATAAGTCTCGAGGAGGGCCTTATTCACCCATATTATCAACCTACAATACGCATAGGTCACACTATACCATAACATAAATCAACTTATTATCATACTATATACATATATCTGTATCCCATCCCTTTACGCACCCCGCTCCCAACCCTATAACCCTTTACTGTAAATGTGGATCGGGATTAGGCAGGCTTGCTCACAGCGGTATTGCAGGGCTCTGACTTGGCAGCAAGGTCTCTAATTTGTACACAGAGACCCTACCGTTAATTCGTTCCTCAACTTGCATAGACAAATGGGAGACCCTTCTATATAAATATCGAATCTAATCACACATATAAATTTGCAAAAATGCCAAAGACCACACAATTACATCCCTGTGCCTGGATTTCAGAGACCATGCCCAGGGTATACCATGCACCTCTATCAAGGAACCTTCCAGTTTTATGACTAGCGTTACATCGGTATTCTTTAGGACAAAGAAACAAATTCGTCTATGTCCCAAATGACACCCAGGTGCTTCCTCCCCAGCAATGATCCATGAAATAACTTCCCAACATTTTTACGTTCCCCACCATGATGTATTGACCTGGCATACAAAGGACATCATGGTCATGCTTCCGACCGAGGGAAGTATCAACCTGCTTCCATCTCCTCTGATCACATGTGGGTGATTTAGCCTCAAATGCGACAAGATAGAATCCCCAATCAGTAAGCCCATTGATGCCACCAAATATACAGACCAAGTCCGCACTTCTGTATATGGGATCATACAGCCTAACACCTTTCACCATCCAAACTGGTACAGCCCATCCAGGCATTCGACCACCATTTTGGATTAGTGTAAGCGACGTGTTGTGGCAGAGTCTTACTGAGCGGTGATGCTAACTCATCAGGCCACTGCCCTTTATACAGAGATTGCTTGATGCTGGTTGACACTTCCGCCCGTACGCCAGAGCCCATGACCGACTTCTGTTCTGCACCCTCACACCCTCCACCAACCTCTCAACATGGTTCACCAAATCTGGAGCTAATTTACCCTGGGTATTTTGTGAATGTTATTAAGGATGCCACCAATCTCTCTGAGTAACAAAGTCCCGCTTAAGCTATGGCTGAGAGTTTGTTCCTCTGGATACCGATGTCTACTCCATTACCAACACCCATCCCAGCTCCTATTCCCCCAATATAGTGCCGAATACATGCCTCCTCTTCTGGTTACTCCTCAGAGATAAGCATCCTGCATGCACCTTATTCTGTGTCTGCACATCTCTGGGAGTAAGTCACTGGTACAATGACCGCACTTGATTCAGCGTATACTCATCACACATAGGGTAATAGGTTTTATCAACCACTGTGAGATGTTGCAGCCTTATGTGGTGAAAGCATACTGTACCCTGGTAGTCGGCGTTTGTTCCCTTTATCTATCGGATCATGCTCCTGTGTGTATTCAGTGGCATTCCCTGTGCAGGGTTTCAACCTCTCAGGTGAGACATCAACCAGGCGTATCTCCCCCATGTCTAGTTCTGGTGTCCCACATGTCCAGTAACCGAAAGCTTCTCTCTATAGGACTGCTAGGATTGAGACACCACCCTTTACGAGGAAGTTTCACCCCATTGATGTGTCACCTGGCACCCTTTAGTCTGGCCAACAGACACCTTATTATGCATAAGTGCCCGCCTCCTGGGTACCTGCACCATATAAATTCTGTTACGTCAATACATGTCATACATTACACAACTTTTCTTCTTTCAACTCCTCCCTCCAACAAAAAAAAACATATATATTTTAAATTTTCATGGTTTGATGGATTGGATGTGTTATATTCCTTCCCCCAACCTCCAACCCATTGTACATATATTAATAACATGTTTGCATTCATCAGGAGAGAGTCCAGCAAAAGAAATGTTTTAAGTCTTGTTGATAGGCACAGTCTTTCCGATTCAGCACCAGATCGTCCATAGGAAAAGAAAAACTATTAAAGTGAATCTTTTTGTTTTGTCCCGTCTCTCCTGATATTTATTAGACCACATTTGGGGCATGGTATGGCACAGACAAACTGCCAACCAGATGATCATCTGTCATCCATTTTCCAGAAACCTTTCCAATCTCGCTCCACCAGGATTCTGGAATTGAAAAACAAGAGCAGAATCAAATTCTTATCCAGAATATCTGCTCGCTTACTATATTTACTCCTATTTCCCTCCTTGGAACCTAGGAACTTTAAATCAAAACCAAGTTTATTGAGCATACATCAAACATGGATAGATTATTACAGTTTAAGTGCAACAGGCACTACAATAACAAGAAACAAATGTTGACATATTCATTGGGGTATAAGCCGACACATAAAATGAGATGCATTTCATATTACAGAGTAGTGGAACGTCAGGGGTTCCGAAGGGGTTTCATTCAAGTAGGGGCTCAGAGGCGCCCCATAGCAAAGCTGTGGGGTCTCAATATCCATCAGGCATGTTGGCTTGTGTAGGGGGAGCCGAACAGACTCAGTGCTCAGCGGGCGGGTTAAGCCGCCCTCCTCGTCACATGTGTTGGGGGCGGGCGGGTGGTGGGGGGGCAGTAGGTCGTTTCTAGGGTGTGTATGTGTCTGGATCGCTGATCCATCTATCCCATACTTTATTGTATTTGGCTGGGCAGCCTCGGTGGAGGTACAACATCTTTTTAAAGGGGAGGAGGGCGTTAACAGCAGCCATCCATGCTTGGAGGGTAGGGGGGTTCGCTTTGATCCAGGTATGGGCAATGTAAGGTACACGTCTTTCTTCTTGTATTCTAAGTGCCTAGGCCAGAGATGGTAGAAGCGGAGGTCCCAATTCACCGGTGGATAAACATCACACATACACTCAATGGTACGTGAAGGATGGTTACAAAGTTTAATAGACAATACGTTCCTCTTTTATGGGAAATGCAGAGGGAGGGGACAGCTCTCCCAAGAACCAATCAGACTCATACACATATGCATACATTAACAACTTCTTGTCATGTGACAGTCTTTAGTTTGCAATATGAAATGTAAGGCAAAGGTTAGTGTATGACAGTTAGTTCACACCTGCTGACTTGACCACAGAACTCCTGAGTCACTGCTTAGCTAGTTTCATATCCTCTGGTGAAGTACAGAGTTAGAAACCACAACACAGATGCGTCCTGATGTCAACATACTGGTCAAAACCGTTTTTCTGCAGAATATACTTACAACAGCTTTGTTCAAAAGCTGAAAGTTAAGCATATTCATTTCAACCCCTATCAAAATGGTATATCATTATAAGTAGCCCCCTTATAATCCTCTCTTTGATCATTCTGATTTAACATAATGATCATCCCTTTATCCTTGTAACGTTGGTAAGTATTATTGGGGGCGTGCCATTTAGGAGTGAGGTAAAATTTAAAGGTATGGCCATTAAAGGAACTCTGGCAGTACTGGGATGTAGTTTACTGCATATCCAGCACTTTTCAAAACCTGATTTTTGGGCATAGCTATATTTAAATTTCAACAACAACATTTTATCAGAAAACTCTTGGGGGGGTTCACTTCTTCTATGTCTTACTATAGGAGTGTTATTTGACTTGGGAATCCCACATATCCCTTTTAGTGGTCCCAAATCCTCTGGGTGGTATATACAGTTAGCTATCAGCCAAGTAGGTAAGAATACTACAAAAATTAGACAGCACCAGAGGCATAAGGTCTTCCCTGTTGCTGATGTTGAAAACATTATATATATATATATATCTAATGTCCTCAAAATTCACTATTCTTCTTCTTCTTCTTCACTTGTCCTGATGATGGAAAGATTCTGTTTAGTTTCCAGGTAAAATCATCGTGTCCTCCAGGGAGATTTGTCCTATGCCTTCCTGAATATCTTGTAGATTTTGTTGTTGTCTTGAAGGGAGTGTATCCTCGGTTACTGTTAGGGGCTCTGGAGTTGAGGGGAGCTGGGGACACTTCTTCAGTCGGCTGGCGTGGATCCAGGTGTTGCCTAGGTCCGTCAGTACCGCGGTCCTGGATACCTTTTCCACCTTCCACGGTCCGGAGTAGATTGGTCCAATTCTTTTCCTGTGAGCCAGCTGCTTAATCAGTACTTTGTCCCCTGGGATGAAGGGGTGGGTTGGTTCTGTTGAAAGAGGAAAAAAGGTGACAGAAACTTGTTCATTTATTTCATGAAGCATACTTACCAGACTTTTCACGTACACTTCCTGTTGGGAATAAACGTTAATGTCAGAATTTGGGTCTAATGGGGGTAATTCTATATTTGCAGGGATTCCCATTAGAATTTCAAAAGGGGACAATCCTGTCCTAGAATGGGGGGTGGTTCTTATCTGAAAAAGGACAGAAGGTAAGTGTTCCAACCAACCTTTTAGAGTACCTCCTGTAGCCTTTTTTAATTTGTCTTTGATGTTCCTGTTCATTCTCTCTACTACTCCTGCACTCTGGGGATGATAGGGAATATGTAGTTTCCATTGCATCCCCAGAGATTTGGCTACAACTTGGGTCACTGAGGAACTAAATGCGGGTCCTCTGTCGGACCATATGGTTGTGGGTATCCCGAACCTACAGATCCAATAATTTAACAAGCATCTCGCTGCTATATTTGCGGTTTCTCCGGTACAGGGAATTGCCTCAACCCAAGCTGACCATTTGTCAACGATTACGCAGAGGCACCTCAAGTTTCCCTTTTGTTTCGGTAGGTGTGTGAAGTCTATTTGTAAATCTGTTAATGGTCCCAAGGGTGGAGGTAGATGGCCATGTAGGCCATGTCTTTTTCCTTGAACATTGTTCTGGGCACAAGTTAAGCAGCTTCTAGTTAGAAGCTTAGTTTGTTTTTGTAAATTATTTGTGCAAAAAGATTTTGAATATATATTTACAAGAGGGGCGGGTCCTATGTGTCCTGGGCCATGGAGGTAGGATAAAATTAGGATACAATTAGCTTCAGGTATACCCAGGATCTTCCCCTCTTTTGTCCAAAGACCTTCAGAGTCTTTGGTCAAACCTTCATTTGCCCAGAAATGGACATCTGTATCTGTGGCCATTGACTGCATTTGGGCCACAACAGTTTTGAAATCAGGGGATGAGAAGTGCTCTTTAAAGAAGATTGTGGTAGGGGCTGGTGAATTGGGTGAACTGGCAGCAGCCTTTTTTGCTTCTCTGTCTTACGAAAGCATTTCCTTTTGATACTATACTATTGTCTGATGAGTGGGCTTTTACTTTTATAACAGCAACCTTTTTAGGGAGCAGAATTGCTTGCAGTAGATTAAGGATCTGCTCTGAATTAGCTATCTGTTTGTTGTCTGCTGTTTTAAATCCTCTATTGGCCCATATCACACCAAAATCATGTACCACTCCAAATGCATATCTGCTGTCTGTATAAATGTTGACTTCCTTGTTTGTGAACAGAATACAGGCTCTGGTCAGAGCTTCTAGTTCTGCTACTTGGGCAGAAACAGGGGGCAATGGTTTTGCCTCTAGTACTGTATGTGGCAGCTGAACTACAGCATAGCCAGTTAAAAATGTAGAGTCAGAGGGACGGGAACAACTACCATCTACAAAAACATTTTCGGCATTTATAATTGGAATGTCAGAAAGATCAGGTCTTGGTGAAGTGACTTGTTCCACTTTTTCTACACAATTATGTGTGTGATCAGGTTCGTGTGGTAAACGTAACATGGAATGTAGTAAACGTACAACTGGATTGCTATTCGGAACATATTTAAGTACCAAGTTGTCAGTATTTAACAAAGTGATCTCGTATCCACTGAGTCTTTGGGAAGTCATGTGTTGTGTGTTCATATTCTGTATGAGGTGGGTAACTGAATGAGTGGTGTACAGTGTCATTTTGTGTCCCAATACTATTTTGTTGGCATCCTGTGCAGACATGGCACAGGCAGCGACATTCTGAAGACAGGACGGCATGCCCTGGACTTGGATAGGGAGTTTTCTAGATAAATATGACACTGGGCGATACCCTGAACCATGCGATTGTGCAAGTACTGCAGCAAAAGATTTTCCTGAAACTACACAGTACAACTGGAAGGCTTTACCATAATCTACCAATCCCAGGGCGGGGGCGGTGGACAAACTCTTAATAAGAGCATCAAAAGCATTTTTTCTGTCTTCTGTCCAGTCTATCAATTTAGGGGCGTTTGACCCGGCAGCCTCTCGTAGGATACTATCATAATGAGAACAGTCAGGAATCCACTGGCGGCAATATACAATTGCGCCCAGAAATGACAACAAAGCTGCTTTGTCTTTTGGAGGACTGAGAGCTCGTAAGGCTGCGGCACGTTTGGGGGACACTAGCCTGGTCCCCTTGTCCAGAATACATCCTAGGTATTCTACTTGTGGTAGACACCACTGTATTTTTTTCCTTGAGGCTAGGTGGCCGGCTTCGGCCAGATGTTCTAACAGTAATGTTGAATCGACCGCACAATCTTCAGCAGAACGACTGCACAAGAGCAAGTCGTCCACATACTGTATTAGTACCGACCCATGCTCGGAAGTCCAAGACCTGACGGTCTCGTTGAGTACCATGGAGAAGGCGGCGGGGCTGTCTACATACCCTTGCGGTAAACGCGACCAAGTTAACTGGCCCCCGGCCCATGAGAAGGCAAAAATAGGTTGAGCCTCTTCGGCAATAGGGATGCTAAAAAATGCGTTTGCCAAATCAATCACTGTGTAGCATAGGGAATCTGCAGGTATGCATGAAAAAATGAATGTTATATCAGATACCAAGGGCGGGAGGGGTAGTACTTGTTTATTAACTGCCCTTAGATCTTGGACTAGCCTCCATTCGCCACTGGTCTTTTTTACGGGGTAAATGGGCGTGTTCCAGGGGCTGATTACTGGTTTCAAAATGCCTAAGCGTATGTATTCTTCAATCTGTGGTGCAATTCCATTGGTTTTCTCTGGGGGCAAGGGATACTGTTTGTGGTATTGTGGCTGTGCATCTGGACGTAATTGGGGAGTGTAGGGTGTGCAGTTGATAAATCCTACGCTACCTTTGTTTTCTGCCCAGATTTTGAGAGTCTCTAAAGTAGCGGGCAGTAACATAAAGAATCCTTTATGTGTGTGTCGTTTAGGACCAGTCAGGTCACAGAAAGGGGAACTTGCAGTTAGTGACCCTTCTTTGTCAAATTTAATAGTGATACTTAGACTGGACAACAGGTCCCTTCCCATAAGGGATACAGGACAGGAGGTCAACACAGCAAAAGATTGATTGCACAAATGTTGCCCCTCGGGAGTGGTTACAGGTAATGGTGGAGTGATGGGATGGGTAACAGGGGTCCCATTTATACCAATAGAGTTTCCCTCAGTACATTGTGGTGTGTCAAAAATTACATTATTCACTGAACTTGATGAGGCGCCCGTGTCAATCAAGAAACAGACACGCCGCCCATCAACATTTAATACAACTTGGGGAAGACTCTTCCATGAAAGGTTATAACACACTAAACTGAGGGAAGGGACATACTCTAGGCATCCCTATAGGGGGTTTGGCTGCTGGCGGTTTGATGGCCACTGCATAATCTTTTAAACATTTGCTCCATGAGTGATAACAATCTTTCATGTATTGAGGGTCATTAGATTTACACGGGGGGGGGTAGGAATGCTTATGCGTCTGACAAATTTTGCTAACTTTCTTCCAATCTTCCTCTGAACAAGGACCTTGTGGTCCCGGATCATGAATACCTAACTGGTGGCATCTTTCCTGGACTTGAGCCCAGAAAGGTTCCACCTGTGGTCCAGGTAGATTGTTTTTAATATATTCATACGGGCACGGGATCCCTATGTCTGATCCTGGGGTGGCCGCAGAATTCCCCATCTAACAAAGTGGGCAGGGTATGACTAGTATGTGGGCACAAGTGATAACAACCCGTTTGGGTAATCACTGCTTGGTCCGTCAAATCAGATGGACTAATGGGACTGTGAAGGTTTACCCTTAGTACTCGATTTATGGTTCCTTTCTTTGTGGCGGGATATATTCCTCTTACCCCTAATCTACAAGAATAGCCCCCTGGTCTATTGGTTAATAGAACCCACCTATTTTCTATTTTAAAAAAACAGTAATCCTATAGTACAATGTGGACAAGGTGGAACTATATCACTACAATCAGGTTCTGCATATTCAGAAGTCATTTAACTCTTATACTTTATACAACATACAATTCTTTAAAATTTTTAGGTACTTACGCTGTTCTGTGGAAAAAGAAGTCTCACATATACATATATATATATCTTAAACAAAACTTTATACTTATTTCTATAGGTCTTATACTGTAAATCTTATGAACAGAATTATTTTAAATGATCATTATAAAACCATACATTTGTTCAATTTTATAGTGCACTTTTTGTTTCTCAAAAAACTTAATGGGCGTCCGCTCAACCAAACCTTTTATCACGGGCGTAATCTGCTACTTCCCGGTGATTAAAATAATAATCTCTTTTACAATAGTTTTTTTATAGTCAGACCAACCTAGTCGGACTCTCTTTAAATACCCAAATAACCTACGTAACTACCTGCGTGTCCTTTTAACCTCCCGGGGGACCGACCTAGTCCCCCGCGAAGGCACAACAACCTAACCTCCCGGGGGACCAGCCTAGTCCGCCGCGAAGGCACAATAACCTCTTTAAACTAAATTCGTGGCGATGATCTGGACAGCGTAAGCATTTACACCTATTCACCTTAAAAGGTAAAAAGGGCAAAATCACTTACCTGTCACAAGATATCCCACTTCTGAACACCAGTTGTAAAGGTACACGTCTTTCTTCTTGTATTCTAAATGCCTAGGCCAGAGATGGTAGGAGCGGAGGTCCCAATTCACCGGTGGATAAACATCACACATACACTCAATGGTACGTGAAGGATGGTTACAAAGTTTAATAGACAATACGTTCCTCTTTTATGGGAAATGCAGAGGGAGGGGACAGCTCTCCCAAGAACCAATCAGACTCATACACATATGCATACATTAACAACTTCTTGTCATGTGACAGTCTTTAGTTTGCAATATGAAATGTAAGGCAAAGGTTAGTGTATGACAGTTAGTTCACACCTGCTGACTTGACCACAGAACTCCTGAGTCACTGCTTAGCTAGTTTCATATCCTCTGGTGAAGTACAGAGTTAGAAACCACAACACAGATGCGTCCTGATGTCAACATACTGGTCAAAACCGTTTTTCTGCAGAATATACTTACAACAGCTTTGTTCAAAAGCTGAAAGTTAAGCATATTCATTTCAACCCCTATCAAAATGGTATATCATTATAAGTAGCCCCCTTATAGGCAATCTGCATCCTAGCTAGAAATAAGGACTCCTGTAGGAATATAGAGAGATATTTTTCATCTTCGGGGAGTGGGAGGATCCCTAGTAGACATTGGCGTGGGCATAGAGACAGAGGTGATCCCATTTGATCATGTAGAAACTGGACAACTTGCGACCAGTAGCCTTGAATGCGTGGGCAGGTCCATAGTAGGTGGTAGAATGTGCCACCTGGGTCCCCACATTTAGGGCAGGAGGGGTCTTGGTCTGGCCTAAACCTAGCGAGGCTCGTGGGGGTGAGGTATGACCTATGTAGTATGTACAGGTGAGTGAGTCTGTCCGACAGTTTAGGGGATACTAATTTGGAGACTGCGAGTGCGTCCTCCCACTCCTCAGGCTCCACATCACCCAGGTCCGCCTCCCATTTGGGTTTTAGGTTGTGCGCCTGCAGGGTGGCCTCAGGCAGTTGTAGGTGGTTGTAAAAGTAGGAGATTAGTTTCTTAGGATCCTGACCCCTGATCACACCTACGGGGGACAGTGATTCCAACCTGGGAGTGGATCCAACAAATTGGGAGCTGAGAGCATGCCGGAGCTGGAGGTAGCGGAAGAGCATTTGATTAGGGAGGTCGAAGTCTTCCTTGAGAGCCTGAAACTGTCTGATCGAGCCTCCCCGCATCACCTGGGAAAGGAATATGATTCCTTTGGTTATCCAGAGAGACTGGTCAGGAATTGTAAGGAGCTCGGGTAGGTGGGTATTATTCCATAGGGGGGTGTGGGCGTGCATATGAGGGGCTTTGGTTTTGTTAATGGCTAGTTGCCAGATTTTGCAGTGGTGGGCAAGCATGGTTTTAGGGGGGGTGGAGTGGCCGTGGGTGCCACAGAGGAGGACCTGTAGTGGGTGGGAGACCGGGCCCTGGCTGGGTAAGCAAACCAGTGCCAGGTACCGGTCTTTGTCCGACTTGTCGAAGTAATAAAAGGGAGAGAGTTGGGCCGCTATGTAGTAGAGGAGAAGGTCAGGGAGGGCTGTGCCACCTAGGTGCACCGGGCATTTTAAAGTTTTCCAGGATAGTTTGTGGCGGGAGGGACCCCAAACAAAGGTGTTGAGGATGGCTTCCATGGACTTAAAGATTCTTAGGGGGATGCATAGTGGGGCGTGCCAGAACAGTTAGAGCAGTTTGGGGAGGAGGATCATCTTGATCAGATTGATGCGACCCATCACCCCTAGGGGGAGTCGGGACCAGATTTGGGTCTTGGATTTAAGGAGTGCGAAGAGGGGTTCAATATTGAGTTTCGTGTATTCCTCTGGGGATCTAGTGCATTGTACTCCTAAGTATTTAATCTGACTAGCCCTGACTAGTGGTAATGCAGCCTGTGACGCAGTAGGGGCTCCCAGGTCCAATGGAAGGATTTGGGACTTTGACCAGTTGATTTGCAGCCCCGAATACTCGCCAAAGTGTTTGATCAGTTGAAGCGCGGCTTCCAGAGAGGGGCCCGAGTCCTCCAGGTAGAGGAGCATGTCATCGGCGTACAAGCTAATTAGTTCAGTTATGTGCCCTGTTCGGAGACCTTTGATGAGAGGGTGGGCTCTAATTGCTATGGCCAGAGGTTCAACCGCAAGGGCGTATAGGAGCGGTGATATGGGGCAACCTTGACGGGTACCCCTTGATAGGGTAAAGGGGTCTGAGATCCTCCCGTTGACCTGGATCCGGGCAGTGGGAGCCTGGTAGAGGAGTTGTAACCATTTGATAAATTTCGGGCCGAAGCCAAACCTACGGAGGCACTCCCAAAGGTACCTCCATTCCACCGAATCGAATGCCTTTGCGGCATCCAGACTCACCACCACCCTAGATCCAGTATTGTCGTGGGTTGCCTGTAGATTCATGTGTAGCCTGCGGAGGTTGAACGCCGTGTTTTTGTCAGGCATGAAGCCCGTTTGGTCTGGGTGGATTAGGCTGAGGATGACTTTATTGAGGCGGAGGGCAAGAATTTTGGCGAGGATTTTGACGTCTAATTGTAAAAGGGATATGGGGCGGTAGGACTCAGGCAAGAGGGGATCCTTACCGGGTTTGGGTATGAGGACAATGAGAGCCTCCCCCATAGAGGGGGGGAGGGACTCAGAGTCAAAGATGTGGGTGTAGAGTCTTTGCAGGTTAGGGGTAAGAGTTTCTTGGAAATGCGTGTAAAATTCCAAGGGGAGGCCATCAGAGCCGGGTGCCTTGGAGGTTGGGAGAAGTGATAGCGCCTCAGTGATGCAGTCAGTGGTTATAGGTGCCTCAAGCAGGCTCGTCTGGGAGTGGGTAAGGGAGGGAAAGTCTACCATCTGAAGAAACTGGGTCAGTGCAGCCGGGGTGTGGCATGCAGTGGAGGTGTAGAGGTTTGAGTAGAATTGCTTAAATTCCTCTGCCACCCGGCTGGGGTCAGAGATCACTTCCCCCGCCGCAGTCCGAAGTTGGACCACCACGGGGGGAGTGTGATCGAGGTGGGCCATATAGGCAAGAAGTTTGCCCGCCCGCTCACCATGTTCGAAAATGCGTTGCTTACTGAAAAATATGTGTTGTTTCGCTTTTTCAAAGTGTAGTTGATCGGTCAGTCTGGACTGTGCTCGAAGGAGGGAAGCATTGTCCACGGAGGGGTCAGCCAGGAACATCTGCTCCAGAGAGCTGAGCCTCTCCTCAGACTGCTGCAGTATGGTCTTAGACGCGACTTTGTGTCTAGTTATGCGGGTGGAGAGTATTAGGCGAGCGTGGGTTTTAAAGGTCTCCCACACTGCACCAACGGACGCCGTTTCAATGTTGGTGTTGAAAAAATATGTCCATTCGCGGTCAACAGCCTCCAGGTCAGGTAGGATGGAGAGCCAAAAGGGGTTCAACCGCCATTTACGGGGGGTCGGAGTCGTCGGGAGTCGCAGCGCTGCCCAGCAGGGGGAGTGGTCAGAGAGCACTCTGCTACCAAACCCCACGTCAATGAGGTCCGGCAGCAGGGCGGGGGACATCAGAATCAAGTCAATGCGTGACATGGCCAAATGTGAGGGGGTAAAGCATGAGAAGGCTATTTTATCTGGATATTTGTACCTCCAGGAGTCTGTCAGGGAGAACTCAGCAAGGAGTCTGCCGAACCTAGTGATGGATGGGGGGGGGAGGCGTTTGGGCTGGAGCACTGAGTCTGTCCAGGATTTGGGTTTATAGTCATGTTGAAATCTCCCAGCCAGATCACTGGCACTGTGGGGTGCTTAGCCATAAAGGTGAGGCCCTCCTGGAGGATGCCAAATTGGAATGGTGGCGGTACATAGAATGCCATGAGGAGCACTTCAAGCCCACCTACGGTGGCGTGAAGAAAGAGAGATCTGCCCTGAGGGTCCGACTGCAGTTCGTGCAGCTGGAACTGCACCGACTTGGCGATAAGGATAGCAATACCTCGGGAGTTGGAGGTGTGAGGGGCATGGTACAGCCATCCCACCCAGGGCCTCTTGAGTGACATTTGGGCCTGACCCACGATGTGGGTTTCCACGAGGACAGAAATGTCGGCTCGTGCCGCTTTGAGATAGGAGAGAACAGCTATTCTCTTAGGCTTGGCACCCAATCCCCGCACGTTCCAGGTGATTAGCTTAAGTGATGCCATGGGGGGGGTGGGAGAGGTAGCCTGAGCAGTCGGACCCCCAGGGGGAAACTCATGACATGTGGTTCTTGCAAAACATTCACATTATAAGGCAGCGAGAATGAAAACATATAATCATTAACCGCTTCAATACCGCCCGGGCACCCGCGATTGCCCGTTAAAACAACGGGACCGGGCGGGAACGTGGAGCTGTGTGTGTAAACACACAGCTCCACGTCCTGTCAGTGCAGAGGAGACCAATCATGTGATCCCAGTACGGAGGAACACATGATCGGTCTCCTCCCCTTAAGTCCCCTCCCCCTACAGTTAGAATCACGTCTATTAGGGAACACATTAACCCCTCCAGCGCCCTCTAGTGTTAACCCCTTCCCTGCCAGTCACATTTACACAGTAATCACTGCAATTTTATAGCAACGATCGCTGTGTAAATGTGAATGGTTCCAAAAATGTGTCAAAAGTGTCCGAAGTGTCCGCCGCAATGTCGCAGTCACGAAAAAAAAAAAATCGCAGATCCCCGCCATTACTAGTAAAAAAAAAAAAAAATTCAATAAATCTATCCCCTATTTTGTAGACGCTATAACTTTTGCGCAAACCGATCAATATACGCTTATTGCGATTTTTTTTACCAAAAATATGTAGAAGAATACGTATCGGCCTAAACTGAGGAAAAAAATAGTTTTTTTTTTTTTAAAATGGGATATTTATTATAGCAAAAAGTAAAAAATATTGTGTTTTTTTTTCAAAATTGTCGCTCTTCTTTTGTTCATAGCGCAAAAAATAAAAACCGCAGGGGCGATCAAATACCACCAAAAGAAAGCTCTATTTGTGGGAAAAAAAGGACGTCAATTTTGTTTGGGTGTAACGTCGCACGACCGCGCAATTGTTAGTTAAAGCGACGCAGTGCCGAATCGCAAAAAGTGCTCTGGTAAGGAAGGGTGTTTAAAAGCCCTGTATTGAAGCGGTTAAGGCATATTGGGCATAACAGGTGTGTCAGCAACATATGGTATGTCAACAATAAGGGTTGTGCGTTCAACAATAGAAATAGTAACATAAAATTGGAAACTTTGCCTGCACTGGACCAGCATGGCACAACAAGAGAACAACCACCCACCATAGCCATGGGGGTGGCAGCTGGCCAGGGGAACTGTGGTAGGGCCGGTATTGTAGATCTCCGGGCGAAAAGTTCACTCGAGTCACCGGCATCCATGGTGGAACAAGGGGGCGAACAAATGTACATACTGCAGAGCTAGCAGTGGGGTGGGGGTGCTGGTTAGTTCTTCCAGCCAGGTGAGAGGCAGTAAGGTGTCCGAGCAAAAGCAAGGAGGGTGGTGGGGGTCAGTGTGAGAGGGGGAGAGGGACCGCGCGGTACTAAGGAGTGGGGCCGGCAGTCTCTGGAGCAAGGGCCTCTCCATGAGGGGTAACAGTTTCTGTACAGGGGAGAGGAGGGAGGGCGTCAATAACTTAGTTCTGGCGACGGATGAGGCCTCGTGCGGAGAAGAGGGCATTGCGGGCTCCCTGTTGTAGGCGGAGTAGCAGGTTACCGTGGCCGCGTCAGCGGAGGAGTGCAGGGAGCATCTGGATGGTCCTCAGGTGTAGCAGGATGAGACTTAGGGTAGGTTGCGGGGTGAGTCCCGCAGGGGAGAAGGGCACAGGTTCAGACAGGCGTCTCTCAAATTCTGTAGCAGCAGGCGTGTGGGCTAGCGGTGTGCAGGGCCAGCGGGTTCTCGATTTTCAAGCCAGGAGATCACCGCTGCAGGGTCTTCGAAGAACTGGGCCTGTCCCGGTCCCGGTAATTAAGGAGCTTTGCTATGAAGGTCCTGGGTGGTGCGCCGGCTGGTGGAGGGTGGGCGGCAAGGCGATGGGCCCTCTCGATTACGAACGTGGAGGAGAAGGCCTCCCTTCCGTAGGTTTTTATAAGCAAGTTTTCCAGGTATGTGGGGGGGTCAGCGCTCTCCGCCCGCTCCGGCAGGCCGACGAAGCGGAGGTTGCACCTCCTCAGCCTATTTTCCATGTCGTCCTGCTTGTGCAGGACGACGCTGAGCTGATGCTGGAGCTGCTCCACAGTCACCTGCAGGGGGGCAATGTATGCCTCCACGTGGCTTATCCTGCGCTCCATCTCGGCCGTCCGGTCCCTCAGTTTTTGGATGTCTTGCCTAATGAGGGAGACATCGGTTTTCACCTCCTCTAATTTCGTGGTGAGTGTGGTCTGGCACAGGGAGACTGCTTCGAGGATTTTGGCGGTGTCGCCCGCGGCTGGTACATCCTGGGCCTGGCCGGCGCCGTCTTCATCTCCACTCCCGCGGCCCTCGTGGCGGTACTTTGCCAGCTTATTTGCAGCCTCCGAGGCCCGTTTCGGCGGTGACATGCTAGTAGGAGTGCAGGTAGTTGTCCAGGGCGATCGGGTGTCGTTCTTGAAGGGGATAACCCAGCAGGATGTGTAGATAGGATGGTTGCTCGGACGGAGCTCTCACTCTGCACACCCTACTCCATGCAGCTCCAGGCCACGCCCCCCGGAACCTAGGAACTTAGTATTCCTGGCTTCTGCAACTTTGACCAAACTATCAAAACAACCATGACCTCTTTAGGCAGAACCCACTCTAAAATGGATCCCCATGGTATGATCAAAAATTTCAAAAACGAATGTCACTGTTGTTTCTCAAAAATTCTCAATTTAAAAACACAAAAAAAAAAAAACAACCAATGCATTTATCTTTATCTTATGATCTATGCACTAACTCCCCTTTCAGGTGGACAAAGGCTAAACCTTAATGTATCCAGCTGCTACCTGAGGGCATCGTCCATTACCCCCTTTCAGGTGGACTAAACATACTAATGTCCCACCTGAACAAAAACTAAATAAAACTAAAATAGATGACTACACAAATACCCCAAAAAATTTTAAATCTGGCCATTATCACCCAAGAACAACATGACAAGACAACCACCATGCAACAATGACAAACACTCAACTTTTAATTAAAAACATCCATGGATTTTCTCCTAAGAGTGCATGCTCCTTTGATCTGAACGATAATTAGTTAATGGGAAAAACAACACAAACAAACCATTTTTTACCTCCATCACAACATTTGCTACCTCATTTGTAACTCTTTAGTGCATTAATGTCAGACTATTGTTTAAATGTTTTCATTGTTTGCAAAGCAATTACTAATTAATGAGCTCATGGTACCATGTGATAATCGATTATGCATTTACAGTAACCTAACCCCCGTGTTGGTCTCATTTTGAAGGACCTGCAAACAAAACACAAATGTTTAGTATCCAAACCTGTTTACTCTTCCCTGGTCTCTGGAAAAGGAAAAGACTATGATTACACATGATTATCATGACAATTTACCTTTTAGGTGCCCCACGCCTTTTCCCATTATTTGTACTGCTAGGGGAACACATACAAGCCAGAATGGTAGAATAAACAATTCAACTAAAAAAATTAAAAATTAAAAAAATGTAATAAAAATTAAAATATATATTAAAAATTAAAATTAAAAAACATAAAAAAAATAAAAAATTTATAAACAAAAAAATTCATAATAAAATATTAAACCTTATTCATAGAAAGAAACTTTGATCAGAATATTTTTAACATACTTGCAGCTGACTAAGTGCTGCTAACATTGCTTCCCCCAGTGCTATGTTTGAATAACCATGCGGCTACCTCCATTTTGATTTTATGCAACTGTCCTACATATTGCTTTTCCGTTTGTAGACTCCGTAATTGGGTCTTAACCGGGAACTGGGTTTGCTTACTATGGGCTCCATGCTTTGGATTGTTACCCCACCTGGCCGAATAACATTCATAATGCCTTGGGGTCGTTTTCGGGTATGATCTTCTTTTGATATTGTTATTCGCCCAACAATACTTTGCGACGTGACCTCCCCTTTTACACAAACAACATTTTAGCTCTGGTTTCCCTGCATAGGCCCTTTTTTGAACATCTGGTGCTGGAAATTCACATTGCTGGATAATATTACTATGATTGGAATGAACAGACTTTACACTTTCATCGTCTGAGGAGTCGTCAGAAGTTTCCATTTCAACTCCTGAATCAATTTCAAGCGCAGTTATCACGTTTGTATTTACGTCTCCAACATTGATTCCCATCATAGTAATATGATTTGCAGCAACAATAGCATACGGGTTTTCTTCATGTTCCACTTCTATTTTTTTTTTTGTATACTGAGCATGTGCGGAGGGTATCTCCACCATTGCACATTCGGCTATTGCATGTTTGGAGGATAAATACATTATGGCTGCCTGTGCACCCTGTAATTCCTCCTTAAGCAGTGTGATAACCTGCAAATTTTCAGCCTCCCTTTGAATCAAAAAGGCGATGCAACTTTCTCTTAACTCACACGTTTTCCCTAATTCATCTAATCTCTGTTCCAATTTGCATTTTTCCATCACTAATTGTTCAATCTGACTACGCGCTTGTGCATCTGCGTTTTCAACCCTAATTAATATATTTTTTGTTATACTTTGTAGCTGTTGCATGAATTGCTTTCTTTCAGCAACTCATTCTAATTCTTTCTGTTCAGAAATTTGCTTCCTTTTGAGCAACATGCCTACCGAATTTGCTGCCTTTTTTTGATTTATTACATTACATATTTTTGACTGTTATGTGTATTACATTGTCTCAAAAGCTCACTAAATTGTTGTGTCATTCCACTCTCTTGTGTAGACTGAAATCTAATAGCACCATGTTTGGCCATGAACAGTTCAATGGCTTCCATTGATATGCTAATTAGCAAGCCCTCTACACTGGAGCTGTTAAACTTGTTTTTGCAACAGTTGGTTACAATGCAACACAGATAAACAGATAAGGCTATTCAAAGGTTTAGCTTGCACGCTAGCTTGTAGTTCCACAAAAGCCTACAAAAAAAAAAAACAGATACAGTTTAACCCAACCTGTAGTTCTACAGCCTACACAAGGCACATCCTAAGATACAAGGCAGACTCTTAATCAATGCCTTCCTGTTAGTTTGCAGGCCACATTGAACTTCTATTGGAACAGAGAGCTATGTCACTCTCACGTGAGTAGAAATAATAAAAATGAAAGAAAAAAAATTAAAAAAAGAAATGATAAACAAAATTAAAAAAAGTTTTTTTTTTTTTTAAACTAACAATACCTCTATTACATATTTCCTCAAAGATGTATGGTAATTCCTGTCAATTTATCGATTATATCCTATAACCAAGGGTGATCAATCCCTAACTCGCCAGTCTCGTTGACTGGTTACCGGCCAAACGTACAAACATTTAACGTACATACATATATCAGCCACAGCTCTCACCAGGTTCTACGCGTCCGTTTCACTGATGAGATCTTTCACAGAATTTTCATGATCATCCAAGCGTGGTTTCAGAATTTGCGAGCCAGCGCCAATCTTGTCCACACTAGAGACGATTTTTCATTCTGGATGTTTGAGGATTTGTGCTTAACGGGACTCAAAACAAAAAATGCCTTAGGTTTGTGAATCCTGTGCAGAAAAAAACGATATTCTACACGTCTAAATCTCGGGTGCCAAATGTAGAATTCGATAATTGTAGAAAACGATATACCACTAAAGCCTATATATTATCTCATCTATGTGTCAATTACTTTGTCTAGTCCCTGTAGATTAGTTAGTCTGTTAACACTATGAGCGCAAGCTACTGTTAATATCACAATAATACACGTTAACTATGCAACCAAACACACGGTTTAAGATCAATTAAATCTCATTTATTTCCCAAGGAAATAAGAAAGCTTATATAAGCTTATTATTAGAAGTTACAAGATTACATAGGATACAATCACAATACAATACAATCGTATACTTAGCACATCCTAGTAGCTGAGATGGAATAAGAGAAATGTCCACATGGTTAGGCCCAAGTCATCCAAAGTAGGCATCAAGATGGCCGAATAACAGCTTAGCAGAGAACAGCCTCATGACATGCTTTCCTCAACAAGCCCAAAGACACAGAGAGAAAACTCTCTGCCACAATCCCTTTTTAACAAACTCACTCATTCAAAACTTGCCAATTCCATTTGCTTTGCATCCAATAGACATCGCGACAAGGTAATCCAGGAAGCATGCTGTATTGTCCACTAGGGGCAGCGTCTCTATTAGCCTTGAGCCGTCTTCACAGCAGGTGGGCCTGAGCCAAGCCATTGTTCCTATGATTACAAAGCTTGATATGCTTCATTTCAACTGAGGCCACCTGGCTTATAAAAACAGGAAGTGAATCGCAGAAATATTACATGAGTTCATGTTGAATCCAACACTACCTGACATACATACACTGACCTACCTGACATACATACACTGACCTACTTACCTGACATACACTGACCTACCAAACATACACTGATCTACATACACTGACAGTAGTGACACAGTGACACACACTGACCTACCTGACCAGGAGACTTCATGTGTCCTGCAGCAACAGCTCAGCCGTGGTGTGCGGTGCATGCCCATCATCACAGCAGGCAGCTGGAGGAGAGGAGGAGAGCCGAGCGCTGAGCAGGGATCTCACGCTGTGGTTGCATTGTAATTCCCGCCTTCTGGAGCCTGCAGCACCTATGATGGATGTCACGCGTCACATGTACCCCATACTCATTCACATAGGGTGGGGGGCCGTGATCTGGGGGCTCCCGGATTCCGATAAGCCCCCCGCCCGCAGACCCCGACAACCAACGGCCAGGGTTGTCGGGAAGAGGCCCTTGTCCTCATCAACATGGGGACAAGGTGCTTTGGGGTGGGGGGGGCCACAAAGCACCCCCCCATGTTGAGGGCACGCAGCCTGGTACGGCTCAAAAGGGGGAGGAAGCTCGCTCGTCCCCACCCCCTTTCCTGACCGGCCGGGCTGCGTGCTCAGATAAGGGTCTGATATGGACTTTGGTGGGGCCCCCACGCTGTTTTTTCGGCGTATGGGGTTACCCTTTAAATCCATACCAGGCGACGGGGCTAGCAAGGTGTCAATCTCGCCGATGGAGGCGGCGACATTGACTTCCTTCGCTAGTCCCGTCTACCTGGAGTCACGTTCAAAATGAACGGACTTTACTCCGTGTGTGAGCAAGTCCGTTCATTTCAAAAGTCCGGCGGACTAGCACACAGACGGCCGGATTGTCGGCCGGATTGCCGAGAACGGCAGATAATTTTGAGTCAAGACTTCTTTCTAAGTCCGCCGGACTTTTGGGAAGAAAAAGTCCGCCAGAGCCCACACACGGCCGGATAGTCCGATCGTGTGTACGTGGCATAAGGGTAAAGGTGTTGATCTTCAGCGGCCCCTGGGAATCCTGGAATAAATAATTTCTTCTTGCACAGGTTTCCCAGTCCTTCAATTTTATGTTTTAGAATAGGATTTTTGTAACTCGGTAATTGTGATTGCTTGGAGAGATTGAACAGTTTCCAGGTGGTTGGAGATGGGTGTCTAGATAGCTAAGGTTGCCTCAGAGATAAGAGGGTCTTTTAAGAAGGTCGGGATAGCCAGCACTGTCATGCAGTGCTTGCCTTATTAGGTTGAGTTGAGGTCCTTAAACCTGTTAAAGGTGGAACATGTTCCTGTTTTTGGCCTTAAATCCCACAAAACTGTCCTTTTTACCTATAGTCCCTGATCAGCTGTTTGGATAATTGCACTGTGGTGCAGCACAGTGGTGTAGTGGTTGGCACTTTCGCCTAGCAGTAAAAAGGGTCGCTGGTTCGAATCCCAACCACAACACTACCTGCCTGGAGTTTGCATGTTCTCCCTGTGCCTGCGTGGGTTTCCTCCCACACTCCAAAGACATGCTGGGAGGTTAATTGGCTTCTGTCCAAAATTGGCCCTAGTATATGAATGTTAGTTGGGGACCTTGGATTGTGGGCTCCTTGAGGGTAGGGACTGATGTGAGAGTGTGATGTATGTGACGGTGCTATATGGGTACCTTAAATAAATAGGGATAATTGTAGACATGCACCCACACTTACTCAGGTTGAACTGATGGACTGTTGTCTTTATTCAACCTTACTAATTATGTAACTATGTAACTGTTGACAAAAGTCAGCCAGATCACTACTTCCTTCATGATCCTCTGTGTAAACTGCAACAGCATCCCAACAAGGGATCTTGTATCAGGTATAGCCTAGCTGATCAAAGCAAGTTGATGAGCACTTGCAGTTTACTGTGCCCCTCAGCTTCCTTTAAGGCAGCTTTGAGAAGTGAGTGTTAAAGAGGAAGTAAACCCCCCCAAACCACTTTGGCCTACAGGTAAGCCTAGATTAAGGCTTACCTGTAGGTCCAATAAATATCTCCTAAACCTACATGGTTTAGGAGATATTTATAAAAAAAAGAGGCATCGCTGTCTACGGCGCATGCGCCGTAGACATCGGCGCGCAGGCGCACTGCGCATGCCGAGTTCACGGCGATATGCCGCTTTCCGGCGCATGCGTGGGAGTGACGTCATCGCCGCTCCAGCGAATCACACCGCTGGATCGGCGAGACCTGGAAGTCACTCCTGTATCGATGGAGGAGGATGTGGACGAGGGGCGCTTCGGAGGCTTCATTCTCAGGTAAGTTATTCATAATGAGCTAGTATGCTATGCATACTAGCTCATTATGCCTTTGCCTTGCAGGTTCCGTTTTTTTTTTTTTTTGTGAGGAGGGTTTACTTCCTCTTTAAGCAGCCTTTTGTTCTCCAGAGAAAGGCAGAGGGCATAACTGTATGGGAAGCAAGGCTGAACATAGCCTATATTAAGTATTCCTTGCATATGTTGTTAAATTATGCTTAGAAAGGATATAGAAGCATCAAATGTGAATGTTTACGCAGTTGTAAAAACATTATTGGTTTAATCTTTTTTTCCCTATCTCTGCAGAACCTTCGTGTTAGGTATGTCACAGGAGTAGGATTCTACCTGCCTTCTGGGAAGGTCAGCGGCTCAATCTCACACAAATATCTTATGGTGGATGGAGATAAAGTTGCTTTTGGTTCCTTCAGGTAATTTGAGTTTGTTAAATTATTTGCATTAAATGGCTAAATTTGATAGTAACTAAATTACACTTCACTTGATATCAGATTTCGAAAATAAAGACCATTATGGATGACTAGAAACATCCACATATCAAGAGTTGTGTATACAATATGCAATAACATTTTACTGAAAACCAATAAAAGTGTATCTGTGGTATTTTCCCTTGTTTTTGGACCCTAAACAATGTGATTCCTAAAAATGTTTTGGGAGACCATCACCAAACCATATACCATCCAAGGAGATTTCTCGTTGCATGCAGGTCCTGTATCCCCCACCCCCTTGCTATGAACCTCCTCATCCAATATGAGGGCATTTGTTTAGGTGACCCTTGCTTCACCAAGCTAATTACTCCTTTATATGCATATTTTAATGCTCTCAAGGTCCATTCTTGTTTTAATAAATTATGGCATTTTGATTCCCCTGCATCCAAGGACTAATCTCAGATATGGCTGAATATTTCTAAATGCTCATCCAATATTTCCCAGGAGTAAGCATATAAGATGCTTAACCACTTCAGCCCCGGACCAATTTGCAGCCAAAGGACCAGGCCCCTTTTTGCGATTCGGCACTGCGTCGCTTTAACTGACAATTGCGTGGTCGTGCGACGTGGTTCCCCAACAAAATTGGCGTCCTTTTTTTCCCACAAATAGAGCTTTCTTTTGGTGGTATTTGATCGCCCCTGCGGTTTTTATTTTTTGCGCTATAAACAAAAAAATAGAGCGAAAATTTAGAAAAAAAATGCAATATTTTTTACTTTTTTGCTAAAATAAATATCCCCCAAAAATATATAAAAAAAAAAAAATTTTTCCTCAGTTTAGGCCGATACGTATTATTCTACATATTTTTGGTAAAATCGCAATTAGCGATTATTGATTTGTTTGTGCAAAAATTATAGCGTTTACAAAATAGGGGATAGTTTTATAGCATTTTTATTAATATTTTTTTTTTTTTTACTAGTAATGGCGGCGATCAGCGATTTTTATTGTGACTGCGACATTATGGCGGACACATCGGACATTTTTGACACATTTTTGGGACCATTGTCATTTATATAGAAATCAGTGCTATTTAAATGCACCGATTCCTATGTAAATGACACTGGCAGTGAAGGAGTTAACCACAAGGGGGCAGGGAGGGGCTAAGTGTGACGTGTTGTGTTTTTTTTTACAGTAGGGGAGCGTGGCTGTACGTCTGACATCATTGATCGGCTTTCCCGATGACGGGGAACAGACGATCAATGACAGGCAGTGTAGGAAGCGCGGGAAGAGGTTTGTTTACACATTCCTCTCCCCGTTCTTCAGCTCTGTGACCCGATCGCGGGCGCGACCCGACGGCTAGGCAATTAAAGGGGACGTATATATACGTGCCATTCTGCCGATGTATATGTACAGGAGGCGGTCGGGAAGCGGTTAAACATAGGTATTTGGTCTAATCTAGGGTAGATCATTTGTATCCAACTGCATTGGATTAGTGCTTTAGGGGTTGAAATAAGGTTGGTTACAACATTCTGGTCTAAAGTATTTTAGCTTATTCGTACCTAATTTCATGTAAGAATAAAAAATTATCTTTTTTTTTCTTAATCAAATTTTATTTAAAAAAAAAAAAAAATTCTAATCTTAAATAGAACAACACGGACAAAAGACACAGATCACACCGCGCAGGGCGCCACACAAAACAAGAAAAAAAAAGAGAACAAACAATAAAATAAAAAAATAATATATATATATATATATATATATATATATATATATATATATATATATATATATATATATATATATATATATATATATTATACTATACTTAGGGCATATACACATATTGGTAGACACATGAATTGATACAGTTACATAATAAAATCTATAAGGAAGAATAGCATGTAACGTTGAAACATGGGCGCCAGTATTTAACCGCTAGCCGACCAGCCGCCGCAGAGGACACAGACGCCTACCTGCTGCGTGGGTCCGGCGGTTGCGATTGCTCGTGACAGACAAATCCCAGTTCTCTCAGGGGAGAACCCAAAGTATGAACACCGGTCTCTCTCTCCTCCCCTAGTCAGTCCCACCCCCCCTACAGTTAACCCCTTGATAGCCCCCTAGTGTTAACCCCTTCCTGCCAGTGACATTTATACAGTAATCAATCGCTATTTTTAGCTCTGATCGCTGTATAAAGGTCAATGGTCCCAAAAAGGTATCAAAAGTGTCCGATCTGTCTGCCGCAATGTCGCAGTCCTGATAAAAATCGCAGATCGATACCATTACTAGAGAAATAATAATAAAAATGACAT
The DNA here is from genome assembly GCA_028564925.1 of Lithobates sylvaticus. NCBI lineage: Eukaryota > Metazoa > Chordata > Amphibia > Anura > Ranidae > Lithobates > Lithobates sylvaticus. Next base: position 97,576,019 of record CM053032.1, on the reverse strand, counting down.
AAATCTATCTCCTATTTTGTAGATGCTATAACTTTTGTGCAAACCAATCAATATACGCTTATTGCTTATTATGTAGAAGAATACATATCATTTTTTTTTTTTTTAAATTGGGATATTTATTATAGCAAAAACTACAAAATATATTTTTTCAAAATTGTCGCCTTTTTTTTTATAGCACAAAAAATAAAAAACGCAGAGGAGATCAAATACCACCAGGTAAAAGAATGCTCTATTTGATTTGTGGGGGAAAAAAGACATACATTTTGTTTGGGTACAACATCGCACGACGCAATTGTCAGTTAAAAAGTCCTGGTCAGGAAGGGGGCAAATCCTTCCGGGGCTGAAGTGGTTAATAAACGTAATTGGCCTACTCCAATACTGGGCCCAAAGTCTCTATTCTGGCTTCCTGACCCCGGCTCATCTGATTACCTGCTCTAGCATCCGAACCCTGGCTTCAGTTTTTGTTTCAATGGTTTTTATTAAATGTTTTAGTAACACAGTGGAGGATAGCTAGGTTGAGCTGTGAACAATCCTTGCTTGCTCCAAATGAGTCAGGTTAGCATATAAACAAATATACAGACAAATGTGGGGCTTAACACCGAATGATGAAGACCCAGAACGTAGGTCAGTTCTGGTGTCCTCCCCAACACATTTTAACTTGATTTTAAAGCAAGAAAAAAAAAAGGAAAACCTGATGCGAAAGGTGAGCGTGAAAAAAGGGAATTGGAAGAAAAGAGGGAAAGAAGGAAGAGAGAAGGGTGAGTCCGTCCGGGAGTCCTCAGTCAGTTGTCTAAATTAACAGTTTTATGAATCTGGGACCTGTAGGTATGTAAGCCAGGGGACCATATTTTCTCGAAAAGAGGTTATTTATCACACAGAACGCTCACTATCCCACTGCACTTTATACTGTGTATTATGATTATTTGCACATTTGATGTATGCAATGAATATATAGCACTCTACATTTTTAGGGATTTGATACCTACTAGAGCGCAACACCACTCATTCATTTTTATATACATCTACAAACTTGTTCTCGTTTAGCTGTGGGTTGAATATAGATTTGTTCCTAAGATTAGTATGTCTGATTACTTCATCAGTATTTCCCATCCATGCTCCATCATTCCTTCTCTTCTATTGACATATTTTTTTTAATATTAATCTTCCAAATATGCATGCTAATATAAGTCTCAAATGTATTGAGATTTTTAGAGGTGGCAAACTTAAGTCCTTGGTCCTTTAATTCTTACTTAGATAGGGGATTTGGCTGATATTGTAAGTCTCTTCTTTTCTTGTTTCCTCTTCCCTCCTCAGCATCCCCTCTTTTTTCTGGTGTTCTTCAATGCGCACATTGGTTCGTGTATGGGTCTGTCCTGTCCGCCCCCCCCCCCCCCCATAATTTCTTAAAAATGATCATTCTGTGGATGTGCTGGTCTATAGTTATCTCTGAGGGGAGCAGATCTATTCTGTGTAGTGACAGGGCTATAGTAGGGGTAGGTCCTTTCTCCTGTGTTGTAACCATAGTTATTTGTATATGGTTTGTCCCTTCTGGGGGGATCATTGTGTTCTCCCCTCCAATTTCCTTCCAAGCAGGTGTGTGTGGTTCCTTCATTCCTCCATTCCCTCTCTGTCTGTTCTGTATTAGTTCTAGGTTGGTTTGTCCTCTTCCTGTTAGTATCTTGATGTTCCAGTACTTCTTTCTGAAGAGGTTGTAGCTAAATTAATCTCAGATAGTTTATTTTGCCATTTGTAAACATGATTAATTTAAAAATCGTTTATTTCCCTTTGATATTTTGTTGCTTTTCTCTTCTTAGCCTCCTAATCTGTTTTATCCAAGTTTTTATTTATGTCTCCCGTGATCCTTGTATAGTCCGGTTGATCTTTAAATTGTTCCACTTTCTTTGAGTAAAATTTGAATATAAAAAAGTGCGGCGCTCATAGAGCATGAAAAATAACAATCAATGTCTAAAAGTGATGATACTAAATTATGATACAGTATCCAAAAATAAAAATTAATATATGAATGTGTGTCACTAAAAATAGTGAACAAACAAATATGATAAATCAAATGGATTGTGAATCAAAAGATCATATATATGGAAAGGGTTGGTAGACCTACTAATCACATAATCGCATAGATCACATATACAATAAATATGACAGTAGAAAAATCTTGAATATATATCACCATATAAACAAAACCATATAGCAACGTGTGCTACAAATAGTGATCTAAGCAAAAAACACCACCTAATAGTGACATAAATTCAACATTGGTGCGTTAAGAAATATATAACAGGTGACTTGGTGCAAGTTGTCTGTTGCAGTCCACCACCTCTTGGGAATGCGCTTACCAGATAGCGTGAACTCAGATAGGCTTACGCCGTATGAGTCACAAAAGGCAGTTGGTGTCACTACACCCGTGGGAGCATCTACTTGGGGATGGTGCCAAACGACAAGATCCTTCACTGGATATATCCAAAGAACTCTCAGGAGGGAGGGATGATGGATGTTATACCACTGGTAGTGCTCAAATTAGTGGGACCGATAAAGAGAAAAATGGAGCCACATAGTGTAATACCATAGGGGATTTATTTTGACAAAGCATATAAAAATGGGTACTCACATTTAAAACGACATGTAAAAGCATATAATGGTCTACTGGTAACGCAGTGGTAACAGCTAACCGAGTCCCGACGCGTTTCTCCTCATACAGACCCCCCAGATGATGCCTGTATGAGGCGAAACGCGTCGGGACTCGGTTAGCTGTTACCACTGCGTTACCAGTAGACCATTATATGCTTTTACATGTCGTTTTAAATGTGAGTACCCATTTTTATATGCTTTGTCAAAATAAATCCCCTATGGTATTACACTATGTGGCTCCATTTTTCTCTTTATCGGTCCCACTAATTTGAGCACTACCAGTGGTATAACATCCATCATCCCTCCCTCCTGAGAGTTCTTTGGATATATCCAGTGAAGGATCTTGTCGTTTGGCACCATCCCCAAGTAGATGCTCCCACGGGTGTAGTGACACCAACTGCCTTTTGTGACTCATACGGCGTAAGCCTATCTGAGTTCACGCTATCTGGTAAGCGCATTCCCAAGAGGTGGTGGACTGCAACAGACAACTTGCACCAAGTCACCTGTTATATATTTCTTAACGCACCAATGTTGAATTTATGTCACTATTAGGTGGTGTTTTTTGCTTAGATCACTATTTGTAGCACACGTTGCTATATGGTTTTGTTTATATGGTGATATATATTCAAGATTTTTCTACTGTCATATTTATTGTATATGTGATCTATGCGATTATGTGATTAGTAGGTCTACCAACCCTTTCCATATATATGATCTTTTGATTCACAATCCATTTGATTTATCATATTTGTTTGTTCACTATTTTTAGTGACACACATTCATATATTAATTTTTATTTTTGGATACTGTATCATAATTTAGTATCATCACTTTTAGACATTGATTGTTATTTTTCATGCTCTATGAGCGCCGCACTTTTTTATATTCAAATTTTATTCACTCATTACAGTTACCTGTTGTGCAGGCCGCTAGTGTACATATATTTTTCAATATCTTTATAAGACAGCGCAGTTTTTCTTTCCTTTTGCACTATTCACTTTCTTTGAGTACCTTAAATTGTTCTTTTATCTTTTGCAGTTTCCTTTGTTGTTTTTTTAAAAGGACTTGCACAACCTCTTACCCCTTTTTATAAAAAAAAATCAAACCCCTCTTTAACGGCTATCATCCAACATTCTATCATTGATTGGAATGTCCCATCTTAATTTCCTTGAGTTGATATCCTCTTTCAAGTACCTGTTGAATGTAACTAGATCCCACCATATCATTATCTTCTTTTCAGTTTCGATCTGTTTATTCCATTTTCAGAATTACAGTTAAACATTGTAAATTAATACAAAAGAGTGCAAAATGGCTCTGATGACATGAACAGTCAACAACAAGTCATCGATGACATGTTTTAAAGCTAAGGTCCGCGTACACACGAGCGGACTTTCCCGTGGGATTGTCCGCTGGACTAGAGTCCGCCGGACAATCCCGCAGTCTGTGTGCTAGTCCGCGGGACTTTTGAAATGAACGGACTTGCCTCGCACACGGAGGAAAGTCAGTTCATTTAGAACGTGACTCCAGGTAGACGGGACTAGCGAAGGCCGCCGCGCTAGCCCCGTCACCTGGTATGGATTTAAAGGGGAATTCTTACGCCGAAAAAACGGCGTGGGGGTCCCCCCAAATCCATCTCAGACCCTTATTCGAGCATGCAGCCCGGCCGGTCAGGAAAGGGGGTGGGGACGTACTAGGCTGTGTGCCCACTAATAGGTCAAACAACCCGTGGGCCTTACATCAGACCAACTTTGTGCAATCGGCAGAGGGGTCAAGCAGGACAGCACCCACCCACCCATCTACCTAGGCAACCTATAAGCATAATAATGAAATTATTACGACCATAGTGACGATTATGTCATCCAACACTGAACTTGATTATCGTACCCTCCAAAAGCGAGTGCCGGACGGAAGAGATAGTAAAAGGATCCAACTTATGGCCTGTTAATGATATCTGTGCCATTGGGTTGCTATAAAGGGAATGTATTGAGGCGATAAATTTAGGGCCAAAGTTCCATCTTTCCAGCATTCTAAAAAGATAAGGCCACGAGTCGAATGCCTTACGTATATCAAGGGATAGAAGCATTCCATGTCTGGTCCCTCCCTTGTCCCAGGAAGATTGTAATATTGAAATGAGGTCTATTGCCCAACACACTTGGTCCGCCACTTGCCTATGAGGCAGGAATCCTACCTGGTCAGAGTGTACATAACGGCCAAGGAAAGTCAGTAATCACGCTACCTTCTTCTCTAAAAGTCTACCTAGTTTTTTCATGGAGCTCTCAAGGTCTCCATTAATACCTCTATTTTCATTGAAAACGTCATCTAATTAATATTTCTGTTTTTAATATAGCCAAAGATATCCATAGTTGCTGCAGAATACCTTGTAATGCCCTTTGGTCTCTGCAATGCTTCTGCACTTTTCCAGGAATTTATTAACAATGTCCTCTGAGACATGCTGCAGCGATGTCTTGTGGTTTACCTTGATGATATTCTCATATATTCAAAATCCCTAAAGAAGCACCACACAGATGTCTCCCGTGTGCTACAGAGGTTAAGAGAGAACAACCTGTATTGCAAGATGAAAAAGTGTGAGTTCCATTGTATACAAGTTTCATTTCTGGGCTATGTCATTTCTGCTGCTGGGTTTTCGATGGACCCAGAGAAACTTATCTGCAGTCTTACAGTGGCCTTGACCCATAGGTCTATGTCCTCTACGTTTTCTTGGCTTTGCCAATTATTATCGGAAATGTATACGTAATTTCTCTTCTCTGATCAAACCCCTGACTTGTATGACAAGGAAAGACGGCAACCCACAGAATTGGTCCCCGGATTCCATTAAAGCCTTTGAATCACTCAAGGCTGCTTTTGCTACAGCTCCTGTGCTGGCACATGCTGATCCTACGTTACCCTTCATTCTTGAAGTGGATGCATTTGAGACTGCAGTAGGTGGTCTCCTGTCTCAACGTTCTACCTCTGAGAGCTCTATGCATCCTTGTGGCTACTTTTCTAAAAAATTGTCTCCAGCAGAATGCAATTATGAAATTGAGGATAGAGAATTATTAGCCATCATTTAAGCGCCTAAAGAATGGAGGCATCTCCTTGAGGGTACTTTGGTGCTGGTCCTCATTTTGACTGACCATAAGAATCTCATATTTTTGTCTGAGGCTAAACGCTTATTTCCCAGAAGGGCACGGTGGGCACTTTTTCTGTCAAGCTTCAATTACATCTCATTCTTACCCGTCGCAGCAGTTTTCCTCCTCTTCCAAAATTGAGTCTGTTCCTACTCCTGTGATGCCTCCAGACCGCATTCTGACCACTGTTTGCACTAGTCTCACTTCACCTTTGGGTGAGAGAATTCTGGCCTCTCAGATCCATTCTCCTGAAAAACCTCATGACTGCTACTTTGTCCCCGAGAATCTCCGCACTGCTTTGCTCCAGACCTACTATTCTCCTAAAGCAGCTGGGCACCCAGGGAAGAATCAACTCATATGATCTACATCTCAACACTTCTGATGGCCTAGTCTGTGCTGATGTAACTGCCTTTGTAGCCGCTTGTCCCGTGTTTGTTCAGACTAAAACACCCCAACACCTTCCAGTGGGCCTCCTACAACCCATACCCAGTAGGGGGAAGCCTTGGACCCACTTGTCTATTGAGTTTTTTTGTGGATTTACCCAACACCCAGGGCAACACAGTTATTCTTATGGTGGTTGACCGAAAATGTCTCATTGTATTCCGCTAAATAAGTTGCCTACATCCAGGTTTTGGCAAGCCTTTTGTGCACAATTGGGAATTCAGCTTTCCTTCTCCTCGGCATATCACCCGCAGTCCAATGGGGCCACAGAACGCGCCAACCAAGCCTTGGCGCAGTTCCTACGTTGCCATATTTCTGAGCACCATAACGACTGCTCCGACCTGTTACCTTGGGTGGAGTTTGCTCACAATTGTGCCATCAATGCTGCCTCCCGATTATCTCAGTTTCTGGCGAACTATGGCTTCCAGCCATCCATGTTGCCTGACACATTCGTTCCGCAGGGAATTCCTACATTGGGGGAACATCTTTGGGCACTCCATTCCACTTGGGTGCAGGTCCAAGAATCTTTGCAATGCTCCAGAGAGCGGTACAGACTCCATGCTGACCACCAACGCCTACCTGCGTCCTCCTGCCAAATTTGGAAGAGGGTCTGGCTGTCTTCCCATAACCTCTGACTCTGTGTTCTCTTACTAAAACTGGCGCCTCTGTATATTGTGTCTTTACGCATACTCCGTATGGTTAACCGAGTGGCCTGTTCATTAGATCTTTTTTCCAACATGTGTATTTCCAATGTAGTCCATGTTTCCTTATTAAAACCTTTGGTATGCAACCGCTATAACACCTCTGTACCATGCCATTGCCTGGTTCAGGTTGACAACCATGAGGAATATGAGATGCAATCTATCATTTAATCTCATAGCTTTTGTGGACGCATACAATATCTAGTTCACTGGAGGGGTTACGGTCCAGGGGAACGCTCATAGGTCTCCTCCTCAGATGTACATGCCACTGCCTCCTCCCTGCTTTCCATAAACGCTTTCCCCTTAAGCCTGGTGCCCTCCCAAGGGGGAGGGGTCATTGATAAGGCGGTACTGTCAGGGATGGCTTCTGCTACTTTATGGGCAGCTCTTTTCTTCCAGTGCTCAGAGCAGCTCAGCTGTCGGTTAATTACCAGCCACTCGTTTCCACAGTGACTCACCTGGTTACCATTAACCTACCTCATTAGTCTAGCCTACAGCCAGCCCTTTTTGGCTATTTAAGCAGCTTAGCTCATTCTCTCCTTACCCTTGCATGGTCAAACATTTCCAGTGTGTTCCTGTTTGTTCCTGTGTATGACCTGGCCTGGCTGACTTCTCTTCTCTTCTGATACCTGTTGCTGCTTTGGCTCCTTACTACACAGATTTCTGGCTTCCTGACCCTGGCTCATCTGATTACCTGTGCTGTCATTTGAACCCTGGTATCAGTTTTTGACTACATTCCTGTACTGTTTTTTTTTTTTTTTTTTTTTGCTAGTTCATTAACCGCTTCAATACAGGGCTTTTAAACACCCTTCCTTACCAGAGCACTTTTTGCGATTCGGCACTGCGTCGCTTTAACTAACAATTGCGCGGTCGTGCGACGTTACACCCAAACAAAATTGACGTCCTTTTTTTCCCATAAATAGAGCTTTCTTTTGGTGGTATTTGATCGCCCCTGCGGTTTTTATTTTTTGCGCTATAAACAAAAGAAGAGCGACAATTTTGAAAAAAAAAACACAATATTTTTTACTTTTTGCTATAATAAATATCCCATTTTTAAAAAAAAAAAAACAATTTTTTTCCTCAGTTAAGGCCGATACGTATTCTTCTACATATTTTTGGTAAAAAAAATCGCAATAAGCGTATATTGATCGGTTTGCGCAAAAGTTATAGCGTCTACAAAATAGGGGATAGATTTATTGAATTTTTTTTTTTTTTTTTTTTTTTTACTAGTAATGGCGGCGATTTGCGATTTTTTTTTTCGTGACTGCGACATTGCGGCGGACACTTCGGACACTTTTGACACATTTTTGGAACCATTCACATTTACACAGCGATCGTTGCTATAAAATTGCAATGATTACTGTGTAAATGTGACTGTCAGGGAAGGGGTTAACACTAGAGGGCGCTGGAGGGGTTAATGTGTGTCCCTAATAGGAGTGATTCTAACTGTAGGGGGAGGGGACTTAAGGGGAGGAGACCGATCATGTGATCCTCTGTACTGGGATCACATGATCGGTCTCCTCCCCGCTGACAGGACGTGGAGCTGTGTGTTTACACACACAGCTCCACGGTCCCGCCCGGTCCCGTTGTTTTAACGGGCAATCGCGGGTGCCCGGCGGACATCGCGGCCGCCGGGCACTCGCACCGGGTCCCGAGCAATGCCGCGGGCGCGCGCCCCCCAGGCGGCCGGGAATCCGAGGACAACATATGACGCCCACCCAGGATGGTAGATCCACCTTGTGGGCGTCATATGACTATACGCGGGTATTGAAGTGGTTAAAGGTTCGATTTAACCCCTTCCCGCCGAGCGTACGCAGATATGCATACTCGGCTTTCGGGGGTTATACCAGGATGATGCCCAAAGCTGCAGGCATCATCCCAGTACCGTTGTTTAGAGCGGGCGATCGGCTTTCCGAGGATAACAACCGATGCGGCTAAAAACTGCTTGGTTGATATCCCAGAGGAGCGGGAGGGGACATCCCCCCCCCCGATCGACGATCCTCCGCTTCTGGTGGCTAGTGACAGACTGGAATGAAGCCGGAAACGGCTTTGTTCCAGTCTACTTGATGTTAACACGAAAGCAACGTCACTTCCTGTTTACTCGGCTGCCAATGGCGCCAGATTTTAAAAAATATACAGTATTCAGATACACCGTTTTCGGTGATCTGAATACTTTGAAATGCAAAGGAGGGATTTGGGGTCTTTTAGACCACCCGATCCCTCCATAAAGTGTACCTGTCACCACCTATTACTGTCACAAGGGATGTTTACATTCCTTGTGACAGCAATAAAAGTGATCACATTTTTATTTATTTTTTTTAAAAACCACAATTTAATAAAATAAGAAAAAAAAAGTGTTCAAACTGCACCCGCCACCGCAAGCTCACCAGAAGTCGCACCTACAGAGAGCAATAATTCCAGCATTAGACCTCCTCTGTAACTCTAACCTGGTAACCGTAAAAAAAAGTTAAAGCGTTGCCTATAGAGATTTTTAGGTACCAAAGTTTGTCACCATTCCACGAGTGCGTGCAATTATAAAGCGTGACATGTTTGGTATCTATTTACTTGGCGTAACATCATCTTTCACATTATACAAAAAAAATTGGGATAACTATACTGTTTTGGTTTTTTTTAATTCATGAAAGTGTTTCCTTTTCCCCAAAAAATTTGCATTTAAAACACTGCTGCACAAATACCATGTGACATAAACTATTGCAACAATCGCCAATTATTCTCTAGATTCTCCGCTAAACTATTAAAATATTATATATATATATATATATATATATATATATATATATATATATATATATATATATATATATATATATATATATATATATATATAATGTTTGGGGGTTCTAAGTAATTTTCTAGCAAAAAATAGGGATTTTAACTTGGAAACACCAAATGTCAGAAATAGGCTTAGTCATGAAAGGGTTGAACTGCATTTTCTGTCTCCGCCTGGTTTATGGTTCCTGACCAATATTCATGTCCAGGAGCCCATTAAGTGTACCAACCACCTCCACTCAGCACCTCCACAGAAGGTGAATAAGGGTGTCAGGATTACCACACCAGTTGAGGTTGTGTATACAATTCTATCCAGAACAGGGGTGAGGGAAAAAGACACTGCAGCTGAGGAAAACTGGGCTTGTAACGCATGCCGCAGTTGGAGAAACTGATAAAACCACCTAGGATGGAGGGGGAATTCTATTCTCAGCTGCCCATACATTTAAGAGAACCATTATCGTATAATTGGGCTGCAGCAGGAATCCCGACTCTCGCTTATCTCTGTAAACCCTGAAGGAGAGAGAGCTTGGGGAGCCTATAATTTTCCCAAATAGGGATGTATCTAGTAGGAAAGGAAATCCCTATCATTTTCTTTTTTTTTTATCATTAAGATTTTTATTTTCACAAAGTAAAATCATTACAGAAGAATTCACATTAAAGCTAACAAATGTGACTAGTTAACATACCAATGAGACATTGAGAATTTAACAAAGTAAGAAATAAGTATGTAACTTAAGCTGTGACAACTCATTTGTATGCTATATCCCAGAACACTCCAAGAAGGGTAGGAACTCCGCATCCCCTCCGACACCCCAACCGGGATCAAGCTGTGTCCAAGGAGGTGCAGATATCCCCCCCCCCCCCCTTGAACGAATAGAATTTACTATATAACTTCTGAGAAGCAAGATATAATACTATTAACTTTTCGAGTTGCCCAGACAAAATAAAATTGTAGATTCTTTTTTTTTTTTTTTTTTCCTTTTTTTTCCACTTCAGAAAGAACATTCGTGGGGGAGTGTCAGCTATACCCGCATCTCCATCCCCTCTTATTGTCTTAGCATCATTTGTGGAATCGTTGGTTCTCTTTTTTTTTTTTTTTCCATTGCATTAGAGGGAGATTCAAATTCAAACATAAATAGGGTTTCACTGACCACTCACGCAAACCGGACCCGTGGGTCTGGCCGCGCATCCACTGCCCTTCAGGCTCTTTACCCCCGGCTCTTCTCCCTTACCAGCTTTATTATTTTTCCCTATCCCCTCAACCCCCCCCCCTACCCACCCCCCCCTCCCAATCCGCTGCTATAACATCATTTTCCTTATTGTTTGTTAATCCTCTCACCTGTGTCCTTGTGTGCCCGTGGGGTCTGCTGTTCCACAGCTAATTCAATCTCAAGCTTCTTTCCCCCTCAGGCTTTTCTAATGTCAAGGCTGAAATCGCAAGGCTTCCCTGAGGCTCCAAGACCTCTTGAATTTTCTCCAACTCTCCCATCTGGCCCTCGTAGCCTCTCTGTCCCCTTCTCTAAAATTCAGTACACACTCCAACATGTATGTAGATTCGACCGCATCTACCCATTCCCATAGGGGGGGGCATTCCTTGTCCCTCCACCTCTTCGGGATTACCTTTTTCGCCGCATTGAGCAGATGTGGGATCAATGTGTCTTTATATTGCCTGATTTCCATAGATGTGGCATGCATCAGGACTACCCAGGGGTCGTTTTTCACCTCGATCGTTGTGATTTCTTTTATCAATTTTAAAATAGTCTCCCAGAATTTTTTGATTTTATGACACTTCCACCATAGGTGACCCATTGTACCCCTTTGATCGCACCCCCTCCAACAGTTTGCTGATACATCCGACTGAAAATTACTAACCCTGTCGGGGGTTCTGTACCACCTAGCCATGCACTTGTAATTTGTTTCCGCCGTTTTCGCATCTACGGCGGACCCGTGCGCTAATTTTAAAATCCTTTTGCTTGTGCCTACTTCTAATTGTGTTCCTAGTTCACTCTCCCATTTGATGAGGTAAGGCGGTATCTCAGCTCTATCTTTTTCTAGAAGCAGTTTATAGATTCTGGAAATTCTTTTTTTAGAACATTCTGCCGTAAATATTTTCTCAAATTTTGTTAGATCCTCAGCCCCCCTTAGTGGGCCCTGAAGAGAACCCGCAAAATGAATTAGCTGACGATACCGCCAGCCATCTATGGAGAGTGCCTTATTTGTCTGTAACTCGTGCAGTGCCATAACTTTCCCCTTGGAAATAATTTCCCCCAACCTAGTGCCATCGTTTCTGATCCATTCGCCCCCTATTTCCTTGATCCCTGGCGGGAACATCGGATTATTTTTAAGTGCTATTAGTGGAGAGTTGTATGTCTTGTTGAATGTTTTATAAATCTTGTCCCAGATTTTCAAAGTAGTGCTTGTGATTATGTGTGTATTCTCACCCAGTGACCTACATTTCGGGGGATTCCACACCATCTTTCCCAGATTGGCTTTGCTCAGTGCTTCTTCTATACTAACCCATCTCTTAGTGTTACCTATTTTACCCCATTCTGCAATTCTCAGTAGTGCTATGGCTTGGTAGTAGCTTTCTATGTCTGGGACCGCCAAACCCCCCAGGTTTTTATCTTGTTTTAGAATTTGGAGAGAGATTCTATGTTTTTTTGAGTTCCATATGAAATTCATTATTATGGCTCTTAGCTTTCCAAGGTAATTCTTTGGTAGAGGGAGGGGAAGCATCTGGAATTTGTATGTAATGACCGGCAAGATCATCATTTTTACCGTGTTGATCCTGCCTATCCAGGAAAGGCTTTTTCCCTTATAGTCTTGGCATTTTTTTTTTATGTCCTCTAGGAGCGGTATATAGTTTATTTTATAAATTTTCCTCGGGTTGTTGGCCAGCTCTATTCCCAAATATTTTATCCGTTTCTTCCAGACAAAGCTGGCTATTTTCTGAAAATTCTGTTTCTCGATTTTACTGAGATTAATGTTAAGAATAAACGTTTTTGTAGTGTTGATTCTGAAATTCGTTAATTTCCCATAATCTTTTAATATTTTGAGGAGAATAGGGACAGATTTCTGGGGTGAACTGATGTAGAAAAGAACATCGTCCGCGAAGGCCGCCAGTTTGTGCTCCTCACTACCGACTTTACAACCCTCTACCCCCCGATTTCCGCGAATTGTAGCTAACAGTGGTTCCAGGGATAAAATAAACAGGAGGGGGGACAAAGGACACCCCTGCCTGGTACCGTTGAACATTTCAAACTCTGCGGATACCGTTCCGTTGACCTTAATGTTTGCTTTCGGATGAGTATACAGGGCTTTGATTTTTTGGATGATCCTCGGGCCGAAACCCATCCTCTCCAGTGTTTTAAACATGAACCCCCAGTCTACCCTGTCAAATGCTTTTTCTGCATCGATTGAGAGAAGTAGACTGGGGGTTCTAGAATCTCTCATCTGCTGCATAGCCAGCAATGTCCGGATCCCATTGTCCCTTCCTTCTCTACCCGGAACAAAACCTACCTGGTCTGGGTGGATCAGTGTGCCCAAATGCCCCTTTATTCGATCTGCCAGAATCTTGGCGTATAGTTTTGTATCGCAATTCAGCAAAGAGATAGGTCTATAGTTTGAGCACACTGATCCGTCCTTCCCATCCTTCCTCAAGAGGGTGATCGTGGCTTTTAAAGCCTCCTCGCTCAGGTCAAAGTCTATCCCCAACCCGTTCATGTATCGCTGCATTCTCGGGATGAGGATATCTTTATACGTTTTATAATATAAGGTCGTAAAACCGTCCGGGCCCGGGCTTTTCCCTATTGGTGAATTGGCGATGGCTGCTAGGATCTCCTCCTCGGTTATAGGTCTTTCAAGCTCCTCTCTCTCTTCCCCACTTAGGGCAGTTACCTCCACCCTCTCTAAAAACTCGCTACTATTCCTGCTCTTGTCCTCTCTGTCATTTCTTCCCTTGGTTTTCACCTCGTACAGTTCTTTATAGTATTCGCTAAATGTAGATGCTATTTCTCTAGGGGTAAACTTCATCTCCCCGTTTCTTGTTTGGATTTTTTCGATGAAATTTCTAGTTTTCTTTTTTTGTAGCTTTCTTGCTAAGTATTTCCCCGACTTGTTACCCCAAGCGTACTGATCCCCCGCCATCTTATTAAACTTCTGTCTGACTTCTTGCTCGGCTATATCTTTTAATTCTTCTCTCTTTTCCATGAGCTCTGTATATATGCCCTGAGTTAGTGCCCCCCCACCTTTGTGTTTTTGCTCAAGGGTTTTGATCTCAGCCAACAGTGCTTGTGTTTTTCTCATCCTCTCTTTTTTTCTCCATGCGCCTTTTGCAATCAGGTGCCCCCTTACGAACGCTTTATGGGCGTCCCATAGTTGGGCCTCTGATACCTCCCCGTTATCGTTGGATTGGAAAAACCACTCCAGTTCCTTTCTGATATAGTCTCTGATTTCTTCGTCGTGTAGTAGTTCTGGGTTGAGTTTCCATCCACCTGGGGATTGTTTATATTCAGGGAACCTGAGCCCCATGGAAACCGGCGCATGATCCGAGAGGGATGCTATTCCTATCTCTGAGTCCTTAACCCTATCTAGTATGCCATGTTCTATTAGAATGTGATCCAGGCGGGAGTACGTCTGGTGGACGGGGGAAAAAAACGAAAAGTCTCTTATCTGCGGGTGCTGGATCCTCCAGACGTCCAACAATTGATCGTCCGAGAGTTTTTTTTTTTATCCTTTTTAGTTGCACGTTTCCCCTCCCCGTCGCGCCAGACGTACTGTCCAAGACCGGGTCCATTACAAAATTAAGATCCCCCATCAGGATCAAATACCCCTTCTTAAAGCCCCTTAGTCTACGCAGAACTGCTTCAAGGAATGGGATAGCCCTACTGTTGGGGGCATACACATTGGCCAGTGTGAGTTCTACCCCCCCAGGGGAGATCCCCTCAGAAACAGGAATCTCCCCTCGGGGTCCGTCACCCTGTCCTCTACCTTGAAGTCCATGTCCCTCGCGAACCCAATGGCCACTCCTCTTGCCCTACTTGAGAAAGTGTCTCCATAGAACCAAATTGGGAAAGCCGGAGAAAACAGTCTAATATTGGACGTGTGTGCCAGGTGCGTCTCCTGCAGGAAAGCTATTCCGGCCCTATATCTCTCTAATTCCTTTAGAACCTTAAGGCGCTTGCCGGGAGAGTTTAGGCCTTTGACATTGTAAGATATAAATTTAATTTCAGTATCCTTCATTTATTTTTTTAATTTTTCTTTTTTTTTTTTTTTTTTTTCCCCGAGGTTTTACTAATGATGTTGACCTAGCAGCGGATGTGGACCCCCTCCCCTTTGTTGCCCTAAACCCCCCCTCCCGCTCCCTTCCCCCCCCCCCCCCCCCCCCCCCCCACCCCCGCCCCCCCTCTCCCCCTCCCTCCCACCGCCCGCCCCTCCCTTCCTACCCCATCTAGGGTTTCTAGGTCCTTGGGGGCCATCTTTTGTGGCTTCCTTCGGACTCCAGATTCCTGGTGAGGTGGAGTTTGTTAGGCCCTCCGCCCCCCTCTCCGCCACCCGATACCCGAGCGACAAGTAGGGGGGTGGGCAGGGCCGACTTGATCAGGATTATTTTACTACCTCTGGTGTGAGATCTCCCCACCCCTCATCCCCCCTCCGCTCTCCCCCCCGAGATCCCCCACCCCCTCCATTTCGTTCCAGCCCTGGAGCTCCGGGACTGGGATCCCGAGTTTCGCACAGAAACCTTGCACTTCCTCGGGGTACCTCAACCTGGCCGTAGACCCCTCTTTTGACCCAATTAAGCATGAGGGAAAGCCCCAGTTATATCTTATATTTTCCTTTCTGAGGATTTCCAGCAGTGGTTTTTGATGTCTTCGCCTTTCAAGGGTACGGGCCGATAGATCCGCATAAATTTGCACCTCTACACCCTCAAACAATAAGGGAGACTTATTTCTTATTTTCCCCCAAAGGTCCTCTTTTTCTTTGAAATGACTAAATCTAACTATAATGTCCCGTGCCCTCTCCAAGTCTCGCCTTTCCGTTCTTCCTACTCGGTGTATCCTTTCTATGCCAGGATAATGGTCTGGGTCCTTGCCACTTATTGGGCCCAGGATTGCCCATAGCTTTTTGTCTAAGTCTTCCCCTCTTTGTTCCGGGACGGCCCGTAGCCTCAGATTTTGCCTCCTGTCCCTATTCTCTTGGTCCTCGATTTTATAGAGGGTGTCTCTCTGGGCGAAGGAGGCGCTTTTCAATTGTGATTTTAATCTCGCAATTTCCATATCCATCGTCTCCATTTTCCCTTCCGCCGCTTCTACCCTTGACAGCATGTGGCCCATGTCCTCCCGCAGAGAATTAATTTCTAATTTAATAACATTTTCAAGGCGTAGAAGCATTGCCTCCATTTCTAGTTTGTTAGGAATATGAGCTCCTGCCAGCTGGTCTTCCCCCCGGCTAAGATCAGTCTCGGTCTCCATAGTGAGGTCCGCTCTAGAATTGTTGATTTCGCCCTCGGCCCCACCCCTGCTCTCCGGGGAGGCTCTGACCTGGGTCTCTTTTCCAGATATTTTTGGACTTGCGGCTTGTCTTAAGTAATGTTTGATTGTGCTTGTCTCCCCCTTACCACTTTTAGTGGTCGCCTTCTTTGTCTGTTTCGCTTGGTCTTTGCTCATATTGACCTTCCTGGTGGGTCTTATCCTCCTCCCCAGTTTTATTATATGCCTGGGCCACCTGGGCCCTTTTTCCTCCGCCTCTAACCCTTATATTAGGGCTGTCGCAATAATTACGCCAAGCTGCCTTAACGGGGATCAGAACCTTTTAGGAGTGGAAAAAAAAAAAACAGGAAAAAACAAGCACAAAAAAAAAAGAAACAGATGAACAAATCACCCCCTCAGGTAGAATATTGTGGTACATCCTCCCAAACTCCCACTGTCTCCTCTATCAAGCTTTGTATATCACTCTAATCAGGTGGGGGGGGGGGTGTGGGATCTGTACATTCCTGAGGTGTTTCAGTTTTTTCTCGCCTTCCTATGCAATACTCGCATAAAATTGTCCCCTTTAGACCCTGTTTGCTGGCCCTTGACACGGAGTTCCAGACAGGATGGTTAGGGCTGATAGGCTTGTGTTGAGCCTTCCTCTGATACCCAATAGAGAAAGGGGGGCTGTTTCAATCAATCATTCTGTACCATTCTGTACCAGGTTATCCCATCAGGGTTCAAAACGTTTCAGGGGTTGGGGGGAGGCAAGCAATTCACTCTTCCAAGTTATAGAATATGGTATATCCTCCCCTCGTCCCGCTATCTCGCCTGTCATACTATGTGTATCGCTCTAGTCCAGTGGGGGAGGATGTGGTGTCTGTGCATTCTGAGGTGTTTCAGCTTTTATCGCCGTCCATCCTAGAGCAGTAATCGCATGAACTTGTCCCCTGTGATCCCTGTTTGCTGATCCCTGGTGCGAAGTTACAGATAAGATAGCTGTAAGGGGGCTATTTCAGGCACCCCTTCTGTAGTCTTCTGTCTCCTCACCCTTTACACCTGCTCGCTATATCAAAGACAGCTGCCTCGTTGCGATTCAGGCATTTCAAGCATTAGCAGAGTAAAAAAAAAAAAAAAAAAATAACAGTTCCCTTTTTCGCAATATATATTGTTGTAACCTTCCAGAGACCCCCTATATTTTCCGTCGTGTTATGTACATTGATCTAGCAGAGCCAGAGGGAATGTGAGGTCCTTACGTTCCTGGGGTGTTACCGCCTCTATCCCCCCCCGAGAGGTAATCGCAGGGATCCGTCCCCAAAAGTCCCCCTGTTTATTGATTACTGCGCCCCGGCCCCTGCTTGTTCCCGACTGGGGCACCTCTATGGAGTTTCAATAAATATTATATAATATCACCCCTTGAGGAGAGCGGCCTAAGCACCCTGCGGTATCTCATAGAGCTTCATCATAGAGACATAATAATGACCACCAGCCTCAAGGAGCAAACAGGGGCTGATAGCAAAGACAAAAAACGAGACAGTAGAAGAACATGTCCTGGTATGATTTTCGGTTTTGGAAAAAAGAGATCCTCTGCCGACCGTATCTGTGGATAACTTGGTCTTACCTCCTGGTGGTGCGGGCTTCAGGGAGAGAGTGACGAATACTCACGGTCGGCGTTTTCACAGCTATGCTGACATCCTTTACCTTGCTGCCGCCTGTGAGTCTGCCGCGCTATGCTTAAGGAGGGGGATTAGATGGAGGCAGGGCGGGGAGGAAGAGCTGGTGCTGCACATCCCGGTTCGACGCCGGTTAGAACCGCCGTTTCTGTAGCTTGTCTTGCCTTTCCCTTAGAGATGGAGCCCCAGCCTCCTGTGCTGTTTTTCCCGGGAAGACGAGCTGGCCGGCGGGCGTCCGCTGCATCTTACCCACGGAGCGATCCCGCGTCCTCCCTGGCTGCACACCTGATCTCCTCAGCCCTCAGGCCCCTGAGCTCCTCCCTCCGTGCGGACGCTACGTCAGCACGTCCATGCGGGACACTGATGTAAAATTGTAGATTCTAACATGGATACAACATCATGTTCTCACTGGATTAAGCCCAGGAAAAAATCCTATATTTAGTAAGACATACTAATGTAAAAAACCTGTCAATTCCTAGGTAATTCAAGGAAAGATACATTATATATATATATATATATATATATATATATATATAATAATATCCAAAATAAAAAAGGAAAGACTAAAAACTGAGAAGAGAGAGAGAAAAGAGATAGAAAGAAGAAGAGATGATGCCTTTTATGTCCTATAAAAGATCCAAAGATCAGCGATTAATATTGCTATCTGTGCCTGGCATCAGTGAAATACCCAGATACTGAGCCCAGGGATCCCATATGATTTCAAATTGTGTGGTCTTATCAAATAGGGAGCTGACCATTTTCTCTTGTTCCATTATCCATGAAATTTTCCTTTTCATGGACAATACAGATACCGAGGGCTTCTTCCAATCTTTTGCAATAGTTAATTTGGCTCCCGTTAATATAAATAGAATCAGTCTTCTAGTGTTTTTAGGCACGTGCGGCACTAATCCATTGAGCAAGGCAATCGCTGGTGTTTGTGGGACAGCATAACCCGTAACTTTTCTAATAATATGGAAGACCCTATTCCAAAATCCCCGGAGTTTGGGACATTCCCACCAAATATGTATTATAGAGCCCAGTCCTTGGCAACCTCTAAAGCATAGAGGCGAAGTGGAAGGATACATTGCCGCTAATTTTGTAGGAACTAAGTACCATCTTGTAAATATTTTGATGTTAGCCTCAATGAGAGAGGTATTGTAAATGCCTTTGATCGATCGAGAATAGTTCTCATACCAGTCTACCAGTTCCCAGTCAGTATGTAGATCCTTCTCCCAGGCCAGCATGTATGGTAGTTTATCAGAGTTCGACGCTAGAGACTCATAGATCACAGAAATCCCCCCCTTCCGCCTCATGGCTTGTTCACACCAGCTTTCATAAGCTGTAATTCTCAAGGGATTCAATTTATTTTTCCATATGGAGTGGATGAAACTGTAGATCTGATGAAATCTACTCCTTTCCGAAGAAGGGAGCTCCAGTTTTTCCACAAATTGTTTAAAAGGTAGAGGGCCCGTGCAAGATATAAAGTGTCCTAAGCGATATATCCCCTTGTCTAGCCACCATTTGAAGTCATCAATGTCCATGCCATGATTGTACAGGGGATTTCGGAACAAATTAGCCAATGGTTGTAGTTCAGAGACCAGGGAAGGAAGCCTAAGTGAATCCCACATAGAGAGAGATTGAGAGAGAGTTGGAGATAGAATGGGGGGTCTACTCTTGGGAGGACACCATAATAAATCTTCCAAAGTAAATGTAGGAGCTGCTTGACTTTCAATTTTTATCCAGTCCGGTTGTTCAGTTTTAAGGTATATAGCTGAGAGCTGTGCTAACCGAGCTGCTTGGTAGTACCAAAGAAGGTTTGGTAGGCCTAGCCCCCCTTGTTTGGGAAGATTAAATAGGGTACGGTGTGAAAGGCGTGGTCCTTTTTTATTCCATATAAATTTGGTAAGTTTGCCTTGAAAGGTTTTTAAATGGTCCCTTCTGATTGGGATTGGAAGAGATCTAAACAGATATAGGAGTCTAGGTAGGAGAGTCATCTTAATTGAATTAATTCTGCCCATCCAGGCTATATTATGTGACTCCCAGTTCCTAAGGTCAGCTTCTAGTTTTTGGTACATTGGGGGATAGTTTGCTTGGTAGAGATTTTCAATCTTGGGAGTAATATTAATTCCCAAATATTTAATGGAGGACATGCTCCAACTGAATTCATATTTCTCCTGTAGTTGAGAAACTAAAGGGTCTGGGAGAGACACATTAAGAGCCTGAGATTTAGACATGTTCACCTTAAGACCTGATATTAACCCAAATTTATTGAGCAATGTACATATTTCTGGTAAGGAGGAAGTTGGGGATGTTACAAAAAGCAATAGATCATCTGCAAACAGTGCGCATTTATGAGGTGCTGGACCACAACGGACCCCCTTGATGTTTGGGTCATTACGAATGGCTATCGCCAAAGATTCAATCATTATTGCAAATATCAGGGGAGATAGGGGACATCCCTGACGAGTGCCCCTGGCTATCTCTATGGGGTCAGAGAAAAGTCCCTGAAGTCTGATTCTAGCCTTAGGTGTAGAATATAGGGCTTCCAGTATACCTAAAATATTTGGCCCAAATCCCCAGCGTCTAAGAACCGCAAAGAGATATGGCCATGAAACGGAATCAAAGGCCTTACGAAGATCCAATAATAATAGCATGCCTTCTTGTTTAGGACCTCCCTTCCATTGCGATTGCATAACTGTTATCAGATCCACCGCTCTTCTCACTTGATCAGGACCCTGCCTACCAGGGATAAACCCTACCTGATCTTTATGGATATAAATGCCTATAAAGGACGCTAATCGGTTTGCTAATATTTTGGTCAATATTTTTAGGTCATTATTAATTAGGGAAATAGGTCTGTAGTTCTCTATCTGACTGATATCTTTATCTGGTTTAGGGATTACTGTTATATATGCCATATTGAGTTGGCTACCTAACGGGGTGCCCTTAGTCATGTCATTGAAAAATCTAGTAAGGTATGGAAGTAGTATTTCAGAAAAAGTTTTATAATAGGGTGAGGAAAATCCATCAGGACCTGGTGCTGTACCTCCCTTTAATGTTTTGATAACTTTTGACACCTCCTCTATAGAGAAAGGCGCTTCCATCTCAGCTCTATGAGAGTCCGTCAGTGTTGGTAAATGCAAATTATCCAGAAATTCTCCTACTTTAGTGGGGTTAGAATTTCTATCTGCTTTATATAAATCACCATAAAATTCCTGGAAAGCCTTCATTATTCGTTGTGGATTCAGGGTAAAGGTGCCATCCTTTTGTTTAATTTTGGGTAGGGCGTGAGAACGAAACCTGGGGGACAATTTGTGTGCAAGCATGGGACCAATTCTATCTTTTGTCTGATAAAACTTGGCCCCAGTCCACCTAATAGATTTATCAGCTTTCGATGTGAGAGCCAAATTTAGAGCCACTCGAGCAGCATCTAGAGTAGAACTAGAAACTTTGGAGGGATCACTTTTATGTAATTTGCTCAGAGAAATAAAGTCTCTCTCCATTCTTTCTATGTCTCTCATCCTCTCTTTCTTACGTCTTGCTGCAATTTGAATTAGTTTACCCCTAATGGTCACCTTATGTGCAGCCCATAGAGTCTCTGCCGAAACCTCTTCCACATCGTTAAGGCGAAAGTATTCCCGCAGAGCCTCCTGTATTTCCGATACCATACCGGGATCTCTTAAAATAGACTGATTGAGAGTCCAATGAGAGGCTTGTTGTCCATAATTATCTTTACCCAAAACCAATAGAACCATGGAATGATCTGACCAGGATACTTCTAAAATAGATGATGAAATAGCTAATGGAATGTGGTGCGTTGAGAGCAGGATATGATCTATACGGGAATAAGATAAATGTGGGTTTGAGAAGTGTGTAAAATCTTGCGCAGTTGGATTTAGTTCCCTCCAAATGTCTGTTAGTCTCGATTGAAAGATCAATCGTGCAATTTGTACACTAGATTTCCTAGGACTAATTGATTGAGCTTTAGGTGGTTTAGATTTATCTAGACTAGTATCAAAGGCTGTATTAGTCACCCCCCATAATTATGACACCTTCCATAAATGGGTCAAGGATGTTGAACATCTGTCGGAAGAACTGTAGCTGTCCTCGGAGCTTAGGAGCATAGTAAGAAATAAATGTATATATTTTATCCTCAATCATACCTTTAACTAGTAGGAACCTTCCCTCTGGGTCTCTGTGTTCCATTTTAAAGTGAAATTTGCAGTGTTTGGAAAATAGAATCGCCACCCCCTTTGTTTTGTTTTCCGCATTTGCCAAATAAAATGTGGGAAAGTGTGCATGTAAAAACGAGGGGGTAAATTGCTGAGGAAAATGAGTCTCCTGAAGGAGGACCACATCGATACGACGAGTACGATAGACTTGAAAGGCCTTCCTTCTTTTGACTGGGGAATTTAACCCCTGAGTGTTATGAGATATTATGCGTAAGGGAGAACAAGTAGAATTATTATTAGCCATGGAGCAAAAGGGAGAGAGCGATGACCAACCTATATCCACTTCCCTCAGTACATAAAGGAGTAACTAAATACATAATAGGATCATCCCCCATTATAAGGGTCAATATATCCAAGAACATCCTGAAGCAACATCTCATTGACAGGCAGGCTAGGAGAAAAAGGAAGATAGAAAGGAAAGAGAAGAAGAAAAAACGAAAAAAATAAAATATCAGCAGTTTGCTTAATACCATAAGGCCATAACCTGGCCCGGAATGAGGTGAGGGGGAAGACTCCCTCCCCTCATTCATAACAAAAATAATTGCATAGCCCATACAGAGGACTATATCCCCACCACACAGAGCAGAAAAAAACTGCCTGAGTAGTAGGTGGGAGCGCAATGCATCAGCTCCAGCCAGTGACAGCACATAAAAAAAAACCCTAGAACATTCAAATGTGCAGAAATCGCAGTAACATCTTTTATATAGCATTCTAAAAGAACAAACTGGGGGAGATAAAGTAAATAGGGGTGAGGCCAAACTGACAAGGTTATTAAGTATCAGGTGCACTCTTGGTATAGAAACATTGGGCAGACCTCTAAACTAAACTCCATCAACTGTCATATGTGAGAAGAAAAAGTCAGTTCAACTTCAAGATTGAAGATCAAACAACATTTTCTGCCTAAGTAACAAGGCAAAGAAAAGAAGATGTAAATACAGGTGTGTTATACGTCCCCACATCAGGGAGGGGAGTTATCCTTGACTTTCTTGTGTTTAGCCTTGTTCCATAGTTGAGAGGTTGGGCTTAGTGGAGATTGGCGTTTAGCAGATCCCTGCTGTGCGGTAGATGTATCCATCTCCGAATCGTGGGTAATGATCTTCAGATCCAGTAACAGGCGATCTCCCTCTGGAAAACTGCGGAATGTCTGTTTACCATTATAAGTAAATTTCAGAGCGAATGGAAAGGCCCAGCGATATTTAATGTCCTTCTTGGTGAGGGCTGTCAAAAGGGGTTTCAAGGATTGTCTTTTTTGGATGGTGTTTGGGGAAATGTCAGCAAAAATTTGTATGACTTTCCCTTGGTACTGTATCTGTTCCTGTTGGCGGGAACGTTTCATTACTTCTTCTTTTATTGAGTAAAAGTGCGGTTTTACTATAATATCCCTCGGAGATCCATCTTTCCTGGGAGGGCCTAGGGATCTGTGTGCCCTATCCAACTCCAATTTATGTACCGGGACCGAAGGTATCAGGGATTTGATAACTTCTTGAACTGCAGCCTGTACGTCAGAAACAGTTTCTGGTATCCCTCTAATCCGAAAATTGTCCCTTCTCAGACGATTCTCAAGTTCGTCGATCCGAGTCTGGGCTGTGTCAAGCAGTTCTTGCATAAAATGCAACTGGTCAGAATGTTGGTTTGCCCTAGAAATGGTAACATCCAACTTGTGTTCTATATGATCAATCCTGGTTCCCAGATTTTGGAAATCTGCCCTGATTTCCCCTGTGATCCTTTCAGCATTCAGGGTTAAACCTTTATCCAACAATTCAGAAAGTTTAAAAAACAGGTCAGGAACATTGAAGGGAACATCAAGGGCCCATGCTGCTTGTGTAGAAGCAAAGTCTGGGTGAGTAAGAGATACTGTGTTTTCAGGCAATGAAGTGTTGAGACAGGAAGCTGCACTCTGTAACTGAGGTAAATATGTGAGGGTCGCAGGGAGAACAACTTGCCTGGCTGCTGTGGAGATTTCAGCTGCAGTCTGTGCACCTGTCTGAGGTAATGCCGCCATTTTAGATATGTCCCGCTTTTCAAAAAGCTCAAACTCAGGACCCGGGGTTCCTCTGGAATGTCTTCCCGGCATATGAAGAAGCCCTGTGATATCTGCTGCCTTCTTCTGTTATTTAGGGAAATCCTGTCAGCCTCTTTCCGCTGCTTATTAAAGCTGTATGGCTAGCGCTGTGTGGAGCTCCAGGCTTACACAGCCATCCCGGGAGCCTCCACGCATGCACTCTCCCCTATCATTTTCTTAATAGCATCCCAGACCTTACACATTAACACCAGGGTAGGCATAGCAGTTTATGACCCCCCCCCCCCCAGTCCCCCCTAGGACATATAGTGGTTGCGGCCCCTAAACACATAGGGAAAAAAAATAATAGGTGCGTCTAAGAGGAATATCGGTATCCTACCCCTCAAAATTCAGTAATTGTGCAGCAATAAAAGATATCCTGGGATTCGGTGCTGCTAGTCCCCCAGCATCCCTATCAACTGCCACCCCGCTAAGGGCTGCTGAAATATGACTGCACCCAAAGGTTGCCCTGACCTTGCAAGCCTCCCAATGCCCTGGGTTTGGACATCTTTCAAAGAAAGAATACAACTGCAAAAGACACCAGACTGTAGCGAAGCAAATGAGTAGTTTACTAGGGATTCTTAAGTCAAAAGAGAGCAAGAAGTATTATTTTTTTATTGTTACACAGGATTTATATAGTGCCAACAGTTTAGGTAGCGCTTTACAACTTGAGGGTAGACAGTACAAATACAATACACTTTAATACAGGAGGAATCAGAGGGCCCTGCTCCTTAGAGCTTACAATATAAGAGGGAAGGTCAAGAGATACAAGAGGTAATAACTGTGGGCGATGTGCTGATTGAGACGATAAATGTACAGTTGTTAGATGGGGGCCAGATATGCTAATTTCAAACTTTAGCAATAGCAAGTATACTGCGGATATACAATGCAAGAGAAATCACAATAAATCAACGGTAATAACCAATAGGCCCTGGAAGAACCTATGACCCCAGGTATAAAAGTGAGGAGGAAGACCTTTTCTGTGTCAAACTGCTCCCTTAAAATCCTGATGCTAGAGGCCCAAAAAAGTAAACGGCACAAATGATAGGACAACAAGTTGAAAAGAATGCAATAAGCTAATTCGGAGTCAGGATTTTTCTTACGCACAGATGCTATGAACTTTTATTGGAGTCCTTTATTGGAGGGGGAGAAGAAGAGTCCTTGTAGTGTTGATGTTTAGAATCTTTAGCTAGCTCGACAAGGGCCCAGGGAAGTTGCTGTGCAATGGCGATACAATGTGTCTCCTGATAGAAGCTTTTGTGTAAAGAGATGGGGTAGTGGTGCAGTGTCTTTTGTAAGATTTACAGTGCCTTGCGAAAGTATTCGGCCCCCTTGAACTTTTCAACCTTTTGCCACATTTCAGGCTTCAAACATAAAGATATAAAATTTTAATTTTTTGTGAAGAATCACCAACAAGTGGGACACAATTGTGAAGTGGAACGAAATCTATTGGATGTTTTAAACTTTTTTAGCAAATAAAAAACTGAAAAGCGGTGCGTGCAAAATTATTCGGGCCCTTTACTTTCAGTGCAGCAAACTCACCCCAGAAGTTCAGCGAGGATCTCTGAATGATCCAATGTTGTCCTAAATGACTGATGGTGATAAATAAAAATCCACCTGTGTGTAATCAAGTCTCTGTATAAATGCACCTGCTCTGTGATAGTCTCAGGGTTCTGTTGAAAGCGCAGAGAGCATCATGAAGACCAAGGAACACACCAGACAGGTCCGTAATACTGTTGTGGAGAAGTTTAAAGCTGGATTTGGATACAAAAAGATTTCCCAAGCTTTAAACATCCCAAGGAGCACTGTGCAAGCGATCATTTTGAAATGTAAGGAGTATCAGACCACTGCAAATCTACCAAGACCTGGCTGTCCCTCTAAACTTTCAGCTCAGACAAGGAGAAGACTGATCAGAGATGCAGCCAAGAGGCCCATGATCACTCTGGATGAACTGCAGAGAACTACAGCTGAGGTGGGAGAGTCTGTCCATAGGACAACAATCAGTCGTACGCTGCACAAATATGGCCTTTATGGAAGAGTGGCAAGAAGAAAGCCATTTCTCAAAGATATCCATAAAAAGTCTCGTCTAAAGTTTGCCACAAGCCACCTGGGAGACACACCAAACATGTGGAAGAAGGTGCTCTGGTCCGATGAAACCAGAATCAAACTTTTTGGCCACAATGCAAAACGATATGTTTGGCATAAAAGCAACACAGCTCATCACCCTCAACACACCATCCCCACTGTCAAACATGGTGGTGGCAGCATCATGGTTTGGGCCTGCTTTTCTTCAGCAGGGACAGGGAAGATGGTTAAAATTGAGGAGAAGATGGATGCAGCCAAATACAGGACCATTCTGGATGAAAACCTGTTGGAGTCTGCAAAAGACCTGAGACTGGGACGGAGATTTATCTTCCAACAAGACAATGATCCCAAACATACAGCAAAATCTACAAAGGAATGGTTCACAAATAAACGTATCCAGGTGTTAGAATGGCCAAGTCAATGTCCAGACCTGAATCCAATCGAGAATCGGTGGAAAGAGCTGAAAACTGCTGTTCACAAACGCTCTCCATCCAACCTCACTGAGCTCGAGCTGTTTTCAAGGAAGAATGGGCAAGAATTTCAGTCTCTCGATGTGCAAAACTGATAGAGACATACCCCAAGCGACTTGCAGCTGTAATCGCAGCAAAAGGTGTCTCTACAAAGTATTAACGCAAGGGGGCCGAATAATTTTGCACGCCCCACTTTTCATTTTTTTATTCGTTAAAAAAGTTTCAAAAATCCAATAGATTTCGTTCCACTTCACAATTGTGTCCCACTTGTTGGTGATTCTTCACAAAAAATTAAAATTTTATATCTTTATGTTTGAAGCCTGAAATGTGGCAAAAGGTTGAAAAGTTCAAGGGGGCCGAATACTTTCGCAAGGCACTGTACTTGGGGTGGGCTTCTGCCCGCTCACCAATCTTGATGTTACCAAGGCTCAAAGAAATAGAAAGTCATGGAACAGGCTCTTGAAGAATCTGCACCCAGTAAAGGGTGCCTGGCCGTGCACCTGGCATCACAGGGATTCAGTTGGTTCTGTAATGGTGACTATAAAAGTGACCAACGATGGTCACCCGGCCGACTGGGAGCTGGCGATTTCGGATTTTCCTGCAGGTGTATGGCTAACTCGCTGAAGACTCTCCACATAGTCCAGGCCGCCCGTCTGCTCGCATCCCCCTGAGCTTCTCTCGGCTGAAGGCTGTGGTCGCAAGAGGAAGAGATCCCCCCTGGACCAGGCTATTTATGTTCTCACCCAGCATTCTTCTCTCGTCAGTCGGCTGGAACTTGCAGTCTGTAGCAGCACTGGCTCCATGGAAAACCCAGCTCTCCGGACCACATGTCCTACGATCCCCTGCTTTCAGTAGTGGTCTCTCTCTCTCTCTTTGTTTTTCAAGAAATTATGTCACAATGTCCAGGCTGAACACTAGAGGCACAGGCAGACTATCCAGCCCCTCACTACACCTATAATATTTGTAGTACCTAAAAATTTATACAAGGGGCCTTTTTTCACCAGATTAAATCGCTAAATATGTCATTAATCTTGTTCAAAACCCAAAAGGGGTTATCCGAGAATTATACAGATAATACGGGAGCTGAGGCATTCATATCATCTTGAGTAGGTTAATCAGTGGCGGCCTGTCCATTAGGGGCGCTGCCCACCTATCCATGCGTCCGGCCCCCTAATCTACATGCGAAGTGACAGACGCATGGATTCAATAAAAAAACATTTTTTTAAGCATGTGATTAGAGCCAGAGGCTCTAATAGGCTTCAAAAAAGGGTGGGCTCGGGGCGCAGAGCACTGCACCCTGAGTCCACCCAGTTGTGTGGCAATAGCGAATGAATATTCACTATTGTCACACTGATTCTCCTCCCGGCCAATCAGGAAGCGGGTCTTGAGACCCCCGGTAGTCCCCCAATAGGAAGCAACCAATCACCAGTTTTTTAGTAGAAAAAGTAAACTTTGGCAGCTCCTGCTCAACCCCCCTCCCCTCCCTACCTCATGTAGTTCTTTGCTGACTCCCACTGTATGCCAGGCCCTGCTAAGAGAATGACGGGGTGGAGGTTGGGAGGAGAATCGGCTCCCGTTCAACCTCACCTGGTGGCAGCACCTGGCACCCCCCCCCCCCTCTCCGATGGAGCTTCACACTAGCCCTTAGCTTATCCCTACTCGCCTAAGGCGAAATTTTGAGGCCCAAGAGCTCAATGGCAAAAAGCAGAGGAGACAAAGGGCACCCCTACCTAGTGCCCTGAAAATGTCTGTCTGAAAGGGAAAGACTTTTAGAAAAGCTGGAGCCATCTACCCCACAGTCTCACCGATGTGTTGGCGTTAACAAAAAGATAGGGGTACCATGTTACATATTTGCTGGACATGACCTTATATCCGCCACTTTTGGGACTCAATTCGTGATCTAGTCTTCAAGTTGACTTGTATACGCTTGGAGGACTGGCCGGAAACATGCCTACTTCACTTAACTCTGGTCTCATGGCATAGATACAAGAGATATTTTGATATACCTACTGAATCCAGCAAAAATCTGCATCCCTCAAAAGTGGAAATGCTCAGATACCCCGACAGTGGGCCAATGAATTGCTGTGGTGAATGAAATAGCCAAAATGGAAGGTTTAACGGCAACTATGAGATAGGAGGAGCAGCACCGTAAAAAATATCGTAATATTGACACTATTTCCAATATTCCAGTGACTACAACACCTACAGTGCCTTGAAAATGTATTCATACCCCTTGAAATTTTCCACATTTTGTCATGTTACAACCAAAAACGTAAATGTATTTTATTGGGATTTCATGTGATAGACCAACGCAAAGTGGCACATAATTGTTAAGTGGAAGGAAAATAATAAATGGTTTTCATTTTTTTTTTACAAATAAATATGTGAAAAGTGTGGCGTGCATTTGTATTCATCCCCTTTTACTCTGATACCCCTAACTAAAATCTAGTGGAACCAATCGCCTTCAGAAGTCACCTAATTAGTAAATAGAGTCCACCTGTGTGTAATTTAATCTTAGTATAAATACAGCTGTTCTGTGAAGCCCTCAGAGGTTTGTTAGAGTACCATAGTGAACAAACAGCATCATGAAGGCCAAGGAACACACCAGACAGGTCAGGGATAAAGTTGTGGAGAAGTTTAAAGGGTTAGGTTATAAAAAAATATCCCAAGCTTTGAACATCTCACGGAGCACTGTTCAATGCATCATCCGAAAATGGAAAGAGTATGCAAACCTACCAAGACATGACTGTCTACCTAGACTGACAGGCCGAGCAAGGAGAGCATTAAATCAGGCAAGCAGCCAAGAAGCCCATGGTAACTCTGGAGGAGCTGCAGAGATCCACACAACTATTGTGTACTCCACAAATCTGACCTTTATGGTAGAGTGGAAGAAGTGGTAGAAAAATGTTAAAGAAAGCCATAAGAAGACTTATTTGCAGTTTGCGAGAAGCCATGTGGGGGACACAGCAAATGTGTGGAAGAAGGTGCTCTGGTCAGATGAGACCAAAATGTGTGGGGCAAAACATACACTGCACCACCTTAAGCACACCATCCCCACCGTGAAACGTGGTGGTGGCAGCGTCATGTTGTGGGGATGCTTTTATTCAGCAGAGACAGGGAAGCTGGTCAGAGTTGATGGGAAGATAGATGGAGTCAAATACAGGCCACCATCTTAGAAGAAAACTAAGTCCCACGGACGTCCTCCCAGAAACTTGCTCCTGCGCGCCCCCTGGGGCGCGCACTCGGGAACATCCGTGACCGCCGGGTCCCGAGGACCCGGCGCATCACAGATCACGGTAAACGGCCGCTGATAGCGGCCGTTTACCACGTGATCGCTCCGTCAAATGACAGAGCGATCACATGTACACATGTACACAAACCGGTTCCTCCCTCTCCTCTCTGTACCGATCGGTACAGAGGGGAGAGAAGCGGAGAGGGGGAGAGACGGGACCAGCGCTGTGGGCTGGATGTGTAGTGCCCACAGCGCTGGTCAATACACTGCCACCACTGTGCAATACTCTGCCACCACTGTGCAATGCTCTGCCACCACTGTGCAATGCTCTGCCACCAACCACTGTGCAATGCTCTGCCACCACTGTGCAATGCTCTGCAACTACTGTGCAACGCTCTGCAACCACTGTGCAATGCTCTGCCACCACTGTGCAATGCTCTGCCACCACTGTGCAACACTGCAATACTCTGCCAATACTCTGCAATAAATTTTAATAGAAACAAAGAATTTTTATTTATTTTTTTTACCGAATTTTCAGTATATTTTGATTTATAGCGCAAAAATTAAAAAACCCAGCGGTGATCAAATGCCACCAAAAGAAAGCTCTATTTGTGTGAAAAAAAGGACACAAAATTAATTTTGGTTCAGTGTTGCATGACGGAGTAATTGTCATTCAAAGTGTGAGAGCACCGAAAGCTGAAAATTGGTCTGGTTAGGAAGGGGGTTTAAGTGCCCAGTGGGTAAGTGGTTAAAACAGTACCCCAGAAAAATGACCTTTCTAAAGGAAAAAAAGTGATTTAAAACTGATCGCAGCTATAATAAATTGTCGGGTCTAGGCAATATAGATAAAACTCATTGGAAAAAAAAGCATGGGTCCCCCCCCCAGTCCATTACCAGGCCCTTTTGGGTCTGTTATGAATATTAAGGGGAACCCCCAAACCAAAAATTGCAAAAAAAATTGTGTGGGGGTCCCCCCAAAATCCATACCAGGCCCTTCAGATCTGGCATGGATTTTAAGGGGAACCCTGGGCCAAAATAAATGGCGTAGGTGTTCCCCCCAAAATCCATACCAGACCCTTATCCAAGCACTCAACCTGGCAGGCCGCAGGAAAAGAGGGGGGACGAGAGAGCGCCCCCTCCTGAACTGTACCAGGCCACATGCCCTGACACCTTCTCGGTGACAGCTGTTATATACAGTATCTCACAAAAGTGAGTACACTCCTCACATTTTTGTAAATATTTTATTATATCTTTTCATGTGACCGCACTGAAGAAATGACACTTTGCTACAATGTAAAGTAGTGAGTGTACAGCTTGTATAACGGTGTAAATTTACTGTCCTCTCATAATAACTCAACACACAGCCATTAATGTTTAGACCGCTGGCAACCAAAGTGAGTAAACCCCTAAGTGAAAATGTCCAAATTGGGCCCAATTAGCCAGTTTCCCTCCCGGTGTTGTGACTCGTTAGTGTTACAAGGTCTCAGGTGTGAATAGGGAGTTAAATTTGGTGTTAGTGCTCTCACTCTCTCATACTGGTCACTGGAAGTTTAACATGACACCTCATGGCAAAGAACTCTGAGGATCTGTAAAAAGAATTGTTGCTCTACATAAAGATAGCCTAGGCTATAAGAAGATTGCCAAGACCCTGAAACTGAGCTGCAGCATGGTGGCCAGGACCATACAGCGGTTTAACAGGACAGGTTCCACTCAGAACAGGCTTTGCCATGGTCAACCAAAGGAGTTGAGTTCACATGCTCAGCGTCATATGCAGAGGTTGTCTTTGGGAAATAGACGTATGAGTGCTGCCAGCATTGCTGCAGAGGTTGAAGGGGTGGGGGTCAGCCTGTCAGTACTCAGACCATACGGCGCACACTGTATCAAATTGGTCTCCATGGCTGTCATCTCCGAAGGATGACTCTTCTAAAGATGATGCACAAGAAAGCCCGCAAACAGTTTGCTGCAGACAAGCAGACTAAGGACATGGATTACTGGAACCATGTGCTGTGGTCTGATGAGACCAAGATAAACTTGTTTGGTTTTGATGGTTTCAAGCATGTGTGGCGGCAACCAGGTGAGAAGCACAAAGACAAGTGTGTCTTGCCTACAGTCAAGCATGGTGGTGGGAGTGTCATTGTCTGGGGCTGCATTAGTGCTGCTGGCACTGGGGAGCTACAGTTCATTGAGGGAACCATGAATGCCAACATGTATTGTGACATACTGAAGCAGAGCATGATCCCCTCCCTTTGGGGGCTGGGCCGTATGGGGCAGTATTCCAACATAATGACCCCAAAAACACCGCCAAGATGACCACTGCCTTACTAAAGAAGCTGAGGGTAAAGGTAATGAACTGGCCAAGCACTTCTCCAGACCTAGACCCTATTGAGCATCTGTGGGGCATCCTCAAATGGAAGGTGGAGGAGCGCTAGGTCTCTAACATCCACCAGTTCTGTGTTGTCGTCATGGAGGAGTGGAAGAGGACTCGAGTGGCAACCTGTGAAGCTCTGGTGAACTCCATGCCCAAGAGGGTTAAGGCAGTGCAAATACAAAGAATTACCGCTCCAAGGTAATGACTTCTCCCAAAACAGCTGTCTCCACAATCCCACAGGGTGCCGGCTCTGTTTGCAACAGGAACTGAAGTAGAAAAGATGTAGCTGGATAGCCGCACTCCAAATTATTCAACTTTTTTTCAAAAATATAATTAAAATCATAACATCTAGGCTTGTATACAGACTAACTGCACAGCCGCTGACATGTTTCACACCGAACAAGGTGCTTAGTCATAGTTAATGAGCAGAATATACATACAAAGCTATATACACACCTAAGCAATTAAACAAATTAATAAAATACGTGTATAATAAGATAGCAATTAGGGAAGCACCTGTGAACATCCAAAGTCTGAAGGTTAACACTTAAACGGATGGAAGGAAAAAACTTTTTCACCTAAAACACCTAAATCAAGCTGACATGTTGAAAGCATACATAATGGTAATAAATAACATGATAAATCTTATCTTTAGGTGAAGAGGTACAGGTGCAACCTGAAAAAAATAAAAAATTACATATATATTAAAGCATTTTTCATTTTGTATGTAAAAAAATCACACGTATCGGCAGACACACAGAAAAAATAAAGAAACAAACTCTCAATGTGTGTACATGCCGATGCATGGGGCTCATTGAATATCAAAACCGCCAGAGAAAACACAAATATTCCCTACAAATGATACATCCCAAAAAAAGTTGCATAATAAAAAGATTACAAATATCTCATTATTGGATGTGTCTATTTAGGCCTTCTCCTATGATACAATGCATAGATAGAAAAGATAAAAAATAAATATAGGAATAGACCATATGAACGATCGAAACCGAATATTCTAAGACCAAAGGCAAATTAAATGTGTATATCCTTATACCGACAGGTATGGGGAGCTGATGCAAATACCCAGCTAGTTGATCACACACCTAATATAATATATCAGGTGTGTGATCATCAAACGAATAACAAACATGTTTAATAGGATATTAATTAACACCTAAAATACTGATATTCATAATCACTGCCGCGAAAAAATGCTGCAATATGTGCATACAGCCCTATTCAAGAAACAGTCTAAATCGAATAATTAGCCTGTCCTAGATGTAAAGCAATTATAATAAATGGAAAATAGTGAATAAACTCTGGCAGCCACTGACATCCTTATAATGGCAAAGATTCCAGTGCCTCGCCACATTAGTGGGGTGATTTTTTGTAAATGTCATAGAGGTGGTCATATAATCTGTCTCTCAGTCTTCGTGTCGTGCGTCCAACGTACTGTATGCAACATTGTTCACACGTAACCACGTAAATAACAAATTTAGTGTTGCAGATAATGAAGGCCATAGCTTTAAAATCCTTATTCAGAGACCTAGAAAGGATAGTGTCGCCTCGTAAAATGTGGGGGCAACATAGACAGTTATTGCCCCCACATCGAAACGATCCCTTAAACCGTAACCAATTGGGGCGTTGAACGCTGCTCGAATAGAGGCTGGGGGACAACATGCCACCAACGGTTGGAGCCCTGCGGGAGACTGATCTAATACCTTTAGACAAAATTTGAGCGTAGACAGGATCGTTGTAAAGAATAAGGTAAATATTTCTCCACGATCCCTTTAATTTTACTGAACTCTAAACTGTAAGGCGTGGAGAACACCGGAGTTTTAATGGATTTCTCAGATACCCGCCTTCTCCCATCTCCATTCTTGACCTTATCACGAAGGAGATGACATCTATCAGTATTAAGGGCTATATTGAACGCCCTATCAAGTACAGGGGCTGTATAACCTCTTTCTATGAAACGCTTTTTCATAGCAGAGGCTTCTTTTAAAAAAGATGACTCATCACTACACACCCGTTTTAACCTCAAAAACTGTCCCACAGGGATGCCCTTAATGGTATGCCTTGGATGGCCTAAATCAGCCCTCAACAAGGAATTACCAGCAGAAGGCTTCCTGAAAAGCTTGGAGGAAATGCAATCCCCTTCATCCATCAGAACAACATCCAAACATTCAATTTGTTTAGGGCCCATAACACCTGTAAATTTAAGATTGAGGGTGTTGTCATTAAGATACAGAAGCCATTCATCTAATTCGCCAACACTCCTGGTGCACACAAAAATTTAATCATCTATATAGTGTAACCTGGGGGACAGGTAGCAGGTACAAAGCTCCTTGGGATGAGCAGTTGTTCAGGCACAGATACCAAATCCAGTGAGGTAGTGACAAACAGTGCTGTGTTTATTTGTGTTTTATATGCAAGTCTATATACAGGTGCTGTACAGTGTTCCAGAAAACAAATAAGAACAGAAATAGCAAAACAAAATCCTAGCCGTGTCTTGGGGTATGCAGGCCCTAACTACCAGGCTGAGCAAGCCTACCGCTTATCAGTTTCTGCATAAACTTCTTAACAGCTTTTACCAACCTTTTGCTATTCCCAAACCAGCAGTGTCTGTGTGTCCCAGGCAGAATGCCAAGGCTGTCTGCTCAGGTGAGCTTAAATTAGCCTGGGGAAGAGGACTAAGACCCAAACTGGATCATGGATCAGAGATTTCTGAATGCATATGAGAGGAGCCTGGGAGACGTATAAACCCCGAACAGGACTTTTCCTGGCTCTCTCTGGGACGCTCTGCTACATATCCTCCCCCCTTGTTTCAACCGCAGGGTTGGAACACCTGTGACCCAACAGGAGTGAACACGGGACAGGGCATCTACATTCCCCCATATCAACGCCTGGCCTGTGTTTTACGGTGAAGGAGTAATCCTGTAGAGCCAAAAACCACCGGTTCACCCGTCTATTAGTCTCCTTCTTTTGGGCCATCCATTTCAGGGGAGCATGGTCAGTTATTAACTCAAACTGGCACCCTAACAAATAGTACCTGAGCGCGTCCACGGCCCACTTTATGGCTAAACATTCCTTTTCAGTGACTGCATACTTTATCTCATGGTCATTGAGCTTTCTGCTTAGGTACACCACAGGGTGTTCTTCCCCATTGTGTACCTGTGATAGTACTGCCCGATACCAACATCAGACGCATTCCGTCTGAACCAAAAAATCTTTGGAGAAATGGGGGGAGTACAGTACCGGCTGTGCACAAAGAGCCTTCTTCAGGACTTGGAAAGACTCCTCTGCTACTGAGGACCATTTCACCAGTACAGAGTCTTTCCCTTTCGTAAGGTCGGTCAGAGGGGCAGCTATAGTTGCAAAATTTGGAATAAATCTTCTATAATACCCCGCAATGCCAAGAAAGGCCCTGACCTGCTTCTTGTTTGCAGGACGTGGCCAGTCCTGGATGGCTTCTATTTTACTCACTTGAGGTTTTATGACACCACGGCCAATAGTGTAGCCCAAATACTTGGCTTCCTCTAGACCAATGGCACATTTTTTTGGATTTGCCGTAAAACCTTCTTTGAAGAGGGAATCAAGGACAGCCTGGACACGGGGCAAGTGAGACTTTCAGTCAGTGCTATGTACCACTATGTTATCTAAATAGGCTGCTGCATATCGTCATGGGGTTTTAGGGTCCTGTCCATGGCCCTCTGAAATGTCGCGGGGGCAAAAAAAAGGCATTTTTTTATATGGAAAGGAACCCTCTGGGGTCACAAATGCAGTCTTCTCTTTGGCGCTACCAGTCAGGGGTATTTGCCAATACCCTTTTGTCAAGTCCAAAGTGGTAAGATGGCAAGCCTTGCCAAGTCGGTCTATAAGTTTGTCTACTCTGGTATCAGGAACTAAAGTACTCACCAAGGCCAAGATGCCGAGAGCGGTTGCCCTTGCGACTCAGCGCCCACTACCCCTGAAGGTGGTACAGGGGGAGGTTGGCACCAAGAGGCACAAGCCACCTGCTGAGTGATGGCTAGGCGTGGATCCGGGTGTAGTAGAGTAGAAGCTGCAAGACTGGCTGAGGCTCCAACACTGATGGATAGACAGGCAGCAGGCTGAGGATCAAACACAAGATTAGTCAGGCACAGGCTAGGGGTCAAACACAGGTGGGCAAGTCCAGGTAGAATGGTCAGGCGTTAGCAGGAGGGTCAAGGCAGGCCGCAGGTCAAGTACTGGTAAACAGAGGTAGAAGTCCGGTATGCAGGCCGAGGGTCAAACACAGGAGATGGACGACAATCCGGGTAAACAAGCCAAGGGTCAAGGTTGGAGAAGGTAGAGACGTCAAGACAATCCGGGTCGGCAACTGGTAGGCAAATAGATCAAGCAGGCACAGGTACAAGGACAAGGGAAACAGCTGACAGCCGAACCAGCGTCTGTTTGGGTGCAGAGGCCTCTCTTTTATAGGCCGGCTGGAGGTCACATGGGGCGTGTGCTAGTGCGCATGCGCGCGCGCCGCTCAGCTGGGCCGCGAGTGCGCGTGCGCCGCCACAACGTCCCTCTGTCTCTTACTATGCGCCGCAGCGCCGGACCTGTGCACCTGCGCACTAGGGCGCACGGCGGACAAGGTTCCTGATATCTGGGCATTGGGTATGTGTCAAACTTTGTCACTGCATTAAGCTTCCTGAAGTTGTTACAGAACCTCCAAGTGCCATCTGGTTTTGGGACTAACACGATGGGGCTAGACCAGTCACTATTGGATTCCTCAATGACATCTAGCTCCAACATTCTTTTAACTTCATTGCTGATGTCCTTTCTCCTCGCTTCAGGAATTCGGTACGGTTTGAGCTTGACACGTACCCCAGGTTCAGTAACAATATCATGCTGAACTGCTGAAGTCATGCCAGGTAACTTATCAGGATTTTTCTAGCTTCCTGTTTTTGGGAATATGACAGGGTGTCTGGAATCGTGACCTCAGGGATCAGAGGGGACTCAGTACCCTTAGGCGTTACTGGGAGGGACCTCGCAGTTAACACCAGTCTATCCTTCCAGGGTTTTAACAGGTTTATATGGTAAACCTTTTCGGGCTTCCTTTTTCCTGGTTGATATACCTTGTAGTTGACCTCCCCAACTCTTTTAATTACTTCAAAAAGGGACCCTGCCACTTAGCCAGGAACTTGCTCTCAACAGTGGGAACTAACACCAGGACCCTGTCACCAGGTGTGAAAACACGGAGTTGGGCCCCCCTGTTGTATATTCTCTGTTGGGCTGCCTGGGCCTGCAGTAAGTGTTCTTTTACCATTGGCATGATTGCTGCAATCCTCTCCTGCATTTGAGCGATATGCTCAATGACACTTTTATGGGGTGTCTGCTCCCCCTCCCAAGTTTCTTTGGCTATGTCTAAGAGTCCCCGAGGGTGTCTCCCATAAAGCAACTCAAATGGAGAGTACCCAGTAGAGGACTGGGGAACCTCCCTGATGGCAAACAACAAGTATGGTATCAGGAAGTCCCAGTTTTTCCCATCCTTGTCAACAACCTTTTTTAACATGCTCTTTAACGTCTTATTGAAGCGTTCCACCAAGCCATCCGTTTGAGGATGATACACCGAGGTTCGCAACTGCGTCACCTTCAATAACTTGCACAGCTCCCTAGTTAATTGCAACATAAATGGGGTGCCCTGGTCTGTAAGGACTTCTTTAGGGATGCCAACCCGACTGAACACCATAAACAGCTCTTTGGCAATGTTTTTAGCAGACACGGTGCGTAAGGGAACTGCTTCGGGGTAACATAATCCATAATTACGAGTATATGCTGATGACCCAGGGCAGACTTGGGGAGTGGGCCCACAAGGTCCATGGCAATCCTCTCAAGGGGCACTTCAATAATAGGCAAGGGCACTAAAGGACTTCGGAAGTGGGGTAGTAGGGCTGACATCTGACACACAGGACAGGATTGACAATAATTCTCTATCTTTCTGTGTCCTGGGCCAGTAAAACCTGCGCAACACCCTTTCAGTCGTTTTTTCAATCCCTAAATGGCCTCCTAGCAAGTGCCCATGGGCAAGTTCCAACACCAGCCGTCTGTATGGCTTAGGGACCACCAACTGTTCAACCACTTCACCATTCGTTTTACATACACGATACAGTAAATCCTCATTGCTGCTGAAATAAGGAAAACAGGGCCTGTCCCCTGGTTCGACAGGTACATCATTAATCAATATTACATTTTCCCAGGCCCTGGAAAGCGTATAATCTTTTCTCTGCTCAGTACCAAAATTTTCCTTGTGCACATTAAGGTCAGCAAACTCCAACGTAGGCTTGGATTCAGCAGACGGCTGTCCAGCTCTACTGGTAGTGGGGACTTCCTCAGGGTCCTCCAGCTCTCCTGCCATAACCGATAGAGGAAAATCCAGGGAGCCCTGAGAAGAGTCCCCTGAACCCACATTGTCAGTAGTGGCCAGGAATTCTGGCTCTGCCACTGAGTCAGGTACTGCGACCGGGTTGGGACGATCCCACAGTTCCCAAAACTTAGGGAAGTCCCTACCAAAGATGGCATCATGCACCAAGTGGGGAACAAGTCCAACCAGATGGGTAACCGTACCTAAGCCAGTTTTAAACTGAACAGTGGTTATAGGATACTCCCGGGTATCCCCATGTATACAGATCACAGCAATTTTTTTTAGCATGACAATTCACAGGTTCAATCATTTCAGCTGTAACCAAAGTCACTAGACTTCCAGAGTCCAGCAAGGCTCTAATAGGCTTATCATTAACAGTCATTTGGCACATTGGTTTTCCCATATTTGGCGCTGCAGCGCATGAAACAGCTGCAAACATAGACTGCCTTCTAATAGATAAATCACACTGCATAGGTTCATCTGTCAATGGACAATTTGCTGCAACATGTCCCAGT
The DNA here is from genome assembly GCA_028564925.1 of Lithobates sylvaticus. Taxonomy (NCBI): domain Eukaryota; kingdom Metazoa; phylum Chordata; class Amphibia; order Anura; family Ranidae; genus Lithobates; species Lithobates sylvaticus. The sequence continues at coordinate 97,536,821 of CM053032.1, read as the reverse complement.
TCTTGGCAACGAAAACCCCTGACGTTTCCCCAGTTTGGTCTGCTGACCGGCAGTGGCTTCCCTTGTTTGGGACGCCAAACTTCAGTCCTGGCACCAAAAATCCTCCCCCCTATTTCCTTGCTATGCTTACCACCCACTTCCCCTGGAACAGTCTTACCGGTTGCCTGGGGAGACCGTGACTTTGGGTGGAAAGTCTGTGCGGCTGTAGGGGTGGTGATCAGGCTCTTTGCAGCAAAATACCTTTCAATGAGTTCCACCAGGTTGTCCGCCGAATTGGGGTCTCCTTGACTCACCCACTCCTGCAGGGGAATTGGTAGTGACCTCAGGAACTGGTCCATGACCACACGCTCCACTATTTGTGGCCCAGACAGGGACTCCGTCTCTAGTCATTTCCTCACCAGGTGATTTAGGTCGAACATCTGCAATCTTGGGGGCTTCTCGTATTGGAAGAACCAGCTGTGCACCCGCTGTTCTCGAACTGCCAAAGTGACACCAAGTCATGCCAGGGTTTCCCGTTTGACCTTTTCATAGTCTCCCGCTTCTGCTGACTCCAAATCATAGTAGGCCTTCTGCCACTCCCCAGAAAGCAAGGAGGAGACCAGTCCTGCCCACTGGGTTTTAGGCCAACCTTCCCTATCCTCGGTCCGTTCAAATGTTAGCAGAAAGGGCTCTTGATCATCATCTGTGGTCATCTTGGAAAGAAAGCGACCCACATGGATGGCTGAGGGCTTATCTCCAACAACAACTTTAGCAGGTGACCACTGTGCTAGCATCTCCACAACCTCAGTCAAGGTTTTCCTATCTGCTTTTGCAGAGCTGTTCAAACAGCCTCTGCGATTGCTCCTGTGCGACAGCATTAGCTTGCTGTAGTGCAGCATTAATCACAGCATTTGTTTGCTCCTGTACAGCACTAATCTGTTGGCACAGCGCCTTGGTTTGCTCCTGTGCGATAACATTGGCTTGATCTAGTGCTGCATTTGTTTTCTGCTGTGCAGCGTTTGCTTGCTGTTGTGCAAAGTTTGCTTGCTGTTGTGCAGCATTGGATATCATCAATTGTTTTAGGATTTCCTAAATGTTTAGTCACTCTAGGTACTGGCCTTTTAAGTAGTAACTTACTACAGCTGCCCGCCGCCTCCACCATATGTAACCTGGGGGACAGGTAGCAGGTACAAAGCTCCCTGGGATGAGCTTTTCACAAACCAGCAGTGTCTGTGTGTCCCAGGCAGAGAGCCAAGGCTGTCTGCTCAGCTGAGCTTAAATTAGCCGGGGGAAGAGGACTAAGACCCGAACTGGATCATGGATCAGAGATTTCTGAATGTGTATGAGAGGAGCCTGGGAGAAGTATTAACCCCGAACAGGACTTTTCCTGGCTCTCTGGGACGATCTGCTACAATAGCGCCGAAAAAACTTGATCTCAGAAAGATGGGGACAACCAGCGCCAAAAATGTGGGACCCATATACAAATTAGCAAGGGAGGGGGAGAATTTGGTGCCCATCGTGGCCCCGCATTTCTGGAGATAGCAGTCCCCATTGAACATAAAAAACAATAGCGACAAAAAAACTTGATCTCAGAAAGATGGGGACAACCAGCGCCAAAAATGTGGGACCCAAAAACTTGATCTCAGAAAGATGGGGACAACCAGCGCCAAAAATGTGGGACCCATATACAAATTAGCAAGGGAGGGGGAGAATTTGGTGCCCATCGTGGCCCCGCATTTCTGGAGATAGCAGTCCCCATTGAACATAAAAAACAATAGCGACGAAAAAACTTGATCTCAGAAAGATGGGGACAACCAGCGCCAAAAATGTGGGACCCATATACAAATTAGCAAGGGAGGGGGAGAATTTGGTGCCCATCGTGGCCCCGCATTTCTGGAGATAGCAGTCCCCATTGAACATAAAAAAAGTTAATACTCTAAAAAAAGATACTAAAGCGCTGGTATGTATAAAAATACCATAAAACCTGATAAAATCAAATAAGATGGCTAAATGAAATGCAGCTCCCAACAAAAAGTGTTCCCACACTTAAATAGATATAGTAAAATATACAAAATTTGTATAGATGGTGCGCAAAATCAACCTTATTGATGTGATAGTTCGAAATTATAAGTATGACGATGTCAATGCATCCAATGCATACTGTGCATATACACTATTGCCAGCAGGTCCAAAGTGGTCAATAATATATGAAGAAAATATATAGTCTAAGTGGATAAGTAATCCAAGTGACTGATGAGTGAAATATGCGTATAAAGACGGTGAATAAATAAATAAAATATATCAAACGTGCAGATGAAAATTCTCCAAAAAATGACACTAGGCAGCTTAATGTCATTAATATGTGCAGTGAAAAGATGTGCTCAAAGGTGAACAAACCAATATTAAAATGTTTGATACAATAATAAATAAATTGATCAATCAATATTGGTTACTTCCTTTAAACAATAAAGGATTGAATGTGTGTATGTGCTCTGTGAATGAAGAACAGCTGGTGTGTGTTCCACAAATGTAATTAGTAACAAGAACGGCGCTGTTACTTCCTTAAAACAGTGAGTGATGAGACTGTGCTCCGTGAGTGAAAACAGCTGATGTGTAGTCTGCAGACAATCAGCTAATCATATACTTAGTAACAAGAACAATTATATGTATCACATTAATTCCCACAATGTTACTATGTATCATTTTATGCAATTTTTTTCAAACAGTGGGGAATGTTGAATTGCCACTATATATCTAAATAAGGATAAATAGAAAGGTAAAAGGTAAAACTTCCCTTTCTTTTCCCGATTTTTCCCTCTTCGTCTTTCAGGACAGCCTACTTTGAGATGTAACAGTAAATAAAGCCGCGCTAATTAAACAAATGGGTGATAGGTGACCTATACCTTGGTGTAAATTAAATCCTCAAACAACAATGTGATAAATGCAAAGGAAAAACAACAAATTGTATATCAAACAATATGTGTGCACATTTCCCAATACACCCAAACAATAAAGTCCAGTGACATAAAAGATGAATATAAAATGAAAAAAGTGAAACAAATTTGTGATAAATGAAAAAATAGTTCATAAATGTGATGATGTGAACTTGGACTTCTGGTGACAATAAAAATCGAAAACACCGTGATCCACCACCAATATAAGATTGCGCTTACCAGAAGGCAAGCTTAAAAAAGCCTGTAGTATAATGTAAACGGGACAGATATGGACCTTCGGACATCAGCAGCAATCTGGATCTCCTCAGACAAGTTAGACCAGGGATAGAGATTCCAATGATGTTTTACCGCTTGGATCAATCAGAAATGGACACACTCTCCAAACAAAGGCATCGACCCCAGAGTCATTCAGCAGCCAATATGGAATACAGGAAGAAAAGGGGATGCTCCCATAGTGTGATACCAAATATTACGTTTATTAAAAGAAAAAAGAATCCTACTTACACAAAACGAAAAGCATATAAGCAGGACAAGTAAAATACGCCGGCCGGCTTGCAATACACCCGCTCACAACGCGGAACGCGATGACGTCAGTGCGTCAGCCTCCCTACGTCCGTTTCGACCAATAGTCGTCTTCTGGGGAACGGGCGACGCACTGAATCATCGCAGCTATATAGACAGTGGTAAACACAACCTGGTGAGAACCTTCAATGGCGGGAAAAACTAAATTGACCTTGAGTTTAACCCTATATGTATATACTTAAAATGTAAAAACTAAAAATTGCACTAAAAAAGGGCCCCATCTTGTGGACAAATAACAAAACACAGCTAGATGAGCAGATCTACTCAAAGAGAAGCCTGCAAAAGATAGGGGTTTAGCTATGGTCCCTTTCATCACTTCCTATTCCACTTCCTATTCCATTCAACATAGGAACATAGGTAAAATGATCAAAAAACACTGGCACATTCTCACCAGTGATACTACCCTTAATGCAGTTCTTCCACAGACACCTCAGATTGTATTTAAGGGAGTCCCTTCGCTGAAAGACAGAATAGCACCTAATGTCTTAGATCCGCCCACTGCTAAAACATGTTTCTTTGATAACCTCACGGGTTTTTATCAATGTAGGAAATGTAGGATCTGCTCTCTTAGTGGCTGTAGCCATAGGAGGACACATAAATTCACTTCTACAAGTACAGGTGTGGAATTCGAAATTAAACCTTTCATCACCTGTGCCACCGAGAGGGTGGTCTATCTACTCCAGTGCCCATGTGGGCTCCAATATGTCGGTAGGACAAAGCGCCCCCTGAAGGTGAGGCTAAACGAACATGTCACCAACATCCTGGGTGGGTTCCCTAAACATCCAGTTTCCCGACATTATTTAGAGGCCCATATGAAGAACCCCTCAAAAACAATCTTTCTGGGGATCGACAAATATACGGCACCGTGGAGAGGGGGTTCTCTTGTGCGTGGCATCTCCAGATTGGAGATGTCATGGATACATAAGATTAAAAGTTATACCCCTTTTGGGTTAAACGTTGACATTGATGTCAACGCTTTCATTGACAATTCCTGAGTCTCCCAGTTCCAATTTGGGGACTCGTATGGTCATTATGGGAGTTTAATTGCTGTACCACCCTTACAATGTAATTTTAAGATTAAGACATCCGATTTATGCTCACACTATATATATTGTGATGTATAATAATGTGAGGTGAGAAACATCAATGGCCACTTTGTGATTTTTGATCCTTACTGAATTTTTGTTCTTGTTACCCATTTACTTTGTAAGGAAAGAGAGTTTTTTTTTTTTGGGGGTCTTTTTCTTCTCTTTTTCTGCAATTATTGATGTATAATGTGTTTGATCATATTTACATCTCCCAATATGTTTATCATTCAATTTTTAATTTATCAGTTGAGATATTACATATACATTCTCATTGGGCTATTTGCCACTGTTAGAGCTCCATTTTGTGGAGCGAACTGTGGTAATTTTCCACTTGTAACGTATCACATGGTTAGTTCATCTAGCTGTGTTTTGTTATTTGTCCACAAGATGGGGCCCTTTTTTAGTGCAATTTTTAGTTTTTACATTTTAAGTATATACATATAGGGTTAAACTCAAGGTCAATTTAGTTTTTCCCGCCATTGAAGGTTCTCACCAGGTTGTGTTTACCACTGTCTATATAGCTGCGATGATTCAGTGCGTCGCCCGTTCCCCAGAAGACGACTATTGGTCGAAACGGACGTAGGGAGGCTGACGCACTGACGTCATCGCGTTCCGCGTTGTGAGCGGGTGTATTGCAAGCCGGCCGGCGTATTTTACTTGTCCTGCTTATATGCTTTTCGTTTTGTGTAAGTAGGATTCTTTTTTCTTTTAATAAACGTAATATTTGGTATCACACTATGGGAGCATCCCCTTTTCTTCCTGTATTCCATATTGGCTGCTGAATGACTCTGGGGTCGATGCCTTTGTTTGGAGAGTGTGTCCATTTCTGATTGATCCAAGCGGTAAAACATCATTGGAATCTCTATCCCTGGTCTAACTTGTCTGAGGAGATCCAGATTGCTGCTGATGTCCGAAGGTCCATATCTGTCCCGTTTACATTATACTACAGGCTTTTTTAAGCTTGCCTTCTGGTAAGCGCAATCTTATATTGGTGGTGGATCACGGTGTTTTCGATTTTTATTGTCACCAGAAGTCCAAGTTCACATCATCACATTTATGAACTATTTTTTCATTTATCACAAATTTGTTTCACTTTTTTCATTTTATATTCATCTTTTATGTCACTGGACTTTATTGTTTGGGTGTATTGGGAAATGTGCACACATATTGTTTGATATACAATTTGTTGTTTTTCCTTTGCATTTATCACATTGTTGTTTGAGGATTTAATTTACACCAAGGTATAGGTCACCTATCACCCATTTGTTTAATTAGCGCGGCTTTATTTACTGTTTTATCTTGTTTATGTGTGTATCCACATTTTTTTGCTGCTGCTACCTATGTACACTTCATTTTATGTCACTTTTTAGCCCTAATATTTGCTGTATTGGGGCATTTCAATATTTTTGCATTTACTAGCGCGGTGTTTTGCTACATTTTTTACTTTGAGATGTAGTCTCCTCCCCTTCCTTCAGGAAACACTGCGCCAGCCCATAAATCTTTCTTCCCCCCTGCCGGACTTCAGTTTTAGTGTTTCCTCCGGTGGGGAGACACTGTGCTAGGAACCTGGTCGCTTCAGTCAGAGGACTGTGACCTATGTTATTTTTTCACTGCAGGGGAAGCAGGGGCTTCCTATGTGGAAGGTGCGGTACTCACCCACCATGGCTAGCCACCCCATCCCACCCGAACGCGGTGGTTGTATGTGGGGGTCCTTTATCGTGTCCACCGGGACTCTGCTGGGAGACAGCTCCGCTCTCCCTGTGTTTGCATGGGCCGCAATGTTTGGAACTCGCGGGCTGGACGACGGGTGACGTCACTTCCGGTAGAGGGCGGAGGTTGACTCTTTGACCCGCGACTTCCGGTTCCGGGTCGCGGAGCCGATTAAAAGGACCGTGCACAGGCTGGAGATGGGTCGTGGGCGCGCACAGGCAGCGCAAGACTCAAGGAACCACCTCAGGATTTCCGAAGCTGAGCCTCAAACGGACGTTCCCTCCAGCCTTCCAAAGGTAGGAGCGCCCTGGAGAAGGTAGCTCTATACCCAAGGACTGTCCCTCCTATGCTTAGTTCCGGTTTTAGGGGGGGCAGATCCCCTGGGTGGTCAGGGGGTGGGGGAGGCCCAGATTCCTGCACATAAAAAAGGGTCTAGGGCACTCCCTGGTGGTATCCTGCAAAAGCCTGTATGCTGATTTTTTGTCTGCCTTTTTTGTTTCCTTACTATGTTTCAGAAAGCTACGGAAAAGTCTAAATCTACTCACAGTTCCAGAAGGAAGTGTGCCTCCTGTAGGGAGATTCTAGGGGAGACATGGACAAAGGTCCTTTGCAAGAGCTGTATAGATTCCCTAGTCAGGGAAAGAGACTCTGAGCAAGAATCAGGTCTCGCAGCCTCAGTCAAGGAGCTTTCATCCACTTTTTCTCCTCATTCAAAACTTTGTTTGAAAGTTTCCAGCTCCCCACCAGTCTCCCTACTCAGGATTCCACCCCGCCACAGGCTCAGGGTTCCACACCTGCTAGATCTGCCACTAAGATTAGAGCAGGGGAAGTTTCAGGCCCTTCCGAGGTGGAGCCCAGGCAGCCAGACAGTACCTCCTCTGATTCACAGGAGGGGTTTGAGGGGGAGGACCAGGACGGGGAGTCCAGAAAGCCCTCCAGATACAAATTGTCCCTGGATGAGGTAGATGACCTCTTGGGAGCAATACATACTACCCTCGGTATTCAGGCGGACAGAAAGCCCCTAACCCTACATGATCAGATGTACAAGGGCTTGGGGGAACCAAAGAAAAGAGTGTTTCCTGTGCACAAGGTGCTAATAGAAACAATCAAGAAGGAGTGGCAGGATCCGGAAAGAAAGCACTTCTTCTCCAGATCTTTGAAGAGAAGGTTCCCTTTCTCAGAGGATCCTGATTCTATTTGGAATAAAAATCCCAAATTAGACGCTGCCTTCAGTCAAGTTTCCAGACACACAGATCTGGCATTTGAGGACATGGGGGCCTTGGCAGATGTAATGGACAAGAGGATAGATTCCCTTCTTAAAAAGACTTGGGACTCTACAGTGGGTAATTTAAAACCCGAGATGGCCGTTACTGTGGTGGCCCGCAACCTTGAGCACTGGCTCTCCCAAATACAGGAGCACATTGAGGCGGGCACTGCTAAGGATACTATACTAGCCTCCTTTCCCACCATTCTGCGAGGAGTCGCGTACATTGCAGACGCCTCGGCAGAGTCAGTTCGGATGTTGGCCAGGTCTGCAGCACTGGCCAACTCCGCCAGACGAGCTCAAAACTTGGCCTGGCGACAGCGCCTCCAATGCCAAGTTATGCGGAATTCCCTTAACAGGGGACCTGCTTTTTGGCCCAGGTTTAGACACAGTCCTTGACCGCACGGCAGACCGGAAAAAGTCCTTTCCAGTCAAACGTAAGGCTCCAGCTCAGGCTAAAAAAGGGTTTCACCCTCAAAAACGCAGGGAAAACCAAAAGCCAGAAGGTCAAAAGAAAACCTGGGGGCAGAAAGGCAAGGGCAGAGGAGGGGCGATTTTTCGCCCTCCTGAACAGCCCCGTAAGAGCCAATGACCCGCCAAGCTTGGTGGGAGGAAGACTGGGGGCCTTCCTCTCCCAGTGGGAGACAATCTCTCACAACCAATTTATTCGGGGGGTCATAAGAAGGGGGTATCACTTGGAATTCTCTTCTCCCCCCCCAGAAGATTTCTGGTCACACACCTTCCCGGGTGCAGGGAAAAGGCCAATGCCCTAATGGCCCTAAGCGATTTGGAACAGCAAAATGTAATTTGCAGAGTACCAAAGGCAGAGGAAGGGATGGGGGTCTACTCACACATATTCGTGGTGAGAAAACCCTCTGGGAAGTTCAGGCTAATTCTGAACTTAAAACCCCTGAACAAGGCAGTAACCTACAAAAAATTCGGTATGGAATCAATTTACTCCGTCAGATCCGTCCTGCCCCCCAACTGCTTTATGGTCTCACTGGACCTCAGGGACGCTTATCTACACGTCCCCATTGCCGAGAACTCCCAAAAGTTCCTGCGGCTAGCAGTAGACTTAGGGGACCTAATAGTGCACCTACAGTTCCAGGCACTGCCCTTCGGGCTATCCTCCTCGCCCCGCATTTTCACGAAGGTGTTGGCGGAGGCTATGGCCTTTCTTCTTCTCCAGGGAGTGGCTGTTATAGCCTACCTAGACGATCTGCTTCTTTTTGCAATGAGTCTTGTTGAGCCTGGGGTGGCTGCTGAATTTGGAAAAATCCAATTTGATCCCCTCTCAGCGCATCACATACCTAGGGTATTTAAATATAAAATATATTAAAGGTATGGGACCACAGCCAGGAAGAGCTAGACAGACTGGTGTACATCCCAGGCCAGGTAAAAAGATCCCTGTGGTGGTGGAGGAAGGTATCAAACCTGTCACAAGGTCGCCTGTGGATCATACCGACCTCGCAGGTGGTAACCACGGATGCAAGCGGCAGGGGCTGGGGAGCTCTGGGACCCCTGCTAGCCCAGGGCACCTGGAAGGACGACGAGGTAGGAAGATCGTCCAACTGGAAGGAATTGAGGGCAGTAGGGCCAGCCCTCAAGTCTTTCGAAAAAGAGCTTCAGGGCCACCACACTTAGGTGCGGTCGGACAATTCATGCACCGTGGCCTACCTAAACAAACAGGGCGGCACAAGAAGCAGGGTCCTGTTAGCCCTAGCGTCAGAGATACTGAACTGGGCCGAGGCCAACACCCTCTCGTTATCAGCAGTATTCCTAAACGGGGGAGGAACAGCATTGGGGGTGGACGCCCTATCTCAAAGCTGGCACTTCAGGGTCTGTTATGCCTTTCCGCCTCCAGCCCTGTTGCCAGCTGTCCTGAGGAAATTTCAGATGGAGAACACAGATCTGATTTTAGTGGCACCACAGTGGCCCAAGAGGGCTTGGTTCTCACTGCCAAAACAGCTGACAGTGGAACCTCCCCTCTTCCTTCCACCTCGAGAAGATCTTCTCTCCCAGGGCCCAGTCCTTTGTCCGCAGGTCCATCGGTGGAAGCTTGCGGCCTGGCTACTGAGGAGGGCATACTAAGATCCAAAGGATTTTCAGAGAAATTAGTCTCTACCCTCCTCGGTAGCAGGAAAAAGGAAATGCGCAGGATATACAGGAAGGTCTGGCTCCGCTTTAATGCATGGTGCTTATAGTATTCCTTTTCAGCGCAGAATCCCACGGCCGTATTGGAATTCCTACAATGTGGGGCAGACAAGGGCCTGTCTATCAGCACCCTTAAGGGTCAGGTGTCAGCATTAAGCTCATACTTAGAAAAACCTCTGGCCTCCAACCCTTGGGTGGCCAGATTTTTCAGGGCTCTGTCCAGACAGAGACTAGTCAGAGGTCCACCTTTTCCTAAATGGGACCTGTCTTTGGTCTTGCAGACCCTGACAGGACCCCCTTTTTGAACCTCTGGGAGAGTGTTTACTAAGGGAAACATTTAGAAGGTCAGATTCCCTTTTTGTTTTGTTTTCGGGAACCAGAAAAGGGCACAAAGCGTCCCGACGCACTATGGCCAGGTGGCTCAGACTGACCATTAGCCAAGCTTACACCCTAGCGGGGAAAGAAATCCCTACAGGTATAAAGGCACACTCTACCAGGGCCATAGCAGCCTCTCAAGCAGAGAAGGCTGGAGCAACGCCTGAACAGATATGCAGGGCAGCAACATGGTCCAGCTACTCCACCTTCGTAAGGCATTACAGGGTGGATCTGGTGTCAGCAGGCGAGCAAGCCTTTGGTCAGAAGGTTTTGCAAGCTGTAGTCCCACCCTAACTGGTAAGTGCTCGTTTTTCATCTCAAAGTAGGCTGTCCTGAAAGACGAAGAGGGAAAATTAGTTACGTACCGGTAACATCCTTTTCCAGTAGTCTTTCAGGACAGCCCCAGTTACCCACCCGAATAATCATGGGAGGGTCTTATACAGGACCAGGACGAAGCATGATAAATGTACTGTTAAGAATGTCATTAACGTGTTCTTGTGTCTCCCCAGCTGGCCGGAGGTGATCTTATAATAACTGAAGTCCGGCAGGGGGAAGAAAGATTTATGGGCTGGCGCAGTGTTTCCTGAAGGAAGGGGAGGAGACTACATCTCAAAGTAGGCTGTCCTGAAAGACTACTGGAAAAGGATGTTACCGGTACGTAACTCTAATTTTTGTTGTGGGTGTGTTCTTCTGAAAAAAGGATTATTTTTCAAGTGCTGAAAAAAAAAAAATACAAAAAGCCATTGCGCAGCCTCCCTGAACTGAATAAAACATGAAGTGCCTGTGTATGTTGTTGCACTCACGTGTACCCAAGGAATCAAATCGCGGTTAACTGTGTTCAATGGTCCGGCTTAATAGCTGGGGCTGTCCGCCCTTCTCCTCCTAGCTGAGATTCGTGTCTTACAAGGCGTCACTTTAGGCTCCTCCTCCCGACATGTTGCGTTACAGGACACGTAACTTTTTCAAGGGAATTCCCTTGAAAAAGTTACGTGTCCTGTAACGCAACATGTCGGAAGGAGGAGCTTAAAGTGACGCCGTGTAAGACACGAATCTCAGCTAGGAGGAGAAGGGCGGACAGCTCCAGCTAACAAGCCTGACCATTGAACACAGTTAACCATGATCTGATTTCTTGGGTACACGTGAATGCAACAACATACACAGGCACTTCATGTTTTATTCAGTTCAGGGAGGCTGCGCAATGGCTTTTTGTATTTTCTTTTTTTCAGCACTTGAAAAATAATCCTTTTTTCAGAAGAACACACCCACAACAAAAAATCGGGAAAAGAAAGGGAAGTTTTACCTTTTACCTTTCTATTTATCCTTATTTAGATGTATAGTGGGAATTCAACATTCCCCACTGTTTGAAAAAATTGCATAAATGATACATAGTAACATTGTGGGAATTAATGTGATGCATATAATTGTTTTTGTTACTAAGTATATGATTAGCTGATTGTCTGCAGACTACACATCAGCTGTTTTCACTCACGGAGCACAGTCTCCTCACTCACTGTTTTAAGGAAGTAACAGCGCTGTTCTTGTTACTAATTACATTTGTGGAACACACACCAGCTGTTCTTCATTCACAGAGCACATACACACATTCAATCCTTTATTGTTTAAAGGAAGTAACCAATATTGATTGATCAATTTATTTATTATTGTATCAAACATTTTAATATTGGTTTGTTCACCTTTGAGCACATCTTTTCACTGCACATATTAATGACATTAAGCTGCCTAGTGTCATTTTTTGGAGAATTTTCATCTGCACGTTTGATATATTTTATTTATTTATTCACCGTCTTTATACGCATATTTCACTCATCAGTCACTTGGATTACTTATCCACTTAGACTATATATTTTCTTCATATATTATTGACCACTTTGGACCTGCTGGCAATAGTGTATATGCACAGTATGCATTGACATCGTTATACTTATAATTTCGATCGATCACATCAATAAGGTTGATTTTGCACACCATCTATACAAATTTTGTATATTTTATAATAAATACTCTAAACAACATAAAACAAACTCTTGGTGCACCAAGGAGGGTTGGCTATGATGTCTAAGAAAGAAAGCCACGGCCTGAATTCCTAGGGAGTGAGGGATAGATGAATAAAGGCTGGCCACATCACAGGTAATCCACACAAAATCCGAATACTATTTAATAGGTTGAATGTCAGACAAAAGCTGCTTAGTATCTCTCAAAAAAACGGGTAAATCAGAAACCTGTGGCTGTAACTGGTAATCAACCCACTCCCCCAAGCACTCATTCAGTGACCCAATGCCTGCCACTGTAGGTCTGCCTAGCAAGGGTTGACAACCCTTGTGCAGCTTGGGTAAATGATGAAAAATGGGCATAATCGGGGTGTCAGGGATAAACATATATCTCTCTCACTTTGAGTGAAAATGCCTGCTGTGACTGCTCTGTCCAAAAGTGCATTAAGATCCTTCCTAAAGGTGGACGTGGGATCCCCCTTTAGCTTCAAATAAGTTTCGTCATCCGACAATTGGTGGATTGCTTCATCTCTATTCGTACATGAATCTAGCACCACAACAGAGCCACCCTTATCTGCATTTTTTATCACAATACCTTTGTTGGCACTAAGATGGGTAAGATCCTCTTTTTCAACACTAGATAAATTATTGGGTCTGGAACGACTTCTGCGACCGCAAGCCAAATGAGTCAGGTCCCTCTCCACTAACTTTTGAAAAAGGTCCATATCCTTGCCCCTGGAGCCAATCGGGTAGAAGTCCGACCTTAATCGAAAGGGGATGGTAGTGGGACCACCTGACCTCTCCATAGGGGCAGGTGCAGACTCAATAGCCAAATCTTCCAAATCGCAAAGAGCACATTGCTCAGAAAAGCTAAAGGGAGGGTTAAGGCAGTGCTGGAAAATAATGGTGTCCACACGAAATATTGACACTTTGGGCCCAATTTGGACATTTTCACTTAGGGGTGTACTCACTTTTGTTGCCAGGGGTTTAGACATTAACAGCTGTGTGAGTTATTTTGAGGGGACAGCAAATTTATACAAGCTGTACACTCGCTACTTTAAATTGTAGCAAAGTGTAATTTCTTCAGTCTTGTCACATGAAAAGATATAATAAAATATTTACAAAAATATGAGGGGTGTACTCACTTTTGTGAGATACTGTACATCATGTCCAGAAGCAGTGGCGGTGCGTGCATAGAGGGCGCAGGAGCGCCGCCCCCCCCCTCTCCTGCACCGCTCTATCACCAATAGATAGATTCATGCATTGCATGAATCTATCTATTGTCACCGCTGCCGCCCCCTATTCAGGTGTCCGGCCCCTGATCGGGCGCCGGGCATCTGAATTACAGTGGGGGGGGTGTTGCTGGAAGCGCCCCTATTAGAGCTGTAAGCTCTAATAGGGGACCCTATTAGAGCGGTGTGCTCTAATAGGCTTCCCTAAGTGTAAACAGCGGGCGCACGGCTGTGCGTTCGCTGATTACACAGTACTGTGTTAGGGAAGCGAATACATCGCTTCCCTAACACAGACCCGCCTCTCAGCCAATCAGGTTGCCAGGTCTGTTACCTGTCACCTGATTGGCTGAAGTCACAGGCGCTGTGATTGGACGCTAGGCGTCCAATCACCTAGCGTCCAATCACAGCAGAAGAAGACAGGAGGAGCGCGGGAGAAGACATCCGACGGAGACATGCGACGGAGACACCGCTCGTCGCCTGACGCCGTCACCAGCTGCACACCGGGACAAGGTAAGTGCAGAGGGCAGACAGGGGGCACAGTGGCAGAACTTGGGGCACAATGGAAGCACTTAAGGGGCACAATGGCAGCACTTAAGGGGCACAATGGCAGCACTTAAGGGGCACAATGGCAGCACTTAAGGGGCACAGTGGCAGAACTTAAGGGGCACAGTGGCAGAACTTGAGGCACAATGGCAGCACTTAAGGGGCACAATGGCAGCACTTAAGGGGCACAATGGCAGCACTTAAGGGGCACAATGGCAGCACTTAAGGGGCACAGTGGCAGCACTTAAGGGGCACAGTGGCAGAACTTGGGGCACAATGGCAGCACTTAAGGGGCACAATGGCAGCACTTAAGGGGCACAATGGCAGAACTTGGGGCACAATGGCAGAACTTGTGGCAGCACTTAAGGGGCACAATGGCAGCACTTAAGGGGCACAATGGCAGCACTTAAGGGGCACAATGGCAGCACTTAAGGGGCACAATGGCAGAACTTGGGGCACAATGGCAGCACTTAAGGGGCACAATGGCAGAACTTGGGGCACAGTGGCAGAACTTGGGGCACAGTGGCAGAACTTGGGGCACAGTGGCAGAACTTGGGGCACAGTGGCAGAACTTGGGGCACAGTGGCAGAACTTGGGGCACAGTGGCAGCGTTTGATGGGCACAGTGGCAGCGTTTGATGGGCACAGTGGCAGCACTTGGGGCACAGTGGCAGCGTTTGATGGGCACAGTGGCAGCGTTTGATGGCACAGTGAGGCTGTTTGTTTGCGCCCCCCCAAAAATTTTGAGCACCAGCCGCCACTGTCCAGAAGGCCACCAAGCAGCCTCTGTGTCTACAGTCAATAGTGCTGGTTGTGGACATGGTGCATCATCTGCAGGTGGCCGTGGGGCACGCTTGTCCTTTTTTTTCTGCTGCTGGCTGTTACTGAGCTAGAACATGCAGAAGAGTTGGTGGAGTGGATAACAAAGCGGTCCTCATCCTCCTCATCTTCTGGCACCCAGGCTCAGAGTAGTTTGCCTTTCAATGCAGCTGCCTATTCCACCGGCTCCTTGTCCACAGTCACTCCTTCCGTAGCCCCACCATCATGCACGGAGGAGTCCCCAGAACTATTCGACCACAGTGTCGGGTACTTGCTGCTGGAGGATGCGCAGCGATTTGAAGGCTCTGATGTTGGTTTCCAGGTTGAGGAAGGGAGTAACGTGAGCCTAGAGAGAAGGGGTGCCCAAGAAGGACAAACTGGCAGTCATGTTCCCACAGCTGCAGAATACTGCCAAGTTTGCTTCAGTGATGACAAGGGAGGGGATGATGAGGTCATTGACTGTACTTGGGTGTACTTGGGAGAAGAGAGGAGACGCAACTCCAACGAGGCAGGATGTCCTCTAGGGGGCAGCCTAAGGGCAGCCATCCTATTGCATCATGCTGCAGAGCTCTGCAGGTGCAGGGCGCTGCTGACTCCAAGCTGACTTTTAAAAGTTCCTTGGTGTGGGCCTTTTTCGACACGTGCAGCAGATTGCACCATTGCTGTTTGCAACCTATGTCTGAAGCAGATCAAGCGTGGCCAGAATAGCAGACGCTTGGGCACCACATGCTTGACCAGACATATGACGACCTGCCATTTAGTCCATTGGCAACAGCACTTGAAAGACCCACATCAAAGAAAAAAGGCAGACTTCTCCTTGCTCCTCATCTGGGATCTCCAACCCCACTATACCTCCAGTCCTCTCAAAAACCTGCACTAAGAGGAATAAAAGGTATAGCAATAGGTGTCCCAAGTACTTGCAGCCAATCTGCTAGCAGTACACCACCATCTGATTTTAGCAGGCAAATTTCTCTACCCCAGTTGCTGAACTGTAAAAAGAAATTCAGTCCCAGCCATCCACATGCTCAGCATCTGAATGCTAGCTTGGCCAAATTGCTAGCACTGCAACTGCTGCCTTTTCAGCTGGTACACTCTGCCCCCTTTTATGAATTTGTGGAATGTGCTGTACCTCAGTGGCAGGTTCCAAAATGTATTTGCATGGAAGGCCATTCCAGCTCTCTACCAGCATGTGGAAGGCAATGTATTGGCCTTGTTGAACAGGGCTGTCAGCAGTAAGGTGCATGGTCCAGCAGGCATGGGCAGGGATGTTACCTTTCCTTCACGGCACACTGGGTAACTCTGCTGTCAGCTGGGAAGGATGCAGCACAGGGTTCAGTGTTGTTGGAGCTTGTTCGGCCACCACACCTCCAAAATGCTAGTGGGGATTCTGCCACAGCTCTCTCCACCTCCTCCTCCTCCTCCTCCTCTTCTTTTTCCTCTATGGCCTCTTCTGCAGATTTGTCCTCTGAACCAGTGGTGCTCCATAAGCGTTGAAGGGGCTACGCAAGCAGTCAGGAAAAAGATGCCATGCGGTGCTTGAGTTGGTCTGCTTAGGGGACAGGAGCCACACTGGGGCAAAGATTCTGTCAGCTCTGCAGGGGCAGGCTCAGAGGTGGTTGACGCCGTGCCAGCTTCAGCCAGGAATGGTTGTATGCGACAATGGCACCAACCTTCTCTCCGCCCTCTGACAGAAACACTTGACCCATGTTCCATGTTTGGCACACATCCTGAATTTGGTGGTGCATCGGTTCTTGAGCAGGTACCCAGGCTTACAGGATCTCCTGAGGCAAGCCATAAAAGGCTGTGGATATTTCCGCCGGTCATACAATGCCAGTGCTTGGCTGGCTGACATTCAAAGGGAATGCCCGTCAGGTGGAACTCAATGTTGGCAATTCTGTAGCGGCTGCACACGCAGCAGAGGGCCATCAATGAGTACCTGTGCGAGTATGGCACCAGCACAGGTTCAGAGGAGCTTGGCTTATTTTCACCATGCCAGTGGCTACTGATCAAGGATGCATGCACTGTTCTGTCACCATTTGAGGAGGCCATGAGGATGGTGAGCAGTGACAATGCATGCATCAGTGACACTGTCCCTCTTGTCTCCCTTTTGGAACACACGCTTCATGGAATAATGGGCAGAGCACTTGAGGCAGAACAGCGTGAGGAAGAGGAGGACTTCGTTACCTCTCAAGGCCCCCTTTATCCAGATATTATTCCTGCGGGCCCGCCAAACACACAGGAAAAAGGAGGAGGAGGATTGTGTCAGCATGGACGTGGAGGATAACACTCAGCAGCATTCTTTAAGGGATGGTTTTCAGTCCCCAGAAACCCAAGGAGTTGTACATGGCTGGGAGGAGGTTGTTATGTGATCCTTAGTGACCCAGAGGACTCTGAATCTAATGCCTCTGCAAACTTACGCTGCATGTCCTCCCTGATTCTGCAAAGCCTGCGAAAGGACCCTAGGAATCGTGGTATCAAGGAGAGGGATCATTACTGGCTGGCAACCCTTCTTGATCCATGTTACAAGGGTAAAGTTGCAGAACTCATCCTGCCTTCGCAGAGGATGAAACATCTTCAGGAGGCCTTGACGAAAGGTTTGTGCAATGCATTTCCAGACTCTGGGAGGTTACAATCTCCTGGTGCTGGACAACATGTTGCTAAGGCTTCGTTCAGTCAGAGGAAGAGCGGTAGAGAAGGTGGCTGGCTGACCGATGCCTTTAAACAATTTTTCAGTCCTCAGTGCCAAGGTCTGATCGGTTCAAGCAACCATTGCCAGCGTCTGCATTACATGGTGCAGGAATATCTAGGGGCAAGAGCAGGCTTGGAGACCTTTCCAACAGAGCATCCTCTGGGTTACTGGGTCTTGAGGATGGACCACTGACCAGAACTTGCTCAATATTCAATCGAGCTACTGGCCTTTCCTGCATCCAGCGTTCTTTCTGAACGCACATTCAGTGCTGCTGGAGGGTTTGTAACGGATCATAGAGTGTGCCTGTCCACAGACTCCGTTGATACACTCACATTCATAAAAACGAATCAGTCTTGGATCAGCAGCTACCAAGCACCTGATGCTAATGTAACTGATTGAATTTTCTATGGATGTGGGATCCCTTGAAGACTGCCTATGCTGAGTGACTATCCTATTCCTCCTCAATCTTGATGATGCTAGTTTCCAACAATATTTTTGGTTTAGGGCACCACCACCCAAGGCCCAATTTTTCTGCCCCTGTTTAACAGGGGCATGTAATTACAATTCTTGATATAATATTTCATAGCAGTGCCCGTTTTTGCTCCCAACAAGCATAACTGTGAGGGCTTACAGTGTTGTGCAACCACCACCACCAAAGGCCCAATTTTTCTGCCCCTGTTATTACAATTTTTGATATAGTATTCCACAGCAGGGCCCGTTCCTGCACTCACCAAGAGTAACTGTGAGGGCTTAGTGTTCTGGTACCAACACCTAAGGCCCAATATTCTGAAGAGTATATAGGGCAGGCCGTATAGTATATATACTGCTGTTCAGAGTATATAGTGCCTGGGGGACCCCCACACCATTTAAAAAAAATTGGGTGCGGGGTTCCCCTTAATATCCATACCAGACCCAAAGGGCTCGGTAATGCAGTTTTTTTTTAATGATTTTCTTTTATATTATTGAGTGATAGGAATTATTTGCTGTGTTTACTTGCTTTTACGCTCAACCTGGTGTGACAGAGGGGCTGAGGCCCTTGAGGGGGTTGAGGCAAAGTACAAAGGATGTATCAAACCAATTGTACAAAAAATGAAAACCCTACATGAGAATTCTCCATGTGATAAACTGATATGAACATAAATGTCCCACACAAAAGAAATGATGAAAATAATGATGACGTAATATATAATAAAACGTGAATGTCCCACAAAGGGGAAGTGATGATGTCAGGACACGGATGTCTTGAATCAAGCAAATCTTCCAATAAAACCTTTTCTAGGGTAAGACTGTAATATATGTATGCTTACCGGAACAGATGGACCACCTGTCAGCGACAGAGAGTCAAACAGGCATAGAGAGGCTCGAAGAGGCCAATGGACTGGACTTTCACTGTGCTCCTTGAGGCAGGCAGATGTGCTCAGTTGTTCTTTTCATCAGCTTCCACAAGGACGATGCAAATAGTCAGACCGTAGATCACTGAGTGGACTGTAGACCACCACCGTGGAACAAGAACCGTGGAATCCAAAAGAAAGGCCTGCAAGGGATGGCTGGAACAAGCGCTGTATCACCACAGCAGGTAAGGTGCAAACTCGGAAAGGGTACTCCCCCAGATGATTTCAAACCATGTGAAGGGAAAGAAAAAGAAAAAAGGGGGGCTCCGATAGTGCAGATCAAAATGAGAAGGTTTTATTGATAAAAACCAACATAACAAAAATGATAAGTATAAAAGTGATCACAATATAAAAAGCAGTATGGGGAATGGTGAACCTCATCCGACGCGTTTTGTCTAAAAAATACCTCAACTGGGGCATCTACCTAGTTGAAGTCTTTTTTTTTAGACGAAATGTGTCGGGTGAGGTTTACCTTTTCCCATACTGCTTTTTATATTGTGATCACTTTTATACTTTTTTGTTATGTTGGTTTTTATCAATAAAACCTTCTCATTTTGATCTGCACTATCGGAGCCCCCCTTTTTTCTTTTTCTTTCCCTTCACATGGTTTGAAATCTGGGGGAGTACCCTTTCCGAGTTTGCACCTTACCTGCTGTGGTGATACAGCACTTGTTCCAGCAATCCCTTGCAGGCCTTTCTTTTGGATTCCACCGTTCTTGTTCCACGGTGGTGGTCTACAGTCCACTCAGTGATCTACGGTCTGACTATTTGCATCGTCCTTGTGGAAGCTGATGAAAAGAACAACCGAGCACATCTGCCTGCCTCAAGGAGCACAGTGAAAGTCCAGTCCATTGGCCTCTTCGAGCCTCTCTATGCCTGTTTGACTCTCTGTCGCTGACAGGGGGTCCATCTGTTCCGGTAAGCATACATCTATTACAGTCTTACCCTAGAAAGTGTTTTTTTGGAAGATTTGCACGATTCAAGACATCTGTGTCCTGACATCATCACTTCACCTTTGTGGGACAGTCACGTTTTATTATATATTACGTCATCATTATTTTCATCATTTCTTTTGTGTGTGACATTTATGTTCATATCAGTTTATCACATGGAGAATTCTCATGTAGGGTTTTCATTTTTTGTACAATTGGTTTGACACTAATTCACAAATTTTAGCGCTACATTTTTTACTCGCATTGCTTTTGAATTTTGTCACATTCTAGTGTAGCTGCTTTTTTGTATTTTATTTTGAGTTTAGCGCAGTAATTGCTTTATACCCAAAGTACAAAGGACCAATCTTAACCAGCGGTTCCTTTAGAGTAGCGCTACAAGTGTTTTTAACTGATGGAATGCTTTTCGAAAAATACTTTTTCCGTGAATAGTCAATATTTACTGTAGAACAGAACTGCTAATGTTTTGCTTTGTTAGCAATATTATATGACATTAACAAACTGTTCTAATGTTAAAACTTGCTTTATAGGTTTACCTGGTCATCATTAAGAGTTGATCGCAACATTATGACATTCTTGTCTGGACAATACACTGAGCCTTTTGACATTGAATTTCGTGAACTATATGCAATATCAGAGGAAGTGAATCTTTACAAAGAGCTTTCCTTACCTGATGTGCGACCTAGTCCCATGGTGGGTACCAGGCCACGTTCTTCTACTGTGGCTCGTAAGCTTATCAATCCCAAATATTCATTGGTGGTGGGAAGGAGTCTTGCTCCAGGTGAAATGTTAAGATTTGGCACTCCAAGTCCACCAACTACTGGAGATAAGGGGGAAACTGAAGGAGATAAAAGACTGGAAAAATACCTACAGGACCTAATTAATATTGAGCAAGAATTACCAGAAATTGTAAATTTAAGCAACCTTCCAAAAGTGGCTGCTAGAAAAAATAAAGAAACAGGAAAGGATACTGAAGAGAGTCAAAAAAATAAATCTCCCAAGAAATCAAGTTTTAGCTTTTACAAACGGAAATCTAGTGCTCAAGAGAAGGAAGTGGAAGGAGGCTTTGTTATGGTGAACAAGCCAACACAGATTTCAAATAAAAAAAACAGCTTTAGCAGCCATCAAGATCTGAGAGCTTCAGGTAAGATATAGCTTTCATACAATATACAATTATTTTTAACAGTAATCATGAAACTAAATTTTTTTTTTTGGGGGGGGGGGGGCGCAAACAAAGCCCCAACATACAGATATTTTTCCACAAGTTGCGGGAAAATTACAAACTTTTTTTTTTTTTTTGCACAAATGTGTCACTAAATGATATATATTGCTCAAACATACCATGGACTTATGTGGAAATACACCCCGAAATACATTTTGCTGCTTCTTCTGAGTACGGAGATACCACATGTGTGGGACTTTTTGGGAGCCTAGCCGCGTACGGGGCCACGAAAACCAATCGCCGCCTTCAGGATTTCTAAGGGCGTAAATATTTGATTTCACTCCTCACTACCTATCACAATTTTGAAGGCCATAAAATGGCAAGATGGCACAATCCCCTCCCCAAATGACCCCATTTTGGAAAGTAGACACCACAAGCTATTTGCTGAGAGGCATGGTGAGTATTTTGCAGCTCTCATTTGTTTTTGTAAATGAAGGAAAGACATTTTTTTTCTTTTTTTTTAATTTTCAAAACTTTGCAACAAAAAGCAAGGTCTGCAAAATACTTACCATACCTCTCAGCAAATAGCCTGGGGTGTCTACTTTCCAAAATAGGGTCATTTTTTTGGGGGGGGGGGGGGGGTTTGTGCCATCTGGGCATTCCATAGCCTCCGAAACTGTGATAGGCAGTGAGGAGTGAAATCAAAAATGTATACCCTTAGAAAGCCTGAAGGTGGTGCTTGGTTTTCGTGGTCTCGTACGCGGCTAGGCTCCCAAAAATCTCACACATGTGGTATCCCTGTACTCAGCGACAGAATGTATTTTGGGGTGTAATTTCACATATGCCCAATGGCATGTTTGAGCAATATATCATTTAGTGACAACTTTGTGCAAAAATTTTTTTTAAAAAAATAATTTTTCCTGCAACTTTTGTAAAAATATAAAATATTCCATGGACTCGACATGCCTCTCAGCAAATAGCTTGGGGTGTCTACTTTCCAAAATAAGGTCATTTGGGGGGGGGGGGGGGGGGGGGGGGGTTGAACTGTCCTGGCATTTTATACACAACATTGAGTAGCTTATGTCACACATCACCCACTCTTCTAACCACTTGAAAACAAAGCCTTTTCTGACACTTTTTGTTTACATGAAAAAAAAATGTTTTTTTGCAAGAAAATTACGTTGAACCCTGAAACATTATATATTTTTTTAAAGCAAAGGCCTTACAGATTAAAAATGGTGTGTGTTTCAGTTTTTATTTTAATGCACTAAAACACACTATATTGCCCAAATGTTTGATGAAATAAAAAAGATGATCTGAGGCAGAGTACATGGATACCAAACACGAAAAAATGGCGCACAATACTCTTACCCACACTGTCCATCACTTAGTAGACAATGCAGGGGTGATGCACACCAAAAATGAGGAGATAGCTCGCCAATTCCATAATTACTATAGGAGACTGTATGACATACAGACGAATGGGCAAAATCCAATCTCAGCAGAGGATAGGTTAAGCCTAATAAGAGATTTCCTGTGCAAGTACAGTCCTAAAGCGATATCATCTGAAGACCAACAGGCTCTTGAAACTCCATTGTCTTCAGAGGAATGGGAAGAAGCTCTAAAATCTACAAAACCGGGCAAGAGCCCTGGACCGGATATCTACACAGCTCAGTATTACAAGAGCTTTATAGACCTCTTAGGCCCCAGCTTCATAAAAGCCTTTAACTCTCTAACAGGTACATCAAGCGCCCCCCGCAGCCTACTAGAGGCATACATCGCAGGGATACCAAAAGAGAATAAAGACCCGGCGAACGTAGCGAATAATCGACCAATATCGCTTTTAAATGTAGATGTTAAACTTTTCTCCAAAATAATAGCGACCAGGCTTTCTTATCATGTACCGGCATGGGTTAGTATGGACCAAGTGGGTTTTGTTCCTGGCAGAGAGGCCAGGGACAACACCATCAATGCTCTAAACCTACACCACTGGCTGACTTCCACACGCCGCAATAGGTTTTTCATGTCCATGGAATGCGGAGAAGGCCTTTGACCGAGTGGCCTGGGACTATATGGATGCAGTCCTGAGACAATACCGAGAGCAAATCACTCCTCCACTCCTGCTGCCCCCATGCTTCGGCATATATGCTCTTTTTTTTTAACTGTGGTGGTGAAATCACCTCCTACAGCGCTGGACCCACGGCTTTATGTATCATGGGAGCAAACGCTGTTGCTGTCAAGATATATAAATCCCTGCTGCAGCTGAACCTGAAAACAAAAAAATGGCTAACAATAAAACCCAGTAAACAGCAAAGTATAAAAAAATGACATACCTGAAAAGCAAACATGATAAAACATAACAACAATAAAACATTGCAGAATGGAATACAGTAAAAAAAAGAGCAGAACAATATAGAGAGAATAGAGAGAGAGAGAGAAAACAATAAAACTACAACAATTTTTTTTTCTTTTGTTTTTTTACACTTTTTTTTTTTTGTAACTGTAACGGTTGCAACTGTAACGGTTCCAGGTTCAGGTCTCTCAAAATGCAACGGCATCTTGGGAGACCCTGTGAAAGTATGTCCTAGTCTGTGCAGTGCTGTACCCTATGCTAATACTCAACTAGTGTATGGTAGCGTTCAAAACATTCACCAATGCAAAGACCAGGATTGTCAGGACAGGAGGGACAATAATAATGGGTGTCACGCTTATATCCGCGCTTGCTGCAGACACGTCATCTTCTTTAGGGGGCTTGTTGCGTAGGTGTACTCAGGAGGACATACGGAAAATTCCTCTCATGCAGCCGACTTACAGCATTTGTATTGGGAAGGTGAGGTGGAGCACCACCTGGAAACAGAAGGGCTCTGACGATCTCTTCCTGGAATTTAACCACTTTCAGACCGGACCATTTTGCTGGCTTAAGCCCAGAGCACTTTTTGCGATTCGGCACTGTGTCGCTTTAACTGACAATTGCGCGGTCGTGCGACGTGGGCTCCCAAACAAAATTTACGTCCTTTTTTTTTCCCACAAATAGAGCTTTCTTTTAATTGGTATTTGATCACCCCTGCGGTTTAAATTTTTTGCGCTATAAACAAAAAAATAAGAGCGTCAATTTTGAAAAAAACACATTATTTTTGACTTTTTGCTATAATAAACATCCCCGAAAAAAGGCTGATACATATTCTTTTACATATTTTTGGTAAAAAAAAATTGCAATAAGCGATTTTGATTGGTTTGCGCAAAAGTTATAGCATTTACAAAATGGGGTATAGTTTTATGGCATTTTTATTAATATTTTTTTTTTAAAAAGTAATGGCGGCGATCAGCGATTTTTATTGTGACTGCGACATTATGGCGGACACATCAGACATTTTCGACACATTTTTGGGACCATTGTTTATACAGCAATCAGTGCTATACAAATGAACTGATTCCTATGTAAATGAGTGTAAATGACACTGGCAGTGAAGGGGTTAACCAGGGGGTGGCAGTGTAGGGGTTAAGCGTGTCCTAGGAGCGTGTTGCTAACTGTGGGGGGCGTGGCTGTGTTTTACAGATCTCTGCTCCAATCACAGGGAGCAGAGATCAGTGTCACTTGTTAGGCAGAACGGGGGAGATGCGGTTTACATCGGCATCTCCCAGTTCTTCCTCCCAGTGAGACGATCGCGGGTATCCCGGGACCCGCGATCGGACTCACGGAGGTCCCGACCGGCGAGCGCACTTGATGGCACGGCGGCAAGTTCAAAGGGATGTACCTGTACGCCCTTATGCCTGTCCATGCCATTCTGCCGACGTACATCGTCGTGCGCCGGTCAGGAAGCGGTTAAGGAAGGATCCAGTCCATCCTGAAACTCTATATAGCACATGAGTGTTCAGCAAAGCAATTGAAAGAAACAGACACTTTTTTGTACCAGCGTCTCGCCTTACAGGCAACTAGGTACGGTGCCAACAACTGGTCGTTGAGGTCCACCCCTTCCATATTTTGGTTATATTTATGAAGGGGTTTCTCCACAATACCAGTCGCCATAGGAATTTGGACCGCCGTGTCTGCACGAAGGGAGGAAAGAACGAAAACATTCTTATTATCCCTCCACTTCACAGCGAGCAAATTGTTACACTTGAAGCAGGCTCTCTCACCCAGCCTAAGACAGGAATCTACAAGCCTCTGGCAATTAGGTCGCACGGTGCCACATGCTCTAATCTGATGATCAAACAAATTACTAAAAAGTGGCACGCTCGTGTAATAATTGTCCACATACAAATGGTACCCCTTTCCGAATAAGGGTGACACCAAGTCCCACACAATCTTGCCAGCACTCCCTATGTAATCTGGGCAGTTTGGCGGCTCTACGTGACTTTCTTATACATCTTGATCCCATATCTGGCACGCTTGCTGGGAAGATACTGTTTGATAGACAAGCTGCCAGAAAACTTAATCAGGGACTCATCAACTTGATGGGGAGTAAACAAGTCTGCAAAATGTTGGTTGAAGTGGTTTACGAGGGGCCGAATTTTGTAGAGCCGATCGTATCCAGGGTCTCCACGTGGACGACAGAGTTCATTGTTGTTGAAATGCATGAACCGCAAGATCTGCTCGTATCGTGCCCTGGTCATGGAGGCAGAGAACACGGGCATATGGTAAATTAGGTCAGTGGGTCAATATGACTGCAACATACAAATTTTAACTATGCCCATGTCGAGGGATAGGCCCATAAAGTTCTTAAATTCGGAAACCGTAATTGGTTTCTAATCTCTGGCAAGGGAGGACTGGGGATTAGCGGTGATTGTATCGACCAGCATACAAATTACTTTGGTCCACAATAGATCTATAGAGATCTTCAGTGAAAAACAGCGAATAAAAATCAAGTGACGTAAAATCAACTGTTTCCACCTAAATGCCGGGTTGGCCAGTGAATGGGGAGAAGTACGGGTGCTGCAGAAGTGGTGGGTTCCCAATTAGGATTGGTGAATGCAGCAGGAAGGGCACTATGGGCTCGACGGGCCTGTCTTTGTCTTCTTGGTGGCAGCGGGACACTACTTATGCTTGCCACCTCGCCAGCTTGAACGGCACTTATGGGACTCGCCACGTCCCCAAGTGTTACTGCAGTGCTGGTTTGACTACGACCAGGGTGTACTAGGCCACTGGTGCTTGCCAGTTAACCAGAAGGATGAGCGGCACTAGTACTTCTCTGCTCCATACGAGAGCCCTGTGGTTCTTGCACCTCAACAGCAGAAGAATATCGGGGTCTGGTACGCCTGACCTTGGCAGGGACCACAACTACGTCGTCAGAGCTATCTGTCATGGAGCCACAGTCGTCTACAGGATCGTATTCTGAGCCTGAATCTGACAGATGAGTGACTTCCTCTTCACTATCTGTCATGCTCAGAAACGTGTAGGCCTCTTCACTAGTGTATCTTCGATTTGCCACTTTGGGCTCTAAATTTACTGGTACACTAGTGAGACTTGCAGGTAAAAAAGCTCCTAAGCTGTCAGCAACTGTAACAAACACTACCAAAACAACTGTTAGCAATCGCAGGGATCAGGCCTGACTCTGCGAACACTGCAGTTATGTGTGTTGTGTTTTGTAAGTGACAGTGATCGATTGATACTGCACTTGGGTGGGCTGACTGGGCGGAAGGGCAAAACGCAGGCGCTAGCAGGTATCTGGGCTGATCCCACTAACACTGCATTTTTGGGAACCCTAAACTGCTGGGGACACTAGTATAGATCTGATCAGATCAGATATTGATCCGTTCAGATACTATACCACTGAGGGAGGTGTATGCTGCGTGTGTGGGTGAGTAATCTGACGATGCCTGGGGCGACGCAGACCCTAACTGACCCTAAAACCTAACTGATATCACCCGCCGGGCAATCAGGGGGTTAAACCTTTATTGGGTAATAAACGGCGGGTATAAAAAAACGAACTAACTAACCAGCGTCACCCGTAACACTTATACAGTTATCACTGGTGAAAGGGTTAACTAGGGGACAATCAGGGGGTTAAAACCTTTATTAGGTAGTATATGGGGTGAACCTAAATACCTACCTGGCTAACTAGCATCACCTGTGACACTAATTTGGCGATCAGAAAAAAGATTGCTTAGTGACACTGGCGACACCATTAACTGTGGTGTGATCAAGGGGTTAAACCTTTATTAAGTGGGTACCCTAGACCTAAAGGGGCCTACCACTAACTGCATTAACACTTATAACAGTCACAAATGACACCAATGCAGTAATCAGTAAAAAAAATTAAAACTGCTATTGGTGTCACTGTGACAGGGGGTGCAGAGGCGGTGATCGAAGGGGGGTCTATGTGAAACGAAAAGGCTTCACGAGGAGAGATGACATCACCTTGTCTGCTTCTGTTTACATTACAAGCTTCTCATTTACCAGGAGCAATCGAGAGGGAGAGGCCATGAATCAGTGGCCTCCCCCTCAGGGCGGATCGCTCTTGCAACTATGCCGACCGCCTCGGGCACTGGAGGAGGGGAGTAACGTAACCATACGTTACTCTGCCTGCCTGTGCCATTCTGCGGCAGTATATCTGCGTGAGGCGGTCGGCGAGTTGTTAAAGCAGCTTTGACCTCAAATATATAGGCAAAAATGGTTATCCAAAAGAGCAATTGCATAAAATACAAAAGTAACAGTCAACTTTTACAATATGCAGGTAACAAATGCACAAACCAGACAATATGTGGGCAACAAATTGGCAATTGTGATTATATTGGGGTGACAAATGGGCAGGTGTAACTATGTGGGGGCAACAATTTGCCAATTGTGACAATATTAAAAAAAAAAGAGGCAATTGATGCAATATACAAGCAACTTTGACAATATGCGGACAACAAACGGTCAATTGTGACACTACACGTCCCATAAAGCATTGTAAAACTCTGACAGTCACAGACATGATTAGGCATAATGAGAATTGTAGTTCCTGAACAACTGGAGGGCCATAGTTTGGAGACCCCTTGGCTAAAGGCAAACAGACTATGCACTTTGCAAGTACAGCTGCACCTCTGCAAATGCAGTTACTTCAGATCTTAGAAAATGAGGTAAAGCTTCACTTTGCAAAGAATACCCAATCGCATGCAAGGAAAAAAAAAAAAACAGCACATGATTGGATGTTGGAAATCGACAGAGCTTACACTAATTTACTAAGGTCTGGAGCAACTACACGTGCAGAGGTGCAATTTCACTTGCAAAGTGAACAGTCTGTCTTTAGTAAATCAACCCCTATATGCCCAAAAATTACTGATTCAAAATCCTATTGCTGCTAAAAAAAAAAAAAAAAAAATTGCTTTGTTATTTACTTTCAGGTCATTACAGAGGACAAGGGGGTACTCTTTAAATCTGGAGGAAAAGAGCTTTAACCTCAAAATATGGAAAGGCTTTTTCATAGTAGAGCTGTGAAAATGTGGAGCAGACTCCCTCAAAAACTAGTTCTGGCCAGCTCAGTAGATTATTTAAAAAAAGGTCTGGATGCATTCTTAAATTCACAAAATATAACTGGATGTTAACGTGGGTAGTATACTGTCATGTACCTGAGTGTATTTGAACCAGGATGTTCCTGGTCCCACAGCTGCAGTTTTACTTGTGCCACAGAGAAGCTGGTTTGTTCTCGTAATTTGATGCATTACCTTGGACTCACTAGCCCCACCTGCTGCTAGCTGTGGAGAATCTACAATCAAAGCAGCCCATAAATAGCAGCACTTCCTATCTGTTAGTGCCCATTTGTTTGGACAAGCTTCCTGGGTGTTTTGACTGCTTTGTGACTCTGAATACCGTATTTGAACTTCTGCCTGAATTCATGAATACTCTCTAGCCTGCTGATTTTGTACTTCACCGCCAGCTTGTGTATGACCTTTGCCTGCCTGACCAATCTCTGGATTTCGATCGTGTACCGCTTTGGCCCCTTTCACACTGGGGCGGTTTGCAGGCGCTATTGCGCTAAAAATAGCGCCTGCAAACCGACCCGAAACAGCTGTTGCTGTGTCTTCAGTTTGAAAGCCCCGAGGGCTTTCACACTGAAGCGGTGCGCTTGCAGGACGCTGGAAAATGTCCTGCAAGCCGCATCTTTGGCTCGCTATAGGAGCGGTATATTTACCGCTCCTATAGCGCCCGTTCCCATTGGAAACAATGGGGCAGCGCTCCGAACCCGCCCGCAAAACGATGCTGCAGCGGCGGTTTGCGGGCGGTATTGACCCTTTTTCGGCCGCTCGCGGGGGGTAAAACCATCCCGCTAGCGGCCGAAATGCGCTGCTAAAACGCCGGTAAAGCGGCGCTAAATATAGCGCCGCTTTACCGCCAGCGCCCCCCACCGCTCCAGTGTGAAAGTAGCCTTTGTCTGATCTGTTGCAGTCCTGATCTGCCTGACTAAGTATTTGCCTGAATCCTCAGCACACAAGCTCCACTTCGAACACTACCTATTACAGGTACCTTACATTACAAATGGGCCACAATGGCCAGTGGACCCTGCTGAGATTGTTAAGGCGATTTCACGTCAGGGACAATTAATTGGAGCTCATGAACAGCATCTTTCTTCCCTGGACGCTAAGTTAGATGAACTTTGTACTATGCTTAAATCTTGCTTGTTTGGTCCTTCTGCAACGGTCCAGACTCCTGCTCCAATCCAACCCACTTCTTCTGTACCACCCAAGCTTCCCCTGCCTGAAAAATTTGGTGGTGATACTGAGGACTGCAGAGGCTTTTTACATTTTTGCCGTTTGCATTTCCACAACAACCCTGGGACTTTTAACACTTCGTCTGCTAAAGTGACTTTTGTAATTTCATTGTTAAAGGGGAAGGCCCTTGCCTGGGTCTCTCCTTACCTGGAACACAATGATCCTGTGCTGCTAGACGCTGACAAATTTCTGGCTTCTATCCAGACTGTATTTGACAAGCCAGATAGAGCTTCTGCAGCTGAGTACTCACTTTTGTACGTACAACAAGGTACCAGGTCTGTGGCACAATATCCTATTGAGTTCTGTACCCTGGCTGCTGAGACTAATTTGGACTCTAGGGCATTACGTGCAGCCTTCTGAAAAGGTCTTACAGATCGCATCAAGGACGAATTGGTCTATAAGGATTCCCCAGAAGACCTTTAGAAATTCATAGAGCTGTGTGTTCGTTTGGATGTCCGGTATCATGAAAGGTGCCAAGAGAGACTTGGAACTCTCAAGTTTCCTAGGCCAGTTTACCGTTTGGCCCCTAACTTCCAAGCATCACCTTAGCCTGAAATCTCAGTTGAACCCCAGGCACCTGTGGAACCCATGGAAGTAAGCGGTCTCCACCTAACTGAGTTGGAGAAACAAAGGAGGCGTGCATTGGGCCTATGCCTGTACTGTGGACTTAAAGGACATTGGATATTTGTCTGCCCTTCCTATCCAGTAAAAGGCAGGGTCTAACCAGTGTTAGAGGAGCTGGGTTATACCTTACAGGTATATTCTCCAAGACCAAGATTACCGTTCCCGCAATTATCCATTTACCCCCTAAATTTGTCTCCTGTGAGGCTTTTGTGAATTCTGGAGCCGCTAGCTTATTCTTGGACTACACTTGCTAAAGAAAATAAAATCCCATTTGTTCCAAAGTCTAGACCCCTGAACATCACCACCCTGAATGGACTACCCTTAGGAGATGGCCCTTTAGGTAGGCGTACTCCACAAAGAGGAAGTTGTCTTGTCTCTTATTGATTCCCCACTTCTGCCCATTATTCTGGGTTTCCTATGGTTACAACAACATAATCCTTCTTTTGATTGGGAATGGAGAACTAACCTCTTGGGGGTCGTTCTGTCACCTAAACTGTTTGTCTCAACCCAAAAGACTTTCTGGTTGTCTATTGGCTTCTGTGGCGATCCCACCTGTTTTGCCTTGTGAATACCATGAGTTTGCAGATGTATTTCTCTTATATTCACCGACCGACACAGCTCCTCTCTTAGCCATTGGGTTGTTATGCCACCTTTAGGAGAATACTAGGCATTACTTGTTATGTAACACACAGAACTTTCCAGTTCCGCCCAGGGGGCGGTCCCTTGGGTAACAACCCCCCAGCCTGCCCTGCAGCCATCAGTTTTTTTTTTGCCTAGTGAAGGAGAAAGACCTAGGAACCCTGATGGGCCATCGGTCTGTCTTTTTCTGCAGAAGTTTTGTTTTTGCGCAAGATGATAGATCCTGTGATCTGCTATCAACAGCCGGCTGGGTGACAGGCTGGATACCCTTATCCTTGTAGTCTCCCCAGTCCGGCCATCGAGCGTGTGCAGGTCGCAGCTACGGCTCGGCAGGCCACGACGAAACCTCAGCTCCAGAGGTGGTCGTGAGCTTTTATGCTCCGGGGCATACATATGACCAGGCTGCTGATGTCTGCGTCACAGTATGCCGGACCAGCAGCTACCCTATACTATTTAGTGAGTAGTTCTGCAATGGAATGTCTCCCAGCTCTTCAGGATTGGTAAGTACAACTCTCCCTGCCTCGGTGGGGCTGAGCAGCTGGGCATTCCCTGGGAGGTCGATTCGGGGGTCCCTCACCTCCCTCTCTTCTCTCCCTGTCCCCTCTCCCTCCCTGTATGCTTCTATGGGGTGTGTGTGTCTGTGCAGGGCTCTCACCTGGGGGTTTTTAGCGCTGGTTGTGTCCTGGGTCCTGTTTTTCTATGTCCCTGGAGGTGCCTGTGAAGTGTTTGTCTCCTCATGGTTTCACATTCGGCGGCCATCTTGAGTGTGGGCATGGCTTCGGCGCCCATTTTCCCTGTGTTTTTCTCAGCGGCCATTTTCCCTGTGTTTTTGTCAGCGGCCATTTTCCAGAAGCCTGAAACACGTTTTTCACTGGTGCTCTAGCAGCAGCATGTGCTCCTGTGTTCTGGCGGCCATTTTCCCTGGGATTTTCTTTGAGCCTGAGCACACTACAGGATGGTTTCAGTGCCATTAGCAGCTGCTTCACCGACACAGGGCCGTTTTTTCTCTGCACCTGGGAGCTAACAGGGACTACAGGCACTACCTGCTGAACAGCGCAGAACTCTTCAGGGTGGTGAGTCTTGCGGGAAAGGGCCCCTCAGCCGGCAGCAGTAAGGAGGGTGGGACTGTCACTGTCCTAAGTCCCCTTTGGGTGGCAGACAGGGTAGGGTCAGCATGGCTTCAGAAACTGGTGTTTCTTCCCCCGAAATCCAGGCAATTGCAACCGGGTCGCCTGCAGACGGTGCAGTACCCTTGGACACCTTGTCGGCAGTCCTCAATTCGTTCGTTGCCAAGATGGAGGCGGTGCGTGGGTGCAAAAGTGCTACCCCCCCGTCCTCTGGGGAGAGTTCTGACGCAGACTCGGGACCCGCTGAGGCAAGTGGCCCCTGCTCTGTCATGTCAGAGGACGCTGACCAGGACCTTTCGGACAGTGAGGATGAGTCCCCGTCTGGGTCCGTGCACGACAAAGCACTGGTTGGAGCTCTTATAACGGCTGTGCGTGATACCCTGAAGATTCAGGAGCCAGCAGATTCCTCTGCTGAGGTAGCAGTCCCTTTTGGGTCCCGTAAGCCAGCCCGTTCACCTAGGGTGTTCCCGTATCTGACTTATTTTGACAAGTTCATTTACAAGGAATGGGGTCGACCGCAACGGACCTTTTCGGTC
Organism: Lithobates sylvaticus; assembly: GCA_028564925.1. Taxonomy (NCBI): domain Eukaryota; kingdom Metazoa; phylum Chordata; class Amphibia; order Anura; family Ranidae; genus Lithobates; species Lithobates sylvaticus. The sequence goes on along the minus strand of CM053032.1, from coordinate 97,504,304 downwards.
CCCAAATACATGGCGGTGCGTTACCCTTTCGAGGAGAGCCTTCTCAAAAAATGGTCGGCTCCTCCGGTCGTGAACCCCCAGTATCCAGGTTAAACAAAGTAACCACGATCCCTGTAGAAGGGACTCCTGCCTTTAAGGATCCCACGGACAGGAAGGCCGAGGCAGTAGCTCGTTCTTTGTTTAGGGTGGTGGGGTCAGCCGTGCGACCAGTACTGGCATCCGCACTGGTGTCGCAGACACTAACTGAGTGGGCGAAACTGTTGCACTGCGAATTGGGTGAACAACAGCCTTTTCCGGTCTGCGTGGAACTAGCAGACCAACTAGTGCAAGGCCTTAAATACGTTTGTGACGCGGCCCTGGATACTCTTCCCCTGTTATCCAGGGCTTCAGTGTCAGCAGTGGTGCTGAGGCGCTTGATTTGGTTAAAATGCTGGTCGGCTGACCAGGCATCCAAGAAAGCCCTGACGGATCTTCCCTTCCTTGGCGATCAGCTCTTTGGAGCCTCTTTAGATGACATTATTAAGAATGCCACAGGTGGTAAGAGTACGCTACTCCCACAGGCCAGGAAGGCTAAGGAGCCACGCCATAGGCAGGGACCCTCTTTTTCCGCTCATAAACGGCTTTTTCGTCCGCCCGGAGCTTCGGCAAAACGTCCCCAGTCCGACAGGACGACCACGGAAGGACAGAAACGTCCCTGGAACCGCAAGCCTAACAAGCCTGCGAACAAAGGTGCTACCGCATGAAGGTTTTCCCCCACCCATGTCTCGGGTGGGGGGACGCCTTCGGGAATTTGCAGCCCGGTGGTCCGCCCGACTATCCGATCAATGGGTCTGCGACCTGATTTCCTGCGGCTACAAAATAGAGTTCCTCTCCTGGCCGCAGAACAGGTTCTTCCCCTCCAGCATACCCGTTTCCCCGGTTTGCCGGGAGGCCCTCTTGGGGGCAGTAAGAGACCTGCTGAATCGCGGGGTGATTGTGCCAGTTCCGAAATTGGAACATTTCCAAGGGTTCTACTCGAATCTGTTTGTAGTTCCCAAGAAGGGAGGGGTACGTCCAATACTGGACTTGAAAGCTCTCAACCACTTTGTGAAGGTGCAGAGGTTCAGAATGGAATCAGTTCGCTCGGTAGCCGCGGCACTCCATCAAGGGGACTTTCTGGCGTCCTTGGACATCCAGGATGCGTACCTGCACATACCCATATGCCTCCGGCATCAAAAGTTTCTGCGGTGTGCGGTCGGGGAAGCCCACTATCAGTTCGTGGCTTTCCCTTTTGGTTTGGCTTCAGCCCCCAGAGTCTTTACCAAAGTATTGGCTCCAGTTTTGGCATTGCTGCGGCAACGTGGGATCGCGATCGTGGGATACCTGGACGATCTCCTCCTGAGAGCATCTTCCGCCTCAGAGTTAGAGGAGGATGTTGCGATCACCGTACAGACCCTGCAAGAGTTTGGGTGGCTGTTAAACCTAAAGAAGTCGGTGGTAGTACCGACCCAGCGTTTGGAGTACCTAGGCTTGATACTGGACTCCAGGGAGGCAAGAGTTTTTCTCCCTTCAGACAAGCTGCAGACTCTCAGAGTTTCAGTAAAACGGCTGATGGACCGCAAGTGGTCGTCGCTTCGCTTCTGTATGCGAGTTCTGGGTCTCATGGTTGGCCGCCTTCGAGGCAGTGCCGTATGCCCAGTTCCACACCAGAGTCCTACAGAAGGAGATTTTATCACAATGGGACAAATCTCAATTGACCCTGGATCGACTGATCCAGGTGAGCCAGCCAGTCAGAAATTCGCTGGTCTGGTGGCTGAGGTCCCCGGTGCTTCAATCCGGGAAGTCGTTCCTTCCTCTGAAATGGACGGTGATCACTACGGATGCCAGTCTATCCGGCTGGGGTGGAGTGATGGGGGTTCAGTCGGCTCAGGGCCTCTGGTCGACGGAGGAATCCAAATTGCCGATCAATCTGCTCGAGCTGAGGGTGATCAGGCTATGCCTCTCCACATGGTCAGTAAGACTGCAGGGGCGTCCGATCAGGATCCAGTCAGACAACGCCACTGCGGTGGCGTATGTGAATCACCAAGGAGGAACAAGAAGCTCAGCCGCCGCACAGGAGGTCGCTCACATACTTCGGTGGGCAGAGGGACATGTACCGGCCCTGTCGGCCATTTACATCCCAGGAGTGGAGAACTGGCAGGCGGACTTTCTGAGTCGCCAAATGCTGGACCCAGGAGAATGGGCGTTACATCCGGAGGTGTTCAGGCTACTGTGCCTGCGGTGGGGCACACCAGACGTGGTTCTTCTGGCTTCCTGTCTCAATCGGAAGGTGCCAAGATTCATGTCCAGGACAAGAGATCCTTGGGCAGACGCGTCAGACGCGCTGGTAGCTCCGTGGGATCAGTATCAGCTGATCTATGCTTTTCCTCCGTTGAAGCTGCTACCACGTCTGCTCCGCAGAGTAGGAGTCAAGGGGATTCCAGTGATTCTGGTCGCTCCAGATTGGCCTCAGCGACCTTGGTACGCAGACCTAGTGCGCCTGGTGGCAGACGCCCCGTGGCGACTGCCATTAAGGGAGGACCTTCTGTCTCAAGGCCCGATTCTCCATCCTGCTTTACCATCGCTGGCTTTAACGGCAGGGCTGTTGAGAGCCAGGTACTGAGGGACCGGGGACTGTCGGACTCGGTGATCCCCACTATGTTGGGAGCACGGAAATCTTCTTCTCGGAAGATATATCATCGCACCTGGAAGGCTTACATCTCCATGTGTGAAGAGAAAGGGTGGCATCCGCGCTCTTTTTCTATATCCAGAATCCTGTTTTTTCTTCAGCAAGGAGTAGACCAGAGGTTGGCATTAAGCACCATTAAAGGACAAATATCAGCCCTGGCTGTTTTTTTCCAGCGACCCCTGGCGTCTCACTCGTTAGTGAGTACCTTTGTTCAGGGGGTGCGACATGTGGTCCCTCCGGTGCGTCCACCGTTGCCTCCATGGGATCTGAACCTGGTGTTATCGGCGCTTCAAAAACCGCCGTTTGAAAATATCAGGGAGATTCCTCTGTTGACCCTTTCCCTGAAATTGGTTTTTCTAGTGGCTATCACATCAGCCAGGAGGGTTTCGGAACTGGCGGCCTTGTCCTGCAAGTCTCCCCATATGGTTATCCACAAGGATAAGGTGGTGTTGCGTCCGGAACCATCTTTTCTGCCGAAGGTGGTCTCGGCGTTTCACATCAATGAGGACATTGTGTTACCATCCCTGTGTCCTAAGCCGACACATCCTAAGGAGGTGGCCCTTCATGCGTTGGATGTGGTTCGGGCTCTGAAGGTGTATTTGTCTGCCACAGCTCCCTTCCGGAAGTCAGACTCACTGTTTGTTTCGGTGGCTGGTCCAAAGAAAGGCATGGCGGTCTCGTTGGCCACCATTTCTAGGTGGATCAGACAGATCGTAGTACAAGCCTACGCCTTGAAGGGGCAGGTGCCCCCCTTTCCGGTCACGGCCCACTCCACAAGGGCAATAGGAACGTCTTGGGCTTTCCGACGCCAAGCGTCTGTCGCTCAAGTGTGTAAAGCGGCGACCTGGTCGTCTGTCCACACGTTTACTAAGTTCTACAAGGTAGATGTCAGTGCATCCGCTGATGCCTGTTTTGGACGCAAAGTTTTGCAGGCGGCCGTATAGTTGCAATGAGTATGCAATACTTTTATTTTCCTGGTTTTCCGATGAAAAACACAGTACCGTTAAGTTAATGCACTGTTGCATTACATTCCGCAGTTTGGTGCGGTTGTGGGTAGTCACTCCTGTTGAGGGTACCCTGTTTTTGTGGTGGTTATCCACGCACTGTGGTTTTTTTTTTTGGTGGGTGAAGTTTCACTAGTTCCCACTGGCCTGGTGGATGAAGTTTTTTTTATGCTGTTTTTTCCCACCCCTCGTTTGGCACTGCTTGGGGACGTCCCAATGGCTAAGAGAGGAGCTGTGTCGGTCGGTGAATATAAGGCCCCTTTCACACTGGGGCGGTTTTCAGGCGGTACAGCGCTAAAAATAGCGCCTGTATACCGCCTGAAAAAACCGGCCCCATTCACTCCAGTGTGAAAGCCGGCGGGCTTTCACACTGGAGCGGTGCGCTAGCAGGACCGCAACAAAAGTCCTGCTAGCAGCATCTTTGGAGCGGTGAAGGAGCGGTGTATTTACCGCTCCTATACCGCTCCTTCCCATTGAAATCAATGGGAAACCGCGGGGATACCGCCCGCAAACCGCCGCTGCAGCGGCGCTTTGCGGAGGTTTTTAACCCTTTTGCGGCCGCTAGCGGGGGTTAAAACCACCCCGCTAGCGGCCGCATACCGCAGGTAAAACGATGGTAAAGCAGCGCTAAATATAGCGCTGCTTTACCGTCGCCGCCCCGCACCGCCCCAGTGTGAAAGGGGCCTAAGAGAAAATAGGATTTTTTGTACTCACCGTAAAATCCTTTTCTCTGTAATTCACCGACCGACACAGCACCCGCCCCTCCTATTTTTTTCTTTACGTTATACTGCTTGTTGACGTACTGATGGCTGCAGGGCAGGCTGGGGGGTTGTTACCCAAGGGACCGCCCCCTGGGCGGAACTGGAAAGTTCTGTGTGTTACATAACAAGTAATGCCTAGTATTCTCCTAAAGGTGGCATAACAACCCAATGGCTAAGAGAGGAGCTGTGTCGGTCGGTGAATTACAGAGAAAAGGATTTTACGGTGAGTACAAAAAATCCTATTTTTGCAAGCAAAAGGCAGAGGTTTTACCTCCACGTCGTTCTTTTGATTGCGCAATTAATTTGATTCCTGGAGCACCTCTTCCCAAAGGAAGGCCCTAGCATAGCATACTAGCTCATTATGAATAACTTACCTGAGAACGAAGCCCCTGGAGCGGTCCTCCTTCTTCATCTTCACCACTGCCATGTATCCCGGAGTGACTTCCGGGTCTCGCCGCTCCGGCGCTGTGATTGGCCAGAGCCGCGATGACGTCACTCCCCCGCATGCGCACAGGTGCCTCGACTAGCGGCATATCGATGTCTACGGCTCATGCACCGTAGACAGCGGTGCCTGTCTTTTTGCAAATATGTCCTAAACCATGCAGGTTTAGGATATATTTCTTGGACCTACAGATAAGCCTTAATCTAGGCTTACATGTAGGTCAAAGTGGTCTGCAAGGGCTTACAACCACTTTAAGTGAGCCATTATCTTCTCTAAGCTGGACCTACAAGGGGCCTATAATCTGATTCGAATTAAAGACGGGGACGAGTGGAAGACAGCATTCAACACTCAAAATGGACATTTTGAATATCTGGTTATGCCATTTAGGTTGTGTAACGCCCCTGCTGTCTTCCAACGTTTCATGAATGACATTTTTCACAATTTCAGTAACAGTTTTGTGATCATATACTTGGACGACATTTTATTTTTTTTTTATCCAAAGAAAAGTTTGAGTTCAACATAAACAAACATTTTTTTGGTTCCTTCCCTCTCTCTTCTTCTCTCTTTGTAGAGAGGAAGTAGGGGAGGAGGAAGGAGGTGTAGAAGAAAAAAAGGATGGGCTGATATGCTTTATGTGATTATTGATTGACCGGGAGGAGGGAGTCTGGAGTGGAGCCCTTCGGCCGATTCAGACCACTCCCTAATTAGACCTGCACCCACGTGAACCGTAGGTTTAGAGGTTCAAGGGTGGGTGCCTCCCTTAGGGGATAGTATATAATTTTCGGAGGGGGGTGGGAGTGAGTTCGGTGGGGTTTTTTTCTTTTCTAATATCAAAAAACTAGCTGCGCTGGAAATAAAAACGTGAAGAAATCAATTTCACCCAAATACAAATAATACTGATCGTAATCAGAACCAGAATGTGTACACAATATTGACAAAGTGTGTACTAATATACAATCCTGTGATTATACGACACAATCCAATGTGATAATATAATGCAAAAAAAATAGACAAAGTAAAAAGAAAAACCCAAAAATATCAATAGTGAGTTTATGGATATAGACTGAACATGCAAAAAAGTCCATATTAAGTGCTAAACTTCAGTTGAATAATGCTTCCATGGTGATGTTTAAACTTGACACCCTCAGAAAAGTGAATGGATAACCCGGTGACAAAAAAGGGAAGAGAAGGATCCTCAGCCAAACAAATCTACTGCAGCTTACCAGCTGATCTGATCTCCAGGTCAAAAGAGATCAGAAAGGCATGTGGCATATCCCCCTGCCAGGGTCTCTCACCCAGTGAGCGGCGTGCTGAAGTCACCTCCATTTCCCATCCATCCAGGAAGCGACGGGCAGCGAGAGAGAGAGAGCCGGCCGGCTCGAATGTTTGTATGATTACATATGCCTGAATTGACAGCAGAAATGTAAGTGCGATATACACATGCTTTTTTTACAATAAAGGGTAAACAGTATTATGCTATGGAAGTTTGTTTTTCTTCTGCATAACAGATCTTGATGAGACTAAGGAGGACCCTGGCAGGATTAATTTCTGTGTCTGTACCCAGAGAGGGATACCTGGAGGATTCAGGATAGAGACCCTGGCAGGGGGATATGCCACATGCCTTTCTGATCTCTTTTGACCTGGAGATCAGATCAGCTGGTAAGCTGCAATAGATTTGTTTGGCTGAGGATCCTTCTCTTCCCTTTTTTGTCACCGGGTTATCCATTCACTTTTCTGAGGGTGTCAAGTTTAAACATCACCATGGAAGCATTATTCAACTGAAGTTTAGCACTTAATATGGACTCTTTTGCATGTTCAGTCTATATCCATAAACTCACTATTGATATTTTTGGGTTTTTCTTTTTACTTTGTCTATTTTATTTGCATTATATTATCACATTGGATTGTGTCGTATAATCACAGGATTGTATATTAGTACACACTTTGTCAATATTGTGTACACATTCTGGTTCTGATTACGATCAGTATTATTTGTATTTGGGTGAAATTGATTTCTTCACGTTTTTATTTCCAGCGCAGCTAGTTTTTTTATATTGTATTTTTGTGTGTATCTCACATTGCGGCAGGAAAAATCACATATGTTTGCATGTATACAGAAATTTTCATGATCTTTGTAGACTTTTGTATAGTTTTTACATTTTTAGACAGCGCTGTGACTCCACCATATATATTTTTTTCTTTTCTGTTCTTTAGAGGAGATGGAGGGGGTGCGGGTGACTTCCATAAATGTAAAGGGACTTAATGTCCCGGAAAAACGGAGGATGCTTCTGAACGATCTGAAGCGATCCTGTACAGATGTGGTATTTGTGCAGGAAACGCATTTCAGGGCGGGCGGACTTCCCTTTCTTCAGAATAGATTTTTCCCCTGTGTGTACCACGCATGCAACCAAGAAGCAAAATCTAAAGGGGTGTCCTGATTTCTAATCGGGTATCCTGGTCTCTAATGGATAAACGACTGGATATAGATGGCCGCTTTTTATTTCTTAAAGGACATATCGGAGGCGTGAAAGTGACATTGGCCACGGTATATGCACCAAATGTACATCAAAACTCTTTTTTTTAAGTAACACCTTGTCAAAATTAGAGAAATTTGCAGAAGGAAAATTGATTCTTGGAGGGGATTTTAATATACCCTCGGACCCCAGAGTAGATACTTCCTCAGGGACTTCTTCTACCCCGGGGGGCACCAGGAAATGTATCATGCGGAAGCTGTACGAAATGCAGTTGGTAGATGTATGGTGGATTTTACACGCAGGGGAGAGAGATTACACTTTCTTCTCCAATCCCCATCAACTGTATACACGTATAGATTTATTTTTGGTGCCACATTATCTACTCACCTCAGTTCTAGACGTGTCTATAGGAAGCATAACATGGTTAGACCATGCTCCGGTGACACTTTGTATCTTTGTATCGGTTTACTCCCCGGAGTGGCGTTGGCGCTTAAATGAAATTTTGTTGCAGAATCCTGAAATTCAAGATGACGTAGCTAAAGAAATTACGACATTGTTTAAGACGAACAACACCTCGAGGAGCGATCCGGGCATGGTTTGGGAGGCATATAAGGCAGTAATCCAGTGGTTCTTGATCAAACATGGTTCCTGACTTAAGAAATCACGAGAAGCGCAGATAATGAAATTGTCAGAGGGAATTCAGGCCCTCGAGCTGCAACATAAGACGCAGACGCCACTTATAGGGAAAGATCTGGCACATTTAAGGCGACAGATAACATCTCCTCCGCTATAAGGCTAAAGCGGCAATTCAATCTGGGAGGAAAGCAACGTATGCATTGGGAGATAAATGTAGTAAAGTGCTGGCTGGGAAGCTTAAGGAAAAGGGTAGGACAGCATATATACCGTATATAAAAGGAACGAACGGACAATTAATCTCGCTACCAAAGGACATCGTACAGAGGTTCAGAGAATACTATTCCAGTTTGTATAATCTGACACCACTATCCTTACCCTTATCCCTCTACGGAGGAATACCTTTCCTCAGCGCGGCTTTCTCGGCTACCCTCCCCAGTCCATCTTAGCCTGGAAACCCCTATCACGATCGAGGAACTAAACGTGGTGATTAAAAGCGGTTAAACATGGGAAGGCACCAGGCCCTGATGGATTTACAATACGGTATTATAAAAATTTCTTTCCACTGTTAAGTGCACACATGATAAAGGCATTTAATGCTATGGGCCAGACTGCCGCATTCCCCCCGGGAGGAAGGGAAGGACCAGTCGGAATGCGGCAGTTACCGGCCAATTTCATTACTTAATGTAGATCTAAAGCTTTTTACCAAGTGACTTGCCTCCCGTCTTCAACCACAACTTTATCAGCTGGTGCATTTAGACCACGTAGGGTTTATTCCCTTGCGTGAAGCGAGGGACAACACCATTAAAGTACTCAATTTGGTCTACCATGCCAATAAAACAAAAACTCCATGCGTGTTTTTGAGCACTGATGCAGAAAAGGCATTTGATAATTGGCAGTATGTTTGACGTCTTGAGGTATATGGGAATAGGAGACCATATGCTTCGATGGATTGCCGGGGTATATGCCTCCCCACGGGCTCTGATCAAAGTGAATGCGCTAGGGGTGTCCTCTTTCCCCTTTGTTGTTCGCTCTCTCGTTAGAACCCCTACTGAACAAAATTCGGCAAAATTTTGATATTCAGGGGCTCCAAATAGGGGATCATAACCATGTTGTTCTCTGTCTAGGCCACATGGCTCACTGCCTAATCTTTTGAAGGAGTTTGAAAGTTACGGAGCCCTATCAAATTTTTTAATAAATTATACGAAATCAGAGGCCATGGGATTTGCATTGCCCTTATCGGTACAGCGAACTATACAACCTAATTTTAGTTTTAAATGGGTAGCTGCAGCACTAAAATACTTGGGCACGCATATTCCATCAAATCTAGGTAATACTTTTACAGTAAATTTTCCACCACTATACAACTCAGTCCGCACGTTACTAGATAAATGGCACCAAGGACTGCATTGGTGGTTTGGTCGATATATCATCAAAATCAGTATCCTGCCAACATTTTTGTATTTATTTCAGGCTTTACCCATAGCTATTCCAGCAGTCTTTTTTCGTCAAATAGGTACTCCTTTCACTAAATTTATATGGGCGAATAAACGACCAAGGATTAGCAGAAGTCTCATGATAATACCCAAGTGCATTGCCAGTGTAGCAGTCCCAGATGTATCTAAATACCATCAAGCTGCCCATTTAGGCAGGGTGATTGACTGGTGTAGACATACAGAATTTAAGTTGTGGACTGATATGGAACAACAGGTCAGTCCGGTACCTTTTGCGTAGAGCACTTTGGTGTTGCGCAACATTACCATACTCGCTTAAAACGCATCCCCTTATAGGCCCGACCCTGCGACTAGGCTCAAAGATCTGTCAGAACCCCAGATATTCGTCAACACAATCACCATTGTTCCCTATTATGGGAAACCCCAGCTTCAATCCAGGTATGGAACCAGGGGCATTTAAAGGGCTCTTAGAGAAGGGCTGCACTCAGGCATCAGATTTCTTACAATCTGAGACATGGCCTACAGTTGCCTCATTGACGCAACTGGGGCATTACAATTGCGCCATTTCTTTGAGTTGCTGGGACCAGCGATAAATTATCAACAACTGACCACATTTTAACTATATTGTGAGGAGAAAGGACCTCTCCCCCGGACGATCTCTAGGATATATGCGTTGCTAATTACCCCCTTCAGAGGACTTTGTGATGTCCGGAATTAGAAAGTGGGAAAGAGACCTTAATAAGATCTTTACGCCGGATCAACGACAGAAGATAATATACCTGTCGTTGAACTCATGGTGGACCCATGAGTCCAATTACAAATTACTGAGGAGGCGGTATTACACGTCAAGACTTTGTAAGTTCTTTCCAGAGGCCTCGGATCGCTGTTGGCGATGTAACAAGGAACAAGGGACCCTAGTCCATATATTTTGGTTCTGTTCAAAGATCAGACAATACTGGTTGGGAGGTACAAAGGATTTCCCAAAAGTTTACAGTCTTTCCAATACCAGACAACCCCGCCTTTTTTCTGCTTCATTGTTCACAAATCCCTTTACAGACATATAAAAACTTTGTTCTATGCTATTTGGTTAATGCTGCTAAAGCCTGTATTACTCTGTGTTGGAAAGACCCAAAGCCACCATCGATTGCATTGTGGCTCAATAGGGTCAGAAATGTTTGGGCCATTGAGGACTTGGTGCTCTCGGCTCAAAATAAAAAAGAGCAATATACTAAAACATGGGCAGAATGGGATACATATGTGTATTCAGAAGAGGGGAAGAGATTGTTGGGGAACATAACTGAGGAGGGAAGCCCATCCGTCTAGTAATTGTATGAGGAAGTCGCCCGGCTCCCATAGGAAAGGGAGAAGGGGGGGTACTTTTTTTTGGTCTTGTTGAGTTTTGTATTAGGGGTACTAGGTAAAAAAAATAAAATAAAAGGGAGGAACAGGAATATATACGGGCAGGGATAATTATAGATATAGTTGTACAACCTGAGGAATATTAACCCAGTCCTAAAACATTGAGGTTATAAGAAATGATTTATGTATGTACCTGTTGGAATGTGATATAATGCTATAATCTGGCACCATTATCCTTACCACTGCTTCCTTTTTTGTATAAATAATTTGAAAAAAATAACCCCCCAAAATGTTTTAAATATATTAATAATAAAAAAGGAAAGTCAGAGTACCGTATTTGCCGGCGTATAAGACGACTGGATGTATAAGACGACCCCCTATTTTTCCAGTGAAAACTTAGGTTTGGGGCTATACTCGCCATATAAGACTACCCCCCTTCCGAGGCAACCCCATTTACAAAAAACCATCAGAACCAAAAAAAAAAAAAAAAAACATCAGACTTAACATCAGAAAAAGGAAACTGGTGAACTACAAGTCCCAGAGATCCCACAATTGGAAGGCAGCAACAATGAATCCTCTCCTCGAAAGCACCATAAATCATACCTGTATTTTAGGGGAGATATGGAGCTGGATGTGCAGTACAGGATGCTTTGTTAATATGTAGAGCACCAAGTACACACAGTATATGATGCTGTGTTAGTACAGTAGCGCCAGGTACACTTCAGAATACATTGTGCAGACAGTGTGCACCACTGAGCTAATCACGGCAGACATTGTATTTTAGTAATCTGTTCATGGATACAAAACCTGCTTGGATTGGCAGAGGCTGTGACATCAGCCCGTGCCACTCTGACTCATGTAGCCTGCTCGGATTGGCAGAGGTTGTTACCCAATCCGAGCAGGCTTAGCAGGCTCTGAATTCATCAGAGTGCATTGCCCGCCGGGAATGGCTGAGCGGCGCATACTGTATACATATTACAATTTTACAGAGCGCCCGGCGGACTGATATCCATCTGGCGGCTTCTTCACCCGGCGTATAAGACGACCCCCGCTTTTTGGCTGTGTAATTTCGGTGTAAAAAGTAGTCTTATACGCCAGAAAATACAGTATATTGGCCTCGTAAAGGATGCTTTGGTTGGTTACAAGTGGCAAAGAGAAGGCAACTGTGTTAAATACATTCTTCGCCTCAGTTTTTTCTATGGAAAAGGAGGGGTATATTAGACAAGATGGCATTGTTACCAACACAGAAGGGAGTGTTCCCTTGTGGCTAACATAAGCCAGTGTTCTAAAAAGACTAGAAAAAGGGAGTTCCACCGATTTTTTTTTTTTTTGTTTAAAGTCAGCAGCTACAAATACTGCAGCTGCTGACTTTTAAAATAAGGACACTTACCTGTTCAAGGCGCCAGCAATGTCGGCACCCTAAGCTGATCTATCCCTTGGCTGTCGGGTGCTGCCACCGCCATCCTCGGTAAGGGAAATCAGGAAGTGAAGCCCCCTGGTTCCCTACTCCGCATGCGTGACTCGCACTGCGCTATCCCACTAGTCCCTGCTGTTTCCTGGGACCTGTGTGTCTTCCCGGGGTGGCGGGAAGTGGTGTAGATACCCGCGGGTGGCTCGGATATCTATGCCCGGAAGTGGGAGCAAAATACCTGTATTAGACAGGTATCTGCTTCCCCCTCTGAAAGGTGTCAAACGTGACACCGGAGGGGGGGGGAGGAATCGGAAAAGCGGACGTTCCATTTTTTGGTGGAACTCCGCTTTAATGTGAGCAAATCATGGGGACTATATGGCTTACACTCAAGAGTCCTCAAAGAAGTTAGCCAGGTACTGCTATTCATAATCTTTAAGGAAAGCTTACTGATTTGAATGGTACCAGCGAATAGCTAACATGGTACCAATATTCAAGAATGAACTGCAAAACATACCTGTAAACTACAAGCCAGTCAGCCTAACATCAATAAATTGTAAACTGTTGGAGGGGATGATAAGCAAACATATCTCAATATTTGCTGATGAAAATAATATCATTGGTAGTATGAAAGATGTTCTTGCCAGACCAACCAATTGACATTCTATGAGGAAGCGAGCTGTAATCTGGATAAAGGAAGGCCTGTAGACAAATTGAGGTCTATTGGCATTAGCAATAGTATATGTACTTGGACTGAAAACTGGTTACAGAGGCGCGTCCAAAGGATGGTCATAAATAGCATATCTTCAGAATAGTCAGGAGTTATAAGTGGGGTATCCTAGAGCTCTGTCCTGGGACCAATCCTGTATATCTTTTTCATAAATGATATAGAGGTTGGGATAAATAGTTCAATCTCAGTGTTTGCTGATGATACAAAGCTAAGCAGGATGATAACTTCACAAAAGCATATAGCAACTTCACAGGAAGGCCTCAATAAAATAGAGGGGTGTGCAAACACATGGAAAATTGGGTTCAATGTAGGGAAATGTAAAGTAATGCACTTAGGCACTAAAAATATGATTGTAAGCTACATGCTAAGGGCGGAACCTCTGCGGGACTCAAGGATGGAAAATGATCTGGGGGTCCTAGTTGATGTCAGACTCGACAATAACATGCAATGCCAAGCTGCCGCAAGCAAGGCCAGTAGAATATTAGCATGTATTAAAAAGGGTGGATAAAACTGTAATTCTACCACTTTACAAAACTCTGTTTCAGCCGTATCTTGAGTATGCCATCCAGTTCTGTCCTCAGGCGTAATGTACTGGAACTGAAGAGAATCCAGAGAATGGCAACAAAACTAATAGAGGGACTGGAGGACCTCTGTTATGAGGAACGATTACAAACATTAAACCTATTCTCCCTGGAGAAGAGACGCTTAAGAGGGGATATGATAGCGCAATACAAATATCTTAATGGTGATTTCAACATTGGGAGGAAACTATTTACTCAGTTCACTCAAGAAGGCATGTGACCACTCAGTGAAATTGAACAAGATGCGGTTAACCTTAAATGACATTCTTTACTGTTAGAACGGTAATAATGTGGAACTCCATTCCACAATCGGTGGTTTCAGCGGGTAGTGTCACTAATTTTAAAAACTTTTAGATGGGCATCTTATTGAACACAATATGCAGGGATATGGAAAGAGGTGGAGACCTGATTAAACACACACACACGTTGAAATAGATTGACTGGAGTCTTCATTCAACCTTACCAGCTATGAAACTATGAAACATTTATAGGTAATATTAAACCACATATAGCGCTGCAAGAACCCTTACCTATAAAAAAAAACGTATTGAACAACACAAAATAACAAAGCATATACCAAACTCCCAGGACCGCCATCAGGGGGGTAAAGCCGCCACAACTGTAAGGGGCCCCCGGGGCATGAGGGGCCTGGCCGTGCCAGAAGAAGGCAGGACGGGTGAATGGGAGCCATGCTGTACATTACAGAAACTATCTCAGCTCATTCTGCTCTCTGTGGCATTGAGCTCAGACATCAAGCTCTTTACTGCCACCTCTGGCTACTATATGCATGTGCACCCCTCATGTGATCTGTATTATGCTTCTCAGCAACATGTCAGCTTTGTGAAAACGAGCTTGGACTAGGTAGGAAGGGCTTCTTTACAAGAAAGGGCTGTGAGGGTATGGGAGGGGGGCTGTTTATGTACAGGGAGGGACCAGAGCCTTGTGTGTTATCAGATGTGTGTGGGGGGGACTGGCATATATGCAGGTGTGTGTGGGGGGGGGGGGGGGACTGGCATATATATACAGCTGTGGGGGGGGGGGGGGGCTGGCATATATACAGGTGTGAGGGGGGCTTATATATACACACAGGTGTGTGGGGGGCTGGCATATATACAGGTGTGGGGGGGACTGGAATATATACAGGTGTGTGTGTGGGGGGTGCTGACATATATATATACAGGTGTGTGTGTGGGGGGCTGACATATACACAGGTGTGTGTGGGGGGCTGACATATATACAGGTGTGTGGGGGCTGGCATATATACAGGTGTGGGGGAACGGAATACATACAGGTGGGGGGCTGACATATATATGGGTGTGTGGGGGGTGCTGACATATATACAGGTGTGTGGGGGGGCTGACATATACACAAGTGTGTGGGGGGCTGATATACAGGTGTGTGTGGGGGGGGGGGGGGGCGCTGACATATATACAGGTGTGGGGGGTGCTGACATACATACAGGTGTGTGGGGGGGCTGACATACATACAGGTGTGTGGGGGGGCTGACATACATACAGGTGTGTGGGGGGGCTGACATACATACATACAGGTGTGTGGGGGGGGCTGACATACAGACAGGTGTGTGGGGGCGCTGAAATACAGACAGGTGTGTGGGGGGCGCTGACATATATACAGGTGTGTGGGGGCGCTGACATATATACAGGTGTGTTGGGGGTGCTGACATACATACAGGTGTGTGGGGGGGGGGGGGGCTCTGATATATATACAGGTGTGTGGGGGGCGCTGACATATACAGGTGTGGCGGGGCACTGACATATATATAGGTGGGGGGGGGGGGGCTCTGATATATATACAGGTGTGTGGGGGGCTGATGTATATACAGGTGTGTGGGGGCTGATATATACAGGTGGGGGGGCTGACATATATACAGGTGTGTGTGGGGGGGCGCTGACATATATACAGGTGTGTGGGGCGCTGACATACATACAGGTGTGTGGGGGGCGCTGACATATATACAGGTGTGTGTGGGGGGCACTGACATATATACAGGTGTGGGGGGACTGAAATACATACAGGTGGGGGGGCTGACATATATATGGGTGTGTGCGGGGTGCTGACATATATACAGGTGTGTGGGGGGGCTGACATATACACAAGTGTGTGGGGGGCTGATATACAGGTGTGTGGGGGGGTGCTGACATATATACAGGTGTGTGTGGGGGGACGCTGACATATATACAGGTGTGGGGGGGAGCGCTGACATATAAACAGGTGCAGGGGGACGCTGACATATATACAGGTGTGTGGGGGGGGGCTGACATACATACAGGTGTGTGGGGGGCGCTGACATATATACAGGTGTGTGGGGGGCGCTGACATACATACAGGTGTGTGGGGGGGGGGCTCTGATATATATACAGGTGTGGTGGGGGCACTGACATACATACAGGTGTGTGGGGGGGGGGGCGCTGACATATATACAGGTGTGTGGGGGGCGCTGACATATATACAGGTGTGTGGGGGGCGCTGACATATATACAGGTGTGTGGGGGGCGCTGACATACATACAGGTGTGTGGGGGGGGGCTCTGATATATAAACAGGTGCAGGGGGACGCTGACATATATACAGGTGTGTGGGGGGGGGCTGACATACAGGTGTGTGGGGGGCACTGACATATATACAGGTGTGTGGGGGGCGCTGACATACATACAGGTGTGTGGGGGGGGCTCTGATATATATACAGGTGTGGCGGGGGCACTGACATACATACAGGTGTGTGGGGGGGGGGGGCTCTGATATATATACAGGTGTGGCGGGGGCACTGACATATATATAGGTGTGTGGGGGGGGCTCTGCTATATATACAGGTGTGTGTGGGGGGGCTCTGATATATATACAGGTGTGTGGGGGGCTGATATACAGATGGGGGGCTGACATATATACAGGTGTGTGGGGGGGGGCGCTGACATATAAACAGGTGTGTGTGTGTGGGGGGGGGCGCTGACATATATACAGGTGTGGGGGGGGCGCTGACATATATACAGGTGTGTGGGGGGCTGACATATATACAGGTGTGTGGGGGGCTGACATACATACAGGTGTGTGGGGGGCGCTGACATACATACAGGTGTGTGGGGGGCACTGACATATAAATAGGTGTGTGGGGGGGGCTCTGATATATATACAGGTGTGTGTGGGGTAGGCTCTGATATATATATACAGGTGTGTGGGGGGCTGATATACAGATGGGGGGGCTGACATATATACAGGTGTGTGGGGGGGCGCTGACATATAAACAGGTGTGTGTGGGGGGGGCGCTGACATATATACAGGTGTGGGGGGGCGCTGACATATATACAGGTGTGTGGGGGGGGCTGACATACATACAGGTGTGTGGGGGGCGCTGACATACATACAGGTGTGTGGGGGGCGCTGACATACATACAGGTGTGTGGGGGACGCTGACATATATACAGGTGTGTGTGGGGGCGCTGACATATATACAGGTGTGGGGGGGGGCGCTGACATATATACAGGTGTGTGGGGGGGGCGCTGACATACATACAGGTGTGTGGGGGGCACTGACATATATACAGGTGTGTGGGGGGGGGCTCTGATATATATACAGGTGTGTGTGGGGGGGGCTCTGATATATATACAGGTGTGTGGGGGGCTGATATATATATATATATATACACAGGTGTGTGGGCTGACATATATACAGGTGTGTGGGGGTGCTGACATATATACAGGTGTGTGTGGGGGGGCTGACATATATACAGGATTGAGGGGGGGCTGAGTGCATAAAGGAGAGGTGGCCGGTGTTTGGATTTGGTGGGATGGCCTGTAGGCAAGCCCTGGGGAATGTTGGTGGTCAGGCTCTAGGGGGGGGGGCAGGCCTAAAGCTGTGCAAGGGGCCCAAAAATTTCTGATGGCTGCCCTGCAAACTCCTCTTCACAACAATATGATATAAAATAATAACCATACAATAGGAGAAAATAGCACTAACAGTCCACAGAGGGTTAATGAAAACTTTCTTCCAAAAATTATTTGTATTCGACATTGATTTCAGCACAAACTGATTTGGCTCTGTGGCAGAATATAACACTGACATTACACAAAAGAGCATTTTTAAGGAGAAACTTCTCCAAAATCAAACCAGTAACACTTTTGAACGGATAAATGTTTTGTCTTGCTAGCAAAAGGGAACGTTTTTGCTCTGTCCGCCTCACAGGTCAGCTCTTATAACAACAATCTCAGTGTGCGATACAGAGACTTTTACAAGGTACAAAACATACCTCTTGATTTGTCTGATCGAGACATGCAGCCACAGCTCTTTCACATTCAGTATGACTCACAAACAAGATCCCAGCTTTGTCTATAGCAGCTAGTGGTAATGAAGCTTTGTGCCTCCTGTGTTGCATATCACTTTCTCCAGCTGTTTAATAAATTCTTTCAGCGAAGTTTCAGTCCCACCCCATATAAAGAGGCAGTCATCAATGTACTTTTTCCAAAAGATAAGGTCAGGGCCGATCTTACCGTTAATGAACAGGTGCTTCCAAGCACACATAAACAGATTTGCCTATCTTCCTGTCTGATCCAGTAGACAACCGTGCCTTGTGCCTTGACTTCTGATGAATTTTGAACTCTTTCCTCCTCCCATAACTTCCTGTTTTAAGCCATGTCTCTGCACTTGCACTGCATGTCTCTGCATTTCCTATTTGCCAGATTATTGTGTTCTCTACAGCCATGCTTGTATACCAGTCCTGCTGGTCAGTGGGAGTCCCTCTACTGTTATAGCTACTAGTCTCCAAGCATGACTCGTGACCGTGATACCACCTGTTTCCATACCAATTTGTCCAGGGTAGCCAAAACATCCCTGGTATCCTTCAAACATGATGAAAGCTTTTGGACCAATGGCTGACAGTGTAGGTCAAAGTATTCAGATAATCTTGATGTATGAGAATCCACCCCTGATACAATTGGTCTCCCTGGTGGGTCTGATAAACTCTTGTGTATCTTGGGGAGGATGTATATTATGGGTTTGCTAGGATGCTCAATATCCATATATATATATTCCTTTTTCTTTTTTACTAATCGCTATTGTTATATCCTTTTTATATTAAGAGCTTATGTATATTTGATATCTTGGGGTCTCCCCTCCCCTTAGTTTCACATATGTATCTATCTGCTAGTTGGCGCTGAATTTCCCCCTCATAACAATCCCCTCCCCCCTTATCAGCTGGTTTAATAACAATGTCTTTGTTCTTCTGAAGCTTCTCAAGGGCCTCGCTCTCCTTGCTGGTCAAGTTAAAATTCCTAAACTTACCACATTCTATGCCTTCCAAATCATCTAAGACCGCTTTTTTGAAAACATTTAAAAAGTCCCTATTGACCTCCACAGGTTTGAATTTACGTTTATAATTGAGATGAGTGAACCTATTCTTTACATCCATACTGTTGTTACTATTCAACAAAGGGGGATTTTTTTAAATAATATTTTTTCAGTTAGTTTCCGAACAAACTTCATCTCGCTGGGTCCTCAGTTGGTATTAGAAGTGAGGTGGGTGATAATGAGAGACGGAGTGTTGAGGAGGTTTGGCAGAGAGTGGAAGTAGATAGGCCAAAGGAAGCAACATGGAAAAATACATATGGTGAAAGAAAAAGCTATGGGTTTAAAAAACAGCCTGGGGTGATAGGTTTGTGCTGGATGAAGAACAAAGGTCAAGTGGGAGGTGGATAAATGGTTGGCAGAGGGGTTCATGGGAAAGATGGAATAGGATAATTGATGATGTGGAAGGGAAATAGTAGGGCAGCAGGTATCAACCACTACAAAATAGGATAGATGATGATGCTAGACACGATAACCAACTGGACTATTTTTTTAGGAGAAGGAAAGTGGCAAGGATACCCACCATGGAGGAATTATCATGAACAACAGATACACAGATGGGGATAAATGTTGACACTACTAATAAAATTAAGTCCAAGAGGAAACCAAAAATGGAACTTCCGTTTTAAGTGCAGGTGACCACCTAACTTGCCACATTTGGCATGTCATTTTTTTGGGGGACCCAGCTCCCATATCCTCCCCTGGCTCCGCGGCGCTGGAAGAAAGATCACCTCTCCCACCTCTATCCCTGCAATCTTCTGGGACACATAACAGGTCCCAGAAAAATGCCCTTCCATTTACAGCGCACAGCACAGCACCCACAGTTAGAATGCAGGCGCCTTGGAGAGGAGGGGGGAGAGGAGCGAGGCTTCCTGCACCCACATGGCTGGATCGTGGGACAGGTGAGTATCTGATTATTAAAAGTCAGCAGCTACACTTTTTGTAGCTGCTGACTTTTAAATGGGTGGAACTCCACTTTAAGGGAATCGGTGCACTTCACTCCAGAGGAAACCAGACTAGACAGGGTAGAAGTAACATTTACAATTTTTGAGTAAAAGGACTCAACAAAGGAGGAGACAGGTTTTACAAAAGGGCTTTTCATTTGCCACCACCAAACGCCTGAATAAATTTGAAGCCTTTATTGGTATTAATATGTTTGTTCGGAAACTAAATATCATTTTAATATTGAATAGTAACAGTATGGGTGGAGAGAATAGGTTCACTAATCTGAAATCTAAAAGTAAGTTCAACCCTGTGGCGGTCAATGGGGACTTTTTAAATGCTTTCAAAAAAGCCATCTTAGATGATTTGGAAGGCTTACAATGTGGTAAATTGAGACATTATAACTTGACCCGTAAAGGAGAGAGAGGCCATTGAGAAGCTTCAGAAAGACAGACATTGTTATTAAACCAGCATATAGGGGGGGTTGTTATTATGGCCCGAGACAAATATGAGGGGGAAATTCAGTGCCAACTAGCAGATACAGATACATATGTGAAATCTCAATGCAATCCTGTGATTGCAGGCAAGATGCTTCATTTGCAGGGTTTTGTGAGGCTTTAAGGCGCACTGCACAGCGCCTCTACACTCTCATTGGTCCTTCTCCTTCATATTTTTCTGTGGATTGTAGGACATGGGCGGTGCTTTCCCTGGACAGTGACGTCACTTCTGGTTTCTGAAAAAAGACTACGAGAAGAAACCAATCAGAAGTATATTGCTGGCAATCCTTGCCACATCCCAAATAAAACAGGTGTTTAGTCCACACACCTTTGCAAACGCAAGGACCACAGATACCAGGGTGCTGTGACGTGGCTCTGTGGCTCACGCATGCATTTGCAAATGCGTGCGGACTAAACCCCTGTTTTTAACGTATACTGTTAGACAGGTTTATTCGGTTGTCTGTGAGCTGGTAGTAAGTAGGCTTTGTTTTTTTCCTTGGCATTCCCCAGGCTTTTGCTGTTATCCGTTTTAGCCCTCCAATGCCACTTACTGTGATAGCCAGCTATAGATGAGGGGGGTGGCAAGTTTTTTGTTATCACATTGGTGTTTATATTGGTCCAGCAATGCACCAGCACCTTTGCAGCCATTGTGCTATTTGCCGGGTGTTTGGTGTACTCCTGTACCTTTTAAGAAGGTGTGGCTTCTCTTCAGTCCACCTGCCCTCATCTATCCATCAGAATGCATGTGCCTCCACTGTGGGGACACTCATATTTTAGTGTTAGGACCACAGATACCAGGGTGACGTGACGTGGCTCTGTGGCTCATGCATGCTTTTGCAAATGCGTGTGGACTAAACCCCTGTTTTTAATGCATACTGTTATGCCGCGCACACACGGCTGGAATTTCCAATGGAAACAGTCCGATGGGAGCTTTTCATCAGATTTTCCGACCGCGTGTATGCCCATCGGTCTTTTTCTGTCGGCATTTCCGATGGACTTTAGATTATTAATTTCTTAATTTTTCCGACGGAAAAACCTTCTATCGGAAATTCCGATCATGTGTATGCAATTCCGACACGCAAAATTCCGACGCATGCTCGGAAACAATTTGACGCATGCTCGGAAACATTAAACTTCCCTTTTATAGTGCCGTTGAACGCGTTGTATGTCGCGGTGTTATTGACCATCGGAATTTGGTGTGACCGTGCATAGGCAAGACAGTTTGAGCGGAATTCCAACGGGAAAACCATAAGAGCTTTTTCCAACGAGAATTCCGATTGTGTGTACGTGGCATTAGACAGGTTTATTCGGTTGTCTGCGAGCTGGTGGTAAGTAGGCTTTGGTTTTTTCCTGGGCATTCCCCAGGCTTTTGCTGTTATCAGAGCTTACTGTGAGCCTGACTGTGCAGCTAAAAAGTGTTTGGACTTGCCCTATTTATAAGGAGCTGTGTAAAGGTATCCACCCATCCAACCAGGTGTATGAATCAATAGATGGAAGTGTTTAGGGCAGTGATCATCATAACCATTAGAATAAATGAGGCCGAACAATCACCTATTCATGTCAGAGAGGTATCGCACGAGTGATCTCTCTGCTTAAGCGATGTCCGGCGTGGCTGCGTCCATAAGGCGCAATGACGCCAACAGAGCCGCCGACACAACAGATGGGTAATCAGTGCTTGTCTGATGGAAGGAGACATGCACACATGCCCGGGATGGCACATGGGCCGCTGTAGCCGAAAAATATTGGCCCGAAGTGCAAGTAAAGCATTAGGGGGCCCCTGTGTGCCAGGGAGTCTCGATGCGTCAGGAGGCCAAGGGGAAACAGCATATCTAAGGCACCCACATTGAGTTTGAATAGTAAATAAAATTGCAGAGACTGGAGCCACCGCCTGTACATCAAGAGAAATTTCATGACATCATGGAACTATAAAACAAGTAGAGGGTATAGTTTAGAGAACTAGGTCATAAAATAAGAAAAATTAAATAGATGTAGAAGTAGACTGAGAATTTTGAACATTACAAATGGTAGAAATGTTGTGTTGGCACAATAAGTACATAGGGAACAGAGAGAGGTTGACAGTGCAGACACTACAGTGTTGTATTGGAAATCAAACGATGCAGGGTGTGAGTGAGGGGGTATATAAAGAAGTTGATAATATTGAAATCCAGGGGAGTGGGGAAGGTGTATTTGAGGAAATGTGTTGGACAGAGGGGCCGCGAGGTTGCCTTAGTGCTTTAGAAAAAATAGAATGGGGATTAAGGGTGTGACAAAGTGAAACAGTATTAGCTCTGGTTGCTGCAGGTGCTCCAGCTCCGGCAGCACCATAGGGTGCGAGAAGATTCTTAGCCACTTGGTGAGGCCAGAAAGCAAAACGGTCAATTCAGATTGACGAATACATTTTGACTAAATACTCTTGAAAGTTTGAATGCAACATCATCCCATGCCTAACCACATAATTCTGTCATGCTGTAAGGAAAAGCTGCTGTGAACTCATGAATGGTTTCAAAGGGGGGAGCTGGACAGGTATTTCCTACCCAATATTTGGAAAAAGACTACGAGGAGAAACCAATCAGAAGTATATAGCTGGCAATCCTTGCCACATCCCAAATAAAGAGAAACTTTAAAAATGAGGTGCCCCAGGGATTTTATGGGCAAGGAAGGTGAGCCAGAATGAAAGGGAGTAATATCCTAAAAAAGAAAACATTTCTTGAATATACATATATATTGAAAATGCACAAGTAGGTACATGCATTTGAATATGATCGAATAGAACAGCAACTGAATACTGGAACACACTAGCCTCAAAAATGGAGCTTACAATAAATGTGTGGTCACAGATGATCCCAACATGTTTCGGAGATGGAAGGTGTAGGTATTCAATTCCTTCTTCAGGGGTTTTTAAAGTGGTTGTATACCCGCTGACATTTTTTTTTTACACACCTGTAAGGGAAAAGGCATAATGAGCTAGTAGGCACCGCCTACTAGCTCATTATGAAATACTTACCTTAGAACGAGGCCCCGACATCTCACCCGATCCACGCCGAGGGAGCTGACATGTTCCCTCGGCGTGTCTTCTGGGTATCGCGACTCCAGTGCTGAGAGTGGCTGGAGCCGCAATGTCGTGACTCCCGCGCATGCGCGGGAGATTTCCTCCCGGCAGGGTGTGCGTCTGCCGGGCTTTCAGCTGAGAATCCCCTGCAGTCAGCGGCTCATTGCGAGGGGAATATCTCCTAAACCATACAGGTTTTTTTTACCTACAGGTAAGCCTTATTATAGGCTGTCTGTTCTATTTAAAAAAGTATATGTAGCGCTGGTATCCTTGTCTGCTGATGTGTATTAGCATTTACAATGAACGTCTATGGACGTTTCTATGGCTTAGTATTTGGCGCCATCTAGCAGGCTAACACAGATACAGGGGGTCCCCGGATTACAAACAAGATAGGGACTGTAGGTTTCTTCTTAAGTTGAATCTGTTTGTAAGTCGGAACAGGTACATTTTTTAAGTGTAGCTCCAGACAAAAAATATATTTTTAAGTTTTTTTAGATAACATAGAGAAGGGTTATCACCCCTGTAACATTTGTTTTGCTGTCTGTGCCCCTGTTCAGAAGATTTCACCTCACCTTCTGTCCCAATGACAATTGGATTTTGAAAATTTGGGCTTGTTAGGGAAACATGGACTGGTGATAAAGCAAATCAGTGGAGACACCTTTTTCCCATATTAACTCTTACATGAGTGAATTTCCCTTCCTAGGGGTGGATTTCCTCTCACTTCCTGTTGTCTTCCTCCGTTTGTAAGTAGGAGTCGTTTGTAAGTCGGATGTTTGTAAGTCGGGGACCCCCTGTAGTAGACTTAAGTGATTTTTGCTTTCACAAAGCACTGAGCACTAATTGACTTTTTATTTACTTTGAGAGTTGACCTTTTTTCCCAGGATGCCAGGTGATCTACCCATGGACACCCTCTCTGACAGTGCATGCTGGGTAGGACATAAAAGGAGCCCAAGTGGCCATCTTGGGATTCTTGGGAACGCATGGCCTGCCTGTAAGGAGGCCTCCCGGAGGAAGCAGCCTGCAGGCATTGCGGAGCGCAACCCTGCTCGATAGTGTGAGTGACCTGACGGTGGCAGAAACACAGTGACCGGATTGGGAAGATCCAGGGACACTAGTTTGTGCATTGGAAGGCCTGGTTCACCCAGCAGAGTCCTATGGAGTGACAGAGCCGGCTGAAACAGAAGCAAGCTGCAAACACCGGACAAAAGCTACCATACAAAGCTCCGATCCAGTTGGTGAGCGGGTTGAGGCCCGCGGTTTATTGACTTTTGCACCTAGTCAGACTTGTATACAGACCACGCTGGGATTTATTGTCCTATAGAGGAGGAGTATAGCAACTGACACTAGGCAGGCATAAGGCCTATCTGCTATTGCATCTCAAGGCTTGTATCATAGTTACTGAAGTTATACCAGGATCAACTTTAACTCAACTTGAATTCCTTTAAACCTTGGATTACAAATCGCAAGGAATTATCCTAGCTAGCGAAAATAAGAAGAGTACTTTGAGTGAGATCTCACGCATAGCTATAAAAGTAGGGGAGCTCCCTGGTAATTATATTGTTTGTAATTGTTATTTCAAAATTCATTGTCCTGTCATTCTATATTGGGATGACAGCACAATTACTGTAATCACCTGTTTGCCAATATATATAGTAAATTATACTTTGGTTAAGTATCCCGTTGTGTGGAGTATTGTTTTCTCCCAGCAGGTGGAGCCAGTGGATCCTGAGAGGACAATACAGGTATATTGTGTTATATTATATTGTACTGTATTGTATTGCACCACAGCTGTTTCAAGGGGACTGCATCAAGGTAGTAGGGTTTATTAGCAGAGTGCTGGCCCAAATCAAACCAACAGCTCCTTCGGGGTCAGTGCCACACGTGGGGGCTCGTCCGGGTCCTGTCACTCTGCAAGCAAGCCCGCCTCCTTGGTGCTACTATGGACCCCATCAAGGTAGTCCAATGGTGCAAAGCAGAAGGCACACGCTCAGAAGCGAGCGTGGCCATTGAACTCCCAGGAGAAGACTGGGGAGAAAAACAAGTTAAAGAAATTGTGCAAGCATTGTCCCCAGACAGAAAGGCTTATGTGGTCGCGGTGAGATCAGACTATGGGACCGATTGCACTTACGTACTAGAGTGGAGGCAGGGTGTCCCCGAAAACTTTCAAGGTGCCAGTGTAAAATTGTCCGAAAGGACAAAGTTCCACCTGACACATCCCAACAGGTCAAAAGAGGACTGTCCCAGTTGGAAGCAGATAGAACCCCTTGACAAGAAAGTAGGGACCGCTGCCAAATCGGTCAGAGCAACAGTTGGCTGACCTGAATTGGCAATACTGTGACATACAGGAGAGGTTTCAGGAGACCTCCAGCATGCTAGCCGAACACATTAATGGGTCAAGCGTCCCATGCGGAGATCAGAAAGACAGCCAGATATCGCCCAAACCTGGGTCAGTACTGAAGAAACGCACTCATGGCCGCCTGTAGGAAGTGACCATTCAGAAGGACTTCAGTATTGATGGCCAGATAGGAGAGAGAGAGGGCAGAATGATGAGCTGTCTTACACAAACCTCCTGCACCAAATTGAGTTGGGGCTACAAAAAGGATACTTGGAGTCGGAAATCAGAGAGCCTGTAATCCATGCTATTAGTCCAGGCTTAAGTGTTAGGGGTATGTTGGAGAGAAAAAGTGGATTGACTCTGACACAGCTCATGAGGATACTAAAGAGTTACTACGAGGAGGAAGCTATTCCATCAGCTGATAAATATGGCACAGAGTTGTCAAGAGACTCCCCAGAACTTTCTATTCCGAGCCATTGAAGTTAAAGACCGCCTGCTGAGAGCACTTTGGAACCAAACTTGTTCAGAAAAAATTCCGGAGGTCCGTGACTACAGAACTAAGGAGCGATTATATTAAGCTACAGTTGAAGCAGTACCTGGAAGATCCCTCAACTCCAGATGAGGTACTCATTGAGAAGGTTAATGAAGCAGACAAAATGGAGATCAAGAGAGATCAGAAACGGAGGAAACTTCAACCTCCCAGCACCACAAGTGCCAAAGTGCAGCAGTTAGATGTCCCCTCAAGCACTCGAGAACTCGGTGTCCTGACAGCGAATGTTGAGCAGAGATCGTGGCTTTCATCTACTTACCATCTACCCACGAGTCAGCTTGGACTAGAGGAACTGTTCCAGACACAGAAAGAAATGCTGGAGATGATGACTATGTTGATTGCAAGGCTGGTGGAACCCAAGACAGAAGAAGTCTTGCCACGAAAGGCTCTGGGGGCCTCTACCACTTACCACCCTGTGAAACCGATGAAGAAGGTCTGTTTCAAATGTGGAGGGTTAGGACATCTCAGGCGAGTGTGCCCAAGCCCAATAGCCGAGACAAAATCCCAACAGTCGGCGGAAAACTTCAGAGAGCCCCAGTGAAGGAGTCAACTGGGCGCCCAGTTACCATAGCAAACTCCAAACCAACCCATATGCACCAGACCCCTGGGACAGCAGCCAAGCCAAGGCGGAAGAGGGAGAGGCTACCAAAGCCAAGTGTAAAGGTACAAGCCACCAAGCAGACCAGAATTACCACTTCCGGTGGACTTCCTCCAAAGCTAGTGGGACCCTCTCCAATTGTCCCTATCCAGGTAGAGGGGATATATACAAAAGCTCTGCTGGACACTGGAGCTTAAGTGACATTGCTCTACAGGGACTTCTACAACAAACATCTCAAGCACCTGCCATTACAGAAACTGGAGGAACTAGGAGAAATGGGGGTTAGGTACCCAGAACTTCCCATATGATGGTTGCCTGCTGGTCAAACTCACTTTTGACCCAAGTACAGCAGGAAAGGCTGAGATATTTGACACCTTGGCCGTGGTGTGCCCTCGTCCCCCAGGGGCTGACAAAAGTTATCTTATTGCGACAAACACTGGACTTGGTGAGAAGACTACTTACACCTCTTGTACTGCAGGAGAGAACCCTCCCCACAAAAATACACCCCATGCTTGCCCAAGTGTATCGAGATCTTACACAAGAAGAGAAGGCCCCAAAAGAGGGAGTGGAAAAAATTTGGCTTCTGGACAAGAAAGAAAGACTGGTTCAGCCAAGTGAAGTACTCTGCCTGAGAGCCTCCATCAAGTTAAGCTGGAAAAAGCCAGGCCCATTCATTGTCCTTGAGACTTCAAGTCAAGAAGAACATAAAGGACTGGAACTTATCCCAGAAGTATTGCCAACCAGGGCATTGAAGAGGAGCCAAGGCAAGTTTTCAGTCAGTGTCCGCAACACAGCAGCTGTGCCAGTGAGGGTACCAGCCAGGACACTGTTAGGACAGGTCAGCCCAGCCACCCCAGTCTCGGCGTATGATTTAAAGGAAGAACAAGCCAGAGAGATTCCCCAGGAAGAATTCTGGCAGAAAAACACACCCCTTACTCCTGCCTGGATGGAGAGAGCTAAAGCCCAACTCCTGAGATGGAGGACAGCCTTCTCTAAAAGTGAGTTTCACGTGGGGCTGGCGAAGAGTGCAACCCACCGAATTCGGCTGGAGGAAGACAAGCCCTTTCGGGAGAGAGTCAGGCGAATTCCACTGGGGAATCTTGAAGACTTGAGGGAACAGCTGGCAGAACTCAAAAGAACGGGCGTTATCAGAGAGTCCCGGAGTCCTTACACCTCTCCAATAGTGATGGTAAGGAAGAAGAACGGGTCCTTATGGCTATGCATCGACTATAGGACCTTGAACCGGAGGACCATTCCTGCCCAGTACGCCACACCTCGGATAGAGGATGCCTTACAGAGCCTGTCGGGGGGCAAAGTGGTTCAGTGTGTTGGCCCTAAAAAGTGGGTATTATCAAATCCCCATGTGTCCCGAAGATAGAGAGAAGACCGCTTTTATCACCCCTGTGGGCTTCTTCGAGTTCAATCGGATGCCGCAAGGTCTGTCTGGAGCCCCATCAACCTTCCAGAGATTGATGGAGAAGACAGTGGGGGACATGAACCTGATTGAAGTGCTGGTCTATCTGGATGATGTCATAGTGTTTGGGAGAACGTTGGAAGAACACGAAGAACGCCTGGAGAAGGTCCTGAAGAGACTTCATGATGAAGGCCTGAAGCTGTCCATGGAGAAATGCCAATTCTACCAACCCTCCGTGAATTACCTAGGACACATTGTGTCTGAAGAGGGAGTGGCAACAGATCCCGAGAAGTTGGAAGCTGTCACCTCTTGGCCCAGGCCTACCAATGTGACTGAACTCAGATCATTCCTAGGCTTCTGCTCGTACTACAGGAGGTTCGTGGAGGGGTTTGCCAAAATAGCCCACCCACTCACTGAGCTTCTGAAAAACCAGGAAGAAGCTAGTGCAGACCCAGATCAGTCTGGGAAGCCAAAGAAAGAACCCAGGAAGAAGAAAGAGTCCATCCAGGACCAGTGGACTCCACAATGTGAGGAAGCCTTCGGGCATCTGAAGTGGATCCTTACCACTGCTCCAGTTTTGGCCTATGCAGACCCTGCCAAACCTTACGAGCTACATGTGGATGCCAGCCGAGACGGTCTAGGAGGAGTGCTCTATCAGGAGTATGACTGACATCTGCGGCCCATTGCCTATGCGAGCAGAAGTCTCATCCCTGCTAAAAGAAACTATCCTACTCACAAGCTTGAGTTCCTGGCTCTGAAGTGGGCAGTGGTAGACAAGTTGAAGGACTGTCTTTACGGGGCTGAGTTCGTAGTCATACTTGCTCACCACCGCAAAGCTGGACGCCACCAGCCACAGGTGGTTGGCTGCCCTCTCAGCGTTTATCTTCAGCCTGAAGTACAGACCAGGGGTTGGTAACCGAGATGCAGACGCCTAGTCAAGAAGGCCCCATCACTCCCAAAATCCCTCAGAAGACTGGACTCCACTTACCCCTGAAGGAGTAAGAGCTTTCTGTGAAGGGACAGGCCAGCAAGGGAAAGGTGGGGCCCGAGCTGAAGAAGTGGGGGTGTCCCCAGTGGGGGTGCCTAGATGTTATTGTAACATCTCCCAGATCGTACAAGAGGGTCTTCCCAAGCTATCTAAAAAAGGATCTCAGGAGAGATCAGGAGGAAGACTCACTCTGTGGGCTAGTACTGAAGGCGCTGGAGAACAAACAGCCTAGTCTGCTGCAGAAGAGCCCTCGGAAAGAAGCCCGGCTGCTACAGGAAGAGTGGGATTGGTTGCAGTTACAACAAGGGGTGGTCTACCGAAGTGGCCCCTCTGAAGATCCCGAAGAGAAGTGGCTTCTGCCGGAAAAGCACAGAGAGAGAGTGCTGATGGCTCTGCACGACCACCATGGTCATTTGGGAGCCGAGAGGACTCTTCAACTCGTGAGGGACAGGTTCTACTGGCCTTATATGAGGACTGAATTGTCATTCCTGCCTCAGGTGCATACAACGGAAGACCTTGCCCCAGAGGGCCACTTGGAGAGCCAAGGGCCAAAAGATCTGGTCTGCATAGACTTTCTATGTTTGGAATCCGACCTGATTGGGCAAGGAGACATCCTAGTAGTTACAGATCACTTCACCCGCTATGCCCAGGCATTCCCTACTAGAGACCAGCAAGCAGCCACAGTAGCGAAGACTCTTGTGGAGAAGTTCTTTGTCCATTATGGTCTACCTCAACGGATACATTCGGACCAGGGAAGAGACTTTGAGAGTACACTGATAAAAGGACTGTTGGATCTACTAGGCATACAAAAGTCCAGGACTACTCTCTACCACCCACAAGGGGACCCTCAACCGAAAAGGTTCAACAGGACTCTCCTGAACATGTTGGGCACTTTGACTGCAGAGCAGAAACCCCATTGGAGTAGGCACATCACGGCATTGGTTCATGCCTATAATAGCACCAAGAATGACGCTACTGGATATTCACCATACAGGTTAATGTTTGGGCGTGAAGCTAGGCTACCAGTAGATTTAGCCTTTGGAACCTCCCTGGATCACACATCAGAGACCTCTCATCAAGGGTATGTGGACAGACTGCGGAGGAACTTGAAGATAGCTTATGAGCAGGCTCAAGCCACCTCAAGTACCATAGAAAATAGGAATAAGAGGAACTTTGATCTAAAATTAAGAGTTCAGGATCTTCAACCAGGTGACCGTGTCCTACTAAGGAATCTGGGCATCCCAGGCAAACAGAAGTTGGCTGATCGCTAGAGATCACAGCCATATGTTGTGTGTAGGAAGTACCCAGGGTATGAAATCAAGCCAGAAGAAAGCACTGGGCCAGTGAAAACCTGGCATCGAAATCATCTCTTACCCCTCACAGAAGCAGTCAGGATAAATCCAGAAGAGGAACTCCCTTCCATGTCCACTGCTGTGCGCAGACCAGCAACTATGTCTCAGCCTGCACCCTCGGTAGATGAGGATGAAGAAATGGAGATTAGTTGGCTGTGGCCACCAGAGACCGACGTTGATGTCTCACCAAAGACAGGAGAAGATAATAATGGGACTCTTAGGGCAGAGGCCCCAGAATTTGTGCAAATAACACAACAAACAGAAAAGCAAAATACTTCTGCTCACTCCCCACTACCAGCATCTGAGATGAGAAATGAGGATATTTGTCCAAGAGTAGTGGATACCCCAAAAAGGCAGTAAACAAAGAGAGACATTTGCCCACCAAAAAGACTGACTTATGATACATTGGGCGAATGCTCTGAAGAATCTCAAATTGTCAGCAAAAGAAACTCTGAAGTGCCTGGTCCCTCTACTTCTGATTCAGTGAGGGACAACCCCCAGCTCACCCCTTGTTGTGAGCACCCGACAGATCCCCATCACATGTGAACTGGTGGGAAGCTCCTCTGTCTGTCTGTGTTGTGTAACCCTATGGAGACAAAGATACAAGATTAGAGTTAAGAGTTTGAACATCTTTGGGGACCAAAGAGTAAACGTAGGGGGGGTGTGTAGCTCTGGTATCCTTGTATGTGTATTAGCATTTACAATGAAAGTCTATGGATGTTTCTGTGGCTTAGTATTTGGCGCCATCTAGTGGCCAAACACAGATAAGTGATTTTTGATTAATAAATGATAAAAGTATAGACTTCTGTGCTACTAAGTACCAAAACTCAATACGTGTAAGAATGCTGCCAAATCTAAAAATGATCACAAATGTAAGATAAAGAGTGCATATAAATATACGTGACTTAGCGCATACTTGGGTGATCAATCAAGTGCATAAAATTGAAGTTCAATAAAGTGCTTCAATACAATACATAGCAGAGTAACCACTAAAGTGCATATATAAAGTGCATAAACTAGTATGATACAGTGCATAAATAACTTTAAAGTGCTTGAATTTCTTAAAGTGTGTCCAATGTATCCAATAAAGTGCAGTTGATAAAGTGCACACAATCCTCTGCATAAATAATATATAGGACAATAATAATATGAGTGATCCGACAATGGTAGAGTAAAAGTCAATATATAAAGTGCATGGTGCAATAATAATTCCAATGGAGAGAATTCAATATTGTATAGGGCAGTGATGGCGAACCTTGGCACCCCAGATGTTTTGGAACTACATTTCCCATGATGCTTAACTACACTGTAGAGTGCATGAGCATCATGGGAAATGTAGTTCCAAAACATCTGGAGTGCCAAGGTTCGCCATCACTGGTATAGGGGGTCCAACGTCTGTGTTCTCTTATAACATCACGCTGTAGTTGATGATAAGTTATGTATCCATCAGCATTCTCTCAGTGCTCTTACCTTAGCGATAATGTAAAAAAGCCTGATGTTATACAACGATTATGTCCCCACTTGTAATCCGTTCGTCGATATCCATTAGGTGTGGAAAATAAGTAGCAGCTTGCCATCCATAGTGATATCCATATGTAAAACGGTAAGGCTCCAATAGTGCATTAACCAAGTAAAACAATGTTTATTAAGAAAAATGGTTGCTTACATGCTAGGGATAAAAAATGTGCCAGACTCACGCCACTTCCTATGTTTCCGGTCCGCAGCACCTACTTCCGGTCGGTTGTGACAACTTCCAGTTTGCGGTGTTTACTTCTGCTTTTTTGCATCCTACGCATTATGTCACGTGTGTACTTCGTGACTGCCTCAGGGAACCGGATTGGATGGTACACCCATCCATTTATATAGATCCTACAGGAAGTGCTAAAACCGCCATTTTGTTGAAGACCAAGGGTCAGATAGCCAATAGTCTAACAAATGGTGGAAAAATGGTCGCTGTAGGTAGTACTACAACACTGAAATGAATTCAGATAGACTAATTGACCTTCCCTTAACAATAGGCTTTCCTAGAGTCCTCAAGGAAAATAATATATAGTAAAATAACTACTGATTGACAGACCTTTCAATATCTACCACACATCTTCCATATATTATGCATACTGTGTGTAGAATAGTGACATCTTGTGGTGTGTTAGGAAAATAACATCCATCAACTACGATCCACATAATTAGTGGATCTATAGATATACATAATATAAATAATTAGTCAGAGGACAAAACCCTTGGACTAAGATCTATAATGACCTAATATAGGTTAAAATTATTTTAGGTAAAGATTAAAAATATGGGTTACAAAATACTTGTATTAAAAATCAATACCGCACACTGGAAATAAAGTAATAAGTTTACATAAAAATTGTTAAAATATTAGTAATCACTGATGAAACAATTCAAGTTAAAGTCAATGTTTAACCCCTGGGGTGCCAACGTTTTAATTTTGTATATCCATTGAGATTCTTTCTGACTTACTGTTCTCACTTTGTGATCCCCTCTCCACGCTTTATTATATCTTTCTATCCCCCAAAAGGTTAGTTCTGACGGGTAATTTTTGTGTACTGTGGCAAAATGCCTAGACACACTGTGTTTCGGAAATCCCTTGATTACGTTCTGCACGTGTTCTTTTACTCTAACTTTTAACTCACGTTTAGTTCTGCCTACATATTATAATTTGCATGAACATTGTAGAACATACACAACCCCTACTGTGTGACAACTGATAAAGTCTCTTATTGGGTACAAATTGCCTGTGCTTGTCGCTTGGCATTCTCTCTTTTTTCCTTGGAATTTCTTTGTGTGTTGGCAGGCAAAGCACTATTTACAAGGATAAAATAAAATCCTTTCCCATTAAAGAATGTAAATTGTTTTCTTGTGGGCGGATCCACAATATTTTTCACGATCAGGTCCCTTAGTGTCGTTGCTCGTTTATAAATAACTGGTTGATCCGGTAAAATATTTTGTAAGTATTTATCCCCTTTAAGGATGTGCCAGTGTCTCTTAAATATTCTCTCCTTATATTGCACATAGTCAAGAATTAGCGCTGGTGCTTCCGTATGTTGTTGTACCTTTTTCTTTCCATGTATCATTGATTTTCTATCCATGGCCTGTACTTGATTGATTTGTTTCTCCACAAATTGTTGGTTATACCCTTTTCTAACAAATCTTTGTCCGATTAAAATCAGCTTGTATTGCATAATCTGTCTCGGTTGTACAATTCCTCCTAATTTGCACTAGCTGTCCTTTTGGTATATTGAAAAACCAAGGTTTATAATGACAGCTTGTCATTGGTAGATAACTGTTTCTTGCTACATCCTTGAAATAAGTTTTCGTGTTTAGTTCATCACCCTCTATGCTTATCTCCAGATCTAGAAATTGAATGCTATTTGAGTCAATTTTCCAAGTTAGTGCAATATTTCTGTAATTTTGATTGAGTCCACATAGAAACTTCTCCAACGTTTCCGTATTGCCATTCCATACAATTAATATGTCATCAATAAACCTTTTATACAGTACCAGTTTGTGTGGTGTGTTCTTATAGACAGCATCTTCTTCCCATTGTGCCATGAAAGCAATAGCGACACTTGGGGCAAATTTCACTCCCATGGCTACTTCAGTAGCCTGCTTGTAATAAGTCTGGTCATGCCAGAAATAATTGTTCTTTAAGGAGAATTCAATGCATTTAATAATAAACTTTCTTTGCATGCATTTCAGATTGCTGTATTTTCTTAGTACCCACTTTGTGGCTTCACATGCTTGGTGATGCTTTATAATTGTATAAAGGGATGAAACATCCGCTGTTGCTAGTATCGTTCTTCCCTCTAACACTGGTGGTGTTTCTAATAATTGTAAGACATGTTTCGTGTCTTTGAGGTAGAATGTTGTTAATTGTATAGCAGGTTGGATAAAATTATCGATATATTGACCCATTTATGATGTCAATGAGTTCATCCCATTCACAATGGGTCTCCCTGGTGGGTTGCACTATCTTTATGCATTTTGGGTACTGTGTAAATTACTGGAATTCTGCATGAGTCCGGGACTAAATATCTTGCTTCCTTGGTGTTCAATATATTCTTCTTTACACCTAAATGTACTATCTGTTCCAGGGATTTTTTACACTGTGTTGTGGGATTGCCCAATAATTTGATATAGGTGGTGGAGTCTTCAAGTTGTCTTTTGATCTCTTCTTGGTATTTCTGTTTCGTTTGTAGTACTACTCCTCCACCCTTATCAGCTGGTCTGATAACTATGTCTTTCCTTGCAATTAGTGAGCGTATACCTTTTTTAATATGAATCGGATCATTAATTTGCTTGATTTTCAAATCTTATAGATCTTGTAAAACCAGATTTTTAAAAACATCGATAGGTTGACCATCGTGAACTTGGGGGTAAAAAGTGATCTATTCCGTAGTGTGCTATGTTCAACCATATTTTGGGGTGGTCATAAAACGATTTCTTTACCTCGTGGATTACTTAAAATTGTCTTCTTAATATTTATTTTTCTTACATACTTCCGTATTCCGATGTACGTATCAAATTTATTTAGGTTTTTGGTAGGGACATATTTCAATCCCTTATCCAGCATGGCTAACTCTTCCGTAATGGTTGTCCACTTAAATTAAAGACTCCCTCCTCGACTATTCTCATTTTCTTTTAGAGTCTCTTTCCCGCTCTGGTTCCCCTCTTCGCTCTGGTGTTCTTGTTTTTTCTTCCTGTTGTCGTCTCTGTGGGGTATGTTGTGATTCTTGTGGGGGTCTTCTTGGGGAATAAGAGTGTTCCTGTTTCCTCCTTGGAGAGTATTCCCTCCGTCCTCTGTCTAAAAAAATCAGGCCTATGTTTCTCCTGTTCATAATAGGGTTGGCGATAATAGGAATTGGATTCAGTGTAATTCCTTAATGGCTCAAACCTATAGTGTGTGGGTATCGGGCTTCTTTCCCACCTTCCTTGTTGGTTATAATAAGATGGTTCTCTATATTGTCCATCATTGTAAGGTCTTTCATTATATGGTCAGTCATGATAAGGACTTTGATTAAAACCCCCATTATGATGAGGTTTTTCCAAAGGTTTTTTACTTTGGATTCTTAGGGGTCCGATACCAGTTATGGTGACCCTGGTAGTCTTGGTTGGCTCTCGGAGTTTGGTGTACCTCTCTGTTATATCCATTCTGTGATGGGTGTTGTTGGGGTGTACTAACTACCGGTTCCCGAATTCTTAGTTTAAACCCACCAGGGAGACCCATTGTGAATGGGATCAACTCTTTGACCTCAAGAATGGGTCAATATATCGATAATTGTATAGCAGGTTGGATAAAATTAACAACATCCTACCTCAAAGACACAAAACATATCTTACAATTATTAGAAACACCACCAGTGTTAGAGGGAAGAACGATACTAGCAACAGCGGATGTTTCATCCCTTTATACAATTATAAAGCATCACCAAGTGCGTGAAGCCTTAAAGTGGGTACTAAGAAAATACAGCAATCTGAAATGCATGCAAAGAAAGTTTCTTATTAAATGCATTAAATTTTCCTTAAAGAACAATTATTTCTGGCATGACCAGACTTATTACAAGCAGGCTACTGGAGCCATGGGCTATTGCTTTCATGGCACAATGGGAAGAAGATGCTGTCTATAAGAACACACCAGACAAACTGGTACTGTATAAAAGGTTTATTGATGACATATTAATTGTATGGAATGGCAATACGGAAACGTTGGAGAAGTTTCTATGTGGACTCAATAAAATACAGAAATATTGCACTAACTTGGAAAATTGACTCAAAGAGCATTCAATTTCTAGATCTGGAGATAAGCATAAAGGGTGATAAACTAAACACGAAAACCTATTTCAAGGATGTAGCAAGAAACAGTTATCTACCAATGACAAGCTCTCATTATAAACCTTAGTTGTTCAATATACCAAAAGAACAGCTAGTGCGAATTAGGAGGAATTGTACAACCGAGACTGATTATTCAATACAAGCTGATTTTATAGGACAAAGATTTGTTAGAAAAGGGTATAACCAACAATTTGTGGAGAAACAAATCAATCAAGTACAGGCCATGGATAGAAAATACATGGAAAGAAAAAGGTACAACAACATACGGAAGCACCAGCGCTAATTCTTGACTATAATGTGCAATATAAGGATGTGGAGAGAATATTTAAGAGACACTGGCACATCCTTAAAGGGGATAAACACTTACAAAATATTTTACCGGATCAACCAGTTATTATTTATAAACGAGCAACGACACTAATAAAAAATGTGGATCCGCCCACAAGAAACCAATTTACATTCTTCAATGGGAAAGGATTTTATCCTTGTAAATACTGCTCTGCCTGCCAACACACAAAGAAATTCCAAGGAAAAAATAAAGAATTCCAAGCGACAAGCACAGGAAATTTGTACCCAATAAGAGACTTTATCAGTTGTCACACAGTAGGGGTTGTGTAGGTTCTACAATGTTCATGCAAATTACAATATGTATGCAGAACTAAACGTGAGTTAAAAGTTAGAGTAAAAGAACACGTGCAGAACATAATCAAGGGATTTCCGAAACACAGTCTAAGCTTTTGTCTAGGCATTTTGCCACAGTACACAAAAATGACACGTCAGAACTAACCTTTTGGGGGATAGAAAGATATAATAAAGCGTGGAGAGTGGAACACAAAGTGAGAACAATAAGTCAGAAAGAATCTCAATGGATATACAAAATGAAAACATTGGCACCCCAGGGGTTAAACATTGACTTTAACTTGAATTGTTTCTTCAGTGATTACTAATATTTTAACAATTTTTATGTAAACTTATTACTTTATTTCCGGTGTGCGGTATTAATTTTTAATACAAGTATTTTTTAACCCATATTTTTAATCTTTACCTAAAATAATTTTAACCTATATTAGGTCATTATAGATCTTAGTCCAAGGGTTTTGTCCTCTGACTAGTTATTTATATTATGTATCTCTATAGACCCACTAATTGTGTGGCTCGTAGTTGATGGATGTTATTTTCCTAACACACCACAAGATGCCACTATTCTACACACAGTATGCATAATATATGGAAGATGTGTGGTAGATATTGAAAGGTCTGTCAATCAGTAGTTATTTTACTATATATTATTTTCCTTGAGGACTCTAGGAAAGCCTATTGTTAAGGGATGGTCAATTAGTCTATCTGAGTTCATTTCAGTGTTGCAGTACTACCTACAGTGACCATTTTTCCACCATTTGTTAGACTATTGGCTATCTGTCCCTTGGTCTTCAACAAAATGGCGGTTTTAGCATTTCCTGTAGGATCTATATAAATGGATGGGTGTACCATCCAATCCGGTTCCCTGAGGAAGTCACACGTGACGTAACGCGCCACGTGTGTAAAAAAAAGGAAGTAAACACCGCAAACCGGAAGTCGTCACGACTGTCCGGAAGTAGGTGCCGCGGACCAGAAACCACATAGGAAGTGGCGTGGAACGATGTTGTAAACAGAGTCTGGCACATTTTTTATGCCTAGCATGTAAGCAACCATTTTTATCTTAATAAACATTGTTTTACTTGGTTAATGCACTATTGGAGCCTTACTGTTTTACATATGGATATCACTATAGATGGCCAGCTGCTACTTATTTTCCACACCTAATGGATATCGATGAACGGATTACAAGTGGGGACATAATCGTTGTATAACATCAGGCTTTTTTACATTATCGCTAAGGTAAGAGCACTGAGAGAATGCTGATGGATACATAACTTATCATCAACTACAGCGTGATGTTATAAGAGAACACAGACGTTGGACCCCCTATACCAGTGATGGCGAACCTTGGCACTCCAGATGTTTTGGAACTACATTTCCCATGATGCTCATGTACTCTACAGTGTAGTTAAGCATCATGGGAAATGTAGTTCCAAAACATCTGGGGTGCCAAGGTTCGCCATCACTGCCCTATACAATATTGAATTCTCTCCATTGGAATTATTATTGCACCATGCACTTTATATATTGACTTTTACTCTACCATTGTCGGATCACTCATATTATTATTGTCCTATATATTATTTATGCAGAGGATTGTGTGCACTTTATCAACTGCACTTTATTGAATACATTGGACACACTTTAAGAAATTCAAGCACTTTAAAGTTATTTATGCACTGTATCATACTAGTTTATGCACTTTATATATGCACTTTAGTGGTTACTCTGCTATGTATTGTATTGAAGCACTTTATTGAACTTCAATTTTATGCACTTGATTGATCACCCAAGTATGCGCTAAGTCACGTATATTTATATGCACTCTTTATCTTACATTTGTGATCACTTTTAGATTTGGCAGCATTCTTACACGTATTGAGTTTTGGTACTTAGTAGCACAGAAGTCTATACTTTTATCATTTATTAATCAAAAATCACTTATCTGTGTTTGGCCGCTAGATGGCGCCAAATACTAAGCCATAGAAACATCCATAGACTTTCATTGTAAATGCTAATACACATCAGCAGACAAGGATACCAGAGCTACACACTCCCCCTACTTTTACTCTTTGGTCCCCAAAGATGTTCAAACTCTTAACTCTATCTTGTATCTTTGTCTCTATAGGGTTATACAACACAGACAGACAGAGGAGCTTCCCACCAGTTCACATGTGATGGGGATCTGTCCTGTGCACTCACAGCCGACACCAAAGTGTCGGGTACAGTGTCGGGTGCTCACAACAAGGGGTGAGCTGGGGGTTGTCCCTCACTGAATCAGAAGTAGAGGGACCAGGCACTTCAGAGTTTCTTTTGCTGACAATTTGAGATTCTTCAGAGCATTCGCCCAATGTATCATAAGTCAGTCTTTTTGGTGGGCAAATGTCTCTCTTTGTTTACTGCCTTTTTGGGGTATCCACTACTCTTGGACAAATATCCTCATTTCTCATCTCAGATGCTGGTAGTGGGGAGTGAGCAGAAGTATTTTACTTTTCTGTTTGTTGTGTTATTTGCACAAATTCTGGGGCCTCTGCCCTAAGAGTCCCATTATTATCTTCTCCTGTCTTTGGTGACACATCAACGTCGGTCTCTGGTGGCCACAGCCAACTAATCACCATTTCTTCATCCTCATCTACCGAGAGTGCAGGCTGAGACATAGTTGCTGGTCTGTGCACAGCAGTGGACATGGAAGGGAGTTCCTCTTCTGGATTTATCCTGACTGAAATTCAAGCACTTTAAAGTTATTTATGCACTGTATCATACTCATTTATGCACTTTATATATGCACTTTAGTGGTTACTCTGCTAGGTATTGTATTGAAGTACTTTATTGAACTTATATTTTGTTATTTAATGCACTTGATTGATCACCCAGGTATGCGCTAAGTCACGTTTATTTATATGCACTCTTTAAGTGATTTTTGCTTTCACAAAGCACTAAGCTGATTACAGGAAGTGACTGTTATTTACTTTGAGAGTAGACCTTTTTACCCAGGATGCCAGGTGACCTACCCATGGACACCCTCTCTGACAGTGCATGCTGGGTAGGACATAAAAGGAGCCCGAGCGGCCATCTTAGGTCTCTTGGGAACACATGGCCTGCCTGTGAGGACTTGTGAGGAGGCCTCCCGGAGGAAGCGGCCTACAGCCATAGCGGAGCGCAAACCTGTTCGATAGTGTGAGTGACCTGACAGTGCCAGAGACACAGTGACCGGATTGGGAAGATTCAGAGACACTCGTTTGAGCATCGGAAGGCCTGGTTCACCCAGCAGAGTCCTACGGAGTGATGGAGCTGGCTGACACAGAAGCAAGCTGCAAACACCGGACCAAAGCTACCATTCAGAGCTCCGATCCAGTTGGTGAGCGGGTTGAGGGCCACAGTTTGACTTTTGCACCTAGTCAGACTTGTATACAGACTTCGCTGGGATTTATAGTCCTACGAAGGAGGAGTATAGCAACTGACACTAGGCAGGCATAAGGCCTATCTGCTATTGCATCTCAAGCCTTGTATCATAGTTACTGAAGTTAAACCAGGATCAACTTTAACTCAAATTAATTACTTTAACCCTTGGATTACAAATCACAAGGAATTATCTTAGCTAGCGAAGATAAGACTGAGTACTTTAAGTGAGATCACACGCATAGCTATAAAAGTAGGGGGAGCTCCCTGGTAATTATATTGTTTGTAATTGTTAAATCAAAATGCATTGTCCTGTCATTCTATGTTGAGATGACAGCACAGATACTGTAATCACCTGTTTGCCAATATATACAGTAAAATATACTTTGGTTAAGTATCCTGTTGTGTAGAGTATTGTTTTCTCCCAGCAGGTGGAGCCAGTGGATCCTAAGAGGACAATACAGGTATATTGTGTTATATTATATTGTACTGTATTGTATTGCACCACAGCTGTGTTAAGGGGACTGAGTCAAGGTAGTGGGGTTTATTAGAGTGCAGGCCCAAATCAAACCAGCAGCTTCTTTGGGGGTCAGTGCTACACGTACATAAAGAAAATCACTTCCGGTTTCTGTGCCAGCGTGGAAATTGGCTCCCTGATCGTGAATGAATGAAGGAAGCATTGAGCAAGGTACTGTGATCTGAGCAGGGAGCGTGTTACACTGTCAATGTCTGTCCAGTGTTCACTATACAGCAGCACCTTGTACTGTGATCTGTGATCAGACTGCAAGTGGAGGGAGGGGGAGGAGGGGTGACCTGCTTCTTCTGTGCCCCGGGAATCAACCTTTAGTCATCAACCTTTGTATACCACACGAAGGGTCCCAGCACTGTGTCCTGCTACAGTCATGGTT
This sequence comes from Lithobates sylvaticus, assembly GCA_028564925.1. NCBI lineage: Eukaryota > Metazoa > Chordata > Amphibia > Anura > Ranidae > Lithobates > Lithobates sylvaticus. The sequence continues at coordinate 97,462,866 of CM053032.1, read as the reverse complement.
TACAGACAGTATATCCCCACCTTAACCAGGTCTATCTATCTGTATATACCTGTCTATATCTATCTGTCTGTATATATCTGTATCTATGTATGTGTGTGTGTGTGTGTATGTATATGTATGTATATATATATATATATATATATATATATATATATATATATATATATATATATATATATATATATATATATATACACACACACATACATATTGTGGTATGCGAGGTGAGATACACGATAATGGGTACATTTCACCTCGCATTCGTTCCATTGTAAGGGACTAAACCAGAAATCTGGCCCGGTTTTTCCAGCTTCTGTGGCAGGCTGGGTTCCGGTCCGGATGTTCAGCTCCACTGGAGTCCACAGTCAGCTTGACTTTAATATCCAGGAAGAGAGCACAGCAGGGCTCTGTTTTTTTTTAGACTCAGGAAGGAACCTGAGTGAGAGGAGCTCTGCGTATTGGACTGAAAAGGTTTGCTTTACCTCATGTTTTGTGGGTGACGGGGACCAGCCCTGCACTGTATAGAGAGGAGATTATTTGTTTAGTTAGTGCCAGATGGCAAGGATTTAATTTACGGTTTTGTTTTATTTTGCAAACCTTCTGTAAATAAACCTGGCATCCGCCAGATTTTTAAGAAAGTGCCCGTTTGCTGACTGTCATTCAGAAAAGATGATCCCCAAAAGCAAATTTTCCCACACGTGGTGGAGAATGCAGGCCCTTTTCTGAAGATGGAGGAAATCATAAAGGCTCTGCTACAGGCCAATGCAACTCAGTGAGAAACCAACTGCCAAGTCGCAGAGGCCACTGCAGCACAACAGGCGGCCGCTGCAGCACAGCAGGAGATGAACCAGCAGTTCGCAGAGGCTCTGCTGGAACTGAAAAAGGGATCCGCGCCTCCTACCACCTGCAAAAGATGACACCGGCGGATGATGTTGAGGCATACATTGCGACTTTCGAGAGAGTCGCTGTCCGCGAGGGATGGCCAAAAGAGCAGTGGGCGGGTCTGTTGGCCCCATTTCTAACAGGAGAACCCCAAAAGGACTATTTTGATCTAGAACTCAATAAGGCCCAGGACTATGAAATTCTAAAGACAGAGATACTCGCACGCTTGGGTGTCACCATGGCAGTGCGGGCCCAGCGCATGCATCAGTGGTCCTACTCCAGCAGCAAGCCACCCCGTTCACAAATGTTTGACCTGGTCCACCTCACCAGAAAGTGGTTGCAGCCAGAGACCTTGACAAGCCCTCAGATTGTGGAGCGTGTGGTAATGGACCGGTACCTTCGTGCGCTCCCTGCTGCCCTGAGGAAGTGGGTCGGACAGGGGGACCCCAAAACTGCAGCCCAACTGGTGGACCTAGTGGAGAGGTACAGCGCTAGTGAGGACTTGGTGAACCCATCTACACCCCACTTTGGTGTGTCTAGGGGTGCAAGATCTCCCAGCGGTTCTAGTAAGACTGTTCCGAGGTTCAAGAGGTTGGAGAAATTTGATAAGACTGTTGTTACAGATGATGAGACTGTGGGTCAAGACTGGCCAAAGAAGCCAGGAAGGTCTTTGGGACCGTTAAGAGGACTGGCGGTAGAGCATATACAATGTTTTCGTTGCCATGCATTAGGGCATATTGCTGCGAACTGTCCTATAAATGATGAACCAATGCAATGCAATTATGCTTATATGAAAAGACGCATGTACTGCATCGTGTCAGTCGCATTGAAAAACAGATGTGTGTTCTTTCAGTGGATGGAAAGCTACTGACAGCCCTAGTAGTGTGGTGACCCTAGCCAGGAATGATTGTATAAACCCCACAAAACTACACCCCAGTACTATTGGGGTAATTTGCATCCATGGGGACACACGGGACGACTAGGCAGCGGTGGTTGAGGTTGATACCCCCTGGGGCAGTGTAACACATTCAGTGGGAGTGGTACCTTCACTGCTTCATGAAGCTTTAGTCGGGAGAGATTTTCCCCATTTTTGGAATTTATGGGAGAACAAAGGGAGGCTGGTAGATAGAGCTCCCCCTGCTGGGGAAGCATGGCGACTCTCACCGGACCCTTTTTGCCAAAAGGAAGGGGGTGCTGTTGGTGGGATTGAGGAAGCTGGAGATCCTCTTCCTTTTCCTGTCATAGCTGGGGAGCCGGAGGAAATGGATGCTAGCTCCCCACCGGAGGGTAACAAACAGGAGAACACCTCTGACAATGAGAGTAGCCAGAATGTTGTACCCAACTTAGAGGTCAGGAGAGAGGATTTTTGTTCCGAGCAACTGTGAGATGCCACCCTCATGAGAGCCAGGGAAAACGTTAAGATGTTGGATGAGGAACCCGTAGATCCTAACCGGGGGGAGTCTTTCCCCTACATGGCCATTAAAAACAATTTACTGTATCAAGTGGTAAAACTTGGAGATGATGAGATAGAACAGCTACTGGTTCCCAAACCTTTCCGCAGGGTGGTGCTAGACCTGGCCCATGGTCAAGTAATGGGGGGACATATCGGAAAAAAAACAGGATCGCCCAGAGATTTTTCTGGCCCGGGTTGCATGCAGATGTCAAGGAGTACTGCGAATCGTGCCCCGAGTGCCAAATGTCGGCACCGTCGCCCCATTTTCGCAGCCCTCTTGTCCCTCTACCAATAATTGAGGTCCCCTTTCAGAGGATTGGCATGGACCTGGTGGGGCCAGTTGTGAAATATGCCTGGGGTCACCAGCATATTTTGGTGATCCTAGACTATGCAACATGTTATCCTGAGGCCATACCCTTGCGCAAAACCTCCCCTATGGCTATCGCCAAGGAATTGGTTCAGGTGTTTAGTCGAGTGGGGATCCCAAAAGAGCCCTTAACCGATCAGGGTACCCCATTTATGTCCAGGGTTACCGGGGAACTGTATAGATTATACAAAATCTCCCATCTCCGCACCTCTGTCTACCACCCCCAAACGGATGGTCTGGTCGAAAGGTTTAATAAATCTTTGAAAAGTATGCTGAAAAAGGTGGTCGAAAAAGATGTGAGAAACTGGGATTTTTTGCTACCATATCTCATGTTTGCCATACGAGAGGTTCTGCAGGCATCCACAGGCTTTGAGCTTTTGTATGGTAGACATCCTAGGGGGCTTCTTGATGTCACCAAAGAAACGTGGGAAGGAGAGGCCACCCCATATATAGAAGCATCATAGAGCATGTCTCCTTGATGCAGGATCGAATCGCAGCTGTCCTGCCCCTGGTGCGAGAACATATGGTGCAAGCCCAGGAGGCCCAGAGAAGGGTCTATGACCAGGGTGCCAAGGTCCGTACTTTCAACCACAGGGACAGAGTTCCCACGGTGGAAAGTAAGTTCCAAGCCAAGTGGCAGGGTCGCTTTGAGGTTGTCGAAAGGGTGGGGGAGGTAAACTACAAATGGGAACAGAGGGGCGCCAGACTGAGTGCAGTATAAATCATATATTTAATAAAAACAAGTAGTAACGCACAGGTTAAATTAGATGAGTTCAGTATGTGGTGAAAATCGTCAGTCCTGGAGTCTCATAAATGTCTTCCCTTTGCAGCCAGGGGCACTGGTGTGATCTTACAGGGATCCAGAGAATGCTGGGAACCAGGATGCAGGAAACAAAAAGCAGCTGGTCGTGACTCCACAGGAACAGGAAATGTGATTATTCACAGTGGCAAGGAATGGTAGTGCATTTCGAAGCTACAGCTTCTTCATCAGACCATGATTGGCTGGCAAACCTGGCAGTCTTAAATACAGAGGAAATAGAAACAGACAGATCTGATGGGCTGGCCAGCCCGTCAATCAAATAGACAGATTTAAAGAGGTAGACGGTTGGAGACCGAAGTGAATGTAAATATGAGTAAAAAGCTTGCTGATTAATAGTGGATGATGATAATTTTATGACGTTTGAAGAAATCGTTCAAATAATTAAATACATAAATATAAATATACCTCAGATTTAAAATGAATAAATTTTTATGCATAAATTAACTGAAAAAGAGCCCATCGGTTCACTCTAAGGGAGCTGCCTACAGGCGCTAATCATACAAGATCTCGGATTGTTTATGGGCATTATGTTTTAAACTAATGTTTTAATATTATGTGTGCTTTTTCACACACACACACACACTTTATGTACAGTGGTGTGAAAAAGTGTTTGCCCCCTTCCTCATTTCCTGTTCCTTTGCATGTTTGTCACACTTAAGTGTTTCGGAACATCAAACCAATTTAAACAATAGTCAAGGACAACACAAGTAAACACAAAATGCAATTTGTAAATGAAGGTCTTTATTATTAAAGGTGAAAAAAAATCCAAACCATCATGGCCCTGTGTGAAAAAGTGATTGCCCCCTAAACCTAATAACTGGTTGGGCCACCCTTAGCAGCAACAACTGCAACCAAGCGTTTGCGATAACATGCAACGAGGCTTTTACAGCGTCCTGGAGGAATTTTGGATCACTCATCTTTGCAGAATTGTCCTAATTCAGTTACATTAGAGGGTTTTCGAGCATGAACGGCCTTTTTAAGGTCATACCACAACATCTCAATAGGATTCAGGTCAGGACTTTGGCTAGGCCACTCCAAAGTCTTCATTTTGTTTTTCTTCAGCCATTCGGTGGTGGACTTGCTGGTGTGTTTAGGATCATTGTCCTGCTGCAGAACCCAAGTTCGTTTCAGCTTGAGTACACGAACAGATGGTCGGACATTCTCCTTCAGGATCTCTTGGTAGACAGCAGAATTCATAGTTCCTTTTATCACGGCAAGTCTTCCAGGTCCTGAAGCAGCAAAACAGCCCCAGACCATCACACTACCACCACCATATTTTACTGTTGGTATAATGTTCTTTTTCTGAAATGCAGTGTTCCTTCTACGCCAGATATACTTGGACACACACCTTCCAAAGAGTTCCACTTTTGTCTCATCGGTCCACAGAATGTTGTCCCAAAAGTCTTGGGGATCATCAAGATGTGTTGTGGAGAAATTGAGACGAGCTTTGATGTTCTTTTTGCTCAGCAGTGGTTTTCTCCTTGGAACTCTGCCATGCAGGCCATTTTTGCCCAGTCTTTTCCTGATGGTGGAGGCATGAACGCTGACCTTAACTGAGGCAAGTGAGGCCTGCAGTTCCTTGGACGTTGTTGTGGGGTCTTTTGTGACCTCTTGGATGAGTCGTCGCTGCGCTCTTGGGGTAATTTTGGGCGGCCGGCCACTCCTGGGAAGGTTCACCACTGTTCCATGTCTTCGCCATTTTTGGATAATGGCTCTCACTGTGGTTCGCTGGATTCCCAAAGCTTTGGAAATGGCTTTATAACCCTTTCCAGACTGATAGATCTCAATTACTTTCTTTCTCAATTGTTCCTGAATTTCTTTGGGTCTCGGCATGATGTGCAGCTTTTAAGGATCTTCTGGTAGACCTTACTGTGTCAAGCAGCTCCTATTTAAGTGATGCCTTGATTGTGAACAGGTGTGGCAATAATCAGGCCTGGGTGTGGCTAGAGAAATTGAACTCAGGTGTGGACAACCACAGTTATAGTATGTTTTAACAAGGGGGGCAATCACTTTTTCACACATGGCCATGATGGTTTGGATTTTTTTTCACCTTTAATAATAAACACCTTCATTTACAAATTGCATTTTGTGTTTACTTGTGTTGTCCTTGACTATTGTTTAAATTGGTTTGATGTTCCGAAACACTTAAGTGTGACAAACATGCAAAGGAACAGGAAATGAGGAAGGGGGCAAACACTTTTTCACACCACTGTATACCTATATACCAGTTGCTATATCATTTTATGTTATCACCATATCTAGCGCCGCTTTTCACCTACAAAGTCTACCAGCCAGGGAAAAGGAAGCCAAACCAAATTTACCATGTGAATCTCTTAAAGCCCTGGAAGGACAGAGAGACTTTACTGGCCACGTCCACGCCCCTAACAGACCTGGTACCGAAGTCCCCATAACGGATACCTTGTCCATGGCACAACAAAGTGACGTTAGGGCGTTTGTGCATAGAAATAGAGACTTTTTCTCCCCCCTTACCCGGACTGAGCAACATGATCCAACATGATCTAGTGACAGAACCAGGGGTTCCCGTAAATGTAAAACCATATAGTATCCCAGAGGCCAGGCAAGAGGCAGTTGCGTAGGAAATAAAAAATATGTTAGAGTAGGACGTGATAGAAGAGTCCCACAGTGAGTGGTCGAGCCCCATAGTGCTGGTCCCAAAACCTGATGGCACTATCAGGTTTTGTAACGACTTTAGGAAACTCAACAGTGTGTCCAAGTATGCCCCGGGTCGACGAACTTGTGGACAGGTTAGGACAGGCTCGCTACATAACGACCCTAGACCTAACGAAAGGCTATTGGCAAATACTGCTAACTGAATCGGCCAAGGAGAAGAATGCCTTTTCCACTCCTGAGGGCTCGTTTCAGTATAAGCGGATGCCTTTTGGTCTGCACGGCGCCCCTGCATCATTCCAGCGAATGATGGACAAAGCCTTGAGACCACATCGCCCGTATGCAGCTGCATATTTGGACGATGTGGTCATCCACAGCCCAGATTGGGAATCGCACCTGCTCCGTTTACAATCGGTGATAGATTCCCTTAGGGAAGCAGGTCTCACAGCTAACCCCAAAAAATTTGCCATAGGCCTGGAGGAGGCCAAATACCTTGGGTACATTATTGGCCGGGGAGTGGTCAAGCCGCAGACCAATAAGGCTAAGGCAAATTCAAAAATGGCCCCAACCGATCAAGACAAAACAAGCGAGGGCCTTCCTGGGTATTACAGATGGTTCATAACCAACTTTGCCACCATGGTCGTCCCTCTGACCGACCTGACCATGGGTCGGTCATGGTTAAATGGAATCAGCAAGGAGTTTGTCGTACAGACGGACGCTTCTGAGGTGGGCCTAGGGGCTGTACTGTCACAGAACAGGAATGGTGAGGAGCACCCATTTGTATACCTGAGCCGGAAGCCGAACAAGCACAAAAAGAACTATGCCATCGTAGAAAAGGACTGTCTTGCCATTAAATGGGCCTTAGACTCCCTGAGGTATTACCTACTGGGGAGGTCATTTAAACTGGTCACCGACCATGCTCCCTTAAAGTGGATGTGTGACAACAGACAGAAAAATGGCCGTGTGACAAGGTGGTTCCTGGCTTTACAGCCCTTTCGGTTTATGGTGAAGCACAGTTCCAAAGTTCCAAAATAACGCAGATGCCCTCTCTCGCATGCACTGTATGGTTGGGTCAAGTGCTCGGCCACAGGGGCTTGAGCAGAGGGGGAGGATATGTGACGGTATGCGAGTTGAGATACGCGATAATAGGTACATTTCACCTCGCATTTGTTCCATTGTAAGGGACTAAACCAGAATCCAGCCCGGTTTTTCCAGCCTCTGTGGCAGGCTGGGTTCCGGTCAGGATGTTCAGCTCCCCTGGAGTCCACAGTCAGCTGGACTTTAAATATCCAGGAAGAGAGCACATCAGGGCTCTGTTTTTTTTGAGACTTGGGAAGAAACCTGAGTGACAGGAGTGCTCTGCATATTGGACTGAAAAGGTTTGCTTTACCTGATGATTTGTGGGTGACGGGGACCAGCCCTGCACTGTATAGAGAGGAGATTATTTGTTTAGTTAGCGCCAGAGGGCAAGGATTTAATTTACTGTTTTGTTTTATTTTGCAAACCTATAAATAAACCTGTCCGCCAGATTTTTAAGAAAGTGCCCATTTGCTGACTGTCATTCAGAAAAGATGATCCCCACAAGCTAATTTCCCCACAATATATTATATATATATATATATATATATATATATATATATATATATATATATATATATATATATATATACACACACACGCAGTATCTCACCCCTCACATTTTTGTAAATATTGTATTATGTGACAACAAAATAACTCAACACACAGCCATTAATGTCTAAACCACTGGCAACAAAAGTGAGTACACCCCTAAGTGAAAATGTCCCAATTGGGTTCAAAGTGTCAATATTTTGTGTGGCCACCATTATTTTGCAGCACTGCCTTAACCCTCTTGGGCATGGAGTTCACCAGAGCTTCACAGGTTGCTACTGGAGTCCTCTTCCACTCCTCCATGAAGACATCATGGAGCTGGTGGATGTTGGAGACCTTGCGTTCTTCCACCTTCCATTTGAAGATACCCCACAGATGCTCAATAGGGTTTAGGTCTGGAGACATGCTTGGCCAGTCCATCACCTTTACCCTCAACTTCTTTAGCAAGGCAGTGGTTGTCTTGGATGTGTGTTTGGGGTTGTTATGTTGGAATACTGCCCTGCGGCCCAGTCTCTGAAGGGAGGGGATTATGCTCTGCTTCAGTATGTCACAGTACATGTTGGCAGTCATGGTTCCCTCAATGAACTGTAGCTCCCCAGTTACGGCAGCACTCAAGCAGCCCCAGACCATGACACTTCCACCACCATGCTTGACTGTATGCAAGACACACTTGTCTTTGAACTCCTCACCTGGTTGCCACCACACATGCTTGACACCATCTAAACCAAATAAGTTTATCTTGGTCTCATCAGACCACAGAACATGGTTCCAGTAATCCATGTCCTTAGTCTGCTTGTGGCTTTCTTGTGCATCATCTTTAGAAGAGGATTCCTTCTGGGACGACAGCTATGCCTACCAGTTTGATGCAGTGTGAGGCATATGGTCTGAGCACTGACAAGCTGACCCACGCCCCCACCTCTTCAACCTCTGCAGCAATGCTGACCACACTTATAAGTCTGTCAGAGAACTCGTACAGCAAGTGCTCATTCCTATGCAGCAGCTGCCAATCCCCATTCAGCAAATGCTAATGCGCATGTGCGGAGCCACAGACTAAGACGGACACGAATTGGAATGGGCATGCGCAATGGCGCATCCATACAAGCGCGCGTGGGCATGCGCTAGAGTGCGCACGCATCCATTAATTCTGGTGCACAGCGCCCTATTTAAACTGCGAGTCTGCCTGGCTTCAGTGCTGGATTGGCTTCAGCTTGGTTCCTGTGTTCCTGACTATTATTCATATCCGATGACCTTGTTCCTGAAACCCGGCTTCCTCTGACTACTGTCTCTCTTGATCGGATACCCCACCACCAGCGCGTTACTGACTCCTGCCTGTTCCCGACCTTGCAACTGATCCTGATTCTGCACCTATCTGCCTGGCTCCCACTGAACAAGACTTGTGACCAGCTTCCTTGCCACCACTACAAGGGCTCCTGTGTTTTCAAGCTTCAGCTCTCTCCCACAGCTGCCAGGCGCCTGCACCCTTCCACTGCCCTAGCAGTCCCTGTCTCCACTACCAGGGGTGCTTGGACAGGAATTGTTCAAGAGGCCACCCTCACCATCTTGGGCTCCGCTGTAAGGTACGTGACAATGTCTATTTCCCAAAGACAACCTCTGGATATGACACTTAGCACGTGCACTCAACTTCTTTGGTCGACCATGGCGAGGCCTGTCCTGGTAAATCGCTGCATGGTCTTGGCCACCGTGCTGCAGCTCAGTTTCAGGGACTTGGCAATATTCTTATAGCCTAGGCCATCTTTATTTAGAGCAACAATTATTTTTTTCAGATCCTCAGAGTTCTTTGCCATGAGGTGCCATGTTGAACTTCCAGTGACCAGTATGAGAGAGTGAAAGCGATAACACAAAATTTAACACACCTGCTCCCCATTCACACCCGAGACCTTGTAACACTAACGAGTCTTATGACACCGGGGAGGGAAAATGGCTAACTGGGCCCAATTTGAACATTTTCACTTAGGGTTGTACTCACTTTTGTTGCCAGCGGTTTAGACATTAATGGATGCGTGTTGAGTTATTTTGAGAGGACATCAAATTTACACTGTTATACAAGCTGTACACTCACTACTTTTACATTGTAGCAAATTTTCATTTCTTCGGTGTTGTCACATGAAAAGATAGAATAACACATTTACAAAAATGTGAGGGGTGTACTCACTTTTGTGAGATACTGTATCTATCTATCTACCTATCATGGGCGAGTGACGTGGGGGTTGGTTGGGGGTTTGTTTGCGCCCACCCCAAAAAAAATGGAGCACCAGCCGCCACTGGATATAACGATTGAGTGATTAGTAAAAAAAAAAAAAGAAAAAAAAGGAATATATGGATATTAAGCATCCTAGCACACCCTTAATATACATCCCTCCCTAAAATACACAAGAGTTTATCAGACCCCCCAGGGAGACCAATTCTATCAGGGGTGGATTCTCATACATCAAGAATATCTGAATACATCAACATACACCTTCAGCCATTGATCCAAAAAGCTTCCATCATATTTGAAGGATACCAGGGATGTTTTGGCTACCCTGGACAAATTGGTATGGAAACGGGGGTGGTTTCTGGTCACGTGTGATGTAAAATCTCATTACCCGATTATTGAACATTCAAGGGGGTTGGAGGCTGTGAAAAAAGCAGAGGAAACCGAATTTAATCAGGAGAAGGCCTGATTCTTATTGGATGCCATCAAATTAGTTCTCGAACAACACATTCTGGTTTAAGGGGTCACACTATAGGCATATATGTGGGTCAGCAATAGGTTGCAAGTTTGCACCATCATACGCAAATCTGTGTATGGGTGCTTGGGAGCACATGTTCATATACAGTAAGATTGGCCCTGACCTTATCTTTTAGAAAAGGTACATTGATGACTGCCTCTTTATATGGGGTGGGACTGAAACTTCGCTGCAAGAATTTATTAAACAGCTTGATAACCCAGAGTGGAACTTGGAAATCACGACTACATATAGCCAAAGTTATATTACATTTTTAGATCTTTTTTATCAAAGTCAGTGAAGGTAGGGTGGAGACTGCTGTCTACAAGAAGGAAACTGACCATAATGTTTGTTCCTGTTGACAGTTGTCACCACCGTCCTTGGATTGAGGGAATACCAAATGGCCAGTTCTTAAGATATAGGAGGAACTGTTCAAACGTAACAACTTTTATGCAGCAGTCAGAAGATTTAAAAACTATGACCCTAAAGTTATAGAGAAAAACTGTTCTAGTATAGAGAGAGAGAGAGGAGGAGGACAAGGCGGAAGAGACCCCCATCTGCGTGCTCCCTTATTGTGAAAATAAGGGAATGATTGTTAACCACTCGCTGTCCGCCCCATAGCAGTTTTACTGCTACGGGGCAGCAGCTGTGTTCCTTATCGTGTGTGAGATTATATATATATATACATACATATAATGTGTGTGTATATTGTGACAGTACAGTTCCCTGTCCTAGTAATTGTCGCCCAGGGTTCTCAAATAGGCAGGTTGAGGGGCTCCAGGGGTATTTAATGTGGAGGAATCTGTTTTATCCGTTTCCTCCAAAGTTTGTAAAATCCAGTTGGGGACCTGGAGCCCGGAGATTCCATAGCTTTATGGGTGGAACGGAATCTCCAATCCTGGGACCGGGTTTTGGGAACAGCCAGGAGTCTAGCTGGTTGATTGAGCAGGTGGGTCCTGGGCTTATAGCAGAGTCGGGATTAGGGTTCTGGGCTCCACCCAGAGAGACAGGAGGTCTCCAGGAGTCCAGAGAGTGCGGTTGTGCACTAGTGAAAGCCAGAGACCCAAGTCTGAGGATCAGAGCAGTGAGGGGCTGCTTTCTAGATAGACGCTGTGTGCATCCAAGGAGACAGATGAGAGCCTGAAGTGGAAGGCCTGAGCAGCAAGGAAGCTGAAAAGATGTACAGTAGTTGTACATGAACCCTGTTATATGGCCAAGAGGGCTGAATCGTAAAGCCTAAGTGGCAGTACTGCAGAAGAGAGCCAGGTGGCTCTGCATTTTTCATTTGTTATTGTTTTTGGGAGAAGAACCCCTGTGTGGGCATCCAAGTTCATGTTTGAACTTTCCTTTATTTTTTTTAATTAAAGTGGGCTGCCCTTAATCTAAAGTTCCTGTTCGCTGTGAACTTACTAAAAAGGTATCTACCACTGAGTTAGACATCCCCCAATGTCACAATATATACACGATTTCAGACTTCCACCTGCAAGGGGCGCACACACGCCGCTGGAGAGCCGCTTCTGCTGATAATTCACAGCAGAAGCCGATCTGCGGGTGCCTGGCACACAATGTCTTCCAGCACCCACTGATCGTCGGCAACACACAGAGAACTGAGATATGCCTAAGGAATATCTCAGTTCTGACTGGGGGAAGGAATGGTTTCTTTGTTCCAGCAAAGCAGGGACTAGACTCCATTACTTCCATTAGTAAAATCAGCACACAGTTAACACACAAACACTGTCTAGCCACACAGTTAACCCCTTGATCGCCCGAGATGTTAACCCCTTTCCAGCCAGTGTCATTAGTACAGTGACAGTACATATTTTTAGCAATGATCACTGTATTAGTGTCACTGGTTCCAGGCAACGTGTCAGTGTCATAATGTGTGTTGCAATATCGCAGTTCCGCTATAAATCACTCATCGCCGCCATTAAGTATAAAGAAATAAAAATTCCATAAAATCCCATAGTTTGTAGACACTAGAACATTCACGTAAATCAATCAATATACGCTTGGAATTTTTTTTTTTTTTACCAAAAACTTGTAGCAGAATACATATTGGCCTAAATTTATGAAGAAATGTAATTCTTTAAAAAAAACATTTATTGTATGTGTTTTTATAGCAGAAAGTAAAAAAAATAATTCTCAAAATTGTCATTTTTAGTTTATAGCACAAAAAAAAAAAAAATTCAGTGGTGATCAAATACCACCAAAAAAAGCTCTATTTGTGGGAAAAATTACATGCATCCATCTGTGGGTGGACACAATCCACCCACAGATAATCCAGAGAAAGCCAAAAGCTCCAATAAAGCATGGTCCAATTTGCTTGTTTTTTTTGTCTCCATGCAGTACACAAAAGGAGGTATAAAAACTTGTAAGGCAAAACTTTTAAGGCATATGTTTTGTACCTTATAAAAACAATCTTATTGTGTGATTCAGAGACTTCTACAAGAGCTGATTTGTCAGGTGGGCAAAGCAAAAACTCTCCCTGCTGCAAGCAAGAAATATATTTATCCATCCAACGGTATTACTGGTTTGATTTGGGAGAAGTTTTGCCTGAAAATTTTTTATACCTCCTTTGTGTACTGCATGGAGACAAAAAAAAGCAAATTGGACCATGCTTTATTGGAGCTTTTGGCTTTCTCTGGATAGATAATCCAGAGAAAGCCAAAAGCTCCAATAAAGCATGGTCCAACTCTCCAAAAAAAAAAAACATAAAACCTCCATTTACACAATCCACCCACAGATAGTGGGTGGATTGTGTAAATGGAAGTTTTATGTTTTTTTTTTTTTTTTTCTGTTGATTTAACTAGATGGACTTTCTTTTTTCAACCTGACTAACTATGTAAAACAGCCAACACCTTCCCAGAAAAAAACCCACAAGCAAATATTCCCCTCTTGCAGCAAAGCCTCCTTTTTTTAGCAACTCCCCCTTTCCTAGCAACCCCCCACCTTCTAGCAAAATGAGGAAAGTCCTGCTAGTTCCCCTCAGCCATGTCACATAACTCATCAGAATGGAGGAGGAGCTTAGGAGAACTTTCCTTTCCTCCTGCCCCAGCATCTGAGGTCTGACTGGGATGATGAGTGGTAATGCATTACCACCAGTTACATTATTAATATTATACAGGATTTATATAGGGCCAACAGTTTGCACAGTGCTTTACACTATGAGGGCAGACAGGAGAGTTACAATACTCTGAAGCTGACGCTACAGAGCCAGTCCAGGCTCGGGAAGGATCGCAACCATATGGTGGGGTTCCGCCCACATGCTTGGACTGGCACCCAGCTCAGCCTCTGGAAAAAAAAGAGAGTTAGTAACCCCCAAATACTTGTGGGACTTGAATTCTATAACAGAACATAACAATCATCAAAACAAGGCAAGCAATTTACATCATGGAGGTACATATTCACTACAGACATGGTTAAAGGTAGCATACCATCCCTATGAGCAATAGGTATAAGCCATCAATGATGCATGAGCAGATTTCACTGTGCCACAGAATGGAAGTGCCTCAAAGTGCCCCCAAACAGCCGGGGGCCCTACGTGCTCCTCACAGCGATTCCCCTACTTCACATAGCCACAAACAGCCAGGTCTGAAAAGAAACCAGAGGATCTAAGAAAAAGGAAGGGGAAAAAAAAAAAAAAATATATATATATATATATATATATATACACAGTGTAATTTCAGGTTGGCAAAAGGATGACTAAGAATTGGGTCATATTCATTAAATGTCCCACAGTGGGCCTCAGATGGTTCCTAGTGGAAGCAGGTCAAAAAAGTCCTCCAGTAAACATCTAGTACTGTAGTTGGTGCAGGCATACAGAAAGGGGTCCTAGGTATGGCTTACCTTGAGGCTGTATAGTAAATGAGTGTCAGTCCCAGTAATCCAGGCAGTAGTGCGCAGACTCTCAGTGCCAGCTGCCATAAATATGGCTGCGGACGCTGTCGGGGCAATCCCCCGACGCACCCATGCATGGTACCAGCCCATTGTGATGCAGAGTGACGTCATGCATGGAAGTTCTCCTGATGCATAGAGAGCGACCCCAGGGGAGGACATAAACAGGCAGGGGCCGGGGGTTTCATCAGAATCGGCGACCCGTCAGATTAGGTAACGGAAGTGACGTTCCGTCAGCTGAATACTTATTGCGCATGCGTAGCAGATTTGCTAATCTTACAGACCAGCTGCAGTCAGAAGGCGGCATCTTACTACACCCAGCTACGTCTTGAATTTCACAGTAATTTTAGCAATAACGTGAGCGGATATAAATAAATATAGTATATTGACATGTGTAATACTGTTTTTAATGTTACATTTTTATAGAAGCACTGGTAATATGAAAACAGCATGACCGATCTGAATATACTTTGTGTATTTATATACACTCAGTTTAAAAAATTACTGTGAAATTCAAAATTTAGCTGGGTGTAGTAAGATGTCCGCTGGCGTCTTATGACCACAGGTGTTCTGTCAGATTAGCAAACCTGCCCATGCGCAGTAGGTATTCAGCTGACAGAACGTTACTTCCGTTACCTAATCTGACGGATCGACGATTCTGAGGAAACACCAGTTGTGACCCCGATTTAGTTTGTATAGGTGACCATTAGGCAGAATTACTGTATGTATTTGCGTATAACACACACTTTTCCCCCTGAGAATAGAGGGTAAACTGTGCCTGAGTGTTATACGCCAATATTTATTTATTTTTACCAACGGGGGGGGCGGGGATCGGCCGGTCCGCCCCGGGTGCCACCCATTGGGGAGTGTCAGGCCGGGTACCCTGCCTCTCCTGGCCCTGGGACAGCACTGCCAGCATACTTTAAAGTTAAGAAAACATTACTGCCAGTCCTTTCTCATACACCGCTCCCCCTGTGTCACCCTCAAAGTAAATGGAAGCCTCTAAATACCTTAATTAACACTGTGCTTTCCGGCTGCTCTCCTCCGCCCGATCTGCCTCCTCCTCGAGTGTAGCTTTTGATTAGAGAAGGAGAGCGGTCATGTGACCGTTAATGAAACACCAGAGGAGAGCAGTCACATGACCGGGTCCACAAAAGAGTGGTGTTAATTGAGGTATTTAGAAGCTTCAATTTACGACAGTGACACAGGAGGAGCGGTGTATGAGAAGAGGCTGACAGTGATGTTTTCTCAACTTTAGAGTATGCTGGCAATGCTGTCCCAGGAGACTGGGGGTCTCCTGGGAGTGAAGGGAGGCTTTACAATGAAAGGGGGTTGTGTGATGTGCAGGGAAAGGGGGCTGTGTGATGTGCAGGGAAAGGGGGCTGTGTGATGTGCAGGGAAAGGGGGCTGTGTGATGTGCAGGGAAAGGGAGCTGTGTGATGTGCAGGGAAAGGGAGCTGTGTGATGTGCAGGGAGTCGGTGTGATGTGCATGGGGTCTGTGTACTGTGCAGAGGGCTGTGGAAAGTTTTTTTTTTTTTTTCCGGAAACTTCCCTCCTAAAGTTAGGGTGCGTGTTATACGCCGATAAATACGGGTATATTCTTTTGTACATTTATGTATTGGCAGTAGGAGCACCCCACGCATGGAAATGTTCCCAACCACCTGTAGGGGTCTCTCCTGAATGCCCCTACAAATTTGCTGCGAACCAGCTGATCTTTAAGAGATCTAGATCTACGATAGGTAATTTCTGGTGATACTGGTATGTGGGAGCTAAGGGTGGCTATCTGTAATAAATGCCAATATTTTTCAATGATTTTTTTAATTGGCCTCTGTTGTTTTTTTATATCTGGCAATAATACATGTGGTTTGGGATTTTTTTTAATCAAACAAAAGTTTACGTCTTGTTTGATTGGCTGTTCGCCTAAAGGCCTTTTTGAGGCAACTAGGTGGGTAGCCCCTCCTCAATAGTCTGTATCTGAGGTTGGCTGCCTTTTTGTGAAAAGACTCATCACAGAACAGTTTTGCCTAATACGCAAGTATTGGCTGTAAGAGATAGACTGAATCAATTGTTGGGTGCGAGCTATTGGCATGTAAAAAGGTATTGCCTGCTGTGGACTTAGGATACAGTCCACTAGACAGGCTACCATCTTGGTTTTTGGTAATACTGATATCCAGAAACGTGACAGTAGATATATTTCCATACTTCTCTTTTAATTGAACAAGCTGAAGTCAGGGGTGGATCCAGAGTCTAGTCTCGGGAGGGGCACTACCAGAAAATACGTTTTTTTGGGGGCAATTTATCAGGGAAATGGCTGGTGTTAGTGCTTCAATCATCGCGGCACCATGGTTGTTATGGTGTCAAGATGATAGAAGCGCATTATTTCTATTGTTACATTGTTATATAAAATGAAATTGTTCAACTCACCATAATGCAGAATCAGTGGGAGCCCTGAGCGTGTCACTTGCCATGTCGCCTGCCACCAGATGCGGATTGTCACTTGCCAAGTCACCTGTCACCAGATGCAGATTGTCACTTGCCACGTCACCTGTCACCAGATGCAGATTGTCACTTGCCACGTCACCTGTCATCAGATGCAGATTGTGACTTGCCACGTCACCTGTCACCAGATGCAGATTGTCACTTGCCATGTCACCTGTCACCAGATGCGAATTGTCACTTGCCACGTCACCTGCCACACGTTGCAAATTGTCACTTGCCACGTCGCCTGTCACCAGATGCGGATTGTCACTTGCCACATCACCTGCCACTAGTTGCGTATTGTCACTAGCCACATCACCTGTCACCAAATGCGGATTGTCACTTGCCACGTCAGCTGCCACACCTTGCGGATTGTCACTTGCCTGCTACAATTGTCACTTGCTGTGTCACCTTCCTGCTAAGGTGGTCTCTTGCTGCAGGCAGCAGATTACCAGTGAGGCAGCAGAGAGATGATGTAATCTCTCTGCTGCCCTCGGCTGCCTGCACAGTGAGGACAGAACTGCAGGGATGCAGGGCGGGTGGTGAGAGATTATGTCATCTCTCTGCTCCCCCGCCTGCCAGCTCCCTGATTGGCCAGCAGCCCGCTCACATACCGAGCCGCCCAGCTGCTGGCCCGCTCTCTCACCCGCCCAAGCCGCCCGTCCCGCCCGCGCTTTCACCTGCGGAGCCGCCCGTGCTCTCACCCATGGAGCCACCCGCCTGCTCACTCACATTCCCTTCCCCCCCCCCCCCCGTATGTTCCCCTGGCTGAAGTTAGAAGCTGATTAGCAACCATGCACAGCTGCACCAGATTTTGCACTCTCCCATTTTAGTAAATCAACACCAGTGTTTAAATCTAGTGATTGGCTGCTCAGGCCTGAGCACTTCATCCTGGGAGGAAGTAGGGTCATTGAGGTGGAAAATGCAAATAAGGGAAGTTATTATGAAGTCAGAACTCCCAGATTTCGTTCTTGTTCTGAATCAGTGGTATTGAACCCAAAAGCAAACATTTATTATATTGCATCTCACCATTTCTTAGATGCGATGGCTGCATTGATTTACTTTTTTAGGCTTTCTTTTACAATGTATTTTCATCTAGTGATCCAGACAGTAAGTCTGTCATTTTTTAAAAGATCAAGCTCTCCAGTAGAATGTATCAATTAAAGAAATTAGACAAACCATTTAATACTAGCAGGGGTGCTTACAATGATCAGCTTTTATTAATTTTTTTCCATTTCTCTCCAACAGGTAGCACCAGTCCTGTTTCTATCGGGAGTGAGAAGATTAAAAAAAACAAGTGTGGTGTGTCCTAAAAGAAGGAAGCTCCTAAAATAATGTATAGAACTTTAGAGACAATACAATATTTGTTCTAAACTGGAAATGAACCTACATTGTGCCATTGTTTGTCACCAGGAAACAGAATCTCAGGGATCAAGAAGAATTAGGCTATTCCACCATGTTGTGGGAATGGGAAAAAAAACTAGCAGAATGTGCCTTTTCCCATCTGGAAGCTAACAACGAATTGATAGAGCAGGGAATGGTTAACCACAGAGAACACAGATGGAAATAAAATCTCAGTAGAGGTTCTAACCCTTCCCCATTCTTCTCAAAAAATATAAAAAAATGCTTTGGCTTTAGATATGCTAATACCTTGTCTTACCTAGTCAAGGTTGCTTAACCACATACAGACCGGACCAATTTGCAGCCAAAAGATCAGGCCCCTTTTTGCAATTCGGCACTGCCGCGCTTTAATTGACAAGTGCGACGTGGCTCCCAAACAAAATTGCCATTCTTTCTTTCTCACAAATAGAGCTTCCTTTTGGTGGTATTTGATCGCCCCTGCGGTTTTTATTTTTTGCGCTATAAACAAAAAAGAGCGACAATTTTGAAAAAAAAAACACATTCTTTATTTTTTGCTATAATAAATATCCCCCAAAAATATATAAAAAAAAATCTTTTCCTCAGTTTAGGCTGATACGTATTCTTCTACATATCTTTGGTAAAAAAAATCGCAATAAGCGATTGATTGGTTTGCGCAGAAGTTATAGCGTTTACAAGATAGGGGATAGTTTTTTAGCATTTTTATTAATAATTTTTTTTTATTAGTAATGGCGGCGATCAGCGATTTTTATTGCGACTGCAACATTATGGCGGACACATCGGACATTTTTGGGACCATTGTCATTTATACAGCAATTAATGCTATTTAAATGCATTGATTCCTGTATAAATGAAACTGGCAGTGAAGGGGTTAACCACAAGGGGGCAGTGTAGGGGTTAAGTATGCCTACGGGTGTGTTTCTTACTGTGGGGGGGCGTGGCTGTCAGCTAGTGAATGCTGATCTCTGCTCCAATCACAGGGAGCAGACATCAGCGTCACTAGTTGCTAGGCAGAACGGGGAGATGCTGTTTATTTCCGCATCTCCCCGTTCAGCCTTCCCGTGAGACGATCGCGGGTGTCCCCGCGGCAATCGAGTCCGCGGGACCCGTGACCGGCCTCACGGGGGTCCCAACCGGCGCGGGAGCGCGCCGCTTCCGATGGCATGGAGGCATTAAAAAAGGGACTTGTATATACGCCCTTATGCCTGTCCGTGCCATTCTGCCGACGTACATCGTCGTGTGCCGGTCGGGAAGCGGTTAATAGCTAGCCTATGTTATTTAAAGTTATTTTAAAGTGGTGGTATACCCTAATTTGTAATTTTTACCTACTGCCCATAATAAGGCTTACCTGTAGGTAAAATGAATATCTCCTAAACCTGTACGGTTTAGGAGATATTCCCTTTGCATGCAGCCACTGACGTCAGCCGCGCATGCGCTCTGAGGAAGACTCTCACGCGCTTGCGCAGGAGTGACATCATCGCGGCTCCAGCCACTCACAGCACCGGAGCTGCGAACCCGGAAGAAACGCAGAGGGCAAGTTGTCAGCTCCCATACCATGGACCGGGATGCAATACGGGGGCTTCGAACTAAGGTATTTCATAATGAGCTAGTAGCTCATTTGACTTGCTGGGGTTTTTTTCTTTATCCGTTTTTTTTTTTTTTTTGATGTGCGGGTATACTACCACTTTAATAAACGGGTTATATTTTTCTGTATTTTTCATGTACCTCTCTAGAGCATCCTGAGCGTGTAAACCTAAACAGTCTTTGACTAGGGTATTAATTTCCACAAGCTGGAATTAAATGGCCATAACAGTCTTTTATTACCAAACTGTATAAATAACATGTTAATCACAGTTAAATTGGGGCCTCAAGTTCCTGGTCAAGTCTTTTGCAGACTCTTAACAGATTTTCTTCTAAGATTGCCCTGTATTTGGCTCTATCCATCTTCCCATCAACTCTGACCAGATTCCCTGTCCCTGCTGAAGAAAAGCATCCCTACAACATGATGCTGTCGCCAACATGTTTCCCGGTGGGGATGGTGTGTTTAGGGTCATGTGTAGTGTTAGTTTTCCGCCACAAGGCATAAAGGCCACAAAGTCTTCCATAAAGGCCAGATTTGTGGACAGATTCTCCCACCTGAGCTGTGGATCTCTGCAGCTCCTCCAGAGTCACCATGGGCCTCTTGGCTGCTTCTCTGATTAATGCTCTCCTTGCCCGGCCTGTCAGTTTAGGTGGATGGCCATGTCTTGGTAGGTTTGCAGTTGTGCCATACTCTTTCCATTTTCGGATGATAGATTGAACAGTGCTCCATGAGATGTTCAAAGCTTGGGATATTTATCAAATTCCTGGTTGGCATGAAAGAAGAAACTATCTGCGTCCAACCTAATTAGGTGTCCAGCCGCGCACACCACCGACTTGGAGACAACAGGTCGCAGATAACAACATACCAACTACTGGGGGAGCCGTACCTCAGACCCGTCCCTACCAAGTAAATTTTTGCCCCATACTAACCTACCAGGACCTTGTACCCCGCCACCACCACAGAAACCTGAAACCTTATGTTTGTGCAATCCTCCATATCTGCAGGGACCTCTTAATACCATCCTGCAAATCTAAACACCACATGTCAATACCCATGGCATTCAGGTTCACTCCTTCACCAAGCAAGTACCTCCACATGTCAACCTCCAACTCCCAATGCCGCACAAACCAAACACCATTTCTTTTGCAGCTGGCGGCTCCTGTTTGGCCTGGATCCTAGGGAACTGGTACATGTACTGGTGTGCACGGAGAGCAGACATTCGGTCAAATGGACAGCAGTTGAACATTCCTCTTGAGGAGGCTATGGTGCGCTGGATTGGGGTGTAGAGTTGTCAGGGGTCAGAAGACTACAAACCAGGCC
The DNA here is from genome assembly GCA_028564925.1 of Lithobates sylvaticus. NCBI lineage: Eukaryota > Metazoa > Chordata > Amphibia > Anura > Ranidae > Lithobates > Lithobates sylvaticus. Next base: position 97,441,703 of record CM053032.1, on the reverse strand, counting down.
ACCTCCCTATTGACCTTCACCCAAGCTGTGTTCAGGCTAGCCTCCGATGGCACCAAATGCCATTGTGCAGTGGTGCAAAAAGTCAAATTTAATATTCCAGATAAGCTTGCGCATTGATCTAAGACCCAAATCATTAACCCCAGCGTGTATCAACAATGCATTTGGGCCCTATCCAGACAAGTATTAAAGTCAACTTGGACACAACCCTACCCCACAAAAAGCCAGGAGCCACAGTCCAGCGCACCGTATCCTCCTCAAAGGGAATGTCCAGCTGAACGTCCACTCTCCGTGCACCCGAATATATTTACCAGTGTCCCAGGATCCAAACCAAACAGGAGCAGTCAGAAAATCTGACCGTGTGTACGCGGCATTAGACTCCCACCAACCGATGCGTTTCAACCCAGGTCCCCCAGAGTTCTGTGCTGGGACCAATCCTGTTTAATTTGTTCATAAATGACCTGGAGGATGGGGTAAACAGTTCAATCTCTGTATTTGCAGGCGGTGCTAAGCTAAGCAGGGAAATAACTTCTCCACAGGATGTGGAAACCTTGCAAAAAGATCTGAACAAATTAATGGGGTGGGCAACTACATGGCAAATGAGGTTCAATGTAGGAAAATGGAAAATAATGCATTTGGGTGGCAAAAATATGAATGCAATCTATACACTGGGGGGGGAGAACCTCTGGGGGAATCTAGGATGGAAAAGGACCTGGGAGTCCTAGTAGATGATAGACTTAGCAGCAGCTTGGCATTGCATGCCATTGCTAACAAAGAAAACAGAATATTGGCATGCATTAAAAAGGGGATTAATTCCAGAGATAAAACAATAATTCTCCTGCTCTACAAGACTCTGGTCCGGCTGCACCTAGAGTATGCTGTCCAGTTCTGGGCACCAGTCCTCAGGAAGGATGTACTGGAAATGGAGCAACTACAAAGAAGGGCAACAAAGCTAATAAAGAGTCTGGAGGATATTAGTTATGAGGAAAGGTTGCAAGCACTGAACCTATTCTCTCTGGAGAAGAGACACTTGAGAGGGGATATGATTTCAATATACAAATACCATACTGGTAACCCCACAATAGGGATAAAACTTTTTTGCAGAAAGGAGTTTAACAAGACTCGTGGCCACTCATTAAAATTAGAAAAAAAAGAGGTTTAACCTTAAACCACGTAGAGGGTTCTTTACTGTAAGAGCGACAAGGATGTGGAATTCCCTTCCACAGGTGGTGATCTCAGCGGGGGGCATCGATAGTTTCAAGAAACTATTAGATAAGCACCTGAACAACCGCAGCATACAGGGATATACAATGTAATACTGACATATAATCACACACATATGTTGGACTTGATTGACTTGTGTCTTTTTTCGACCTCACCTACTATTTTACTATGTAACGCCCCCTCACTAAAACCCCAGTGCACAGCCTACATGGCTGCCCCAAGACAAAACAAATGGGGTGCAAAATCAGTTGCACAAAGCCGACAAACCTTTTCTAAATACTGAAACAAATTTATATCAAGACAGCACTGAACTGTCCTCATAAATAAGGAAAGGGCCAGCCCCCCCACTGGCTGCAACTCCAAATATCTGGTCACAGCTTGCACCGGACAAGCATCAGAAGCATCCAAGCCAAGCAACTTCATCCTCAGACTGTGACCCGCCTGGTCCATCTTGGACGCCTAATATAAAAGAAAACAACCCGACCAAAAATGATTGCCAACACCACTTCACGTCAGAAACCATGAATCAGACCAAAACAGAAATACAGTTAAATCACACTTGTTTAATAATAAAGAAAAAAAAGGTAAACCAGAGTAAATGTAGTCAAAACATATGAATAAATGTAGAGTACTGGGGTCAGTGGCGCTACCTATATCGTGTATCGAGTAAGGGAACAATCAGGATTGTGTATCCTGTATGTACTCGGAGGTGAAAGTATATAGTTAATGGGTTAATCTCACTCCTACAAACTTAAAAACACTTTTTCAAATCATATATGGTGTGCAGTGGTGTACGATTGTACAGATTATCCCACCCTGTGTCTTCACAGTAGTGACTGAGTGCACAAGTACAAAAAATTTTTATGTGTAATCAGCCTATGCCAGGAGCAAACCAGAAAAAATAAAAAGCAATAGATGATGCCCCTGTTGGTGCAGAAATAAAGAAATATATAATAGTATTATTCAAACTAAGTGCATATCAATGTGCAATAGTGATACTTCAATAGCACATATGGTATTGTGTTAGCAAGAAATTAGAAAATTACATCCATAAATTAACAGAAATATTAGTGATAATAGTATATTCCTAATAAAATTGAAAAAATTACTATTAAATATATAAATATATTTTTGTGTGTGCGTCCTCATACAGGAAAGAACGCACAAAATAAACGTGTCCAAAGTGTGTCCTCCAGTATGTAACATGTGCTTATAAGTGGTGAGCAACAATTGGAAGTAAGAAAGAAATACTATTAAGTGAAATAAATTTCTTCTAATAATCCTATTTGCCCTGAAAGTATGCAAATGAAACTCCAGTGTATCATAAACGGGTGTATATAAGCGTAAGGGCAAGTGGAGACAATGGTGTATATACCATATTAATCGGCGTATAACACGCACCCCAATTTAAGAGGGAAGTTTCAGGAAAAATACTTTTTTTTTAAATAAACCACTTTGAAGCAAAATAATGGTCAGTGCCAATCAATGCAGCCTGATTAGTGCCCATCTGCAGCCATAATGCAGCCTCTGTGCCCATCTGCAGCCTGATATGTGCCCATCCAATGCAGCCTGATGCCTATTTGCAACCTCAATGCAGCCTCAATGCCCATCTGCAGCCTGATATGTGCCCATCCAATGCAGCCTGATGCCTTATCTGCAGCCTCACCATTTCTCATGTAGTGCAGGAAATCACTGAATCACCGAGCCGTCATCTTCTGTTTACAGTACTCGGCTCTCTCACACACGTCCCGCCTCCGCCATCACCATTGGACCAGCTCCTGTGATTGACAGAACACTGGTCCAATGCCGGTGGCGGAGGCGGGACGTGTGTGTGAGAGAGCCGAGCACTGTAAACAGAAGATGACGGCTCGGTGATTCCGGCGGCGCTCGTCAACTACACATGGCGGGACAGTTATTCAGGCGGCGCTCGTGACGGCTCAGTTATTCCGGCTGTGCTTGTGGCGGCTCAGTGATTCCGGGGACAAGCGCCACCGGAAACAGCGAGTCGTCATCTTCTGTTTACAGTACTCGGCTCTCACACACACACACGTCCTGCCTCCGCCATCACCATTGGACCAGCTCCTGTGATTGACGGAACACTGGTCCAATGCTGGTGGCGGAGGCGGGACGTGTGTGTGTGAGAGCTGAGTACTTACAGTACAGAAGATGACGGCTCGGTGATTACGGCGGCGCTTGTGAACTAGACATGGCGGGACAGTTATTGCATCGGAGCTCATCCCCCTCCTTCTCCGAGGTACGCTATCGGCGTATAACACGCACCCCTGAGTTTCCCCCTGTTTTTAGGGGGGAAAAGTGCGTGTTATACGCCGATAAATACGGTATATCCCAAAAAAGGGGGGCAGGTATGAATGTCCAAATAAAAAGTGTCCAACAGATAATTAGTTGACGGTACAGGAGTCCAATATTAGAGACCACATACACAGAAAAGTGACTTTTTGTGCTCGACGTAGCTCTGGGTGACTTGGGTGCTCCCCCTCTTGAGTCCCCACTCACCAGCTCCCTGCACCCCTGCAGGAGTAACAAGCATGTAGATCACACTCTGGTTGGTCCCGGCTCCCGATCCTTTTATCCGGTTCTGAAGTATACAGGACTTCTGGGCACTTTTAGATATAAAAGTATGCTGGTGTAGTCCTCATAGGAAATGAGAAGGAAAACCTCCCATGGTGCAGTATTTTTCAAAAAATGGATTGGTCTTCCGTTTATTATAAAAACTTTTTAAAAACAAATAAACATAAAAACAGCTATGTATCCAGCTAGGCGTGCCTGGTATAACACTGTATGCACTGTGTGCATTAGGCCAGGCTGGATAAGACAAGAGCACACTCAGGGAAGATACGAGCTGTGAACGAGCGGCTTGCATTCCAGCTGCGTTCCACCTGCTCGTCCTCCCGGAGATGGCGTAGTGTGGGTGGCTCCATCGGACCTGTATTGGCTGCCCTGGAATGATAGGGGCTGGACTTTCCTGGGTGCTCTTCCATATATGGTGCAGTGTGTAATAGCGTGGCACCGCCACTGAAGACGTCTATGACGAAACGCGTCCAGAGCCACGCACACTACGCCATTATGTAATTTCCAGGAAGACGAGCAGGTGGAACGCAAGCCGCTCATTCACAGCTCGTATCTTCCCTGAGTGTGATCTTGTCTTATCCAGCCTGGCCTAATGCATACAGTTTTATACCAGGCACGCCTAGCTGGATACATAGATTCTCTTTTTTCTGCTGTTTTTATGTTTATTTGTTTTTAAAAAGTTTTTATAATAAACGGAAGACCAATCCATTTTTTGAAAAATACTGCACCATGGGAGTTTTTCCTTCTCTTTTCCTATGAGGACTACACCACCACACCAGCATACTTTTATATCTAAAAGTGCCCAGAAGTCCTGTATACTTCAGAACCGGATAAAAGGATTGGGAGCCGGGACCAACCAGAGTGTGATCTACATGCTTGTTACCCCTGCAGGGGTGCAGGGAGCTGGTGAGTGGGGACTCGAGAGGGGGAGCACCCAAGTCACCCAGAGCTACGTCGAGCACAAAAAGTCACTTTTCTGTGTATGTGGTCTCTAATATTGGACTCCTGTACCTTCAACTAATTATCTGTTGGAGACACTTTTTTTTATTTGGACATTCATACCTGCCCCCCTTTTTTGGGATATATATACACCTTTGTCTCCCCTTGCCCTTACGCTTATATACACCCGTGTATGATACACTGGCGTTTCATTTGCATAATTTCAGGGCAAATAGGATTATTAGAAGAAATTTATTTCACTTAATTGTATTTCTATTGTTACTTCCAATTGTTGCTCACCACTTATAAGCACATGGTACATACTGGAGAACACACTTTGGACACGTTTATTTTGTGCGTTCTTTCTTGTGTGAGGACGCACACACAAAAATATATTTATATATTTAATAGTATTTTTTTCTATTTTATCAGGAATATACTATTATCACTAATATTTCTGTTAATTTTTGTATGTAATTTTCTCATTTCTTGCTAGCACAATACCATATGTGCTATTGAAGTATCACTATTGCACATTGATATGCACTTAGTTTGAATAATACTATTATATATTTCTGCACTAACAGGGGCATCATCTATTGCTTTTTCTGGTTTGCTCCTGGCATAGGCTGATTACACATAAAAAATGTTGTACTTGTGCACTACTGTGAAGACACAGGGTGGGATAAGCTGTACAATCGTACACCACTGCACACCATATATGATTTGAAAAATTGGTTTTAAGTTTGTAGGAGTGAGGTTAACCCATTAACTATATACTTTCACTTCCGAGTCCATATAGGATACACAATCCTGATTGTTCCCTTACTCACGATATAGGTAGCGCCACTGACCCCAGTACTCTACATTTATTCATTATTTAACTGGAGCTCCTCTCGGGGGAAGCCCCTGTTTTTTCTGGGGAGGCTGTCACCTACAAATACCCTACCTAAGCGCGGCACTGCATATTTTCTTGTAGTCCAAAACATAGCCAGAGTTCAGGAACCGGAACGGATGGTCAGACAAGCCAAAACTTCAGGGAGCCAGAGATCAGCGTAGTTGAACAGCAAGCAGGATCTGGAGCCAGAAGGAACATCAGCTAAGCAAGTCTTTAACAGAAACACAGGAGAACGTGTCTAGAGATGTGACCAAGGTGAAGGCAGAGAAGATCTGGACTGGACGGCTTAAGTAACCAGGACGGACGAGCAGGATATTATTAACAGGTGAGTCACTGTGGAGAGATATGAGCTGGCAATTAGTTGACAGCTGAGCGGCCATCTCAGAGAAGGAAGTGCTGAGCCCAGCCCTGACAATAAGAAGACAAACAAACCTGGGGAAACACCCCAACCAAGGAACATAATAAAATAAACAACACTGGCTTACGGGCATCAACTGATTGCCAACCTAGTCGGTACCATTTCAAGGCCTGCCAAACCAGGAAGTGCTTTGTATAGTCGATCCAAAAGCATTAACAAAAAGGCCAAACTCACCAACTTGCAGTTCAAAGCTGACACAGACACACATCACCCCACATTAACCAAGAAAATACAGCACCATGTACCTCTCTTCCTGCTCCCAAACCACACCGCCCTACCCATTGACCAAACCATTCCTCCCACACCTGAGAATATACCGACCATGTGGTTTCTCTCGCAGAACGTTGAATCAGATCAGCAGTCACTCCAATGCAACCCTCCACACCCAGTGGAGGAACTCCCAGTTGTGACGCTCCTGGAGCCAAGTAACCGAATCACCGGAGGCAACAACACTGACACACAGTTGATTGCCATACCACACCCAGATTGTCACAGTTAAAACAAACCCTTTTATTGCAAAAATGTGAACCCCACAGTTAAACAGCAAGCACAATAGGAAAGAATTCCAACAGAAGCAAATTCCTCATAAACCCAGCCTCCCTCCTATCTGACAGCCAAGGACCTACACTTCACTGACCACAGAAATATGCACCATAACCCAATGATACAGCGGCATCCGCAAAAACCTCCAGGTCAAAACCACACATTGCATCCTCCATCCACACCAACCTCCCATTGTAGGCTTCCAAAAGCATTCCCAGACCAACAAATCCATCTTATGCTCCCGGGTAAGCTGAATACGATGACCTGGCACCTGAGCGCCAGCCATAGCAGCTGCCAACCAGCAGCAATAGGCATGATCCGACAGGTAAAATTGTGTTTTCCCAAGAGCGAATGCAGCTGCTGTAAAGTCAATTGGCTACTTCGACGAGCCAACACCACCGCAGACTTTAGTTAATGCGGAAGCCAACACTCCATCGCCAAGGTATCAATCAATCTCCAGGAAGCTAAGTACCATGAAATGGCCCTCTTTGTCAGGTGCTGCAGAATGTCAAAGCGATCCCCCACATGTTGCACAGTAGCTACCAGCACCCTGCAACAAATAGAAGCAGTGGGGCTTATATGTGTATGACAGACACAATACCGGACACATCGCAAACCACCGCAAACCACCCAAAGAAATGACTAAAGGTTTTGAACAACAAACAAGAAATAGAACACAAAAGAAATACAGCGCTCCCTAAAAAAACACAAAGTGAAGGAAACTATATAAATAGCTGCAGCTCAACACTTGTGAGATATACACAAAGTAGGACAACAGTATGGAGATAAGTCTGTGCTAAAAAATCAAAATAGTGAATATCCTCAGAACATTAGGTGAAATAAACAGTGAATAGGTGACAAATTATAACTGTGATGATAACAGTGTTGAACATAAGTCCATGAGCATAGATCTAATGAGTGACCAAAAGAAACACAAATGAGAATAATCAAATTATAACTGTGATAATAGTGAAAAAACAAAGTCCATGAACATAAATCCAGTAAGTGAACGGTGATAAAGATACATGAAATCTTATTTGTCCAAATGACACCATATAGTGCAATCCACCATTGTGAAAAAATGTGCGCTTACCAAACGGCAAACTTATGCAAGCCTGTAGAATAGATCAGTATCCAATCAGCAATGCAATAACACCACCCATCCACAGTAGGAACCAGAGCCAGTCAGGATGATTTAATAGAGTAGGCAAACAACACGATCCTCAGGCTTAAGGTGTGTGTTTGCTTCCTCCTGGACAGGAATGTGGCTGATCGGTGAAATAGAAATAGAACACCCCATGGGCAGGCAGAGATCAATAATAAGAACCCTGCCATCTGCATCCCAACAAATAGAGACCGTCTGGATGCACATGCAACATCCAAAAAGGAAATATAATATCCGTCTTCGCCAATAGGGCCACTCGGCCATAAAGCTGGAACCAACACACTGCCATATAGATGGACATATGCAACACTGAACACAAAATCTTGTCAATGTGTTCATTCCTGGGATATGACAAGTGATAGATTAGCCAGAATTTTTATAGGTGCCTTTTTTGGGGACAACCCCAAATGAGAAATCACCAAATCATCCAACGGCAGGAAGGAAAAAAGACCAGCATGCGCACCAAAGCAACCAGTTTAAACAATGTTGGGGTGCAACAACGTTGACCTGAAATTATCCACGGGGGGGGGGGGGGGGGAGTGGAGAACAAAAACAAGGGGGAATCAAAGACCCTTTGGAAAAAAAACTTTTACAGCAGTTCTGACCCTCTACGGTCCAGATACCGACTTGGAAAAGGACACACTCTTGCCACTCTCACCAGAGTCCTCCCCAATCATACCTTACCTTTTACTAACGCACCGAGCGAAGGAGTGGGAGCCCCTGTACCTGGAGCACTCATGCCTGAATTGGCATGTCAATCCAAACTTGCAACTTCCCTTTGTTGAATGGACAGCAAGACCCCTTTTTTCTTGGCCAGTCGTCCTGAGGCATTGGATCCACCAGCCCCCAACTGAAAAAACTGAGAAGACTGCTTTGCGTTGGCGGAACTGCCCATCATATCTCAACCAAGCTAGGCCCCTGTAGACACATTGAGCCTCTCCAATAGCATTCAAGTAGCAAAAACAGAGCCAAACAATGCCCCAGGGCCTTCTCCCCAAGAACACTAGCCAGAATAGCAAATGTCTGCAGTCAGTTAGAAATAGCATGCAGCCAGTTAGAAAAAATGTCTGCAAAATCAACCGAAACCTACGCTTCTCTTCCTTTGTGCTCCCACCGGACTTACTTCTATCCAGGTTTAACTTCGCCATTGGGAGCAAAAAAAAAAATCTTAACATACTGACCATTCCAATTTTTTTTTTTTTTTTAAACCTCCTAATTTAGAGGTGCCCCCAACAGACCCTCAAAACCCACATACACTTCATACTTCCCGGAATCCCCCAATCTGATCCTATTGGTCTCCTTTAACTGCCTCCGCATTACCGCTGCCCCTCTTCAACGGTGCTGGGGTAGAAACCTCCCTCGGAGACCATGAGGGAGCCGAAAGTGGGAGTGGGCTGTCCAATGCACACGATCCAGCAGTGAAACCTCCAGCAACCCCAGCCCCTGCGGTGCAGCCACCATCCCCTGATGAAACCAAGCGGCAGTGGGCAACCATCTCCCTGAGGAGGACTCCAGCAGCAAAACAATGTCCCTAAAGCCTGCTAACAACTTGCACAACACATTGCCCTAAGCCACAATCCCAGCAGGCGTTGCAATTGCCCCCCTCCACAAAGGCCTCTGACCCCCCAGCAACTCAGGTCCCCCAGTCCCCACAGCCACAGGCGAAACAACAGCCAGAGTAGAAGAAAGCAAAGGAACTAAGTATTCACCAGGATGTCTATAGTTTCTCTCTTTTACCCCAGGCCTCACTGCTAAATTAGAATCCAATAAAATGGGAACTGTAACTAGGCCAGGCTGAGATATGTTAATTGGTCGTTCCTATTTTCTTTTGTGTTCTGCTGCTGCCAAAATGGCATGTTGACTGAAGGAGAAAATTCTCTTCCATCACAAATGTTAATGTTGGCCACTTAAAGTGTTACTAAACCCAAGACCCTACATTCACTATATCTGATCTCCTACAGTACACAGAACATGGAAATGCAATTATTTTAGTAAGGCGGAAGTCATGGCTGCCATCGCCACTTGCCAAACCACGTTAACGGCAAAAATAGAGGCTGTCCAGATGGGTATGGGTCTTATCCGCCAAGATATAGACAAACTGATGTCCAGAGTCGCAGAGACCGAGCGAAGGGTGAGCAATAATGAAGATATAGATATAGATATGAAGATATAGTGTCAGAACATGGAGCAGCTCTCCGCACCCTTCAAACCAGAGTAAAGGCCCTGGAGTACAGAGCCGAGGATGCCGAAAATCGGAACCGGCGCAATAATCTCCGCATTGTCGGCCTACCGGAAGGTGCAGAGGGTAGCAACCCCACAAGCTTTGTGGACGTAATGCTGCATGACCTCCCTGAGGCTCGCTTGTCACCCCACTACGCAGTGGAAAGGGCACACCGCATACCACCTAAACTGTGCCCTCCTGGATCCCCCCCGCGAACCTTCATTCTCCACCTCCTCAACTTCAGAGACAGAGATGAAATTCTCCACGCCTCTAGAATTGTTGGGGACCTCCGATACCAGAATGTCAAGCTGATGATCTTCCCTGACTACTCGGTGGAGACCCAAAAACTCAGGAAATCCTTTGACTATGTCAAAGCAGCGTTGAGAGCATGCAGCATCCGGTACAGTGTCCTCTTCCTGGCCCACCTAAGAGTCCAGGACGGAGAGACGACCCGTTTCTTTAACACCCCCAGAGAGGCTTCTACTTGGCTGGAATCGCTACCACCGGCCCGTTGATCAATCACATGGTAAGTAATGAATGACACCCTCAATTCTACTGATTAATCGCAAACTCTCCCACACATGAGTCGCCCACACCTTTTGTTGCACCTGTTGTGCCCTGTTTGCACCCACGGTGTGTAAGGCTCCAACAGCAGAAGTTAACTCCCCTGTGGTGGATACTCAAGTTAGTGCCCCTGACAAAAGACATCAGGAGAAAGTTGCGACCTGCCGCTCCTAGGTCCCTGTTTTTTGCCCCCTCACGGTGCACTGGGGCCCACACTATGTTTTCCAACTCCCTATTGGATCAACTTCACTGCTGGGACACATTCCAGGTTTCCTTCCTCCTCTTAGACCTATGTCCCTTACAGCTTCCTACATTGAGCCAGCGGTTGTCTCACGTTTGGAGAGCTGCTCAGACTGCTGCCTGACCCCCCTAAGAAGTTTTCGGGGGGACAGAACTCGCCTCTTACATGGATCCCCCGTTGCAGCCGGCGAGCTGACAAGGTTTGGGATGTATACCCTTCTCAGTTTAAGGGGATTGGGTGGGGTGGGGAGTGTTCCCCTAACGGGGCCAGTTGGGGTTTTTTCTTTATTTTTCTTCATTTTAATTATTGGGTTTTTACAAATGTTCTTAGTTTGGTATTGTTATATTTGTGCACTAAAATACTTGATATTTCAGCATTGCATTGTCTTCAGATGTGTCTATCTCGAGTCCAGCATTCCACCCCAGGAGCCGAGATCCATAATGATCCTGACCCCTCCACTACCCCTAGAGCCCATGTCTACGCTTAACATCCTCTCATGGAATACCAGGGGGTTGAACTCCCTGGTTAAACGATCCCTGGTGTTCCAATTCCTTAAAACTTATAACCCGCATATATGTGTGTTCCAAGAAACGCACCTCATTGGGAGCAGGATTCTCTCCCTTAAAAAACCCTGGGTGAGTTATCATTATCACTCCACCCATTCCAGTTTTGCCAGGGGTGTCAGTGTCCTGATATTGAAGTCCCTTCCCTTCCGGCTCCTGGATCTGGCCCTGGACCCAGACGGTAGGTATGTCATCATTCACGCTATGATCCATTCGATGACATGGACCATTGTGGGCCTATATCTACCTTCTCCGGCCTCCTTGCTGGTGTTGAACCAAATCACTAGCAAGATGGCCGAGTTTGCTTCTGACAATACTCTTATCCTGGGGGATTTCAATCTGGTCCCTGATCCAGACATGGATAGACTGAAATCTGGGGGACACTAATGCCCTGGGCTGGCTGAATGGGCTGACACCTATGGCCTGACAGATGTATGGAGGTGGAGACACCCTTGATCTCTGGCATTTACGTGTCACTCTGCCACCCATAGAGCGTTTTCCCACATAGACTTGGTCTTTGCGGGGAGCCCAGTTCTTCCAAGGGTTACGGACATACAAATACTGCCCTGGGGAATTTTAGACCATGCACCCTTGCTCCTGACACTAGACCTTTCCCTGGGCCCAGCTGTCAGATTATGGAGGCTATCCAGATTTTGGATTTTGGACACTGCGGTAGATGTTCAATTCAGGACTGAATTGAATGGATACTGGGCGGCGAACGCTGGCTCAGCGGAGGCCACAGTTGTGTGGGATGCCTTTAAAGCCACAACGAGGGGACACTATCAGACCATCATTGCCAGAACACGCAGGGAACGCAGAGCAGAGTTGACTAGGGCTGAGGGGGAGGCGGTCAGCGAGGAGGCACTCTTTATTCGCACCCGTGATCCCCAACACTACTTGCAACTGCAGCTCCTGACTAAGGAGGTTATCTACATCCGCACCTCTCTCACCCAGAAGAAAATGCTAGCACAGTCCCAACGAATTTTCGAGCAGGGGGAGAGGTCGGGGAGACTGCTGGCCTGGCTCTCCAGGGAACAGGCAGGGGGATGAGCATCTCGCATATCAGGGACCCCTCAGGACAGTTGACTCATACCACAGATGGGATTAATCACTGTTTTGTAGAATTTTATGGTCTTGGAGATTCTCCAAGCGCTTAAATCCATGCAGGCAGGGAAGATGCCAGGGCCAGACGGAATCCCGGTGGAGTTCTAAAAGCATTACGCTACAGAGCTCGCTGACAGACTCCACACCCTCTTCTCTGCATCGATGCGCCTTGAGAAACTACCTGATACCATGAGCGAAGCAATCATAGTTGTAAACCCCAAACTGGGAAAAGACCCCACTTTATGCTCTTTGTACCGCCCCATATCCCTGCTAAATGTCGATGTGAAAATATTGGCCAAAATCTTGGCTAATAGACTTAACCTGGTCATCACTGCCCTTGTCCACAGCGACCAAACAGGCTTCATGCCGGGAAGAGGCACATATATTAATATTAGACGCCTTCTCACACACATAGACAGAGCGGATGAGGTGACGATGGGGGTGGTTGCCTCACTCGACGCAGAGAAGGCTTTTGACTCCGTCGAGTGGGGTTACCTATGGAATTCGGGTTTGGTCCGGGATTCACAAACTGGCTCTGCATGTTGTATCACGGCCCCTCAGCTAGAATCCGCACTGCCGGCTGCCTCTCGGGGAAGTTTCAGTTAGCTCGGGGCACAAGACAGGGATGCCCCCTCTCTCTGGCCTTATTTGCCCTCGCAATGAAGCCCCTGGCTATATTGCTGAGGGCAGACCCTAGGATTAAGGGACTACAGGTCGGACCAATTGAAGAAAAGCTGTCTCTGTATGCAGATGACGCCCTGCTCTATTTAGCAGACGCGTTGTCTTCTTTACAAAATGCACTAGAGCTAATTAACCGATTTGGTCGATACTCAGGGATCCGAATTAACTGGGACAAATCGGTCCTTTTCCCGCTCCACTCCTCGAGCCCTCGAGTGCCACATCCGCAGCTTAAATGGGTAGAAAGCTTCACATACATGGATTAAAATTAGTAGTAAAGTTCAGAACTATATGGACGACAATTTACAGCCACTCATGACACAACTAGTTGCCAGATGTGTGGCATGGCGTTCCCTCCCTTTGACCCCAGTGGGCAGAGTTAATCTGCTAAAAATGGTCTACCTCCCCAAGTACCTCTCCTTTTTCCGTAATACCCCCACACACATCCCCAGGACTTTCTTACAGCGGTTGGAGAGCCTGCTGATATCCTTTGTCTGGGCTGGGAAGCCCCCCAGCGTGGCCAGACAGATACTATACCTCCCACTATCGGGGGGGCCTGGCACTCCCGAACTTTCAGCTTCACTACTGGACGGCCATCCTGGTCACAGTCCAATGGTGGTTTTCCCAGCCCAGACAAAACCCGGCGGTCACCCTGGAGGCAGCCATCCTTGGCTCGTTTGCAGCTCTGAGTAACCTCCCGTTTCGTGGACTCAGGGCTACCTCATCCATGACAAGCCTGATGCGAACCACAGTGGGGGTCTGGCAGGAGGCAAGGAAGATTTATGGGAAACCCAATCACATCTCCCCGTATATGCCCCTCTGGGGTAACCCTATGCTCTCCCACCTAAACAGTATCCCAGACCCTTCTCTGTGGGCGAAAAAGGGAATTATCACCTTAAAACACATAGTTCATGAGGGTAGGCTTATGACTTTCCAGGAACTGAGACGAACATATGCATTTCCGATCTCTTTTCAATTCAGATACTGGCAGCTGAAACACGCCTTTGAGGCTCAGTTCCCTGCCCCCCAGACTTTGGAATCGGACTCTATTGAGCGTCTACTGACCTCTAGGGTAATAGGGAGGCCTCTCTCGACCTTATACCTTTATCTCACAGTAGAATATGACACTAAACTGACCAAATCCTGGGAAAAGTGGAGGGCAGATATCCCATCCCTAGGCGAAGAGGAGTGGGAGGAATGTCTAACCTCATACATTCCTTCTATGATTGCCACAAAAGACAGGTTTATACAATTTAAGTTCCTGCACAGGGCTTACTTCACCCCACAAAGGCTGGCGCGCATTTACCCCCAATGAGACCCTAACTGTCAAAGGTGTAAACACGAGCTGGGTACCTTCTGGCATATGGTCTGGTCCTGTCCCAAACTCCAGCCCTACTGGACGGCAGTGGTATCTACGCTGAATGAAGTGACTGGGTCGAATCTACGGGTCGACCCTCAAACTTTATTACTAAGCAATTTGGAAGACATAGAGGGGGACAGGTATTGTAAACTGTGTCTTACCTTCTCGTTATACTATGCCAGATGTGAGATGGAAACTAGAAGACCCCCCTACTCTTGCCTCGTGGAGGCGATCGGTGACCTTGGTACTCCCCCTGTATAAGCTGACCTATGAGAGTAGACAATGCCCAGGGAAATTTGATAAAATCTGGTCCTCCTGGATAGATGCCTCTGATGACCTTGACCCCCCCTCCCCCTAATTATGACTTAGATCACACCAGTTGAAACTGCCCTCCTCCTGCCTAGCCACCATATATTGCCCACCCTGACTTCTCCCCCTTTTTTTTGCTGCGCCCCCCCGGCCCACATGAACTCAGATATCTACATAATGTATGTGAGGTTTCACTAATGCTGACATGTACTTATGATTGTGTTTTAATGGTACTTATGACACCTGTTCTGCTGGATCACTACCTAAAAGATGACTACCGGATGAAGGTGGTTTCTCCTGTTTATACCACTGCACTTACTATATCGTTTTGTACTGTAACGCTGATTTGTCTAATAAACTTTTCTGTTAAAAAATAAATAAAGCGATTCAAGAATGTAAATTTTTTCCTAGTGTTACCTTGCCAGGCACTTTCTATTATAGTAAAATAAAAGCAACTTTTAAGTGGGAGTCCCTTGAAAATATATATATTTTTTTAAAGTCAGCAGCTACAAATACTTCAGCTGTTGACTTTTAAAATAAGGACACTCACCTGTTCCAGGGTCCAGCGATGTCGGCACCCGAGGCCAAACCGTCCCTCAGTCCTCGGATGCTGCCGCCGCCATCTTTGGTAAGGGAATCCGGAAATGAAGCCTTGCGGCTTCACTTCCCGGTTCCCTACTGCGCATGCGCAAGTTGCGCAGCTCAATCCGAATGGTCCCTGCTGTCTCTGGGACCCGTGTGTACCAGCAGACAACGTGGTGGGATGGGAAGAGTCATAGACTCCCGTGGGAGTCTATGCCCGGAAGTGGGTGCAAATACCTGTCTTAGACAGGTATCTGCACCCCCTCTCCCCTGAAAGGTGCCAAATGTGACACCAGAGGGGGGGAGGGTTCCAAAAAGCAGAGGTTAAATTTTTGTGTGAACCTCCGCTTTAAGGTCTAAAGCTGGATACACATTATACAATTTTTATTGTTCAATTTCCTTTAGATTTACCTTTGTGTTTGCATATGATTTGAAAGTGTTTAGGTTTGACCTCATATTATATGGTTTTGGTAAATCTAAAGAAAAGTTGTACAAGAAAATTGTAAAGTGTGTAGCCAGTTTAAATCTGGGCTTTCACTGTCGCACTGCATTAGAGCAAGCACGTTATGCCATGCGTTAAAGCATGTTGCATTAAGGTAGTCCATCCAGTTGAATGGCCTGCCTAACACACTAAAGCATCTCAGAAAGGTGCACGGTGCATGCATGCAGCATTTTCATCAGCATAGCGCATGTGTGTGTGCCCTTTTTCTCTTACGTTCACCGACTGACAGCTCCTCTCTTAGACCATTGGGTTGTTATGCCACCTTCAGGAGAAGACTAGGCATTACATGTTAACATGTGATAATACAACTAGAACCTTCTAGTTCCGCCCAAGGGGCGGTCCCTTAGGTAACAACCCCACAGCATGCTACTGCAGCCTGAGTTTTATTTTGCCTAGTGAAGGAGAAAGACCTAGGAACCCTGATGGGCCCATCGGTCTGTCTGTTTCTGCAGAAGCTTGGTTTTTGTGCAAGATGATAGATCCTGTGATCTGCTATCAACAGCCGGCTGGGTGACAGGCTGGATACCCTTATCCTTGTAGTCTCCCCAGTCCGGCCATCGAGCGTGTGCAGGTCGCATCTACGGCTCGGCCGGCCACGACGAAACCTCAGCTCCAGAGGTGGTCGGTGAGCTTTTATGCTCCGGGGCATACATATGACCGGGCTACTGATGTCTGCGTCACAGTATGCCAGGCCAGCAGCTACCCTGTACTGATCAGCGAGTAGTTCTGCAATGGAATGTCTCCCAGCTCTTCAGGACTGGTAAGTACAGCTCTCCCTGCCTCGGTGGGGCTGAGCAGCTGGGCATTCCCTGGGAGGTCGATTCGGGGGTCCCTCACCTCCCTCTCTTCTCTCCCTGTCCCTATCCTTCCTCTCCCCCCTTCCCTGTGGGGGATGCTGCATGGGCTGAGTGGTAAGTGTGCCATAGACAGGAGCTCCCCAGGGGGCTCTCACCTGGGATGGGGACTGCGCTGGGTAGCTGTGCCCTGGTTGTCTGTAGGTCTCTCCCCTGGGTGACTGGAGGCTGTGTCTGCTGATTGCTGTAGCGCTGTTTATCGCCATTTCTCTGCCTGTTGTTTCACTGTCCTTCATTGCATACAGAGTTCGGCGGCCATTTTTGGTGTGACCAGGGAGCAGCATGCTCTGTCTCCATTTTACTGTAGTCCGGTGGCCATTTTCCCTGTGACTGTGTCCTTTATACTGGACGCTCGGCGGCTATTTTCTTGAAGCCTGAACACGTTTTTGGTCAGTGTCAGTGCCATTCAGAGCAGCTCTGCACAGCGCGGTGTAGTCTCCTATGCATCTGGGAGCTGACACAGGATACAGGCACTATTAGCTGGACAGCGCAGAACCAGTCAGGGTGGTGAGTCCTGCGGGAAAGAGCCCCTCAGCCAGCAGCAGTTAGGAGGGTGGGACAATCACTATCCTAGTCCCCAACAGGTGGCAGACAGGGTAGGGTCAGCTTGGCTTCAGAAACTGGTGTTTCTTCCCCCGAAATCCAGGCAATTGCAACCGGTTCACCTGCAGACAGTGCAGTGCCTCTGGACGCTTGGTCGGCGGCCCTCAATTGGTTTGTTGCCATGATGGAGGCGGTGCATGGGCGCAAAGGTGGTAAACGGCCCCTGCCCCCCCCCCCCGTCCTCCGGGGAGAGCTCTGACGCAGACTCTGGCCCTGCTGAGGCTGGTGACCCCTGTTCTGTCGTTTCAGATGACACTGACCAGGACCGATCGGACAATGAGGATGAGTCCCTGTCCGGGTCCGTGCGCGACAAAGCGCTTGTTGGAGCACTTATCACAGCTGTGCATGATACCCTGAAGATTCAGGAGCCAGCAGATCCCTCTGCTGATGTAGCGGTCCCTTTTGGGTCCCATAAGCCAGCCCATTCACCTAGGGTGTTCCCCTATCTGACTTATTTTGATGAGTTCATTTACAAGGAATGGGGGCGACCGCAACGGACCTTTTCGGTCCCCAAATACATGGCGGTGTGTTACCCCTTTGAGGAGAGCCTTCTCAAAAAATGGTCGGCTCCTCCGGTCGAGGACCCCCCCAGTTTCCGGGTTAAACAAAGTAACCACAATCCCGGTAGAGGGGACTCCTGCCTTTTTAAGGACCCCACGGACAGGAAGGCCGAGGCAGTGGCTCGTTCCTTGTTTATGGCTGTGGGGTCAGCAATGCGACCAGTACTGGCATCCGCACTTGTGTCTCAGACACTCACTGAGTGGGCAAAACTTTTGCACCGCGAATTGGGAGAGCAACAGGCTTCTCCTGTCTGCGTGCAACTAGCAGACCAATTAGTGCAAGGCCTTAAGTACATTTGTGACGTGGCCCTGGATACTCTCCCTCTGTTATCTAGGGCTTTAGTGTCAGCAGTGGTGCTGAGGTGCCTGATTTGGCTAAAATGCTGGTCTGCTGACCAGGCATCTATAAAAGCCCTGACGGATCTTCCCTTCCTTGGCGACCAGCTCTTTAGAGCCTCATTAGATGACATTATTGAAAATGCCACAGGTGGTAAGAGTACACTACTCCCACAGGCCAGGAAGGCTAAGGAGCCACGCCGTAGGCAAGGGCCCTCATTTTCCGCTCACAACCTGCTTTTTCGTCCGACCGGGGCTTCGGCTAAGCATCTCCAGCCTGACAGGACGACCTCTGAAGGACAAAAGCGTCCCTGGAACCGCAAGCCTAACAAGCCTGCGAGCAAAAGCGCTACTGCATGAAGGTTTGCCCCTGCCTGCAACGCGGGTGGGAGGTCGTCTTCGGGAGTTGCAGCCCGGTGGGTCTCTCGGCTGTCTGACCAATGGGTCTGCGATCTGATTTCCTCAGGCTACAAGATAGAGTTCCTCTCTTGGCCGCAAAACAGATTCTTCCCTCCAGCATACCCGTACTCCCGGCTCGCCGGGAGGCCCTATTGGGGGCGGCAAGGGACCTCCTGTGTCGCGGGGTGATAGTACCTGTCCTAGAATCAGAACTTTTCCAGGGGTTCTACAGAGGTTCAGAATGGAATCAGTTCGCTCAGTAGTCACTGCACTCCATCAAGGGGACCCCCTGGCGTCTTTGGACATCCAGGATGCGTACCTGCACATACCCATATGCCTTGGGCATCAGAGGTTTCTGCGGTTTGCACTTGGGGAAACACACTACCAGTTTGGCTTTCCCCTTTGGTTTGGCATCAGCCCCCCGAGTCTTTACCAAGGTATTGGCTCCTGTTTTGGCGTTGCTGCGACAATGTGGGATCGCGATCGTGGGTTACCTAGACAATCTCCTCCTGAGAGCATCTTCCGCCTCAGAGTTAGAGGAGGATGTGGCGATCACCATGCAGATCCTGCAGGAATTTGGGTGGCTGTTGAACCTAAAAAAGTCGGTGATTGTACCGATTTAGCGTTTGGAGTACCTAGGCTTACTGCTGGACTCCATGAAAGCAAGAGTGTTTCTCCCTTCAGACAAGCTGCAGACTCTCAGAGCCGCGGTAAAACTGCTGAGGATCCACAAGTGGTCATCGCTACGCTTCTGCATGCGAGTCCTGGGACTCATGGTGGCCTCCGAGGCAGTACCGTATGCCCAGTTTCACACCAGAGTCTTGCAGAAAGAGATCTTGACAAAGTGGGACAAATCTCCGTTGTCTCTGGATCAGCAGATTCAGGCGAGCCAGTTAGTCAGGGATTCCCTGCTCTGGTGGCTGAGGTCCCCGGCACTTCGGTCCGGGAAGTCGTTCCTACCTCTGAAATGGACGGTGATCACAATGGATGCCAGCCTAACCGGCTGGGGTGGAGTAATGGGAGTTCAGTCGACCCAGGGCCTCTGGTCGGTGGAGGAATCCAAGTTGCCGATCAATCTGCTCGAGCTGAGAGCGATCAGGCTATGCCTCTTCACATGGTTGATAAGACTTCAAGAGCGTCCGATCAAGATCCAGTCAGACAACGCCATGGCGGTGGCATACGTCAATCACCAAGGAGGAACAAGAAGCTCAGCCACCGCACGGGAGGTCGCTCACATCCTTCAGTGGGCAGAGCGACATGTACCGGCCCTGACGGCCATTTACATCCCGGGAGTGTCAAACTGGCAGGCGGACTATCTAAGTCGCCAGATTCTGGACCCAGGAGAATGGGAGTTGCATCCGGAAGTGTTCAGGCTACTGTGCCTGTGATGGGGCACACCAGACGTGGATCTTTTGGCCTCCTGTCTCAATCGAAAGGTGCCGAGATTCGTGTCCAGGACAAGAGATCCTTGGGCAGATGCGTCAGACGGTGGCTCCGTGGGATCAGTACCAGCTGATCTATGCCTTTCCTTCGCTGAAACTGTTACCACGTCTGCTCCGCAGAGTGGAGGCCGGGGGGATTCCAGTAATACTGATTGCCCCAGATTGGCCCCAGCATCCCTGGTACGCAGACCTAGTGCACCTGGTGGCGGACGCCCCATGGCGACTGCCGGTACGAAAGGACCTTTTTGTCTCAAGGTCCAAACCTCCATCCTGCTTTACCATCGCTGGTTTTAACGGCATGGCTATTGAGAGCCAGGTGTTGAGGAACCGGGGTCTTTCGGACTTGGTGATTCCAACTATGTTGAGAGCAAGGAAATCTTCTTCTCGGAAGATATATCATCGTACCTGGAAGGCCTACATCTCCATGTGTGAGGAGAAAGGTTGGCATCCATGCGCCTTTTATATATCCAGGATCATGTTGTTTCTACAGCAAGGAGTAGACCAGAAACTGGCTTTAAGCACCATTTAAGGGACACATATCAGCTTTGGCTTTTGAACCTGGTGTTATCGGCACTTCAAAAACCGTCATTTGAAGAGATCAGGGAGATCCCTCTGTTGACTCTTTCCCAGAAAGTGGTCTTTTTAGTGGCCATTACTCCGGCTAGGAGGGTTTTGGAGCTGGCGGCCTTGTCTTTCAAGTCGCCCTATCTGGTTATCCACAAGGATAAGGTGGTGTTGCGTCCGCAACCTGCTTTTCTGCCGAAGGTGGTTTTGGCATTCCACATCAATGAAGACATTGTGTTACCATCTTTGTGTCCTAAAACGACACATCCTAAAGAGGTGGCCCTCCATTCCCTGGACGTGGTTCGGGCTCTGATGGTGTATTTGTCTGCTACTAGTCCCTTTCGGAAGTCAGACTCCTTGTTTGTTTTGGTGGCTGGTCCGAAAAAAAGCATGGCGGTCTCGTCGGCCACCATTTCCAGGTGGATCAGACAGATTGTAGTACAGGCCTACGCCTTGAAGGGGCAGGTGCCCCCCTTTTCGGTCACGGCCCACTCCACAAGGGCAATCGAAATGTTTTGGGCCTTCCGACAACAAGCGTCTGTCGCTCAAGTGTGTAAAGCGGCGACTTGGTCGTCTGTTAACACCTTTACAAAATTCTACAAGGTAGATGTCAGTGCATCGGCTGATGCCTGTTTTGGCAGCAAAGTTTTGCAGGCGGCGGTATAATTGCAATTACACTTACATTTTTTCCTGTTTTTTTGGTAAAAACACAGTACCTTAAGTAAATGCACTGTTGCATTTGTTACCGCAGTTCTGAGGCGGTTAGAAGGTAGTGACTCCCAGTTGAGGAGCACTCTGTTTGTTTTTGTTTCTTTGTGGGTAACAAAGTGTTTTGGTTCCCACACGCTGTTGTTTTTTGTGGGTAAAGTTATACTAGTTCCCACATGCCATGGTGGGTGAAGTTTTTATGCTGTTTTCCCACCCCTCGTTTTGGCACTGCTTGGGGACGTCCCAATGGTCTAAGAGAGGAGCTGTGTCAGTCAGTGAACGTAAGAGAAAATAGGATTTTTTGTACTCACCGTAAAATCCTTTTCTCTGTAGTTCACCGACTGACACAGCACCCGCCCCTCCTATTTTTGTCTACGTTATACTGCTTGTTGACATACTGAGGCTGCAGTAGCATGCTGTGGGGTTGTTACCTAAGGGACCGCCCCTTGGGCGGAACTAGAAAGTTCTAGTTTTATTATCACATGTTAACATGTAATGCCTAGTCTTCTCCTGAAGGTGGCATAACAACCCAATGGTCTAAGAGAGGAGGTGTGTCAGTAGGTGAACTACAGAGAAAAGGATTTTATGGTGAGTACAAAAAATCCTATTTTTTTAATCCTTATACTGAGAATGAATGCATACTTTTCTAACATTCTGCACGCAAGCTCTGCAGTTCTGTACAGAAAACTGCCACCATCTCTATGTAGCACTTACCCCCGAAGGAGCTGCTGAAATTTATTGGGCCTGTACTCTGCTATTTCCACCCCTAATGATTTGGCTCAACCCGCTTGACACAGCTGTGTAACAGTGTTGGTGCAAAACCCAATAATGAAAGACAGTTGAATAATAACAGATTATATACACTTTACCTGTGTTGTCACCTGGGTATACACTGCTACACCTGTTTGGAGAATGAACAAGCCTCACAACAGATTGTATTAAACCAAAAGATAATTTTATTAGAACAGGTTCAAACATCGAACACAAGAACCGTGATTGGTATACAATACCGACACAAATAATTGTGAATGGCTATCACCTGAGAGCTACCTGTATTGCTCCTGCAGGCGTGTCTCCAAGTGGGACTAATGCTCAGGCAACAACCTCAGCACTGGGCACCTTCCCACTTCCAGCACACTGCGATGGGCACCATAATCTATCCTATCAGTGCCCATCCGTGCCACCTATCAGTGCCCATCTGTGCCACCTATCAGTGCCTATCCATGCTGCCTATCAGTGCCCATACATGCCGCCTATCAGTGCCCATCCATGCTCATCTGTGCCGCCTATCCATGCCCATCTGTGCCGCCTATCCATGCCGCCTATCCATGCCAATCCGTGCCATCTATCAGTGCCCATCCGTGCCGCCTATCAGTGCCCATTAATGCTACCTCATCAGTGCCACTTCATTGGTGCCACCTCATCGGTGCCCATCAGTGCTGCCTTAGTGCCCGTCAGTGCACCCCCATTAGTGCCCATCAGTGAAGGAGAAAACTTACTTATTTACAAAGTTTTTATACTGAAACAAAAAAAAACATATTTTTTTTTTTCAAAAATTTCGGCTTTTTTTATTTGTTTAGCAAAGAATATAAACCGTAGAGTTGATCAAATACCACCAAAAGAAATTTCTATTTGTGGAAAAAAAAATAGGTCTGGGCAGGAAGCTATTTAAGTGCCCGGTATGGAGGTGGTTAAACTGAACTGTTCTGTGGGACTACAGGTCCCAGCAATGCTGTAAAGTTAGGCTAATGTGTGAGGTGCAGTATTTAACTTCTGGGCAACAGCCCTCTCACCACACCAGGTCTGGATGGATGGGTGCCTCTGTTCAGATGGTCTCCGTCCTGCTGCCAGTGAGCTCTGCAATGCTGCACTGCTGCATAAGGCGACCGGGTCCTCCTTCTGGCTCCGTGAGATGTCTATTTATCCTCCCCGATCCGACTACTCCACTGTTCCAGCAGGCTGCAGTGTATACTGTCTCCAGTGGCTTTAAATGTTGCTCCGCACCGAGCAGGCCGCAGCTCTTCTGGACGCCCTAACACAGATCCCTGTAGGCAGGTCACACGTCCCAGCAGAAAGAGTAAGAAAATGGCTGCGTGGGCCCTTTTATTTCCTACCCAACATGCATTTCATTCACTCATTGTTCGTGGGTAAGTGAGTGGGCATTCTGAGTAAGTGAGTCCTTTTGCAGGGAAAACGATTAAGTCACTTCCTGTTAAGCTTTCCCTATGTTCTTGAAATCAGAAATAAACAAAGTCCATTTTACATTTATACCACTGGATGGAGCCAAATACCAATTTATAGCATTGTCCATAGTTTAACATTGCAAAGCATTAGGAGGCAAAAATACCGGCGCTACATCTATGTTAATTAGTTGCAGAACCAGCTCCAGTTTCTATTTCACTCTGCAATAGAAACTAGCATGGGTGGTGCAGATAGACCTGAAACAGCATTGTTAATGTAACGCTCACCACTCCAGAAAGTTTCCTGCACCAGTTTTCTGGCACAAAAAACATAGTTCATTCCTGGGATTGTGTATAGTTTATTGGGGTTTACAAAATGTCTACATTCTGAGATTCTATACAAGCTATTTGCTCATTCATTTTTTATAGCAGACAGATTGTCCAGTCAGCATTCCTTTCAGTTTAATGGCAGACAACTAGGCTGATTAGCTGCCCATATACTTTACTATGGAGAGAAATGCCTTTGGCCCATGAGACACTGTTCTTACATTTGCAGGGCCTCCTAGTGACCATTGGGCAATGTTCCTTATGCGGCGTACACACGAAGGGACAATCCCGCGGGATTATCCGCTGGACTGAAGTCCAGCGGATAATCCCCTCGTGTGTGGGCGCCGGCGGACTTTTTGGCGCCAAAGTCCGGAGGACTTTTTGGCGCCAAAGTTTTAAGTTTGGTTTTAAAATTATCCGCTGGACTTGGCAGTCCGGCGGACAATCCCGCCGTTAGTGGGCAAGTCCGCGGGACTTTTGAAATGAACGGACTTGCCGCTCATCGGCAAGTCCGTTCATTTAGCACGTGACTTCAGGTTACGTAGCTAGCGTAGGCAGTGACCTGGCATCGATTTAAAGGGACTCCCCACGCCGAAAAAACGGCGTGGGGGTTCCCCCCAAATCCATGTCAGACCCTCATCCGAGCACGCAGCCTGGCAGGCCAGGAAAGGGGTGGGGACGAACGAGCGCCCCCCCCCCCTCCTGAGCCGTACCAGGCCGCGTGCCCTCAACATGGGGGGTGCCCTGGGGAAAGGGGGGCCGTGCGGCCCCCCCACCCCAAAGCACCTTGTCCCCATGTTGATGAGGACAAGGGCCTCTTCCCGACAACCCTGGCCGTTGGTTGTCGGGGTCTGCGGGCGGGGGCTTATCGGAATCTGGGAACCCCCTTTAATAAGGGGGCCCCCAGATCCCGGCCCCCCACCCTATGTGAATGAGTATGGGGTACGATGTACCCCTACCCATTCACCTAAGGTGTAAAATGTAAAGTACAAAAACACACACTTTTGAAAAAATATTTTATTGCACTGCTCCGGGGGTCTTCTTCCGTCTTGGGGGTCTTCTCGCCGGACTCCTCCGCTCTCTTCTGCTCTTTTACCTAGCTCTTTCACGAACGGAGGAGTCCGGCTACCTTCTTCGTCGTCGCCGCCGTCGTCTGGGGGTCTCGATCCGCCTTCGGGGGTCTTCCGGGGGTCTCTTCTGTTCTTGCGGCGGTCGTCGTCTTCCGCGCCGCCGGCGCCGCCTTCTTCTTCTTGTCCTTCTTGTTCTTCTTCTTCTTCTTCCGATGTTGACCCGTCGCTGTCTCTGCCCGGAATGCCTGTGCCGCTCTGCGCTGGGACTTATATAGGGACATGGGGGACAGGGTCACATGTTCATGTCACATGGTGACCCCGCCCCCTTGTGTTGTCACAGTCCCGGAGGATGCTGGGACTGTGACATCGCAAGGGGGCGGGGTCACCATGTGACATGAACATGTGACCCTGTCCCCCATGTCCCTATATAAGTCCCAGCGCAGAGCGGCACAGGCATTCCGGGCAGAGACAGCGACGGGTCAACATCGGAAGGACAAGAAGAAGAAGGCGGCGCCGGCGGCGCGGAAGACGACGACCGCCGCAAGAACAGAAGAGACCCCCGGAAGACCCCCGAAGGCGGATCGAGACCCCCAGACGACGGCGGCAACGACGAAGAAGGTAGCCGGACTCCTCCGTTCGTGAAAGAGCTAGGTAAAAGAGCAGAAGAGAGCGGAGGAGTCCGGCGAGAAGACCCCCAAGACGGAAGAAGACCCCCGGAGCAGTGCAATAAAATATTTTTTCAAAAGTGTGTGTGTTTTTGTACTTTACATTTTACACCTTAGGTGAATGGGTAGGGGTACATCGTACCCCATACTCATTCACATAGGGTGGGGGGCCGGGATCTGGGGGCCCCCTTATTAAAGGGGGTTCCCAGATTCCGATAAGCCCCCGCCCGCAGACCCCGACAACCAACGGCCAGGGTTGTCGGGAAGAGGCCCTTGTCCTCATCAACATGGGGACAAGGTGCTTTGGGGTGGGGGGGCCGCACGGCCCCCCTTTCCCCAGGGCACCCCCCATGTTGAGGGCACGCGGCCTGGTACGGCTCAGGAGGGGGGGGCGCTCGTTCGTCCCCACCCCTTTCCTGGCCTGCCAGGCTGCGTGCTCGGATGAGGGTCTGACTTGGATTTGGGGGGAACCCCCACGCCGTTTTTTCGGCGTGGGGATTCCCTTTAAATCCATGCCAGCTTACGGAGCTAGCGCGGCGGCAGTAACTGCCTACGCTAGCTACGTAACCTGAAGTTACGTTCGAAATGAACGGACTGCTCCGTGTGTGGGCAAGTCCGTTCATTTTCAAAAGTCCCGCAGACTTTTGGCCGGCGGATTATCCGCTGGAGAAGTCCGTGCGTGTGTGGGCAAGTCCACAGGCTCGGAAAGTCCAGCGGACCTAGCTGGAAAGTCCCGCGGGATTGTCCGCTGGACTAAGTCCGCCGGCAAAAGTCCGCACGTGTGTACGCGGCATTAGACTTACTATTGGCTTTAGAGCAGTTTTCTTCCCATTACCACTGACGCATGTTTTTCTCCAACCGATGCTGGGGAATTTTTTCCCTACTACTGACACAAGGGCATATTTTCCTTCCCACTGGCCACCAATGTTGCAGCATACTTATTCCCTCTTACTGACAACCCCATGACTTCTTTCTTTCCCAGTGACCAGTGATATAAGGGGCAGTATGTTACATACGCCTGACCACTGCACTCCATACCCTATGTTGTATGTTACATAGACCTGAGTACTGTGCTCTATATCATCCTTGTTTGACCCTCTCTCCGTCAACACTGGGGTCACAATAGCTGAGTGATAGAGAGAAACTGAGGGAGAGGAGAAACAATGGAATACTAGTCAGTACTAGTGTGCAAAAGTGTAATTGTTTTGTAAGAATAAATCACCTCTAATGTTGGGAGTCCTGCGTGTGTCGATGCTGCTGCATTATGTAAAACGATTAGAATAGTTTTTAAAATTTTTGGAATGGGGTGCCTTGAGACTGTCCATAATTTTAACCACTTGCCGACCAGCCACTGTCATTATACTGTGGCAGGTCGGCACGATCTCGCGAGCTGTCGTAGCTATACACCGACTTCTTTAAGTGGGATAGCAGGTGCGCACGCTGCAACCCCTAGTGTTTACCCCTTCCCTGCCAGTGACATTTATACAGTAATCAGTGCGTTTTTATAGCACTGATCGCTGTATGATTGTCAATCATCCCAAAAATGTGTCAAAAGTGTCCGATGTGTCCACCATAATGTCGCAGTCATGATAAAAATTGCAGATCGCCGCCATTACTGGTAAAAAAATAATATTAATAAAAATGCCCTAAATCTATCCCCTATTTTGTAGACGCTATAACTTTTGCGCAAACCAATCAATATAAGCTTATATATTATATTGCGATATTACCAAAAATATGTAGAAGAATACATATGGGCCTAAACTGAGAAAAAAAAATGCTTTTTTTTTGAAAAAAAAATGGGGATATTTAATATGGCAAAAAGTAGAAAAAATTGTGTTTTTTTTCAAAATTTACACTTTTTTTGTTTTTGGGGCAAAAAATAAAAACCGCAGAGATGATCAAATACCACCAAAAGAAAGGTCTATTTGTGGGAAAAAAAGGACATCAATTTTGTTTGGGTACAGCATCGCACGACCACGCAATTGTCAGTTAAAGAGACGCAGTGCCATATCACAAAAAGTGCTCTGGTCATTGAGCAGCCAAATCTTCCGGGGCTGAAGTGGTTAAAGGGTGCCTTGACTAAAAAAAAGGAGAAACACTGCCATAGAGTCCAGAAAAATCATTCTTTTTACTTAAATTCCTTTGTAAAATTTGTTCAAAATACAATAAAGGTAATGTACATAGTTCCATAATTGGTAAGGTTGAATAAAGACCCCAGTCCATCCAGTTCAACCTGTGGTGTGCGTGTATAAGTTTATGTCAATGATAATTCCCATATCCCTGAATGTTGGGATTGTTAAGCTGCCCATCTGATAGTTTTTTAAACTATCAACGCTCCCTTTGATACCACTGCTTGTGGAAGGGAATTCCACATCCTTACCGCTCTGACAGTAAAGAACAATATACAGTTGAGGTTAAACTGCTTCTCTTCCAGTTTCAATGACTGGCCCGTGTCTTTTTAAACTCCCTCCCACTGAAAAGTTTTTCCTTATGCTAGAGTCACCAGTAAGGTATTTGTATATCACTTTCATATGCTCTCAAGCTTCTCCTCTCCAGAGAGAATAAATGTAATGCTTGTATACTTTCCTCATAGCTGAGGTCCTCGAGTCCCTTTATTAGTTTTGTTGCCCTTTTCTGGACTCTCTCCAGTTCCAGCACATCCTTCTTGAGGACTGGTGCCCAGAACTGGACAGCATACTCAACATTCGGCTGGACCAGAGTCTTGTAGAGTGGCAGAATTATCATTTTATCTCTGGAGTAAATCCCCTTTTTAATGCCTGATAATATTCTGTTGGCTTTGCTTGCAGCAGCTTGGCATTGAATGCGATTGCTGAGCCTGTCATGTACTCGGACCCCCAGGATCTTTTTCCATCCTGGATTCCCCAGTGGTTCTCCCCTAGCGAGTAACTTGCCTTCGTATTTTTAGCACCCAAATGCATTACTCATTTTTCAACATTAAACCTCATTTGCCATGTAGTTGCCCAACCCATTATTTTTTTTATGCCTTCTTGTAAGGTTTCCACATTTTGTTGTGACGTTATTACCCTGCTTAGCTTTGTAACCTCAGCAAACACTGAGATTGAGCTATATATCCCATTCTCTATATCATTTTTAGCAGGTCGGTCTGGCAAGAACCATCCTTCATGAATCTATGCTGATTACAACTAATGATGCTGTTTTCATCAGCAAATTTGTGGATATAGACCCTTATCATCCCCTCCAATAGTTTGCAAACTATTGATGTTAGACTGACTGGCCTGTAGCTTCCAGGGATATATCTCAGCCCTTTTTTAAATATTGGTGCAACGTTGGCTTTTCTCTAATCAGCTGGTATCATTCCTGTCAGTATGCTGTCCATAAAAAATAGGAACAACAGTCTAGCTATCACCTGACTGAAATCCTTAAAGACTCTCGGGTGTAAGCCATCTGGTCCTGGTGATTTATTTATGGTAAGTTTTTCAAGTCTATTTCTAATGCCGCGTACACACGACCGTACTTTTCGACAGCAAAGGTCTGACGGAACAAATCTGTCGGACAATTCAATCATGTGTGGGCTCCATCGGACCTTTGCTGTCCAAAAATCGGGAAGACCGTCGGACCTAGTCCGTCAAAGTCCAGTTGTGTGTACGTGGCATAACACTGGCTTCCGTTAGCCATGAGGGTTCATTCTGTGATGCGTTGTTAACATTACAGTCTTAGTTCTGATATCCCCAATTTTCCTTTGTGAAAACTGAATAGAAGAATGCAT
Organism: Lithobates sylvaticus; assembly: GCA_028564925.1. Classification (NCBI taxonomy): domain Eukaryota; kingdom Metazoa; phylum Chordata; class Amphibia; order Anura; family Ranidae; genus Lithobates; species Lithobates sylvaticus. Next base: position 97,412,347 of record CM053032.1, on the reverse strand, counting down.
TTAAAACCTTTGCCTTCTCCTTGTCTTTTGTAACCAAATTCCCTTCACCATCTCTTATGGGGCCAATTTGCTCTGGCCTCACTTTCTTACTGTTAATATATTTAAAAAATGTATTGGAATTTTTTTACTTCCTTTCGCTATGTGCCTTTCGTGGTCTATTCCTTGTAGTGGAATGCCAACAATGACCCCTCAGCCTTATATTTTATAGCCTTATAGGTCTTTTCTTTCACTTTTATATGCATTTTTACATTATAGTTTAGCCACCCAGGTTTATTCTTAGATATTTTATATTTATTGCCCATTGGAATGCACTGGCCAATACCTTTATTTAAAGTTTTTTCCTAGCCACTTTCAGACCGGACCATATTGCAGCCTAAAGACCAGGGAACTTTTTACAATTTGGCACTGCACTGGTTTAACTGGTAATTGCGCGGTCATGCAATGTTGTACCCAAACGAAATTTGCGTCCAAATAGAGCTTTCGTTTAATGTTATTTGATTGCCTCTGTGATTTTTATTTTTTGCGATATAAATTGAAAAATACAGAAAATTTAGAAAAAAAAATATTTTTCTACTTCTTGTTATAAGAAAAATCCAATAAACTCCATTTCAGCCAAAATGTATTCAGCCACATGTCTTTGGTAAAAAAAAATGTCAATAAGCGTATATTTATTGGTTTGTGCAAAAGCGTCTACAAACTAGGGTACATTTTCTGGAATTTACGCAGCTTTTAGTTTATGACTGCCTATCTCATTTCCTGAAGTGTTAAAATGGCAGAGCAGTACAACCCCCCCCCCCCCAAATGACCCCATTTTGTAAAGTAGGCACCCTAGGAAAATTACTAAGAGGCAAGGCATGTTGAGCCCATTGATTATTTTTTTTTTTTGTCCCGATTGAATAATGCCAAAAAAAAAAACAAATTTTTTTACAAAAAGTTGTCACTAAATGATATATTGCTCACACATGCCATGGTTATATGTGGAATTGCACCCCAAAATACATTTTGCTTCTTCTCCTGAGTACGGAGGTACCACATGTGTGGGACTTTTTTGGAGCCTAGCTGCATATGGGGCCCTGAAAACCAAGCACTGCCTTCAGGATTTCTAAGGGCGTAAATTTTTGATTTCACTCCTCACTACCTATCACAGTTTTGAAGGCCATAAATGCCAAGATGGCACAAAACCCAGCCAAATGACCCCATTTTGAAAAGTAGACACCCCAAGCTATTTGCTGAGAGGCATGTTGAGTCCATGGAATAGTTTATATTTTGCCACAAGCAGGAAAATGACAAACCTTTTTTTTTTGTTGCCCATGGTTGTCACTAAATGATATATTGCTCACACATGCCATGGGCATATGTGGAATTACACCCCAAAATAAAATCTGCTGCTTCTCCTGAGTACGGGGATACCACATGTGTGGGACTTTTTGGGAGCCTAGCCGCATACGGGGCCCCGAAAACCAAGCACCGCCTTCATGATTTCTAGGGGGCGTAAATTTTTGATTTCACTCCTCACTACCTATCACAGTTTCGGAGGCCATAAAATGCCAAGATGGCACAAAACCCCACCTAAATTACCCCATTTTGGAAAGTAGACACCCCAAGCTATTTGCTGAGAGCCATGGTGAGTATGTCCTGGCATGGTGGGTTTATGTCACACATCACCCACTCTTCTAACCACTTGAAGACAAAGCCCTTTCTGACACTTTTTGTTTACATGAAAAAATATTTTTTTTTTGCAAGAAAATTACTTTGAACCCCAAACATTATATATTTTTTTAAAGCAAAGGCCCTACAGATTAAAATGGTGGGTGTTTAATTTTTTTTTTCACTCAGTATTTGCGCAGAGATTTTTCAAACGCTTTTTTTTGGGAAAAAACACACTTTTTTAAATTTTAATGCACTAAAACACACTATATTGCCCAAATGTTTGATGAAATAAAAAAGATGATCTTAGGCCGAGTACATGGATACCAAACACGACATGCTTTTTAAAATGTGAGAGCAAACACTGTTGCAGTCAAGATAAATAAATCCGCGCTGCAGCTGAATGGCGTACCTGCTAAGCAAATGATGGTTAATAATAAAAAAAAATTACATTACAATATAACAGTGATGCCTCGTACACACGTAGGGACTTTTGCCGGCGGACCTAGTCCAGCGGACAATCCCGCGGGACTTTCCAGCTAGGTCCGCTGGACTTTCCGAGGGTGTGGACTTGCCCACACACGCACGGACTTCTCCAGCGGATAATCCGCCGGCCAAAAGTCCGCGGGACTTTTGAAAATGAACGGACTTGCCCACACACGGAGCAGTCCGTTCATTTCGAACGTAACTTCAGGTTACGTAGCTAGCGTAGGCAGTAAATGCCGCCGCGCTAGCTCCGCAAGCTGGCATGGATTTAAAGGGAATCCCCACGCCGAAAAAACGGCGTGGGGGTTCCCCCCAAATCCATGTCAGACCCTCATCCGAGCACGCAGCCTGGCAGGCCAGGAAAGGGGTGGGGACGAACGAGCGCCCCCCCCCCCCTCCTGAGCCGTACCAGGCCGCGTGCCCTCAACATGGGGGGTGCCCTGGGGAAAGGGGGGCCGTGCGGCCCCCCCCCCACCCCAAAGCACCTTGTCCCCATGTTGATGAGGACAAGGGCCTCTTCCCGACAACCCTGGCCGTTGGTTGTCGGGGTCTGCGGGCGGGGGCTTATCGGAATCTGGGAACCCCCTTTAATAAGGGGGCCCCCAGATCCCGGCCCCCCACCCTATGTGAATGAGTATGGGGTACGATGTACCCCTACCCATTCACCTAAGGTGTAAAATGTAAAGTAAAAAAAAAAACACCCACACTTTTGAAAAAATAGTTTATTGCACTGCTCCGGGGGTCTTCTTCCGTCTTGGGGGTCTTCTCGCCGGACTCCCCCGCCATTTACCAAGCTCTTTTACCGAGCGGGGGAAGTCCGGCTACCTTCTTCGTCGTCGCCGCCGTCTGGGGGTCTCGATCCGCCTTCGGGGGTCTTCTTCCGTCTTGGGGCTCTTCTCGCCGGACTCCTCCCCTCTCTTCTGCTCTTTTACCTAGCTCTTTCACGAGGGGAGGAGTCCGGCTACCTTCTTCGTCGTCGCCGCCGTCGTCTGGGGGTCTCGATCCGCCTTCGGGGGTCTTCCGGGGGTCTCTTCTGTTCTTGCGGCGGTCGTCGTCTTCCGCGCCGCCGGCGCCTTCTTCTTCTTGTCCTTCTTCTTGTCCTTCTTGTTCTTCTTCTTCTTCCGATGTTGACCCGACGCTCTCTCTGCCCGGAATGCCTGTGCCGCTCTGCGCTCGGACTTATATAGGGACATGGGGGACAGGGTCACATGCACATGTCACATGGTGACCCCGCCCCCTTGTGTTGTCACAGTCCCGGAGGATGCTGGGACTGTGACATCGCAAGGGGGCGGGGTCACCATGTGACATGAACATGTGACCCTGTCCCCCATTACCCTATATAAGTCCGAGCGCAGAGCGGCACAGGCATTCCGGGCAGAGAGAGCGTCGGGTCAACATCGGAAGAAGAAGAAGAACAAGAAGGACAAGAAGAAGGAGAAGGCGCCGGCGGCGCGGAAGACGACGACCGCCGCAAGAACAGAAGAGACCCCCGGAAGACCCCCGAAGGCGGATCGAGACCCCCAGACGACGGCGGCGACGACGAAGAAGGTAGCCGGACTCCCCTCGCTCGTGAAAGAGCTAGGTAAAAGAGCAGAAGAGAGCGGAGGAGTCCGGCGAGAAGACCCCCAAGACGGAAGAAGACCCCCGAAGGCGGATCGAGACCCCCAGACGGCGGCGACGACGAAGAAGGTAGCCGGACTTCCCCCGCTCGGTAAAAGAGCTTGGTAAATGGCGGGGGAGTCCGGCGAGAAGACCCCCAAGACGGAAGAAGACCCCCGGAGCAGTGCAATAAACTATTTTTTCAAAAGTGTGGGTGTTTTTTTTTACTTTACATTTTACACCTTAGGTGAATGGGTAGGGGTACATCGTACCCCATACTCATTCACATAGGGTGGGGGGCCGGTATCTGGGGGGCCCCTTATTAAAGGGGGCTCCCAGATTCCGATAAGCCCCCGCCCGCAGACCCCGACAACCAACGGCCAGGGTTGTCGGGAAGAGGCCCTTGTCCTCATCAACATGGGGACAAGGTGCTTTGGGGTGGGGGGGCCGCACGGCCCCCCTTTCCCCAGGGCACCCCCCATGTTGAGGGCACGCGGCCTGGTACGGCTCAGGAGGGGGGGGGCGCTCGTTCGTCCCCACCCCTTTCCTGGCCTGCCAGGCTGCGTGCTCGGATGAGGGTCTGACATGGATTTGGGGGGAACCCCCACGCCGTTTTTTCGGCGTGGGGAGTCCCTTTAAATCCATGCCAGGTCACGGAGCTAGCGCGGCGGCATTTACTGCCTACGCTAGCTACGTAACCTGAAGTCACGTGCTAAATGAACTTGGCAGTCCAGCGGATAATTTGAAAACAAAACTTCAAACTTTGGCGCCAAAAAGTCCGCCGTACTTTGGCGCCAAAAAGTCCGCCGGCGCCCACACACGAGGGGATTATCCGCTGGACTTCAGTCCAGAGGATAATCCCGCGGGATTGTCCCTTCGTGTGTACGCGGCATAAGACTTACCATACCTGCAAAGCAAATACAAAAAAAAAACAGTAAAAAATAAAACATTTTTTAACGCAACCTGTGCCTAAAATATATATATGCCTAAGCATGGGGGCATCCTCCCACAAAAGGTAGGAGCAAATCGCTCCTCCACCCCTGCTGCCACCATTTTGTTTTTAACTGTGGTCGTGAAATCACCTCCGACAGCGCTGGAGTCACGGCTTTATGTATCGTGGGAGCAAACGCTGTTGCTGTCAAGATAAATAAATTTGCGCTGCAACTGAATGGCGTACCTGAAAACAAAAAAGTGGTTAACAATAAAACATTACAGAATAGAATACAGTAAAAAAGAGCAGAACAATAGAGAGAGAATAGAGAGAAAAAGAACAATAAAACGACAACTATTTTTTTTTCTTTTATTTTAGATTTTTTTTTTTTTTCCTTCTTTTTCTTTTACACTTTTTTTTTTTAACTGTAACGGTTCTAACGTAACTGTTGTAACGGTTCAAGCGGTTTGGGTCTCTCAAAATGCGATGGCATCTTGGGAGACCCTGTGAACGTGTGCCTAGTCTGTGCAATGCTGTACCCTATGCTAATACTCAACTAGTGTATGGTAGCGTTCAAAACATTCACCAATGCAAAGATCGTATTCTGAGCCTGAATCTGACAGATGAGTGACTTCCTCTTCACTATCTGTCATGCTCAGAAACGTGTAGGCCTCTTCACTACTGTACCTTTGATTTGCCATTTTGGGCTCTAAATTTAGTGGTCTTATTTCTGTCATTTATACTGAATGCAATTAACCTGTGATGGCTGTTTCCTAAGTTGCCCCGTATTTCAACATCCGCAATTAGGTCTGTTTTATTTGTAATCTGTAGGTCTAGTAATGCATTATTGCTTTTGGTGCATTCACCAACTGACCCATGAAATTGTCCTACAAGATATTTTGGAAATGTCAAACCTTAGATGAATATGCAGTTACTTATGCCCAGTTGATATCTGGATAATTGAAACCCCCCATTATAATAACACTGTCCTGCCTTGTTGCCATTCCTAGCCATGATAGGGGGTCAGACTCCTCCTCATTCCTCAGGTTAGGGGGCCTGTAGCTTACATCCACTATTACTTTACTATCAGTTTCCTCCCTTTGAAGCTCCAACCACAAGGATTCCACCCCTTTCCTTGCTCCATTAGTAATATCGTCCATCACATTCACTTGAAAATCATTCTTAATGTACAGGTATACCCCTCCCCATTTACTATGTGCAAAATAAAGAAAAATGGTGCTGCGCGCTGCCAAAGTGATATATAAACTACAGGGACCTTATTTAAATTGACCTCTAAGCTGCTGCAAATACAAATTGTGTTCCCACAATGATAAGTGCTGATCAAAAAAAGGTATGTATTTGCGCTGCTTTAAACAGATTGCCTAATTATATGGCCATCCTCTGGTATTAAGTGAACATATTCATAGATGCTTAAATATATTATAGAAAATCTCTCATACCAAAAACATATTCATATGACATCAAACACCTTATACATGTAGCGGTGACACTTTTACAAGGTGTCCTCTATATGTGAAAATTTAGTTTTTTCCTCAAAACAGTAGTGGGGTTCTGAGGGTTAATTTTGCAGGTTAGCTTTGGCATCAGTTTGGCTGGGCCATACTAGGGTTCTGCCTGGTCATGGGTGCAGTGAGGTACACATGACAGGCCTAGAACCAGGCCTGGTTGGACGTTTTGAGTATCAGTCTTTCCCGGAGCCAATCAGTGGGTGCGTCTGGCCCTGCTGTGTAGTCTGGGGAAGGGTACTCAAGGTGCTGAAGTCACGTATTCGGAGTTCGGCCGTAGCTGCCTGTTCCTGAATCTGGACCGGGGTAGCCCTGCGAGGGGTCCCGGGCCCGGGAGCATTTGCCATCCTGCAACATGGTCAGTTTGACTAGCCCTACAGACCCGCATGGTCTGGGGCAAGGATCCATCTGTTCCCGAGTCTCGGAACCGGCTGGTCTGAGGCGCAGTAACTGAGGAAGGATTTAAGGTGTCCGGGTGTGCTCTCAATCTTGGAGGGGCACCGCAGCTCGTGTAAGCGACCGGGGGAGGACTCTTCGGAGGAGGGCCAACAAGCTGGCATCTCAAGAAGAGCCTGGTTGCTGGGTTGTTATGGACACTAACGAATCCACAGTTTCGCAGTACTGCCAAGGAGACAGAGAACGTTCCAGGTACTGATAAAAGGTTCCTATTAACTTTCGGTTGAAAGTTTATTCTGTATCAGAGACATTACCAGTTTCCGGATCAGAGTGTTGACTGTCATAATCTCTGGCTAGAGATTTGTTCAGCATTGAAGTGCCCAGCTGCGAGTGGCTACTCTCTGGGTTTTTGTTAGAGACATTTCAATTGTCAGCAGTTTAAGGTGCTTGAGTTTCTTCATCCTTACCCACTGTTCCTATTCGAGACTATGTTTGTTGGATGTTACTCCTGCAAATAAAAACCTTTTAAAAGGACTTTTATGGTGTCAGCATCCGAAGTCGTTGGGTACTAACCCTGCGAACCCCTGGACACGGATTAACAAGCCAAGCGGAGGTAACTGGTAAGCCCAAAAGTCAAGGACTTATGGCCGCTACACGTGGGGGCTCGCAGTCCGGGATTTACAGTTGCCTCGCAGGGCCTTGGAACAGAGGGTGAAGTATTTTTGAACTGCGCCATTAAAGATCAGAGCTATTTTGGAGATACTTTCTCTGAAGTGCGTAAGCATGGGAGGAGCCTGTACTGAAAAGCCAGCGAAGTTGCACAGCACCAGCGCCCAGTGGGAGGAGTTTATGCTGATCTTTTCCCGCACGAGGCACCGCGTGAGAGTATGTTGCGGAGGGAGAAGAGGTTTGGTTGACTTCTCGGAGTGGAGAAAAAGATACCGTTACCTTCTCGACAGAATGCACAGGTTCCCAAATATGCAGCCAGCGCCTGGACCCAGGATGCCTACAGTGAGGGGTCGAGCAAGCGTACAGATGCCACGATGATCACAGACACGGGCATTCGTCTGCTGCCGCAGGGGCGGTTCATTTTGTGCACCATTGGAGATATGGAAGCCCTGGGAATGCTGTGCGGAAAATGTGTTTGGTTGGTCGCAAACCCTCGGCCGTTCGCCAGGTGCCGAAGGTGCGGCGAGTACACCTTCAAAGTGGAGCAGCCTGCCGAACTGCCTCGGGCTTTCCACATGGACTGGGCCACAGGTATGGCCACTGAGGAACACATCGCTTATGTTCCAGCTAAAGGGCCTGAGATTCGGGTTTCATCCACTGTTGCCGGTACTCCCAACAAGGACATTGCTGCTGACTGGGCTGGGGAGTTGACCCCAGAGGTGATGGACACAGCCTTGTCCACCCTCATGGACTTCACCACCATGCCTGCCATGGAGGAAGTGGAGCCCCTACAGCCTTCGCCCAGTCGTAAGAAGGATTCACAGCCCTCTAAAGAAGCCACTCGTCGGGCAAAAGCCATTGCCCTGGAAAGGCCACCGCAGTCTACGGGAGAGAGCACCGAGGGAACCGTGAGTTTTAAAACCCTGAAAAGATTTGTATCTCGGGACTCTGATTTTGAATCTTTTTGTTCCTCGCCGGAGGTCAAAGAGGCTGAGGAGCTGTATGAAGCCATGTCTGACGAGTTGTTGTGGTCGTGTGGGGATGATGAGGGTTGGATGGCCCTTACTGGGGGGGACAAGTAGAGACCCCCTTAGTCCGAAACACCTCAATGCCCAAGCTTGAAAACCTGCCAGTGATTTCGAGCAATGCCACAAGATTGGTGAAGCGATCGCCCTACTCTTGCATCCCCCCTGGGGATGGAGTCACTCGCAACCTACCGAGACTAGCCAGGTCTCAGAGGCTGTTGCATAAGCGGTTGGCAACAGAGTATGGACTTGAATTCCCTTACGTGCCTAGGGAAGTCATGGACATTGTGGAAGCAAATCGGGAAAAGTGGTATGCGGAGGATGTCTGGGACTACCTTAAGGTCCCAAAGCCACTGCAGAAGAAATCTTTCTCCCGTGAGATGTTTGATCGATTCCAAGGATGTCTGTTGCATTGGAGCTATGGTTGGCATATCTATTGTGATAAAGTTGTGATCTGCAGACCGGATAAGGACAGTGCTGTGTGCTACATCACCACTTATGATGTTCAAGCGGGTAGAGATGTTGTTTTACCCAATCCGCGTTTCTATTGGTGAACTGTTCCTGAAGTCAAGCCTTTGAATCTTGCAAAAAGAGCTTCTCCCGTATCTTCATCTTTTTGTGATTTTCTGCAAGTTACAAGAACTGTGGGATTAGAAAGGCAGGTGGTTGCTACAGGAAACTACGTGTCAAGATCTACAAGTTCCCAGCTCACAGTACTTGGTTTCTTAAGGACTTGCAGTTACAGCGGCTCTGACTACTAGGTGGCGTGAGTCTGCAGGAAAGGAACAGCAGTAGCGAGAACTTCTTTTACATTCGTTAGTGATTTCATGTGTCTTTAACCACTTTAAGACCAGCCTCGTTTTGGATTTTAGGTGTTAACATGTTTTTTGCTAGAAAAATACTTAGAACCCCCAAACATTATATATTGTTTTTTTCTAACACCCTAGAGAATAAAATGGCGGTCGTTGCAATACTTTTTTTCACACCATTTTTGCACAGCGGTCTTACAAGTGCACTTTTTTTGGAAAAAATTCACTTTTTTAAATAAAAAAACAAGACAAGAGTAAAGTTAGTCCAATTTTTTTATATATCATGAAAGATAATGTTACGCCGAGTAAATTGATACCCAACATGTCACGCTTCAAAATTGCGCCCGCTCGTGGAATGGCGTCAAACTTTTACCCTCAAAAATCTCCATAGACGACGTTTAAAAAATTCTACAGGTTGCATGTTTTGCGTTACAGAGGAGGTCTAGGGCTATAATTTATTGCTCTCGCTCTACCGATCGCGGTGATATATCACATGTGTGGTTTGACCACCGTTTTAATATGCAGGCGCTACTCATGTATGCGTTCGCTTCTGCGCGCAAGCTCGTCGGGACGGGGCGCTTTAAAAAATGTTTTTATTTTTTTCTTATTTATTTTACTTGATTTTATTTATTTTTACACAGTTTTTTTACAAAAAAAAAATTGGGTCACTTTTATTCCTATTACAAGGAATGTAAACATCCCTTGTAATAGAAAAAAAGCATAACAGGTCCTCGTAAATATGAGATCTGGGGTCAAAAATCCTCAGATCTCATATTTAGACTTAAATGCAAAAAAAACACACAATGGCACGTACAGGCATATCAACGTACCTGTATGTACCTGTATGTGCCTTCCAGCGAGAGGGGGGTCCGGACCCCCCCCCACTGGTGGATACGGTCCGTTTCGCTTCAGGAGCGATCCGTGATGAGAGGGCGGCCATTGATTTCTGGCCACCCCCTCGTGATCGCTCCTGTTTTTTTTTTATAATTAAATCTTTATTAATAGTTTTACTTATACAATTTACATTTTGCTGATTTCATTTCATTAGTCTATCCAATCATTTGATACCTTTGTGGACTGAAGATGGGCCCTTCCAGTGGCCCCGACCCCCGGGAGGGAAAAAAAAAAAAACTAAATTCTTTAATTAGGGGGATATAGCACATTTTCCCCTAAATGTTTACAGTTACTTTCTTACTACGTATCCTTAGTATCGTCCTACCTATTGAAAAAAGTGTTTAAAATAATTCCTTGTGAAAGTGTATATGTCCCACAGACTCCCCAAACCATATCTCAATCTCCAATCATCCCTCTCAACCTTCCCCTATCACCCATCCCCTCCTCCCACCCTCTATGCCCCACTCAGTTTATGTGTTATGTTGCTTACTCCCAGTACTCCATCCTTGTGCCTACCTAATCAAATGTGATTTATCTGAATTTGTAGTAAAAAAAAAAAAAAAAATATATATATATATATATATATATATATATATATTTAATTAGGGGGAGAAAGCACATTCCTCCCTAAGTGTTTCCAGTTCTTTTCTTACTGCATATCCTTGACGTCGTCCTACCTATTGAAAAGAATATAATTCCTTGTGAGAGTGTACATATCCCATTTACTCCTCAAACCGTGTTCCAATCTCCGATTACCCTTCTCAACCTTCCCCTATTACCTTTCCCCTCCCGCCGCCCCCCCTTCCCCTACGCGCCACTCAGTTTATGTGTTGTTTTATTTTCTCCTTATACCCCATCCTTGTGCCTACCTAGTCAAGTGTGATTTATCTTCTATTTGTGAAGAAAAAAAAAAAAAAGGGAGGTTTTAATTTGTTCTTCCTCCCTATGGTCCATGGCCACCGAGAGCGCCCCTCTCCCTCCACAACAAGCATCCGTCAAACTTATATTCAGCATTTCCTTATACATTTCTATTTATAAGAAAAAAAAAATTCCCCGAATAGGTTGTCCAGGTTGTGGTCTCCTCCCCATCTGCTTACTTCAATCCCCTTCGTTTTTCCTGGCTTGTATTTCAATTTCTATTTCCTTGGCATATTCTTCCCATCCCTTCAGATTGCATCATATTTCTCTTGTTTATTTTTCGTTTTATATACCCATCTTTCTGCCTCTTGCATTTTGTCTACCTCTTTTTTCCAGTCCTCAATGTTGGGCCCTTGGTCTGTTTCCAATTTCTTGGTATTAATTTCTTGGCTGCGCTCAGTAAATGCTGTATCATGTTTTCTCTGTATACTGCCTTGGTGTTCATAGCCCCATGGAACAGGTAATGTTCTGGTTTCATCTCTATCTTCTCCTTTTCCATTTTCCTGATCCATGGGGCTATTTCACACCAATATTTCTTTATCTCAGGGCAGGTCCACCATATATGGAGGTGAGTTCCCTTTTCTCCGCATCCTCTCCAGCAGGAGCTCTCTGCGGTTGGGTATATTTGTGCTAATCGGGCAGGGGTTCTGTGCCATCTGGTTAAAAATTTATATGACATTTCCTGTGTGGCTGAGCTTGTTGACGAAGAATAGGTGGCTTCTATTACCTTTTTTATTTGTGATGTTGTGAATTTATACCCTAGTTCTCTTTCCCATTCCCTTATAAAGTATGAGGTGAGTACTATTTTATACATCTGGGATAATAGATGGTTGGTAATAGATGGTTAGGCTTTGATATATCTATACACATTTTCTCGAACACCGTTAAGGAATCCTGTGATCGGATTTGTTTATCTATTTTCTTATAAAACTGTTTCATTTGATTATACCTCCATCCCGCCCAGCTCGTACTTCCGTACCTTAATTCTAAGTCCCTCTGTGACAGGATAACCCCTTTCGGGGCGTATTTTAAACTCATCGTATTTCCTTCTGTTTCCCAGGGTCCTAACGCTCCTTTCTCCTCGCCTGGGGGGAACCATGGGTACCCACCTAATGGGGCTAAAGGTGATATTTTCGGGGCATATCTTCCTGTTTTATTCATTCTGTCCCATACCGACAGCGTGTTCTTCGTTAATGGTGATGTCCATTCCGATAGCCCCCTTTCTTTGGTTGGTATCCATGGTGCCCCTGCTAAGTCTCTACCGGCCAGATTCTTTTCCAACAGTACCCATGCTTTATTATCCTGACCATGACACCAGTTCAGGATTCTGACTAGTGTCATTGCTCTATAATATTTTAACATGTACAGTAAGCCTACCCCTCCTTCTCCCTATTTCCTACATAAGATCTTGTGTGCTAGCCTTGCTCTCCCGTTTTCCCATATGAAGGCAGTAAATATTTAAAAAAAAATTTGGGGTACTGGGATTGGTAGAGTATATAGGACGTATAGCAGCCTGGGCACTATATTCATTTTTATCGTGTTTATTCTACCGAATAAAGTTAGCATCTTTCCTTTCCATTTCTTCAGGTCTTCTTCTATCCTTACTAATAGAGGGCTATAATTTTGTTCGAACATTGTTTTTACATCTGCTGAAATATGTACTCCCAGATAAAACAGTGATTTTTCTTCCCACTCAAATGGGTAATTATTTTGTATTTTTGTTCTCAACTCTCTTGATATGTGAATGGGTAATATTATCGATTTCTCTACGTTAATCTTGAAATTTGAGAGATTTCCAAATCTCCTCACCTCCCCCATAACTTCTCTCACTGACTCTTGTGGGCCTGACAGGAAAAACAGTAAGTCATCAGCATATGCTGAGACCTTGTATTCCTTGATGCCCATTTCTACTCCTTTTATCCTCCTATTCTCCCTTACTTTGCATAAAAAAGGTTCTAATACCAGATAGAATAGTATGGGGGACAGTGGGCAGCCCTGTCTTGTTCCATTTGTAATTTCAAATCCTTCTGATAAAGCTCCGTTTACTTTAACCCGTGCTTTTGGTCCGGTGTATAATGCTGTCACCCATCCCATCATCCGCTCTCCCAGTCCCATTTCCCTTAGTACCTCTAGCATAAAGACCCAATTCACTCTGTCAAAAGCCTTTTCGGCATCCATTGACAGAATGACTCTTGGGCTCTTTTTGGGGCCATTCTGCATCCAGTGTAGCAGGTGTATAGCTCTTATAGTGTTGTCTTTAGCCTCTCTACCTACCATAAAGCCTGTCTGATCAGAATGCACCACCCGTGTTATTTTTTCTTGTAGTCTATTTGCTAAGATCTTTGCTAATAGTTTCGTGTCTGTGTTCAAAAGAGAGATGGGTCTGTAATTAGAGCAGTATTTCGGATCTTTTCCTTGTTTTGGAATTACTGTCAGGAAGGCTGTCAGGGATTCCGGGGACATTTTCTGGTTGACTGTTACCTGATTAAAGTATTCGCTTAACGGTGTTGCCAATGTGTTTTTGAATTTTTTATAGTATACGCTCGTCCACCCGTCAGGGCCTGGGCTCTTGCTATTAGGGAGACTTTCTATTATACCTTTTATCTCTTCCTCAGTTATCTGCACTTCCATCCCCTCTACCACTTCTCGTGCCAAAATCGGCAGTGAGGACTCTCTAATATATTCCCTGATTCTTTCAGCTTGTTCCCTTTTATCCCCATCTCCCCCTTCCATTTTTATATTGTATAGTTTTTTATAAAAGTTTTCAAACTCTTTTGCTATCGATTTAGTGTCTATTATTAATGTGTCCCTGGATTGGATAGCGTGTACATGGGAAATTTTTTGTTGTTTTTTAAGTTGATTGGTCAGTAACTTGCCACATTTATTCCCATTTTCATAGAATTTATGCACCGCATATCTATATTTGTTTTGCGTTTTCCTATCCAGGTGCAAATTGTATTCTAATCTGTATTTTTCCAGCTGTCTGGCCTCTTCCGGGTTCATACTATTTTTATGTTTCTGTTCCATTTTATGTATCTTTCCGATCAGTTCCTCCAGCTCCTTTTTTTTTTCTTTCTTTTTCCTAATTCCATGGGCTATTAGTACTCCTCTTACCACCGCTTTATGGGCGTCCCATCTTACTTGTGCTGATGTTTCCCCCGATCTGTTTTCTTCAAAATAACCCACCAATTTATTTTCTATGTCTTCTGATATCTGATTGTCATCTAATAGTGACTCGTTTAATCTCCAAGTCCTTTCCTTCTGACCTCCAGATATCGGTCAGAACCTCATAACCACTGGGGCATGATCCGAAATTGTTATAGCTCTTATTTTTACTTCTTGTACATAATCCAGATAATACTGGTCTACCATCAAGATATCCAACCTAGAATATACCCCGTGGGTTTTAGAGAAATAACTATAATCTTTTTTTCCTTCATTAAGTGCTCTCCAGGTGTCCACCCAGTGCACTTGTTTCAAATATTCTTTCACCGTTTCCATATCTTGAATGGTAGTCAAGTTCTCTGGGATGTTGTGCCTAAGTCAGGGTCCATAATTATGTTATAGTCCCCCCCCAGAATCACGGATCCCTCCTTAAACCCGTCTAGCTTTTTCCATGTTTTTAATAAAAATTCTGCCGTGCCCACATTTGGTGCATAAATGGATGCCAGCGTATAAATTGATCCAAGAAGAGTCCCTTTTATAAATATAAACCTTCCTTCCGGGTCCGCCTGCACCTCAGTCATCCTCATGGGGCAGGTTTTCCCTAGATCTATGGATACTCCTCTTGCTCTCGCTATTGGGTATATAGCATGGAACCACTGATTATATATAAATACTGGTAATTTGGGGGCCGGTCCTGGCCCGAAGTGCGTCTCCTGAAGAAAAAGTATGTCCACCTCTTGGTGACTCACCTTGTGCCACAAGCGGTCCCTTTTTTGGGGAGAGTTCAGCCCTCTCACATTGTATGTCATTATTTTCAACACCTTATCCATCCTCTAATTTCTTTTTGAAATACAATTAATTTTCTCTTTTACTTTTGGGTATTTTTCTTTTCTTTCTGGGAGTTTCTGTTCCCCAACCTGTCTTCCTATTCCCTTTTCCCCTTGGCCCGTTTTCCCTGTCCCAAGCCCACTAATAGAGGGGGTCCCCTGCCCGGGCAGCCCTTGCCCTTCCCTTCAACTCCCTTTTATCCGCATACTGCAGATTACGAGTCCGACTTCCTGACCTTCTTAATTATATCGAAAAACGCTAAAACTAACCCGCCATTAGCCTTAAGCTCCCTTCCCCGCCCGGACCTATTACTTTCATCATTCTTCTTACGGTACACCTTTTCTCCCTTTCTCATTCCCACTCTCCCTCCATCCCCTCACCCCGCCCCCACCCCCATCCAGCGTATTTATTACCTTACCCCTTAACCCAAAAAAAAAAAAAAAAGGAGAACAGATTCACACATTGTATAAGCCACCAACAGTAAGGACCATCATTAATTCCTTGTGCAGTCCTTGCAGAACCTCCTGTTGGACTCGTTTACATTTCATACTTAAGTCCATGTTGTCATTCTTACTTCCTTCCCCCTTCCTTCTTCCCCTCCCAAAAAGGGAAGAAAGAAGAAAAAAAACAACAAAAAAAAAAAGGTGGGAGGGGAGCGAGGGGGGTTCCTATGGCCCAGACCCATCATTATCTCTTTGTTACAGTGGACCATTGCGCAGGGGGTTGTTTTATGTTCATCCTAGTGTCAGCTCTCCGGTCCTCAAAATCTATTTGAGGCAAGTCCAGTGTTTCGCAGAACTTTATCAAGTCGTCTTTAGTGCGTAGCACAGCCGTTTTGCCATCTTTTGTTGCTATTAATGAGAAAAGGTATCCCCATTGATACCTTAATTCTTTTTTCCTCATTACCTCCAGCAAGGGGCGTACCATCCTACGCTGCATTAGTGTCCTACGTGTAATATCTGGATATAATGATATCTCCGTACCTTCAAAATTGATTATTTCTAGTTCTCGTGCCGCCTTCATTATCTTCTCTTTTTCCGTATAGCTATGTACTTTAGAAATTATGTCCCTTGGCCTTTCTTTATTCTGTCTTGTCTGGATGGCCCGGTAAGTTATGCGATGTACTCTATCTATCTCGATATGCTCCATCCCATTAAGCTCCATTATCTGTTGGAAAATCCTCTGTACTGTTTCAGGTAAGTCCTTATTACTGTATACTTCGGGTAGATTTTTTATCCTGATGTTTTGGCGGCGGTCTCTATTCTCCAAGTCATCTAATTGGTCTCTATAAAAATTCATTGTATCTTCTTGTTTTTTAATGAGCCCTTGGACTTCTCCCACCGCCATCTTTATCTCATCCTGTTCCTCTTCCAGATTCTCTACTCGAAAGCCCACCGCCCCTATCTCCTCTTTTAATTCTTCTGCTGTCTTCTTACATAAACTGAGGCCATTAGCTCTTGTATGTCCTCTTTTGTTGGGAGGGCCTTTATCAGGTTTCTTAATTCAATAAAGTCCTGGTCTTTGCCCATTCTCCCTGTCTCCCCTTCTATCTGTTTTATCTCTATTTCTGGTTGCTTTTCCTTCAGGGGGTCTGTCCCGGGGCTTCTCTTCTCCCTTGTTTCTCCTTTTCCTGACTCTTCCGTTCCACCTGTTTCCACCTCTCTCTGTTCTCTATTTAAGGTGTCTGTAAAGTCTTTTAGGGCTCTTATATCTTCCCTGGCAGGGGGGATTTGATGAGGGTCCTGAAGGGGGGGTGGGTGGATGGGGCAGTTAGAGAGGTTTCCCTGCGCCCCTTGAGCTTCCGTCCTTAGCTGTGCTGCTGTTATCTCCCCTAGTTCTGATGGTGTGTGCCCCAGCTCAGGAAGTTCCCTCTTATTTTTTTCCATGCTTAAGCGCGTGTCCTTTCTCTCTCCATGATCTCTGTTGCCCTTAGGAGTATATGGGCTCCCCTCTTGCTCCCTCACTGCCATTGGGTCTCCATGATATGTCATGCTATATTCTAGTTGGCTTGCTTCTGTTAGATTTCTGCCCCTTCCCAGAGGGGTCTGGGGGGTCATGTAGGCTCTTAGCCCACCCGCCATATTCCGACTTCCTCCAGTTGGTTGTTGTGCTGCACGTCTACGAGTGGCCATGCCTGCCGGGCTGTTAAGGCTATGTTGATGCCTCCCTTCCTGCTCCGGTCACCACCCGTCGGCTGTATTTACCTCATGCCCCGATAGGACACGCTACCCAGAGAAAAAATAAGTAGAATACAGAGGGGAGAGAGAGAGAAAAAAAAAAAGAAACACAGGGAGAAGTACTAGCGGCCACCTGGTGGGAGGTTTGTTCCTTTCTCAGCAGCCGTTTAAGCAAGCTGACAGTTCCCGTTCCCCTGTTAACACTGGTTGTCTTCCTATTCAGATTTTAGTGTCCTGTAAGTTGAATTCTGATTAATCCTCCTATGGCCTCAGTTCACCTTTTTCCCATATGCTACGGAAAGAAGGATTCCAGATTCAGTAGCCCAGGATCAGCAGGTTAACAGGTCAAGGGTTTGAATGTGCCTTCCTTCTTTTCGAAGTTGCTGCGTTTAATTGCGCCAACAACTGTGCACCTGTATAAGGTAGTTTATTTGCCCCTCAGAATGCATGCTGTGTCTGGCATTGGGTATAGAAAATGTCATTTGTTAATTACTTCTTACATTCACTTTCATATAGTCTCAGCTGTGGGCTGTGTAAGTCAGAGGTATAGTACCTGATTGCTGTCCCGCTGGTACCATCTCTTGTGGTGCTTCTACTAACCACCTTTCTTGATTTCCAGACTTTTCCTCGTGGGGGACGATGGAGATGTCCCAAACTGGGGTTCTGTGTGCTCCGTTGTCCCTTTAATCCTGTAGCCGAGGAGCCGATCGTGTAACCGGGGGGGGAAGGGGTGGCGGAGGCGGCAGGTATCAGCCGGCCTGCCTGCTTGCTTTACATGCGCTTAGGGCTGTGGGAGCCGGTGTCATTACATATGTTTCCTATCCTTTCCTCCTGGGGCTTCCCGGCTCCGGTCTCCATGCTGCTAAATGCGTGTCTCCGTATGCCTCATCAGACGGGGGCCGTGACGTTGGTGCGGGGGGTTCCTGGGAGCCTGATCGTCGGAGCGCTTCTTACCCAGCCTTACACAGACTGCGCCTCCCTCGCTCCCCTCCGGCGGTGCATTCCGCACAAATAGGCCACCTTTGCTCACCAGCTGGGGAGTCTCAGGTGTAGCTTATCTTGGTCCGGGTGTGTGAGGGAACTCCGTACTCACATGTCTGCTCTTGTCAGCAACTCATGAGCAACTGCAGCGTGATCGCTCCTGTTAACTGTAAACACAGGCAGGAGAAAGTGATGTCACAAGCGGAGGAGTGAAAACATACAAGTAAGTGCACCAACAGTACACTGTAGACTGACACCAGGTACACATAGGCACACTTTTCACCCCCAGTCACCCCCCAATCACCCCCCAGATCACCTCCTGCCCCCCCAGTCACAGTGTCACAGATTGCAGTGGTCATTTATTTACTGACCACTGCATTTAGTGTCATTTGTGACTAAAAAGTATCAGGGCAGTTAGCTTTAGGCCCCTTTAGGTCCAAGGTAGCCCCCTACCACCCCCTAATAAAGGTTTAACCCCTTGATTACCCCCCCCCCGATAACCCTTTCACCCCCTTTTGCCAGTGTCACTAAGTGATCGTTTTTCTGATCGCTGCAATAGTGTCGCTGGTGCCGCTAGGTAGCCAGTTATTTTTTTAGGTTAATCGTCAGGTTTATAAATAGGTTTATAGGTTTTTATAGGTCAGGTACCCCCATATACAACCTAAATAAAGGTTTTAACCCCCTGATTGCCCCTAGAGCTAACTCTTTCACCAGCAATCACTGTATAAGTGTCACTGTTGACGCTGGTTAGCCAGTTAGATATTTAGGTTCCCTGTCAGGTGTTTATATAGCGTCAGGTACCCCCATATATTACCTAATAAAGGTTTTAACCTCCTGATTGCCCCTAGTTAAACCTTTCACCAGTGATCACCGTATAACTGTTACGGGTGACGCTGGTTAGTTAGTTTGCTCTTTATAGTGTCAGGGCACCCGCCATTTATTACCCAATAAAGGTTTAACCCCCTGATCGCCCGGCAGGTGATATCAATTAGGTTTTAGGGTCAGATAGGGTCTGCGTCGCCCCAGGCAGCATTAGGTTAGTACCAGTACCGCTAACACCCACACGCAAAGCATACACCTCCCTTAAGCCCCATACACACGCTCGGATTATCCGAGGACCAGGTCTGTCGGATCATGTCCGTCATTCTTTGTCCGATGTTGGTTTTGCGTACACACGGTCGGACAAAGTTGTCGGAAAATCCGATCATTCTGAACGTGGTGACGTTTGTTGCCTACGACGGGACTACGTAGAGGCTAGTAGCCAATAGCTTTGGTCTTGTAATGTGATCTGAGCATGCGTAGCACTTTGTCCGTCGGACAACGGTACACACGATCGGATTTGGTGTGATCGGACCGTGTTGTCTGCAAATCTATCCAGCAGGAGATAAGACTTTGTCCGTCGGACAATCCGACGTACACTGTCCGATGGTGCATACACACGGTCTGATTTTTCAACAACATTGTCCGATCGGACAGAATCCATGCAAAAATCCGACCGTGTGTATGGGGCTTTAGTCGTATAGTATCTGAACAGATCAATATCTGATCTGATCAGATCTATACTAGAGTCCCCAACAGTTTAGGGTTCCAAAAAAAACGCATTGTTAGCGGGATTAGCCCAGATACCTGCTAGCACCTGCGTTTTCCCCCTCCGCCCAGCCCAGCCCACCAAAGTGCAGTATCGATCGATCACTGTCACTTACAAAACACTAAACACACATAACTGCAGCGTTCGCAGAGTCAGGCCTGATCCCTGCGATCGCTAACAGTTTTTTTGGTAGCGTTTTCATACTTTTGCTGACAGCCTAGGAGCTTTTTTACCTGTGAGTCTCACTAATGTACCACTAAATTTAGAGCCCAAAATGGCAAATCGAAGGTACACTAGTGAAGAGGCCTACACGTTTCTGAGCATGACAGATAGTGAAGAGGAGGTCGCTCATCTGTCAGATTCAGGCTCAGAATACGATCCTGTAGATGACAGCGGCTCCATGACAGATAGTTATGACGACGAAGGTGAGGCCCCTGCTAAGGTCAGGCGTACCTGATCCCAATCTTCTGCTGTTGTTGAGGTGCAAGAACCGCAGGTCCCTCGTATGGAGCAGAGAAGTACTAGCGCCGCTATTCCTTCTGGTGAACTGGCAAGCACCAGCGGCCTATTACACCCTGGACGTACATCCAGCACTGCAGTAACACTTGGTGATGTGGCGAGTCCCATAAGTGCAGTTCAAGCTGGCGAGGTGGCAAGCACAAGTAGTGTCCCGCTGCCACCAAGAAGAAGATAAAGGCAGGCCCGTTGTGCCCATAGTGTCCTTCCTGCAGAATTTGCCAATCCTGATTGGGTGCCCACCACTTCTGCAGAACCCGTACTTCCGCCATTCACTGGCCAACCCAGTATTCAGGTGGAAACCGCTGATTTTAAGCCACTTGATTTGTATTCGCTGTTTTTCACGGAAGATCTCTATAGATCTATTGTGGACCAAAGTAATTTATATGCTGGTCAACACATCGCCGCTAATCCCCAGTTGCCTTACCTTGCCAGAGATTGGAAAGCAATTACGGTTTCCGAATTTGAGACCTTTCTGGGCCTTTCCCTCAACATGGGCATACATAAATTCACGATGTTGCAGACTTATTGGTCCACCCGCCCAATCGACCATATGCCCGTGTTCTCTGCCTCCATGTCCAGGAAACGATATGAGCAGATCTTGCGGTTCATGCACTTTAACGACAATGAATTTTGTCGTCCTCGTGGAGACCCTGAATATGATCGGCTCTACAAAATTCGGCCCCTCATAAACCATTTCAACCAACGTTTTGCAGCCTTGTTTACTCCCAATCAAGTTGTCTGCATTGATGAGTCCGTGATTAAATTATCTGGCCGCTTGTCATTCAAACAGTACCTTCCCAGCAAGCATGCCAGATACGGGGTCAAGCTCTATAAGTTCTGTGACAGGACAACAGGCTATGTATGGAGCTTTACGGTTTATGAGGGGAAAGATAGTTACGTAGAGCCGGAGAACTGCCCAGATTACATCGGTAGCGCTGGCAAGATAGTGTGGAACTTGGTGTCACCCTTATTCGGAAAGGGGTACTACGTGGACAATTATTACACGAGCGTGCCACTGTTTAGTCATTTGTTTGATCAGCAGATTTAAGCATGTGGCACCGTGCGATCTAATCGCCAGGGCTTTCTCCTGCGGCTTGTAGATTCCCGTCTTAGGCTGGGGGAGAGAGCCTGCTTGCAGTGTAATAACTTGCTCGCTATGAAGTGGAGGGATAATAAGAATGTTTTCGTTCTTACATCCCTTCATGCAGACACGAAATTCAAATTCATACGGCAGTTGGTGTTGTGAAGAAACCCCTCTGTGTCCACGAATATAACCAAAATATGGGAGGGGTGGACCTCAACGACCAGTTGTTGGCGCCATATCTAGTTGCCCGTAAGGCCAGATGCTGGTACAAAAAAGTGTCTGTTTACTTATTTCAATTGGCTTTGCTGAACGCTCATGTGCTATACAGAGCTTCAGGCGGGACTTTATCCTTCCTTACATTCCAGGAAGAGATTGTCACAGACCTGTAATCAGGCGGTTCTGCACCTCACCATTCCCAACCAAATGCAGTAAGCCGGCTGCATGAGAGGCATTTTCCTTATGTCCTCCCGAGTACCCCTACCCAACAAGCCCCCCAAAGAAGATGTCGTGTCTGTACCAATCGCGGATCTATGCGTGACACCCGTTATTATTGTCCACGCTGTCCTGACAATCCTGGTCTTTGCATTGTTGAATGTTTTGAACGCTACCACACACTAGTGAAGTTTTAGCGTAGGGTACAGCATTTCACAGACTAGGATACACTTACACAGGGTCTCCCAAGATGACATCGCATTTTGAGAGACCCAAACCGTTACAGTTGTTAAAATTACAGTTTCAAAAAAAAACGTACAAAAAAAAAAACTCAAAGAAAATTAAAAATAGTTGTTGTTTTATTGTTCTCTCTCTATTCTCCCTCTATTGTTGCTCTTTTTTACTGTATTCTATTCTGCAATGTTTTATTATGTTTTATCATGCTTGCTTTTCAGGTATGTAATTTTTTTATACTTTACTGTTTACTGTGTTTTATTGTTAACCATATCTTTGTTTTCAGGTGCGTCATTCAGCTGCACCGCGGATTTATTTATCTTGACAGCAACAGCGTTTGCTCCCACGATACATAAAGCCGTGACTCCAGTGCTGTAGGAGGTAATTTCACCACCACAGTTTAAAAAAAGAGCATATATTTTTTTTTACTATGTTTTTTTTGGTATTTGCTTTGCAGGTATGGTAAGGTCTTACTGTTATACTGTAATGTTACTTTCTTTTAATGTTAACCATAATTTGCTTAGCAGGTACGCCATTCAGTTGCAGCAACAGCATTTGCTCCCACGATACATAAAGCCGTGACTCCAAAGCTGTAGGAGGTGATTGCACCACCACAGTTTAAAAAAAGAGCATATATGGGGGCAGCAGGGAGGAGCGATTTGCTCCTAATGGCGCGTACATACGGTCGAAATTCCGATGGAGGCTTGCCCGTGGAAAAGTCCAACCATGTGTACAATGCATAACTTTTTTGCGGGAGGATGCCCCCATGCTTCGGCATATATAAATGGTGCATATATGCCCTGAAGGGATATTTAGTTTAACTACTTCTTTGTATTATAGTCAGCTTCCATTTTGTGTGTCTCTAACATCCATTTTGTGAAATATGCTCAAGTCATGCTATTCTAGTTTCGTTTTCCCATAATACTGTAATCTTCTGTTGAGTTTCATTTCTCGTAAAGCACGTGATATTTTAGAAATAATTAGTTTCACTACTGTGGGCGTCAGACTGTACTTGTGCGTCTCTGTATATGATTGGATAATCTGTTAAAGGGCGGTACTTTCTGAAAAGCCCTCTTATATCGACACCCAAGAATAAAGATTAGATTTGCTTGGAGAGAAACCTGCTGTGTATATGTTTCTTTATCTCAAAGGGCAAATCTCCCAGATCTGGTATCGGATGTAACGGTAAACCAAAGCAGACAATACCCCTAATCTTGATTTATTACCCTTCAGTTTGGGGGCTCGTTCCGGTATCGATTACTATATGTCGCGGGTGAGTAGACTTGATATATATCTTCTCTCACCGTGACCTCTATTTAGAAATCGTTCCTTTAACGGGACCTGTGATTTATGTAGAAATAGTTTTTAGACTTTGAAGAAAGTCAAGCGCTGTTGAGACAATAGCGCCAGCCCTGGGGGGGCTGGATGGGCTTTAGGAAGCCCATTAGATAAGAGCTATTCTGAGTAATAGCAAAATGCTTTATAAGAAAGCATCTGTTCAGTGTGAACAGGGAGGATTCTGTGTAGTCCTCATTATAAGTCTGCGCAGCGTCTGTTCAGGATGAACAGTCAGAGAACCTTGGGTAGGTTCCAGGACTTTTGAGAAGTCCGTATATTAATGATAATACAGTACTGTAAATACAAAACAAAACAAGAAGTCTGCTAAGGTGTGCTGGAAAAAAACCGATCTCTTTGCTTTCTTATCTTTGCGTAGATGATAAGCTAACTTGTAAAATGTCTGTGTGGAATTTGTCAGCGTTTGTAAGGTAAGACAACGCCTTCCACTGCTCCGTGTTATCATAGGACTTAGATTTAAGAGCGACAGACGTGCCTTCCTATGAATTCCGGGTTCTTTTATGATTGATGGAAGTTCCCGATCGAAACACAGTGCTACAGTATCCGGTGATGTATTGATGTTTATTCTTAATGATTTATGTATGAATGTTTTGACTAGAAAGTTAGCAGAAAAATAGCAGTGTTAGTAATATTTTCTTAAAGGTAATGATTCATTTTGCTGCTATGCAGGGAAAGTGAAGATTGGCCAACATGGTTCAAGTCCTTATATCTCACTAAGCTAATAGATATTGTGAAGAATTGTTTGCGGCATTGGCAGTACAGAACTTGCAAGTACTGTTTGAACCTGTTGGCACTCTGCCAAAAATAAAAAATAATTTGAAAAAAAAAAAAAAAAAAAAAAAAATAATTTGTTTGGTTGTAAATAATAATGTATGAAGCTTGTCTATAAATAAGATGCTGTGGGAGATCTCTGGCTGGCCCGGGGCTCCCTATGGCATCCTAGCCCAAAAGCTGCACAAGATAGGTTAGCAGAGCCATGGGATGGTGAATTTAGAGGTTAAATTAACTTTCTCCATGCCTTTATCAGGCGCCCGCTTCCTCCCCCCCTCACATTCCATAAACCAGATAGGAGCAGCACAGACACAAGGACACAGAGAAAATAGCAGTTTGAGTTTGAAACAAAAGGGATCTTAAAGGGAAATTACCTTGTTCTATATTAACAAAAGACAAGGTAAGAAAAGTAAAGAAGGCAATTGTGACTATAGGTTTGTACAAGAGCCATCAATAGCCTAGTGGTACCGATTGCCCCAAAAGTGCCTGATGTGCCATCAATATTTACCTCCATAAATTACGATGCAGAGTATTTTATTGTGATTGATTTATTGAACGCAATTTTAATTTCCGTCCCTGTGGATGAGGAGGCACAACCAATCTTTGCTTTATGTTTTTTTAAAACCGCCAACTAACATGGTGCAGAATGCCCCAGGGCTATATATAGACTCCCTTGTAGCCTATTCCAAACTACTCTCAGAGCTTGGATACCAGGACATTGTTCATCCCTGCTGCAGTATGTGGATGAATTCCTCGTCTGCAGTTCTACTCGGGTGGCCGCCCTGGAGGATGGGAGAGATCTTTTGAAATGTATTTTTGAAAGTGGTCACAAAGTGTTAAAGAAAAATTGCAATGGTGTCAGAAAAGGTTGAATATTTTGGTTTTGTACACTCAAAAGGAGAAAGGAAAGTCAATCACAGAAGAGCTATGGCTCGTGTGGGTCTGCCCCGCCCACTTGCTAAGAAAGACATGTTCACCTTTCTTGGTAGTTATGATTGGTTACTGCCGCCAATGAGTACCTGACTGTTCCTACTACAATCTCCTGAGACAAGCCACAGGTTTACACATGCCAGATTGTATAAAATGGTCAAATGAAATGTGCAATGCTTTTGTGTATTTGAAAAATGCTATGGTAATGGCTCCAGGGCTCGGCCTCCCTAACTAGGAAAAATGTTTAATTAGTTTGCAGGAAAAATGTTTCATTTGTTTGCAAGGGAAAATTGTAAGGACGTGTCAGGTGTCCTCGCTCAGGAGCTTGGAGGCAAGTTGCGCCCTATTATTTTTTTCAAAGATGGTTCCGGTGCAGGTTCAAGGCATGCCTGTGTGTCTCAGAGGCATCCTATTCGATGATGGTTTTGAGATGGCCACTTCTTTCACTCTGGGGCACGACACTACACTTAACACCACCCACAATGTATGAAAAATGTACATACGCAGCACATGTCTGCTCAAAAGGTTGAGCGGCTATGAGTTGATCTTGATGTCCAATCAAAAATTGCACATCAAATATGCTTCTCCCACTTCAGGACCAGCACCAATACAAATGCCCTTTTAGGAATAAAAGGAGAGCAGAATGAGGTTGTGCCACAACATGATTGCATAGACCTCATTCACCAAGACACATCACCCAGGTCTAATGTATCTTCCACAACACTGCAGAGCATACACAGGCCAACAAACAGATAGCCAAGGGAAATGCTCTGGCTGATTAGCTGCTAAACAAGCTGCTACTTCACAAAATGCACAGATCCAAATGCCCATGCTAGTACCAGAATTGTTGTTTTCTTTTTCTTTTTTGTTTTTTGATCAGGTTCTTTCAGATTTGCAGGTATGGCAAATGAAGCTGATCTCAGAGGTTGGGACAAAATAGGTGTGCAGAAAGATCCAAAGACTGGATTTCTCTGCAAAGAGGGGAAGCCATGTATACCAGTAGCTAGTGCATCACTTTTGTAGCTAGTGCATCACTTTTTATGCATCATTTTTATTTCCCAGTTCCATGGAATAGGTCACAGAGGCTGGAAAGCCACGTGTGAACTATTGGAGAAAGACTTTTACATTACAGAACTTTCCTTGCCAATTTTATGTAGCAAGATGCATCACATGTATCAGGAACAACCCACACAAGGCCGAACATGAACACCTGATATATCCAACAATTCCTTTTACACATTTGCAGATTGACTTCACACACATGCCCAAACTAGGCAAAAGACAGGAATATTTTTGGAAATTGTGGACAAATTCTCAAGTTGAGTTGAACTTTTTGTCACCACAAAACAAGATGCACAAACAGTAGTGAGGATCCTCGTTCAGGAAATCATTCCTCGATGGGGATGCCCACTTCTTATAAACTCAGACAGACAATGGACCTACATTTGTATCAATGGTCTGCCAGGACTGGGTAAAAACTCTCAAGATAGAACGGAAGTTTCACATTCCCTAACACCCTCAAAGCTCAGGGATAGTAGAAAGAATAAACAGAACAAAAAAAAAAAGACAAAATAAGAAAGGCCACAGGAGGAACCTTTGCCAACTGGAAGAAGGTCCTCCCAGCAGTCCTGGCAGAAATAAGAATGACCCTTCCAAGACAACAGTGTATTCACCTTTTGATGTCTTGATGGGTCGACCTTTCCCCACCCCATGGGCCAGAGCACATTTAATGATAGAAAAGGGAGATTTAGACTTATTACAGGAAGAATATGTAAGGTAATTGGTTGAAACATTGTAAACAGTTGAGAGAAATGTTGCTCGCACCTTTTCTTTTTCTTCACAGGAAACGACTCACCCCTTCAAATTGGGAGACACCGTGGTGGTCCAACAGCTGAACAGAAATAAGAAGCAAGAGTATCCCTTTGGACCTCCTACCACAGTGGTTGCAGTGACCAGAACAGTCATCCTAGTGGAAAATTGCCAGTCCTGGATCCATGCCAACAGAGTGAAAAAGGTTGCCCAAAGCCCCAAGAGCAGGAAGGAGATCTTGGATACAGGAGGCCCTCAAGCAGAAGTCCAAGCAGATGAAGGAGTTCCTGGGAAAGCAGGTCCGGCCAGAGAAGATGACCTTGCTTACTTCACCACAGACTTCTGACAAGGCATTCTGCCCACTAATCCTGATCTCTCTGACAGTGTTCCTACCCACCTGGATCACCACTAACTGTATCTACCACCCTGAAGATTTGGGTGCAATTAAAAGTATCTGTGGGAACACAAACAAACACACAAGAACATTATATTGACACAAGCTAGAACCAAGAGAGAGATTGGAGATAGTTTTACTGATAAGATGCTTTTGCTAAAATTTAAGTATGCTTATGCTAAAAATCAGGGTATGAAGAATGTTAAATATATAGCATATTAAGCGCTGCGCAAACGGTTATATAAATCCTGTATAATAATAATAATGATAATATTACATCCTAGCCCTGCCCGAATTGCCCTTTTGGCTGTACCTTTAAATGTTTTCTCAATGAGACTCCTCCTGTATTCTTGACTAACATATCCACTCTGTACATAAACAACATTGTTACCTTTCCAATAGCAGGTAGAAGTCATTCCCCTGTTTGGTGTTTTAATTTAGGGAATGAGACACAGACTAACCCTCTTTCTGCAGCAGGTCAATATTTAATATCTCCATGTGCGAATCCGGAGTCTCTGCCCCTGCCTGCTCACTGTTTCAAGTAATTGACCCAGGGTTAAACTGTACTTTGCATAACTTTTTCTTTTTCTCTAAAAATGTAGGTGAAATATTACACTAATTTATAAATCGCAACACAGGACAAGTACACTCATGAGTTTGTCGCTAAGAGACCTTTTGCACTGGGACAAAGTATCCATGTATGTTGTAGGAAAGTGTGTTGTCCCTGGGTGCCCCTCCATGTTAAGGGATGGTGTTACCTTGTATCCTTGTTATCTGTCATGGGAATGGTAGGGGATTATAAAAGGGGACATCCACTAGAGGCCAGCTCCAGCAGGAAGCTAGGGACATTGCTAAAACATGGAGCCCATTTGCCAATGTAGGATTTGAGCTTGGAGGTATATTTTTATGGTTAAAAGACATTGTCCTTGTTATGGTACTTATCCTTGCTCTGATTCTTTACTTCTATTTTAAATGTTGCACTTACATAATTGCGCACCTTCGATCTCCTGATGATAAGGTTCCATCTCACATGACATACATGAAGAGTCATCAGGCAATCTATGCCACAGCCCCAAAGAAGTATTAAAGCACAACATAGAATGTAGAGATCATCTTATATGATCTAAGAGGGGATTGAAGGGATATTTAGTTTAACTACTTCTTTGTATTATAGTCAGCTTCCATTTTGTGTGTCTCTAACATCCATTTTGTGAAATATGCTCAAGTCATGCTATTCTAGTTTCGTTTTCCCAAAATACTGTAATCTTCTGTTGAGTTTCATTTCTCGTAAAGCACGTGATATTTTAGAAATAATTAGTTTCACTGTGGGCGTCAGACTGTACTTGTGCGTCTCTGTATATGATTGGATAATCTGTTAAAGGGCGGTACTTTCTGAAAAGCCCTCTTATATCGACACCCAAGAATAAAGATTAGATTTGCTCGGAGAGAAACCTGCTGTGTATATGTTTCTTTATCTCAAAGGGCAAATCTCCCAGATCTGGTATCGGATGTAACGGTAAACCAAAGCAGACAATACCCCTAATCTTGATTTATTACCCTTCATGCCCATCATTAGAAATGGGTGGGTGAAGGGAGGTATTCTAATGGTGGGCATACCCACCGACCAATCTCTTTTTTTCGTTCAGCCAACAGGCTGCATGAAAAAAAAAGATTACAATATATGTCCAACAAGGACCAGCAACGTACTAGTATGTTGCTGGACTTTGAATGGTTATACCAGAATGATACCTGCAGGTTTAGGTATCATCTTGGTATCATTCTTTTCAGCCAGTGATCGGCTTTTATGTAAAAGCAATCCTAGCGGCTAATTAGCCTCTAGACTGATTTTACAAGCAGTGGGAGGGAATGTCCCCCCTCCCGGATATAAACAGCGCCATTCGGAAATTGGGAAAGCATTTTATCACACTGATCTTGGTGTGGTCCGATGCTTTGAGGGCAGAGGAAAGATCTAGGGTCTAATAGACCCCAATTTTTTCAAAAAAAGCCTACCTGTCACTACCTATTGCTATCATAGGGGATATTTACATTCCCTGAGATAACAATAAAAATGATAAAAAAAAAATAAAAAAATGGAAGCAACAGTTTAAAATTAAAATAAAAAAGCAAAATAAATAATAAAAAAAAGCACCCCTGTCCCCCCTTGCTCTTGCACAAAGGCGAACGCAAGCGTCAGTCTGGTGTCATATGTAAACAGCAATTGCACCATGCATGTGAGGTATCGCTGCGAAGGTCAGATCGAGGGCAGTAATTTTAGCAGTAGACATCCTCTGTAAATCTAATGGGGTAACCTGTAAAGGCTTTTAAAGGCTTTTAAAAATGTATGTAGTTTGTCGCCACTTCGCGTTTGTGCACAATTTTAAAGTATCCATGTACTCGGCCTAAGATCATCTTTTTTATTTCATCAAAAATTTGGGCAATATAGTGTGTTTTAGTGCATTAAAATCCCAAAAAAAGCGTTTGAAAAATCGCTTTAAAAAAATATATATAGTGTTTGGGGGTTCAACGTAATTTTCTTGCAAAAAATTTTTTTTTTTCATGTAAACAAAAAGTGTCAGAAAAGGGCTTTGTCTTCAAGTGGTTAGAAGAGTGGGTGATGTGTGACATAAGCTTCTAAATGTTGTGCATAAAATGCCAGGACAGTTCAACCCCCCCCCCCCCAAATGACCTCATTTTGGAAAGTAGACACCCCAAGCTATTTGCTGAGAGGCATGTTGAGCCCATTAAATTTTTTTTTTTGTCCCAAGTGATTTGAATAATGACAAAAAAAAATAAATAAATAAAAATATTCAATGGGCTCAACATGCCTCTCAGCAAATAGCTTGGGGTGTCTACTTTCCAAAATGGGGTCATTTGGGGGGGGGGGGGGGTGGGGGTTTGTGCCATCTTGGCATTTTATGGGCTTCAAAACTGTCATAGGTAGTGAGGTTTGCAATCAAAAATGTATGCCCTTAGAAATCTTGAAGGCGGTGCTTGGTTTTCGGGGGTCCCGTACGCGGCTAGGCTCTGAAAAAGTCCCACACATGTGGTATCCCCGTACTCAGGAGAAGCAGAAGAATGTATTTTGGGGTGTAATTCCACATATGCCCATGGCATGTGTGAGCAATATATTATTTAGTGACAACAACAAAAATATTCCATGGACTCAACATGCCTCTCAACATATAGCTTGGGGTGTCTACTTTCCAAAATTGGGTCATTTGGGGGGGGGGGGGGGTTGATACTGCCCTTCCATTTTAGCACCTCAAGAAATGAGATAGGCAGTCATAAATTAAAAGCTGTGTAAATTCCAGAAAATGTACTCTAGTTTGTAGACGCTATAACTTTTGTTCAAACCAATAAATATACGTTTATTTCCATTTTTTACTAAAGAAATGTGGCTGAATAAATTTTGGCCCAAATGTATGACTAAAGTTGAATTTATTTGATTTTTCTTATAACAAAAAGTAGAAAATATCATTTTTTTTCAAAATTTTCGGTCTTTTTCCGTTTATTTTGCAAAAAATTTAAATCGCAGAGGCAATCAAATACCATCAAAAGAAAGCTCTATTTGTGGGAAGAAAAGGACGCAAATTTCGTTTGGGTACAACATTGCATGACTGCGCAATTACCAATTAAAGCAGTGCAGTGCGAAATTGTAAAAAGACCTCTGGTCCTTAGGCTGACAATTGGTCCGGGGCTTAAGTGGTTAAAAAAATGACATTGAAAAAATGTTCGTTTTGACGTCGCTTCCGCCCTGCTATGGTATAGAGACAGATGGGGCCATCTTAGCCTCACTCGTCTCCATACCAAGGAAGTGACAGGACCCGATCGCCTCCGCCGATACCGACGGCTCCGGTAAGCGGCGGAGGGCGCGGGAGGGGTGGGGGCACCTCTCCCGCCGCCGATAACGGTGATCTCATGGCGAATCTGCCGCGGAGCCCACCATTATCGTAATTACGACCGGCGTATGGAGATGGATATCTCGGTTATGGCAGCAGCTGCTGCCGTTACCAAGATATCCCTCTTGAAAAAATGGACGTACATCGCCGTGCGCTGGTCGTAAAGTGGTTAAAGAAGGGAATTTCACGGAGTGTGGTAAAATTTTGCTCTTTAAACGAATTGTACAGTGTATAGTGTTGCCTTGCATGTTGTGTTTTTTTTCAGGATGCACCGAGATCAACTGTCAACTCATCGGAGATTGGGTGGGTTAGTCAGTTAGTCTGGGTGGTACATGTACAGTATGTAAAACATGTTGTTGTAAAAATGTCAAACATTTAAATGTGTTTTCCTTCCTTCCCTTTCCCAACACCCATTTAAAACTCAGGCACCACACAGTTTTTTCTTTTTGTAAAATATGTTAGGATTTTTTCTCTGGTTGTTGCCTAGACGATGAGGACATCGTCTAAATAACCAGGGGGAGTGTGTAGCGGTGACAATTTTACAAGGTGTCCGCTATATGTGAAAATTTTGTTTCTTCAGAACAGTAGTGGGGTTCTGAGGGTTAATTGTGCAGGTTAACTTTGGCATCAGTTTGGCTGGGCCGTACTAGGGTTCTGCCTGGTCATGGGTGCAGTGAGGTACACCTGACGGGCCTAGAACCAGGCCTGGTTGGACGTTTTGAGTATCAGTCTTCCCCGGAGCCAATCAGTGGGTGTGTGGCCCCGCTGTGTAGTCTGTGGAAGTACTTAAGGTGCTGAAGTCACGTGTTCGGGGTTCGGCCGTAGCTGCCTGTTCCTGAATCTGGACCGGGTAGCCCCGCAAGGGGTCCTGGGCCTGGGAGCATTTGCCGCCCCGCAACATGGTCAGTTTGACTAGCCCCACAGACCCGCATGGTCTGGGGCAAGGATCTATCTGTTCCCGAGTCTCGGAACCGGCTGGTCCAAGTCGCAGTAACTGAAGGAGGATTCAAGGCATCCGGGTGTGCTCTCAATCTTGGAGGGGCACCGCAGCTCGTGTAAGCGTGTAAGGGAGGACTCTTCGGAGGAGGCCAACAAGCTGGCATCTCAAGAAGAGCCTGGTTGCTGGGTTATTATGGACACTAACGAATCCACAGTTTCGCAGTACTGCCAAGGAGACAGAGAATGTTCCAGGTACTGAGAAAAGGTTCCTATTAACTTTCGGTTGAAAGTTTATTCTGTGTCAGAGACTTTACATGTTCCCGGATCAAAGTGTTGACTGCCATAATCTCTGGCTAGAGATTTGTTCAGCATTGAAGTGCCCAGCTGCGAGTGGCTACTCTCTGGGTTTTTGTTAGAGACATTTCAGTTGTCAGCAGTTCAAGGTGCCTGAGTTTCTTCATCCTTACCCACTGTTCCTATTCGAGACTATGTTTGTTGGATGTTACCCCTGCAAATAAAAACATTTTAAAAGGACTTTTATGGTATCAGCATCCAAAGTCGTTGGGTACTAACCCTGGGAACCCCTGGACACAGATTAACAAGCCAAGCAGAGGTAACTGGTAAGCCCAAAAGTCATGGCTGCCCCATCGAGGGTTATGGCCGCTACATACACTTAATGGCATAAAAAAATTCAAAAACATGAAAAATAGCAATCAATTGAAAGTAGCACTCCCTTATAAACTATGTGCTACAGTTAAAAAAAAAGTCGTCATTGTTTAGGGCCCTTCACCCTTCAAAACGATGTGCTCCACTGAAAAAATACCACATTTCTATAGGGCTCTAAAAAAATAAAAATATGTATAATTTTAGTGTGTTATTAGTAACAGTCATCCAAGCTTAATAGTTCAATCGTTATACATATTTTTATTTTTTTAGAGCTCTATAGAAATGTGTTATCCCCTGTTATAGCCACTATTACCACTAGGGGCCTCCCCAAGTCAAGCCTCTATGGGCTTTTGTGAACTGCAGCCGAACATATAGGCTGATTCAGCACAGCTGAGACATCTGCGGCTGCATTGATCACAGCCCGGGTCACTTTGGCAACCCCTGTGTTTGTATAAATTCCTTGTTAGTTCCACCTGACTTACTTCCTGATGAAGCCACGTGGGTTTGTGGCGTTACGCGTGGATGCGGAGCCAGGTGACATCAGTCCTGGACCCAGTGTTATTGGAACCTTACTTGTGAGCGCCGTCTTGGCACTTTTAAATGCTTTTTATACATTATTAAAATTAGTAATTTACCTCAGGAGTGGCTGAGTAATATGCGATTGTTAGGACATACTACACTGGTTGGCCCAAACCAAGCCCCAGCTGAATCGGAACCCGGGGGAAGGAGATGAGATGCCAGAAGCATCAATATAAGCAGGTTATACGGAGAAATCAGCGAGGCAAGCTACCTCCGCACAGACCTCCTCTTCCAAGATGGCGCCAGGTAAGCAGGACACACGAGGCGGCCGGGACCCTGAGCAACCACACTCCCCACAGCGCTCTAATCCCTCTCCCATGGCAGCACCAAGAGACCCATTCTCCTCCCAATCATCTGGGGACCCAGATGAGGAGGTACAGGCAGCGGAATCCCCCTTCACAGGGACATCCCTGGGACATCCAGATAGGGTGGGATCGCCGGGCTCCTCCATGGACAGAAGCATAGCATATCTGGCAGACTCCATCTTTAGCCAATCTAGCCCAGCCCCAACAGATCCCTCACTTCCACAGGCCCCTTATACAGGAGATGCAGCACTGCTTGCAAGATTCTCGACCATGCTGCAGCAGGAGCTATCCAAAGCATGTTCCATCATTACTAATGACATACAGAGTTTTGGACTCAGACTGGATACTATTGAAATGAAAGTAGATAAATAAGTGCACAGAATCAACCAAAATACCAGGATGACAACAGAACTCCAGGGACTTCTGGAGGAGGCTTACGCCAAAATAGAGGACCTAGAGAATAGGTCCCGCCATTATAACATATGCATACGGGGACTCCCAGAATCCCACACAGACCTAGAGGGAGCCATGAACATCCTCATGAAGGATATAATACCAGACATATTACCGCATCACCTGGAAGTCGACCGAATCCACAGAGCCTTGACAGTCTGATGGACTCCCGCGAGACATAATAGTGAAACCGCACTATTACAAAATTAAAGAAAAACGAATAGCGGCCGCAAGATACAAACAAGATTTGAACGTACTTGGAGCCCTAATCCAACTATTCACAGACCTTGCTCCCTCCACGGTGCAAAACCGCTGCACCCTAAAGCCACTCTTACAACTACTGAACTGCCAAATCAAATATAGATGGTCATTCCCCTTCAGACTTTCCTGTACCTACAAAGGCAAGAATTACTCCTTCTCCAACTACCATGACGGTGAAGACCTACTTGAATTGGGAATCTCCAGGGACCACCCGCCTGCACCGCCCACCAACCGAATCAAGGTGAGTTTAGGGCCTTTGGTTTGTTTCCGGATAACCACTCCTACATATAGATTGTTTCAGCCTCCTATTTCCTGGGATGTGGGATCATATGTGTTCCACTCTCAAAGAAAATAATAATAGATGCCTCCCATGGTGAAGTACGTTTTTAAAAGTTTATTTGAACATAAAAGAAAGCATATAAAAACTCACATTCTGTTGTGCCTTAAGCCAGCACTGATGTCTCCAGCTTCCAGCTTCCTGATGACGCAAATACAAGTTGCAAAACGCGTAGAGGCTGCTGGGTAATCCGTGAACGTCACTTCCGTTGCAGGCGATAGCGAGGCTTGGAACGCACGCAGATCAAAACAGCACAGAGATACCAGTGACAGGGTCTTATACGCACGGCTGGAGACGCTCAGTGCCGGCTTAAGGCACAACAGAATGTGAGTTTTTATATGCTTTCTTTTATGTTCAAATAAACTTTTAAAAACGTACTTCACCATGGGAGGCATCTATTATTATTTTCTTTGAGAGTGGAACACATATGATCCCACATCTCAGGAAATAGGAGGCTGAAACAATCTATATGTAGGAGTGGTTATCCGGAAACAAACCAAAGGCCCTAAACTCACCTTGATTCGGTGAGTGCCCATTGCATAAAAGGTGGTGGATTCACTAAAGTACCCGCACAACAAATGTCAACAACATAGAAACACTCCAGCACACAGTGGGGTTAATGATTGGGATTTTTTCCTTATGTTTGAGTTCTTTTCGTATATTTGAGTTTATTGATATTACTGCTTGCTCATATCGGCGCATGTATAGTTTGTAGTTACTAGTGTATGTATAGTAACACACTATTTTATGGTATTTTTTTGTCACAAAGGGTCCCAAACAAAGGGTTGTTGTGACGTTTTTCTACACATGACTTTATATATCTTTTGATATCTACCATGAAAAAATCATACAAGGATATTGCACATTAAGCACAGAGCACTTTTTAGATCGTAGGTGGGGGGTAAAAATAGGGTAAAATACCACTAAACAAGGTGGCGCAATTTCCTTTTCTTTATCAACTTTTTTTACACAAGGTTACCAGTAGGGGAACATTGTTTCTAAACTGCAGCACACCGTAAAATATTTGAAAATAGAAAATAAAAAACAAATAATTAAATTAAAGAATTAAATAATTGGCGCCGGTATCTTATACACAGATTGATATTCCTAAAAGTAGCTGCGGCTAGGCACGACTACTACGTAGCAACTACCTAATTGCTTCATGGAGAGAAGATAACCCCTCAGTTAGGGATTATACCTTCTATTCTCATGTCCATCAATCATATTCCAGAATAGACCACTTTTTCATAGGAACCCCGTTGTTATATGTAATCTCAGTCAGGATACTTAACACACCATGGTCAGACCACTCGTCAGTTTGGCTTTCTCTCTCCAACCTGTGGAAAAAACCTCATCCGTCCCCATGGAGACTAAACACTACACTTTTAAAGGACCCGATAATGGTAACAGAAATAGAGAAAGAAATTTGCTTTTACTTTAGGGACAATATCTCTGCAACAACCTCTCCTGTAATAAATTGGGCAGCCCATAAGGCTACTATTAGAGGCAAACTACTCCAACTGGCAGCACGACGTAAGCGAGCTTGAGCCAGCATAGTGACACAACAGGAACAGACATTGTGGGATCTCCTAAAGGAACAAAAAGCGATACCACACATGGACATCAGACATAGAATAAATGAAGCCAGATTAGCACTGAATCTAATGCCGCGTACACACGTGCGGACTTTTGCCGGCGGACCTAGTCCAGCGGACAATCCCGCGGGACTTTCCAGCTAGGTCCGCTGGACTTTCCGAGCGTGTGGACTTGCCCACACACGCACGGACTTCTCCAGCGGATAATCCGCCGGCCAAAAGTCCGCGGGACTTTTGAAAATGAACGGACTTGCCCACACACGGAGCAGTCCGTTCATTTCGAACGTAACTTCAGGTTACGTAGCTAGCGTAGGCAGTAAATGCCGCCGCGCTAGCTCCGCAAGCTGGCATGGATTTAAAGGGAATCCCCACGCCCCCCCGCCCCCTTGCGATGTCACAGTCCCAGCATCCTCCGGGACTGTGACAACACAAGGGGGCGGGGTCACCATGTGACATGTGCATGTGACCCTGTCCCCCATGTCCCTATATAAGTCCGAGCGCAGAGCGGCACAGGCATTCCAGGCAGAGACAGCGACGGGTCAACATCGGAAGAACAAGAAGAAGGACAAGAAGAAGAAGAAGGCGGCGCCGGCGGCGCGGAAGACGACGACCGCCGCAAGAACAGAAGAGACCCCCGGAAGACCCCCGAAGGCGGATCGAGACCCCCAGACGACGGCGGCGACGACGAAGAAGGTAGCCGGACTCCCCCCGCTCGTGAAAGAGCTAGGTAAAAGAGCAGAAGAGAGCGGAGGAGTCCGGCGAGAAGACCCCCAAGACGGAAGAAGACCCCCGGAGCAGTGCAATAAAATATTTTTTCAAAAGTGTGTGTGTTTTTGTACTTTACATTTTACACCTTAGGTGAATGGGTAGGGGTACATCGTACCCCATACTCATTCACATAGGGTGGGGGGCCGGTATCTGGGGGCCCCCTTATTAAAGGGGGCTCCCAGATTCCGATAAGCCCCCGCCCGCAGACCCCGACAACCAACGGCCAGGGTTGTCGGGAAGAGGCCCTTGTCCTCATCAACATGGGGACAAGGTGCTTTGGGGTGGGGGGGCCGCACGGCCCCCCTTTCCCCAGGGCACCCCCCATGTTGAGGGCACGCGGCCTGGTACGGCTCAGGAGGGGGGGGGGGGAGGGGGGGGGGGTGGGGGGGGGGGGGGAGGGGGGGGGGGCGCTCGTTCGTCCCCACCCCTTTCCTGGCCTGCCAGGCTGCGTGCTCGGATGAGGGTCTGACATGGATTTGGGGGGAACCCCCACGCCGTTTTTTTTCGGCGTGGGGATTCCCTTTAAATCCATGCCAGGTCACGGAGCTAGCGCGGCGGCAGTAACTGCCTACGCTAGCTACGTAACCTGAAGTCACGTGCTAAATGAACGGACTTGCCGATGAGCGGCAAGTCCGTTCATTTCAAAAGTCCCGCGGACTTGCCCACTAACGGCGGGATTGTCCGCTGGACTGCCAAGTCCAGCGGATAATTTTAAAACCAAACTTAAAACTTTGGTCCGCCGGACTTTGGCGCCAAAAAGTCCGCCGGCGCCCACACACGAGGGGATTATCCGCTGGACTTCAGTCCAGAGGATAATCCCGCGGGATTGTCCCTTCGTGTGTACGCGGCATAAGACTTACCACATAAGCGGAAAAAAGAATACGTTGGTCACGGCACAATATTATAATTATACCAAATTATACAGCGTTTCTGAGAAGGTAGGGCAGAATAAAATGGACAAATTTTTTAGACACATCCCTCTTCCAAAAATACAGAAGGAACATTTAGATTTAATAGACCAAGCATTCTCTGAATCTGAGATTGCACAGGCAATCAAGGATCTTAATCCCTCCAAAGCCCCAGGCCCAGATGGATTCTCAGGGCTATATTATAGGAAATTCCAGGAGACTCTGACACCACATCTTTGTTCATTCTTTAATGCGATCCGGCAGGGCACAGCTATTCCTGACCAGGAAAACAAAGCATTCCTACATGTCCTCCCAAAACCAGGTAAGGATCAGGGATGCTGCGAAAATTATCTCGTTGATCAACACTGATTTAAAGATTATGACAAAGATCCTGGCAGTCAGAATGAACTAATCTTTAGCCAATTACATCCACCCCGGGATTCGTACCGGGGCACCAAACGACAGATCAAACAAGAAGAATCATAGATGATATTTCCGCAGTCCATTTGGACTGGGACAGGAGAGGGCCAAGGCGGCGAATGCTGCTATCACTAGATATTTATAAGGCATTCGATTCCCTGTCTTGGGACTACCTCTTCTTTATCATGACCCGACTGGGATTCGGAACCCACTTCATATTCACACTTAAAACTCTCTATAGCTCCCCGACGGCAGCACTAACGGTAAAAGGCTACTTCTCAGGCCCGATCAAAATACAAAGAGGGGCATGCCAAGGCTGTCCATTGTCCCCATTACTTTTTGTGCTAGCATTAGAACCACTTGCGATACGAGCCTCCTTAAATGTCAAGGGAATTGAATGCAGGGACAACGAACACAAATGCATCCTCTTTGCGGATGATATACTGATGACAATTTCATCCCCAATTACAACTCTCCCCAAACTATATGCTATACTTAAACCATTTTCAATTATCTCTGGTCTCAAAATCAACCACAACAAATCACAGGCCATGAATCTCTCCTAGAAAATACCATGATCTAAACCCTGAAAAGATCTTACAAATTTGTATGGAAAACTGACACCCTCCTATAGTTGGGAATCAATCTTACTCCAACTTGGAACACACTATATTCTTAAAACTACCCTATATTGTTCAAAAAACTGGGGGCAGATTTGACAAAATGGTCAACACACCCGTCGTTGTGGTTCGGCAGACTACACGCTGTCAAAATGAATATGCTTCCAAGAATATTGTACCTCTTTAGAACGTTACCGGTGGCACTAGCTAAGCCAGATCTGAAATCATTCCAAACAAAACTCTTGTCATTCATCTGGGGGAACAAGAGGCCTAGGGTGAATATACAGGCGGATTGGGCTTCCCAGACCTGTTAAAATACTACTATGCTGCACAGCTGGCACACATAACTAGATTTCATAGCTCACGACCACATCCAATTTGGATGCGGATTGAGGCGGCAGCCTGTACAACACACAATCTCCTCCATGCTCTGGCTGTCTCCGAAGCAAAGACCCCCGATCGTGTGTCTGGCACTTTCTGTCTCCATGAGCATTTGGGACAGATTACTTAAATCCCACAACTTTCAATCCTTACACACCCCTTTAACTCCACTAGTGGGGAACGCAAGATTCACCTCAGGCCTCTCTCCCAGAACGTTCGAATGGTGGACGAATAAGGGTCTACTGAGAATAGCAGATATATGCGATCATAGGGGCATCCTAACAAGAAAGGCACTAGAAGACAAGCACCAGTTTCCGATCTCAGAACACTATAGATACGCACAGATAGTGCATTTCTTGTCTACAATATCTAAAAATTCAGATATAACTACGATGACCCCCATGGAATACTTTTGCACACAATGTGATAAGATAAGAGGCCATATCTCTGAACTGTACACAGTCCTCACGAATAGCACTGTAAAATTGGAATATATGAAGAGATGGGAAGCAGACCTCCAGGAGGGTATTGAGCTGGGCGAGTGGCACAAAATAGCCCAGGGGGCAGCAAAATCCATCATAAATACTTCACTAATAGAAGCAAATTACAAAGTCTTATTGAGATAGTACATGGTCCCAGCAAGACTGGCGAACTTCATACCCGAGGCATCCCCTAGATGCTTCCGCAACTGCGGACAACTTGGGACGATGGACCACACATGGTGGCAATGCCCTAAGGTGAAACGCTACTGGATTAGGGTGTACAATTTTATATATACCCTCACCCAGGTAAATTTTATTAAATCCCCGAAACAGGCACTGCAAGGTGCAGAGATAGATTCAGCTTCAAAACCTCAAAAGCGCCTAATATTGTATTATATTTACAGCAGCGAGAATCACAATAGCTAAATCATGGAAATCGGCAGTGGTGCCATTCGATCAGCTTAAACATAAACTCTCCTGGATCAAGATTAACGAACGAATGACAGCAATATTACATGACAAAATGCAGCAGTTCGAAAAAATATGGAGCCCCTGGACCCAGTACTTAACAGGAGATCCTAGAATGATATAGTTGTGAAGGGGGCCGGGCGGGGGACGGGGATCGGGGGTATGGGGGTTCACTATCTAAATCTCTAAAACTCTAACTCTTTCCTTATTCTTTCCTTTCTTCACCTAC
Source organism: Lithobates sylvaticus (assembly GCA_028564925.1). NCBI lineage: Eukaryota > Metazoa > Chordata > Amphibia > Anura > Ranidae > Lithobates > Lithobates sylvaticus. Next base: position 97,371,869 of record CM053032.1, on the reverse strand, counting down.
CTCTTTTTGGGTTTAATTGTCTATTCCGGCCATCCCTAATTGGTATGATGACACCTCAGAAAGCAAATTGTCAGAACCATATTATAGAAAGTTTTTATTGATAAAAGATGATGGTGCGGTAAATACCACAACAACAATAACAAAACTGTTTACTTATTTTATACTTCTGTTTTATTATGGGAAAAACTTGAAAACTTGAAATAAAAACTATTGAAACAGGACATACTACACTTTATGTGGACATTTTTTTTTTTTCATATATGTACGGTGGAGTGTATGGAGATACAGCCAGCTGAGGTCGGCACATACATCTAGGAGCCACACTTTGTGGATGAGACCAGATTATTGTCAAACCTATAGAAGGATTGTTGTCCTAAAAGCCCATTTGATCTGTATTCATTTACAGATCCACTTGCAAGGTGAGCAAGCATTTTAGCTGGTGTTGGAGCACCTGTGTGATGAGGGAGCACATCATTTATAAGGGCGAAGAGCCCTCAACACTTGCACCTTTTTTCTTTATGTTTGCAGACTATTTGGAAGCTTTTTTTCAGTGAAGCCCAAGTTTTTAAGGGTGAAGGGCCCTAAACACTGACACTTAGGGAATACCCCTAAACGGTTGTCAGCCAGTCATGTAAACTGTCAAAGCCAGTTTCTGATATTCCCACAAAATCGAAATCCTCCTTGTAATTAGCAGCTCCAGTTATCCCATTTTATTAGCTGGACTTCTAACATTTGTGTACATGTCTCTTAATTTTGTCCGGTCGCATACTATTTCCTTGTTGGTTGTTATAAGGCTGCAAATGGGATTTACTTAGCTTGTGTTTAGGTAGTCTAGTCACCCTACTACGAATGCCCCCAATAAAACCCGCTGAACCTTACTCATTGCTGGCTATCGTTACTTACCTAATTGTAAATGTAGGTCATGATTTTGACGTTAAATACCGGGGTTATGGCTTTAGCTAGATGCCATAACCCCGGTATTTGTTTTTTCCTTAGGTGGCCGGCTTTCCGATAAAAGTGATCCCAGCGAGATCACTTTTATGAGCGGTGGGAAAGGTGACCCCCACCCCCCCTGCTGCTTCCATGTTTCCATTCGCTGAACCTGGGAACCATCTGGCGTTGGCTGTGTTTTTGCATAGAGATGAGTGATGGCTAGATGGCCACTGCTCATCTCTATGCCCTTGGAGGACCGGAGCGACATAAACGTCACTTCCTGTTCTCGAGCCATGTAAACATGTTTATAGAAAGCAATCAGCGCAAACCCCAAAAAAAATTGCAAAAATAAAATACGTGCAAGCTGAACACAAAAGAAGGCAATCACCAATCCTTCAAAATACAATATAAATAGTGGAACAAGTGCAGCGCATCAAAATAAAAAAAGGTTGTGTAAAAAATAAATAAATATAGTGACAAAAAAGTTCATATCCTGAAGATACGAGAAGACATGAGTGGATGAATTATTGTAGATAAGCACCCAGGTGAATGTAGATCATAATTCAAACGAATCTTTAAAGTGAAATCCTCCACCAAAGCAGATAAAATACTCTTACCAGAAGTGCCGAGCACATTCGCATGGACCCAATCAGGGATGATATGTGAGATTCCAAAGGCTGGATACAATCTGGGTGATGACCAGGCAGCAGTAGAAATCTTTTACAAATTGCAGCTGAGCGACCATTAGCAGGCACCGTTGATCCAGACAAAGAATTCCCCAAAAATAAGAAATGAAGGGAGGACACTCTAAGTGTAGACTGTATAATACTATTTATTAAAAAAACAATCGCAAAATGATAAAGCAAAAAATTGTTTGTATAGGCAGTAGGTCAGATATGCATTACCAGGACGGTCATAGTTTTCAAAGTCCAGCAAAGAAAAGCACAACAGAACCTTCTCTGGTATTGGGGCATGCACACACTGCTGAATGCAATAACAAACGAGTGACAAACAACTGATAGAAATAGTTTCATCCCCTTGGATAGTTGCCATCACCAATCTTGGTTGTGCAACATTCCAAGGGGACAATTCATACGGTTGAGACGCAACTGTTCATTGGAGACGGATTTACTTGCTCAATCGGATTTTCTGGCTGAATGGTTCCTCCAGTAAGGGTACGATAAAAATACCATCTCTAATGAGATTCAGAATATCAGCAAACTTGATCGCACTACTTTGGTATCCAATTCACAACCAAAGAAACCTCAAAAAGCAGGATCGGAATTTAGAATTATTTTGCATTTCAATATCCAGCATAGAAAATTCAAAAAAATAATCATGAAACATTGGGATATCCTTAAAAAAGATAATATTTTAGGAAAGGTCATACCGCCATGACCTAGGTTCATTTATAAAAAAGCACCTACTCTCAGGGATGTGCTAGCCCCCAGTGTATTAGACCCCCCCCCATTGTGAAAGAAAATCAATTTTTTTCTTTTTTGACAGGTTTTTATGCCTGTGGGCGTTGTCCACCTTGCAAACAGTGCAAACATAATGTTAAAAGGAGAAAAGAGTTCTCCAGTGCCACCACTGGTGTTACATATCCGATAAAAAATCTAATTACGTGTAACACAATTGGTGTCGTATACATTTTGGAATGTGACTGTGGTAAACAGTAGGGATGAGCCGAACACCCCCGGGTTCGGTTCGAACCAGAACCTTCGAACGGACCGAAAGTTCGTGCGAATTTTCGAACCCTATACGTTATAATGGACGCGAACGTTCGAAATCAAAAGTGCTAATTACAACGGCCAATATGCATGTTAATGTCATAAAACAGGTTTGGGGACCCGGGTCCTGCCCCAGGGGACATATATCAATGCAAAAAGAACTTTTAAAAACTAACGTTTTTTCGGGAGCAGTCATTTTAATGATGCATAAAGTGAAAAAAAAAAAGTGAAATTTTCCTTTAAATATGGTACCTGGGGGGTGTCTAAAGTATGCCTGTGAAGTGGCATGTGTTTCCCGTGTTTAGAACTGTCCTTGCACAAAATGACATTTGTAAAGGAAAAAAAGAAGCCATTTAAAACCACTTGCGGCTTTAGGTTTGTTCTTAAGTAGAATCTGAACAGGTACATTATGAAGTGTAGCTCCATCCCAAAAAAATCTATTTTTAAGCTTTTTGGAGAACATAGGGAGGGGTTATCACCCCTGTAACATTTGCTGTCTTTGCACATCTGTTCAGAACATGTCACCTCACTTTCCGTCCCAATGACAAATGTTTTTGGAAAAGTGGGGTTTTAATTGAAACAAGGATTGGTGATAAAGTATCAGTAGAGAGGAGATACCTTTTTCCCAAATTAAATCTAACAGGATAGAATTTCCCTTCCTAGGGGTAGATTTCCTCTCCTGTTTTCTCTTTCCATTTGCAAGTAGGAGTCGTTTGTAAGTTGGATGTTTGAAAGTAGGGGCCTGGCGTATATACTCTGCAGAAATTTGCCCTATTAGATGTTGGTGTAGCCACAAGACTGGTGGGCACAGGAATGGGCCCTGCTATGAGTTAATAGATCAAGATTTGTAATTGCATGCACCTGTTGAACAGGGCAGAAAAATTGGGGGGGTGGTGGTGGTGGTGGACGGTGTTGCCACAAGACTGTAAGCTCTCACAGTTACTCTTGGTGGGCGCAGGAATGGGCCCTGCTGTGAGTTATTAGATCAAGATTTGTAATTGCAAGCACCTGATGAACAGGGCAGAAAAATTGGGCCTTTGGCGGTGGTGGTGGACGGTGTTGCCACAAGACTGTAGGCCCTCATAGTTACTCTTGGTGGGCGCAGGAATGGGCCCTGCTGTGAGTTATTAGATCAAGATTTGTAATTGCAAGCACCTGATGAACAGGGCAGAAAAATTGGGCCTTTGGCGGTGGTGGTGGACGGTGTTGCCACAAGACTGTAGGCCCTCACAGTTACTCTTGGTGGGCGCAGGAATGGGCCCTGTTGTGAGTTATTAGATCAAGATTTGTAATTGCAAGCACCTGATGAACAGGGCAGAAAAATTGGGCCTTTGGCGGTGGTGGTGGACGGTGTTGCCACAAGACTGCAGGCCCTCATAGTTACTCTTGGTGGGCGCAGGAATGGGCCCTGCTGTGAACTATTAGATCAAGATTTGTAATTACCCGCCCCTGTTAAACAGGGGCTGAAAAATTGTGCCTTAGGCACTGGTGCTGGTGCCACAACACTGCAACCCCTCACAGAGACTGTACTTGGAGCACAGCAGTCACACGTGTTGCGAAGCATTTTTTTAAAAAATTGGAAGTACACGCCCCTGTTAAACAGGGGCTGAAAAATTGTGCCTTAGGCACTGGTGCTGGTGCCACAACACTGCAACCCGGCCCTCACAGATACTGTACTTGGAGCACAGCAGTCACACGTTTAGCGAAGCATTTTTTTTAAAAATTGTAAGTACCCGCCCCTGTTAAACAGGGGCTGAAAAATTGTGCCTTAGGCACTGGTGCTGGTGCCACAACACTGCAACCCGGCCCTCACAGATACTGTACTTGGAGCACAGCAGTCACACGTGTTGCGAAGCATTTTTTTAAAAAATTGTAAGTACCCGCCCCTGTTAAACAGGGGCTGAAAAATTGTGCCTTAGGCACTGGTGCTGGTGCCACAACACTGCAACCCGGCCCTCACAGATACTGTACTTGGAGCACAGCAGTCACACGTGTTGCGAAGCATTTTTTAAAAAAATTGTAAGTACCCGCCCCTGTTAAACAGGGGCTGAAAAATTGTGCCTTAGGCACTGGTGCTGGTGCCACAACACTGCAACCCCTCACAGAGACTGTACTTGGAGCACAGCAGTCACACGTGTTGCGAAGCATTTTTTAAAAAAATTGGAAGTACACGCCCCTGTTAAACAGGGGCTGAAAAATTGTGCCTTAGGCACTGGTGCTGGTGGCATGGATCATTGAGGAGGAGGAAGAGGATAGTCAGTGAACATAAGAGGACAGTCACTCAGCATCAGCATAGGCAGTCTTGAAGGGATGTGACATTAAAAATTATTCGGTTATATCCGCCTCAGGTGCCTGGTAGCTGGTGGTGATCCAAGACTGATTCATTTTGATGAATGTCAGTCGATCAACCGAGGCGGTGGACAGGCGCACCCTATGATCAGTCACAAATCCTCCAGCAGCACTGAATGTGCGTTCGGAAAGAACGCTGGAGGCAGGACAGGCCAGTAGCTCAATTGCATACTGTGCAAGCTCTGGCCAGTGATCCATCCTCAGGACCCAGTAAGCCAGAGGATTTTCGGTGGGAAAGGTGTCCAAGTCTGACCTTGCCCCAAGGTATTCCTGCACCATGTATATCAGACGCTGGCGATGATGGTTGCTGGAACCGATCATACCTTGGGGCTGCGGACTAAAAAATTGTCTGAACGCATCGGTCAGACGTCCACCTTCCCCACCGCTCCTTCTGCCACTGACCGAAGCCTCAGCAACTCGTCGCCCAGGACCAGGAGTTTGTAGCCTCCCAGTTTCTGGGAACGCGTTGCACAGACCTTTCTGCAAGGCCTCCCTGAGATGTCTCATCCTCTGCTCCCTCTGCGACGGCAAGATAAGGTCCACAACCTTACCCTTGTACCGCGGATCAAGGAGAGTGGCCAGCCAGTAATGGTCCCTCTCCTTGATCCGAAGAACACGAGGATCCTTCCGCAGGCTTTGCAGGATCAGGGAGGCCATGCAGCGTAGGTTAGCTGAGGCATTCGGTCCGGAGTCTTCTGGGTCACTGAGGATGACATGATCGCCAGCCACCTCCTCCCAGCCACGTACAAGTCCACTGGTTTGTTGGGACTGTACATCATCCCTAAAAGACTGCTGCTGCTGAGTGCCAGGCTCCACCTCCATGCTCACACAATCCTCCTCCTCATCCTCTTCCTGTGTGATGGGTGGGACAGAAGGAACACTGTCCGGATAAAGGGGGCCTTGAGAGGCAAGGAAGTCCTCCTCTTCCTGCCTCTGTTCTGCCTCAAGTGCCCTGTCCATTATCCCACGCAGCGTATGCTCCAACAGGTGGACAAGAGGGACAGTGTCACTGATGCATGCACTGTCACTGCTCACCATCCTCGTGGCCTCCTCAAATGGTGAGAGGACAGTGCATGCATCCCTGATCATGCTCCACTGACGTGGGGAAAAAAAAACAAGCTCCCCTGACCCTGTCCTGGTGCCGTAGTCGCAAAGGTACTCATTGATGGCCCTCTGCTGCGTGTGCAGTCGCTGCAGCATGGCCAACGTTGAGTTCCACCTGGTGGGCATGTCACATATTAGGCGGTTCTTGGGCAGGTTCAGCTCCTTTTGCAGCTCAGTCAGCCGAGCACTGGCATTATAAGATCGGCGGAAATGCACACAGACTTTCCTGGCCTGCCTCAGGACATCCTGTAAGCCTGGGAACCTGCCCAAGAACCGCTGCACCACCAGGTTGAGGACGTGAGCCATGCAGGGCACATGGGTGAGCTGCCCCTGTCGCAGGGCGGAGAGGAGGTTGGTGCCATTGTCAGAAACGACCATTCCTGGCTTAAGCTGACGTGGCGTCAACCACCTCTCGGCCTGCCCCTGCAGAGCTGCCAGAACCTCTGGCCCAGTGTGGCTCCTGTCCCCCAAACACACCAGCGCAAGCACGGCATGGCATCTTTTTGCCTGCGTACTTGCGTAGCCCCTTGTACGCCTACGGAGCACCGCTGGTTCCAAGGACAGAGCACTGGAGGAAGAAGAAGAGGAGGGGGTGGAGGAGAGAGGTGTGTCACAACCAGTAGCAGTAGTCGCGTTTTGGAGGCGTGGTGGCGGAACAACCTCCAACACTACTGCACCTTGTCCTGCATCCCTCCCAGCTGCCAATAGAGTGACCCAATGGGCCGTGAAAGAAAGGTACCGTCCCTGTCCATGCCTGCTGGACCATGAGTCAGCGGTAATATGCACCTTACCGCTGACCGCCCTGTCCAGCGAGGCATGGACATTGCCCTCCACATGCCGGTAGAGAGACGGAATCGCCTTCCGCGAGAAAAAGTGGCGTTTGGGAACCTGCCACTGAGGAACCGCACATTGAACAAACTCACGGAAGGGGGCCGAGTCTACCAACTGAAAAGGCAGCAGTTGAAGTGCTAGCAATTTAGCAAGGCTAGCATTCAACCGCTGGGCATGTGGATGGCTGGGAGTGTACTTCTTTCTACGGTCCAGCAGCTGGGGCAGGGAAATTTGCCTGCTGCAATCGGACGTCGGTGTACTGCAAGTACTTGGTTGTGACACACCTAATTCTACACCTTCAGTCCTCTCAGAGCAGCTTTCAGAGAGGACTGAAGGTGTAGTGGGGATGGAGATCCCAGCTGAGGAGGAGCAAGGAGAGGTCCGCTTAGTTCTTTGGTGTGGGTCTTTTATGTGTGCCTGCCAACGAGCTGCATGGCAGGTCGCCATATGTCTGGTCATGCTTGTCGTGCCCAAGCGGCTGATGTTTTGGCCACGCGAGATACGCTTGAGACAAATATTGCAAATAGCAGTGGTGCGATCTGCTGCACTCGTCTCAAAAAAGGCCCACACCAAAGAACTTTTCTGATAACGTGCAGAGGCAGCGCCCTGCACAGGCGGAGCTCTGCGGTGTTGTACAGTTGCTGTGCTGGCCTCTACCTGGCCTCCAGGGGGCATCCTGCCTCGTTGGACATGTGACGCCGCATCCTCCTCCTCCTCGTCCTCCTCCTCATCCTCTCTCCCTTGAGGCACCCACGTGGAGTCAGTGACCTCATCATCCCCTCCCTCTTCACCACTAGAGCAAACCTGGCAGTAAGCTGCAGCTGGTGGAACAGTACTGCCAGATTCCTCAAGCTGGGTATCGTCATCCGAGCCTTCGAATCGTTGGGCATCCTCCTGGAGCATGTACCCAACACTGTGCTCAAAGAGTTCGGGGGACTCCTCAGGAGGACATGGTGGGTCTAGGGAAGGGGTGGCTGATGATGCTCTGTCAGTACCCTGAGCCTGGGTGAGAGAGGATGAGGAGGATGAGGAGGGCTTGGTCATCCATTCTACCAAGCCTTCAGCATGATGCGGCTCCACATGTCCAGCTGCCGAAAACAAAGACGCGCGTGTCCCATGGCCACGTGCTGATGACGATGCATGACCACGTCCACGGCCACGTCCACTAGAAACAGAGCCTGCCTGCCCTGTGTTCTTGGCTCTGCACGCTCTGCCTCCCCTTGGCGGTCTTCCAGCCATTGTAGTCGGTAGTCCTGTGGGTGCTGCTGAGAAGAATATATAGGAGCTCTGTGTGATGCCACTAACACACTAGAAGTCCTATGGGTGCTTCTGCAAAGAAAATAGAGGAGCTCTGTGTGATGCCACTAACACACTAGAAGTCCTGTGGGTGCTGCTGAGAAGAATATATAGGAGCTCTGTGTGATGCCACTAACACACTAGAAGTCCTATGGGTGCTTCTGCAAAGAAAATAGAGGAGCTCTGTGTGATGCCACTAACACACTAGAAGTCCTGTGGGTGCTTCTGCAAAGAAAATAGAGGAGCTCTGTGTGATGCCACTAACACACTAGAAGTCCTGTGGGTGCTGCTGAGAAGAATATATAGGAGCTCTGTGTGATGCCACTAACACACTAGAAGTCCTATGGGTGCTTCTGCAAAGAAAATAGAGGAGCTCTGTGTGATGGGACTAACACACTTCAAGTCCTATAGGTGCTTCTGGGAAGAAAATAAAGGTCTGTGTGATGGGACTAACACACTTCAAGTCCTATAGTTGCTTCTGGGAACAAAATATAGGATCTCTGTGTGATGGGACTAACACACTTCAAGTCCTATAGGTGCTTCTGGGAACAAAATATAGCTCTGTGTGTGTGATGGGACTAACACACTTCAAGTCCTATAGGTGCTTCTGGGAACAAAATATAGCTCTGTGTGTGTGATGGGACTAACACACTTCAAGTCCTATAGGTGCTTCTGGGAACAAAATATAGCTCTGTGTGTGTGATGGGACTAACACACTTCAAGTCCTATAGGTGCTTCTGGGAACAAAATATAGCTCTGTGTGTGTGATGGGACTAACACACTTCAAGTCCTATAGGTGCTTCTGGGAACAAAATATAGCTCTGTGTGTGTGATGGGACTAACACACTTCAAGTCCTATAGGTTCTTCTGGGAACAAAATATAGCTCTGTGTGTGTGATGGGACTAACACACTTCAAGTCCTATAGGTGCTTCTGGGAACAAAATATAGCTGTGTGTGTGTGATGGGACTAACACACTTCAAGTCCTATAGGTGCTTCTGGGAACAAAATATAGCTCTGTGTGTGTGATGGGACTAACACACTTCAAGTCCTATAGGTGCTTCTGGGAAGAAAATATAGCTCTGTGTGTGTAATGGGACTAACACACTTCAAGTCCTATAGGTGCCTCTGGGAACAAAATATAGCTCTGTGTGTGTGATGGGACTAACACACTTCAAGTCCTATAGGTGCTTCTGGGAAGAAAATATAGCTCTGTGTGTGTGATGGGACTAACACACTTCAAGTCCTATAGGTGCTTCTGGGAACAAAATATAGCTCTGTGTGTGTGATGGGACTAACACACTTCAAGTCCTATAGGTGCTTCTGGGAAGGAAATAAAGGTCTGTGTGATGGGACTAACACACTTCAAGTCCTATAGGTGCTTCTGGGAACAAAATATAGCTCTGTGTGTGTGATGGGACTAACACACTTCAAGTCCTATAGGTGCTTCTGGGAACAAAATATAGCTCTGTGTGTGTGATGGGACTAACACACTTCAAGTCCTATAGGTGCTTCTGGGAAGGAAATAAAGGTCTGTGTGATGGGACTAACACACTTCAAGTCCTATAGGTGCTTCTGGGAACAAAATATAGCTCTGTGTGTGTGATGGGACTAACACACTTCAAGTCCTATAGGTGCTTCTGGGAACAAAATATAGCTCTGTGTGTGTGATGGGACTAACACACTTCAAGTCCTATAGGTGCTTCTGGGAACAAAATATAGCTCTGTGTGTGTGATGGGACTAACACACTTCAAGTCCTATAGGTGCTTCTGGGAAGGAAATAAAGGTCTGTGTGATGGGACTAACACACTTCAAGTCCTATAGGTGCTTCTGGGAACAAAATATAGCTCTGTGTGTGTGATGGGACTAACACACTTCAAGTCCTATAGGTGCTTCTGGGAACAAAATATAGCTCTGTGTGTGTGATGGGACTAACACACTTCAAGTCCTATAGGTGCTTCTGGGAACAAAATATAGCTCTGTGTGTGTGATGGGACTAACACACTTCAAGTCCTATAGGTGCTTCTGGGAACAAAATATAGCTCTGTGTGTGTGATGGGACTAACACACACTTCAAGTCCTATAGGTGCTTCTGGGAACACAATATAGCTCTGTGTGTGTGATGGGACTAACACACTTCAAGTCCTATAGGTGCTTCTGGGAACAAAATATAGCTCTGTGTGTGTGATGGGACTAACACACTTCAAGTCCTATAGGTGCCTCTGGGAACAAAATATAGCTCTGTGTGTGTGATGGGACTAACACACTTCAAGTCCTATAGGTGCCTCTGGGAAGAAAATATAGCTCTGTGTGTGTGATGGGACTAACACACTTCAAGTCCTATAGGTGCTTCTGGGAACAAAATATAGCTCTGTGTGTGTGATGGGACTAACACACTACAAGTCCTATAGGTGCTTCTGGGAACAAAATATAGGAGCTCTGCCTGCCTGCCACGAACACACTACAAGTCCTATAGGTGCTTCTGGGAACAAAATATAGGAGCTCTGCCTGCCTGCCACGAACACACTACAAGTCCTATAGGTGCTTCTGGTAACAAAATATAGGAGCTCTGCCTGCCTGCCACGAACACACTACAAGTCCTATAGGTGCTTCTGGTAACAAAATATAGGAGCTCTGCCTGCCTGCCACGAACACACTACAAGTCCTATAGGTGCTTCTGGTAACAAAATATAGGAGCTCTGCCTGCCTGCCACGAACACACTACAAGTCCTATAGGTGCTTCTGGTAACAAAATATAGGAGCTCTGCCTGCCTGCCACGAACACACTACAAGCCCCTCTTTCTCAATCAATCTTTGTAACTGAATCTATCTAACTCAATCTCTGTAAGTGAATCTCTCTACCTAACTAAATCCAGCAGAGTGTCACAGAATCAGCCTGCTCAATCTGCGCCGGAACAGCATGTGACCGGCGCAGACGGCGTGGCGGCCTTTTATAGGGGGGGGCGTGTACTACAGCCCCTGAGCTGTAATTGGCTACAGGCGTCCTGCCTGTAGCCAATTATGGCTCTTCGAGTTTCCGGGGCTGTGATTGGCCAAGCATGCGGGGGTCACAGTGCATGCTTGGCCAATCATCAGCCAGCAATGCACTGCGCCGGCCGCGCCGGCCGCAATGCATTGCGGGGCCGCTCGCATCACACGAACGTGATGCGAGCGGCCAAAATAGTTCTGGGCTCGCCGAGCGAGCGAACGCCCGGTGCTCGATGCGAACGTGGGTTCGCATCGAGCACCGGGCCCATCCCTAGTAAACAGTATATTGGGAGGACCTCCAGACCTCTTAGATTAGATTAATCACTCATAATGTGTCAAAACACTTTAGGCTTCATCACGATAGGAACCCCAAGTGTTTGAAATTTTGGGGACTCGAACGAGTCACCCCGCATTGGAGAGGGGGGAATTTTTTGAGACAATTACCGTATTTATCGGCGTATAACACGCACTTTTTTACCCTGAAAACAGAGGGTAAACTGTGCCTGCGTGTTATACGCCGATATCTGTTTTTTTTCACCTGGGGGGGGGTGATGATCGGGCGGTCCGTCCGCCTCTCCTGGCCGTGAGACAGCGCTGCCAGGACAACTACGGATAACGTTAATGCCAGCCGCCTCCCACACAACCTCCCCCATGCCATTGTATGGCAATTCAAACCCCTCCACCAACGCCGCTCTCCTCCTCCCGCTCCGCCCCTTTCCTCGAGTGTAGCTTGTGATTGGAGGAGGAGAGCGGCGTTGGTGGAGGGGTTTGAATTGCCATACAATGGCATGGGGGAGATTGTGTGGGAGGCGGCCAGTGTTCATTAACGTTATCTGAAGTTGTCCTGGCAGCGCTGTCTCACGGCCAGGAGAGGCGGACGGACCGCCCGATCTCCTCCTCCGCCCTCTTCCTCGAGTGTAGCCTGTGATTGGAGGAGGAGAGCGGTCTTGTGACCATCCATGATTCAGAGCAGATGACCGGGTCCACCGCGCCAATGGAGGAGTTCAAAAGATCCACACATGACACAGGAGGATGCAGGTATTCAATAGCTCCGATCCGACTTGGGGGTCTCCTGGGAGTGCAGAGGAGGAGGGGGGCTTTATAATGAAAGGGGCCTGTGTACCATGCAGGGGGCTCAGTGTACCATGTGGGGGCTCAGTGTGTCATGCAGGAGGCTCAGTGTACCATGTGGGGGCTCAGTGTACCATGCAGGGGGCTCAGTGTACCATGCAGGGGGCTCAGTGTTATGCAGGGGGCTCAGGGGTCTGTGGAAAGTTTTTTTCCTGAAACTTCCCTCTTAAAGTTAAGATGCGTGTTATACGCCGATAAATACGGTAAGTCGGCGAGAATCATTCTGGATCCATGAAATTCAGGTTTTGGCTCCGAGGGGGTTAAATGTGGAATTCGACTTAAATTGTTTCATATCTGATAAATAATTAAATATTGCCATCTCCCTTTATGATGCTAGATTGTCGTATTTAATTATATGCGGATATTTTTATTAACCACATCAGCCCCGGACCAATTGGCAGCCAAAGGACCAGGCCCCTTTTTGCGATTCGGCACTGCGTCGATTTAACTGACAATTGCGCGGTCGTGCGACGTGGCTCCAAAACAAAATTGGCGTCCTTTTTTTCCCACAAATAGAGCTTTCTTTTGGTGGTATTTGATCGCCCCTGCGGTTTTTATTTTTTGCGCTATAAACAAAAATAGAGCGACAATTTTGAAAAAAATTCAATATTTTTTACTTTTTGCTATAAGAAATATCCCCAAAAAATATATAAAAAAAACATTTTTTTTTCCTCAGTTTAGGCCGATACATATTCTTCGACATATTTTTGGTAAAAAAAATCGCATTATTGATTGGTTTGCGCAAAAGTTATAGCCTTTACAAAATAGGGGATAGTTTTATAGCATTTTTATTAATATTTTTTTTTTTACTAGTAATGGCTGCGATCAGCGATTTTTTTTTGTGACTGCGACATTATGGCGGACACATCGGACATTTTTGACACATTTTTGGGACCATTGTCATTTATACAGCAATCAATGCTATTTAAATGCATTAATTCCTGTATAAATGACAGTTGTAGTGAAAGAGTTAACCACTAGGGGGAGGGGAGGGTTTATGGGCTGTGACGCGTGTGTGTTTTTTTACATTAGGGGGCGGGGCTGACGTCTGACGTCATTGATTGGCTTTCCCGATGACCGGGAACAGCCAATCAATGACAGGCAGAGTAGGAAGCGCGGGGAGTGGTGTGCTTACACATACCTCTCCCCGTTCTTCAGCTCCGTAACCCGATCGCGGGACACCAGCGGCGATCGGGTCCGCTGGTCCCGCGCCGGGGTCACGGAGCTCCCGACCAACGGCGCACTCGCGACCCACGGGCAGGCAATTAAAGGGGACGTACAGGTACGTGCTTTTGCCTGCCCGTGCCATTCTGTAGACGTATATCTACATGAGGCGGTCGGGAAGCGGTTATAATTGTTTGTTAGTAGGTGATGATATTGAATTGTTCTTACTTGTCATATTTTAAATAATTTTTGATAGTTTTAATAAGGTACCTTTTGAGGTGCTTTTTATAATTTTTTTATTATAAAAGCATTAATTAGGGCTTATAATTATAGTCCATACTATTAATGCCACTTTCGCCAGAATCACCAGAATCACTTTCAGGTGGCTTAGAGTGTTTTATTTTTTAATTTTCATTTATGTAGTTTGAGCCAGTCAGGTGTCCCCAAGAAGGATATGGTGTTAATTAGCAATATAGGAGACACTAGATCTCTTGGCTTGCTGGCATTATTGTGTCCATTTGCATAGCACGTTCCTCTAAGACCGCCCTGGCCACTCAGAATCACTTTCAGGTGGCTTAGAGTGTTTTATTTTTTAATTTTAATTTATGTAGTTTGAGCCAGTCAGGTGTCCCCAAGAAGGATATGGTGTTAATTAGCAATATAGGAGACACTAGATCGCTTGGCTTGCTGGCATTATTGTGTCCATTTGCATAGCATGTTCCTCTAAGACCGCCCTGGCCGCTATAAATAGATTTGCGAGGTGACAGATAGGCTCCACCCACCGCTGACGAAGTCCAGAAGGACGTAACGTGCGTACGGGGGAGAAGCCTACGAGTCACCCGCTTCTCACCATCACCTACAGCCGCACTAGCCGCGATTTTTGCATTTGCTTTATTGCTATTTCTATATTATACAGCACTTGTTTGTTATTGCATTCAGCAGTGTGTGCATGCCCCAATACCAGAGAAAGTTCTGTTGTGTTTTTCTTTGCTGGACTTTGAAAACTATGACTGTCCTGGTAATGCATATCTGACCTACTGCCTATACAAACAATTTTTTGCTTTATCATTTTGCGATAGTTTTTTTTAATAATTTTTTAATAAATAGTATTATACAGTCTACATTTAGAGTGTCCCCCCTTCATTTCTTATTTTTGGGGAATTCTTTGTCTGGATCAACGGTGCCTGCTAATGGTCGCTCAGCTGCAATTTGTAAAAGATTTCTCCTGCTGCCTGGTCATCACCCAGATTGTATACAGCCTGGTTTGGAATCTCACATATTATCCCTGATTGGGTCCATGCGAATGTGCTCGGCACTTCTGGTAAGAGTATCTTATCTGCTTTGGTGGAGGATTTTACTTTTAGCCTGGGTTCAGACTAGTGCGTTGCGATTTCAGGGCCCTGCGTGACTACGCAGTGAAACGCCGGCTGTTCTGCGGATTGTCCGCATTTTAGGTGCGAATCAGCTGCTAGCATAAATTCGCAACTCATTTTACTACTTCTGAGGGGGAAGTCCACGGCAAATGTTTATAAAAAAAAATGGCATGGGTTCCCCCTCCAGAGGCATACCAGACCCTTAGGTCTGGTATGGATTTTAAGGGTACCCCTACGCCGAAAAAAAAAAACGGCGTGGGGGTCCCCCCAAAATCCACACCAGACCATTATCCGAGCACGCAGCCTGGCAGGTCAGGAAAGGGGGTGGGGACGAGCGAGCGCCCCCCACTCCTCCTGAACCGTACCAGGCCGCATGCCCTCAACATGAGGGGGGTGGGTGCTTTGGGGAAGGGGGGCGCCCTGCGGCCCCCCACCCAAAAGCACCTTGTCCCCATGTTGATGAGGACAAGGGCCTCTTCCCGACAACCCTGGCCGTTGGTTGTCGGGGTCTGCGGGCGGGGGGCTTATCGGAATCCAGGAGCCCCCTTTAATAAGGGGGCCCCCAGATCCCGTCCCCCCACCCTATGTGAATGAGTATGAGTACGGCTTTCTTCTTCTTCGTCGCCGCCGTCGTCTGGGGGTCTCGATCCGCCTTTGTCCCTATATAAGTCCCAACACAGCGCGGCTCTGCCATTCCGGCCAGAGAGAGCGACGAGTCAACATCTTAAGAAGAAGAAGAAGGCGACGCCAGCGGCAAGAACAGAAGAGACCCCGGAATACCCCCGAAGGCGGATCGAGACCCCCAGACGACGACGGCGGCGACGAAGAAGAAGAAAGCCGGGCTTCTCCGCTCGGTAAAAGAGCTAGGTAAAATAGCTGAGGAGTCCGGTGAGAAGACCCCCCAAGACGGAAGAAGACCCCCGGAGCAGTGCAATAAAATATTTTTAAAAAATTGAGTGTTTTTTTTCTTTACACTTTACACCTTAGGTGAATGGGTAGGGGTACATCGTACCCCATACTCATTCACATAGGGTGGGGGGACGGGATCTGGGGGCCCCCTTATTAAAGGGGGCTCCCGGATTCCGATAAGCCCCCCGCCTGCAGACCCCGACAACCAACGTCCAGGGTTGTCGGGAAGAGGCCCTTGTCCTCATCAACATGGGGACAAGGTGCTTTGGGGTGGGGGGCCGCAGGGCGCCCCCCTTCCCCAAAGCACCCACCCCCCCATGTTTAGGGCATGCGGCCTGGTACGGTTCAGGGGGGGGGGCGCTCGCTCGTCCCCACCCCCTTTCCTGACCTGCCAGGCTGCGTGCTCAAATAAGGGTCTGGTGTGGATTTTGGGGGGACCCCCACGCCGTTTTTTCAGCGTATGGGTACCCTTAAAATCCATACCAGACCTAAGGGCCTGGTATGCCTCTGGAGGGGGAATCCATGCCGTTTTTTTTTTCTAACATTGGGCGTGGACTTCCCCTAAAGAGGTGGTACAATGACTTGCGAATTTCTGTTCAGAACGCAAGCCAGGTGCGAATCAGATGCGTGCCCATAGAAGATAATGGGCCTGAATTCGCACCTGATCCGCACCAAAGACGGTTGCGTGTTTGTGTCAATTCGCATTGCGCATGCACCGGACATGTGTGAACGTGCCCCATTGAAAACAATTGGTTTTCAAATGTCCTGCGGATTCACAGTATTTTGCCCCTCTGCAAATTCGCTATAGTGTAAACCCAGGCTAAAGATTCGTTTGAATTATGATCTACAGTCACCTGGGTGCTTATCTACAATAATTCATCCACTCACGTCTTCTCGTATCTTCAGGATATGAACTTTTTTGTCACTATATTTATTTATTTTTTACACACCCTTTTTTTATTTTGATGCGCTGCACTTGTTCCACTATTTATAATGTAAACATGTTTTTTTTTTTTTTCTTAAAGCAAAAGATTAAAAAATGTTTTCATTATTTTGATCTTTTTCTTTAAAGGGTAGAGGAGACGTTTTTGGTCTTTTAGACCACAGATTTCTCCATAAAGAGGAACTGTCATGCTGTATTGTTATCGCAAGGGATGCTTACATTCCTTGCAATAGTAATAAAAGTGATCAAAATGTTTTTTTTTTTTTGCAGGGACAGTGTAAAAATGTAAAAAATATAATAAAACACATTAAAAAAAAATTTTTTTTAAAGCACCCTGTCCCCGTGTGCTCGCGCGTAGTAGTGAATGCAACTGTAGGTCACGCCCACATATGTAAACAGTGTTTGCGCCATACATGTGAGGTATCTCCGCAAATGTCTGAGCGAGAGAAATAATTCTAGCACTAGACCCAGGGCAGCCATCAGAAATTGTGGGGCCCCTTAGACAGCTTTAGGACTGGGCCCCCCTAGACCTGACCGCCAACATTCCCAAGGGCCTGCCCACTGGCCGTCTCACCGAATCCGCCCACACATGAGCACAGGCACACACACACATGAGGTAGTGAAAAGTGAAAAATTGCGCTATCCCTACAATAAAAAGCTGCTGCTCAAAATGTTATACTACATCAAATGTGAAAAAGGGGGGAAAAGGAGCTGCGCTAAAAACTGAATAGACAACACTTGGTGTAACTGAATACTATGTGTCTAAAACATTATCATGAGTTGTATACTTATATATCTTATCGTATATAAGGGAATGGTTGATATCAAATCAACCAATGGGGTGAATCGAATAATAGTGATTATTAAATTCTTATAGTGTACAGTGTTAGTAAACACCTAACTAAATCTTCAAGCTCACCCGTTGTGACACTGAAAAACAAAGAAATATGTCCAGATTGAGTCCATGAATTGGTATCGCAAAACTGGCATAAAACTACCTATGAAGAACACAGTTTATAGTAAATACCAGGCTGAGCTGGTGACCAAAATGCAAAAAATCACTAATTGATCACAAACTTATATCTTGATTGGTGTATAAAAGCAGGTGAAGCAAAAAAGTAATAAATTAATTGAAACAAAATAATACCTCTAGTGCACAATAAATTGATAAGCACTGCTTAGTGAACACCTGGCTGAGTCTGCACCACCAGCCAGATGGCCCCGTAAAGCAGAATTCTATTAAGTGAATCCAATAAAGAATAAACAAATACCACAGTGATAGCTTAAAGGTTCCCAAAAAAACTATATATACAGTCTTATAGTCAATATCAGGCTGGGCTTGTAACCCAGATTGTGAAAAATGGTCACAAAATAGCCCAAATTTAGCATTCAGACAGAGGCATATAGGGAGTCCAAACTGAAAGTATATAATGTTCAATAATCACTCCGGACAGCAGAGACTTGGATATTCAAAAAATCATCTGGTAAAAAAAGACAGGGGTGATTTTCAAACACACTGTAAAGTGAGAAGGACCTCCACCAGAAAGCACACTTGTCTTCTTACCAGAAATACGTGGTCCCTTGTTACAGGGGACCCGTATAAGCAGATGGCTCTTAACCCCAGCCAGGGATTGAAAACGAAATCCTGGAACTTTGCTGACAGTATTCTCCTATAGCTGCCAATGGGGGGAGTCTCCAAAGTGAGGTCAACTCAGGATTAATGGGAATGACTTGCAGCAAACCAGTACCGGAAAGGACAAGAAGTACTCACATAGTGTAAAATCTTCAAGTATGGTTTAATTTATAGAAAGGCAACAGAGTGCGCACTTACATGAGCATGGAATAGACAGGACAAAATAGGCGAGCCGGCCGGTCTCGCTTGCAGCCCTTGGTTCTGGGTCTACAATACACAGCGGTGACGTCAGGACGTAGCTCCTCCTCCCTACACGTTTCGTCACTATGCGGACGTCGTCACGGGGCACGGGCGGCGTCCTGACGCACCGCATTAAATAGTATACACATTTAACCAAGCCTTGATGTGAATCCCGGACATCGAGGCGGCGTTCGCCATCTTAACTGTGGTAAACCTCTCTACCCTAATTGTAACAATAAGGGAAAAAGGTACGGACACCTATTTAGCAGGTTAAAAATAATCAAAAAGGGCACATGTAAAAACGGACCCCTATTTGGCAGATTAAAGATAAAAAAGAGCACATATAAACTTTAACTTTAGCTTTAATCATTAGCTATTATGCCAGCATGGCAAACAACAAAAAAAAGTTTACTATTATAAGATCTCCATAGCGGAGTGATATTGAGCTTAAAAATAAATAATTTAATTTACACCTTTCTAAATGTCTAACGACATTTCGAACATAATAAAAGGCACACTTTGATAATGTCCACCTATAGATGTATAGAATCATAATATGATGTATGGAGACACAGATATGATATATGTCTGTTTACATCAGTTGTATCTAAATGGTGTACTCTGACTATCAAAGAATAGATAGCATCTAGAACAGTCCTATCCTCTTGTCAGAGATTCACACCACATAGCGAAGTCGTACATATATGATTACAAGCAAATATATATACAAATATATTTGGAAATAAAATACAAAAAAAAAATTTAAACATTTTTTCTAAAAAATGCAAAAATGAATAAAAATGTATCCTATATAGCCTGTTTGGAGTCTGACTATATATAAAGAACACTAAAGCCCCATACACACGGTCGGATTTTCCGATGGATTCTGTCCTATCAGACAATGTTGTCGGAAATTCCGACCGTGTGTAGGCACCATCGGACAGTTTCCATCGGATTGTCTGACGGACAAAGTCCTATCTCCTGCTGGATAGATTTTTTGACAACAAAGTCCGATCACACCAAATCCGATCGTGTGTAGCGAATTCCGACGGACAAAGTGCTACGCATGCTCAGATCACATTACAAGACCAAAGCTATTGGCTACTAGCCTCTACGTAGTCCCGTCGTAGGCAAAAAACGTCACCACGTTCAGAATGATCGGATTTTCCGACAACTTTGTCCGACCGTGTGTACGCAAAACCAACATCGGACAAAGTAGGACGGACATGATCCGACGGACCTGGTCCTCGGATAATCCGCGCGTGTGTATGGGGCTTAAGGAGAATAGGTCACTAGGAATTGTCAATAAAGCAGTTTATATCGACATCAATATTGAGTCCAAAGGGAGTATAACTTTTAATTTTATGGACCCAGGCCATTTCTAGTTTGGAGATGCTGTTAACAAGGCCACTACCTCTCCAATGGGGGCGAAATTGGTCTATACCCAGAAAAATCGTGTTACTCAGGTCTCTGTTATGGACTAAGAGGTAGTGCTTAGACACTGAGTGTTTTGTGAAACCTCTACGGATGTTGTTTATATGCTCGTTAAGACGCACTTGCAGTGGTCTTTTGGTCCGGCCCACATATTGAAGCCCACAGGGGCATTGGAGCATATAAACAACACCAGTACTAGAACAGGTAATGAAAGGTTCTATAACGTGACTATATGAAGTACACGTGGATGTAAATGAAGTGGTTCTTCTGGTTTTGCATCGATTAAGAGTACAAACTTGACATCGTCTACACTGGTAATAGCCCGTAAGTGTAGGAAAAAAGTTAGTTTTAATCGTGGGAGGGTTTAGAGTGTTGGGGGCCAACTTGTCCCTCAGAGAGGGTGCTCCCCTAAAAACAATCTGTGGCTTATCAGGAAGAAGAGTCTTTAGTATTTTATCATTCCTCAGGATGTGCCAGTGTTTACTGACAATGTGCCTAACTCTGGAATGTTGGCATGAGTAGTTAGTGATGAACGGATTCCGATAGGAATCTTTCTTCTGGTCTGATGGCCGATCAATCAGCAGGGTATCTCTATCCGTCCTGTCTACATTATTGAGAGTATCTCTGAGGAATTCGGATGTATATCCCTTGGCTATGAACTGTTTGGTAAGAACTTCTGATTGTGAGAGAAAGGTATCTTGGTCTGTACAATTATGCTTAAGTCTGAGATATTGGCTTTTCGGTACAGACCTCAACCAGGATGCGCGATGACAGCTATCCTTTGGAATAAAAGCATTACGGTCCGTGGGTTTAAAGTATGTGGAGGTGATAAACTTGTCACTACCCACTATGATAGAAAGATCTAGAAAGTGTATGCTCTCCATACTAGCCTCATAGCTGAGGTATATCCCTCTATTGTTAGAATTCAGATGGCACATGAAACTGGCAAGTTCTGCCTCATCACCGTTCCATAGGAGGAGGATGTCGTCTATGTAACAAGCCCACAAGACCACTTCTGGTCTT
Organism: Lithobates sylvaticus; assembly: GCA_028564925.1. Classification (NCBI taxonomy): domain Eukaryota; kingdom Metazoa; phylum Chordata; class Amphibia; order Anura; family Ranidae; genus Lithobates; species Lithobates sylvaticus. The sequence goes on along the minus strand of CM053032.1, from coordinate 97,350,788 downwards.
GGCTGGGCATAGACGACATCCTCCTCCCACTTGGCCATGAAAAGGTTCGCCAAGCTAGGGGCATATTTTGCCCCCATGGCGACTCCCTTATCCTGCCGATAAAATCTGCCATCAAACCAGAAGAAGTTATGACTTGCAGCATACTCCAATAGTTCCATAATATAATTAATTTGTATATTGGGCAGTTTGGAATTCTGGTATAAATAAAAAGACACAGCCTCTAATCCCAACTGATGAGGGATTATTGTATAGAGGGAAGAGACATCGGCAGTTACCAATCACATTCCTCTACAGGGTTTAATTATGGAGAGGAGGTTGATAACGTGCCTAGTATCTTTTATAGAAGAAATCAGACTGTGGTCCAGGGTGGACTGTGGCCTGAAAGGTAGCTCTAGGAAAACAAAACTAAACTAAATATGAAAAAACTCAACAATTAGTGATAATAATAATAATTATAAATTAATCGCACGTGATGAGTGAAAGAACGTGTCCTTAATGAAAAAAAAATATTCTCCACAAAACAATTTCGAATAGTGACTTTCAAAAATTAATTTGCACAAATAACCATAAAGGTGCCATAGTGTTCATATATGTTCGAGAAATCAAAACATAAAAAGCTGAAGTGAAGAAGAGGATGAATAGTGCTTCCTTGACAAAGCCGTGTATCTTCACAAAATAATCTTCAATCAATCTTCCACCACACCATTGTGCTTAAATGTGTCTCCCATAGGAAATTCACTCACCAGATGTCGTTGCCCACACTCTCGTGTAAGGCAATCAAGCGTATACAATCTCCAAAATTCGGTCAGTGATCCTCCAATATTTTCCACAGTGCAATCAAAATACTCCACATGTAAGTAGAAAAGTGCTCCAATAGTGTAATACTGTAAATTTATTTAAAAATAACACACATTCCAAGCTTCAAACAGTACACTCACATTTTAAAAGGATAAAATCAGCAGAATTGAATCTTAAAAAAAACACAGCAGGTTCCACTCCAATCCTTCAAGCACTGCAATACCACTTCAGAATATAAATCAGGCAATTGGTCACGGCGGACCTGAGGTGTCTGCAATAACACAGTCTAGTTCTCACCCTCTCCGACCATCGAAATAGATCAGCCTCTGTATTCGACCGTAACTTAGTTTGGAAAAGATGTAAACACTAAAACTGAATGCCGCTTAGCCACGCCCCCGACATGTTTCGTCACTTCCGGACTTATTCATGGGGTTGGCTGCGCGGTCAGTCAATCACAAATATATATCCCTCCTTCCCTTCCCATTGGTGAGATGTTTTAGCCTATCAGATACCACTGCTAAGTGTACTAGAGAGACAATCCCTCCCACCCAGCATTGTGCCCAATCAAGGGATTCGGACAGTAGCCCCCTTGGTGAGTTTGAGAGATTAGCCCTCCCACCCACCCGTACGCCCTATCAGGCTGTCCGGAACATACCCTACATGGCTTTCAGCCGTCAGACCAGGCTCAAGTGCGCAAACGCGCCACTTCAACCAATCCGGTGGGAGATAATTCGTCCATTCCGTCAGAGCGTCACTCCAGGCTCAAGTGCGCATGCGCGCAACTACAGCCAATCCGGTGAGAGATGATTCGCCCAATAGGGGACAGCATCCAAGCACGCTGTGAGCGTGCCTGTAGCGTCAGAGCGTCCTCATCCGGCTCCCGCGCATGCGCGGCTCTCGTTAATTCTAACTGGACTAATCCTAGTATAGGGAACTAAAATATAACGTATTCGATGTGTTCCCTTCACATCATCAATGCTACTGTAGGCGTGACTTAGTGTATATCCTCTTTAATCTAGATACTGGTTAAACTAGAGGAGGCCTGCACACACCTCAGATTCTCCATACTATAGGTCACATACACTGAAATCGAAGCCTATCCAATCACATTGTTAGTAGGGCATATTAATAGACCTACATGTATCAGATGGTAGCAGCTAATGATATAAATAAAAATTATCAATATTTAAAATATTTAAAATATAGATCTCATCAAAGCTATATATAATACAATAGACACTATACTATTAGCTAAAAACACAGCAATTCAATCCTGTTGCTTCCACTCGTGCTGGTCACTCGTGCAGTGCCTATAAGTCACTATAAGAGCCTATATGGGACCGTATGTGTCTTGGGTCCCTATATAGGACTAGATACCAAATGACCCATCGAGGCTTATTATCAGCATCATCCTATATATGTGTTTTAATAGGGCACCCCAACCAGCACGAGTGGAAGCAACAGGATTGAATTGCTGTGTTTTTAGCTAATAGTATAGTGTCTATTGTATTATATATAGCTTTGATGAGATCTATATTTTAAATATTGATAATTTTTATTAATATTGATAACCTTTATTTATATCATTAGCTGCTACCATCTGATACATGTAGGTCTATTAATATGCCCTACTAACAATGTGATTGGATAGGCTTCGATTTCAGTGTATGTGACCTATAGTATGGAGAATCTGAGGTGTGTGCAGGCCTCCTCTAGTTTAACCAGTATCTAGATTAAAGAGGATATACACTAAGTCACGCCTACAGTAGCATTGATGATGTGAAGGGAACACATCGAATACGTTATATTTTAGTTCCCTATACTAGGATTAGTCCAGTTAGAATTAACGAGAGCCGCGCATTCGCGCGGGAGCCGGATGAGGACGCTCTGACGCTACAGGCACGCTCACAGCGTGCTTGGATGCTGTCCCCTATTGGGCGAATCATCTCTCACCGGATTGGCTGTAGTTGCGCGCGTGCGCACTTGAGCCTGGAGTGACGCTCTGACGGGATGGACGAATTATCTCCCACCGGATTAGTTGAAGTGGCGCGTTTGCGCACTTGAGCCTGGTCTGACGGCTGAAAGCCATGTAGGGTATGTTCCGGACAGCCTGATAGGGCGTACGGGTGGGTGGGAGGGCTAATCTCTCAAACTCACCACGGGGGCTACTGTCCGAATCCCTTGATTGGGCACAATGCTGGGTGGGAGGGATTGTCTCTCTAGTACACTTAGCAGTGGTATCTGATAGGCTAAAACATCTCACCAATGGGAAGGGAAGGAGGGATATATATTTGTGATTGACTGACCGCGCAGCCAACCCCATGAATAAGTCCGGAAGTGACGAAACATGTCGGGGGCGTGGCTAAGCGGCATTCAGTTTTAGTCTTTATATCTTTTCCAAACTAAGTTACGGTCGAATACAGAGGCTGATCTATTTCGATGGTCGGAGAGGGTGAGAACTAGACTGTGTTATTGCAGACACCTCAGGTCCGCCGTGACCAATTGCCTGATTTATATTCTGAAGTGGTATTGCAGTGCTTGAAGGATTGGAGTGGAACCTGCTGGGGTTTTTTTAAGATTCAATTCTGCTGATTTTATCCTTTTAAAATGTGAGTGTACTGTTTGAAGCTTGGAATGTGTGTTATTTTTAAATAAATTTACAGTATTACACTATTGGAGCACTTTTCTACTTACATGTGGAGTATTTTGATTGCACTGTGGAAAATATTGGAGGATCACTGACCGAATTTTGGAGATTTTATACGCTTGATTGCCTTACACGAGAGTGTGGGCAACGACATCTGGTGAGTGAATTTCCTATGGGAGACACATTTAAGCACAATGGTGTGGTGGAAGATTGATTGAAGATTATTTTGTGAAGATACACGGCTTTGTCAAGGAAGCACTATTCATCCTCTTCTTCACTATGTTTTGATTTATCGAACATATATGAACACTATGGCACCTTTATGGTTATTTGTGCAAATTAATTTTTGAAAGTCACTATTCGAAATTGTTTTGTGGAGAATATTTTTTTTTCATTAAGGACACGTTCTTTCACTCATCACGTGGGATCAATGTATTATTATTATTATTATCACTAATTGTTGAGTTTTTTCATATTTAGTTTAGTTTTGTTTTCCTAGCGCTACCTTTCAGGCCACAGTCCACCCTGGACCACAGTCTGATTTCTTCTTTCACACTTATATATTCAAGTAGCTGCTTTTAGCTTTAGTACCATCATTGTTGAAGGCGCACAGGCTGGGATTTGGATAGGTGCCTGGTTTTATTCTGAATTCCTACATATTTAGTATCTTTTATAAACGATGGCATAGATTGTACCAAAGGTTGCAAAAAGTAGTCAATCTACTTGCCCACCCGGGAAGTGACAGAATCAATTCCGCTCACTATCGGACGTCCCGGGGGGCAAGTTTGACTCTTATGCACCTTGGGTAAGTAATAAATAATAGGAATCCTAGGTACTTTAGGTACCAAAACCAAGACTCTCCTTTTTGTTTAAAATTTTCAGACTGACTCCCCTAGTGACCAATGTCTCCAAAGCTTTCTTATATTTTTCATTTGGATTACATGACAATAAAGCATATGTGGCAGTATCGGCCAAAATTCTTTGCATCTCTTGCATATAATCATTTTTATTGAGGATAACAATACCACCTCCCTTGTTGGCAGGGCGGATCACTAAGTTGTTATTTGAACAGAGGGTTTTGATGCCCATGTCAATATCTTTTCTATTTCTGACTGTTTTAACCTGCATGTCCTCCAAATCTTTTAAAGCGAGATCTCTGAATACTTTCAAAGAAGGGGGCAAATGACCAGGGGGGTTAAAAAGAGAGGCGTTACGAAATCCAGTGTGGACATAACCAAAAGAAGTTGTAAGCGATGGATTGAATGGACTAGAGGCCATATATCGCTGTACATTTAATTTACGTACATACCGATGGATATCCATGTATGTTTGGAATTTGCTAATATTACGTGAGGGGGCGAATTTTAGGCCTTTGTCTAAAACTTTTAATTCGGGTTCTGAAAGAGTGTGGGAACTAAGGTTATAGATACCGGTGTCAGCTATGTCCGAGGTCTTTTTGGACTGAGCGAGCCACCCCCCTCTAGTTCCTCTCTTAGTTTGACCACTCTTTTTGTTCCTTGGCTTGGCCTGGGAAAACCCCAATGCTGGTCAGTCTTAACACCTGTGTGATCTTCTCTAAGATCAGAATGGTCAAAGCCATAATGGTCATTTTGGTTATTGGTTGGACCTATCCCATTGGGGTTATTTTGAAAAAACTCCCCATGGGACGTCTCCAGGTCTCTTAACGGTAAATAACTATTTTGTGTATTAACGCCATAGCTATGTTGATAATCACCATTATAGTGCATTATTGAAGGGTCACCATAGTGCAGTCACCTGCTTGACCGTCTTGAGCCTGTGGGTCCGGTATCCTGAGTGACCAGTTATTGCCTCTTGGAGCCCTTGGCCGGGATTAAGCCACAAGCTTTTGAGACCTCTGTAACAGGAGGTCTCGCATTCTGGTAAGGGTCAGTGTGTTCATTGGTGGAGGTGTTACCCCCTTTTCTTACCAGACCACTATTTTCCTTTGGTGTTATCGGATTGATGTCACGTTGAACCAATTTTTGAGTTGCCTTTTTATGTTGAATCAACAATTGATTTGGGAATCAACGACCAATACTAAGAACGTTTACATCATGGACTATTTTTGAATTAACACTTTCAATACAGTTTCTTCATTATTGTTTTTATTGCACATATTATATTATTCAGGTTCACCACCTAAGTGTCACTATTTATTAACACATAATTGGCACATTGTTATGTTCTAGTCACTTTAATTTTTTTTTCCTGCAGCGCAGTCGTTCGTTCTATTTTATATGTGTTAGACTGGCCGTAACTATTAGGCCGAATATAACCAGAATTATATTGGTCATGATTCCCACCATATGAGTGGGTCTGAACTGCATCACGTTGGCCCTGGTGTCCATAATGGGCACCAGAGTTGGCATTAGCTCCACGTCCCCGTGGGGGGTATAGACCTCGTCCACGGCCTCGAGAGCGGGGTGGTCTTGAGTAATTATACTGTTCGTAATTTCCACCTGCTTGTCGAGAGGGGGAAGGTGCCTGATGTGAATATTGACTTATCTGGCCCCTATCTCCTATATTCGGATGAAATGGACGTTTGTTGGCATGTCCTACAGGTGGCCCTTGTACCCTTCTAGATGGGGAGCCAACTATCCCTACGGGAGGGGCAAAGTATCCATTATTAGGTATGGGGTGTTTTAACAGAGATTGACTGCTAGTCTGGGGAGTGGTGTCCATGCCACCACCATCCGAGCCTTGTTCGGCCAAAAGTTTTTTCTGCCATTCAAAAACTGTATGTGCCTGGTAGTCAGCCATATCTCGATTGTATTTCTTTTTCTTTTTCTTTTTAATTTTCTGTTTTCTTTCCTCTTTCTCGAGTACCTTAAGTAAGCCTGCCGCCCTATCCAGGTACTCATCTTTACCTTTAAAGGGAACCATTTTTTCTTTGATGAGTTTGACCTCCTCGTCAAGTCTAGCCAGCTTACTTGACTTGCGTTCAATCAAAAACCTCAAAAAGCTGATCCCTGCTTCATTGAAATGTTTATACCAACCCTCCAGGTCAGTTTCTCCCTTCTGGGGACTTACATCCCATCTCAAACTGCGTGGCACCATATGATGTTTCACATAGGTCTCTAAAAAGGCAATATCCCATTGTGTGTGGGTCTCAGATATCGTGAGATTCTTGAGTCTCACAAATAGACCTCCCAAGTCTCCATCGCCTTCTTTAAAGGGCTCAAATACCCCTTCGGTATTGACTACCCTGGTAGCCCGAAATTCAAAAATGTCCATATGGACAGAAAATTCGAAATGGGGCGTACAGAAATGGAAAAGCTGCAATAATTTGTATAAGGAAATAATATAGTGAAAAGTGAAAAATTGCGCTATCCCTACAATAAAAAGCTGCTGCTCAAAATGTTATACTACATCAAATGTGAAAAAGGGGGGAAAAGGAGCTGCGCTAAAAACTGAATAGACAACACTTGGTGTAACTGAATACTATGTGTCTAAAACATTATCATGAGTTGTATACTTATATATCTTATCGTATATAAGGGAATGGTTGATATCAAATCAACCAATGGGGTGAATCGAATAATAGTGATTATTAAATTCTTATAGTGTACAGTGTTAGTAAACACCTAACTGAATCTTCAAGCTCACCTGTTGTGACACTGAAAAACAAATAAATATGTCCAGATTGTGTACATGAACTAGTATCGCAAAACTGGCATAGAACTACCTATGAAGAACGCAGTTTATAGTAAATACCAGACTGAGCTGGTGACCAAAATGCAAAAAATCACTAATTGATCACAAACTTATATCTTGATTGGTGTATAAAAGCAGGTGAAGCAAAAAAGTAATAAATTAATTGAAACAAAATAATACCTCTAGTGCACAATAAATTGATAAGCACTGCTTAGTGAACACCTGGCTGAGTCTGCACCACCAGCCAGATGGCCCCGTAAAGCAGAATTCTATTAAGTGTATAACATTTTGAGCAGCAGCTTTTTATTGTAGGGATAGCGCAATTTTTCACTTTTCACTATATTATTTCCTTATACAAATTATTGCAGCTTTTCCATTTCTGTACGCCCCATTTCAAATTTCCTGTCCATATGGACATTTTTGAATTTCGGGCTACCAGGGTAGTCAATACCGAAGGGGTATTTGAGCCCTTTAAAGAAGGCGATGGAGACTTGGGAGGTCTATTTGTGAGACTCAAGAATCTCACAATATCTGAGACCCACAAACAGTGGGATATTGCCTTTTTAGAGACCTATGTGAAACATCATATGGTGCCACGCAGTTTGAGATGGGAAGTCCCCAGAAGGGAGAAAATGACCTGGAGGGTTGGTATAAACATTTTAATGAAGCAGGGATCAGCTTTTTGAAGTTTTTGATTGAACGCAAGTCAAGTAAGCTGGCTAGACTTGACGAAGAGGTCAAACTCATCAAAGAAAAAATGGTTCCCTTTAAAGGTAAAGATGAGTACCTGGATAGGTCGGCAGGCTTACTTAAGGTACTCGAGAAAGAGGAAAGAGAACAGAAAATTAAAAAGAAAAAGAAATACAATCGAGATATGGCTGACTACCAGGCACATACAGTTTTTGAATGGCAGAAAAAACTTTTGGCCGAACAAGGCTCGGATGGTGGTGGCATGGACACCACTCCCCAGACTAGCAGTCAATCTCTGTTAAAACACCCCATACCTAATAATGGATACTTTGCCCCTCCCGTAGGGATAGTTGGCTCCCCATCTAGAAGGGTACAAGGGCCACCTGTAGGACATGCCAACAAACGTCCATTTCCGAATATAGGAGATAGGGGCCAGATAAGTCAATATTCACATCAGGCACCTTCCCCCTCTCGACAAGCAGGTGGAAATTACGAACAGTATAATTACTCAAGACCACCCCGCTCTCGAGGCCGTGGACGTGCACGAGGTCTATACCCCCCACGGGGACGTGGAGCTAATGCCAACTCTGGTGCCCATTATGGACACCAGGGCCAACGTGATGCAGTTCAGACCCACTCATATGGTGGGAATCATGACCAATATAATTCTGGTTATATTCGGCCTAATAGTTACGGCCAGTCTAACACATATGGTGACCCTTCAATAATGCACTATAATGGTGATTATCAACATAACTATGGCGTTAATACACAAAATAGTTATTTTCCGTTAAGAGACCTGGAGACGTCCCATGGGGAGTTTTTTCAAAATAACCCCAATGGGATAGGTCCAACCAATAACCAAAATGACCATTATGGCTTTGACCATTCTGATCTTAGAGAAGATCACACAGTTGTTAAGACTGACCAGCATTGGGGTTTTCCCAGGCCAAGCCAAGGAACAAAAAGAGTGGTCGAACTAAGAGAGGAACTAGAGGGGGGTGGCTCGCTCAGTCCAAAAAGACCTCGGACATAGCTGACACCGGTATCTATAACCTTAGTTCCCACACTCTTTCAGAACCCGAATTAAAAGTTTTAGACAAAGGCCTAAAATTCGCCCCCTCACGTAATATTAGCAAATTCCAAACATACATGGATATCCATCGGTATGTACGTAAATTAAATGTACAGCGATATATGGCCTCTAATCCATTCAATCCATCGCTTACAACTCGATAATAATATCGAAATCCAAATCGACTCCACCATTTTGACTCCGGGTGGCCGAAAAGCTCAGGGAGGTTGGGGTTCTGCCACAGAGGAGTCTGTGGCGAGATACCCAGAGCAGACTGTGACAGAGTCCCGTCCCCCCCTCCAGGCCATAAAGCTAACCTCAACAGGGGAGAATCTGGAACCACCAGATCTCGATCTATGGAGTTCGTCCCTTAAGCCCCATACACACGGTCGGATTTTCCGATGGATTCTGTCCTATCGGACAATGTTGTCGTAAATTCCGACCGTGTGTAGGCACCATCGGATAGTTTCCATCGGATTGTCCGACGGACAAAGTTCTATCTCCTGCTGGATAGATTTTCCGACAACAAAGTCCGATCACACCAAATCCGATCGTGTGTAGCGTAGTCCGACGGACAAAGTGCTACACATGCTCAGAAGAAATTCTGTGACGGAAGCGCTCGGTCAGGTAAAACTACCTTTCCTAATCGACATAGCACATTCGTCACGCTGCAATGTTAAAATGTCTTTAATGCAGCGCATTCTCTTTTTCTTTACAATGCAAGAAGAATGACATGTTTTAGCTGCTCCTATTCACCCGCACTTCTCCCAAACTTAGTTCTTTATTCGTTTTCAGGATTTCTAGACTACATGTTTATTTTTACTCAGATCGGAAAAGAATCTTCGTTATATTTTTTGGATGATTTGTCATTTTTGTTTTTTTTTGGAATACATATTTTAAGGAGAATTTTTTTTTTTTTTGAGGGGGGTTGTGTGTCTCAACTTAGCAAAACAACATTATTAACATTTCTATTTGTTGCTTAAATTTAATAGGAGTTTGTTTGTTGTTGGTGCCCCTTGTTAATTATACTTTATGATTAGTGAAATGTACCTGCCTACTCACAAGTAAACTGTCATTGTAGAAAAGTAAAACACAATAGGCAAGGATTTTTACCTTTATTTAGATCTCAGCAACAAACCAAAGAGGAACGCAGCGATGGAGAAACTTGGGGAATTTGCAAAGCCTTGGACCCCCACGGCAAACATCATTTTTGAAGCGTGTAAAATTGGGGGCCTGAGGAGTACGTATCTTAAGGGGAGTGCTATCTGGTCCTGAAGTCCAAAACATCCGGAACTGCAGCAGATGCCATCTAGGTCCCCAGGCTCTGGTCCTACGAGAGGCTCCATCTTCTCTCAGACCAGACTGAATCCAGGTCGTCACTCTCTTGTCTTCCTTGCACGCTTCCTTGCACGCTGTGGCTGTGGTGCTGGTGGGGTGGCAGAAGGAGGAGGAGGAGGCGGAGCAAGGTGACTTTCGCAAACATGTGTGAGTGGGGTCATCCCCCCAGCCATCCCCTTATTTAGGACTTTGAGGATGACATCCTCACACATGCTGTGTTGCCCCACCTCCATACCCATCATTTTCGTGACAACCAAGGAGCCAAAGGTCTCCTCGTCGGTGGGTGTGGCATGTAGGGAGGCTGAAGCCTCTCTGATCATCCGGAGCGCTGACTCTCCCGCCTCACCCCCCCTTCTCGCCCTTTTGTAGGGAAGGCGGAGGGGAGGGACTTGGGAGTCAGTCAGGCTCCTAGGCCTACCCCCCTCTTGGCTGCCACTACCCACCTCTTGGCTGCCACTAACCCCTTCATCCTCCTGACTGCCACATTCCACAGCCTCCTCCTGGCTGAGGTCTTCCTGTGTATGAAAAAGGGACATAGTTTCAGTTATTTGTTCATCAAACACACACAATTTCCATCTAGTGACTGTTCCAAAATGGTTACAAATAGAAAACCATACAATTCTCAGCCCTGCAGTTTATATTCTTGCCCCAAACACGTTAGGAACTAAGCAATTGGGGATCCTGAATTAAGTGAACTTCATTCCTTTTTAACAAAAATGGTTACAAAACTACTATACCTGGCTCAAGCTGGGCTCCTCCACCTCTTCCAGACTGGAAGGCCCAGGTTGCTCCTCGGAAGCCTCATCAGGGGTGGCGTGCATGGAAGGACGCGTGCAAGGAAGAGTCGAGAGTGACTTCCTGACATTAGCCTGGTCTTTGAGAAAATGGAGGCTGTCATAGTACCAGAGCTTGGGGACATAGACCTCATCTGCTGCAGCTCCAGATTCTTGGGACTTCAGGACCTTCTTGCGCTCCCTGATATACGCACTCCTCAGGCTGCCAATTTTCTGTCTTAACTTACCAACAGTTGCCGTGGGGAACCTTGGCTTTACAAATTCCAAAAGTTTCAGCATGGCTGCGTACCTCTTTGCTTTGTGGCCATAATAGTGGTGTTTGCCCTGCCATAAAAGGGGAATTTCCCTGTATTTATCAATGAACAGGGGGAGAAAACTCACGTCGTTGAATCCCTGCATAATCTCTGCAAGTCACAACACCCCACAAAACACTATAAATAATGTCAGGCAAAACTCTCCTAATCTTCTCCATAAAGAAGCCTCAAGGTCTAATCTGTCTAGGCTAGTTATGTACCAACGTCAAATTGTACCTTCGTTATAGCGATCGTCTCGTGCGTGAGCTTTCTCTCCCCTCATCTCACAGATCGTGGCTACGACACAGGCGTGTGACGTTTTATATACAGTGCGCATGCGTCAAACTCCGCCCGCCCCTGACGATCTTTCTCGTCTATTCCCCACCCCTTCTTTTTATGGTGCAGTGGGGAGAGCACATGGCGGGGACACAGCAGGTGCGCCCGAAATATTGCACCAACGAGGAGGAGGACGAGGAAAGGCCGGAGGCAGAAACGTCCCGATCCCGGAGCCTGAAATTCAAGGCCTCCAATATGTCATTTGGAGAAATGTTGGAGATGGTGGACATATTAAAGAGGAGCGACTATGATGGGAAGTATGGGCCTTACCTCAACCCCAATGTCTGCAAGGCCAAGATCATGTCTAAAGTTGTGAGGAGGCTGTACAATCATTTTGGGGTACAACGATCCAAGGAGCAACTGAGGAAACGCTGGTCAGACCTGAAACTGAGGGAGCCCGATCAGTACAGAAAGATCAAGCGAGTTCTTCAAAAAAGTAAGTAGTTGTGTTTTGTGTTTGATTTTTGGCTTGCATACTGCTCCATGTGTTTGTATTTGTACAAAGTTGTACATTAGAAAACGGCCACTTTCATGTTCGTCTGTGCATTCGATCGTACTCAACCTCGATCTTTCTGCCACTGTCATGTTCGTGTGTGTCCATTCGATCGTACTCAACCTCGATCGTTCGGCCACTTATAATACGATGTTTGGTGTTTTTTTGGGGGAAAGGAAGTTTGTTCTCACTAGAAATGTCATCAAGAATGTAAAGCCAATTTATTCAATGTAAAGGAGAGGTCACCCAGTAGCTGTTTACCCACCTGGACTCTAGAGCACTAGTGCTGGGACACCCAAACCCACTTTTTATTATGCTTTTCCACACATGTGCTCCAGTGGATACTAGAGGGGGGTCTCCATCAGACAAACTTCTACCAAAAAGCTAGTAAGTTTAGCACCTTTACAAAGTGACTACATTCATGTTGTTGTCATTTGTAACTGGCCAAACAAAAATATTGTCCCTCACTTTCAAGCAATGTTTGTCATTTCCTATTTCTGCCCTCAATAGATTGTGTTGCTAAATCTTCCTTTTGTACATTTTTATAGGGGAGCGAAAACTCGGTATGTCTGAGGAAACCACAAAACCAACACCTCCCAAAGAAGGGGAAAGACCAGAAGCAGAGGAGGAGGAAGGAGAGATCATAGAAATTGGAGAACTTGTCACCACAACAGGTGAGTGTGGGAGAACACAGCTACTGGTAAGCTAATCAATGTATGCCTGCCTCATTTCCAAAACACATTTTTGTTTTTTTTGGTTGTTTTTAGGTGACGTGGATGTTGTGGAAGAAGAATCGCACTTTATCACAGAGCGTGCCCACGTACTCATCGGGGAGATAATGGTCTGCAATCGAGATCTAGATGACATAAAGCAAAACATCAATGATGTTCAACAAAAATTGAAGAACATCATTGATGTTTTAGGAAAAATCTGAAAACGCACCAAGTAATTAACACACATTTGTGGCTGTTTCTGAACACATTTGCAACTTAAGAACTGTGTGAAATTTGGAACATGCACACATTGTGTCCACATGTGCTAGCTCCCATCATGGTGGATGAATGACAACGTTTTTTTGGGGGTGCAACCACTTTACGAACTACTAAAGTGGTTGTGGTGAAGGGGTTGCACCCCCAAAAAACGTCCATTCATCCCCATGATGGAAAATGGCACTTTTGAAGATTCTAGCCATGTGTTTTACCATCTAATGACCATTTTCAGACCCAAATTGTGTGCATGTTCTAAATTTCCAGTTTCCAGGGGTGACCCCCCATGTGATGAAGGCAAGATCAAACACACTTTGAACATATAGTCATGTCTGATCTTGTCTTCACTTTAGAAAGTTGAACTTTCCTAGTTCCTATGTTGTGTTTTGCTCCATGCCTGGTTTTACCAAATGCGGAATGTTTGGAAACAATGTTGTAAAGAACCAAGATCTTGTCAGTTTTGGCAAGAAGTTTGTAAACGCATTTGTGAATGTGTTGCAAGTAAACTTTTTTAATTTTCTAAATGTGTGGCTTCCTTATTGAAAAACACAAAAGCATTATGTAGGTCAAATGTAAAGGGTTTTGGGGGCAATGGGTGTTATTTACTAAAGGCAATTCCAGTTTGCACTGCAAGTGTATTTTCCAGGGCACTTTTGCACTGCACTTGTAGAACATAGTGGATTTGACTTATGTAAATGACACCCACAGTGATTTGTAAGAAAACACGTAGCACACCATTTTTGGGAATACACACATTTCTGTCATGGTGATGAAAAGGAGTATTTTGGGTGTCAGTTATGCACTACAAACCTTCTCTAGACAAAAGATTAGGTATCAAACACACAACATGGGAAGAATCTTTTTGGGAAGAAGAGACTGTTACCTCCTTTTGCCCAGAAAGTGCATTCCCACTGTTGAAGCTAAAGGGCAAAAATGTATATCTCAAATAAGCTAGAATATGGAAATGACAAGAAAACATAGGTTTGGTAAAAAAATATATTTATTTAAAAATGCCTCTCACACATCATCAGGCAGAGCAATGGCCTCCCTACCCACAAAGTACTCCATATATTGCTCGCGGACCGCGCGGGCATTTAGAGGGGGCAGGCCTGGACGTGCCGCTTGAAGGGCTGTGAGGTCGGCATTGGAAGGGCCCTCCACATCTGGGCCAACGGGCACCACATAGTTGGTGTTGTGTCTTTTCAAAAAGTTGTGCAATATGCAACAGGCAAGAACTATGTGGTTGAGTTTGTATTCCGCCAAGTTAATAGCCATCAAAAACAGGCGGAAGCGGCTGGCCAGGATCCCAAAGGTGTTCTCCACCACTCTGCGGGCTCTCGACAGCCTGTAATTGAAGACCCTCTGGTCTGGGGTGAGGGTCCTCATCGAGTGCACAATAAATTGATAAGCATTGCTTAGTGAACACCTGGCTGAGTCTGCACCACCAGCCAGATGGCCCCGTAAAGCAGAATTCTATTAAGTGTATAACATTTTGAGCAGCAGCTTTTTATTGTAGGGATAGCGCAATTTTTCACTTTTCACTATATTATTTCCTTATACAAATTATTGCAGCTTTTCCATTTCTGTACGCCCCATTTCAAATTTCCTGTCCATATGGACATTTTTGAATTTCGGGCTACCAGGGTAGTCAATACCGAAGGGGTATTTGAGCCCTTTAAAGAAGGCGATGGAGACTTGGGAGGTCTATTTGTGAGACTCAAGAATCTCACAATATCTGAGACCCACAAACAGTGGGATATTGCCTTTTTAGAGACCTATGTGAAACATCATATGGTGCCACGCAGTTTGAGATGGGAAGTCCCCAGAAGGGAGAAAATGACCTGGAGGGTTGGTATAAACATTTTAATGAAGCAGGGATCAGCTTTTTGAAGTTTTTGATTGAACGCAAGTCAAGTAAGCTGGCTAGACTTGACGAAGAGGTCAAACTCATCAAAGAAAAAATGGTTCCCTTTAAAGGTAAAGATGAGTACCTGGATAGGTCGGCAGGCTTACTTAAGGTACTCGAGAAAGAGGAAAGAGAACAGAAAATTAAAAAGAAAAAGAAATACAATCGAGATATGGCTGACTACCAGGCACATATGCCATCTAGGCAGATGCCATCTAGGTCCCCAGGCTCTGGTCCTACGAGAGGCTCCATCTTCTCTCAGACCAGACTGAATCCAGGTCGTCACTCTCTTGTCTTCCTTGCACGCTTCCTTGCACACTGTGGCTGTGGTGCTGGTGGGGTGGCAGAAGGAGGAGGAGGAGGCGGAGCAAGGTGACTTTCGCAAACATGTGTGAGTGGGGTCATCCCCCCAGCCATCCCCTTATTTAGGACTTTGAGGATGACATCCTCACACATGCTGCGTTGCCCCACCTCCATACCCATCATTTTCGTGACAACCAAGGAGCCAAAGGTCTCCTCGTCGGTGGGTGTGGCATGTAGGGAGGCTGAAGCCTCTCTGATCATCCGGAGCGCTGACTCTCCCGCCTCACCCCCCCTTCTCGCCCTTTTGTAGGGAAGGCGGAGGGGAGGGACTTGGGAGTCAGTCAGGCTCCTAGGCCTACCCCCCTCTTGGCTGCCACTACCCACCTCTTGGCTGCCACTAACCCCTTCATCCTCCTGACTGCCACATTCCACAGCCTCCTCCTGGCTGAGGTCTTCCTGTGTATGAAAAAGGGACATAGTTTCAGTTATTTGTTCATCAAACACACACAATTTCCATCTAGTGACTGTTCCAAAATGGTTACAAATAGAAAACCATACAATTCTCAGCCCTGCAGTTTATATTCTTGCCCCAAACACGTTAGGAACTAAGCAATTGGGGATCCTGAATTAAGTGAACATCATTCCTTTTTAACAAAAATGGTTACAAAACTACTATACCTGGCTCAAGCTGGGCTCCTCCACCTCTTCCAGACTGGAAGGCCCAGGTTGCTCCTCGGAAGCCTCATCAGGGGTGGCGTGCATGGAAGGACGCGTGCAAGGAAGAGTCGAGAGTGACTTCCTGACATTAGCCTGGTCTTTGAGAAAATGGAGGCTGTCATAGTACCAGAGCTTGGGGACATAGACCTCATCTGCTGCAGCTCCAGATTCTTGGGACTTCAGGACCTTCTTGCGCTCCCTGATATACGCACTCCTCAGGCTGCCAATTTTCTGTCTTAACTTACCAACAGTTGCCGTGGGGAACCTTGGCTTTACAAATTCCAAAAGTTTCAGCATGGCTGCGTACCTCTTTGCTTTGTGGCCATAATAGTGGTGTTTGCCCTGCCATAAAAGGGGAATTTCCCTGTATTTATCAATGAACAGGGGGAGAAAACTCACGTCGTTGAATCCCTGCATAATCTCTGCAAGTCACAACACCCCACAAAACACTATAAATAATGTCAGGCAAAACTCTCCTAATCTTCTCCATAAAGAAGCCTCAAGGTCTAATCTGTCTAGGCTAGTTATGTACCAACGTCAAATTGTACCTTCGTTATAGCGATCGTCTCGTGCGTGAGCTTTCTCTCCCCTCATCTCACAGATCGTGGCTACGACACAGGCGTGTGACGTTTTATATACAGTGCGCATGCGTCAAACTCCGCCCGCCCCTGCCGATTTTTCTCGTCTATTCCCCACCCCTTCTTTTTACGGCGCAGTGGGGAGAGCACATGGCGGGGACACAGCAGGTGCGCCCGAAATATTGCACCAACGAGGAGGAGGACGAGGAAAGGCCGGAGGCAGAAACGTCCCGATCCCGGAGCCTGAAATTCAAGGCCTCCAATATGTCATTTGGAGAAATGTTGGAGATGGTGGACATATTAAAGAGGAGCGACTATGATGGGAAGTATGGGCCTTACCTCAACCCCAATGTCTGCAAGGCCAAGATCATGTCTAAAGTTGTGAGGAGGCTGTACAATCATTTTGGGGTACAACGATCCAAGGAGCAACTGAGGAAACGCTGGTCAGACCTGAAACTGAGGGAGCCCGATCAGTACAGAAAGATCAAGCGAGTTCTTCAAAAAAGTAAGTAGTTGTGTTTTGTGTTTGATTTTTGGCTTGCATACTGCTCCATGTGTTTGTATTTGTACAAAGTTGTACATTAGAAAACGGCCACTTTCATGTTCGTCTGTGCATTCGATCGTACTCAACCTCGATCTTTCTGCCACTGTCATGTTCGTGTGTGTCCATTCGATCGTACTCAACCTCGATCGTTCGGCCACTTATAATACGATGTTTGGTGTTTTTTTTTTGGGGGAAAGGAAGTTTGTTCTCACTAGAAATGTCATCAAGAATGTAAAGCCAATTTATTCAATGTAAAGGAGAGGTCACCCAGTAGCTGTTTACCCACCTGGACTCTAGAGCACTAGTGCTGGGACACCCAAACCCACTTTTTATTATGCTTTTCCACACATGTGCTCCAGTGGATACTAGAGGGGGGTCTCCATCAGACAAACTTCTACCAAAAAGCTAGTAAGTTTAGCACCTTTACAAAGTGACTACATTCATGTTGTTGTCATTTGTAACTGGCCAAACAAAAATATTGTCCCTCACTTTCAAGCAATGTTTGTCATTTCCTATTTCTGCCCTCAATAGATTGTGTTGCTAAATCTTCCTTTTGTACATTTTTATAGGGGAGCGAAAACTCGGTATGTCTGAGGAAACCACAAAACCAACACCTCCCAAAGAAGGGGAAAGACCAGAAGCAGAGGAGGAGGAGGAGGAAGGAGAGATCATAGAAATTGGAGAACTTGTCACCACAACAGGTGAGTGTGGGAGAACACAGCTACTGGTAAGCTAATCAATGTATGCCTGCCTCATTTCCAAAACACATTTTTGTTTTTTTTGGTTGTTTTTAGGTGACGTGGATGTTGTGGAAGAAGAATCGCACTTTATCACAGAGCGTGCCCACGTACTCATCGGGGAGATAATGGTCTGCAATCGAGATCTAGATGACATAAAGCAAAACATCAATGATGTTCAACAAAAATTGAAGAACATCATTGATGTTTTAGGAAAAATCTGAAAACGCACCAAGTAATTAACACACATTTGTGGCTGTTTCTGAACACATTTGCAACTTAAGAACTGTGTGAAATTTGGAACATGCACACATTGTGTCCACATGTGCTAGCTCCCATCATGGTGGATGAATGACAACGTTTTTTTGGGGGTGCAACCACTTTACGAACTACTAAAGTGGTTGTGGTGAAGGGGTTGCACCCCCAAAAAACGTCCATTCATCCCCATGATGGAAAATGGCACTTTTGAAGATTCTAGCCATGTGTTTTACCATCTAATGACCATTTTCAGACCCAAATTGTGTGCATGTTCTAAATTTCCAGTTTCCAGGGGTGACCCCCCCATGTGATGAAGGCAAGATCAAACACACTTTGAACATATAGTCATGTCTGATCTTGTCTTCACTTTAGAAAGTTGAACTTTCCTAGTTCCTATGTTGTGTTTTGCTCCATGCCTGGTTTTACCAAATGCGGAATGTTTGGAAACAATGTTGTAAAGAACCAAGATCTTGTCAGTTTTGGCAAGAAGTTTGTAAACGCATTTGTGAATGTGTTGCAAGTAAACTTTTTTAATTTTCTAAATGTGTGGCTTCCTTATTGAAAAACACAAAAGCATTATGTAGGTCAAATGTAAAGGGTTTTGGGGGCAATGGGTGTTATTTACTAAAGGCAATTCCAGTTTGCACTGCAAGTGTATTTTCCAGGGCACTTTTGCACTGCACTTGTAGAACATAGTGGATTTGACTTATGTAAATGACACCCACAGTGATTTGTAAGAAAACACGTAGCACACCATTTTTGGGAATACACACATTTCTGTCATGGTGATGAAAAGGAGTATTTTGGGTGTCAGTTATGCACTACAAACCTTCTCTAGACAAAAGATTAGGTATCAAACACACAACATGGGAAGAATCTTTTTGGGAAGAAGAGACTGTTACCTCCTTTTGCCCAGAAAGTGCATTCCCACTGTTGAAGCTAAAGGGCAAAAATGTATATCTCAAATAAGCTAGAATATGGAAATGACAAGAAAACATAGGTTTGGTAAAAAAATATATTTATTTAAAAATGCCTCTCACACATCATCAGGCAGAGCAATGGCCTCCCTACCCACAAAGTACTCCATATATTGCTCGCGGACCGCGCGGGCATTTAGAGGGGGCAGGCCTGGACGTGCCGCTTGAAGGGCTGTGAGGTCGGCATTGGAAGGGCCCTCCACATCTGGGCCAACGGGCACCACATAGTTGGTGTTGTGTCTTTTCAAAAAGTTGTGCAATATGCAACAGGCAAGAACTATGTGGTTGAGTTTGTATTCCGCCAAGTTAATAGCCATCAAAAACAGGCGGAAGCGGCTGGCCAGGATCCCAAAGGTGTTCTCCACCACTCTGCGGGCTCTCGACAGCCTGTAATTGAAGACCCTCTGGTCTGGGGTGAGGGTCCTCATCGGGAATGGGCCTCATCAGATGGGGAGTCAACGCAAATGCTTCATCTGCGACAAAGACGAAGGGGAGTCCTTCAGCATTTTCTTCTGGAGGTGGCAAGCACAGACTGCCACTTTGGAGACGCCAGTAGAACTCCGTGTGCGCAATGGCACCACCATCCGAGATCCGGCCGTTCATCCCCACGTCCACATACAAAAACTCCGACACCACCGCCAACATCACTACACTATTAAACCCCTTGTAATTATAATAGTAGGACCCCGAGTTGGGGGGTGGGACGATGCAGACGTGTTTCCCATCAATTGCACCTCCGCAGTTAGGAAAGTCCCAACGGCTGGCAAAGTGGGAGGCCACAGTCTGCCATTCCTGTGGCGTGGAAGGGAACTGTGGAGTGAAACAAGAAAAAAAAATTAGTCA
The DNA here is from genome assembly GCA_028564925.1 of Lithobates sylvaticus. Taxonomy (NCBI): domain Eukaryota; kingdom Metazoa; phylum Chordata; class Amphibia; order Anura; family Ranidae; genus Lithobates; species Lithobates sylvaticus. The sequence goes on along the minus strand of CM053032.1, from coordinate 97,330,800 downwards.
CTTTGCACATAAACAAAAAAAGGAACGCACATTTGGACATTCTGAAATTACCTAGCAAGCTAATAGGAGGGAAAGAACACAAAAAAAGAGGAAATGGAAAGTATGGAGCCAGCCCCTTGCACTAAATGCTTTGCTGAATTCATCCCTAAATATGACCACTATAAAGAGGTAGGTATATAGTGTGTATTGACCTTTGGAAAAGCCAGCAGATAGAGGATTGGTACCATCTGACAGAGCAGTTGGGGGAGGGGGTTCAGAATGAGTTTGGCACCCCCCCCCCCCCCCCACCAACAAAAAGGGAAAAAAAGGGGCTCTACATGAAGTAAACCACACAGCAAACATTTGTGTTTGGGGGGTGTTTGGGGGAAAACAATACTATGCAGCAGACAAAATACATTGCTTAAGTGACTAGGCCATAGGTGTCTATTGGGCCAGAAGAGCATGCTGGTGAGGTAAGTGAAGGGAAAAATGCATGAAGGAGAAAAGGGGCACAGCATATTAGAGCATATTGCAATCATGGTAATTAGGGAAGGAGGTCAAAAATAGAAGACATTAGCAAACAGAGCATACATAGAAGGGAATAGTAAAGTAGAAATGTTACCTTAATATAGTCCTCCTGCAGGACCTGGATGATGGCAGAACAGGTCTCTGGAATAATGATTCCCAGGGCCTGGGGAGAGATACCTAAAGAGAACTTCAAATCCTGAAGGCTTCTCCCTGTCGCCAAGTACCTCAACGTAGCAACAAGCCTCTGCTCCGGAGTGATGGCTTGTCTCATGCAGGTATCCTGCCGGCTGATAAAAGGGGTCAGCAAAGCCAAAAGACGGTGAAAAACGGGGTCCGTCATCCGGAGAAAGTTCCTGAAATCATCAGGATTATTCTCCCGGATCTCACGAAGCAAAGGCATGTGCGAGAACTGATCACGCTGAAGCAACCAATTCTTGGTCCACATACTCCTCGTCACTCTGTTCATGGACGGGTCTTGGGTCAAAGCTTAAAGCCCGACACCAATTCCGCGTACAGCACGAACTCGGCAACGAGTACGTACGGGAAACATCGCTCACAAACGGTCGGCTGGTCAGAACGGACAGACAGAAAGCACCGATAAACAGCAAGGCCTGAAAGAACGAAATGAATACCAGAAACGAGCAGACAATAAGCAGTGAAAATCAAAGCATTCTATATCAAGATATAGGCCGCAATGACCAACAAATGCAAACTGACTACACGCACTAATAAACAGATACGCACGACAAGCACAAACTGAAGAGCAGTAACGATCTGAGTCAGAAAACTGAGAAGCGCGAATCGTAAGTCCCCAAACTTCGACTAACTCGCGATAGACACGGGATCAGCAGAAGGAGCCCAACGGGTGCCTGACGTGGTGCTGAACTTCCCTTTTTCTAGTCTCGTGGAAGACGACTTACGTCACGACGTTATTGCAGACCGGAAATTCCGACAACGTTGTCCGACCGTGTGTACGCAAAACCAACATCGGACAAAGTACGACGGACATGATCCGACAGACCTGGTCCTTGGATAATCCGCGCGTGTGTATGGGGCTTTAGGGAGGTAGAAGGTCCAAAGAGGGTCAATAAAAGTGCTGTGGCAGGAGTTTGGGGGTCCGAGTGTAACCAAGCATGGACATTGACTATTCCAGAAAAAGGAGAAAAGGGTGGTATCTATTTTTGCAAATCAAAAAGAAAATAAAATCTTTTTCTTTTTTCTATTTTTGCAAAAAAAATTTTTGTGAAAAAAACTGGGGCAGCTTGAAAACAATAGAGGAATTTTGGTAGAAAAATTATTTTAAATGTGTTTATACGACCAATTAGATTAAGGGGCAATGATGACCAGGCATGGAACCTGTCCATCATCTGTTTGACTATAAGAGTGACGTTAAAGTGGATGTAAACCCAAATTTTTTTTATGTCATAATATAGAGAATACGATTTCCTTTCATTTGAGCCCAGTCTTGCCACACAGATTTACTCGATGCCTGAGCAATCCTCTTTTATTGTTCAGTTAGAGAAATCTTGACAAAGTCTTAAAAACTTTGTCAAAAACGCCCCCTTGCTGTGAGTGACAGGTGATTTACATATCTCATGCACTAGCCTGAGACAGGTTATCATCAGATCACTGGATGTTCTACTCTGCCCAGCCCTGACTACATACATGTCCCCTAAATCACTTGTCTGTCTATAATCTGCTGACTGTTCACTGCATCCCATGATGAGAAACATCCAGTCAAAACACAGTAAAGCTGGGAGAGCTGGAGGGGAGGGGAGGGAGATGTGAATTGTGAATTTTTTACACAGGATTTGCCTGTCTCAGGCTGGTGCATGATATGTAAATCACCTGTCACTCAAAGCAAGGGGGCGTTTTTGACAAAGTTTTCAAGACTTTGTCAAGATTTCTCTAACTGATTTTTTTGGGTTTACATCCACTTTAAGTTCTTCGTATTTAAAAAGATCAGCATGTATTTGGATACCTAGGTATTTAAAGGAGGGCGTTAATTGGATACGTGACCTTTGTACATAATTAATGGGAAGAGGGGGCCTATGAGAAAGGCCTGAGACTTTTCCCAGACCACCTGAAGCCCCGTGCCGCACCAAACTCCTCCACAACACACAACAATTTATCAAATGAGCTCTCTCCCCCGTCCAAGTATATAAGGGCATTGTCCGCGTAGAGAGAGATCTTCTCCTTCTAATGGGCCAGATCGGATGCCCCCTATCTCTGACATCTGTCGCACCGCCAGGGCCAAGAGCTCAATGGCCAATGTGAACAGAAGTGGAGAGAGAGGGCACCCCTGCCTGGTACCCCTCTTCAGGGAAAATGGTCAAGAGATATCTTTGTTGGTGCGGACTTGGGTCTGCATATAATAATCGGCCCACTGGACAAAGTGTGGTCCCATACCCACGCGTGCCATAGCTTCCCAGAGGTAGGGCCAGCTCGTAGTGTCAAAGGCTTTTAACACGTCTAAGGATAGGACCAATCCACCACGTTTCGCGTGTGCTGCACTATGGATATGTAAATATAATCTATGAATGTTATCAAATGTGCTCTTGCCAGGCATAAAACCGTATTGGTCCGGCGGTATGAGGGATAGAATGACCGTCTTAAGTCTAAGGGCAAGAATCTTTGCTAGAATGTTGGCATTGTTACTTAAGAAGGATATGGGACGGTAGGATCCACACTGCAGCTTAGTCTTTCCAGGTTTAGGTATGACAACCATAAGTGCTTCGTTCATAGAGTCAGGAAGTTTCGCCAGCTTAAGAGAGTCTTGGAATGTCTTAAGGAGCCTGGGAGCCAGTTCTTCTATGTGTGTCTGATACCTTTCTGAGGGGAGGCCATCCAGGCCTGGAGTTTTATTGGTCAGTAATAGGCGTATGGCCATGGTAATCTCCTCCAACATAATAGGTTTATCTAAGAAAAGCTGCTGGTGCCAAGTGTTGGAAAGTCAATAGATTCAAAGAAGCCTAGAAAGGCTTGTTCTGAAGGGACAGATGTGCACTTCGTATAGTGAACTATAGAACTCTGCAAAGGTTTGGTTAATAGTTAGTGCATCAGTAGTAGTTGACCCGTCTGGTAGTTGAATTTCAGCAATTGAGCTAACCTGAAGATCCGTATGGGCAAGATACACAAGGAGCCTACCGTTTTTCCCCCCATGCTCATGAATGCGAGCAGAGAGGTATAGTTACATTGTTAGTTAGGTTGAAAAAAGACACAAGTCCATCCAGTTCAACCACAAATAAAAATAAAATAAAATATATATATATATATATATACAGTGGTGTGAAAAAGTGTTTGCCCCCTTCCTCATTTCCTGTTCCTTTGCATGTTTGTCACACTTAAGTGTTTCTGAACATCAAACCAATTTAAACAATAGTCAAGGACAACACAAGTAAACACAAAATGCAATTTGTAAATGAAGGTGTTTATTATTAAAGGTGAAAAAAAATCCAAACCATCATGGCCCTGTGTGAAAAAGTGATTGCCCCCCTTGTTAAAACATACTATAACTGTGGTTGTCCACACCTGAGTTCAATTTCTCTAGCCACACCCAGGCCTGATTATTGCCACACCTGTTCACAATCAAGGCATCACTTAAATAGGAGCTGCTTGACACAGTAAGGTCCACCAGAAGATCCTTAAAAGCTACACATCATGCCGAGACACAAAGAAATTCAGGAACAATTGAGAAAGAAAGTAATTGAGATCTATCAGTCTGGAAAGGGTTATAAAGCCATTTCCAAAGCTTTGGGAATCCAGCGAACCACAGTGAGAGCCATTATCCACAAATGGCGAAGACATGGAACAGTGGTGAACCTTCCCAGGAGTGGCCGGCCGCCCAAAATTACCCCAAGAGCGCAGCGACGACTCATCCAAGAGGTCACAAAAGACCCCACAACAACGTCCAAGGAACTGCAGGCCTCAGTTGCCTCAGTTAAGGTCAGCCTTCATGCCTCCACCATCAGGAAAAGACTGGGCAAAAATGGCCTGCATGGCAGAGTTCCAAGGAGAAAACCACTGCTGAGCAAAAAGAACATCAAAGCTCGTCTCAATTTCTCCACAACACATCTTGATGATCCCCAAGACTTTTGGGACAACCTTATGTGGACCGATGAGACAAAAGTGGAACTCTTTGGAAGGTGTGTGTCCAAGTATATCTGGCGTAGAAGGAACACTGCATTTCAGAAAAAGAACATTATACCAACAGTAAAATATGGTGGTGGTAGTGTGATGGTCTGGGGGCTGTTTTGCTGCTTCAGGACCTGGAAGACTTGCCGTGATAAAAGGAACTATGAATTCTGCTGTCTACCAAGAGATCCTGAAGGAGAATGTCCGACCATCTGTTCGTGTACTCAAGCTGAAACGAACTTGGGTTCTGCAGCAGGACAATGATCCTAAACACACCAGCAAGTCCACCACCGAATGGCTGAAGAAAAACAAAATGAAGACTTTGGAGTGGCCTAGCCAAAGTCCTGACCTGAATCCTATTGAGATGTTGTGGTATGACCTTAAAAAGGCCGTTCATGCTCGAAAACCCTCTAATGTAACTGAATTAGGACAATTCTGCAAAGATGAGTGGGCCAAAATTCCTCCAGGACGCTGTAAAAGCCTCATTGCATGTTATCGCAAACGCTTGGTTGCAGTTGTTGCTGCTAAGGGTGGCCCAACCAGTTATTAGGTTTAGGGGGCAATCACTTTTTCACACAGGGCCATGATGGTTTGGATTTTTTTTCACCTTTAATAATAAACACCTTCATTTACAAATTGCATTTTGTGTTTACTTGTGTTGTCCTTGACTATTGTTTAAATTGGTTTGATGTTCCGAAACACTTAAGTGTGACAAACATGCAAAGGAACAGGAAATGAGGAAGGGGGCAAACACTTTTTCACACCACTGTATATATCAAGGTTGCTATAGTTGTTGCTTCCTGGTCAAATCCACCATATGAAGCTGCAGTGCCCGGTGAGCGCCCGTCTGCATACCTCTAGTCTTGGAGGAGGGGCTATCGCCTGGCAGTTCTGTATCGTTTAATGCGTGAGATATATGAGCCCCTGACTACCACCTTAAAGGCGTCCCAGACAGGGCCCCGGGCTGCTGAGTCAGTGTTGAAGGACCAGTAATTGACCATGTCAGTCGGGATGGACTCCGGCGCGTAGATCCAGAGAGGGCTGAGTCTCCAGGCCAAAACGAAGGTCTGTGGCCCACAGTCAAACCCACCTGTATTGTAGAATGATCAGAGATCGTCTGGGATAAAAATGCTATGGACTGGACATGGGGTAAAAAGTCCCCCGTGGCCAGTGCATAGTCTATTCTGGAGAGGGTTGCATAGGACCAGCAGGAAAACACTTTGTCATTAGGATATTTTCAGCGCCATAGGTCCACATATCCAGAGGCACTGCACCACACACGAAATAATTTAGACTCAGACCGTAGAGGTTTCAACCTATAGGCTGCAACACAGAGTTAAAGTCCAGAAGAATGAGCATGGGATAGTTAGGTAAAGAGGCAAAATGCACACTGAGTTCAGAGAACACTGCAGCCGCGAACGGAGGGGGGAGGTAAACCGTGACCAAAATAAGGGGAGTTCCGTGCACGGTTGCATGTAGGATAATATGTTGCCCCTTAGGGTCGAAGATAACTTGATGGCACAAGAAAGGTAGCCCCTTGCGATCTAAGATCGCCACTCCCCCAGGCATAGTTAGAATAAGTAGATTGGTAGTGATGGGCCACCCAATGTTTTTTGAGGGCCAGAATTTTAGACCCTATGAGATGAGTTTCCTGAAGGCACAGAACGTGCGGTTTGCTGTGCTTCAGGGCCTCAAAGATAGATGCTCTTTTAAATTTAGAGTTCAGCCCGTGGACATTCCATGAACAAACATGTACCTCAGACATGGGATCAGTGTTGAAATCACTAGGACAGGGGAGAGGGGTGGAGTGAAGTGGTTCCTGCAGGGCTCCCAGTCTCTGGTCACAGCTACAGAAGGTCGTGAGGGTCACAGTGCTGCAAAACATACATCCACACAGACAGCATACACAAAACAATAAAACTATGTACCATAACATAATCAGTACCCAGTGAGGGTAGCATTACCCTGCCCAGCTCCAAAAAGGGGGAGTGGGCCTATACCCCCAAACTTATACCATACGTGGGGGGCATGGCCAGCAACAGAAAGTAAAGAGATGTCAGAAAAACTAAAACAGTCAGTGTTCAACAACAAATATCAGGGAGAGGGGGGGGGCTGAACCCCAAGGCAGCTCAGCCCTGCTCAGAAACCAGGGCCTGGTGCTCTCCTAACAGGAGATGTGTATGATCAACCATACTTATCAGTTAACAGAGCTTCAATGGTGATTAACAAGGGATAATGGGAAACAGTCAGGGAGGGAGAAGGAGGAGGGAGTCAGGTTTTCCAACTTTTCCAGCAAAATCTGCAGACCTTCATCAGGCAGGTGGTTTAGGAGGGCGTGGTAGTGATTCCCACCAGGCCAGGGCATCCTGTGGGGATTGGAAAAATTGGACTTTCCCCTGGTAGGTAGCCCGGAGGGTGGCGGGGAACAACATGGAGTATTGGATATCCTGCTCTTGGAGTTTCTGCTTGACACGCTGGTAACTGGCACTTTGGTTACGGACTGTCGCAGAGTAGTCAGGGAAGAGGGACACCACAGCGTTGTTAATCCGAAGACTTCCCTTCCTCCTGGCAGCCCCCAAGATAGAATCACAATCTCTGTAGTTGAGGAGATGAATCACCACAGTACATGGAGGGTGTCCTTCAAAGAGGGGCCGCCAAGGGACTCGTGGTGCCTGGGACGTACTGTCATACCTTGGTTCCATACCGAAATTAAAATCCCCTCCTCCTTTCTTAAATTCCAGCTCTTATGTATTGCATTGGATTGTTATTTGGGCAATAGATATTTTCCAGGGAGTACTCCACCTCATTTATTCTGTTTCTCAAAAAAGGGAACACCCCTCCGGGTCTGTCCTTCTTTCATCCAAGGTGAACCTTACTCCTCTGGCAAATCCTATGGCCACTCCCTTTGCTCGTTTCGTTGGGGAATCTCCATAGAACCATACTGGATAATCTTTTGCGAATATTTTAAGGTTAGAATCGTGGGAGAAATGTGTCTCCTGTAATATGACTATATCTGCTTTTGAGCATCTTTATCTCTCTATAGTGAATCTTTTAATGGGAGTTTTATCCCACGTACATTATATGACATAAAGTTAAGGGTAGTCATCCTTGTTCGCTATGCTCCCCGTTCCTTGCATGGCACGTCCCCGGTTAAAGGTCCCAGGTAGCGCAGTGAACAGAGGTTTTCAGTACTACTACTATTCTCCTTGAACTGCGCCAGAGAGTTACCCCTAGAGTTACCCCTAGTATCCCCCTTCCCACCACACCCACCCCCCCTCCTATCCCTATTTGGGGGGTATTTAGCCTCCCTGTGGCCATTTGCTCCGAGGCCCACCATCTTCTCCTGGCCCTTCTATTTTACACCCCAGAGGTTGAGCTCTGTCGGTGTTCCCCTAAAAGAACAGCTGCCCCCCCCCCCCCCCCCCCCGGTCCAGTCTCCAGTCCCTTTATTCTCTTATTTTCTCTGTTTATTTTTTTTATTATCAAATTTTTATTGGTTTTTCTTTCACATTTATATTAAAAATGTCACTTATGTACATACACAGTATAACATCATATTTATTCTACTCTTTTATTCCCCCCTCCCCCCCAAAAGCATGACACCAAAAGAGACAAAACAAAAAAAAAAAAAAAAAAAAAAGAACCATTTTAGAAAATAAAGGGAAGGAAAGAAACGGAAAAGGTTATATATTCCTCCCCCCTCCCTCCCTCCCCCCCCCCCCGCACCTCCACTCCCCTATATTCGTTTATATTTCTATCCATGTGTCTGAAGAAAAAAAATAAAAAAATTAAAAAAAATTTACATCCACCAAGTGGTTGTGTTTATTTAAATCCATCTTATCATGTGTGCCTTTACTTTCCTTTCCAGGAAAGAAAGAAGAAATAAATAAATAAATAAATAAATAAATAAATAAATAAATAAATAAATAAATAAGAGTGGAAACAGTTACCTCCACCAAGTGATTTGTGTTTATTTTAACTCCATATTATCATGCGTGTCTTTACACTTCTATCGAAATAAAACAAAAAAAAAAAAAAAAAAAAAAGGGTGACTAAAAAGATGGTGGTTCACTAAAATCTCCATGTAATTGTGTTTGTAATTTATTCCATATTTACCTTCCTATTTCGATGCATCGGGGAATAGAATTTGTATGGGGGGGGGAGGGGGAAGAAAAAAATAAAAAAAATAAAAAAAAAATAAATAAAAGGTTCCTCTCTCCCACATACCCTCCCCCCTCTCCCCCAGGGCGTTCCGGGTTCAATTTTTGCCATTCTAGCAATCAATCTCTGCTTTCCACAACTCCCATTCTGTCCATATTTGCACAAACCTCTCTTTTCTACCTTCAATCTTATGTATCCATCTCTCGGCTTCCATTATTAATTCCACTTCTTTCTTCCAATCTAAAATAGTTGGACATCTAGGTTGTTTCCAAAACCTCGGTATCAATAATTTAGCTGCATTTAATAAGAATGGTAGAATACTATTCCTATATTTCTTGCGTGTCTTCTGTGACCCATGGAATAGATAGTTTAAAGGGGTTAATTCTATCTGTTCTTGTGATAGTCTATCTATCCAAGGGGCGATTTCTTGCCAGAACCTTCTTATTTTGGGGCATGTCCACCATATGTGGATTAGGGTACCTCTTTGGCCACAACCTCTCCAGCATCTAGGGTCTGCTGTCGAGTAAATCTGTGCTAATTTTGCAGGGGTACTGTACCATCTAGTCAGGAGTTTATACGATGTTTCCTGAATCTTTGAACTTTGAGACGTATAGTATGTTGAGTCTATAAGTTCTTTAATTTGTGTCGTAGTGAAGCTGCATTTTAATTCCCCTTCCCATTCTTTAATATAATAAGGTGTTATGTTTTTCCTGGTCCCTAAAATTAGTGTGTACATTTGGGACAATAAGTGTCTGGGTTTCGTCATCTTGACATTTTTCTTTTCAAATATAGTAAGTGAGTTCAGGGGTCTCATCATGGTCTCCAGTTTATTGAAGAAGCTTTTTAATTGGAGGTACTTCCATTCCATCAATGGGATTGTTCCCATTTTTTGTCTTATTTCTAATAGTGTTATTAAGGTACCCATCGGGGCAAATTTGCCACATGTCGAGTCCCCGTCTATCCCCCATTTCCCCATTGATCCTGTTTCTTCCCCTGGTAGGAACCATGGGAATCCTTCCAATGGTGCTAGTGGTGATATCTGTGGGGCATAGTCTCCATTTTCATTCAGTTGGTCCCATATTTTTAAGGTGTTCTTAGTTAATAGTGATGTCTTTTTTGATAAGCCCCTGTCTGTCTTTGGGATCCAGGGAATTCCCTTTAGACTCCTTCCTGCCATATTCTGTTCCAGAGATACCCAAATTTTTTCTTTTTGATCATGCCTCCAATTTATGATACGTACTAGGGCCATTGCTTTATAATATATTTTTAAATCTGGTAGCCCCATACCTCCTTCTGACTTCCCCTTACATACTATCTCATATGCTAGTCTAGGACGTTTGTTATTCCACACAAAGGTTGTGAAGGCTTTCCGTATGTTTTTAAAGAAGGTCTGAGGGAGTGGAATTGGCACTGTGTATAGGGTGTAGATAATTTTAGGCAGGATGCTCATTTTTATAGCGCTTACCCTTCCTAACCAGGTTAAAGTTTTCCCTTTCCACTTCCTCAGATCCTCTGATACCCCTTCCATTAACACTCTGTAATTCAGATCATATAAGAGTTTAGGGTCTGCTGTTATATGTATTCCTAAATAGACTAGAGATTTTTTTTCCCATATGAAGGGATACAAGCTTTTCAATGTCTTGCTTGTTTCCGTGGGTATATAGTAAGGGAGAATTACAGACTTCTCAAAGTTAATCCTAAAGTTCGATATCGCGCTAAATTTTGATACTTCTGCCATCAAAGCGGATAATGAGGGGTGGGGTGCTGACAGGTAAAATAACAGGTCGTCTGCATATGCCGAGACCTTATGTTCTTCTGGTCCTATACAGGTCCCCTGGATTTCCTTGTTTTTCCTTATTTTACGTAGAAAGGGTTCTAATGTTATTGCAAATAGTAAAGGTGACAGGGGGCATCCTTGTCTGGTGCCATTTTTTATCTGGAAATGTTCTGACAGTGTTCCATTCACCTTTACTCTTGCTCTTGGTGTTGAGTATAGTGCCGCTATCCAGCCCATTATGCGTTCCCCCACTTTCATCTCCCTCAAGACCTCGGTCATGAAGTTCCAGTTCACCCTATCAAAGGCCTTTTCGGCGTCCATCGATACTATCACTCTAGGGGTTTTGTCTGGATCGTTTTTTATCCATTGTAGAATATGTAAGGCCCTTATAGTATTGTCTCTAGCTTCACGGCCCTTCATAAAGCCTGTTTGATCGGGATGAACTATTTTTACTATATGATCTTGTAGCCTTAAAGCCAAGATTTTTGCTAGGAGTTTAGTATCTGCGTTTAGCAGGGAGATAGGTCTATAATTAGCGCATTGCTGGGGGTCTTTTCCTGGCTTTGGAAGCACTGTGATGTACGCTAATAAGGCTTCTGGTGGTAGTGGGTTTAATGAGTTGATTGAATTAAAATAATTACATAACGGTTTTCCCAAATGTATAGCAAATTTTTTATAGTATGAGTTTGTGAAGCCGTCTGGCCCTGGGCTTTTCCCCATTGCCAGATTTGCTATCGCTCTATTTACTTCTTCTATTGTTATTGGTTTGTTTATCTCTTCTATTACTTCTGTTGGCAAAGTTGGCATTTCTGCATCTCTTATATAATCTCTAGTTTCGTTCAGTTGCTGCTCGTCTATACCCCCTGTTTGTTTAGAGTGGATATTATATAGAGCTTCATAATAGCTATGAAATTCTGCTGCTATTGCCTGAGTTTCTACTATCATTTTGTTTTTAACTGTTAATTTATGGATGTGTCTGGACTCCTGTTGTTTTTTAAGCTGTCTTGCTAAGAGGCGGCCGCATTTGTTGCCCTGTTTATAGAACCTATGAGCAAAATATCTCGTTTTATTTCTTATTTTATAATCTAGACATAGTGTTAGTTTACTCCTTGCAGTTTCCAATTTCTCGACATCTGCCAGATCTAGATGTTTTTTATGTTTTTTTTCTAGATCATTAATTTCTTCTAACAACTCTATTATCTCTTTTTGTTTTTCTTTTTTTTTTCCTTGACCCTTGTGCTATCAGTTCACCCCTGATTACCGATTTATGTGCCTCCCAGATCGCTTGTTCGGATGTTTCTCCTGAAATGTTCATCTCAAAGTACATTTTTATTTTACTATTTATTTCCTCTACTATACTGTTATCGTCTAACAATGTCTCGTTCAGTCGCCATATTCGTTCCCTATAACCTCCAGTCATATGTTGGATAGTTATTGTAATGGGGGCATGGTCCGAGATTGTTATTGGTTCGATCGTACATGATCGGATCTTTTCCAGGTGGTACTGATCCACCAGGAAAAGGTCCAAGCGTGAGTACATATTATGTGTTTTAGAGAAGTAACTGTAGTCTTTCTTCCCATTGTGTTTTATCCGCCATCCATCTACCAGATGTGCTGATCTTATAAATTGTTTTATATGTTTTAATGCTTTATGAGATATATTAGTTTTACCTGTTGAAGTGTCCATACTTGGGTCCATAACTAAATTAAAATCTCCCCCCAAAATCAAAAAGCCTTCTCTATATTTTTCTAGTGATTTCAAAGTTTTTATCAAGAAGTTCACTGTTCCTGTATTTGGTGCATATATTGCGGCGAAGGTATAGCATTGACCGTTTAATCTGGCTTTCACAAAGAGATAGCGACCTTCTGGGTCTATCTGGGTGGATTCCATTATTATCGGGCATGTTTTCCTGAATGTTATTGTTACCCCTCTTGCCCTGGCGATCGGGGAGGGGGCGTGGAACCACTGATTGAATTCATGTGTTGGCATGTTTGGTATATCCTCTTTCACAAAGTGAGTTTCTTGTAAATATGCTATATCTGCTGCATAATGTTGTAACTCTTGCCATAGGCGACCTCTTTTCTGTGCTGATTTTAAGCCTCTTATATTATACGATATTATTTTTATTGGAACAGCCATTAAATTTTTTCTTTATTCCGGATGTTTAGCTTCACTATTACCCGGGCCCCTTGGGGGTGGAGTGGGAGAAGAGTAAATGGAGAGAGGAAAAGAAAGAGAAAAAAAAAAAAAAAAAACCCTTTCCCCTATAACCCAATAATCCATTTTGGGTTATTATCTAATTGGGCAGTGACGTCTAGAGGGGGGTTGCGCCCCCCTTTTCGACCTCTCTGACCTTATTGCAAAATTGCAATTTCTAAGTCCTGTGTATTGGACCTAACCTAATGAGTTTATTAACTCTGTAACCCACCCCACTAATCTGAAGCCCCCTCCCCCCTCTTTTTTTTTTTTTTTTTTGTTCCCTGCTTATTGACCTACATTATTTCTTTATTCATCACTACTCTTCCCCCCTCACTAGTTCAGCCCTCCCTCCCCCCATATCCCCACCATTCGTCCCTATCCCTCTTCCCCTCACATCTGCATTCTAATTTGCATTTAGTCCTCTTCAAAAAGAGAGTGTGTGGGGGAGAGGGGCAGAGTGGGAGAACGAGGGGGAGGAGCGAGGGAAAGGGCAAGGGGAGGTATGGGTGAGGGACAGCGTGAGAGGGGGGGAGAAAAAGAGAGAGAGGGGGAAAAAAAAAAAAAAAAAAAAAAAAAAAACACACCATTAGTTCACAGTTAGTATTTTCCCTGTTTAATCCTCCCTTGGACCGTTCTACCAGTCCTGAAAGGAGAACAAAAAAAAAACAGGGCCCAAGTCAATCCTTTATATCATTATACCATTGATGTGTACACATTCGTAAAGTTCTTGCTTTTGTTAATTGTATTCTTCCCTTCAGAGTCGGATGGGGGGACAACCCCAAAAAAAAAAAAAAAAAAAAAAAAGGGGGACCTCACTCGGTCCTTTCTATCACATATCTGTGCATGTACCTTTTGTGTAGCTTATGTCAAAATAAGTGAGGAGAAAAAAAAAATAAAAATATTGAAAATTTTAGTGTCGTAGAAAAAACCCGTGATCAAAAATAAAAAGACTCTATATCATTTGTGTATTGCCCTTAAGTATCTTCCCCTTCCCTCCCCCCCTTTGAGCCCCTTCCCACTATCTTCCCAATCTATTTAGAGGTTTGTGTGTTCCCTTATTAACTATATTACCCTTTTTTTTTCTTTTTGGGATACAAATATTTTCTCTGTTTATTAGCAGCAGCAAATTTCTTTTTTGTAACCGGGTGCCATCGCTGTTCTTCAGTGGGTGGGGTGTTTACCTGGGCTTCCCACCAGCCTGGGATCTCAATTAGTGGTATGTCTAATCTATTGCAGAAGTTGGTCGTGTCTTCTGGAAATATAATGCCGCGTACACACGATCGGAATTCTCATCGGAAAAAGGTCTGACGGAATTCTGCTCAACCTGTCTTGCCTTCACACGGCCACACCAAATTCCGACCACCAAGAACGCGGTTACGTACACCACGTACGACGGGACTATAAAAGGTAAGTTCAATAGCCAGTGCGCCACCCTTTGGGCTTCCTATGCTAATCACGTATTTATCTTGTGTTGGTAGAAGTTTGGTGAGAGACGAATTGAGCTTTTCAGTTTGTGCTTGTGGGTTCAGATCTGTTCTTCAGTACGTGTAGTCAGTTAGCATTTGTTTGTCAGTGCGTGCTATTTATAGTACCATATTTGATTTTCAGTGCGTTCTTGTCCGCTCGTTTCTGATTTTCAGCTCGTTCTTTCAGGCCTTGGTGTTTTCCAGTGCTTTCTGTTTAGTTCGTTCTGACCAGCCGACCATTTTGAAGCCATGTTGTGGGTACGTGCTCGTCGTAGAGTTCGTGCTGTACGGGGGCTTGGTGTTGGGCTTCTAGCTTTGACCCAAGCCAAGTCCATGAACAGGGCGAGGAGGAGTTCATGGACCATGAATTGGTTGCTCCAGCGTGACCAATTCTCTCATATGCCTTTGCTGTGTGAGATCCAGGAGAATAACCCTGATGATTTCAGGAATTTTCTCAGGATGACAGACCCAGTTTTTCACTGTCTGTTGGCTTTGCTGTCCCCTTATATTAGCAGGCAGGATACCTGCATGCAGCAAGCCATCACTCCGGAGCAGAGGCTAGTTGCCACGTTGTGGTACTTGGCGACTGGGAGAAGCCTGCTGGACCTCAAGTTCTCGACCAGCATCTCCCCCCAGTCTCTGGGGATCATTATTCCAGAGACCTGTTCTGCAGAAGGACTATATTAGGGTAAGTTTTCTCCTTTTAACATCACATTCTATGTATTTAATGTATTGTATTTCTTTCATCATTCCCTAATTACCATGTGTAGAATGCGATATACTATTACTTACTAGTATATCTGTGTATGTATTACTTTGTCTAGTCCCTATAGATTAGTTAGTCTATTAAAACTCTGAGCGCATTCTACTGTTAATATCACATTAATAAAAAGTTAGCTATGAAACCAAACACACGGCTTAAGATTAATCAAATCTCATTTATTTCCCACAAAAATAAGAAAACTAACATGTATTAAAAGGGGTTATAAAATTACATAGCATACAGTCAAAATACAATACAATAATATACTTAGAACGTCCTCGTGACTGGACCTCTGGATGGAGAAAGAGGCAGTTGTGTGTGTAACATTCCCCTTTGACAAACACCTCTCACCCACTCCGCATCCCATTGCCTGCCCAACTTTTTCTTGTGGACGAATCAGTGTCTCTGGGGCGAATCCTCCACCATAATATTTCTGACCATCTTGCTATACTGATTGCGACCGTCCTGCCACAAGTGGCCTCTGGGGGGCAGTGTCTGTCCATGAATTGCATTTGATCCGACTGGTGTCTAATCTTGGGGTTTGATCTCTGATGCCCCACCTCCATTATCTCTTTCAGTTAGGTTCGTCTTTGATTCTCATAGACAGATCGGAGTCAGCATTGTCATGCAGAGTATCTCTCATAGATAGAGTGGAGCTTTTAGTCTAATGAAAATAGAGGTATAACTGGCTACATTCCAACCGGGGGAGGGCATCCTGTTCTCCGGGACACTGTCAATGTATGGATCCCAGAAATATTACATGAGTTCATATTGAATCCAACACCATGATTGTAATATGCTGTGAATTTCCTCTTTGTCCTCATGCATGTTGGATTTTTTAATGCTCCTTTTTGGTCCTTCATGCATATTTGCCTTCACTAACCTCCCCAGCATGCTCTCCTGGGCCCATATACACCTAGTCTAGTCACTTAACAATGTATTTTGTCAGCTCCATAGTAGTGCTTTACCCTAAACACCCCCTAAAATGTGTCCAAATGTTAATGTTGTCCTTAAATTCATGCAGAGTGCCAGAGGCTTTTTTTGGGGGGCCCAAAATCATCTGAAACCCTCCCTCCCCCAACCGCTAAGTCAGCTGATACCAATACTCTAGCTGCTGACTTTGCCAAACCCATACACACCATACCTACCTCTTTTGTGGTCATATTTCTGTATGAATTCCCCAAAGCATGTAGTGCAAGGGCCTGCCTGAATACTTTCAAATGGTACTGTTTACATTTTTCTTCTCCTATTATCTTTTTTTTTTATTAGCAAATGTTATAGTTTTTTTTTAACATTTACATTTAAAATCCACATTATATCATTTATCCAAGCATTTTGGTATGAAAACCTTTTTTTTTTATCCTTATCCCATATTCCCTCCTCCCCCCCTATCAGCAACCCATGGATCAAAACACCCAAAAAAAAAAAGAAAAAGAAGCAGAATTCCTTCCCTCCCCCTCTCCTCCTCCCTCTCTCTCCCCCTCCTAGGTAGTAAGTGTGTTTTCTTTTTTCTTCCCTCTTTCCCCTCCCCCCTTCCGACTCCGTTAACCCCCCTTTAAGTCTTACCAATCCCAGTTTGTGGAAAAAATGAAAAAAAACACACACCCTAAAAATGAGTGTACGATCCCAGAAATATTACATGAGTTCATATTGAATCCAACATATTCCGCTTTGCGACTAAACAGGCGCATACCACCCTTCCTCAGACACAGTTCCTATTGAACAGTCCATAACTGTTTTCTCCCCGACATGTGTTTCCAAACCAGTACCCATAGAACAGTCCTTAACTTTCTTAACGTGTTGTGGTTTTCAACATGTGCAGCAACAGCTCCTATGGAACAATCCATAATGGTCTTACCATGTTGTGCTTCCCAACACTAATTCAAAATGCTGTTGGCCTTACTGGAATGTCCAAATATTACCTCCCACCAAGACCCTCCCACATCCTTTTCTAATTGATGCACTACCTCCTTTATTTCATTCTGATTATGGTATATGGCTATAGTAGCATTAGCTCTCTCTTGCTGCAGCATCCTCATAAGGCTCTCATCTCTATCCCAATCTGCTAACCACTCCTGTATCTTCCTTCCCATACCAAGGTTCAGGGCTCTCAGATTAAGAGGGAGGTTCTGGTTGACATCCACAGACAGATTGGCAATATGCGGTATCACATAATTCCATTCCTGTGTCTGGATTTCAGAGACACCGCCAAAGGTACACCATGCTCCTATTGCTAATGTCAGGTTCACAGAACATCCTATTTCCATGACTAATGTTACATTAGTATCCTTTAGGACAAAGAAACAAACTCTCCCATGTCCCAAATAATACACCGGTGTTCCCTTCCCGGCAATGTTCTCCCCATCCAGCACACAGAGTGATGCATCCTCCCAACATTTCTCATTCACCACCGTGTATTGACCTGGCATACAAAGGACGTCATGGTCATGCCTCCGACAGAGGGAAATATCAACCTGCCTCCAGCTCCCATCCTCTCTGATCACATGTGGGTAATTTAGCCTCAGATGCAACAAAGTAGAATCCCCAGTCAGTAAGCCCATTGATATCACCAAATACACAGATTGAGTCTGCACTTCTGTATATGGGATCAACGAGGAAGCGTAATGTTGTGCTTTTTAAGGACAGTTTCCTGCACATATTTATTAAGTAATTTTTAGCGAAGATATTTTTAAGATACAAAATCAATCTATATGACACAGTCTATATATGTGAAACTTATTCACGGAGACGAGTGATCATACGAAATAGTTACATTTATTGGTTGACAGAAAACAAATATTTACATGAAATTAAAATACAGATTGCATTACTTGAACATTTTGACAATTAATGGAAATGCCCTCAAACTGGGCGTAGTAGTACCTTGGACACAATATCACCATGATAACTTCTTCAGTAGAATCAATAACCTTATAATACTTGACAATTTAACAGAATGTCTGTATTTCACACACCCAGCCGTTACTATGCTGCAGGTAAGTAACGTTAAACAATGTGAAATACTTTAGACATTTGTTTTGTCCATAAAAGTGGAAACTATGCAAAAAGTAATATATACAGGTCCTTCTCAAAAAATTAGCATATTGTGATAAAGTTCATTATTTTCTGTAATGTACTGCTAAACATTAGACTTTCATATATTTTAGATTCATTACACACAACTGAAGTAGTTCAAGCCTTTTCTTGTTTTAATATTGATGATTTTGGCATGCAGCTCATGAAAACCCAAAATTCCTATCTCAAAAAATTAGCATATTTCATCCGACCAATAAAAGAAAAGTGTTTTTAATACAAAAAAAGTCAACCTTCAAATAATTATGTTCAGTTATGCACTCAATACTTGGTCGGGAATCCTTTTGCAGAAATGACTGCTTCAATGCGGCGTGGCATGGAGGCAATCAGCCTGGGGCACTGCTGAGGTGTTATGTAGGCCCATGATGCTGTGATAGCGGCCTTAAGCTCATCCAGAGTGTTGGGTCTTGCGTCTCTCAACTTTCTCTTCCCAATATCCCACAGATTCTCTATGGGGTTCAGGTCAGGAGAGTTGGCAGGCCAATTGAGCACAGTAATACCATGGTCAGTAAACCATTTACCAGTGGTTTTGGCACTGTGAGCAGGTGCCAGGTCATGCTGAAAAATTAAATCTTCATCTCCATAAAGCTTTTCAGCAGATGGAAGCATGAAGTGCTCCAAAATCTCCTGATAGCTAGCTGCATTGACCCTGCCCTTGATAAAACACAGTGGACCAACACTAGCAGCTGACATGGCACCCCAGACCATCACTGACTGTGGGTACTTGACACTGGACTTCAGGCATTTTGGCATTTCCCTCTCCACAGTCTTCCTCCAGACTCTGGCACCTTGATTTCCGAATGACATGCAAAATTTGCTTTCATCCGAAAAAAGTACTTTGGACCACTGAGCAACAGTCCAGTGCTGCTTCTCTGTAGCCCAGGTCCGGCGCTTCTGCCACTGTTTCTGGTTCAAAAGTGGCTTGACCTGGGGAATGCGGCACCTGTACCCCATTTCCTGCACACGCCTGTTCACGGTGGCTCTGGATGTTTCTACTCCAGACTCAGTCCACTGCTTCCGCAGGTCCTCCAAGGTCTGGAATCGGTCCTTCTCCACAATCTTCCTCAGGGTCCGGTCACCTCTTCTCATTGTGCAGCGTTTTCTGCCACACTTTTTCCTTCCCACAGACTTCCCACTGAGGTGCCTTGATATAGCACTCTGGGAACAGCCTATTCGTTCAGAAATTTCTTTCTGTGTCTTACCCTCTTGCTTGAGGGTGTCAATGATGGCCTTCTGGACAGCAGTCAGGTCGGCAGTCTTACCCATGATTGCGGTTTTGAGTAATGAACCAGGCTGGGAGTTTTTAAAAGCCTCAGGAATCTTTTGCAGGTGTTTAGAGTTAATTAGTTGATTCAGATGATTAGGTTAATAGCTCGTTTAGAGAACCTTTTCATGATATGCTAATTTTTTGAGATAGGAATTTTGGGTTTTCATGAGCTGTATGCCAAAATCATCAATATTAAAACAAGAAAAGGCTTGAACTACTTCAGTTGTGTGTAATGAATCTAAAATATATGAAAGTCTAATGTTTAGCAGTACATTACAGAAAATAATGAACTTTATCACAATATGCTAATTTTTTGAGAAGGACCTGTATATTAGAGAAAAAATCTAAAATGCAATACAAAAGATTGCTGAACCATTCTGAGGAACATGTAGTTCCCAGAAAAAAGGGTGTTGCCAACATCCCAGGATAAATATTTAGTGTGAGGTCTCTAAAAAGAGAAAACACCAGTACCCTCCGGTACAGACGGGATTTTTCAGGCGAACAAAAAAAAAGAAAATATATATGTATTTTTGTTTTATTTTAAATCATTTATTTGAGAAAACAGAAAAAAAGTGGCAAAGGAAAAAATTAAATACAAACAAAATTGTTTAAAAACAATCGTGATACAATTTTTTACACAACATAACAAAGCACATATGTGAAAATATTCTAAATGTTACATATGGATATGAGAGTACAAAGTCCTTCGATTGCCTGACATGTTTCGGGAATAGATCCCTTCTTCAAAGGCGCTGATCAAAGGTAAGTGTAAAAAATTCTGAGAAGACAAAAAACAAAAACAAACATAAACTTTTAGGAAAAAATCTGAAAATGGGAAAACTACCAACTGCAGTACCCGACAAAAGACCTGACATACATACCAATATCCAAATAGTCAAAAATGTATGCGAAAGCATTGATTGGTTTCCACAGAGACAATATTTCAAGGGAGAGAAACTTAAAAATAATGAATCTGACCCAAGAAAAAAAGCTTTTTTTGTCTTTCACTGCATGTTCAAAATTGAACAAAGAAATGCCCAACAAGGTTTCCGGAAAGGGCCTACACGGGGATCATCGCATTCCCAATGAAAGGTGCATCCCGATGTTCATGGGGTCTGGAGAAAGAGCATGAAACGAAATGATAAATTTATTGGAAATGTCTGTATATATGAAAAAAACATGCAATTAAGAAAAAACATGCATGCATGCACTCGTGCATTTTCCACCACTTAGATGGAAATAGTCTGAAGCCTCCCCATATATGTGACAATATATATTTTTTTGAATGAAGAGGGTATGTGGCGCTAACCCTTAAGTAAATCAATAAATAATCTAAAATGACCAGTTTGCAAAGCTCAGAGTATCCGAAAGATGAGTGACCTTTCACATAAATAGATATATAAAACCATAAAATAATGAACTAAATAGATAAAATTCCTTAATAGCAATACACATAAAACATTGAATAAATATAAGACGTGTGTAAAAAATATTCAATAAAAGTGATGGTGCTATAATAACCGTGCTGAAAATAAATATATGTGCTGGGGTAAAAATGATGATGGAGTAGGGTTAAAAATAGTGAACACGAAATCTTCTATCAATAAAAGGTGCACAGTGCAACGTGCAAAATATGTGAATAGAGAACCAATAAAGAACCAATAAATTGGTTCTGAAAGTGCAAGGGAATTGCAAGGAAATTGCAAGGGAAATAAATGATTGAATGTGCAGAAATATCCAAAATAATGACACAGTGACCATACAGATGAAAACAGTGTGTCACTGTAGGTATGGTATAATCAGATGATAAATAGTGTGGGTGAATAGCTGCGCTTTCCTACAAAATGTTTTTGCTTTGCTTTTAATATTTTTTATCAAAATGTATTCTGGAAGCTAATGCAAATTTTTAAAGCAATAAATTAAGTCCTTGCCTGGACCTTTTTACGCGATGAGGAGGCCCTCTCTGTTTTCTTTATCCGCATACCCTCACATGTCGAGATGACCCGTGTGCATTGGTGAGAGTCTATTGATCGTTTCCTGTCGATCCATTGCTGTTCGGTGAGTGACACCTGCCGCTGAGCTTCACTGCATACATCGATCCAGTATAGGCTCAGGCCTTACAAATCCCAGGCTCGTTTGACCCCTCACCACCGGTTAGTGGGTCCACCAGATGTGGTAAGCGTACCAAATTCATTCTTACACTTCCCTGTTTGCAACTGAATCCGACATCTAGAGGACACAGTTTTCAAGCAATTTCTTGTTATACATATTTATGATATGGACATTATTATGTTTCTAAATGGCGTCTGAATAGTTCTGAAGAGACAATTCATCTATAGTTGGTCATCTTGTTATGTTTGCCCATAGTCTCCACCATAAGATTTAAGACATCTAAGTCTTTCTTGGCGCAACCCAGCGTATGTTTCCTTTGTCTTGATGCTATGTATATGCTTAAATGCACAGACAGCCATTTTTATTGATGATATGGTGATATTTTAAATGAGTCCCGACATTCCCTGAAAGAGGATGCTGTCTCTTTAAATATCACAGCGGCGCTAAAAGAACTTCAAGAGCCAAGTTCATCAATAATCCATAAAATCATGAATAAAGTCTGTACGTAGTGCAGTTTAACCAATTCTTTCGGTAATCCAGTGATGAGACTTCCACCCAGCAGTAATCGTTAACACCACGTGCTGATAAAAAACTCGCCCCTTTTGGGGATACACTCACCAGACAACAGAAATAAGTAGGCACATCAACCAAAAGACCAGTGGATACTGCAACCTCTAAATTCTGTTCGCCTTTCCTCCGCCTGCATGCATCAGAATGGTGCTTCTCCCATACTCTCCATCATAGAATAAACAGAATACAGCGGATAGCGTAGTACAGTTTGGAACAAAAAAACGGTTTTTATTCAATGTCCCATATCCCCCCCAAGTAAAATGTGCGTACCACAATGTAAATCATAAATGACTTTGTGTATAATAAAAGTTGCACTCTGCCTGTGCAGTTTCCGTCCGCCGGAAACTGTGCCTGGAGACCGCCGTGTAGAAGATCAACATACACTTCCTGTCTCGGCCGGCTGGAGCGCACTCTGGAACGCACCGCGTCACTTCCTGCGAGGCCACGACCCTGACGCGTTTCGTCACTTCCGGACGTCGTCTGACGTCGTCCAAACTGTACTACGCTATCCGCTGTATTCTGTTTATTCTATGATGGAGAGTATGGGAGAAGCACCATTCTGATGCATGCAGGCGGAGGAAAGGCGAACAGAATTTAGAGGTTGCAGTATCCACTGGTCTTTTGGTTGATGTGCCTACTTATTTCTGTTGTCTGGTGAGTGTATCCCCAAAAGGGGCGAGTTTTTTATCAGCACGTGGTGTTAACGATTACTGCTGGGTGGAAGTCTCATCACTGGATTACCGAAAGAATTGGTTAAACTGCACTACGTACAGACTTTATTCATGATTTTATGGATTATTGATGAACTTGGCTCTTGAAGTTCTTTTAGCGCCGCTGTGATATTTAAAGAGACAGCATCCTCTTTCAGGGAATGTCGGGACTCATTTAAAATATCACCATATCATCATACTTGTTTTTACTATATAGTGGCTGCTTTAACTTTGTATGTGAATACATTTAATCCATCCATATTTTATCTCATTTAATTATATATTATATATTATATTTTATATATTTATATTTATATATTTATTGAGTATCAAACTTTTAATGCTCTGATCCGTGAGCGCAGAGAGATAGACCATAGGTGGCGGCTCTTTCTCTGGTTCTATCCATATAGCCATTTTTATTCATTTTTATGTCTAAACCAATCTGGGCCACCGTAACCTGCATATAGATTGTGTTTTTTTATTTGCCCTGTTTTGGCAGTCAGCGTTGACACCTATACCTAGGTGACTTTGATCGCCATCACCGCTCGCCCAGAGCGTCTGACCTGTTTCCAGACCCCAGAGTTCACTTTCCATGGATATTGGTCGTCACTCATGTCTATGAACAGTGCACAGTGCCAATTTACAGCATCACCCTTCCCCTTCCTGGAGATTTGTTGACCCTGTTCATTCTCACATGTGCACTAGATGATAAATTGGAAGGCCGGGTACCGGCCTGAAGTTATGGGAGGAGCCCGGAGGGTATATAAGCAGCCCAAAGGCCGCCGGTCTTTGTCGGTTTCCTGTGCGTGATATCTGATACGTCAGACATCTAGGACCGACTCGTTCGAGACAAGCGCTGTTGGTGCCGGTTCGTGAGCTCCGTTTCGTCTGTCCGTCTCCTCTTGTTGCAGTCCCGCGTCCGTGTTCGTAAGTCGTGTTGTCCCTTCGTGTCGCACTCGTGTCGCCGAGTCGCAGTTTCGTACAAAGAGTCTGGTTCGGCTGTCGCAGGTAGGGCTTCGGCTCCCATGTTTTACGTTCTCATGCACTGCTTATCATGTCACTAAACTGTGGTCTGCGTAGCTCACGAACCACGCTCTGCTTGTCTCGAAAAAACTAAACACTTACTCGCACGTTTTTGGTTGTACACGATCGGGAGCCATCTAGCGGCACGCACATTCAGGGCCGCCCGCCACTACATTCCGACCGATGCCGCATCCGGCACTCAAGGGTTCCCCTTTCGCGGTCGTGCTACGCAGTCGTTCAAACGTGACTCATGCACGGGTGCCGTTCGCACTCACACGTATCGTTCATGTCCTGCCATTATTCGAATCGGTGGCGCCAGCGAGCGTGCCGAATCGCTATTCACATTCCGAAGCACTGTTGGCATACTAATTGTACAAATCACTTCGACCGTGTCGAAACATTTCACGTGTTAGCATGACAATCATTTCATCATTTCAAACGTGGCCAACGTATCAGGCCATTCGGTCATGCTAAATCATTTCGCATCAGTTGCAACAGGGTGTTCATGCCATCGCTTCCATCTTGGTCCGGTCGCATCCATGCATGCTCCGATCGGGGCGACCCAGATGCACGACTACCCGGCCTCATTTCGATACATGCGCCAAGGGCAGAATCACATCACTGGTTACGTACGTTCTTGATTCTTGCCCCTGTCATGGTATATCATTTCTGTCACCTTACCACGCCCGGCTTGTATGCAGTCACTTCCCTTGCACTGATTCGGGTCGGCGTGCCCCAGGCCGGCCTCATTTCAATACATGCGCCAAGGGCGGAATCGCATCACTGGTTGCGTACATTCCTGATTCTTGCCCCTGTCATGGTATATCATTTCTGTCACCTTACCACGTCCGGCATGAATGCAGTCACTTCCCCGCACTAATTCGTGTCGGCGTGCCCCAGGCCCGGCCTCATTTCAATACATGCGCCAAGGGCGGAATCACATCACTGGTTTGCGTACATTCCTGATTCTTGCCCCTGTCATGGTATCTCATTTCTGTCACCTTACCACGCCCGGCATGAATGTAGTCACTTCTTCGCACTAAATTCGTGTCGGCGTGCCCTAGGCACGGCCTCATTTCAATACATGCGCCAAGGGCGGAATCGCATCACTGGTTTGCGTACATTCCTGATTCCTGCCCCTGTCATGGTATCTCATTTCTGACACCTTACCACGCCCGGCGTGAATGAAGTCACTTCTTCGCACTTAATTCGTGTCGGCGTGCCCTAGGCACGGCCTCATTTCAATACATGCGCCAAGGGCGGAATCGCATCACTGGTTTGCGTACATTCCTGATTCCTGCCCCTGTCATGGTGTCTCATTTCTGTCACCTTACCACGCCCGGCGTGAATGAAGTCACTTCTTCGCACTTAATTCGTGTCGGCGTGCCCTAGGCTCGGCCTCATTTCAATACATGCGCCAGGGGCGGAGTCGCAAAAAAAAAAAAAAAAAAAAAACTTTGATTCTTGCCCTTGTCATGTTATAGCATTTCTGTGTCACCTTACCACGCCCGGCGTTAATTGGTCACCCGCTTGTACGAATTCGCGCCGGCGTGCCCTAGGCCGGCCGCATTTCTACAAAAAAAAAAAAAGGGGGGGGAGCTTGGTGTCGGACCCGGTGGCAGCTGGATGTCACAGTTCGGCCTCAGCGTACCTAGGCAGTCGGCCTAGTTTCATGGTGGCCTCATTCGGTACGGGCTCCAGAGTCCGGCCCACAGTCACCCCCATACGGTACGAACGGGCCGGGCCCTGTCACGAGAAGTTCATTCAGTTAAGGCAACGTGTCAAGTCAGTCGTTCGTGTTGTCATCTGCCATTTGATCCCATTGCGATCTCGGCAGTCGACTCAAGTCACTATCGCCTGTTGTTATCATCTACGTTGGGTTCCGTCGCTCTGGACGGCAGCAGTTTTAGGCTCTTAAATAGGTACTTTTTCTCACACTCTCTCAGGTCAGTCGGATTCAGTAGGTCCACCTGCGCCAACTTGATCAGGGTTCCAGCAGGTAAAAAAAAAAAAAAAAAAAAAAAAAAAAACACAGGGGCACGGGGGGCTCCTGCTTTCTTGTGGCAGGTACGTATATCATAGGTGACACGTCCAAACTCATTTCTTGTCACCTTTTAGGCCCAGCCTGCAGACACGTGACCAGTCTACCAAGTAACAGGTCTTGGCAGCCGCCATGTCGTCAGTTGGCAGCGATGACCTCACCACCCCGCTATCTCCGGCGTCAGCAGTGTCCAGTCTCTTAGGGCGTGGACAATTCCCAGGCTGTCCGCCGAGCTGAGACGCAGAGGGATACCCTTCTCGTCCACGGCCAGGAAGGCGGAGTTATTCAGGCTTCTCTTCCCACCACCGGCCGCAGCAAGCCCCAGCAGCCAGCAGGCGTCTCTGGAGTCGATTTCAGCCGCCGTTGCCCAGCTACACACCCTCGTATCTTCCTTGTCTTCCTCAATCGTGGAGGTCCAGGACAGGGTGTCTCGTCTAGAGGCCAGCCCGGCTGCCACGGTTCCGGACCCCGCGGTGGTCCCAGCCATCAGTGCACCGGCCGCAGGTAGTGAGCTTGCCACGCCTACCGTTCACCCTTCCCACCTGGTGCCACCCAGCGTAAGGAAGGACATTCTAGAGGGCAAAGACGTTAATCTGGCCTCACTCTTGATCTCGGTCCATGACTTGGCCGAGAACAAGGCCTACACCTGGGGGGATGTCTCGGTGGTGTTGAAAGCGAAGGATCCGAGGCTCAACAGGAAGCTCACGGTGCCCGAATTCACGTTCGCTTTCGGCATGTTTAGAGACGTGCTGTGCTCAGCCTCCCCCGGCAGAAGGGAAGAGCTGGACCTCTACCTCCATTTGATCGTAGACCTGGGCCACAAATACGGTGGCTCAGCGTTCTACGACTATCATCGGTCCTTCTCGGCCAAAGCCGCAGCCAGATTCGCACAGTTCCATTTGCCAACGGACTGGAGCGTAGTGGACACGGAATTGTTCTGCCGCCACTTCGCAGGCCTTCGCTCCCCGCTATGTGCTGTCTGTCAGTCAGCATCCCACACCACGGTCTGGTGTGCCAACATAGCCTCTGTCCGTCCAATAGCTAGCACGGCTTCTGCCAGCACGAGCCAGGCTCAGCAGGCCCCGGTGCAAGGGCAAAAGGTGGACAAGTTGGGACGTCCGGTGCGGATGGTTGGGGGAGCCGCTATCTGCAACAATTTTAATTATGGCTCCTGCAATTTCAGCCAGTGCCGGCTCTTGCACGTTTGCACCCTATGCCAGAGGGCGCACCCCAGGATCCTGTGTGAGGTCAAACAGAAGAGACCATGACTAAGCCGGGTCAATGTCCTTTGGCTCGGCGTTTACCTGACCTCACACCCCACTCCGTCGCTCGCCAGCTACCTCATCCGAGGCTTCACGGATGGGTTTCATACCGGGCTCATCACCCTGCCCCACTCCACCCACGAATGTCCGAACCTACGCTCAGCAGCAACAGATGAGCCAGCGATTGACGTCCTTTTGCAGACGGAGTTGGATCGGGACTTCATGATAGGCCCGTTCTGTCAATCTCCCTTCAGCATCTGGAGGGTTAGCCCTATCGGGCTTGTGCAGGGAAAGTTTTCAAATAAAAAACGTCTGGTGTATGATCTGTCAGCGCCTCATTCTTCCGTCGTTCCCAGTCTCAACTCGCTCATCCCCTCCGAGGAGTTCTCGCTGAAGTACGCTTCGGTAGACATGGCTATCCAGGCCATTCTCAGGGCAGGGGTGGGTGCTTGGCTCTCGAAGGCAGACATATCTGACGCCTTCAAGCTGCTGCCCATCCATCCTTCCCTGTGGTGCTGGCACGGCATCAAGTGGAGGGAGCGATATTATTTCGCGACCAAATTGACCTTCGGGTCTAAAAGTAGTCCTTGGTTGTTTGACAAGTTCGCCGAGACCCTGGCGTGGATCCTTCTCCATGAGGCACAGTGCCACGAGGTCATCCATTATTTGGATGACTTCCTTCTGATAGAGCCGCCCGGGGTTCCCCCAGGGGACCTTGGAAAGTTGAGGACGGTTTTCGACAATCTGAACGTCCCCGTAGCGGAGCACAAGGTTGACGGCCCGGCACACAAGATCACGTTCTTGGGCGTCAACCTTGACACGTTGGCCATGCAGGCCAGCCTTCCAGCAGATAAGTTGGACCGTATCAGGACGGTTCTGCGAGAATTCACCTGGGTGGGGGGATGTACTCAGAAGCAACTTCAGTCTCTCCTCGGGATGCTGAACTTTGCTGTGAGGATCATCCCCCAGGGCCGCTCCTTCGTGTCCCGGTTGCTGGTCTTCCTGTCCTACACGCAGGACCCAGACCAGGTCATCAGGCTGGATTCTGCAGCCAGAGCAGATCTGGCCATGTGGGAGCACTTTCTTAGTGATTGGAACGGTGTGTCCCTGTTTATCCCAGTTGTGTCCACGCAGTCACCACAGGTGGTGACCGACGCGGCGGCATCCACAGGATGCGCCGCCATTTTTTGGCCATTTGTGGTTCGCCGCCCCGTGGCCTCCTCAAGCACTAGCCACACCGGGCTTCACTACTACGTCAGCCCTCTTTGAGCTCTTCCCTATTGTAGCAGCCGCTCACCTATGGGGTCGCCTTTGGTCTGGACGGACGGTGGCTTTCTCGACAGACAATCAAGCCACAGCCGAGATCATCAGCAAGGGCAGGTCTAAGTCCAGGCCCGTCATGTCCTTCCTCCGCAGACTGGTCCAGCTATCCCTACAGCATCAGTTCAATGTGTACTGCTCGTTCATTCCAGGGAAGTTCAACGCAGCAGCGGACGCACTCTCCCGTTTTAACTTTATTTCTTTCTTTGAACAGGTGCCGGGAGCCTGCCGTCATTCAGCCACTATCCCGGATTGGTCACAACTGACCTTGGACTAGCCCCACACCTACGCTCAGCCACCGACATCATTAACGCCTCACTCGCCCGCAACACCCGTCGGGCTTACCAGACGGCCTGGAGGGCGTTTAACAAGTTCCTGCCCCAGCGGCCTCGCGAGTCTTCCAGCCTCAAGCAGGTCTTGGCGTTCATCGCCTACTGCCATTCACACCTAGCACTGTCACACAGCACGATACGCCAGTACGTGGCCGGGGTGCAGCACTATTTGTCACTTCAAGACCCCGCAAGGCCTTCGGTGTTCTCCTGCCACGCGGTGAGGGCTCTACTACGTGGAGTTCAGAAACACCAGCCGCCAGTCAGCCCAAAGCGGCTGCCTATCACGGGGGAGATCTTCAAGGGGATGTCTGACATCCTGGATAGGTCCCCATTCGGTCTCCTCCTCAGCACCGTCCTACAGGCTGCGATTCACATGGCGTTTTACGGGTTTCTGCGGCCCAGCGAGTTCACTCGCAGCCACCCAGCCGGGCCAGTTTTGCATAGAAATAATCTCTATCGCCACCAGGATCACTACGTCCTTCACTTGACGACATCCAAAACTCAGCAGCGAGGTTCCGGAGTAGATATCCACCTGTACAGGACTCACAACAACTGGTGCCCAGTTGCCGTGTTGGACCGCCTGACGGCACTGCTGTCCGACTGCCCAGGGGCCAGTCCACTGCTACCCTTTTCGGTAAAACCCCTTAACTCGTCGCAGTTCGTGGAACATGTCCGGGTCCTTCTCGGCCATCTTCAGTTGGACCCCAGCCAGTACTCCGGGCATTCGTTCCAGATCGGGGCGGCCACGACAGCCTCAAGACAGGGGGTTCCGGACCACGTGATCAAGAAACTGGGTCGGTGGAAATCGGCCTGCTTCTCTCGCTACATTCCTAACCCACAGTTAGAGATGGCTCAGGCCTTTGCTCGACTCACTCAATGACATTACCTCTAATAAATAATTATCCCCTACCTGAAGGTTTTTGCCCCCTTATTTTTGGCGTACCATACGGTAGACCAAGGCACACTTTCAGGTCTATTTCATGTTGGTGAGTTTTGTATTGTTCCTATGTGTCATCGTTACTCATGTCGTCCGTAGGGCTCTAGACCATAAATTGGAAGGCCGGGTACCGGCCTGAAGTTATGGGAGGAGCCCGGAGGGTATATAAGCAGCCCAAAGGCCGCCGGTCTTTGTCGGTTTCCTGTGCGTGATACCCACCCACCCTCCCCTTTTAAAAGCCTCTTCCAAGTATTCTTACCCCAGACTGAATACTCATTCCACATTATTCCATAACTACTTCTTATCATTCTTTATCTAGGGTATGCCCCCTTATTTTTGGCGTACCATACGGTAGACCAAGGCACACTTTCAGGTCTATTTCATGTTGGTGAGTTTTGTATTGTTGCTATGTGTCATCGTTACTCATGTCGTCCGTAGGGCTCTAGACCATAACTGTTTTGAATGGTACACGTTTTTCATGTCGTGCACAAAGGACTGACGTCCTTTCCAATTTTTTGTTTTATATTAAAATTTGAACACTCAATAGTGGTCCGGATTTTCCCATGCTTGCCCACTAAGAATGTTCTCACACGTTTATTCTAGCGCCACACTTTTCCCATTTATCTATAATCAGATGATACCAAAACAATAATATCGCTGAAAAAAAAATATATAAAAAATAAAAGTAAAATTTGGTGCACTACAAGTCCCAGCTTGTGAAGAAAAAATGGCGAAAAATAAACGATAAAGTCCACAATCTGGAACAATGAAGAGCATAAGGCTCTGGAATAAGTGAAGGTGAGTAGAAATATTCAGGAATCTTTGTGTTGATCACAGTGATGATCCGTGCAGGCAGTGCTCCGTGCAGACTTCAGGGGTGCACCCTACTAGTTCCCCCAGCCTCTCACCTCTATTTGCGGCCCCTACAGGCCTAGTGGAGCAGATAGCCTCTAAGGTGGCAAGCCTGGTTACTTTCCGGGTCCTCTTTCTTTTGGGCTCCTATGGGCTCCTATAGGCTTTTATGGGCTCCTATAGACTCCTACTCCGATCCAAAAAGGCACTCCAGGGGTAAGGGGTCACTCACGGGTTAGATCAGCATGTAGGGGTTAAAGGTACAAAGAAGCGCTCCAATGTGCAGTAAAAAACAGGTTTATTGAAACAAACATAATAACCACTCACATTTAAAGTTTTCTTACATCAGCATGGATGAACTTCCGGTCGGGGCTGCAAACCAGAAGTAGAGCGATAGGCACCTGACTTCCTTCCTCCCTCACTAGTATCGTCACTAGCACACGTGACTTTGTCAAAGGGTAAGGCAGTCAGGTGTCTCTGGGCCTATTTATACAGTGTTCAATTGACGCTGTGCTGGCAGCGGTGTAAATAACGACTAAAAGTTGACATTTGGTCATACATAGTAAGACTTGATGACATATGCAATCCTAATCTGAGAAAATTAATCTATTTTTATTACTTATAAAGGTCAGAAAATAAGGAAATGATTTAGCCTCATGGTTTAATAATAAATAACAATCACAGTGCCATCCAGTGGCCGGAGGTGTAAATTGATTTCTAAAAGTAGGAGAGACGAATCGCTCCAACGCTGATCTGCCTCAGGACTGTGCCCCCGGGGACCCGGGAGATCCACACCCAGAATCCTGTGTCGGACTCTAGAAGGACTGCAAGTTCTGTTTTGATGTTCTTCCACAAGGATTGCAACGGGAGGTAAAGCGCCTCTTCTACATTGCCCTCATGCTAGGCCTTGAGCCCAGCTTTCTTTTGGGAAGGGAGGCCCTCCGACCGACTTGGCGGATTGGGGTTTATGGTTATGTTGGGCTGCCGTTGCAAGCCCCCAGTTCATGCTTCTACAAAACGTGTATATGACAATGTGGCTATGGATTACCTTGTATTCTATTTTTTATAATGCTATGTCCATAGGGTGCTCTTCTGGGTCCAGAAGCTCGATTAGTGGAGGACTGACTAATATTGATTATCCTTTGAAATTACTCGGTGCCATTAATGTCTTCCCTTAAGGTCCTCTCCTGGAACACGAGGGGGTTAAACTCCCCTATCAAACGCTTGCTAGTTTTCCAGTTTGTTAAATCTTATCACCCTCATATTTGCGTGTTCCAGGAGACCCACCTAGTGGGAAAAAAAACATTTAGCCTCAAAAAACCGTGGGTTGGTTATCACTACCATTCCACCTACTCAACTTTTTCCAGAGGGGTTAGCGTCTTGGTTTTAAAGTCGCTCCCCTTCAGACTGCTTGATCTTGCTCTGGACCCGGGGGGCAGGTATGTAGTGATTCATGCACTAATACATAATATACCATGGATACTGGTAGGACTCTACCTTCCACCTCCGGCCTCCCTACAAATTCTAAACCAGGTAACAGCAAAGATAGCAGAGTTCACAACCGAGAACGTGTTGATTATGGGGGACTTCAACCTAGTACCAGATGCGGGACTGGATAGGCTTCTGGCCACGGGCACTACCCATCAGGGCTTGTCGGACTGGGCAGCTACATACAACTTGACAGATGTCTGGCGGTGGAAGAATCCACAAGCCAGAGCGTACACCTGTCACTCGGCCTCCCATAGAACATTCTCCCGTATTGACTTAATCTATGCGGGTGAATCTGCTCTTCCAAGGGTGCGGGATGTCTCGATTCTCCCTAGAGGGGTGTCGGATCATGCCCCGCTCATGGTAGAATTAGACCTCTCGATTGCCCCGTCGGACAAGCTCTGGCGATTGTCTAGGTTTTGGGTTACGGACGAGGATGTGGGACCTAGGTATCGGGCTGACTTGGAGACATACTGGATAACTAACTCCGGCTCGGCTGCAGCTTCCTCTGTCTGGGACGCGTTTAAGGCGTTCTCCAGGGGACGCTTCCAGAGTATTATAGCTGAAGTCAGGAGGGAACGTAGGAAGGAACTGACGGATTTGGAGGCTGAGAGTAGTAGACAAGAGGCACTGTATGTTAGGTCGCAGGACCCACAGATTTACAAACAACTGCAGTCCCTATTGAGGGAGGTTCTCCTCCTCAGGACGGCCTTGACGCAGAAAAGACTCCTTCACCAAACTCAGAGAATATTTGAACAAGGGGAAAAAACTGGCCACCTCTTGGCATGGCTGTCCAGGGAACAGACGGTGGGCATGACTATAGACAGATTCAGTCTCCTGACGGTTCGATTCTTACTACCCCAGAAGAAATGAACCGCGAGTTCGCCTCCTACTACCAAACACTGTATAGATCCCAAGTTGCTTACGATTCGACGGAGTTGGCTAACTACTTGGAAGAGATTCCCATTCCATCCCTCACTCCCACATATTCTAAAATGTTGGATGCCCCAATAACAATAGAGGAAATTCAGAAGGCCCTCAAAATGATGCAGACAGGTAAAACGCCGGGACCGGTGGAATTCTACAAGGAATATTTAGAGCAACTAGCCCCTAGATTTCACGCCCTCTTGGCCACATGCATGGAGGACGGGACACTCCCGGAACTCCATGAATGAGGCGATAATTGTAGTGATTCACAAGCCGGGGAAGGATCCTAACGTCTGCTCCTCCTACCGCCCCATATCCCTCCTTAATGTTGACACGAAGATCCTTTCAAAAATTCTGGCTAACAGACTGAACGTAGTTATAACAGCACTGATCCACCCTGACCAGACAGGATTTATGCCAGGCAGGGGGACGGACATTAACATTAGGAGGTTGCACACACACATTGCGATGGCCTCGTCTGGGGAGCCCGGGGTGGTGGCCTCACTCGACGCAGAGAAGGCCTTCGACTCGGTCGAGTGGGGCTACCTATGGACAGTCCTTGCTAGATTCGGATTTGGGCCCAGATTCCTTACATGGCTACGGATGTTATATGCTCAGCCTAGGGCCCATATTCGCACTAATGGAACCCTATCAGAGGCATTTGCGCTAGGGAGGGGTACAAGGCAGGGATGCCCGCTCTCCCCGGCACTATTTTCCCTGGCATTGGAACCTCTGGCTACACTCTTTAGGGCAGATAAGGCAATCCGAGGAGTGAGGGTCGGAGTGGTTGAGGAAAAGATTTCCCTCTACGCTGATGACTCGCTTCTCTACCTGGCGGATTCAGAGGGGTCTTTGCAGGCAGCTCTGACTGCCTTTGACAAATTTGGTAGATTTTCGGGCATCCGAATTAATTGGAGCAAATCAGTCCTGTTTCCCCTCAATCAGCCACCCCCTCTGGTAGTTACGGACACGCCCTTGCACTGGGTCGAGGAGTTTACTTACCTGGGGGTGAAAGTGGGGAGGGACTTGTCAGGCTACCTAGACAGGAACGTATATCCACTACTCACCCAGCTCGAGCAGAAATGCCATGCCTGGAAGAACCTCCCTCTGTCCCCGGTGGGTAGGGGGAACTTAATAAAAATTATATACCTTCCAAAGTTCCTTTATTACTTCAGACAAACCCCAGTCCCTATCCCTAAATCCTTCTTTCGCAAACTTGACAGTCTTTTAATCTCATTTGTCTGGGCGGGGAAACCTCCAAGGGTGGCAAAGACTACCCTCTACCTCCCACTGTCTGGCGGTGGTCTGGCATTCCCCAACTTTCTGATATACTACTGGGCAGCAGTTCTAGTCACAGTGCGGTGGTGGTTCTCGCAACCACGCCAAAATCCATCAGTTAACCTCGAAGCAGCACTCCTCGGCTCCTATGCAGCGCTATCCAACCTCCCATATAGAGGGGCTAGGGCTAATCCTGCAGTGACAGGCCCGATGAAAACCACACTCCAGGTTTGGAGGGCGTCTAGGGCTGCCCTCCTAAAACCAGACTGTATCTCACCCCACACCCCGCTTTGGGCTAACCCGTCACTACCTCACCTGGCTACAGTCCCCGACCCGGCAGGCTGGGCCACAAGAGGAATTATCACTCTGAAACAAGTTATGCCACAAGGGGTTATAACCCCCTTTAGAGAACTCCAGCTAGCGCACAATCTACCGAGAAGCTTCCAATTTAGATACTACCAGCTCCATCATGCCCTTAGAGCCCAATTCCCCTCCCGACCTAGGCTAGAGCCAGACTCGATTGAGAGACTACTAATCTCGGGAAGACTGGACAAACCCCTCTCATCCTTGTACTTGTACCTGACAGTGGCCCATGATGTGAAAAGTGACCGGGTCATGGTTAAGTGGCAGAATGACATCCCGACCCTTGGACAGGAGGAATGGGAAGAATGTCTGGCATTCTTTATTCCATCCATGATAGCAGCCAGGGACAGATTCATACAGTTAAAATTCATACATAGGGCCTACTATACACCAAAAAGACTGGCAGGGATTTACCCTACTTTGAGCCCTAATTGCACTAGATGTGGCCAGGAGGAAGGGACCTTCTTCCATATGGTTTGGTCCTGTCCAAGGCTACAAACTTTCTGGAACTCAGTGGTAGACACCTTGGGATTAGTTAGTGGAGTGCAGATCCCACCGAACCCCCTGACCATCCTCCTTAGTCACCTGGAGGATGTGGAGGGAGATCGCTACCTGAAGCTGTGCCTCACTTTCCTGCTATTCTACACCAGAAGGGAAATACTCCTTAAATGGAAACTGAAAGAACCCCCGACTCGATCATCCTGGCAGAAGTCAGTGAATAATGTCTTACCATTATACCGCATTACGTACGAAAGTAGGATCTGCCCGCAGAAGTACGACAAGATCTGGTCGAACTGGATCAACGCGTGTGGCTAGGCCCCTGATGAAGGGGAGGATCCCATGCGATGGTTCATATCATATTGGACCCTCATGCTGATCAGGGGTACCGACTAACCTCTATAAGAAATGACTTAATGCTTTCTTTGTCCGGATGGTCCGGAGGTGGAAATTGAACCCCCCCCCCTCACATCCCTGCTACCTTCCCCTGGTGAAGAGTAAAGGGCTTGATTACAACCCACGAGGGAACATACAAACCAGCAATCCCATGAGTATAGGATTCCTACGGAGACACCCCCCCCCCCACTTAGGTAATAACTATACCTTGTAATGACATAGGCTGGGAATGTAGTGCAGCGGTATCCTGAACACTATGATGATATTGCTATGTTTCCTCCCTGTGCCGGCGATATGAAAGTCATATTGTGTTTTATCTGCATATAATATACTGTATGAAGCAGTTTTTGTTGTAGTTTGTATCGTTTGTGTTGTGTTTTTGTCCAAAAAAAACTTTAATAAAAATGATCTGTTAAAAAAAAAAAAAGTAGGAGAGACTACTCAATAGTGACATCCAGTGGTAGTAGATAAAAATGACCATCAGGAAATATCCTTCATGTATGCCATCTAGTGGTCACTTATAAGATTGGCCATATTCTTTAAAAATTCCAATTCTATTAAAAGAACTTTGTTAAAATTATGTATAAAAATGTAGTTTCAAGATGTAAAAAGGTCTAATCACATTTTTTTTAGATAAAAAGACCTTACATAATACAAAGAGACCCAACTAAAAATAATTAAAAAAATAGGGAGAAAATTAATCATATTGGTAAAATCATTAAAATGAATAATATACCAGCATGTAATCAATAATTAGATATAAAACAATTCAAGTCGAATTCGACATTATGTCCCCATGGTCTGAGTGTACACAATTCATATATCCATCTGGATTCAGCTTGGCTGATTCTAATAATCTTATTGTCACCTCTCCAGTGTGGCTTATATTTTTCGATGGCACATATTTTTAGGGACGAGGGATCTTTTTTGTGATATTTGGCATAATGCCTTGATAAGCTGTGCCCTTTTTAATGTTTTGGACATGTTCCCGCAATCTCTTCCACAATTCTCTTTTTGTCCTTCCTATGTATTGGATCTTGCAAGGGCACTCCATTAGGTATACTACGCCCTTATTTGTGACAGTAGATGTGAAGGAAGACTTCTTTTTCTTGGGAAGGGCTACTACCCATGCAAAAAGTGTTATGCATGTCGACATACTAAAGAGCCCAAGAAAAAGAAGTCTTCCTTCACATCTACTGTCACAAATAAGGATTATGATATTGAAGACTTCATAACATGTAAGACTGAGGGTGTAGTATACCTAATGGAGTGCCCTTGCAAGATCCAATACATAGGAAGGACAAAAAGAGAATTGTGGAAGAGATTGCGGGAACATGTTTAAAACATTAAAAAGGGTTTTGACAAGCACAGCTTATCAAGGCATTATGCCAAATATCACAAAAAAGATCCCTCATCCCTAAAAATATGAGCCATCGAAAAATATAAGCCACACTGGAGAGGCGACAATAAGATTATTAGAATCAGCCAAGCTGAATCCAGATGGATATATGAATTGTGTACACTCAGACCATGGGGACATAATGTCGAATTCGACTTGAATTGTTTTATATCTAATTATTGATTACATGCTGGTATATTATTCATTTTAATGATTTTACCAATATGATTAATTTTCTCCCTATTTTTTTAATTATTTTTAGTCGGGTCTCTTTGTATTATGTAAGGTCTTTTTATCTAAAAAAATGTGATTAGACCTTTTTACATCTTGAAACTACATTTTTATACATAATTTTAACAAAGTTCTTTTAATAGAATTGGAATTTTTAAAGAATATGGCCAATCTTATAAGTGACCACTAGATGGCATACATGAAGGATATTTCCTGATGGTCATTTTTATCTACTACCACTAGATGTCACTATTGAGTAGTCTCTCCTACTTTTATTAATCAATTTACACCTCCGGCCACTGGATGGCACTGTGATTGTTATTTATTATTAAACCATGAGGCTAAATCATTTTCCTTATTTTCGGACCTTTATAAGTAATAAAAATAGATTCATTTTCTCAGATTAGGATTGCATATGTCATCAAGTCTTACTATGTATGTCCAAATGTCAACTTTTAGTCGTTATTTACACCGCTGCCAGCACAGCGTCAATTGAACACTGTATAAATAGGCCCAGAGACACCTGACTGCCTTACCCTTTGACAAAGTCACGTGTGCTAGTGACGATACTAGTGAGGGAGGAAGGAAGTCAGGTGCCTATCGCTCTACTTCCGGTTTGCGGCCGCGACCGGAAGTTCATCCATGCTGATGCAAGAAAACTTTAAATGTGAGTGGTTATTATGTTTGTTTCAATAAACCAGTTTTTTACTACACATTGGAGCACTTCTTTGTACCTTTAACCCCTACATGCTGATCTAACCCGTGAGTGACCCCTTACCCCTGGAGTGCCTTTTTGGATCGGAGTAGGAGTCTATAGAATCCCATAGAAGCCTATAGGAGCCCATAGGAGCCCATAGGAGCCCATAAGAAAGAGCACCCGGAAAGTAACCAGGCTTGCCACCTTAGAGGCTATCTGCTCCACTAGGCCTGTAGGGGCCGCAAATAGAGGTGAGAGGCTGGGGGAACTAGTAGGGTGCACCCCTGAAGTCAGCACGGAGCACTGCCTGCACGGATCATCACTGTGATCAACACAAAGATTCCTGAATATTTCTACTCACCTTCACTTATTCCAGAGCCTTATGCTCTTCATTGTTCCAGATTGTGGACTTTATCGTTTATTTTTCACCATTTTTTCTTCACAAGCTGGGACTTGTAGTGCACCAAATTTTACTTTAATTTTTTATATATTTTTTTCAGCGATATTATTGTTTTGGTATCATCTGATTATACCATACCTACAGTGACACACTGTTTTCATCTGTATGGTTACTGTGTCATTATTTTGGATATTTCTGCACATTCAATCATTTATTTCCCTTGCAATTTCCTTGCAATTCCCTTGCACTTTCAGAACCAATTTATTGGTTCTTTATTGGTTCTCTATTCACATATTTTGCACGTTGCACTGTGCACCTTTTATTGATAGAAGATTTCGTGTTCACTATTTTTAACCCTACTATATCATCATTTTTACCCCAGCACATATATTTATTTTCAGCACGGTTATTATAGCACCATCACTTTTATTGAATATTTTTTACACACGTCTTATATTTATTCAATGTTTTATGTGTATTGCTATTAAGGAATTTTATCTATTTAGTTCATTATTTTATGGTTTTATATATCTATTTATGTGAAAGGTCACTCATCTTTCGGATACTCTGAGCTTTGCAAACTGGTCATTTTAGATTATTTATTGATTTACTTAAGGGTTAGCGCCACATACCCTCTTCATTCAATTTTACCTTTACAAGTGTGAGATCACTTATATGTTGGCTGCTTTCCTTTTACTTTTTTCTCCTTATTTGATTTAATCGTTTTTGGTTGAGCGCACTGGTTACCCCTATTATCTAGAATATATATTTTTTGGACCTCTTTTTTATTTTGTGTTGTATTATAATTGTCCGAATATTGGACCAATTATTATGGAAAGCATAAGATCAATGGGAGCCAATAACAAAAAAAGGCCCGCTTTAAAAATGCAACCATAAACATTAATGAGTAAAGATAGATTTTTTGGGAGGTCTAATATACAGAGAAAATGGGGCATGGATCATTGCTTTTAAAGAGAGCGTTTGCCTTATTATTATCAAGGAAAAAGTGGGAAATATGCCAAAAGAGGCTGTACTTACGTTTCAAAGAAACAGGGGTCTGCCTGGTAACATGAGAGCTGCGTGGCAGCTTTATCTCTGCTGGAGCGTTCGCTGAGGATATCAGGAAAATGTGTCTGTTTTTAAAAGGCCGTTCGCGCATGCGCATTAGCGGTCAATTGCTTTTATATTGACAGCAGCTGGTGCCTTGAAAAGCGGCGTCCTAGGATGTGCGCCGCGATCGCGTCACGTGGG
Organism: Lithobates sylvaticus; assembly: GCA_028564925.1. Lineage (NCBI taxonomy): Eukaryota > Metazoa > Chordata > Amphibia > Anura > Ranidae > Lithobates > Lithobates sylvaticus. Next base: position 97,291,345 of record CM053032.1, on the reverse strand, counting down.
AAGCGCCGCCCATCCAATGGAGACTAGCAGGCGGCGCTCCCCAACAGATGACAACACAGTGTCATCACAGCGCATCAAAGAGGCACAAGGCAGCGCATGCGCAGGGGGCATTATGTGTCTCGTCCGAAGGTGGGACAAGAATAAAAGGGGCGGTAACACCCCAACATCAAAGCACGCCGCAGCATGGTTACCATGGCGACTGGGGAGGCATCTGGGAACGCGATATATAGATCCCCAGATTTGGATATTGGTATGTATGTCAGGTCTTTTGTCGGGTACTGCAGTTGGTAGTTTTCCCATTTTCAGATTTTTTTCTAAAAGTTTATGTTTGTTTTTGTTTTTTGTCTTCTCAGAATTTTTTACACTTACCTTTGATCAGCGCCTTTGAAGAAGGGATCTATTCCCGAAACATGTCAGGCAATCGAAGGACTTTGTACTCTCATATCCATATGTAACATTTAGAATATTTTCATATATGTGCTTTGTTATGTTGTGTAAAAAATTGTATCACAATTGCTTTTAAACAATTTTGTTTGTATTTAATTTTTTCCTTTCCTCCTTTTTTCTGTTTTCTCAAATAAATGATTTAAAATAAAACAAAAATACATATTGTGACGGACCTCGTACCCAATATGTCCGCCGTAAATGCTTCCTCCGTCCGGTACCACACAATCCAAGACCCCCTTAGCTCACCCAGTCACCAGACAACACCAGTGTAGGGTACATCAGGAATGAATCTTTATTTGACATGTCACACTTATATACAGTTGACAGATGACTCAAGCCTAACCTAATTAGCATGAGCTAATTATCTTAATCAACACTGGGCTCCTTCATTCAATTGCAGGGTTAATTAGCACACACAACAATAGGTGAAACACTTCTACAAGCCAGACTATACTCAATTACATAACACAGGTGGCTGGAGTTCATGTCATTAGCGTCTCTTGCTAATATGCCAAATACACATACAGATTCTATGTGTATTGGGGGGCCAGCATGGACCTGAATCCAAGTATCACCAGCTCAGGGGTCCCAGGCTTGCAGCTCAAAGAGCACTGTTCCCCCAAATGCCAGGGCCCATAATCCCAAGGTAATAGGCTCGCGTTCAGTCCCCTCCAACAGCCTTCCCGGCTAGGTCCATCACATTTCTCCCCTTTCGGCAGGAGACTAACATAGGAGGAGACCCCAGACGGGTTTACTCCGAAGTTAGTCAGTGGTTCCAGTCCTCTAATGCCTGTACCCACACAGTACCCCAAACAAATTGTTCCAAACAGAGCACTCACCCAGCCAACCTCTGCCTCTCTCAAAGAACATATCTGCCGCTGGGGAGAGGCCTGGACTGGCCCTTCTCCCTGGAGTCTTTTCAGCCGCTGGAGAGAATACGGGGTGACTGGGATCACTCCATCCTGCTGTTGGGGATCTGGGCCGACCGCCCAGCATCCCTGGGTTATACTGGTGGAGACTGCATTCCCATCCACCTTTACAGGGAATCTGTCCTGTTTTAGTTGCGGGCAGAGGCCAGCAGCGCTCTTTTCCGTTGCCAGCAGTTCAGCTGGGTGTAGGAGCTTCCCTACATCATCTCCTCCAGCTAACTGTTGGGGAGAGAGGCCGACTGCCCCGGCTTCCTGGAACTCCACAGTTGTTGCTGGTGCTGGACAGAGGTGGGTAGCACTCTGCCCTGTTGCCAGCACTTCTGCTAGGGACTCCACATCCTCCGCTTTGGCAAACCATTGGGGCAGGAGGCTGGCTTCCTCCACTCCCACATCTGGCTGCTGGGACAACATGTCTCTGGTACTGTCTCCCAGGTGCACAAATCTTTGCTGGGGAGGAAAGATCGCTTTCTCCACCCTGGCCAACTGTTGGGGAGGGACGACAAACACCTCCTCTCCCTTCTCCCCCTGTATCTGCTGCTGGGAAGTGATTGCCACCTTTTCATCCTGAGCCTCCATAACTGCCACCGGTGTGGGGCAGAGGTCTTGAACCCTCTGTCCGGGGACCTGCGCTTCAGCTGGGAAAGTTCCTTGTAACTCCACGGATACTGCTGTTGGTGCTGGGCAGAGCTCAGTGAAGTTTGGCCCTAATACCAGCTCTTCTGATGGAGGCTCATGAGGTTGTTTTTCCTCAGCAGAAAAGTCTATTAAATCCCCTGTCTCTACAACTGATGGCTGGGGATAGAGGTTCACCACCTGTCCGTGGAACCTAGAAGATGCCATCGGTGCTGGGCAGAGGTTAGCAGAGCTCTGCCCTGTTGTCAGCACTTCCTGCATCCGCCATAAGACCTCCGCGTCCATAGCTGCGGGGGCAGGTGGGCAAAGCACACTGTTACTATGCCACATTGCCGACTCTTCAGCCAGGATTTCAGAGCTGTCTGCTGGTATTTCCTGATAGTCCCAGGCAAAGGGAGCCCCACCCTGCTGCTGAGCAGAGTCTAGCAGCTGTATGTAGGCGATCTCCAGCTCCCATTCCTGAGCGGCCAGGAACTCCAAATCTTCCTGTGCCCAGAGCACTTCCGAGACGTTCAATCTTTGCTCTCTGTGCTCCATTATTTCCTCCAAACGCCACTCCAGATTACTCCCAAAGTCGGGGTCCTCGGACAGCCTCCAGTACAACAATCCCAGGCCATTATAATCAAAGCCTTCCGTGGGCCTGTCATCCGCTGTCCACGGGCACACTTGGGCTACATACCACCGGAGGGCTCTGTAGCTCTCGTCCAAACGCATTTCTGCCCGGATCAGCCTGCTTAACTCCGCTGTCCACTCCTGCTTCGGTTGTTCCCCCAATAACAACATTCGTACTTCATACTGCGACCAGTACCTTACATGGATGGAGGGGAGAACTTTTCCCTGGTGTCGCTGCTCACAGGCTAGCGCTTCTTTCCAGAGTTGTAGGCGAACAGAATCATACCATCCCAGCAGGACCTGCACCGATACTGGTCCTCTGTGCTGTATCCGCATCTCTCGCAACCTCCTTCCGAATTCCTCTTCCATGATGACGTATCTGTACCTCTGCTATGCGGGCCTTGGATCCAGGTGATGGTTTGGATGTGTTCACGACAAGGAAGCACGATCCCACCGCTGCCAGCCAATTGTGACGGACCTCGTACCCAATATGTCCGCCGTAAATGCTTCCTCCGTCCGGTACCACACAATCCAAGACCCCCTTAGCTCACCCAGTCACCAGACAACACCAGTGTAGGGTACATCAGGAATGAATCTTTATTTGACATGTCACACTTATATACAGTTGACAGATGACTCAAGCCTAACCTAATTAGCATGAGCTAATTATCTTAATCAACACTGGGCTCCTTCATTCAATTGCAGGGTTAATTAGCACACACAACAATAGGTGAAACACTTCTACAAGCCAGACTATACTCAATTACATAACACAGGTGGCTGGAGTTCATGTCATTAGCGTCTCTTGCTAATATGCCAAATACACATACAGATTCTATGTGTATTGGGGGGCCAGCATGGACCTGAATCCAAGTATCACCAGCTCAGGGGTCCCAGGCTTGCAGCTCAAAGAGCACTGTTCCCCCAAATGCCAGGGCCCATAATCCCAAGGTAATAGGCTCGCGTTCAGTCCCCTCCAACAGCCTTCCCGGCTAGGTCCATCACACATATATATTTTCTTTTTTTTGTTCGCCTGAAAAATCCCATCTGTACCGGTGGGTACTGGTGTTTTCTCTTTTTAGAGACCTCACACTAAAAATCTAAAATGCAGTTATTGATTCTGGAGAATGATTATCAATAGTAGAATATTCAATACGTCAATGGTTAAGAGAAAATACTAGATAAAATCAACATGTCATATTTACCCATTCCAAAATGGCTATAAGTCTGGATTGCTGGTTAACAGGATTTAAGATGGCTGCCGGGTTCAGGAATCTTCTTGGAGGTTAAAGTATATTTTCATGCATGGTGCATGGGTGTCAGTCTATCTGGGAAGATCTTTCTCCCAGGGTCCCTTCCCCCAGGGTGGGTCCCTGAGCCTCTTCTCAGGTTGGATCCCTGAGCTCTCTCCCTCAATAGTATCTTTCTTGTCTCTTAAATACCCCTCAAACAATAAGCTAATAAAACTTGTAATATGTTCAGCCCAAAAGGTATGTGTTCCTTTTCTATTGGCAGGCAAATTGTAATGTTTACCTTTCCCATGATTTTAAGGTAATAGCACCATCACCCACTAGGTGTCTCACATGTGTATTGTTGCTTCTCTATAAATTAATATATTTTATTTTATATTGTGTAAAGTACCTTAGTGAAAATAATCTATATCTTTAGTATTTGGGAATTCTACTAACCACATATTATCAAATACGCTTAGCATAATTATTGATTAATCACTTGCATAAAATGGTGATATATATGTATATCATTGTATATCTCTAAAAATGTTGTCCATTTGAAAAGGACACAGGTTATATATATATTAATCAACATCACATACAATTATTATCTATCTGGATACCTAAATAATTTGGGTATCCAATCAATATTTGTTTATCTAAGCATAGGTTCAATTCTTATACATTTATATCATGGTCATATGTTTTCCTTAATACTAATTTGTTCCTAAAACACTTCTACTTATAATCACACAGTTACACAGTTCTTCAACACATCAGATACTAAAATGATAATGTCTCTTTTGTGACCTACAAATATCACATATAATTCGATTGACTTGTATTCACTGCATAATAACTTTGAAAATATGTTTGATTTGATCTACTTTTAAAATCATGTTTTGAGATGGACTTTGAGCTGTCCAATAAATGTTTTAGATAGCTTAGCTGTGTACACAAATCCCTAAAAACTTCACACAATAGGTTTTGTTGGACAAGGTGTCAGCTATTGAATTTTGTCTTCATGGTTGTAAATTGTCCAAACAGTCTTTACTTGAGCACAATGGGTTTTTCTAGTCACGTAATACTCCTAGGTGATAATTACTTATTCTTAATTATGCTATTCTGGTCTTCTCAATCTAACCAAAAATACACATCTTTTGTTTGGTGACAAAGGGTACCATTGTTTCCATTTTCTTTCTGGCTCAACACCTGCTTGTAAAAAACCTTGAATAGTTGAGTTGTAGCAACTTAGAATACATGAGTTCTACTGTGTCTTAACCACTTCCCGACCGCCCCATGTACATATACGTCAACAGAATGGCACGTACAGGCAAAACCACGTACCTGTACGTGCCATTCTTCAGGCGGTTGGGGGGTCCGATCGGACCCCCCTCTGCCGACGGAGACGGTCGGGATCGCTACAGGAGCGATCCGGGAAGAGGGGACGGCCAGTGGTTTCTGGCCACCCCCTCGCGATCGCTCCTGGTGAATCAGATTCTCCGTTGCCTGTGTAATTGTAAACACAGGCAACGGGAAGTGACGTCACGCTCCTCGTGTCAGTCTTTCTGACCGGGACGCAGAGCGGAGAAGACACACCAAGTAAGTGCACAACAGTACACTGACACCAGGACACTTAGGCACACAATCCACCCCCCTGTCACCCCCAGATCACCCCACAGATCACCCCCTGCCCCCCCAGTCACAGTGTCACTGATTGCAGTGATCATTTATTTACTGATCACTGCATTTAGTGTCAGTTGTGACTGAAATAACTGTCAGGGCAGTTAGTTTTAGGCCCCTTTAGGTCTAAGGTAGCCCCCTACCCCCCCAATAAAGGTTTAACCCCTTGATTGCCCCCTAGGTAACCCTTTCACCCCCTTTTGCCAGTGTCACTAAGCGATCGTTTTTCTGATCGCTGCATTAGTGTCACTGGTGTCGCTAGGTAGCCAGTTTTATTTTTAGGTAACCGCCAGGTTTATATAGGTTCATAAATAGGTTTATAGGTTAGGTACCCCCATATTACAACCTAAATAAAGGTTTTAACCCCTTGATTGCCCCTAGAGTTAACTCTTTCACCAGTGATCACCGTATAAGTGTCACTGGTGACGCTGGTTAGCCAGTTAGTTATTTAGTTATTTAGGTTCTCCGTCAGGTTTTTATATAGCGTCAGGTACCCCCATATATTACCTAATAAAGATTTTAACCCCCTGATTGCCCCTAGTTAACCCTTTCACCAGTGATCACCGTATAACTGTTACGGGTGACGCTGGTTAGTTAGTTTGTTTTTTATACTGTCAGGGCACCCGCCATTTATTACCCAATACCGTTTTAACCCCATGATCGCCCGGCGGGTGATATCAATTAGGTTTTAGGGTCAAATAAGGTCTGCGTCGCCCCAGGTTAGTGCCAGTACCGCAAACACCCACGCGCAAAGCATACACCTCCCTTAGTGGTATAGTATCTGAACAGATCAATATCTGATCTGATCAGATCTATACTAGCGTCCCAGCAGTTTAGGGTTCCAAAAAACGCATTGTTAGCGGGATCAGCCCAGATACCTACTAGCACCTGCGTTTTCCCCCTCCGCCCAGCCCAGCCCACCCAAGTGCAGTATCGATCGATCACTGTCACTTACAAAACACTAAGCACACATAACTGCAGCGTTCGCAGAGTCGGGCCTGATCCCTGCGATCGCTAACAGTTTTTTTGGTAGCCTTTTGATTCAGTCGCCAGCAGCCTAGGAGCTTTTTTTCCTGTGAATCTCACTAGTGTACTACTAAAATAGTGCCCAAAATGGCAAATCGCAAGTACACTAGTGAACAGGCCTACTTGTTTCTGAGTATGTCAGATAGTGAAGAGGAGGTCACTCATCTGTCAGAATCAGGCTCAGAATACGATCCAGTAGACGACAGCGGCTCCATGACAGATAGCTCTGGCGACGGAGGTGAGGTCCCTGCTAAGGTCAGGCGTACCCGATCCCGATCTTCTGCTGTTGTTGAGGTGCAGGAACCGCAGGTCTCTCGTATGGAGCAGAGAAGTACTAGCGCCGCTATTCCTTCTGGTGAACTGGCAAGCACCAGCGGCCTAGTACACCCTGGACGTAGTCAAACCAGCACTGCAGTAACACTTGGTGACGTGGCGAGTCCCATAAGTGCAGTTCAAGCTGGCGAGGTGGCAAGCACAAATAGTGTCCCGCTGCCACCAAGAAGAAGACAAAGGCAGGCCCGTCGATCACATAGTGTCCTTCCTGCAGAATTAGCCAATCCTGATTGGGTGCCCACCACTATTGCAGGACCCGTACTTCCCCCATTCACTGGCCAACCCAGTATTCAGGTGGAAACAGCTGATTTTAAGCCATCCGATTTTTTATCGCTGTTTTTCACGGAAGATCTCTATAGATCTATTGTGGACCAAAGTAATTTATATGCTGGTCAATACATCGCCGCTAATCCCCAGTTGCCTTCCCTTGCCAGAGATTGGAAACCAATTACAGTTTCCGAATTTAAGTCCTTTCTGGGCCTTTCCCTCAACATGGGCATGCATAAATTCCCGACTCTGAGGACTTATTGGTCCACCCTCACACTCCACCATATGCCTGTGTTCTCTCGCTCCATGTCCAGGGCACGATACGAACAGATCTTGCGGTTCATGCACTTCAGTGACAATGAACTCTGTCGTCCTCGTGGAGACCCTGAATTTGATCGGCTCTACAAAATTCGGCCCCTCATAAACCACTTCAACCAATGTTTTGCAGCCTTGTTTACTCCCAATCAAGTTGTCTGCGTTGACGAGTCCCTGATTAAGTTTTCTGGCCGCTTGTCTTTCAAACAGTTCCTTCCCAGCAAGCGTGCCAGATACAGGGTCAAGCTCTACAAGCTCTGTGACAGGACAACAGGCTATACGTGGAGCTTTTCGGTTTATGAGGGAAAAGATAGTCACGTAGAGCCGGAGAACTGTCCAGATTACATAGGGAGCGCTGGCAAGATAGTGTGGAACTTGGTGTCACCCTTATTCGGAAAGGGGTACCACTTGTACGTGGACAATTATTACACGAGCGTGCCACTGTTTAGTCATTTGTTTGATCAGCAGATTGGAGCATGTGGCACCGTGCGACCTAATCGCCGGGGCTTTCCCCAGCGGCTTGTAGATTCCCCTCTTAGGCTGGGGGAGAGAGCCTGCTTGAAGTGTAATAATTTGCTTGCTGTGAAGTGGAGGGATAATAGGAATGTTTTCGTTCTTACCTCCCTTCATGCAGACACGACAGTCCAAATTCGTACGGCGGCTGGTGTTGTGACAAAACCCCTCTGTGTCCACGAGTATAACCTTAATATGGGAGGGGTGGACCTCAACGACCAGTTGTTGGCGACGTACCTAGTTGTCCGTAAGGCTAGATGCTGGTACAAAAAAGTGTCTATTTATTTGTTCCAATTGGCTTTTCTGAATGCTCATGTGCTATACAGAGCTTCAGGCGGGAGGTTACCCTTCCTTGAATTCCAGGAAGAGGTTCTCACAGACCTTCTGTTTCCAGACGGTTCTGCAGCTCACCATTCCCTACCAAATGCAGTTAGCCGGCTGTATGAGAGGCATTTTCCTTATGTCCTCCCGAGTACCCCTACCCAACGAGCCCCCCAAAAAAGATGTCGTGTCTGTACCAAGCGCGGATGTAGGTGTGACACCTGTTATTATTGTCCACGCTGTCCTGACAATCCTGGTCTCTGCATTGGTGAATGTTTTGAACGCTACCACTCACTAGTGAGGTATTAGCGTAGGGTACAGCATTTCACAGGCTAGGATACACTTTCACAGGGTCTCAAGAATGCCATCGCATTTTGAGACCCGACCGTTAGTTAAAATTATAGTTACAGGGTCTCAAGAATGCCATCGCATTTTGAGACCCGACCGTTACAGTTAAAATTATAGTTATAGTTTAAAAAAAAAAGTGTAAAAAATAAAAATAAAAAAAAAAGGACAAAAAAAAAAACCCCCCAAAAAAATATAAAATAAAAAAACAAAAATAGTTGTCGTTTTATTGTTTTCTCTCTCTCTCTCTCTATTGTTGCTCTTTTTTACTCTATTCTATTCTGCAATGTTTTATTATGTTTTATCATGCTTGCTTTTCAAGTATGTTTTATTGTTAACCATTTTTTTGTTTTCAGGTGCGCCATTCAGTTGCAGCGCGGATTTATTTATCTTGACAGCAACAGCGTTTGCTCCCACGATACATAAAGCCGCGACTCCAACGCTGTAGGAGGTGATTTCACCACCACAGTTAAAAAAAAAGAGCATATATGCCGAAGCATGGAGGCAGCAGAGGGCGGAGGAGCGATTTTGCTCCTTATGCCACGTACATACTGTCGAAAAAAGTCCGACCATGTGTACGTGGCATAACTTTTTTGCGGGAGGATGCCCCCATGCTTCGGCATACATATATTTTAGGCACCGGTTGCGTTAACAAAATGTTTTATTTTTTACTATGTTTTTTTTGTTGGTATTTGCTTTGCAGGTATGGTATGGTAAGGTCTTACTGTTATACTGTAATGTTACTTTGTTTTAGTGTTAACCATTATTTGCTTAGCAGGTACGCCATTCAGTTGCAGCGTGGATTTATTTATCTTGACAGCAACAGCGTTGGCTCCCACGATACATAAAGCCGCGACTCCAACGCTGTAGGAGGTGATTTCACCACCACAGTTAAAAAAAAGAGCATATATGCCGAAGCATGGGGGCAGCAGAGGGCGGAGGAGCGATTTTGCTCCTAATGCCACGTACATACGGTCGAAATTCCGACGGAGGCTTGCCCGTGGAAAAGTCCGACCATGTGTACGTGGCATAACTTTTTTGCGGGAGGATGCCCCCATGCTTCGGCATATATAAATGGTGCATGTATGCCCATCATTAGAAGTGGGTGGATGAAGGGAGGTATTCTAATGGTGGGCATACCCACCAATCAATCTCTTTTTTTTCGTTCGTTTTTCGATCTAGGGTCTAATAGACCCCAATTTTTTCAAAAAAAGAGTACATGTCACTGCCTATTGCTATCATAGGGGATATTTACATTCCCTGCGATAACAATAAAAATGATAACTAAGAAAAAAAAATGGAAGGAACAGTTTAAAAATAAAATAAAAAAGCTAAATAAAAAGAAAAAAAAAAAAAAAAAAAAAAAAAAAAGCACCCCTGCCCCCCCTTCTCTTGCGCAAAGGCGAACACAAGCATTGGTCTGGCGTCATATGTAAACAGCAATTGCACCATGCATGTGAGGTATCACCGTGAAGGTCAGATCGAGGGCAGTCATTTTAGCAGTAGACCTCCTCCATGAATCTAATGTGGTAACCTGTAAAGGCTTTTAAAGGCTTTTAAAAATGTATGTAGTTTGTCGCCACTGCGTGTTTGTGCGCAATTTTAAAGCATGTCGTGTTTGGTATCCATGTACTCCGTCTAAGATCATATTTTTTATTTCATCAAAAATTTGAGCAATATAGTGTGTTTAAGTGCATTAAAATAAAAAAAAGTGTATTTTTTCCACAAAAAATGCGTTTGAAAAATCGCTGCGCAAATACTGTGTGAAAAAAAAAAAATGCAACACCCACCATTTTAATCTGTAGGGCCTTTGCTTTAACAATATATATAGTGTTTGGGGGTTCAACGTAATTTTCTTGCAAAAAAAAAAATGTTTTCATGTAAAAAAAAGTGTCAGAAAGGGCTTTATATTCAAGTGGTTAGAAGAGTGGGTGATGTGTGACATAAGCTTCTAAATGTTGTGCATAAAATGCCAGGACAGTTCAAACCCCCCCCCCAAATGACCCCATTTTGGAAAGTAGACACCCCAAGCTATTTGCTGAGAGCAATGTTGAGCCCATTAAATATTTTTTTTTTGGTCCCAAGAGATTGAATAATGAAAAAAAAAAAATAATAATAATAATTTTTTTTACAAAAAGTTGTCACTAAATGATATATTGCTCAAACATGCCATGGGCATATGTGGAAATACACCCCAAAATACATTCTGTTGCTTCTCCTGAGTACGGGGATACCACATGTGTGGGACTTTTTGGGAGCCTAGCCGCGTACGGGACCCCAAAAACCAAGCACCGCCTTCAGGCTTTCTAAAGGTGTAATTTTTTTATTTCACTCCTCACTGCCAATCACAGTTTCGGAGGCCATGGAATGCCCAGATGGCACAATCCACCCCCAAATGACCCCATTTTGGAAAGTAGACACCCCAAGCTTTTTGCTGAGAGGTATGGTGAGTATTTTGCAGATCTCGCTTTTTGTCACAAAGTTTTGAAAATTGAAAAAAGAAAAAAAAAAATGTTTTTTTCTTTACTTTCTTCATTTTCAAAAACACATGAGAGCTGTAAAATACTCACCATGGCTCTCAACAAATAGCTTGGGGTGTCTACTTTCCAAAATGGGGTCATTTGGGGGGGTTTTGTGCTATTTTGGCATTTTATGGCCTTCGAAACTGTTATAGGTAGTGAGGAGTGAAATCAAAAATTTGCACCCTTAGAAATCCTGAAGGCGGTGCTTGTGTTTCGGGGCCCCGTACGCGGCTAGGCTCCCAAAAAGTCCCACACATGTGGTATCCCCATACTCAGGAGAAGCAGCAAAATGTATTTTGGGGTGCAATTCCACATATAACCATGGCATGTGTGAGCAATATATCATTTAGTGACAACTTTTTGAATACATTTTTTTTATTTTATTTTTTTGTCTTTATTCAATCACTTGGGACTAAAAAAAAAAATATTCAATGGGCTCAACATGCCTCTCAGCAAATAGCTTGGGGTGTCTACTTTCCAAAATGGGGTCATTTGGGGGGGGGGTTTGTGCCATCTTGGCATTTTATGGTCTTCAAAACTGTGATAGGTAGTGATAGGTAGTGAGGAGTGAAATCAAAAATTTATGCCCTTAGAAATCCTGAAAGCGGTGCTTGGTTTTCGGGGTCCCGTATGCGGATAGGCTCCCAAAAAGTCCCACACATGTGGTATCCCCGTACTCAGGAGAAGCAGCAGAATGTATTTTGGGGTGTAATTCCACATATGCCCATGGCATGTGTGGGCAATATATCATTTAGTGACAACTTTGGGCAAAAAAAAAAAAGTTTGTAATATTCCCGCAACTTGTGGCACAATATAAAATATTCCATGTACTCAACATGCCTCTCAGCAAAAAGCTTGGGGTGTCTACTTTCCAAAATGGGGTCATTTGGGGGGGTTTTGTGCTATTTTGGCATTTTATGGCCTTCGAAACTGTGATAGGTAGTGAGGAGTGAAATCAAAAATTTGCACCCTTAGAAATGCTGAAGGCGGTGCTTGGGTTTCAGGGGGCCCCGTACGCGGCTAGGCTCCCAAAAAGTCCCACACATGTGGTATCCCCATACTCAGGAGAAGCAGCAAAATGTATTTTGGGGTGCAATTCCACATATAACCATGGCATGTGTGAGCAATATATCATTTAGTGACAACTTTTTGAATACATTCTTTTTTTTTTTTTGTCTTTATTCAATCACTTGGGACTAAAAAAAAAAATATTCAATGGGCTTAACATGCCTCTCAGCAAATAGCTTGGGGTGTCTACTTTCCAAAATGGGGTCATTTGGGGGGGTTTTGTACTTCCCTGCCATTTTAGCACCTCAAGAAATGAGATAGGCAGTCATAAATTAAAAGCGGTGTAAATTCCAGAAAATGTACTCTAGTTTGTAGACGCTATAACTTTTGCGCAAACCAATAAATATACGCTTATTGGCATTTTTTTACTAAAGACATGTGGCTGAATACATTTTGGCCCAAATGTTTGACTAAAACTGAGTTTATTGGATTTTTCTTATAACAAAAAGTAGAAAATATATTTTTTTTTCAAAGTTTGCGGTCTTTTTCCGTTTATAGCGCAACAAATAAAAATCACAGAGGCAATCAAATACCATCAAAAGAAAGCTCTATTTGTGGGAAGAAAAGGACGCAAATTTCGTTTGGTTACAACATTGCATGACCGCGCAATTACCAGTTAAAGCAGTGCAGTGCGAAATTGAAAAAAGACCTCTGGTCCTTTGGCTGCCAATTGGTCCGGGGCTGAAGTGGTTAAAGGTCTCCAATAGTTCAGTTATTGCGACCTCACAGTTCATCTGTCTTTTTGAGGCCTTTTTGGCATTTCTGCCAGTGAATAGTAAATGTATTTCTTCATAAATTTACAACAGTAACATCTCTCATAATCCAAATTAGTACATCCCATCCAGGCATTCGACCACCAACTTGGATTAATGTAAGAGATGTGCTTTGGTAAAATCTTACTGAGCTGTGATGCTAACTCATAAGGCCACTTATGTTTCTAACCCACTAAGCACTACACATCAAATAACTGTTTTTATATTCACTGACACCACTTCATTCATTTTCTTTTATTTGCACATATTATTATTTAATCACCGATTCTAAGTGGTTTCATGCACATCCTTGACGGATTTATCCATTTTATCTATTTTTATTGAGCACGGATTTATATATCACACATCTAGCACGTTTTGCACAAAAAGGAATCATTTTAATTATCTACTGTGATTTTTAAGGTTGATCTGAGGTTCATCATTCTCCCCGTCATTAACTGATATGGGGTTAATGATGTACCTTTCGCTGTAGATCCTCGTACGGCCACCAGGATTTAAGGCAGAGGAATCAGCCAGTTCTTTCCTGATTGCAGTACCATCTTTTTAAGCCTCTCTTTCGGTGTTCGATTCATCCTCTCAACCATCCCCGCCGATTGTGGATGGTATGGTACATGGAATCTCTGTTTTACTCCCAGCAGCTCACAAATATTTTTCTTGACCCTGCCGGAAAAAGTGAGTCCCCCTATCAGATTCCAAGACTTTGGGGAACCCCATCTTGAAAAGACTTCGGTACACAAAGCTCTAGCCGTGGCAGTAGCAGAGTCCTTTCTTAGGGGCAGAGCCTCCACCCATTTTGAAAAGACGTCCACCACTACGAGTAGATACCTGTATCCTCCAGGGGCACTTTGTAACGGACCAACAAAGTCAATCTGTAGGTTTTCCCAGGGTCCGTTGGCTACCGGTACCCTTGCTAATACTGGCTTCCGTCCCTTTGGCCTAGGGTTCATTTGTGCACATATTAAACATTCCTGCACTACCTGTGAGATTGTGTTTCCCATTGTCTCCCACCAGTATCTAGCTTGCACAAATTTCAAAGTACTCTGAACACCCATGTGGCCTGTTAACCTGTGATTTTCAAGGGCTAAATCTTTTTGATGCTGTTGTATTTATACAATGACAATAAAGTATATCTATCTTCTGAAGTTTCTTTTAACAGTAGATCGTCTTCTAATACATCATTTTGGGGAGCATCTGCCGCTTTTGTTCTAAGCTGCTTTTTGATTGAGCTCAAGGCCTCATCCTTATTTTGTTCAACTGCTAAACATGGGGTAGGCATCCTTAGCAACTACATTTGTAATAGATGGGGTGCATCTGTTTAGCGCATGGAAATCTACAGTGGGCCTCCTTCTTCACTGGCCAGAGGGCTGCATTTGTTTTCGATTGGCACTCTTTAATTACATTTTGTGCCAACAAATTCCTCACTGTGCTCTCTATGTATGGGATAGATTCGGGCGGAATTTTGTACTGATGCTGAGGTGGCGGATCAGAGCCCTCAATTTTAACAATCATGTTTGAAACTCTACCACATTGCGCTTTAGACATTGCCCACACTTTGTTATGTTGCCACAAGATTTTAGCCAATATTTGGTCCTCTGTTTTAAGTATTGCCTGCGGGTCAAGGATTTCATCTGTTTTAACTGATGCAACCTCACAGCTGTCCATGACCATGTGTGCCCCCTTTGTATCTAGACCCTTTCCACAGTACCCAATTACATAGATTGAGAATCAGTCCATGTGCCCCCATAATATCAGAGCCCAAAATAGTGCCCTCGCGCATTGGGGAAAGAAACAAACTGTGTTCCACACATAACCTCTTTATTTCTATGTTCACAGGTATTGACTGCTCAGAAGGTACTAGTTGTCCCCCGAATCCTCTAAGGAAAATTTGTCTTCTTTTGAAGTTCAATATTCGTTATGCTGACAGCCGCTCCCGTATCCAAAAGTACATTTGTGCGATGGCCCCCTATCGCCCCTCGGATACGTGGTCTGCCGCTTTTGTCCCTCTCCAGTTGACATACTAGGGACAACACTGGGGCCTGACATCCCTATGGTTTAAAATAAGGATTGGTTGGGGGAGGGATTTTTTATTCCTCGTGGTTTTCTTTAAACCCTTTTCCTATCCTTTGTAATTCCCTCAAAAGAGGACCATATATTGTAGCATCAGGTGCCTCGTTCGGGTCCGTTGCCACCTTATCTGTTCCAGGTTTTCGCTGTTACTTCTTATGTCAAGGCTTGTTCTCACCCATGCTTCTCCTGGGCAATTTACAGTCCTTGATTACATGGCCATATTCCCACATCTATAACACCTGCCTGTAAATCTCTGCTTTTAACTATCTCGGCAACTCTTTTGTGGGGCCTATTGTCTTGATCTGTCTCCCGAACCCAGTCCCTTAATATGTTTATAATGGTCTGGTACGAGGTGGCGTTCCTCAGTGCAATTCTGGTATGTAATCAATACATATGCACTTATTAGCCATAGAACACAGAAAACTACTGTCATCAGGAGATATATCAGGACAATTGTATGTGGCTTTATAAATAGAGAAATATTCACTGCAAAAGAGTATTGGATCAATTCCCCTCCTAAATTTTGTATTTTCTAGGGTGTCTGAACCCCTAGTATCTCTTCCTCCCATTATGCGCTGCATTTCCCTCATTCTATCTGCCGAGTTCCCCCAATTCGAGTTTAACTCGGGAGATAGATCTCTATGATTCCCGACTGGTGGTTGCAGTTTTTCACACAGTTGCATTGGAAGCCATGCGCGGAGGAGTGCGCATGCATCCCTATTGTTCAAAATGTACTGTGTCACTACAGCTTCCAGCCTGTTCGAGAGACTAATGGGTGAAGCACTAGTGTCAAACTTTCCCAAAATCTGGCACAGATTTGTGCGATCTTGTATGTAGAGTGTTGTGGTTTGGGTGCTACCCTCCCTTTTTATGATTCCTAATCCTTGCCCAGTGCCTAGTCCTCTAGCACAGGAGTGAAGAGAGAAGAACTTTGATTTGGGGAATCTTCAGGATTGTCAGCCGAACATACTGGTGGCTGTTCGATCAGCATCCTTTCTCTTTGCTCCTGTGTCACAACGGAATGTGTATCCTTGTTAGCACAGCAATGGCTGTGCAAGTTCTCCATTGCCCGTGCTCTCAAAGACACAATGGTATTATCTTTTTGGGCTAGCTGAATTTTACATTCCTGTAACTCTGTCTTAAGTGTTTCTATCGCATTTTCATTCCCAGCCTCTTTATTTTCTAACAACACCATACATTGTTCTCTCAACATACATGTTTCCTTCCATTCATCCAATCCCTGTTCCAACAAACCATTCTCAGTCACCAATTGTTCAATCTCATCCCTCATGTCATCACACTCACAAACATTTGCATCCGCATTTGCTGAATAGCTATAGCTGAAATATCTTTCGCTGATGAGCTGAACACCCCCGGGTTCGGTTCGCACCAGAACCTTCGAACGGACCGAAAGTTTGCGCGAATTTTCGAACCCTATTCGTTACAATGGACGCGAACGTTCGAAATCAAAATTGCTAATTACAACGGCCAATATGCATGTTAATGTCATAAAACAGGTTTGGGGACCCGGGTCCTGCCCCAGGGGACATATATCAATGCAAAAAGAACTTTTAAAAACTAACGTTTTTTCGGGAGCAGTCATTTTAATGATGCATAAAGTGAAAAAAAAAAAAGTGAAATTTTCCTTTAAATATGGTACCTGGGGGGTGTCTAAAGTATGCCTGTGAAGTGGCATGTGTTTCCCGTGTTTAGAACTGTCCCTGCACAAAATGACATTTGTAAAGGAAAAAAAGAAGCCATTTAAAACCACTTGCGGCTTTAATGTCATGTCTTGTCCTGGCCATATGGCTGAAAATCCTTGCGAAAAATGGCATGGCTACCCCATCACCCCCCCCCACCCCAGCCCCTTTGGGTCTTGTATGGATATTAAGGGGGACCCCGCACCCAAAATAAAACCCTATACCTACAACCCTATATACTCTGAACAGCAGTATACAGGCGGTGCAAACAAGACACGGACTGTAGGTTTGTTCTTAAGTAGAATCTGAACAGGTACATTATGAAGTGTAGCTCCATCCCAAAAAAATCTAATTTTAAGCTTTTTTGAGAACATAGGGAGGGGTTATCACCCCTGTAACATTTGCTGTCTTTGCACATCTGTTCAGAACATTTCACCTCACTTTCCGTCCCAATGACAAATGTTTTTGGAAAAGTGGGGTTTTAATTGAAACAAGGATTGGTGATAAAGCATCAGTAGAGAGGAGATACCTTTTTCCCAAATTAAATCTAACAGGATCGAATTTCCCTTCCTAGGGGTAGATTTCCTCTCACTTCCTGTTTTCTCCTTCCGTTTGCAAGTAGGAGTCGTTTGTAAGTTGGATGTTTGAAAGTAGGGGCCTGCCGTAAATACTCTGCAGAAATTTGCCCCATTAGATGTTGGTGTAGCCACAAGACTGTAAGCCCTCACAGTTACTCTTGGTGGGCACAGGAATGGGCCCTGCTGTGAGGTATTAGATCAAGATTTGTAATTGCATGCACCTGTTGAACAGGGCAGAAAAATTGGGCCTTTGGTGGTGGTGGTGGACGGTGTTGCCACAAGACTGTAAGCCCTCACAGTTACTTTTGGTGGGCGCAGGAATGGGCCCTGCTGTGAGTTATTAGACCAAGATTTGTAATTGCATGCACCTGTTGAACAGGGCAGAAAAATTGGGCCTTTGGTGGTGGTGGTGGTGGACGGTGTTGCCACAAGACTGTAAGCCCTCACAGTTACTCTTGGTGGGCGCAGGAATGGGCCCTGCTGTGAGTTATTAGATCAAGATTTGTAATTGCATGCACCTGTTGAACAGGGCAGAAAAATTGGGCCTTTGGTGGTGGTGGTGGTGGTGGTGGACGGTGTTGCCACAGGACTGTAAGCCCTCACAGTTACTCTTGGTGGGCACACGAATGGGCCCTGCTGTGAGTTATTAGATCAAGATTTGTAATTGCATGCACCTCTTGAACAGGGCAGAAAAATTGGGCCTTTGGTGGTGGTGGTGGACGGTGTTGCCACAAGACTGTAAGCCCTCACAGTTACTTTTGGTGGGCGCAGGAATGGGCCCTGCTGTGAGTTATTAGATTAAGATTTGTAATTGCATGCACCTGTTGAACAGGGCAGAAAAATTGGGGCTTTGGTGGTGGTGGTGGTGGACGGTGTTGCCACAAGACTGTAAGCCCTCACAGTTACTCTTGGTGGGCACAGGAATGGACCCTGCTGTGAGTTATTAGATCAAGATTTGTAATTGCATGCACCTGTTGAACAGGGCTGAAAAATTGTGCCTTAGGCACTGGTGCTGGTGCCACAACACTGCAACCCCTCACAGATACTGTACTTGGAGCACAGCAGTCAGACATGTTGCGAAGCATTGCTTAAAAAAATTGTAGTTACACGCCCCTGTTAAACAGGGGCTGAAAAATTGTGCCTTAGGCATTGGTGCTGGTGCCACAACACTGCAACCCCTCACAGATACTGTACTCTGAGCACAGCAATGAGACCTGTTGCAAAGCATTGCCTAAAAATTGTAATTACACGCCCCAACAGGGGCTGAAAAATTGTGCCTTAGGCACTGGTGCTGGTGCCACAACACTGCAACCCCTCACAGATACTGTACTTGGAGCACAGCAGTCACACCTGTTGCGAAGCATTTTTTTTAAAAATTGTAATTACACGCCCCAGTAAGCCAGAGGATTTTCGGTGGGAAAGGTGTCCAAGTCTGACCTTGCCCCTAGGTATTCCTGCACCATGTATATCAGACGCTGGCGATGGTTGCTGGAACCGATCATACCTTGGGGCTGCGGACTAAAAAATTGTCTGAACGCATCGGTCAGACGTCCACCTTCCCCACCGCTCCTTCTGCTACTGACCGAAGCCTCAGCAACTCGTCGTCCAGGACCAGGAGTTTGTAACCTCCGGGAACGCGTTGCACAGACCTTTCTGCAAGGCCTCCCTGAGATGTCTCATCCTCTGCTCCCTCTGCGACAGCAAGATAAGGTCCGCAACCTTACCCTTGTACCATGGATCAAGGAGAGTGGCCAGCCAGTAATGGTCCCTCTCCTTGATCCGAAGAATACGAGGATCCTTCCGCAGGCTTTGCAGGATCAGGGATGCCATGCAACGTAGGTTAGCTGAGGCATTCGGTCCGGAGTCTTCTGGGTCACTGAGGACGACATGATCGCCAGCCACCTCCTCCCAGCCACGTACAAGTCCACTGGTTTGTTGGGACTGTACATCATCCCTAAAAGACTGCTGCTGCTGATGCTGATGCTGAGTGCCAGGCTCCACCTCCATGCTCACACAATCCTCCTCCTCCTCCTCCTCCTCTTCCTGTGTGATGGGTGGGACAGAAGGAACACTGTCTGGATAAAGGGGGCCTTGAGAGGCAAGGAAGTCCTCCTCTTCCTGCCTCTGTTCTGCCTCAAGTGCCCTGTCCATTATCCCACACAGCGTATGCTCCAACAGATGGACAAGAGGTACAGTGTCACTGATGCATGCACTGTTACTGCTCACCATCCTCGTGGCCTCCTCAAATGGTGAGAGGACAGTGCATGCATCCCTGATCATGCTCCACTGGCGTGGGGAAAAAAAGCCAAGCTCCCCTGACCCTGTCCTGGTGCCGTAGTCACAAAGGTACTCATTGATGGCCCTCTGCTGCGTGTGCAGTCGCTGCAGCATGGCCAACGTTGAGTTCCACCTGGTGGGCATGTCACATATTAGGCGGTTCTTGGGCAGGTTCAGCTCCTTTTGCAGCTCAGCCAGCCGAGCACTGGCATTATAAGATCGGCGGAAATGCACACAGACTTTCCTGGCCTGCCTCAGGACATCCTGTAAGCCTGGGTACCTGCCCAAGGACCGCTTCACCACCAGGTTGAGGACGTGAGCCATACAGGGCACATGGGTGAGCTGCCCCTGTCGCAGGGCGGAGAGGAGGTTGGTGCCATTGTCAGAAACCACCATTCCTGGCTTAAGCTGGTGTGGCGTCAACCACCTCTCGGCCTGCCCCTGCAGAGCTGCCAGAACCTCTGCCCCAGTGTGGCTCCTGTCCCCCAAACACACCAGCGCAAGCACGGCATGGCATCTTTTTGCCTGCGTACTCGCGTAGCCCCTTGTACGCCTACGGAGCACCGCTGGTTCCGAGGACAGAGCACTCGAATAGGCCATGGAGGAAGAAGAGGAGGAGGGGGTGGAGGAGAGAGGTGTGTCACAACCAGTGGTAGCATTTTGGAGGCGTGGTGGCGGAATAAACTCCAACACTACTGCACCTTGTCCTGCATCCCTCCCAGCTGCCAATAGAGTGACCCAATGGGCCGTGAAAGACAGATAACATCCCTGTCCATGCCTGCTGGACCATGAGTCAGCGGTAATATGCACCTTACCGCTGACCGCCCTGTCCAGCGAGGCATGGACATTGCCTTCCACATGCCGGTAGAGAGACGGAATCGCCTTACGTGAGAAAAAGTGGCGTTTGGGAACCTGCCACTGAGGAACCGCACATTGAACAAACTCACGGAAGGGGGCCGAGTCTACCAACTGAAAAGGCAGCAGTTGAAGTGCTAGCAATTTAGCCAAGCTAGCATTCAACCGCTGGGCATGTGGATGGCTGGGAGTATACTTCTTTCGACGGTCCAGCAGCTGGGGCAGGGAAATTTGCCTGCTACAATCGGACGTCGGTGTACTGCAAGTACTTGGTTGTGACACACCTAATTCTACACCTTCAGTCCTCTCAGAGCAGCTTTCAGAGAGGACTGAAGATATAGTGGGGTTGTAGATCCCAGCTGATGAGGAGCAAGGAGAGGTCCGCTTTGTTCTTTGGTGTGGGTCTTTAATGTGCGCTGCATGGCAGGTCGACATATGTCTGCTCATGCTTGTGGTGCCCAAGCGGCTGATGTTTTGGCCACGCGAGATACGCTTGAGACAAATATTGCAAATAGCAGTGGTGCGATCTGATGCACTCGTCTCAAAAAAGGCCCACACCAAAGAACTTTTGTGATAACGTGCAGAGGCAGCGCCCTGCACAGGCGGAGTTCTGCTGTGTGATTCAGTTGGTGTGCTGGCCTCTAGCTCGCCTCCAGGGGGCATCCTGCCTCGTTGGACATGTGCCGCCACATCCTCCTCCTCCTCCTCCTCCTCCTCTCTCCCTTCAGGCACCCACGTGGAGTCAGTGACCTCATCATCCCCTCCCTCTTCACCACTAGAGCAAACCTGGCAGTAAGCTGCAGCTGGTGGAACATTACTGCCAGATTGCTGTCCTTCAGCATCCCCTCTCTCTGCGCACACACTACTGCCTTCCTCAAGCTGGGTATCATCATCCGAGCCTTCGAATCGTTGGGCATCCTCCTGGAGCATGTACCCAACACTGTGCTCAAACAGTTCGGGGGACTCCTCAGGAGGACATGGTGGGTCTAGGGAAGGGGTGGCTGATGATGCCATTGAGTACGCGTTGGCAGCTGCTCTGCCAGTACCCTGAGCCTGGGTGAGAGAGGATGAGGAGGATGAGGAGGGCTTGGTCATCCATTCTACCAAGCCTTCGGCATGATGCGGCTCAACATGTCCAGCTGCCGAAAACAAAGACAAGCGTGTCCCATGGCCACGTGCTGATGACGATGCACGACCACGTCCACGACCAGCATTGTTGTCTCTAGAAACAGAGCCTGCTTGCCCTGTGTTCTTGCCTCGGGACGGTCTGCCTCTCCTTGGCGGTCTTCCAGCCATTGTAGTGGGTAGTGTATATTGTATAAAAAATAGAGCTCATATGTGTGCTCACAACACACTGTAGGTCATATGGGTGCTGACACACACACTAGAGGTACTATGTGTGCTGACAAGAAAATATAGGTCCTATGCGTGCTGCCACAAACACACTATAAGTCCTATGTGTGCTGCCACAAACACACTATAAGTCCTATGGGTGCTGACACAAACACACTATAAGTACTATGTGTGCTGCTGACAAGAAAATATAGGTCCTATGTGTGCTGCCACAAACACACTATAAGTCCTATGGGTGCTGACACAAACACACTATAAGTACTATGTGTGCTGCTGACAAGAAAATATAGGTCCTATGTGTGCTGCCACAAACACACTATAAGTCCTATGGATGCTGACACAAACACACTATAGGTCCTATGTGTGCTGACAAGAAAATATAGGTCCTATGTGTGCTGCCACAAACACACTATAAGTCCTATGGGTGCTGACACAAACACACTATAAGTACTATGTGTGCGGACAAGAAAATATAGGTCCTATGTGTGCTGCCACAAACACACTATAAGTCCTATGGGTGCTGACACAAACACACTATAAGTACTATGTGTGCTGACAAGAAAATATAGGTCCTATGTGTGCTGCCACAAACACACTATAAGTCCTATGGGTGCTGACACAAACACACTATAGGTACTATGTGTGCTGACAAGAAAATATAGGTCCTATGTGTGCTGCCACAAACACACTATAAGTCCTATAGGTGCTGACACAAACACACTATAAGTACTATGTGTGCTGACAAGAAAATATAGGTCCTACGTGTGCTGCCACAAACACACTATAAGTCCTATGGGTGCTGACACAAACACACTATAAGTACTATGTGTGCTGACAAGAAAATATAGGTCCTACGTGTGCTGCCACAAACACACTATAAGTCCTATGGGTGCTGACACAAACACACTATAAGTACTATGTGTGCTGACAAGAAAATATAGGTCCTATGTGTGCTGCCACAAACACACCATAAGTCCTATGGGTGCTGACACAAACACACTATAGGTACTATGTGTGCTGCTGACAAGAAAATATAGGTCCTATGTGTGCTGCCACAAACACACTATAAGTCCTATGGGTGCTGACACAAACACACTATAGGTACTATGTGTGCTGACAAGAAAATATAGGTCCTATGTGTGCTGCCACAAACACACTATAAGTCCTATGGGTGCTGACACAAACACACTATAGGTACTATGTGTGCTGACAAGAAAATATAGGTCCTATGTGTGCTGCCACAAACACACCATAAGTCCTATGGGTGCTGACACAAACACACTATAGGTCCTATGTGTGCTGCTGACAAGAAAATATAGGTCCTATGTGTGCTGCCACAAACACACTATAAGTCCTATGGGTGCTGACACAAACACACTATAGGTACTATGTGTGCTGACAAGAAAATATAGGTCCTATGTGTGCTGCCACAAACACACTATAAGTCCTATGGGTGCTGACACAAACACACTATAGGTACTATGTGTGCTGACAAGAAAATATAGGTCCTATGTGTGCTGCCACAAACACACTATAAGTCCTATGGGTGCTGACACAAACACACTATAGGTCCTATGTGTGCTGACAAGAAATATAGGTCCTATGTGTGCTGCCACAAACACACTATAAGTCCTATGGGTGCTGACACAAACACACTATAGGTACTATGTGTGCTGCTGACAAGAAAATATAGGTCCTATGTGTGCTGCCACAAACACAATATGGCTCCTATAAATCCCTGCCTGGGATGGGACAGAAGGTTGGGACAGAAGTTGGGGTGCAATGCTGTTCTAACGGCACTGCGATTGGTGCTACTGCAATGCTGTACTAACAGCACGCACACACCAGACTAATCCCCAGCAGCAGCTAATATCACACTCTGTGCAATCAGCAGCAATGATCAGTAATGATTTGAATGACTCAGGTCAGGAGTTAGCAATGGTTTAGCAAAGAAGAATATCAATCAAGCAAAGAAGAATATCAATCAGCAGACTGCTCTTCCAGAAGCCGGAACACATGTGCCCTGGGCCAACGGCGTGGCGGCCTTTTATATGGTGGGGCGTGTACTAAAGCCCCTGAGCTTTAATTGGCTACAGGCGTCCTGCCTGTAGCCAATTATTGCTCTCCTAGTTTCCGGCGCTGTGATTGGCCAAGCATGCGGGGTCACAGTGCATGCTTGGCCAATCATCAGCCAGCAATGCACTGCGCCGGCCACAATGCATTGCGGGGCGCTCGCATCACACGAATGTGATGCGAACGGCCCAAATAGTTCTGGGCTCGCCGAGCAGGGGAACGCCCGATGCTCGATTCGAACGTGGGTTCGAATCGAGCACCGGCCCATCCCTAATCTTTACTCACATTTTCTATCTGTCCTATTAATTCTGTTCTGTTACCACTCCAACTCTTTCTGTTCCGCAATTTCTTTCATTCTCAGCAACATGCATACCGAATTGGCTATTCTCTATTTCTAGCCCCTTTTTGAAGATTTTTTATACTTTATGGCATCATTATGAGTATTGCATTGTTTCAACAAATCATTGAATTGGTGTGTTAACGCATTCTTTTCTATACTATTGAATTGAATACAAGCATTTTTTCCAAGAAACTCTTCAAGGATATCCATTGACATGCTAATCTGCAATTAGCTACACTGAACAGTTGCTTAGACAATATACACAGATGAACAAACAGATACACAAACAAACACAGAGACTCAGATAAAAAGCTGTTCAAAGTCTAGTTTTTCACCTGTAGTCCCACAAAAAAAAAAAATATATACAAATCCGTTTAAATACAACTTTCTTCCAGAGAACACACTCTTAATCAATGCTCTCCTCTGTTAAATTGCAGGCCACATTGAACTCCTATTGGAACAGAGAGCTATTTCACACTCACGTGGGGAAAACTAAATATAAACGAAATAATAAAAAAAAAATATATATATAAAAAATATATATTCCCATTTTTTCCTCAGTGCTGTGTGGTTTATCCTGTCAATCTGCAGGCTATATCATATAACCAGGGATGACCAATCCCTAACTCGCCAGTCTCATTGACTGGTTACAGGCCTAACGCACAAAACATTTAACGTACATACATATATCAGCCATAGCTCTCACCAGGTTCTACGCGTCCGTTTCACTGATGAGATATTTTACAGAATTTTCATGACCAACCAAGCATGGTTTCAGAATTTGCGAGCCAGCGCCAATCTTGTCCACACTAGAGATGATTTTCAGTTCTGGGTGTCTTTGAGGATTTGTGCTTACCGGGACTCAAAACTAAACTACATTAGGGTTTGTGAATTCTGTGCAGAAAAAAACTATATTCTACACACCTTTATCTTGGGTGCCCAATGTAGAATGCGATATACTATTACTTACTATTATATCTGTGTATGTATTATTTTGTCTAGTCCCTATAGATTAGTTAGTCTAATCTAAAACTCTGAGCGCATGCCACTGTTAATATAACAATAATACAAAGTTAGCTATGAAACCAAACACACGGCATAAGATTAATCAAATCTCATTTTTGTTTCCCAAGGAAATAAGAAAGCTAACATGTATTAAAAGGGGTTATAAAATTACATAGCATATTACATAGCATACAGTCAAAATACAATACAATAATATACTTAGCACGTCCTCGTTGCTGGACCTCTGGATGGAGAAAGAGGCAGTTGTGTGTGAAACATTCCCTTTTGACAAACAACTCTCACCCACACTGCATCCCATTGCCTGCCCAACTTTTTCTTGTGGACGAATCAGTGTCTCTGGGGCGTATCCTCCACCGTAATATTTCTGACCATCTTGCTATACTGATTCTGTCTGTCCTGCCACAAGTGGCCTCTGGGGGCAGTGTCTGTCCATGAATTGCACTTGATCCGACTGGTGTCTATAGGTACTATGTGTGCTGCTGACAAGAAAATATAGGTCCTATGTGTGCTGCCACAAACACACTATAAGTCCTATGGGTGCTGACACAAACACACTATAGGTACTATGTGTGCTGACAAGAAAATATAGGTCCTATGTGTGCTGCCACAAACACACTATAAGTCCTATGGGTGCTGACACAAACACACTATAGGTACTATGTGTGTTGACAAGAAAATATAGGTCCTATGTGTGCTGCCACAAACACACTATAAGTCCTATGGGTGCTGACACAAACACACTATAGGTACTATGTGTGCTGCTGACAAGAAAATATAGGTCCTATGTGTGCTGCCACAAACACAATATGGCTCCTATAAATCCCTGCCTGGGATGGGACAGAAGGTTGGGACAGAAGTTGGGGTGCAATGCTGTTCTAACAGCACTGCGATTGGTGCTACTGCAATGCTGTACTAACAGCACGCACACACCAGACTAATCCCCAGCAGCAGCTAATATCACACTCTGTGCAATCAGCAGCAATGATCATTAATGATTTGAATGACTCAGGTCAGGAGTTAGCAATGGTTTAGCAAAGAAGAATATCAATCAAGCAAAGAAGAATATCAATCAGCAGACTGCTCTTCCAGAAGCCGGAACACATGTGCCCTGGGCCGACGGTGTGGCGGCCTTTTATATGGTGGGGCGTGTACTAAAGCCCCTGAGCTTTAATTGGCTACAGGCGTCCTGCCTGTAGCCAATTATTGCTCTCCTAGTTTCCGGCGCTGTGATTGGCCAAGCATGCGGGGTCACAGTGCATGCTTGGCCAATCATCAGCCAGCAATGCACTGCGCCGGCCGCAATGCATTGCGGGCTGCTCGCATCACACGAATGTGATGCGAACTGCCCAAATAGTTCTGGGCTCTCACTGATGAGATATTTTACAGAATTTTCATGACCAACCAAGCATGGTTTCAGAATTCGTGAGCCAGCGCCAATCTTGTCCACACTAGAGATGATTTTCAGTTCTGGGTGTCTTTGAGGATTTGTGCTTACCGGGACTCCAAACTAAACTACATTAGGGTTTGTGAATTCTGTGCAGAAAAAAATATATTCTACACACCTTTATCTTGGGTGCCAAATGTAGAATGCAATATACTATTACTTACTATTATATCTGTGTATGTATTATTTTGTCTAGTCCCTATAGATTAGTTAGTCTAATCTAAAACTCTGAGCGCATGCCACTGTTAATATAACAATAATACAAAGTTAGCTATGAAACCGAACACACGGCTTAAGATTAATCAAATCTCATTTTTGTTTCCCACGGAAATAAGAAAGCTAACATGTATTAAAAGGGGTTATAAAATTACATAGCATACAGTCAAAATACAATACAATAATATACTTAGCACGTCCTCGTGGCTGGACCTCTGGATGGAGAAAGAGGCAGTTGTGTGTGAAACATTCCCTTTTGACAAACAACTCTCACCCACACTGCATCCCATTGCCTGCCCAACTTTTTCTTGTGGACGAATCAGTGTCTCTGGGGCGTATCCTCCACCATAATATTTCTGACCATCTTGCTATACTGATTCTGACCGTCCTGCCACAAGTGGCCTCTGGGGGGCAGTGTCTGTCCATGAATTGCACTTGATCCGACTGGTGTCTAATCTTGGGGTTTGATCTTCGGTGCCCCACCTCCATTATCTCTTTCAGTTAGGTTCGTCTTTGATTCTCATAGACAGATCGGAGTCAGCATTGTCATGCAGAGTAGCTCTCATAGATAGAGTGGAGCTTTTAGTCTAATGAAAATAGAGGTATAACTGGCTACATTCCAACCGGGGGAGGGCATCCTGTTCTCCGGGACACTGTCAATGTATGGATCCCAGAAATATTACATGAGTTCATATTGAATCCAACACCATGATTGTAATATGCTGTGAATTTCCTCTTTGTCCTCATGCATGTTGGATTTTTTAATGCTCCTTTTTGGTCCTTCATGCATATTTGCCTTCACTAACCTCCTCAGCATGCTCTCCTGGGCCCATATACACCTAGTCTAGTCACTTAACAATGTATTTTGTCAGCTCCATAGTAGTGCCCTAAACACCCCCTAAAATGTGTCCACATGTTAATGTTGTCCTTAAATTCATGCAGAGAGTCAGAGGCTTTTTTTTAGACATGGAAACTGTCAAAAAATTAGTTTCGTTTCTTCCCGTTTCGTATATAAAAAAAATCGTAATTCGTGTACGAAATTCCATTCGAATTCATACGAAATACGAATTTCTTACGAATCATAATTTTTTTTTCGAATCGTTACGAATCGTTAGTAAAGTTACGAATCGTTAACGCGGCTAATGAATTGTCGGTTCTCGTAACACAGAGAACAATTCGAATCCAACTACAAATATCGAATTTCAATTTCAAGTTACGAATCGTTACGAATTATTAATAAATCCAACTACAAATATCGAATTTCAACTAATATGAAAGAAGATATTATAGCGGATATAACGAATGCTTCGAATGATTAGAATGAATTTGAGATTCAGTATATCTAATATAGAGAACTGTTTCTGCACAAAGTGTCATTTTTGCAGGAAAAAAGCTATTTAAAATCACTCGTGGCTAATGAAATGTCGGCTCCGTAACACAGAGAACAGTCATTCATTGATAAAAAAAAAAGCGTAGGGGTCCCCCCAAATTCAATAACCAGGCCCTTCAGGTCTGGCATGGATATTAAGGGGAACCCCAGCCGAAAAAAAAAAAAATGGCGTGGGGTCCCCCTCAAAATCCATAACAAGGGGACCCCCAGATCCCGGCCCCCCCCTGTGTGAAATGGTAAGGGGGTACAAAAGTACCCCTACCATTTCACCAAAAAAGTGTCAAAAATTGTAAAAATGACAGGAGACGGTCTTTGACAATTCCTTTATTAAAACCTTCTTTCTTCTTTCTTCTGGTCTTCCTTTCTTCATCCTTCGGTTTCTTCATCTTCTCCTTCCGGCATCTTCTTCTTCCTCCGATCCGCTTCTTCTTCCTCTGGTCTTCTCATCCTTCTCGTCCGGCATCTTCCATGGCGTCGGCGTCTGTTCTTCTGTCGGGCCGCTCCTCGCAATGGGAGGCTCCCGCTTTGGGAGGCTTCGCTCCGGCTGACAGGTCTTATATAACGGAGGGCACCTGGTGACCCCGCCCCCTCTGACGCACGGGGACATCATGGGGAATTCCCTATGGCTTTCCCCATGACGTCAGAGGGGGGGCGGGGTCACCAGGTGCCCTCCGTTATAAAGGACCTGTCAGCCGGAGCGAAGCCTCACAGAGCGGGAGCCTCCCATTGCGAGGAGCGGCCCGAGAACAGACGCCGACGCCATGGAAGAAGATGCCGGACGAGAAGGACGAGAAGACCGGAGGAAGAAGAAGCGGATCGGAGGAAGGAGAAGATGGAAGAAGATACCGGAAGGAGAAGATGAAGAAACCGAAGGATGAAGAGAGGAAGAAGGAAGACCAGAAGAAAGAAGATTTTAATAAAGGAATTGTCAAAGATCGTCTCCTGTAATTTTTACCGATTTTGTCACTTTTTTGGTGAAATGGTAGGGGTACCCCTTACCATTTCACACAGGGGGGGGCCGGGATCTGGGGGTCCCCTTGTTAAAGGGGGCTTCCAGATTCCAATAAGCCCCCCACCCGCAGACCCCCACAACCACCGGCCAGGGTTGTGGGGATGAGGCCCTTGTCCCCATCAACATGGGGACAAGGTGCTTTGGGGGTCTTTTTTTTTGCCCGGGGTTCCCCTTAAAATCCATCCCAGACCTGAAGGGTCTGGTATGGATATTTAGGGGGGACCCCATTTTTTCTCTTTTTTTGGCTGGGGTTCCCCTTATTATCCATAGCAGACCTGATGGGCCTGGTTATTGAATTTGGGGGGACCCCTTTTTTTTATATATATATATCAATGAATGACTGTTCTCTGTGTTACGGAGCCGACAATTCATTTGCCGGCAATAGCCGCGAGTGATTTTAAATTCATTCGAATTCATTTGTTATATCCGCTATAATAATTTCTTTCGAATTAGTTGAAATTCGATATTGGTAGTTGGATTCGAATAATTTGGAGCTGAAATTCGTAAACGTAATTTTTCCTGCAAAAATTACACTTTGTCATTCGAATCATTCGAATCCATTCGAATTCATTCGAATCATTCGTTATATCCGCTATAAGAATTCGATATTTGGTAGTCGGATTCGAATAATTTCGGCAACGAAATTCGTAAACAGAATTTCGTATTCCGTACGGAATTCGTATTAGAAACCCTCCCTCCCTCCCTCCCTCCCCCCCAACCGCTAAGTCAGCTGATACCAATACTCTATCTGCTGACTTTTCCAAACCCATACACACCATACCTACCTCTTTTGTGGTCATATTTCTGTATGAATTTCCCAAAGCATGTAGTGCAAGGGCCTGCCTGAATTCTTTCAAATGGTACTGTTTAAAATTTTCTTCTCCTATTATCTTTTTTTTTTATTATCAAATTTTATTGTTTTTTTTAACATTTCCATTTAAAATCCGCATTATATCATTTATCCAAGCATTTTGGTATGAAAACATTTATTTTTTTATCCTTATCCCATATTCCCTCCTCCCTCCCCCTATCAGCAACCCATGGATCAAAACACCCGAAAAAAAAAAGAAGAAGAATATATAATAAATTCCTTCCCTCACCCTCTCCGCCTCCCTCTCTCCCCCCTCCTAGGTAGTAAGTGTGTTTTCTTTTTTCTTTCCTCTTTCCCCTCCCCCTTTCCAACTCCGTTAACCCCCCCTTTACGTCTTACCAATCCCAGTTTGTGGAATAAAGAAAAAAGGAAAAAAAACAGGCCATATTACTCCCTTTTAAAACTACCCCCCCCCCCTTTTCCCACCCCTGTTTCTCCCTTATAACTTGTGAGAAAGAATTAGGTTATAGAGAGCTTCCCAAAGAAAAAAAAAACCCCCACCTTGAAAATTAGTGTACAAGGCTTCTAAAGGCCATATTATTCCCTTTTCACCTACCCCCCCTCCTTTTCCCACCCCCCATTTCTCCCACGTGACTTGTGAGATAGGATTGGGTTGTAGAGAGCTTCCCAAAGAGATGGGAGGGAAGAAGGAAAAAAAAATATTCTAATGTTGCCTCCCCCTTCTTTAAGGTACCTGGAATGAAATAATTATTGTTCTATTTATTATTCAATCTCTGCTTGGCATAGTTCCCATTCTGTCCAGATTTGCGTAAACCTCTCTTTTCTATTTTTTATCTTGTGTATCCATCTTTCAGCCTTCATTATTAGGTTAACTTCCTTCTTCCAATCAAGTATGGTTGAGCATTTAATCTGTTTCCATAATCTCGGTATCAGTAGTTTTGCTGCGTTTAATAAGTGTGGTATAATACTATTCGTATATACCCTGCGTGACTTCATTGACCCATGGAATAAAAAGTTTGGGGGCATTGATTCCATCTGTCCCTGTGACAATCTCTCTATCCATGGGGCAATTTCTTGCCAGAACCTTCTAATCCTGGGGCATGACCACCATAGATGAAGAAGGGTGCCCCTCTGCCCACATCCTCTCCAGCATCTGGCATCTGCCGTAGGGTACATCTGTGCCAGTTGCGCTGGAGTTCGGTACCACCTGGTCAAGAGTTTATAAGACGTTTCTTGAATTTGTGAGCTTTTCGATGTATATGTCGAATCGATAAGTTCTTTAATTTGTAAAACTATAATTTAATTACCCTTCCCTACCCTTCCTTATATTTTTTCTAGCCCTAAGGATTAATATGTACATTTGAGACAATAGATGTCTATGTTTCGTCATCTTTGCACATTTAGATTCAAATATGGTAAGTGTGTTCAAGGGTCTCATCAAGGTTTTCAGTTTATTGAAAAAGCACATTAATTGCTGATACCTCCATTCAACCATTGGTATTGTTCCCAGCTTCTGTATCAATTCTGGTAAAGTAAGTAATGTTCCCTTCGGAGTAAATTTGCCACATGTAGTATCCCCATCTTTCCCCCAGTTCCCCATAGATCCTGCTTCTTTTTTATTTTTTTTCATAATCCAGGGTGTTCCCATCAAACTCCTTCCTGCCATTGTTTGTTCCAGGGATACCCAAATTTTTTTTGATTGATCATGACTTCAATTTAGGATACGTACTAAGGCCATTTCCCTATAATATAGTTTTGTCTGGTAGCCCCATACCTCCTTCTGACTTCCCTTTACATAATATATCATATGCAAGTCTGGGGCGTTTATTCCACACAAAAGATGTAAAGGCCCTTCGTATATTATTAAAGAAATTCTGAGGAAGTGGAATTGGAACTGCATATAAAATGTAGAAAATTTTAGGCAATATGCTCATTTTTATTGCAATTACCCTTATGAACCATGTTAGTAACTGCCCTTCACTTCCTCAGATCTTCTATTACCCCTTCCATTAAAACCTTATAGTTCAGGTCGTATAGAAGTTTAAGGTCTGGTGTTATATGCGTTCCTAAATAAACAAGGGATTTTTTATTCCATATAAAGGAACATGGCAGGGCAGGATTACATATTTTTCAAAGTTAATCTTGAAATTGGATAAGGCTCCAAATTTGGATACTTCTGTCATCAAAGCCAATAGTGAGGTCTGTGGTGCTGTCAAGTAGAATAATAAGTCGTCCGCGTAAGCCAAAACCTTATGTTCATATGTTCCAATACGTGTCCCCTGAATTTCGATGTTTTTCCTTACTTTGCATAGAAAGGGTTCTAGTATCATAGCGAACAGTAAAGGCGACCCCTTAGAACCTCGGTCATGAAAGCCCAATTTACCCTGTTGAATGCCTTTTCGGCGTCCATTGATTCTATCACTCTAGGGGCTCTATCTGGGCCATTTTTCATCCCATGTAGAATATGCAGGGCCCTTATGGTATTGCCTCTGGCCTCGCGGCCCTTCGTAAAACCTGTTTGGTCAGGATGGACTATTTTTACTATTATAGTCTTGTAGCCTACGAGACAACATTTTTGCTAGAATTTTAGTATCTGCGTTCAACAGGGAAATTGGTCTATAGTTTGCGCATTGCTGGGGGTCCTTTCCTGGCTTTGGAAGCACTGTAATATAAGCCAATAAAGCTTCTGGTGGGAGAGGGTTTGACATATTGATCGCATTAAAGTAATTACATATCGGGGTTCCCAGGTATGTGGCAAATTTCTTATAGTACGAGTTTGTAAAGCCATCTGGCCCTGGGCTTTTTCCCATTGCCAGATTTGCTATTACTCCATTTACTTCTTCAACTGTAATTGGCCTATTTCTCCTATTATCTTGATGGGTAATTGCAGAATCTAAAAATGAGCTTCCATTTTTTTTTTTGTAGTTGTGGGCTGCCAATAGTGTTATTAAGGAGGATCTGGCCAAAGTAACACACATTACTTTGTTACTCTATTACTTAGTGGAGAGGGTTACCTGTCCAAAACATACCCCCCACCCTAAAATATTTCCAAGGGGCCATCAGAGGGGGGGGGGATCTGATAAGTGGGCCTTATATTTTAGCCTTTAACTACTCTTTACAAGAAATGTTTTACTGATATTGGCCAAGAATGTTTGTGTCTAATTTGCTTGCAATGTTTATGTGCAAAATTACTAATTTGATTTTTGTTGTTTTACTCCACAGTTTCCTTCAACGCCACAGGAATGGCAGACTGTGGCCTCCCAGTTTGCCCAGTGGTGGGATTTTCCTAACTGCGGAGGGGCAATCGATGGGAAGCACGTCCACATCGTCCCACCACCCCATTCAGGGTCATACTGTTTTAACTATAAAAGGTTTCATAGTATCGTGTTGATGGCGGTGGTGTCAGCGACATATGAGTTTCTGTATGTGGACTTGGGGAGGAATGGCCGGATGTCGGATGCCGGAGTATTTGCCCGGACCGAGTTCTACTGACGTCGCGAGAGTGCTGGCTTGGGATTGTCAACCCCGGAGGAGAACGTCTTCGTCACAGATGAGGCATTCAGTCTGGGTAACCATGTCATGAGGCCATTCCCCCAGAGGACCCTCACCCCGGAGAAGAGGGTTTTTAATTACCGGCTGCCCAAAGCCAGAAGAGTTGTGGAGAGCGCGTTTGGGATCCTGGCCAGCCGGTTCCACCTGTTTCAAACGGTCATAAATATGGCAGAGTACAAACTTAATACCATTGTGTTATCTTGCTGCATCCTGCACAACTTTTTAAAACAAAATAACCCAAATTATGTGGTCTCAGTTGGGCCTGAGGCCGGACTTCAGGAATCAATGACGACCCTGGAGGCGGCCCGTCCTGGCTTGCCCCCCCAAAGTGCCCGTGAAGTGCGTCAAAATTATTTGGAATATTTTTCGGGGAAGGGGGCCATTGCTTTGCCAGCACATATTGAAAACATTTTATATTTAATCTGCTAAAATCTTGATTTTGATTTACTGCTTGTGTTTCTTTTTGCTGTCTCCTAGTGCACTTGTAGTGCCAAGTGTTTTTTCCATTATTAAATAACACCCATTGTCACTGTAAACACCAATTTCATCACAAAAACTGGTAGTGATCATTGAAAGAAGAAGCCACACATTGTTGAGTATAAATCCTTTTACTCCGCACACATTCACATGTGCGTTTTAAAACCTTTTCTTTTGGTTTTGGAGGTTACATAAGCAGCCATGTTTCAAAACAAAACATACACAACTCTGGAACTTACAAAGTTCAACATTGAAAAACTTAAGGCGGGCGTGGCCGACCATGGATGGCTGAAGATGCACATCACTGAGCTCTGTGCCTTCCCGACAGCGTCAGGCTAATTAAATACACTGCACACCCGCGATCTTCGTGGCAGCGGCAAGCTCTCACGCCACTGAGCCCACAGACTTACAGCAAGGCACCATACAGCAGTACCTGCTGAGAACGGCGCCGCTCGATCCTCGGACCCCTAAAGATAAGATGGCGCCCGGCCGCAGCACGGGGAAGACCAAGCCTCCTCCTCCCACTTCAGCAACAGCGCACCAGAGTGAGGACAGCACTGATGGACTCCAGGATCCCAGAGGAGAGACTTCAGCCTCCTCGGTTCGGTCAGTAACTTTACATGACACAGACACAGGGGAATCCCAAACATACACACATCCTCTGCCAGGGGAGCCTATTAAGTCTGAAGCCACAGTCCTCCTCTCTGCCTATTTATTATTCAATCTCTGCTTGGCATAGTTCCCATTCTGTCCATATTTGCGTAAACCTCTCTTTTCTATTTTTTATCTTGTGTATCCATCTTTCAGCCTCCATTATTAGGTTAACTTCCTTCTTCCAATCAAGTATGGTTGAGCATTTAATCTTTTTCCATAATCTCGGTATCAGTAGTTTTGCTGCGTTTAATAAGTGTGGTATAATACTATTCGTATATACCCTGCGTGACTTCATTGACCCATGGAATAAAAAGTTTGGGGGCATTGATTCCATCTGTCCCTGTGACAATCTCTCTATCCATGGGGCAATTTCTTACCAGAACCTTCTAATCCTGGGGCATGACCACCATAGATGAAAAAGGGTGCCCCTCTGCCCACATCCTCTCCAGCATCTGGCATCTGCTGTAGGGTACA
The DNA here is from genome assembly GCA_028564925.1 of Lithobates sylvaticus. Lineage (NCBI taxonomy): Eukaryota > Metazoa > Chordata > Amphibia > Anura > Ranidae > Lithobates > Lithobates sylvaticus. Next base: position 97,256,006 of record CM053032.1, on the reverse strand, counting down.
TCTGTGCCAGTTTCGCTGGAGTTCGGTACCACCTGGTCAAGAGTTTATAAGACGTTTCTTGAATTTGTGAGCTTTTCGATGTATATGTCGAATCCATAAGTTCTTTAATTTGTGTCTTAGTAAAACTATAAATTAATTCCCCCCCCCCCTTCCCATTCTCTGATGTAGTAAGGTGTTATATTTTTTCTAGCCCTAAGGATTAATATGTACATTTGAGACAATTATGATTATGATACATTTAGATTCAAATATGGTTAGTGTGCATCCACATGTTTCCAGATCTGTCTCGCAATACACTGTATATGCGCCGTGTGGTACGCCCTCTACTTGACCTTATACGGCAAGCCAGGGCTTCCAATACCTGGGGCCACCTCTTCAGCCAGAGGCGCAAGCAGGTTCGTGCTATCAGACCCAACCAGCTGCCTGAATTCTTCCTCTTCCTTGAACAAGAACTGGTTGAGGTCCTGAACTGGCTGGATCCCCCAGAAGACTGATCAAGACAGATGGGTCTTGGCCCATTTCCACAAAGCCGTAGATGTCCTAGGTCTAGATCGGTATCCTCCAGCTCTGGAATAAGACACCCTACCTCTCCAGAAGATTGATCTGGAAGTTTATTGGAGTCCAATGCCTTATCCCCTTCCTCCACACCATCTACTTCCCCAGGGGATCCTAACAGCTTTGACGCATTCCTGGCAGGTTTGCCCTACCCCCTGATCCCCCGCCTGTGACATTTCTCCTGCGATCCGTGCCCTCCAACATACTTGGTCAGGTTCTGTTTGACTACAAGGGGACGGACCTATCAGTTCTTTTCCTGCCCTTTGCCAATGCAATTGTCTGGCTGGGGTTCGGGAGAGAACACAGGTGATAGACACATTTGTTTTACGCTGTGACAGGCATCAGGCCACGCCAAAATGCGCTAAATGTTTTCACATATGATGTTCCACTCAGTTTCAGGTTGTCCCCCCTCCCACCCCCCGTGTGGTATATGACTGTGGAGGTTTACTGGGGTGGGTGGATCGACTCAGGGAGGAGGCATGGCTTCCGGTCCTGATAACTATGCACTGATGGTGTGGCACGCACAACACCTGTGGCAGGCTTGGGTGCCTCCCCGGGTTAGTCCTCCGATATCCCTCTCTGCCTTCTATTTTCTCTATGTCAATTGGAGCCAATATAATTATCTATTGTATGTCCTCCTAGGTTACACAATCAGACTTAATGCTCATGTCAAGTTGAATGTTGTTATTTGTTGTTCCTTTGACTGAGGTTTTATATACCATTCAATTAGTTGAGTAAAAGTATACTTGCAATACCTAAAACACAGGCTCGGTGTGGTGAGACTAGGAGCCTGCTGTTCCCTCATAGATAACAGAGACCCCCCCATCCCCTTTTTCTGTAACGGTGGGAGTCTACACGGTCGACTGCTCTCGGAAGTGGCTGCCATATGCCTTGTACATGGGTCAAATATTAGGTGTGCCAAACACACGATACCCAGGACTGCTATGCTGTCGGGATCACGACTCAGGTCAACCCATATCGACCTTTCCCCCACAGTAGGGTGGGCACAGTTTGTGCCTAGAGCGTGACATTTCACGCAGTGTTTCGCCTTTGCGAACACTTTAGCACCCATAGACGCTTCTTAGGTGTCTTTCCATCTAGTATCTACTTCCTCCTTTCCTTACACTTTCCTCTCCCCCTTCCCCCCTTACCCCCCTCTCCCCACTCCTCTGTTTTGTACTCTTCCCTACTGCCCTTTCCCCCAACCCCCTATATTTTTACCCCCCCCTCCCCCCCCCTCTTGTTTCCATGTATTATTATTTTTATATAGCTCTTTCGCACTCCAGCATGGCTCACACGGTGACTTCTCGCCCGCAATTAAAATTATGTTCAGATATTGCAAATGGTCTCAACATTGCCTCGAAACGCAGGCAAATCCTTTACCAGATGCACAAACGTCAGGTTAATGTGCTTTTGCTACAGGAGACCCATTTCCACTCTGACTCCACCCCTTCCTGCTCCAATAGATACTTCAATAGATGGATTCACAGCACCAACCCGACACAAAAATCTAAGGGAGTATCCATTGCTTTTCATAAGTCACTCCATATAGAACTACTCGATCATATGGTGGACCCCCAGGGAAGATATGTTTTTGGGAAAATTCCCATATTTCCAAACTAAATTTACAATAGCCAACATATACCTGCCTAATACTCACCAAATTCCATCAGCCCTGCAGTACTTAAAGACCTTGGCAAGTTTCATGGAGGGCAAGCTCATACTCGGAGGAGATTTTAACGCTCCTCTGGATCCACTTCTGGACTCCTCGACCTCCCGTTCTTCTATATCTTTTCCTAAGTTGCGGGCCCTGAAACGTGCCATCTACAATATGCATCTTATTGATGTCTGGAGGATACTGTACCCTAAATCCCGAAACTACACCCACTTCTCACACGTTCACCAATCATACAGTCGCCTTGATTATTTTCTGATTGTCCTTGGCTGTCTAGATTGGTCCCCGAAATGTGAAATTGACCCTATGGTCTGATCCGACCACTCTCCCATATACATGACGTTCTCGATCCCCTCCATCCCAGTGAGAGAGTGGAAATGGTGGCTAAACGACTCGCTACTAACAGATCTAGGGTGTGACGTGCGGATCTCGGAGACCATATCAAATTTTCTTGCGGATCAAGCTTCTGACGACACTTCACCACCCATTAAATGGGAGGCATTAAAGGCGGTTTTGTGGGGCAGCTTTATCCAAATGGGAGCTCTTTTGAAGAGGGAACGCTCGGCTGCGATAGATACCACAGTACATAAACTTAGGACACTGGAGACTACCCATAAGCGCTCTCCAACGGTAGAAACGCTTACAGAGGTTTCTTCCGCCCGCACACAGCTCAGGGAATTATACGAAGCGTCAGCCCGTATGTTTGCAAACAAACTTGCCTTTCATCAATACCAATTTAGGGACAAATGTGGTAGATCGTTGGCTCATACGCTACATACTAAACAATCTACCAACTTTATACCCCACGTACAGGACAATTCTGGGGGAACTGTTTCCTCGCCTTCTAAAATGGGCCAGATATTCAGGGATTTTTATCAATCCTTGTACAACATACCTGCAGCAAGCCCTACCGACTCTCCCTCTACTACGGCGGAAGCCCAGACCTCATATATTTCACAGACTGCACTACCCACTTTAGATGACGAAACGATAGAGGACCTTGAAGCATCAATCTCGGAGGACGAAGTTGCCTGTGCCAACCCAGCTACCCCATCTGGTAAAAGCCCGGGCCCTGGCAGCTTTACTCCAAAATTTTACAAACAATTTGCCCCCCTTCTCACCCCCTTCTTAACAAAAGTGTTTAACTCCCTCTCCGAGGGATCAGCATTCCCTACGCAAACACTAGAAGCACATATCTCCCTCATCCCAAAGCCGGACAAAGACCCGACTCTATGTGCGAACTACCAGCCTATATCATTGATAGGAGTAAATCTGAAGGTGTTTGCTAAGGTGCTGGCAAATAGAATGCAGCCATTGTTGCCCCGCCTAATACACTTGGACCAGGTTGGCTTTGTGTGTGAACGAGAGGCACGAGACAACACCTTGAAAACACTTCTCATCACAGATTATGCCCGCACCCACAATATCCCATTGTGCCTCCTCACAGTCGACTCGGAGAAGGCCTTCCACCGCGTCGACTGACATATTCCTCCGCCTATCCCTACAACAGATAGGATTGGGCCACAATATGATTTCCAGAATAATGTCCCTCTATTCCTCTCCCTCCGCTAGAATCAGACTGAACAGATCCTTATCTCCAAAGTTTACTATCCATAATGGAACACGACAGGGATGCCCCTTATCCCCCCTCCTCTATGTCCTTGTCATGGAACACCTGGCCATCACCCTCAGGAACAGCCCAGCTATCCATGGTATTAACATAGGTCCTGTCAATACCAAAACTGCTCTCTTTATGGATGACTTGCTAATGTTCGTGACTCATCCGCAAGTATCCCTGCCCTCAATCATACAGGAGTTCCGGAGATATGGAGATGTAAGTAACTTCAAAGTTAACCATAGCAAGTCGGAAATCCTCAATATATCACTCCCAAAGGAGGTCCTCCAACAACTCTCATCTTCCTTCCCTTTCAAGACGAGCTCCACCTCCATTCGCTACCTAGGAATCCACATCCCGACAGACACTTCTCAACTCTTCTCCAGTAACTTTACCCATCTGCTCCTCAGAACACAAGCAGATCTGACTATTTACGCTTCCAAACGGCTTTCCTGGTTGGGTAGGGTGAATGCTTTGAAAATGGATGTTCTTCCTCGATTCTTATACCGCTTTCAAACCATCTATATCCCCACCTCATTCTTTAAGAAACTCCGTCAGATTTTTCTCCAAATTTATATGGAAGATGGACCGTCCCAGGATACGATATGATACAATGATTCTTCAGAAGGCCCGGGGAGGAGCAGGGGTTCCAGACGCCTCCATATACCACAAGGCAGCAGTACTCACGCGTATCGTAGATTGGTTTCATCACTCCTCGTCCAAACTCTGGGTTCAACTGGAGAGTCATCTAAATGAGATCAACCTTTGCGCTTTACCGTGGACACCTATGGCCCAGCGTAAAGACGCTGCTCTCTCCGCTGCTCTCACCCATCAGACACTTCAGGTATGGAACCATTTAGTCTTAGCTGGTCTAAAACACAGGGCCCTATGACTCCTTTCTTTGGGACTCCAGCTTTCCCTCCAGCTGTAAGTGGGAGGAGATTTGGATCCTGAAACAAGGAGAACCACATACGCCTAGCTCAGGTCCTTCGCGTGGACCTCTAAAAACGAACTCACCTCCCCAGACAGCTTTGAGGCACCCAAAAATGTGGATGCAGAGAAGCCAAGTTGTGTCCTACATGCGTTCCTTTTCTTCCTTATTGGATATCCTATCTGACACATCTGGCTTCGACGAACTGCTGTTACAACCTGATCCGCCGACGCACGTGGTATCCCTACTTTACTCCCTACTACTGAACTTATCTACCCCGACCTTCCACCTTATACGCAGAAATGGGAAGTAGAATTACAACACTCTATCTCACCCGCAGATTGGCAAAAGTGCTTCATCCTGACGCATAAGATTTCCCTAGCAACTAAGACTCAAGAAAAAGGGTTTAAACTGTTGACAAGATGGTACAGATGCCCAGCGAATATACAGCGCTTTAACCCTTCTTTGCCAGATACTTGCTGGCGATGCCTGTCCTCTAGAGGGACACTGCTTCACATTTGGTGGTCTTGCCCTCCCATTAGGGATGAGCCGAACACCCCCGGGTTCGGTTCGCACCAGAACCTTCGAACGGACCGAAAGTTTGTGCAAATTTTTGAACCCTATTCATTACAATGGACGCGAACGTTCGAAATCAAAAGTGCTAATTATAACGGCCAATATGCATGTTAATGTCATTAAACAGGTTTGGGGACCCGGGTCCTGCCCCAGGGGACATATATCAATGCAAAAGGAACTTTTAAAAACTAATGTTTTTTCGGGAGCAGTCATTTTAATGCATAAAGTGAAAAAAAAATTTAAATATGGTACCTGGGGGGTGTCTAAAGTATGCCTGTGAAGTGGCATATGTTTTCCGTGTTTAGAACTGTCCCTGCACAAATTGACATTTATAAAGGAAAAAAAGAAGCCATTTAAGACCACTTGCGGCTTTAATGTCATGTCTTGTCCTGGCCATATGGCTGAAAATCCTTGAGAAAAATGGCATGGCTAAAGTCTGCCTTATGCCGCGTACACGCGAAGGGCCTATCCCGCGGGATTATCCCCTGGCCTCAAGTCCAGGGGATAATCCCCTCGTGTGTGGGCCTCCAACGGACTTTTTTTCAAAAAGTCCGGCGGACTAAAGTTTTAAGTTTTGTTTTAAAATTATCCGCTGGACTTGGCAGTCCAGCGGACAATCCCGCCGTTAGTAGGCTAGTCCGCCGGACTTTTGAAATGAACGGACTTGCCGCTCATCGGAAAGTCCGTTCATTTAGCACGTGAGTGTTTGCCTTTACTCAAGAACTGGTATTGGTTTATAATTTTGTATATGTCCGATATCAGTCCCCTGCGGTTGCGTCCTTCCAATATGGTCTGTTCAAATGGGGATGGGGGGGAAAATAGGAGTTGTGGCGCTATCGTTTGGGCAAAGTGTCTGATCTGCAAATAACTGTAGAACGTCTGCTTTGGTAAGTCATATTTAGCCTGGAGCTCCGAGAATGTCAGCAACCTACGAGTTCTGGGGTTCACAATATGACCATAAGTGAAATAAGTTCCGCAAGGCCCAGGGCCACGACATCTGGTGCGTTAGGCTGGTTGGCAGTTTAGGATTGCATAAGAAAGAATTCATCAGGGAGTGTTTAGATTTAAGGTTATATTCGCGAGAGACCTTGCGCCACAATAAACGAAGTTGTGACATGGAGCCTAGCATGCGACTGGGGTCCACCTCCACATTTGCGCTCCATATCATGCTGTTTGGGTGTACTGGGGCTAGCCATATTTTTTCTAATTCTGACCATTTATTGAAGGACCTCTGGGTGAACCATGATGTCAGTGCGCGAAGTTGGGTTGCCTGATAGTACCTGACCAGGTCAGGAAATGCCAGGCCCCAGTCCGTCCGTGACGCTGTCAGTACTGAGCTGGGCACTCTGTGTTTTTTAAAGTTCCATAAAAATTTCAGGAGGTCTTTTTGTAGTTTGCGCAATTGTATGTAGGGAACGGGAATAGGTAGAGTTTGGAATAAGTATAGTAGTTTTGGGAGAATGATCATTTTAACGGAGGTGATCCGGCCTATAAGGGAGATGTGGTGAGCTTTCCATTTTTGGATCAGTTCCCGGATTGATCGAAATATCGGTGGGAAGTTCGCCTGATACAGGGTGTGGAAGGATGGGGTAATAGATACCCCTAGATATTTGAGTGAGGTGGTCTCCCATTTGTAGGGGAAGGTAGACTTAAGGTGGGTCGTTTCGTCTGTCAGGATATTGAGTGGAAGTGCAACTGACTTGGAGGTGTTAATTTTGCAGCCTGAAAGCCTGCCGTAGTTGTCTAGTGCGGCGTGAAGGTTGGGGAGGGAGGTCCGAGGTTTGGTCAGGGTGAGTATAATGTCGTCCGCGAACAAAGTGATCTTAAACTCCTTGCCCCTGACCGGAATGCCCCTGATATTGGGATTGTTTCTAATGGTGGCCGCCAGGGGTTCTACACATAGAGCAAACAGCAGGGGGGAGAGCGGGCATCCCTGGCGGGTACCATTAGTGATTGGGAAGATGGGCGATGTGGCGAAGGGTTTCTTAACCTGCGATGAGGGGAGTGTATAGATGTTCTGGACTGCATCTAAGAAGGGACCCTTAAAGCCCATATGGTGTAGTGTGGCCATCATGAAGGGCCAACTTAGGCGATCGAACGCCTTTTCTGCGTCTAAGCTAAGGACCAAGGATTCTGTGTTTTCTCTATTCGCTATGTCTATCAAGTCTATGACCTTTCTGGTGTTGTCTCCTGCTTGTCGCATGGGGACGAACCCCACTTGATCCTTGTGTATCAGGGTGGGGAGGATTGTATTTAGGCGGGTAGAGAGAATTTTTGTAAATATCATGAGGTCCAAATTCAAGAGGGCTATGGGCCTGTAACTGGCGCATACTGTCGGGTCTTTGTCAGGTTTGGGGATCAGAGTTAAATAGGAGCCCAGCATCTCGCTCGGGATAGGGGTCTGTCGGAGAAATGCATTAAATAGTCTGGTCATATACGGGCCCAGGATGTGTAAGAAAGTCTTGTAGTACTCGTATGGAAGTCCGTCCGGCCCCGGGATTTATGTGCCGGTAAGGCCTTAATAGTCGCCGTCAGTTCCTCTATGGTAATTGGGGTGTTTAGTTCTAGCAGGTCGGCCTCCTTCAGTTGTGGTAGTCCGGCTTGATCAAGGTATTGGGTCATGTGGTCGGTTAGGTCGGTTGATGGGGGGTTGTGGGAGATGTCATGTTTGTTATAGAGATCTGTATAGAATTCCGCAAATGTTTTTGCAATGTCCTGGGGATGGGTCACTAGGTCACCTCTCTTATCCCTGATCTGGTTGGGCGTGGAGACGTGCGCTTGGTCCGAGAGTTTCCTGGCCAGGAGTGATTGCGCCTTGTTGCCTTTATCATAATATAGCTGTCTCAGCCGTATTATTGATTATTCTACTGCCCCGAGCACCAGGTCCCGAAGCGTCGCTCGGACTTGGACTATTTGCTTGATAAGTATTAGGGAGGAGGAGGTCAGTAGCTTGTTTTCTAGATATCAAAGGCGTTTTTCCCCTAGTATTCTGGCGGTCTGGGCGTCTTTTTTCATTTTTGAGGAGAGTGCAAGGCATCTACCTCTGATTACTGCTTTGTGTGCCGTCCAAAGGGTGGATTGGGTCACATCTGTAGTGTTATTTTCAGCAAAGTAATGTTGTAGTGAGGTGTCTAGTTCCGTCTTAGACGGTAGGTATTGCAAGAGGAGACTATTAAGCCTCCAGTTATAAGGTCTGCGTGAGGGGGAGCCTAGGTCCAAGGAAATTGTCACGGGGGCATGGTCTGACCAAGAAATGGGCAGAATTTGCGCGGATTTGAAGGCTCTAAGTGTGGTGTTCTTGACGAAGATGTAGTCCAATCTTGAGTGGGTGTGATGCGGGGCAGAGTAAAAGGTGTATTGCCTGTCTTTTGGGTGTAGGGCACGCCATGTGTCAAATAGAGCATATCTCCTAGTGATTTGCCGAAATTGTTTGGAGTCCCTGAGGGCTCTTGTCTGTGGAGCTTGGGGATTTGTCACAAGGCGGTCGTGTTGAGTAGAGTGTGTTAAATTAAAGTCCCCTCCTACCACTAACATGTCGTGGGGAATTTTAAACAGGCGGGTAAAGACCTTGTTCAAGAAACGGTGCTGGCGTGTGTTCGGGGTGTATAAGTTGCATAGGGTTATGGCTTGGGATTGCCATGAGCCCTGTACGATGATGAAGTGGCCTAGCGGGTCTATGTACGTCCCAGTGCTGGAAAATGGGGATCCTTTTTTAAAAAGTATGGCAACCCCTGCTTTTTTGTGTGGGTTAAAGGCTTGGTATGATTGGGGGTAGTGCCTGGAGGCAAATGTAAAGGAGTCTCCCTTGCCGCAATGCGTTTCCTGTACCATTATAATGTCTGCACCAGAGTGCTTGAATTCTCGGAGTGCCAGGTGTCTTTTTTTATTGGAGTTTAGGCCGTGTACATTAAGTGTTATTATCTTAGCCATGGTCTGTGATGGGGTGGGTGTCAGAGCTACTTATCTGGTCTGGTCGACAGCTGGTTCCCTTCCGGGAGTGTGGCATCTGCGGGGGGAGGTCCGGCGCCCACGAGGGCCCTGGGAGGGAGTGAATCTATAGTTGGGTGGAGGTGAGGTATCTAGGGAGAGAAAGAAGGGTTAGAACAAAAAAAGTAAAACAAGTTATACAGTTAAGCAACATTTGCTGGGTCTGAGTTACACAGAACCCAAACAGTTCCTGTAGGGCTCCCCGACTAGGATATCCGTAAAGTTCGGGTCGGGGAGGTACCAAGGGGGTATGGTCCAAAAAGGAACTTGTTGGTGGTAAACCACGGGGGGGGGGTCGTAACTCGTGAGGCAACCTGTCCGGCTTTTCGGCCCAGGGTAGCCCATGGAGTGAGGTCATGTTAGTTTGCAGGCTTTCAGGGGATGAAAGTTATTTTAAGGAGATCTTTGTGGGGGTAAAGCTGGTGTTGTAGTTGAGAACCCCCTAGGGGGGGAAGTCATCCCATCTTATGTTTGTGGGACCGGCGATTGGGGTCTGGACCCCTCGGTCTTTTGGTCGGAGGTACTTTCTGCCACACTACTGGCGGTGGTGGGGGGTTGGCCACCAAGTCCCACTCAGGGAGTTAGGGGCCATAGATCCCCAAGGTGTCACAGAAGGGTTCTAGGTCATCTGGGTAGCGGAGAATTGCCGTCTTCCCTAGGTGCTTGGCGGTCAGACTGAAGGGGAATCCCCCTCTATAGGTGATTTTCTCGTCCTGAAGTGTGCGCAATAGAGGTTGTAGCAATCTTCTTTTTTGAAGCGTGATCCAGGAGCGATCCGGGTATATCTGCACCGGGGCATTATCAAATCGCAGGTCGCGTATAGAGCGGGCTTTACGCATAATGTCCTCCTTGAGCGGATAAGAGTGCACTCTGCATATTACATCCCGGGATTTTGAGGCGGGACCTTTAGGGCGAAGAGCCCGGTGAGCTCTGTCCATCTCTATGTGTTTATCAGGGTCCTCCCCGAGCATCTCATAAAATAGGGTCTGTAGTGAGGATTGCAAATCTTCGGTGCCGTCTGGTTCAGGGAGTCCTCGCACCATAATATTGTTTCTTCGACGCCTATTGTCGAGGTCCTCGAGATGGCGTTGCATGTCGCGGAGCATGATATGGTGATCTGAGGTCTGAAGTTGTGTTCGGTGTATGGCCAGTTTGGACTCCTAAATCTCCTCTTCTGCCATCTCTACTCTGTCGGAGAGGTGTTTGAGGCCCGCGTGGAGTGTTTGGATTTCGGAGCGACAGGTGGCCTTGACATCTGCTATAAGCTGTTTAAAATCATCTTTGGTGGGGATGGCTTGTAGGTAGGATTGCCATGGGGGATAGGGGCCTCCATTTTGGTTTGTGAGGGGGTGGAAATGCATTGGGGTCAGTGCATTTCCGTTAGCTGGGGTCTCTAGCGCTTGTGGGGTGTCCCATGAAGGTTGGGGTACCCAGGGTTCAGTCCAAGATGTGGCGTGGGGTGAGCTTGGGGTGGGGGCCGGTGGGCTGTATCCCGGGTGTTGCACGTGCCCTTGCGTTTCCTGGGAGTATGAGGGGGGATTACTTGGGGGTTTCTGCCCGAGCTGTGGTCCCTGGAACGTACGGGCCTTTGGGCTCTTGGGAGATGCAATGGCTGCCATGCGGTCTGTGCCCCTTCATCTGTGGGGGGTTGTAATTCCTCCCGGGGGTGTCCGGGATCTGGAAGGGGGGGAAAGTCTGCTGCAGGATCGGAGGCAGTGGGGGACAGGCTGCCTGTTGTTTGGAAGCCTGGGTCAGAAGCTGTTCTCAGAAGCTTGGGGAAGGCCTCTGTACACTATGTACACTAGGTTCCAGCCTTTTCCCCCTCCGGGTAGCGGTGTCCCGCTGATGCTTGGTGGGCTTCACTCACCGGGTGTTGGAGCCTGGAGGGGCTCATAGGCAGCTGTGTGGAGGCAGTATTGTCCGGCGGCGTTCCTCTGCTGTGTTGTGGCGGCGGGATTGAGGCCTGCTGCCTCATGTTGTTTGTGGCCAGCGCCATCTTGGTACACCCGCCCGGAGCTGACGGCGGCTTAAAAGGCTTTTTAAAAGATGCAGCGGAGCTCGGCGGCGGGCGGAAAGGTCTCCGGGCTGAGGAGGATCAGGTGGTGCGCGATCCTCCCATATGCTGGCTGGGTATCCCCTGAAAATTAGCCTGGATGCAGCAGGCTGGAGAGGAGCTCTCAGGCTTTGCTTTCTTCCAGGTCGGCTTCCGGTCACGCCCCTTTGAACAGATACATTTTTAAGTGTAGCTCCTTCCAAAAAAAATCTATTTCTAAGCTTTTTGGAGAACATAGGGAGGGGTTATCACCCCTGTAACATTTGCTGTCTTTGCACATCTGTTCAGAACATTTCACCTCACTTTCCGTCCCAATGACAAACGTTTTTGGAAAAGTGGGGTTTTAATTGAAACAAGGATTGGTGATAAAGCATCAGTAGAGAGGAGATACCTTTTTCCCAAATTAAATGTAACAGGATAGAATTTCCCTTCCTAGGGGTAGATTTCCTCTCACTTCCTGTTTTCTCCTTACGCTTGCAAGTTGGAGTCGTTTGTAAGTTGGATGTTTGAAAGTAGGGGCCTGCCGTATATACTCTGCAGAAATTTGCCCCATTAGATGTTGGTGTAGCCACAACACTGTAAGCCCTCACAGTTACTCTTGGTGGGCACAGGAATTGGCCCTGCTGTGAATTATTAGATCAAAATTTGTAATTGCATGCACCTGTTGAACAGGGCAGAAAAATTGGGCCTTTGGTGGTGGTGGTGGACGGTGTTGCCACAAGACTGTAAGCCCTCACAATTACTGTTGGTGGGTGCAGGAATGGGCCCTGCTGTGAATTATTAGATCAAGATTTGGAATTGCATGCACCTGTTGAACAGGGCAGAAAAATTGGGCCTTTGGTGGTGGTGGTGGACGGTGTTGCCACAAGACTGTAAGCCCTCACAGTTACTCTTGGTGGGCGCAGGAATCGGCCCTGCTGTGAACTATTAGATCAAGATTTGTAATTACACACCCCTGTTAAACAGGGGCTGAAAAATTGTGCCTTAGGCACTGGTGCTGGTGCCACAACACTGCAACCCCTCACAGATACTGTACTTGGAGCACAGCAGTCAGACCTGTTGCGAAGCATTGCTTAAAAAATTGTAATTACACGCTCCTGTTAAACAGGGGCTGAAAAATTGTGCCTTAGGCACTGGTGCTGGTGCCACAACACTGCAACCCCTCACAGATACTGTACTTGGAGCACAGCAGTCAGACCTGTTGCGAAGCATTGCTTAAAAAATTGTAATTACACACCCCTGTTAAACAGGGGCTGAAAAATTGTGCCTTAGGCACTGGTGCCACAACACTGCAACCCCTCACAGATACTGTACTTGGAGCACAGCAGTCAGACCTGTTGCGAAGCATTGCCTAAAAAATTGTAACTACACACCCCTGTTAACTTCTTGCTGACCGCCCACCGTCATATGACGGCGGGATGGTGCAGCTCTTGTGGCGGGCCGCCGTCATATGACGGCGCTCGCTTTTTGGGCACTAGGGGGCGCGCGCGTGCCGCGGGAGGCGCGCGCGCGTGCCCGCCGCGTAGCTGGGAAGCAGATGCGCGTGCCCGGCGGTCGCGATGACCGCCAGGCACCGGCGATTGCCCGGTAATCGAGCAGGACGTGGATCGGTGTGTGTAAACACACCGATCCACGTCCTGTCAGAGGAGAGGAGACCGATGGTGTGTCCCTTGTACATAGGGACACTGATCGGTCCCCTCCCCCAGTCAGTCCCCTCCCCCCACCGTTAGAATCACTCCCATAGGGTACATTTTAACCCCTGCAGCGCCCCCTAGTGTTAACCCCTTCCCTGCCAGTCACATTTATACAGTAATCAATGCATTTTTATAGCACGGATCGCTGTATAAATGTGAATGGCCCCAAAAATGTGTCAAAAGTGTCCGATATGTCCGCCGCAATGTCGCAGTCACGATAAAAATCGCAAATCGCCGCCATTACTAGTAAAAAAAAATAATAATAAAAATGCTATAAATCTTTCCCCTATTTTGTAGACGCTATAACTTTTGCGCAAACCAATCAATAGACGCTTATTGCGATTTTTTTTACCAAAAATATGTAGAAGAATACGTATCGGCCTAAACTGAGGAAAAAATTTGTTTCAAAAAAAATAAAAAATTGGATATTTATTATAATAAAAAGTAAAAAATATTATGTTTTTTCAAACTTGTCCCTGTTAATTTGTTTATAGCGCAAGAAATAAAAACCGCAGAGGTGATTAAATACCACCAAAATAAAGCTCTATTTGTGGGGAAAAAATGATAAAAAATTTTATTTGGGTACAGCGTTGCATGACCGCGCAATTGTCATTCAAAATGCGACAGCGCTGAAAGCTGAAAAATGGCTTGGTCTGGAAGGAGGTGTTCATGCCTGGTAGGCAAGTGGTTAAACAGGGGCTGAAAAATTGTGCCTTAGGCAAAGGTGCTGGTGCCACAACACTGCAACCCCTCACAGATACTGTACTTGGAGCACAGCAGTCAGACCTGTTGCAAAGCATTGCTTAAAAAATTGTAATTACACGCCCCTGTTATACAGGGGCTGAAAAATTGTGCCTTAGGCACTGGTGTGGTGGCACCCAGAAACAAAAATGTTCTTCCAAGCTATCAAGGAAGGGATCATTGAGGAGGAGGAAGAGGATAGTCAGTGAACATAACAGGACAGTCACTCAGCATCAGCATAGGCAGTCTTGAAGGGATGTGACATTATAAATTATTCAGTTATATCCGCTTCAGGTGCCTGGTAGCTGGTGGTGATCCAAGACTGATTCATCTTTATGAAGGTCAGTTGATCAACCGAGTCGGTGGACAGGCGCACCCTGTGATCGGTGACAAATCCTCCAGCAGCACTGAATGTGCGTTCGGAAAGAACGCTGGATGCAGGACAGGCCAGTAGCTCAATTGCATACTGTGCAAGCTCTGGCCAGTGATCCATCCTCAAGACCCAGTAAGCCAGAGGATTTTCGGTGGGAAAGGTGTCCAAGTCTGACCTTGCCCCAAGGTATTCCTGCACCATGTATATCAGACGCTGGCGATGGTTGCTGGAACCGATCATACCTTGGGGCTGCGGACTAAAAAATTGTCTGAACGCATCGGTCAGACGTCCACCTTCCCCACCGCTGCTTCTGCTACTGACCGAAGCCTCAGCAACTCGTCGTCCAGGACCAGGAGTTTGTAACCTCCCAGTTTCTGGGAACGCGTTGCACAGACCTTTCTGCAAGGCCTCCCTGGGATGTCTCATCCTCTGCTCCCTCTGCGACGGCAAGATAAGGTCCGCAACCTTACCCTTGTACCGTGGATCAAGGAGAGTGTCCAGCCAGTAATGGTCCCTCTCCTTGATCCGAAGAATACGAGGATCCTTCCACAGGCTTTGCAGGATCAGGGAGGTCATGCAACGCAGGTTAGCTAAGGCATTCGGTCCGGAGTCTTCTGGGTCACTGAGGACGACATGATCGCCAGCCAACTCCTCCCAGCCACGTACAAATCCACTGGTTTGTTGGGACTGTACATAATCCCTAAAAGACTGCTGCTGCTGATGCTGAGTGCCAGGCTTTACCTCCATGCTCACACAATCCTCCTCCTCTGTGATGGGTGGGACAGAAGGAACACTGTCTGGATAAAGGGGGCCTTGAGAGGCAAGGAAGCCCTCCTCTTCCTGCCTCTTCTGACCTAGCGTTGGGCTGACGCTGCTGCCACCCCCCCCATATACACCCTCTGAGGTGATTCTCCCTGTTTGATGGACGTTTTCTATACCAGCAAGTGACTTTGCATCCAGTGTATCTGACACTGTTACGTTTGCTGCTGAGAAGCTCCCTCTACTGGTGACCCATAGAGGATTTCCCTCTCAGGGAGACCCATGCTGACCCGGAAGTGCTCAGGGCACAGGAGCTCACACAAGATCCATGCTGTCTTCACCTGACGTTCATATCAGCAGCAGTTTACTTACCTGCTTTGGAGTCTACCTTAACCCACATCCCTATGCTACTCAGCCTGAAATTGATAGATGACCAGTCACTGTAGCTTGCTACCAGCGGTATGTTTTTGATCCTGTATTATTGTCTATGACACCTTAACCAGTTGGCGGCTGCAAGGCATTTCCCCAGGCAATCTCCATGTAAATGGATACATTCTTGAGAATTTGGACTATTTAGTTCTTATCTGTGGATCAGCTTTTAATAGAGTATGTTTAGTACTACATACAGCAATTGGAATCTCTATTAATCAGGATTGACTCTGAACTATCTCTGAATTACCAGCAAGTGACTTTGCATCCAGTGTATCTGAGACTGTTATGTTTGTTGTTGAGAAGCTCCCTCTACTGGTGACCTATAGAGGATTTCTCTCTCAGGGAGATCCATGCTGACCCGGAAGTGTTCAGGGCACAGGAGCTCACACAAGATCCATGCTGTTCTCACCTAACCAGCTCTGGCGTTTATATTAGCAGCGGTCTGCTTACCTGCTTTGGAATCTACCTGAACACACATTCCTGTGCTACACAGCCTGAAATTGATGGATGGCCAGTTACTGTAGCTTGCTACCAGCGGTATGTCTTTGATCCTGTATTATTGTCTATGACACCTTAACCAGTTGGTGGCTGCAAGGCATTTCCCCAGGCAATTTCCATATAAATGGACACATTCTTGAGAATCTGGACTGTTTAGTCCTTATCCGTGGATCAGCTAGTAATAGATCATGTTTAGCACTATATACAGCAATCAGAATCTCTACTTATCAGGACTGACTCTGTACTAGCTCTGAATTCCCCATACTGGCAATAGACTTTCATATTCATTACAGGAAAGGACATTCTCATACCATTCTTCTCTTTTTCACTGGATCAGCATGGACTTCTCATTAAATACTGTTTCACTAGGATACAGTCCACCTACACTATACCACCTGTAAATGTGGCCCATATTTACACTTGCAGCATCATCTTTCAGGGCACACAAGGTGCATCAGAGAAGCAAAGGGGAGGGGATATTCACATAGTGAGTGGCAGCAGTGTTCAGCATTGTTTTTAAACATACCACGTTGTTTTTGTTTCTTGTTTTTGTCCAGCTTGTTACAGTTTTAATAATAAGCTTATCTCATGCATGTTTTATGCGGTAATGTTTTGGGACAGGAACCCACAGTCTGCATTTTGTTATTCAGCTGTGGGATATTCCTCCTTTACTCCTTGATGAGTGCGTGATTTGTATCAATAAAGTTCACATATCTTTCATTTACATTTTTTTGTTGCTTTCTTTGTCCAATGTGAGCATTCATGGGACCGTCTGGCCTCATTTCCCTTTCCCCCTTTTTCAGATTCTGCCTCAAGTGCCCTGTCCATTATCCCACGCAGCATATGCTCCAACAGGTGGACAAGAGGTACATTGTCACTGATGCATGCACTGTCACTGCTCACCATCCTTGTGGCCTCCTCAAATGGTGACAGGACAGTGCATGCATCCCTGATCATTCTCCACTGGCGTGGGGAAAAAAATCCAAGCTCCCCTGACCCTGTCCTGGTGCCGTAGTCGCAAAGGTACTCATTGATGGCCCTCTGCTGCGTGTGCAGTCGCTGCAGCATGGCCAACGTTGAGTTCCACCTGGTGGGCATGTCACATATTAGGCGGTTCTTGGGCAGGTTTAACTCCTTTTGCAGCTCAGCCAGCCGACCACTGGCATTATACAATCGGAGGAAATGCACACAGACTTTTCTGGCCTGCCTCAGGACATCCTGTAAGCCTGGGTACCTGCCCAAGAACCGCTGCACCACCAGGTTGAGGATGTGAGCCATACAGGGCACATGGTTGAGCTGCCCCTGTCGCAGGGCGGAGAGGAGGTTGGTGCCATTGTCTGAAACCACCATTCCTGGCTTAAGCTGGCGTGGCGTCAACCACCTCTCGGCCTGCCCCTGCAGAGCTGCCAGAACCTCTGCCCCAGTGTGGCTCCTGTCCCCCAAACACACCAGCGCAAGCACGGCATGGCATCTTTTTGCCTGCATACTCGCGTAGCCCCTTGTACGCCTACGGAGCACCGCTGGTTCCGAGGACAGAGCTTTCGAAGAGGCCATGGAGGAAGAAGAAGAGGAGGGGGTGGAGGAGAGAGGTGTGTCACAACCAGTAGTAGCATTTTGGAGGTGTGGTGGTGGAACAACCTCCAACACTACTGCACCTTGTCCTGCATCCCTCCCAGCTGCCAATAGAGTGACCCAATGGACCGTGAAAGACAGATAACCTCGCTGTCCATGCCTGCTGGACCATGAGTCAGCGGTAATATGCACCTTACCGCTGACTGCCCTGTCCAGCGAGGCATGGACATTGCCTTCCACATGCCGGTAAAGAGCCGGAATCGCCTTCCGTGAGAAAAAGTGGCGTTTGGGAAACTGCCACTGAGGAACCGCACATTGAACAAACTCACGGAAGGGGGCCGAGTCTACCAACTGAAAAGGCAGCAGTTGAAGTGCTAGCAATTTAGCCAAGCTAGCATTCAACCGCTGGGCATGTGGATGGCTGGGAGTAAACTTCTTTCGACACCGGTGGGCTTCACTCACCGGGTGTTGGAGCCTGGAGGGGCTCATAGGCAGCTGTGTGGAGGCAGTATTGTCCGGCGGCGTTCCTCTGCTGTGTTGTGGCGGCGGGATTGAGGCCTGCTGCCTCATGTTGTTTGTGGCCAGCGCCATCTTGGTACACCCGCCCGGAGCTGACGGCGGCTTAAAAAGCTTTTTAAAAGATGCAGCGGAGCTCGGCGGCGGGCGGAAAGGTCTCCGGGCTGAGGAGGATCAGGTGGTGCGCGATCCTCCCATATGCTGGCTGGGTATCCCCTGAAAATTAGCCTGGATGCAGCAGGCTGGAGAGGAGCTCTCAGGCTTTGCTTTCTTCCAGGTCGGCTTCCGGTCACGCCCCTTTGAACAGATACATTTTTAAGTGTAGCTCCATCCAAAAAAAATCTATTTCTAAGCTTTTTGGAGAACATAGGGAGGGGTTATCACCCCTGTAACATTTGCTGTCTTTGCACATCTGTTCAGAACATTTCACCTCACTTTCCGTCCCAATGACAAACGTTTTTGGAAAAGTGGGGTTTTAATTGAAACAAGGATTGGTGATAAAGCATCAGTAGAGAGGAGATACCTTTTTCCCAAATTAAATGTAACAGGATAGAATTTCCCTTCCTAGGGGTAGATTTCCTCTCACTTCCTGTTTTCTCCTTCCGCTTGCAAGTTGGAGTCGTTTGTAAGTTGGAGTCGTTTGTAAGTTGGATGTTTGAAAGTAGGGGCCTGCCGTATATACTCTGCAGAAATTTGCCCCATTAGATGTTGGTGTAGCCACAACACTGTAAGCCCTCACAGTTACTCTTGGTGGGCACAGGAATTGGCCCTGCTGTGAATTATTAGATCAAAATTTGTAATTGCATGCACCTGTTGAACAGGGCAGAAAAATTGGGCCTTTGGTGGTGGTGGTGGACGGTGTTGCCACAAGACTGTAAGCCCTCACAGTTACTCTTGGTGGGCGCAGGAATCGGCCCTGCTGTGAACTATTAGATCAAGATTTGTAATTACACACCCCTGTTAAACAGGGGCTGAAAAATTGTGCCTTAGGCACTGGTGCTGGTGCCACAACACTGCAACCCCTCACAGATACTGTACTTGGAGCACAGCAGTCAGACCTGTTGCGAAGCATTGCTTAAAAAATTGTAATTACACGCTCCTGTTAAACAGGGGCTGAAAAATTGTGCCTTAGGCACTGGTGCTGGTGCCACAACACTGCAACCCCTCACAGATACTGTACTTGGAGCACAGCAGTCAGACCTGTTGCGAAGCATTGCTTAAAAAATTGTAATTACACACCCCTGTTAAACAGGGGCTGAAAAATTGTGCCTTAGGCACTGGTGCCACAACACTGCAACCCCTCACAGATACTGTACTTGGAGCACAGCAGTCAGACCTGTTGCGAAGCATTGCCTAAAAAATTGTAACTACACACCCCTGTTAACTTCTTGCTGACCGCCCACCGTCATATGACGGCGGGATGGTGCAGCTCTTGTGGCGGGCCGCCGTCATATGACGGCGCTCGCTTTTTGGGCACTAGGGGGCGCGCACGTGCCGCGGGAGGCGCGCGCGCGTGCCCGCCGCGTAGCTGGGAAGCAGATGCGCGTGCCCGGCGGTCGCGATGACCGCCAGGCACCGGCGATTGCCCGGTAATCGAGCAGGACGTGGGTGGGTGTGTGTAAACACACCGATCCACGTCCTGTCAGAGGAGAGGAGACCGATGGTGTGTCCCTTGTACATAGGGACACTGATCGGTCCCCTCCCCCAGTCAGTCCCCTCCCCCCACAGTTAGAATCACTCCCATAGGGTACATTTTAACCCCTGCAGCGCCCCCTAGTGTTAACCCCTTCCCTGCCAGTCACATTTATACAGTAATCAATGCATTTTTATAGCACGGATCGCTGTATAAATGTGAATGGCCCCAAAAATGTGTCAAAAGTGTCCGATATGTCCGCCGCAATGTCGCAGTCACGATAAAAATCGCAAATCGCCGCCATTACTAGTAAAAAAAAATAATAATAAAAATGCTATAAATCTTTCCCCTATTTTGTAGACGCTATAACTTTTGCGCAAACCAATCAATAGACGCTTATTGCGATTTTTTTTACCAAAAATATGTAGAAGAATACGTATCGGCCTAAACTGAGGAAAAAATTTGTTTAAAAAAAAATAAAAAATTGGATATTTATTATAATAAAAAGTAAAAAATATTATGTTTTTTCAAACTTGTCCCTGTTAATTTGTTTATAGCGCAAGAAATAAAAACCGCAGAGGTGATTAAATACCACCAAAATAAAGCTCTATTTGTGGGGAAAAAATGATAAAAATTTTATTTGGGTACAGCGTTGCATGACCGCGCAATTGTCATTCAAAATGCGACAGCGCTGAAAGCTGAAAAATGGCTTGGTCTGGAAGGAGGTGTTCATGCCTGGTAGGCAAGTGGTTAAACAGGGGCTGAAAAATTGTGCCTTAGGCAAAGGTGCTGGTGCCACAACACTGCAACCCCTCACAGATACTGTACTTGGAGCACAGCAGTCAGACCTGTTGCAAAGCATTGCTTAAAAAATTGTAATTACACGCCCCTGTTATACAGGGGCTGAAAAATTGTGCCTTAGGCACTGGTGTGGTGGCACCCAGAAACAAAAATGTTCTTCCAAGCTATCAAGGAAGGGATCATTGAGGAGGAGGAAGAGGATAGTCAGTGAACATAACAGGACAGTCACTCAGCATCAGCATAGGCAGTCTTGAAGGGATGTGACATTATAAATTATTCAGTTATATCCGCTTCAGGTGCCTGGTAGCTGGTGGTGATCCAAGACTGATTCATCTTTATGAAGGTCAGTTGATCAACCGAGTCGGTGGACAGGCGCACCCTGTGATCGGTGACAAATCCTCCAGCAGCACTGAATGTGCGTTCGGAAAGAACGCTGGATGCAGGACAGGCCAGTAGCTCAATTGCATACTGTGCAAGCTCTGGCCAGTGATCCATCCTCAAGACCCAGTAAGCCAGAGGATTTTCGGTGGGAAAGGTGTCCAAGTCTGACCTTGCCCCAAGGTATTCCTGCACCATGTATATCAGACGCTGGCGATGGTTGCTGGAACCGATCATACCTTGGGGCTGCGGACTAAAAAATTGTCTGAACGCATCGGTCAGACGTCCACCTTCCCCACCGCTGCTTCTGCTACTGACCGAAGCCTCAGCAACTCGTCGTCCAGGACCAGGAGTTTGTAACCTCCCAGTTTCTGGGAACGCGTTGCACAGACCTTTCTGCAAGGCCTCCCTGGGATGTCTCATCCTCTGCTCCCTCTGCGACGGCAAGATAAGGTCCGCAACCTTACCCTTGTACCGTGGATCAAGGAGAGTGTCCAGCCAGTAATGGTCCCTCTCCTTGATCCGAAGAATACGAGGATCCTTCCACAGGCTTTGCAGGATCAGGGAGGCCATGCAACGCAGGTTAGCTAAGGCATTCGGTCCGGAGTCTTCTGGGTCACTGAGGACGACATGATCGCCAGCCAACTCCTCCCAGCCACGTACAAATCCACTGGTTTGTTGGGACTGTACATAATCCCTAAAAGACTGCTGCTGCTGATGCTGAGTGCCAGGCTTTACCTCCATGCTCACACAATCCTCCTCCTCTGTGATGGGTGGGACAGAAGAACACTGTCTGGATAAAGGGGGCCTTGAGAGGCAAGGAAGCCCTCCTCTTCCTGCCTCTTCTGACCTAGCGTTGGGCTGACGCTGCTGCCACCCCCCCCCATATACACCCTCTGAGGTGATTCTCCCTGTTTGATGGACGTTTTCTATACCAGCAAGTGACTTTGCATCCAGTGTATCTGACACTGTTACGTTTGCTGCTGAGAAGCTCCCTCTACTGGTGACCCATAGAGGATTTCCCTCTCAGGGAGACCCATGCTGACCCGGAAGTGCTCAGGGCACAGGAGCTCACACAAGATCCATGCTGTCTTCACCTGACGTTCATATCAGCAGCAGTTTACTTACCTGCTTTGGAGTCTACCTTAACCCACATCCCTATGCTACTCAGCCTGAAATTGATAGATGACCAGTCACTGTAGCTTGCTACCAGCGGTATGTTTTTGATCCTGTATTATTGTCTATGACACCTTAACCAGTTGGCGGCTGCAAGGCATTTCCCCAGGCAATCTCCATGTAAATGGATACATTCTTGAGAATTTGGACTATTTAGTTCTTATCTGTGGATCAGCTTTTAATAGAGTATGTTTAGTACTACATACAGCAATTGGAATCTCTATTAATCAGGATTGACTCTGAACTATCTCTGAATTACCAGCAAGTGACTTTGCATCCAGTGTATCTGAGACTGTTATGTTTGTTGTTGAGAAGCTCCCTCTACTGGTGACCTATAGAGGATTTCTCTCTCAGGGAGATCCATGCTGACCCGGAAGTGTTCAGGGCACAGGAGCTCACACAAGATCCATGCTGTTCTCACCTAACCAGCTCTGGCGTTTATATTAGCAGCGGTCTGCTTACCTGCTTTGGAATCTACCTGAACACACATTCCTGTGCTACACAGCCTGAAATTGATGGATGGCCAGTTACTGTAGCTTGCTACCAGCGGTATGTCTTTGATCCTGTATTATTGTCTATGACACCTTAACCAGTTGGTGGCTGCAAGGCATTTCCCCAGGCAATTTCCATATAAATGGACACATTCTTGAGAATCTGGACTGTTTAGTCCTTATCCGTGGATCAGCTAGTAATAGATCATGTTTAGCACTATATACAGCAATCAGAATCTCTACTTATCAGGACTGACTCTGTACTAGCTCTGAATTCCCCATACTGGCAATAGACTTTCATATTCATTACAGGAAAGGACATTCTCATACCATTCTTCTCTTTTTCACTGGATCAGCATGGACTTCTCATTAAATACTGTTTCACTAGGATACAGTCCACCTACACTATACCACCTGTAAATGTGGCCCATATTTACACTTGCAGCATCATCTTTCAGGGCACACAAGGTGCATCAGAGAAGCAAAGGGGAGGGGATATTCACATAGTGAGTGGCAGCAGTGTTCAGCATTGTTTTTAAACATACCACGTTGTTTTTGTTTCTTGTTTTTGTCCAGCTTGTTACAGTTTTAATAATAAGCTTATCTCATGCATGTTTTATGCGGTAATGTTTTGGGACAGGAACCCACAGTCTGCATTTTGTTATTCAGCTGTGGGATATTCCTCCTTTACTCCTTGATGAGTGCGTGATTTGTATCAATAAAGTTCACATATCTTTCATTTACATTTTTTTGTTGCTTTCTTTGTCCAATGTGAGCATTCATGGGACCGTCTGGCCTCATTTCCCTTTCCCCCTTTTTCAGATTCTGCCTCAAGTGCCCTGTCCATTATCCCACGCAGCATATGCTCCAACAGGTGGACAAGAGGTACATTGTCACTGATGCATGCACTGTCACTGCTCACCATCCTTGTGGCCTCCTCAAATGGTGACAGGACAGTGCATGCATCCCTGATCATTCTCCACTGGCGTGGGGAAAAAAATCCAAGCTCCCCTGACCCTGTCCTGGTGCCGTAGTCGCAAAGGTACTCATTGATGGCCCTCTGCTGCGTGTGCAGTCGCTGCAGCATGGCCAACGTTGAGTTCCACCTGGTGGGCATGTCACATATTAGGCGGTTCTTGGGCAGGTTTAACTCCTTTTGCAGCTCAGCCAGCCGACCACTGGCATTATACAATCGGAGGAAATGCACACAGACTTTTCTGGCCTGCCTCAGGACATCCTGTAAGCCTGGGTACCTGCCCAAGAACCGCTGCACCACCAGGTTGAGGATGTGAGCCATACAGGGCACATGGTTGAGCTGCCCCTGTCGCAGGGCGGAGAGGAGGTTGGTGCCATTGTCTGAAACCACCATTCCTGGCTTAAGCTGGCGTGGCGTCAACCACCTCTCGGCCTGCCCCTGCAGAGCTGCCAGAACCTCTGCCCCAGTGTGGCTCCTGTCCCCCAAACACACCAGCGCAAGCACGGCATGGCATCTTTTTGCCTGCATACTCGCGTAGCCCCTTGTACGCCTACGGAGCACCGCTGGTTCCGAGGACAGAGCACTCGAAGAGGCCATGGAGGAAGAAGAAGAGGAGGGGGTGGAGGAGAGAGGTGTGTCACAACCAGTAGTAGCATTTTGGAGGTGTGGTGGTGGAACAACCTCCAACACTACTGCACCTTGTCCTGCATCCCTCCCAGCTGCCAATAGAGTGACCCAATGGACCGTGAAAGACAGATAACCTCGCTGTCCATGCCTGCTGGACCATGAGTCAGCGGTAATATGCACCTTACCGCTGACTGCCCTGTCCAGCGAGGCATGGACATTGCCTTCCACATGCCGGTAAAGAGCCGGAATCGCCTTCCGTGAGAAAAAGTGGCGTTTGGGAAACTGCCACTGAGGAACCGCACATTGAACAAACTCACGGAAGGGGGCCGAGTCTACCAACTGAAAAGGCAGCAGTTGAAGTGCTAGCAATTTAGCCAAGCTAGCATTCAACCGCTGGGCATGTGGATGGCTGGGAGTAAACTTCTTTCGACAGTCCAGCAGCTGGGGCAGGGAAATTTGCCTGCTACAATCGGACGTCGGTGTACTGCAAGTACTTGGTTGTGACACCTAATTCTACACCTTCAGTCCTCTCAGAGCAGCTTTCAGAGAGGACTGAAGATATAGTGGGGTTGTAGATCCCAGCTGATGAGGAGCAAGGAGAGGTCCGCTTTGTTCTTTGTGGGTCTTTAATGTGCGCTTGCCAACGAGCTGCATGGCAGGTCGACATATGTCATGCTTGTGGTGCCCAAGCGGCTGATGTTTTGGCCACGCGAGATACGCTTGAGACAAATATTGCAAATAGCAGTGGTGCGATCTGATGTACTCATCTCAAAAAAGGCCCACACCAAAGAACTTTTGTGATAACGTGCAGAGGCAGCGCCCTGCACAGGCGGAGCTCTGCAGTGTGATTCAGTTGGTGTGCTGGCCTCTAGCTGGCCTCCCGAGGGCATCCTGCCTCGTTGGACATGTGCCTCCTCCTCCTCCTCCTCCTCCTCATCCTCATCCTCATCCTCATCCTCCTCATCATCCCCTCCCTCTTCACCACTGGAGCAAACCTGGCAGTAAGCTGCAACTAGTGGAACATGACTGCCAGATTGCTGTCCTTCAGCATCCCCTCTCTCTGCCCGCACACTACTGCCTTCCTCAAGCTGGGTATCATCATCCGAGCCTTCAAAACGCTGGGCATCCTCCTGGAGCATGTACCCAACACTGTGCTCAAACAGTTCAGGGGACTCCTCAGGAGGACATGGTGGGTCTAGGGAAGGGGTGCCTGATGATTCCATTGAGTACGCGTTGGCAGCTGCTCTGCCAGTACCCTGAGCCTGGGTGAGAGAGGATGAGGAGGGCTTGGTCATCCATTCTACCAAGCCTTCGGCATGATGCGGCTCAACATGTCAAGCTGCCGAAAACAAGGACAAGCGTGTCCCATGGCCACGTGCTGATGACGATGCACGACCACGTCCACGACCAGCACTGTTGTCTCTAGAAACAGAGCCTGCTTGCCCTGTGTTCTTGCCTCGGGACTGTCTGCCTCTCCTTGGCGGTCTTCCAGGCATTGTAGTGGGTAGTGTATATTGTGCTGGAGTCACACAGCACACACTAACTTCTGCAGATGGATGCCTTAGATGACAGTAACAGGGCCTTATGGCAGATAGAGGCTGCCTTATGCCGCATACACACGAAGGGACAATCCCGCGGGATTATCCTCTGGACTGAAGTCCAGCGGATAATCCCCTCGTGTGTGGGCGCCGGCGGACTTTTTGGCGCCAAAGTCCGGCTGACCAAAGTTTTAAGTTTTTGTTTTAAAATTATCCGCTGGACTTGGCAGTCCAGCGGACAATCCCGCCGTTAGTGGGCAAGTCCGCGGGACTTTTGAAATGAACGGACTTGCCGCTCATCGGCAAGTCCGTTCATTTAGCACGTGACTTCAGGTTACGTAGCTAGCGTAGGCAGTTACTGCCGCCGCGCTAGCTCCGTGACCTGGCATGGATTTAAAGGGAATCCCCACGCCGAAAAAACGGCGTGGGGGTTCCCCCCAAATCCAAGTCAGACCCTCATCCGAGCACGCAGCCTGGCAGGCCAGGAAAGGGGTGGGGACGAACGAGCCCCCCCCCCTCCTGAGCGGTACCAGGCTGCGTGCCCTCAACATGGGGGGTGCCCTGGGGAAAGGGGGGCCGTGCGGCCCCCCCCACCCCAAAGCACCTTGTCCCCATGTTGATGAGGACAAGGGCCTCTTCCCGACAACCCTGGCCGTTGGTTGTCGGGGTCTGCGGGCGGGGGCTTATCGGAATCTGGGAGCCCCCTTTAATAAGTGGGCCCCCAGATACTGGCCCCCCACCCTATGTGAATGAGTATGGGGTACGATGTACCCCTACCCATTCACCTAAGGTGTAAAATGTAAAGTACAAAAACACACACACTTTTGAAAAAATAGTTTATTGCACTGCACCGGGGGTCTTCTTCCGTCTTGGGGCTCTTCTCGCCAGACTCCTCCGCTCTCTTCTGCTCTTTTACCTAGCTCTTTCACGAGCGGGGGAGTCCGGCTACCTTCTTCGTCATCGCCGCCGTCGTCTGGGGGTCTCGATCCGCCTTCGGGGGTCTTCCGGTGGTCTCTTCTGTTCTTGCGGCGGTCGTCGTCTTCCGCGCCGCCGGCGCCGCCTTCTTCTTCTTCTTGTCCTTCTTGTTCTTCTTCCGATGTTGACCCGTCGCTGTCTCTGCCCGGAATGCCTGTGCCGCTCTGCGCTCGGACTTATATAGGGACATGGGGGACAGGGTCACATGTTCATGTCACATGGTGACCCCGCCCCCTTGCGATGTCACAGTCCCAGCATCCTCCGGGACTGTGACAACACAAGGGGGCGGGGTCACCATGTGACATGTGCATGTGACCCTGTCCCCATGCTCCTATATAAGTCCAAGCGCGGCACAAGCATTCCGGGCAGAGAGAGCGTCGGGTCAACATCGGAAGAAGAAGAAAAAGAAGGACAAGAAGAAGAAGAAGGCGCCGGCGGCGCGGAAGACGACGACCGCCGCAAGAACAGAAGAGACCCCCGGAAGACCCCCGAAGGCGGATCGAGACCCCCAGACGACGGCGGCGACGACGACGAAGAAGGTAGCCGGACTCCCCCGCTCGTGAAAGAGCTAGGTAAAAGAGCAGAAGAGAGCGGAGGAGTCCGGCGAGAAGACCCCCAAGACGGAAGAAGACCCCCGGAGCAGTGCAATAAAATATTTTTTCAAAAGTGTGTGTGTTTTTGTACTTTACATTTTACACCTTAGGTGAATGGGTAGGGGTACATCGTACCCCATACTCATTCACATAGGGTGGGGGGCCGGTATCTGGGGGCCCCCTTATTAAAGGGGGCTCCCAGATTCCGATAAGCCCCCGCCCGCAGACCCCAACAACCAACGGCCAGGGTTGTCGGGAAGAGGCCCTTGTCCTCATCAACATGGGGACAAGGTGCTTTGGGGTGCTTTTCCCCAGGGCACCCCCCATGTTGAGGGCACGCGGCCTGGTACCGCTCAGGAGGGGGGGCGCTCGTTCGTCCCCACCCCTTTCCTGGCCTGCCAGGCTGCGTGCTCGGATGAGGGTCTGACTTGGATTTGGGGGGAACCCCCACGCCGTTTTTTCGGCGTGGGGATTCCCTTTAAATCCATGCCAGGTCACGGAGCTAGCGCGGCGGCATTTACTGCCTACGCTAGCTACGTAACCTGAAGTTACGTTCGAAATGAACGGACTGCTCCGTGTGTGGGCAAGTCCGTTCATTTTCAAAAGTCCCGCGGACTTTTGGCCGGCGGATTATCCGCTGGAGAAGTCCGTGCGTGTGTGGGCAAGTCCACACGCTCGGAAAGTCCAGCGGACTAGCTGGAAAGTCCCGCGGGATTGTCCGCTGGACTAGGTCCACCGGCAAAAGTCCGCACGTGTGTACGCGGCATTAGATGACAAGAACTGTGCCGACACACACACACACACACTATCTCCTATGTGTGCTGACACACACACACTATCTCCTATGTGTGCTGACACACACACACTATCTCCTATGTGTGCTGACACACACACACTATCTCCTATGTGTGCTGACACACACACACTATCTCCTATGTGTGCTGACACACACACACTATCTCCTATGTGTGCTGACACAAACACACTAGCTCCTATGTATGCTGACACACAAACACTAGCTCCTATGTGTGCTGACACACACACACACACTAGCTCCTATGTGTGCTGACACACACACACACACACACACACACACACACACACACTAGCTCCTATGTGTGCTGACACACACACACACACACACACTAGCTCCTATGTGTGCTGACACACACACACACACACACACACTAGCTCCTATGTGTGCTGACACACACACACACACACACTAGTTGCTATGTGTGCTGACACACACACACTAGCTCCTATGTGTGCTGACACACACACACACTAGCTCCTATGTGTGCTGACACACACACACACACACACTAGCTCCTATGTGTGCTGACACACACACACACACACACTAGCTCCTATGTGTGCTGACACACACACACTAGCTCCTATGTGTGCTGACACACACACTAGCTCCTATGTGTGCTGACACACACACACACTAGCTCCTATGTGTGTTGACACACACACACACACTGACACACACACACACACACTAGCTCCTATGTGTGCTGACACACACACACACACACACACTAGCTCCTATGTGTGCTGACACACACACACACTAGCTCCTATGTGTGCTGACACACACACACACACACACACACACACACTAGCTCCTATGTGTGCGGACACATACATACACACACACACACTAGCTCCTATGTGTGCTGACACACACACACACACTAGCTCCTATGTGTGCTGACACACACACACTAGCTCCTATGTGTGCTGACACACACACACTAGCTCCTATGTGTGCTGACACACACACACTAGCTCCTCTGTGTGCTGACACACACACACTAGCTCCTATGTGTGCTGACACACACACACACTAGCTCCTATGTGTGCTGACACACACACACACTAGCTGCTATGTGTGCTGACACACACACACACTAGCTCCTATGTGTGCTGCACACACACACACACACACACACACTAGCTCCTATGTGTGCTGACACACACACACTAGCTCCTATGTGTGCTGACACACACACACACTAGCTCCTATGTGTGCTGCTGACACACACACACTAGCTCCTATGTGTGCTGACACACACACACACACACTATCTCCTATGTGTGCTGACACACACACACACAATCTCCTATGTGTGCTGACACACACACACACACACACTAGCTCCTATGTGTGCTGACACACACACACACACACTAGCTCCTATGTGTGCTGACACACACACACACTGACACACACACACACACACACACTAGCTCCTATGTGTGCTGACACACACACACTATAGCTCCTATGTGTGTTGACACACACACACACTAGCTCCTATGTGTGCTGACACACACACACACACACACTAGCTCCTATGTGTGCTGACACACACACACTAGCTCCTATGTGTGCTGACACACACACACACTAGCTCCTATGTGTGCTGACACACACACACACACACTAGCTCCTATGTGTGCTGACACACACACACACACACACACTAGCTCCTATGTGTGCTGACACACACACACACTAGCTCCTATGTGTGCTGACACACACACACACTAGCTCCTATGTGTGCTGACACACACACACTAGCTCCTATGTGTGCTGACACACACACACTAGCTCCTATGTGTGCTGACACACACACACACTAGCTCCTATGTGTGCTGACACACACACACACACACACTAGCTCCTATGTGTGCAGACACACACACACACACTAGCTCCTATGTGTGCTGACACACACACACACACACACACTAGCTCCTATGTGTGCTGACACACACACTAGCTCCTATGTGTGCTGACACACACACACACACTAGCTCCATGTGTGCTGACACACACACACACTATCTCCTATGTGTGCTGACACACACACACACTAGCTCCTATGTGTGCTGACACACACACTAGCTCCTATGTGTGCTGACACACACACACACACTAGCTCCTATGTGTGCTGACACACACACACACACTAGCTCCTATGTGTGCTGACACACACACACACACTAGCTCCTATGTGTGCTGACACACACACACACTAGCTCCTATGTGTGCTGACACACACACACACTATCTCCTATGTGTGCTGACACACACACACTAGCTCCTATGTGTGCTGACACACACACACACACTAGCTCCTATGTGTGCTGACACACACACACACACACACACTAGCTCCTATGTGTGCTGACACACACACACACACTAGCTCCTATGTGTGCTGACACACACACACACACACCACAATCTCCTATGTGTGCTGACACACACACACACACACACTATCTCCTATGTGTGCTGACACACACACACACTATCTCCTATGTGTGCTGACACACACACACTAGCTCCTATGTGTGCTGACACACACACACACACACACA